>OY977943.1:23447183-26022183 GCA_963854355.1 Epinotia brunnichana | reverse complement strand
TTTTGCTTCCCGACCCACGTTTCTCTTTTCTGTGCGTAGGCAGAAGCTTTGACTAGCGTTAAGCATGTGCCCATAATATTAATTATTTACGATTATAATCTTTTAAATACTCCATTCTTATCTCACTATTAATACATTCAATGGAATTAAAAGCCACGCCATAAACGTTAGCAGATAGACCACGATTTATATACGACAAAGTTCCGACCGACACAACAGAGCATTTATCCCGGCCGACGCATTACTCTCCAAGCGCTCGTATCACTCGATCTCCAGCTTCAAATTCCGTATGTACAAATAGAATATTATTTAAAAAACTATGCTAACGGTACAGACGGCTACTCTTGAATCGATTGACATGCACTGATAACATTTAGCCGGCTACCACGTCTATAGCAGGCCATTAAACAAATAGACAACTTACGAAGGCAAATTGATTGTTGTGATAAGTCACTTTGACTACAACAACAAAGGGGAAAGAACCTTGATTAAACTCGTTTGGAGAACACCGATATTATATTAGGCGTTGATAAGATATGACTAACTATGCCATTATTACGGCGAGAACCAATTTCGCAGCATCCGGCGTCCGTAATGATTTTGTCAGCCGAAGATCTTATCGGGGCTAAGCAATCCGAATACCTGGTTCATATTAACTATTCATTACAATGCTATACGATATTTTACGAATCATGTGGTTTTTTTGCATTACGCAACGTCTTCAGATGATACGTACCTACACAGACCTTACATTGACTATTATTCCGCAATGCTGTTGTCTTGAGAAAACAACAACGTACTGCAATCAGACGCAATAACTACCGTCTTTGATACCTGATGTGAACACATATCTAAAGATCAGGAAATCGTTGCACAACAAAGGCTGTTCATTATTCCGTACCACTTTCCCGCGAACTTATTTGTTCTCGTACATAAATATTTATTCACCATTTGTAATTCCATGTTCTGGCAGCTACTCCGTCGGCAACGGCGCACAAAGTATCGAGACGGTGGCATAAAAACTAGTAACATGGAATATCTACAGGAAAACATTCCTTGGACCGACTGTCGCCTGTCAATGTCTCGATAGCATCAAGCGGGAAACGCTGGATTTCAAATTGACCGGCAAATCTGCTTGCGTGAGTTGACAGAGCAAAATACGGGAAATATTGCTTGCAAATTGACTCCAATTTACACAAACGAAGAACGCTAAAAGGAAATGTTATTTTAGCGGCAAAGAAGTGTGAAAATGTGGAATATACATTCGAAGAACCCTGATGTAAACCGAGAGAAAAGTTGATAAAGTGCAGCGATTGATCGTATTTTGCCGAGAGTTGGCTTCCGTTGTGAAAACAACGCTTTGTTGGTTATTAAATAATGGAATAATGTATCTTTTTGCGTGTCATATGATCAAGGCGCAATTATCATAAAGTATGAAATATTAAAGTTCCTGATAAAGAATAATTCATGACGTATTGTTAAACATTCGTATAAACTACGGCTTATTGTCTCAACTCCGGACAATAAATCATTTTCATTATTGTTTCTTGCAATCTCGCTGCGCCGGCGCAGGCGGTAATTTCTTATTGTTTTTTAATCGCTAGCGAAGTATAATTGCTGTATGATGTTTGGTCATTTAGTATCGCAATTTATTTGTAATAATACTTACTTCAGCGAAGAGATATGCTAAGGAGCCATTCAATTGGTTAGTGGTAGGACTGATAGTGTCTGGTAGGTATCACGATTAAACTAATTTAAATTTAGAATCGATTGTTTCCAATATATATGGGCTTTGCGTTTACAAACAGCTGAAACTATGTTAAAACAATGGATTAACTATTGCAAAATTACGACTACACAAGATTATCGACGTTTCTTGAATGTACCTACATCGTAATAATGAATCGTTGTTGGATAACTTTAATCCAATCGGATGATGATGTCTTCTCAAACGTCGCTATCGATATAGGCGCAACAAATGAATAAGTAAAGTCATTCTCGACGGAACAGGAAACCTAACCTAAAATTTGTCATTTACGAAGTATTTCAGTTTTACTTTTCTTAGTCTACGCACCATGGAGGCCAGTGTATTACAATTACATACATTAACATTTACAAAAAAAATTAGACTTAGGGAAAATTCTCTTAAATCAACACTCATGGAACATCTGTACACCGCAAAGAAAAAGTAGGAAGGACGACAAGTGACGAAGTGGCGGGTGATTGAGAGGTACCTATAGAAGCAAAATACATGCTGCGCCGACCTCAAGTGGGATAAGGGCAATCCACTAATGAATAATAAAACATGTCCCATTATTTTGTTGTTTTCCTTTTTAGTGTTTTGTATTGAAATTGGTCCGACGGAACACTTATGCAATCACCCCGAGGTCGGATGTTATAATGACTTGTCAACAAGTCTTTTAAGACTGACTTTTTGAGTTCTTCTCATCTGCAAGCCAAGATTTCACTTTTAAGCGAAATATTATTGCTCGGTTTAAAAGTGTATTTTGCTGCTTCAAGTGCCACTATAATTCCGCGAAACGTTATCCTTTTACGCAAACATTTACTTGAAATAAAATTTGCATTTTAAAAACGAGTGGCGTTGTGACTGTTCATATTATAATGGCTTCCACATAAAGAGGAATGTTTAAAGAGCTGCTTTCTGCCAATTTCCTTTGAGTCGGTTGATAAGCCGTGTGATCCTCTTTGGACTGGGGCTTTGCTTTTCGCCTGCAATCGCAATTACAAATGCACTTTGTAATGGAATAAAAAATAAACAAACTAAATAATATCATCAGACGTCGGATTAGGATACATTGTACTAAGGATTTTTGAGTACTCGTGTGTTCGGCAAAATTCGTCACAAAATCTCTGTGTCAATCAAGAGGCCTCTCCGGTGAAAACATGCTTTGAGGAACAGGATCTGTGTTGTATCTACCATGTTCAATTTTGCAGATTGCACAGCGTGCAGCTAGAAGAAACAGGGTACATCTTATTCCTTCTATGTAAATTAGTTAGTCAGTGCACAAAGTGTTTTTACATATACGGCAGTGTAATAGCTTAAATTTCCATCATCGAACCGTCACCGTCATTATCACCCTTGTCATTTGAAAAGTTACGCAATTACCAGGTTATGTGAGGGATGCAGGTCACTTATTATCCACCCCACGGGTTATATGCGAGCATGCCAATACGTGGCTAAACTTAAGTGGCAGTGGGCGGTGCACATTGCACGAAGAACCGATGGCCGTTGGGGCGGAAAGGTTCTCGAGTGGCGTCCACGTACCGGAAGGCGCGGCGTAGGTAGGCCCCCCACAAGGTGGACTGATGACCTGGTAAAGGTCGCGGGAGTCCACTGGATGCACGTGGCGCAGGACCGGCCATTGTGGCACTCTTTGGGGGAGGCCTATGTCCAGCAGTGGACGTCTTTCGGCTGATATGATGATGATGATGTCAATACGATTATTTCAATTGCAAGTCGTTGAAATTCACTTTTCAAAATGAAGCCTCAATTTAAGAGACTTATTTAAGTTCTTATATACTTACAGGATGTGGTCTGTAATAGGAGCAAAAAATTAAACCGTACATATAAAGCTTGTGAAAAATTATTTCCACGTGGTTTTATTTCAAAAAAAGAATATTTTTTTTAAATTTTTTTTTCTTCAATGCATGTTAACTTGTATTGTTTTAGTCTTCTGGAATGCTATAAATAACTATTTATTAAAAAAAAAATTCAATAAAAATTAAAAAATCACAAAAATATCTTTTAAAAACAAAAATGCAAAATTTATTCCGACTCATTACATGATGTTACCTCTAAATCTGCATTGACTGCTGTGCTATTATGTCGTGGTGCCAAGATACATTACCTGGAGGTCATAACTTTTGATCAAAATTTCTCCGAATCCAAAAAATAATAAAATGAATAGCCCACAAGGGGTTACTGCAAATGCTCTAAGGAAGCGTCCTTTTGAATATTTGCTCCTATTACAGGCCACACCCTGTAAATGATTTTCCACTTAATACCTTACGTGTTTTTTTAAAAGATTATGATTAAGAAGTTTAAAGGATCATCCACTCCAAACTTACTTACTTAGAATAAAACGTGTAGTCCCAACAGAAAATACTAAGTGTGTATTCAAATTTTTCAAGCTCCGGTACTAAGAAGATTGTATCAAAGCGGCCTCTGTGTATCTTTATAGTCCATAAATAAATTGCAAATTGCCTTCTTAATTAGGTTCAACAAACCAGTCCCCAGACCATTTTCAATTTGGTTCTCTTAAAAGGCGTTTACTACCTCCGTCAAGACAACCGTGCCATTAGTGATTCCTTATACCGTATTAATTCTAAACTATTTAATTAATTTTAATATCCCCTGCGGATAATTTCGAATATAAATAGCCGTCTTTATAATGAGATATTATGTTTAGTTTATTCTTATTTCTTCTTTATCAAATGTTGAGTAATGATTTCAAAGAAGCCGGTTATTTTGCTGAATTCGTTGGATTATGCTAATCATATTGACGATCCATAGGTAGGTATCTATCTACTAATATATTATGTAGATCAATGTGGGCTTAAATAAACGTGAGAAGATTAAAAACGAAGTGAATAATCCAAAACAGGTCAAACAAAAATAGTACTTGTACCTATAGGAACTGACCGCATTGATATGCTAGAGTTAAATATAGGTAATTACCATCGAAAATTAATAAAAAACCGGCCAAGTGCGAGTCGGACTCGCGCACGAAGGGTTCCGTACCATTATCTATAAAAAAAACTATTTTATTCTGTGTTTTTAGTATTTGTTATTATAGCGGCAACAGAAATACATCATCTTTGAAAATTTCAGCTGGAACTATCACGGTATCAGTGAGATACAGCCTGGTGACAGACAGACGGACGGACGGACAGCGGAGTCTTAGTAATAGAGTCCCGTTTTACTCTTTGAGTACGGAACCCTAAAAAGAGTAAGTCTCCTTATTTTATTTTCTTCTATTCCGTCAATCTAGGAACACAAACCATTACTTGATTGTTTCTTTTATATTTCATCACCTATCCGTTCTATCAGGTTATAGATAAATTAATTTATAAAAACCAGATCCAAAATGATATGTTAGTTATTCAAAGTTCAAGACAATTTATTATTATATCTCACCCCATCAATCATCACGTGTAGAATTCCTTTCGTCTAACATTCGAACTATTCGATATCGCACCGTAACTTTAGACCATCCCGAACACATAAATATCGGTAAAGCTAAAGTGGTGGGTGTTAATTATAGTAATCTAAATGCTCAGAAAGGCGGTCGTAAAAATACCTCTTTATTTGTTTATTAGCTTAGTTACGGCACGGTAGCCTATAATGTGTGCATTGCTGTAGATAATATCAGTTGATGAACATGGGCGTATTTTGCGTAATAAGTTCGGATAACTCAATTTTAAACTTAACGCCGATGATTTGGAGAGAAAATTGAAGAAGACATTAAGGAGTTTCGAAGGTTTCGTTGACTTGAGTGATGCCTGTTTTAGTTGCTGTTTGTCAAAGTTTGTATTCCGATTTGCCATCAACCTAGTCGTCATAGCCATTCTACTCGTCGTAAACCGTTGGATATGAAAACTCATGTGTTTGTTTTAAAAGTCCCATCAAACTATAACGAACGTTGTGTCGTATGGCTATTTTACTGTACTTCTATAGACTCATAGAGTCGACGTCAATATATTTTGGAGTGCGTTAATTCCAATACTATGCAAAATCAAAATTAAATTTAAAGCTCTTGGTGTCGTGTCGGCGTAAGCAAAGAACTTAATAAAAGCTTCTATTAGAAAGTAATCTATTACACAAACAAAGTTTTACGTATATGAGAGTTCAACGGACAGGGCTTTCTATTATCAACTTCGGCATCCTGTCGTCTCACCTTTTTACAGTCCACTTTTTGTCGACCGTCGACAATATGCGGCGCGTGACAGCTCGCGGGTGCCCTGCGCCTATCTCTATAAAACACCTACCATTCATGGCAAAAACTTCCCCCATCCACAACCAAAAAGCAACTTTATGATCTTCGACTACGTCCTCTTTTGCAATGTTGCATTCAAATGAATCATGAATGATAAGCAAGACTGTAACCGTTAGTGTGTTTTGGGAAATTCAAATTTTAGACTCAAGACGCAAGTCTGATTTTAGCTTGCAGGGTCTTGTTAAGGATTTGTTTTGGTGTAACGAAATAATCGAGCGCTCGCGCTCATAATAAAACGACGGAACAAAGGAACGGTCAATGTGTCTCGTGCCACAATTTTGTCCGACCCAGGAACGTTGGTTTTTTACCTTGTGCTGCTGTAACAGGCTTTTTTCGTAATCACGATATAGAATTACATACAAATAGATACTATAGCGTGATCTTGATGTACGCACTATGTTACCAAATGTTGGAACACTAAGGCCCGATTTTATAAAGCGATACCCGAGTTCACAATCATACTAAGTACGAGTATACTAACCGTATACGGGGAAAAACGAGGCGTAATTAGGACAACAGTGCACAAATTACAAAGTTGCAATTTCATTGGCAAAATATTTATAATTACATAGTACGATTGTGAGCTAGAGTATTGAAAGATACGTTAGACTAAATGTCAGATCTAATTTAAGTAATTCAGTAAAATTTACATTATCTACTGACCGATATCTAACTGATATGTATAAAACAGGGGGTAAATAAATACGTCCACTCAAGTGTTTTACAGTACAGTCGCCATCACATACATAGGTACACTATTGGTGTTCAAAAACATCGGCACATGCACCTTAATGCCTTGAAAATAGAGGTGTGTTCCGATGTTTGTGACGTGCTTGTTTGCTCCGATGTATGTGATGGCGACTGTACCTAAATGTAAGTGCGTACTCCAGACAATACTTTTTTTTTAATATTAAGATTCTCTTATTACAGAATTCGTGCTGCTCATTTTGACCTTCGCAAACTTTTTCATAAATAGCCTCATTCATAGACAAGGCTAAGTGTAGGTACTTCAACATCGTCTAAATATAATTATAATTAAAATTACAGCCAAATATACAAAGAGAAAGAAACTTGTACAATATAATAAGTCTTAGAGATTAAACTTAATAAGTTCCTGTCAATTTTTTTCATTTTTAGGGTTCCGTACTCAAAGAGTAAAACAGGACCCTATTACTAAGACTCCGCTGTCCGTCCGTCCGTCCGTCTGTCTGTCACCAGGCTGTATCTCACTGATATGATACCATGATAGTTCCAGTTGAAATTTTCACAGATGATGTATTTCTGTTGCCGCTATAACAACAAATACTAGAAACAAAATAAAATAAATGTTTTTATTGATAATGGTACGGAACCCTTCGTGCGCGAGTCCGACTCGCACTTGGCCCTTTTTTCTAGTATGAGCTTTTATTGTGGACTGTACTTTTCTGTATACCGTCTGTTCAGTATACAGCCGAACCAATGAACCTTAATGCTTACAAGAGTAGGTATTGACCGCCAATCACCATAGACACAATCTGTCAAGTGTCAGTGTCGAAAAAAAAGTCTTGCAAGAAAATAACGCTAACAGCTACGGTGAAAATCAAATATAAAATAAGTAGACGAAGAACTATCTACAAGTGCACTGGGAGCAGAAGAGGGGCGCCCCTTCCACGTTATAGTCGACAGTAACGGGTAAGTCGGTCTCTCCTTTCTTTGCGGGTATTGGGGTTCATCGGGGTTTTTACAGTCCACTACTTTTCTCGTGGCTTTATGCCACATTTTCTGGCCCTTCTCACCACATTCAGAATTAACCTTCTGGATTTTGAACCTAATCCTAAAATTGACAAAACTTCTAATTTGTTGCCCTAATTTATTGTTCCCCATATCGCGAATCGTATTCGCTATTCCCCGTACGCACATTGCGAATCGTATTCGCTATTTTCGGTAGTATTTAATTTTATTCATCCTATTCCATCTGACAGAACTGTCCGTGACAGAAAGATGGAAGGCGAGGCACAACTATTGTTGCAAATAAATGCATTGACACTCAAAAAAGAATATTTGTTTAAGAAACTGCAGAAAGCTTACGATTTATCCAAAACAGTTAAGTTGGATAGTTTAGACTCGGTACAAAACTTCATGGTACAGTTTTCAGAACTCGATGACGCTCGTGGCGACTTTGAGCATATTGTAATGGAAATTGCCATGCTTGAGATGCAAACAGACCCTAAGTTCAAACCTTCGTCAGGCCCATTAGATAGTTTCGATGATCTGTATTACGCTTGCAAGAAAGTAGCTTTGAACTGCAACCGTTTAGGCCAGGAGCCAACCGAAAAAATGTTTGTTCAAAAAAGTGATGATTGTCTAACTAGGCCGGTCTTACCAAAGCTAACTTTATTCGAATTTGATGGTCAAATGGAGAATTGGACCACATTTCATGATACATTTGTGTCATTGGTTCATAGGCGCAATTTCGAAAATATAGATAAATTCCATTATCTGCTGTCCTGTGTCAAGGGTCCAGCACTGAATATGGTCAGGAGTCTGCCGATCACTGCCTATAATTACCCTGTAGTGTGGCAAAGTTTGCTTGATAAGTACCAAGACGTCAGGGCGTTGACCGGCAGGTATCTGGACAAAATGCTGAATTTCTCACCTTTGACTAAGGACACCGTAGAAAATTTAACGTCTTTCGTGGAGACATTTGACCATTCGTTAAAAGCGATTCAGGCCTTAGAAATTCAACATTTAGATGACTATCTTATTTGTCATTTAGCATTGCGCGGGTTAGACAGTCATACTCGAAAATTGTTTGAAGAAAGTCGCGATCCAAACAAACTGCCGACCTTTAAGGAATTAGTTAATTTCGTGAACAAACAAATCAAAGTGTTGGAACATACATTTCCGACTACCGGCTCCCGGGCTAATTTCAATGGTCAACAAATAAAAGTGAAGTCACCTGTCAACTTCACAAATATGCAACCGAGTCATAAACCGGCCAGTTTCAAATATTCGAACGCGACCTCGCCCTCACAAAAGGTTGGATTAGCTGTTTCGCGTGATAATAATTCGAACCAAAACAAACTAACTTGCGTGCATTGCAACTCAAATCATCTGATTTATCGTTGCGAACAGTTTCGTAAACTGTTAGTTCAAGACAGGATTGACCGTGTCAATGTCTTGAAATTATGCACCAATTGTTTGAAAAGTGGTCATGATGTGTCAAATTGCAAGAGCATCATGACGTGTGGAGTTTGCGCTCGTAATCTCCACTACTTGCTACATCGGGATGCGAGTGTGGCGCAGGCGCCGGCCGTGCCGGTCCCGCAGCTACCCCGCGCTGCCCTGCACGCAGCGGGGCCGTCGTCGTTGCACTCCGTGAGTGTGACGCCCGCATCTGCCGTAACCGAGAATCTTCATTCCGTGAATGAAAACGCGAATTCTTACGGTGTAGTGTTGGGGACTACGAGGACTCTAGTTGTTGACGTCACTGGTCAGCATCAGAATTGCCGTGCGGTTCTTGATTCTGGAGCTCAGAGCTCGTTCATGACCTTGAACTGTGCTCAACGTTTGGGCCTACGCCGCAACAAGTGTCAATTTACAGTGTCTGGACTAGGCGGTGACATTGTCAAAAACTTTGGCATGGTGACCTGCGACATGAAACCGTGTAAAGCGGACGTTCCGAGTTTCCAGGTGGATATGGTTGTCGTTGAGAAGGTTTCATCCGAGATGCCAAATGTTTCATTTCCACAGGAAGTTGTGGATGAATATAAGAACTTCGAATTGGCTGATCCGTTGTTCTTCAAGAAGTCGTCGATTGACATTTTGCTGGGTAACGATATCGTGTCAGAGCTTATTAAGGACAAGCCCATGAATGTCAAACCAAATATCCCGAAAGTCATTCAAACAGTTTTTGGTTACGTCGTGAGTGGAAGATTATACAATGATGGCAAACAACAGACACAAAACTTTCACCTGTCAAGTAGAAGAATTGCCGTGCAAACCTGTGCTTAGCCCTCCAGATCAACTGGCTGAAGATATATACGCACTTCATCACTCTCGTGATGAGGGGGGGAGATATATAGTACCGTTACTTTTCACACCTGATGCGCCACTACTTGGAGATTCCCGCGCTGCAGCTGAACGACGACTGCTAGCAACAGAGCGGAAACTCGCACGCTCTCCAGTGCTGCAACAAGCCTACAACGATTTCATGTTGGAATATGAAAAGCTTGACCACATGGAATTGTACACTGGTAGCGAACCGAGTAGGTATCTGATCCCGCACCACAGTATACTTCGACCAAGCAGTACGTCAACTCCTTTGAGAGTCGTATTTGATGCTAGCGCAAAAACGAGCTCCAACGTCTCTCTCAACGATACGCAGCTGACAGGACCAAACCTATACCGTGATATAGGTGCCATTATAATAAATTTTCGATTATTTGAATACTGTTTCGCAAGTGATATTTGTAAAATGTATCGTGCTATCCTGGTACGCGAATCGGATAGAAAATATCAACATATATTATACCGATCGACCGCTGACGAACCCGTAAAGGTTTACGAGTTGAAAACTATTACGTATGGCGTAAGTTCAAGCCCGTTCTTGGCTATCCGCACCTTGCTGCAATTAGCGAGTGATGAAGGTGAACGTTTCCCTTCTGCTGCTAATGTCGTTAGACAAGGCATCTACATGGATGATATTCTTTGGTCATGCGGCACGTTCTCTGAAGCGTGTGCGTTACAAGATGAAATAATTCACATGCTGCAGTGCGGAGGGCTAGTTTTGAAGAAATGGTCGAGTAACTGCAAACAACTTTTCGAGCGTGTTCCAGAAGAACATCGCGAGAAGACGATAAACTTTCAAAAGGACAGGGATGATATTTCAATAAAGCTGTTAGGCTTGAAATGGTCCCCAGTACTCGACGCGTTTAGCTTCGCCTTAAATAAGCGAGATACCGTCAATACAAAGAGATCTGTCTTAAAGACACTGGCATCTATTTATGATCCCGTTGGATATATTGTTCCTTGCACCTTCGTCGCAAAGTGCATTTTACAGGATCTTTGGAAGCTGGGCCTTGGTTGGGACGATCCACTGCCTGTAGAAGAATGTCAGCAGTGGGTAGAATTTATAGACGAGTTACCCCTGCTATCTGAGTTGCAGATTGAACGACATATTTTGCTTCCAGATGTCACTGAATGCGAACTGGTAGGATTCAGTGACGCATCTTCTCGAGGCTACGCTGCATGCATTTATGTCATTTCACGACGTCACTTGGAAGTCAAGTGCAGACTCTTAATTGCTAAGTCGAAAGTGGCACCTGTCAAGGTTGAGACCATACCTAGAATGGAGCTTATGGCTGCCACGCTTCTTAGCAAACTTATGAAGTATGCATGTGAATGCTTATCGCGGATCAATGTGACCAGAATCACATCACTAACTGCATCGTCTATTGTATTGGCATGGATACAAACTGATGCTTATAAATTAAAAACTTTTGTGTGTAACCGTGTTACACAGATAATAGAGTCAATACCTCCTCACGCATGGCGTCATGTCAAGAGCGAGAATAACATGGCAGATGTTGCCTCGCGTGGTGTTATTCCATCACAATTCATGGCTTGCGGGACACAATGGTTCGAGGGACCTGCCTGGATGTATTTTTTTTGAAGATTGTAAATTGGCCTGTGTCTACATACATCAACAAACATGAATCTGAAATCCCGGAGATGAAAGCTACCTCCAATACGTTCAATTTGTTGTCTCAACAAGCGGGGGAAGAAGATAAAATGGAATTTATTGAACGTCTTTTCAACCAGTTTTCTTCTTTTTCAAGAATGCAAAGAAGTATCGCTTGGATATTGCGTTTTCTGCGGCGGTTCCGCGGTGATGTTTCTGTCTGCAACCAAGAAGTCTTGACTACTAACGATTTGAATCAAGCTCATGATTGCTTAATTAAAGTAGTACAAGGCACCTACTTCAAGGATGAAATTAACACTTTGAATAAAGGCAAAACGTATATTCCTTCGTTAAGGAAACTTGCCCCCTTTATTGATGCCCGTGGCTTCCTGAGGGTGGGGGGTCGTATTCCTCACTCTGATCTGCCATACAATGCGAAGCATCCCTTGCTGTTGCCGAAGCAAAGTAGGTTTACGAAGCTTTTGGTTGAATATTTCCACAAAACATATTTACATTCTGGACCGCAAACCCTACAAAATATAATCAATCAAAGATATTGGATATTGTCGGCTCGTAGCCTCATTCGGTCAACTTTGTTAAGGTGTAAGACTTGCTTCAAATGTAAACCAACCCTGCTTCAGCCAAAAATGGGTGACCTTCCGTCGACACGGCTGCTGCCTAACAAGGTGTTTGAGCATGTAGGTGTTGACCTAGCCGGACCTTTCTATATAAAAGAAAGCTTGCGACGTAACGCAAAGATAGAGAAGGCTTATCTAGCAGTGTTTGTATGCTTCTCCACTAAAGCCGTGCATCTGGAGGCACTTTCTTCATTGTCTGCAGATTGCTTCTTGGCTACTTTGGATAGATTTGTGTCGCGTCGAGGTCTTTCGTCACACTTTTATTCCGATTGCGGATCAAACTTTATAGCAACGAGCAAGCACCTTGGCGAAGTGCAGAAATTTATGGCTGATAACGACAATCAGGAATATATATTAAATGGTTGTACTCAACGTTTGATCAACTGGCACTTTAACCCTCCCAGTGCTCCACACATGGGTGGTTTGTGGGAAAGTTGCGTGCGCATAGCTAAATATCATCTTGTGCGTGCTGTCGGTGATAAAGCTTTGACCTTCGAGGAGCTTACTACAGTATTCTGTAAAATAGAAGCCATAATGAATTCCCGTCCATTGTGTGCTCTACCGGCTAGTGATAATCCTAACGAGTTCAATGTACTCACGCCAGGACATTTCTTATTAGGTAAGAGTCTGACGGCTGTACCTGAGTATGATTTACAAACGGTGCCTGTTAATCATATGTCACGATGGCAATATTTACAGAATTGCTCCCAACTCTTTTGGAAGAAATGGAGCCAAGATTATTTGAACACTTTACAGCAAAGGTCAAAATGGTTTGCCTCGCCGCCCAACCTTAATGTAGGAGACTTAGTGTTGGTTAAGGATGATCGCGTCTCTCCTTCTAATTGGCCACTAGCAATTGTCCATCAGACACATCCCGGTTTGGATGGTATTGTGCGCAAAGTTACTTTAAAAACAAAAGGGAATAACATACTTTCGAGGCCAGTGAATAAACTGTGTCCTTTACCATACACTAACTGACTCCCCGTTCCCTTTAATATTTTTTAATCACATGGGCTTTATTTTTATTTTCTTGTTGTCGCGCTATCATATGCGCAAAAGTCCATTTCTTACTTATCTTTGTTTTACCTTTATGTTATGGGAAAGCTACATAGTGCTTTCGGTGGGGGGTGTTCAGTATACAGCCGAACCAATGAACCTTAATGCTTACAAGAGTAGGTATTGACCGCCAATCACCATAGACACAATCTGTCAAGTGTCAGTGTCGAAAAAAAAGTCTTGCAAGAAAATAACGCTAACAGCTACGGTGAAAATCAAATATAAAATAAGTAGACGAAGAACTATCTACAAGTGCACTGGGAGCAGAAGAGGGGCGCCCCTTCCACGTTATAGTCGACAGTAACGGGTAAGTCGGTCTCTCCTTTCTTTGCGGGTATTGGGGTTCATCGGGGTTTTTACAGTCCACTACTTTTCTCGTGGCTTTATGCCACACCGTCATCAACTAATAATAACGTCATAACTATTATACTAATTGAGATGACTCTACCGAGCCCAAACTCAACGGGGTTACGTCGGTTAAGTACTGAATTCTCATGGCCACCTTCTGTCTCCATCATCAGATCAGCTCGACGGTATCATAATATATTGAATTGTCACCCAAACTATACTTTTACCCATAATTGTAGCTCAATCGGTTGAAGATATCTGCTTCAAAATTGAGTTGCAAGATTCCGCCCGAACAAACGTAGTTACATATGTATCGACGCCAAAATTATGTTTACAGTTTTCGCCTTATTACAATGGAATAAGGTGCAAAAGTGTAAACATATTTTTGGCGTCGACTGTATGTACATAGTTAGGTTAGGTTAGGTTATACATTACAAGTTAATAGAAAGCTTGTAAAAAATTATGACAACGGCACTAGATCAGCGCAATATCTCCAAAATTATTCTATTCTCAAAAAGCAAAACATAAGAGCAATTCAATAAAACACTTACCTACCTAAAGAAGTGCTTCAAACAGCTTTATAAGCAGGGAATAAAATAATAGCATTTGCCTCATTGTTATTTAAAGGGCGTCGAAAACCCTTCATTCGAAGGGCAATTCTGTTATCTTTTATTGTTACCGACGACGTTGTTCAGTTTATTCAAACAAACGAATCTAATCGAATCCGTATTTATTTCGGTGGCAAATGGAATAATATAATTTAAAACGATTGTGCCGCCTGTGTCCGGCGATTGCGCTCCAGTGTTTTCGTTACATTCTAACTTAATTTTTAGTAATGTTGGTACCTACGTTTTATTAAAATCTCAGACGCAACAACAACAATGGAATTTTTTTTTGCACCTTTTTATGCATTTGATTGTTGTGATTCTCCAGTGTTTTTGTTACGTTTTAACTTTATTGTTAGTTAGGTTGCTGAGTACCTACGTTTGAATAAAATCTTAGACGCAACAACAACAATTGGAAAATATTTTACACCATTTTATGCAATTGACTGGTATGATTAGGCTGCCAGAGCTCCTGAATGTGTTGAGTTGAGATGTAAGCAGTCCCGCAGCACCAGCACGTCGATCACATACCTAACGCATAGTACAGTCGCCATCACATACATCGGTACACTATAGGTGTTCAAAAATATCGGCACTTGCACCCTAATGTCTTGAAGATAGAGGTGTGTTCCGATGTTTGTGACGTGCTTGTTTGCTCCGATGTATGTGATGGCGACTGTACGTGTGTCAGGTACGGTCACGGTCAGCCTCACAAGGGGCTCAAGGGGACGGGTAGGGCAAGCCTTCTCCATACAAATGTTGTGCAAGTTTTTCTTCATTTGAGTTTGCGCTATAAATATAAGTTTTAGTCAGTACACTAATTGTTTTGTTAGCTGATGTTTTTTTTATATATTTTTTTTTTATTATTTTCAAATCTAACAAAATTTTGACATCATGGCATGCGTAAATCCAATATGAACAAGCAAAAAAAAGAAATATTCTGTAGTGCCAAAACCGACGAAAAAAAACTTGCACAACGGTTGTATGGAGAATGCCTTGCCCTACCCGTTGCCTTACCTTTGTACTGTCTCCGAGACTGTACACAACGGCCTAGATTGTTCCCGCGGGAATAATGGTATTTTAAAGCTCCCAAGGGAAGTAATGAGCTTGTGTGTGATCTGATTGGTTAAGCAAATCTGGACGGCCGCGCGTGACAAGAATTCTGCACTGTGATTGGTTGGAAAATAAAATCGAGCAGGCCATGCGCTGCAATACTGCTCTGTGATTAATTGAAATTATGAAGCTACGCCCTCCACTCGCACTGATCTGGAAGTGAAGTTGTCAATTTCGTCAACATTTGATTGGTGCGCTTGTATAAAACATAGATTTTTCTGTCTTTTGTAGTTATTTATTTCCTCGCAAATGTGATGAAAAACATTGGCGTAACACGGGCGTAAGAATATTGCAAACTCGAGTCATCAAAAGCCTCATACGCCCCTTGTTAAACAATGAACTATTCTTTTGTATGTGTTATTATTATTTTCTTTTATTGTTTTTGTCACGAATAAATACTTGAATCTGAATTTGAAAAAAGAAAACCAACATTAAAAAATATATATATATTGGCCGGAAAGTAAAGTTTAATTAGTCCTAAAGAAGAAACATGTGCATTTTTTTTTATTGCACACCTAAACCACAATTTTTCATACCTAGTTCAAAAACAAAAAAAAACGGAAAAACGTCGGTTCATTGTCGGTAAAAAAGAAGAACGACCCAACTGACATTAACAATTTGGCGTACATGGGTCGTTATGTTATGTTGTTACCTACCTATACATACAGCATATAGTTACGCTGTCCAGTATATTTCTCTCCGTCTCCTGGTATAGGAGTGAGCGGTGAGGTGAAAGAAGTTGCGTGGAGCATAACTGTAGTCAATCGCATAAAACATCTAATCGTCAATCAATGATTAAGCCTATTCGTGGGAACTGGCACTGACCGGCAGCGAGCAATCGACAATTTTCCGCCAATAATTGACGCCACTGGCTGGCAAACTGTCAGCGCAACAAAAAATGCTCGCAACGAGCTTCAGACTGACATGTTGGTATGTTTTTTTTAACTCATCGGCAATCATAGGACTTCTTCTACTACAAAAGCCAGTTTCCACAAATCTGGTTTGTTTTTAAGTAAGTTTTCACGACACTTTTTAGCTTACATTATTCTACATAGAGAAATCCTACTTTAATTAACTTGTAGTATGGCAATTGGCCACATTTAGTGTTTAGCAGTAACAATTGTTTACTGCGACATAAACGCATTTTGCTTGTATAAGTAAGCTATATTCTGTAATGTATAAATTAGCATTAATAAAGAGGCATTTCGATTCAATCAACTCTCGTGTATCACTTCAATCCCTGACGATCGGACGAACTAAAACCTCTTATAGTTCATGGCGACCTTGCAGTAAAAGAACCGAAGACGAATCTTCTGATACGGCGAACCTCTGAACCTATAAAACTCACGAAAAATGAAGAATTTCGTGAAGAAGAAACGTAAAATGAAGATGCATAATTGAAACTATTTCATCGAACGAAGAATCCAGAAATGAAGAAAGAAGAACAAGAAAAATATGTCACAAAGAAGATTAGAAGAAATTTAATAAAAAAGAGTGAAAAATAAATAAGAAGAAGAAACAATAAAAAAACAACGAAGACTAAGAACAAAGAAGAGCGTTGTCCAGGGTTTCCCGGCTCGCAATTCAAGAGGTGTCCAGGGTTATCCCGGCCCAGCAGCAGCCCACCCAGCCACGGCAAGATGGCGCACCACGGACGAACTGCCGCCACCACAGCCGCCAGGACGACGAATAGGACGGTGACACCAAGACGCCAGGTCACGTAATAGTGACATATTTTTATTCTATCTTTTAAAAAAATAATTTGAACGTATATTTAGATAATTTAGTATGAAAAGGTTGTCGCTGAAAATTTAGCATTCATATATTTTAATTTTCAAAATAGTCATGTTTTAAAGGCTTTAAATGCCTTATTCTAGTGTCACTATAATTCAATTAGTTTACATCATTTTTATATTTCGCAACATAGCCCCAGGCAACCGGTGTGAAGTTAGCGGCCTAAAGTTAGCGGCCTTCGATAACCCGACCAAATTAAGAAGTCTAAATTCTTTTTCGGTCAATTTGATTGATTTCCAGACACTAAGACACTTTCAAATGTACTTAAGGGGAACCTTTAGGGCAAGAGCTTTCTAAACCAGCTTTCAGATCTCACTTATCGAGATTCCTTCACTGTCTGTGGCTGTCACAAAGTTAGCGGCCTAAAGCCTTCATACACTTTTCGGTAAATTTGAATAACTTCCAGACAATAAGACACTTTGAAATGAAGTGTAGGTATATCTTTGGGGCATAAGCTTTCTAAAACAGCTTGCAGATCATACTTATCGAGATTCCGTCACTTTCTGCGGCTGTCGTGAAGTAAGCGGCCCAAAGTCTGCATACACTCTTCGGTCAATTTGATTGATTCCAGACGATAAGACACTTTGAAATGAACTTATTGGAAAGCTCTAGGGTATGAGCTTTCAAAAATAGCTTTCAGATCTTACTTAACGAGATTCCTTCACTTTCTGCGGCTGTTGTGAAGTTAGCGGCCCAAAGTCTGCATACACTTCTCGGCCAGTTTGATTGATTTCCAGATAATAAGACACTTTGAAATGAACATAAAGTAAAGCTCTAGGGTGAGAGCTTTCTAAAACAGCTTTCAGATGTTACTTAACGAGATTCCTTCACTTTCTGTGGCGGTTACAAAGTTAGCGGCCCAAAGTCTGCATACACTTTTAAGTAAATTTCTAGACAATAAGACACTTTGAAATGAACTAAGGGGAAAGCTCTGGTGTAATAACTTTCTAAAACAGCTTTCAGATCTTACTTAACGAGATTTCTTCACTTTCTGCAGCTGTTGTGAAGTTAGCGGCCTAAAGTCTGCTTATGTACACTATTAGGACAATTTGATTGATTTCTAGACGATAAGACACTTTGAAATGAACTATAGAGAAAGCTTAAGGCAAGAGTTTTCTAAAACAGCTTTCAGATCTTACTTAACGAGATTCCTTCACTTTCTGCGGCTGTTGTGAAGTTAGCGGCCCAAAGTCTGCATACACTTCACGGCCAGTTTGATTAATTTCCAGACAATAAGACACTTTAAAATGAACTTAAAGAAAAGCTCTAGGGTAAGAGCTTTCTAAAACAGCTTTCAAATGTTACTTAACGTGATTCCTTCACTTTCTGCGGCTGTTGTGAAGTTAGCGACCCAAAGTCCGCATACACTTCTCGGCCAGTTTGATTGATTTTCAGACACTGAGACACTTTGAAATGAACTTAAATAAAAGCTTTAGGGCAAGAGCTTTCTAAAACAGCTTTCAGATCTTACTTAACGAGATTCCTTCACTTTCTGCAGCTGTTGCGAAGTTAGCGGCCTAAAGTCTGCATATGTACACTATTAGGACAATTTGATTAATTTCTAGACAATAAGACGCTTTGAAATGAAATAAAGGGAAAGCTTTAGGGCAAGAGCTTTCTAAAACAGCTTTCAGATCTTACTTAACGAGATTCCTTCACTTTCTGTGGCATTTACAAAGTTAGCGGCCCAAAGTCTGCATACACTTTTCGGTAAATTTCTAGACAATAAGACACTTTGAAATGAACCTAGGGGAAAGTTCTTGTGTAATAACTTTCTAAAACAGCTTTCAGATCTTACTTAACGAGATTCCTTCATTTTCTGCAGCTGTTGTGAAGTTAGCGGCCTAAAGTCTGATTATGTACAATTTGATTGATTTCTAGACGATAAGACACTTTGTAATGATTTATAAGGAAAGCTTAAGGCAAGAGCTTTCTAAAACAGCTTTCAGATCTTACTTAACGAGATTCCTTCACTTTCTGCGGCTGTTGTGAAGTTAGCGGCCCAAAGTCTGCATACACTTCTCGGCCAGTTTGATTGATTTTCAGACAATAAGACACTTTGAAATGAACTTTAAATAAAGCTCTAGGGTAAGAGCTTTCTAAAACAGCTTTCAGATGTTACTTAACGAGATTCCTTCACTTTCTGTGGCAGTTACAAAGTTAGCGGCCCAAAGTCTGCATACACTTTTAAGTAAATTTCTGGACAATAAGACACTTTGAAATGGACTTAGGGGAAAGCTCTGGTGTTATAAATTTCTAAAACAGCTTTCAGATCTTACTTAACGAGATTTCTTCACTTTCTGCAGCTGTTGTGAAGTTAGCGGCCTAAAGTCTGCTTATGTACATTATTAGGACAATTTTATTGATTTCTAGACGATAAGACACTTTGAAATGAACTATTATGAAGAGCTTTCTAAAACAGCTTTCAGATCTTACTTAACGAGATTCCTTCACTTTCTGCAGCTGTTGTGAAGTTAGTGGCCTAAAGTCTGCTTATGTACACTATTAGGACAATTTGATTGATTTCTAGACGATAAGACACTTTGAAATGAACTATAGAGAAAGCTTAAGGCAAGAGCTTTCTAAAACAGCTTTCAGATCTAACTTTACGAGATTCCTTCACTTTTTGCGGCTGTTGTGAAGTTAGCGGCCCAAAGTCCGCATACACTTCTCGGCCAGTTTGATTGATTTCCAGACAATAAGACACTTTGGAATTAACTTAAAATAAAGCTCTAGGGTGAGAGCTTTCTAAAACAGCTTTCAGATGTTACTTACCGAGATTCCTTCACTTTCTGTGGCGGTTACAAAGTTAGCGGCCCAAAGTCTGCATGCACTTTTAAGTAAATTTCTAGACAATAAGACACTTTGAAATGAACTGAGGGGAAAGCTCTGGTGTAATAACTTTCTAAAACAGCTTTCAGATCTTACTTAACGAGATTTCTTCACTTTCTGCAGCTGTTGTGAAGTTAGCGGCCTAAAGTCTGCTTATGTACACTATTAGGACAATTTGATTGATTTCTAGACGATAAGACACTTTGAAATGAACTACAGAGAAAGCTTAAGGCAAGAGCTTTCTAAAACAGCTTTCAGATCTTACTTAACGAGATTCCTTCACTTTCTGCGGCTGTCACAAAGTTAGCGGCCTAAAGCCTTCATACACTTTTCGGTAAATTTGAATAACTTCCAGACAATAAGACACTTTGAAATGAAGTGTAGGTATATCTTTGGGGCATAAGCTTTCTAAAACAGCTTGCAGATCATACTTATCGAGATTCCGTCACTTTCTGCGGCTGTCGTGAAGTTAGCGGCCCAAAGTCTGCATACACTCTTCGGTCAATTTGATTGATTCCAGACGATAAGACACTTTGAAATGAACTTATTGGAAAGCTCTAGGGTATGAGCTTTCAAAAATAGCTTTCAGATCTTACTTAACGAGATTCCTTCACTTTCTGCGGCTGTTGTGAAGTTAGCGGCCCAAAGTCTGCATACACTTCTCGGCCAGTTTGATTGATTTCCAGATAATAAGACACTTTGAAATGAACATAAAGTAAAGCTCTAGGGTGAGAGCTTTCTAAAACAGCTTTCAGATGTTACTTAACGAGATTCCTTCACTTTCTGTGGCGGTTACAAAGTTAGCGGCCCAAAGTCTGCATACACTTTTAAGTAAATTTCTAGACAATAAGACACTTTGAAATGAACTTAGGGGAAAGCTCTGGTGTAATAACTTTCTAAAACAGCTTTCAGATCTTACTTAACGAGATTTCTTCACTTTCTGCAGCTGTTGTGAAGTTAGCGGCCTAAAGTCTGCTTATGTACACTATTAGGACAATTTGATTGATTTCTAGACGATAAGACACTTTGAAATGAACTAAAGAGAAAGCTTAAGGCAAGAGTTTTCTAAAACAGCTTTCAGATCTTACTTAACGAGATTCCTTCACTTTCTGCGGCTGTTGTGAAGTTAGCGGCCCAAAGTCTGCATACACTTCACGGCCAGTTTGATTAATTTCCAGACAATAAGACACTTTAAAATGAACTTAAAGAAAAGCTCTAGGGTAAGAGCTTTCTAAAACAGCTTTCAAATGTTACTTAACGTGATTCCTTCACTTTCTGCGGCTGTTGTGAAGTTAGCGACCCAAAGTCCGCATACACTTCTCGGCCAGTTTGATTGATTTTCAGACAATGAGACACTTTGAAATGAACTTAAATAAAAGCTTTAGGGCAAGAGCTTTCTAAAACAGCTTTCAGATCTTACTTAACGAGATTCCTTCACTTTCTGCAGCTGTTGCGAAGTTAGCGGCCTAAAGTCTGCATATGTACACTATTAGGACAATTTGATTAATTTCTAGACAATAAGACGCTTTGAAATGAAATAAAGGGAAAGCTTTAGGGCAAGAGCTTTCTAAAACAGCTTTCAGATCTTACTTAACGAGATTCCTTCACTTTCTGTGGCATTTACAAAGTTAGCGGCCCAAAGTCTGCATACACTTTTCGGTAAATTTCTAGACAATAAGACACTTTGAAATGAACCTAGGGGAAAGTTCTTGTGTAATAACTTTCTAAAACAGCTTTCAGATCTTACTTAACGAGATTCCTTCACTTTCTGCAGCTGTTGTGAAGTTAGCGGCCTAAAGTCTGATTATGTACACTATTAGGACAATTTGATTGATGTCTAGACGATAAGACACTTTGTAATGATTTATAGGGAAAGCTTAAGGCAAGAGCTTTCTAAAACAGCTTTCAGATCTTACTTAACGAGATTCCTTCACTTTCTGCGGCTGTTGTGAAGTTAGCGGCCCAAAGTCTGCATACACTTCTCGGCCAGTTTGATTGATTTTCAGACAATAAGACACTTTGAAATGAACTTAAAATAAAGCTCTAGGGTAAGAGCTTTCTAAAACAGCTTTCAGATGTTACTTAACGAGATTCCTTCACTTTCTGTGGCAGTTACAAAGTTAGCGGCCCAAAGTCTGCATACACTTTTAAGTAAATTTCTAGACAATAAGACACTTTGAAATGGACTTAGGGGAAAGCTCTGGTGTAATAAATTTCTAAAACAGCTTTCAGATCTTACTTAACGAGATTTCTTCACTTTCTGCAGCTGTTGTGAAGTTAGCGGCCTAAAGTCTGCTTATGTACATTATTAGGACAATTTTATTGATTTCTAGACGATAAGACACTTTGAAATGAACTATTATGAAGAGCTTTCTAAAACAGCTTTCAGATCTTACTTAACGAGATTCCTTCACTTTCTGCAGCTGTTGTGAAGTTAGTGGCCTAAAGTCTGCTTATGTACACTATTAGGACAATTTGATTGATTTCTAGACGATAAGACACTTTGAAATGAACTATAGAGAAAGCTTAAGGCAAGAGCTTTCTAAAACAGCTTTCAGATCTAACTTTACGAGATTCCTTCACTTTTTGCGGCTGTTGTGAAGTTAGCGGCCCAAAGTCCGCATACACTTCTCGGCCAGTTTGATTGATTTCCAGACAATAAGACACTTTGGAATTAACTTAAAATAAAGCTCTAGGGTGAGAGCTTTCTAAAACAGCTTTCAGATGTTACTTACCGAGATTCCTTCACTTTCTGTGGCGGTTACAAAGTTAGCGGCCCAAAGTCTGCATGCACTTTTAAGTAAATTTCTAGACAATAAGACACTTTGAAATGAACTGAGGGGAAAGCTCTGGTGTAATAACTTTCTAAAACAGCTTTCAGATCTTACTTAACGAGATTTCTTCACTTTCTGCAGCTGTTGTGAAGTTAGCGGCCTAAAGTCTGCTTATGTACACTATTAGGACAATTTGATTGATTTCTAGACGATAAGACACTTTGAAATGAACTACAGAGAAAGCTTAAGGCAAGAGCTTTCTAAAACAGCTTTCAGATCTTACTTAACGAGATTCCTTCACTTTCTGCGGCTGTTGTGAAGTTAGCGGCCCAAAGTCCGCATACACTCTCGGCCAGTTTGATTGATTTCCAGACAATAAGACACTTTGAAATGAACTTTAAGAAAAGCTCTAGGGTAAGAGCTTTCTAAAACAGCTTTCAAATGTTACTTAACGAGATTCCTTCACTTTTTGCGGCTGTTGTGAAGTTAGCGACCCAAAGTCCGCATACACTTCTCGGCCAGTTCGATTGATTTCCAGACAATAAGACACTTTGAAATGAACTTAAAGAAAAGCTCTAGGGTAAGAGATTTCTAAAACAGCTTTCAAATGTTACTTAACGAGATTCCTTCACTTTTTGCGGCTGTTGTGAAGTTAGCGACCCAAAGTCCGCATACACTTCTCGGCCAGTTTGATTGATTTCCAGACAATAAGACACTTTGAAATGAACTTAAAGAAAAGCTTTAGGGCAAGAGCTTTCTAAAACAGCTTTCAGATCTTACTTAACGAGATTCCTTCACTTTCTGCAGCTGTTGTGAAGTTAGCGGCCTAAAGTCTGCATATGTACACTATTAGGACAATTTGATTAATTTCTAGACAATAAGACGCTTTGAAATGAAATATAGGGAAAGCTTTAGGGCAAGAGCTTTCTAAAACAGCTTTCAGATCTTACTTAACGAGAAACCAGTACACAGTCATTTTGAGGGTCGTCATTTGAAGACCATGTCAGTTGAAAGTGACGTTGAAATCGAAACCTTAGAAAATACTCGCAACATTTGTAAATATTGTCGACACGGTACAAGTTTCGTTGAAAACGTCACTAAATGGGTTCAATGTGATAATTGCCAAGACTGGGTGCATCAATCTTGCGCTAGGCAGTATCTGGATACAAATAGCGATTTTTAGGTGTATATGAATGCGAGTATTGCCAACCTAAGTTCGTACCACAATCTCAGTCTCCTATCTCAACTCAATCTTCCAGTTCAAACTGCAATAGTCACGTGCCCCTTGATGTGTTTCCCAACGGATTGGTGAGAGACCCGATATATTACAAACCAATCTCAAGAAACTACTACGTTTCCAAGATGAATTCTTTGTCTACTCTTAATGAATTGACTTTTGACGACTTCCAATCGTTATGTCCCGGAAAATACGTCACAAGTTATGCCATTAACCACGCTTTTCATGTTATAAATGATAGTGATCATTACGATGTTACTAATTGTGAATTGTCATCAATAATTTTTGGTTTGCAAAAAAAGGAACCTCGTTTCTACGATAAAATTAAATTTAATTGGTCCATGGAAAAGGAAATAGTTTTTCCCATTTGCCTGTACAGCCACTTCACGATGGTTATCATGATACCGACTGAACGAAGCATCACAATAATTGATCCCCAGGGTAGAGAATCCAGTTATAAGGCCGATTACTTAAATCAAATTAACGATTTGTTAAGCAAATTACGGTATGATTTAAAGATAAATAAAGTCAATACAATAAGGCATCGTAAGCAAAGGGATAATCATAATTGCGGGCCTATGATCATATACTTCTTCTGGTGTCTTAATAACAATAAATCTCTGGATGCACCAGGCATGAATTTCACAAAATACAGGTATGCCATACAGTTAATGTTATTAGAAAAGAGTGATCCGATATTTAATATATGTGTTATTTGTGGCCGTGACGTCATTGAAGGTGCTTCATGTTTCAAATGTCACATATGTTATAGAAAGACTCACGCTGACCTACATTGCCTGCTGACTTCTTCTGAAGTGACCGTTATGACTGTACTAGAAAAAATTCAAATCCTGAACAAAACTTGCGAACTATGTAAGGAATATGCAATCGATACTCTAAAATAAAACCTCAAGCCAAACATCTATTTTTCGATTAATTATACAAATTAAAATCGTACCATTTTAGGTTCTGAAATAGATCGCCGTTTTAATTACAGGTACTTAAAGTAAAAAAAAATGTTTTCACAGACCAGGTGAATTTCTGTAGCACAAAAAAGTTTTCGGGCTTTATTTCTTAGTAGTGCAGGTGATTTAGTTGTAATTTGGTAGTTCTTTGATTGTAAAATGATTTCACATATCTGGTAACCGAAATCTCATTATAATGATTCAATAGTAAACAAGTGAGAAAGTTTTGTAGTCTATTCAGTTGTTTCGCAAACTTGTCTTATTTTTTAAATGGTAACATTTATTTTTGCCAGGTTCTAAAATGTATCACAACACGCCATAAGATATGGTTGACAGTATTTTCCATAATCATTAGAGAAAAAAAAAACTGAGCTGAGATGCCTAGGCAGTTTTGATTAATTATAAAATTCAGCTGTTGAAAAATCATTCATAGAAATTTAAGTTACTCATAATTTTGCATGCTTCACCTTAATCAAGAACTGAATTTCCTTCCTGACCTAATGTATATATTAATTTGGATGTTTTAGAAAGTTCTTGCTTTTGTCGTTAAGTGTTTTTGTCGTTAAGTTTTCTTGTCAATAAGTTTTGTAAGTAGTGTCTTGTTGCTTAGAGGTCAATCTAGGTGTCAGCAAGTGTTTTGAGGTGTCAGGCCACCGACTTCATGTCAGCCACAGAAGTCAATGATACTCAATAAGTACTAAATCTAAAAGCTCTCTTAGAAAGTTCTTGTTTTTGTCGTTAAGATTTCTCGTCAATAAGTTTTGTAGTGTCTTGTTTGCTTAGATGTCAATCTAGGTGTCAGAAAGTGTTTTGAGGTGTCAGGCCACCGACTTCTTGTTAGACACAGAAGTCAAGGATATCCTTAAAAGTTAAAGATGTCTGTTGAGTTTGGTCAGGTTCGAAATACTGGTAGATACATTTGCAAAGTCTTAAACTCTTAGATAGCTAGGTAGGTAAAGTGGTTAGGACGCTCAAACCTCATCCAAGCAAGACGTAGCACGTGTGAGTAAAAGATTACCACACATCCCGACGCTAGAACTTTATTCTATAATATGAGGCAGAAAACTAGGATATCAGATATAATATAAACGAAATAATCTTGATAGTACCTATGAAACCAAAGAGCTGCGTACTTGCTTAACCGAGCGTGTAATAGGTGGTAGAGGAATTTCATGGGGGACAATCTGTTGCTCGCGTCCGCAGGAGTTACCTACCACAACCCTGCACGTGGGAGTGGGTGGTGCTAAATGAGTGACAAGACGCAGCTATAAAAATATCACATGGATATTCGCCTATTCTACAGATCGTCTACGATTAAATAAATAGAGGAATTGCATCAATAAATAAATAAATAAATAAATATTACGGGACAATCTTACACAAATCAACCTAGGCCCACGGTAAGCTCAGTAAGGCTTGTGTTGTGGGTACTAGGCGATGATATATATAATAGATACATACATATAGATACTTATATACATAACATAACTCAGGAACAAATATTCGTGATAAATACACAAATAAATGCCCTGACCGGGATTCGAACCCGGGACCTCCAGCTTCGTAGGCAGTGTCACTACCCACTGGGCTACGGAGGCCGTTAAACAATACAAATTAAAATGTATTTTTAAACTATATACAGGGTCGGCCCTGTAACTGGAGCAAAAAATTAAACGGTAGATTATTAAGCTTGTGAACAATTATTTCGAAGTGGTTTTATGCGAAAAAAAAATATTTTTTTTGAAAAAAAAAATTCTTAAAAATAAGTTTACTTGTATTTTTTTACTCTTCTGGAGTGCTATGAGTAACTTTTTATTTTAAAAACACAAAAAAAAAGAAAAAAAAATGAAAAAATTACAAAACTATCTGTTGAACTCAAAAATGCAAAAACTATTATGACTCATTACATGATGTTACCTCAAAATCTGCATTGACTGCCGTGATATGATCTCGTGGTGCCAAGATACATTACTTGGAGGTCATAAGGTCATAACTTTAGATCAAAATTTATCCGTAACCAAAATTTTTGAAAGTGAATTATACACAAGGGGTTACTGCAAATGCTCTAAGGAAGCCTCCTTTTGAATATTTGCTCGTGTTACAGCGCCCACCCTGTATATATTAAAGAAGAAGTCCTGACTGACTGACTCATCAACGCACAGCCGAAACTACTACTGTACCTAAGAGTGTTGACTTTTGCCCAGTAGGTTACTTTTATAACGTGAACTAGAGATAAGAGGAGATTCTTCGCAATTCCTCCCTCAGGGTTTAAATACTTTTTTTAGCTAGTCTTAAAACTTTGTAGAAAGATTACTTATGAAAATTAAAATAAAGTATATTTTATATTTTACATAAATAACAAGATTTATGTAAAACAGTTTCTAATGTCCTAACAAGTGAGTACAGCTCATTCTATAAAATTTTCACAGATGGTTCTAAAGAAGAAAATGGTTGTGGGGCAGCATTTTTTGACCCTCAGATAGGTATGCACGCGGAATTTTATATACATGCCGAAATTTCCATAATGCACTGTGAACTTATTGCCATAGCCGAAGCATTGTCATTTATAGAAACATTAGACCATAACAAATGTGTAATTCTGTCAGATGCTAAAAGTGCCCTTTCACATTTGGCTCGGTTACCTTCGACTGGTCGAGGGCATCCGATTGCCTACAGTATCCTTCAATCTATCTGCAAACTCCAAACACTAAACAGAGAGGTGATTATCCAATGGATACCGTCTCATGTTGGGATCATGGGCAACGAGGAGGCGGACCGTGCGGCGAGGCTGGCGTTAACTGACGGAATACCGTATCATTGTTTACCTCTACACAGCGAGGTACTATGCAGAGTAAAACTAAGGTGCAGAGATACTTGGAAGGAATATTTTGATGAGCGGTCCCGTACAAAAGGAATATGGTATCGAGCTATTCAGTGTGAGCCTCCTCGATTCCCATGGTTTAATAAACAACTTAGTAGAAAAGAGGTAGTATCACTTGTTAGGCTACGGTCTAGACACATTCCGTCAAACAAATTTAAATTTTTGATGGGCATCTCGGACTCTCCCAACTGCCCTGAGTGCGATGTAGTAGAAGACGTCCAACATGTTTTGATGGAGTGTGTCCGCAACGAGGCTCAACGGCATGAGATGACGTACCTAATGTTAACAAATGTAGGTAGTTGTAATAGCATTCTGGCTTCGCCGTTGTCAGGCGAGGCCAGAATGTTATGCAAACTATACTCTAAGGTATTGTAATAAACGTACGAATTTCATTACCTCTAAGACAATTTATATTAAAATTATTATGTATAATGATCTCGCTGATGGGGGTGGCATAGTTACTGCGTGACAAAACCCCTTTAATAAAAAAAAAAAAAAAAAAAAAAAAAAGAATTATTTGATAGAGGGGCTCAGAAGCACTAAGATCGGATGTGGGGACTTAGTGTGTGTCAGTTTATACTGGACATCAATTTTTCAGTAATTAGGTTTTGATTCTCTTGCGGGTTTCGAAAACTTGCGGAAATTTGCGGCATAAACGGCTGTATCTTTTGATTGCGTTGGCTTAGAAGTTTGATTTTTTCACAGCTTCAAGAGACAGTAAACCTGATCATTTGATAATTTGGGGCTGACAAATCATTACATGTATATACCCCATCACGAGTCCATTTCGCTAGTCGACGAAAAAAACTTGAGGTGCGTTCGCATACTCGTAGAGAGAAACGCAAGAGGTGTCTTTACAGCCTACAAATTAAAACCAATAAATGCCGAAATCTGAAACGACAGAATACGGAAGCAAATATCGATCTCTAGCTAATTTACAACCAATATTATTAAACAGGAGTTCAAAGAATCATTATAATAATTTCAATGGCGGTGCGTTTTGGAACGCACCCGTCTAGACTTTTCTATGGCAGACGAGAGTGTTTACGAAAACAGTCGTTGACACCCAATGTGTAGGATGATTAATATATTTAATAGAAAAGAGGACTTGCGAATAACGAATTGTTAGGTTATCAACTATTTATTTGTTTATATGAATGTAGAAATTACATGACTTCATAAGTAGTAAAGTGTGTAAATAATTTTCTTATGAAACAGGGTCGTGCGTGTACGCAGCCTTAACCAGCTATTAAACTTCGTAAACGCAGTTGACGTACGGACCGTCAGACAGAACTGTCAAAACTCCTAACCGAGTGAGTCCTCAGACTAATTAAAGTGAGTCTCACGAAGACTTTCGAATGATCCATGGAACATGGCGGATCGTGCTCCAGATAGTGTTTTTTATTTTCTGCATCCTGCTGTTTAAAGTATAATTTTGATAGCATATTATGCAGTGAATGGCAAAGGTGACGGCTACAGTTAATGAAGAATTTTCCTGGAAGTGCGAATAACCAATTCTCGGGCATCATTCGGCAGTTCGTAGTCGCGGCCGCCATTATACCTTGTACTGCTCCAGCTATCACCCAGTGCATTGTGAAGGCCTTCTACCGTACATCATGCTAATAATACTGTTTAATTTATAAACCTACTGACTCTGGCAAAGGCCCTCGAGGCTGCCATTTCTTTTATAATAATAATAATGAGTCACACGAAAATTATTATTTAATGCAGGATACAAATAGATTTCAGCCTAGGACCAACTCAAAATCTATAGACCCCTATGCGAGATAACTTCTCCTAAACGCTTATCGAGTATGGAACGTAAAAGGAATGAAAAAAGCGGTGTGAAAACACGCAGATGTAAAGGACTTCTAAAAAATGTTATGGTAAGATCAAACATACGGCTTCCCCTGAACTGTAAGTGCTACAATGGCAAACGTAGAAAGCCGACATATATATAGAAAACAAAATAATTAAAAAAGTTCAAGAGTTTGTGCAAGGCAAACCACTTTCATTTAAGCTGACAAATAATTTAGAAGAAATAGACCGAAGAGTTAAAAAAAACTTGGAATAAGTACTGGGGAATGAAAGAAATATAAAAAAATCGCATCCCGATGAAACTAAAGAAAAAAGTACTAGATTCGTGTCTACTTCGTACACTTACATACGGAAGCCAGTCTTGAAAATACACATAATATAAGGCTAAACAAAAAATCGTTTCATGTCAAAGAACCATGGAAAGAAATATATTAAATATAAAATTATTCCAAAAAATACGACATGAAAACATACGTCAAAAAACAAAATGCATTGATGCCTTAGAATATGCGTTAAAATCTAAATGGAAGTGGGCCGTGCATGTGGCAAGAATGCACGAAAGAAATAGACAAAGCTCGTTACGCAATGGACTGGACCAAAAGAAAAGAGAAGACTTGGCAGACCAAATGCACGGTGCATACATAAAATAGTAAGAAACTGGCAGCAAACTGCGCAGGATAGGGAAGAATGGCATAACCTGGAGGAGGCCTTTACCCAAGAGGGGTCCAAACCTTTTAATTAGTGGAATATTTTTTACTTTTTTTATACTAGTCATCTAGTCATTTTTATAGGTCATGGAATAAATGTGCTTTTTATTTTTTATTTTATTACTATGCTGGCTCGATGACCCAAAGTGGATCTTGGCCACTGACACAAGAGAACGCCACTCTTTCCTATCCTGCGCCACCTCACCCCAGTTGGATGCCCCAAACATGGTCAGATCTTTGAGGACTTCTACACTCCAGCCGGCCCATTGCCAGACTTATTTATATTACATTTTAAATTGTTAATGTTTAGCCGCAGAAAGTGAAGGAATCTCGTTAAGTAAGATCTGAAAGCTGTTTTAGAAAGCTATTGCCTTGGGCTTTCCCTATAAATCATTTCAAAGTGTATTATCGTCTAGAAATCAATCAAATTATCCTAATAGTGTACATAAGCAGACTTTAGGCCGCTAACTTCACAACAGCTGCAGAAAGTGAAGGAATCTCGTTAAGTAACATCTGAAAGCTGTTTTAGAAAGTTATTACACTAGAGCTTTCCCCTAAGTTCATTTCAAAGTATCTTATTGTCTAGAAATTTACCGAAAAGTGTATGCAGACTTTCGGCCGCTAACTTTGTAAATGCCACAGAAAGTGAAGGAATCTCGTTAAGTAAGATCTGAAAGCTGTTTAAGAAAGCTCTTGCCCTAAAGCTTTCCCTTTATTTCATTTTAAAGCGTCTTATTGTCTAGAAATTAATCAAATTGTCCTAATAGTGTACATATGCAGACTTTAGGCCGCTAACTTCACAACAGCTGCAGAAAGTGAAGGAATCTCGTTAAGTAAGATCTGAAAGCTGTTTTAGAAAGCTCTTGCCCTAAAGCTTTCCCTATATTTCATTTCAAAGCGTCTTATTGTCTAGAAATTAATCAAATTGTCCTAATAGTGTACATATGCAGACTTTAGGCCGCTAACTTCACAACAGCTGCAGAAAGTGAAGGAATCTCGTTAAGTAAGATCTGAAAGCTGTTTTAGAAAGCTCTTGCCCTAAAGCTTTTCTTTAAGTTCACTTCAAAGTGTCTTATTGTCTGGAAATCAATCAAACTGGCCGAGAAGTGTATGCGGACTTTGGGCAGCTAACTTCACAACAGCCGCAGAAAGTGAAGGAATCTCGTTAAGTAAGATCTGAAAGCTGTTTTACGAAGCTCTTGCCTTGAGCTTTCCCTATAAATCATTACAAAGTGTCTTATCGTCTAGAAATCAATCAAATTGTCCTAATAGTGTACATAAGCAGACTTTAGGCCGCTAACTTCACAACAGCTGCAGAAAGTGAAGAAATCTCGTTAAGTAAGATCTGAAAGCTGTTTTAGAAAGTTATTACACCAGAGCTTTCCCCTAAGTTCATTTCAAAGTGTCTTATTGTCTAGAAATTTACTTTAAAGTGTATGCAGACTTTGGGCCGCTAACTTTGTAACCGCCACAGAAAGTGAAGGAATCTCGTTAAGTAACATCTGAAACCTGTTTTAGAAACCTCTCACCCTAGACCTTTACTATAAGTTCATTTCAAAGTGTCTTATTGTCTGCAAATCAATCAAACTGGCCGAGAAGTGTATGCAGACTTTGGGCCGCTAACTTCACAACAGCCGCAGAAAGTGAAGGAATCTTGTTAAGTAAGATCTGAAAGCTGTTTCAGAAAGCAATTGCCTTAGGCTTTCCCTATAAATCATTTCAAAGTGTCTTATCGTCTAGAAATCAATCAAATTATCCTAATAGTGTACATAAGCAGACTTTAGGCCGCTAACTTCACAACAGCTGCAGAAAGTGAAGGAATCTCGTTAAGTAAGATCTGAAAGCTGTTTTAGAAAGTTATTACACTAGAGCTTTCCCCTAAGTTCATTTCAAAGTGTCTAATTGTCTAGAAATTTACCGAAAAGTGTATGCAGACTTTGGGCCGCTAACTTTGTAAATGCCACAGAAAGTGAAGGAATCTCGTTAAGTAAGATCTGAAAGCTGTTTTAGAAAGCTCTTGCCCTAAAGCTTTCCCTTTATTTCATTTTAAAGCGTCTTATTGTCTAGAAATTAATCAAATTGTCCTAATAGTGTACATATACAGACTTTAGGCCGCTAACTTCACAACAGCTGCAGAAAGTGAAGGAATCTCGTTAAGTAAGATCTGAAAGCTGTTTTAGAAAGCTCTTGCCCTAAAGCTTTCCCTATATTTCATTTCAAAGCGTCTTATTGTCTAGAAATTAATCAAATTGTCCTAATAGTGTACATATGCAGACTTTAGGCCGCTAACTTCACAACAGCTGCAGAAAGTGAAGGAATCTCGTTAAGTAAGATCTGAAAGCTGTTTTAGAAAGCTCTTGCCCTAAAGCTTTTCTTTAAGTTCATTTCAAAGTGTCTTATTGTCTGGAAATCAATCAAACTGGCCGAGAAGTGTATGCGGACTTTGGGCCGCTAACTTCACAACAGCCGCAGAAAGTGAAGGAATCTCGTTAAGTAAGATCTGAAAGCTGTTTTAGGAAGCTCTTGCCTTGAGCTTTCCCTATAAATCATAACAAAGTGTCTTATCGTCTAGAAATCAATCAAATTGTCCTAATAGTGTACATAAGCAGACTTTAGGCCGCTAACTTCACAACAGCTGCAGAAAGTGAAGAAATCTCGTTAAGTAAGATCTGAAAGCTGTTTTAGAAAGTTATTACACCAGAGCTTTCCCCTAAGTTCATTTCAAAGTGTCTTATTGTCTAGAAATTTACTTAAAAGTGTATGCAGACTTTGGGCCGCTAACTTTGTAACCGCCACAGAAAGTGAAGGAATCTCGTTAAGTAACATCTGAAACCCGTTTTAGAAAGCTCTCACCCTAGAGCTTTACTATAAGTTCATTTCAAAGTGTCTTATTGTCTGGAAATCAATCAAACTGGCCGAGAAGTGTATGCAGACTTTGGGCCGCTAACTTCACAACAGCCGCAGAAAGTGAAGGAATCTCGTTAACAAAGATCTGAAAGCTGTTTTAGAAAGGTATTGCCTTAGGCTTTCCCTATAAATCATTTCAAAGTGTCTTATCGTCTAGAAATCAATCAAATTATCCTAATAGTGTACAGAAGCAGACTTTAGGCCGCTAACTTCACAACAGCTGCAGAAAGTGAAGGAATCTCGTTAAGTAAGATCTGAAAGCTGTTTTAGAAAGTTATTACACTAGAGCTTTCCCCTAAGTTCATTTCAAAGTGTCTTATTGTCTAGAAATTTACCGAAAAGTGTATGCAGACTTTGGGCCGCTAACTTTGTAAATGCCACAGAAAGTGAAGGAATCTCGTTAAGTAAGATCTGAAAGCTGTTTTAGAAAGCTCTTGCCTCAAGCTTTCTCTATAGTTCATTTCAAAGTGTCGTATAGTCTAGAAATCAATCAAATTGTCCTAATAGTGTACATAAGCAGACTTTAGGTCGCTAACTTCACAACAGCTGCAGAAAGTGAAGGAATCTCGTTAAGTAGGATCTGAAAGCTGTTTTAGAAAGCTCTTGCCCTAAAGCTTTTCTTTAGGTTAATTTCAAAGTGTCTTATTGTCTGGAAATCAATCAAACTGGCCGAGAAGTGTATGCGGACTTTGGGCCGCTTACTTCACAACAGCCGCAGAAAGTGAAGGAATCTCGTTAAGTAAGATCTGAAAGCTGTTTTAGAAAGCTCTTGCCCTAAGCTTTTTCTATAGTTCATTTCAAAGTGTATTATCGTCTAGAAATCAATCAAATTGTCCTAATAGTGTACATAAGCAGACTTTAGGCCGCTAACCTCACAACAGCTGCAGAAAGTGAAGAAATCTCGTTAAGTAAGATCTGAAAGCTGTTTTAGAAAGTTATAACACCAGAGCTTTCCCCTAAGTTCCACTTCAAAGTGTCTTATTGTCTAGAAATTTACTTAAAAGTGTATGCAGACTTTGGGCCGCTAACTTTGTAACCGCCACAGAAAGTGAAGGAATCTCGTTAAGTAACATCTGAAAGCTGTTTTAGAAAGCTCTCACCCTAGAGCTTTATTTTAAGTTCATTTCAAAGTGTCTTATTGTCTGGAAATCAATCAAACTGGCCGAGAAGTGTATGCACACTTTGGGCCGCTAACTTCACAACAGCCGCAGAAAGTGAAGAAATCTCTTTAAGTAAGATCTGAAAGCTGTTTTAGAAAGCTCTTGCCTAAAGCTTTCCCTATCAATCATTACAAATTGTATTATCGCCTAGAAATCAAAAAAATTGTCCTAATAGTGTACATAAGCAGACTTTAGGCCGCTAACTTCACAACAGCTGCAGAAAGTAAAGAAATCTCGTTAAGTAACATCTGAAAGCTGTTTTAGAAAGTTATTACACCAGAGCTTTCCCCTAAGTTAATTTCAAAGTGTCTTATTTTCTAGAAATTTATTAAAAGTGTATGTAGACTTTGGGCCGCTAACCTTGTAACCGCCACAGAAAGTGAAGGAATCTCGTTAAGTAACATTTGAAAGCTGTTTTAGAAAGCTCTCACCCTAGAGCTTTACTTTAAGTTCATTTCAAAGTGTCTCATTGTCTGGAAATCAATCAAACTGGCCGAGAAGTGTATGCAGACTTTGGGCCGCTAACTTCACAACAGCCGCAGAAAGTGAAGGAATCTCGTTAAGTAAGATCTAAAAGCTGTTTTAGAAAGCTATTGCCTTAGGATTTCCCTATAAATCATTTCAAAGTGTCTTATCGTCTAGAAATCAATCAAATTATCCTAATAGTGTACATAAGCAGACTTTAGGCCGCTAACTTCACAACAGCTGCAGAAAGTGAAGGAATCTCGTTAAGTAAGATCTGAAAGCTGTTTTAGAAAGTTATTACACTAGAGCTTTCCCCTAAGTTCATTTCAAAGTGTCTTATTGTCTAGAAATTTACCGAAAAGTGTATGCAGACTTTGGGCCGCTAACTTTGTAAATGCCACAGAAAGTGAAGGCATCTCGTTAAGTAAGATCTGAAAGCTGTTTTAGAAAGCTCTTGCCTCAAGCTTTCTCTATAGTTCATTTCAAAGTGTCGTATCGTCTAGAAATCAATCAAATTGTCCTAATAGTGTACATAAGCAGACTTTAGGTCGCTAACTTCACAACAGCTGCAGAAAGTGAAGGAATCTCGTTAAGTAAGATCTGAAAGCTGTTTTAGAAAGCTCTTGCCCTAAAGCTTTTCTTTAAGTTCATTTCAAAGTGTCTTATTGTCTGGAAATCAATCAAACTGGCCGAGAAGTGTATGCGGACTTTGGGCTGCTAACTTCACAACAGCCGCAGAAACTGAAGGAATCTCGTTAAGTAAGATCTGAAAGCTGTTTTAGAAAGCTCTTGCCCTAAGCTTTCTCTATAGTTCATTTCAAAGTGTCTTATTGTCTAGAAATCAATCAAATTGTCCTAATAGTGTACATAAGCAGACTTTAGGCCGCTAACTTCACAACAGCTGCAGAAAGTGAAGAAATCTCGTTAAGTAAGATCTGAAAGCTGTTTTAGAAAGTTATAACACCAGAGCTTTTCCCTAAGTTCATTTCAAAGTGTCTTATTGTCTAGAAATTTACTTAAAAGTGTATGCAGACTTTGGGCCGCTAACTTTGTAACCGCCACAGAAAGTGAAGGAATCTCGTTAAGTAACATCTGAAAGCTGTTTTAGAAAGCTCTTACCCTAAAGCTTTACTTTATGTTCTATTCAAAGTGTCTTATTGTCTGGAAATCAATCAAACTGGCCGAGAAGTGTATGCAGACTTTGGGCCGCTAACTTCACAACAGCCGCAGAAAGTGAAGGAATCTCGTTAAGTAAGATCTGAAAGCTATTTTTGAAAGCTCATACCCTAGAGCTTTCCAATAAGTTCATTTCAAAGTGTCTTATCGTCTGGAAATCAATCAAATTGACCGAAGAGTGTATGCAGACTTTGGGCCGCTAACTTCACGACAGCCGCAGAAAGTGACGGAATCTCGATAAGTATGATCTGCAAGCTGTTTTAGAAAGCTTATGCCCCAAAGTATACCTACACTTCATTTCAAAGTGTCTTATTGTCTGGAAGTTATTCAAATTTACCGAAAAGTGTATGAAGGCTTTAGGCCGCTAACTTTGTGACAGCCACAGACAGTGAAGGAATCTCGATAAGTGAGATCTGAAAGCTGGTTTAGAAAGCTCTTGCCCTAAAGGTTTCCCTTAAGTACATTTGAAAGTGTCTTAGTGTCTGGAAATCAATCAAATTGACCGAAAGAGAATTTAGACTTCTTAATTTGGTCGGGTTATCGAAGGCCGCTAACTTTAGGCCGCTAACTTCACACCGGTCCCCAGGCATTCGGTGCCGACGCGACACATTCCGCGCGTCAGCGAAATAATAAACAGAGTGTGGCCTGTAATAGGAGCAAATATTCAAAAGGACGCTTCCTTAGAGCATATGCAGTAATCCCTTGTGTCCCATTAATTTTATTTTTTTTTTATTCGGAGAAATTTTGATCTAAAGTTATGACCTCCAAGTAATGAATCTTGGCACCACGACATAATAGCACAGCAGTCACTGCTGATTTAGAGGTAACATCATGTAATGAGTCAGAATCGTTTTTGCATTTTTGTTTTCAAAAGATATTTTTGTGATTTTTTAATTTTTATTTCATTATTTTTATTCATTTTTTAATAAAAAATTACTGATAGCACTCCAGAAGAGTAAAACAATACAGTAAGTAAACATATTATGAAGAAAAAAAAAATTTTTTTTTCCCAATAAAACCATGTGGAAATAATTTTTCACAAGCTTAATAATCCACGGTTTAATTTTTTGCTCCATTACAGGCCACAGCCTGTATAGGTCGCGCGTGTATGCCGTTCTATTATTCTGTTTTTTAGTATTTGTTGTTATAGAGGCAACAGAAATACATCACCTGTGAAGATTTCAACTGTCTAACTATCACCGTTCATGAGATACAGCCTGGTGACAGACGGACAGACAGACAGACAGACAGACAGACGGACAGCGGAGTCTTAGTAAAAGAGTCCCGTTTTACTCTTTGAGTACGGAACCCTAAAAAGGAGTGTATACTCGTAAATTCCTAAAGGGTCGGCAACGCGCTCTAACACCCCTGGAGTTGCAAGCGTCCATAGGCTACGGTAACCGCTACTGCAGTAAGGCACTGGCGCTGGGCCGTAAGGGTGTTTACCACCGACGTGATGGTATATAAAAATATATATACTTTAAGAGATTTAAGAGTAAATCCTAAATTAGTAGGTACCCATGAGTTTTCACCCGCTTAAGGGGCTACCAGAGGTTTTCATAGATTTTTGACTAGTTTTGAATCGCATCTCCTACTTTTGCACTACAGATAGAATTATACGGCAAACGGCTATCGATTCTTCAATCTTTAATCTCCATTTTTAGTGACCATATTTTGAAAGAAATGAATAGTAATTTTTTTATGATTTTTTTAAACATTGTCTATAAAAACACCTTTTTCGTATCAAGATTGCTGTGAAAAATCTAACATCTACGAAATCTACATATTTGGGTTCGTCTCTGATGTCTCTATTAAACTTGTGTAGGGTTTTGTTTTAAACTAATTAACACAAAAGTTATGGCCAGAAAACCAGTTTTTTGGTCTAAAATTGTTCATCTGTTTGAAGTAAATATGGGATACTATATTGCTTAAAGCTGTTGTTGTTAATACGATAAGCTACAAAAACATTAGAAAACTAAGGGATTCAGATCGAAGGTCATTGGGGCATGCATGGCATCCCAAGACCAAATGCTAAATTTAAAAAAATTATTATAGGAGCTTTATGCAGGAATCTGGTGCGTAAATAGATAATGATGTCACGATCATACTCAGGATAACTGACTGATGGTGACGATGATGTTGATTATAAAAGTAAATGGTGGCTGTTCATACAACATGCGTATTACTACAGTAGCCAAAACATCCTCTTAATTCTAGTCAATGATCCACATAAGTAAGTAAGATCAAGATTGTGGGCACGCTTAAATCATGATGGTATGATTTAAGCGTGCCCACAATCTTGATCTTACTACCCGTCACTACCCGATCGCAATATCTATGCACCTCCCAGGGACGCAATGGTCTAGTACAGTCACCATAAATAAGCCTACGACTGAACAAGGTGCTCAAAAATATCTGAGGTATGTATCTATGTGCCCACATTACCGATTCATAGCATACCCACATACGAATCAGATAATTTTGCGTCCTCGCTAGTCAGATATTGATGCGGTTGAGTGTACTATACTACACTTGGGACCAAAGAAATCGAGCCACCCGTGCAAATTTCATGTTTGTTCCTTTTATCCAACATCTGCCCATGAACAAAGACAAATTAAGATGTCGTTTAAAAGGTAATTTATTAAGAAGAAGAAGAAGAAAATAATTTATTTCAGTATAAGTTATACAATTACACAGTTATACAATTACAAAAAGAAGATTACAATTAACTTATAATGAAAAAGGTGAACACTCAGCATAATGCCAGGTGCTACTAGAGTACCCGACGCTGGTCTTCCGTGAACACCAGTTGAGCTTTTTTTTAATTTTCATTGCTTTGCTACAATCTATATTATGACATGAGTTTTGTTTTCCACACTAAATGTATGGAAAATAACCCGTTTTTCACCTGAAAATAAAATCATTCGATAGAAAACAAAATTATCTTTCAAACGCTACCCCATTTTTCACTTTTCTTTCGACAGCTTTCCACAAAACAGAAATTAGATAAGGTTACATATTAATAAAACTTAGTCAAAACAAACAAACACAAACTTAGTCAACAGAAATTAGGAAAAATATGAAGGTGACGATTTCCTTGCTCCCAAGTGTAGGTAGTAGTAGAGCGCCGATAGTATAACGTCAGGCGGCGAGGTGCACAGATAATATATATTGACCGTAGGTAGTAATACACGAGAGTGTTGAACGTACAGCAACCGTAAACAAGGCTAACCGCGTAACTCTGAAATCTTTGTCCATTTCCATGAATCATTCGAACTTTATGGTAAAAGAGTGAAGTAAATCAATGAAAACTGCAGTTTCACCCTAGTTAGTATGAGTTGTAGGTGTTTGCTGTTTTACAACACAATCGTCTTAGATTTTACTAATGCGTATTGCGCATGATATATATCCATTGTAAACAACTCAACTGATTGTGAAGGCATGCCTTACTGTACAAGAATCCAATTCGCTGCAATTTTTTGCAAATAATTAGAAATTCGATGTTTGCATAACAAATGCAAATACCTGATTGTTAAAGTTACCCGCAGTTATTAAGAACTATCTATAGAAGACTAAAATGATCAGTAGCTCTAGTATAAATTTTATCGATACATATACGTTTTCGACCGCGTTTGCGTTTAGTTTCAATTTGTATGGCAACGCGTAGTTCCGAATAGTTACCACCAGAGGCGCTGTTCGCGTTGCCGTACAAATTGGAACTAAACGCAAACGCGTTCGAAAACGTATTGTATCGATAAAACTTATACTTGAGCCTCTGGTTCCATAGAGTAATACGTAATAAATAGGGAACTTGCATGTTTTTATTTTATTACGAAAATCAAAAGTACCTATTATCCAGCATTAAAACAACTGTAGCATTAAAACTTTCTTATGATTTATTTTTCTGATGCTATATCTGATGATTATATGCATTTGAAATCTGCACGCGCCGGCACCCCCCTAAACCGCTCTTTATCAAACGGGCTTATACTATGACGTCACAGCATATATTCTCGGCGCGTTTACTATGGAGTAAGTCATTAATTTGCAATTATCTTCACAAAGTTTGCATTTACGTCTATACTTGTCATACAAAATATCATTTCTAATTCAATATTCTTTGTAACTCTTATGTTATTTTATCGAAAAAAATATTTTTTTTTTCGTCATTTTAACGTGAGATATAAAACTAATACAATAGTTTTTTTTTTCATCTGTATGATATTTAACGGATATACGTATACGCATCAATTGAGTGCAATTTATTCAAAATTGAAGTCACGTGCAAGTTCCCCATTCACTGCCAGGGACCACTGGCGGGCGCCCTGTTCGTAGTCGCTTTTCTCTGCTTAGTGGGAAAACCACGGCATCGGCTACGGGCGTAGCGCTACGAATGCGATGTTAGTGAAGGTGTTCTATTCTACGTCGTAATTTTGGGCTGTATATAAAACCATGGTAGGTACACATACATCGGAGCAAACAAGCACGTCACAAACATCGGAACACACCTCTATTTTCAAGGCATTAGGGTGCATGTGCCGATATTTTTGAACACCTAAAGTGTACCTATGTATGTGATGGCGACTGTACTTGACAAAACAATTGACAACGTTTAATTTTTTCAAGTGGGCCATTTTATGATTTATTTCGCTAGTAAATCTTTTTTTAAGCGGCATGTTGTTTTTTATTTCTCCCTAAAATGTAATATTCATTCAGAAATATCAAATTGAAAAGTAGTGAATTCCAGGAGGTCGTAACTAAATTATGACGTCAAAGTTAAGGCTCTGTATGTCAGCTTTGCACACCTTTCATATGACAGTCGTAGTATTGACGTCACACACGGCTTAAACCACATTTATACAAGTTCGCGATTTTCTTAAAAACGGATGAGAAATAAAATCTGAAAGCTACTTTATTACGTTCAGGTAACATAATTACTGAAGTGGTTTTCGAATTAGGCATCATTACATAGTTTTAAATGTTGTAAATTCATATAAATTCAAGTACCAAGCAGTACGAACTAGCACTAATCCCTATCCGATATGTAAACCTGTCTAAAATGACTTTGTATGCGATTGAGTGCCGTTTTATTTATAGGTACCTACATACCATTACCAACCTATATAAAGAAACTTTCAAACAAAACTCGAATTGCAACTCAATAAACATACCTGTGCACTACAAACCTTGATAGAAACCACAACATTCTTGGTAAGTAATGTTACAATTTACTCACAATATTACAGCTGTTAAGCCCATAAATACTGTAACATGGGTGGGTGTACAGTTGAGCCGGATATTTCTAAAATGATTTAAGAGCGCGTAGAACCTGTACTAACTAGAGTTGTATTTGAAACAGCCAACAAATCCCTGATTAACTTTACCGGCGGGAACTATTTTAATGATGCAGTTCGATTTATATCTCGATTACGCTCGGTATATTAGTACGGCTTGGGGCAACAAATTGTAGCAGTAGCGAACACGCGTATTGCTGCACTACACTTTGTTTTATCTTTTTTACTTAACAATCTTACCTTAAAGCCAGACCGTTTGGGTTAATTTATTGCCTTCTTCTAATCATTTTTCTTGTAACCTTATAGGGTACATTATTTCTCATGTTTGATTTAGATTTTCATACTGTGCCATACATTTTTAGGCCATGGATAAAGTACATATTTTTACCTATCAAGTTAGAATTTTTTGAAGAATTAATTCCCAGAAAGCTGTAAATCGTTTTAATACCTTCATTTGGTCCTAAATACGTGTATTCTGAGTTTGCCCAATCCCAGGAGGTGTGCATTAATTTTTGCTTTTTTTTTATGTTGTACAAAAACGGTGCTTCGGACAGAAAATGAACCTACTCTATTCAATATCAAAGAAGGTCAAATTCTCCGTCGAATGAATATCTAACTAAAGACTGTATCGTTTGCTATAAATACAAGTTAGCTCTGTCAGGAATAAGTTGTCTATTCATTTAAAAATATTCTGATACAAGACAATTGATTGACATTTGTCATAGAACCGATATCTTTATTCTTTTTTTGCTCAACTTGTTCCAATAAAAAAATTAAGGGTCTTACACCGCAAAAGTGAAAATCTATTGTGGACAAATGGTGTTCGGTTATTACGCGGCTAAGGTAGTAAAATGGTATAAAGACAATAATGTAAATTTTGTGGCCAAAGAGTTAAATCCACCGAATTGTCCAGAGCTTCACCCGATTGAACACTACTGGGCTATAATGAAAGCTAAACTACGTTAAACAGCCCGTAGTGCCGATACAGAGCAACAGTCAGATTGGAATAAGGTGGCTCGAACTTTTGTCAGGTCATTAATGGGCACCATGACGCAAAAAATTAGAAAACTGGCCAGAAATTAATAATTTGGGCTTTTTATGGTACTATTCGAGTTGTCCATATTATTTTGTACATAGTTGATTGATTTTAGTATGTCAATAAATAATTTAAAAAAAGTTGTCGCATTTTTTTCTTGTAAGTATTTATAACAAACGATACAGTCTTTAAAACTTCAAATTCGGTTCAGTGGTAAAGTCGAAATCAAAGGTTAGAAACTGGGAAAATTTCGTAATTTTTTTTTTATACTTCTTTGGTGGCAAACAAGCTTACAGCCTGCCTGATGTTAAGCTGGTACCGTCGCCTATGGACACTTGTGACTCCAGAAGAATCACAAGCGCGTTGCTGATCCTTTATTCATTTAGGTGCAAACTTTCATTTTGCAACTTTTCAAGACCAACGTATCTTTGAAAAAATATACCTGCTGAAAAAACCATGGAATAAAAAATGTAGAAAAGAAAATGTTATATTTTATAGGTACATTGACTTTCTTTAATATTGAATAGAATATATTTTCCGTCCGTCGTACTGTTTTTGTACTACATGCAAAAACTGAAAAAAGAGCAAAAATTTCGTTTCGTTTCGTTATTGGGCTCCCAAAAGTTATGCACACCTCCTGGGATGGTGCAAACTCGGATTACATGCATTTAGGATCAAATGAAGGTATTAGAACGATTTCCAGCTTTCTGGGAATTCATTCCTCAAAACGTTTTTTTTAAATATAATTTGCTTGGCCTACTGCTTGGAGACAAGAAAGTTGTCAAAGTAAAATTGGTTGTAATAATGCTGGTCATTTCCTACGGTTTTTGAACGCATCTTAGAGCACTAATGATATGTGCGTAGATAAAGCTATTTTACTTAAAAGCTATAAGTATTGACAAAATAAAATAAAGTTTAAGTTATTTGATCCCTTCACACGAGGAAGAAGAAGAAGACAGTTTGTATTGAAATTCTATACAAAGTGCACCCGAAACATTTGCTCTTGAGTGTATATCTACACGATCATATGTTTGACTCCGCCACCCACCGAAGCTAACATGATACATTGAACCGTGTTAAACAATCCCATCACTATCCGTTCATCCGTCAAGAGCTTATTCGTTGCACTAAGCCCGTATCAACATGTTTCGCCTGTCAAAACAAATCGCATCATATATCGGATCATAGAAACACTCATCCACCAACAGGTCTATTCTTGACCGTCGCTTCCAATACCATTAACATTTCAAACTGTTTTGCGCGCTCTATTCCACGCGTGCCGAAGTAACGAGTACCTAAGAAAGCACGAGAGAAACATATTTGAATGCGATTGCGATGCGAAAGATATGAACCGGATAGAGGCCCTGTTGCCCGAACGGGTACGGGCATATTAAACTGGTAGCTATTACCGGTAGTAAACTGCTCTGGTTTTATAATACACTTTCTATAGGAGTTTAATTAGCTGGTCGGTTGTGTAATAAATAACATAGTATATAATCGAACTGACTAACCGCTGGCTATCTGTCCTAACTTGTACGGCAGGGATAAAGGCGCAACCAAAGATGCACTTTGCGTAGACTCGTCGCTCGGTGGCTGTGATTATAGTTTCAGAATAATGAGGCAAACCTAATGCTTCATCAAGACTGCGTGCGCGGCATGACGTTAAGGCAGAGTGATGTAAATTTATTAGACCAAGCCAATTTTACTTGTTTGGAACTTTCCCTCCATTACCTTCCAGTTTATACAATATTACAAATCAAATTCTAGTAACTCAGTACAATTTTGGCATTACTTACCGATATAAAGGTATAATGGATCCTTATAAAACCGGGGGTATTTGAGGGGTTTTGTAGGTAATTCATATAAATATTAATTAAAGAAGAAAGGATAAGGCAACAAGCAAGCCAATAGAAATAAAACGCTGTAGAGTTAATTGATTGAATCAGGCATTACTTTGCTGAAGTACTTGAGTGTTTAGCGAAATAGCAAAGGAATATTGTTGTCGTAACGTTATAGAGTTATTTCATTTTACTAAAACTTGTACTATACAGATACATGACTAAGTTTGCTGAATAACTTAATATGAAGTCCACTGCTATATTAATTTCTGCAAAGGAATGGAATTCGTACCTACGGAGTGAAATAGAAAAGATTTTTTCAGTAGTACGAAAATGTACAAGAATATTTGAAATAGGTAGGTAGGTAGGTTATGTATATGTTCCAGATTTTAAATATACCTTCAGAAAAAGATATATAAAACATTAGTGTAGTGCATAATACAGGCAAAGCAGACCACTCTTTACTAGTGGCTATTACTACTACTAATAGCCACTAGTATCAGTCCTTGATGGTATTGACTCAATTGACTATTGAGTCCGCCTCTAGTAAGATATTTTTTAGGTACGGTAACTTGGATGCCCAAATCGAATAAAATGTCATACTCTGCCGTACCTAATTGATACAACTTGTATTTTAATATCTGTCACTCTTATATTCACTGCCATACATTCGCTCTCTACTAGTTTCATCAATATGCATCATGAGTCTGCCTAATATTCGATGGACTTTTATGTAATATTATTGAGATGTGCATTAATAGTATTTTATGCAACTGTTGTATAAGAAGGGTCTTAAAACGCGAGTGGCGTGGGTTGCGATGCGAGCCTTGGCGAGTATCGCAATTAAAGACGCCACGAGCGTTTTTAGACCAATTATACACCGTTGCTTACAATACTTTTTCTACGACAAATTTTAAATAAATAGCAAATTACAAAATAGACTTTTCAGGCAGCAAGATTTCTATTCATTCTTTTGCTACTCACGCAATTTCTTCAGGAGTGCAGTTATTAATTTCTTCGACCATTTTAAAAGGAACATACACTTTTGTCTTCACAGACACGAATAAAATCTTAAAAGTTTAGGACTAATAGTTTATCATCTTTCGTCTTTTCATTTTGAACTGTATTTTGGTGGGAAATCGAAAATGTGACACCTCTTGTTTATGGTTTGTTTTGTTTTTAATTTGTTTGCACTTGCCATCCGAACCAAACCAAATCCGGACCCGGACCGAATTCGAACTGTTTATTTTCATAAATAATACCAAGAATTTATAAAATATGTAATTTAACACACAAGAGATGATGGTCTATTATTATTGTAGTAAATAATTTATAATATACTAATGTTAAATCGTAAATAAATACTTTTTTTTCGAAATATCTGTTTATGAAGTTGGCACCACTGCAATATAGCGGCCGATTAAAAAAAAAGTTAAACAGTGCTTTTATGAAAAATGTATGAACCAAAAAAGTACGCTAAACAGTACGTTTTTGGGCCATAGAGCATAGTTTTTCGACGACTTATTACTGGTGGCATTAAATTTGAGCTACAGCCTATATATGACAGATAACGGTACAGGAGTAGAAAAAGAGTATTTGTATTGTATTTAACCCGTCATTTCCCACCATCGCGTTTGTCTGCCCGATATTACTCTTCTTAACTTACAGCGTCACCAACGCAACTCGCGTATCGTAGATAATACAGTAATTATAAAGATGCATCTATCCTTGTCTTGGCCCGCTTAATTAAAATAGCCATCAATTACAAGATCGAGTTAATTAACCCCTATATTGGCTGCTCGAGTTGCCGCGAGCTCGAGTCGGAGTAAATTATGTATGCGTGACAGGAAAACTTTCTGTCAACATAAATACGAGTAATGCTTCGATGTAGTGTAGAAACACGACGACGTCGTGGAAAATATTGCGTTCTGTGAAACTCCGTTCTGACCAGCCAGTCTAAACAGCAATATAATATGTACCTACATAAGATTGGACACAAGTCAACAACAACAATATTCCCCATTTAGGATAGATAAGCAGTTCTTTAAAACCATAAATAAAATCTCAAACCGTGCAGCAACTAAACGTAATGAAATTTCAACAATATATATCATGCGACTGCATTGCGTCAAATATGACACACGTACCCGGTATCAGTTTACCGAATTTAAGAACTTTGAACCTTTTCCCACAGATTTACAAGCTATGTTATTTTTAGATCTCAAATCGTGTTCTGCCCTCACGTAGAAAGCAGCAGAATACACAATGTTCTTGGCACAAGGAAAGCCAACAAAAAATAACATTTATTGCCCGACACCACCCCAATACCACTGGAGATTGCCTGGCCACTACACTCAGCAAATTCAACTGTATAAACAAAGTTTCAGCTGAGGAGTAAAGTTCTGTTCTACCCGTACATTTGTTAGCAAATCGACCATCTTAACCTTCAGCAGTTTTGAAGTATGAAGTAAGAAGTATTTATATGCTATTGTTATACACTCGAGTCTTCTAAGTCGGAGTCAGTAAACAAGTTAGTACATTGGATAACCCGATGAGAACAAGAAATTTAATTAACTATCTGCTGACTTGTAAATCAAACACAATTTCTGTTCCATTTAAGAGTACAATTCTTCCAATAATAAATCAGACACGTCACTCTTTGAATTCGAGCGTTTGGAAACAAAAGAATGCTCGCAAACGGTGAAAAACGACTTATTGGTAATAAAGGCCACCTGCCGGGCGATCGCAGTGTTAAAATATATTACAGAGAGCTCGGCAGGAGCCTGTCTCATCGGCTTAACATGAAGCTGCTTATGATGTATCTTTTACTGCCATCTCGTTTTGAAAAATGAACGCGCCTTCATTAAAGCGGCGGCGCAGTTTAACATCTCCGATTCGTATTGTGCGCGATTTAAACGAGGATTGTTTTAAATGTAAAGTGCACGGTTTAGTGGCGGTCATAAAAACATTGCGCCGATGGTCACTCAATGACGAGACACGTAGAACATAAGCCATGTTTTACGTGCGCATACGCTCCAATGAGCTGGTTAGGACATGATATCAATTTACAACGCGGTTTTATGGTACATTATGCATATCTTTTTCGAATTACTTTCAAAATGTGATCAATACTTTAGGAAATGTTGAAGAAAATATGATGTACAAAAAGAATAATTCAATCAAATAAAAAAAATGCGAAGCGTACTACTTATAGCTTTATATAGTTATCCAATAATCTTTAGTAATTTTATAAATCATTTAACAAGTATACCGCTCAGTTTTGGTATCAAGAAGATTTTTTTTATTTTTTTATCTAAATGTTTTTTATAAAAGACTTTTTGTAACTAACTACAAGTTAGTCTACAACAGTCAACTTGAGTCTCAACATAATTAAATTAAACTACTTTCCGACCGCTAGGGTTCGTCGGTAAAAAATGCTTGCAATTTTTCCCGAGCATAATAATTATGATGCCATTTAATATGCTTCCGGAGTTCTTAGACGATAGCTAGGGAAATAAAGGGAAAAAGATTGAGAGCCAACAGTTGTATGAAGTAGTTTTGTCTAGGTAGTTTCACTGAACATTTTTTACGCAAAATTACGTAACGACTATGAGTAACTGAAGGTAGAGTAAAGGATGACTCACGCTAGAACGGGCCGTGTCCGGCCCGGGCCCCTTTCTAAGAAAAACAACGGCGGTTTTTGTGCGGCCGAGCCATACCCAAGCCAGGCCGACCCACATCCGGGCCGTGCCGACACCGAGCCGCTTCCGAGCCGCTTAGAAAACGGCCCGGGCCGGACACGGCCAAGAGACACTTCCAAAGTGGTAAAATGTGTCCCCCCCCCTGTAACTTCTAAAATAAGAGAATGATAAAACTAAAAAAAAATGATGTAAATGCCATGCAAACTTCCACCGGAAATTGGTTTGAACTAGATCTAGTAAGTAGTTTTTTTTTAATACGTCATAAATCGTAAATCGCAATTTATTTTACGGAACCCTACATGTGCGAGTCCGACTCGCACTTGGCCGCTTTTTTTCTAAACTGATTAGTTTGCGCGAGAGACACTTCCAAAGTGGTAAAATGTGTGTCCCCCCCCCCCCCTGTAACTTCTAAAATAAGAGAATGATAAAACTAAAAAAAATATACGATGTACATTACCATGCAAACTTCCACCGAAAATTTGTATACGAACTAATACAGTAAATAATTGGTTTGAACGAGATCTAGTAAGTAGTTTTTATAAATCGAAAACCGCAACTTAAATCGTATCAACACTGGGTGGTTGAAATGGCGTGAGCTCACGGGCGTGCTCTGCGACAAGCAAATGCCGGTTCACATTAAGGGCAAAGTCTACAAGACGGCAGTGCGCCCGGCAATGACCTACGGGTCCGAGTGTTGGCCACTCAAGAAACAACACGTCGATAAGTTGCATGCTGCCGAAATGAGAATGCTTATGCTGCTGCTTATGGGCCGGTGGAGTAACACTACTAGACCATATTAGAAATACTCACGTCAGAGGTAGTTTCAGGGTCAGGCCAATACAGGAAAAGCTCACTGAGAGCCGTCTCCGATGGTATGGCCATGTCATGAGGCGACCACCTGACCACATGACGAGGATGGTTTTGGAAAGGACTGAGAGGCCTAGGAAACGTGGTAGGCCCAAGCTAACATGGATGGGACTCGTTCAGAGGAACCTTAAAGATGCTAATTTATCACCAGAGACGACCCAGGACAGACGTTCCTGGCGACGCCATATAAGGAGAGCCGACCCCAAGTAGATGGGACAAGGCTAGGAAGAAGAAGAAGAAAACCGCAACTTATTTAACGGAACCCTTCATGTGCGAGTCCGACTCGCACTTGGCCGCTTTTTTTATTAGGGTTACGCAGCCAAATGGCAAAAAATGGTACCCTTATAGATTCGTCATGTCTGTCTGTCTGTCCGTCCGTATGTCACAGCCACTTTTTTCCGAAACTATAAGAGATACTGTTGAAACTTGGTAAGTAGATGTATTCTGTGAACCGCAGTAAGATTTTCACACAAAAATCTAAAAAAAAACAGTAAGTTTTGGGAGTCCCCATACTCAGAACTGAAACTCAAAAAAATGTTTCATCTAACCCATACGTGTGGGGTATCTATGGATAGGTCTTGAAAAATGATATTGAGGTTTCTTACGTATATTATTTTTTTCTAAACTTAATAGTTTGCGCGAGACACACTTCCAAAGTGGTAAAATGTGTGTCCCCCCCCCCCCCTGTAACTTCTAAAATAAGTGAATAATAACACAAAGAAATTATATTATGTACATTACCATGCAAACTTCCACCGAAAATTGGTTTGAACGAGATCTGGTAAGTCGTTTTTTTTAATACGTCATAAATCGTAAACCGCAATTTATTTTACGGAACCCTTCATGTGCGAGTCCGACTCGCACTTGGCCGCTTTTTTTATTACAAGCTTTAACTTGCACTGTTCGTATGTATGTAAATATGTAAGTAACTATGTAAGTTGTCCGTCAAAATTTGCATTCCATTTTTCAGTCACTTGCCGTTATCCGATTGAGCTGAAATTTTGGGTATTAGTATAGTTTGGATGACAATTCAATACTATGGTACCATCGAGCTGATCAGATGATGGAGACAGAAGGTGGCCATGGAAATTCATTACTTAACCGACGTAACCCCGTTGAGTTTGGGCTCGTTAGAATCGTCTGAATTAGTCGTTGATGATGGTATACAGAAAAGTACAGTCGGCAATAAAAGCTTGTACCAAAAATGACATTTTTGACAGAAACTTATTATGTTTTTTTTTAGTTTGAAATTTTATTGGCAAATGGCCCCTATGCATAATGTTATGATCGGCACACGATCGCCACGTCGTCGTTAAGACACCTTTGGCGTTGGGTTGCGCTCCGGATCTTTCAGACACCCAATAATATTATGAAATAGGTACGCAAATAAATCATTTCATTTATTTAATTTCATTTCAAAATGCCGCAACATATAAAGACTCTATACTAGGACGCGTGTTTCAACGATGTGACTCATGTGTGTAGTAAATATTGCTATAATTCATGCATTGCAAATCCGGAATCCCGAGCCCACAACCCCGAACAAACTCACGTGACAGCGGTTATTCCAATTGTTCAGTAGTTTGACCGCTGTACGTAATAACGGGCCTTGCTTTGCATTTTGAGAGCGCGGATGACGTTTTGTTTTATTTTATTTAAACAGACATTTGGACTTCGTCCGCGTAGAACTCGTTTATATCGTAGCTCGATACAAACTTTCACCCTCCATTTCCCTTTAAGGGGTAGATTTCCGAAAAAAAAACCATCCTATGCCCGTCCCCGAGACTCAAACTATTTTTATCATCGAGGACACATAGAGGCCTATGTCCATAAGCCTCCCCCAAAGAGTTTAATAGTGACCAATCCTGCGCCACCCGCATCCAGCGGACTCCCGCGACCTTTACCAAGTCATCAGTCCACCTTGTTGGGGGCCTGCTGCTTAATAACTACCTCTATACAACATTTTATCTAAATGGGTTGTATAGTAGCTCCATACAAATATTCACCCCCCATTTCACCGCCTTAAGAGCTGATTTCCGGGATAAAAACTATTGTCCTTTTCCGGAACTCAAACTATCTGTAAACCAAATTTCATCTAAATGGGTCACTCAAATCCAAATTTTCACCCCTTCGGGGAGGATTTTCGGGATAAAACTATCCTTCCCCAGGACTTCCAACTATCGCTATACCGTAAATGGGTTCCATCAAAATTTTCACCCCCATTTCACCTCCTTAGAAAGTATATTTGACATTTCACATCCCTGCAGAAAGTGTAGGTACCTACAGTCAAGGGCACCTACGAGTATATGTTGTATACACCACAAATAAGGTTGAAGTAGGTATACATATTTGGGGCAGGACCGGCCATTGTGACACTCTTTGGGGGAGGCCTATGTCCAGCAGTGGACGTCTTTCGGCTGATATGATGATGATGATGATGATACATATTTATAAAACTTTGAGTGAATACATATACTATATGAACTATAAGGTGGACTGATGACCTGGTAAAGGTTGCGGGAGTCCGCTGGATGCGGGTGGCGCAGGACCGGTCATTGTGGCACTCTTTGGGAGAGGCCTATGTCCAGCAGTGGACGTCTTTCGGCTGATATGATGATGATGATGGTGCCCTTGACTGTGCGATTAAGGGCTGAATCACACAGGCACGGCCTGCGCTGGCGGTCAATAGTAAACTTGACATTAACTGTCAAGTTTATTATTGACCGCTACCGCAGGCCGCGCCATGTGCAGATTCAGGCCTTAAGCCTGCATCACACTGGCGCGGCCTGCGGTGGCGGACCATAGTAAGTTTGACAGCTAATGACAAGTTTGCTTTGACCGCCGCGGCCAGGCCGCGCCAGTCTGTGAGAGGCCTTAAGCCTCCCTCAGACTGGCGTGGCCTGAGGTGCTGTGATCCAGGCTTTATACATTTATTAAAAATGTAAGTACTTACCTAAATTAAAAATAAATTTTGTCATAATATGTCAAAGCAACTCTGTTCTAAAATATACTTTTCCTTAGCAGCTTGTAAAGTAAACTAGTCCTGCAATAATGACTCAACGATGGTTGTTTTACAGGGATACATTGGATACGCCTCCATCCCAGTAATTTCACGCCCATAAATATTATAACTTTAATAGAAAACGTCGTGGCCTCATACACTCTACCGACTCTACCAATAAGCGTACGTCATCATCTCTACGAGCAGTTTATATTTCACTGAATAATTTCATACATTATTCTGTTTATGTTTGCTTTGTTTCTTTAAATCGACGAGAAATGTTTATAAAGTTTAGAGACATTTATGTTTGAATTTATCGAATTAGTGTCGGAAAATAATAATTTATTGAAATTATCTCCATGGGGCAGTCAAGCATCAACATTTTTATAGTTTTTAAACTAATTTGGATTTTTTAGAGCCAGTATGTTTGACGCGAATGCGTTGAGTAGCTTAAGTAAATAATATACGAGTAACCACCACTCAATCACCACTTGAAACTCTCGCGCTTTGTACACATATTTAAATACTGTTACGCGTTAGACCCGGAAAAAACAGTATTTAAATATTAAGTAAATAATATTATTAGAGAGGAAACATCTGTAAGATTGTAAACATGGGTTGCATGTGAAGTATCAAAGTTGGAAAAACATCTCCGCACATCTCTGAGCTGGTGAATATTCATCCTTATGTGCTTGGATGCAAGCATATGTTTTTATAAGTAACTAGCCTGCCCGCGATTCCGTCCGCGTAGAACTTGTTTATATCGTAGCTCCATACAAACTTTCACCCCCCATTCCACCCCCTCAGCGGATGATTCCCGGGGTAAAAGCTATCCTATGTCCTTCCCTGGGACTCAAACTTCATCTAAATCGGTTCAGCGGTTTAAGCGTGAAGAGGTAACAGACAGACAGACACACTTTCGCATTTATAATATAAGTATGGACTTATGATTTTATATAGCTATCGACGTAAACTGCGTAAAAAGTTAGAACCTACCTACGAGTATTTACTGCTGTATAATATCAGCTAACTTGCAGATTCTCGAGCAACACTATTTTAAAAGTGATTTAACAAGTGAAACATTTAACAAAACATTTATCTTGTCTAGTACCTATTAAAGTAACCTCTATAAAAATGACTGAGCGGACAAACTAAATTGATGGTCGTTTAATACATCACGCTACATACCGAGTGTCATAGGCGTTTTAAAAATTGTTAACCCTAAGGCAGTAATTAAAGGCAAGCTTACCTTGGAAACATTAAAAGTATTACGAAACATTATCGCCCGCGGCGCCGGGGTGGTCGGGTGCTGTAGCTGATGTTGTTTAAAATATTGTAGAAAAGAAGAAATAGTGCTAGTTAGAAGTAAGCACAAGTAAGCTAGCAAGAATAAGTACTAGTTAAAAGTAGTCTTTATATAGTAGTTTACGTCCGTAACCTGGTTATAGGTTATAACCAGTTTACGGACGTAAACACGTAGTAAAACTTAAGAGTGAAGTCGATTAGGTCCTCCTTAAATTTGTTAACTATAACTCTATAGAGTGTTCTCATAATTATTAGTATTGTTTATTCCTTCAACAGTACTTTTTCATACGCATACTCACATAATATTTGCTATACTTAGCTAGCCACAGGTACTACAGTCTCGTCTCTGACGCGGTCAATTCCGGTACGGACTTTTAGCCTAATGGAATGATGTACTAGTATACTTGTATACCCGTCGTCTCTCTCTCTTGCGTATGCATAACTGAGTGTATTCTAGTGCACACTGACATGCAGATTAAATATGAATTGCATTTGCCAAATAAAAGTCCTGGAGGAAGTAGTTGCCCTACAATGTAATTTTTGGGGATTTATGACCTTACTTAGCAGTTGCCCGCGACTTCGTCCGCGTAGAACATGTTATCGTTGTTTAAGGAATTAATTTTTAAAAACATTGTAATAAGCTTTGTAGTATTTTAGTAAACAGTCTTAAACCGAAGTTACAAATCTCTTACTTTAAAAATGTCTTGCCCTCCATACAAACTTTGAACACCCTTATAATCCCTTTTAGGGGATGAATTTCAAAAAACGCTGAAATGAGTTTTGTAGTCTTTTAACAAACAGACTAAGATCGAATTTACAAATTTCATACTTTAAAATTTTCTTGCTCTGCAAGTCTGCATACAAACTTTGAACCCCCTCTATTAACGCTTTTCGGGGAAAAATTGAAAAGAAAACACTACGTTTTGTTCTAAAACTAAAACTATCAAGTCTCTAGCTCAAAAAATGGGTTTTCCATACGAACCTTGCACCCCTTTTTAACCCCTTAAGGGGTGGAATTTTCCAAAACGCTGGCAGTACTTTTTGTATTTTAATAAGTAATCTTTCTACAAAGTTTCTACCTTAAAAAGAGTTTCCCCCACACAAACATTGCACCTCTTTTTCCCCCTCTTAGGGATGGAATTTTCCAAATCACTGAAAGTGATTTACGTATATTTGTATTCTCATAAATGAGCTTTCTACACTATTTCAAGTCTCTAGCTCAACAAAAAGTTTCCTCCATATAAATTCACCCCTTTTTAATCCCCTTAGGGGTCGAATTTTGTAAAACGCTGAAAGTACTTGATATTTCAACAAAGTTTGAAGTCCCTTGCTAAAAAAATATTTTCTCCATACAAACGTTGCACCCCCTTATAGGTCGAAGATTCAAAAATGCTGAAATTATTTAATTTTATTTTTAATTAGTAAGCATTCTACAAAATTGTAAATCGGCTAAAAAAATGTTTCCTCCATACAAATGATGCACCCACTTTTAACCCCCTTAGGGGTGGAATTGACTAAAAGGCTGAATATACTTTTTTTTGTATAATATCTCATCTCTATCTCAAAAAAGAGTTTTCCCATATACTTGTAAATTTTGCAACCCTTTTTAACCCTCTTAGGGGTGGAATTTTCCAAAACGATGAAAGTACTTTGTTTGTACTCAAATAAGTAATATTTCTACAAAGTTTTAAGAACCCCCTCAGGAGATGATTTTCGGGATAAAAACTATGCATTGTCCTTCCCTGGGACTCCTACTATATCTATACCAAATTTCATCTAAATGGGTTTTATCCAAATTTTCACCCCGTATTTCATTACCTTGGGAATTATTTTCGGGATGAAAACCATCCGCTGACATTCTCCGAGACTCAAACTATCTCTATACCAAATTTCATCTAAACGGGTTCCATCCAAAGTTTAATCCCCCATTTCACCCCCTTAGGGGTGATTTCCGGAATTAAAACTGTCCTATGTTTCATCCAAATCGGTGCAGCGGTTTAAGTAGCTCCATACACAATTTCAACCCCATTTTCATCCCCTTAATTGTGGATTTCCGGGATAAAAACTACCCTATATGTCCTTTCCCAGGATTCAAACTATATCTATACCAAAGTGTATTCAAATAGGTTCCATCCGAATTTTCACCCCCTTAGGGGATGATTTCCGGGATAAAAACCATCCTATGTCCTTTCCCAGGATTTAAACTATCTCTAATACAAATTTCATGAAAATTGGTTACATCCAAATTTTCAACCCATAATTTCACCCCCTATTTTACCCCCTTAGGGGATGATTTCCGGGATCAAACCTATCCTTTGTCCTTCCTCGGGACTCAAACTATTTAAATACCAAATTTCATCCAAATCGGTGCAGCGGTTTATGTAGCTCCATACAAATTTTCACCCCCAATGTCATCCCCTTAGGCCCCTTAGGGGTGGATTTCCGGGATAACAACTACCCTATGTCCTTTCCCAGGACTCAAACTATCTCTATACCAAATTGTATTCAAATGGGTTTCATCCGAATTTTCACCCCTGATTTCACCTCCTTAGGGGATGATTTCCGGGATAAAAGCTATCCTATGTCCTTTCCCAGGATTTAAACTATCCCTAATACAAATTTCATCAAAATTGGTTACATCCAAATTTTCACCCCCTCATTTCACCCCCTATTTTACCAGACAGACAGACACACTTTCGCATTTATAATATTAAGTATGGAAGTATGGAAGTATGGATAGTATGGAATTATCCGTTACAATGAAAAAATATGCTGTTATAAATTATTTCCAAACTTGTCTTTTTTTCCATACTAGTTGTCAGTAAAATTACTGGACTAAATACTATGTCAGTATGCAAACCGGTACCGTGTCACTGGGGTGTGTAACGATTTCTATATTTTTTTTCAATAATATTAGTTGCAATAACGCTCATTTGATATAATTCTAGAGTCATATAACAACACTTAATATATTTACATAATTATGATATAATTATAGTTTTATATAATGATCATCTGATTTCATAACATTTAATACAACAATACTATTTTTTTCTACAAGTTTTTTATGCAAGACTATTTTTTTTTTGGTAGACTCCTAATGCAGGTCGGTGTAGGTACGACGACGAGCGAAGCGAGGAGGAGTTTTAGGAAAAACTGCGACCGAGGCCGAGCTAGCGAAGCAAGCGTGCCGCGGCAGCGGCCGTCGAAGCGCTAGAACCGAAAACTGTTGTACCTACAACCTAATACTTACATATTATATAAGTAAAATTTGCAAAGTGGTATGTTTGCTATATATTCTTGACTTTATTGGCGTTACCAATCTGTTATAATATAAACAATATGTTATACTACTTGATAGTTATGTTACATAATTTTTATATAACATGAGAATTACACAATAAATAGGTGTTATACCAAACGATAGTTATACAAAATAAACGTTTATTATATACATTGAAATTATATCAAATGTTATACTGAATGAAATGATAGTACATATATATTTTTATACCCATCACTGCACACCCGTGTCACTGTTCCCATCAAAACTAACAAGAACATGAGAAAAGAAAACTCTCTACGTACCCGTAGCATAAATATCTGCTAATGGACCTAATTGCTCCCTTATCTGATCTGATACGTCGACTACAAACGTGAAAGTGGCAGCAACAACATTTCAACTGTTATTACCTATCCGTGGACTTTCACCGTAGCGAAGGCGACGCGACGGGTTCGCAACCGATCTGATACGTCGAGCAATTTATACTTTGTTGTATTGACAGATTGACCGCTTATCAATCAAAGTAACGACGGGGAGTATGCGTTACGACAGACTGGTGTATACTTAGAGAACTACTCAAACCGCCTGGGTTCTTAAGGTGTAGGTATACGTTACGTACATATATTGCCGGCTAGATTTTATGAGCCGTGATAAATTTAAAGCATATCTTGCGCTTTTGAATAGCAATAAGGGCATTTTCTTCGTCTTAATTGTTCCCTCACTCACTGCTGCGAATCGTGAATAGGTACTACTTAATTTGTCAACTGCCTGCTTCCATCGTTTAAGATCAGCTACTTGGCGTATCTAAATGACGCAAACGGGAGTACCCAGTTGTACAATCTGACCCAATCAACTTTTTGCACTCCGTCCTCTTCTTCTTTCCTCTCTTTCCTTCGATTTTTTCTGATGCACTGAGACAGATTATTTTCTGCTTTTACGAGCAATGTGGCAAATTATGACACTTCAGGCTGCAGCTAGTATGTAAACAATCGCTCACTAAATTTTGCCTACCTAACTATATCTTGACTACAACACCGACATCAAATATTAGATAGGTACCTAGGTATTGTTTGTAAGTAACCCAAGAAACCAGTCAATGCAACTTAGTGTAACGTTACCTTACACTAGCAGCCAATCCATGCATATACAGACTCGTCTGATAATGCAACCGGTACCTTATGTGTTAGTGTGTAAGACTCAAATTTGTATATATTTTGTTCGCCTACAGTAATCTTGACCGTACTGCTAGTTCGAGCAATAGCCCTGGCTATCAAGACGGAGTGTAAGTGACTGGGAGATTTGTGGTTGTCATTAACAATTCCACTGAGACCAGGCTTAGGCACGCTATGTCAATATTAAGGCCCGATAACCGTAGGTTGTGTAATGTGCAGTATACCTAGGAGCTATTTTTTTTGCAGAAAATGTATAATTTTAAATTACCTACCTTTTTCATGACTCATGACGTTCCTCGGCTCCAAAGTTTTAACCGACCTTAATTCAGTACTCCGCCAAGCCACATTAATAATTCCACATTTCCTTTTATGTTACCACATGAACTGCTTTCCGAGGGCAAATTCGTTGATTATTACAGAAAAAAAAGAAATTGCTATATGTGGGCCGATAATAACTATTTGAGGAGTTCCGTCGATTTCTCAAGGATTTTAGAATTTCATTTTTAAATTCAAGGATATTATTATTTCAACGGAATGATATTATCAAAATCTGTGATATAGTTTCATAAGATAACCGCCAGCAGTGATCTTATGAATCCAGGAGCTGTATAAGATAACTGTGAAGACATCAACGCGCAAAATTACTAAGCTGCTGCGCTTCATTTCAGCAGGGCGATTTTCAATAGATACCAAGTTTATTTATTAAATTATTATTTCCGTTGACTCGTAGAAAAAGTATTGTATACAATAGTTATATAATTAGCTTTTTAAGTCTCGTACCTTAATTAGGCCACTCAGCAAGCTTCGTGGCCTAAACGTGGTACTCGACTTAAAAAGCATCCATTATATAACGATTGCATAAACTACTATTAAATAAAACAAAATTGTATGAGTCGCTTCATAAATGACGGGGTTCTGAGGAAACACATAAAAATTCAATGAAAAAATTAATCAACCGAATTGAGAACAGTGAATAAAATAAGTGTATTCCGAATTCCCGATATGACACCGCATATAAATCCTCGTTATATTAGTAAAGTGCAATTGTATGTATAATATTGATACATAATTTCAACAATAATCAATCGATCATCATTGCGGCCCATTTCACCATTTTGACAATTGTCACCTGACAAAGACAATTCCACGTACATTGCTCGGTCATTAAGCTGTTCAGCCTGCCTGCTGTGTTACCTTAATGCTACTGTCGATGCAGCCATGTGAGTCAAATTGTCATTGTCAGGCGACAATTGTCGATTTGGTGAAATAGGGGCCAGCACGGCTATCACAAGACGGCCGCGACATACTCTCGAGCGCTCTCGCACTATCAGTCTCTTTCTAAGTGGTCTAATAAGAGAGAGATGGATAGCGCGAGAAAGCTCGAGAGTATGTCGCGGCCGTCTTGTGATACCCGTGCTGGTGCCATCTCGGTACATCACATCAGGATCCGCGTGCGAGATAGTTGGCGTAGGCACTGGCTAGTCGCTGACAGAGTTCTGGATGTGTGCAGATGCGTTCCCAGAGCTCTGTCTTAAAGCGAGTGGTGGAACACCCCAGGGGTTTTAGTCCGTGTGAGTCGGACATACCCATTCGGCTTCTCTCGAGCCGGGTGGGATCCATAATGGATTTCCCCTGGGTAAAAAAAAAAAAAAAAAAAAAGGCACTGGCTAGTAGGTAGGTAACCATATCTGTATTAAAAGTTGGGAACTTTACAGTTTTTTTTTTTTTTTTTCTTTTTTTTCAGATTGTCTAATGCGGATTAAATATGTACAAAATTCTATGAACACCTTTGAAAAATATCCATATCCAGAGGCGTGCGTACCGCTATCCGCTACATTCATAAACTGTTTTCTACTCGGCTGAAAGTTCGCCCCTAGTAACCAATGACTCCTAACTTCGTAACATCCATGCGTCGGAGCTCAAAGTTATACTGGTTATCAGTGCAATCACGGTTAGCATTATGAATCGTCCAGCTATCAAGATCGGAGAGCAACTAGATCTGCGAGAGTTGTGGCGTCATTAGCGATCCCACAGGGAACTGTCTTGCGCACGCGAACTCAGTGTCGCATGTGCCACAGATTAAGTAATGCTGCAGATGAGCCACTCTCGTACAGAACGGAACTTGACTTTTATTTATTTTTGTATTTGTATTTATTTGAATGTTATGTGTATTACTGAATTTTTTATTATTATTATTACTAATTTAATATTAGCTTAAGTACTTACCAACAATAGGTAATGGTCCAAGTTGAACAATCCAAGATGAATAACTGAATTTATTATTATCTCTTTATTTATATTTCCGTTAGGTTTGTACAATAACTATATAAAAAGTAAAATATAACACTATACATGCAAAACATAAAATCTAGTTTTTATTATTATTAATAATAATATTATGTAAAGCTACATTTTCGTTGTTATTGTTAGCTTATTAATCTTGTATCATTATGGTCACTTGCAAAAAATAATTAACTATAAACTGATTGAATAATGTTACACTTTATATCGTTACATCTGTACAGTTCGTTTAATATTTTTATACAAAAATTATCCGACTTTATTGATTTTGACTGCAGGACTTATTAGATTCTTAGGATTCGTAGGGTTTTTGAGTGGTTGAGCTTTTTAAATATTCACTTTTTCATTTATAAATAGTAAAGAGTAGGTAACTACCTACAAAATCGATGAACATCCTATATATTTACTTATCATAATGGTAGGTCGCCAGTTGGTAGCATCATTGCATACACGATTTAACAACGCGTAATCCTGACACAAAGTTGCCAGTAATAACAATTATCATTTATATGGTCCAATATAAAAAGCTATATAGCACTATAAAGAGGTTCATTCCCATAAACTCGCAGGAAAATGCAGGTTCCGTTATAACCCTGCAATGCGTGCCCGTGTGGTGTCGGGTTAGAAATGATAGCACCACTCCCTTTCTTCCTGTGGGTGTAGTGTATTGTGGGCGATGTGCTAGCAACCTGTCACTGCGATATCACATTTTGTCGATGTGTTATGCCCACATTTATGCTAAAAATGGCACTGGAACATAAGTTGAATGTGCTCTGCCTACCCCTTTTGGGAATGAAGGGGTGAATCTATGTACCTAGTATGTAATATGATTTTGAAAAGACCTAAATATGTAACCGTCAGATTATGAACACCATCAGTTTATAATCTTACTCGCGATATTATAAACTGTGGAAAAATTGTGAACTGTCAAAATCGTTCACAATTTAACGCATTATTTTTCGTTAAATTATATATCTGTCAATGTGAAATCGTCAAATCGGGAACTGAATCAAATTGGCACCAAGCGGACGCACCCTGTGCGCAAATTGATGCTGAAGGTAGCATCATAAATAGTTAGTAGCAGCCAAAGAATTCATGTCAAAAAGAAGCCATGATGATGATGAAAGTAGCCAAATATTTCGGTACACATCTTTATTAGGTATTGTAAGAGTAAGGATACGTTGCGATATATTTGGCTGCTACTAACTATATACGATGCTTGTTTGCGTCTATACAAGGCTTCTTACGGCAAAGTTGACCCAATTGCGCGCTAGATGTCGCTGTTTCGTCCGGGAAACTAGGTAACGGAGTGTCGACATGGAATACATGGGTGGTCGGGGCAAATTTGTTGTGAATATAGGCCATATGTGCGACTGAGTGTTTTATTGCATTTCCACCCATAAAGAGCGCCCCTTTTTGACAGTAGGAGTACAAACATTGGTCCTTCGAGTCGGATGTGTGTACTGTGGGCCTTAAGTAGTAGTGCTTTCCTGTACCAAGTGGCAGCGGATTGTTGTCGAGGGTGCAGCCTTCCAGGAGAGGTAGCGGGTTGGAGCAACAAGCGGAGGCGGCAGCGTCGTGTCGGAGTGACGTCACAGGCGAGCAACTTGGCGGGAAATTCAAACTGAGGTTCAAGTACAAGTGGAGTGAAAAGTGTAAGAAGATTTAAAACTGTGAGTACTTTATATTTTATCTGTGGAAGTGTCAAAAATTGGAACTGTTAGCTGTCAAATTGAATTTGAAGTCAAAACTGGACTTAGCAAAAATTGAGCATGATTTGAGTAGAATTTTACAAGTGTTTTAGGACTTAAAATAATTTAAGAAAAAGTGATACTACGGGGAACTTGTGATTTTGTAAGAAAATGAGTAAAATGAATACGAGTATTAATTTCCAAGTAGATGCCAGAGCGCGCATCGCTAATGCATTTACCAATTATAAGAAGTCTCCCAAGGATCGCATCACCATACCATATATAGAAACTAGATTGGAAAACTTAGAACAAATATGGAAACAGTTTGTAGATATGCACATGCAGATAGTAATGATGCCAGAGCAGGAAGCGTTGAAAGTCTCTGCGTACATGAAGGAAGACATGTATGATACGACTAACGAATTATATATGGAATACAAATGCGAACTCAAAAATGCACTTAGCAAGTTAATGGCAAAGTCCAGCAGCGCTAGTCCCACAAATTCAGCTCCATCAATGTCCAAATCAAGTCATGTAAAGTTACCAAAAATTACGATACCTACGTTTTCGGGCAAATATACGGAGTGGACGAGTTTCCGGGATTTATTTACTTCACTCATCCACAATAATCGGGATATCGATGATGTGCAAAGGCTACATTATCTGAAGGCGCATTTGACAGGCGAAGCGGAACAGCTCCTTAGACATATACCAATTTCGAGTGAAAGTTATGATCAGTGTTGGACCCAGTTAGAGAGTCGCTATAATAACAAGCAATATTTGGGAAATTGCATATTAAACCGATTCTTTGCTCAGAAGACCCTGCTAACTGAGTCCGCCACGGATATTAAGAATTTGTTGGATTGTACAACGGAAACATTAAACGCTTTGGCTAATCTTAAGATAGATACCAGTACTTGGGATATAATCATCATTTACATTGTCAGTCATAAATTAGATCCTGAAAGTCGGAAGTCCTGGGAATGTAAAGTTAGCGAATCTGTGTCTCTGTCAGAACAATTACCGAGCATAGACCAATTCAAGGACTTCCTGCTCACAAGATATCATTCTTTAGAATTTTTGGAGCCAAGACCAAGCTATGTGAATAAACCAAAATATGTGAATGTCAATAGCAACTATAAGGGAAATGTTAATCAGGTCAAAGGCAATCGGGTGCAGAGATTTAGTAATTTGCACATCAGTAGTAATGTAACTTGCAACTATTGTAAAGGTGAGCACAGGATAATACATTGTAAAGATTTCACTGGTTTAGATGTCGAGGTAAAGCGTAATTTTGTCCAAACAAACGGGCTGTGTTTCAACTGCTTAGGTAACAATCACTCGGCCAGATACTGCAAAATCGCAAAGAATTGTCAAATCTGTAACAGAAGGCATCATTCTCTGTTACATCAAAAGGGCGAAATGCAATCAAACGATACAAGGGAACCATCACCATCAGCACGTCTTGCTATGGCACAAGTTCACACACATAAAGTCACACATTCAGCGGAAGAGGCTTCAACGAGTACCAGCATCACAAACCACTTCGTTAACGAAGTCACTCAGCAGGTGTTACTGGCTACAGCGGTAGTAGAAGCTAAATCACGGGAAAGGGAAGAATCTCACTTGATCAGAGCGTTAATAGACCAAGGATCACAAGCCTCCTTCATCACCTCAGCTACGGTTCAGCTACTGGGTTTGAAACGAACTGCAGCTAAGGGTCTCATATCAGGGTTGGGAGGAGAGCAAAATGTGGTGTCGAAGTCCACGGTTCAAGTCACAATTGCATCACGTATCAACTCTAGGTACGTTATCACGGTTACAGCATATGTGCTTGATAAACTAACCTCATACTTACCATCCGCAAAGGTTTCCATCGCATCCTGGCCTGAGCTGCAAAGTATAGATCTTGCAGATCCAGAGTATCACACTCCCAACAGAATAGACATGTTGCTGGGAGCAGAGGTTTATGCGCAGATCATAGACACAGGTTTAATCAAAGGTCCGGCTCAGGGTACTCCAGTGGCACAAAACACGTCTCTGGGTTGGATTTTAAGCGGTCAAGTGGATTTACAGGCAAACATCTCCAGCACGCCGGTGAGCATGCACACACAGGTGGAACAGTTGTTAAGGTCCTTTTGGGAACTTGAGTCAGAACCTAGCAACAAAGCACGGATACTAACACCTGAGGAACAGAGATGTGAGGAGATATATCAGGCGACTACTACACGGGATGAGAACGGACGCTACGTGGTTAAGCTACCGTTCCGGGATGAGAAACCATCCTGTGTAGATGGTGGTTCCAGGGAGATCGCGTTGAGAAGATTTCACTCTCTGGAAAGGAAACTGGAAAGCGATCAGCATCTGAAAGCAGAGAATACAAAAGTGTTTCATGAGTATCGGGAACTAAATCACATGGAACTTTTGTCGGCGAAGGAATCCAAGGAAAAGGGTCTATACTTACCTTATCACGCTGTAGTGCGCGACGATAAAGATACTACTAAGGTCCGTATAGTATTTGATGCATCCTGCAAAGGCACAAACGGGGTGTCTTTGAACAACGATCTTCTTGTGGGGCCCACTCTTCAGTCAGAGTTGCGGCATATAATCATGCGATGGCGTATGCATCCTGTCTGTTTTATAGCGGACATTGTCAAAATGTATCGCCAGGTGGTAGTAGATAAAAGGGACACAACGTACCAACGTATCCTGTGGAGAGAGAATCCTGGCGAGGAAATCAAGGAATATAAGTTAACTCGAATTACTTTTGGGACATCCGCAGCTCCTTACCTCGCAGTGAAGAGTCTAATTCAGGTTGCCATAGACGAAGGAGAAAGCTTCCCGCTCGCGGCACCTCGGGTTCGTCAGGACTTCTACATGGATGATTTGATGTCAGGGTGTCAATCGGAACACGAAGCAATAGATATTTACTACCAAATCAGAGCACTGTTAAACAAGGGGGGCTTTGAATTGCAAAAGAAGTCAAGCAACAGTAAAGCTATGTTAGAAGAAATCAAAGAAAGCACCGCAGGGAAAGAAGAACATAAGAAAATAGCAATGAAGCTAGATACAGTAAATAAAATCTTAGGACTTACCTGGGATCGAAATCAAGATGAATTTGCTTATGCAGTTAAGCTACCTCCTCCAACCACACTTGTAACTAAAAGAAAGGTTACATCTGATATTGCGAGACTTTATGATCCTCTTGGATGGATCGCACCCAGCATAGTCCAAGCTAAAATATTCAATCAACGACTGTGGTTGGCAGGTATCGAATGGGACGAAGAGCTGCCATCTCCCCTTCTTGAAGAATGGTTGAACTACAGGGAGGAACTGTCGCAACTAACCAGATTTAGACTTCCTCGTTGGACAAATCATAGGTCTAATGTTAGGACCGTAGAATTGCACGGGTTTAGTGACGCGTCCAACGCTGCATATGCTGCGGTAGTGTATTTGCGCGTGATCGACGTGGAAGGGATGATCCACGTCAGTCTGATATCAGCCAAAACAAGAGTTGCACCCATAAAACAAGTCTCCATTCCTCGGCTGGAGTTATGCGGATCGGTATTAGTGGCTAAATTATTGGTTGAAATCGCGGAGGTGCTGGATGTACAAAAATCAAATATACATGCGTGGACCGACTCGGAAGTGGTGTTGGCGTGGCTGAGCAGCCACCCAAGTAGATGGAAGACGTTTATCGGCAACAGATGTTCGGAGATCTTGACTGTAACCAGTCGAAGTCAATGGTCTCACGTTAAGTCAGAGCACAACCCGGCAGATTGTGCCTCAAGGGGTATTTCAGCATCCGAACTTAGCAACTTCGAACTTTGGCTCAGCGGGCCTAAGTGGCTGAAACAAAACGAGATTAACTACATGAACTCAAAGCCGTTAAACACGCAGCTAGAAGAGAGAAAAATAAAAACTCACCTGGGAACTGCAGCAACCGGGACAGGTAGCACCGATGACGATATGTGGTCAAAGTATTCTTCACTCACCAAGTTGTTGAGGGTTGTCGCGTACTGCCGAAGATTCCTGAAAAATAAAAGAGAAAACCATACTCGTCTGCTGAAAACAGAATTGGAAGAAGCATTAGCAATAATGGTAAAACGATGTCAACAAGAAGCATACGGGGAGGATATTGAAGCTATAAAGAAAGGAAAATTAAGAAAGAAAAGTCAACTTACCTCATTTACTCCACAGATGGACGACTTGGGAATAATTCATGTTGGTGGGCGGCTCCAAAGCGCCAACATAGATTACGATCAAAAGCACCCCATGTTGTTACCAAAGTCAGCGTGGTTAACTCAGCTAGTCATCCGAGATGCGCATTGCAAGACTTTGCACGGAGGACCACCGCTTATGATCAATTATATAAGAGCAAAGTTTTGTATACCAGGACTGAAGAACTTGATAAAGGCACATGTGAGGAAGTGTATTCCTTGTGTACGGCATGCGGCCAATATCCGAAACCAACTGATGGGACAATTACCCGCGCCCAGGGTGAATATGGCAAGGGCATTTGCTCGCAGCGAAGTCGATTACGCGGGGCATACCCCCTTACGCTCCCAATTTCGGCGGGCTATGGGAGGCAGGGATTAAGTCCTGTAAATTCCATCTCAAACGGGTCATAGGAAATTCTACACTCACCTTTGAAGAGATGAGTACGGTCTTGTCACAAATTGAGGCTTGCCTAAATTCGAGACCGATGTGGCGGATAGACGAGAACGGGGAATCGCTACCATTAACGCCAGGGCATTTCCTAGTGGGAGAACCACTCATAGTAGCACCAGACCATAGCTATGAGCAGGTATCGATCTCATCATTGCGCAGGTGGCAATTGTGTCAGCGCATGATGCAAGACTTCTGGCGTCGTTGGTCCCAGGAGTATCTCAACCAATTTCTACAAAGGCACAAATGGACACAAAAAACTCCTGAACCTAAGATAGGTGATGTAGTGCTGGTAAAGGAGCCTGATTTACCACCAGCGAGATGGCTTCTTGGTCAAGTGGTTGAAACACATCCGGGTTTGGACAAGGTAACGCGAGTTGTTACCCTTAAATGTAATAATAAACTTATCAAAAGACCAACTTCTAGAATTTGTGTTTTGCCACTAGCCGACTAATTTTATTGTTAAATTTGATATATAAGTTCTTAGTCATATTCTTTTCTTGATTACTTAAATTCAGATTGTGGCTAAATTGGTAATAAATAAGTTGTACTCTTTTTAGCATATTAGTTACAAATTGGGTCAAGAACAGTTGTTCTTGGTGGGCGGCATGTTTGCGTCTATACAAGGCTTCTTACGGCAAAGTTGACCCAATTGCGCGCTAGATGTCGCTGTTTCGTCCAGGAAACTAGGTAACGGAGTGTCGACATGGAATACATGGGTGGTCGGGGCAAATTTGTTGTGAATATAGGCTATTATATATGTGTGACTGAGTGTTTTATTGCATTTCCACCCATATAGAGCGCCCCTTTTTGACAGTGGGAGTACAAACAATGCTGACTGTACATGTATGTTATTACAGCAGCACGACCACGACACGTGGTTTCCAATATTTAATCCATCCCGCTTTGAAATATTTCAGGTAACAATTTTTATTTTTTTTTACTATTGAACAGTGATGCACGCCAATGTCGCCAATGCATCAATTTGCGTCGATTGCGTTCGTTAACTGATCGCTAGCAGTTAATACGTCAATAAATGTCGAGGATCGACCGATTGATTTCATTTGCGTCGCAATTGGTGACTGACTGTCATTCGTCATTGGGATCATCGAATTCGAATTGCAGTTACATACCTATTTACTTATGTAGTGTAAAGCAATTAAAGCACCAACTATTTGCTACACGATATATTTTCCAAAATCATTAAACAAATATCGTATATCGATCGACATCCTCCTCCATGACGCGCATCTCACATCTTCGTCGCTCAGTGTTACCGAGAGATGTCGGGGCTGTTTTAACCATAAGGCCCATACATTTTTTAGGACAAGTGTAATAACGGCCCAGTGTCCTGAAAATAGGTCATACAATTTTTAAATTTCGAGTCCTTTTAGTTAAAATTAGATTACAAAAAACTAATGAGTTGGGCTGTTAAGCCTGAAATTCTTTGTCCTAAAATTAGGCCGATGGGCCTTACGAGGTTAATAAACCCCACTGTGAAGTTGCCGGGGTTCTCACTACCCAGAAGAGACTGGTGCGAAACCGACTACGAACCGGCTGTGGTCGCAGCCGAACATACATGCACCAGGGCCCATATTCTGTAACTGGTTTTAAGCTCACCTCAACGCTCACCCATAATTATACCTTGACACCGCGATGCGTAGTAATTAAGCATAGGTAGAGGTCTAGTTTCGTAACGGGTGACCGGCGGGGTGAGCCGCATTAACGCGTAGCGAATAACACCCCAGTGTGGATCCGAGCAGAACATCGCGCACATCATCAGCGCGTGCCCGCTCACCAAGTACAGCGGGCAACTGGAGTACTTGTTCACCTTGGAAAATGACGACGCTATCCAATGGGCCCAGCAGATGAATATTAGATTATAAGAACGATTGAATTCGCCATACGAATAAAGAAATAAGTGTTGCCACCGCCGCGCGCCGCTGGGTGTCAAGGTGCGTTCAGATATAAAGCTGCGCTTACAGTAGATAAAGTCGACTTGAAAAATATTTATACATTTTTGCACCTTACTCCATTGTAATTAGGTGAAAAAATAATATACCTATTGACGTCGACTGTACAAAACTGTATAAAGTCGCGAAGCATTTTTGTTGATGTTGAGCCACTTGCCACTAATCGCAATTTTACCGTGTCATCATCATCATCATCATATCAGCCGATAGACGTCCACTACTGGACATACTGCGCCACCCGCATCCAGCGGACTTCCGCGACCTTTATCAGGTCATCAGTCCACCTTGTCCCCACGCCGCGCCTTCCGGTACCTACGTACATTTTACCGTATAGGTAATCAAAATCGGGCTTGATTGATTATAGGGCTCGCGGCCACACGTCTGCGGCGCGGCGCCGCAAAACCCGCGTTTCTCGGTACTAAACATAAATGGAAACTTACACGACAAAGAACAAGGACACTTATGCATTGCTGTCTGGGTGTAACTATAGCTATAGTTTGTTTCACTTAAAATGACGAAAAGTACTTAAAACTAACCATTACGGACACCTATTGTTTAATTGTTAACTTCAAGTAGGGTTGTATTTTACCCCCGTGTGGTGTCGGGTTAGAATAGCACCACCCCCTTTCTTCCCGTGGGTGTCGTAAGAGTCGACTAAGGGAACAGGGTTGAAGTGTGTTGTGGGCGATGGGCTAACAACCTATCACTGCAACAGCACATTTTGTCGATCTTTTATACCCACATTTGTGCTAAAAGTGGCACTGGAACACAAGTTTCATGTGCTCTGCCTACCCCTTTTAGGGATAAAGGCGTGATGGTATGTATGTATGTATGTAAGTAGGGTTGTATTACTCATACACAATTGAACAAACAGTAGCTACTAGTACACGTGCCACACTGCGGTCAGTTTTATGAAGTCTCTTTGGTATTTTCCTTTCATGAGATTCACCATTTTCCGAAGTTGTAAACGCCCACGTTCAAGTGCATTTTCGTCATTATAACTGAAACAAACTGTACCTACTTCGCTAACGTCAGCGACTATACAGACCTTTTTTCCGTAAATGTGCGCTTTTATTATTTTACCGACCTTAAAAAAGACGTTCTCAATTCGACTGTATTTTTTAATTTATTTTACTTCGTTGTGTTCAGTGATGAATACCAGTTACATTTTTCATCCCAACAACTGTCGCGGTTATGAAATCCCAGTTAATTTCAACATTTTACAAAAATTGGCTGACTCATGTAAATTTAACCTTTAAATTCTAAAATCTACAGCGTACGTAATACAGTGAAAACCTAACAAATTGCACTCATCTTTCACCGAGGTCGTTAGTTACAACAACCATTATAATCTAACCCTCTTATTTGCTTGCTTCGAATATGCGTGCCAGCATGATAAAAGGTCAGGCGAGAGTGGTTGGTCTGACAACAGGGGGAAAATACAAAATGTCCCTACTGACGTCCTGTATACTACTCGGATTACGGAGTAATGTTGTGAAGTGCGGTGCGTACGGGTCACATATGTGCTGCACTATAAGTACATAGGTAGGCTGGATTATTATTGTTATGTATGTTATGTTAGATCTATGACGTGCCTATTTTTATTTCGATAAAGACCGAAATATTTTATAATAACGCAAATAGTAATGTAGTTAGTTAGTTGTAAAAGCCTACCCTAGAAAAGACTGCTGAAAAAAGAAAATTGTAGTTACACACGTAATGAAATAAAGAAAAGATAAATAAGAACCCCTCGCTTGGTTTCGAATTTAAAAAATAGAAGTAAAAATAGCTTTAAAAACCGGCCAAGTGCGAGTCGGCCTCTCGCACGAAGGATTCCGTACCATTATCTATAAAAACTATTTTATTCAGTGTTTTTAGTATTTGTTGTTATAGCGGCAACAGAAATACATCATCTGTGAAAATTTCAGCTGGAACTATCACGGAATCAGTGAGATACAGCCTGGTGACAGACAGACGGACAGACGGATGGACGGACGGACAGCGGAGTCTTAGTAATAGGGTCCCGTTTTACTCTTTGAGTACGGAACCCTAAAACCACAGACTTCCTAGGCTACTACAGTTGCCAAAATCGATTTGGAGGTTTGTGGAAATGGCAACTTTGGTTGCCAGAAGCAAAGTATTGGCGTGGCGCGTTGGTATTCAGTGTAGCCCAAAACTGGGAATATAAAATATATTTAACAAACATCTTTAAATTCGGGTTAGATTAGATTAGATTAGATTTATTTATTTCATAATATAAAAATACAATATAAATTACGCTAAATCAACTTACACGACTTTATCGATCGTCAAATAATTAAACAAAGAATAAAAATTAACCAGCCATGTGCGAGTCGGACTCGCCCACGAAGGGTTCCGTACCATTATCAATAAAAATATTTATTTTATTTTGTTTTTAGTATTTGTTGTTATAGCGGACACAGAAATACATAATCGCGAAAATTTCAGCTGTATCACGGTATCAGTGAGATACAGCCTGGTGACAGACGGACGGACGGACGGACGGACAGACGGACAGCGAAGTCTTAGTAATAGGGTCCCGTTTTACTCTTTGAGTACGGAACCCTAAAAATCTAATCAAATTAAGTACAAATTATAAATGTCAAGATACAAGTTAAGTCAAGTAGATAATTATATAATTCAATAAAGTTCGTCAAAATTCAAATAATAATCACACTAACTACGATAAAATACAACTAACTACCACAAATCAATAATTAATGTCAAACATATTTAATTTTCATATAATTAGTCATTTCAACGAGGAAATGTGGCCAGCTTTATGGGCACCCTTCCCAAGGGCTGTGACCTTGGAGAGGGTATACATATATACCTACTAGTAGTTAAGTAGATTTAAGTGCCTAGTGTTAAGTTTTTTATTCATATAATTATAAACTAATAATAATGACATGTAAAATACTACATTTTATCAATAAATGATATCTCTTTAGTATTAACAGAATAAAATGGATTATTATTGTTGTTCCCACATGTTACCACCAAATTGTTACCCCAGTGGTAACAACTGGGATTTTTCCCATCTTTTACCTCTAAATCGGTGCCTTGTACTGTAGTGGTAAAAGATGGGAAAAATATTCCCAGTAGTTACCACCGAATGCTTTAGAGGTAAAAGATGGGATAACATTTCCCAGCTGTTACCACTGGTAACAAATTGGTGGTAACAGGTGGGAATAAGCCTTAAATTCTGTAATACCTAACTACGTCAAATATTTAAATGTAAATTTGTCTCCAAGGAGTATAATTTGTGTTACGATGTACACAAACAAGACATCTTCGAAGACTGCCCCGCGAAACATTTTCGCCGTCGTTAAACATTTAGCGCGAACATTTTCTCTAGGTCATTTTAAAAGATATCACAAAAGAGAAATCTTTTTCGCTTAATCACTTTTATCGCTGCACCGCGTTTCCAGGACTTTTGGAGTATTCTCCTTTGAAGGAATTATGTTGGGCGCTAGTTCGTGTTAATTATCTTTCGTTTCGAAGTTTTCATGGAGCTTAGAACTGTCTAGACGTGAGCCTCGGGCCGCGATATTACGAGCGAAGGATTAAAAATAATACACTACAGATGCGCGTCTGTTTTCTAAATAACATTTTCTAGTCAAGGTTTTAATGAAAATGAGGAATTATACCCACACTTACATTTGTTTTTTTTATTTATGAATTTTATGACATCACGCGTTAGGTTGACACTTCGTCGCCAGACGTAGCAAATGTAAGCTTAACTACTGCCAGTGAAAGTGTTAAGTTTAGGCCCCTTGTTTTTGTATAAGCAGCAAATTTCTAACCAGACATATTATTTTCAAATTGGTGACACATAACAACTTAGGTACAGTCACCAGCATCAATATAATGATGATTCAAAGGACGCAAAAATATCTGACACGCTCTTACGGCTCTAGGAATAGAGTTGTCATCAGATATTTTTGCGGCCTTTGTTCCATCATATATTTATGCCGGTGACTGTACTTATATTTTATAACCGATAAGGTTTAATCAACTACATGTACTAATTAATTACATTTATTTTGGTTACAACATTATCTTCGGGACAGCGTTGAAAAAAAAATTGCCCTCGTATATTTTTTTGATTATATGATAGAACAGGCTAGAGAACAGAGGTGAAGAATGTAAGCCATATGGATCACATCTCTCACACATATTAAGGAAACGGCGTCCCTGTGCATTTCAGGTATTTTGAATTTCAATCTGTGTTTTCATCAACCACACGATACCTTTTTATTTTTGAACGAGCGATTGTAGTTCTCTGTTTCCAGCTTTGGCAAGAATTCATTCCTGTCCGGAGTCTAGCTAGTTGTTCTCGCAGGTCGCATTTGTCAACTAATACTCATAAATTTTTGTGAGCAGGTTAAATGATTAAATAAAAATGTGTCGACTCAGATATTCGAAAAAATATAGGTTTTTTTTTTTTAAAGACGGTCTCGTGAGTTCTATAGCTTACAGAGCCTTACTCTACATCAGTATCAAATTACTAGAGCCAAGATTTTCTAGTACGTCGGTAGTTGTTACAATAATGATATAGAATAACATTCAAAGGCACGGCCGTCGACGTTTTCCCCTCGGTCGCCTTACATTCTCGACACGTAGCCAGACTGATGGTGTGGATGGTTCTTACATTAATGATGGCATTAGCTCCACTATTCCACGTTCTATGACGTTTTATTGCTCCGATTTAATATAATTTGCCGGCACCAATATTGGTGAGATACTAACGGGATTGGAAATAGGGTGTTAGTTTGGTGTTTGTTAGGTTAGGGACCACGAAATTTCGCGAGAATCGTGTTTGTTGTTTGCTTAGGTTGTAAGACAAGAACTGACGATTAAGATTATTTTTAAGTGGGGAATAATAAAATGAAATACCTGGTTCAGTTCAGTCAGAGGCCTCGTTGCTCGTTCGTCTTGCTTATCCGAGGGCCTTGCGGCAGCGTACAGGTACTGTTAGTAGCTAATTGCGTATAATATTTGAATTAGGGTCACCGTTATAATAGGTATTTTCACGATTTGGATTTACAAGTTTTCGACATTCATGACGTGACGGCGACGATAGTGACTGACAGCGTTTTTCTTCTTGCCGGCCCGATGTGTGATCCGCCGATGTGTGGCCGAAAGGATTTATGGCGTAACCAGTAAGTAAGTATCCCATAAAAAACATTCCATGTTAAAAATAGGCCAAGTCTCGAAACTCGTTCACAGTAAAAAGTGGTAAGATATTTCGTAGAGCCAAGTCAGGCATTCTTATTAATTTTTATTTGCATGCTAAATAAAATTCTGCAACTTGGGAATCACACAACTTTACTGCATTTACCTACTAATTTTTGCATAGGTACCTAAAACTATGTAAGTGTGATTGCCAAGTCACAGAATGTTATTTAGCAAGCAAATAAAGATTAATAAGAATGCCACTTACCACTTTTTACTGTGAACGAGTTTCGAGACTTGGCCTATTTTTAACGTGGAATGTTTTTTTATCGGATCTCATTTTTTTTTGTAGATTTTGAATGGGAATGTTATTTTACCAACCGCAAATAACGTTTGTATAGTTTTGCAGGAAGGAACTGCAAAAGTATCTTTGTAACCGCATGTATTTGTATAGGATTACAAACTTACTTATGTAGTCTTGTGGGTCTGCTAGAAGTACCTTAGAATTAGCGTGATCATTATCAGTGAGTATGTCAGTGACAAATATAACGAACTTTGACGGACAATAGTTCTTAAACTAAAAGTTCAAATTGAATGTTATTGATATTATATGTTAGCCATATTATGCCCTACATGTTCCTGAAAATTCAGGGTTCTAGCTTTAGCCAGCACAAAGTTACAGGATGTTGAAAATAGCCTGAATAGCTTCGAGAAAAGGAAGGTACGGCCGTGCCTCTTTGTTTTGCTCGACTTGGCGGGGGCACAGCCGTACCCCCAGATACAATATTGCTGTGCATAAGGACATGGATGCGCAGCTGAACGAAACCATGCGGCTTATTACTGGTTGCCTTAAACCTACCCCTACAAGCTGGCTTCCTACTCTAAGCGCAATAGAACCTGCAAATCTGCGTCGGAAAAAGTGCCTACTCCGAGAGGCAATTAAAAACAAACGCCATCCAGAGCTGCATATCCATCAAGATCTCGCTGCCTACGGAGAAAAGAGTCTCAAGTCCCGTAACCCACCAGCTCTCGCTGCGATGGACCTGAACAGCCAGTGGGACCTACACGAAGCATGGATGTCCGAATGGAACGGGCAACAACAACCAGATGAACGCTAGTTTTCGCTCAACCCAAAGGCGCGTCCACCTGGTTTTGACCATCCACGCAGGGTGTGGTGCCAATTAAACCGCATAAGAACAGGCATTGGTAACTGCGCCCACCACTGGTATAAATGGGGCTGGTGCGACTCCTCTCGGTGTGTGTGTGGAAACCCCGATCAGACAGTCAACCACATGGTTCTGGAATGCCCGACAACAAAATTTTCAGGGCGGATGAAGGACCTCAAGAACCTTACTGAACTTGCTACAGAGTACTTGAATAGGACTTATCTTAATTTTTGAATTAATCAATCTTATTATTATTATATAGCTTTTATATGTAATCCAGTGACCAAAATGCCGTACGATAAATAAATAAAATGCGTCTAAAACGCGTTTTGAAATTAGGCCCAGAGGCTCTAGTATAAGTTTTATCCATACAATACGTTTTCGAATACGTTTGCGTTTAGTTTCAATTTGTATGGCAACGCGTAGTTCCTAATAGTTACCACCAGAGGCGCTGTTCGCGTTGCCATATAAATTGAAACTAAACGCAAACGTGTTCGAAAACGTATTGTATAGATAAAACTTATACTAGAGCCTCAGAGGCTCTAGTATACGTTTTATCGAGACAAAACCATATCGAACGCGTTTGCGTTTAGTTTCAATTTGTATGGCAATGCGAACAGCGCCTCTGGTGGTAACTATTAGGAACTACGCGTTGCCATACAAATTGAAACTAAACGCAAACGCGTTCGAAAACGTATATGAAGCGATAAAAATTATACTAGAGCTACGCTCAGTACTTCAGAATCGTTTCGAACGAATGAAGCACTTTTATCTCGAGCCATTATAACGTGAAGTGTTTGGACCGGGGGGAAACTACCGGAACTTGGACCCGAGATACGGGAACAAAACGACAACTCGCATAAAAGTTTCTGTCAAAATTATATAAGTATAATAAAGGTTAAACGGCTTTGAACAGGCTGAAAAGGCATTAAGAATCTCCTATAATCGCTCCTATATCCTCGCTGTCTCTTGTAATTTTGCCTAAGTAGCTAAAATATATCAATTACTTTTTCGCTAATGCATCGTTACATAATTTACTTTATCTACGCACATATCATTAGTGCTCTAAAATGCGTTCAGAAACCGTCGGAAATGACCAGCATTATTACAACCCATTTTACTATGACAATTTTCTTGTCTGTGGTAGGTAGTAGGTAAAATCTAAACTGTAATGTTATTACAGTACAGATTTTTGTATCGTTATGAGTTTAAATTCGGAACAGCTGTCAAAACTCAAGTGGCTCTCTATTCTAGCATCTATAGATATTAAAACAGTTGATACAAAACGTCAATTCATTGTGTTTTTTTAATATAAATCACACGACATTTGATCTCGAGTGGCATGAGAATAGGGACTTCATTCGTTTACTCTATGATTTAAAAAAACATTCCTCTTGACGGAGGATCGAATTACCGGCATTAGGTACTGTTGTAATTTGATTGTAAGTACGTTTTTTGCTGTTACGAAAGTAGAATTGTGAAAAGTTGTTTGTAATTTACATTTTGGTTGAACATATGAGTAGTAGTGACTCCGAGAACGATATGAACACTCACTCGGATATCGTAAATACAGCCAAGATTGCAACAAAGATATTTTACAGGTAGCACTAGTAGCAATGCAGGTCATTTCCCTACGGCTTCTGAACCCATCTTAGAGTACTTATGATATGTGTTTAGATAAAGTAGTGTATGCAACTGTACATAATTAGGTCTTAAAGCACTCGTGTGATCCAAAACGACACTCGTATTTTGAGGCCTCTCATTATGTATCAGTAGCATAAACTACCTACTATTAAAAACAAAGTTTTAATCGACTTCAAATCAGTACCCAAATAGCTTGAAGTGTGCCTATAAAATTTGAAGAGTTCCCTTGATTTCCCCAGGATCCCATCATCAGATCCTGACCTGATGCCAAATTGGAGGGATATGCTTTTAAACAAAAAAATAATTTTCCAAATCGGTCCAGGCGTCTTTGAGTAATCGAGGAACATAAGTAGGTACTTAAAAAATAAAAAAAATCTGATGAATTGAGAAACTGAGGACTTGACATTGCTTCCCATTGCTCACTTTAGGGCTTAGTTATGAAAAAAAATGTTTTTCAATTTACGTCCATGACCTACATAATTAGGTAGGTAGGTATAAATGTTATAAAATAATCTTGATCACATTTGAAATTAATTTAAAATTTGAACTGTTTATTTCTCTTTAAAAAATATACATTTAAATACCGATGAGGCTTTATCTACATCATCATCTTATCATAATTTACTACATCTTTTAATTGAAACGTACCTACCTAAGTCCACGAGCCACGACGCCAAACGGCAGCACTTAAATATGACCTTACGGGAACGGTCAATTCTATTTTGTTAGAAATAAAACTAGAAACTACTAAAGCTACTAAATCTACTAAACTAGTTAATCCCATTCGTGAGACGTGCCTCGCCTGCCTTTTGTAGCGAGGCATCAGTCCCGGCAAATCCCGCCATCGTTTATTTGAAGAAAATGCACGGGGATTTACGTGAGTGACACTCATGTCAATTTAGGAAGTTACGTTGTTTGAATATTGCGTCTTGGCAATTTTGGGCGCTGATATAAGAATCGTTAAAATCGAAAATCGTTTTTAGTCTCGATTCTCGAGTGGGCTTGTGACAGTTGTGACATTCAAATACCATTAAATCAGTATCTATTACATAATATTTACGTATGTATTTGAAGTAGGTATAAAACAAACGACTGCAAATAATAAGTTAAAATTTATACTCGGTACCCTAATGAACTAGGTAATAACAATAACACAAAAGGAAGATTTATTTCCATTATAAAATTTTATGTTGTATTGTGTGGAAATGTTTAGTTAAGTTCCCGAAAATACAAATAGTTTTTTGTTTTTCACAACTTTCACATCGAGCGGGATTTTTTATTTCCTGCTCCATACATGCATTCACACGACTAAGTAGAAGGAATCACTATGAATAGGTGTTCAGAAGTGATCTGGGGACCAAATTTTTAGTTGAACTCTGAATCCGCATAAACGGCGTCGCGTCTTCTATAATTATATGCAATAAAAACATATTACATACAAATTACAAACATAAGCCCTTATAGTTATATTGACCACAGAAAAGACCATTTTTTTTACACTTACAATGACCAACTTAGTCTCTATTGAAGAAAAAACCGGTCAAGTGCGAGTCTGACTCGCGCACTGAGGTTTCCGTGCAAACGTTCATACATCATAACGTCACGTCACGACCCCATTCATTCTTGAAGAAGTTACCGTTGTACAGCGCCATCTGCGTTTTGGTAGCATGTATGTTTATCAGTGATATTTTTTTATCACGCGTACCCATTTCGATTAATTATTCTTTTTTTTATTGGGGTTCCGTACTCAAAGAGTAAAACGGGACCCTATTACTAAGACTTCGCTGTCCGTCCGTCCGTCTGTCTGTCACCAGGCTGTATCTCAAGAACCGTGATAGCTAGAGAGTTGAAATTTTCACAGATTATGTATTTCTGCTGCCGCTATAACGACAAATACTAAAAACACAATAAAATATGTTTTTAAGGGGGGCTCCCATACAAAAAACGTGATTTTTTTGCCGTTTTTATAGATAATGGTACGGAACCCTTCGTGCATGAGTCCAACTCGCACATAGCCGGGTTTTATTTGAAAGAAAAATTTCATACAAAAGTAATTAAATTACAAACTTAGTTGACAAATTATTTTTGATAAATAAATAAAAATACACTAGATACTTATGGTTTTATTTTTCCTGTATTATTTATGTTAATCTTAATCATCTCCACTTATAATAAATCTCTAAATTAAAAAATGAATCAGCCAGTTTGAAACTAAGCTTTGCGCGGTTCGAATGTTCTCAGAATCCCATGAACGGAAAAATATGAAACATTTTATATAGGTACATTATTATTCTAGCTGCAACTTAGGATAGTTTTTATCCACCTGCGACAGTTAATTAATTTTCCGAAATATACGACTTCATTTAATTTTTCATTTATTTTTATTGAAATCAAACGCTGCTCCAACTGTCAGCTATAAGAACCGTCAAAATGGCGGAATTGCTTTGCCTTTCACTTATTAATAATTTAAATCCCGTCTACGATAGACCTTTACGAGACAAATGCTAAAATATAAACCATAAAAAAATATTCGATTCTGATATGAGAACTTATATGCGCAAATGTCGTTTTATGTCGTAATTTCAATAAATGAAATCAACAAATTTGAACAATATAATTAACACGAATTTGTTTTTTTTTAATGACAATGGCACGCGCTCGGCGCATTCAGCCAAAGTACCTGCGGCGCTACCACGAAAACCGATACTCAATGTTCATATATTTGCATCCCTGTCACTCGAGTATGGTTAGTGCGATAGAGATAGAGATACCTGAATATTTTCGAATTCCGAAGTTCGTGGTTATAGCTCAGGAATCGAAAATATGGTAAATAATCATAATGTATTTTCTCGAAAAAGAATTTAAAATAAATATAGTCAAATGGAGAAAAAAACAAAGCAAGAGGTTATATAGGTAATTATTAAGTTATAAGAGTCCAAAGTTTTAAGAGGGGGTATGTTCTGTCCCTTTTCCGCAAAACGCACCTTCATATGAAACGATTGTTTTTTTACTATGACGCTCGAGTATATTGACGTCACAGTCCCTCATCGTTTTCTCACTCTAACAAGCGACATTAAAACGGATGTAGCTTCATAATTTTTTGAGATATTTGAATGGGAGTTTCATTATCTTCTATCTATTTATACATAATAAATGCCTATGTCCTGACTGACTTATTCACTCAATCACTCACTCACTCACTCATCAACGCACAGCCGAAACTACTAATCTTAGAGAGTTGATTTTTGCACAGTATGTTGCTTTTATAACGTGGGCTAGGGATAAAAAGGGATTTTTGAAAATTCTACCCCTAAGGGGATAAAATGGGGGTGCAAAGTTTGTATGGGAGAACTTTTTTTTTTGAGCTATAGACTTAAACTTTGTAGAAAAATTAGTTATTAGAATACAAATGAAACACTTTCAGCGTTTTGGGAAATGCCACCCCTACGGGGGTAAAATAGGGGTGCAAGGTTTGTATGGGGGAAACATTTTTTTTTAAATAGAGACTTAAAACTTTGTAGAAAGATCAGTCATTAGAATACAAATAAAGCACTTTCAGGGTTTTAGAAAATTCTACCCCTAAAGGGGTAACATAGAGTGCAAAGTTTGTATGGGAAAAACTACTTTTTTTTAAATAGAGACTTAAAACTTTGTAGAGAAATTATTCATTAGAATACAAATAAAGTACCTAGATTCAGTGTTTTAAAAAAATCTACCCCTAAGGGGGTAGAATAGGGGTGCAAATTTTGTATGGGGGAAACAATATTTTTTTTAAATAGAGACTTAAAACTTTGTAGAAAGATTAGTCATCAGAATACAAATTAAGTACTTTCAGCGTTTTAGAAAATTCTACCCCTAAAAATAGGGGGCTAAAATAGGGGTGCAAAGTTTGTATGTGGGAAACTATTTTTTTTAGCTAGAGTCCTAAAACTTTGTAGAAAGATTATTTAAATACAAAGAAAGTACTTTCAGCGTTTTGGAAAGTTTCACCCCTAAGGGGGTAAAATAGGGTGCAAAGTTTGTATGGGAAAAACATATTTTTTTTAAATAGAGACTTAAAATTTTGACGAAAAATTACTTATTAGAACATGAAAAATACTACATTCGGCGTTTTACAAAAATCATTCCCTAAGGGGGTTAAAAAAGGGTGCAAGGTTTGTATGGGGAACACTTTTTCTGAGCTAGACACTTAAAACTTTGTAGAAAGATTACTTATAAAAATACAAAAAAAAAGACTTTCAGCGTTTTGAAAAAATCTATCCCTAAGGGGGATAAAAAGGGGTGCAAAGTTTTTATCAGGGAAAGTTTATGTTTTTGAGTTAGAGACTTGAAACTTTGTAGAAAGATTACTTATTAAAATACAAAAAAAGAACACAAATCGTTTTAGAAAATTCCACCCCTAATAGGGTTAAAAAGGAGAGCAAGCTCTCAGCAACACTTTTTTTGAGTTAGACTTAAAACTTTGCAAAAAGATTACTTATTAGAATACTAAAAAAGAACTTTCAGCGTTTTAGAAAACTCCATCCATAAGGGGATCCTTAAGATCCTTAAGAAGGGTAGCCAGTGTTGTGTGGGAAAAACTTTTTTTTTTACTAGACTTAAAACTATTCAAAATGTTACTTATTAAAATTAATAATAAAGTACTTTCAGAGTTTTAGAAAATTCCACCCCTAAGGGGGTTAAGAAAGCTTTGTATGGGCAACACTTTTTTTGAGCTAGAGACTTAAAAGTTTACGAAAAAAGTTCTTTCAGCGATTAGAAAAATTCAATTTATTCTGTACGTTAAAAGACTACAAAACTGATTTCAGAGTTTTTCCAAATTCATCCTAAGAGTGTTAAAATTGGTTCAAAGTTTGAGTATTTCAAGGCATTTTTAAAGTAGGTATGAGATTTTTAACTTTGGTTTTAGACTGTTTGTTCACAAACTAGAAAATGAACATCAACTTTTTTTTTAATTATCCCCTAAAAGAGGGTTCAAATTTTGTATTGAGAGAAATCATTTTCTAAGACGATAAAAAGTTCTACGCGGACGAAGTCGCGGGCAACAGCTAGTATGTAATAATTTCAATATTTTTGCTTGGTTTACTAAGATAAGATAAGGGGGGAATGGTATTTTTTTCAACATTTTGCTTAATAAATCAAAATTTAACCCCTGCAGAAAAAAAATCTAACTATTTTTGAAAGCGCAACTTAGCTTTCATATTATATCCCACTTGATCTAGACTATGAATTTTTAACCCCCTCATATTCGTCATTTCCACAGAAAATAAAAATGTATGTATATCTAAAATTTTCATTTTCCGTACACGTGTCTGAACCTTTTTACCAGTTGTTCCAAATTTCAAATTGATAGCTTAATTAGTTCATGAGATATTTAACGTTGTGACAGACGGACAGATGGACAGAGTCGCAGTGCATAAGGGTTCCTTTTATACCTTTTTGGTACGGAACCCTACAAATATATTTGCACCAACCTGCTCCTAAGTAGCTATCCAATAAAGTTCGTTTAGAGATCTGATCTCTAACAGCGGGTTACATGAGTAGCACACTGGCGCTAAATAAACATGCAAACACAACATGGAGAAACAATGCATGTTTGATTTGCGGCAGAGCAGACAATGTGATAGCTCGTTTTCTCTATATAAGTACCTACGTAGGTATTGTGTTTTCTATCGTTTGTTAGTTATTCAGTGGTAGCACTAAGACAAAATGCACCATTCCATTTCTTTTCAGTCCGCTCTGTCGTCATCATTTCAGGATTTTCAGGTGATTTCGTACCCATTTTGTGAATTCTCGAAGATATGCTACTGCTTGCTGACCTGAAAAGTTCATAAAAGTTCCACCTGCACTTGCTTACTCCTTTTTAATTGTTGTTCCATACTTGATGTTAAAAGAGGGGTATTATAATAATATAATAAATAAATAAATAAAGTTACTTATAGATAGTTAGTTATAAATACCTATAAATCAAAAATTGCATAAAAAGTAAACAAGTAAAATGTTAAATTGTATAAGCGTATAGATAAAATTAAATAAAACCTTATTTTTTTATAATTGTAACCTAACTCTGTTTAGGCAGTCATAAGGCAGTTATAAGTTTGCCGTGTCTGTGTGTCTGTCTGAAGCATCGTAGCTCCTAAACGAGAGAACCGATTTTGATACGGTTTTCTTCGTCCGAAAACTGACGTGATCGAGATTTAGCTTAGCTACGTTTTAACAAAATCGGATCAGCCGTTTTTGAGATATTGAACTTTGAAATGAAAATGTCGGGGGGTTTTCAACTTTTGTAAATTGTTAATTTACAGTCGTATTTTTTTGACGAAAGTTGTTAGGGCGTAAAGTTGTCCTCTTGTCCTACCCTTTTGCTCTCATGATTTCCTTGCACATTTTATTTCCTACCTACATCATCTCTTAACCAACACGTAATAAAAGGAACTTTTCAAAAAGCAATGCCATTAAAAAACAAGCTAGACTCAAAGCAGATGGTCTACAACATAAGTAGAGCGAGCGGGCAGCGACTGAGCCGCGTAGATAATACGTTTGCGCCTGTCTTCATATCACGAGATTGCAGACTGTGCGGACGCCTACACCGCGAGCCCCGGGCAGCCTGACACAGACTTTACACATAGACCGGTCACTTCACAGCCAAACGCAAGGATGAGACAGGGATAAGTTTGCGTGTATATTCATATCTCGAGATTGCAGGCTGTGCGGACGCCTACACCGCGGGCCCCGGGCAGCCTGGCACAGACTTTACACATAGACCGGTCACTTCACAGTCAAACGCAAGGATGAGACAGGGATAAGTTTGCGTGTATATTCATATCTCGAGATTGCAGGCCTACACCGCGGGCCCCGGGCAGCCTGGCACAGACTTTACACATAGACCGGTCACTTCACAGCCAAAACCTGATCAGCATAGGCCTTTCAGTCTATTACAGACTATAAAAACAGTGTTAAGGGGAGAGACAACGTCTCTTATGGCTATATAAGCCGATACGGGAACGGCACGAACGACCGCAAGTCATGCAAATGAAACTATGCTGGTGCCTCTGGACTCGCTTATTCGCGAGAATTCTAAACCAAGCTTCGTAATGAGTTGTACGATCTTCTAACGTTAATTTACGCCATTTGTCCCTGTCACCAGCAAGCTCCTCCCAGATGCGGACCTGGATGTTGAACGCGGTCTTTATAACGCAACATCGGCCGACCGATGCTTCTTTGAACCTGATATGCCATACAAAAAAGGGCATTGAGCGGCGTGGCAGTCTCCATTTCACGAAACAGCGATTACATCTGACACGGTGTAACTACGACTCATCAAATCTCTAACATTCCCGCTAAGCCAAGTGCGCTAACGAAACAGCGGTTACATCTGACACGGTGTAACTACGACTCATCAAATCTCTAACATTCCCGCTAAGCCAAGTGCGCTAACGAAACAGCGGTTACATCTGACACGGTGTAACTACGACTCATCAAATCTCTAACATTCCCGCCAAGCCAAGTGCGCTAACGTTGTTTGTGACGAGCAATTGCCCCAAATAAGTGCGTTAAAAGTGAAATTTCTTGCAGAATTTCCTGATATCATTGTATCAAAATAAATTTGTAAATTATATTCGGTGAAAATCAAGTTTCTCTAACAACGACCCATTTGTAATAATTTTGAGTGATATACACACTCGTATCCATTCACGATCATCTCATCCATCAGCCACTAAAGGCCCGGTACATCAAGCGCCGTTTGAATGTAACATACATTTATAAAACGCTTGACACTTTTATGTCCACTCTGTTAACCCTTAAATTGGCAGTGTATCTAAAAATGCATCCATTATACAGCGCAAATGAGACTTGAACGCACGAATTTTTTTCTTAGTTTGCAAAGTTTAGGGTTAAAAGAGTTAGTACCATCAAAATGGCATTTTGACAGATTACTTGTCGTTATTATTTACTGTTCACTTTGTAAATAATAAACAAGAAATCACCGCCCCATGATCTCTATTCCCGGAACCTTGTAAAGCCTTAATTATGGAGGGTTGTAAACTTAAAAGCCTTAATATTCTTTTTTCATTTAATCTAAAGGTAACGTACCTTAATGAAGTGACAATTTTGAGTGCTAATAGCAGAATGTACCGATGTCATGTATAGTAAAAAATCGAAAGACGGTAGTGAACCACAAACGCCTTCACATCAGTGCTCAATTCTTTTAGTACCTAACGAAGGACACCTGTGAGCCATCCTAAGGACTCGGCCACTACTCCTTGTAGCGGCAGCGTCGCGCCAAGCGTTAGGGCGAGAGGCCGCGCTCCGCCCTCGCTTCCATGTATGATGCACCGCTTAAAGCGTCGCCGCGGCTGCAAGTCATGGCCGAGCCTTGAATGTTTCGCGCTCACTTCCACGTGCGCCGAGCTAACATGTTAAAACGAGCGCGCGAACAACATTGTTGTCAAATTTGAATGCGAAACCTTTATGTCTGATGTGTCCAAACTTTGGACACATCAGACATAAAGGTTTCTCCAAAGTGTCTCATATTGAACGAACACTACTAATGTCCTAGGATAATAGGATATTGATAACAATTGGTAAACAATGCCATTGTACGAATACAAAGCCTTTGTTCGGCGAAAAGAGGAAAAGCTTAGGTACTTTATAAACCAAGAACTATAATCAAATGTACCTTCTACGTGGCTAGACTGGCTACATAGTCTTATAACGCAGATGCTCTAATTCCAGCCCCGTCATTCACTCGAAGCGTAATAATGGACGCCTTTGGGAGTCTAGTGTTGTGTAGTTAAATGCAGAATGAAATTAGTTTAATCTCAGCTGTTTCGTGTTTGCGTACTGGCGGGCGGAATCGCTGCAGAATTACGAGTTTATTGCAAAGTGCTGTCACGTCTATTAGTCCGGTGGCCGACTGCAAAAAACCCTACGTGATAAAAAAATAAAAAATGCCTACTCTGTACTCTGTAGGGGTAGCTGACTTTTAGTAACTTCAACTACTCTTGGTCGGCCGCGGCTTAACTTGGCAAATTTTGCGCAAATGGCAAAAAAGTAGTACAAAAAATCATCGAAAAATAGAATGAAACTTGTATGGTAGGATAAAAACACATAAAACCTACATACATATACCTACATATTTCCTACATTTCAGATGAAACTCATCAACTGAGTGCTTTGCTACCGGAGTAATCATTTTCATAATTATACAGTAACATTTCTACATACTTCCCTCATATCGTATGTTACTCGGTTTTACATATAGGCACTCGTAGCTAATAATAAACTTAACACACTTAAGTAAATAAGGTTCACTTTTTGAAGTAAAACGAAAAGGAGATGAGAGATTGGGAAAACAAGCGCAGATTTTTTTAATTTCGCGGCAAATTAAAAGGTTATATGCCGCACGGCGCGGCGGAATGTCCATTGATGTACAGAAACTGATATTTAATTAATGACCAAAATCATTGGCAGGTACAGCGAGCTATTTTAGTTAAAATGCCGTTAATAATCGTTTGTAAACTATATCTGTCACTTTGACATTTGTGTTCGAAGGAAGGGGACAAAATACATTTTAAATACACGTTAACAGAGGTGTATTAAATTCTGTGAATAACGAGTTATCTTCGAAACTTAATCATTGGCGATATCTGGGGGCACGGCAGTGCCCCCGCCAAGTCGAGCAAAACAAGAGGCAAGGCCGTACCATCCTTTTCTCGAAGCCATTCAGGCCATTTTCAACATCCTGTAATTTTGTGCTGGCTAAAGCTAGAACCCTGAATTTTCAGGAACATGTAGGGCATAACATGGCTAACATATAATGTCAATAACATTCAATTTGAACGTTTAGTTTAAGAACTATTGTCCGTCAAAGTTCGTTAGTTTTGTCACTGACTCACTTAAATACTGATAATGATCACGCTAATTCTAAGGTACTTCTAGCAGACCCACAAGCTCCAAATTTCAAACGTAAGCAATTTCAGTCACGTTTCAGAGATATACAAACTGCATAAGTAAGTTTGTAATCATATAGAAAAAAATGCGATTACAAAGTTACTTTTGCAGTTCCTTCCTGCAAAACTATACAAACTTACAAACGTTATTTGCGGTTCGTAAAATAACATTCCCATACAAAGTATACAAAAAGAAATGAGATCCCAAAAAAAACAAAAAACATTCCATGTAAAAAATAGGCCAGGTCTCGAAACTCTTTCACAGTAAAAAGTGGTGAGATATTTCGTAGAGCCTGAGCCAAGTCAGGCATTCTTATTAATCTTTATTTGCTTGCTAAATAAAATTTTGTGACTTGGCAATCACACTTACATAGTTTTTGGTACCTATGCAAAAATTAGTAAATGCAGTAAAGTTGTGTGATTCCCAAGTTGCAGAATTTTATTTAGCAAGCAAATAAAAATTAATAAGAATGCCTGACTTGGCTCTACGAAGTATCTCACCACTTTTTACTGTGAAAGAGTTTCGAGACTTGGCCTATTTACTTATATTGTATTTAATTTTCAAGCGCTCGAAAGTCAAAAATGGGCCCCCTGAACCGTAAAAAGGCCCTGATCGGGTTGAGCATCTCACTTCAGCGTATTACTCTCTCTCGCCAGTAACTAAATCCTTATAGCAGCGGGGCTAGCACAACTGACACAACAAGCGCGACGCGAGTCGAGAGAATCCACCCGCCTCTTTCTAATTTGCACAATACGAGTGAGACAGGAGTCGCTGAGTCGCGCGCGACACGACTTAGCAGCAAGTTGTGCTAGACGTACAGGAGTATACAATATTTCTATGTTTGTATTAAACATATAGTCCGGTGGCCGACTGCAAGAAACCCTACGTGATAAAAAAATAGAAAATGCCTACTCTGAGCTCTGTAGGGGTAGCTGACTTTTAGTAACTTCAACTACTCTTGGTCGGCCGCGGCTTAACTTGCGCAAATGGCAAAAAAGTAGTACTAAAATTCATCGAAAAAAACGTCATCGAAAAATTGAATGAAAAAAAAAACGGATTATAAAAGCTAAATTAAACCTGTTGACGTATGTCTTGGTCGGCCTCGCCTTAGCCTGGCAGTTTTTGCAGTCCGAACAGATTTATAATAAAAATTAGCTGATTTCAATATTGAAAATATGGTTTCTTCATTGCTTAAACTGAACTAATAAAGTTAAATTTAATAAGACTATCGCAATTTACTGCAGTGATTCTTTAAAAGGCAGTCTTTTTCATACAATTTCATATAATTTCAATTTTTGACTGCCTTTTTAAGAATCATGGCAGGACATAAGTCATAATCATAACCATGCCGACCGACCGGTATCTGCAAGGCCGCACGTACCGGCGTTCGGCTACATCTACTTGAGGTCGGCTTCATCTACTTGAGGTCGGCTACATCTACTTGAGTTCAGCTACATCTACTTGGGGTAGGCTCCATTTATTTGAGGTCGGCTCCATCTAGTTGAGGTCGTTTACAATTACAAATACTTGGGGTCGGCTCCATCTACTTGAAGTCGGCTACATCTACTTGGGGTCGGCTCCATAACCTTGGGGTCGGCTATATCTAATTGCGGTCGGCTACATCTACTTGGGGTCGGCTCCAAAACCTTGGGGTCGGCTACATCTAATTGCGGTCGGCTACATCTGATGGGGGTCGGCTCCATTTACTTCGGGTCGACTCCATTTACTTATGGTTATTCTTTTACCTCAAGTATAGATAAAGCCGACCCCAAGTAGATGTAGCCGACACCAAGTAGATGTAGCCGACCTCAAGTAGATGTAGCCGACCCCAAGTAGATGTAACCGACTTCAAGTAGATGTAGCCGACCCCAAGTAGATGTAGCCGACCGCAATTAGATGTAGCTGACCTCAAGGCTATGAAGCCGACCCCAAGTAGATGTAGCTGACTTCAAGTAGATGGAGTCGACCCCAAGTAGTTGTAACCGACCTCAAGTAGATGGAGCCGACCTCAAATAAGTAAAGCCGACCCCAAGTAGATGTACTTAGCTGACCTGAAGTAATAATTGTTTATTAAAAGAAAACCTTTTTACAGTACAGCTTATCCTGCGGCCCCACACTAGGCTATGCCTGACACGTGGTGTTGTAGGAAAAATACTGCTTTTAAGAAAAACAGTGCAGTATATTGCGGTAGTCTTATTAAATTAAACATTATTAGTTCAGTTTAAGCATTGAAGAAACCATATTTTCAATATTGAAATAAGCAAATTTTTTTTTATAAATGTGGTCGGACTGCAATAACTGCCAGTACCCTGAGAAAATTACGGTTTTTTTGAAAATAATTCAATATCAGGCTAATTATTGATTGGCTTTTACATGTTTTAATGTAAATATTATTAATTAAAATTTTTAAACAACTTTTACTATTGAAATGAATAATTCTATGGACCGGAAGTTAGGAAAAAAAATTTACCCGCAAGCAAAAATGCTATCAGTATTTTTATAATGAAAACATGTTTGAGTACACAAATTTGGAGACTTACTACCTAAATCCAAAAATATATGCATCAGGAAATAACGGCATTTTAATTAAATATTTTACGACCTTGAGATAATATTGAATTTCATCTGGCCTATAGAAAGGTTTATTCATTAACAAAAATAAGTGGATTAAGAACGTATATAGTCGTAGTCAATTATAAAATAAAGAAAGTTAAGCCATTTTCGTCTGATTTTTACGGAATTTATGAAGATTACTTTTCATTATTTTTTACCGTATCGATATTAAATTTAGGTGGATTATTAATGAATATTTAGTCAAATTACCCAACCTATTTTTTGGTGTAAAAATATGGCTGATATCGATATATTGTTGTGTTTTCATAGAGCGAAACCGTAAAGTTCTCAGGGTACAGGCTAAGGTGAGGCCGACCAAGACATACGTCAACAGGTTTAATTTAGCTTTAAAAAAAACAACGTCAAACTGATATGTCAACGAGAATTTAATCTCATCTGAAAAATATTATTTAAATTAATATACAAGGTCGGGAAGGTCAAGGAAATATGAAGATTTCTTCCTAATTTATAATATAAACCTTCGCATTGAAATAAATCCCACCTGAATAGATTTACTTTCTCCATGAGTCCACAGAAACCATCTGACGTTTGTCACGTTTGATACAATCTTATTAACCCAGCCAGGCCAAACCAGCCACGGAACGGAACCCTGATTTACCTATTCTCAGAATCCACAAACAATTTTTACTTTACAAAACTATAAGGATGCCCAGGCCGCCGCGCCGTCGCGCCTCCCCGACAACCGTCGTCGTGTCAACGAGTGCTGTCAATATGTATAAATAAACTTTATAAGTGTGTTGTGTATATTAAGTGTTTTGTGTATATTTCTATTTGTTGATGTCAACCTCTCCGTCACAAACCGTCAGCCAACTAGATAGTCAGTCCTCACCCGAGTTTATTCAATGCCCATACTGTATCACTCCCAAATTCTATAAGGGACAGCGTGGATTGAACATACACAAAGGCAAGTCCCATAAATTTGGAAATAACATATCTACCCTTCACCCGCCAGTCCCTACCACCTCTATTAACGCCGCTGTTTCTCTTTCTGATATATTAAGCGAACATAAGAGAGCCTTCCCAGTTATCAAGCGAATCCCGAGAGGGGCCAGATTTTCTGTCGCTTCGAGCCTTACCAAGGCGATTGACGATTGCGTCGCGAATAACTCGGTTTCAAGTTGGGAAAATCTTCTTTTATTCGCTTTCAATACCTTGCATGTGTCCAAAAAAGATTCACATCGCTCTCTAACCGCCAAAATTAAACTGAATTGTTCTCGCTCAACTAATGTTGATACTTCGCAACGCACTTCCCCAATTGGACTTAAACATCGAGACATATCCAAAGTGGTTGAGGCTAAAGTGAACGATGGGGACCTCAAAGGTGCTGCGAAAATTCTTTTTTGTAGTGACTCAGCCGCCCCAGATACTCCCGAAACACTCGCAGCCTTACTAGGAAAGCACCCACCGGCTCATCCATACCCTAACTTCCCTGACCCACCTAGCCCAGCCCTGCCATGTCTTCAAGCTTCCGAAGATGCAGTGTTGGCCGCCATTATGTCTTTCAAGAATGGTTCGGCCGGTGGCTTAGACGGCATCACACCCCAGCACCTGAAGGACCTTACTATAGGTTCTCCGGGTGGCAGAAACAATAACTTTCTTTCGTCCATCACTCGCCTTGTAAATTTTTTGCTTTCAGGTAAAGTCCACCCAGAAGTTGTTCCAATTCTATATGGGGCAAACCTCTGCGCTCTTGGCAAAAAAGATGGTGACATTCGCCCTATCGCTATAGGGTCAACATTCAGAAGGTTAACATCAAAGGTTTGCTGCAAATACGTCGTGAAGGACTTAGAGCCTATCTTTCAGCCAGTCCAACTGGGTTTTGGATCTAGAGGTGGTTGTGAAGCCGCCGTCCATGCTTGCCGAACTTACCTTCTCAACTCCAAAGAACAGATACTCGTAAAACTAGATGTCAAAAATGCGTTCAATTCCGTCAACCGCGATGCTTTGTTGACAGAAGTTCAAAAAAATATCCCTAGTTTATATCCATATCTTTGGCAATGTTACAGTTCACCCTCAAAATTAATGTACAAAAACCACAATATTTCCTCCGCTGTCGGTTGTCAACAAGGCGACCCATTAGGGCCAGCCATCTTCAGTCTTACAATTCATCCCATAATTTCGGCTCTAAATTCCAAATTTAACTTGTGGTATCTCGATGACGGCAGCCTGGGTGGTGAAGCGAGCTCAGTTCTCAGCGACCTTTCATCTTTAATTCCAAAGTTTAAAGAGATCGGTCTGGAACTCAATATGAATAAATGCGAGATTTTTATAAGTCCTGAAATTGTAAATAAATCGCAGATTATTGACAGTTTTAACAACATCTGTCCAGGCATTAAAGTCCTCTCAAATAGCTCACTTCATCTTCTCGGAGCCCCAGTTTTCGAAGAAGCAATCCCGGATTTTGTTGATTCCCAAATTCGCCGTTTCTCTGATTACTCTGACCGACTCCTCAAAATAAACTCACACATGGCTCTTTTCATTCTTCGGTCCTGCCTTTTTGTCCCCAAATTGACTTACGCATTAAGGTGTAGCCCCTTCTGGAAATTTACTAATTTATGCGAAAAAATAGACAACATCATGCATCTACATATCCAAAAACTTTTCAACGTCCAAATCAATGAAAGGCAATTTCTACAAGCTACCCTGCCAATCCGACATGGCGGCCTTGGAATCAGGCAAATTTCCAGCATCGTTCTTCCTGCTTTTCTTTCCTCTGTTCACAGTACGTTACCACTTATAGGTAAAATCGTTACTCCCTCACTTCGAGATTTTGAGGTAGCGTACTTACACGAAACAGAGGATGCGTGGCAGCTAGCCTGCCCGGGTAAACCCCTGCCATCAAATAAAGCAGTACAAAGAACTTGGGATGAACCTCTTTGCCGCCAGGCATCAGAGTGGCTCTTAAACTCTGCCTCTACGAGGACTGAAAAAGCCCGTTTATTGGCTTTATCGCAACCCGAATCCGGATTTTGGCTACACGCTTACCCTTCTATTCACTGTGCAACTCTCCTAGACAACAATTCTTTAAGGTTGGCTGTCGGTCTCCGTCTAGGCGCGGATATCGTAGTACCTCACCGCTGCCCCTGCGGAGTGGAGGTAGACCGTTTGGGTTACCACGGCCTTTCATGCACAAAGAGTGCCGGCCGTTTATCCCGCCACGCTAGCATTAATGATGTCATCCGTCGGGCTCTTGCCAGCGTAAACGTGCCTGCCGTCCTGGAACCTCCCGGCCTGGCTCGTGACGATGGCAGGAGACCCGATGGATTGACACTCATTCCGTGGCGGATGGGTCGGCCTCTTATCTGGGACGCCACCTGCGTGGACACCATGGCCCCGTCCCATTTAGCCACAACTTCTTTGAGGGGGGGCGGGGCGGCAACAACGGCAGAAGCCGCGAAGCGCCGCAAATATGCGGGCCTGACAAACACCTACATATTTGCGGCCTTCGCGGTTGAAACTCTCGGGCCGTGGAGTCCTGACGCCCATAGGCTTTATAAAGAAATAAAGAAAAAAATTTTAGATAATACGGCTGACCATAGGGCTGGCTACTTCCTCGGCCAACGGATTGGAATTGCAATTCAACGAGGAAATGTAGCCAGCCTTATGGGCACCCTTCCCAAGGGCTGTGACCTTGGAGAGGGTATATATACTAGTAGTTAAGTAGATTTAAGTGCCTAGTGTTAAGTTTTTTATGCATCAAATTATTATGAAAAAATTAAATGAAGTCGTATAAAAAAAAAAAAAAAAAAAATTTAGCTATTATAATCCTTTTTTTCATTCCATTTTTAGATGACGTAAAATGCAGCTGTCACGTGGTACCACAAATTCGGTCGGACACAGGAACCTGCCAAAACTGGATTTGGCCGACCACTTTTTTTTTACTGTCCTCAAATAAAGAATTTTGTTTTTTTTTGTATATCGTCGACGTCAGCGGCATGCATCGCAGGATTTCCAAAAGAAACTAAATATAGTCCGTACTATATTCTCAATTGTAAAAGGGATACAATAATATGTATATACCCTTGTAAAATATTCCTTATAATTATGTGAATATTATGTATGTTATTTATGAATGTATTATTTGTGCATAACATATAAACATATTACAAATATAAACAGAAACTTATATACAAATCTTTATTTATTCCAAAATTCTTCTATTCACTAACAGCAAAGATAATTAAGACAAGGCAAACTCGAGTCATCAAAAGCCCTCCGCCTTACGGCGTCGGGCTCCTGACAGACTCTCGTTTGCAATATTCCTCATACGCCCCTTGTTAAACAATGTACTAATATACCCTGCTGATATGATATTACTTATTCATACATAAACTACCAACACTTTAAACTCCCCTGCGAATCAAAACAACTTTACATAAAAAACCCATTCCAATGCTTGCAATAAACTATCCTCAATGACAACTACAATTGATATAAATAGCCGTGAGAATTGCACCCCCGACTCCCTCCGCCTAGAAAGGGTCCAGAGAGGGAGCAAAACAAAATACCATTGTGACGTCACAATGCGTCGCGTGCCGACCGAATGGAAGTGGGATCTCTCACGGGAAACTGGCCTTCGGGTAAATGGAACTGTTATTTTGTTTACCCTGTTACGTCACGGGCGGACGGACTATTCGGTGTTATGGTTGAATTGAATATATGTATTGTACTATGTATTTTATGAGTATTAGAATATAATCAATTCATTTTGGAACAACAAATAGAATATACATTACAGAGTGCTTAAACCTAAAAAACGGTGGGACTGTAGAAATCTATGCATAAGCATAGATATATCGCGCACCGAGGGCTCCGTACAAACCTTTTATTTATTAAAAATATTTGTATTATATGATTTAACAAAACATTTACGGTTTTTGCAATTTGCTATAAAACGTTGCTTCGTACCAAATTTCAAGATTCTGAGTTCAAGGGAAGTACCCTGTAAGTTTTAATTCCCTTGCGATCGAAAATTTGCGGAAATTTGTGGCATAAACGGCTGTAAGTATCTTTTGATTGCGTTGGCTTAGAAATTTTATTTTTTCACAGCTCCAAGGAACAGACTTGAGTATTTGATATTGATATAAATACCTACTTGCTTGATACCTACACGTGTTCCTGAGAAAAAGGGTCTTGACAGATCTTGAGATCTTGAGAGAAGGGACGGACGGACGGACGGACAACAAAGTGATCCTATAAGGGTTGCGCTTTTTCCATTCGAGGTGCGGAACCCTAAACATATCATTTAGGTATAATAAAGTACGTATATTCACAGTTTCTTAGGCCTCCCTTTAGGGTTGCAGAGCCTGTGTCGAGCAATGGGACGTTTACGGTCGTTTTCGACCCCTATGGAATCAGAAGATCACAGATTCGAGACGTGTTCGTTGGTAGTCCATTGGTTTTTATTTGTGTATTTTTTTAAACTGCCGTTTAGCAAGCCTCGGTCGTCCAGACACTTGATTACCATAATTTATTGGCGCCGAGTTTGTTTCAAGTGTACCCAAGCACTCAAACCAACAATACTGCAAACAATATTTACCACATGACTGCACTTGCATCCCATTTTTCACTATCGCAATAATCCCGACAGGCGAACGAAATTTAAAAATATCGATACGAACTCCATTCCAATAACAAATGTTGTATCTGCATTTTCATCATTCCCGCCGTCAAAAATATCGTGCTAGCGATGGCTGTTCGATGAATTAAATTTTTAATAACGATCGGATTCTTTGAATAACGAAAAAACTTGTAATTACGATAAATTAAAACGAATCGCCAATATAGCTTCGTTCGTAACTTAAGGCTCGACAGTCAACAGGGGCAGTGTTTTCGAGTTTTTTAAAACAATCTCAGACGTAGAAAATAGGGTTTAAAAATCTAAAAACAGATACGTATAACTTAAGGATCTAATCTAGTCAAAGTCGCATTCAGTTACGCGATCTAATGAACTTCACTCGATAGAAAAAAATCCCAAAGTTACCTCTTTTTGTAAAGTTTATTCAATATTATGACTAAACTATAGATATTTTAAATTAATTTTTTGTACTCAAATAAAGTTATTAAATATTTATAGACAAATTCGCAGAGTTTGAATAGATAAAGTGATTATCTTAATTACTATGTTTAAATACCTACAAAATGCGCAGCGCGGAGGCTCGGCAGGCCCGATCAGTCGCGCGCTGGCCCATACGAACGACGACTCAAGGACGTTAGCGGGTGTATAAGCCTTAAATAAGCACTGGCTAATAGTTAAACGTGATCGGCTCACGCGGATCCGAATCGATTAGTGTGGTGACCCTACTCGTAAGTTTTAATATTTCCACGTCATAGTTATGTGATTATTTTTAAATACACAATAAGGTAAACACCCTAGTCCTCGACGCTGCACTTGTGTATGACATGGGCACTTTATATCAAAGTGACATGGCTTAAATTCGAATGAAGAAAAATCCTCCTTCGAATCACAATCTCAGACGCCAACTGCAACAAGAGAGCTAAAGTACAAAATTGACTTAAAGAGGTTCCTAAGTGATACACTGATATAGGTACACTGACAATTCAGAAACGGAAGTGAATGCAAGGCGCCCATATCATCAAATTTCTATGTCGGTAAATGTTAAGTTATAATGGCTCAAGGCGTAGATCGGAGCCCAACTGTACTGTTGGATGATTCGCCTCTGGAAGTGGTTGACAATTTCTGTTACCTAGGATCGACCGTCTCAAATAATCTTTCACTTGATGTTGAGATCAACACCCGCATCGGCAAGGCATCCACGATGTTCGGGAAGCTCAGTACAAGGGTATGGGAAAATAAACATCTAACTGTAAATACAAAGATGATCGTGTACCAGACATGCATCTTATCCATACTCTTGTACGGAGCCGAAACCTGGACGTCGTATGCCAAATAGGAACGGAAATTGAACAACTTCCATATGCGCTATCTTCGACGCATTTTAAACATATCGTGGAAGGATCGAGTCACAAACGAGAGGGTGCTTAGCATCGCGCGTTTACCTAGCAGTGCTGCCGTTCTGAAACAGAGACGCTTACGTTGGCTAGGACACGTGCAAAGGATGGAGCCTTCTCGTTTGCCACGAAAAACTCTCCTGAGTGAAATAGCACACGCTAAACGTTCGGTCGGGCGACCTATGTTGCGTTTTAAGGACAGTGCTAAACGGGACATGGTGTCCTTTAGGATCGACCCCTCAACTTGGAAAGAACATTCCCAAGATCGAGACCATTGGAGGGAGACCCTAGGTAATGGAGTGGTGAAACACGATAAAGCTTGGTACGATCTCTTATCCTATAGACGCGAATTAAGACACCAACGCGCTGCTCTTCCTCTTTCATCTCCGGGCAGGACATTTACTTGCCAATTATGTGGTCGTGGCTGTCGCTACCGTATCGGCCTTACGAGCCACGTACGTAAGTGCCGCAGCTCTAATATGGATGCTGTATCAATCATCTCCACTTATAATAAATCTCTAAATTAAAAAAAGAATCAGCCAGTTTGAAACTAAGCTTTGCGCGGTTCGAATGTTCTCAGCATCCCATGAACGGAAAAATATGAAACATTTTATATAGGTACATTATTATTCTAGCTGCAACTTAGGATAGTTTTTATCCGACTGCGACAGTTAATTAATTTTCCGAAATATACGACTTCATTTAATTTTTCATTTATTTTTATTGAAATCAAACGCTGCTCCAACTGTCAGCTATAAGAACCGTCAAATTTTCGTCAAAATGGCGGAATTGCTTTGCCTTTCACTTATTAATAATTTAAATCCCGTCTACGATAGACCTTTACGAGACAAATGCTAAAATATAAACCATAAAAAAATATTCGATTCTGATATGAGAACTTATATGCGCAAATGTCGTTTTATGTCGTAATTTCAATAAATGAAATCAACAAATTTGAACAATATAATTAACACGAATTTGTTTTTTTTGAATGACAATGGCACGCGCTCGGCGCATTCAGCCAAAGTACCTGCGGCGCTACCAAGAAAACCGATACTCAATGTTCATATATTTGCATCCCTGTCACTCGAGTATGGTTAGTGCGATAGAGATAGAGATACCCGAATATTTTCGAATTCCGAAGTTCGTGGTTATAGCTCAGGAATCGAAAATATGGTAAATAATCATAATGTATTTTCTCGAAAAAGAATTTAAAATAAATATAGTCAAATGGAGAAAAAAACAAAGCAAGAGGTTATATAGGTAATGATTAAGTTATAAGAGTCCAAAGTTTTAAGAGGGGGTATGTTCTGTCCCTTTTCCGCAAAACGCACCTTCATATGAAACGATTGTTTTTTACTATGACGCTCGAGTATATTGACGTCACAGTCCCTCATCGTTTTCTCACTCTAACAAGCGACATTAAAACGGATGTAGCTTCATAATTTTTTGAGATATTTGAATGGGAGTTTCATTATCTTCTATCTATTTATACATAATAAATGCCTATGTCCTGACTGACTTATTCACTCACTCACTCACTCATCAACGCACAGCCGAAACTACTAATCTTAGAGAGTTGATTTTTGCACAGTATGTTGCTTTTATAACGTGGGCTAGGGATAAAAAGGGATTTTTGAAAATTCTACCCCTAAGGGGGTAAAATGGGGGTGCAAAGTTTGTATGGGAGAACCTTTTTTTTTTGAGCTATAGACTTAAACTTTGTAGAAAAATTTGTTATTAGAATACAAATTAAACACTTTCAGCGTTTTGGAAAATTCTACCCCTACGGGGGTAAAATAGGGGTGCAAGATTTGTATGGGGGAAACATTTTTTTTTTAAGTAGAGACTTAAAACTTTGTAGAAAGATCAGTCATTAGAATACAAATAAAGAACTTTCAGGGTTTTAGAGAATTCTACCCCTAAAGCGGTAAAATAGAGTGCAAAGGTTGTATGGGAAAAACTACTTTTTTTTAAATAGAGACTTAAAACTTTGTAGAAAAATTATTCATTAGAATACAAATAAAGTACCTAGATTCAGAGTTTTAAAAAAATCTACCCCTAAGGGGGTAAAATAGGGGTGCAAATTTTGTATGGGGAAAACAATTTTTTTTTTAAATAGAGACTTAAAACTTTGTAGAAAGATTACTCATCAGAATACAAATTAAGTACTTTCAGCGTTTTAGGAAATTCTACCCCTAAAAATAGGGGGCTAAAATAGGGGTGCAAAGTTTGTATGTGGGAAACTATTTTTTTTAGCTGGAGTCCTAAAACTTTGTAGAAAGATTATTTAAATACAAAGAAAGTACTTTCAGCGTTTTGGAAAATTTCACCCCTAAGGGGGTAAAATAGGGTGCAAAGTTTGTATGGGAAAAACATTTTTTTTTTAATAGAGACTTAAAATTTTGTCGAAAAATTATTTATTAGAACATGAAAAATACTACATTCGGCGTTTTACAAAAATCATTCCCTAAGGGGGTTAAAAAAGGGTGCAAGGTTTGTATGGGGAACACTTTTTCTGAGCTAGACACTTAAAACTTTGTAGAAAGATTACTTATAAAAATACAAAAAAAAAGACTTTCAGCGTTTTGAAAAAATCTATCCCTAAGGGGGATAAAAAGGGGTGCAAAGTTTTTATCAGGGAAAGTTTATGTTTTTGAGTTAGAGACTTGAAACTTTGTAGAAAGATTACTTATTAAAATACAAAACAAGAACACAAATCGTTTTAGAAAATTCCACCCCTAATAGGGTTAAAAAGGAGAGCAAGCTTTGCATGGGCAACACTTTTTTTGAGTTAGACTTAAAACTTTGCAAAAAGATTACTTATTAGAATACTAAAAAAGAACTTTCAGCGTTTTAGAAAACTCCATCCCTAAGGGGATCCTTAAGATCCTTAAGAAGGGTAGCCAGTGTTGTGTGGGAAAAACTTTTATTTTTACTAGACTTAAAACTATTCGAAATGTTACTTATTAAAATTAATAATAAAGTACTTTCAGAGTTTTAGAAAATTCCACCCCTAAGGGGGTTAAGAAAGCTTTGTATGGGCAACACTTTTTTTGAGCTAGAGACTTAAAAGTTTACGAAAAAAGTTCTTTCAGCGATTAGAAAAATTCAACCTCTAAGGGGGTTCAAATTTTAAATGGCGAGCAATAAAATTTTAAAGTGTGAGTAAGAGATTTTTAACTTCGGTCTTATTCTGTACGTTAAAATACTACAAAACTGATTTCAGAGTTTTTCCAAATTCATCCCCTAAGAGTGTTAAAATTGGTTCAAAGTTTGAGTATTTCAAGGCATTTTTAAAGTATGAGATTTTTAACTTTGGTTTTAGACTGTTTGTTCACAAACTAGAAAATGAACATCAACTTTTTTTTTAATTATAATATATAGAATATAAAAGAGGGTTCAAATTTTGTATTGAGAGAAATCATTTTCTAAGACGATAAAAAGTTCTACGCGGACGAAGTCGCGGGCAACAGCTAGTCTTTTTATAGATGTATTAGGCCGATGATGATGATGATATCATCAAAATACTGTATTCAAGAACCTACGTAGTAGGTACTTATAATCCAATTTTTTAGCTTAATCCGCCTAAAGATATAAAATAGCTGAATCCAAGCAGATCTAACAATTTAGTAAAGTCAGCATCAGAAGTAGCGAGCTAAGCAAAATAAGTTTCTGTCAAAAATTTCATTTTTGGTACAAGCTTTTATGGCCGACTGTACTTTTCTGCATACCATCATCTCTCATACTCATTGAGACGATTCTAACGAGCCCAAACTCGATGGGGTTGTGCCGTTTTATTGCGGAGTTCCTATGGCCACCTTCCAGCTCCAGCATCAGATCAGCTCCAAGTCATCATAATATTGCATTGTCATGCGATATACATATTATTATGCTTGCAAAATTTCAGTTCAATTGGATAACGGGAAGTGACTGAAAAATGGATTGCAAATTTTGACGGACATTACATACTTACATATTTACATACCTACTTACATATTTGCATAAGGGTGGTCCAAAAATATTTTTAATTTTTTTTTATTTTTTCTTTCTCCACAAGGTTCTTTTTGTTCCATTAGAGTTTAAACGCCCCTCTGCAAAATTTGAGGGAAATTGAACAATATTTTAGGGGTCCCTAGGATTTGACGATTTTTTGGATATAGAGGAAAATTGGGCATTTTTTGTTCTTCACTTTTTCTGATGGTGGAATATTTTTTGTATACCGATGCACGGTGGCAAACAAGCATACGGCCTGCATCATAATGCAGGCCGTATGCTTGTTTGCCACCGTTGTATAAAAATATGTACATTGTATAAATAAAAATGTATCTACATATTTATATATATTTATCACCATGAGATTGCATAGCTATTGTCAACCTGTACCCACGAGAATAAACTCACAAAAATATAAGATAGATGGATTTATTTATCTCAAATCTCTGAAAAGTTAGAAAAATATTAATAAATGGTTTTATCTCATTTTGAAAATGTATAAGTACCTATATCATTTTATAACATTAACATAGCATGGCTAAAGGAGGTAAGTAAAGGTAGGGTCATAACGTAGGTAAAACTACGTACTGTACAATTTGGGATTGCGATGTACTTGAAGAAGGTTTTGTGACGTGAAATGGGCCCATCACGAAGCTTCAAGTTACAATTTTTGCACTTAAGCTGGCAAATCTGAGGCGCTTGATCAATAGCGGATGGCTATTTCACAAGTGTTGCCATTTTTGTATTGTGTATCTTCGTGAAACAGTAGTCACAAGACGATAATCCTAAAATGGTTGCAGACCAGCCAGCCGCGTTTGGTCCTGTTTATCAGGGTGATAAAACCGAAATCTCAGCACAAAAGATTTCTTTGTATGCAAAGGAACTTTAAAATTGTTTCATCGTTGTTGTGATAATTGTTTTTCCTTCGCAGTAGTTATGCTCGATCTTATAAAAATGCATTGCCTAACGTTAGCCGTGGGAGTAACCCCTATGGGAATAATATAATTATGTCATGTTTTTTTTCATTCGTGAGGCTTCTGTGCCATTTTGTGGTGCAAGCCGGTATTGTTGTTTTAGGAAGTTTTACCAGTAACCATTTAAATATAATTATAAGAACGTCTGCTTTACGCAACGTCGGATAGCCGACTGAGAGCTGATTTGCCACTAAAATGTCACTCGAAGGATTACCCCAGACTTTGTCTCTAGATTTCGTGGAGCAAGATTTGAGCATCAGTGCTTCCAATCCATAATTATTATTATATTTCGATGACAAAGACATAGACTCGACCATCTGAGTACAATAATCACACCCTCGCAAGACTTCAAAACTAATTACTGAGTTACAGTCCGCGGGTTTCGCAGGCAATGGCTTTATTTACATGTGCCTACGTGTCGATATCTCACGCATTTTGAGTATCAAATACCCACATTATTACGCAAATTATAACTAACTATGTTCATACTTACCTTACGCAAATAATAATTACGAATGAGCCCCAAAAAAAAGATAGACGGTGTTTGAGATTATTTTAAAAATTGACCGTTGAGAGCACTTGGTGACATCATACTCGTAAATTGTTTAACTTGCAAATCCTAGGGACCTCTAAACGTTGTCCTAGAAAGCTCAATTTTGGTAAGTATATATCCCTTTTGTTATTATTCGAACAAGAAAAGCCTTGTGGAGCAAGGAAATTAAAAAAAAATTTTTCTTCATACAAACTTAGACCTCCCTAATTTGCATACATACGAACAGTGCAAGTTAATATAGAGCTTGTAATAACACGCTCAAAATGACCTACACAGACCCTTATTCCCGTGACGTTAGAGTTCGTGTGTAGATCATTTTGAGCACCGCTTAGCAACTTCTGCTGCTGACTGTACTAGATATATAAAGTCACGAACAGTCTAGTCTATTCACTCATGTGGAATATCAATCACTCCGATTGTTGCATCTCTGAAATCATTCCCGTCACAAATATCGTCGCGATCGGAACCTGTCCATTTAATTAAATTCCGAATAACGATCGGACTGTTCGCAAACTACGGATATTAAAGCACCATCGGTTGCAATTTCGCTTTGGCGATTTTGAAGATAGTTTTTGATGCCGACGGCGGCGTGCGATGAAACGAGAATTTGTGTAAGTCAATGACATTCATGCCTGCACGTATTATTTTCTTATAAGATAATAATATCAAACGTGTAGTTTTATAGTCGTAGCTTGTGCAGAATTTCAGTACTAAATGGCGGTCTATTTTCTACTGCAATGGCTTTCATTTCCATCTACAAATTCAAGCTGAACAATGAACAATGGTTGTTAGGCACATTCTAGTCAATCGTATACTTAGAAATAGGACAGATCAAAGCTGCCTTTGAAGGATACCTTTGTGAAGTTAGGCAACTTCCTCATATGACGGTGCAGATTCCACGCAATACCAGTACCTAAGCTGTACCAAGTCAGTTCATATTCTTTAGAGAGCGCGTACATTTCAATGAGCGCTTCCGGCTAGTCGATCACATAAGGCATTGTACTCACGTCAGGTAGATCTAAATGTCAGTTTTTGTATGGGAAAATGACACTTGTATTGTCGTAACGTACATTCGAAAAGTTACGTGATCGTCCCTCTGATTGGCGTGGGAGCGGGGCGGTACGTTTGCAGTACTGTACTACATACATGCGTAAGTACCTACCGTATTTACCGTTGTGCGTCTATACAATATAAGAAACAAGACAGCTAATCTGAGCCACATCAGTAAGCACTTGGTATAATTTACTTTAAAAACAAAGTTTTAACCGACGAAAAATCAATCATCCCCTATTCTCCCACCCTTAAGGTTGTTGTTTTTCCAAATTTGTAAGGGACCAACTTCGGGGTAAGGTCAGTGTCGGCAAGTCCGTCTATAAGGCAAGCCCGTCTACATGCCATAACTCTTGTATTGTATACGCACGCCACATATAAATCGGTCAGTAAAGCGGTGTTTCGCCCTATTAGTTCTTTTCTCTAACATAGATGTCGCTATGACGAAAACTATGGTCGCAACTCAACTGTCAACTTCATTCGTGTTACGAACTGCATAAGAGAGTGCAATGTGGTCCAGAAAATAAATCGTAAAAAATATTAAAAATTGCAGTATTTGTTATTGACGAGAGTAATTTAGTAGTTTAATAACCGCTTTTCTTGCCTAACGCTTTTAATCTAGCCAAAACGATATGTTTTTGTAGTTTTTGGTTTCGAAATATCAAACCTTAAAATTTGTCTAGTTGGAAAGTCCGTCTGAAACGTTCAAGGGAAGTCCGTCATGTGCCGGTCTTTCCTTAAACCAGATCTAGCCAACCTTTTGCGTTGAAATATTCTCATTTCAAATATTTTCTCGTTAAATTAGATACTTACGAGTAAAACTTTTTTTAAATTACCTAAAACATATTCAGTATTGTTATTTGTGTACTAAGCTATTTACGTACAGTACCGGCCAATAATATATAACCTTTGTGTTATTGCGTGTGAATATGTATAGAGTAACCAATAGAGGTTAGTTTGTAGATTGCATATTTAACTAGTATCTTTATACAAATATATGATGAATAAATAGGGTAAATCGCCAATAACTGGCCACCCCCCCCATAACTGGCCACTTCGCAAAAATATGCACAAAGAGGAGCATTCGTTGCTATTTCTGCAATTAAATTAAAATAACTAGATGCAGAGCTGACTACTAGAGCGACTTCATTTATTTTGTAAAAGGGGTCTGCACTCAAAATTGGTGGCAAGTCAGTGAATGACATTTTCTTAAGTGGTCAGTTATTGGCGATTTACCCTACTATTAATAACAGTAGGAGACAGCATATTACTAAAAAAGCTTTTCAACTATGTAATTTTATTAAAAACTAGCGTCTGCCCGCGACTCCGTCCGCGTAGACCTAGTTTATATCGTAGCTCGATACAAACTTTCACCCACCATTTCCCCTTAAGGAGTTGATTTCCGGGATAAAAACTATCCTATGTCCTTCCCCGAAACTTAAACTATCTCTATACCACATTTTATCTAAATGGGTGCCCATGCAGCGGTTGTATAGTAGCTCCATACAAATGTTCACCCCCCATTTCACCCCCTTAGGATATGATTTCCGGGATAAAAACTATCCTATGTTCTTTCCCGGAACTGTAACTATCTCTATACCAAATTTCATCTTAATGGATTCCATCCAAATTTTCACCCCCTATTTGACCCCTGGGGGATGATTTCCGGGGTTAAATCTATACGTCCTTTCCCGGGGCTTATCCCCGGGACTCAAACTGTCTCTATACCAAATTTCATTTAAATCGGTGCATAGCGGTTCTAGCTACTAGAACCATACAATCCATACAAATGTTTACCCCCAATTCCCCCCCTTTAAGGCTTATTTCTGGGATACAAACTATTCTATGTCCTTCCCCGGGTTTCAAACTATCTATGTACCAGATTGCATCTAAATGGGTTCCATCATCCAAATCTTCACCCCCCATTTCATCCCCTCAGGCGATAATTTTCGGGATAAAAACTATGCATTTTCCTAAATTTCATCTAAATCGGTTCAGTGGTTTAGGCGTGAAGAGGTAACATACATACAGACAGGCACACTTTCGCATTTATAATATCAGTATGGAAGTATGGATTTGTGTTTATTATATTGTTTTATTTAAGCCTTTAAGAAAAGGTTTACAACCTCTTCGTCCACGGATATGCCGATCCTGCCTTTAAAACAGAAAAATATGTATAAATTTAAATTGCAACTCTATCTCCCTGAACTCAAAACATAATTTGAAATGGCATAAAATTACGATACCAACAATGTAATGTAATCAACATGCCTATTGACCTTCAAATAGCGCGGCAAGGAGTACTAGACGGCCTTACCTTATATATCACGGGAAGACCGTCTACTCGCCGAGTTTTAAAAAAACTTCTTTTTTTGCATAAGTTTTAGTTATTTTGTCAATTTATTAAAGCGACATTGTAAAATATAATATGTACCTATCATCCTATAAGTCTAGTCCGTTTATCCTGGAATAAATTATTATTTTATTACATTGTATAATCCGATCAAACATAACTTTAAATAAAGTATGCCCACATTGACCTTATACCCTTTCCAATAAAAAAAATATTATCAAAATCGAACTACTCTGTAAAAAGTTATGCGTGGTCAATACATAAAAAACCGACCAAGTGCGAGTCGGACTCGCGCACGAAGGGTTCCGTACCATTATCTATAAAAAACTATTTTATTCTGTGTTTTTAGTATTTGTTGTTATAGGGGCCACAGAAATACATCATCTGTGAAAATTTCAGCTGGAACTATCACGGTATCAGTGAGATACAGCCTGGTGACAGACAGACGGACGGACGGACGGACGGACGGACGGACGGACAGCGGAGTCTTAGTAATAGGGTCCCGTTTTACTCTTTGCCAAACCAAGTCCAAGTGCGAGTTGGACTCGCGCACGAAGGGTTCCGTACCATTATCTATAAAAACAGCAAAAAAATCACGTTTGTTGTATGGGAGCCCCCCTTAAAAAAATATATTTTGTTTTTAGTATTTGTTGTTATAGCGGCAACAGAAATACATAATCTGTGGAAATTTCAACTCTCTAAAAATATACGCGTCGACTTGAGAACCTCCTCCGTTTTTTTCGTTGGTTGAAAATAGAAAATACCGCATTCGGATTCCGCCTGCCGAATGATGAGCGGCGAGCGGCCTCAGGGCGGGTTGTACCCAGTTACGATTACAGACAGCTCAACGTTAAACATGGCGCCGACAGCTGTCATCCCATAGAAACTTGTCAAAAATTCTATACCATCCGATTTTACGAACACCGCTTACGATTACTTACACACAGTTTACAGACAGTTTGGTGCAACCCGCCGTTATAGTAAACGCTTGTCAAACAAGAATGCAACTTCTGGAAACAAGCGCTTTCAAGCAAACGCTTAGCTTCGAGTTCGTAAATCGCTAGTTTAACGGTGATAGATGACCCAGTAAGTGCTTTAGGTGTTCGCCCGTCAATGGCTTCACAATTTTTATATCAAAGACTAGCTGCCCGCGCGGCTCCGCTCGCCTATTCATTTCATTTCATTTATTCAGTCACATAATAAACTAATAAACAGTGCGGTCACCAAGTCTTTTATATGCTATTTCAAAAACAACAAATTTAGCAACATTTACAAGTAAATTAATTACAAAACATCACTCGAACAATATTAATTTACAAAAATGTCAAACATTGTACAAATCAATGAACCGAGGCGGAACCAAGGGACAAAGTAAGGTCGAGGTGTAGCAAAGGGTGCGCAGGACTTAAAAAAAATTTCATCAGTGGGTCATCATTACGACACATATTTTACATGTTTCTATCGTTTAGAATACGCCAAAATAAGCATACTTTATATGAAAAAAAAATCTCTAAAATAAAAAATGGCCGAGATATTGGACCTCAAAATTGAAAAGTGTCTAATACTGAATCATTATAATACCCGTATCATCGAAACTGCTGAAGACACGCGGTTTTGGAATGATGGGCGTACATTTTAGGAATACATTTTTTTTTAATATTCGGAAAACTATAAATTCAAAAAATAGTCGGTTCTGGCGCTTCGCCAGCCACTACCGCGGCACGCTCCCTTCGCTCGCTCGGCTCGCGCGCTGTAGGGTCGCGGTTCAACCTAACACTCCTCATCGCTTCGCTCGTCGTCGTACCTACACCGACCTGCCTTAGAGTTAAGACTATCATAGGTTTCGCGTGACTTCAGCTGTTTCGATGATACGGGTATTATAATGATTCAGTATTAGACACTTTTCAATTTTGAGGTCCAATATCTCGGCCATTTTTTATTTTAGAGTTTTTCATTTAAAGTATGCTTATTTTGGCGTATTCTAAACGATAGAAACATATAAAATACTCTAATTGATACATAAATATTTTCGGGCAATCTTACACAAGTCAAGTTAGTCCCAAACTATAAGCAAAGTCGTCAAAGCAAAGTGCCTGTGTTGAATTTGAATGACCATTGTTGTATACTCGTGAAGTATTTTTAAATCGGTTGAGTACCTTTGGGGATTCTAATAGGTAAATTGATCCGCTATTTAACTAACCCCATTTCACAGAAAAGTCTTGTGCTATTATCGTTCTGTAGTGTATTTCTCCAAACAAAGTAATTGCTATTTCCCAGAATACGTGTCGAAACGGCTAGTTGAAAACACAACATACCCAACTAATCCAATTAACTCATATTTCAGGAATTTTACATACGGTCAGTTCCAAAAAAATGTAAACAAATTTGAGTCCTATTCCACACACATACCTACCCGTATTTACAGACTCTGTATCCATGCTTTCCCTCAATAATCCCTGAAAATACACGATAACACATCAAATGACCACTGGAATCAATAGCGGTGATTATACTGCACGTTTCATTTCGTATGAATAATGAATGGCAATAGTACCTACCTTCCATGTGGACCGGAATATTGGATGAGTTGCAATCACACTTTGAATACGCAGGTACACTGCAAACTAGGATTGCCTGACCCTATACCCTATTCCGTATAAGATCAGAAAAATCGTACGTCACGCGATTTAAAGAAAAACCATTTTGTAACGCAAAAAAATTTATCGTTATGTTTGAAAACATGAACTTCATGATCGAAAAAAGTCCAACTAATACAATATTTCCCTTTGATATCCGTGATAAACGAAGAAACGTAGACGAATTAGTTCGTTAAAATTCTATAAAACAAACGAACAAGTTCAACAATAAAGTTTTTCTATTTCTATTGTTATATTGGAATAAAAAGACATGAAAAAATTGTTTATTTATCTTGAACTATACACGGCTGATCTTCCATCTATAAAAGGGGTTATTACTGGAACCTTCGCTGATGACACCGCTATACTGTCACTGGATGAATCTCCTGAGATAGCATCACTGAAGCTACAAAATAGTCTTAATGAAATCTCAGTCTGGCTTAAAGACTGGCGCATTAAGGCTAATGAGACGAAATCTATCCAAGTAACTTTTACTACTCGTAAAGACACTTGTCCACCAGTCACACTAAATGGAGTTCGAGTACCTCAGGCCAAGGAAGCAAAATACCTGGGAATGTACCTCGATCGACGACTGACATGGAGAAAACACATATTCACCAAACGTCTTGCAATGGGACAACAAGTACGAAAAATGTACTGGATGATTAGAAGAGAGTCTCAGCTCTCACTAGAAAACAAATTGTTGCTTTATAAGTGCATAATAAAGCCTGTCTGGACTTATGGTCTGCAACTGTGGGGGACCGCGGCCAAATCAAACATAGAAATTCTACAAAGATTTTTATAAAGGACTTCTGATGGACTGTATAGCTGGAGTGATTATTTATAGGAAATATATTAAAACCAAGCCGACTCAATCTGTTTTCGACAGCAATATATTGACAACTGATAAAACAAAATAAAACATTCCAAAAGTATAAAAATAATAGACAAAAAAAGGTACAAAATAGGTTGCATCCGCAACATCCCACCCCCTAGTGTGCGAAAGCACACGAAGCTAGCCGGGCCAGCCAATAAGGAGCCCTACGCGTCTAGCCTGACCAACTTTTTGGAGGGCCGACGAAGAAGGCCTCCCTGTGTGGCTACGTCCACCACCCTGACTACGCCATCTCGGCCAGGGAAGGTTGCAGTGATGCGGCCTCTTGGCCAAGTTCCTCTTGGAAGATTTTCGTCCACGATGAGTACCAGGTCACCGATGTTTAAGTCGCGTTCCCTGTTTTCGCCTGTCTGTCGTGGTTGCATTGTAGGTAGAATCTCTTTCACCCAACGGTTCCAAAAATGGTCGGCTAACCTCAAGGCCTTCCTCCAGTCTGCTCTACGAAGAAGGTCTCGGTCGTCAAGGGTTGCAGGTAGGACTTGATTCGAGGATGTGCCAATTAGAAAGTGGAAAGGTGTCAGCGTCTCCTGGTCATCTTGACTCACAGAAACGTGACTTAGGGGCCGGGAGTTGACAATGGCCTCAGCTTCCATCAGGAGGGTCACGAGTACTTCTGCGTTAGGTGCCCTTTCGCGTAGGGTGGCGTTCAGTGCAACTTTGACGGTGCGAACTAGCCGTTCCCAGCATCCACCAAAGAAAGGAGCAGCGGGAGGAATAAAGCTCCAATTGATTCCTCGGCTGGCAGCAAAATCGTTGACATCTGTCTGATAAAACTCCCGTAATATTCGGTCACCACCAACAAAACAAGTTCCGTTGTCAGAGAATATTGTTTCGGGAGCACCTCTCCTTGCAATAAATCGACGCAAACTCATTATCGCTGAATCAGCCGTCAGGGAGTGCACAAGTTCCAAATGGACGGCTCTGGAAGTCAAGCAGGTAAATAGGGCTACGTATCGTTTTTCCTGTTTGCGTCCGATTGTGGAGTTAATCGGGCCAAAATAATCAAGTCCAGTGAAATTAAATGGGCGGCGATGGTGGGCAAGCCGCTGCGGAGGAAGGTTTCCAGTCATTGGATTCATCGGTTTTGACTTCCTGATCCGACAATACAAACATTTGCTGGCGACGCTTCGTATGGTGCTGCGCAAGGGAAGAAGCCAGTATCTCTGTCTCAGCTCATTGACGACCATCTCATTATTCGCATGTCCAGCCTTGCGATGGTAAAAGAGAACCAAAAGGCGCACGACTGGGTGATGACCATCTAACAGTATGGGCGATTTGACTTCGGTACCGACGTCTTCTACAGCCTCAATTCTGCCGACCAAACGTAGCAAATTGTCCGTTCCCATCTTGGGTGATAACTTTGCTAAGCGACTGCTCTTGGGCAATAACTCTCCTCGTTCAATCCGCAGAATTTCTTCTCCAAATGTCTCGGACTGTATTGTGAGCGACCCAATTATAGTTTTAAATCTACCTCTTATTTAATTGTAAAAGCTAGGGGCGCGCGGGGAGAGCGAGATGCGCGGGAGGGGTGCAACTGTTATTTTACCTCACCGTAGAAAATTTAAAGCAGTCCATATAAGCTAATGCGCTCGCCGCACGCACCTTACGCTAGTAAATTTGTATGTGTACCGACCTCTTTCAAAAATATAAGTTTGTCGCGAAATATGCCTATTTTTTCATCGTGAATCGAACCCTGAACGCTACAAAGTGGTCTTCGAACCGAATCTTAATGTATTTCACGCCGCCGTCGAAAAAAATGGTTAATACACGCAGTACCGCAAGGAAACAGCAGGAGAAAAATAAAACTACTGCTACTGAGGTCGACCCAGGAAAGGCAAGTACAAGTGCAGCTCCAGATGTTGAAGAAAAAGTGCAACCTGACAAAACAATAGTGATAGATGCCGGAAGTGTTAAGTCCGAGATGCCTAAACTTAATGAGCCTACCTTCCAAAAGTCTTTGACAAAAAAGTCTTCATCATCATCCGTCGCAGCACGCAAAAAGAAGCTGGAATTACAAGCGGCCGAGGCAAAAGCACGAATTGAAATGGACCTTATCGATAAACGCTTAGAAGCGGACCTTGCTGAATTAGAAGAAGAATACAGTCCACAGTCTTCAGTTACCGATAAACAAAGTGATGTTGCTAGATGGGTAGAACGCAGCCAACTGGAATTGGAGTCACAGCATGCCACCAAGCAGGAAGAAACTTCAGGTGTGCTGTGCCCGCCGGCGATCATGGACGCTGGCACTGATGGTCCAATTCAACAGTTAGCCTGTGTACTTAAGGATATGATAACTACCTCTGCATGCAACAGCAATAATAATAATAATTTACTTACCCGCATCAGCACACCCAAGGATCTGCCGCTGTTTGCTGGTGACTCAATGGAATGGCTCCAGTTTAAAATGGCCTATGAAGAATCCACCCGATTGTGTCAATTTAGTGATTCGGAGAACTTGTGGCGCCTACGAAAGTGCCTTCGTGGCGCAGCCAAGGATGCTGTCCAGGCGTTACTTATCACGGCTACTTCTCCTGAAATACTTATATCCACACTGGAACTGCAGTTCGGGAACCCAGATGGAATCTTGTCGCGTATAAGGCAAGAAATCAAGAAATTAAATCCTGTGTCTACAGAATATCACAAAGACATTATTGTGTTTTCAAATAAAATACAAAATTACGTCGCCGCTGTGCGTGCCCTTGGCCGTGAAAATCACCTTGAAGATTCGAGTCTAATTACCGTTGTGTTATCAAAACTGCCTACAATCCTGTTGTCTAAATGGGCAGACTACAGTTACTCACACAACACTGCAAGTACCTCGACTAGACTCGACCAACTATCGGATTTCCTCAACCAAGAAGCCGTTAAAATATCGAAGTGCAGTGTGTCGTTATTAAACACACAAAAGGACAACTACAGGCGTAAATATGCGGACTATAGTGCTAACTCACAAACAATACTACTGCAAAGTCAACAAAGTTATTCGAAGTGCCGTTATTGTCATGGACCTAATCATAATTTATCTGACTGTAAAAAAATCAAGAAGTCATTAAGAAAGGATCGCTGGAGTTATGTTAAACGGTTCGGACTATGTTATAAGTGCTTATTACGTCATCAAGATAGAAAGATGTGCCCGGCGCCCGTGTGCGATATTGATAACTGCGGCCTGGCGCATCATTCCTTGTTACATTTCGTGCCTAGTGAAAGACAATACGAGAACAATAACAGTGCTGTCCAAGTGACAGAAATTGAGACTGAATCTGATCCCCAAATAGTGGCCCACATGAACTCATCTTCGAAAGTTTTATTAAAAGTAGTGCCGGTAAATATTCACGGACCGCGCGGTGTAATTAAAACTAGTTGTCTCCTTGACGATGGATCTTCTGTGACTGTAATAAGTGCCAATCTCGCAGAGCGGGTGGGGTTGCGCGGCCGCCGCGAGTGTATGCGTGTGCGTGGCGCATGGGACAACACTGAACTAGTGTGCGACTCCTACCTGGTTGATTTAACGTTATCTAACCGAGATGGACATATGTTTACGATTAATGCGCGAAGTGTTAATGAACTTAATTTACCTAGTCAAAGCATGAATTTAGTGAACTGTGATAACTTTACGCACTTGCAAAGACTAAAAAATGACTTGTGTTGTGAACAATTAAAACCCGAGATTTTGATAGGGCAAGACAACTACCACCTACTGTTGCCTTTGGAAGTTGTCACTGGCAAGTCTCATGAACCTTGTGCCACACGATCTCCACTCGGTTGGTGTTTGCACGGAAGAGCTCCTGTGCGTATGACGTCATCTGCGCACGCGCCTCAGCCCCACTCAACACTGTTTATCTGCGATAGTGACGTCAGCGATGACGTGGCTGAAAACAAACTATTGCTGCAAAGTTTACACGAAGAAGTTCGTCGGTCCTTCACATTCGACTCATTGGGCGTAACTAGTAAGCCGCGTGAGAACCAGAACGACGTATGCGCCCGGGAAATGTTAGACAAAACTTCTAAGCTGGTTAATGGGAGATGGTACGTCGGATTACCCTGGAAGAATGAAGACTGCGCGATGCCAGACTCATTTCCTCACGCACTGTCGCGACTTAAATCAGTGGAGAGAAAGATGGAGAAATGCGAAGGGTACAAAAATAGATACAACGACCGCGTCCAGCATTTATTCGACAACGATTACGCACAAGAATTGCACGATACGGAGGCAACTAGCAAAACATGGTACCTTCCTCATTTTGGAGTGGATAATATAAACAAGAAGCGCCTCCGCCTTGTATTTGATTGCGCTGCTCAGACTAACGGATTGTCGCTGAACGATTACATTCTCAAGGGCCCGGACCTACTGAGGTCACTTTTTGGAATAATGCTACGGTTCCGAGAGCAAAGAATTGGTGTAACCGGCGACATAAAAGATATGTTCCTGAGGGTGAAGATAAGAGAAGAGGACCGAGATGCGCTACGATTTTTATATAGAAGCGAACCTAAAGGACCGGTGAAGACATATGTCATGACTTCCCTTATATTTGGAGCTACATGCAGTCCCTTTATAGCCCAATACATAAAAAATAAAAATGCAGAGCGTTTTGAACCAACAATGTTGCCTGCATGTGAAGCTATATACAACCAACACTACGTCGATGATTATATAGACAGCGTCCCGGACGAGAAAACCGCAATCGAGTTGATAAGAGATATAAAAACAATACATCAGCAAGGTGGTTTCGAATTACGTAACTGGACTTCTAATAGTAAACAAGTTCTCGAGTCCATACCAAAAGAAACTCTCGGTGAAGCGGCAGTAAAGTTCAAAATCGGAGAGCAATATGAAAGCGAACGAACACTTGGGTTGATCTGGTTTCCACATGAAGACGCATTGGGGTTCGATGTTTCTTTTAAGAAAATCCCTGAAAGCATAATTAACGGAACACAACGCCCGACAAAGAGAGACATGTTACGTGTTGTTATGTCCATATTTGACGTCTACGGGTTTCTATCTCCGTTTACTATTAATGGGAAAATTATTTTACAACAATGTTGGCAACAAAATATCGATTGGAACGACCAGATACCAGATTTATTATACGAAAAATGGTGCAAATGGATAAGTTGTCTGAAATCATTACACAACATAAGGCTACCCCGATATTACTACAATGCAGCGAACACGGTAGTGAACGAGCCCGATTCAAACCCGGCGGCCGCCACCTCCAGTCAGAGATATAACGCGCCCGCGCCGATGCGCCCGCTTACGTCACAGCCACCGAGCGTTGCCTGCTATAGAAACTTACAGCTGCACACATTTTGCGATTCGTCCTCTAAAGCCATGTGCGCCGTTTCATACTGGCGCTGGGAGAATAACGCGCAAGTAAATATAGCGTTTGTGGCTAGTAAGTGCCGCGTTTCGCCTAACAAATTGCAGACGATTCCCAGACTGGAGTTGACTTCTGCTACAATTGCTGCTAGATTGGCTGATACTATAATAAAAGAACACAAAATAAAGGCAGAACGTAAAATATTTTGGAGCGATTCGAGCACAACATTACACTGGATAAGAAATAAGTCTCGCACTTACAAGCCATATATAGCCAATCGCTTAGGCGAAATTGATGAACTTACCTGCAGTGACGAGTGGAAGTACATTCCGACGCACCTTAATATAGCGGACGTAGGAACACGGGAAGCATACGATGTGTCTATTTTGCAAAATCAATGGCTTCACGGACCGGTATTCTTATACAATGATGAGCGCAGCTGGCCAAAGGATTTTTTGCAACCTGCAATAAATGACCTTGAATTAGAATGCATATCTATTGTACAAACGGTAAACAAGAATAGCTTACCTGTACCTGAGCCTACACGATTTTCATCCTGGTTGCGCCTGCTAAGATGTACCTATACTTTTCTGAAGTTTATAAAAAAGTGTCGAAAACTTACTGATGACCTCAATCACGAAACAATGGAAGAAGCCGAGCGCCTGTTGATAAGATATTCGCAGGCTCAGACATTTAACGATGAGATTAAAAACCTAAAAAATGGTAAATATGTACAGAAGTATAGTAAGCTCCTTACCTTATCACCTTACCTTGATGAGCACGGAGTCCTGCGCGTCGGGGGCCGAATTGATGCTGCTGCCGAAGTGTCACCTGAAACTAAAAGACCGGTTATTCTAGACGGGCGAGATTACATAACCAGATTGATCGTTAAATCTTACCATGTCAGCGCTGCTCACGAGAATCAGGAGACTGTAGTGAATAATTTAAACCAAAAATATTGGATTATTAAAATTCGTCCCACAGTTAAAAATGTTGCCTCGAAATGTATGGTCTGCAGAATTAAGAAAAGTAAACCTGAAATCCCAAGAATGGGTAACTTACCTGAAGCACGCATGGCTCATCACCAGCGACCCTACACTTTCTGCGGAATCGACCTATTTGGGCCGTATGAAGTTACGATTGGGAGACGACGGGAGAAGAGGTACGGAGTGATATTTACGTGCCTCACTGTACGAGCCATTCATTTAGAGACAGTTGCTTCTCTGACGACCGATTCCTTAATTATGGCCCTTCGACGTATGGCAGCCAGGAGGGGATGGCCGAAGCACATTTTTTCTGACAACGGTACAAATCTCCGTGGTGCCGATGTTGAACTGAAAAAAGCGATTCAGGAACTGAAAAATGACGAGCTTTACAACACAGCCATAAATCGTGGGACTAAATGGACCTTCATTCCGGCAGCAAGCCCACACTGGGGTGGGGCGTGGGAACGGCTCATTAAGAGCGTGAAGAGCTCGCTGAAAGTCGTCCTGAAAGAACGCGCGCCTAGGGAAGAGACCTTTAACACTTTTCTCGCTGAGGTGGAAAACATGGTAAACAGCCGACCACTCACCCACGTCTCTGTCGAAGCGGGAAGTAAAGAATCTCTGACCCCAAACCACTTTCTCTTGGGGTCATCGTCGAACTTACCTCAGATGGGCGTTTTCGATGACTCGGAGTTTTATCTACGAAAACAGTGGCGGATCGCGCAAAGGCTTGCCGATTCATACTGGAAACGATGGGTGCGAGAAGTGTTGCCCGATATGCTACCACGACAGAAATGGAACAAGGAACAAAGGTCCTTACAAGTGGGAGACCTAGTTTTTGTCGTCGACCCTGACGGACTCCGGAACATTTGGCCGCGAGGCATTGTCGAGCAAACTTTACCCGGCAGAGACGGGCGGACTAGAATGGTTAAGATAAGGACGAAAACAGGTGTCCTTACCCGATCCGCCGCACGCGTCGCTCGAATACCTATTGGAGAAGAGTGCTGCTAGAACAGCACTGGGGTGGGGCATGTGAGCGACCCAATTATAGTTTTAAATCTACCTCTTATTTAATTGTAAAAGCTAGGGGCGCGCGGGGAGAGCGAGATGCGCGGGAGGGGTGCAACTGTTATTTTACCTCACCGTAGAAAATTTAAAGCAGTCCATATAAGCTAATGCGCTCGCCGCACGCACCTTACGCTAGTAAATTTGTATGTGTACCGACCTCTTTCAAAATATAAGTTTGTCGCGAAATATGCCTATTTTTTCATCGTGAATCGAACCCTGAACGCTACATGTACTTTCTGCAGGACGTGCCTTTCTGCGGCTTGCATCAATTCCGCTGTCAGGGGTAATAGAGCGGTGGACGTAGGCGCGTTTGTACGTTGACGAACCCTAAAATCGGTGCTAGGATCAGTGTGATCAATGTGTCTAACGCGGTCCAAAAGTGAGCGAAATTTAGAAGCCGCCTGCAAAACGCGAGCAGTGGCGCGCAGTAAGCGCAACCAGTCACTAAAACGACTGAAATCCGCGGTGATAACCAGATGCCCAACCACAAGTGTAGGAGTATGCTTAAACTCTTCATGAACTGGAGGCTGGCCAGCTGGTTCCACAGGCCAATTTTCCGGAGAAGCCAGAAGAAATGAGGGGCCGGTGAACCATCGGTGGTTAGGGTTGATATGGAGAGGTTTGATTCGCGTGGCATCGTCCGCGACGTTCAAGTCAGTTGGGACCCATCTCCAGTCTTGAACGCATGAATTTTCAGTTATTTCGCCGATCCGATGGGCCACAAAGGGCTTGAACGTTCGTGCGTCACTTCTTAGCCAGCTAAGGACAGTTCTCGAATCTGTCCAAAAAAACGTCCGAATAGGCTTTTTCTTGTGAAATTCCTTGATGGTCATAGCAAGGCGTGAAGCTATTAAAGCACCCTGCAATTCTAGGCGTGGAATTGAAGTGGGCTTCAATGGCGATACTCTTGCTTTACTGGATATGAGAGCAAGCTTGACTGTACCGTCTGCGTACAAAAAACGCCAATAAGCGACAGTCGCATAGGCAAGCTCGCTCGCATCCGCAAAAACGTGTAGCTCCCTGTGCAGAGGCTCGCCGTTTACCTTAGCGTACCAACGTGGAACTCTAATATTAGATATATCTGACAGTTCTTTAAACCATTCGTTCCACCTTAATACCTGTGAAGGTGGAAAAACCGTGTCCCAGTCAATGTTGGATCTCCATGCCTCCTGAAGGAGTATACGGCCCTTGACCACTATAGGGCCAAGCAATCCTAGTGGGTCGTACACTTTCATGAGGTGGGACAAAACTTTACGCTTAGTAAAAACACCATGTAACTTGAGCCCTTCTAAACCAGTCCTAAAACCAATGGTATCCGATATAGGATCCCAAGAGACACCTAAGGCTCTGACGTTAGTTGATTCACTACCAAGAGACACTTCAGTAGGCTGTGCAGCGTGCAATTCAGTTGGAACAAGACGCAACGCTTCCTGGCTGTTAGAAATCCAACTACACATTTCAAAACAGGCGTTACGGTGGATAGTCACCACATCGGATGCCAGCTGCGCAGCTTCAGTTACCTCATCAAGACTGTCCAAAAAATCATCCATATAGGAACTGTGAATGCTTGCATTGGCTGCGTTGGGATACAAATCCTGATGTGACATTGCATTTTTATTTTTGATATACAGCGCAGTAAATGGACTGGATGACGCCCCGAAAACAACAGCTGTCATTCGATACTCTTTTATGGGAGTTGTGTTCTTTGACCTAACGTCGCGCCATAAAAAACGTAATGCGTCCCTATCTTGATCACGGATCCGTATTTGGGGAAACATCTCCTTAATATCCGCTGTCATTGCGACAGCGCCCTCTCTAAAACGCCAAAGTATGCCTAATAAGTTTTCTAAGAGATCTGGTCCTTGAAGAAGCAACGAATTTAAGGAAACGCCTTGATTCATTGCGGCTGCATCATGGACGACACGGAGTTTACGCTTTTGTGGGTGATACACCCCAAAATGAGGCAAATACCACCTTATTTCGGTATTGGTTTCACTTTGAGTTGTATCAGAAGATTCAGAAGTCGTTTTTAAGTTTATTTTATCCATGTCTGTGGTTGACATGTAGTCATGACATTTTGGTTGCACTTTATTCGGACTGACTGTACCATATTGAATGTAACCTGACGAAGTGTTATTTTTATTTGGACATTCCACTAAATTGTGTTTACTGTTGATAACATTGGTACCGTTCCTATTACTGACAGAATGACCATAATAAGTGACAGGATCACATTCTTCAGCATAACCTTTGGCAATCATATTGTCAATAAACCTTTTGTACGCTTCAGCAAAATCGGACTCTCGAAACATACGTCTTTCTAAACTTAAGAAGCGAGATAGGGCTTGCGGATAACTGTCGGGAACGCACTGAATATTATCCCGCCATGGAAGTCCTACCTCATACCTACCAGTTGGCAAACGTGTGGTAGTATTGTGTAAGATCTCAACAGCTCGAGCATCCAGTTTACTATGAAGTTTCTCATGTTTGGTAATACCCAGTGAGTCCAATTTGTACTGCTCCTTTATTAGCAGTTCTAAACGTTCATGTTCAGTAAGCTCAATACGGTCTAGGTGACAGTGGTTGACAAACTCAACCGGTTTCGTTTTACTAGAAGCCACTCCATACAATGTCCAACCAAGCCAGGTGTGACAAGCTACCGGCTCATTACGACTACCAGCGCGGATATCACGAGATATTGACAGATGCCAGTGCTCGGCACCAATCAGCACGGTTGGCATAGCGTCAGTGTACGTCAAATAATCGGTTAAATCACTCAAATAATCGTAAGACTGTGCGGTGTGTTTGGACAATGTTTGCGTGCTCAAGCTGAGTAAGGGCATGGCCCTGGCACGATTGACTAAAAACCTGTCAGATTCGTGTTTACCCTGTATGTAAAAGTCCACATAAGAAATCTTAGTAGTTTTGTGTAAGCCACCTACAGCATTGACAGTAATAACCTCCTCTGGCCCTGACACCCCGATACGGGCAGCCACTTTAGAATCAATTAACGACGCTGTACTGCCATCGTCTAGGAGTGCGAAGGTTTCGTAACTGCCAGCTGGTCCAGACACAATAACTGGTACCACTTTTAATAATGCGCTGTGTGGTTGTGTTTTGGTTGTCGTTCCAACATGTTGACTTAAAATACCTGTATTAGAAACCATGACGTTTTCTTTTGACAACTCCTGTGTAGTCTTGGAACAGCACGGCGTGTGTTTGGCATCCCTTTCAGACAAATTCGCATACCCAATATTATTGAACGCAGTACACTCAGTTTTGTTTAGCGGTGCCGTACACCCCGTATTGTTCATATTGTTTAGTTCTGTTTCACACTCATGGTTGAGCGCAGCTGTACACACTGTATTATGGAACGCCTGTGTATGGTGTGTTTGCGGTGATGTAAATGTATCCTGCCTGCCGTGTAAAAGTGGATGGTGTCGGAAAGTACAACCGTCGACACCACAAGGGTTCACTTTACATAACTTCCACTGATGTGATTTACTCTTTAGACATTTGTAGCATATTTTGTGTTCACGCAACCAACACCACCTGTTTTCAACTGATAACCTTGTGAATTCGGAACAGTTTTTTATATCATGGCACTTTTTACAATAAATGCATTCGGTTTTGTCACCTGTTTTAATATTGTCATGTGTCACAGCGTGAATATTTTCACGTTTGAATTGTTTATTGACAGGCACAATGATGTTTTGTTGTGTAGCAATAAAACCTATTTCAGGAGATAATGCGAATTTAATATAACGCTCGTGTTCACGAGTTAGAAAATCAGATAAAAGTTCTAACTTTGACATGAGAGGGTTTGACATTTCTGACGCATAGTCAGACCACCTCATCTTCATTAAAGGGTTAAATTTGCCCAAAATACTATGAAATAGCTCAGGTGAATGTAAATATTCTCGTAGACCGAGTAATTTCATAGTAGAAAGGCTGTTTCGTACCTTGTTGGCAAAAATACCAATCTCCTTAAGCTCGGCGCCAAGCCGCGGCAGCGTTTTCAACACTTGTACCTCACCAAAGACGACCATTTCCGGGCACGCAAATGTTCGCTCGAGTGCGTGCATGATCTCCTCGGGGGCAGCTGCCGTGTGGAGCAGCGAAGCGACCGCCTCACGCGCGGGTCCGCGAAGCGCGTTCTGTAAACGCGCAACGTTCTCTGCGGGGGAATGAGAAGACTCAGTACTACTAAATTGACGTTTAAATTGTAGCCATTGGGAACCATTCCCGAAGAATGTAGGGAGTTCTATGTTGGCTCTACGACCTGAAGCCAAAGCTTTTGCTGCAGCTGCAGTGTCAGCAATCGCTTTGAGTATAATTCCATCGTTTCCTGTATTGCGATGCAATTCGACAGTTGGCTCATTCGTCATGCGTAGGCAGCTACCCTGGTTTATATCGCGAACCCAAGATGCCGTCCGGGAATGAACATTACTGGCCGACTTTGCGGAACGTTCTTCGGCTTCTTGAGCGGCCAGAGCAGCTTCCATTTCTAATTGTTCTACTTGTTTTACCTGCTCAAGTAGTTTTCTTTGTCGAGCAATCTCAATTTCTTGCTCACGAATCATCAATTCTTGCTCTCGCTCCATACTTCTGCGGGCCAACTCGGCCTCCGCAGAAAGCCTCCGTGCTTTTATAGTAGCTGATGACCGCGAAGACCCTGATACGTGCGACCTGCAACTAGGAGAAACGTCAAAATGTTCGGCTGCAACAGCGGAGCCGCAGCCGCCGGTGGTGGTAGTTGCGGGACACGCGCGAACAATATCGAGAGCTGCGGGTGTTTCTGTGGCATCAGTCTTCGTGAGGCCCTGACTTTTGGACCGACCGACCCCACCCACAGCGGGTGCACCTGGTTCTGAACGTGTCGCCTTACGACTTTTAGCCGGCGTTGCCAGCTGCTTGGTTCTACTTCGCATATTCATTATAAGACGGGAGAAGGATCAAATGTAAAGGACTTCTGATGGACTGTATAGCTGGAGTGATTATTTATAGGAAATATATTAAAACCAAGCCGACTCAATCTGTTTTCGACAGCAATATATTGACAACTGATAAAACAAAATAAAACATTCCAAAAGTATAAAAATAATAGACAAAAAAAGGTACAAAATAGGTTGCATCCGCAACAATTTCAATCCAAAATACTACGTATAATAACCGATGCACCATGGTACATGACAAATGATAGGCTACATCAAGACCTCAACATTAAAACTGTTAAGCAAGAAATCAAAGACAGTGCAGAAACATACAAAACAAGAATATTACAACACCCCAACACACTGGCGAAACACTTAATGAGTGAACTAACTCTACCCCGGAGATTGAAGAGAAGAATACCACAGGATCTACTCATTAGATAAATTATTATGAAAAGCAGACGTGTCAGTGGACGCGATCTGCGCAAGCCATCAAGTAAAAATTCATAACCAATTGCTGAATGTCTGCGAGACAGATTGCAAGAAAATTATCAAAAAAAAAAAAAAAAAATCTTGAAAAATTCTGAATGAGGTATCTATAGAAATCTCTACTTAAACGGAAAATTAAAGTTAGTAGATATAAACTTTTTGGTTGCCCTAAAAACATTGTGCTATGAATTTTATTTGCTTAAAACTCGATCTTTGTTTGGTATTTAGGTATACTTTTTTCCATTGCAGTTATTGTTATTATGAGGATGATAGTAGATTAAAGAAACCTTATTTTACCTGATTAAGCGTTGGTTAAAATCAAATCCACATACCTAATGGTATGTAATGTGTTTGCGCGCTTGATGCTTCCTAGCGCGCCATAAACGCCTGATGTATCAGAATTCAATTTGTAAACGAGTAAGAGATGTCAATTTGATTCCGAACCAATACGTTAATGCCTCATTTATGAACAAATGTGGCACCGGAACACGTGCAAACAAACATGGCTATTGACGGAGCATTTAACACGCAACACGCGTGCGTTTTCATACACATTTCACGCCCCGTGTCACGCGCGTGCACATCGCATCCACAAACGACATCTTGGTAATCGCAACTGACCGAAAGCAATAAAAGCGCGTGCATTTTCATACACACTTCACGCTCCGTGTCACGCGCGTGCTCATCGTATCCGTAAAACCGTCTTGGTCAAATCGCCCCTTCGTACACTTACGCGATGTCAATTTTATTGCCTTCCCGCAACTGACCAAGAGCAATAAAAACAAATGAAGCACCAAACCAGCCCCGTTTGCATATTTATACAAATGCACCAGTGCAGCGGTCGGCAGATTGTATCAATTGTCCAGTTAATATTGCAGAAGCACGAACCGTGGGCCTGTGGCTTATCGATCGAACGACAGAAGTTGCAGTTGTACTGTCAGTAAGACTGCATTCATAAGAATTGTTTGATAGATTAAATTGCCCGACTAGGGAACAAGAATAATGACGTCAGAGATTACACGTCAAGTCGTGTGTGTGAAAAACGTTTTATGTGAGGCACACATTGTAGCTTCTAAATCTGAGAAAATTACGGTTTTTTTGGAAATAATTCAATATCAGGCTAATTATTTGTATACGGCTTTTAAATGTTATTTTAAACAACTTTTACTATTGGAATGAATAATTCTATGGACCGGAAGTTAGGAAAAAAAATTAACCCGCAAGCAAAAATGCTATCAGTATTTTTATAATGAAAACATGTTTGAATACACAAATGTTGAGACTTACTGCCTGAATACAAAAATATATGGATCAGGAAATAACGGCATTTTAATTAAATAATTACGACCTTGAGATAATATTGAATTTCATCTGGCCTATAGAAAGGTTTATTCACTAACAAAAATAAGTGGATGATGCGCGTATCCCAAAGAACGTATATTGACGTAGTCAATTATAAAGTAAATAAAGTTTATACCATTTTCGCCTGATTTTTACGGAATTTATGAAGATTACTTTTCATTATTTTTTACCGTATCGGTATTAAATTTAGGTGGATTATTAATGAATATTTAGTCAAATTACGCAACCTATTTTTTGGTGTAAAAATATGGCTTATATCGATATATTGTTGTGTTTTCATAGAGCGAAACCGTAAAGTTCCCAGGGTAATCGGTGTATATCTCTAACTATGTGACTTTTGGAGTATCCTGTATATAAGAAAAGAAGCGTATTTATATTAGATACAAAAAAAAGAAACACCTACGTGATATTGTATCACAACCCCTTCAGAAGATACTCGCTACAGCAGCATTTCTAAATATCCTGAGTAAGTCAAATTAAACTTGACAGATTCCTAGCATCCGGAGGTATAAAATAAAACCAACAAAACATTTATGCCACCATAAAAGACTAACTATGGGCCGAAATAAGGAACCTCGTTTTCTTTCAGAAAGCATTAACTATTGTGGCTCGTATTTGAGCCGCACTAAATCCCCTTCAAGTCACTCGGACCACCAGCCATAACCTAGCGAAATCTGGAGAGAATTCTATCCGACATCGCTCAAGGATACCCAAGTAGGTTAAGGCTAAACTCTATTTATAAAAGGTCAGTGCAACAAAGACTCGGTCAAAGAAAAATACAAGAACGTGAAGAAAATTAATGTCAGTGCCAGAAGCTCGCCGCTAACTTTTTGTTGGACGCGACTCAAGTTAAGGAACAAAAAATATTCGTATAATTGGCTGTGCATGAACATATTGGACATGGACTGATTACTGAGTGTGACGACATGGTGGATCATGTTTATGATGGATAATGTTACAAATTAAATGCATACTTTACTCGTACCGTCTAATGTAGAAGACTGAATGTTGATGTGGTATTTTGGTTACGTGCGAGCTCGCATCTTTTAGATTAAGTCGATTCAATCAAACAAGAATCTTGTACTATTCTGAGCAAGAATAGGTAGAGATTACTTTTACTAAACGGGTTTTAATCGCGTAGGTATTAAATTTTTTTATTAATTTACCTACATGTTTCGGATGTGTCACAAGTGTCACTATCACAACGGCTCCACAGTGAACTCGTTATCATAATTCATAAGTCATTTATTCATGAAACTATATAAATTGTGTTTGAATTTTTGAGGCTAAATACATTTTATTAGAGATGCGCCGAATATGGGTTTTACCGAATACGAATATTCGGCCGAATTTTCGGTCCAGCTTTTGCCGAACCGAATATTCGGCCGATAATTCAGCTCAAAGGAATGCCTTATGCCTTAATCAGCCGTTCCAAAACAGAATAATTTTTCAGTGGTAAAAATCTTGTTGATTTTTAAGTGAAACATTTATACTTAAGGTAGTTAAATAACAATAAGAATCCGTTTTAGAATAATAATTTCACAGGACAATGACTATGTTACATTCTTACAACTTGCAGACAAAAAACCTGCAAAATTATTCGGTAAATATTCGGCATTTGAACCGAATAATTCGGCCGAATAACGAACATTGAAAAACGTGCCGAATATGCCGAATACCGAATATTTACCGAATATTTGGCGCATCTCTACATTTTATACTTAATTAAAGATTTAAAATAGTACATTGTTTAACAAGGGGCGTATGAGGAATATTGCAAATGAGAGTCTATCAGGAGCCCGACGCCGTAGGGCGGAGGGCTTTTGATGACTCGAGTTTGCAACATTCTTACGCCCGTGTTATACACAATGTTTTTCATCACATTTGCGAGGAAATAAATTACCACAAAAGACAGAAAAACCTATGTTTTATACAAGCGCATCGATCAAATGTTGACGAAATTGACAACTTCACTACTAGATCAGTGCAAGTGGAGGGCGGAGCTTCAATATTTCAACCAATCACAGAGCATGGAGCATGTGCAGTGTGCAGGGCACGGTCTGCTCAATTTTATTCCAACCAATCACAGAGCAGAATTCTTGCAGTCCAGATTTGCTTAACCAATCAGATCACACACAAGCTCATTACTTCCCTTGGGACCATTATTTCCCGCGGGAACAATTTAGGCCATTGTCCTTCTGTATTCAGGCAAGGAATAACACCATTTATGAGCAAGTGTGAATACAAATTATATTAAATTGTCAACTATGAAATTATATTAAAATGTTCAAGTATATTAATTAGATAATAATTATAAAAGTATGTAGAAATTCTAATAAGGTAACATAAATCAATTCAAAATATAATAAAATATTAAATAATAGGCTTGTTGCGTGGTGTTAAAATTGATAACGTCGTGTTGCTAAATGAATAGTAAACCATCAAATGATTGTAATAAAGTATAAATTACAAAATATAATTCAAAACATTAAAAGATATGAACCTTGAAAGTTTAGAAAAAAAAGTTTTTTAATTTATTGTCCAAGAGTAAATTTAAATGTACCAATAGAATCCTTACGCTTTAATATAAACAAATGTGTAGGATAACTATGGACCTAAACGCAGTATTTCGCGACCGTAACAGCAATTTACTTCATTTTCCATGCAACGGTTAGTACAAATTGCACGGTGTGACGTCATACTTTAAAGCCAATCAGTATGAAGCGTTTCGGCTGCTGTCAGCGAGGTCCATCTTTAACTCGATTTTTTGGGTATTAATGTCCTTCAAATGTAGTTGCTTCTATACAAACATTTGTTCATCTACAAAAACTGGTTCGAATGGCATCGTAAACAAATTTAAGGTCACAAGCCCATTATAACTATTATAAGTCACAAATGAGATGTCCTTAAAGTTAAAACATTGCGTCTACCGTTTTGTGTTGACAAAACTCATGTACAGAATAAAAACACTTCTTCAACAAAAAGGCCTTTAACTCAATCTTTAAATCAAGCAATTTATCTCGATAATCTCGAGTAACCTCAAAGATATTATTTTTTTAAATTCAGTCTTATAGGAACATAGATATATACAGGATGTAACAAAAAAGGGTGTGAACCGATTAAGGCTACATTCGGTAGCGCATTGCCGTTCTGAAAATCACTACATTTTTATATATTTTTTCCATGTTTAGCATGACGTTGATCAATCACAGGGCGATGAATGAATGATATGTGATGACATGGGATGGAAAAGGTCAATGGTCCTTTACCACGAATCAAAATGCACTCGAAAAATGTATCAAACACAAATAACATAATTGTATTTAATACATTTTCACCAATCGGAGCAGCCGAATGATAAAACAAAGTCAAAAGTCAATTCTCTCATAAGAAATGCCAAACCTACTGTCAAGGGGTCCCAAAAATATACACTGAACTTTCTACTTTGCAACGATTTATTACTATAAGTATAAGTAGGTACAGTTGTCTGAGGTCATACATGCAAGCCAACCTCGATCACTATACGGAAACTATAACAACCTAGTGTTATCTAGTTTGTCGCCAGTACAGCGACATCTAGGAGAAAATTGAGTAACTACAAATTCACATGAAACAATTAACTTTGAGCGGTTTTGACAAATGGTACTTAATTGTAATATTTTTATGGATATTATTGTGGTTTTTAATACTAAAATATGTTAATATCATTTCGCAGAATCAGTCCTACTAGCGCCATCTGTTGGCGAGTAGTTTCAAACTTTGACATAAACATGAACGCTTAACATTCCGCCCGCCAAGGACCAAATGAGACAGTTGTCCTTAAACCGCCCGCCATGACATGTATAGAAAACAAAGATGCTAAACTTCAAATTGACACATGAAAACACATGATAGATTGACATTCAAACATGTATACTATATTAGGAACAGTGTTAATTAAATTAAATTAAACATAATAGAATATCTGTGACTTAATTCACAGGCAAAAAACAAAGTTTATTTACAGCCCTTTTGATAATAGAATCTTTACATTTTAAACTGACCACTCGTGTGATGTTGTCTGCACCTGGATGTTTTTGTACTATAACATCATACAACCATCTAGATGGAGGGAGAGCATCTTCCTTGACCAAAACTACGTCCCCCACACATGGCTCAGGAGTTTGATGAGCCCACTTGTATCTGTGGTAGAATTGCGTCAGATTCTCACTCGACCAACGGCGCCAAAAGTCTTGAACGAGATTTTGAGTCAGTTGCCATCTTGGAATGCTGAACTTTGCAATTTGGGTTAGGGTTTCTCTAAAGTTCAGCCATTTAAGTATCAGCTGTGGTGGAACCTCATCGTCCCAGTCAATCCTGGTTAGCCACAGCTTTTGTATATAGATTTTTGCTCGAATAATGACTGGCACGACCCAATCATGCGGGTCGAACAACCGGCATATGTCGGAGATTATCCGTCTTTTGGTTATGGGAACCTGAAGCGGTGGTAATTGAACTACAAACTCAAACGTATCCGCTTTCGTATTCCAGGTTAGACCCAACACCTTTTTTACTTCCGTATAACGCGCCTTTAATTGAGGGTCTTTATCAAATCTTCTTTCTAATTGACTAAACCGTTTAGTCGCTATAACTTCGAATTTCCCTTCCTTGCATTTTGGACTTTCTTCACAAAAGGGCAATTTCACAATATATCTGCCACTACTGTCTCGTTTAGTAGTAGCAGCGTAGATTTCTTGACATCTTCGTTCTTCATCGTTGTAATCTTCTTTAGACGCCAAGACACTATTGTCAGCTTCCAGATCCCAAAATTGTTTCAGGAGTTCGATATCGTTTACGTTAACGTGATTCACTCTGACAGTGTCCTGTGGCGTTGTTTTCTCTCTCAGAATTGGACCTGAAAGAATCCAACCCAAGGCAGTCTTCTGAGCTGTTGGCGCTCCTGGTGATCCCTTAATGACTCCTTCTAGCAATATCTTACCATAGATATCTGCTCCCAGAAGCAAGTCGATTTTGTTCGGTTGATTAAAGGAAGGATCTGCTAACTCAATATTTGTGAACTCCGACCATAACTGTACGACGATTCTCCTTTCCGGCAAAACCGACGTAAGCTTGCTCAGCACAAAGGCACTAACTTCTAACTCAAACGAGGCATCAAGGAGTGATTGAATTTTTAAATTTACCATCGACTTAGAGGCTATAGCAGCGCTCTCGTCACTCCCTAACCCTGATATAGTGCTCTTGTGCCCTATTTTCTTAAGTCCTAACAGTTGGACTGCAGACTCCGTTATCAGCGAAGCCTGTGAACCTTGGTCGAGTAAGCATCTAAGCGTGATAATTTTACCAGATTTCGACGTGGCATTCACTAGTGCAGTTGCTAACAAAACCTGACTGCATGATGTCGAAAAGTGGGTTTTAATGTTGGTAGTGGACTCATCATGGACCTCATGAGCTGATGAGTGGGACGCAGCTGTTGGTACAACTACATTCGCTACAACTGAGTGAGTTTTCTCCTGGGACTCAGCTGTTTGTGTAACATTTTTGGGGTGTAGTAAGGAATGATGCTTCCTTTGGCAGATTCGGCATCTAGATGATTGACGACATGAATAAACTGAGTGATTAGGGCCTAAACAGTTAAAGCATAGACTATGTGACTGGACAAAACCACGACGAGCATCAGTATCAATTTTAGAAAAATCTTTACAATTACTTATTTTATGATCTTGCGAACAATAAGCACAGGATAAGGTCATCACATGATAAACCTTTGACTGAGCAGGGGCATTGAAACCTTTTGGTGTGTTATGATTATGATAGGGTCGAGAAGCCTTGGGATCTATGAACTCTAAAGCGCGAAATCTTGTTTCCAAAAATGACCTGAACTGTTCATAGGTTGGCAACTCGTTGCCTGATTCACTTGACTTCAGTTCCCATTGCTTCCGCGACTCAATATCTAACTTTAAACAAATTAAGTGCACTATTATAATGTCCCAACTCTTAATATCTATGCCTAAAGTCGTCAATGCTTGCAGACATTCGTTTGTGGTATCCAACAGTTCCTTCAGGGCAGTTGCAGATTCTGTAGGTAAGTTACGTTGACTCAACAGTCTGTTTAGAATGCAGTTTGATAAATATTTCTTATTATTGTATCTGTTCTCCAACTGCTCCCAACTGGTGCTATAATTTTCTTGGGTTATCGGCACGTGTCTAAGTAACCGTTCTGCTTCTCCAGTTAAATGACTTTTTAAGTAATAAAGCTTTTGGACATTATCCAAGGACTCATTTTTGTGGATGAGGGAGACGAAAAGATCCCGAAAACTAACCCATTCCGAGTATTCGCCTGAAAACATCGGAATCGAAATCTTTGGCAATTTGACGAGATCTACCGCTTTGTCTGCCCGGTTACTGGTCTCGCCAGACTTCCCACTCGGTGCTGTAGTTGTAGGACTGACTTTGCTTAACTGAGACTTAAGATGACACTTGTATTCTATGTACAATTCTTCTGTGTCTTCATAAACAGATTCTTCGACATAACTAGTTTTGAGTAATTCATCTGAGTCACTATCCTGTACTATCAGCGTGTGTGTCTGTAAAAACTGAGTCCATACCTCTTCTAACAAGTCCAGTCTAGCCTTAAGATAGTCTACAGAATTCCGCCGCTCCTTAGGAGACTTCTTAAAGTTTTCAAATGCGCGATCAAGTCTGAACTTTGCATCTTCTTGGACTTTGATGAGTGCTTCCATCGCAATTTTTCTAAGTGTTTTGAAACTTGGGAGAAATCGGGCGTGGATTCCCCGTCAGTTCACTTTTCTTAAAACTATTCTAAGTCCTGACTACTGATTTGATGAATTTACTAAGTCCGAATTCTTTGAAATATTCTAAGTCCATCACTCAATATAAAATAATAAAGTACTCACAATTGTCCACTGGCACTCACACTTCACCATTCGTGACGTCACTCCGTCGTCACCGCCGTCCTCGTTGATGACGTCACGCTGCTGCTGCTCGATGACGTTGCTCGGCTCCGCTGCACTTTTAGCTGCGATCCACAGCTGTGCCAGCTGGCGCCCTCTGTCGTACAATCCTCGCGAAACCGAAATAATCCGGCTCGAAGGACCATGTCAAGGGGTCCCAAAAATATACACTGAACTTTCTACTTTGCAACGATTTATTACTATAAGTATAAGTAGGTACAGTTGTCTGAGGTCATACATGCAAGCCAACCTCGATCACTATACGGAAACTATAACAACCTAGTGTTATCTAGTTTGTCGCCAGTACAGCGACATCTAGGAGAAAATTGAGTAACTACAAATTCACATGAAACAATTAACTTTGAGCGGTTTTGACAAATGGTACTTAATTGTAATATTTTTATGGATATTATTGTGGTTTTTAATACTAAAATATGTTAATATCATTTCGCAGAATCAGTCCTACTAGCGCCATCTGTTGGCGAGTAGTTTCAAACTTTGACATAAACATGAACGCTTAACACCTACAATATGAATAGGTCCTCGGTCTAGTAATATAATTTATACCCGGACTTCAGTCCCAGTTTAATTCAATGGAGTATTATAAATGGAATTATTCCGATGTCGAGATATTTGCGCTTTGCTCCCGCCTGTTACATTTAATGGATTGGCGACATTACGGTACAACAAAGTAAACTGGCTATCGGTACTGGTACCATTTCTCAGGCAACTTAACATAGTTTTGGTCTCCTCGGAACATATTTTCACAGCGATTAGGCATCAATATATGATCGATCAAAGGCCGCAAAAATATCTGACACGCTCTAACGGCTCTAGGAATAGAGTTGTATCAGATATTTTGCGGCCTTTGTTTTTTCATGTATTGATGCGGTGACTGTACGTTCATAATGTAAATTTATAAAATACAAAATAACGTACAAAAGATGGAATTAATATAATAGTACTCAACGAGATAAATTGAGTCGCTTAACTTCTAACTCGGGTAAATCCAATTCTGACATTTTTTAAGATTTTGGTATGAAATAAAAGGGTAAAAAACTAGTTTTGTTATAATTTAATCGGTTTAGTATAATTTTGTCTGGTTTTTGAGAAAAATACAGTTAAAATCATAATATTTTATCAAAATCAGATAAATCCATAATATGACACAGTTTTTTTTCAAATGTAGGTAGGGTCGTTTCGCCGGTTAGCGACCACTTAGCCGAGTTGCTCACTTTAGATTAGTAAATGTATACCTATTCAATGTACACACATAATATATGTTATTCGTATAGGTTCTGAGTATAGTCAAGTTTTGAAACCTACAATAAAATATAGCACTTTCATCCATAGATTAGGAAAAAATATGGAAAAGGTTTCAAAATAGCGAATTCGCTGGATAGCGACCGCTTTAGTCGGTTTGCGACCACCTGTTAGCTAGTTGGCGACCACTCTTGCAAATAGTGTTTAAGTAGTTAATAAAACGATTTATCATCATCATCATCATATCAGTCGAAATACGTTCACTGCTAGCCTCCCCCAAAGAGTGCCACAATGACCGGTTTTGCGCCACCCGCATCCAGCTGATTCCTGCGATATTTACTAGGTCATCAGTCCACCTTGTGGGGGTCTATCCACTCAGCGCCTCCCGGTACGTGGTCGCCATTCGAGAACCTTTCCGCCCCAACGGCCATCGGTTCTCCGTGCAATATGCCCCGCCCACTGCCACTTAACTTTAGCGATTCGGATGGCTATATCGGTTACCTACCTTGGTTATGTTGCGGATAGCCTCATTTCTGATGCGATCACGCATATAAACTCCCAGCATAGCCCTCTCCATTGCCCTTTGGGTGACTTTGAGCCTTTTTATGAGGCCCATAGTAGGCGACCACGTTTCAGTGCCATACGTCATCTCATCACTGGCAACACACACTGGTCAAAGACTCTCGCCTTGAGACACTGCGGAATATTGGACGATAAGCCATAGCGTAGCTTCCCGAACGCTACCCAGACGAGTCGGATTCGACGATTGACCTATTTCTCAAAGTTTGACCTACCTAACTGCCCTTATACCACTACAAATAGGAGTGTAGACTAACCATTTATTATTACTCCAAAAAAAAGAAGGCAAAATAATAAGCCTAAGTGACGAAAATCCCATTCATATATCTCCAAAAATACGAAGCTACAACCGTTTTAATATTGCTTGTTAGAGAGAGAAAACGCTAGTGGATCGTGACGTCACAATCCCCGAGCGGCATAGTAAATGACAATTTTTCATATGCTGAAGGTGCGTTTTGCGGAAAAGGGATAGATTATACCTACCCCCTCTTAAAACTTTGGATACTATAACTTTGTAATTACTTAATCCCCTGCTCTTTTTTTTTCTCCATTTGACATTACATTTAATCCTTTTTCGAGAAACTTCATCATTATAGTTCATTTTATTTAGTGTTACTCTTCTAAATCTACTTTACATTGCTGTGTCAATGAAGAATAGAATCGAAAAAAGCGCGCCATCTCGCTCACACCATGGTGCTATTATATATATTGCTATTACAGTCACACATGTCATTCATAGTAGGTATCTAAATGCCACCTTTTTACAAGCTTTTATTTAACTTTTAGATTATATTCTACTTACACTAGCGTCTGCCCACGACTCCGTCCGCGTGGAAATCGTTTATATCGTAGCTCCATACAAACTTTCACCCGCTTAGGGGATTATTTCGGGGATAAAAACTATCCTAGGTATGTCTCTTCCCGGGACTCAAACTATCTCCATACCAAATTTCATCAAAATCGGTCCATCGGTTTAAGCGTGAAGAGATAACAGACAGACGGACATACACACTTTCGAATTTATAACATAACCATCTCATATAAATTGTGTATTATTATATAATATAATATATTATTATATACTATGGACATAGCATGGATTGGCGCGGCTTAAATACCGACTCAATTGGGTAGCCAAGCTAAATATCGCGGGTGCCGCATAAGAATCCATAAGGAAAGAAAAAGAAAACGATGTGGTCGCTATCCGACTTCTTTGGTAATTATGTATTTGGGTACGCGACCACCCCATTTTATTTAAATCTATTTTTAAATATGCCGAATTTCAACGAAATTATTACAACAGCTAAATCATTTAAACGATCAATTAACCAATTTCAGCATAATAATAAAATTAAGTGACGTAACTAAAGTTTTCGCGCCAACTGTCGCGTTATTTTTTTCACAGATTCACTCAATTCACTGCACGTCAACACTCCACGGAAGCAATGTGTGAATTGAGGTTATTTTTTCTTGCTTTGGATTGAGCTTTCGGTTTTAAATTGTATATATTCTTATTCTGATACTATTCAAGAATAGTTAATAAGTTATTCTTTTTCTGTTGGGTTTGTAGAAATGTTAATATCTTTAATTGAAGCAGCCTAGTCCGTCAAGTGGTCGCTAACCGGTGGTGGTCGCGTTACCGGCGAAACGACCCTAAGTCCATCCAAGCCAATCAGCGAAAGAAGTCTGTTCAACATGGCTGACAATTTCTAATCGTATTTTTTTTCAAATCTAGATAAATCTAGGTCTTTTAAATCAAAATTATACAAATCCACACTGAGTTTTTTCAAAGATAGATAAATTACAATCGATTATATCAAATGAAGGTAAATCCAATCTAAATTTGGTTTTTTGTAAAGAATGGATGGTTTTAATGCTGAATTTGCCGAACAGGATGGCTTTATATAATGGTTTAGCCATAATAAAAGAAATGCTGCCTTTCACATCACCATATTCACGTTATTATCACTTTATTTCAATTATCTCGGAAGTGGTTAGAGTGGATTTATTTGAATTTGAAGTTAAGCGACACAATTGTAGATAAATGATACAATAATATGACAGTTCTTTTTAGGGTTCTGTACCCAAAGAGTAAAACGGAACCCTATTACTAAGACTCCGTTGTCCGTCTGTCTGTCTGTCTGTCTGTCACCAGGCTGTATCTCATGAACCGTGCTAGTTAGACAGTTGAAATTGTTGATGATGTATTTCTGTTGCCGCTATAACAAGTACTAAAAAACAGAATAAAATTGGTTTTTTTTTATAGATAATGGTACGGCACCCTTCGTGCGCGAGTCCGACTCGCACTTGGCCGGTTTTTTATTTATACTATGACGTTACGGTCGCAAAAATGAAATGGGACTCTAGTTCCGAGGATCCTCCAGGATTTGGGTGGCGTGGCGGTAGCGCCTCGCCGCCGGCCGCGCCTGCTGCAGCATGTGTCCGCTCGCACGTGCTACGCTCGACACGCTCCTACCGCGCGCGCAATATCCTTGTTACACCAAATGCTCACTCAGCACGAGGAGGCTGACATGTTTGCTGATCGCTTTTCTAAATTATGCCGTATGTCTAAGCAGTTTCTTGACAAGTTTAATTTTAATGAATAATTATTTATTATTTGAATGTATGCTATCATTTTTAATGTACCTACCTATTTCATAATTTCGAATGTTCTATACAATTGACGACTTTTCTTTTTGACATTGTGTATTGTGTTCTGTTATATGTAATAATTTATTATGTAAGTGTTTTGGTGTTACTATATGCTGTAAACTTACATTGTATTTAAATGAATAAATGAAAATGCGGCCCGCGAGGTCCTTGCTTGCGGCCCGCGAGCCTCCTTGGCTGTTCTGTATGTAATGTAAAGGTCGAATTCAGAATTTTGGAGTTGCCTGCTAAAGTCACAAGTAATTAAGAAATGCGGCCCGTGTATTTGTTTAGCTCCTAACTATATGGCCCTTTGTTGCTAAAAGCTTGCCGACCGGGGATTTTTAAGCGTTAGTACTTACGTAAAAGTAAGTTTTTTTTTACATTTGTATGGAGCTGGTCCCAGTCGGCCAACGCTCCAAACAAATGAAAACAAATATCTATTGTTTTTACGTACGTACTAACGTTTAATAATCCCCCTATATAAGTCCATCGTTCCGTTCCACGCAGTATACATCTATATGTAAATCAATCAAATTTTGTTGTAGGTAGTAGTAGGTTATAGTAGTCGTAGTCTGCAAGCAATTAGTAATAACCTTCTGCAATTCCATGAACATTGCAAACTCGGCAAGAGATTCTTTGCCGGCTACTGCGCTTTTCGCTGCCTAAAAGCATTTTAGAAATTTGCATTTTTTGCATATTTCTCATTTCAGGCTGAAACAAATTCTCTAGTTTCAAATAAAAATGCCAGCAAATTTACCAACGGATGTTTCTTGCATTTATCAGATGGAAAAGTATAAAATGTTTTAAGATAGATGTTCCAAAAATGTCAGTGGAATTTGCGCTACGGCGACGTGCGTTTATTCAGTTTTCATATCAAGTAATAGTGGAATTGAACGGTCTACTCGAAAGTCATCATGAGGTGAAGTCATTCATAATAATTATACTAGAGGTGCAATTCAACATTGGCTTTTTACAAATCGTGACATACCTAGAAATGGAAAACGCAATATAATGTATATTTTAAACCGATAGCCGTTCGGGCGGAGAGGTTCTCGAGTGGCGACCACGTACCGGAAAACGCAGCGTGGGTCAAGATAGACTGATGAGTTGATGACCTACAGTTACAGGTCGCGGGAGTCCGCTGAACGCGGCTGGCGCAGAAGCGATCACTTTGAAACTCTTAGCAGTGGACGTCTTTCGGACGATATAATGGTACAGTCAAGGGCATCAATATGTATTCACTCAAAGTCTCATAAATATGTTAACTGCAACCTTATCGTTGCAGAAAGGTCTGTGTACATATTTTAGAGACTTTGTGGTGTATACAATACATATTGGTGCCATTGACTGTACCTTTATTTTGATGGCTATTTCATTAGTAGGTACCGGTCGTAAATAACACATCACATAAATTTTGTTTTCATGTAAAATAATTGAGCACGTAATGTATTTACTACACGTCATGTCATTTGTTTACGAGACCAATAAAAGTCAAAAAATTTGTTAAGGTGGTTCAATTGCCATACAAAACGTTATTTGACATTCGCAGGCTAATGGCGTGATATTTTAAGAAACTTATGTAACAAACTTTCATAAATTGGCTTCCCATTGGCGCCAAATTCCCCCTTTCCTAGAATAAACTTGTATAAACTAGATTAATTTGAGAAAAATAGTTTTCCCAAAATATCACGTCCCAAACCAATTTCTCTATACAAGTTTATTCTAGGAAAGGGATTAGTTAGGAAGGGATCACGCCATTAGCCTGCGAATGTCAAATAACGCTTTGTATGGCAATCGAACCACCTTAAGTCAAATTAATTTCGACCTTATACTTACATTGCTGCTCGGTCGTACTCCAAAAAAAATATAACTTGTTATTTATTTCTATTCAACAAAATTGGTTTCTCTTAAGATTTGTACGTCAAAACTTGATTTACAGCCTGAAGGCAGGAATGTTCTTGCAATTATTATATTTTGATTATATTCTAGTTGCACCTGAACAGAACAGACGTTGAAATAGACAAGCAAGCATAATTAATTAATTACCATAACCGTACCATTATTCAAATTCAAATTATTTTTTTTGTGTAACTAATGAATGATACATATTTAAAACTAGCTTTTGCCCGCGACTTAGTCCGCGCGGAACTCGTTATCGTAACTTTCTCCCCCCTTTTCACCCCCTGTGGTGATGAATTTCCAGATAAAAACTATCTTTAGTAAGGACTCTTTGGGAAGGCCCCGGAATTCAAAGTATCTCTTTACCAAATTTCATCTCAATCGGTTCAGCGGTTTAAGCATGAAAAGGTAACAGACAGACAGAGTTACTTTCGCATTTGTAATATAAGTATGGATTGTATGAAGGAAAGGGTATCGATGCATGTAGGCTTTTTTCAGTATTATTTTGCATATTTTCATATCACACGGCCGTAAAGACCTTTTCTACTAAACCGTAGGATTAAATTAACTGACTTGTAATTTAAACATTTTATATGTTACATCTAATAGTTTTCAAAATAGCCATAATCAAACGTCTTTTTTACCCCGTTTTAGAAAACATCTTCAAAACTAAGGCCGCCATAAGGTACCTTTACCCTTGGAACGTCAATTTACTTATGTTATGTTAATGTTCCTATTCCCCAGGACTCCCAACTACCGCTATACCGTAAATGGGTTCCATCCAAGTTTTCATACCCCATTTCACCCTCTTAGGAGATGATTTCTGGACTTAAATTATGTTAAGTCCTTCCCCAGGACTCTGAACTATCTTCATACCAAATTTCATCTAAATCGGTTCTATCCAAATTTTCACCCCTCATTTCTCTCCCTCAGGAGATGATTTAGGATAAAAACTATGCATTGTCCTTCCCTGGGACTCCTTTTATCTCTATACCAAATTTGAACTAAATGGGATTTATCCACATTTTCATCCCTATTTCATCCCCTTGGGGGATGATTTTCGGGATTCAAACTATCCATTGTCATCCTCCGGGACTTTAAATCTATATTTATACCCAATTTGATCGAAACGGAGTCCATCCAAAATTTCACCCCCCATTTCACCCCCTCAGGGAAAGATTTCCGGAATAAAAACTATCCAATGTCCTTCCCCAGAACTTAAACTACTTCTTAACCAAATTTCATCAAAATTGGTTACATCCAATTTTTCACCCCCCCATTTTACCCCCTAAAGGAAAGATTTTCGGGATGAAACCTATTCTTTAACCTTTTCCGGGACTCAAACTAATCATATACCAAATTTCATCTAAATCGGTGCAGCGGTTTAAGTAGCTCCATACAAATTTCCACCCCCCATTTCATCCCCTTAGGGATTGATTTCCAGGATAAAAACTACTCATCAATTTCATCTTAATCGGTTCAGCCGTTTTCACGTGATGCGCGGTCACATAAACAGACAAACAGATAAACAGATAAACAGATAAACAGATAAACAGACAAACAGATAAACAGATAAACAGACAAACAGACAAAAATTCTAAAAACTGTTGGAACGTGTTCTGTTATCGATTCTAAGTATCCCTAGCCAATTTTTTTTCGAATATCTTCCATGTACAGACTTTCGACTCTCTTCAGCTTTATTATATGTATAGATAACACTAAATACAGACTACAACAACAGTTACCTCTGAATTACACTGGTGGTAGAATGCAGCCCCGCGCAGTGTAGCATAATCACACAGTCAGGCTTGTCCGCAATCATTCTCAGAATGGTATTGGGACTGATCTGCACCCGACGTACCAGGGATGCGGCGCGACTGCGCATACTAGCATAAAAACAATCAACCCGCGCCTCCGCAAACACCCCTGATGCGCTACAGAAACCCGGAACGCGGGACTGGACTCGAAGGGCCCCGTAGGCCCGTTGCGAATACTGCACCCAGAGGTTACAGGTATATAGGGATGTACAAAAGGCTCTAAACAGGGTAACCTTTACCTCCCTGGAGCACCCAGCAAATCTCCGAGCTATCATATTCGCACGCAGCGACAGAGCCCTCCACTTCCGTTCAATGTCCAGATCGTCCTTGAGATTGGCCGGAACCACATGACCCAGATATTTAAAATTACTTACTCGGTAAGGGATGCCATTTAAATAAATGGCAGGGACCTCCGATGTCCTGTTGCGATGGCTCTCAAAGACCATATACTGGCTCTTCTTCTCATTATATTTCAGACCATGATTCAGCGCGTAGGTCTAACACACATTTAGAAGCTTGCGCAATCCACATAACGACGCGCTCAGCAGTAGCACCATGTCGTCAGCATAACTTATGTTGACATGGATGCTACTGAGTGACTCGATTAGATCGTTCATGTACAAGTTGAAGACTCTTCAGTGTAGATGAGCTCAAACCCCCCTGTCTCACTCCGCACTCCAACTTGTACCTATTCATCAGACAATTCACTAGCCCATCTAACGCAGTTGACCTGGTTTCCATACCAGTACCTAAGTATACAAACCGTTTCCGGTGGTATATTGGTTCTCTCCAGCTTTTTCCATAACATATTTATCATAGGAAACCAGGTCAAAGGCCCTAGACAGATCAAGAAAGCAGGCAATCACAGGAGTCCTACTTTTTGCGTAATATTTGACAGTATGCTTGAGTCAGTATTGCTGCTTCTGTAGACAGACACGGTCGGAAGCCAAATTGGTTATCATGCAATCTAACATGAATACTTAACTGGGAATTAATCATACTGTCAAATATTTTGGCAACAACCGCTGCCAATGATATCGGCCTACATGCCGTGATTCTTATCTGACAGGTTTCCAGTTTTATTTTTAACTACTGTAGGTACTATTACTTATTCTGTGCTACAGGCACATCGATCGTATCATCATGTCGTCTGGCAAACATGAATCTTACACATAATGTGAAAAACTTTGCCAACAATCTGGATATATTAGGTCCCGCATAATGCTCGATGCTGAGCCCGTCATGACCCGGAGATTTACCCTTGGTCATAGGTTTGATGATTTTTTTAATCTCCTTGGCATGGGCACTAAATAATATTATCTTTCACGTCACATTACTTAACCGTTAACTTCACCCGCACAATTTCTATTATTATGCATCAACATGCAGCAAAATTCCTCGAAATATACATGCCTAACCATATTAAAATAACATACTCTCGACCAGAACACAAAGGAATGCATTTTGACTCATACCTTCACATAAATCATTATAATTTGAACTGCATGGAAAGAATTTACATATAAATGTAATTCAAAAGTTGCACCAAGACAAAGAACCAGTGTAACGGGCTCCAATAGAAGACAATAAATTTATTTTTATGGCTAACTGCCGACGAGTGTTCGTTAATTTGGAAATATCTAATAAGTATTTAAAATAACTGTTTGCACACCTACACAATGATGCAATATCATTAAGTGAAGGTATTGCTTGCTGTTTGTTGTAAAAGGGTGTATTTATAGATAGAAAACTAGTTAAAAGATCGTCACTTCAAAACGGAATACGTGAAATAAATATGTTTGTACATTTATAATCTTGCGAATAATGTCTGTCCATACTTGAAAATGTACCCATTCTTATTACTCTTCTTGTATACCTACCTATTGAATAACCTGCTTTAAAAAATCTGAGTGCACAACTAACAAAATCACATTTTTGACAACAACAACATAAACTCACTTCTGTATGTAGGGGATAATCTCAGAAACTCCTCATCAGATTTAATCGACTTATAAAATGGACCTTCGGGAACATAGGCTTTATTTTATCCCTCGGCTGCGCCTGCATGGGTTCTATTTGATGGGCGTGGGACTAAGTAGTAAGTAATATATTATATTATATTTTATATTCTATTATTTATTTATTAATATTATTTTATAATATTATATTTTATTTAATATATTTATATTATATTATTTATTCGAGGGATAACAAACAACTATACAATGCATGTTACAATTAGTGTTACATATACATATGAGTATTATTTTATGTACAGTCAACAACGTTATTCACGAATTAATTATATAACGAAGATAAGACCTGTTCACTGGTTTTTTTTTATTTTTCTTTATCATAATGATAATTAAAGTCAGTAATGTATCAGATAAAAAAGGTAAAACAATATTATAACGGATGTTTTTTAGAATATGTGGTTAGTTACAAATTGTGTTAGGTACTATACTATGAGCGTTTATCATCATTGATTAAGTACTATGATGTTAAGTAAGTTATTTTTATACAAATATGTCTGAATAACACTTGCTCGCACTTACTGAACTTCCATAATGACATCAATGACATCATGTTTACTCGGCCAATCATGCTTCGAGTGCCCCAAGCAGCCATTTTCACGAGTTTTTACCACAACTCTAATTAATTCAGTGGAAAATGGCTACCGGGTGAGGCGTGGGTGTGGGAAGAGGCGCCTTGGTGAAATCACATCACATGCCCGTAATCATTTCACTCATTTGCTTCATTTTGGACGTGTATGTGATTTTGCGATAATTTGTGATTTTGACTAGGATGTGCGAATATAAGTAGGAATAGGAACCCGTGTACGGTCGACGTCAATTATGTTAATACTTTTGAATTTTAAGGCGAAAAAATTATACATATATGTACCTATTTTAGGTTGCAGACCGTGGCGATGATTTGTAATTTTGACTGTGATGTGATATATAAGTATGCTTTATTTTTTATGAAAAAGGACTTTTTACTCACCCCTCGAGATAATGACGAGGAGTGATGTACAACGTGACGGTATAATTTGTAGTAGGTATAGGTATGAGTACATATAACAAGTACATTGTGTACCATATAAGGCGTTATGAAATAGGAAACTATTATTGTCTCATCTACCCTACACCATACACGTGTTCACCCCCTCCATTGGGATTATGACTAATATAGTCATTATATAAAGAGGCCTCTCCCTCGTCAATAAAGACAGTTGTTACTCAGTAGTGCTGGTTTCACTCATCCCTTCGCTCCCATCCTCACATGGCGACCATGCCAGTGCGTCACGCTGCGTGGACGCAGGGTTACAATTAACGAACCATCTCAAGGCCAGAGGACAGAAGAAGCTCGAAGAAACGTGCCAGCAGTTTCCAGCCAAGTCCTGTGAGAACGCGTTCAATGACAGTAAGTAGTAGCGCCTAAAAACCAGCCCTAGGTGGAAATGGCTAACAACACCACAGTTACCGTCGCACTACGAGGTAATCATCAAATACATGACAGGAGCATCACAAAGTCGCTGCGTATCACGATAAATCAAGGGCAACGAATCGTAAGCGAGACAATCAATATAACGTTCACGTCGACATCAGCAGAAGATCCAGGGGGCCTGGGACAGGAGACTCCGCTTGACTTAACGCATAGAGGGGCACGGCGGGTGTGGCCGAGCAACACGGCGGCAGTACGACCCTTCCGGCGCGGCGGGCCCACGGATTACAAGGAGCACCACCAGCAGGAAGAGTGTTTAGACCACAAAACGGCGGTACACGCCGGCACGCAAATGGCGGCACCCTGTAAGGACGATATCAAGAAAGGTAGTGATCGGGTAACCGACTTCTTGGGCGGTGTTCAAAAGGGAATCCGAATCGATCTCTAGTATCAATTACAACCACCCTATATGGGTTCAATACCTAATAAAATAATACCAAGACTCTCGGATTAAGTAAACAATCAGAACGGATGAACAAAATAGACGGGATAACAAGTGAGTACTACGACAACTTCACCATTAGACAGTCGCGGGGAACAGTCGCTCACACACAGTTAAAAATGCAAATATACGTGGAAGCAGTAAAACAAAGAATGGCAGTGTTTTGCGACGCAAATAAGGTCACCTGCACAGGGGTACGAACCAACTTCATTCATGAGATCTATGTTGGTATCGCCGATTGATATCAACTCCCGTCCAGTTGGTACTTTGGAGAGAACCTGGTGTAAGTCCGATACAAATCCGTGTTTGTTTGTTTTTGGCGGTCTGTATAATACAAATATATATGTCAAGTTTTTTTCCATCCTGTATCAGCTTGCCGTGCATTATCTCGCTGTAATTAGATTTAATTATCTCTGCCGTAAAACTTAAACTCTTTCTTACGTACACCAGTATCCCCCCTCCTCTAGATGTTTCTCTAGTCATTATATTTGTATCATACCCCTCTAGTTTAAACATTGGCAGCTCTTCCTTTTTTATATTTATTTCTGTAAGTGCAATAACGTCTATTCTATCGTTACAACCGCTTAGCAACAGCTGTAACTCGTTGAAATTCTTCCTTAAAGATCTTATGTTGATATGTATGACATGTAGGCACGATGTAGTCGTTTTTATATTATTATCTCCATTATCTCCACTTATAATAAATCTCTAAATTAAAAAAAGAATCAGCCAGTTTGAAACTAAGCTTTCTGTGGTATACTATATATCAGCATCCCATGGACGGAAAAATATGAAACATTTTATATAGGTACATTATTGTTCCAGCTGCAACTAAGGATAGTTTTTATCCGACTGCGACAATTAATTTATTTTCCGTAATATACGACTTCATTAAATTTTTCATTTATTATTCTTAAAGTATATCGCCGCCACATCTGTCAGCTAAAAGAAACGTCAAAATCACAGTAATAAGAAATACTACGGACAAAATGGCGGAATTGCTTTGCCTTTCTTTCGCCTATTAATCATTTTAATCCCGTCTACGATATACATTGACGAGACACATAGGTACCAAAAGCAAATATAAAATTAATCGATTTTGATATGCGAACTTATATGCGCAAATGTAGAATTAAGGCGTAATTTGTACAAATGTAACAACAAATTCGAACAATATAAACTTGGTTTTTTTATTACATATTTGCGGCGTTTGCCGTGGAGACCCTGGGTCCTTGGGGACCGGATGCAATTAACCTTTTTAAAAAGCTAAGTTACATGCTCATCCGGTCCTCTGGTGACCGCAGGGCTGGCTCGTTCCTCGCACAGCGAATTGGCATTGCCATTCAACGAAGCAACGCAGCCAGCCTTATGGGTACTCTGCCTAGTGGCAGCGATTTGGGGGAAATATGTGTATATAGTAGTTTAGGTTAGGTTTAGTTAGATTGTAACTTTATATTTATGTTTCACGTTTTTTTAATTGTTATTTGTTGAATAAAAAATATTAGTTCAGTCATAATATTTTAATTATTTAAGCTGCGGGATTCCGGGATTGTATACCTAAGGGCGCTTGTGCACTACAATGAATTTTACGGTCCGGCAGTCCGATTTTTTACGGTTCGATATTTTTGTATCCAACATTCAATACAAATATATCAAACCGTAAAAAATCGGACTGCCGTAAAATTCATTGTAGTGCACAAGCGCCCTAAAGCATCACATCTTTGTGGCTGGACTGACTCGCCTAGCTGTGACTGTGGCGCTGAATGTCAAACTGTCCATGATATATTACAGGAATGCCCCTTCGCAGCCTACCTTGGAAGCCGCGAAGACCTGATCTCCTTCACAACTGACGCGGCTGAATGGCTAAGATCCTTGGATTTGTGACTTACCTGATGAATGTATTTCGATTAATTTCAATGTGATCCTCATGCGATACGATTACGAACAAATAAAAGTATCAATACAATTTTAGTTTGATGTTAAGTTAACTAATACTGTACTGTTAATTAAATGAGACACACATGAATTAAATAACATTTTGTAAATAGGAACAATTAAATAGTTTATTAAAATACTTTAATACCTACGTATGTGTTTATGTTATCCTAATTTTTGGTATTCCGGGAAATCCCGAGAAGTTTATTAGTAAAATTATATTGAGTTCGCCTGCATGCTACTCAACAACTACGTAAGTACGTGGTGTAGGTACAAAAGGCCCAATAATAGGTATAAAAGCATCCGATTTTCCGATCCCTGAAATTACTACGCAGGGTTTAGTATTCAAACAGGGTAGTGAGGGAAAATCCGAAACTACAAGAGATACGGAAAGTTGCTCTTAGAAGTCACGAGATTAGAAAAAATAAAAACTGTATTCAATGATTGTCAAAAAAGCCTCATGCCGGCCGGCCGGGAATCGAACCCGGTCAAATCTGTCTTAAAATCGGAGTTCGTTTTTTTGCGTAAATTAATAGTGCTGGAGATAAAGAACAATTATTACTATGAAACCCTGTACCTACCATCACGGAGAAATGCTGTATTATATACGTAACCAAAATCAAAATCAAAATCAAAATCAATTATTTATTCTGCAAATAGGCCACAAGGGCACTTTTACATGTCAAATGGTGTTCTACAATATAATATTAATAATCTTACACAATAATCATTTTAAAATTGCAGATTTTAACTAATTAGTACCTAAATGGTTACAAACTAAATGTCACTGAATGAAAACTAGAACAATCCAAAATTGTAAAATATTATCAAATACATTCGATATAAGGTCTGTATCAGAATTAACAATAAGTTTATGATATAATTTAGTACCCCAGAGATGTATAATGTCTCTGAGCATCCAAATACAATTAATAATTATTCTAATGTTCTTATAGAGATGTATACTGTCCCTAAGCGTTAAAACAGAAAAAAAAAGGATCATTAATGTAATATTGTCAGAGATGTACAGGGTCAATAACAATAAAACGTGTCAAGAACAGAATGATGTCTCTCGTCAAAATAATGATAATAACACTAGTATTTAGGTAGTTACTATGCCCTTGCAAGCATGAACAGACCGGACTCCACAAACAGCACCCGATCACGAGTATGACGCATATCTCAGCCATCGCCTCCCTCAACCATATGTTAGGGAAGGTGGCGACCCGATCAACGACGCCACCGTAAGCAAAGCCCTTTAAGCGAGCATGACATATTCAAGCCACACTGGACATTGATAATAGCAAAGATTAAAGCTACTTGTTCGGCGAGAAAAAGCATTACGTGCTCTCATGTTACATAAAACGGAACAGCTATTTCCGGTACTTATAATAATTACAAAGGAAATACGCCAAGACAATCATACTCGAAGGTATATTAATTCTAATACAATTTGACTGCTACTGGCTTAAAGGCATTTTTGTCATTTATGAAATCGTTGACATTATAATACGCCTTGCTTAGCAAATATTTTTTTATATGAGACTTAAATTTACTTAACGGCAAATTAACAATTTCGGTAGGTATTTTATTGTAAAAACGTATACAGTTCCCCACGAACGACGTGCTAACCTTGCGAAGACGACTGTACTGCACTGCGATCTTGTGTTTACTTCTGGTGTTGTAGTCGTGGATATCACTGTTGAGATTGAAGTCCTGAAGGTTTTTCCGCACATACATAATATTCTCAAGAATGTATTGGCATGCTACAGTAAGAATATTTGCCTCCTTAAATTTGTCCCTGAGAGAATTTCGGGCTTTTAGTTCGTAGATGGAGCGTACAGCTCGTTTCTGTAGCACGAAGATGGTCTGGATATCAGCCGCTTTTCCCCACAACAGGATTCCGTAGGACATAACACTGTGGAAGTAACTGTAGTACACCAGCCTGGCCGTCTCAACGTTTGTTAACTGTCTTATACGTCTTACTGCATAGGCTGCAGAACCAAGTTTGCCGGCTAGGGTGTCGATATGCGCATGCCATTGTAGTTTTGAGTCCAAGGTGATGCCTAAAAACACTGTTCTATCTTCAAATTCCAGTTCATCGCCCTTTAATTTGATCCTGGTATTGTTTACGTGCTTGACATTAGGTAAAGTGAATCTGATACACTTTGTTTTCTTGGAATTTAACAGTAAATTATTTGCTGTAAACCATTCCACAACAGTGTTGAGCGCATCATTAATATTATCGAAGCTTGTCTCTTTCCTGTCTACCTTGAAAATAAGCGACGTGTCGTCTGCGAATAACACTATATCATGCTTATCTTGCACCACATTTGGTAGGTCATTGATGTAAATCAGAAACAAAAATGGACCCAGAATCGAGCCTTGAGGAACACCAAGAGCAACAGTTGTCCCCGCTGAGTGCATCCCGTTGACGACTACTCGTTGTGTTCTCTCAGAAAGATACGATGATACAAGATCAAGAGCACCGTTTTTAATCCCATAATGTCTTAACTTTCTGATTAAATTCTCGTGATCAACGCAATCAAATGCCTTTGATAAATCACAGAACACTCCAATAGCATCTTGAGCCTCTTCCCAGGCTTCAAAAATATGTTTAATTAGTACCACACCGGCATCAGTGGTAGAGCGACCCCTAGTAAAACCGAACTGATTGTTATTGAACAGTTTATTACAATTAAAGTGAGACATAAGCTGATTAAGAATAATCTTTTCAAAGACTTTGCTTAGTGCCGGTAGTATTGATATTGGCCTGAAGTTGGTAGGGTCAGTTTTCGTTCCTGATTTAAACAGCGGAATAATTTTACTGTGTTTCATGAGATCAGGAAATACTCCAGTATCAATACATTTATTAAAAATATCAGCTAAAAAAGGTGCGATTGATTCTACAATGGAATGTAATACTTTGACTGAAATGCCCCAAAGATCTTCAGTCTTCTTTAAGTTCAACAATTTAAACGTTTTTACAAGAATATGAGGGGTCACGTGAGTCAACTCTCGTAGTTTCGGATTTTCCCTCCCTGCCCCGTTTGAATCTGTATATTGTACCTACCTATTCACGCACGAGTATATAGCTATCAACAGCCCAAATTTCACATGTTTGTAATAAACGCCAACTAGGAAACCAATTAAGCCAATGCTTTGTGAATATTCGGACAATCTCAAAGGCGGAATCTGGTTGAACCCGAGATTCTAAACTAGACTCGATCTAAAGGTGAATAGGATGCCAAACATGTCGATCAGAGACAAATAGAAACTACATATGTTAGAGGGTCTGGTAAATAACTTGTCATTGTTGTCATAAAGGCATCTTAGTTAGTTCTAAGTAATTTAATGTCGACAGAAGCGAAAGTGGTTTGTCAGGATCGTAGCAAATGGAGATCCGTGATCTCTGCCTACACCTCTGGGAAAGAGGCGTGATTATATGTATGTATGGTATGGTATATTTTTCATTAACCTCTTTAAAAAATGGGCACTTTATGTCAAAGCAATTCCATAAATTTTATTTGCTTGCTAAATACAATTCTGCAACTTAGGAATCACACCAGTTTACTGCATTTATTAATACCTAAAACTATGTAGTACTTGGCAATCACACAAGTGATTGCCAAGTCAAAAAATTGTATTTAGCAAGCAATTAAAAATTAATAAGAATGCCTGACTTGGCTCTACGAAATATCTCACCACTTTTTACGGTGGAAGAGTTTCGAGACTTGGCTTATTTTTAACATGAAATTTTTGTAGGTTATTGTGTAATACAAATTATGAATGCCGCTGGAACTACTATTTGCAGTAACTGCAAAAGTAACTTTATAATCGCATGTATTTTGATAGGATTAAGTAAGTACAATCTTTTTTTATTAATTACTTATGCGGTTTGTTTATCTCTGAAACGTGACTGAAATTTCAATATTTTTAGGTGTTTTATGAATTGATAGGCTAAAACCTAATTATGTTTAAAATTTGGAGTTTGTGGGTCTGCTAGAAGTACCTTAGAATTATGTTGATCATTATCAGTGAGTATGTCAATGACAAAACTAAGGAACTTTGACGGACAATAGTTCTTAAACTAACATTTCAAATTGAATGCTATTGATAATGATAAATATGTAAGCCATATTATGCCTTACATGTTACTGAAAATTCAGGGTTCTAGCTTTAGCCAACACAAAATAACTGGATGTTGAAAATGGCCTGAATGGCTTCAAGATAAGGATGGTATGGCCGTGCCTCTTTGTTTTGCTCGACTTTGCGCCCTTTGCGGAGGCCCTGCCGTGTGCGCTCAGATATGGATTAAATTCGAACTAAGAGAAAATAAAGAAAAAGAAATAAATTATTAATTCTAGACATAAAGGCAAACTGAGATGAAAGTACAAGAATAAAATTAAAATAAAAGATAATGTCTACTAGTGTCACGAAAAGGTCCCGCCACAGCATAATGGCGACTCAACAGCCGGCGCTGAACTTTCGGCTTGAGGATTTTTCTTCATTCGAATTTAAGCCACGTCACTTTGACATAGAGTGCACATGGCATATACTAGTACAGCGTCGAGCACTCGGACGTTTACCTTATGTGCGCTGCTTGATCTGTTCATGTATGTACCTCTATGTGAAACTATCAATCAATCAATCAATCATTTATTTATTTCTTGAATGTGGTACATAAGGTGTAATAAGATACAATGTTGTTCAGCACAATCCAGCCTGAATAGGCATAGAAATATTTCATAAACTGCATTCCTATAACTAAGACTAGATTCTTATGACCTATCATGCAGCATGACTAACAATTGTGATTAATTTTGAACATATCTACGAAATGGAAAACTGTGCACAAATCATTGACGTTGATGGTACTCAAACATTTATAAAGCCTGCGATTATATCACCCAGAGTTATTCCACTACTGGGGAGTTGTTAGCTGACATTTGGTTACATGTTTAACCGCAGAATTATGGGCTGGACTCGGTAGCGACACGCTCGAAATGATACAAATTACATTGCTCTGCCACGGACGGTATTGTGTTAGTAAATCACCAATAATCTGCTCCGTTTAGTTGAATTGACTGTGATATAGATAAATCAGATAATGGAAGCATTTAGAGATATAAGATATAAGTATAATATAATTAGCACAGATTCCCCGAACTACCTACTTGTAATTGGTGCAAATTATATTTTAGTGCATGTTGTTAGGGGCAAATACTTCACTTTCGGATACTCATACTCATACTTATACTCATTTATTCATAAAATATAAAAAAATACATGTTAAAAATAGAATTATAATATGTCAAATGAATTTGATTATTCAACTAGTATGACATAACAATGTTTAGGTATGAATAACAAAATGTCAAAATTAGATTTATAATATGTCAAATGAATTTGATTATTCAATCAATATAACATAACAATATTTAGGTATGAATAACAAAATGTCAACATTATACAATGATTAAAATTATTATTATTACAAATATTTTATATATACTCCTTAAAATTATAAAAAGCTTTATCAGTCAGCCATTTTTTTAGCTTATTAAGAAATGTCGCATCATTTTCAATATCTTTCAATTCGGAGGGTAATTTATTGTAGATACCCGGCCCTACTACAGACATTATTTTTGTTGATTTCATAAGTCGATAACATGTCGTGGCCAATGTGTTCTTATTCCTCTGAGTGTATTTTGGAATTTGGTGTATATCGTCCCTTGATTGCGAAAACAGCTTAAGCTCCGTTTTGGACAAAACTGGAATATTAATACTGTTAGATTATGCTTTCCCAGATCTACATGCTACAAAAGCCCATTTTTCGATACGTGGCTCCATTCCTGATTTAGTTTTAAGATTAGGTTAGATAACAACGATTTTTAAGATAATCTACAAGCCAAAACGTATTAAGTATCTGTTATAATAGCTAGATCGAATAAAACTTGCAATTGAATAACAGTAAAATTGTGCTAACCGGATATACTTACTAAATTTCGATAAAATTAATCTTGAAGGGAAAACTCGCTTTGCACGTTGGTTTTTTGAGCACAATTTTCTCAATTTTTCTCTTGTCTTAAAATTAAAAACTAAAATGTAAAGCTGAAATACTAGATATCATTTGTGTGATACATAACATTCGAATATCTTTTCCAGTTTTGCCGCAAAGTCTAAAAGTTCTTAGATTTTTTCTTGATTTTTTTATACTTTTGCTAATAGTACCTACTTAAACTAGCGTATAAATTGAAATATAATGTATAGAGTTATGATGTTTGGTGGCAAAAGTGAACAAAGAGCAAAGGAGACGATGTTATATTTTTTTTGATTGAACGAATGAATGAATAAATGATTGATAAACCAATAATGTATAATTAAATTTATTGGTTTGATACCAGTAAATTGATTCATACAAATTCAATAAAAACACAATTTATTGTTGAAATGTATAATGTTGTACCTATTCCAGGTCTTGAACAATTTTTCATTGGAATAAGTTTCAGTATAGTACTGATACTTCAGTTTCAGTATCAGTAGTAGCAATATTCATTCGAAATACCCTCTCTTACTACGTCAATATTAATTCTTGTTTGATTTCACTTGTACTGTACAATGATATAATTATTAGGGTCACGATTCTCGTGGCACTTTAGCACAAGAAATGTAGTAAATCCGCCGCTATATACTTTTATAACTGAATAGTAAAAACATTGTATATAGAATTTCTAATATACGGTTGACCAAAAAGTCCCGGCAACTTACTCTTAAGTATATCGTTCTCGACACATACATTGATTTTTCACAAGTTGAGATGAGAAACCGTATAACGCCAGCTAATATGGAACAAATTGCCATAGTACATGATTTTCATAATATTGACAACCGTTTAACATCAGAATAAGATAATATGCAAGATTTTGAAACTTTAATTCCAGTTGCAAGTTGTTCAAGCTCTTCAATACATTAAACATTTTAGCAAACAAGTAAAATTTATTTAAATGTTACAGTATAAAATCATCATTGTAATTAACAGTATTGCATTGCAGTTGTCGTCATAAATTTATGTAAAATATATAACTAGTAAAATATGCGACGTTTCAACAAACCTAAATTGTTTACTCTATACACGTTCATACAATAAAACGCAAAGGTGATATATTATTGGCCGGTAGGTACTGTAATATAGATTTATCCTTAAATTATTCAATTATTAAAATAAAAAAATACACAATGGCGACTCCACTGCATTACTTGTGCTAAACTGCCACCAGAATCCTAACCCTAAAATGTATGAATGAACTATTGACAATTTATTCAGCTTTCATTTGGTATCCCACGTGTGTACCTGCATGGTTTGGGTGTAATTTAAACTTTTCCAAGCGCGGCCGCGGCGTTTTTGATGACTTCATTACAGGGGAGACAGACTCCTTAGAGATTGTCTCCCGGCAGTTTTGGAATCCAGGAAACATGCCTAACAACATACTAAAATATTGAATACCTTTATAAAATGACTGATGTATTGAAAACTTGCCAAGTCAAATCTAACCTAAATAAATTTCATGTTGCAGGAATGTTCTGAGAACATTCTCGAGAACGTTTCCGCTTTTTGGGAATGTTCTGCAATTTGTACATTGCTAACCATAACACAGGTTTAAGTTTTCGAATGAATGAATGAAATTAATACCGTCTAGTAGGGGCTATACCGCCTCGCGCAACTTAAGCCCCTGCTAGACGGTCGCCAACACGCCCCTCCGACCGGGCAACCTTGGTCCGCACCGACCGTGTAGACAGTTGTTGGGAGCAACATTTCATACAACAGCGGTCGGTGCCGACCAATGTCGCTCGGTCGGAGTGGCGTGTTGGCGACCGTCTAGCAGGGGCTTAACGATGAATTGAACTTGTAGTCTATTTATAATCCCCACTTCTCCCAATGTCAGAGCGTTTATCACCCCACATGTGCTCTGATTGCTTCAACGAGAGCCCACAAGAACACATGGCTTTGTTTGTTATAATGACAGGCATGGGAACCGGGTTTGGTTATTTATTTATGAACGGTGCTGAAAGTTGGGTTTAACGTGATGGAAATATCGTTTCAGCAGGGATACGTCTATATCCTAACAACGTATTTATAGGTACTACGGATTATGAAGGGTTGTGTTTATGTGTTTCACGCAGCTTTTCAGCAGGCTTGAAAGTTATTATATCTATATATTATATTTTATGGTAAAAAGAGCCTGAGTAAGACACAAGTCTTTGTACCTACCTACTACTACTTTTAGAATAATAAATTGTATGAACCACTTGGATAGAAACGTATAGGTAGAGTTGTACATTTTGCATTTCGATTTACCTTATATACTCGTAATATACCCAATGATGTAATATAAATAATTTACTTTGAAAACAAAGTTTTAACCGACTTCAATTCAGTACTCCGCCAAGTCACATGAACATTTCCACATTTCTTTTTTAATTTACCACATGAACTGATTTCCTAGCGCAAATACGTTGATTATTAGAGAAAAAAAACGAAATCGCTGATGTGGGCCGATAATATTTGAGGACTTCCGTCGATTTCTCAAGGATCTCAGAATCACCTTTGGCACTTCATTGTTTTCTATTTCAACGGAATGATATCAGAATCTGTGACGTACTTTTATAGTTTAAAGTAAGTACATAATTGAGAAGTTCCCAAAGCCATATGCATGTGGTCTTCATCATCGCTTCCACTTCACCAAAATGATTTCCGGATGTAAATACACGCGTTATAATAGAAAATACCGAAATTATTACACACGTGCCTAACACATTTGAGGAGTTCCCTCAATTCCTCATGGTTCCCATTATCCAACTGGAGTTTTGAAAACAATGGGACCAACCTGGAAGCATATACTTTCAATTAAAAAAAGAATGGTATGAATCGGTTCATAAATGACGGAGATCTGAGGTAACACACATAAAAAAAACACAACCGAATTGAGAACCTCCTCCTTTTTTTTGAAGTTAGTTAAAAACAGGTAGACACGTTGTCTATACAAAATTCCATGTTTAAAAATGGCCACCGAATCTGACGGCATACGTTTCCATTGACGACGCGAAACTGAGGCAAGTTGGTGCAATTGACTCAGTTTTAGTGTGCCACTTTTGGAGCCTATCTACTTACCTCTTTTTTTTATTTATATTACATAATTTTATATACCTATGCGGTGAAAGCCACGGGAAACTCGTCAGGACTTTCGTACGATAGGAAGAGTGGAAAGTTTTGCTTAAGTTGGATATAAGCTACCTCTTGGAGGTTTGGAACCATAGCATGGCCTGTAGTTTAGACCTGGCTAAATGCTGTGCACCAACGCGGGTGGGGAGATAAACCATCTCGCTCTGATCAGTAAGTGTGAGTGCAGTTAGTGCACTGCATTTCACCAGGTCTAAAGGCCGCTTTAGATAACAAAAACGACTCTCGACTCGTTCTAGTATGTAGCACGTACACTGAAGAGACCTCTGTACCCTTATTGTGAGACTAGCTTTTGCCCGCGACTTCGTCCGCGTAGAACTCGTTTATATCGTAGCTCGATACAAACTTTCACCCTCCATTTCCCTTTTAGGGGTAGATTTCCGATATAAAAACTATCATATGTCCTTACCCGAGACTCAAACTATCTTTATCATTATTATCATTTATCATCATCATCATATCAGCCGAAAGACGTCCACTGCTGGACATAGGCCTCCCCCAAAGAGTTCCAAAGTGACCAATCCTGCGCCACCCGCATCCAGCGGATTCTTGCGACCTTTACCAGTTCATCACCTACCTTGTGCCTACCAACGCCGCGCCTACTAACTACTTCTATACAAAGTTTTATCTAAATGGGTTGTATAGTAGCTTCATACAAATATTCAACCCCCATTTCACCCCCTTAAGAGATCATTTCCGGGATAAAAACTATCCTATGTCCTTTTCCGGAACTCAAACTATCTGTTAACCAAATTTATTCTAAATGGGTCACTCACATCCAAATTTTCACCCCTTAGGGGAGGATTTTCGGAATAAAACTATCCTTTATCCTTCCCCAGGACTCCCAACTATCGCTATACTAAATGTTCACCCCCATTTCACCCCCTTAGGGAATGATATCCGGAATAAAACTATCAGATGTCCTTTCCCAGGACTCAAATTATCTCTTAACCAGATTTCAACTAAATAAGTTCCATAAACTATGCATTATCCTTTTTCGGAACCCCAAACTATCTCTATACCAAATTTCATCCAAATAGGGTACATCCAAATTTTCACCCCCTATTTTATGCCCTTGGAGGATTTTTTTCGGGACAAAAGCTATTCGTTGTTCTTCTACGCGATTAAACTATCTCTATAGGCACCAAATTTCATCCTAATCCAAATTTAAACCACCATTTCACTCCCTTAGAGGATGATTTCCGGAATTAAAACTACGCTTTGTCCTTGCCCAGGACTCAAACCATCTCTATACCAAATTCCATCGAAATGGTTTCCATCCAAATTTTCACCCCCCAATTCCCAGCACTCAAACTATCTCTTAACTGTTAACTTAAGTTTTATAAGTTTTTATTGTTACTAACATGATATGGACTAAGTCTGAAATAAATAATTTGAATTAAATTAAATTAACCAAATTTCATCTAAAAAGGTCACATCACATCCAAATTTTCATCCCTTAATGGGGGTGATTTTCGGGATAAAACTATCCTATGTGCTTCCCCAGAACTCCAACTCGCTATACCGTAAATGGGTTCCATCCAAATTTTCATCCCCCATTTCACCCCCTTAGGAGATGATTTCTGGACTAAAAATTATTTTAGGTCCTTCCCCAGGACTAACTATCTCCATACCAAATTTCATCTAAATGGGTTCTATCCAAATTTTCACTCCTTATTTCACTCCCTCAGGAGATGTTTTTTCAGGATAAAAACTATGCATTGTCCTTCCCTGGGACTCCTTCTATCTCTTTACCAAATTTTAACTAAATGGGATTTATCCACATTTTCACCCCTATTTCATCCCCTTAGGGGATGATTTTCGGGATTCAAAGTATCCGTTGTCATTCTCCGGGACTCAAACTATCTCTATACCAAATTTGATCTAATCGGAGTCCATCCAAAATTTCACCCCCCACTACACCCCCTTAGGGATAAAAACTATCCAATGTCCTTTCCCAGAACTTAAACTAACTCTAAACCAAATTTTATCAAAATGGGTTACATCCAAATGTTCACCCCCACGTTTTACCCCCTAAGGGGAAGATTTCCGGGATAAAACCTATCCTTTGACCTTCCCCGGGACTCGAACTATTTATATACCAAATTTCATCCAAATCGGTGCAGCGGTTTAAGTAGCTCCATACAAACTTCCACCCCCCATTTCATCCCCTTAGGGATTTATTTCCGGGATAAAAACTACCCTATGTCCTTCCCCAGGACTCAAACTATCTATATACCAAATTTCATCTAAATCGGTTAAGCCGTTTTCACGTGATGCGCGGTCACATAAACAGACAAACAGATAAACAGACAAACATATAAACAGACAAACAGACAAAAATTCTAAAAACTGTTGGAACGTGTTCTGTTATCGATTTTAAGTATCCCTAGCCAATTTTTTATTTCGAATTACTTCCATGTACAGACTTTCGACCCTCTTCAGCTTTATTATATGTATAGATAAATAGATAGAAGATAATGAAACTCCCATTCAAATATCTCAAAAAATTATGAAGCTACATCCGTTTTAATGTCGCTTGTCAGAGTGAGAAAACGATGAGGGACTGTGACGTCAATATACTCGAGCGTCATAGTAAAAAACAATCGTTTCATATGAAGGTGCGTTTTGCGGAAAAGGGACAGAACATACCCCCTCTTAAAACTTTGGACTCTTATAACTTAATCATTACCTATATAACCTCTTGCTTTGTTTTTTTCTCCATTTGACTATATTTATTTTAAATTCTTTTTCGAGAAAATACTCTCTCTTCCCAGCTATATATCCCACATGGTGGTGGGGTCAGCTTTCCTCGTCTTACTTCTCCACTTCGCTCTGTCCTCGACATCGGTTTCGGATAACTTGCTCTCTCTTATATCTCTTAGCACTACATCCTTCCATCTTTTTCGAGAAAATACATTATGATTATTTACCATATTTTCGATTCCTGAGCTATAACCACGAACTTCGGAATTCGAAAATATTCGGGTATCTCTATCTCTATCGCACTAACCATACTCGAGTGACAGGGATGCAAATATATGAACGGTTTTCGTGGTAGCGGCGCCGCAGGTACTTTGGCTGAATGCGCCGAGCGCGTGCCATTGTCATTCAAAAAAAACAAATTCGTGTTAATTATATTGTTCAAATTTGTTGATTTAATTTATTGAAATTACGACATAAAACGACATTTGCGCATATAAGTTCTCATATCAGAATCGAATATTTTTTTATGGTTTATATTTTAACATTTGTCTCGTAAAGGTCTATCGTAGACGGGATTTAAATTATTAATAAGTGAAAGGCAAAGCAATTCCGCCATTTTGACGAAAATTTGACGGTTCTTATAGATGACAGTTGGAGCAGCGTTTGATTTCAATAAAAATAAATGAAAAATTAAATGAAGTCGTATATTTCGGAAAATTAATTAACTGTCGCAGTCGGATAAAAACTATCCTAAGTTGCAGCTAGAATAATAATGTACCTATATAAAATGTTTCATATTTTTCCGTTCATGTGATGCTGAGAACATTCGAACCGCGCAAAGCTTAGTTTCAAACTGGCTGATTCTTTTTTTAATTTAGAGATTTATTATAAGTGGAGATAACAATCGTAACCTAACGTTACGTAACTAATACGAGATCGAATAAACGCGCTTCGAATAGATTTCGATCTCGCTACGGTATTCTTCGATTCGACCCGTCAAACTTGTAACTCACAATGCCGTTGTCCTACGAAACTAACTGCAAAACGTTAGGCTCTAGCGTTTAGTTTTCGATGCGTAATTTAACGTTCGATTCGTACTACCAATCGGTAGTGTGAGACCCAAATTTGACATTTCGTATCGAAGAATACCGTAGCGACTGTAGTTTACTATTTCACTTGCAAAATGGCCCGTGATATCGTATTATTCCTTCAAGCGTTACCGTAGATCCGATCGAAATTTATCTCAAATTAAAGAACTTATAAAAATAAGGGTTTTGAATTGACAACATATATCCGCAAAATTCGGATTGTCGCGTATTTTGTATTTAAAAATGCAAATAAATGGCCCCCGCGCCGCCATATTGTATCGACAGTGGACACTGTCGACGTCGCGATGCGCGTATTCTGTAATGTCATAACCGACAAACATTTAAATTAAAACGATAAATGCTAGTGATATAAGGTTGAATATTGGAAAATCGTGAACGAACGTGAAGTCGATGGCGAATTAAGTAATGTATAAGTGCCTCACGTTACAGTTTGGATTTTTAGTTCTGTGAGTGACCACCAGGGGCGGTGTATAGACTTTTCATACTAAATCTTGACGATAGGCGCTAGCGCCTGTAGTAAACGCAACTCACGTCAATCCCACGCTAAAAGTACTGTTCGACAATAGTACCTATTTACCTTATTGGTTTCCAGCTAATTATATATTATAATAATAAACAGGTAATAATAAGCCCTTCTGTCCAGAGGGGTAATCACGTAACGTTCCGAACGCGCGTCGGTACAATTTAACTGTCAATTTTCCATATAAAAAGTGACATTTAGACCTACCCGACGTTCGTACAATGCGTTACGTGATCGACCTACTGAACTACTATGGTATGTCTATACAATTATATATTAGTAGGCACTCTACTTTTATATCGTGGTTATTTGACACTGACAGACAAGGTGTCCTAGTAGCAGTATAGATACCAAAAACATACGCTCAAAGTGGCAAAAAGTATTTGCCACACTGGATGCGTTTTGTGGTCTGCGGTCAGGTCCGCAAATCCTTTGTTCCATAATCCATACCATAAAGGTTCATTCAATCCACACCACAAATAACAATCAATTCCCTACATAAAACGGTATAAAATATATCATCTTTAAAAGCATATCTCTAAATTCACCCTACATGTCTGTACTCAATATTAATAAGGCAATGGTTAATTAAAAAGTTAACCTTGGTCAAGCCACTACCTGCCTTTTGACCGTACAGCCACCTGCGTAAAAATAAACAAGTTTATCGGTTTTAAACATCTATTGCACGGTCACTCCACTTAATTGGTTTCTCCAGTTAAGGCGATTATATACGAAAGGGTATCCTTATTAAAAGGGTTCCGTAATTACGCGGTTAATAAGCTCTGTTTTGTAAGTCGGGCTCCGTACCTAGTGTTGGTAATTTTAAAGGTGTGTCCACCCATTCTATTATCAGACAGAAATAATTGTATTTCGTGTCCCTATTTCCTTTAAGTACCTACCTAAATATAAACATTTTATTCAATATAAACTATGTATTGGATACAAACCTAATTACTCTTATTAATGAAAAAGCTTTTCCTAAATGAAAAAAACAATTTTACTTTATGGCTATGGTAGGTATAGTGCATTTAATTTATTGCATGAATATTTTATCAGTGTAACAGTGATAAAATCCCGATAAGGCCGAATTCAGATAGGGCAAATAAAAAATGTAGCTACCTATGCAGATTTTTTTATCACAAGATACCTTTATTTATTTAAACTTTATTTTATTGCACAATACAAAATATTTAATGTACAAATGGTTGACTTAATGCCAAATGGCATTGCATTGCATTGGCATTGTGTTTTAATGTTCCAACATCATATCGGTATATAACAACATATCATATCATTCATATTTATTGATTAGTCTTATGACAAATAAATCAAGATCATGAATTATTTCATCGATATTATTGACGAAAAGGGTTTGACTTCAATTGCTAACAAACTGCTTGAAATGCAGCAAATTTGCAATTGTTTACGTCTAACCTCCCTATTGATGTTGTTTTATTATTCTCTATCAATAGAGATTAGAGATGCCTACTAACGGTGAGTCAAAGCACAGTGCGCCGTGCGAATCAATTTAAAATTTTACCATGCAGGTACACTGTACAAGGAATGCTATTCAATCAGTTTTATACTATCACAAAATGAATCAGTTGTTCCATGCATTCGCTTTCTCGGCAGATTGATTACTTCGCACCGCTCCTCAGTGCAGCTTTACGATCCGTCAGTCAATGTTGGTGATAACACCGGGTTGGTATTCATGATTGCCGACAACTCATATCGGAATAACCGATATAAGAGTAAAAATTTACCGGAGGCGCTTGACAACCTAGGGTGAGTTGCACCAAAACGTTTGTAATCGTAAGCGGTGTTCGTTAAAATGTGATGTATGGAAAGTTTGACAAGTTTCTATGGGATGACAGCAGCCGGCGCAGTGTTTAACGTTGATCGGTCTGCAATCGGAAGTTAGTGCCCTAAGTGTCAAATAAGTATATGAAAGTACACGGAATAGCTTCGCACAGCTCTGGTGGATATTCATCCTAAAGCTGGGCATTGACCTCAGTGGCGTACAGGGCCGTTATTCGCTACGCGTTAATGCGGCTCACCCCGCCGGTCACCCGTTACGAAACTAGCCCTAGAGGGCTAGGTAGACCTACGCTTAATTACTACGCATCGCGGTGTCAAGGTATAATTGAGGGTGAGGGTTGAGTTGAACTTAAAACAAGTTACAGAAGAGTAAATCGCATAATCTTATGATACTGTTAAATAATATCAAAATATGTTGCATACTGGCAAGCATTTTCACTTAGTATTCACACATAAAATATTTATTTATTCCAGAAGAATCACAAGCGCGTCCGACCCATTGATTCGGGAATCGGTTGTGTTAAGCGTGGGTCCCACACTCTCAACACAACCCATCCTCGGTAGCTCTGGCGACCTTACTCACCACCAGGAACCCAACATCACATACCTAGTATACCTACCTACCTACACAGTAAATAGTGGCGTTATTGTTGTTGTTGTCTTCTGTGCAGTCTTGTGTAACATTTACAGGATAAAATATTCATTTTTTTAGTCAATAATGTACATTAACAATTTTTATTTAAGAGTGGTTTTTAAATTACTTTATTCGTTGATATATTAGCACAGAACAGTTTAATAGGTACCTACATTCTCAGCTCAAAGGCCAGCTTATTCTAATCGTAAGTCAGTTCCTATAAAAATGCGATGATAAAGACGCAGAATTCAGATTCTTGGGATATCCAGCGGCAGCCGAAATCGCTTTGATCAGGCCGCCAATTAAAATGCCGATCGGCAACCCTCTGACGAATCTCGTATCAAAATAAACGACCACAAGCATTAGTACTCATTAACTTATAAAAAGCCTGAGAACTTTCACTAAACAGGTGGGTGGGTTAAAAAAATTGTTTAAGTATTGTTGGCATTTTTGATTAATTAGGTGACGATAGTGCCAGTTAAATGGGCGGAATGCATAAGACCAGCAATAATAATAAAATAACACCGTGGACAGGACGAGTGAAAATTGGCCCAAGTGACCCACCCTAGCTTTTGGCAGACGATCTTCATTACATCCTGTACATATGTCACCGTTAGATTGTGAACACCTTCATTTTATAATCTAACTCGTGATATTATTATTATTATTATTTCTGGTAGTGGCTTTCGAGCTGTCAAAGCCCTTATATCACTGCGACCATCGCTGATCTATTGTGATCGCCACTTACTACAATTCTTGGTCAAGTCCTGCAAACTCGAAGAATTGCAGGATTTTGTTGAACTCAAGAAATTTGATCTCCTCCGGGCAGATGATGTGTTTGCCCAGGAAGGAGTTACGACTGCGCATGAGGCAAGGGCAATCGTTTAGGATGTGTGTAGGCGTCTCCTCTGCTTCAAAGCAGAATCTGCACTGCCTTGTGTCACACAGTCCTATCGTTTGCATGTGCTTATTTAGGCGGCAGTGCCCAGTAAGCACCCTGACCAGCATGCGTAGACGGTTCCTACTTAGCGGCAAGGCGTCAGAACTCGTGATATTATAAACTGACGAAAAATTGTGAACTGTCAAAACCGTTCACAATTTAACGCATTATTTTTCCTTAGTTTATAAACTATCAATGTTGAATCGTCAAATTGTCAACTGAGATCAAATCGGCATGCTACGGACCGCATACACAAAGACTAGGTAGGTTAGGTCAGTTAGGTAGCTTCAGTTGCCCGAGGGGCAAACCGCCCAGAAATAGGAGCCCCGCGCAGCGGGGCTCCGTTCGACATTGCTGGATAACGAAATAAATGGAATAAAATGTATAGATGGAAAAAAAAGGTTCAGACATAAGTGGAAGCTGATGCAAGAGGAATAATAAGAGCAGACATTAATCTAATAAATACTCATTAGGTACCAATGTTACAAAAAGCCTAACTGTCCCACCTGATCCTTAGTAAGCACGAGTAAATTGCAGTGTCCGTTCAAAACCTGAATTAATAATGTTAACTATCTGTCTCTACTTGTGTAAATAATAAAAAGGTAGTTAAGGAGGTTCTAGTGATGCTGATGATTTCAAAACAATATCTTGATAATTTAGTTTTATTTAGTCACTTACATCATAAAATAATTGTTATTTAGGTATTCGCATTCGCAGGGATAAAAATTATAACGTAACCGTTATAATAGTAAGTATATACAAAGGTAAAGGACCCAAGGATCAGCTTTCTAGCTACAGGCCTATCAGTATAATCCCGGCTATTGCAAAGGTGTTTGAAAATGGGCTATCAAGGAGACTATCACTGTTCTTAGAAAACTCTGCACTCTTAAGTGATAAACAGTACGCTTATAGAAAACATAGATCCTGCGTTAAAGTCGTTCGCGAAGTCGTCCAAAAAATCATGGCGGCCAAAGAGCGCGCGACACAAGTTGCCATACTGCTATGCGATATGACGCGAGCATTCGACCTATGCGATCATAATGTTCTAGCGCAGAAACTTGAACATACTGGCATACGCGGCCCAGCGTTAAAATTAATGCTAGAATTTTTGGCCGGTCGTCAACAAGCCGTGACACTGAGCAACGGCAAAGTGCAATCCAACTACGGCGGCGTCGACATAGGCGTACCGCAAGGTTCTTCACTCGCTAATCTGTGCTTCCTTATCCAGGTCAATGACCTGCCTACAGCCGTAGATGGAGATATGTATATATTTGCTGATGACGCGTGTGATATAATAACAGCTGATACCGCCCAACAGTTGGAAGTCTCTTTGAAATCCGACATTTACAAACTACTGAATTGGTTCCGCGCAAATGGCCTAGTTTTAAACTTGTCAAAGACTCAGATTCTGCACATTAATCTAGGCGGACGACCTCCAGATCCACTAAATATAAGCATCCTCGGTAATTTGTTGCCACAATTAAGACATACCAAGTTCCTCGGTATAACATTAGACTCTGGACTCAGATGGGATGCACACATAGACAGTTTATGTGGTAGGCTGTCTAGCGCATGCTTCGCTCTAAGCAGATTGGCACACGTTTTACCCAAAAAACAACTCAGATCATGCTACTATTCACTATTCCACTCAGTTATGAACTATGGTCTCGAATTGTGGGGTACGGCCGCAGAGTGGCAACGTGTATTCATACTACAAACGCGTGCCGTACGTATCATCTCATTTGTCCCTCCACGCACTTCAGCTCAAAATCTCTTTAGAGAAAACAATATACTCACCCTGCCCTCGCAGTACATATATGACGTCGCTAAATTCGTCAAAGAAAACATTGACACGTTTCCCCGCAGAAAGATAACTCGCACAAGACAGGGGTCCCAGAACCAGCTCCTCACACAAACCACTCGACTGACCAAGTCAAGTAAAATCATCTCTCACGTGGGGCCAAAAGTATTTAACAAACTACCAGTAAATGTAAAATGCGCGGGTAGTAACTCAACTTTTTTAAGAAAATTAAAATCGTGGCTTCTCACGCACTCTTTTTATGACATTAAAGATTTTTATGAGTTACCAGAATAAGAATGTTATATGTTAACACACTTAGTATATAAATTTAATTTAAACTAATACAATGACATGTAATATTAATAATATTATAAATAAAAGACTTATGACTTATGACTTATGATAATGTTTTGTAATCAAATCAAGCAATGTTGTTCCAAAAACGTTTTTATGGGAGTGCACCGTAACGTTTACGTTTAACTTACATATCATCACGGTAGACTAGGAATACCTGTACAAAACAGGCAATTGCTGGTTAGTTACGAGTAATTAAGCCAGTCGATTAGCATTCCAATTGAACTATATAAATTAATCTCCCGTTGCAAACGTTTTTGCACGCGTAAGTGCAAAATTAATGCTTCAGGGACTATTTGACATGTGCATTTTGCATTCTAATTTAATTATAATGAGCTATACGAGTTTGCTCCCATGCTTGTTTTGACAACACAACGAAGTTAGGAATGATCCACTCTCTTGTTTGCAATCTTGTATGTAGTTTTATGCTTTATTTAGAATTTTACTCATCATTTAGAAAAATACGCTAAGTTGATTACTCTTCTTAGATGCTTAAATAGCTTACTCAATTAATTCATAGTTACCTACGAGTCATGTACCTACTTACGTAAATGCCGCACCACCATGACATAGTCATACTCATATCTAGACGCTGCTTAAGGTGGTTCGATTGCCATACAAAGCGTTATTTGACATTCGCAGGCTATGGGCGTGATATTTTAAGAAACTTATGTAACAAACTTTCTTCAATTGGCTTCCCATTTGCGCCAAATTCCCCCTTTCCTAGAATAAACTTGTATAAACTAGATTAATTTGAGAAAAATAGTTTTCCCAAAATATCACGTGACAAACCAATTTCTCAAATTAATCTAGTTTATACAAGTTTATTCTAGGAAAGGGGGAATTTGGCGCATATAGGAAGCCAATTTATGAAAGTTTGTTACATAAGTTTCTTAAAATATCACGCCGGTAGCCTGCGAATGTCAAATAACGTTTTGTATGGCAATCGAACCACCTTAAATCATCTTATCATAGATGTACTGTACAAGACCAATGATGATGATGACATTAGCGTTTTATACTTAATATTGTATCCATGGTATAGGTGTGCACAAAAATAAGAATGGCCCGAATAGGAACTTATTTCCTTAAATACATTCGACAGGCTTTACCTACTAAAAAAGCGTACCTAACTCAGTTTGCGCGTGAGACCCGAACTAGAGCTCCCGCAATGTCGCTTCCGTATATAGCTTTGCGAAATGTTGAATAGATGCCGAGGTAGGTATATATACTGCCATAGCTATATTTACTGTCGCCCATCCCTACCTGGGTTCGCAGCGATAAATCCTCATTAATGTCACAATAGTTCGTTTTCTTTTCCTGTTGTCAAATGCTGAGCCAATTAATTCGGTCAGACCACTCGATTCGTCGCTGGCTGGAATGTAAGTTTGGGGGAACGTCAGTGCCTTTTTGTGGTCTTTGGTTTAGCTCTTCAAAGGTTACTTTGTTGGAATCATACATTTTTGGACACTTTAGTGGGTGTCGCGCCGCTGAATTCATTTCGATTACTTGATCACCATGATGAATTTATTTCGATTAAAAGCCAACACCGATACCTAAATTAAGGAGACCGCCAGTTTCATCAAAATAGCGTAAGTACCTTTACCCCATACAGGGTGTGGCCTGTAATAGGAGCAAAAAATTAAACGGTAGATTATTAAGCTTGTGAACAATTATTTCCACATGGTTAAACATGAAAAAAAAAAGTTTTTTTGAAATTTTTTTTCTTCAAAATAAGTTTAGTTGTATTTTTTTGCTCTTGTCGAGTGCTATCAGTAACTTTTTATTTCAAAGACACTAAAAAAAAAAAAAAAACTAAAAAATTACAAAAATATCTTTTGAAAACAAAAATCATCATCCTGCCACCGAACCCTTCCCATACAATACAAATATTATTTATACAGTACAGTGTGTTGTTTTTTAGGGTTCCGTAGCCAAATGGCAAAAAACGGAACCCTTATAGATTCGTCATGTCCGTCTGTCTGTCTGTCCGTCCGTCCGTATGTCACAGCCACTTTTTTCCGAAACTATAAGACCTATACTGTTGAAACTTGGTAAGTAGATGTATACTGTGAACCGCATTAAGGTGGTTCGATTGCCATACAAAACGTTATTTGACATTCGTAGGCTAACGGCGTGATATTTTAAGAAACTTATGTAACAAACTTTCATAAATTGGCTTCCCATTTGCGCCAAATTCCCCCTTTCCTAGAATAAACTTGTATAAACTAGATTAATTTAAGAAATTGGTTTGTCACGTGATATTTTGGGAAAACTATTTTTCTCAAATTAATCTAGTTTATACAAGTTTATTCTAGGAAAGGGGGAATTTGGCGCCAATGGGAAGCCAATTGATGGAAGTTTGTTACATAAGTTTCTTAAAATATCACGCCGTTAGCCTGCGAATGTCAAATAACGCTTTGTATGGCAATCGAACCACCGAAAAAAAACTGAATAGTTTGCGCGAGAGACACTTCCAAAGTGGTAAAATGTGTGTGTCTCCCCCCCCCCTGTAACTTCTAGAATAAGAGAATGATAAAACTAAAAAAAATATATGATGTACATTACCATGTAAACTTCCACCGAAAATTGGTTTGAACGAGATCTAATAAGTAGTTTTTTTTTAATACGTCATAAATCGTAAACCGCAATTTATTTCACGGAACCCTTTTATGTGCGAGTACGACTCGCACTTGGCCGCTTTTATTTACAGTACTTAAAACGGAGTAAAACTAGATAGAAACAACATATTCAGAATTAAAACCCACTATTACCTGAAACCACCTGAATCCATTAAAGTGTCTATCCAAATAAAAACAAAAATTTCACACTGAGTTTGTTATGTATGTTAATTAATAGCAGTTTCGCGGCAAATTAAACAGAACACGTGTGGAAGACTCGTAATTTAACTCTTTAAACACCCGGGGCGTCCACTGCACTTATTTACTTTTAACAGCGGCACTTGCAGTTACACGGGTGGGGAGATACACCTGTGACACATTTTACACGACGCGTTTAATTAAAGGTGAGCATCCATTGCATTTTTTACTCGCTCACCGCCTCGCAACCTCGCACAGCTCCGGTGGATATTCGGCCTTAGAGGTGCGAGATGTTTTTTCGTATATTTGACACCTTGCGTGCTTGATATCATCATCATCATCATATCAGCCGAAAGACGTCCACTGCTGGACATAGGCTTCCCCCAAAGAGTGCCACAATGGCCGGTCCTGCGCCACCCGCATCCAGCGGACTCCAGCCCATCCCGCTGCTTATTCCTGTTTATTGTATAGTTTTAACTCCGTTCTGATAGTGAACACCCTCACCAACTGCTCACGGCTTCCCCTCGTACCAAGGTGCAAGTCTTCATGGGTTCCACTATCAGCGGAGGAGTTGGACAACTACTAACTGTGGACATTTATTCACAGGGTGCGACTTTTATCTTAAAAAGACGGCCGCGATTAAGCGCGCCGTTCCTGCGACCTTTTCGTGGAAGACCACACCACACAGCTGCCTCGGAGCTCAAGAGCGATTACACCAGCTCCACTGTCCACTGCTCCAGTACCCCAAGACCGATGACAAGACGCTGGCCCATTGCGGGTTGGGGACTTCATATACCTTATATTCCTTTGAATTTCTTCGCAGATGCAATGCATGCAAGTTTCCTCACGATGTTTTTCCTTCACGTAAAAGCTAACGGTAAATATCAAAGGATATTCCGTACATAAGTTCCGAAAAACTCATTGGTGCTAGCCGGGATTCGAACCCACAACCGCCGTTTGGCAGTAGACGAATGCTTAGGTACGCACAACATAATTCATGAAGTTCGCCAGTTCGAACTTACAAAAGAAGGAATGTACTAAGTAACTAGGTATATTTCCAAGTTTCAAACAAACCTTATTCGTTTACCAACTGTGAGTACTGAGTACCATCAAATTAGTTTTGTCCACCAAAGGTTAATTAAAATAACTCTAGTTAGAATAAGAACAGCCTTATATTTATTACGTTTATTTATCTACAACAAACAAATACAGTATCTGTGATCCATTTATTTATGTCCGGCTGAACGGAAATAAATAATACAATTCATAATTAAACGAAAATAACGTTTATAGCAACGAACTTCTGCAATCAAAATTATCTCACAAAGAAAACTTTCATAATGAATTTTAAGCGTACCGTTGAAAAAGTTCCTGTTTAATTATAACAAGCAATGTTTTATCCTATGAAAACAGAATGAATGCTTAAAAAGGGCGAATCCTTTTAACCCTGCTGAACTTTATTGCATCGCTCGCTCTTTGCTTTTATAAATAAACAGGCGCTGGATGAAAATGCTTTTCCTAAAACAAAATAATACTTATATGCTTAGTACTTAGGTAGGTACAGTCACGAGCTTTAATGTAGGACTCATTTCCTTCAAATGTTGTTAGAACATTCACAATGCAATAAGGTCGAAAATTTCAGTTCAATAATAGCGGTGAAGTGTCAAAATAAGACAATTAAATGTCTTATCGAATGGGCCCTTGAATTGATAACCTCTTTGCAAAAAGCTATCATTACGGATTTCTAATTACGAACATGTGTCAGTGTCAGACAAGAAAATTGAGAAAACCTGCCTGATGTTAAAAGCTGGTACCGTAGCCTATGGAAACTTGTGACTCCAGAAGAATCACGAAATATAATTTGCAAATAACAAATAGGTATAGGTAGGCCGGAGAGGACAGGGCCAAAAAGACGAGTGACAATTAGTCGGAAAACATCGAAAACGATCGTTGGACTCGTTGCGCCCGGTTGACGTCACTGAGCGGTTGCCCCTAGGCAAACTTTATGATTATGACTATTATGTTATGAGACTACACTAAAATATTAGATGTAAATGTCTTCAGTTTGCTATACGATATTCCACCTTAGGTGGGTCCCAAATTAAAGCTCATGACTAACGTACCTACGTCAAAATTTGTAAGAGTAAATCCTGCCCAACAAACGCAAAGAAAATACTACAATGACGTAAATACGAGTAGATACTTAACTGGCGCGCGGGACGCATCCGCAAAAACACCGCATCGATTTTTATGGATGCGGATACAAATGTTGAAATTGATACGGAACTTCCGCGGTTGCGAATGTCTGCAACATCTCTGGTACCTTATCTTATCTTATCTTATCTAGGTGAGGGCCCTTTCGGATGCACTTCGGCCCAGTGGGATCTTTTGTGCATTTGCCCTCTCCTTTATACCTGCTCCCAGGCTTGCTCCATCATTTCCACAAAGCGGATGATGCAGTTCGTCGGGAGCACCTTGAATTCCTTTGGTTGCGGGTAACCGTTACCAAAGTAGTTCATTCTTTGTCTGGCACCTGGTACGTACGTTAAAAAGTGCACCCGCGCAAGTAAACAGTTAGGTTACCTACGGTCCATACGAAGGCTAAAGCGGACAGTATTCTGACTTAAAACTAAGACTCATCTAACATCTAACAGTTTCAAACTAATTCTGTACGGTAGATAATAAAACCACATGCATCTAGGTGGTATGCGCGGGAATCCAGAATGCTTTCAGTTTTGTATTTAAACTTCACCGGTAGCAAGAAGTTCCGACCGACAGTGTTTTGTTAAACTGTTTGAGTAGAATTCAACTATTTCAACTGCTTCTCTGTTAATGCACTGTTTTACTTTAGCTTAGAGTAGTTATTTAAAGTACTTATGCTTTTTTTAAGTACCTCTACAATAAAATACTGCGTTCCAAAACTCAGGTAGCTGACGTAGCTCACACAGCCGCAAAACTTAAATGGGGCGTGGGCTTGCAACTCTGGAGTTGTCGTACGATAACCCCACAACTTAGGTACTTACGTCGATACATACGCCGCCTTATATACTTAAGCCGCCGTTATTACAATACATACCAACAACATAAAAAATATGCGCGTTGCGGACCCTTTACAAATGAAGATATGTACTCTGCTTTCTTGAAGAACCCCATACATACTTCCTCGAGAAAACCAGGGCAAGGAGCTTCCACACCGGGGCTTTCGAATTTGAAATACAAGTACCGAAAAGTGTGGATGTGCCTATGACATACCGAGGACATGTCACATTTTGTAAGTTGAATAGATATTATGTGAAAAATCGCATTTTATAACTGGCGGATGGGTGTCTATACATACTTACATAGGTAGGTACATATATCTACTTGAAATTATTTGAGTTGACCGAATTGCATTTTTTTTAACTTTTATTTATTCAAAATTATAAACTTATTCTACTACATTTATATACTCTTTAGTTCTTACTGAAGCCTCAATTAGGCTTATTTTTAAGAAATAACGAATTAATATTAGTTTATTAGTTGGCTATCTATCACATTTCATCCATACCAGTATTATTCCTCAGTGCTGGTGTTATGAGAGTCTATATAATGTTTTTTTAAAAAATTTTTACATGCTTTTGGATTCTCTGTTCCCTGTATTTTGATTAAAGTGTCTGATGGTAGTTGGTTAAGTATATAAGGTAACATGAAATCTGAAGTACATTTTCCATATATATTCTTATAGTCAGGTAAAATGTAAGGTGGTAAGTATGCCAGGTTTCTTAGTTTTTGACTACGTGTTCTCATTTTTAGGTTTTTTAGTTGGCTAAATTTATCATATATGATCTGAATATTTATTTTTTCATATATACTTAGCACCTTACAGAAGCCAAATAGTTTGCTATAATTATTTTTACATTGGAGTTTAATTTTAATAGGCACTATAGTTTTAAGAATGGATAGTTGTAGTGTATATATCTTATCTAGATATGTTTTCAAATAAAGTAGTATTTAAAGTAGTCCATTCAAAAAACAACTATATTGTCTAAGCTATTCCAAATCAAATTACAGTTTAAAAAAAACTCGGCCACATTAAGCCTGCATCACACTGGCGCGGCCTGCGGTGGCGGACCATAGTTGATTTGACAGCTACTGACAGGTTTCCTATTGTCCGCTGCGGCCAGGCCGCGCCAGTCTGTGAGAGGCCTTAAAGAATCTCAACCGTAGGAACCTACATAATATATGATAATAATAAAAAAATCTATAACTGAGTAAACTGTTACTCCTGGGGGCGTGTTTACAAGTTGATTAATGATTAGTACGAGGCCACGCAATTGCCTTTGCCACTCTCATTTACAGCAAATGCAATACTTATTACTTAAGGCTTGTACACCCGCTAACGTCCTTGAGTCGTCGTCCGTATGGGCCAGCGCACGACTGATCGGGCCTGCCGAGCCTCCGCGCTCGCGCATTTTGTAGGTATTTAAACATAGTAATTAAGATAATCATTTTATCTATTCAAACTTTGCGAATTTGTCTATAAATATTTAATAACTTTATTTGAGAACAAAAATTTAATTTAATATATCTATAGTTTAGTCATAATATTGAATAAACTTTACAAAAAGAGGTAACTTTGGGATTTTTTTCTATCGAGTGAAGTTCATTAGATCGCGTAACTGAATGCGACTTTGACTAGATTAGATCATTAAGTAATACGTATCTTTTTTTTAGATTTTTGAACCCTATTTTCTACGTCTGAGATTGTTTTAAAAAACTCGAAAACGCTGCCCCTGTTGACTGTCGAGCCTTAATCACTAATCAAAAAATATACCTACAGGTTTCAACATTTTATTTACTTATATTAGGTAAACGTCGCATTGCTTGACAATAAAACCTGCTTTGTACGATGCGCTCTACGATACATGTAAGAGTGCCTATCGAATTGTACAGACAGACATTTTCTGCTAAGTGGAAATGTCCACTCGCCGAGTTTCGGTTTGAACGAAAATCGAAATGAACGCGAAAATTGTCAGTAGATAAAAAATGTACAAAGATCCATACGTCCATTTTATTAAGAGCAAATCTTTGTAATTCGTAACGAGTATGAGATACATCGAGAGTACCTACTTACTATACCTACAGTCGTATAGGCACCTACTAGTGACGGGACGGGGCATAACGTAGTGTACAGTCACCGGCATCAATATATAAGTATGATGATTGATGAATCAAAGGCCGCAAAAATATCTGACACGCTCTTACGGCTCTAGGAATAGAGTTGTCATCAGATATTTTTGCGGCCTTTGTTCCATCATATGTATGCTGGTGACCTTACGTAGGTATACTTAACGTACGTCAAGACTGCGAAATAGTACATTGTGTAACGAGGTTGGTAAGAGCTTTTTTTTACAAACAAGAGTCTACTTTATTTTAATTTTAATTTTTTTTGCATTCAGTTAATAAAACAATTCCGTTCGATATTTTGCATTTAGCGTTTTTATAGTGTAGACAGTATCTAGGCACATTTATCTCGAGAATCTTAAGATGAAGTTACGAGAAGCAACAACGAGATGAGCTCTTTTTTATATATTCTTAAGCAATAATTTCCAGAAAAACTCAAATTTGGATCAAAATTAACCTTACAAGACTATAATATACTATCACCATGTCAATTTCATCAAAAAACTGGTCCTGAAAAGGTAAAAACAAACAGAGATACTTCATTCCACGAATTAGTAGTACTAATGGCAACTATGTATTCTGCCACTTGAAGGCTCCAAAGTGACAAGGACCGCGAAAGTGTCGCTTCCGGCGGTTTAAATCAATCCGTGTTTGCATAGCGCAGTTTAAAATGCAGTGCATAGTGCATCTCATTAGGCGGGACTACTGGGACACTGATTTAGTGCACTAGTGCGATTCTCAGTGGAAGAAGGATCTAAATCACCGGAGTTAACCACTAAGATCTGACTTTGCGGTTAGTAATGTACGGCTATTTAAATCAAGGCACAACAAAATATGTACACTCGTACTAGATTTTGAAATCTTCATGCGACTATCCTCTAAGCCTCACTGTCGTAAATTAAACAGCAATTTATCCATATAGGTAGTTTCATTATATCCAAAGAACATCTTGAGATTTTTACGCCAGCCATAGCCTTGTCTCAGCCTGTATTAATAAATAAAATAAAATTGATTTATTTCAGGCAAAGACCCATATTTTTACATAAGGAAACAAAAGTAATCATAATAATATAACGATTGACACAAACACTTACTTTTATATGCAACACTTTAATTATTTGCAACACTGATGGGCAAAGATCATTACCTTATTTGGCCAGTGATGATCTTTACCCAGTGTTTTGTCATCGGGCAGTCCAGGCGCTCAGCAAACATATTTATAGTTGTGATTCTGATTAGGTTTCACGAGATTAACAAAAATATAAAGCGTAGGAAAACTCTAGTTTCATAAAATCTTGTTTTTTAATAGGATGCCTGCTAATAAGATGATTCATAAGTAAACATAAAATACATTTTTATTTGGAAAAATGATGGATGACATCTAAACTATTGAGATGTTTATTAAAGACAAAAATAAAAATTAAATACGTGATTTATTAACATAAAGTGCCAAAAGTACTGGTGACAAATTCAAATATATATGGCTTAACGTGACGCGAAGAAGTATCCCAGGAACGCCGACGATATCGCGGATACGAACAAATACATCAACATCTGAAACATAACAAAAAGTTAACATTCGTTTTCAGCAGTATGTCGACATAGTTTAGCTGAAGTTTTCCCTCATCAATAAGTACCTAGATCTACGACAACCCGCGAGTAGAACAGCTAGTTTACAAGGGATAAGTATGAGGAGATAAATAAATAATAAACTGGGTTAATAGGTCCACTATTATTGCCCCCATTACCATTTGAATAGGGTATATAACATAATGCCTCAATAGGTAATTTAAGTCATTGAAGTCACAAGATGTTCCAGATTAGGGACTACTTTACTAAGGTATTATCAATAGTAAGCCAATGCCAAATAAAATGGACTTTCAAATCTAAAAAAACATATGAGTGCCATGAGGGTAAAGCTTGTCGCTATCTCAAATTTCCTTCCATGCACGTAACATCATTAGTTCACTGTTTAGTAAAGCCGAAAATACGCGCGGCACGCCACGTTGACAAACGCTATAGATTTCCATACATTCTGATTCGATTGAGCGTTTGCGTGAACGCGGCCTAAGAAGTATACCTACTGAACAAGTCTTACCTTGTCCTGCCACTCGCGGTTCTTGACGCACTGACTGTAAGGCATAGTGGTGAATGTGACAGAGTTGTAGAGAGGGACCCATAAGTTAGGGGCCAGCCAGAAGAGGAAATCGTCCATAGCCTTGCGGAGGCGATACGAAGGTCTCGTCACTAGGTCGCGCATCTGGAAGTAAACATTTATTTTTATAGATCATTTATTTATTTAATCGTATGGCATACATTATTTGGGCTTTGAGTTTGTCACTTTTTAGTACCACCCAGGGGACACGTGCAGTGTTGTGGTAGGTAGCTCCTGCGGACGCAAGTGACAGTTGTCCCCCCTTTGTCAAGTGAGTGGGCAACTCGACTGTTAGAGGTTCTTAAGCCGCCCGAAGGCCTCTAACTAGATAGATAGATCATTCATCATCGAGTTATAGAAAAACGAACACACACGTCTTGGTGGCGATAGATGGCGAGCTGGTCGAGGGTTCAATTTAAGTTTATTTACTACTTTTGTGGAAAGCGGCGATTGACTCTGGCAATTTGCCAAATGCTGCTATTCGAAGTGTTTGAATCTTTATCTATCCAAATATCATAAACCCTCCATGATGCGTTCAAGAATCGCACATTATGACCACCATAAAAATAAACTGTTTAGTTAGAACAAATTTCTTATCTGTGGAAATGTTATTATTACTAAATAATAACATCGATTTCGATAATATTATTTCATTCAAATATCGAACGTCTCTGAAAAACAAAGAAATTTGATTTAACCTCTATTCTAATATCAGTCGAGATGACGTAGTTCGAAATTAATTGTCAATTTGCATACAAATTTGACAAATGTCGCACGTAAGTAAGATATCGAACGATATGACAGTTGGATCCGACTCTAGTTTGTCTCTGAATTAAAAAAAAACTATGACAGCTGCCAGAAAACGACGCCGCGATGCCGGTCATAATATGCGGCTCCTAAATGCATCATGGAGGCTTATGATATGTGGATAGATAAAATAGTGTATGTAACTGTACATAATTAGGCATTAAAACACTCGTGTGATGTTATTATGAAACTCGCCTTCGGCTCGTTTCATAAACCCACACTCGTGTTAAATGCCCTTCATTATGTACAGTCACATAAACTACTATAAAAAGATAAAGTGACATGTAAGGCACTTGTCCCACCGCCGGCGAGTAGCGAGTACTCTCATAGTAATTCTTACTCGCGCGAGTAAAAGCGAGTAAGAATTACTATGAGAGTACTCGCTACTCGCCGGCGGTCGGACAAGTGCCTAATATTATCGAGATGGCACAGAATCGCATATATTGGTCGCTATGTCGTAAATGCCAGTCGAATTTATTTTAGCTGCAACGTGGACTGCGGTATGGGATGGCAACATCGATTCTCTAAAAATTGACATACCTATAGTTAGGTACAATAATTATGAAACGGCTGCTGTGATGATGATAGAAACCACAAAGTTACAATCGAGGAGGCAATAAATACTATAAAAATACAAAATTGCAAGCACCTATTCGTGTGATTGAGTCACCTACTAATTAAATTACGTCTTAACAAATCAGTCAAATCACCTAACATTTCACAACAGCTTTACCTTTTGACCAACGACTCCATATATCTCGTTTAAAAACGCATTAAAGCGTTTAGATTATACCCGTATTTCCTGATTTAGACTGTAAACAATACAGGCACAAAGGGCCATTGAAACGTTCGGGAACGGCGGGAATTAATGTTTCGCTGCTTTTATTCCCAAATTCGACCATTGAGCACTGGGTTTCGTTTATATTTTGATTAAAACTAACAAAGCCACTTAAAGCTCGGGTAACTTAGTATTTACAAAAGATATCCTATACTATTAAACGAGCAGTATTTGTATATATATATATATTTGCAATCACGTTCTCGGAAACGGCTCTAACGATTTCGATGAAATTTGGAATGTAGGTGGTTAAGGAGGCGAGAAATCGATTTAGAGGTCTCATGTCCGGTCCGGAAAAAATCATTTCACCGTAATTTTTCCATTTTCATTCGAGCGGAGCTCGGTCGCCCAGGGACTCTAGAATGGGGAATAAATAAAATTTTAGAAATGCCTGATTTTTTTTTTGATGATAGGAATAACCTTCCTTAGCACCAGAAAAAAGTTGCAGATTTTTCAGCGGCGTCAATTATTTTTGAAAAATATAAACAGTGTCTTCACTTACGTTTTGGGGTTAGGACGGCGAATGAGACATTTTCTTTGTCTCGTCTCATATTGCAAAAAATATTTAGAATATCTGACCCTGGCAATGACAAATATAGCTGCTGCATCTGTCAATATCATTTCCAGTGTCAGTTTACCACGGATTTTTAAGATATTTTTTGTAATATGAGACGAATCAAGGAAAATGTCTCATTCGCCGTCCTAAACCCAAAACGTAAGTGAGGAAACTGTTTATGTTTTTCAAAAAAAATTGACGCACCTGAAAAATCTGCAATTTATTTCTGGTGTTAAGGAAGGTTATTCCTAACTCCAAAATAAAAATCAGGCAATTCTAAAATTTTCATCCATTCCCCATTGTATTGTATTGTAATATTTAACCAAGAATTGCAATTCGTTTTAAAGGACAAAGAGGACGACATTTTAACACAAAATCTGCGTTTCTGGTTCAGATGGTGACGAACACGTATGATAATGATTCTTCTCGAATTAATAGGAATAAATGGTACCTTAGAATTCACCGAGGAGTGTTAGTACAACACGACACTGTTAAACGTTCACACTTAACCAACAAAACGGTTAGATAACAAAATAAAATATTTTTGGGCAATATTACACAAATCAAACTATCTACTTAGTCCCAAACTAAGCAAAGCTTTGTAATATGGGTACTAGACGACGATATATCTACCTACATACTTATATAGATAAAAAAATACTTGAATACATAGAAAACATCCATGACTCAGGAATAAATATTCGTGCTCATCACACAAATAAATGCCCTTACCGGGATTCAGACTCGGGACTTCTACTAGGTTCGGAGGCAGGGTCACTACCAACTGGGCTAAAGAGGTAAACTAACCAACTTATTTATGCCTAAACTTTCCTCCTTCCTTCATTTATGTTCAGTAAAACTACCTAACTTAAAAATACCGTTTTCAAATTTCGTTTCCTTGTTTATCTATCCAAATATCATAAACCCTCCATGATGCGTTCAAGAACCGCACATTATGACCACCATAAAAACAGACTGTTTTTTTAGAACAAATTTCTTATCTGTGAAAATGTTATTATTGCTAAATAATAACATCGATTTCGATAATATTATTTCATTTAAATTTCGAACATCTCTGAAAAACAAAGAAATTTGATTTGACCTCTATTCTAATATCAGTCGAGATGACGTTTTGTTCGAAATGAATTGTCAAGTTGCATACAAATTTGACAAATGTCGCAATAGTAATATATCGAACGATATGATAGTTAGAGCTGACTCTGTGTGTCTCTGAATTAAAAAAAAAACTATGACAGCTGCCAGAAAACAACGCCGCGATGCCGGTCTTAATATGCTGCTCCTGAATGCATCATGAAGGCTTATGCTATGTGGATAGATAAAGCAGTGTATGTAACTGTACATAATTAGGCATTAAAACACTCGTGTGATGTTATTATGAAACTCGCCTTCGGCTCGTTTCATAAACCTACACACGTGTTTAATGTCCTTTATTATGTACAGTCACATAAACTACTATTATCTAGGTATCTATAGTTTGCATTTATGGTACCTACGAGACCGAGACCTAAATACGACCTTTTTACTATCACTGACGTAACCAATCATATTTCTTTTTTTTTTAGAAAGCTTCATCATCATCATCATCATATCAGCCGAAAGAAGTCCTCTGCTGGACATAGGCCTCCCCCAAAGAGTGCCACAATGGCCGGTCCTTCGCCACCCGCATCCAGCGGACTCCCGCGACCTTTACCAGGTCATCAGTCCACCTTGTGGGGGCCCTACCCACGCCGCAAAGCAAGAAAGCTGAGAAAGCGTACCTCAATATAATTGTACATCGCCAGATCACAGATCGCATGAGTATCCTCCCATCTAGTCTGAGAGAACTCCTCCAGTATGTCCGCCAGGCTGTCGTGATGTTTCTGGAACAGTTTGTAGAGAAGCGTGCAGTCTTCGAAGCCAGCGTTCATGCCCTGCCCGTAGAAAGGCACAACGGCGTGAGCGGCGTCGCCGATTATGAGGGCTTTGTCTTCCACGTGGTAGGGACGACACTGAAAAACAAGTTACTGTCAAAAATTTCAATTTTGGTACAAGTAGAGTAAGAGAGGTAGGGCACAGCGGAATGTCATCTCGCTCGTATGTGGAGCAGCCCAACTGGGGAAGTACCTCCACCTTACAGAAGACCGCAGCCATAATAGCACCACTGCTTTGTAGTGTTGCTATATTACTGCATGCTATGAAGTATGTGGTGTTGTGTTCCTGGTGGTGAGTAAGGTCGCCAGAGGTCTCTAGGGTGCGCTGTGTTGGGAGTGAGGGACCTGCATGTCTCTGTCTGCCAACACAGCGAATCCTCAAGTTAATAAAGGGTCGGTAACGCGCTTGTGATTCTTCTGGAGTCACAAGTGTCCCTAGGCGACGGTACCAGCTTACCATCAGGCGGGCCGTAAGCTTGTTTGCCACCGTCGTAGTATAAAAAAAAAAAGTATTTATTGTCGACTGTAATTTTTTGCATACCATCATCAACTACTCATTGAGACGATTCTAACGAGCCCAAACTCGATGGGGTTGTGTCGTTTTATTCAAAAATCAAAATCAAAAAAAAAACAAAATAGTTTATTTACACAGTGACACAAGTCGAAACATGGTTTCTGTGACATACTTGTTACCGAACACTGTTATTATGGTTTAAGATAAATTAGATTTCCCGTGTCACCTGCATGCACTAGGCTATGCCGGTCTTTGCCCGTTGTTCTATCATTAGGCGCTAAAGAATTTTTCATTACATTTTTAGTTACAAATATCTGAAGTGATCAACAAAATAATGATAGTAAGAAATTGTATTTATTCTAGGCATTAACTTCATGCTTCTGGAGGTATTTACGTGTTTGTTAGATTTTGCATTTTAGTATGAGCAGTATGAGTGAGTACGTGTACGTGATCGCGTGTGTGTGGGTGTGTATGTGTGCGTGTGTGAGTGCTTATGTATATTGTTGTGATAATGTTTCTTCTGTTTCTCTATAATTCAAGGTGCTTAGCCATGCTTTGACTATATGTTTTATTTCTACTATTGCGGAGTTCCTATGGCCACCTTCCAGCTCCAGCATCAGATCAGCTCCAAGTCATCATAATATTGCATTGTCATGCGATATACATATGCATGCAAAATTTCAGCTCAATCGGAAACCGGAAAGTGGGTCAAATTTAACTTGCAAGATTTGATTACAGACAACGGGACAGGTGAAAGTAAAAAAAAGCGGCCAAGTGCGAGTCGGACTCGCACATGAAGGGTTCCGTTAAATAAATTGCTTTTTACGATTTATGACGTATTAAAAAAAAACTACTTACTAGATCTCGTTCAAACCAATTTTCGTTGAAAGTTTGCATGGTAATGTACATCATATATTTTTTTTAGATTTATCATTCTCTTATTTTAGAAGTTACAGGGGGGGGGGGCACACATTTTACCACTTTGGAAGTGTCTCTCGCGCAAACTATTCAGTTTAGAAAAAAATTATGTTAGAAACCTCAATATCATTTTTGAAGACCTATCCATAGATACCCCACACGTATGGGTTTGATGAAAATAAAATTTTTGAGTTTCAGTTCTTAGTATGGGGAACCCCAAAATTTATTGTTTTTTTTATATTTTTGTGTAAAAATCTTAATGCGGTTTACAGAATACATCTACTTACTAAGTTTCAACAGTATAGCTCTTATAATTTTGGAAAAAAGTGGCTGTGACATACGGACGGACAGACAGACAGACAGACAGACATGACGAATCTATAAGGGTTCCGTTTTTTGCCATTTGGCTACGGAACCCTAAAAAGCTTGTACCTAATAATGAGAGCGGGGTCTTTAACTCTAGTCTTCAAGGAGACAGATATTCTAACACTGCCGTCGCTAGACGTATTTGAAATAATAATGTATGTTCGGAAGAATTTATACAACTTCCCAGCAACGAACACTGAGGCCCAAGGTTACCAGAAGCACAGAGAAGCTCGAAACAGCTTTTTACAGACCAGTAAAAGCGACGGACATTCTTTGGAAATTGATAAAATTCTACAATAAAATTCCAAAACACATTACCGAACTTACTGACTCTAAATTCAAATCTGTAGTCTGTGTGTGTAATTTCAAAAGCATATTATAAGATAAACGATTATATCATAGATAGGGATATTTGGTAGTCATAAAGTTCTGCACTAGAAATATATCGCAAAATAAATAAATTGGCTTTCTACTGTAGCAAATTAATTTTATAATACCTCTGATACTGTTTTATAATTATATATTAATTATAAAACTACTGTTTTGAAAAAATGATACCTCGCCGAGTTTTTTACGCCGGTTCTTCTCGAGGCAGAGGTTTTCTTTCCGAAGCGGTGGTAGTTTATCGACATTCATAGGTGCATGTAATATGCCTACATTAAGGAATAAATCACATTCACTTTGACTTTTGACTAAATCCATAATTTCATTTACAATAAAAGTAACTTTTGCCATAATCATAATTTTGCCCTGAGTAGTTATTCTCAAAAACTGTCAGCTATTCAGGATTTTTATAAAACAAACCTAATTGAACCTACAGGGCTGTATCCAACGGTTATATAAAATGATCTGAAGAAAAGTTACGGTTTAAGAGAAAATCACAAATCAATCAATTATGATAATATAATCTTAAAGTTTTATCAACTGGTGATTTTTGAAACTATCTTAGACAAATATTCATCATCATATCAGCCGAAAGACGTCCACTGCTGGACATAGGCCTTTTTTTTTTTTTTTTTTTTTTTTTTAAGAGTGGAAAATGCTTTTCGCATACCACCAGAGTGTGGGGACGGACCCTGGTGGTTATGTGGGACTCCCATGTCGGCTGATGAGGCCTATGGTTTACCCACTAAAAACCCCTCTATTTGCCGCCTCTACGCTAGAAAGCGAGGCCACGGGAACGCCCTAGGCACACTTCCGCAACCTCGCCAGCGGCTGTCCGCACTGCGGACTCAACTCCGGGGAAGTAGTTTCCCCCTACCTCTGCAAAGGGGCGCACCGAGAGACGGCACGCCCACCACTCAGGGACCTTTGTGTAGGCGACAGACGTCCCCATGCCCGTCGCCCACAGGTACCCTTATGGGGGAAATCGGCGGTCGTAGGCCAACCGCCGTCGCCCCACGCGTTTGCGGCGCATCGGTTGGGAGGCCGGATTGTCCTCCCTCACTCGCTCCGCTGCCTCCTTCTGCGTCATCACGTCCTCGCAGAAGGAAGCCGCCGCCTTCCATGACCTGTCGCTCCCCACCATGGCTTCCACCACGGCGGGCAGGGAGAGGTCATGCCCCACCACGGCCACGAGTGTGGCCCGCTGCTCTGCCCAAGCTGGGCACACCGCCAGCGTGTGCTGCGCCGTATCTTCGGCGTCGCCGCACTCATGGCATTCCGCTGTCGGTCCTCGTCCCGCCACCCTGCACAGATATCTCCCGAAACAGCCATGCCCCGAGAGAATCTGCGCAAGGTGAAATGAGAGGAACCCCCCCTTCCTTCCGACCCATCTTTCCAGGACTGGCCGGATTGCTCCGATGGTCCAGTGGCCGGCACTTGGCACCTCCAGCCTTTCTTTCCACTTCTGAAGGAGCACACGGCGGGAGTCAGATCTCCACCGCCTGATCTCCTCCAGGAGTGGTTGCACACCCCTGTCCTGTTGCGCCTCGGTGACACGCCAATATACATCGGCCAGAACCAAGGCGTCGAGGTCCCAGGGCGGAGTCCCCGCCAGCACGCAAGCCGCCTCGTGCGAGACGGTGCGGTATGCTCTCGCCATCCTGACCGCCATGACCCGCTGCGGCCTTCGCAGCTGGGCTTGATTTTGGGCGCTCAGGGATCCGGCCCAAATGGGCGCTCCGTACAAAGCCATTGACCGCACCACTCCCGCGTACAGTCTGCGGCAGCTTGCGTTTGGCCCGCCCACGTTTGGTAGCAGCCGGCTGAGTGCCGACGCCGCTCCTACTAATTTAGGAGCTAGGCACCTAAAGTGCTCTTTGAACGTCCAACGGCTGTCAAGGATTATGCCTAGGTACCGCATTGTCGACTTGACACCGATGGACGCTCCTCCCACTACTAGGTTGGAACCTGCCGGAGGGGCCTTCCGGGGCCCATGAAAACACAGGGCCTCGGATTTGTTAAGGGCCACCTCCAGCCCCAACCTTCTGATTCGGGCCACCACTGTTGCCACGCCTGCCGTGGCCCGAATAACCGCCTCCCGGTACGAGCTACCGCGGGCTGTCACCAGGGTGTCGTCGGCGTAACATGTCACCTTGACCCCTGGCAGATTGCCCGCCCTCAGCACCCAGTCGTACCCAATGTTCCACAGGAGTGGGCCAAGAACCGACCCCTGTGGGACACCGCACGACAGTCTCTTCTCCTTCCAATCTTCCTGCGCTGGATACCTGACGGCTCTATCGGTGAGGTAGTCCTCAACCGTCTTCCGCAGGTACTCAGGCACCGCGTGACGCTTCAATGCAGCCGTGATGCAGGCCCAGGGCAGGGAGTTGAATGCGTTGGCGATGTCAAGAGACACCGCCAATACTACCTGCCCGTGGGAAACTGCTTCATCCGCCAGGGCTTTCACTCGCGCAATAGCGTCGATAGTGGACCTGCCCCGGCGGAATCCAAACTGGTGGTCGCTAAGATTTGGACCTGCCCCCTCCAGATGCCGGTTGAGACGGGCAGCCACTACCCGCTCAAACAGTTTGCTGGCCTCGTCCAGCAACACAATTGGTCTATAGGCCGAAGGTGAGTCCGGTAGTCGCCCCTCCTTACGCAAAAGGACTAGTTTCCCCGACTTCCACACACGGGGAAACTGTCCCTGCGTTAGACATGTGCCAAATAGCGCCCTCAACCGCGCTTCCAGCGGACCCAGGGCCAGAACCCAGGCCCGGCCGGGAACTCCGTCGGGGCCGGGAGCAGTGTTTTTGGCTCGGAGCCGTAGCACCGCTGCTCCCAGTTCACCCTCCGTTACCTCCGGCGCATCACCTACGTCAACTGGCCTCCCTCTAGGGGGTAGCATGGGTGGAGGTGTGTGCTCCTCTCTCGTCGGGAACAGGCCATCGACCACCCGGTCAAGGAGCTGTGGCGGGAGGCTTTGCGTGAGTGGGGGTGCCCAGGGGCGGAGCTTGCGCCTCACCATCCTGTACGGCCTTCCCCACGGGTCGCTGTTGAGAGTCTCCAGCATCTCCTTCTCGGCCAGGTCCTTGGCCCTGCCTATTGCCCCCTGCAGCAACTTGACGGCCTCCCTGTATGCAGCGTACAGCCGCTCCTCTTCTGGCACGTCACGTATTCGACGCCTCCGGCTGTGAGTGTACGGACGTCTCGCTGCAACGCAGGACTCGCGTAGCTGCGCGAGCTCCTCGGACCACCAGTACACTCTGCGCCTCGGGGGAACGGGGCCGACCCGCGGCATGGCTGCGTCGCATACCTCCACCATGGCACTCCCCATCCTCTCGGCCTCCGCGTTGACATCCATCGGACCGTCGAATGCTGGCAGCCAGGCCTGCACCAAGGCTGCTTCCACCAACGCATCCCGGTCCAAGCGCTTAAGTGCCCAACGCGGGCCATCTCTTTGCAAAGGCTGATTTAGGCCACTCTGGTTGTCCGGAAGAGTGGAATCCTCGAACCGAATATATCGGTGGTCCGACAACGTTTCCACATCCTCCAGTACCTTCCAGCCTCGAACACGGCGCGCCAGGGCAGCGTTAGCGAACGTGACGTCCACAATGGAGCCGCCCTGTTGCCGAACGCATGTGTTGGTAGACCCACGGTTGAGCACAGCCAGCCCGGTAGCAACCGCCCACTCCTCCAGCTCCATCCCGCGGGCGTCCGTTGCCGGTGACCCCCACGCCGTACACTTGGCGTTGAGATCACCGGCCACGAGTACCATGCCAGGACGACTTCTGCCGATCATGGCTCCGATCTCCACCAAAAACTGCTCGAATTCAGCCAAACATCGGTTCGGCGAGAAATACGCCCCAACCACCATAGTTTCACCTATCCACGCCGAAACGTAGCCGTGGCCCTTTTCCACTCTTTGGGGCAGCGGGGAACCAGCGTATGATCCGGTGACAATGGCCACTAGGCCGTCCAGGTCACCAACCCAATTGTCCCTAGGAGGAACAGAATATGGCTCGGCGACAATGCCCACTCCAATCAACCACTCCGCCAGGCTTTGAGTCAACAAGTCTTGGGCCCTGGCCGAATGGTTGATGTTCGCCTGCAGAAATTGGGTGGCCATTAATCTAGGGCCATTTCCTCCACCACCTCGTTGCGAGCCTCAGGTGTTGTTGAGGCTGGCTGAGAACGCTGCGAGGAGACCCGGGGGCCATCGCCAACGCTCTTTATCCTTCTCGGGCGTGGTGCAGAGCACAATTTTGAGCCCAGGACGTGATCCGCCGATTTGCCCGCAGCTTTGCACAGCACACAAAGAGGCGCGGCCGTGCACTGTGCCGACTTGTGGCCTGGCTGACCGCAACGGTAGCACAGTTCACTGCGGTCCGTCAGGGACTGGCATTGCGCTTTGACGTGCCCGCTCTCCAGGCACCGGAAGCATCGCATTGTTCTTGACTCAAGTATTTTGACCTGAGCCGAAGACCACCCCACCAAGAAACGACCGTTTTCGGCCACCTTCTTCGCCGCCGTGACCGGGCAGCGCACCCAAAGAGTGCCGAGGCCAGTGTAATCTGAACGAATCTCACCGGTCTTCACCTGGTCCTCCGCACAGCCACCAGCTCGCGCGACGGCGGCGACCACCTCAGCGGGAGTTACGGAGTCATCCAGATTAGATAAGCGCAGCTCCGCGCATTTTGTTGGCCTGGAGACCTTGACTCCCTCCCCTAGCTTTTCGGCCAGCTCTTTTGCCAGCTTGTCAGCCTTTTCACCACTGGTGGCTCCCGGCAACTCCAGGACTCGCGCACCCGTCACTGCACGCCTAAAACGGAGGTTCACGATGCCGAGGTCAGCGAGGTTAACCTTGTTCTTGGCCTCTGCGAGCACCTTTGCATATGTTACTCCTTTAGCTTCCGCCTCTGGTTGCAGCGTCAGCACCACTGCCGCAGACCTTGGAGGGTGGAGCTTGCGACGCTCCGATTTAGGGCGTGCTTTCGCCTTGGGTAGGGGCTGCGCGTGGAGTTGCGTTGCAGCTTCACCCTTTGCCCCGGAGCCAGCAACCTTGTTCCACTGCTGAGTCATCGCCGCCGGCGCAGGAGGCAGTGGTCGCGGCTCTGTAGCTGCCGAAGCTGCCGCAGCAGCCGCAGCAGCCTGAGAGCTCATTTTGCCCTTCTTTCTTCTGGGTTTCTTTTTGCCCCCGGGTTGGGCACCTTTTGCCGTGGCCGTGGGAGGCGTCTTACTTCCATCTGGTGCTGGTTCTGCTGCTTGCGCCTTTTCGGGCAGCTGTGAAGTTTCATCATTCACCCGCCTTCCATCAGCCTTCAGTCGAGGCCGCAGGTTCTTAGCAGGCAACAGCCGCCCTTCCATCTCCAGCGCTTCGAATCGGGCATTCATCAGAGCAACGATTGTTGCCCGGTCCGATGGTGGCTCCGTATGATCCACACGCGGGAGCGCTCTTGGCTGGGCCTCGTCCTAAGGCACCCTCTTAGGCACTGCTCTTATTTCTATCTCAAGCCGGTCCAGTTTTTCCTTCATTTCAGCCACTTCCGTTTGCAGCCGTGAGTTGCACGCTTCCAGGTGCCTGACCTCCTCCGTTGACGTGCGCTTCTCCAGGATACCAAAGATATCCTTGAGGGCTCCACAAGAATCCTTCAACTTGCGTTGGTGACCACCTTTGAGGTTACCAGACGTCTTCTGCACCTTTTCGATAACAGCCAGGCTGTCCATCACCTGCTTGCGGAGCACAGCAGCAGGCACTGCTTCCACTTCGTCTCCTGAAATATAGCCAAGAGATTGGCGGGTTTGGATGGTCATTTTGTCGACCTCTTCCTCCGCCCTCAACTTTGCCGTCTCGCGCAGTTCGGCGTTGTATTGCGCCTGCGCAGCTGCTCTGCTCATAAAATCCGCCTTGGTTTGCGGTGTTGCTCTCGGTCTCTGTACTGAAGGAGACACAGGATCTACCATCTCCACCTGCTCATCTTCACTGCCAGATCCAGCCACTAATAGCTTTCTTCGTTTCTTGTCAGATTCATTTGACTGCCATAAGCGCCCCAGTGGTGACAACGAGCGCGAACGCACAGTGGCCAGGCTGTCGTTGTCTTCCGACTCTGACGCCTTCCTGCTGCTCGTCGGTGTTGGCGCTCGAGATAGCTGCTCCTGGTCGCAACGGGTGAGATCCCCCCGCACGTCCGATATCGATCCCTGACTCCTTAGTCCGGTCCGTTTCCCTACCTTGGTTGGTGTTACGGTGCACGCCAACGTGGCGTCCACCTCCACCATTTCCCCGCTATGCATATCAGTGTCCATGATTACTTCGCCGTTGTTGTCGTTTTGAGCCATCCCAGTTTCTGAATTTTTTTTATTATTATTTGACATTTTTTATCCCACGAGTAGGGTCGATTTATGCTACACCCCCGGGTGACGCCCATTCCGCGGGTGTGACTATATACTCTGAAGGTCGCCCGGTATCCAGAGGTTTTTACGACTTTACTGTCGGGTTTTATAGGGTTTTCCTTCCCGCGGGCCGGCCAATTAAGGCAAGCCCTCCGGTCCGCGTGCAAAATGCTGGCACCTCCCGTACCCCATACCGCCACTGATGGGGGTCGTTGGGAGAGTGCTGCGGGCTCCGGGATTCGAGGGGAGCTGGCGTAGGCTCCCCTATTGGTAGTTTGGCTAGAACTACCCTCCTTGCTCTTCATCCCCTATACGGGGTCCCTCTCTCCTTGGTCATCTCTGGAGTACCCTCTGCTGTAACAGAGGAACTAGAGCGCCTCCTCGTGTGCTGTTCTTCGTCTGGTCCCTCCCCCCTCGCCTTCCCGGTATGGGTGGCCCTATCCGGTATAGCCTCGGGGATCCTAGGAACACGCAAGCCCCCCCACCACAACAAGGTGACAGCACGTCGGGGGGGTGCTGGACATAGGCCTCCCCCAAATGACCGGTCCTGCGCCACCCGCATCCAGCGGACTCCAGGTCATCAGTCCACCTTGTGGGGGGGAGGCCTACCCACGCCTCGCCTTCCGGTACGTGGTCGCCACTCGAGAACCTTTCCGCCCCAACGGCCATCGGTTCTACGTGCAATGTGCCCCGCCCACTGCCACTTAAGTTAAGCCATTCGGAGGGCTATATCGGTTACCTTGGTTCTGCTGCGGATAGCCTCATTTCTGATGCGATCACGCAGAGAAACTCCCAACATAGCCCTCTCCATTGCCCTTTGGGTGACTTTGAGCCTTCTTATGAGGCCCATTGTAAGCGACCACGTTTCAGTGCCATATGTCATCACTGGCAACACACACTGGTCAAAGACTCTCGTCTTGAGAAACTGCCGGATAATGGACGAAAAGATGTGCCGACGCTGCCCAGCCGAGTCGGATTCGACGATTGGACTAAATTGTAGGTCATTGTAACGGATTGATATTATGAATTATTATTAATTGATTATTGTGACATTCTTAACTTAAATTTAAATTTTTGTTTTTTTTTTTTTTAATTTAATTTATATGATGTGAAATATTAACTTTTAATAGTATTGTTTAATATCTTTAATATTTTGTCGCAAATTTTTTATATTTCTTAAGTTCGCGTAAGAGGTGTGAAAATTATGTGACGGTTATTATTATTATTATTTTAATTATTGTTTATTTCATTGCTGTGCCCTTACAGGGTTCATGTAGAACTGTAATATATAATTTAAGAACTGTATACTAACATGAGTGCAATAAATGATTTGAATTTTGAATTTTGACCTCTTTCTCGAAGTTGGACCTACCTAACTGGACAGTCTGTCCTAGGTATACATAATCGTCTACAACTTCGAGCGTAAAGTGTTCGATTGTAATGGCAGTTGGTACTCTAAGGGCAGTACTTTAAGTTTTAATTCTAAGATATTGTTTAAGTTTTTTAAATGTACTTATGTTAAAAGTTGTATTTTGTGTTCTTTTTGGCAATAAATTTATTTGAATTTGACATGATCTTCGTCTTATCCATGTTCATTCTTAGACCAACTCGCTCGGAAGCTTTAATGAGGTCATCGAGCATCGTACTTAAGTCCTCCATGGTATCTGCCATGACTACTATGTCGTCCGCAAACCGAAGGTGAGTGATGTACTCGCCGTTGATGTTGATGCCTAGCCTTCTCCAGTCCAGAGTCTTGAAAACATCCTCCAGTGCGGCGGTGAACAGTTTTGGAGAATTACATCTCCTTGCCTGACTCCTCGCTGCAGCGGAATAGGTTTCGAGTTCTGGTCCTGGAGTCGGACTGACATAGTGGCGTTCTCGTACAAACACTTCAGTACTTCGATATAGCGGTAGTCAACTTGGCACCGCTGGAGAGACTGTAATACAGCCCAGGTTTCGACCGAATCGAAGGCTTTCTCGTAGTCCACGAACGCTAAGCATAGAGGCAGGTAATACTCCTCAGTCTTCTGTTTAACCTGGCGGAGCGTGTGGATGTGGTCTACGGTACTAAAGCCTCTTCGGAAACCGGCTTGTTCGGGAGGCTGGAAGTCATCTAGCCTGCGTACGAGACGATTTGTGATGACTCTTGAAAACAGCTTATAGACAAGGCTCAGAAGTGAGATGGGTCGGTAGTTCTTCAGCAGGGTGTTGTCAACTTGTCACCCTTTTTGAAGAACAGCACCACCTGTTCCATGCCTTTGGCGTTCTTCCTTCCAGTAAGACGGAATCGAACAACTTCTGAAGGGCCGTAAGGGCCGGTTTTCCACCCGCCTTCAGGAGTTCGGCTATTATTCCGTCTTCACCGGGTGCCTTGTTGTTCTTGAGCTGTTTAAGAGCCATTACAATCTCGTACAGGCTGATGTCCGGGATGTCCTCGGTATAGTGTCGGGTTAGTCTAGCTCTAGGGTCTTCCGCCAGACCAACTTCGGGTCTGCGAGTTGACATGTAAAGCTGTGCGTAAAAGCGCTCTATCTCACCCAGTATCTCAGGTTTAGAAGAAACGATTCTACCATCTTCAGTCTTTAACTTGGCGAGCTGGCTCTGCCCAATAGACAGATCTCTCGAGAACACTTTAGAGCCCTTATTACGCTGGATGGCTTCTTCAATACGATTTGTATTGAATTGGCGCAGATCGCGGGTACGGGACTTGGAGATCTGTTTATTGAGCTGCCGGTATAGGGTCGCATCGGCTGAAGACTGTAGGACCATTTCACTCCTTTCCTTCATGAGCTTCTGAGTGGAGCTAGAGAGCCTTTTAGTTCTGTTGGTCCTTTGGGCCTTGAAGAACTTAGACCCAGTGGCACGGACAGTTTCCACAAACCCGTCGTTCAGTTCGTCCACATCGCCACCTAGGCAATTGAAACGGTTTTGAAGTTCGAGCTGAAAGCTCTCGGGGTTTTGAATTTGGTTTGATGCTGGACGGAGCGTAGACTTCATCAATCTATAGCGCTCTTGCTTGACGCATATATTCAATGTGCCTCTTACCAGACGGTGATCGCTCCCGGTTTTAACCGTATTGATCACAGAGACATCATTGAATATATGCTTCCTCGTCGACATGATGAAGTCAATCTCGTCTTTAGTCACACCATCGGGACTCATCCAGGTCCACTTTCTGTGCTCGCGTTACTTGAAGAAGGAGTTCATCATGTAGAGTCCCTCCTTCTCCAAGAAACCAGCCAGTAGTTGGCCCCGTTGGTTCCGACTTCCAACCCCAAATTGCCCCACTATCAGCTCATCACCATCTCTCCTGCCCAGTTTAGCGTTGAAATCTACCATGACAACGGTGAAGTAGGTTTTGGAACTATGCATGGCCTTAGATATATCTTCATACATAGCCTCCACCTCGTATGACCTGTATGACAAATATTATGAAATACAAATTCATTGATAAAATGGAATGGACGAAGTTCATCTACATACAAGTTTGTACGGAACTATCGGTGCGCGAGTCAGACTCACACATGTCCGACTTTTTTTCATTCAAACACCACTATCGATGTTAGAACTCAAAGTCAACATGCTGCTAACCTTTGTCCAATTTATACCTCGCAGCCAGTAAGTATCTGCAATAGGATAGCATACCTATGCCGTATTGTATGCACCTGAGGCACCGTTTCATATTCATGTGTACGACGACACGCGTTTGTGGAATCAAAGTGATTGTTAGGAGCTCGTAGTATACTCGCCTGAGGGTGACCTGTGCTAGTTAAAGATACCATCCTCATCACTGTAACTAATGAGATCTGTTTGTTTTAGTAGATAGTTTTATGGACATAATGGAGTTCTAATTCAAATTCAACAAACAAGAATGATTACATAAAAATAAAAGTACCCGCAAGGCAGGCTTCGTCAAGGTTTACAAAAACACATCTCCCTAGAGGCATGGTTAGGTAAGACAATGATAGAATCCGCAACAGGCTTCGTCAACAAATCAAAAACGTCGTCAAATTCAAATTTAAAAATCAGTTTGATCAAAATGTTTTCCATCCATAATACGCCGACGCGCATGTGGATGGATTCCACGCCACGCTGCGCAAGCGCTGCGCCGCGACGCTCCGCAGAGTGCGCGCCAGCCGCCACGGTCTCCTGGCTGTCGTGGCAGAGAGATGGGACAGCGCCCTAATCAGGCACTGGACCTCTCAGCACTTAAGTTTAGGTACTAACATAGTTATTTAAGTTTATTGTAATACTAACATCTATGCATTATTTTGTCCGAAATAAATGCTTTTTATTTTTATTTTATTTATTTTATTATATAATATTATGAATAATTTACTCTAAAAACAAAGTTTAAACCGACTTTAATTCAGTACTTCGCCAAGCCACATAGGTACTTGAGAATTTCCTTTCGCACAGTCATGATCATGAACTGCTCTCCGAGAGCAAACGCATTGATTATTACAGAAAAAAGCCCAAGTCGCTATGTATGGGCTTGTAATGTGCTATTTATAGGTTTAAATAATAAAGTGTCAAAGTTTTTGGAATGTTTTGTCCATGTCTTTTCCAGTTTTTCAATTCGATGATGCACCGTCGTCATACCATAGGCCTTTAATTTAACCTAACAAACCTACATTACAAAGTTTAACTATAGCCTTAAATATCATGAAAATAATAGTACATTATGATACAAGTGTGCTAAGTTGGTCATTACACTCGAGTCGGTTTTTAAGCCTGAGCCGAAGGCGAAGGCTTAATGGAGACGAGAAGTGTAATGACCAATGCTCACGTGTTTCATACGACGTTTTTCAACACATTTGCGAGGAAAAATAATAATAATAAAAAATGAAAATGTTAAAAGATATGTAATGAAAAGGCACTAGTGCGATAATGTAATGTAAAAGTCACGGCATGGGTAATATTCTGCATTATTTTGCTAATATTTAAAAAGATATGTAATGAAAAGGCACTAGTGCGATAATGTAATGTAAAAGGCACGGCATGGGTAATATTCTGCATTATCAGTGTAAATACGCTGTAATAAGACCTACTTTACGAGCAGGTGTGTTGAAAAATACCTTTACAGCAACCAAAGGCGAAGGTGAACCACCAAGGAAATCTTCTACCAATTTCTCCTTGCCTATCATGGGGATCGAGTCGGGGAAGTACTTCTCGAAAAACCCAAGAAGCTTCTCCTCATTATCGATAGTCTTGAAGTTGGTGAACGGCATGAAGAGAGTCACGGTCCAAGAGCAGTCCTGGTTCGGTAGGGCGATCATCATGAAGTTGCCTCTGGGCCAGATGTGGAGGTAGTTTGCTGGCATCTGAAACTACCATGCGATTTGTAAGATATTTATTTACAAGATTTTCTTTAATTTGCACTGTTGTCAAGCATTTTTTAGTGTTCCGTACCAAAATTGGTCCAACGGAACACTTATGCGATCACTCGGAGGCTGTCCGTCTGTCACAACCAGTTTTTAGGGTTCCGTAGCCAAATGGCAAAAAACGGAACCCTTATAGATTCGTCATGTCTGTCTGTCTGTCTATCTGTCCGTATGTCACAGCCACTTTTTTCCGAAACTATAAGAGCTATACTGTTGAAACTTGGTAAGTAGATGTATTCTGTGAACCGCATTAAGATTTTCACACAAAAATCGAAAAAAAACATTAAGTTTTAGGGGTCCCCATACTCAGAACTGTAACTCAAAAATATCTCTCTCTTCAAACCTATACGTGTGGGGTATCTATGGATAGGTCTTCAAAAATGATATCGAGGTTTTTAATATCATTTAATATCATTAAACTGAATAGTTTGCGCGAGAGACACTTCCAAAGTGGTAAAATGTGTGTCCCCCCACCCCTGTAACTTCTAAAATAAGAGAATGATAAAACTAAAAAAAATATATGATGTACATTACCATACAAACTTCCACCGAAAATTGGTTTGAACGAGATCTAGTAAGTAGTTTTTTTTTAATACGTCATAAATCGTAAACCGCAATTTATTTCACGGAACCCTTCATGTGCGAGTCCAACTCGCACTTGGCTGCTTTTTTTTTTATACGTCAATAATCGTAAACCGCAATTTATTTTACGGAACCCTTCATGTGCGAGTCCGACTCGCACTTGGCCGCTTTTTTAAACTATAAGTAGGTACCATCTCTTCCACACCATATTGTTTCCCTTCGCAACTCTTATTGCGTTTCTGCAATGCAAAGTGTGTCTTAAAGTGAAGGAAATAAAGTCGAGTTGACATTGTACAAAAAAGTTGTAAATATACGAGTTTGTGGCATTTTAAAAATAGTTTGTAAGTACCAATTAAGTGTGTCAATTGCATTAAAGCATGCTTTTAATTTTCCTATATTGTTGCCAATTGTTTTATTCACTTCTTGTAATGTTCTGAGATACTTTAATAAAACATAAACATAATAGAACCTGGTACTAAAGTTGGTTACTGAAATATTTGGTGACAAAATGGGAAAATTAAAAGTACCTACATAGTTATGCCTTAATTATCGCACTTCATTAGTACAAATTGTTTTGTTCTATGGATTATAGTTATGTTTATATGTATCATTTAAATTTCCTTTATTTGATAAATTAAAATAAGTACCTAAGTTACTTTCTTTTAGAACTTTTAGAAGCGCTCAGGCTAGGGATGACACTGACTTCAGCTGAAAAGGGACATGTTACCGCCCTTAGATTTATTATGTCATTAAATATTTAATTAAGAAATTCGAGTCAAGCCTGGAGTTATTAACGTGCTTGCGTGTAAGACGTTTATGATATCGCTGTTTAAACGAAGTTTATTACGGCTGTGTATGTAAGACATGGTTAATTGCGCGGTAATCTCGTCTAAATAAACTCGCTCTCTGAAAGCGCGTATTTGTTTAGTCTTTGTCTTTCTTTTCAGCGGATTAATTTCGGTACATAGGTATTTATGAGAGGATTGAAACGATACATATTTTTGCACTTGACTGTACTCATTTTCTTTGATTTTGTGTGTATTCTTGAGTCAGATGACTCAAGAGAGATCCAAGTGAACTTTTTACTTACCTACTGTACTAATTACTATTTACTTACCTCCTGTACTACAGGACCGGTCACTTTGGAACTCTTTGGGGGAGGCCTATGTCCAGCAGTGGACGTCTTTCGGCTGATATGATGATGATGATGATGACTCCGCCACTATCATCAGCCGGTATGCACAGTTCCAGGTACCCATGCTCGATGTACTTCTGACTGTAGTCGAAGAGGGGTTGTTTCATCATACATTATTATGAACTTACAGGCAACTGCTGGAACTAAAGGATTAGCTTAACTTACTCCGCCACTTTCATCAGCCGGTATGCACAGTTCCAGGTACCCATGCTCAATGTACTTCTGTAGTCGAAGAGGGGTTGTTTCATCATACATTATTATGATATGAACTTACGGGCAACTGCTGGAACTAAGGGATTAGCTTAACTTACCCCGCCACTTTCATCAGCCGGTATGCACAGTTCCAGGTACCCATGCTCGATGTACTTCTGACTGTAGTCGAAGAGGGGTTGTTTCATCATGGCTTTGCGGACTGCTGAGAACGCCCCGTCTGCTCCAATGATCAAGTCAGCTGTCACATGCACGTTTTCTTTGTCAGGCCTGTATAAACAAGGTCGTATTAGAGAACGTTATAATATGTTTGATGTCTTTTTATTCTTAGAAACCCTTTGTCTTTACCGTGAGAAATTCTGAATTCTGTACTGTTGTTAAACTCTCTGGTGTTTCTGCACTATTGCACTAATGTTTTGTTCTGATATGGATAGGTACCTATACCTACTTATAACAAATTCAAATTGTTATTGTAGGCAACATGGTTGCAGTGCAGTAACTTCCTAACATTATCATATCATATTTGGGGGAAATATAGTTTAGGTTCACATAGCTTAAGTAAGGTCTAATTAGTTTGAATTTTTTTTTTCCGATTCTTTTTTTTTTCTTGGCTCCAATTATAAAAATGCCTTCAAATACTTGTACGCTTATAAAATTAGTCATAATATTCAATAAACTTTTGAAATCAGACGCCAATAGGGAACATTACGCAAAGCTCTTTGTAGGTGCCTAGGTGGCGACACTAGCAGCGTTGCCATTGTATCTCGTTCCCACTTGCGGTATTGTCTATGCAAGCATCCTTGTCACTCATTTGACAAACAATTGTGCATGTGTGTGTGAATCCCTATATTCCTATACTGGTTTACTATTAGTGGTAGTGCTGCCTCTGGCGGCAGAACATTGTGAGTTATGTTGAGATTGTAGAGGGATGAATTGTAGGTTCTAAGTAAAACCAGACATAGTTTCACCGAAGATGTTGTATTCTCGGTAGATCAAGTATAAAGAACAAGGTATACATTAGCTTATAGTACTTATAGATATTACTCAATTACGTGTGTCAGATGTTGCAGGGCGTAACGTTAAGTTACCGTTAATGTGTTAATTAGGCACATAGTACACCTTCCCCGGAAAGCTACTCTTCACCCCCGCAAACAAGAAAAAAAATGTGACAGACGTAATTTCGTTTAACATTTTTTTTTTATAAACTACTTACTTCTAATACTTAGACTTAGGTAATTATTTATTTTCAAAATACAATTTAGTGTTATTCTTATGAGTTATATATATTTTATTGCATTTTATAATTTTAACATTTGGTGACATATCTTCTATCACCTTATAAGGTCCAGAATAAATAGGGTCTAGTTTATTCCCTACTTGGTTCTTTAAAAGTACAAAGTCACCTGGTTTATATTTTATACAATTAACTTTCTTATCATATGCGATTTTCCTATTAGTTTTACTTAACAATAAATTATTCTTTGCATCTAAATGAGCTCTTTGTAACCTATACTTAAATTCTTTAGGATAACTTTCGTAGTTATAGAGAGGGTCGACAGAAGAAATAAGATTATTTGGTAATGTACATATCTTGCCGAAAACTAGTTCATATGGCGTGTATTGTGTCTCTGAATGTACGGTTGTATTGTATGAAAAACACCAATAACCTAACCAACTGCTCCAGTCGGTACTATTATTACTACATTGAATCCGGAGGTATGCTCCTAGGCTCTTGTGCGTGTTTTCAAGCGCGCCTATAGTTTCGTGATGATAGGCTGTTGAGTGTAACTTATTTACTCCTAATAACCTACAGATTTCAGAAAATACACTAGACATAAATTCAGTGCCTTGATCCGTAATAATATCTTTCGGTACTCCATATCTTAGAATAAAATTATTTACAAACGCTCTACTTACAGATTCAGTGACTTTTCTTTCCAAGGGGTATGCCTCGACGAACTTACTTAGTTCGCATTGAATTGTTAATACGTACTTATAGTTATAATTATCTACATCTAATGGTCCTACTATATCTAAAGATATCCTTTGGAACGAAGTATCTGGGGTACTAGTTATCGTCATTGGTTCCTTAATATATTTGTTAGTATGTTTATTGTTTTGACAATGTGCACATTTCTTTACATATTTGATTACGTCATGGCTCATGTTTGGCCAGTAATAATATCGTTTAATATTATTAAGCATCCTGTTTACCCCCGCGTGGCCACTGGTGGGTAAAAGGTGAAAGTCATTTAAAATAACTCTAATTTCGTCTCTATCATATACTTTCGTGACACCTTTTGTTACTAGGATCCTAGGAATATCACATTTATAATTAGCTAAGAATGCATTCACTTCCTTTTCATTTTGTTTGTCTTTTATTAATATAACTTCCTTTATATTTAACTTCTTGCAAAATACTTCTAATTCCCTCGCTAACACGCCTACGGTAGATAACGATCGGGTTATTAGATAAATACACGATTTGCTTGGTACGTACACAAAATTTCCTTTATCGCTTATAATTTCATTTTGACTTATTTGAGTAAACTTGTAATTTGCGCTTAATACAAGTTCTACACAATCCTTAGGTGCTTTGATGATATCCACAATTCTAGGTTGATCAAGCCTATTAGTTGCGGGTACATCAGGCACAACATTATTTCCATCGCACTTTTGCTGTGCGTGCAGTTTCCGTGTTTGCGCTCTCGTCATGACTGATACAACGTGTGCTCTATAATATTTTAATTCTTCACTATTCCTCGGTAAACGACTCAATGCGTCTGCAGCTACATTGTGTCGTCCCGGGATATATTCAATATCAAAAGTAAATTCTTCTAATGATAACCTGAATTTGGTTAACCTACTCGTGGGATCAGACATTCCGAAGAGATATATCAATGGTTTATGGTCAGTTACGATTTTAAAAGTTCTACCATATAAATACGGTCTAAAATGTTTTGTAGCCCATACAAAGTTAAAAGTTCTATTTCAATAATTGGGTATCGAGTTTCGGCTGGCTTCAAATTGCGGCTGGCGTACGCAATTACTTTTCCGTTACTATTTGAGAGCACAGCTCCTAGACCAGTTTTGCAAGCGTCTGTGTGTAAGGTAAAAACGTTACTACTAGAAAAATCTGGATAATCTAAAACTTGTGGACTTGTAAGTGCTTCCTTTAACTTCAAAAATGACGTTTCACATTCTGGAGTCCAGTCAAAAATTGCGTTTTTCTTTGATAATTGATTCAATGGATAAGCTATATTCGCGAAATTAGAAATGAACCGTCTGTAATAATTGGCCAATGCAACAAACCTCTTGACTTCATCTGTATTTGTTGGTCTTGGGTATTTATTTAACGCTTCTACTTTTGCTGGGTCGGGTTCTACTCCTTTTGATGTAATTTTATGTCCTAAATACATTATATCCTTACGTAAAAATTCGCATTTTAAGGGATTAAGCTTGAGGTTAGTGCTCCGAAATCTTTCTAAAACTTTAGTAAGATTCTGATTATGTGACGTCATAGAATTCCCTATAACAATGCAATCATCTAAATAAATAAAACACTGTTTATAATTTAAACCTGACATGGCTATGGTCATCAGCCTGGAGAAGACACTGGGGCTAGTCCGGAGACCCATAGGAGTTCTCTTCATCTGGTACATCTTGTCAGTCGTGAAAGCTGTGTACTTTCGAGAATCCTTGTCTAAAGCAAGTTGATAATAACCTTGTGAAAGGTCAAGCTTTGAAAAATATATGCTACCTGCGAGAGAATCTAAAATTTCTGTAATATTTGGCAGCGGGAACTTGTCATCTTGAATTTTGTTATTTAATTGCCTATAATCCACAACTAATCTCCACTTCTTTTCACCGGACTTGTCACTTTTCTTGGGAACAAGCAAAACGGGGCTGGACCACTCGGAAGTAGCCTCTTCAATAATGTCGTTGTCAAGCATATTTTGTATCTGAGTTTTGAGTTCCTTGCGTAAAGCATGTGGTATCCTGTACGGCTTGACGTACACGGGATTTACGTTATCTTTTAATTGAATCGTATGCTCTAGCAAGTTAGTGGTGCTGAGCTTATCACCTGGCAGATGGAAAACATCCGCGTATTTGGCACAAATTTGCTCTATGCTCAACTGTTCTTCTTCATTTAGGTAAGCTTTTAAATTTAGTAAACCTAGCAAAGTGGTTACCCTCTTGACACTATTTTTTCCTGAGTCAAAGTTGCAAATATCAAAACCACCTAAACTGTGCACCTTTAAACTTGATAAGTCTAGATCAACTGTCTCGTCAGTCGTATTTAATATTCGTACTGGGATACGACCTTTTTCTGGTTTCGAAATTATACCTGCGACGTAGACACCAGTCTGTATTTCTTCCGCCAATACTACGCAGTCTTCACGCAGTCGTGCGGGTACGCGCGTGACAATTTCACAACGCGGAGGAACGCTATGCACATAGTTGTACGAACTCCCTTCAATCGGTATTAAAACGGACTGTTCTCGTTCCTCCAAGGTCAAAATATTGTCTTTATAACTTATAGTTGCATTATAACGCTTAAAAAATGTTTGACCTAAAATTCCATCGGAAAAACACGTCATATTCCGAAAAACATAAAACTTTTCTTGGCAAATGAAGTCGTCAAAGTTAAGAGTTAAATAAATAAATCCCTCTGAAACTAAATCTCCACATATGCCTTTGATGGTAATTTTATCTGTCTGTATTTGCCTAAGAAGGTCAAGCCTGTTTTGTAAACATTCGTACTTTATCGTGCATATACTCGCACCGCTATCAATCAACAGACTTAATTTTTCCGTATTACCTATCCTACAGCTAACTGTACTAAAATTATTATAACTAAATATACCATTATTCATGTTATTCACGAAAAAACTGCATGTTATCATTATCGTTGTTATTCTCCGTCGTAGTAGGTGCAGTGTCATCGCATACGTGCTGTACACGTGCTCGCGGTCGCTGTCCGCCGCGCGCTGACCGCGCAAAATATTGCGGAGGACGTTGTACTGGATCGGGTTGCGAAACATACGGTATATTCGATCTATTTTTAGAATTTGAATAATACTGTGTTCCGTATGTATTCCTACCTCTATAAAACTTTTATAAAATTATCTCTATAATAGGGATAACGGCCATTATTGTTCCTGTAATAATTAAGAGGCTGGTTACGTCCATAGTGCAAAATCTGATCATCTGGTGGTGATGAGGTTTGCTCATCAATGGCTGTCCTAATGGCTTCTGGCAGTGACGTAAACTGCCTGGAAGATATTATGGTACTCAACTTGGGATCTGAGAGTCCATCAGCGAAACGCTTGATAGCTGACTTCTCGTTTATTGGACGTAGTATGTCATACCTACTGTCGTTGCCATCAGCCTGAGATATAGTCAAATTGACAAAAAGATCCTCTATCTCAGCTCCGTACGCTTCTACAGATCGCCGTCCTTGTCTAGCTCTATACAACTGAGACTGAATTGATTCGGCTGACTTTTTGGGCAACAAAAACTTACGCATGTCGATGACTAAGGCTTCTACGCTCAAGTATGACGTTTTTAATCGGAGTTTAGCGCTAGATAAAACTCTTGTTTTTATTACAAAGTCAATGAGCGTTTTCTGAGATTCATCGTTAATTAAGGAACTGTACATTAATATACCATCTACTAATTGTTTGGTAACGTCTTCTTGTCCCGTCATGATGGGCAACAAGGCGATAGCCGTTTTGATATCGAACCCTGATTTAGCCATCTTATTCTCCGTTTGAGATTCCGTGTCAACAAAGTCTAATAACGTCTTGATCCTAATATAAATTTCATTAATCTCGTCTACTAATGAATTACTTAACTGTATTTCCGAAGGACTTAACTTTAATTTTTGTTCTTTTAATAGAGACACAATATCCGCAGCTTGGCTAACTAATTGACTTGACTCGTCTAATTTCTTTCTACCGATTTCTTTCTGTCGCCTCTCTGGGCTTAACTTAACAATATTCTCCTTTAATTTATTCAATTGATCACGTACCTAAACTCTGTTTCTAGTAACATACTACAAGCCTACACTGCGAAATGGCTATAATATTAAATCTCGTATCTAAATAACTCAATTACATTACAATAATAATCTATATAAAAACTTACATTCAAAACGGGCAATGTACCGCGGTAAGTAGGTCATGCTGACGCTGCTCGACGACGTCGGCGCGGCCGGCACGTGTCGCTGGCTCGTGGAACTCGATGTGGCTGCATGTGGCTCCGAGGCTGCTACTGCTCTCGATGATGGGCCGGGCTTACCCTGGACACCCCGGAACATGGGCCGGGATAACCCTGGACACCGTTTGAAATGGGCCGGGATAACCCTGGACACCTCTTGTTTTGCGAGCCGGGAAACCCTTGACAACGCTCTTCTTTTTATACTGATCTTCGTAATATTTTTTTTCAAGTTTCTTCTTTAATAATTTTCTTGGATCTTCTTAATTTTCTTGCGTCTTCTTAATATGGGATCTTCTTTCTTCAAACAAAACTTGTTACGAAATTCTTCATTGACAATAAGTCTTCATTATTTTATCTCTTCCAGTAACTTCATTCTTCTGTTCACTCGTTGTAGCCGTTTCAATTTTTCGTCTTAATTTCTCGCTTGACAGTATGCTTCATTTTCCTTGGTCCTCTGGTAGGGTCGCCATGAGTTATGTTGAGATTGTAGAGGGATGAATTGTAGGTTCTAAGTAAAACCAGACATAGTTTCACCGAAGATGTTGTATTCTCGGTAGATCAAGTATAAAGAACAAGGTATACATTAGCTTATAGTACTTATAGATATTACTCAATTACGTGTGTCAGATGTTGCAGGGCGTAACGTTAAGTTACCGTTAATGTGTTAATTAGGCACATAGTACAATTGCGAGTAAATCGGTACAATGCCTCGAGGGTCTTTTTTAGATTTAACTTAGTTTTATTGTAATTTAATATAACCATAACGGCCCAAACCGCCTTGGACTTTGGTCTTAAACGATCTGCGGCCAGCGTTTTATCTGTTCATTGCGCGGTCGAGACGCGCAACGCACTGTGGTTAGTTGGGATCACGCGCAATGAACAGATAAAACGCTGGTCGCAGGTCGCTTAAGACCAAAGTCGTGGCCAGGGGGTAAACCATAAATATATCTACTAAGATGCGTCCAAGCAATGTTAGAACTCGGGATTTTGTGTTTATTCTAGGTATATATTGAGCTTACTGTGGGACTTGATCGATTTGTGTAAAATGTTCCTGTCATATGTCTTTCTCTATTTAGTTAATATTGAACTCTGCTCCCAAGTCCTCCATCGTGAAAGTGTTAACACATATATTAAAGAAAGAAAATACATTAAAGGCAGATACATTTCTGAAAACCATGTAGCGCCATGATACTCACTTCTCGAATGTTAACGACCCTTTTCGCAAATTGGCTTCCACCAATTTATGATTGAAATGCGTCTCGACGTTCTGGTAATTTTCGGATTCTGAAAATTTAAATATGAAATGTACTTACTCGTTAGTAAATGCTTATTCTGTGGTTATGTGTGTGGAGCGAAGGGATTTGTTAGGTTTACTTGTATTATTTGCTTTTGTGTATAATATTTACTATAATATATAATATTTAAATGAGGCTGTCCGCAGCAGAACCAAGGTAACCGATATAGCCCTCCAAATCGCTAAACTTAAGTGGCAGTGGGCGGGGCACATTGCACGTAGAACCGATGGCCGTTGGGGCGGAAAGGTTTTCGAGTGGCGACCGACCACGTACCGGAAGGCGTGGCGTGGGTAGGCCCAAGGTAAGAATAAGAAGAATAAGAATAATTTATTATGGGACAAGCACATGATTACAGATTATACAGACATTATCCGTGGGGCTCCAAACTAGGCTGAGCCTGTATCTTGGGACCCACTGAGTCGGTTAACAAATCTCTTCAGACACACGTCACAAGAAGCACGACATGAAAGTAACAAACAAAGTATAAATTAAACATTAGATATAATATGAGCGCTGCTAACTTATCAAAGGGAACACAAATTCATCATTAATAAAAACAATAATTATGCTGTTTTTTTTTGTACAAAGAGAGTTTGTGTATGAGAGTGTGTGAGTGTGTACGCGTGTGTAAGTGTGCGTGAGCGGGAGTGTTTACGTAAGTGTATGTTGAATTGTCAGGTACGTATTGGAAAAAGCAACCTTAGATGCAGGGACAGATTCAGCAAACCATTTCCTTAGAGTGGACTTAACTTTGCGTATGGTGCATTTTTTTATGTCACAGACTTTACAGACAGCATTATAAACAAAGGGGTGGATGAAGAATGCGGGGCGTTGGGCATGTGCCGAGTTGACTGAGGGAATGGGGACTCTATATATGAGTCTACTCGTGATGCAGTCTATAAGTGGTAAATTTGCAGTACTTCTGTGGACTCTAATGACGCATTCATGATAAACAGTTGCCTTACTCCAAGGAGACCTGTTTCTTGATAAAGAGTGTCCGTGGGAAAGCGAAAAGGTTATCTCATCATTACCTTGATAACTGCTCGTTGCGATCGTTCAAGGTCAAGAAGTGCTGTCTTACCAGCGCTGCCCCAGTCCGCAATACAGTATTGAATAATTGATTGGCACAGCGCGTGGTAGGTAGGTTAAGGTGATGACCTGGTAAAGGTCGCGGGTGGCGCACTCCTTGGGGGAGGCCTATGTCCAGCAGTGGAAGTCTTTCGGCTGATATGATGATGATGATGATAATATTGACATATTCATAGCGTACAATAAAACAGAGCTTTAGCACTTTATAAAGAGTACCTAATAAATAATTCTATTCACTCTCTACACATCGACCTCCAAGATCTGATTCTGTAACTTGTTTTAAGCTCACCTCAACGCTCACCCACATTTATACCTTGACACCGCGATGCGTACTAACTAAGCGTAGGTAGAGGTCTAGTTTCGTAACGGGTGACCGGCGGGGTGAGCCGCATTAACGCGTAGGGAATAACAGCCCAGGTAACTAATTAAACGCACGTTAGGACAACAACTCAATGTAATTTTTACATACAAAGGGTGACATTTGGATCTACCTGACGCGCGTACAATGCGTTACGTGATCGACCTGCAGGGTGCAATGGGAAACTTTCATGGGACTTTAAATTCGAATAAATTGCACTCAATCGATGCGGATATACGTAGAGATAGCATACAAAAGAAAAAAAATGGTTATATTAACTAGTTTTATCTCACGTTAAAATGACGAAAAAACTTAACATTTTTTTCGATAAAATAACATAACAGTTACACAGAATATTAAATTAGAAATAATAATTTGTATGACAAGTACAGACTTAAACGCAAAGTTTGTTGAGATTGCAAATTAATGACTTACTCCATAGTAAACGCGCCGAGAATATATGCTGTGACGTCATAGCATAAGCCCGTTTAATATATAGAGCGTTTTCGGGGGGTGCCGGCGCGTGCAGATTTCAAATGCATATAATATCAGAAAAATAAATCATAAGAATGTTTTAATGCTACAGTTGTTTTAATGCTGGATTTTACTTTTGATTTTCGTAATAAAATAAAAAGATGCAAGTTCCCTATTGGGAATGGAGGAATACCGTGGAATCGGGTTACATTAGGAAAAATGGGGCTACTTTGATCATTTAGAATGTAGTATAAAAACAAAACGATTTGAAATTAAGAAGATTTAATTGAGTATACAGCAAGATAGATAACTAATATATTCACTGCCACAGTTCACCTACAAGTAAAAGCAATGATTTCGGAGTAAAACCTATTTGATCAAAGTCGCCCCGCGAATCAAAGTAACCCCACCCCATTCCACTGTAGTTATTTGTGTCACAAGGGAGCAAAATAGTATATTTACGGCGAGGGCGGTGAATTGAATCCTGAACGTAGCGAGGGATCCTAAAATAGAATCCTGAGCATAGCGAGGGATTCTAACGTAGGATCCTGAGCGTAGTGAGGGATTCAAAGTGTTAACGCCCAAGACGAAAATAATTTCGCTCCTGAGTGACACGTGTAACTTTTCACACAGACTATGAGGAAAAAATTTGCAAAAAAAAAAACAAAAACAAAAAAAAAGAAACAAAAGTAAAACAAACCAAACCAAAAAAGAACAAACAACAAAAAAAAACTAAACAAACAGAAACAAACAAAAAAAACAAATGAAAAAAAAAAACAACAATAAAACTAAAAAAACAAGAAAAACAAACCAAACCAAAAAAACTAAAAAAACTAAAAAAAGCAAAAAAAAAAAACAAAAACAAAACAAAACAAAAAAAGAACAAACAAAACAAGAAAAAAAACAAAAAAAAAAACAAAAACAAACAAAAAAAAAACAAAAAACAAAAACAGAACAAAAATAACAAAATAAAATATACCTACTTATATATATATACGTTTGTCGATTACGATGAAATTACAATCGATTATTTTATTAAGATTCTGTTGGCACACTGCGTAAATGCTACAAGCCAATGAATTTTGGCATCACAAAATGTAAATGCCTCGTACGATATAGTTTGAGTGTGTTTGTCTATTCCTAAGTCTTATTTGTACACTGTTCCTTTTGTATAAAATGTGATGTTGAATAAAGTTTTTCTATATGTCTAATAAATTAAAAAAGTAGCTTGAACAGAAAAGTAGCATTTTGCTCCCTTTCGTCGGGGACCAAAACTTACTTTTCTGAATGAGAGGTGTGAAAAATATCAGAAGTGCCTGTTTATTTTTTTGGTGATCGGAATAACCTTCCTTAGCACCAGAAAAAAATTTAACAGTTTCCTCCTTCAATTTGGGTTTAGGGCAGCGAATAAGAGACTTTCCTTGATCCACCTCATTTTATTAAAAAATATCTTAAATATCCGTGGTTAACTGACACTGGCAATGATATTGACTGCTGCAGCAGCTATATTTGTCATTGCAAGAGTCAGATATTAAAAAAAAAAAAAATATGAGACGGATCAAGGAAAGTCTCTTCGCTGGCCTAAACCCAAAACGTAAGTGAGGAAACTTTTTATATTTTTCAAAAATAATTAACGCTGCTGAAAAGTCTGAATTTTTTTTCTGGTGCTAAGGAAGGTTATTCCTATCACCAAAAAAATAATCAGACACTTCTGATATTTTCATCCATTCCCAATTAGTTAATCTATATAGACAGTTACCTTGCAACAGCAGTCCATTTAGATAATTTCGCCCGACGGAGTAAATGCACTGAAAACAGATAAGTAGTTAAGTAATAACGTTAGTTTGAGTTCCGCCGTGGTGACCATAATACCAAGATCATTGGCGTGTGCTTGAAATAATTAGGTGTTCAATTTGAAATATAATATAATCCGCGGCATTTAACTAAGCAATTCTAGAAAGCTTTGTACATAGTTACCACGTCGATTAAGCTTTAATTTTTCCTATATTGTTACCATTTTTTTTATTAATTTTCAAGATCACTGTTTTATATTCTTTAAAATTAAGAAACTCAGACCAAGTCTTTGTTCTGAGTTAAGAAAGTATAAATAACAAAAACGTAACTACCAAAAATAACAATAGGTAAAGTTAATATAACAGAATAACTTGGTAACAAAAATGGAATAATGAAAGATAACTTAATTGACGTGGTAGGTAACTATGTACCTACGTACAAACTTTGCTAGAATAGGCATGATGCCACATGTTAAAATTAATAACGTACCTAGTGTTGCTAAATGGATAGTAAACCCAATTATTGTAATAAAGTATAAGATATGGACCTTGAAAGTTTAGAAATAAATATGCATTTTTTTATTGTCCAAGAGAAAATGTAAAGCTACTAATACAATCCTTCGGCCATTTTCCAGATTTGTGTCTTGATTTGTTCTTTAATTGTAGTTGCTCCCATACAAACATTTGTTCCTCTCCAAAAACTGGTTCGAATGGCATCGTAAAAAAATCTTAGGAATCATCCCTATTGCTCAACTAGTTGCCTGAGCGGCTTCCGAGAAAACGCTAATTTCGTACGTTCTCATGGATTCTCTGTATTGAATTACTTTCTGGCCTGCCTTTAATTTTCCACCACTACGTAGGTACCTTACCTAGTTTCTACAACAATAGGGGTGTAGACTCAAAATGTATTATTACTTCAAAAGAAAGAAGGCAAAAAAATATGTCTAATTACGAAAATCCCATTCGAATATCTCAAAAAATTACGAAGCTACAACCTTTTAAATGTTGCTTGTTAGAGAGAGAAAACGCTCCGGGGTCGTGACGTCACGAGCGTCTAGCGTCATAGTAAATGACAATCGTTTCATATTAAAAGTGTGTTTTGCGGAAAAGGGACAGAACATACCCCCTCTTAAAACTTTGGACGCTTTTAACTTTGTGATTATTTAACCTCTTGCGTTGCTTTTTTCTCCATTTGACTACATTTTTAATCCTTTTTCGAGAAAATGCAACATTATTAATTACTTTATATAGTGTCTACACCCTTGTTATCTAGCCATGTAAAAAATTAAGCCTTGGATCTATCCATAAATGACCTGCTGAGGTCGTAATGCCATAACGACTTTAATGAGTGTCACGAAGACATTTCCTTTGGCGAATAAAAACCAATTATGATATGACAACCTGACCCTAACCTGATTAGTCCCTGCATCGTAGGTACCTTGAACAGTCGCCATCACATACATCGGAGCAAACAAGCACGTCACAAACATCGGAACACACCTCTATTTTCAAGGCATTAGGGTGCATGTGCCGATATTTTTGAACACCTATAGTGTACCGATGTATGTGATGGCGACTGTACCATGACGACCGGTTACCCTAGTTGGTAGTGATGCTGCCTACGAAGCGGAGGGTTCTGTGTTCGAATTCCGGTATTGGCAAATATTTGTGTAATGAACAATATTTGTTTCTTAGTCTAGGATGTTTTCAATGTATTTAAGTATTTATATCTATTAAATAGATCGTCGTCTAGTACCCATAAATAACACAAGTCTTATTGCACTTACCTTGGGGCTAGTTCGATTTGTGTAAGCATTTCCCTTAATATTTATTTATTTAGGTAATATTTTTTTATTATCCTACGTTATCGCGTAGGTACCTATCTAGCCAGTGTCAATGGAGATGGCTAGGGAATCCCATTGTTCAGCAACATCTGATAATCCAGGCCCTCGTCTTTGAGCGGAGCGTAGAAAACTGCAAACCAGAGGGCCTACCGCGAAAGGCATTCGAAGTGTCCCCTCTCTGTCACACTCTCACTTAGGAGTTCGTACGTAAGTGCGACAGATAGGGAAAACTTCGAATGCCGTTCGCGGTAGGCCCTCTGGTTAGTCCTAGCGTCGTACGGTACCTATAGCATAAGTATTCCCGTCTAGCCTATGTATCATACAAGCTCGCATGGGGATTCCATGGTTTTGGATCATCAGCTCCTCCAGTCTCTTGTCTTAGGACACGGCGGCGACAGCAGCAGAGGACCTCACACGGGAGTATTGGTCACATAGGAGTGAGAGGCCGCGATCCAATATTTTGCATAAGTCGAAGAAAAAGTTATGTTGCCCATACAAACCTGGTTAGTCCTAGCATCGTAGGGTATCGCGTAGGTAGACCCGTCTAGCTTGTGTATCATACGAGCTCGCATGGGGATTCCATGGTTCTGGATCATCTGCTCTTCCAGTCCGACGTCCTTCAGCGCCGTGCGCCCGCGCACCGACAACGCCAGGTTTATCGATCTGCCCCGAGCCAGCGGGGTTTTTCGTATATCTGGGATAATATATTCATTATTTAACACTCGCTTCGGTAATGTTATGAATGTGAACATAGTAAAAGTTTGTCAGGATTATAGCAAATATTCGTGTATTATGTTCGTGATTTCTGCTTACCCCTTCTTGCAATAGGCGTGATAATATTGTCTTAAAGTAATATAAACGTCCTAATGGTTGACACCTTAAGAGCAATGCCTAGCTGAGCAACTTTTGAATTCCCAAATTTTTGACGCAATGTTTATGTCGCACTGTTGTGGGCGGCGGGAGCTGTCTATGCGATAAGGACAACTGCAGCTCGAACTAAACTTCCCACGCAAAAAACTCAAAAATCGAGGTTTCGCTCTCGACTATTTCCTCCTCCAAAACGCAACCAATCATCATAAAATTTTGGAAACTGCAAGAGGAAGTAATAATCTACGCCGTTATGTTTTGATTTTTTGCACATTTGTTGTTACATTTGTATACTGCGCCTTTTTTTGCAGCCATTTCAATTAAGCCGTTTTTGCAATTTTTGAGGCGCTGTAAGTTTCTTTAAAATAAAAAGATCCAAAAAAACGAAACATAGCGGCATAGATATTGATGATATTGACCTGATTTGAAAACATAATTTCTTTAGGTTCAAAAACCAGGGAGGAAACAGTCGAGACTTCGAGAGCATTTGTATGGCAAAATCGCAGATAGGCATTCCTTTTAATTCTAATAATTGACACCCTGTTCTACACAAAGACAAAATCTTAATAATTACTTGTTCGTTACTGTTTAGGGCAATATTGGGAAGAACGCTGGGAGGATAATGGATCATTGACACTGTTTGTAGGATGATGTTGAATCAATTGGTAACATTTATTTCCATTGATGCACGATTTGTTTTCCTTTCCAGTACTAAGAGTCGATCAGACACCGAAAGGTCGGTACAATAGAATATGATTAAAATATAAGGACACTGATGAAAGTACCCAGCTAAGTCGGGTTCGCTAATCCCATAGACTATATTGAATAACCTGCTGGCTAGTCCCCGCTGGTGATTAGCGAACCCGACTTAGATTTGGTCTGACTCTGTTTAAAAATTGCAGATACTTCAGTATTTCATTTATCTTCTTAACTATCTGGAGCAGGAAATACAAAATTACCGCTTCATTAATACGTATGTATTTGTAATACAAATATCGTAGGTATCTAATGTGCCTATACAACGAATGTAGGCACTTATCTAAATTGAGTGTAATTGCAAGGTCAACATGTCAATTTATAAATAAGAAGCATTCATAAAATAGGAATCTGGCGGTCATCTCAGTAGGTATTTATAATTTTATGGTGTTATCTATACCAAAGACTAAGTAGGTTACCTAATGCACATAAACACTGCTAATCATCATCCTCCTAGCGTTATTCCCGAATTTCCCGATTGTGCACCTAAACGAGCACGGGGTCCGCTTTGACGCATGATCCCAAGATTAGATCGGTTACCTCACGATATTTTCCTTCACCGAAAAGCTAACGGTAAATATTCCGTACCTACATTATGTTCCGACTTCCGAAAAATCTCATTGGTACGAACCGGGATTCGAACCCACCACCGCCGCTTGACAGGCGCATGCCTGAACCACTAGGCTACGGTAGCTTACTGTCAATGTCTATTTGTCTATTCTACACAATATTGCGTTCCTTTAAATTGATTAGTCTGTTGTAGCCGTTGTAGCTAACTAAATAGACGGGGTATTAGTATAATTGGGCCATTTTACGGAAAGTTGTACACTCAATTTTTTTTATAATTTTGATAAAGCCTAGTTTTCTCTTCGAACCTAATTGGAGAAAAGAAGTGTCCTTAATATTACAACTTTTTGTAAAATGGCCCAATTAGCATGTCTACACAAATGGTACTAGTTCAGTTCTCATTTTAAAACAACATAATGGAATAACATGAAACTTTTTATACACGATGGGATCCGCTATATATCTAGGTCGGAAACTAGTTTCTGTGCAAATTATCATATCATTGTGTCATCTACTATCCATAGTACAAGCTTTGCTTAGTTTGGGACTATGACCTAGGTCGATTTGTGAAAGATTGTCCACAAATATTTATTTATCTATTTATTTGGCAGATCCTATATCGTATACACAAAGTTTCATAGGTAAATAATTAATTCTGAGATAAAAATGCACACTCACCTTCTCGGTATTCGTAAAGATGGACCCGATGACCTCTTTTCGCCAAATACAGAGCCTCCAAGGACCCAACCTATAAAACAGCATATTATGCTAAACAAATCAGGATAAAATTCTCGAACGTAGGTAGGTAGGAGCTAGCAACATTTTATTTTTAAAGTAAGATAAGTTTCTGTCAAGTATGAAATTATGTGTACAAGCTTTTTTTGCCGACTGTACTTTTTTGTACAGTCACTCGTTGAGAGGATACCGATAAACCCAAAAAAACCGGCCAAGTGCGAGTCGGACTCGCGCACGAATCAATAAAAATATTTATTTTATTTTGTTTTTAGTATTTGTTGTTATAGCGGCAACAGAAATACATAATATGTGAAAATTTCAACTCTCTAGCTATCACGGTTCTTGAGATACAGCCTGGTGACAGACAGACGGACGGACGGACGGACAGCGAAGTCTTAAGGCCTCCACACACCGGTCGCGCCCGCGACCGGTGTGATGAGGCCTTATGTAATAGGGTCCCGTTTTACTCTTTCAGTACGTAACCCTAAAAATGACGGGCTAATCTTGTAGTTTAGGAGTTTCTGTGGCTACCTTCTGTCTCCATCACCAAATTTACTCGGTGTAACTACTAACATAAGTATGCTATTTCAGCCGAGTCGGATACCAGCAAGTGGCTGAAAAATGAACACATAATGCTATAGGTACAATTACATATTTATATACGAACAGTGCAAGTTAAATAAAAGAGGGTAGGTATATTTTCAGCGTTCATAAGATGTTTGTTTATACGTGATTGTTTTTATACTCGTACAACTATCGACCTCTAAGCATTGCCGGATTAAGACTAAGTAATTGATGCTCGAATCAATCCCCGCCTGTGGGTCCTGTGTCCATAGGTAAACTAGTAGTGTAGTGCTTTTTCTGGTGCCCCCCAAGACGCCCTAGGTATCCTAAGCAATTGCTTAATTTGCTAAACTGGCACTGCCTTTCAAGAATTCGTTTGTGTACAAATTAATTAATTCCACTGTGAAACGAAAGTTACCAGTATAAGTTGATTATCTATCTACTTATGCTTAATTTTCATATTTAATTTAACTTATTTTTTTTTATAGAAATGTTTATTTGCAAGAATACGTAAAGGTGCCGACATTATTACAGAGCGCTCTCGTGTTATCGCATACAAGCGACGTGCACAGAAATGACGACCATGTTAAACCAACCGGTAAAAATATCCTCATCTTCCTTGGATTACCAGAGCGCTATGCCCAAAAATGTTAGACTTTAGACGCGAAAGATGACACGAAATTAAAAACACAAACTCGCAAATATTAACGAATAAAATCGTGAGTATAAATAAATATATGCCTCCAATATTACTCAAACTCCATTCCCGAAAATAGTCACAATAATATTATCAAGTTATAGGGTAGGTACTTGTACTTACTAAACCGCCGCCGACGATTGCCACATTTAGCTGTTGTTTCGAATGTCCATTTTGGAGTTGAGCCATCACTGTTATGATCAAATAACTTGAGTATAAATATGTCACTTTAAAATATGCACGAAATTCTCGCAAAACTAGAATGAAAATTCTATTAATTTATTCACTAAGAGGTGTCATCAATGCCGGGAGACACAAACTCGACTAAGGGCGGCCAGTAACACTCACTGATAGCTATAGCTGAGTGATAGCTATCCATTGAACCTTTTACAGTCAACATTTTAGATAAAGCAGCATACTGGCTCTTCAATGTATGCAATTAAAGCTAAAACTGTCACGGTGTTATAAACAAATCCATTATGCGCTTAATTGATGTAGACTCAGGAATCTAGGTTATTTACATAATGCTATTATGAATTGTATCCTTTTTTTGGCTTTAATTTTATTTTAATGCAAGACGTTTATCCCTCTGAGCGATAGTTTAATTTATTAGTAACTAAGTAGTTTGAATAATTAATGACCTAACTCGTTACGAACGTGCTTTAATAGTAAATACCTACCTAAGATTAAATAGTAAGTAAATATCTATTGCGAAGGACTTAGTGGCCTGCGAACCTGACTACTGATGATAGTTATCAGACTTATATAGGTATATGGGTATTGTGAGGTAGATTAATGAATTAGCGACTATTATATGATCTTGATCAGTAATTAATTATAGACTTAGTATTATTTATTCAAGTGATTGGAATTGATCATTGCACACTAATTGAGCTAGGTACTATGAGTATTACGTCAGCATCTAAAATCATAATTCGACTTCTCGAAATATTTATTAAGTGGGGAGTCTTGTTCAAAGTTGTAGAACAGGTCGTATGACATTGATTTGACGTTCGGTTTTGTGACGGCCCGTAGATAACTATCCGTTAAAGCAGGGTTTCCCAACCTTTTACCCAATGCGCCTATTATATATTATGCTAAAATACTACGCCCCCCCTAATGCACAGCGAAGATCATCTTCAACAAGCAATCTGTCCTTTTTCTACGACAAACGGACCCCCCCCCCCCCTTGGATCACTCTAAGGTAAAACACCAATGTCCGACACAGCACCATTGATCGACATTAAAAACGTTAACAAAAAAAATTAAGAGTAGATTCTCTTTTACGAGCGCATTTGAAGCATCAACAATAGACGAGGGTTATCTAGCTGTCATTGAGGATGACGTTTCATACATTCGTCCATTTTGAATAAAATGGCGGAGTGATATGTTTCGACCACGAGAGTTCTCCAACCAAAATCCAGTTTTGTTAGTGAAATCACTAAGGAGGTGAGTCAGATTTTTTGCCCATAACTTTTATTTGCTTTGCTTTATCGAAAATGTTAGTTATTTATAAAATTAAGATAGAAAATCACTACTTCTTAATCATTTCATTACAAGGGTAAAGGTTATATTAACATGTCAAAACACGCCTGTCGGTAATTTGAGTTTATTTCTTCGCTTGTTCCAATCGTCGACAAATGTCGAAACGTTTTTTTTTATTATTTTGTGCGCCTGTTGTCGCCACGGTATTTTCATGCTGGCAAACCGAAAACAACGCCATGAAGTTGACGGCGGTCCACCAACCTGAAATTGACGGTGGCGCCCTCTGCAGCAGAACCGAGTTATGGTGCTGAGGAAAGAGATCCAGCCCGCCACTTTTGCCTTCACCAGCGTCACAGACGGTCACATTGGTATCGTTCCGGTGTGGTTTCATTGTTCTTTGAATTAACGGTAACATACTAGTAGTTAAAATATTGTGCCACTCCCCAAAGTTGGTTACTTGATTTAAAATAAAGCTTAAAGTAGTTTTTCCTTCCATAATATGGCTGTATCTATTTAGTATCAATAATTAGTCTACAGTTTGCCTTTAAAATAATATATTGCACTTTGGTTAACGTTTATCGTTTGCTTATGATTTCCCATAAAATTGTATATTAGTTTAAGGTTGCATGTTTAATAATGTGATTAAAGAGTTGAATATATATTGTGTGTGTTTCTATTACGCCTTATTCTATTATTTAGCTATGTTTGTCCAGCACTCTAAAAATATAGTTCTTTCATTTAAATTGTCAAACTGCTTCCAATGATCGACAGCCGTGTCAATGATTGGATTTTCCATACGTTCCAATGATCGACAGCCGATGTGTCGATGATTGGATATTCTATATGTTAGTGTATATGTTCCAGTAACCGACATTGTTTTGCAGGAATGGTGCCAAAAAAAATTACACGCCTTTTCAAAATGCACAAGCGATAGAAGCAGTCAGAAAAGGTGCAAAAACTGCAACTGCTGTAAAAAATTGGTGTACCCAGAATTACATTAAATTTATTATAAGTTAATGAAAACGATTAAAAGACTGAACTTTCTGTTTCGTTTTCGATTGCCTAGGTGGCGATGTGGACGAATTCAACGACGGGTTTGTGGAAGCTATCCGTGCCACTGGGTCTAAGTTATTCAAGTCCCAGCGGGCCAATAGAACTAAAAAGCTCTCTAGCTCCACTCAGAAGCTCATGAAGGAAAGGAGTGAAATGACTCTGCAGTCTTCAGCCGATGCGACTTTATACAGGCAACTCAATAAACGGATCTTTAAGTCCCTTACCCGCGATCTGCGCCAATTCAATACGAACCGTATTGAAGAGGCCATCGAGCGAAATAAGGGTTCTAAAGTGTTCTCACGAGATCTGTCTATTGGGCAGAGCGAGCTCGCAAAGTTGAAAACTGAAGACGGGAGAGTCGTTTCTTCCAAACCTGAGCTTTTGAGTGAGATAGAGCGTTTTTAAGGCTCCTGAAGGCGGGTGGAAAACCGATCCTTACGGCCCTTCAGAAGTTGTTCGACACCGTCTTACTGGAAGGGAGAACGCCAAAGGCGTGGAACAGAGGTGAGGTGGTGCTGTTCTTCAAAAAGGGTGACAACACCCTGCTGAAGAACTACCGACCCATCTCACTTCTGAGCCATGTCTATAAGCCGTTTTCAAGAGTCATTACGAATCGTCTCGCACGCAGACTTGATGACTTCCAGCCTCTGAACAAGCCGGTTTCTAAAGAGGCTTTAGTACCGTAGACCACATACATATGCTCCGTCAGGTTATACAGAAGACTGAGGGGTTATGCCTGCCTATGTGCTTAGCGTTCGTGGACTACGAAAGAGCCTTCGATTCGATCGAAACGGGGCTGTACTACAGTCTCTCCAGCGGTGCCAAGTAGACTGACGCTATATCGAAGTACGGAAGTGTTTGTACGAGAACGCCACTATGTCAGTCCGACTCCAGGATCGGAGCTCGAAGCCTATTCCGCTGCAGCGGGGTGTCAGGCAAGGGGATGTTATTTCCCCAAAACTGTTCAGCGCTGCACTGGAAGACGTTTTCAAGACTCTGGACTGGAGAAGGCTAGGCATCAACATCAACGGCGAGTACATCATTCACCTTCGGTTTGCTGATGATATAGTAGTCTTGGCTGACATCATGGAGTTGAGTGTTATGCTCGAAGACCTCAGTTAAGCCTCCGAGCGAGTTGGCCTAAGAATGAACATGGATACGACAAAGATCATGTCAAACGTCCATGTAGTACCAACTCCCATTTCGATCGGACACTTTACGCTTGAAGTTGTAGACGATCAATCAAGAGGTCAATCGTCGAATCCGACTCGGCTGGGCAGCATTCGGGAAGCTACTCAAGCTACGGCACATCTTTTCGTCCAATATTCCGCAGTGTCTCAAGACGAGAGTCTTTGACCAGTGTGTGTTGCCAGTGATGACGTATGGCACGGAAACGTGGTCGCTTTCTATGTGCCTCATAGGAAGGCTCAAAGTCACTCAAAGGGCAATGGAGAGGGCTATGCTGGGAGTTTCTCTGCGCGATCGCATCAGAAATGAGGCTATCCGCAGCAGAACCAAGGTAACCGATGTAGCCCTCCGAATCGCTAAACTTAAGTGGCAGTGGGCGGGGCACATTGCAGTACCTAAGTCCAGAGTAACCCCTGTACCAAAGAGTAGCGAAGGATCCGACGTGACAGGGTATCGGCCTATTGCGGTACTGTCGGTGTTCGGCTAATTATTCGAATCCATAGTGGACCATCTTATCACTCAGCAGATCACAGTTAAAATGGATGACTCTCAGCATGGTTTTCGTCGAGGTCGGTCAACAACGACGAATCACGTAGTCTTAGTCGATTACATAGCCGAAGCTTTGGATGCTCGAATACAGGTAGATGCAGCTTAGTTTGACTTTCGCAAAGCTTTTGATCTTGTAGATAACGATATCCTCCTGCGCAAATTCGCAGATATAGGATTTGTACCTAGGCTCTTAAAATTCTTTGCCAGTTATCTACAAGATAGAAAACAATACGTCAAACTTACTGGATTCGAGTCCCAAACATAAACACTCGTTCTGGTGTAAGTCAAGGCAGCACGCTAGGGCCTACCCAGTTTTTAATCATGATTAATGATCTGCCGAGCACCGTCAGCACGGCTAAGTGTTTAATGTTCGCAGATGATATAAAACTTTTCCACCATGTTAGGGACGACAATGACCGAGTACGTCTACAGAATGACATAGACGCTTTTGCTAAATGGAGTGATAACAATAGACTGGACTTTAACGCCTCGAAATGTGAATATATAACTTTTGCTAGACTCCGCTCACCAATCGCTACTGAGTACAACCTTCGCGGCAACCCACTCCAACGGACTGACGAAATAAGAGACTTAGGACTTATGGACACCCAACTCGACTTCAGACAACATATTACGAAGACCTGCAAAAAGGTATCCAAAACGCTGGGTTTCATAATGAGGATAGCTTCCCAATTTCCAACGTCCAAAGTCGCCATCATGCTATACAATGCGTATATCCGCAGTAGACTTGAATTCGGTGCAGTAGTGTGGGATCCGCATGAGATTAAATACAGCACAATGTTGGAGAAAATTTAAAAGAAATTCGCCAGGCATATCTACAAGCGACGACACGGATAATATCCGTTCATGTACCCGTCCCTGTTTGTTTCGGGAATGACCGGCCTTCACACGCTTGAGACTCGAAGAAAATTTTTACATATAGTGCACTATTACCAGCTGCTAAATAATAGAGTTGACAACGCGTCCGTGTTGGAAAGAATGGGCCTGCAGGTGCCGCGAGCGAGTGGGCCGGCGGTCGGCGCGGCGGGCGGCGCGGGCGGCGCGGTGGCGGCGCGGCGCCCGCGGCGGCTGCGAGCTGTAACCGGCGAGCGCACGAGGCGCGGTGCGAACGCTCCTACTGCTAGAGCGCGAAAAGCCCTAAACCATATAATGCAGGAAGCCGACGGTGTTGACATATTTGCTGACAGTATTGGTGTGTTTTGTAGAAAAGTCTTAGCATTCTTATCGCATAACAGTATTAAGATTTAAACTTGTTTCTTGTTGAAGTTGTCTCTGAGTTTATTTTAGTTTTTGTTTGTTTTATAACGTTACCTTATTTTTTAAATTTCGCATTAAGTGTGTGTAAATTTCTATAGTTATGTAATTTGTAGGTACCACATAAGTGATTTGGTGTTACACTGTTAACGTATATGTGAATTAATAAAAATTCTTATTCTTATTGCACGTAGAACCGATGGCCGTTGGGGCGGAAAGGTTATCGAGTGGCGACCACGTACCTACTGGAAGGCGCGGCGTGGGTAAGGTGGACAGATGACCTGGTAAAGGTCGCGGGAGTTTGCTGGATGCGGGTGGCGCAGGACCGGCCATTGTGGCACTCTTTGGGGGAGGCCTATTTCCAGCAGTGGACCTCTTTCGGCTGATACGATGAGACTTTTTTTCTTGGGAATGGTGTTGGGGGTTATGTCAATATTTGGATGACGATAAATAGAACATGTTGATTACTAGATCTCGATTATTGGAACAAGTCGACTACTGGGTATCAATATATGGGATTTTACGTGTCGATAACTAGGCTAAAAATAATCTAAATCTATTTTGTTTTTTTTGTTAGTTATTAGTACCACACTTTTTTTTACTTTAAAAAAATATAGAATGAACCCTAAACTTTTACCCCGTGCATTTAAGTGTCATAAAGAAACGAGATATTTACAAAATGCTCGAAATTTTACGTTGAAGTGTCGATAATTGGGTGTTTTACCTTACGCCCCCCAAGTGGGGCGCGCCTCACTGGTTGGGAAACCCTGCGTTAAAGGGACATACATAAATGAAAATATCCTAATACTTATGAAACTAAGTATTCGTCAAGAATATAATACATTTCTGTCAAAAAAATTAAGCAGTTTTGTTGCCGACTGTACTTTTTTACACAGTTGTTGCTGCTTTATCTATACTTACTAACTAGATTAACTACCTAACATTATAAAGTTTGTATGTAATCTCCGAAACTATATAGAATCGAACTTCGGGGTCGGGGTGGACATACCTAGAGGTTATATTTTATACAGCGGCTTCGTCAACGTTCTTTGTAATAAATAAGCGTGTAGCTAGTGTGAAATATGTAAAAGCTTTTTTTAGCAAATAACAAGTTGGAAAATTCCCGCCTTTTGGCGAAACTGCCAAACTCGGTTCTATCCACTTGTTTACTCGATAGTACACTGAATTGACACCAATCGATACGATATTGAATACGGAGCATTTCGGACACAATAGTAATTTGAGTCGCGCCACTCGATACAAAGCCGCAGTCTTAGATTACTTCGGGGTCTTAGAGCAACGTGGTAGCAGTTTAAACTACTGTGTACTTTACAGCTTGTTCATAAGGTTGTAATTGCAATATCTTGCATTGCTTTCTCTTATGTTTCGGTCATAAATTAAACGTTATTACTTCAAGGGCGGTGATAACGGGACCAATTTCGACAGCGCGTTAAATGTATTTACGTATGTATTTATTAAAATAATAAGTGAATCCAATCGATTTGGTGCATTCACTCCCGCTTGCGTTAGTGCATTGTCTAGGCCCTAGGGTGTGTGAGCGAGACGCACTTATTGCGAAGGGATACTGGAAATCAATCGTTACGAAATGTAAAGAAAAAAACACTTAAATTACATAGAAAATATATTTAAAATCAAAATTCTTATAACACATTTACCACTTAGTTCTAATTAAGATCAATTTTACTTTTAACTTACATTACGAATAGTCTCTGCTTACTTGATTCAAGGTGCACTTATCTTTAAAACCCTATATTCGAAATTGAACCTTACAACGACCAGAATAAGGTCGAATCCGAGGGTTTCAAAGATATTTACAACGAAACTTTAATTATTCCTCTAGCCGCTCTCCATACAAGATAAATTGTCAGTGAAATTTGATTCAACCACAATAGAAAATAGAGTAGGTTGTGTCAAAATCGAACGAAACAAAACAAATGCAACACAGTTCCAATTTAGAATAAATTCCATTGAAATGGAGGATGCCTTTAGGCCTTTGGGCGGCTAGTAAAACAAAAATGGAAATTAAAAACTCATATTGCTAGGCATAGACGATATATCGTCGGAAGGGCTTTGACTTGAGCTGAACGAACTGAGAGTCTCCCGTGTTTCGTCTTTTATCTTCAAGTGGTCAGTGCTGGAGGGGGGGCGCGGAGGGAAACGGTCTTTATGGTCCTTGTCTTTGCCAATTTTGTCTTTGCTGCTGTGTTTGTGCTTGTGCTTGTGTTTGTGCTTTTTCTTTTCCTTCTTCTTTTTCTTGGGCTGTAACAAAAATGGAACTTCAAACAATAAATTAAACATTTCGCCTTATTTCTTAGTGAAAACTTTCAACAATATTAGAAAAAAAAAAATATTTAATAATATAATATTTTAGAAAAAAAATATTTTCAGATAAATTAACGAGAGCAAGGAATTGCATATGTAGTAGTATTGTGTGTTTGTTAATTAGGCTTTCTATATTTGAATTTTCTATTTTCTCATACTACCACTACAAACGCATTCCCTGTTCTCGATAATTCATCTATTATAGCGAGAGGCCGAGAGCAAAGTTTTGCTTTTCTCGTCATGTGAATTGTTTTTTTGATTTGGAAATAAATAAAATCTGATATATCAGTACTCTTTACTTGCACTTTTAAGCGATGAAGTAATAAAATGTACCGTGTACACCATTCCATAATGTCAATAATGTAGACTACATTTTCCTACACAATACACCATTGCGAAATATGCACTATATTCGGTAAGCAATTTCTTTTTAATTGCACAATTTCACTGTTTTCAACTGTTTACGCTTACATCTAGCCATACAGTGGCGGATCCAGGATTTTGGTTTGGGGGGGGGGGGGGGGGGGGGGGGGGGGATTCACCTCGTTTGGGGGGGTCACTCCGTTTGCGGGGGGAAGGGTGGATTCAACCCATTTTGGGGGGCTTTAACCCGTTTGGGGGGTCCGATGCCACTAAAATTAGATTTTAGCCGAATGTTAGATTTGTCCCGAAAGAACTCCGATGCTTGTGCCGACTCCCCGTGGATCCACTAGGTACTGTAGTCATACACAAATTTCTAATAAAACTAAGTTACTAACCTTAGGGGCGCCCATGTCGTCCTTGTCCCGGCGGAACATCCCGGGCTCGAAGCCCACGGGGCCCGACGACCCGGGGATGCCCGGCAGCTGCACCGCGTTGTCCGATATGAACTCGCGCTTAGAGTCCTCCTGGTGACAAACAGCCAACAATCTTTTTAGACTCTTCTTTCTTCATATTACATTTAAGTTGCATGTGAACGTTTCGTGATTGATATCTTTCAGAAGATTAAAAAAAAATAGTTAATAATAACGACTAAACTAGAGCCGAAACACTTGACCAGTTTGGTTTTTAGGTAACCAAATGGCAAAAAACGGAACCCTTATAGATTCGTCATGTCTGTCTGTCTGTCTGTCCGTCCGTATGTCACAGCCACTTTTAGTAGATGTATTCTGTAAACCGCATTAAGATTTTCACACAAAAATAGAAAAAAAACAATAAATTTTTGGGGTTCCTCATACTCAGAACTGAAACTCAAAAAATTTTTTTCATCAAACCCATACGTGTGGGGTATCTATGGATAGGTCTTCAAAAATGATATTGAGGTTTCTAATATCATTTTTTTCTTAATTAAATAGTTTGCGCGAGAGACACTTCCAAAGTTTCCCCCCCCCCCCCCCCCCCCTGTAACTTCTAAAATAAGAGAATGATAAAACTAAAAAAAATATATGATGTAAGTTTACCATGTAAACTTCCACCGAAAATTGGTTTGAACGAGATCTAGTAAGTAGTTTTTTTTAATACGTCATAAATCGTAAACCGCAATTTATTTCACGGAACCCTTCATGTGCGAGTCGGACTCGCACTTGGCCGCTTTTTTTAAATATAGACTAACTTAGAACTTTACCTCTTTATAATATTACTACAGATTTATAAGGCCAATGATGAGATAGTTCCTACTCTACTTTATATTCTGCCTGACATGTAAAATCATGTGTTTTATCAATAAAATTCTGATTTCCGATTTCCGAGTTCAATCCTCGAAGAAACAGCCCACTCCTCGTTGCATACTTAGTTTGTTTTATCCACGGAGTAGGTAAAAGATTTCCCACTCGTTCGAGGATTATTCGATCTGCAATTGTCTATCCTGTGGTCCAACACCGCGTAGGAATAACAGCCACATTCTATTGAATTGACTCGGATAATCCCCCATCAGCATGCATCGAACAACCGACACCCACCTGCCTAGAGAAAGTTCTAGAATGTGTCAACTTACGCCACTAAACACCCGGATCGGCATATCATGGACGGTGGTGACATCGACCTTGACGTCCTCCTCTTTGATGTTGGCGAGCGGCACCGGCAGGTCGCTCTTGATGTCCAGATCCATTGGGGTCTGCATTATTATACCAGAGTCTAGACCAGGGACTAAGTACTTTGGCGTCAAGCTATAGGAGGTTCATTGTCTACCTCTAACTAAACCGATGTTCGATAGGACAAAACCCGTATCATATCTTACTTTACCATAGCAGAATTGCTGCTTAATACTACTCTGTGGTTTCTAATTTGTATAAGGGCGAATTTACTCCTCCGAGTATCAGCCGACACCAGCCTGCCTAGAGAAAGTTCTAGAATGTGTCAACTTACGCCACTAAACACCCGGATCGGCATATCATGGACGGTGGTGACGTCGACCTTGACGTCCTCCTCTTTGATGTTGGCGAGCGGCACCGGCAGGTCGCTCTTGATGTCCAGGTCCATTGGGGTCGGCATTATTATGTGGGAGTCCACGATCGGGATTATGGAGGCTGGTTCTTCGGTTTCGAATTTGATCTGAGAACAATCGTTTAGTAATGAACACTTTGGATGACAAGATCCAGGGTAGGGAACGGGCATGAGAGTCTAGAGTTGTAAGCGTCCATAGGCTATGATGACCGCTTCATCATCATATCAGCCGAAAGACATCCACTGCTGTACATAGGCCTCCCCCAAAGAGTGTCAAATTGACCGGTCCTGCGCCACCCCCATCCAGGGGACTCCCGCGACCTTTACCAGTCCACCTTGGCCTACCCACGCCGCGCCTTCCGGTACGTGGTCGCCACTCGAGAACCTTACCATTTGGCAAACCGTATGCGTGTTAGTAGCCCAGGTGATATATTAAAAAAACTAAAGGTGTCTGTTGTGACCACGACGCTAAAAATTACTATAGGTGGTATGGCACTTTTATTCACTACACACGGCGACTTATTGCCGCGATACAGTATCGATGCAAATGACTATGACAGGTGATCTATGGCTAGTATCGCGATAAAGTGTTGCGTTTGTATCGGTGCAAAAAGTCGTTGTTAGGGCCGATCGTCGGTCCGCCCGTGAACGCTTCTCGTGTGTACGGGTTTTTAGTCTGTGGTTTTGAAGGTGACATTTGAGCTGTCACATTTTTGCTTGTATAATTTTGGACACCACGGCACAATGTGTACCGTTTTTGGTTTTGTTGTAATAACTCGCTTTGCAGGCACACGGTTGCCCGAGTGTTTTGGTTGGATATTTGGTGAAAGTGTTTTGAGACTTGTGTTGAAGCCCTAACATTGAGGCCGAGTCTAACATTTGGTGAAAACAGTGACAATTGGTGCTGTGAGCTGTGAAGGAACCGCGCATTGTTGGCACCAGCCCGCGGAGTCCGGAGACCAGCTAAAATAACTTGACTTTGACTGGACTCTGACGGAAACTAGACAGACTCGACAAATATCGTGTCGCCGGGATTCCAGTAAGTACAAAATCTTGACATTTTTGATTGCCATTATTGGCACTATATGACCCGCGAGCACCGCGAGGCACGTTCAGCTCCTCGCACCAGGCGAGGAATCGAACAGTCGTCGTTTGTTTTTTTTTATACACCAACGGTGGCAAACAAGCTAACGGCCTGCCTGATGTTGACCTATGGACACGTGTGACTCCAGAAGAATCACAAGCGCGTTGCCGACCCTTTATTCACTTGAGGATTCGCTGTGTTTGCAGATAAGACATGCAGGTCCCTTACTCCCAACACAGCGCAGCATCCTAAGCTCTGGCGACCTTACTCACCACCAGAAACACAACACCACATGCTTCATAGCATGTAATCTTTCTAATCTTGTTATCTTTATCCGATTAATTGCGTCCAAAGGGTTAATAGAACATTTAAGTACAACATACAGGAAGAGTAAATATTAAAGACTGCAAATGTCAATACCAAGCTGCATCCTTCCAAAAGACACCCATATAAAATATACCAAATTGAGCCCTCGCATACAACATGCTATCTGTCAGAAGGATTTTCTAATCTTTATAAATGCAGCTCAGCATGAAGATAAGCCGTCAAATATTTACTCGGTCTTGTTAATTATATTGCAGGTTCTTATAAAATACCGGAAATTCCCATCCCACTTTATCGTATGTGCAGTCGTGGCCAGATAATTAAGAACACGATTTTTTCCCCATAAAGTTGCATACAAATATGTCTTCAAATTTGACGATAATTTATAATGTGTTTGATTAATTTTGTTTCTAATTATACGGATGTAACCGTGTTTAAACAGTATTTAACATAGTGCACATACAGCTAATGTAAAATTTAGACTTTAAAAAATACAGGCGATCAAATCAACACTTTTTATAAGTTCATACATTGTTCCTAATTAGAGTACGAGTATGAACTCGTAAAATTTGTCCATTTGACCATGCGTATTTTTGTAAGCACAACTTTTACAGAAGCTTTATATAAACTAAATTAAATCTTATTTATACATAGATCTACATACACCTCCAAATAATCAGAAATAAAATTGGCCAAACATATTTTAAATTATCATTAAATTAGAAAAGTCATATTTGTATGCATACAACTGCATACAAATATGACTTTTAGGGAAAAAAAATTGTTCTTAATTATCTAGCCACGACTGTTTATCATATAAAAAAACAGATGGGCGAAAATTGACCTGTCTCGACTGACCCTTACATGTTATTATGTTTAAAAAAGTAACTAATAACACGTTCAAATATTCTTTGCACTCTTGTGGATAAAATGCAACTTAATAATTTATATTAAATATTTAATTTAATTATATATACATTAAATACTATGATTTGCTGTAAATTTTGTCACTAGGTAACTATTCAATTTTTAAATCCTTCTAATGAATTAATTGATTATTTCTTCTTGGATATGATATAGAAACGTTTCATTTAGTAAAACTATTTACTTTTGATAACATTCTACATGAATTTATATTGAATGCGAAAATATTTATTTTATTTTGTATTGGCTGTTTAGAGATTTCATCTAAGCCTCGCTAACACCTGCGCGCGCACTGCGCGAACTTCACGCAAAATAATAATTGCGCACCATTATAGGTAATTTCACAAATATTTGTAAACATTGTTGATGCGTGTTTGCAGGTTATTATTAAAAATGTTGACTCGTGGTGAATAGAAAAATTATAAATAGAATTGACGCCACTGGAAATTTTTGGAGATGTACAATTATGTGAGTAAAACCCTGTTGTCATCAATAACTAAAGGAAATAGCTTAGGAGCCTGTACTGTAACATTTTCATTTTATGAAAAGGATTTTTTACTCGCAAATGTGTTGAAAAACGTCGTATGAAACGCGTGAGCTTTGATAATTACATCCTCGGCTCTCTAATCACGCGAACCGTCTTCCGCCTCTGATGTCATGATCAACATAGCTCACTTGTATAACAATATACTAATATATTATGTATTAATTTATGCTGCTTGTTTGCCAAAAAAAATGGTAAGTAAGAAATATAAGTACCACAGGAAACTCTTGCTTGATCACAGGCTGATTCTCCAGGTCTCTCTGCCTATCTCTGTCTTTCTCTCTCTCCTTTTCCCTTTCTAACCTCTCTCGTTCCTTGTGCTGCATTTGTTTCATCATGGCCTGAATTTCAGGCAAAGGTACGCATATGGGCCGCTTCAGCCCATATAAAGTGTAGTAGAGATCAACTAAATCACAACGGAGGCGTGCGTCGTTTGAGAGGTGGCAGTTTACGTTATTCCAAAGTCTGTAAAGAGAATAAAATATGTTAATAAATTTTTGTGCTAATCACATCAGTCGGAATCGCTCTCTACTGTAGTGAGGCTCACATCTAAGCAATCCTACCTACTCCTTATTACTATAGGATCAAGGTTCAAATACCTGTGTACAATCGCTTCTGTGTCCAGTAGCTTTAGTATAAGTTGTATCGATACATGTACGGTTTCGAACGCATTTGCGTTTTGTTTCAATTTGTATGGCAACGCGTAGTTACTAATACCAGAAGCGCTGTTCGCGTTGCCATACAAATTGAAACTAAACGCAAACGCGTTCGAAAACGTATTGTATCGATAAAACTTACTCGTATACTAGAGCCACAGTCTGTGCCTCTGTGCCCTCTCAAACGGCGCATTGCTGACCAGTAACCGGGCGAGGCCGTGTCTCACGTGAGGGTCGGGATCACTCTCTACTGTAGTGAAACTCACATCTAAGCAATCCTACTCCTTATTACTATAAGATCAAGGTTCAAATACCTGTGTACAATCGCTTCTGTGTCCAGTCTGTGCCTCTGTGTCCTCTCAAACGGCGCATTGCTGACCAGTAACCGGGCGAGGCCGTGTCTCACGTGAGGGTCGGGATCACTCTCTACTGTAGTGAAACTCACATCTAAGCAATCCTACTCCTTAAATTACTATAAGATTATGGTTCAAATACCTGTGTACAATCGCTTCTGTGTCCAGTCTGTGCCTCTGTGCCCTCTCAAACGGCGCATTGCTGACCAGTAACCGGGCGAGGCCGTGTCTCACGTGAGGGTCGGGATCACTCTCTACTGTAGTGAAACTCATATCTAAGCAATCCTACTCCTTAAATTACTATAAGATTATGGTTCAAATACCTGTGTACAATCGCTTCTGTGTCCAGTCTGTGCCTCTGTGTCCTCTCAAACGGCGCATTGCTGACCAGTAACCGGGCGAGGCCGTGTCTCACGTGAGGGTCGGGATCACTCTCTACTGTAGTGAAACTCACATCTAAGCAATCCTACTCCTTAAATTACTATAAGATTATGGTTCAAATACCTGTGTACAATCGCTTCTGTGTCCAGTCTGTGCCTCTGTGCCCTCTCAAACGGCGCATTGCTGACCAGTAACCGGGCGAGGCCGTGTCTCACGTGAGCGTCGGGATCACTCTCTACTGTAGTGAAACTCACATCTAAGCAATCCTACTCCTTATTACTATAAGATCAAGGTTCAAATACCTGTGTACAATCGCTTCTGTGTCCAGTCTGTGCCTCTGTGTCCTCTCAAACGGCGCATTGCTGACCAGTAACCGGGCGAGGCCGTGTCTCACGTGAGGGTCGGGATCACTCTCTACTGTAGTGAAACTCACATCTAAGCAATCCTACTCCTTAAATTACTATAAGATTATGGTTCAAATACCTGTGTACAATCGCTTCTGTGTCCAGTCTGTGCCTCTGTGCCCTCTCAAACGGCGCATTGCTGACCAGTAACCGGGCGAGGCCGTGTCTCACGTGAGGGTCGGGATCACTCTCTACTGTAGTGAAACTCACATCTAAGCAATCCTACTCCTTAAATTACTATAAGATTATGGTTCAAATACCTGTGTACAATCGCTTCTGTGTCCAGTCTGTGCCTCTGTGCCCTCTCAAACGGCGCATTGCTGACCAGTAACCGGGCGAGGCCGTGTCTCACGTGAGGGTCGGGATCACTCTCTACTGTAGTGAAACTCACATCTAAGCAATCCTACTCCTTAAATTACTATAAGATTATGGTTCAAATACCTGTGTACAATCGCTTCTGTGTCCAGTCTGTGCCTCTGTGCCCTCTCAAACGGCGCATTGCTGACCAGTAACCGGGCGAGGCCGTGTCTCACGTGAGGGTCGGGATCACTCTCTACTGTAGTGAAACTCACATCTAAGCAATCCTACTCCTTAAATTACTATAAGATTATGGTTCAAATACCTGTGTACAATCGCTTCTGTGTCCAGTCTGTGCCTCTGTGCCCTCTCAAACGGCGCATTGCTGACCAGTAACCGGGCGAGGCCGTGTCTCACGTGAGGGTCGGGATCACTCTCTACTGTAGTGAAACTCACATCTAAGCAATCCTACTCCTTAAATTACTATAAGATTATGGTTCAAATACCTGTGTACAATCGCTTCTGTGTCCAGTCTGTGCCTCTGTGCCCTCTCAAACGGCGCATTGCTGACCAGTAACCGGGCGAGGCCGTGTCTCACGTGAGGGTCGGGATCACTCTCTACTGTAGTGAAACTCACATCTAAGCAATCCTACTCCTTAAATTACTATAAGATTATGGTTCAAATACCTGTGTACAATCGCTTCTGTGTCCAGTCTGTGCCTCTGTGCCCTCTCAAACGGCGCATTGCTGACCAGTAACCGGGCGAGGCCGTGTCTCACGTGAGGGTCGGGATCACTCTCTACTGTAGTGAAACTCACATCTAAGCAATCCTACTCCTTAAATTACTATAAGATTATGGTTCAAATACCTGTGTACAATCGCTTCTGTGTCCAGTCTGTGCCTCTGTGCCCTCTCAAACGGCGCATTGCTGACCAGTAACCGGGCGAGGCCGTGTCTCACGTGAGGGTCGGGATCACTCTCTACTGTAGTGAAACTCACATCTAAGCAATCCTACTCCTTAAATTACTATAAGATTATGGTTCAAATACCTGTGTACAATCGCTTCTGTGTCCAGTCTGTGCCTCTGTGCCCTCTCAAACGGCGCATTGCTGACCAGTAACCGGGCGAGGCCGTGTCTCACGTGAGGGTCGGGGTCGCTCTCTACTGTAGTGAGGAGGGAACTTAGGTCTTCAGGCTTTCCGTCTACTCGGACAAAGTCGACTAGACACTCGAAAGCGGCGAGGCGTACGTCTGTGGAAGAATCTTGATATATGCTAATTCTGAATAAATTAACCCAATTAAACATCCGACTATAAGATTTTTTTTTAATTTTTTTTTCCTTCGCAGCCCAGTTTATACCTACAGTTTGATCTCAGGCTTGTTTCTAAAAAAACGGCCAAGTGCGAATCGGACTCGCGCACGAAGGGTTCCGTACCATTATCTATAAAATCGGCAAAAAAAAACACGTTTGTTGTATGGGAGCCCCCTTAAATATTAATTGTATACTGTTTTTTAGTATTTGTTGTCATAGCGGCAACAGAAATACATCATCTGTGATAATTTGAACTGTCTAACTATCACGATCCACGATACAGACGGACAGACAGACGGACGGCCAGCGGAGTCTTAGTAATAGGGTCCCGTTTTACTTTTAGGTACGGAACCCTAAAAAGGGAATCTTTAGGTACGCCTGGACTACTGGGATTAGCACCCCTTGGACACTGTGTGAGTGCAGACTAGTGAGAATTTATCATCCCATCTTGGCTTATCATCCATCCAGTGGGGACTGCTAGGAATATGTTCAGACCAAGGCGGTATTAAAATGAAATGAAATGAAATATTTTTATTTATTAATATTTATTATTTGTAGCAGATGTTTCAACTTCGGGTAACTCCAGCATGCTTCATGATATTAAATTGGAGTATCTAAAAATGCACACATTTTTTAGTTACCTTTTTGCCTTTTTTTTAAAACAGTTTTTGTCTTACTTTACAAAGTTTAAGGTTAAAGTAATTTAAATCATCCTCCCAGCGTTATTCCCGGTTGTGCCCCTAAAGGAGCCCGGGGTCCGCTTTGACACCTAATTCCAAGATTTGGCATAGGCACTAGTTTTACGAAAGCGACTGCCATCTGACCTTCCAACCCAGAGGGAAAACTAGACCTTATTGGGTTTAGACCGGTTACCTCACGATGCTTTCCTTCACTGCAAAGCTAACGGTAAATACTCCGTACATAAGCTCCGAAAAACTCATTGGTACGAGCCGGGATTCGAACCCACGACCGCCGCTTGACAGCCGTATGCCTGAACCACTAGGCTACCGTAGCTCTAAAGAAATTTAAATACAAAATGCAACTTATACGTATACACTTACCAACATACTGTCCGTACTGGGCATAAGCCCTGAACACACTGGGTATACTGGGTAAATGCCCGCACTGTTGCAACCGCCGTATCGAGCGCAGACAGCTCACGGTAACCGTGTTCTTGTAGCAGGGTAATACTTTTTCTAGATTTAACACCCTGGTAATCTCCTCTAGAACTAGTTTTGTGTCAGCTGATAAGGAGTCCGCTGTTATTGGTGCACCCTGTAAATAATTATGGACTATAGTCACTAGCTAAAATTGAGTGAAAGCGAGTCAAAACCAAAAATTACAACAACTTAACGCAGCATTGAGTCAGTTGCAAGGGACAGAATTTAGTCGGAACTAAAGGCTAAAGTTCTATTTTTGATATCAATAAACGTCTAGCTGTATAAAAATACCATGATACATAATAATCATTAGAGTAATAGTAGTGCCCAACTCGATATCGATATAGATATCGGTACCGGGTCAAAAAAAACTGGTTAAATATTTGCCTTTTACATTACCTGACTCGATATTAGTTGCCGGAAGGTACATATTTTATTTGTTTTACTTGGTATCGGCGCTGATACAGATATTATATATCAATGACATTAATATGGAATGTCATCTAGCTTATGAGGAAGTTTCTTTCGAGCGGTATAATAATATGGGCCAGTCTACTTTTTGCCATTGTAAGTGTCTCCTAAGTCACTTTTTAAAACTGTGATTTTACGGGTTCAAATGACTTCGAATCCATTAAATGTAAGTTTTGTTCGGATTTAAAAGTCCTTTTATATGGTTCACTTTCAAGCATGTTAGAACTCCATGTAGTATTTTTAGGGTTGGCCAAATGGCAAAAAACAGAACCCTTATAGATTCGTCATGTCTGTCTGTCCGTCCGTATGTCACAGCCACTTTTTTCCGAAACTATAAGAGCTATACTGTTGAAACTTGGTAAGTAGATGTATTCTGTGAACCGCATTAAGATTTTCACACAAAAATAGGAAAAAAAACATTTAGTTTTGGGGGTTCCCCATACTCAGAACTCTTCAAAAATTATATTGAGGTTTCTAATATAATTTTTTTCTAAACTGAATAGTTTGCGCGAGAGACACTTCCAAAGTGGTAAAATGTGTGCCCCCCCCCCCCCCCTGTAACTTATAAAATAAGAGAATGATAAAAGTAAAAAAAATATATGATGTACATTACCATGCAAACTTCCACCGAAAATTGGTTTGAACGAGATCTAGTAAGTAGTTTTTTTTTAATACGTCATAAATCGTAAACCGCAATTTATTTTACGGAACCCTTGATGTGCGTCCGACTCGCACTTGGCCGCTTATTTTTTCTAAGAAACTATCATTTTGCCTCCTAGCCAACCGGACAGTATAGCAACAAGAAATTGTTAATTATTTGGTATGTTACAAAAATGGGGTAAACCGATCAAGGGAACTGGGCTGTTATTCGCTACGCGTTAATGCGGCTCACCCGCCGGTCACCCGTTACGAAACTAGACCTCATCATCATCATCATCATATCAGCCGAAAGACGTCCACTGCTGGACATAGGCCTCCCCCAAAGAGTGCCAAAATGACCGGTCCTGCGCCACCCGCATCCAGCGGACTCCCGCGACCTTTACCAGGTCATCAGTCCACCAGTCCGCCGCGCCTTCCGGTACGTGGTCGCCACTCGAGCACTTTTCCGCCCCAATGGCCATCGGTTATACGTGCAAAGTGCCCCGCCCACTGCCACTAGACCTCTACCTACGCTTAAGGCGACGAGCTCCAAAAACGGATTTTTAAAAAATCGTAGCTCTTGTTTGGATTATACGACTGCCCTAAATTTAATTAGCAATCTTGAGGCTTTTTTCGAGGGAAATCAGCTATTCAAATCCTGAGTTTTTGACTTTCACTCGATAGAAAAAAATCACGAACATAGGTCTAAAATACACTTTAAAAAATCGTAACAAATTATGCACAACAGCTAAACATATTCCAATTAGTTCTTAAAATCGGCAATGTCATGTTTCAGGGAGATCAGCTATTACTTTTTTATTTATTAAAACGCACAAAGAAATAAAATTAAAAAACATGATATCCGCACTTCCAAACACGCACTTCCATCTCGCTCACGCTTATGCTTAGTGAGAGGGAGAGAAGACCACGAACCTACGTCCCCTTAATTACTACGCGCATCGCGGTGTCAAGGTATAATTGTGGGTGAGCGTTGAGGTAAGCTTAAAACAAGTTACAGAATAGGGTAGTATACTGCCCGTATACTTACAGGTTGCAACACAGACATGACAGGTGTGATGGTCGCAGTAAGCGCGTCGACTAACGCTGCCTTATAATAATTGTCCGAGTAGTGGTTCTTGGAATTGTCGTTGTACTTGAACAAGTCGAGTAGGAATCTGACCACTTCGGGCGGACAGATGCCGTGGATGTTGCGAAGGCCTGGAGAAAATTATATATTTATGCTTACATATTTTAACCCTCGACGAAAAAGAGGGGTGTTATAAGTTTCACATGTCATCATCAGCCGAAAGACGTCCACTGCTGGACATAGGCCTCCCCCAAAGAGTGCCAAAATGACCGGTCATGCGCCACCCGCATCCAGCGGACTCCCGCGACCTTTACCAGGGCATCAGTCCACCTTGTGGGGGGCCTACCAACGCTGCGCCTTCCGGTACGTGGTCGCCACTCGAGAACCTTTCCGCCCCAGCGGCCATCGGTTCTACGTGCAGTTTCACATGTGAACATGTGTATTTGTGTGTCCGTCTGTGGCATCGTAGCTCCCAAACAGAGGAACCGACTTGAGTGCGGTTTTTTTAATCGGAAATCTTGTCTACTGAAAATCTCAGGCTACGTTTGTTGTGTCGCCAGTGTAGTAAGCAAATAAATGACTATGACTTTTTTTTTGTAGTTATGTATAGGGAAATAAGTTAGACCAAGAGCAACCCGCGGCATAAGTAATCGTACTAACTTATAGAAGAACAATTTGAAAGTTTGTTCAACACCAGTATTAGGAACAGTGGTAATCTTGTATTTACAAAGGCTTTATATTCATACAATGGCATTGTCTGCTTATTTTAGCCTAAACAAAGCTTACTTCAAATAAGTTTCTGTCAAAAATTTAATTTTTGGTACAAGCTTTTACAGCCGACTGTACTTTTCTGCATACCATCATCAAGAACTTATTGAGACGATTCTAACGAGCCGAAACTCGATGGGGTTGTGTCGTTTTATTGCGGAGTTCCTATGGCCACCTTCCAGCTTCAGCATCAGATCAGCTCCAAGTCATCATAATATTGCATTGGCATGCGATATACATAGGTATGCTTGCAAAATTTCAGCTCAACTGGATAACGGAAAGTGACTGAAAAATGGATTGGAAATTTTGACGGACAACTTACATACTTATATACTTACATATTTACATATTTACATACTTACATATTTACATACTTACATATTTACATACATACGAACAGTGCAAGTTAAAAGCTTGTAAAAACCAGTGAATGTTAAAATATATAGAGCACGAGCTCCATACAAACTTCTACCCAAACTCGTGCCCAAAACCCGGTATGCGCATAGTCAACTACGTATCCAATCACAGCTACCCAAAATGTCAGCCTATTTTCAATTACCAAACACAAATGGATGCGATTGGTCAATTTAGGAATACATTGCTGTGATTAGCCGTCGTGCATCACGTCGGACGACAGCCATGTGACAGTGACAACGAAAACGGATAATTGTTAAAATGCAACAAGAAGCAACTTAGTTATGACTAGCTGTTGCCCGCGACTTCGTCCGCGTAGAACTTTTTATCGTCTTAGAAAATGATTTCTCTCAATACAAAATTTGAACCCTCTTTTAGGGGATAATTAAAAAAAAAGTTGATGTTCATTTTCTAGTTTGTGAACAAACAGTCTAAAACCAAAGTTAAAAATCTCATACTTTAAAAATGCCTTGAAATACTCAAACTTTGAACCAATTTTAACACTCTTAGGGGATGAATTTGGAAAAACTCTGAAATCAGTTTTGTAGTCTTTTAACGTACAGAATAAGACCGAAGTTAAAAATCTCTTACTCACACTTTAAAATTTTATTGCTCGCCATTTAAACTTTGAACCCCCTTTTAAACCCCCTTAGAGGTTGAATTTTTCTAATCGCTGAAAGAACTTTTTTCGTAAACTTTTAAGTCTCTAGCTCAAAAATAGTGTTGCCCATACAAAGCTTTCTTAACCCCCTTAGGGGTGGAATTTTCTAAAACTCTGAAAGTACTTTATTATTAATTTTAATAAGTAACATTTTGAATAGTTTTAAGTCTAGTAAAAAAAAAAGTTTTTCCCACACAACACTGGCTACCCTTCTTAAGGATCTTAAGGATCCCCTTAGGGATGGAGTTTTCTAAAACGCTGAAAGTTCTTTTTTAGTATTCTAATAAGTAATCTTTTTGCAAAGTTTTAAGTCTAACTCAAAAAAAAGTGTTGCCCATGCAAAGCTTGCTCTCCTTTTTAACCCTATTAGGGGTGGAATTTTCTAAAACGATTTGTGTTCTTTTTTTGTATTTTAATAAGTAATCTTTATACAAAGTTTCAAGTCTCTAACTCAAAAACATAAACTTTCCGTGATAAAAACTTTGCACCCCTTTTTATCCCCCTTAGGGATAGATTTTTTCAAAACGCTGAAAGTCTTTTTTTTTGTATTTTTATAAGTAATCTTTCTACAAAGTTTTAAGTGTCTAGCTCAGAAAAAGTGTTCCCCATACAAACCTTGCACCCTTTTTTAACCCCCTTAGGGAATGATTTTTGTAAAACGCCGAATGTAGTATTTTTCATGTTCTAATAAGTAATTTTTCGTCAAAATTTTAAGTCTCTATTAAAAAAAAATATGTTTTTCCCATACAAACTTTGCACCCTATTTTACCCCCTTAGGGGTGAAATTTTCCAAAACGCTGAAAGTACTTTCTTTGTATTTAAATAATCTTTCTACAAAGTTTTAGGACTCTAGCTAAAAAAAATAGTTTCCCACATACAAACTTTGCACCCCTATTTTAGCCCCCTATTTTTAGGGGTAGAATTTTCTAAAACGCTGAAAGTACTTAATTTGTATTCTGATGACTAATCTTTCTACAAAGTTTTAAGTCTCTATTAAAAAAAAATATTGTTTCCCCCATACAAAATTTGCACCCCTATTTTACCCCCTTAGGGGTAGATTTTTTTAAAACACTGAATCTAGGTACTTTATTTGTATTCTAATGAATAATTTCTCTACAAAGTTTTAAGTCTCTATTTTAAAAAAAGTAGTTTTTCCCATACAAACTTTGCACTCTATTTTACCCCTTTAGGGGTAGAATTTTCTAAAACCCTGAAAGTTCTTTATTTGTATTCTAATGACTGATCTTTCTACAAAGTTTAAGTCTATAGCTCAAAAAAAAAAGGTTCTCCCATACAAACTTTGCACCCCCATTTTACCCCCTTAGGGGTAGAATTTTCAAAAATCCCTTTTTATCCCTAGCCCACGTTATAAAAGCAACATACTGTGCAAAAATCAACTCTCTAAGATTAGTAGTTTCGGCTGTGCGTTAATGAGTGAGTGAGTGAGTGAGTGAGTGAATAAGTCAGTCAGGACATAGGCATTTATTATGTATAAATAGATAGAAGATAATGAAACTCCCATTCAAATATCTCAAAAAATTATGAAGCTACATCCGTTTTAATGTCGCTTGTTACAGTGAGAAAACGATGAGGGACTGTGACGTCAATATACTCGAGCGTCATAGTAAAAAACAATCGTTTCATATGAAGGTGCGTTTTGCGGAAAAGGGACAGAACATACCCCCTCTTAAAACTTTGGACTCTTATAACTTAATCATTACCTATATAACCTCTTGCTTTGTTTTTTTCTCCATTTGACTATATTTATTTTAAATTCTTTTTCGAGAAAATACATTATGATTATTTACCATATTTTCGATTCCTGAGCTATAACCACGAACTTCGGAATTCGAAAATATTCGGGTATCTCTATCTCTATCGCACTAACCATACTCGAGTGACAGGGATGCAAATATATGAACATTGAGTATCGGTTTTCGTGGTAGCGCCGCAGGTACTTTGGCTGAATGCGCCGAGCGCGTGCCATTGTCATTCAAAAAAAACAAATTCGTGTTAATTATATTGTTCAAATTTGTTGATTTCATTTATTGAAATTACGACATAAAACGACATTTGCGCATATAAGTTCTCATATCAGAATCGAATATTTTTTTATGGTTTATATTTTAGCATTTGTCTCGTAAAGGTCTATCGTAGACGGGATTTAAATTATTAATAAGTGAAAGGCAATGCAATTCCGCCATTTTGACGAAAATTTGACGGTTCTTATAGCTGACAGTTGGAGCAGCGTTTGATTTCAATAAAAATAAATGAAAAATTAAATGAAGTCGTATATTTCGGAAAATTAATTAACTGTCGCAGTCGGATAAAAACTATCCTAAGTTGCAGCTAGAATAATAATGTACCTATATAAGATGTTTCATATTTTTCCGTTCATGGGATGCTGAGAACATTCGAACCGCGCAAAGCTTAGTTTCAAACTGGCTGATTCTTTTTTTAATTTAGAGATTTATTATAAGTGGAGATAACGTTCGCATGATATTTTTTTAAGAAGTAGGGCTGAGCCGCGAAGGAATATAACAAATTATTTCTTATTTATTTTTATTTTTATTTACAAGTAGGCCACACGGTGGGTGAGCAGAGAGATACGCAAACATTGCTATCTATATTTTTACATATGGATATATTTCCAATTAAAACATACATCTTCGTTTGTTTACGAAAAAAAATTCGGTACCGAGATTAGTAATGAGACCTAAATCTCAACTTCCTCTAAATAAAGTTACTTTATTTAACTTTTGTCTTGATGACCAAGCATCGGAATTTTTATCGCAAGGTAAGACGTTAGCGAGATATGGAGTCAACATTAGCAATAAAATTTACGAGTGGTGCGACTGTGACTTTTTCCATATTTTCTGATGATCAAATATCCACTTGTGAATAATTGACACGTCTGGAATCGTCAGTGAATGACACATAATAAATAAAATAAAAATAAAAAAGCCTTTATTTCATTTTTAGTAACATTAATATTTATGATTAAGATCTAAGAACTAAATTCTGAATGAACCCCTAAGCGGGTATAGGCCTCCTCCAAAAGGTTCCACCTCTCTCTATCCTGGGCTATTCGTGTCCAGGAGGAACCAGCAGTTCCAACGATGTCGTCTTCCCATCTTGTGAAGGGTCTCCCCTTGCGACGTTTTCCTTTTGGTCCCTTCCACGATGTTATTCTTTTGGTCCATCGCTCGTCTTGAAGACGCGCTACGTGTCCTGCCCATTTCCATTTTTGTTTTCGGGCGAAACTTAGAGCATCGGTAGCTTTTGTGACGCTACGTATCTTTGTATGTCTTATTTTTTGTATCTTTTTCAGATTGAGCATGCTGCGCTCTATTCCCCTTTGACATGATGTTATTTTGTTTTTTATGCTGGCAGTGAACTTCCATGTTTGACAGGCATATGTTAGACAAGGTAAAAGACATGATGACATCACTCTTGTTTTTATGTTTATTGGTAAAGTGCTCTTAAATATTTCTCTTAGGCTCCAGTACTTGTTCCAAGTGTGTTGTGTTCGTCGTTCTATTTCTAAGTAGTTCGCTTGTCTGTTAAAACCTATTTGTTTGCCAAGATACGTATAAAACTCTGTATATACTATAACTTCGTTGTCAACCAATATTCTTGTTTTTTCGCTATTTGTCATTATCATGGTCTTTGTGAGATTCATCTCTAAGCCTACCTTCTTGCTTACTGCATTCAATGATGCGATCATGATTTGAAGTTGCTGGCTAGACTCTGATAGGATAACTAAATCGTCTGCAAAACGTAGATGGCTGAGATAGTTACCATTTATGTTCAAACCAAGATTTTTCCAGTTCAGTTTGCTTAAAGTCGATTCCAATATTGCGATAAACAATTTAGGAGACAGTGGATCTCCTTGTCTCACTCCCCTTTGAATAGTAAAAGGGGGACCAATTTTTTCTAGTTTTATTTTTCCTATATTTTCGGTGTAGATACTTCTAATAACTTGGATATATTGTTCTTCGACTCCTTGGTCTTCTAATGCTTGCCATATACTTGAGTGAGATACGGTGTCAAAAGCTTTTTTGTAGTCTATATAGGCTACGTAAAGCGCTCTCTGTCGTTCTTGATATTTTTCGATTATGAGTTCCAATGTGTGTATATGATCGATCGTAGAGTAGCCTTTACGAAAGCCTGCCTGCTCTATTGGTTGTTTGGTTTCTAGAGTGATACTTATTCTTTGGTTTAAGATGGATGAAAATAGTTTATAAAAACATGGGAGTAAACTTATAGGTCTGTAGTTTGCGATATCGTTCGGATCTCCTTTCTTGTATATCAGGATAATATTTGATTCAGACCATTGTGATGGCGTTTCGGCTGTTTCCAATATGCGATTGAATAAATGTGTTATTGGAGTCATCAGTAGAGTTTGGGCTATTTTTATGGCCTCGTTTGTAATGGTGTCTGAACCAGGGCTTTTATCTAGCTTTAATCTTTTTATAGCGTTTAAAACTTCTTCTTCCGATATTAATGTTATACTTCTCTTCGTATTTCTGTCTGTGCAGGATGTGTTGTTATAGCAGGTTACATTTTCATTTATTTGAGCGCTGTAGAGAGATTTGTAGAACTCTGTAGCTATATTCACTATGTCGTTGCGATTGTTGTGTGTTTTGCCTGCTCGTTTAAGTCCATCAATCCATGATTTATTTGTTCGCAGTTCCTTAAAAGCCTTTTTTGAGCTACCGGTTTTTGTTAGATGGTTCTCTATTGTTTTAGCTCTGTAATTGGCGTAATCATATTTAATATACTTATTTATAAGCTTGTATAACGCTGATAGTTCATTTCTAGTTGATCTAGTTTTGTTTTGAATATGTTGTATTGCTTGTCTTCGTTTCATAAGTAACAGCGTGCGATCAGATAAAATGGTATGGGGTCTGTCTGTACTCTTATTTGTTGATCGTGCACCCTGGAGGCTAGAAGTGACAGTCTTTAGTATTTTGTCGTGGTATTTTTGAACCGAGGTGTTTTCTTGTCCAGGTAATAGTTCCGGTAAGTGGGACGAGATTAGCTGTATGTATTTCATTTTTTCTTCTTCGTGCTTTAATGTAGAGTTTTGGGAGCTTGCGTATCCAGTTCTAGACTCCTTTTGTTTTTTCAAAGTTATTGTCGCTCTTACAGGTCTGTGGTCTGAAGGGAAATTGAGGTTCAATATATCTATGTTTTGAAACCAGGCTGGTTGGTTAGAGAGGATGTAGTCGAGTTCATTTTTGAATTTTCCGCATGGTGATCTCCAGGTCCACTTTCGATTGGTTTTTTTCTTAAAAAAGGTGTTTAAAATTGCTAGTTTGTTCTCGAGAGCGAAGTCAATGAGTCTTTGCCCTCTTTGGTTTCTTTCTCCGTATCCATTTAATTTCATTATTAAGTATTCGTCCTTTCTAGGTTTTCCTATTTTGGCATTTAAGTCGCCCATTATTATAAAGCTTTTGTGTGCTACATCAATAGCTTTGTATAGATTGGTGTAGAAGTTGTTAATCTCTTCTTCTCTCGCTGCTTCCGTGGGTGCATATACTTGTATGATTGAAAGTGCATTTCCTTCTATATTTAAGTTTAAAATTGCGACTCTTTCAGAGATGCCAGAGAAGCTTTCAATACTCTCTTTATGGTGTTTGTTTATTAGAAATCCTACTCCATATTTTCCAGGTGTATTTCCCGAATAACAAAATATAAAGTCATCGTATTCTTCAATATAGTTTCCCATGCGCCTTACTTCGGATAAGCCTATAATATCGTATTTTACATTTCTAAGCGCTTCATTAAGCTGGATGAGACTTTCGTATGATGACAATGTCCTGACATTGTACGTAAGTACGTAGAGTTTGTTACTTTTTTTTTGACCTTGAGTCAAGTACTTCTTGGGTTGGAATGTTTATTTTAATTTCTGAATTGTTTTCATTTCCTTTCTTTGGAGGGTTTTGGTCTTGATCTTCCACGGTGACCGGCCGGGTTGGAAGATTTGTAGTAGTATGACATATTTCTGTTGTAATATAATTTTCAGGATGACACATACATGGTACATACTATTCAATTTAATAATCGGTCAGTACATGACATTAGGTCTATCGCAGCGATGTAGTTTGTGTATCAGAGTATGTATAATTGTATATTAAAATAGTTAAAGCTGTCTCCTATCAGTTTGTAAACTAATAGAAAAATAATTTTATTGTTAATTTGAATCCGATTTTTAATCACGATCGCTATAAAGGCATTTTAGAATTAAATTAATGAGTATGAGTATGAATTCGAGTTGAATTTAATTGCTAATGTCGACTCCATTGCTCGCTAACGCCTTATCGTGCGATATAAACTCCGATGCCTGTTGATGACTAAATCAAGGAATCGTTTTTAGCAATGTAGTGCAGCTGAATCACTAAAAACTGTTCTATTGCGCTTTTAATTATTAAAATTTGATGGCTGCACGAATCGTATTTAAATGCATCAGTCACACCTTTGACAGAGGAAATATAACCAAAACATTTATTTGCAATGAATGCAAGATGAAATGTAAAGAACAAAGAACATCCCATTTTTTGGCATGCCATTTCGAATCGTGTCGTTTCAAACGCACTGCTTCATTCCATATTTCGTTTCTAATTGGATGTGTTGGAAATCTAAAAACATTTTTTGTCATTTTATAGTTAGAAAGGCATCGATAAAACTACAAAATATTGATAAGATATTCAATGGTTAAAATAAAATGAAATGAATGAAATGAAATATTTATTATTAACATATACAGACAGACATTCACAAACATAACTGTGGTCCCACACTAGGCTAGGCCTGTCCCGTGGAGACCAGAAATAGAAACCAACTTATTAAAAAAAGCAATGATGTCTGTTGGCATAATACCATCCCTATACAAAATGTGATCATATCATAAAAATATGTTTATCGCTGTATTAACTTGTGAAAAGTGATTCCATCTTTTTTGTTGTGCTTGTCCGAACGACTCACACACCATTTTACGGCACAACAATGCATATTTATTGAAACCGAACGTTTGGTTTATTTAACAGTTTGACACGGTGGCCATGTTCGAACTGAACGGCCGCCAGGCATACTTTTTAATCCCCGCCTATAAGTGCATCCTTTTTGTGGGGCCACTTTTCGGCGCTAGTTAGACTTCTAGATATTATCGTTCACTGGTAAAAACAGCAACTATACCGTTCCTAAGATAGGCCTCAATATAGTTATAAAGACAAGATAAAGAATACGTCTCTTTCCATCTGTTAGCATTAGAAAAAGACGATGTTCTATCTTGCCGGCATAAAAGCTTCATAAAACTGCAGATCTCTAAAACAATCATCATCATATCAGCCGAAACACGTCCACTGCTGGACATAGGCCTCCCCCAAAGAGTGCCAAAGTGACCGCTCCTGCGCCACCCGCATCCAACAAAACAATACTATATTCATATTATTCATACATATAGACAGACAGACAAAACTGACTCACCAGCCATAGCCACCGGTATATTTCTCTGCAAGAAGTAATGCTGCAAGTTGTCGAAGCTGTTCTGTTTGATGATGTGAGGCGCCGAGAATGAGCCGAACATCTTCCGGAATATCGTCAGCATTGCCGGAGGCCCCGCCCACGAGCTGATCATTGCGTTTGCCACCTGCGACACATTTAAACCAATGTATACAACAATAATGTAAACGTCTATACTGGTTCACACGGTTATCCAAAATGTTCCACAATCTGTAGGATCATCGTTTGACTGAGACGGCTCCTGTAAAGGGACAGGGATAAGAGGGATGACGATAAAAAGTCAAGCGGTCGACCTATTATTATTATTATTCTGGTAGTGGCTTTCGGGCTGTCAAAGCCCTTATATCACTGCGACCATCACTGATCTATTGTGATCGCCACTTACTACAATTCTTGGTCAAGTCCTGCAAACTCAAAGAATTGCAGGATTTTGTTGAACTCAAGAAATTTGATCTCCTCCGGGTAGATGATGTGTTTGCCCAAGAAGGAGTTACGACTGCGCATGAGGCAAGGGCAATCGGTTAGGATGTGTGTAGGCGTCTCCTCTGCTTCAAAGCAGAATCTGCACTGCCTTGTGTCACATCGTTTGCATGTGCTTATTTAGGCGGCAAAGTGGTCGACCTATACAGGGTGTATTATTCAAACGGGGCAGTGAGGGAAAATCCGAAACTATAAGAGGTACGAAAATTTGCTCTTAGGAATCACGAGATTGATTTAAAAAAGATAAAAACTGCATTCCAATATTTTCAAAAATCCTCAGACACGGCCGGGAATCGAACCCGGTCAAATCTGTAAAAAAATCAGAGTTCGTTTTTTTGCGTAAATGAACGCTGCATGTAAGGAAGAATTGGTGCTAAGGAACCCTGTATCTACAATCACAGAAAAATACTGAATTACCGATTTGACCGGGTTCAATTCCCTGCCGTATATGAGGCTTTTTTGAAAATCTTTGAATGCAGTTTTTATTTTTTCTAAATTCGGTTTCATGACTCTTACGAGCAAATTTCCGTATCTCTTATAGTTACAGATTTTCTCTCACTGCCCAGTTTGAATAATACACCCTGTATATTATTAACATTAGTAGGGCTAGCATAACTAGCTGCCATATTACGAGACGCCCGACATATCATCGCCCGTCCCTATCGCATTGTTGTGGTAAAGAAATAGGATGGTAGATTTTCCACATGGGGCACTGTCCGTTGAGCTCTCACCGAAGAGCGATAACCTTCTACATCTGATAAGTGATCCGAATCTCAACTTTATTGATATACTAACATGGCTCAGCTTCGTCAAACAATACGCCGTCCGGCAGCTGATCTTATAATTTCTGTATAGTATCAGTCAGGTCATTCCCCGTCAATCGATCCAGGTCGAGTAAAGCGTCGATTGCTTCACTCTGGGCTATGACGAGACTTACGATATTCAACTTTATTGCTATACTAACAAGGCTCACCTTCGTCAAACAATGCGCCTGCACCTAATTTTATATAACGTCTGTTCATTCTGTATAGTATCAGCCAGAGCATTCCTCGTCACTCGATCAAGGTCGAGTAAAGCGACGATGGCTTCACTTTGGGCTGTGACGTGACTTACGATATTCACCTTTATTACTATATCAACATGGCTTACCTTCGTCAAACAATGCGCCGCCCTGCACCTAATTTTATAATACGTCTGCTCATTCTCTATAGTATCCGTCAGGGCCTTCCTCGTCGCCGGTTCAGGGTAGTTGTGTAACGCGTCGATGGCCTCACTCTGAGCTGTGACGTCACGCTCGTGTCTGAGTTGGTACTGCCATTGGTAGTCAGGTTGGGATATGACGGTGCTACGCAAGAGAGACATCTCGGGGTCGAGACGTATCCAGAGCACTGGGGAGTCGCTAGAAGGAAATAGACGTAAAGGTCAATAAAATTAAAAAAAGTTGTTATGTAGTAATGTAGTATGAGCCATCATCATCATATCAGCCGAAAGACGTCCACTGCTGGACATAGGCCTTCCCCAAAGAGCGCCAAAATGACCGGTCCTGCGCCACCCGCATCCAGCGGACTCCCGCAACCTTTAGGTACCAGATCAGTCCACCTTGTGGGGCGGCCTACCCACGCCGCGCCATCCGGTACGTGGTCGCCACTCGAGAACCTTTCCGCCCCAACGGCCATCGGCTCTACGTGCAATGTGCCCCGCCCACTGCCACTTAAGTTTAGCGATTCGAAGGGCTATATCGGTTACCTTGGTTCTGCTGCGGATAGCGTCATTTCTGATGCGATCACGCAGATAAACTCCCAACATAGCCCTCTCCATATCGTAGTATGAGTATTACTTTTAAATTAACAGTATTCAGAAGTGCCAGGGCCAGCGGCATCTTCTTCTTCTTGTTCCTTCTACTCTTGCTGTGGCACGTGATGTCGGATTTAACCACCTTGTTCTCGATCTGCAGCGTGTGTTTAAACGTGCCGTCCACCTCTTGATTAGAAGAACAACTTACTCCATAGCAGACAGATCCATGTCGACCTCCTCCCCCGTGCACAGCGGTATCTTCTTCTTCTTGTTCCTCCTACTCTTGCTGTGGCAGGTGATGTCAGATTTAACCACCGTGTTCTCGATCTGCAGCGTGTGTTTAAACGTGCCGTCCACCTCTTGATTAGAAGAACAACTTACTCCATAGCAGACAGATCCATGTCGACCTCCTCCCCCGTGCACAGCGGTATCTTCTTCTTCTTGTTCCTCCTACTCTTGCTGTGGCAGGTGATGTCAGATTTAACCACCGTGTTCTCGATCTGCAGCGTGTGTTTAAACGTGCCGTCCACCTCTTGATTAGAAGAACAACTTACTCTATAGCAGACAGATCCATGTCGACCTCCTCCCCCGTGCACAGCGGTATCTTCTTCTTCTTGTTCCTCCTACTCTTGCTGTGGCAGGTGATGTCAGATTTAACCACCGTGTTCTCGATCTGCAGCGTGTGTTTAAACGTGCCGTCCACCTCTTGATTAGAAGAACAACTTACTCCATAGCAGACAGATCCATGTCGACCTCCTCCCCCGTGCACAGCGGTATCTTCTTCTTCTTGTTCCTCCTACTCTTGCTGTGGCAGGTGATGTCAGATTTAACCACCGTGTTCTCGATCTGCAGCGTGTGTTTAAACGTGCCGTCCACCTCTTGATTAGAAGAACAACTTACTCTATAGCAGACAGATCCATGTCGACCTCCTCCCCCGTGCACAGCGGTATCTTCTTCTTCTTGTTCCTCCTACTCTTGCTGTGGCAGGTGATGTCAGATTTAACCACCGTGTTCTCGATCTGCAGCGTGTGTTTAAACGTGCCGTCCACCTCTTGATTAGAAGAACAACTTACTCCATAGCAGACAGATCCATGTCGACCTCCTCCCCCGTGCACAGCGGTATCTTCTTCTTCTTGTTCCTCCTACTCTTGCTGTGGCAGGTGATGTCAGATTTAACCACCGTGTTCTCGATCTGCAGCGTGTGTTTAAACGTGCCGTCCACCTCTTGATTAGAAGAACAACTTACTCCATAGCAGACAGATCCATGTCGACCTCCTCCCCCGTGCACAGCGGTATCTTCTTCTTCTTGTTCCTCCTACTCTTGCTGTGGCAGGTGATGTCAGATTTAACCACCGTGTTCTCGATCTGCAGCGTGTGTTTAAACGTGCCGTCCAACTCTTGCAGTTGTACGAGTAAGGGGCCTACGTATTTGCGTATGCCGCGCTCGTGGACACAGTCTTGGCGGATTTCGAGCTCCACTGTGTTTCTGTAGATGTTTTTATTTTAACACTTTATCTATTATTGTATAGCCGAATAAATAAAATAACTGTATCACGCTTTTACACTTTCAAATATCTTTTAAAAAAGGGATTTGATGAGGAGATTTCAATATGCATGGACCTGATGATTCATCATGTCTGTGGTTAGTTAAAGTGGGTTTCTATATATTTTGGTTAGGTTGGTAAAGATTTATATGGGTAAAAGACTGACAATGATAACACAATTGAAACCTTACCGTTTCCTGTTAAACACGGACGTCAACTGAAACTTCGCATGGCCGCCAGTCCGGACCCACTGGTCAACAAACACCGCCATATCTTTCCCGGTCACCGTGAATATGGCTCTCACGAACAAATTCGTAGACAGCAATAAGTGGCCCCAAAGGCCACCGCCTATCTTTGTGTTGGCGGCGTTGGTGGCAAGCGATAGTTGCTTGTTGAATACTTGTAGTAGCAATTCTTGGCCGATACGTTGCTCTAACATTCGAAGCACTAGGTGAGATTTTTTTCGCATTACCTGTGGATTAAACATATTTAGTATTTTGAGTACAATCTTACACAAATCGACCTAGGACTAAACTAAGCAATGGTTGTAGACTCAGCGTCAAATACTTTGTAGCAACCATAGTAGTCAAATAGTTTGGTACACCATATGTTTAGTATGGTGTACCGAACTATTTGGTCACTTTGACTGCTACAGAGTATTTGACGCTGAGTGTACTATTGGTACTAGACGAATCGTCGTCTAGTACCAATAGTACACTCACTGTATATCGGTATAGTGTCTCTCTTAGATCGTCACATTGAGGCGGTGCCGCTGCCCCACCCGTATTTCGATGAAGCCCTGAAGTACACCCACAATTCTATAACTGAATCAGTGATAAATGCTTTTCATCGGTCACTCGCCACTGTCACTGTTCGCGCCAGCCTTTGCGTACAGTCGCCATCACATACATCGGTACACTCTAGGTGTTCAAATATATCGGCACGTGCACCCTAATGCCTTAAAACAGAGTAGGAGGTCAGAGGTGTGTTCCGATGTTTGCGACGTGCTTGTTTTCTCCGATGTATGTGATGGCAACTGTAACCTTGGCTTAATAGAACAAGTTATAAAAAAATCTTACCTCTATATACCTCGGTGACATGGTGTGCACATTTCGCACCGGGAAATAAAACACGTCTTTGGGGTCAACCCTGGCTCCGCTCGCAGGCGGTTGCCAAGGATCAAGAACGATGCCGCCATATTGTTCCTCGTAAGTCACAACCTTTATGACAAAAAACACAGTTCACTCAAATAACGGCCTCCGTAGCCCAGTGGGTAGTGACTCTGCCTACGAAGCTGGAGGTCCCGGGTTCGAATCCCGGTCAGGGCATTTATTTGTGTGTTTATCACGAATATTTGTTCCTGAGTTATGGATGTTATATATGTATATAAGTATCTATATGTATTTCTTTATTATATATATAATCGCCTAGTACCCACAACACAAGCCTTATTGAGCTTACCGTGGGCCTAGGTTGATTTGTGTAATACTGTCCCGTAATATTTATTTAATATTTAACTCTAACCGCCCAAAGGCCTGGCATGTTCCTCTTCCATTCTAAATTGCAACAGAGATGCATTTGTTTTGTTTCGTTCGTTTTCAAAACAAACTCTACTCTATACCAATGACATCGGTTACAAGCTCATTCTGGCGTCAGTTCAGTCCATCATTCTGATTAGACTGATAAGAGAATGATCGTGTAACCCTCGGACTGACGGACTGATGGTCAGTTTTCTGTCATTCACAACGGTCACACGATCATTCTCTCATCAGTCTCTCAGACTGATGAACTGAACTGACGCCAGAATTAGCGTGTAACCTATGTCTAGGATAATTTATTTTCACTACCACGAGAAATGATTATAGAGTAAGTGGGCTCTGAGAGCCATCAATAAACATCTCTCTGTAGTCTTTCCTTCATAACTGAAGACCAGTTTCATCTGATACCTTTTGGACAGTACGACTTACTTCCACTGGCTTCTTCTAGTGGCTATCGATATCGATAAACCAACGCGTGTACCAACTCTACGAATTCAGCTAATTACATTTACAATACTAACCTCCTGCAACTCCTGATGCGTCCAATACTTATACTCATTATTGCCAAAGCACTTCTTCGAATACAACCCACACAGGTAATCAGGTATGCCTTTCGCCAACCACAGATCCGACCAGTTCTGCATAGTGATGAAACAGCCGAAGAACTGTTCGGCTACAGCTTGGGCCATGGCCTTTCGGCTGATGTATGTCTGGTCTATGATGGCTATGGAGTGGAGGAGGTGGACGCTTAATATGGACATTGTTGTGTAGGCTGTGGCGTCGTCTTCAGTCTGAAAATTGTTAAGTGAGAACATTTGTGATAAACGTATCGTTTTATGCCTCATTAATAATAATAATAATCTTTTCTCAAACATGCTCGGAAATGTATGCGTTAATGTAACGAAATCAAGACATGAAGTTTCATGTTTATGGCTCCCTACATTACCTCTTGGCCTAGGCCAAGAAGTAATGTATGAAAACCCTAACTAAAAACATTATTGACCGCTACTCTAACTTTTTAAATTTGCTTACTAATATTAAACAGACAAAGGGAAAATTACATACTGCCAACCACTACTAGGTAGGTGCTCTTTTTTAATTGTTTTTGTTTTTAATTTTTTTGTTTTTTTAATGTTCGTGATTTTAGTGATCGTTTATAATCATTTTAAAAAGTGTTTTTCTTTTTTTGATGTTTATGTCTAATTTTTAATGTTTAAAATTTTGTATGGTCTTTTATGTTATTTTTCAAGTTTTTTTCCCTTTTTTCCCTTTTTAAATGTTTGTTTACCTTTATGTATGTTAATTCTTTTCTTTTTTAAATGTTTTTATTTTTTTGTTTTTTTTTCTCTTTTTTATACTTTCTTTCTGTTTTAATGTTTTTTTATTTCTTTGATTTTTTTATGTAGAATTTTCCTCAATTTAGTGAGGTGAAAAGGATTCTATTTTTGAACCACTCACATTCGCTAGCTCGTGTTTCAATTCCACACTCGCGGTTAAAATATAACTGCACCCTTGTATAACAAATAACTATTTATTATTTCCTCACATCGTTTGAGAAAAGCACTATACAAGCCTCGGCCGGAACAGGGATTGCTGGACTCGTTGTATCCGGCCTCGTCTACGACTCGGCCGTCTACCCCAAACTCGTCCAGCAATCCCTTACTTCACGGCCTCTTCAGTAATGTACTATTATTGGTTACTTTCTTAACCTAGATACATGTAGGACTCTTTGTTGTAGTAGTGGTAATTATACAGTAGGTTTTTGTGAAAGATTAACAGTGGTACCAGAGTATGAGCCTCTGACTTTCAAAATAGGACTGGCCTGTGACTTGAAAGCCAGTGATTCGCTTCGGGTTTACATGTTTATATTTAAGACGCAGGTGATCACGTGTAATTAAGTACTATGGAGTGCTAAACATATTAATGAAAACATAACCAGAATAAGAAAACTAAATGTAAATCTAAATCTATCTAAATCTTAAAACAGAGAGTAGGTATTATAAGTTTGTAACAAGGCAATGAGCATTATACTTTGTCATTCTAACAAGAACGAAAAAGGAATGTGTTTAAAGAATGATGGGCAGAAATGTATAGAACCCGGCTCAATCACCAATAGAATTATAATAAAACGTATGTAGATTTTTTTTTTTTTTTGTAATCAAAAAAAAAAACAATTTTAGTAACTTAACCTAAAGATTCGCCAAACTGCAAATCAGTTTGTTGGCGATTCGCTCACTTAAATAAAAAGATAATATTATCGCGGTACATCGAAACACTACACTACCGCCCCAGCCAAAAGGCCGTAAGTCCCTACAGAGTTCATACGAAATTACGACCTGTTGATCCCACTATTTGCTGTAATTGTTATTATGATGACTAGATTGTGAAGGCTGGGAGAAAATCTTATTGTACATGATAGCTAGTTTCATGAGAAATAGTCTAGTCTAAAAAAATCGATCAAGCATGAGTCAGATATACGTCTTCTCCGGGGTTTTTGAAGTTTGTCTCCGTATTAGAAAATGAAGCTTATGTAACTAGCTTTCACGTGGTATACATGCGATTTGTATTGGTTATATGGGCCAATTAGCCCATTATTCTTTACTTCTACATATCGTGGCACGATACGTCATGTCGAGAATTTTTACAATATACGTCGTAGAAGTTCTCGACACGACACTAGAGGAAGAATTAAAGAGTGAATTCTAAACAAACGAATGCTAGCAAAAAACGACTTTGTGCTCTGACTATGAGGTACCTTTTTGCTTGTGTTTTTTTGACAGGACTTCTCTTACAGTTTGGCCGTACCTACTATAAAAATGTGTAAAACTCACCTCATCAACAAACACTTGTTTGTAGCTCGGATATGGGTATCTCGTGGATAATGTCTCCTCATAGAATTCAAATGCCTCATGCAGGTACCTCACTGTGTTCTTGAGTATCTGCATCAAGTTCGGTAAACAGTAGTGCGTAACTTCATTCATGAATGGATCTACATATGTCTCAAAAGGACTGAAACATAAACAGTAAGGTCAAATATGTTCATACAAGGAAAAAGTATTAAACTAACAACAGGAATATATGAATTTTGCTACGATCCATAAAATGTATAATGAGGCCTGTCTAATGGATAGAATTTAAGTAGCCGAAAAAACCTAGCGTGATTTGTGCACAAGCTCTAAAGGGCTGTCCATATATCAAGTCATTTCAAAAAAAAAAAGGGGGGGGGGTTCAGACCATTGGATGTCAAAAATCGACAAAAACGATGACATAATATATGGACAGACCCTAACAAAGCTAACGGTTCAAAGTTCAAATCTATTGAGCTTACTATGCTATGTACACCGCCGCTATCAAGAGTCCGCAGTCCCAGAAACGGCTTAAACACTGGCAAAATACTCGAGCCCCCCCTGAAGATTATGTTCTCCCCGCTGATAAGCTTCCTGCCGGGCATAAGCACCCATGGCCGATCTGGAAATCCTTAAACAGATTGCGTTCCCAGGTCGGTCGCAGCAAGGAGAATGTCATGTAGGTAGACTGTAAAATTTATATAAAATGACAGATTTGATTCTACCCATGGTTGGTTGGAAATTGTATCTTGGTGTGAATAAACATGTGCAATCAGTTAAGTCTCGTTTATTATTCAAAACATAATACTGGTGTTTTATGATAAATAAAATCACAATTTAATTAATTAGAGAGCCGTGTAGGACACTTGACATGCGCCATGACATCCCTGTCTGGTGTTGCCTACAAGAAACTCTTATCTTTATTTATTCAACTCCGGACAGATCATACAGCCACAACACGTTCTCTTTTTCTTTTAGAAAGATAATTCATAATGAATTACTAGTGGAATAGAACATTAAAATGACAATGATGGTAACTTAATCTTAAAGATCAGTAGCGTATAAAGATATTATCCAAATCAAAGTATTTTAAAAAACACAATTACTTTTCACAAATATAATCACTTAAATAACTAGGAATCTTTATTTTTCTCTTAGTTCTCAACATAGGGCTATTAATCGACTTTTCAGAATTGTTTGATACTGAAGGACTGGTTGGTATAATATTTTCATCTACACAATTTTCATTTTCCTGGTTACCGGGAATGTCTGAAGTATAATATTGTTGTTCAGATACATTTGGTTTTTCATGGTATTCTATGTGATTTTGATGTGTACTATGACTATTATGAGATGAGGAAGACAGAGATGCATTGTGGTTTTCTTGTACGTTCTGTGAAGAGGAGGGGCGAATATGAGACAAATTTCTACGATATTGAGTATTGTCGACATTAACTATATATGACCTGTCTGATAAAACATCTGCTACTATGCCCGGCGTCCAATGTTTGTTTGTAGATGGTTGTAGCTGCACCGAGACTGGCTGACCAATTTCAAGTGTAACAGGGTTTCTTGTAGATTTATCATAAGATTGTTTTATTTTCTCTTTGTTTCTTTTTATTGTTTCAGAAACATTGTCAATTATCGTTGGTTTCAATAGTGTTGAAATCATAGGTAGGCAACATCTTGTTCTTCTTGAGAATAGTCTCTGGACTGGACTGCTATTTACTTTGTTAGGAGTGTTTCTTAAACATAGCAAACTATACCAAAAGTCTTCTTTCCCCTCGGTACATTTAAGGAGTAATTTTTTTGCTATTTTCACTGTCGATTCAGCTTTTCCATTTCCTTGAGCATAGTGTGGTGAGGATGTTACATGTGTGAATATCCATTCTTTAGAAAAGTTTTTGAAGTCTTGATTAACAAAGTTGGTACCACCATCCGTCACCACCACATCTGGTATACCATGCCGGGAAAAGTTTTTTTTACATTTATCAATAACAGACTTTGCTGACAAATCCTTGATTTCATCAATTTCGAAGAAGTCAGAGTAATGATCTACTGTTATTAAATATTTGTGTTGTTTACCTTTGTCAGTGACAAAAAACACATCCATTGATACTATTTCAAATGGCTTCTCTGGAATTTGATGACTTTGCATTGGTAACTTTTGTTGGCAGGAAGCATATTTGGTGCATATTGAACAACTTTTAATCATTTCTTTGATATCCATTGACATTGTTGGCCAAAATACTGCCTCTCTGGCTAGTTTCAGAGTATTTTCTATGCCTGAGTGAGCTTTATGTAGTTTGTAGAGAATTTGTCTTCTGTAATTTTCAGGGATCAATATAGCATTATTTTTCAGTATTAAGTCATGGTAGACTGTTAGCTCATTTTTGAAACTATAAAACTGTTTTAACGCGTCAGGAACATCTCTGATGAATGTGGGCCATCCTTGCTGAATATATTGAATCATTTTTACATAATATGGATCAGCCCTGGCTATACTTGATATATCTTTTAAGCATCCTTCTGAGATAGGCAAGTCCTCTATTGGATTCATTTCAGCTAAAACTTTGAATATTTTGTACTCACTGTCTTTGTTTTCAGACTCACAGTTGATGAAAAACCTTGATAGGCCATCAGCAACAATATTATCTTTACCAGAAACAAATTCTACCTCTAAGCTGTAACGTTGCAACATTAGTAACATTGACTGTAATCTCTTTGGTGCGCCTAATAGAGGCTTCTTGAAAATATTAAGAAGAGGTTTATGATCGGTTTTGATGACGGTTTTCTTATTACCAATGATAAGCTGGTCGAAGCGTTTGCAAGCAAAGAGGATTGATAACAGCTCCTTCTCAATTTGGGCATATTTTCTTTCTGTCCTGGTTAAAGTCCTCGAAGCATAGGCCACAGGCTGGTTGTCTTGAAAAACAGCTACACCCAATGCCGCCTCACTAGAATCACATTCAAGTACCAACGGTTTATTTTTGTCAAAATATTTCAGAGTTTTTTGGTCACTTATTATAGATTTTAGTTTGTTGAATTCTTTTTCTGCTTTTTTACTCCATTTCCATTCTGTATTCTCTAAAGTCAAGTATCTGAGGTGAGAAGATTCATAGCTAAGGTTTGGTATATAACGGCTTAGATATGTCACAACACCTAAGAATCTTTGGAGTTCCTTTTTATTTGTTGGAGATGGTATATTTGAAATTACTTCCACCTTGGTTGGATCCGGCTGGAGACCTTTGTCCGTAAATACATGACCATAATATTTTACAGAACTTTGTAATAATTTCATCTTATTTATATTTAATTTACAATTATGTTGCAATAGCCTATTCAATAATCTTTCAAGGTTCACATTATGATCTTTTGTAGCCTCCTCGATAGACTCACCAACGCCATATACTAGTATGTCATCAACTAGCACTTCTACACCAGTCAGACCTTGGACTACTTCATACATCTTCATCTGAAAGTAATCTGGCGATGAGGAAATGCCAAAAGGGAGGACTTTCCAGCGGTATTTACCAAATGGGGTCCAGAATGTTGTGAGTTTACTGCTAGCTTCAGACAACTTTAGATGCCAAAACCCCTTTTTTACATCCAATGTGGTAAATACCTTGGCTTTACCTAGTTCAGGGAGAATTTCATCTATTGTTGTGAACTGGTAATTGGGCCTTTTTATTGCTTTGTTAAGCGGTATTGGATCAAGGCAGATTCTAAAATTGTCTTTTTTTTTAACAATGAGTAGATTACTTACCCAATCTGTGTAGTTTTCTTCCTTGATAATAATGCCGTGTTGTTCCATCCTTTGTAGTTCCTCTTTAAGTGGTTTCCGAAGTGCCACTGGAATTCGACGAGCTTTTTGTAGGACTGGAGGGACTGAATCATCTAACTCAAGATTGATTTCACCTGAAAAGCTACCCTGACCATGAAATACAGAGTCATACTTTTTAATAATGTTTAGTGTCTCATTATTCCCACAGACTACCTCTTTACAGAACCGTACCAGACCCATGTTTGTACAAGTTTTACATGACAATAAAGGAATGTGTGGTGTATGTACCACTTGAAATGTGTTTTTGTATGTTTTTTGTTTGCCTGCAACCTTTACTTTCATAATGATGTCAATTTCACCATGAATCATTATGTTGTTTCCTCCAAAACCAAATAAGCATTTATTTGATGGACGCATTTTTCTTTGTATGTGGTCTTCCCCTAACATTTCTGTGATATTCTTGAGGCCCACCAAATTGTCATCTGCGGCAGTGTCTAGAAGGCATTTTGATTCTCTCCATTGTTTTCCAGACTTGAATTGTAGAAGACATTCCGCCAAATTCTTATTGTCATTCTCTATTTTCTTGATGATGAAGTTCCTGTCAGAGTCATCAGAGTCTAATTCAGAAGATTCCTCCTGTTGTTTGTCTGGCGTCTTGATAATTTGCTTTATTTTAGGTTTCTTCTTGCAGACTTTGTCGGAATGATTTTTGCCATTGCATATTTTGCAAGTTTTGCCCCATGCAGGGCATAAACTTTTTTTGAACTCATGTTTATTGCCACAGAACTTGCATACCTTCATTGGAGTATCTTCTTTAATCTTCTTGATAGTTTCTGGCTGTGCTAGAGTCTTTACTTGGCGTTCAGTTATTTCAGATGCTCGACATAGATTTACTGCATCATTTAACGTTAAGTTTTCACGTTTTAACAGATCTTTTTTGAGACTGATGTCTTTGATTCCGAACACTATTTTATCACGTAACAATTCGTCTCGTAGATCCTTGAAACTGCAGTCATCGACCAGTTTTATTAGCTCGCTGTAGTACAGATCGAAGTTTTCTTCTCCTTGGTTACGTGAATTAAAGATGTATCTATTATAGATAACGTTCTTTTTGGGTACCATCTTCAAACTAATTACATTAAGAATAATTTCGCATGTATTGTCTGACTCTTGGATACCGAAATTGTTGTATTTTTTAATGGCTTCTTCGCCAATGGCGCTCATCAAAACGCTTATTTTCCTGGCTTCTTGATTTGCAGACCATTTCTCCATTTCAGTGGCACGGCAATAATTTTTCCACGATTCTTTAAATATGTTGAATGCTTCCTCAGGGTCGGAGTTGACATTCAGTGGAGCCGGCCATGGAACGTTAATGGCGTGGTTTGCTTGGTGTGTGCCTGTTGTTGTACGCGTACTTAGTATTGATAACTGCTCTTGCATATTTTGCAGCATCATCGCCTGTTGGCGCACTAACTCTTCTAGGCTACCCATTTTTAGGTTTGCGCTGCCACCATGTTTTATGATAAATAAAATCACAATTTAATTAATTAGAGAGCCGTGTAGGACACTTGACATGCGCCATGACATCCCTGTCTGGTGTTGCCTACAAGAAACTCTTATCTTTATTTATTCAACTCCGGACAGATCATACAGCCACAACAACTGGCGACGTGTAAAGCTCAAAAATGGCTGTCTCCAACATAGCAAGCATTGTGTTACCTGGGAAGTTTGTACCAAACAAAGATAATTGGGAAAACTACAGAGAACAACTGTTCTTCGCATTGGAAGCTTCAGGGCCATTGGAAAGTGTGCAGAAACGAGCCTTGTTTTTGTCTCAATGTGGAAAGGAGGCATTTGCATTGATTGTGTCATTGTTGTCACCTAAGAAGCCCAGTGAAGTGGACTTCGACGAAATTATTAAGGTGTTGAACAAATTCTTTGTACCTACGCCGCATCCAATACTGGAAACGGAAAAGTTTTACAACAGGAGGCAAAGAAGCAATGAATCAATTACTACGTTTGTAGCAGCGTTGCACGATATCAGCTCCCGTTGCATGTTTACCGATTTAAACCGACGGATTGCAGAACAAATCATACTTGGCGTTTATCAAGCAAGTTTGAAAAAGGAGCTGTTAAAAGTTCACATCAGTGATTTAACGTACGACAAAGTGGTTCAACTAGCACTTAATTACGAAGCAATTTCGGAGAATAACGAAACAAGTCGTTTACTAGCGAAAACACATTGTGACGTCACTCGGAGTTCCAGCACTAGTGGTCAGAACTCGAGCGAGCCGATGGAAGTCAACGATATTCAAACGAAGCCGTGTGTGCATTGCGCTAAACGCCATGGGGCCGCACGATGCAAGTTTCGGAACGCAACCTGTTACAAATGTCATAAAAAAGGGCATACTAAGGCGGCGTGCGATACAAATATAAACAAAACGGCAAAAACACGCGTAAACAAATGTGCGGTGTGTTCTTCGGCGTCTGAAGGGGAAGACAACAGCAGCGAACACAGTACTGAAGACAGTTACGGCATCTACGGCGTGCACGGCGTAGGAGACGCCGGCGCGCGCGCGGCGCCACCTGTCATGGTAGAAGTCGTGCTGAACGGCGTACCGCTGGCGATGGAGGTGGACTCGGGCTCCGCGCGCACAATCCTGCCGCACAGCCTGTACCGCCAGCACCGCCGCGCGTTCCCAGGCGACCTATCGCCATGCAAGAGCAAGTTGGTTACGTGGACGAACGACGTTTTAAATATTGTTGGGGAAACGATGGTAGACGTTGTGTACAATGAAAAAAGTGTTAGATTGCCGTTGCTAGTGAGCTGTGGAAAAGGGCCGGCTTTGCTTGGCCGCGCATGGTTCGGGTCCTTGGGAATTTCAATTCACGGCGTAAATTCAGTTACGGAAGCTGCAGTGGACGTGGTTGCGAAATTTCCAAAGTTATTCGACGATGATATGGACAAGTATAACGGACCGTTAGTGCATATCGAGTGTAAGGACGGAACAGGCCCCGTATTTTTACGTTGCCGTCCAGTTCCATTTCCGCTACGAGAAAAAGTGAATGAAGAGTTAAATAAAATGATGTCAAATGGAATTATGACTCCCGTGAAGCACTCACGATGGGCGACACCACTAACAATTGTTCCTAAACCGGATGGTTCGCTGCGGTTATGTGGTGATTATAGGAGCACAGTCAATGCATCCTGTTTAGCTGACAGCTACCCGCTACCAACATCAAATGAAGCATTTTTTTCGTTGGCAGGAGGCAAATATTTTTCAAAGGTGGACCTGAAACAGGCATACAATCAGCTGAAAGTAGATGATGAAACAGCAGAACTTCTTACACTCAATACGCCTCTTGGATTGATGAGAATGAATCGTCTTGCATATGGCGTTAATGCTGCAACAGGAATCTTTCAGAGGCTGATGACCTCTATACTTGCCGGAATTCAAGGAGTAGCCTGCTTGCTGGATGATGTGGTGATCTGTGGTACCACATTACAACAACATGATGAGAGACTTGGAAAAGTACTCCAAAGACTTGAAGATCTTGGGCTAAAGTTAAATAAGGCCAAGTGTATTTTTTCAACCAAGAGAGTAACCTTCTTAGGTTATGAAATTGATGAAACGGGAATACATCCATCAAAAGAAAAAATCCAAGAGATTTCTGATAAACCTGCCCCTACAAACAAAAGGTCCCTGAAGGCATTTCTGGGGTTGTATAACTTCTATGAGCGATTCTTAAAGGAGAAAACTGTAGTACTAGAGCCACTGTACAAATTGCTGAAAGACAAAGCAAAATGGCAATGGGGTAGCATTGAACAAGCAGCCTTCGATAAAGCCAAACTGCTACTTACCTCAGATTTGACGCTGGTGCATTACAGCCTAGAGAAGGACCTACATATGATTTGTGATGCAAGTGAGTATGGAGTTGGTGCGATCTTAGTTCATAAGATGGAAGATGGCACTGAGCGACCTGTCATTATGGGCTCAAGGACGATGCAACCACATGAACGTCGATACGGTCAAATAGACAAAGAAGCTTTGGCCATTATGTTTGGCCTTAAAAAATTCAGGCAGTATTTGCTAGGACGAGAGTTTGTAATATTTACAGACCACAAACCACTGCTAGGAATTTTTGGCCGGAACAAACCAATACCAGAGATGATTTCTAATAGAATGCTACGATGGGCATTGTGTCTCAACTCATTTGATTATGACCTCAGGTATCGTCCAGGGAAAAATATGGGCAATGCCGATAGTCTCAGTCAATGGCCAACCCCACATACCAAAGATGACCACGATGAGGAAGAAAACAATTGCAAAAGAAACAGACAAAGATCAAACTCTTAAAAGGGTTAAGTACTATGTACTACATGGTTGGCCAAATAAAATAGAAGATCCTGAAATAATACCATATCACAGAAGAAAGGATTATTTGTCACTAAATAAAAATTGCATTCTATGGTCCAATAGAGTAGTAATTCCTAAGTCATTACAAGATAATGTTCTAAAAAAACTGCATGATGGTCACTCTGGAATAGTACAAACAAAAATGATAGCCAGAGGATATCTATGGTATCCTTCATTGGATGCTGACATTGAAGAAATGGTAGCAATGTGTGAAAAATGCCAGGGCTGCAGGAATAACCCTCCAACAACAGAACATATTTGGCAGCCGGCCACAAAAAGATGGTCACGAATACACATAGATTTCATGGGGCCATTTATGGGAAAGAAATTTTTGGTCTTAATTGATGCTTATAGTAAGTGGCCCGTGATTGAAATGATGCCCTCAATGTCAAGCAAAACTGTTATTGAAGTACTGAATAAAACCTTCGCCGATAATGGGTTACCTGACATTGTGGTATCTGACAATGGATTAGCATTTACCTCTAAAGAATTTCAAGACTATATGTCTAATAACCGGATTCAACACATTACTGGCGCGCCATACCATCCGGCAACCAATGGCCAGATTGAACGGACTATACAAACAATTAAGTCCAAATTAAAGAAACAGACACCTATGACTTGGCCAGAGCGAGTAGCGAAAGTGCTATTTCAAATGCGAACTGTACCAAGCACAGTGACGGGCAAGACCCCTGCTGAAATGTTAAACAACCGTAAATTTAGGACTGCCCTTACACTTCTTCATCCTGATTCTGATTTATCCGATGAATTAGAACTTAGAATGGAGGGAGATGTAAGAAAACGTATGAAAAACTTCAAGATTGGGGACCATGTTTTATTCAGACTCTATAATATGAATCACAAGTGGCAGCGTGGCGTAGTGACAGCTGTAGATGGCCCAGCTGTTTATGAAGTACAGACTAGTGATGGAGCCAAGCACAGAAGGCATGTGGACCAACTGCTTAGGACAAGGCCCCCTAATGACATACCAGAGGTGACCCAAAACCATGATGGCCCCGGTGATTGTGGGACCCATGATGATGATGACGACAATGATGTTATAATACCACCACCAGAAGAGTGGCAGGAAATTATAGGAGTATAATGATTTATGTCAATTAATAAGTTAATTATGTGCTATACTTAAGTGATATCTGGAAACTTAAGGGGAAGGTGTCATGTAGGTAGACTGTAAAATTTATATAAAATGACAGATTTGATTCTACCCATGGTTGGTTGGAAATTGTATCTTGGTGTGAATAAACATGTGCAATCAGTTAAGTCTCGTTTATTATTCAAAACATAATAGAGAACATGCTGAAGTGGGGCGCCCTAAGTAGCTCAGACGCCCAATGTCCGTGTGGTGAGGTCCCACAAACGATGGAGCACATGCTGTCTTGCCCAACGTGCCCGCACGCCTGCTCTAAGCAAGACCTTCGAGACGCGACAGACAGGGCGATAAGCGTCGCCACATTCTGGTCCCGCACAATCTGAAGCCATCGACACGAGAAGAAGAAGACTATGCTATGTGATTCTATTTGTATTTAATTCGCCTGATATTTATAATTTTTTATTTATCAACACTCACCCAATCGCCAACGCGATGTTCGGCGCACAAGCCGGAGTATTAACAACATAATGGAATGTCTTCCGCCTATGGTCCGGAGTGTACACAACATCCAACAGTTCCCCACACGACACAGCGGTCAGTGTCTCATCCACAGTGAACTCTAGCTTCCACGTGCAGGGCTCAGCGAAGCTGTCGACACAGGGGAACCAGAGGCGGGCTGAGTGACCGTAGGTGAACATGTGTGCTGATTTCTGAAATAAATTGCCAATGCAAGTAGATGTATTTTTTTATGAATGTTTTGATGATTCTGTCGAAAGTTTGAATGGCCAATATAAATAAAATTTTGGTGGTAGACTGAGGTTAATTTAGTTACTAACTAACTGATACAACTTGTTTGATAGTTGAATTAAATGAGAACTTTGTTTCATTCCAACTACAGCTGCTTCTTTGCCAGTTGTTGTGATAAATTGCAGCATGAGTATTAGGCCCTTATTTAGAACTTGTGCCAAGTTTTCACGCCCAAGCAAGGCGCGATAATAACTTATAATAGGTGGCATAGTACATTGTCAAAGTATTGTTCATATTGTGATTTGAGTGACGTAATTTTGTATATAAAGAAAAAAATGGTATCAATAAATAGTTGAAGTAGCTTTATAGTCTTGTGACAAAAACGATATTATTTGCTGAAAATTAAAAATACACACTCGGCGAGACACCCCGAGACAGACCGAGAATGTGTTATGCCAGCTGTACACACTAGTTCTGGCATTATATAGAAAAGAAAAGCTTAAAACTGATTACTAACCTCAACCAAAGAGCCCTCTCCTTCTGGCACCACAAAGTGCATCCCACCTTGTGGAGATTCCAAAGAGAACTCAATTCCAATGCGGAGCCCTCTGCCCTCGCCCACCAAGTGAGCCGCATCATCGGGGACTTGTATGTGGAGCTCTCCGGAATTGTGATCAGGGTCGATTTTCTGAGCTGCTGCTAGGTGGCATTGTGAAAATACTTCGAGAGATCTCCTGTAGATTTAAAAGTGTTCTAATATTGCGCAATTTACAGTCACCGGCATCAATATACGATGAATCAAAGGCCGCAGAAGCATCTGACGTGCTCTTATGGCTCTAGGAATAGAGTTATCTTCCATCATATATTTATGCCCGTGACTGTACACTTCTACTACTAAAAGGTTATAAAGAAGAAGACACCACCTACCTTCTAGTGTCTGCTACACCAAATGTAAGCATTTTTCAATTTATAGGCCTATTTATAATAATTATTAGGTATGTAGTATGATTTTAATGAGCAAGTTATAACATAAATGTAGGTTAATCAGAATAAAATTAAATCATTCCTGCCACTTAAAAATTACCGAATCTATCTAGGCAAGGAATTATTGCTTATTGGATTCCTATAATGTACAGCCAATATCTTTCTCTCTCTCTCTCTCTCTTTGCATAGGTTAGAGACAGATATAGTGGATGCTGATTATTTGCCTTTATATTATTGGGATGCCTTTAGAATATCAAAATTTTTATGTTTTTGTAATACTTACGTGTTAGGATCTGCCTGACAGATATCCAGGAACGGGTCACAATATTGAAAATTTGCTTCATACCGATCATTTAAGCATACGCGATATATACGACATTGCTTTACATTGAGTCTTATGTACCTCAAGTTATCTTTCAATGGGACAACGGTCAGCTCAACAAAACCCTGAAAACAATAAGAAATTGTCAAAATAACCTAAATTCGATGTTGTGATTTTATTGCTTAAACCACATTAGTATCGATTCATACTCACAATAATACTTCTCCTCTCAAAGCTTATTCCCGTTAAGCTGAGAATTTGATGAGCTGTAAAGGATAAAACTATAATTAGCAAATAATCCAATGAAACATAAAACACGAAAGAAGTAGCTAGGATACTTATAATTTAAAAGGGCGACAATTGTCGCCAGTGCGTTCTTTCTTCATAGCTTGCTGAAGTCGTTCATATTTTCTCTGAAAAGAATACAAATTCGAAAATTCTTGAGGTGTTTTATAACATTAAAAACAATCACTGACCGACTATAGTGACAAGACATTAGACTTTAGACAAACTAAATATGACATGACAACAATCAATGACATGAAGTTTGACAGTTAGAAGCTAGGTACATAGACTATAAAGATTTAAGTGTTCTCACACGACTTTCAAGTCAAATGTGTTATATTTGTAATTTGTAATTTTGTATGAAACTAAAGCTGGGAATACACATGCCAGTAAAAAGTAACAGTAGCGGGCATACTAAATAACGGCATGTACAAGTAAAGCCGAAACCAATACCCAATTTTTTGCAGAAACTGACGGAAAACATGTTAGATATTTAAAAACATAACATTTTTTTTTGGTGCAGCCGACCCGGTTTAACTGGCACACAGTGAATACATTTGCAAGTTGAACTTGTATGCAATTTCAAAGTTTACATGTAAACCGGCATGCCTGTAACTGTCACGTACGTAACGTTCACACGTGCTAGTTTTGCAGCCCCCCGCGACCCTTCTTCGTGTTACATGCCAGTAAATCAAATTGCTTACGATCTACTTGCTTACCATAAATCCTTACAAATCCTGACAAATCGGAATTCATGCTCATGGAGGCTGCGAACATGCCGACACACGTACCTCCGCTGCTGCTTGACGGTGTGCAGCTACGTCAAGTGCACGAGGTCAAATATCTTGGCCACATTCTACTGTCAAATATGAAAGATCACGCTGACATACAGAGGCAAAGACGAGCTATTGCAGTGCGAGCGAATATGCTAGCCAGGAGATTCGCTAAATGTAGCAAGGGCGTGAAGAGGCAGCTATTTCTGAGCTTCTGTACAAGTGTGTACACAGTAGAATTGTGGTCAGATTTTACATGCGCTGCCGCTCGAGACATGCGCGTGCAATATAATGACGCGTGGCGCGCCTTGTTTCGGCTGCCAAGCTGGTGCAGCGCGAGCGCGATGTTCGCGGAGGGGCGCGCGCCGGGCTGGCCCGCGCTGCTGCGCGCGAGGACCGCCACCGCTAGGAAGGCAATCTACGCATCCTCCAACACACTGCTCTCGGCGGTGAGGGAATGGGACGCCAGCCCTCTACATGAACGCTGGAGGGAATACCACAGGCCCGTCGTCGCGGGATCGGGGTGACCCGCGACGTTGAATAATCCCGGCCCATATATTTTTATAGTTTATAACTTGTAATTTGTATTAATGTATTCGTGTATCATCTAATTTATTTTGTGTATTCTAATGTACTCGCCAATATGGACTTGTTCTGGATTAAATTATTTTCATTCATTTCATTCATAAACAGGCATGCCAGTAAAGCCGGTTCCGCTGCACCTATGTTTTCCATGTTTTTAAACATCTAACATATTTGCCGTCAGTTTCAGCAAACAAATAGGGTATTTTTTTGATTGGCAAAACATGTTTGACGTTTAATAACCACGAAAACATGGCGCAGCGGACGCGGCTTTAGTGTATACACATAACAATACGTGGCTCGTGTAAGGAGCTGTTATGCAAGTGCCAGTTACAGGCATGTGTATTCCCAGTGTTATAAAAAGTCAAACTGTTGCAATAATTATAAAATTAATCCCATCAAGAACATTATGTAAAAATGGGCGCGAAGTTAAATAAAATAATAAGGCTTGTTCACGAAATAAAGTAGCCATAAGAAAATGTAAATAAATCTTGTTTTTCTCACAGCACTTCAAACAAAAAACAGTCAATTATATCACTAAACATTGTAAAAAGAATGTACAATGCAATTTTTTGTAAAAACCCTAAGAGTTGGCAAACTGTCTGACTTTCTTTCGAATGCATGCCATCAGCGTATTTATTGATTTTTTTGTGAACTGACGAGAGGCTGCATTCCATATTTTTTTGAAATCAGCTTCATTGTCGGCCACTGCCCCCTTCTTGAGCAGGTATCGTTTGATATTTGCCCAATACCTTTCAATCGGGCGAAGTTCTGGGCAATTTGGTGGGTTAATGTTTTTCGCGACATAACTACTATTCTTGTTATCAAGCAAATCTAAGGTGGCTTGAGCGTAATGAGCAAAAGCTAAATCAGGCCAAAATATTGGAGGACGTGTATGTTTCCGATATAAGGGCAGAATTCGCTTTTTAATACACTCCTGTGGGTAGACATCTCCGTTTATTGTACCGATAGTGAAAAAGCTCATACTTTTAAGCCCGCATGAGCAAATAGCTTGCCATACAAGGATTTTTTTGGGCGAATTTTTCAAAAGCCACGCTCTTATGTTCTTCTGGAACGTCCTCGCCAGCTGCACACGAGTAAAACTGGGGCACCGGTAACGTTTTCATGTCTTTTTTTACATATGTTTCGTCATCCATTAAAATGCATCGGTCGTTATTTTTAATTAAAAACTTGTCCAAATCTTTAGCTCGAGATTTCGCTCTTTCAAGCTGGGCAGCAGTCCTTTTCGGCATTTTCTGTTTCTTCCTGGTCTGTAAATTATTTCTCTTTTTGGCGTTTTGTACGTTCCCGACCGAAGTTTTTAACTTTTTGGCTACATCGCGAATAGAGGCCGATGGATTTCGACGGAAAGACGCTACTATGTCCGTGTCCAATTTTGGCTTCACGCAGCCTTTTCTGTGACCGCAACCTGGTAGATCACCTAGAGTATTAAATTCCCTAAACATTTTTATTACTTTTCGTACACCATTTTTAGATAATTGATACCGTTTTGCGAGTTGTCGCATCGAAATACCCTTTTCTGTACAGTAGGATATTATAATTAATTTACGAGTTTTTTCATTTATCCTCGGCATCTTGATTTTATCTAGTCAATGACATATATTATAAAATTTATCTTCAACTTGACAATACATGTGTCAAAATATCATGCATTGGCATAGCAAAAGCTTTCTATATAATTATGAAGGCCCAACTTTTAGTGGCTACTTTATTTCGTGAACAAGCCTTATGACTGGTTGTCGACTTGGCCGGCAAAAGATTTGAGATGTAAATAAGTTCTGTAGATAATCCTTAACAGCTGAATTATCAGTAGGTAGGTACAAAGCAGACAACTTAGAAAAAATTGCATCTAATTCGATTTACCTAACCGCATCCGTAGGCACAGTTGGGCACAGTGTTCAATATGGAAAAAAAAACATTCAGAAGAATTGAGAACCTGCTCCTTTTTTGAAGTCGGTTAAAAATTATTAAATAAATTATGTAAGCGTATCCGATCCAGATATTTTTTTGTGATGAATACAGATTGATAAAAGACTTTTTGGTTCATATTTTCTATTTCTTAATTTTGGAATTTCACTTCTGGCTTAATTAATGTTTTTTTCAGATTTTGGTTTTTATTTTTTTCCTCAAAAAAAACTCAAAAGTGCGATTGTGATCAGCACCGAAAGATTGCTGATAATAAAATCAAGTTCCACTATTACGGCGTTTCGGAGTTATCAAATTTCAAAATATAGTGCTAGGGTTGTCATTCAAATTGACCTTTCATTTCTTAGTTAGAATTGATCCCATTTCACTCTCTTGTTTTGAATTGATTTGAATTGATCCATTCTAAAAACTGTTCTAGACTCCTGGTGAGCTTACGCATTCAAATGTGGTGTCATAAATAGCCGCAAAATTCGGGAACTGAGTTTTAATAAGCAAGTGGTTTTTTTTTGGATTTTTAAATCCAATTTTAACAAAAAATAACTAAAATACATATGTTGAAAACCTAATACTTACAAACTATTTTTTAGAGGTAAATGTACATAATATAGTCGAAAACATTTGAAAAAGTTGGTTAGGGAAAAAGTGGATTTCGGAATGATAATTATGTGAAGACCACGTGATTTCGGGACTAGGTTTACTATAAATTATTACTTTAGGCAACTTTATAGATAGGCCACACCATTGCCGGAAAATGAACAGGAAAAAAACTATGATAGACCTCTTTCACCGTGCACTAGAATCATCGCATCCGTTCGTGTCTATGGCACATTACAGACAACGCCAAAAATTGACCAGTAGGTTTTGTCTGCCAGAAGCAGCTCGTGAACTACTGAAGCTGATTCACGAAGAAAACTTGCAGGTGGCTGAAGTCGATGACGAAGATCCAGAATTAGATGGATCTTCATCATTACGCGATGATGAAAATCCATCTAATGTTGACGACTGACTGCACGTTGATACTTGAAAATGACATTAAGTCATAAAATACATAAAATCTGGAACCATCTTGCGAAAAGACACTACAGCTTACTAGCTTCTGAATTTAATGACTTACAATATATACATATGTTCATTGGATATGAAAATATCTTATTACAAAATTTCATTAGAGTTATTATTAATCCCACATATTTGTTTGATATTTTAGTGACAGCCCTAAAAAGTATCATTTGACCTTTACACGTAACTCCCAAACGCCGCGATAGTGTAACTTGATTTTTTTATCAGTGATTGATAGACCTAGTCGCAAAGGTTACAAGTCGCACTTAAGATTTTTTTTGGAGTAAAAAAATAAAAACAAAAACCTGAAAAAACATTAATAGTTTGGTAACCAGAGGTGAAATTCCAAAAATAAGAATAATTAAATATGCGCCAAAAAGTCCTTTATCAAACTGTATTGATGGATACAAGAGACAAGATATTTATTCATAAAAGTCAATGTTTTACAAGTCAGGTATGTACATAATAAGTAGTATTATTTATTAATTACATCGGATGTCAAATAAGGTCGCATATAGCTTTATATGTCTGAGTGATACAGGAAGTTTCAATTCTAAAATATTAGTTACTAAATTGTGATGCCTTAACTGTAAGGTTATGTAGGTGCTCCTAATACTTAGGGCCAGTGCACGATAAAGAAATATCTTGATCAGATACGCGTACATAATTTATTTAATCATTTTTAAAGTCAAGGTTAAGTAATCTATACATATAATAAAGCTGAAGAGGGTCGAAAGTCTGTACATGGAAGATATTCGAAAAAAAATCCCTAGATACTTAAAATCGATAACAGAACACGTTCCAACAGTTTTTAGAATTTTTGTCTGTTTGTCTGTTTATCTGTTTGTCTGTTTATCTGTTTGTCTGTTTATGTGACCGCGCATCACGTGAAAACGGCTGAACCGATTAAGATGACATTTGGTATAGAGATAGTTTGAGTCCTGGGGAAGGACTTAGGGTAGTTTTTATCCTGGAAATCAACCTCTAAGGGGATGAAATGGGGGGTGGAAATTTGTTTAGAGCTACTTAAACCGCTGCACCGATTTGGATGAAATTTGGTATATAATTAGTTTGAGTCCCGGGAAAGGTCAAAGGATAGTTTTTATCCCGAAAATCTTCCCTTTAGGGGGTAAAATGGAGGGGTAAAAATTTGGATGGAATCCATTTTTATAAAATTTGGTTTAGAGGTAGTTTAAGTTCTGGGGAAGGACATTGGATGGTTTTTATTCTGGAAATCTTCTCCTAAGGGGGTGAAATGGGGGGTGAAATTTTGGATGGACTCCGTTTAGACCAAATTTGGTATAAATATAGTCCCGGAGAATGACAATGGATAGTTTGAATCCCGAAAATCATCTCCCAAGGGGATGAAATAGGGATGAAAATGTGGATAAATCCCATTTAGTTAAAATTTGGTATAGAGATAGAAGGAGTCCCAGGAATGCATAGTTTTTATCTTGAAAAATCATCTCCTAAGGGGGTGAAATGAGGGGTGAAAATTTGGATAGAACCGATTTAGATAAAATTTGGTATGGAGATAGTTAAGAGTCCTGGGGAAGGACTTAACATAATTTTTAGTCCAGAAATCATCTCCTAGGGGGGTGAAATGAGGTATGAAAATTTGGATGGAACCCATTTACGGTATAGCGAGTTGTAGTCTTGGGGAAGGACATAGGATAGTTTACTCCCGAAAATCATCCCCTAAGGGGGTGAAAATTTGTATGTGACCCATTTTGATGAAATTTGGTTGAACGATAGTTTGAGTCCCGGAGTATGACAACGGATAGTTTTAATCCCGAAAATCATCCCCTCAGGAATGAAATAGGGGGTGAAAATTTGGATAAAACCCATTTAATAGATGAAATTTGGTAAAGCGATAGAAGGAGTCCTAGGGAAGGACAATGCATAGTTATAATCCCGAAAAATCATTTCCTGAGGTGGTGAAATGAGGGTTGAAGATTTCGATAGAACCCATTTAGGTGAAATTTGGTATAGAGAAAGGTCTCAGTCCAAGGAAAGAACATAGAATAATTTTTATTCCGGAACACATGAAAGGAGGAAATAAGGGGAACACATAAGGGGGTGAGAAATGGTGAATGAAAATTTGGATTGAACCCATTTACGGTATAGCGATAGTTAAGGAAGGACATAGGATGGTTTTATCCCGAAAATCATCCCCTAAGGGGGTGTAATTGGGGGTGGAAATTAGTTTATGACACATTATTATAGGTTGAAAGATAGTTTGAGTCCTGGAAAAGGACATATTATTATGATAGTTTCTATTCCGGAAATCATCCCCTTAGGGGGTGAATTGGGGGTGAACATTTGGATGTAGCCCATTTAGATGAAAATTGGTATAGAGATAGTTTGAGTCCTGGAGCATTCTCCAAGGAGGTGAAATAGGGGCTGTAAAATTGGATGGAACCCATTTACGGTATAGCGGTAGTTGGGAGTCCTGGGGAATAGGAACATTACATAGGTTAATATATGTATGTGACGTTCCAAGGGTAAAGGTACCTTATGGCGGTAGTTTCGAAGATGTTTTCTAAAACGGGGTAAAAAAGACGTTTTATTATGGCTATTTTGAAAACTATTAGATGTAACATTTTGTTTACGTATCTTTATTTTTATTATAAAATATTTAAATTACAAGTCAGTTAATTTAGTCCTATGGTTTAGTAGAAAAGGTCCTTACGGCCGTGTGATATGAAAAATGCAAAATAATACTAAAAAGGCTACATGCATCTATTATAGTTAGGCGGGTCATAGACACTATGTTTGCGGCGGAGTATATTTTGTAAAAAAAGGCGTTCGGAGTAAGCTAATCTATAAAATCATGTAACTCAGCCATAATGACCTTTTCCTTCATACAATCCATACTAATATTACAAATGCGAAAGTAACTCTGTCTGTCTGTTACCTTTTCATGCTTAAACTGCTGAACCGATTGAGATGAAATTTGGTGTAGAGATACTTTGAATTCCGGGGCCTTCCCAAAGAATCCTTACTAAAGATAGTTTTAATCTGGAAATTCATCACCTAAGGGGGTGAAAAGGGGGGAGAAAGTTACGATATAAACGACTTCCGCGCGGACGAAGTCGCGGGCAAAAGCTAGTATTAAATATTTTTTATAAAATAAAGTATTTGATATAGACTTGTGGGTGCTCTAGTCTTGCGTTTAAAACGCATTCCTTGATCGATTTTTGCGATAAACAGCATGGGGAATTTTATGAGTCATATTGAATACTGTCGTAGGTTACGCTGTTGATAGCGTTAGTAATCTAAATCGCCACACACAACTGATTAATATCTCAGAAACAGTGAGCTGTATCATGAAAAAAAGGTTCTAGTGCGTTTAAGAAATGAACCAATGTTAATTCATGAGATAGATCTCAATATTTAAGACACTTCGACATATGTTAATACTGAAGAGCATGAGACTGTAATTTGACTCCACAGTCAAACTGAAAAATTTAGTTTTGTGGAGCAATGTATCAACGTATATACAGGGTGGAATTTCATAAACTGTACATAATAAAAGGAGAAAAATTTCAGCCAATTTCATCGGTGAAACGGTGTTTTTTTTTTTTTTCTAGTCATTAGTTTTTTTTTACAGAATTTTGAAAATTTTTGTAAAAACTCGGGTAATACACCTAATTCAGACGGTATAACTTTTGATCCAATGGTCCTAAAATGAAAATAAAAAATGCAGAGTATTACCAAGGGACAGGTTAATAATTCTTAATAACAATAGAAAACCAACTAGAAGAGAAAATCTGCAAAAAAAAAATATTGTGTTTGAAAAATGGCTACAAAAATTACGAATTTTAAAAGAAAAACACAATTTTCTGAAAAAAACGCAGATTTAGTTACCATTTTTTTTGCTTAGTATTAAACCTCACTTAATGCCGATTCTAAAACCGTTTTTAAACTGTCTCAGACTTTGAAAAATACCACGCAAATGGGTACGTAAATCAAACCATAATTTTATTAATTTTAATCCTCTTAAAATCCTTAATGACCGTTTGTTCACAGGTAGTTGAAGGGTGTTATTGGGTTTTAGGTGGAAATAACAAATTACGTACTTAGTATCAATCCTCACTTAATGCCGATTCTAAAACCGTTTTTAAACTGTCTTAGACTTTGAAAAATACCACGCTAATGGGTACGTAAATCAAACCATAATTTTATTAATTTTAATCCTCTTAAAATCCTTAATGACCGCTTGTTCCCAGGTAGTTGAAGGGTGTTTTTGGGTTGAAGGTGGAGATAACATGAGGGGTATAAAGGCATTGGGCAATAGGTCAACTATTCAGTCGCTCGCAAATCGCAATTGCTTGTCTTTGCTCGCCACTTCTTTGATTACTCCAGTACTTGTTCAGTTTGAATCATCATGCCCCGCTTACGAGAGTTTTCGCCGTTACAAATAGCTAACATGCACTATTATTATGGATTGTGCCATGGATCTGCAAGAGCTGCGTGTATCGCCTATTTGGAGCAGTATCCTAATGACGTTCCAAGACCTGCTGCTCGCCACTTTCAAGAAGTTCATCGCCGGTTGTGCAATATTGGCCTGGGATACGGTGGCCGAGATCGCCGAGAGCCAGGAAACATAATTGATGTTGCCATAGAAGAAGCAGTTCTCAGAGACTTGTACGCGGACCCAACCACGAGTCTAAGACGCTTGGCATTGAGGCACAGAATCTCAAAATTCTCTGTCTGGAAAATTTTGAAGAAGGAAGGACTGCATCCATTTCATTATCAACGGGTACAAAATTTGCAAATTGGCGATGCCCGCGTTAGGTGTGTTATGTCGACTTGGATACTTGGCAATATCAGAAGGGATCCGGAATTTACTAGAAGAATTTTATGGATGGACGAAGCAAGATTTACTCATACGGGAATAACTAACTTCAGAAATTTACACACATGGGCTCACGATAATCCAAACCTAGTAAGACCATCTAATTTTCAAGACCAATTCTCCATAAACGTTTGGGCAGCGGTACTCGACGATCAATTGATTGGACCAGTCTTCTTACCGAATACTTTGAACGCCGACAGATTTTTACTGTTACTGAGAGACGAGCTCCCAGAGCTTTTGGAAGATGTGATGTTAGATGTGAGACAACGCCTGTTTCTCCAAATGGATGGATGCCCAGCTCATTGGGCATTAAGAGTTCGACATTTTTTAAATGAGCAATATCCCAATAGGTGGATCGGCCGAGACGGCCCCGTTGGATGGCCTGCAAGATCGCCTGATATGACGCCGTTGGATTATTTTCTTTGGGGTGATATGAAGCAACGGGTATATCACAGAATCGTCAATACCGAAGCAGAATTGCACGACAGAATTTTAAATGCAGCACAAGAAATAAAAAATAATCCGGGAATGATTCGACGGGCTACGCAACAAATTCAAGCTCGGGCCACATTGTGCCTTCAAGAAAGAGGAGGTTATTTTGAACAATTAATACCATACAGGGAACCTTTGCAACACTAGAATAAGTTTTTTCTTTAATAAAGGTTTATCAATCGAATTTATGACTTTTAATTAAAATACATGATTTTATTTACGCAATTTTTAGGACTACTTTTCTTCCTATTGTTTTCTCTACCTAAAACATGATAACACCCTTCAACTACCTGTGAACAAACGGTCATTAAGGATTTTAAGAGGATTAAAATTAATAAAATTATGGTTTGATTTACGTACCCATTTGCGTGGTATTTTTCAAAGTCTGAGACAGTTTAAAAACGGTTTTAGAATCGGCATTAAGTGAGGTTTAATACTAAGCAAAAAAAATGGTAACTAAATCTGCGTTTTTTTCAGAAAATTGTGTTTTTCTTTTAAAATTCGTAATTTTTGTAGCCATTTTTCAAACACAATATTTTTTTTTGCGGATTTTCTCTTATAGTTGGTTTTTTATTGTTATTAAGAATTATTAACCTGTCCCTTGGTAATACTCTGCATTTTTTATTTTCATTTTAGGACCATTGGATCAAAAGTTATACCGTCTGAATTAGGTGTATTACCCGAGTTTTTACAAAAATTTTCAAAATTCTGTAAAAAAAAAACTAATGACTAGAAAAAAAAAAAAAACACCGTTTCACCGATGAAATTGGCTGAAATTTTTCTCCTTTTATTATGTACAGTTTATGAAATTCCACCCTGTATGTAACTTTTTGTTTTTAATAAATAAAATAAATAAAAAATAAATAAAAATATTATTATGTTAAATAGATTAAGAATTATTCAACGGGCAAATGTGGCTCCAAAGACCAAACGGTTCATGTAATATCATATAACACATGGCTGTGGCCTCGCCATCCAGTACTAGGCTTTAACTTGGCTTGACACACTCTCTTTGCACAGCACACTGTTGCAGATTTGGCATCCAAGATTTAATGTAATCGTGTATAGCACGCTTTTAGGTCTATGGTTTATTTTAAAAGGTACGTTCATAAACCTTATTGGTACTGACGAACAAAATTAAAACGAATCTGTAAATAAAAGTTGTCTTCTAAATAAGCTTATAATTGCCACATTATCAGATCTGTTTCCTAAAAACACACTTATTGTATTTTTTTCGTATATCCAATACTTTAATATTGTAATGTATTATGCTTTACTTTCACTTTTTCATTCCGAACGTTACAAATCGCTATTATTGCTTGTCAAAATAACGAGAAGGAAGGGAGATCTATTTCATTCGTTGTGATAAAATTACCTACTTCACAATATTGTGACCCCGATATCTGTTATTTCAGCCGAAAGTTAATTTCAAAACCTTATGAGAAAACAGCTTTCATGTTTTATCCCAGATTGAATGGTCGAAATGGGGGACCTACCGTACTTGACTTGTTTGGTTCTGTATATATTTTCTTTCCAAATTATTGTTACGAATTCTCGTACATCTAACATTTGGAAACTTAATCCTGAAGAAGGTACAATAGTTGACGGCAATACTTTGACCCAGGTCAGTTAATTCTATTCTTAAATACTACTTTTATATAATCGATGCACACAACACGGTTTCGCCACACGATATATGTTACAACCCTCGCTGTGTGCTAAACGTACTTAATTTGACTACAAGTCACGTGAATATGAAGTTGTTACACTTTCATCTGTTTGTCTAAACAACTTGCAGGGCACACACATTACCAGCACAACTGGTTAGAAGAAATAATGTGTTCTAATTATGTCCATACAAGAAGTTAAACTTTTAAGTATGTTGAGGGTTTATTTGTAGTTGTGTGTACTACTTCTCATTCGATCTTTCATCTTGGGTCTATAACATATTATTTTGTGGATGAGTACTTCCTCAAAATTCACTACATTATCTTCCCCTTTCAGGATGACACTGATAAGCAGAAAATGACTGAAGAAGACCCTTTATTCAACATTATAACTTCCACTGTGTATTATGGGAATACTTGGACCAAACACGGGTTTGACATGTTTTGTACTGACTGCCAGGCATATGAACAACAAAGGTAAGTAATTTAATATTTTAAATAGGCAAAGTTTCTGACTGTGTAGCGTTATAAGTTTGTATATTAAAGCTAATCTCTATGCATCCTATTTTTTTGTATGTAAACTGCTCTCCATGATTGAGGCTATATTTTAACCTGTGGCTTTGCTTGTGTTGTTAAAAATGTGAGCAGAGGGAGTAGCTAGTATATTATGTGTTTGGACTATGTAAAATCAGACTATAATTTTCATCATTATCATAATTTATTTCCATGAATATTAAACAATTAATATTATGCAATACAAGTAATTAATACATATAAAATATGCAAGACTCAATAACAAATAATTGCTAATCACACAAATCTAGGCACAAGAGGTTGCTAAGTAATAATGAATATTTATCATAATGTCCATAGTTCTCATGTTTCCAAAATATTTATAATCAAGTGGGCTAAGGAATTTTGTGCCTAACTATGTAGCTTAAAATAAAATTTTACTTTAAATATTTAAACTTGGGCCTGTATTTCCCAGAGGTGATAAATAGGTTGCTTACCTACCACTCACAACACAATTCAATGCTATTCCTATAGTAGTTGTCTTTTACAACATCAGTAGGTCGAAAACGAGAAACTTTTATTCTTTAATAGTTTAATTTAAATATAACACTTTAACTTTAAACTCTCGCGCTTTGTACACATATTTAAATACTGTTTAATCCGGGTCTAATGCGATATTTATTTACCTTTATTTCTGACGTTTTGACACGGGTTGCACCGGTCATGGTCGCAGATAATCGGAATCGGATGGTCTGAGTTAATTTAAATAGTCATGATTCTTATAGTAGTTGTCTTTTACAACATCCGTAGGTTGAAAACGAGAAACTTTTATTCTTTAATAGTTTAATTTAAATAGTCATGATACTCACCAATGTTAATAAAGAAGCTAATATTGTTTCATCTTGGCTTTTATGTGACTTATATTTAACTATACAGTGTGTTACCGGCATGCGGGCTTTTTTTTAAATAGGGTAATATAACATACTTCTTTAACTTAACCATGACATCAATTAAATGAAATAACTAAAATTCTGACTTCTTAAATATTCTAACAAAATATAAATTGCCAGCAATGTACAGCGAAGTATATTGACAAGTTAGTGTGAATGACAGCTCTTCATACTTTGTTTAGTACGACGTCATACACCTAGTCCTAGTACATTGAAGGTTCGGATTTTGGAAATTGAATTGTGCAGTTAATTTACATAGTTATGATTTGCTAATATGTGCAAACAATTTTTAACGAAGCATATTATCATCAGTCTTAATAAAAGCCCGGGTCGTAGACACACACTGTATATCAAAATCTTGTAAAAAAACTTGGAACCTGGTTAACATAATGCAGATCCAATGACAATGCAATTGCAATGATAAGGTACAATAGGCTTTGTGCCTCATGTTAAAATTGAAAACCGGCCAAGTGCGAGTCGGACTCGCGCACGAAGGGTTCCGTACCATTATCTATAAAAACGGCAAAAGAATCACTTTTGTTGTATGGGAGCCCCCTTACATATTTATTTTATTCTGTTTCTTAGTACTTGTTATAGCCGCAACATCACCTGTCAATTTGCTGTTTTTTTTATTTATCGTATGGCGGTTACACACTGGTACATACATGTATTCGTATTGATGTCGCTGATAGAGTTCCAGTGTGCGATGCGAGGCTCAGAAGGAACAGTGCAGCTGCCGAGTTTGTTGTTCTTTTAGCACCACCCGGAGGTCACGTGTAGGGTTTCTAGAGTTATTCCTACGGACATAGAACAACAACGACCTCCGAATTTGCTGTAATGATGACACTAACACATCAAAAATTACAATACACTGAAAAAACTTGCACACCTCCATACATTTTTGTGTACCAATCATGCCCACTTTAGCTTGTACTTAGACAGACGGGAAATGGTGCGAATGCCTACTCCCTTCCGTGTTGCTCGAAGACCTAAACGCAGTATTTCGCGACCGAAACAGCAATTTACTTTCCGCTAAACTCAAGCAAGATAGTAGTGGTAATATTCTTTATTGCACCACAACATAAGAAAAACGTGATACAGGAGTGGATAGATAGGTACTTTGTTTATCTCGTGCTAATTGTCGTGCTATTGTTTATAAATGTTTTTTGTAATTAATAATGGAAACTATATGTAGCTAGCTAGAGTTAAGAGATTTTTTATTAACAATGCTTTGTGTTATGACCGTTTGTTTCATATTTCAATAAATACATTAATTAATAAATTTTCGGTAGTATAAATAGCAGTTGTGACGACATACCCATGTGACAATTAGTATGAAGCGTTTTGCCTACCGCCAGCGAGGTCAATCTTTGTCTAAAAATTTTGGGTATTTACATTTTTTTTGAGCGTGTTCGCTTACCGCTGGGACAGTCCTATGCTAGCCCGCTGGACGTCCATGCATGTGCAGGTAAAGACGCGCGCACGAGAATTTTAGACCCTAAGTATTATTATTAAGTAACTAACACTCATTTAGTCATAAGTTATAGGACATTATGATATTTTCAACACACCTGCTCGTAAAGTAGGTCTTATTACAGCGTATTTACACTGATAATGCAGAATATTACCCATGCCGTGCCTTTTACATTACATTATCGCACTAGTGCCTTTTCATTACATATCTTTTTAAATATTAGCAAAATAATGCAGAATATTACCCATGCCGTGACTTTTACATTACATTATCGCACTAGTGCCTTTTCATTACATATCTTTTAACATTTTCATTTTTTATTTTTTTTATTTTTTTCCTCGCAAATGTGTTGAAAAACGTCGTATGAAACACGTGAGCATTGGTCATTACACTTCTCGTCTCCATTAAGCCTTCGCCTTCGGCTCAGGCTTAAAAACCGACTCGAGTGTAATGACCACCTTAGCACACTTGTATCATAATGTACTATTATGATACAAGTGTGCTAAGTTGGTCATTACACTCGAGTCGTTAATGGAGACGAGAAGTGTAATGACCAATGCTCACGTGTTTCATACGACGTTTTTCAACACATTTGCGAGGAAACAAAAAATAATAAAAAATTAAAATGTTAAAAGATATGTAATGAAAAGGCACTAGTGCGATAATGTAATGTAAAAGTCACGGCATGGGTAATATTCTGCATTATTTTGCTAATATTTAAAAAGATATGTAATGAAAAGGCACTAGTGCGATAATGTAATGTAAAAGGCACGGCATGGGTAATATTCTGCATTATCAGTGTAAATACGCTGTAATAAGACCTACTTTACGAGCAGGTGTGTTGAAAATTATTTTTTACTAACAAATGTGTATGGACCTTGTCTGAAATAAAAATGAATTGAATTGATTGAATTGATTTTTTGATTGTAACGGCTCCAGTACAAACATTTGTTCCTCTCCAAAAACTGGTTCCAATGGCATCGTAAAAACATCTTAGTTATCATCCCTATTATCATGTCAAGAAAACATAACAGCAGAGTTGAGGATTAAAATAAAAAATATATCGTTGGCTAAAACTCAAACAGATCCTATTTTACAGGAGGTAAAAAAACTAAATCGTCAAAAATGGCTGTTCGGGGGTTGCGAGGTTTTCTAGTTGCTATTTATATGTAAATGTTTTTATTTTAATCGTTAAGAATAGCGTCGGGAGTTGCGAGGTTTTCTAGTTTGCTAATTCAATGTCAATTGGTTTTTAGGGAGTAACTTTTATGACTTGTGCTATTAGATGCGTTAGGAGTTTAATCATATTCATATGCCATAACAGTGTCAAAACATGATTTTCGAAAAAATATACTTTACGGGTTTGCGACTATAGCCAACAGAATGCACATTTATTAATACTAGTAATAAATAAATAAACCCTCAAAAAGATAGACTCACGTATTAAATGTCACGACAGGCGACATGTTTCGAACTCTTCGGGAGTTCTTCAGGATGAGTGTTTTCGCGGCAATGTCGCTTGTTGGTAGTAGGTATTTAAGTTTAGATATGTCTCAGGAAAGTTTAAATTCGAACATTGATTAATGTTAACAGGGACTGATTTCGGTTACGTTTATACCGGTATGAAACCGGTATTCCATTACGGTACCGTTATGTCGTAAAGGTTATGCGCGCCGCGCGAAAATAACGGTACCGTAATCGTTTTGAAATAAAGGTTAGCGGTACCAGTTTTAAACGATACCATAACCTTTATAATACCGGTATTATAAAGGTTATCGAGAAAAGTAAGCGAGCTTGCACTCTACAGAGGAAGCATTGGCTACTAAACATTTAAAGAAAAAAAGACAAAGCAGCAGAGCCTTTGCCGGCGGTTTGGCAACAACTCCAGGCCAAAGTCGATATATCGGTACCTTTAAATAGCGGTTACGGTACCGGAAAAAATAAAGGTACCTTTATATTTCGGTAGCGAAATATAAAGATTCCGCTACCGAAACCGCTATTTGACAACCGATATGACGTCATACCGTTAAAATAGAATACCGGTATTTTTCGATTATGCAGTCCCTGAATCTTAAGAAGGAATATTTGTTGCGAAAAGTACATTTCATGGATGCCGAGCCATTTAACCTGAGACGTTTATATCCACCCGAGCCACCAGCGAGGGTGGATAGTTAAGTCGAGGGGTTAAATGGCTAATTTATGCCCGAGTTATACACACTGCTTTTCACTTCGATTGCGAGAAAATTATTGCAAAATAAAATAAAATAATAGTTCATTCCCGTCACTTAACTTTTTATGTTTAATTTTCGACACGTGAAATTAGACTTAAGTACTGCATACTGCCAAGTAATTTAATGTTTCAATACGTTTTAAAATAATAGTTGACTCCTGTTTTATCTGGTTTTATTAATTTAGTAATGGAAAACACAAATGTGAAATTTATTAAAGCAAATGACAAGTTTATTCTACGAAGTCTTATTGTGTGCGTGGCTGTTAGGCCCGATTATCTTAGTCTTTAAAACTATTTTACTTTGTGCACTAGAGCATACAAGTGGCATTTTGTGCAGCATACATCCAGCACAAAGGCGAACTTTGCGAGCATGTGAAGTGAAAAATAGTTTTAAATACTGACTGAGGAAATAACCAAGGCAATTACCCACAGGAAAAAATTAATTGGCCGATTAGCATCTATAATCACTATCTCTACTCCAGACCTCATGCATATAGTCCACATGGACTCAAAATTTATTATTACTCCAAAAGAATGAAGGCAACAAATATGCCTAGTGACGAAAATCCCATTTAGATATCTAAAAAAACTACAACCGTTTTAATCTTGCTTGTTAGATAGAGGATACGCTCGGAGATCCTGACGTCACGACACTCGAGCTTCATAGTAAATGACAATCATTTCACATGAAGGTGCGTTTTCCAGAAAGGGGATATACCCCCTCTTAAACGTATAACTTTATGATTATTTAATGTCCTGCTTTACTTTTTTCTCCATTTGACAATATTTTTAATCCTTTTTCAACGTTGTTGGTTATTTTATTTGGTCTCAACAGTCTCAACACCCCTATTACTAACTGCTAATTATTTTCCTGTCACAGGTCTGGCGTTGAAAACGGGGATGAGTCGACATTGACGGAGACTAATGGTGATGTTGATGATGAATACTTGGACTGCGGGAAGGCTGTTAACTTCACATACTATGACAACTTGGTGGGGGTGGCCAGGCGCCATAGACATCCTAATGTTCCAGAACCACAGGTCAAATACCTATGTAATAATTTTATAGTGAGGGAAAAATTTACAAGAAATCTCATCATCACATATTTAAAGACTAGGCTATCATCAGTGGAGCAAACTTCTCATTGTATGCAAGTTCAAATTCCGCACGGTACCCGCACACCGCACCGCGCGTGCTTCCGGCGCTGTCTACCTATAATGCAAAAGCAAGTTTTAATTCTCGTTTAGACAAGCATTGCTCGTAGAACCGATGGCCGTTGGGGCGGAAAGGTTCTCGAGTGGCGACCACGTACCGGAAGGCGCGGCGTGGGTAGGACCCCACACAAGGTGGACTGATGACCTGGTAAAGGTCGCGGGAGTCCGCTGGATGCGGGTGGCGCAGAACCGGTCACTTTGGCACTCCTTGGAGGAGGCCTATGTACAGCAGTGGACTTCTTTCGGCTGATATGATGATGATGAGACAAGTATATATTTAACGGAAGTATTTAACGGCCTCCGTAGCCCAGTGGGTAGTGACTCTGCCTACGAAGCTGGAGGTCCCGGGTTGAAATCCCGGTCAGGGCATTTATTTGTGTGTTTATCACGATTATTTGTTCCTGAGTTATGGATGTTATATATGTATACAAGTATCTATATGTATGTATCTATTATATATATCATCGCCTAGTACCCACAACACAAGCCTTACTGAGCTTACCGTGGGCCTAGGTTTTTTTTTTTTTTTTTTTCTCTTTATTTAAGGAGCTTGTCACACAGGTGAACATGTCGCTCCGTTATAGTCAACATAACATATTATTCTAATGACGAGTAATTCTATTACTAACACACTTTCGAGCTAACTGCAATAGTGCTGTGGCCGCGTCTGACAACGGGGTGGCCAGGGCAGGCCTAGGTTGATTTGTGTAAGATTGTGTCCCATAATAATATTTATTTATTTATTATTATATCAGGTTTTTACGCAACAATACTATTATCATATGAAAGCTAATCCAGGCACGAATCTAGAAAAAAGTTGTCATCTTTTGTTTTTTCTATTTTTGCGGTTTGCGGTACCAATTTATATACGAACTGAAGTATTTGCACAATACGAGAAAAATGTCGCTCCGCACACTGCAACAGGACGCGGACACTGGATATATTAACAGTATTTTGTCTCTTCCTATATCGATTGAAGCCGAGATTTTGTATTATTTAACGGAAGTAGCGTTTAAATCTAGAACATAAGTTTCCTTTTTTTGTAGATATTTTGTTGCCCTTACGGGGCGGTATGTTCGCCTGGCGACAAGCCCTTTTTCATCAATAAATAAAAAAAAAAAACAGGACGCGGCGGCAATTTGAAGACCGCCTTAGACCATATTTGATATTAGTACATTGTTTAACGAGGGGCGTAAGTGGAATATTGCAAACAAGACTTGAGTTTTCAATATTCTTACGCCCGTGTTATACACAATGTTTTTCATCACATTTGCGAGGAAATAAATAACTACAAAAGACAGAAAAATCTATGTTTCATACAAGCGCACCAATCAAAATTCACTTCCAGATCAGTGCGAGTGGAGCGCGCAGCTTCAATATTGCAACCAATCACAGAGCAGTATTGCAGCGCATGGCCTACTAGATTTTTTTTCAATCAATATCAGAGCAGAATTCTTGTAGTGCGCGGCCATCTAGATTTGCTTAAACCAATCAGATCGCACACAAGCTCATTATTCCCTCGGGAGCCTGAAAATACCATTACTCCCACAGAAACAATTTAGGCCATTGTCCTTCTGTATAAAGGCATGGAATAACACCAATTTATGAGCAAGTGTGATGAAAAAAAGATTCTTAGCCTCTATCGCATCCCCTCTACTTTCCATTTCACAATGGTTTTAATGTATTCAGCCAGACATCTGTCCTTGTCTTAATATTAATGGTTCTCAGCAGGTTTCTCATTTCTTTAACCATGCAATCTTAAGCCCAAGAAATCTACTCAATCACAAAATCCACTGCAGCTTTTAAATTTTCCCCTTTCACATTACAGGTTGCTCTAATATTCACAAAGAAGAAGTCCTTCAAAAACGGTGTAACAGAGCTCGACATAAACGCTCTAGAGAAGCGTCTGAAGAAAGCCAAGAGAGAGAAACCTAAGTCAGTACAGCTGTATAACCAAATCGGCAACTTCTGGAGAATCAAGGGCGACACTAGACAGAGCATTGAGTGCTTCCGGCGCGCCCTTGCCGTGTCTCCCTATAATGCAGAAGTAAGTTTTAATCCCTTAAAAAACATTCGATGTAAAAAAATAGGCCAAATCTCGGAACTCTTCCACAGTAAAAAGTGGTGAGATATTAGATAAACTGCAATATTTTTAGGTTTTTTATGAATGGATAGGCTAAAAACGAGTTATGTTCAAAATGTGGAGCTTGTGGGTTTGCTAGAAGTACCTTAGAATTACGATGATCATAAGTGAGTGAGTCAGTGACAAAACTAAGGAACTTTGACGGGCAATAGTTCTTAAACTAAAAGTACAAATTGAATGTTATTTAGAATATATGTAAGTCATATTATGCCCTATGTGTTACTGAAAATTCAGGGTTCTTTAGCCAGCGCAAAATAACAGAATGTTGAAAATGGCCTGAATGGCTTCGAGAAAAGGATGGTACGGCCGTGCCTCTTTGTTTTGCTCGATTTGGCGGGGGCACTGCCGTGCCCCCAGTTTCTTGTTCAGACGAGCATTAGTAGGGTTTTACGCTAATATCAATACTCAATCTCAGATAAACGTTTATCAAATACATACTGAAATAAACATACACATATACACAATAATATACACTAATACGAGTATGTATACATATTATCTACCTTTTGCCTTTTACCTTATTTCCTAGGGAGGCTCGTCCATGCTGAACATTTTGACATCTTTAATGTCATTTTATCATAAAATTGTGCAACACTGAAGACCAACGAATAAGCTTCTGTAAAAATTGGTACGAGGTTTTATTGCTGACTACTTTTTTTGCACATGATCAACTACTCGTTGAGATGGTTCCAATGAACTCAAACACCAGGTTTTATCTTGTTTAGTTTAGGAATTATTGTTTAATACCTAGGTACCTATATATTATATACAGCATTTAAAATAATAATTATTACATGCAGTTATTGCTTCATTTTGATTGCACGTCTGGGAATGTAGTTCTGTTTATTCAATTGGCGCCTTTATTTAACATAATTGTGCCATGCAGGTATTCAAATAATTGTTCTCATGTTTATTTAAATGTATTTTTATTGGTGCATACTGGTCTACTTTTATGGAAGTAGACCTTGAATCTGATGCAACTTGTTTAGTGTGATCGTTACCGACTAAACATTAAATAATTTCGTCTTGACATTCCTTCCATATTACAGTCAATTTGTATAATATAAATGAAAACAATTCTTAATACTAATAATAAAACGGTTAAACTCACGTATTAAGTATCACTACGGGCGCCATGCTGAGCGAGCGTGGGTAGTGATTCAAGCGCAAGCGACACTACCGCGAAAATACTCATCCTGAAGAGTTCGAAACATGTCGCCCGTACTGACATTTACCGTGTAATTATTAGTATTATTTCAACATGTCTCAGGAAAGTTTGATTTCGAAAACAATACCTACCCATTAAAACACCATGGATGTCGTCATATTGACCGCCATTAGAAAAAACTCGATTTTATTAATTACTAGCGACCCGCCCCGGCTTTGCTCGGGTGCAATGCTGCTACTAAATATATATTTATTTCACATATAAACCTTTCTCTTGAATCACTCTATCGATTAAAAGAAACCGCATCAATCACATCCGACACATCATCGCCCGTCGCTATCGCATTGTTATGGTAAAGAAATAGAATGGTAGATTTTCCACGCGGGGCACTGCCCGTTGAGCTCTCACCGAAGAGTGATAACCCTCTACATCTGATAAGTGATCCGAATCTCAACTTTATTGCTATACTAACATGGCTCAGCTTCGTCAAACAATACGCCACCCGGCAGCTGATCTTATCATTTACTAGCGACCCGCCCCGGCTTCGCACGGGTTTATATTTATATCATGCATGTATTATACATATAAATAAACCTTCCTCGTGAATCACTCTATCTATTTAAAACAAACCGCATCGAAATCTGTTGCGTAGTTTTAAAGATCTAAGCATACATCCCTATGTATAAACTCAGGCAGCGGGAAGCGACTTTGTTTTATACTATGTAGTGATGATTAAACCATAGAAACTCCACTGTCTTCAGTTCTTAATATTTTTCTGAGGGGCGACAGCGAGACGTCATCTTCGTTCGTTCGTGCCTATCTCTCTCTGTCGCTCGAATATGCAAGTGTTAGAGATACACGAAAAAACAGCTGTGTGTTAGCTTAAATACAGCACAGTATTATTTCAAGTGATTTGCGACTCGCAAAATCTAATTAGGTAGTCTCGTTTTCGCGTCAATAGGGTAGTTGTCTCATTGAATGTTAAAATTGATAACGTAGTGTTGCTAAATGGATAGTTAACCATCAAATTTTTTTTTTTTTTAACTTATTAATTTTATTTATTTCAAAGTCAATTACACAGTTAGACAATAAATAAAAAGGTACAATGAGTGTTCATAATAAATTATTAACTTAGTCAAAAAGCCCGCCCCTCACCACCCCCGGTGGAAAGGTGGCCATCACGCTCGCCGCGTTGCCGCGCTGAATCGCGATGGACAGACGTTGCACCAGGAATGACCCGGAACGGGGGTCAAGAGTCAAGACCCCTCTCCGCTAGACGGCGCCCGATCTCCTTGATGAATTTTCTGGCCTCCGAACCCCAACAACCGGTCGTTTCTACCGCGAGCGGGACAAATAAATAACCCTCCAAAGCAGAATATTTGTCCCGCTTCCTAAGAGCCGCCATCTCAGCAGCCGCTTCAGCCGTGCACGTGGTGCGACCGAGGTGCGAGGCCGCGAAAGTGCTGACGCACGTGGCGTCCCATAGAAGGCACTTCCCTCTATGCCAAGGCACCAGGGTCAAACCATCAGGTCTTTTACCGTCCGTCCGAAATCAAATTATTGTAATAAAGTATAAAATACAAAATATTATAAAAATCATTGAACGTTTAGAAAAATATGTTTAGTTTTTTATTGTCACATAGTAAATTTAAAGATACTAATAGAATCCTTACGCTTTTAAAGAAACAAAAAATTGTACAACAACTATGGAGCTAAACGCAGTATTTCGCGACAGAAAAAGCGATTTACTTGATTTTCCATACAACGATTAGTAAGTAGGTACAAATAGCAAACTGTGACGGCAAACTTTTATGTCAATTAGTAGTATAGCGTTTCGCCTGCCGCCAGCGAGCTTGTTCTTTAATTGTAGTTGCTCCCATACACACTTTTGTTCCTCTCCAAAAACTGGTTCGAATGGCATCGTAAATAAATCTTAGGTCACAAGCATATTCCGTCACCTAGTAACGTGTTTACTATGTGCCAGTTCCGGTGGTGTCGGCCGCGTTCGGGTAAATTAACATGGCATATATGAGGAACAGACTTGGTAACAGTTGCGACTAGACAGTCAAAACAAAATTTTACCTAATCATGATCACAACAATAGTAGTTTATATGACTGTACATAATGAAGGGCATTAAAAATGAGTGTGGTTTTATGAAACGAGCGTCTATCAATGTTATTATGATTTTTCATACATTAAAATAACTCTGGCACAGATAAAAAGCTGATGTTACGTTACTGATTGCAATAATGGTGGTCATTATATATGGTTTCCGAACACATTCTAGAGGATTTATGATATGGGTGTAGATAAAGTCGCTTATCGCTTGCAGGTGCTCCTGAACTTGGCGCGAGTGCTGTTCACCTTGCAGTACCTCGACGACGCCATCTACCTGACGCGGCGCTCGCTCGAGGTCCAGCCGCCCGACCGCAGCGCGTGGCAACAGTACTTCACGCTCGGGGAGATATTCAAGGCTTATGGACATTATCAGGTATAGTATTCCTTTCAGTTCTGCCATACTGTTCAGCAGTTCTTGACAACGCCTTCTATAACCTCCAAACCGCAGCGCGTGGCAACAGTACTGCACGCTCGGGGAGATATTCAAGGCTTATGGACATAATAGTAACATTTTTTATAATGCAGTTACGCCTGCTAACAGTCCGGTGGCCGACTGCAAGAAACCCTACGTGATAAAAAAATAGAAAATGCCTACTCTGTTGGGGTAGCTGACTTTTAGTCACTTCAACTGCTCTTGGTCGGCCGCGGCTTAACTTGGCAAATTTTGCGCAAATGGCAAAAAAGTAGTACAAAAATGCATCGAAAAAAACGTCATCGAGAAATAGAATGAAACTTGTATGGTAGGATAGCTGCCTTTGAGGACAGTAAAAAAAAGTGGTCCGCCAAATCCAGTGTTGGCAGGTTCCTGCATTTTTTTGAGACGTTGGTGCCGTTAAAGAAGCATATGTCTTCTAGGTAGATGTCGCCACACGCCTCCCTAAGGCGTTGTAAGAAGGAACTGATTGAAAGATTTAGGGGCTGAGACAGATTGTTCCGATAGCTCAGTTGGTTAGGTCGCCGGTTCGTATCCGGCTCGGAGCCTAAATTTTTAAATTTTTCCTTTAATTTGAAGTTTATAACAGTAACAGCTTACTTCTCGTACAAGCTGGTCCTAAGGACATCATCAGGTAGGGTAAAGTGCCTAATCTGGTTCACAGCCACAATTTTTTCGATGATTGATCTACTAAATAGGGTATATTATATCCTTCCCATCAAAAGATTCGGTGATCTACTAAATAGGTTCTGTCCTACAGCAAACCGCTTGAAATACTGGTAGTGTCGTTTCCACTGCCTTGGTAGATGCTTGCATTGTCATATTGTATCCTTTTTGCTACGTTAGCTTAGGGTGGCATTCCACTTATCCAATATCTCTGTCCAATGTGCATTTGATCAAAGAAATTGAATGATTTGATCAAATATATGAGAAACGTCTAAGAAATTTGATTAAAGATTGTATATAGAAATTGGACAAGTGGAGTAGCATCCTTAGAGCAGAGTGCTGCTACTCTTGCCGCGTAATTCAATTTAGTGGATTCACTTCCCATGAACGATCAGTAATCGTTGCCACATAACATATTGACAGTGATGTTGTTTTGTTTGCAGGAAGCAGCGGTACACCTGCGGCACGCTCTGGACTTGAGACCGGACTTCGAGCCGGCGCTGACCGCGCTAAAGGACATCGAGAACATACCGGAGGCGTCTGTGCACGTTTACACACTCCTTATCATTGTGTGTTTGGTGAGTTACTCTTAAACTCTAACACGGTGATTTCGACCCCCCCCCCGGAGCCTAATATTTCACAAAGCTGTAACAACACTGAGGTGCTCAACCGATAACAACTGGCCTTGAAACTAGTGCTAGGTAACAGTTTGGTTTCTTAAAATTATAACTTTTAGTGTCCATGAGATCCAGGTGATCGCGAAAGCTCGTCAAAGGAGCATCAAGTGCTTGAAATTCATTAAATCAATGAATGTTCAAAAGCGCTGTTTCGAAAAAAGGTTTCATATCAGTATCCTACAACATTCTCTACCGGTCAACCAGCTTAATTTAGCTTAAAACATTGAATGTTTCCATTTGCTAGGGCACTATGACGCCTCCCGGTACAATTTATAACCTCAAAACGTCAAAGATGACATTAATTGTAGTGGTATGGAAGCTGTCCCCGTACAGCAAGCGTCATACTCGTATAGTTAGTAGCAGCCAAATATATCGTAACACATCCTTACTGCTATATAGTAATAAAGATGTGTTGCGATATTATTTGGCTATCTTGGCTGCTACTAACTGTACCCAAGCTGTTTAATCTCAGTACACCTCAATAGTAAAATGTGAATGTTCCAGGTGATGGGGGTCCTCCTAGTGATCCTGTCGTCCGTGGACAGCGGCGGCGACGCGGAGGAGCACAAGACGCAGCGCCACTTCAACCGCGCCATGGCGATGCGCTCGTTGCGCGGCGTGACCTTACCCGGGTCCCGCGGCCGCAAGAAAGGAGGCTCTTAAACACGTAGTGTACCCGGTCTAATGTCTAGTATTGCTTTTCGTGCAGTGCACTGAAGTGCGATGTGATGGTGTTTGATAGAAGTTGCCAAAAAATATTTGGCTCCCACGATATTTCATTGAATAAAACATTTAATCGCTCTTCAGCGATAAGACCGCCTGTTGTCTACCTCTCATCATCATCATATCAGCCGAAAGCCTCCCCCAAAGAGTGCCAAAATGACCGGTCCTGCGCCACTCGCATCCAGCGGACTCCCGCGACCTTTACCAGTTTGTCTACCTCTACCTACATGTTATTACATTGTTTCTCTTTGTAACTGCCAGGGTTCGAAAGGATAATTATCGTGATAATAACAGATTGATAATAACAAAAAATTGCGCACGTGAAAGTGAACTGTATTCGAAGTATTCGAACGTGTATTTCCGCGCTTGCATCTACGAGTATCCGAACGCACGAAGTGTCAACGTGACGTGCCGCGCCGTGGGGATTCCCGTTACAAGAAAACATCAGTTCAGATTAGGCAAAGTTGAGTAGTATACTGGTGATAGTTATCTGATAATTATCAAGAAGCGTAATTATCTTGATAATTTCGAACCCTGGTAACTGCTTTGTTTGTGTGAGCTGTGCAATAAAAAGTATTTGTGTTGTATTGTAATCTTATGGTCAGAATAATTTAAACACGCATGGTTATGACATGACCTATCTCTCTCAAACTATCTCATTAGGCAGCTAACTCGAAATGGGTAATTTTAATAACTACATAAGCTAAGCATCCACAACAACCATCACGACAGACAAGACTTTCTATTTTTAAAACGCACTCAATTCGGTTCATCCGATTGGCAGCTACGATGCCACATACAGACGTACAGTTACACTTGTTAATCTTATAACACTCCTCATTTGCGTCGCGGGATAAAATGGCGACATGCGGCGTGCATCTTTATTACAAACTGACGCATTAATTATAATTACTATCAGCAGTATTTCCTTTCCAACGATTATAGGTGTATAATAATATGAATACGTGGCTTGAACCGTATTTATATGTTCAACTATACAGGGTGGAAAGATAAGTCGGGCCCTGGAGGTTAACTACCTTAAATCCTTAAGCTGGCTCATTTTACTTAAAGGAGACATTCCTTTATTTTTAAAGATTTTCAAAAAAGCCTCACACACGGCCGGGAATCGAACCCGGTCGAATCTGTCTAAAAATCTGAGTTCGTTTTTTTTGCGTAAATAAATAGTTCTGGATGTATGGAACACTTGTTGCTAAGGAACCCTGTATCTACAATCACAGGAAAATGCCGAATCTCACAGTTTAAATACGGAAATGGATCTCCTCGTACAAAACAGTAGGTACCTACTATGGGTAACCTAAGTTTGGGAATGATATTTTATTACAGTTTTGAAAAGATTGGTGTTATTAATGAAAATAAATAAATAAAACTACGCATTTACCAATTTCGTCTAGTTTCAGATGTCACATCTCCCCATACTTACATACAGACATAGTAAGCGGGTTAGTATGGGGAGGTCCATTTCCGTACATTAAACTATGAAATTCAGCATTTTCCTGTGATTGCAGATACAGAGTTCCTTAGCAACAATAGTTTATTACACCTAGAACTATTAATTTACGCAAAAAAACGAACTCAGATTTTTAGACAGATTCGACCGGGCCCGATTCCCGGCCGTGTGTAAGGCTTTTTTGAAAATATTTGAATCCAGTTTTTTTTCTTTTTAAAAATAAAGGAATGTCTCCTTTAAGTAAAATGAGCCAGCTTAAGGATTTAAGGTAGTTTCCCTCCAGGGTCCGACTTATCTTTCCACCCTGTAGATAGCGATGGTGCAGCATTGGTTCAACGCTAAGGATGGAGTAATTCGTCATACGTTATGGCGATCAGACCAATATCAGTTTTCATACATTTGTTCAATTTAGATTGACATGACACGTGAGAAATGATCTGACGACTACTGTAATTGACGTAGCACTCGAAATGCTAAACTGAAACTTAGATTGTTATTTAATCTTTATCGTATAATGTATGAGCGTGGTATATTCAGTAAGTAAGAAATATAAATTGCTTAGTTACGTTTTTGACTTCTATTGAACACCATTTTAATCTTTTGAAAATGTTTTTAAATTGTGTAGCTATCGTTAATATTTTAAGTGAAGGATATTGGAAATCTAATTTGATTAATGCTCAGTAATAAAAGATTGTTCTTAATTATTAGTTTATGGAGGTTGTGATTATATTACTTAATTTATCTCAAAGACATTAGACCGGCGATCTTTGAATAACATTTTATCGCTAAGAAATTGACAGCTAAAATGTTCCAGTATCGCTATTGATATTTATGAGTAAGAAACTGTTGTTGTGGTACTGTTTCGTGAAATATTAAGTTAAAAAAAATAGTGAGTAACTTGCATTTAAGTTGCGTTGTGATTGAGACTTTTACAGTTGAAACTTTACAAATACAGAGACTATTAGCCATATAATTTTAATGCCAATAACGAATTAACTGTCAGTTTAAACATTTAACGAAACAGTGCGACAAGAGGCTAATGTACAAAAGTGACCTAACCGGTCTTGCCATGTCTAATTTGATCTCTGCTTTGTAGTCTTCGTCACCTATCGATAGTTATCCCTAATATGTGGTGTTTCCTTTTAGCAATCGGATATTCGGAAGGCTTTGCAAATTATAAAACGGTCTACAAGAAAAACCTGGTTCTTGTCATAATGTATTTTATTCTAAGTCTTATTTTAACGGCTAAAGCTTGTGATAAGCAATAATATATTATTAATACAGTTAACTATACCTAAATGGAATGGAAATAACCTCGGAATTCTGTCAAGTCATGGTGAAGCGAGAAAACTAGTTTATATTTTTGCAAATTGTTACTCCAAAAATGCAGTATTATAAGGGATCTACACAAAAAATGACGTTGTTGGCGCAACAAGACTCGGGTCGGTTGTGGCGTGCAAGCCCCGCGGAGTGTCTCACTTTTGCAACCTAGTCATTCACTTAGACAAGTGGGCCGTCGGGCCGTGTGTGTTTCGTTAGTAGTGCATGCAAATAACTTGTTAAGTGTTCGTAGCGTCTAAGGATTTAAAGGGAGGAGCGTCTTAAATTCTGAGATTGGTGAAAAATGTACCTGTTTTCAGTGGTTCTTTTGTTAATTTTTGACTATTTATTACTTAATACATGATTGTCTTAGCATCAACCCTCGTTTTCTTTACTCACTTTCAGTCTTCGAGCAACACGGAAGGGAGTAGGCATTCGCATCATTTCCCGTCTGTCCAAGTACAAGCCCAAGTGGGCGTGGTTCCTACACAAAAATGAGGTGTGCAAGTTTTTTCGGTGTATTGTGTCATTTTTGAGTGTCATCACATCAAATTTACAGCAAATCCCCCTCCCGCAAGAAATGACAGAATTATATGACTGTAATATATTCGTAGCTAAGGCGACTCCCTTCCGTCAGGAAGGCCATGTTGCTCGAAGCTTCCAGGTCATGAAAAACAAAGGATGACAAAATTAAACCTATAAACGAAACAAAATGTTACAAAATTATAATGTATTTATTATAAAATGTATACACGTCACTGAAAAGTACGCCCCTCGAAGCTTTAAATTACATCTAAGCTGGGAACGACGATTTACTTAAAATTTGGAAATTCACATTTGGGCGATTCATTTACTAGTTACTTATAACTAGATAACCAAAATAAGATGCATTTGTAAACAGCGTGGTGATGAATATTGAAATTTTTGATCGACATTAAAATTGCAACGCGAGTCAAACAGCGTAGGGGGGCACGGCGTAAAGTTCATATCACACTTAGCTTACATGAAGTACTGGTTAAATCGATACGAACTATGCATGCATCCTTAAACTGGATTTAAAATAGTTGTCTTAAGATAACATGATTTGAAACAGGATCCGCATCGGTTCAACCAGCCATCAACACATTCACATTAAATAGCACTATAGGGCTGCGGGGTTCTCTATGGAAGTTTATACATGGGACGCACAGAGTGGTTAAAACAAGTTTGGCTGACAGTGAATGCTAGCACGTCCCCTCACTGTGATTCGCTAGGCTATGGGTTTTAGGCGACATCGTGAATGCATAGACGGAAAATGTCGTGCTGAACAAAGAAGGAGTCTCCGAGTGTTTTCAGTACGAACGTCTGCATGTAGGAGTGTGGTGGGTCGTCGTCACACTGTAAAAAAAAGGTAAAAAATTTGACATAATGAAAACTTAGTTTGAGGGCAAAACTCTACCCTGCCAGTACAGACTTCGCAATTTAAGCCCACTAATGATTTGGATGATGAAATTGTTATAATGTTGAGGTAAAGCAATGATTTTCAAAATCAGCCATCCAACTGTGTGATTACCAGTTTATTTATTTTTTTATATTTGCTTTACACCTTAATCTATATCTGGGTCAATCAACTTTTTCTTGTTGTTATTGTATCCCGGTAAGCCAAGAGACAACAGCAACAGACTTTCTTAGATAAAGTACTATAAACTGGACTCCTATCATGCTAAGGAGATGCCCCACCATGGAATGGGTTTACCAATATAACAAAAACACGTGTTTAGTGCATTTAAACCCCATAAAATAATAGTTTTTATAGAGTGACCCAGGAGACGTAACCATGGCAACGAGCAACAAGAAATAGTTGATTGACCCATCTAAGCCTGATTGGAATTGTACCAGCCTACAAATAAACTAGGCAATTTTGACAGATTTTTTAATTTTACTATTAGGTTTTTCAATTTTACTGCAGTCTTTTAAAGAGAAAAGAAACCTTCTGAATTATAGTGGTATCAAGTATGTTTATCAATAAAAATAAGCAGGCTAATAATTATAAGGTTAATGTCAATTTAAATGTCAATCAACTTTGCAGTACGCGAGAGGAGTAGATAATTACAAAGTAATACGAGTAACTTTATTTTCTACTACTTATAATTAATTTTTTTCTTCATATTCTAAATGCATTATTATATACAGGTCGATTCACGAAAGCTGGCATGAATGGATTGAACGAAAGTAATGTGATCACATCAATTTGACGTCACGCTGCATATAGGATGATCCCAAATAGTTTTATTGTGATCATTAATCATTAGTCGTCAATCATTTTAATCATGTAGGTATGTAACGTAAATTAAACTAATTGTTTTGTTTTTATACATACAATTGCAATCAAACTCTATGCAGCGTGAAGTCATTTCTGCGTCAACGGCATGATAAGTACGGGCCCTGGTGGTAACAATACTATTTAATAAAATGTATGTATAAAAACAAAACAATTAGTTTAGTTTACGTTACCTATTCATTATTCCACGTGTGAATAGATTACTTTTGAAATTATTTGTACATAATTAAAATGATTGACGACTAATGATTAATAATCACAATAAAACTATTTGGGATCATCCTATATGCAGCGTGACGTCAATTTGATGTCATCGGCATGAAAAGTACGCCCCCTGGACTAATGTCACTTGTCACTGTGAGTGACGTTCTTATACAGGAGCCTCCTAATATTTTGTAAACATGTACCTAATACGTTTTCGTTATTCAAGAAAAAATAAATTATATTATTATAATCTGCACCAAGTATCATGTTAATCCTTTTAGTAATTATTATTAAAGTCCTTTGTAAATAAAACGTATATTTATTTTTATGACTTATTTTTAATGAATGGCTTGTTCGAATTGTAAAAAATCTAAAAAAAGAGCAGACCAAGGAGTCCGTCGTCAGCAGTTTTTAATTTATTTATATCCTGTTTTCACACTGACGCCGCAATCTACAAAATGACGGCCAAAAGATTCGAAATTCTTACGAAATTTAACTGTTATTTTCGCGTTTCACGGCATTGTCATTGTGCATGAAACATGGCTATAATGATATATTTATTTATTTATAAAATGCAAAATCTCTGAAACACAATTATCATAATCACTTTTTGCATCAACCTGTATTAAATAATTATGTGATGCACACATAGACATTGTCATTCACTCGTTCAATTCATTCGTGCCAGCTTTCGTGAATCGACCTGTACTTTAAAGAAAGATATCGACGGTGGAAAGGCAAAACCCCTGAAGCGACATTTTTTAAATTTTACAGGAGTGTCTAAAATTTTTGTTTGATAAAAAAAAATCGTAACTTTTTTTAGTTAACTTAGAGAGTTGAGTTCTATGCACGTGTTATTTCAAATTTTAATAGATAATTAATAAAAATAATGTTATTCCCTTAAGCAAGGCGGATTCGAAAATAAGTGAAAAAGCCCCCAAAAAAATCCCGTAAGAACCATTGAAAAGACACCATCATGCGACAACAGTTATTTTGAACATTTCCGAAAAAAGACTTAAGGCTTATACACCCGCTAACGTCCTTGAGTCGTCGTCCGTATGGGCCAGCGCGCGACTGATCGGGCCTGCCGAGCCTCCGCGCTCGCGCATTTTGTAGGTATTTCAACATAGTAATTAAGATAATCATTTTATCTTTTCAAACTCTGCGAATTTGTCTTTAAATATTTAATAACTTTATTTGAGTACAAAATAGTATTTTTCACAATCGTGTTATAATAGAGAGCTTTTTAGTCGAGTACCGTGTTTAGGCCACGAAGCTTGCTGAGTGGCCTAAGTAAGGTACGAGATTAAAAAGCTTGATTATAACACTATTGTGAACAATACTTTTTGTACGAGTTCATTAAAATTAATTTTCTACGAGTCAACTGAACTAATTAAACAAACTCGATACTGTTGAAACGAAGTGCAGCTCATCGCTCGTACGCTTGTTGATATCTTAAAAGACATCAACGAGCGTACGACATCCAAGCGATTCTATTGGTCCAATTCATTACAGTTCAGTAAAGCAGCCACGTGATTGGTCGAATTTATTTTAGTTGTCTGGAGCGTATCGAAAAGTAGTTATTTCGATTGTTTCGACAGTAACATGGACTACAAATATGAAAAGAGTGACGTTGCAGTATTCTCTATGAAATCTTAATACACATATTTTAATCGTCGAGTACAAAAAAATTATTTAAAATATCTATAGTTTAGTAATAATATTGAATAAACTTTACAAAAAGAGGTAACTGAATGCGACTTTGACTAGATTAGATCCTTAAGTAATACGTATCTTTTTTTTAGATTTTTATACCCTATTTTCTACTTCTGAGATTGTTTTAACCCCTCAAGCGTCCCAGTCACCACGTTGGCGACTAGAAAAATTTTGCCGGTAGCGTCCCAGTCACCACGTTGGTGACTAGGAGCGACCGTTGTCTTTGGTATTTTTTCCTATGGTCCGTTTGTGATTGGTTGACCTAGAAAAATACGTGAGCCATTCACAGTTCTTCACTGACTCGAATTTGATCTTTTTAGTCCAATGAGAACTGAGAATTTCAAGTAAACAAATTAAAAACGTCATAGTGCACCGACCGCACGTTACGGCTCCGCCATATTGCATTTTTCTAGCCGGTGAAAGTTGTATCTAGTGTGAAAAAAATGTCGAAATCTTTTAAACGGTAGTTGATTATTCCATGTTTTATACACCAAATTACTGATAATTGAGTACGTAATCCATTTCAATTATTTGTTTTAGCCGCACACCAAAATTATATAGTAAAAAAACGTTGTAACTTTTAATCACGCAAGAAATCATAATGGCGGTCACCGAATTTTGCTAAATTGAAAGCATTTATTATTTCCAATCATTCTGAGAAATAGATAACTTTGTTCCAAATGTAATCGGGAATCGATTTTTACTATTGGTTTTGCCTAAAAACCTACGAATTTGTAAAAATTCAATAATTTGTTCAACAAGTACTACTCTGTACCACGAACTGGTGTACCGTTGACAAAAAAGTTAACAAATTTTTGTTTTACAAATATATATTTTTTGTACACATTGTTCAAATGGTGAAAAAATAATGTCATCGTGGCTATTATAGTCGTTTTATTATGATTATGTAACGTTTTTAGAGTTTCGTATTTTATTTAGTTAGGTACTTATTCATGAAACGTTGCTATATTTGAATAAATTAATTTAATTAAGTATTCGTAGTAGTTATAGTTAAAAGTGCAATCGACAAATATTTAATGTTTTTTTAAACTTGTTAGTTTTATCCGAGTTTTTATTGGCGAAAATACAGTGCTAACTCTATAAAACGAAACATTTTTTATGGAGTGAAGTTAGAAAAACAACCAATTTCACAATAATTTTTAATTGAACAGTTTCAAAGTATAGAAATAGAAATAGAAATAGAAAAAACTTTATTGTTTAACCGTGTTACATAGATGGTATTTTATACAAGTGTTAGGTCCCAACGGTTACCCATTTCGGGTGTACAATATTAACTTAAAACTAAGGAAAACAAAACGAATATATAACACAATCTTTTTCTTTAAGATGAAAATTCAAAAAATTCTTTTAATGAATAGAAACCATTCTTATTTAACCATGTTTTTAGATTACGTTTAAATTTTACGTCATCCAACATTTTTATTTCGCTAGGAAGCTGATTAAAAACTCGAATGGCACTAATAAATGTGCTTTTATCGTAAGTTTTATTTTTTACCAAAGGCAATGTTAAATTGTACCTATATTGACTACGTATATTATTGCGTTGGGAGGCTAGTGTTGTGAAGTAATCTTTGTTACTTTTTACAAAGTTACAGAGCTCATAAATATAAATGCTAGTTAATGTTAGAAAACCTTGCCCTTTAAAAATATTTCGGAGTGATTGCCTGTTGTTCATGCGAAAGATAATTCTCAAGCACCTTTTTTGCAAAACAAAGGTGGACTGTACGTCTGTCGAGTTACCCCAGTATATTACACCATAAGTCAATAAGGAGTATATGTTAGCATAGTACGCAGTAATAACGGCTTCTTGGGAACACGTATCGGCTAATATAGATAGTGCGTAACATTGACTTGAAATTTTGTTGTTAATTTTTTGTATGTGGTGTTTCCAGGTTAAATGAGGATCTATTATTATACCTAAGAAACTAATTGTTTCTATTTCTTCAATTGAAATACCAGATTCCATAACATTTAATTTTGCTGGAATTTGTTTGTGGTTACGAAATTGCATAAGCTTAGTTTTTGTTAAATTCACCGTTAAGTTTATTGATTTTAACCAGCTGACGACAGTTTTTACAGTGTTATTTATATTTTTTTGAAAATCATCATCTAATGTTTCACCGGAAAATAAAATGGTTGCATCGTCGGCAAACATTACGCATAATTCATCCATAACATTTGGTAATTCGTTGACATAGATTAAAAATAAAAGAGGGCCTAGGTACTTTTACGACTGAAAATAGGATAGGTACCTGGTGTGTTTAGTTTGAGACCATAATTTCCAAGCAAACCAAGTGTAATGATGCACGTGTTCAAGGCAATTAACAATAACAAAAGCAGAACGGCTATTTACGACCTCAGAAGTTTCGGGTCTCAGAGATTTTGTCGGCGTCCTTTGTAACCTGATAAGATAACATAAACAATAATACCGATACTAAATCTATATCTATTATACAGGGTGTTTGGTACATCGTTTGCCAAATTAAAACGTCAGGTAGTTTGGGTCATTTGCTATCAATTCCAGCATTCAAAAAAAAATTGTGACCACGGGTTTTTTTTTAATAAATTCTAAGGGTGTACCCTAAATATTAAAAATCCCGCGGCCACAATTATTTTTTTAATGCTGGCAGTGATAGCAAATGACCAAAACTACCTGACGTTTTAATTTGGCAAACGATGGACCAAACACCCTGTATATATATAACTCAAGAACGGCTGGACCGATTTTTTTGATGTTTGATTTTTTGGGTTTGTCCTTGCTCGGAATAGCAGAATAACGATTAAAACATGGAACATTTTACAAAAAAGAATTTTTGATTTCCTCATACATTTGGTATGACGATACGAAGTTCGCGGAGTCAGCTAGTATTAGATATTATAGTAAATTTCTTCTTCGAAATAGAGAATGGCTGTTGCGCTATAAAGAGTTATTGTAAAAAAAATAGATATAAATGCCAGTGTAATACCCTTATTACCAATAAATGATGTCTATGTCTAAATTTGAGTCAACAAAGACTTTAACTAGGTACTTTATTATGATCAAAAACATTATTTTGTAATAAGTATTTTCTTCTTTACTAACTTACCTATCTAAACACTTATTCTTCCACGTTTTTATATTAATTTCATAACTATATTGACTTATTACATAAATACAATGAAAGATTCAAAAAAATATATCTCGAAAAATAAACACTCGACTAAGACTGTATTGCAGACGATACTCGGTGACGTCGCAACGGTCAAAATCGCCACATGTTGTCAGTTGCCGCACCGGCCGACCCGGCCGTAACGGCGGCCAAAAGCCGTCCTCGTTGTTTTTGCGAAAAAACAATTATTTAGAAAGTAATTATGTATTTTGTGATAGTACAAATATGTAAAATCAATGCGGAAACGCACTAGCTACAAATAAGTTTATGTGAAAAATTGTGGGTGGCTATATATTTAGTGCAATTTGTGTGTGAAATGAGAGTAGTGAACAGAAAAAACAAAAAATTTGGAAAGAGATTTATATAATCTTCATGATATATAAGAAAAACTATTATGTTTTACAAAATGAAACGAAACATTCATCTACCTTTTCAATGATATGTAACTCATGGCATATAATTATGCTTAAGGTAGGTACAATTCTGATTTTCTGTGAGAAACCGGGTTTTTTTTGTTTGTATGGGGACACTACCGGCCATTTCACTGCTGAGGGGCCGGACGCGTGACGGGTTAAAAAACTCGAAAACGATGCCCCTGTTGACTGTCGAGCCTTAAGTACCTTATCTTATGAAATATGTACCTGGAAGAAACACTTTAGTGACATAACATCGAAAATGAACCATTTTAAAAAAAACTGTATGCGACCATGGTTATGATTAAGTGACACAGGTTATATTTTTAAATTGTGGGTCACATAAAGTAACGTTTTTTTAAGTTTTGTATTACTTTAAGCAACATGAGAGTAATCCGGTCATCGTGAAGTTTTGCCTTTCCACCGGCTATATCATTATAACTTTGATAAAGTGGATTAGGTGATATAACTTTGCAGCCATTGCTGCATTTGTGATCTCCATAAATTTATAGATTATGTGAAGGTTTGTCAGCCTTTATGACATTGACATAAGATTTAATTTCAACTGGTTTCTGGAAAGGGATTTTTAACTTTAAGTAGAGTTAAAAAAAAATTTTGAGAATATATAGTTGGGCTGCATTTGTTTTCTTCATAATTGCAGAAGGTTTTACTGTGTGTCTTTAGACATTGACATTAGATTTAACTTTAACAGTGGAAAAGGTTTATTTCATGTATAGTATAAAGGGTCATTTACATGATGCAACAACTCTTACATTGAGGGCCACAAGCTAGTGAAATACGCAATGTAATAAAACTCGCATGCGAGTTGTTGTACCATGTAAATGGTCCTTAATAGTATTCAATTTGTGCATAGAGATAAAAGATAATTTTCTTGAGAAAATAAAGATGTGTGATAGGTACTTACTTGCAACCTGCCGAGAACATTGATTAGAACACCACCATCAAACATTGGCTGTGAATCAATGGATGTGATAAACCTGCCAATTTTTTGGAATCCCAAGGCCTGAAATAAAGAATAATAATATTTAATATATAAAATTAATGGCCTGTTTACACTTTGATTACTGTAAAGCGCGAATTACACATGCAAGAAATTGCATGCAAGTTTAACTACATTGCAGGATTTGATCAATGAATTGAACTCAGTATGCCACAGTAAACCACAAATCACAATGTAATTAAACTTGAATGCAATTTTTTCATGTATAAATTTCGCTTAAGTCCATACAAAAGCTATTTGCAGCAACATATGAACTTGCACTAATCACCAATCAGTGTATACATGCTCTTATGTAGAGTAAAAATTGCAACATGGTTTAGTTCAGCACTCACATTTAATTTTTCCATAATTTTAACAGCACCCTGTAGTTGCACTCCTTCAAAAGTCATAAAAGATGATTCAACCTGAAATGAGCAACAATTTTAATTTAATTGTCGAAAAATATTTTATGAAAGTTGTACTGCAATTTCAGCCTCTTTGTTTACTTTATATTAGAAAGACGTATGATGGAAAAGAAAAGACACTTCCACCTCCCTTAATGCTTCTTGGTTCCAAATCCTTGGTTACTTAATAATAATAATAACACTATCCCTATACACCCCAGCGGGTGCTGTCTCTGTGTGCGTCCCATGACACGGGCAGGGACAGCATCCGCTCGGTATACTCCTTGCATTTCATTAAATTGTCAAAAGGGCCTCTACGTGTTGGCTCAGTTGGTACTTTGTAGGTACCTAGCCCCACGCACGCCTCCCAAAGGTCCGGGACATCATTGTCCCGTGAGCGGGAAAGACATACATAATAATAATATGATTTATTTCACAAAAACACTTGTTACATGATATTATGGGGTATATCCATCAGACTCCAAACTAGGCTTAAGCCTGTATCTTGGCAGTCTGCGAGTGCGAAAAAAACAAGATTTACAGGAGTGTTAAGGAAATGTAGTTACTTAGTTTACATAATACTAGTCGAGTTGGTATATAAACTAAATTCTATTGACATGCGAGTGTGTTTGCATATATATGTGTGTGTGTGTGTGTGTGTGTGTGTGTGTGTGTGTGTGTGTGTGTGTGGGGTGGGGGTGGGTGTGTATGTGTGTGTGCTTGGGTGTGAGTTGATGATGGAAATTCCACAACAGCTTTATAGGGTTTAGTTTGTATGCGGTATTCTAACCAGTCTCTCGGTTTCAGCATATGACAATGTTAGTAACCATTTCTTTACGATACGTCTAGCTTCAGGACTTGCATCTGGCAACAAGAGCTGTCAATTTCGCCCACCCCCAAATTGACTGTGGCAACTATGGTTGCCAAGCGGAGAATAGGTGGTTGTTTTATATGCAATTTAGACAACATTAAAAAAAAACCGAAATCAAGTGTCCCGTAAGCTTACATCATTTACCAAATCACGACAAAAACAAGAGATAAATGGATTGTCATAAGTCTTATTTTTGGTACATGATAGGTTAGGTTAGTTAATAGTTGCCAAATTTAGATGATAAAAACTTTTTCAACTTAGGTTAGATTAGACTGACACAATTTCTAATCTAAATATGTTTTAAAAGGTAGCTGTATGTATTATTCAGTATTGCATAGGGATGTGCAACATTATGTATTATTCCAATTTCATGCATGCCTAGAACAACAGCATAATAAGTTCGCGTTCGTGTTAGCCACTTTCCAAAGTTGTCTACTATTATATCAGTTGTAGGTCAATGTGCCGAATATGAAATATTGCGTAGATGATTCATTTGTCATAAACAAACTATAGATGACATCAGAACATCTCAGGGACGAGTTATCAGCAAATTGCAATGCGTGACGGAATGGGGTCTAAGTCTTAGTGAAATATAATAGCTGCAGCTCACAATGCAAAGCACTCACGTTGTACAAATTTGCCAGATTTGGTCGTTGTGCCGGGTCGTCGAATAGCGCATAATATTGTTGGACAAATCCTTTTCCAATTGCATCGTATTGTGGATTTAACGCCATTTAGACGATTTATTTTGTTCCAAACACACTGTAACGTCCACAATTTGCCGAAAATGTAAATTTCAGGCCTTCGGCATGCCCTTTCCACAGAGAGCAAAAATTAGCTAAGCGAAGTTAGCGAAGTGACGAGTTGACGACCAACCGTTTCCAGTGTTGCCAATTTTATTGCGTTCAGAAATGATTGTAATTTTTCAACTAATTTGTAAAATTATATAGAAACTAAAATAAATAACCAATGATGCCGTTCATCGTTGCTTTTGAGAATTATTAAATTATTTTACGGGTATTTTTATTACTAGAATATGCAATCGTAGTGGTTAAATAAAATATCGACAAAAATGTGTAGCTTGTTACAACACTAACACATTAACCTTAATCTTTATTGTAAAAAAAGATACTTGTCAGTAGTTGTCAGAGTTGTCAGTGTCTATGACGAATACTGATGTGGTTGTTTGTGGGGTTATTTGGTTTAGAAACACGATCTCTTTCAATAAAATAATACTGTGCTTTTATAGCCATTGATCTAACTTTTTAGATTTCGTATAGATTTCCTATTCGTAACAGTAATCTTAGCTTGCCATGTCTTTGGCGGATGAACTGCTCGCCGATTTGGAAGAGAACGACGATGGAGAACTTGAAGCGGCTATTGAGACCAAAACATCTAAAGATGTTGATCACGAATTCGCCGTGCCTCATCCCGTTATTCCTATGGAAGAAGACATTAAAAGTGTCACCATAAGGGAACTAGCGAAATTGAGGCATTCTGACCGGCTTCAGAGGGTAAGATTCAATATTTGGTGCAAACATTGTTCTTTCTTTTTGACTCTCTCAAGTATATAATACTGTAGGTAGTCTTTGAGCTCTCCTTCATCATTAGAATATTCTAGTCTCTACATAGCTACATGAAAGAGAGAAAGTGATTTAAAAAAGTTGTCATCTTGATAGTGTTGTAGATATTTCCGCTTGAGGCGGATAATTTTTCAATTTCTTACATACATTTTAAATTATAACCTTTTTAGCAGATGCCTCTGATTGTTTATAATTAAAAAAAAACTCCATGGAGGTAAATACTATTTATTACACTAACTTTAGTACTAATAAAAACTACTTGAATAGGAAGCATGTAATTAACTGCACCCAAATTGTAATTTTAACCATAATTTATGAATACAGGTTACAGCAGAAATTCAACAAAATGTTGGCAATGATCGTAAAAAGATTGAAGTGACAGGCCTTATGGAATCAGATCCTGAATACCAACTGATAGTGGAGGCCAACAACATTGCTGTGGAAATTGATGGTGAAATTGGTAGGTTCTATTTAATTATTCCTCAAATATTTAATTTACTTATGGACACATCTATGCATAATGCAACTTATTAAATGTACTGGATTTATTATTATATTTTACCAAAACATTAAAACATTGTGCAAATATCATGCATACAAATTTAACCAGCTCAGCCTGAAGCACAGTCGCCGGGCGCAAGCCAAATAGTTGCACTTAAACATGCGCAGCATTACTCATGGGGAGGTCTCAATACCAAATGGAATAAAAGTATAATGGCCTATTTATGATTATAATTATGTATGACTGGCCTTCATTTTTATTCATATTTCGTGTGAGTTATAAAGATGAATGCAAAATGTTATTATTTTAAAATTAAAAAAACTGTCATTAAATAAAAATTATATACACCGTGGCCGTGAATAACCCGAAAGATATAAGCTAACGATACTAGAGCCTAATTAGAGTATATAAAGTTATGTAACATATAGTCCAAAAACTCATAATTAAGGAGATATTAATTATTTGAAACAAATCAAAAGTTAAAAAATCTCCAGTCTAACACACCCTAAAGGCTTGAGCATAACTTGACACTTCTTGTCATGGAACACAAGTCACGGCATTCGCCGTTCGTCGTATGATTTCGGAGCGATTCGTGAAGTGTTATGCTCGCTCTCTGTTCTTCAACTTGAGTTTCTCAACTAAAGAGTTGTTCACAAAGAAGCGGGCAATTAATAAGAATTAATTTGTACTGAAATAGTAATTTAATTAAGACACATAATTAGACCCATGTTGATACAACATTATTTACTCGTACTGTCGTCAAAAATACGTGGTTTAAATCTTTCGGGTTATTCACGGCCACGGTGTATAATGAGTTAGTTAGCTATACTGGGCGTTTTCCGCAATTCGACATTTGCATGAGTAATGTTGTGTTAAATGCAGAAATTGTCCAGTTTGTAAATGAACAATTTCATTTTCCAGCTATTATCCACAGATTTGTGAGAGACAAATACCAGAAACGGTTTCCCGAGCTGGAGTCCTTGATTGTGACACCGCTGGAGTACATCAGAACTGTGAAAGAGCTCGGAAATGATCTGGACAAGGCTAAGAACAATGAAACTTTGCAGAGTTTCTTGACGCAAGCTACTATTATGATTGTGTCTGTGACTGCTTCTACCACACAAGGGTAATTACAATTAATATTACAATCTTATATATATTCATATGTAACTGTGCTCTCTTTTTACAAGCCTACTTCATCTGTGACTTAGTATGTGTGTATGTGATATATCAATGATATTACCAAATCATAGTCTGGACCACACACAGCTAACAAATTAGCTTGTTTCTTATCATCCACTTCAATTTCACTAGCTTGTAGACAGAAAGTAAGCCATTCTATGTAGTTCTTCCAGCAGCCATCTGCCATATATCAAACTCCCCAAACTTAACGCCCACTGTTATACCTATCTGTATGTATTTCCCACTTAGATCACGCAGTTTTACACTTCTATAGTAGGTACACTATTTTCCTTGTTTTCTCGTCGCCACTGTTATAACTTACGGTTTAGGTCCCTAGCACATGCGCTAGTCTGGATCAAGATGACAGACTGGTTTTCTTCATCTACCTCACTTCATACATGAATGTCAAAACTACCCACATTGTCCATATATAGCATGGAAATCCAATACGAGCAAATAATTCAACCCGTTTAGTAGCGTAAACATTAATTAACGGGACTTTTTAAGTTACACTTAAAATTAAGAGACTATAGATAATGAATTTTTGAAAAAAATCCGCGCGGCAATGTAACGCAAATGATTCTTGGTGGTGACAGGTACCCTAACTGTTAACGAGACTTAACTTGAACATTTAACGTTACATTGCGGGCTGAATTATTTTGTATGGTCAACACTTTTCGTTCTAATTTTAGACAAAAAATATCTTAATACGCTTCTTAGGTCCTATACCAACCACCATTTACAGGTTTGCTCGTATTGGATTTCCACGCTGTATAACAATATAACACTTAGTATTTTTTCACCCTCCTTAAGTCTGTGAGTGGTCACTTGCTTGTGGTAGCCAGACCAATTTCCTGCACCCCTAAATTGCTTCTGGTAGCTGTGGCTACCAAGCAAAGTATGAGATGCCTGAGTAAGAAAAAAATTTGAGCAATTTAGGCTACCTTTTTAAAAATCTGAAAGCAAGTGAGTGGATAATCAAGCATATTGATGTAATATCGAGAATATTGTAGTATGGGGTACTGCAGCGGACTGCATTAGGCTGTTCAGATTACAGAATCGTGCTCTTAGGATAATCTCAAAAAAACCCTATGATTATCCGGCACAGTCATTATTCAAGGAACAAAAAATTTTGACATTACCTTGCGTCTATATTCTAACAGCCTGCAAATACGTACGTGGAAATCTAGATTTATATATGACCCGTGGGCAGTGCCACGGCCGGAACACGCGCGGCCAACACCTCTTGCACGTCCCGTGGCGCCGACTGACGAAGGCTCGAAAGTCACTCGGTGTCATTGGTGTAAAGATTTACAACACCCTTCCGTATGATGTCATTAACACCGAAAGTGACGCTATATTCTCTAAAAAACTCAAAGAGATGTTAATTGACCTAGCATGTTACGATATAAATGAATTTATGTTGAGGAAGACTGACTAATAAGACAATAATATTATGTAATTCGAATGTTAAAATTGTTAAATGATGAAATAAGAGTTGTAGTAATTTTATTAAATTAAAATACTAACTTAAATTAATTTATAGAACTGACCAACGTATACTAAAATTAATATTAAATCAAATGAACCAACCCTTACGTAACCTAAACTAACCTGACATGTAAAATTATGTATAATTTTATCAATAAATATCTCATTCTCATTCTCATATAATATAGTAGACAGTACAATATACCGTCTCTGATACCGTCATGCTCATCTAGATCAAGAAAGTGGCAATTGCCATTAGTAAACCCAATATCGTGCACAGCTTTCGTTTTTAGGCTTGAACTAAAAAAAAAAAGCGGCCAAGTGCGAGTCGGACTCGCACATGAAGGGTTCCGCAAAGTAAATTGCAGTTTACGATTTATGACGTATTAAAAAAAACTACTTACTAGATCTCGTTCAAACCAATTTTCGGTGGAAGTTTGCATGGTAATTTTTAGATGTACATCATATATTTTTTTTAGTTTTATCATTGTCTTATTTTAGAAGTTACAGGGGGGGGGGACACACATTTTACCACGTTGGAAGTGTCTCTCGCTTAAACTATTCAGTATAGAAAAAAATGATATTAGAAACCTTAATCTCGTTTTTGACGACCTATCCATAGATGGGGACACGTATGGGTTTGAGGATTTTATTTTTGTGTTTCAGTTCTGTTTATTGGGGAACCCCTAAAACTTAATGCTTTTTTTCGATTTTTGTGTGAAAATCTTAATGCGGTTCACAGAATACATCTACTTACCAAGTTTCAACAGTATAGCTCTTATAGTTTCGGAAAAAAGTGGCTGTGACATACGGACGGACAGACAGACAGACATGACGAATCTATAAGGGTTCCGTTTTTTGCCATTTGGCTACGGAACCCTAAAAATGTATTTAGTTCATTTTTAATATCAGCAAAATTTTGGTAATATGCAACCATACATCTTTGGGTTTCAATAGCTTCTGTAAATCATACCTAAATGAAGTCTGTGTAGCTGAGTAGTAATATTTTTTTACTTACCTATATTCTAATTTATTTTTAGAAAAATATTGACAGAGAATGAACTAGCCGAAATCTATGAAGCTTGTGACATGGCGAGTGATTTAAACAATTTGAAATCCAGCATCTACGAGTATGTGGAAAGCAGAATGACATTTATTGCACCCAACATCACTGCTATCCTTGGTAAGTAAAGTTTTAATTACCTACTACAAAATGTTCATCAATTTCTGTGCTTGTTGGTTTCCCTTCACTAACAAGTATTGAATAGGTAACATTACGCAAAGCTCTGCGTAGGGGGCGACACTAACACAACCCGTAAACAAACCGGTGCCGGTTAATGTACGGCCCAATAATTGGCATCCTCTATATCTATGTCTCTTTTTAACTTATACAAAAAGAGAGAGATAATGATAGATGGACGCGTATTATCGGGCCGTACATTAAGCGGCACCAACAAACCGCCATGACGTACATGTCATATTTATTTACCTAACAAACAATAACGAATAATTGATGAAAACGCGTTAAACTACAATCGTTTTATTATCATTCGTGTGTAAAATACCTGTACTGTGATATTAAAATGGCATCCTATAGCCATTTAAAGGTGGATGAGGGCTTTTTTTTGCTTTACGACGTATTGTCGCTTCCCATAGTTTTCATATCATCGTTTCTTTCGGAAATGAATGATGCCCTTCATTCTTGCATCCAATTACGCTGCACTGATGCATTTTATTCATTGAAATATTTTCTTCACTATTTGATCCAGAGCTTTGAAGGACTTGTCAAAAAAACTGTTTACTAATTGTGTTAGTGCTGCACTCTGGCGGCAGAACATTGCAGTAATGTTCCCTATTGAAAAACTGGGAGGAAAAAAAACTTTTATTGATATAATAGGGCCCAGCGAAGGAAAAGGGGTGGCGTTTGCCCGGCAGTGGGACAGCTAAATAGGCTATATGAAGGGTCCACGGAAAGATTGACTAGTCACATTTTTTCAGAAAATTATTTTTGATCTCAAAGTGAGCTCGTAATGAACTATCAAGTGACTAGTATTAAAAAGTACATCATGTCAACAAATGCATGCAAATATTCATAGAATAGAATTACACTATTTAGTCCCCCGCGGCTATGAAGTCAATCCTGAGACATGCCTCTAGGGTTGAATACGTAATTTTTTCCTATGGTTGACATTGTCATTATTCAGAAACTTCATAGTTGCGCAATGTGTCAGGATTGACTTCATAGCCGCAGGGGACTGTAGGTACATTATTGCAGATAACATTAGAATTATAATGGACAAATTTGTCTATGTGTCTTCGTTAATCAAGGATATGAAAGGGTAATTGTACTAGTTTTTCTTATTTCGATCATTAAGTGCATTACAAACTTTTTTTTTTTTTGCGTTTCAAATATAATTTCCTTGAACTCGCATGACGATTAATGCACGATTTTTCTAACCTTATATAATAATAGGGTATAGATGAGATTTATGTATGTTGTCAAACACAATAAGCCTTTCACCATGCATGATACGCAACGTATACTGAAGTTGTAATCGTTTTTGACAGGTGCATCAACAGCAGCAAAGATCTTAGGTGTGGCTGGTGGTTTATCCAAGTTGTCCAAAATGCCGGCATGCAATGTCCTGCCTCTTGGCCAACAGAAGAGGACTTTATCAGGATTCTCGCAGGCCGCCTCCTTGCCTCATACAGGCTTCATCTACTTCTCACAGATTGTTCAGGATACTACACCCGTAAGTTACCTTCGTCTACACACACACACACATATATCCCTCATATATCTCCAAAGTTCAACAAAAGACATGCTGTCTTTTATTACCATATAACTACTACAATATTATTCAAAAATTAAAATGAAATATTCGTTAAATTAACTTATCATATCCATTGGCCATAATGAAATTTCTAATAAATAATCTTCTCGATTCTCCAATCACTCCCCATTTACCATGATTTCACGGTCAAATACGAAAGACGGACATGGGCCTTAAATTCAGGAGCTGCATTGAATTAAAAATATTTTATTTTTTTGGATGTCTAAACAATCTATTATTACAGGAGTTGCGATACAAAGCTGCCAAACTGGTATCCACCAAGCTGATCCTAGCGGCGCGCGTGGACGCGTGTCACGAGAGCACGGACGGACACATCGGCCGCCAGCTCAGGGAGGGCATTGAGAAGAAACTGGACAAACTGCAGGTATGACACCAAGCTGATCCTAGCGGCGCGCGTGGACGCGTGTCACGAGAGCACGGACGGACACATCGGCCGCCAGCTCAGGGAGGGCATTGAGAAGAAACTGGACAAACTGCAGGTATGACACCAAGCTGATCCTAGCGGCGCGCGTGGACGCGTGTCACGAGAGCACGGACGGACACATCGGCCGCCAGCTCAGGGAAGGCATTGAGAAGAAACTGGACAAACTGCAGGTATGACACCAAGCTGATCCTAGCGGCGCGCGTGGACGCGTGTCACGAGAGCACGGACGGACACATCGGCCGCCAGCTCAGGGAGGGCATTGAGAAGAAACTGGACAAACTGCAGGTATGACACTAAGCTGATCCTAGCGGCGCGCGTGGACGCGTGTCACGAGAGCACGGACGGACACATCGGCCGCCAGCTCAGGGAGGGCATTGAGAAGAAACTGGACAAACTGCAGGTATGACACTAAGCTGATCCTAGCGGCGCGCGTGGACGCGTGTCACGAGAGCACGGACGGACACATCGGCCGCCAGCTCAGGGAGGGCATTGAGAAGAAACTGGACAAACTGCAGGTATGACACCAAGCTGATCCTAGCGGCGCGCGTGGACGCGTGTCACGAGAGCACGGACGGGCACATCGGCCGCCAGCTCAGGGAGGGCATTGAGAAGAAACTGGACAAACTGCAGGTGGGTGAATCAACTTTCTGTCACTAATTGCCATGGTTACTTCTGGACCACTTCTTAAAATGGTGATTTTATGGGTTAAAATTTAAATAACGCCTTTTTATGGGCCGCCTTCTACGCTTATTAGAAGTCGTGAATTAGGCATACAATCATACAATAATTAGTGCATAAATAAAACATAAGTTAGTGAATATCTGTATTGTAATGTTGTTTTGCCGCATATGATTGATATTAATTACAAATTAAATCGTATCTTATTAGACGTGCGAGTAGATTGCTATAGTATTTTAACGCATAGCATATGGCAGTGAAGTAATCATCATCCTCCTAGCGTTATTCCCGGTTGTGCCCCTAAAGGAGCCCAGGGTTCGCTTTGACATCTAATCCCAAGATTTGGCATAGGCACTAAGTTTTACGAAAGCGACTGCCATCTGACCTTCCAACCCAGGGGGAAAACTAGACCTTGTTGGGATTAGACCGGTTTCGTCACGATGTTTTCCTTCACCGAAAAACTATCGGTAAAAATTCCGTAGGTACATACGTTCCGAAAACCTCATTGGTACGAGCCGGGATTCGGACCCACTTTTGTAGTGCTACGCTATGCGAAAAACCAGAAATGTACATACCTATGTTTAACAAATACAATATTTTGTATTTGTATTTGAAAAACCATTTGTAGAGTAAAGTGCCTACGAGCCGAGTGCCTTCTAGGCGGGTTCCAGTGGTAGTGTAAAATAAGAAAACCGTAGCCTCCCTACATTTACGTTTTTTTTTTACCAGGAACCGCCTCCAGTGAAGTTCGTGAAGCCCTTACCGAAGCCGATTGAGCAGAGCCGCAAGAAGCGAGGCGGCAAGCGCGTGCGCAAGATGAAGGAGCGCTACGCCATGACGGAGTTCCGCAAGAACGCGAACCGACTTAACTTCGCCGATGTGAGTGTAACGTACCGTCCTGTAGGACCTGGCCCGTTTCAGATAGTACAAGTAAGAGCCGCAAGAAGCGAGGCGGCAAGCGCGTGCGCAAGATGAAGGAGCGCTACGCTATGGCGGAGTTCCGCAAGAACGCGAACCGACTTAACTTCGCCGATGTGAGTGTAACGTACCGTCCTGTAGGACCTGGCCCGTTTCAGATAGTACAAGTAAGAGCCGCAAGAAGCGAGGCGGCAAGCGCGTGCGCAAGATGAAGGAGCGCTACGCTATGGCGGAGTTCCGCAAGAACGCGAACCGACTTAACTTCGCCGATGTGAGTGTAACGTACCGTCCTGTAGGACCTGGCCCGTTTCAGATAGTACAAGTAAGAGCCGCAAGAAGCGAGGCGGCAAGCGCGTGCGCAAGATGAAGGAGCGCTACGCTATGGCGGAGTTCCGCAAGAACGCGAACCGACTCAACTTCGCCGATGTGAGTGTACCATACTGTTTCAGGTATCAGGAATGGTACAATCAAACAGTACGTCCAGTAAAAGTGTGTAAAGTCAGCAGCATAAATAGCTACGCGGATATAGTGCTCAAAACGAACATACGACTAATGTCAAGAGAATAAGGGCTGTGCAGGTCATTTTGAGTTTATTATTTTGCGTAGTGATTTGTAATGCCGACTCTACCCAACGACATAATTAGGCGAAATAAATTGACTGTTGAATAGGCTTGTGACCTAACATTTATTTACGATGCCATTCGAACCAGTTTTTGGAGAGGAACAAAGGTTTGTGTGGGTGCAACTACAATTAAAAAACGTAAATACCCAAAAAATATGTGTTAAAGACGGACCTCGCTGGCGGCAGGCGAAACGCTTCATACTTTTTTTTTATTTATTTCTTACTCAACAAAAAATACGATAAACTTAGTCTAAGTCTTCGCCAAACTGCATAACAGTTTGTTGGCGAATAAACACTCTTTATAATTATGTTTTGGTATCCATATTATGTCTACAATCTATGATTCTAATTTTATTTTTTTATGCTTATTATTAGCGGTAAACCGGAATGGCAACTGATGTAAAGATGTAAAAAAGTATTTCATCATAATTACCTACGGAGCCTCAGCCTTTCCTACCCTCAGTGACAACAAACTTGTTTACATTTCCACTCACTACGATTGAATCTACTTATGACTATGTAATTTTTATTTTATATTCCTAAATGAAGTAACTATCTAACTACCTATTTTTTAAAAAGAAGGCAAATTTTTTAAATTAAACATGTTTTCATTTTAGATTTAAATATATGTATACTTTTGCAGTCGTCCTCCGCAATGATATTATTAAATATACGTGGAACGAGGTACTTTCTCTATCTTTGATCGTAATAATTATTTGACGTTTGACTAATTGACGTTAACGTATGACGTCACATGTTGCAATTCATACTTATCGTTGTATGGAAAATCAAGTAAATTGCTGTTTCGGTCGCGAAATACTGCGTTTAGGGTCCATAGTTGTCGTACAATTTTGTTTCTATAAAACCGTAAGGATTCTATTGATAGCTTAAAATCTACTATTAGACAATAAAAAAAAAAAATTCAAAATTTTCAAGGCCCATATCTTTTTATGATTTTAATTATATTTGTAATTTATACTTCATTACAATAATTTGATGGTTTACTATCCATTTAGCAACACTACGTTGTCAATTTTAACATGACTGTTCTTTGTTTAAGGGGCTCTATACAAGAATCGTCGACTTTTGTCCATGTTGCTATCGATATATCTCCGTCAATACTAAGGATACAATTGTGGAATGAATGCGAAACGGATCTTTGATCCTTTGTTTTTATTTGCACGAGCCGAAATAAGAATAGAAGAATCAGTTAATTTTTTATGATTTTTTAAGCACAGCCCAACGCAGCACAACTTTTTGATATTCGAATTTCATTTGAGTACTTATTGATATGAAATCTACATTTGCCTACTAGCATTTGCCGACCCGCAACTTGGTTAGCGTGAACTCCCGTTTCAACTTCTGTCCTCGATTTCATTCCTTTAGGGTCAAGTGTCAACCCTGAGAGCAGCCCTGGGGCGCTATTCAGGAACGACACAAGTCTTTTATTACAATTATGTAGCCATGGAAACTCATGAAACACATTTGTCATACAACACTTGTTGATATCTAAATAGATCACGCAAACGAGTCTCGTTCACGTGCCAACGACAAGGTACAAATGTTTTATCCATGCATAGAGTAGTTTTTTGGCTCAGTAATGGGCTTAAAAACCTAAAGAAATGCTAACTTTATCCGGACATTGAAATATTCACACGGGGTAAACGAAATAACACTATAATACTCTTTTTCTCAAACTTGCAATGAAATGTTGACATGACTTACTTCAAATTAGGTCCGGAAATACTACGTATCCATCCGGTGCGACTAGTGAAGATGATATGTAAAGGAATTTCATACAACCTTACACACCTAGGCCTGCAAAGCAACCGTCTTTTGTTTATAAACGTCAAATTGTGACAGAACGTCTGGGCATTCAATCACAAAAAAAAAAAAGATTAGGACTAATGTTAATGCCACCGGGTAAAACGTTGCTTCAAACAGGTTAAAAAAAAGTTTGGCGCGTAGGTAAATTGAAAATAGTTTTTCTTTTCTTGTTGGCCGGATTTGTCAATAGTTCGTAATTATTTTGAAACTTTCTAATAAAAGCCATCGATTTCGAAACGAGTTCGGACGAAAATGATATGGAATTGTACTGTACGCTTCCGGAATTGCGAGCAGAAGTAGCCATGAATAATTTACTGCCCCCGAAATCAAAAGTTAGGTAGGTACATGACGGCGTATGTAATTTCATAAAAATTATACATGTTTTCTTTGTTGTAGTGCCTCGTCTATATACACGGAATAAAGAATCCATTGGAAGTGGCATTCAACCGATTTTCCTAGAGAACCAGTGTCGCCGCACGCATACAACCGCACTTCAATAAAACACGAACACACAATTGCAATACGCTTTTGATTTGTTGAAATGTACTGTGGCAATAAGTTGTTAAGGGTAGCAAATTTTATATGCAAAAGGTACTTTAACCGTCATATTTTACGGTCTAATTTAGAGTGTCAAGTAAATATTTCTTACGTCCGTTATTATCTGCGTTGCAAGACTTGCAAGAGACGTGGTGGTTCGGCTACTCGACGCCAGATGGCAGTGTTTTCAAAACTATACGCTTGAAACCAAAAAGTCGCATGTACTGCGAAATGCGTATGATGACACGACTATTTCGCCATAACGGAATAGGGATGTGGGTATGATTTTGCATATCGATATTTTTATGATATTTATACATTAAATATTAATGCTAATAAGACTTAGGTTACTAATGACTTAGTTACAAATGGTTTCCAATAAAATCTTGTTAATAATATAGTTAGTTAGTAGGTGACATTTATAGTTCATCATCATCATCATATCAGCCGAAAGACGTCCACTGCTAGACATAGGCCTCCCCAAAGAGTGCTAAAATTACTCCCGCGACCTTTACCAGGTTATCAGTCCACCTCATGGGGGGCCTACCCACGCCGCGCCTTCCGGTACTTGGTTACCACTCAAGAACCTTTCCGCCTCAACGGCCACCGGTTCTACGTGCAGTGGGATAAGCTCATTTCTGATGCGATCACGCTGCGTGATCGCATTAGAAAGTTTCTTTGCGTGATTCACGCAGAAAAACTCCCAACATAGCCCTCTCCATTGCCCTTTGGGTTACTTTGAGCCTTCTTATGAGGCCCATTGTAAGCAACCACGTTTCAGTGCCATATGTCATCACTGGCAACGCACACTGGTCAAATACGTTCGTCTTGAGACACTGCGGAATATTGGACGAAAATATGTGCCGTAGCTTCCCGAACGCTGCCCAGCCGAGTCGGATTTGGTACTACATGGGCATTTGACATGATCTTCGTCTTATCCATGTTCATTCTTAGACCAACTCGCTCGGAAGCTTTACTGAGGTCATCTAGCATCGTTCTTAAGTCCTCCATGGTCTCAGCCGAGACTACTATATCGTCCGCAAACCGAATGTGAGTGATGTACTCGCCGTTGATCTCATCTGACATCTAGTCTTCTCCAGTCCAGTCTTGACATCTTCCAGTGCAGCGGTGAACAGTTTTGGAGAAATAATATCTCCTTTCCTGACTCCCCGCTGCAGCGGAATAGGTTTCGACATTTGTTACATTTATAGTTAGGTAATAATTTTTGTTACAAATGTAGTTGCAATTAAACACAGATTTCTAATAAACAAAAAGTATAATTAGTTTAATATTATACAAGCACAACCTAAAAACTACTTAGAATTATTTTCCCAGCAATCTAGACTGTCGACTGTGTGCGAGTATGGTAGGCTAAACCAGTCGTCAAATATAAATAATTGAAAGCAGTGCGTCATGTGTGCGAGCGAAAAAGCGGAGCGCTGCTCTCGCTCTACGTGTTGCCTACTGCACCGCTGCTGTTGCCGCCACCGCCCGATATCTTGGCCTAGCTATGTACTAATATACAACATGTAAATAGAGAAACAATAATTAATCATTATAAATTATTCATACTTACGCTACATACGATATTCTGCGTGGGAATTGAACCTTCATGAATGAAGCGTTTTCCTTTTGGCGAAACCCAAAAATCTGTTTCAACAAAATGTTCCGAACAAATGGTGTTCAGTCGTTGCGGAAACCAATCCTTTCTCCCCGTGGCATCAGTCCATTTTTCCTTTGCATTTGTTTCTTTAGAAAAACTATAAGATTATAATAGTTATTTTATTTTATATGAGTTATGTCGTCAGTCAGATATTATATACATAAATTATAAATTTAATCCTTTTTATTTTGAGTTATCGTTTTATCGATAATAGTATAGTGTCCAATAAACTGTGTCGATAATAGTATATATACCTTAGCCACAGCATTTGAGTAGCGAACCTTCTGGACATTTGACGTGCGTTCCTCGTTCCGAGTAGCGAAATTATGCACAGGATTATGAACTTCATTGTTAGAGAAATAGAATTGATATTTCCTTGACTACAGATGCAAATTGTGTCTGAGAAATTGAAAATTTAATATTTTTATGTAGGAATTCTAAAACAATACTTACCGATGATAGGAAATACCTCCATGAGACAAGTTTTTTAATGTGCTCTATTTGAGCAGCTTCTAACAGAGCAATACGGCATTTTCCTACAATAAACACATAATTTACTCATGTCATACGCCGTGTGCGGTTGCCAGCTGACTGACAATAATCTGTGCAAGAAGTATGCGAATTTACGCTCATGTTCGGCGACACGGGAACGCCCACTCACCACTTCCAATGGATTCTTTATTCCGTGTCTATATATGTAGTTAGATATAAGTTCATGTAACTATAAACTAATACTTAATTTAGGGAATAAGCGGAATATTTGTTGGTAAGAAATGTGGGACACAATTATAGGTTATGATGTGACAGCACTGACAGCTATCAAAAACGTATTATTTAGTTGTACGAATAAAACAGATTGACTACTTTTTATTTCATTGCAAGTTTGAGAAAAGCACTATACAAATCTCGGCGAGAAACGGGGTTGCCGGCCGCGTATCCCTATCGCTCCCTATCCCTATATCTACTTGGCCTGCAACCCTTCGTTTCCCGGCCTCTATAGTAATGTACTATTACCTGTTTGAAACTTACCAGTATCTGTAACTAAATTAAATCCAAATTTGGAAAGTTGGGTCTTATAGTTAATAAACAGGCCTTTCCAAGGTGGAAAACAATTACAAATCAAACGGGAATGTTCAAACCCACAGTTACCTTGCCAGCAGTGAAATAAATTCAAACTCATATCTGTATCGCACTTAATTGCGATTACGAAGCGAGATCAATTATAAACCGAAGCGGTTAATGAAAATTCCATGATGGCCTGGAGAAAGCTAATTGAAAATTGGAACCAATTACGATGGAGTGGTCTTAGCTGGTTAGCGCGTACTGAGAAACGTAAAACGGTTTCTTCGCAAAAAGTAGTGGATTAGCAGATCGCTAATAGGGATGGTAGCACCACATAAAATAATCAATAATGTTGAATTTTCACGAAAAAGGATTCAAAATATAGTCAAATAGAGAAAAAAGCAACGCAAGAGGTTAAATAACCACTAAGTTATAATACGTGTCCAAAGTTTTAAGAGGGGGTATGTTCTGTCCCTTTTCCGCAAAACGCACCTTCGTATGAAACGATTGTCATTTACTATGACGCTAGATGATCGTGACGTCATGATCCCCGAACGTTTTCTCTCTCTAACGAGTAACATTAAAACAGTTGTAGCTTCGTAATTTTTTGAGATATTTGAATGGGATTATCGTCATTAGCATATTTTTTGCCTTCTTTCTTTAGAAGAAATAATACATTTTGAGTCCACACCCCTATTGTTGTGGCAACTGTAGTTTCGTCGAGTACACTTTGTGTGCGAGGATTATTTTGTAATTTTTTTCGTTTAGCCTGTGAGATGCAATCATGCCTGGGTCAGTGATTAAAACAAAAGTCGTCTTTCCTGTGGTCAATAGTTAAGGGGCTCCACGCGCTTTTTGACTAGTTTTGATGAGTTTTGAGTTGATATTCCTCCGTCATTACAATATATATATTTATGTCACAAACGTTAATCGGTTCTTCAATACTTTATCTACTTTTGCAAGAGAGTTTTTTGGAAAAAAAAATATATTTATTTTTCTATGATTTGTTCAAACATGGTCAAAAAAGCTCTGTTTTCGATATTAGTATGTTGTTTATGCACTTTTATGTTTGAAATTTACATGTAACTGTTCCTTTTTGACGTTTCTAACAACCTAAGAAAGTTTTTTATGTTTAACTCATTTTTACAAAAGTTACGTCCAAAAAACTGGTTTTTTGGCCTAAAACTGCTAAAGTTTAGTGCCATATATCTCAAAAACTATGAGTTTTAAAAGTAAATATGGGATACTATTTCGGTTAACCTCGTTGTTGTTAATACGGTAAGCCAAAAAAAACACGAAAAAACGGACGGTAACAGATCGAAGGTCATTGGGAGCTGTGAGCCCCTTAAGAGCTTAAGGGCATACAATTTTTTATCGCGTAAAAATATGTAATAGGAAACGCAGTTTATGCGAATTCAGAGTCGAACTAAAAATTAGGCTTTGTAGCCCATAACTTTGACAATGTCAACAGGAAAAAAACGATCCTAAATCTCTGTAAGCACCCGCCTGTGATATTGCCTCTATGTTTACCGTGCCTGCCTGGCCTTTGGGTCAATCAACTTTTTCACCCACACTTTTTCTGTCTCCTGTGTTACTTTTTACAAGCTTTCTAATCAATCTATTTCAAACCTGTGTCTATCAATCCAATTAAAATCTGTGGCATATCGTAACTGCTGGTGTAAACCATCGTTATACACAATTGGGTACCTGGTTTATATCAGTTTCTCTAACAAGCATGACAGTTCTGTATATTGCGTTACCGGATTTTGTTGATTGGCCCCTTTACGTAAAATGTAATTGAAAATGATTTATATATATTTATCATTTTCAATTACAATTTGAAAAAAAAATACAAATTAAAAGCCGTTTTGGAAGACAATTGAAGATACATTTAACGTGCACACTTTTAACATTACAACAGCCATTGAAGACTTAGCCACAGTTTAAAACCGTAACAGCTACACACTCGTAGGTACACAGCCACACGTCACATCCGAGTCTATCGTCAAACCCAGCACCAAACATCTCCATCGCTCTCCTCACGATTTTCTTCTCACAACTAATTACCCCTTAATTAGTAACCGATAAGCCGAACGATTAAATTAGTAATTAGCCTCTTCGCAGAATCCCCCCTAAATGTGACGTCACGCTCGGCGGTCCGCGGCAGACGTTGAATTTCAAGTGGTCCGTATGTGGTACGTTTTTTCGTACGTCAAATAGACCGGAACGCGACCCGCGGACGTCCGTGCGCGTCCGCTACACACTGCTGTGGTCTACGGCTTACATTTTGCTTGAATCACAAGGAACTAACTAACTTAGCTTCAATGGCACTGACCTAAAGCGAATTTGGGCTTCAGATAAGAGTACGAGATAGCCACTTGTCCCGATCTTGTGCTATTCCTCGCCAGTTCATGGCCTGAAAATCGCGTAGGGCAGGGCTAGGGTTTCTCGTTTCTCGCCTCATTTCATTTCTCGAGTTTCGAGAATTCTCGACTCCAATTTCTCGAGTTGTCTCGACTCTCGAGTCTTTGATTGAAATTGTATATTATTGCTGAAAATAAAATGAAAAACAAATAAAAATCAGAATTCTTTTATTGCACTTTGCACTACAAGTTAGATATACAAACAAAACATAATTAAAATTCTTCTTACAAACATACAAAAACTAAAATCTTACAAAAAATCAAAATTTAAAATAAAAACAATATACCATACCTAATCTACTTTTTCAGTCTTTTGATCAGACATAAACTGGTATTTTTGATAGAGATCTTTTCTTCTAACAAGCAACTTAAGCAGACTTATTTAAATAAAATTAGGACTAGGAATCAAATGCAAATAATACAATAATCATCATAAACAAACGATTTAACTACAATGACGTGACATAAAATTGAGGAGTTTCAACAATCATACTTATTTAACTATCTTTTAATGATCTAAGTGAGATATATATTAATAATTTGTATGATCATTCATCATTCCTGTGTTAACAGCTAATCATTTTTATAATTCAGTATAATTATTAAAAAGTTATTTTTGTCTTAAAAAGTAGGCCTTTAAGAATATTAAAGCGTTAATCGATTTGTCCGAAAGCCGGTTTCTTATCTTGGTTACTATGTTTGCAGCCAGACTGAAAACACGCTCGTTTTCTGTAGAAGTGGGCTTGACGGTCATAAGGGCTTGATACAACATCTCAAGATTAGGAGTACGTTTTCCCGTAGACTCATAAATATTAAATTCTTTCCTAATTAAACTTTTCGTGACTTGGTGTGGATCACGTTCAGCTGGAATCGTCGGCGGCGAGTTACAAAGCGTGCGAGTGAGATGTCCGCTGTTCGTGTTTATAGTGCGCGGGCGTTATCATTGTTAAAAGCGGCAAAATGGCGAGCCTGACTTTAGCCCTTATTTCGTGTTCGCCGGAACTCGAGAGTCTCGAGAGTCGGCTATTTGTTTCTCGTCTCGAATGGAGGCGAAACTCTCGAGTTGTCTCGAGTTCGAGAAGTCTCGAGCAGAAACCCTAGGCAGGGCTGATTTGGCGACGTCGTTCCAACTATACCTGGGACGTCCGATGGGTCGCCGCCCTCCTGATCATAAGAAACGATTTTTTTTATATAGCCGGCCCCACGGCTAGGAAAAGGGCTAGCCTATTTTTTTTCTTTACTAAGCGCGCCCTATTGCTCGAGTCCTGCCAACCCAAGCACAACTCGCTCAAATCGTCTCGCCAAACATTTTACTTGGATTACATTATTTGAATATGGTTTAGAGTATTTTTTTTTAATACATAGGATCTTTGCCAGAATACTTAATTAGGTAATGTACCATCAACTGCGAATTTTAAATACTGCTTTGATATTATTCACTGAACTGCTTAAAAAAAAAAATCTTCCACACTCTGATCTCTGTTCTCCCGCCGTGCTAAACTTTCAGAAAATTTCAAAATGAATTAAAATTATTGCAATAATAAACAATAATTATCAATTGTTACTTTTCGTCGTATTTACCCATTTAGGAATATCAATATTTAATACGATTTTGCAAGTCATTGGATCCAAATGCCAAGTAACTACGACTTATTAAAAAATATCCCGATAAATCGTACGATTTTAAATTGTCAGCTGCCTTTGCCGACCGTGTGTATTCATAATAAATCTCCTAAGCACTATATTCCACTTTAATTGCACATAGTTAGTCATTACAATTATATCAAATCGTGCTAACGATGGCTCATTTCATTTGAATCAAATGCATTACAAGCATGTTATGATATCTACCATACTTCTACTTAAGTACACGATGAACAGTAATCGAGATAACATTTCACCAATTTGTTACACGCGATCTTCCGGAGTTGAGATGAAATTGATAATCTTTGATTGTCGCTTTTTGGATGCGTTTTTCGTGAGGATAATGACGAGGTGAATAACCTTTGTACACTTAGACAAAGATTCGAGGACCGACAATGTAGTGTTTTGTCTAAAAACAACTTCAAATTCTTTCTGTCTTTCTATCTGTCTGTTTAGCACAGTCAAGTGTAAACATATGGGTGCATTCAACTATGTCCGCGGATTAAGGTTTTGTAAGTGTAGGTTACGGTTACGTTGACAGATTGCTACATATTAAGGAATGTGTAAACACCTAGGGCTGACTGGAAGCATATTATGTTCGTGGTTATCACTTGATAAATAACATGCCAAAGCATTCGTCAGATTTTTGACAAGTGGTGTTAAAGGGGACGTATGCTTTCTTTATCTTGTAATTTCATCATCATCATCATCATCATATCAGCCGAAAGACGTCCACTGCTGGACATAGGCCTCCCCCAAAGAGTGCCACAATGGCCGGTCCTGCGCCACCCGCATCCAGCGGACTCCCGCGACCTTTACCAGGTCATCAGTCCGCCTTCCGGTACGTGGTCGCCACTCGAGAACCTTTCCACCCCAACGGCCATCGGTTCTACGTGTAATGTGCCAATTTACATCGATTTAATACAGCATACCTACAGTAACGGTCAAAAGTTTAAGTTCACCCTTTGTTTTTGGTACAAATTTGTACTTTTGTGCGATAAGGTTTTGCAGTTCAGATGTCGAAAAATTGTTTCCAACTGATTCGTTATTGTTTACAGAGATGCGTTTGATTAGTCAGACACAATTTACGTAGATTTCTAAACAACTGATTCCCTAAAAACCAACATTGTATCTGATCATTGTACGTTTTAAGTGGCAAGGCCATATATGGCCCAGCCTTTGCCGTCATTCCTATAAGATTTTAGGGAATGCGTTGTTTAGAAATGTACGTGAATTGTGTCTGACTAATTAATCAAATCTCTGGAAACAATAACGGATCAGTTGGAAACAAATTTCGGCTTCCGAACTGCAAAAAAATATTGTCCAAAAGTATTGTACCATTTGTACCTAAAACAAAGAGTGAACTTAAACTTTTGACCGGTAGTGTACTAGAATGATTTCCAAGTGTACAATACATGACAAGACATGAATTTTTGTAACGTGCTGTGTTCCTATTTTTAATCGAGATTTAATCGTGAAATTTAGTCGATTATTAATGAATCGTCAATCGAACTCTGCTACGATTAATTTTGTGACGATTGATTGTTTAATCGATTAAGCGGATTTATAATAAAACGCTCTACCCTTATAAAACGGATATTTAATATTTTGAAATACCTACATAAATATTTCTTGATATATTTAATATTTTATTTGGCATTAAGGGATTTTTTTAAATCATGATTTAATTGTGTGTATGAAATACCAGTTAGGACCGTTCTGCGCTCCCATATCAGGCTGCAGCCGAATATATAATTACATATAAGTACATATATTACATCTTCTGATTTTTAGCGATAAAACTTGCAGACCCTTCGTCTATTTAGGTACGGTACGCATTACTTAACTTACTTAACAGAGTTGTTATGCATGACGAACCGTGCAACTCTTTATTTGGTCACACGAACATGGTTTTGATTTAACGATACACCAGACTGGACTGTTATGTAAGCGTCATCCCATATATAGTTATTCTTTTGTTTATATGGTAGCTTCATCGTGCGTGCAGTTTTTTTTTATAAATCTTTCATCGCTCGAAACTGATCGATAAAGTCTCTATTTATATGCCTATTAGGTTCATTATGGAATGAGCTATTGTTCTCATGAGCGGGAAGCTGTAGTCGCATGTTGTCGTAGCGTAACGATTTATAGCAGATAATTGAGGGGAGGAATAGCTTAATCGGTGTTGTATTTATCGATTCGTTTCTTCAGATTAAGTGTTATGTTGAGATTGAGTACGAAGAAAACTGGGTCAGTTGTGTTAGAAAAGAAGTGGAAAATACCATGTTGCCCTCGAAATCGTTGAATGAGGACGTGATTGAAGTGGCTTCTTCTGTATGTACTTAGTTCGTAATATTCTCCTTTATAGCGCTTATTAATATTAGTATACTAAGGGCCGGTTTTTGATTACCGACGAATTGAAACAACCGTCTCAGTAATTTACGTGTAAACATAGGTAATACTGGTGATGCATACAGTATGGAAAGGCTCCATGTTTCACCGGTAGGCATACAAATTTCAGTCCCGCCAGGTTCAGTGAATAATCATAAGTTCCGTCCGGTTAAATCTGATAGTATGGGAAGCTTAACAGCCGCCGGCGCCGTATTTAACGATAACCGGTCCATCACAGGTGGTAGCTGCAACCCAATCTAAGTGTATACGGCGTATGGGAAGTTTAACAGCCGCCGGCGCCGTATTTAACGATAACCGGTCCATCACAGGTGGTTGCTGCAACCCAATCTAAGTGTACGGCGTATGGGAAGTTTAACAGCCGCCGGCGCCGTATTTAACGATAACCGGTCCATCACAGGTGGTTGCTGCAACCCAATCTAAGTGTACGGCGTATGGGAAGTTTAACAGCCGCCGGCGCCGTATTTAACGATAACCGGTCCATCACAGGTGGTTGCTGCAACCCAATCTAAGTGTACGGCCTGAGTACGGCCGCTTGAAGCGGCGCGTGCGGTGGGGCGGTGGCGTTTGCATTAGTTTAACATGAACGCCGCACACCCCGCCACGCTGCACGCCCAACTTGGGCCGTACACTTAAATAAACTCATAATTATTATGATTGACTACATGGTGATTCAGCTATGTTAGAATATTTTCCGAGTGGGAAATAATTACACGCCTAAAGAGCTTTTTGCACTAATATAGTCACACTACTAAAATCTGTATGTTCGTAAATTTATACTGAGCAGAAAAGTCCGCTAACGAAATTTTAAGTTTCAATCAAAGAGGAAAATTGAAAAATTATTCGCCACGGGCGGGATTTGAACTCACGACCTTTGGAATCCGTCCATTGCTCTTATCCAACTGAGCTACCGTGGGTCCCGTCAGTGGCAACGAATCTTTCAATCCCTTCACTCTTCTAATTAACCTTAAGGAGGCTCGTAGCGACATCTACCGTGAATCTCATCATCTGTATGTTCGGTTGTAAATACCGCCCCGCATTGACTTACACAGCAGCCTTGAAAGACGTTCTCTCCTTCTTGACACTGTAACAGACTTAAAAGCCGTTGATTATGACAAAAAATCTGGCGACAACTAACCGTTGTGTTTCTTCTTAGATCGAAGACGACGCCTACCAAGAAGACCTAGGCTACACGCGAGGAACCATCGGCAAGTCAAGCACGGGCCGGGTACGCCTGCCGCAAGTCGACGAGAAGACCAAAGTGCGGATCAGCAAGACGCTGCAGAGGAATCTGCAGAAACAGCAGCAGTATGGAGGGGCTACGAGCATTAGGAGACAGGTGTCGGGTACGGCGTCTTCGGTGGCCTTCACACCGTTACAGGTTAGTGGAAGTATTCACTAGAGAAAGGTACATGTGGGTTCACAAGAGACCAAAGTGCGGATCAGCTAGACGTTGCAGAGGAATCTGCAGAAACAGCAGCACTATGGAGGGGCTACGAGCATTAGGAGACAGGTGTCGGGTACGGCGTCTTCGGTGGCCTTCACACCGTTACAGGTTAGTGGAAGTATTCACTAGAGAAAGGTACATGTGGGTTCACAAGAGACCAAAGTGCGGATCAGCTAGACGTTGCAGAGGAATCTGCAGAAACAGCAGCAGTATGGACGGGCTACGAGCATTAGGAGACAGGTGTCGGGAACGGCGTCTTCGGTGGCCTTCACACCGTTACAGGTTAGTGGAAGTATTCACTAGAGAAAGGTACATGTGGGTTCACAAGAGACCAAAGTGCGGGTCAGCTAGACGTTGCAGAGGAATCTGCAGAAACAGCAGCAGTATGGAGGGGCTACGAGCATTAGGAGACAGGTGTCGGGAACGGCGTCTTCGGTGGCCTTCACACCGTTACAGGTTAGTGGAAGTATTCACTAGAGAAAGGTACATGTGGGTTCACAGGAGACGAAAGTGCGGATCAGCTAGACGTTACAGAGGAATCTGCCGAAACAGCCGCACTATGGAGGGGCTACGAGCATTAGGAGACAGGTGTTGGGTACGGCGTCTTCGGTGGCCTTCACACCGTTACAGGTTAGTGGAAGTATTCACTAGAGAAAGGTAAGTACATGTGGGTTCACAGGAGACGAAAGTGGGGATCAGCTAGACGTTGCAGAGGAATCTGCAGAAACAGCAGCAGTATGGAGGGGCTACGAGCATTAGAAGACAGGTGTCGGGTACGGCGTCTTCGGTAGCCTTCACACCGTTACAGGTTAGTGGAAGTATTTACTAGAGAAAGGTACATGTGGGTTCACAGGAGACGAAAGTGCGGATCAGCTAGACGTTACAGAGGAATCATCCGAAACAGCAGCAGTATGGAGGGGCTACGAGTATTAGCAGACAGGTGTCGGGTACGGCGTCTTCGTTGGATTTCACACCGTTACAGGTTAGTGTTCACTAGAGGAAGGTATGTGGGTTCACATGAGACGAAAGTGCGGATCAGCTAGACGTTAAAGAGGAATTTGCCGAAACAGCCGCACTATGGAGGGGCTACGAGCATTAGGAGACAGGTGTCGGGTACGGCGTCTTCGGTGGCCTGTACACCAATACAGGTTAGTGTACACATGTTGGTGTGAGTGTGGGTTTCGTAGGAGACCGAAGTGTGGGTCAGAGATACTTTGCAGAGGATGCTCCAGAAACACGAGCAGTATGGAGGGGCTACGAGTATCACACTAGAGGATGTACCTAAGTGTTGGGTTCGTAGGCGACACTGTGGATCAGCAAGACGTTGCAGCGGGATCTGCAGAAACGGAACCAGCAATACGGTGCTGCGACCAGCATTGGGAAACAAGTGTCGAGTAATTAGTAGACAGGTATCAGGCACGGCATCTTCGATGACCTTCTCTCCTTCACAGGTTGGTCTTCAGACTTCTAAAACATTTAGGAGGTTGCACGTGATGTGGGTTCCGTATGATTAAATTATCAATGATGATAATGCTAACCGCTATGTCGGCATTGAAAAATCATACGGAAAAGTTAGCCTAAGACTACACACGCACTGACAGGTGGCTTGCTTAGTGCCTAGAGCTTAGCCTAAGTTAGCATTATTTCTGTTCACTTTTTGGTATAAAAATAACCGTTTTTAGCTAGTGGGTATTTATTGATTAGTGAAACTACTTATTCAAACCTTGTTTCTACTTCACTTCCCACTACATTTCACGTCCCAATTCCATCCCTCGCACCCGCAGAGAGAATGCTTCCTCAATTATTTTCGTAATGCGTCCAAGTTATCCCGCCACCTTTTCCGGTCGTTTATAGAGAAATCCTAACAAACACGCTATTCCTAACATAAAAGAGTCGGTCGGTCTGACCTGACTTATTGAACCTAAAATGAAAAGACTTGTACAATTTTAGGATAATTTCGGTATAACGAATCCAACTATACCTGGGACGTCCGTATATAATATGTATATGGGTGCTATGTTAGTTTGAGGAACCTTAGAAAACTTGTTGTCTATGCACCTCTTGATTAACGATGTTATCTATCATGTTTTCATCAACGCGTATTGTACGGTTTTGTTAGATCAAATCTTAATTAATGCGATCGCTTTGAAGATACCATGGTGACCGATTGTTGCTTCGAATGCGTGTGAAGACCTTGGAAGTGGAAAACGCGAGTGACTTACAACGAAGCGCTTATGCTAATTTCATAATAGCTATATTACAGATGAATTGCGGAACAAATGCTCCAGATACCAAGGTTTGGTTGTAAAATGTTGTGACAAATGAAATTCTATACTCACCTCGCTGTAGACAATCTAAAAGTTGAACTGGCTTGTTTGTAATTACATAAATGTGGGTTAGGTATCCTCGAGAAAAAAACTGTGCCGATGTACGGAGTTAACAATTTGCATTGTCGTCGCTGTGCCGTAATCGCGGCGTTATCTCACGTATTCACTTATGCGACTTTGCATAGACATTACATTGAATACACCGTGCCATCTTCTTCACATAATAATTTGCAATTTTTTCATTCGCTGCTTATCTGCACGTAATTTCAATCGCACAATAGACTTAAACTGTTTAAAAAATTAAGACAACAATAGCGTAATTCTACTTATGTGCCGTTAAAATTAAGTGGTGTGCTTGTCCGGCTCGAAGGACCATGCAATTTTAACAAACAATCTATGTTATTTTAAAGTCGCGAACATAAATTATGTGATATCTTAAGCTTACATTGTGTAATTAGCGCATCAAGTGTGCCATCGCATTCTTGGCGTTGCAAGCGCATCGCTGTGTTTTATGGCAGAGTAAAGACATTAGCGCTATCTAAGATCGTGCCCTTGAGCGAGACTTGATCTATCGGCGCACGGACAATTTAGCACTTAGGCTAAAGCCTTGACTACGGTCCTTCGACTAAACGTCGGCTGTGAGTAGTAGGCCCTATAGAGCGCACAGGATGAGTTATGAATGTCATTTGTCACTGCGCGCCGCTAGGAATGCTTTGTAAATAAGCGACACTTACGATATGGTTTAGTTAATACATCTTAAGAAAGTTAATAGGACTGACAATCCTTTTTAAATTAAGGTTCTTGCCACGGCTAGTTGCCATCACTTAGCTAAGCAAAGCGACGCCGAACGTTGATCAGTTTCGTGCCATGTTTCTTAATGACACCTAATTAGGCGTTTATTCCTTGTTGGGTTGACATGACGACATCGCTTGCGTTTTTCTTTTGTTTCTATTGCCCTTATAACGTACTGATAACCCAATAGGGTACCTAGTTCAAGATGTCTAGAAAGTTACATCCTAAGTACGTAATATAAACTCCATTCACCTCCATTGAATATGCCTAGCTAGTAAATAGAATTAATTACCTACTTAATAACCAACTTGGTAGATTGTTTTATTTTACCCGTGTATATTAATTAATCATATAATATATCAGTAAAGTAACATACTAACGAACTGTAGATCTTATTCGAAAAAATCATTTTTTTATAATTGATTCTCTCTGTTAATCCCTACTTATCCATACTAATATTATATATGCGAAAGTGTGTCCTTCTGTCTATCTGTTACCACTTACCTCCTCATGCTTATACCGCTGAACCGATTTAGATGAAATTTGGTACAGAGATAGTTTGAGTCCCGGGGAAGGACCGAGGATAGTTTTTATCCCGAAATCAACCCCTCATCGTCATCATCATATCAGCCGAAAGACGTCCACTGCTGGACATATGCCTCCCCCAAAGAGTGCCACAATGGCTGGTCCTGCGCCACCCGGCTCCAGCGGACTCCCGTGACCTTACCCACGCCGCGTCTTCCGGTACGTGGTCGCCACTCGAGAACCTTTCCGCCCCAAGGGCCATCGGTTCTACGTGCAATGTGCCCACCCACTGCCACTAAAGTTTAGCGATTCGGAGAGCTATATCGGTGACCTTGGTTCTGCTGTCAATCAACCCCTAAAGGGTTGAAATGGGGGTGTGAAAATTTATATGGAGCTTTGTTATAAAGTTTAATATATTTAAACAAATTCCACGCGGACAGAGTCGCGGGTAGAAGCTACTTTTAAAATAATATAATCCTTGCATTGTCTCCGTATTCACACGGTTAACGATCTCGAGTCATCGCCCCCCTTTTGCACGTTATCTAAATGGCTAGGATTGAGGTTATGCTTGTTTCCAATTCCAACCTCGCCGTGGTAGTGGAATATTATGGCCATCGCTTTAATAACGATTCGTTTCAATTACCTATCTAAGCGATATTACAGTAACGATAGATACGACAATGGATAAAATAGTACTAATTAACGACTTGTCCTAAAACTGAGAAACCTACATTCTAAATTTGGAAAAACTATCTTCCAACAATTAGACCTGCACTAGATTGCCAACCATACTTAAAAGAAAAATGCTAATCTCTTTTGAAAAGAAAAATGCTAACTGCATTAATCGACTATAAACTTTCGGGAGACATTTTGAAATAAAACTTATAATTAAACGGTTAAACTCACGTATTAAATGTCACTAAGCGCGACATGTTTCGAACTCTTCGGGAGTTCTTTAGGATGAGTGTAGTAATTGTATTGTTTTTAGAGTTCAGTTTGCCATTTATCTAAGTCGACAATATTCAGACAATTTTAGAAAGTCCATGAGCTTTGTAATTACTTCCCAATAGACACGTACTATTTTATTGTCTGTCAACAATATAAACTGGGACTCAAAATCTGATTTAACTGCCAGCCGTCTGCCAGCTAACTTACAAATGTAATTGCTCCGGAATACATTTCAGCCGGTCCTCAATTAACGGTATAACAAACAGTCGTGAATTGAAAGCACCAAGGGAAAGTAGAAACCTAGGGCAGCCCATGGCCCTAGTGCTTATTTATTTTTAGCGTGGCATTTATTATGGGCACATTATACCTGTCTACAGGGTTTGCATGTGGGTAGGAAAATTACCCATTGGTATTTCAGGCGATCTGGTTAGGACTTTCACCGTTTAGGTTAGATTGGTATTCATGCCATCGTGACAACGCCCTTATGTTACTACGCATAGCTTGCGTTGTATGCAATTTACATAGTGTGCTAACTGCTTTATCATAGATCAGCTACTTACAAGTATGTAGATACCGGCATATGATAATTTTGAGCGTAAAATCGACAAAAAACGATGGCGTAATATATGGACAAGCCCTTCGGTAAACGCCATGGAATATCATATACAAAATTTAATCGTCTTTTGACTATCTATCCTATATCTACATGTGTAGAAAGCTATACAAATACACATGTATAGAAAGAGTAAATTACATTGTATTTGATCACATCTGCAAGCATTACATACTGCATGAGCTTGCATATTTAATACCTACTAATTTAGACTTATATTATCGTCCTATCACATAATTGTTAACGAATTTGGACATAAACTGTGCTCATTAAAAAGTAACAAGATAAGTGAGATACGCATTTAAACAGACTCGTACAATTAACATTACGAATATTACGATCTATAAAGTTGCTGGCAATTTGTTTTGATATAAAATTACTAGGAAACTAAACCTGACACGATCTAAACTACAGGCAACGTCATCTATCAACATTTGTCTATTAAACGTAAATCACTTACCTACGCCTCCTCACTCGCCGCTAAGACCTCAAGCTTACGGTTAACCATAAGCACCATGGCTAATGAGGTCCCCTGCTGAACTATAATATATTATCTTTAATCTAACAGTGCCGCGTGGTTACTTTGTTATTTATGGAATTTACTTTACGATGTAGATAATTTTTGAGAGTACACAAACCTACCCAGGTCCTAGTTCGTGACGAAAAGATAATGTTCAACAGCTCGTTTTAAATGGATTATCATGAATTTACATGGTTATTTGACTTAGGTTTGTTAAAGTCTCTCAGGTCCCCGTTAAATTACACAGATTATTGGGCTCTTTCGATTTATATAAAATTGCCCCATTTATATAAATATTAATATGTATTAACTTAAACCAAAATAAACAGTGGCAAAATCAAATGAACCCAGGCTTGCCCTGGTGCCTAAAAAAACGAAAACAATAATCGCCACTAGGTATTATTGTTAATTCACGAGAAATAATTATTTATTTATTGAATGTTTATTAGGAAAGAAACTGTCTTGTACGTGGTTTATGGTATTACAAACGTTTATGAATATTAAATAAGACCTACAGTTTCCTTATAATTATATCGCGGTAAGCTAACCACACCACCAGAGGTAGATGCGTGAGAGACTTCGAGCCAGTCCCAGCGGCGATGCTTGTGTCATTCCTTCATAGTCGTCATGCATCTGGATAATTATCCTTTTCCCGTATTTAACACAAACCACATCCCAACAATTCCGTGCAACACCCACGCTTAAAACATACAACAATTCTGCCTCAATCTCAACCACACCCGCGAAGCAAACGACCTGGACTGCCATTCACAAAACACATCCACTACTTTCAGACAAACCAGTATACGCTGACCTCTGATTACGGCCCGGCCACGACATTGCGCGAATTGCGGCGCAGCAAGCGTTTTATCTGTTCATTGCGCGGTCGAGACGCGCAACGCACTGTAGTTAGTAGGGATCACACGCAATGAATTAGTAAAAACCGCTACCGCTGCCGCCGCCGCGCGTGTCCGTGGCCAGGCCGTTACGCATAGTTTTTAGGAGACCACAGCTAGGTATCACAGAACGGCCCGCGAGTGTGTCGAGGAGACAAACTCTCCGTCTCGTTCTAAGCGTTCTAATTAGAAAGAGACTGATAGTCGATCTCGCCTCAGCTTGCAGGCTTTCCTGGGATAGCCGTGCTGGGGTTGGGTAACACCACAGCATAATTAAATAGTACATCCGTACATGAGGTCCTAACTAACAAAACAGATCTTTGACAACTAGAAAACGCTCTACCGTATATCACTGCACCGTTGTCTAGTTAGGGTAGTCTCGTTTGGAGTCAACGCCGTCACCTAGCTAGACGATTGTGACACTGTCCGGTGGTGTCAGCCCCGTTCGGGTGAATAGGGGTGTAGACACTAAATAAAATAACCAATAATGATGAATTTTCTCGAAACAGGATTAAAAATATTGTCAAATGTAGAAAAAAGTTAAATAATCACAAAGTTATAAGTGTTCAAAGTTTTAAGAGGGGGTATATTCTGATTCTAAGTGATTGTCATTTACTATGACGCTCGTGGATCGTGACGTCACGATCCCCTAGCGTTTTCTCTCTCTAACGAGCAATATTAAAACGGTTGTAGCTTTGTAATTTTTGAGATATCCGAATGGGATTTTCGTCACTAGGTTTTTTTTTTGCCTTCTGTATTTTGGAGTAATAATACATTTTAAGTCTAACCCCTATTAAAACCCCGGTAGTGTGTACAAGCCTGAATAGATTACAGTAACTCTAGTATAAGTGTTTTTCGATCCATATACGTAGCCTGAATAGATTACAGTAACTCTAGTATAAGTGTTTTTCGATCCATATACGTAGCCTGAATAGATTACCGTAACTCTAGTATAAGTTTTTTCGATCCATATACGTTTTCGAACGCGTTTGCGTTTAGCTTCAATTTGTATGACAACGCGAACAGCGCCTCTGGTGGTAACTATTAGGCACTACGCGTTGCCATACAAATTGAAACTAAACGCAAACGCGTTCGAAAACATGTAGGTATGTATCGATAAAACTTATACTAGAGCTACAGATCAGAGTGTCTTGTAACACTGGAAAAGAGTTGACGATCGAGTAGGGAAATGAGTGAATGAGCTGTGCTGCAAATAGGGGGCTATTACGAGCCCTCCGCCCAGCGATCGACCACATCCAGCGGCGACCGTTAGCCGATGGATGGTAATCAGTGAGATTGCGCGCCGGCGGCGCCCGCTGATGTGTTCCAACCCTGCATTACGATCGGTTTAAACTACGCGTGCACAGAACTAGATTCGATGCACTATACTTTGCTAAAAAAAAGATCGGTAGACTTGATGATGCTGAAGCAGAGCTTGGCCTCTGGCACGAAACTTACTTCAATTAGCAATTTCAGACCAAAATTTTGTAAAGAATCGTTAAGCTGTAACAAAACAGTATTGATATAGGGTACCATTCCATGCCAGTTCACGACCACCTGAAGGACAAGGTTTCTACAATTAAGGATAATATCAAAACCGTATAAATCAAACCGTAATTTTTTTGGTGGTCGCAAACCAGCGCACTAGATTTGGTGGGTGGTGATGACCCTATAATAATGGGGAACTTGCATGGGACTTCAATTTCGAATAAATTGCACTCAATCGATGCGGATATACGTAGAGATATCATACAAAAGAAAAAAAAGAAAAAAAAACGATTTTATTAGTTTTACCTAACGTTAAAATGACGAAAATTTATTTTTTATTTTTTCGATAAAATAACGTAACAGTTACATAGAATATTAAATTAGAAATGATATTTTGTATGACAAGTATAGACTTAAACGTAAATTTTGTGGAGATAATCGCAAATTAATGACTTACTCCATAGTAAAGGCTATGCTGTGACGTCATAGCATAAGCCCGTTTAGTATAGAGCGTTTTCGGGGGGTGCCGGCGCGCGCAGATTTCAAATGCATATAACATCAGAAAAATAAATCATAACAAAGTTTTAATGCTGGATTTTACTTTTGTTTTTCGTAATAAAATATTAAGATGCAAGTTCCCTATTTTGTGTTCGAATAATTACAGAAATGCTTCACTATTTCAAGCCTAATGAATAAATCATAGTTTTCGGCTCAAACGTTTTACATGGTCCGTTGCTAATGAGAGCAAATCGTCTTAATCATCTCAAGCGCTCATACATACGTATATTTCGCACTAATGTCACGCTTTCTTTGTCGATTTCACACAATTTTCGCAAATTACCCACGTGGACGCAAAAGGTTAACACTACCTCACCCACCTTAATAGGTTATGTCGCGTGAGCTCCTGATAATGACTCAATACATTATAATGAGCAAAAAATGTGATAAACGCGAATCAAGCGAGAAATTTACACGCCATTGTATCGACGGCTTACTTGTTTACTTAGATGTGACGATGGTAAAACGCACTGGCTTGTCTGCCGTGCAATCATTTCTGATATAAATAGATACTAGAATGACTGGAATAAAACCAATCTGCCGCAATGTCCGTGATGACTCGGCACGCAAACCTGAGGGTCGATCAGAACTTACGTTTCATATTATCGCGGACTCACACCCACACCGGCTAAGCTAACGTGTCAGAACGGGCGCGGGGCACATTGAGATCAAACTGGAATGTAAAACATATGTATTAGAATGAGCCTCTGGCCAACAGGGTTCTAAACTTCTTATACTTGAAATAGGCGGACACTCGAGGCAATAAATAATATTCCCCATTTGCTGAGGCTCGTGTGGAGTCTATGCCAGATGATGGTTTCTAATATGACCTGAAATGAAGATCTAGCGCTTGGCCCGAAGGGTCAACACTCGAGATAGAGGCTTTTCCCTTAACCCAGAAACCTAAAGATATTAGTCGTTAAATAGGTACGTTATGTCTCTGTGCATCCGGCTCGTAAAAGCAAAATGCAGGTTTCCTTTACTAGTCGTATTACTTAATTATCTGGATGTGACGCACAACCAGATAAAGACCAGTCTACCAACCTTCGATACTTATCTTGAGCATTCCCTAATTGAAATCTACATAATAGTCCTTATTTTATTAGGTATAGGTAATTTTCGAAGCTATAAGTATCCTACTGCTAAAAGCGACTTCCTTTTTACTTTGCCATTTCTCCGCGTTTTCGTTATTTATGAGCCAGTTATTTACGAGTATTATAAGCAGCGGCGCTACCACGAACTTCGAATCTCGAACTTCATATGTCTCCGTCTCTATTGCACTGATGGTTTATGGTACTCGTTCGACTGAGACGGAGATATACGAAGTTCGAGATTCGAAGTTCGTGGTAGCGCCGCAGAGGCGGTACCACAAAAATCGCATTCGAATTTCGTTAAATATCTTCATATCTGTCGCTCAACTACAACAAGTGAGATATAGACGGAAATCCGATCATCTAATTTAAATTTTCGTAGTTATAGTTCAAGATCTTTCGGCTAAACTCAAGCCTTAAGATAGGTACTTTGTTTATCTCGTGCTACATCGTTTATAAATGCTTTTTGTAATTAATAATGGAAACTATAGGTCTAGAGTTAAGAGAAAAAATTGTAACAATGCTTTGTATACCTATGACCGTTTGTTTCATATTTATATTTCAATAAAAAAAAAAGATTTTACGCCGGTTCTTCTCGTTACAGATGTTGGTAGTTTAGCGACATTCATAGGTGCATGTAATATGGCCAGTTTTTGCAGCGATAAACGAACGCGCGACTTTGACGCGACAATGACCATATTATCACCTGTATCGATTGAAACTGTATCGCGTTTGTAGCATTGCACTGTCCCTTTCTAATTAGAACGCTTAGAAAGAGACGGATGGTCTATGTCGCCGCGACACAGCTCGTGATAGCCGTGTTGGCGCTGTATAAATTCTCCGTGTGTAACCGGTCTAAATTGAAGAATATTTTTCTCTTTGTTCCAGGGTTTGGAAATCGTGAATCCCCAAGCAGCGGAGACGCGAGTGAACGAAGCGAACGCCAAATACTTCTCGAATACCTCGGGATTCTTATCTGTAGGAAAGACTACTACTTGATTTATGTAAATTTGCTCTTAGAACATTGTGACATTGTTTTGCGATTAGGACGAAAATGGAATGCAAGTTGACGGGTGGATGTAATTGTGGTGAATAAAACTATTGGTAAGTTTAATCTTCATTTTATTTACCTATTGCATTATCCTGAATATTGTCTTCGTTTATTTAACTTAAACTAGTGCCTATGCCAAATCTTGGGATTAGGTGTCAAAGCGGACCCCAGCCTCCTTTAGGGCACAACCGGGAATAACGCTAGGAGGATGATGATTATCATCGTTTATTTAAGAGCTCTCGTTGGTACAGTCGCCATCACATACATCGGAGCAAACAAGCACGTCACAAACATCGGAACACACCTCTATTTTCAAGGCATTGCATGTGCCGATATTTTTGAACCTATGTATGTGCAGTTGTCTCCATCTTTGCCAGTCCGAGGCCAGCTTTTTAATATCCTTACTGGGGAATTTAAAAAAAAATGGCAGATTAAGGTGATGTTTTAGTCACGTCTAACTTGTCGGTTTTGTTACTAAACGTAGGCGATTGACATTGACTGTCGGTTTTGTTACTATCCTTAACTTTCCGTTTAAGGGGGTAAAAATAATGAATATGCCCACCTACGACATGACCTGTACATGCTACTTGGTTCATGTAAATTTTCTTCTGTCTTCCTCACCCTGTTTTTCCATATATTTTCACATCTGTATGTTTCTAATGTATTGTAGTGGTCGTGTCGTATCAGGTGGCTGAGCATGTTTCCTCTTCTATGTTTAATTAAGTATATATATAAAAGTTAAAATAACCATTTTATTGAAAATGAAGAATACATTTTCAATAAAGGTCAGTAGGAAAACTTGGCATACTTTTTTTAAGCAGTTGATGGATACAAACCCGAGTGTTGTACGCAATGTAATAAAAATAAATGGTATCTAACAATACCCACACTATTCGTGGCGCATATTTAACAACCGCACCTTTGCTTGGTACCGTCTAAAAGTACATGTATACATTTTTAATCTTATATCTAGGTATTAAGGCTCATAATTGTATTTTTTTAGACTTGACAGTACCGGATTACCGGCATTCGTAGATATGGAACGACATCAATCACTATAAGGTCTCACAAAACTGCAGCGAGGTGACGCAATATAAAATGTATTTGAAAAGTCGCCTTTGGACCATATGTCCGTTTTCGAGGCAATAAACGGTTAGGCCGTGAGAATGTTAACTGTTACACTGTAATATTATGCTGTAGCTAAAACCTAGGACCAAACAGTTGGATGACATTTAACAAATGCTACCATTCGTATGTTTATATTAAAATGGCAACTTGGCCACAGCTTCGCACGAATTACAATACGTTAATATATACTACAATATTACGAGAACAATATTCCTTTGCTATTCCGCTAAAAACGTGCTGGTCGATCAGCGGAGATCAAATGCAACTATTTGCGTAAAAACATGCAAATACCACCAATAATGAAAAAAACCTCGACACGTGTTTCGCCTCTCTACGAGGCATCATCAGGAGATGTTGCTTGCGCCACGTCCACTGAGCCAAAGCAAAGCACTGAGCAAAGTTTTTAGCGGAATAGCAAAGGAATATTGTTCTCGTAATATATCATGGACTTCCGCAAAGTAACGCCTGATTCAATAAATTATATACTACAATGGTGGCAAACAGATATACGGCCTGCTCGAGGCTAAGCAGACATTGCCGCCTATGGTCGCTTGCAACTCCAGATGTCAAAATATAAAGTATGTACTTATATAACACATCAAAACCACGACAGTAAAGCTACAGGTCAAAATAGTGTCGAGTTTATGGCGAACATACTTACAGCGGAATTTGTTTTATAACATGTATTTTGTCAGCGTGAAATTGTAATAACCGTTAGTTTATAATATGCGCGAAAGATTAAAACCGACGGTCAGGTTAGATTACAGCAGCACAACAAAAAGAGCTAGGACGGCGCCGACGCGGCGGGGCATAGGATTCTTAGGAGTGTCTATGGACAGGCGTGAGCCTTTCCATACTCGCCATATAGTGCAGCTGAAGTAAGACTAAATATGACAGTTTGGCGGCTTATGTAGACCAATGAAACTTTTTTTATAACCCCTCAATTTTGGTAGGAGTCGGCAGATCCTCATTTCTAGTGCCAGGATAAAGTTATGATATTTTGCCTCCAAAATATGATATTTTTCCTGTACTTTAATAAACACGGTTGTTATCTTTGTGACAGTAAAGCTACAGGTCAAAAAAGGACAGAAGCGTAGAGTTTATGGCGAACATATTATTTACATAGGACTCTTAGGAGTGTCTATGGACAGACTGAGCATTTTCATACTAGCTATAAACACGGTTGGTATCTTTGGCTGAGGTTATGCCACGGTCTCAAGGTATATTCGACTCGGTGTTCTCAGTTGTACACGCCTTTTGTTGTGGCCGGAGTAAATTGAATAGCTTACGTTATTATCGTTATAGCCAATTTGTTGTGGCCAAGAAATTGCTCAAAAAGAGGCATTTCAATTGGTTAAGTGCAAAGTCACTTGTACTCAATCCTCAAAAACTTCCAATTAAAATGGTCTCCAACAAAAATATTGAATGAAAGGTTGTAATGTCCTAGTTCTGGTATTTCCTTGTATTTCAATGTAAATTACGCAAAGCGAGATGCACTGGCCGTTAGTTACTAAACATTTGCACACACTATGGTACCCGCACTCGCACATTCCGAGCGTTTAGCTATTCGTCACGGAACGCGGTGTTATGTAGGAAGGGCTATGATCGCTTAAGAGCTTAATAGTGATTATATAACGTTTATCCAGACGATATAAAACACGACGCGTTCAAAGAATATAAAATATGGATGTTATCAGACTGTTCACCTATTTCCTTTGTTTTCATTAATGACGATGTATTAATATTTCTTTATTCTTTATCACAATATAGCGTGATAATTATGTATAATTTGTATTCTAGTATCTATTTAAATTATCTAATAACGTTTAGGTTTTTATCGAGGCTTTATCGTAGCGTATGTCAACGACTTAAGAGTAGGTAACTTTACCATATGTATCATATTAGTATCTTATTTTCTTTCATGCAATACCCGTAATCCTTAACTTTTTTAGCTTTTTATCTTATATCTAAAAGTAACTATGGCAGATGGCACCTAAACTCAATGCTGCCGAAAGTTGGTAACTACATAATATATATTTTCTATGGTTACCTATCTGAATCACTAAATCGTCGGGTGACAAGCAAAAGTCACTACCAAAACTGCCACTGCTCTTCAAAACCTCGTATCTCGGTACGTAGTCAATATTGAGATACAACCTTTGATTTAAGTAGGTATTTGTTACTTAGTGAGTTTTGCTTGTCACCCGACGAAATTTCATTTCCCAACTGTATCGTTTGTCCGAATTTTCATTTGTCCTAAAAGCCGTTTTTCTCTGAAGTCGATATACTCGATACTTAAGTGTTAAAAAAAACCGGCCAAGAGCGTGTCGGGTTCCGTAGTTTTTCGTCCGTCACAGTAAGTGTGTGAAATTATTTTGTAATTTTTTTCAAAAACTATTCAACCTCTCAAGTTCAAAATAATTTTCCTAGAAAGTTTTTATAAATTTCTACTTTTGAGATTTTTTTTCATATTTTTAAAACTTATGTTTCAAAAGTTAGAGGGGGGGGACACATTTTTTTTACTTCTGGAGCGATTACCTCTGAAAATATTAACATTATCAAAAAATTATTTTAGCAAACCCCTATTCATTTTTAAATACCTATCCAACAATATATCACACGTTAGGGTTGAAATGAAGAAAAAAAACACTCCCCACGTTACGTATAGGGGAGGTACCCTAATAAAAAAAAAACACTTTTTATTTTACCACTTTGTCGGCGTGATTGATATATACCTACATATTAGTACCAAATTTCAGCTTTCTAGTGCTAACGGTTACTGAGATTATCCGCGGACGGACGGACAGACAAAGCGAAACTATAAGGGTTCCTTGTCGACTACGGAACCCTTAAAATTGAAAGCTTTTGGGGTTTCAAGATAATTGGTTTTTACCGAAATGGGAAATTAAATTTAGTGATTGCGATAGGTTACCATATTCTATATATTAAATAATGCAAATAGGTAGTGATTGTAGGTCGAATGATATATTAAACAACCGGTCTAAGAATTGCATGAGTTAGTGTCGAATGAAATGCAACCTTGATTGCAAATAATGCACCGAGTGGTGTCTTTCGAAGTGTTGATTGGGGTCTGTTATCAGATTGCTGTATAGGTTCTAATTACTAGGTATTGTCTTTGTCCGGTGCTTATTTATACGAGCGGGTGTACTTACTGATACTCCGAGAATGTTTAAAACCAATGTGAACTTTGATTAGTAAAATAAAGTGTACACGTGGACAAAGAATACGGGTCGGTAAAATACCGTCATATTTCCTAAAATAGTGCAAGGTTGTACAGTTTTTTTTAATTCTTGTCGTGATCTTTATTAATTCTACATCAATACTACAAAAATAACAGTAAATAAATAACGTTACCAGATTTAAAACGGACTCGTAAAGACCCATGAAAAAAACAACGTTAACGGAGCGAGATATCGCAGAAATCGTCATATTTGGACATTGATATTCTTATGAGCGGATCCCGGAAGTTGCTAATACAGTTGGGTATTATAAAGAATAGTATATTAAGTAAATAAAACTAGTGTTAAATATAAAAAAAAAACCTACTGCGGTTATTTAATTTAGGGTGACCCGAATTTTTTGACCGCGAGTGTAGTATCTGAGTTGTATCAAGGCTGCAAGCTGCTAAGTAACTTAAGATAATGAATATTTTAATCACTATAGAATAACCTCAGAAGTAAATCTTTGTTTGTTTGCATTATACAATTATTAGCGACCCGCCCCGTCTTCGCACGGGTTTATATGTATAATACATGCATGTATTATACATATAAACCTTCCTCTTAAATAACTCTATTAAAAAAAACCGCATCAAAATCAGTTGCGTAGGTTTACAGATCTAAGCATACATAGGGACAGACAGACAGCGGGAAGCGACTTTGTGTTATACTATGTAGTGATGATTTATATCCTACGCTTCAGGGCTGAATTTTTGATCAAAGATCGTGCACGTGGCTTGCTTAACGCATCAGAACGCTGGCTCATTGCGCGAAACACATCGAAATAAAATAAAAATCTAATTGCAATGCGTTACGTATGTCTTGAATCACATGGATTTGATTCGATTTCGGACTTGGTTCGTTGAATGAATTCGTTTGTCACTTGTTTGTACCCCTTCCTATAATAAACGTAAGATTGTGGTGCAGCAGCGCAGGTATTAGCATAAGCGCGAGACAAACTACCCGTCTTTTTCTAAGTGTTCCAACTAGAAAGAGATGAATTGTCTTAATTAAGGCGACGGGTAATAAGGCAAGGCATTCTCCATATAAACGTTGTGCAATTTTTTTTTCGTCGGTTTTGGCTCTACAGAATATTCGTTTTTTTGCTTCATATTGGGTTTATGCAGGGCATGATATGATGTTAAAATTTTGTTAGATATAAAAAGTTTTTTTTTTATAAAAAATAATAAAATACAACAAATAATAACATCAGTAAATAGCTAACAAAGAAATAAGTGTACTGGCTAAAACTTTTATTTATAGCGCAATCACAAACGAAGAAAAACTTGCACAACATTTGTATGGTGAAGGCTTGCCCTACCCGTCCCCTTATCTGTTTGTGCTGGCCGTCCAGACACGTGAAATGAGCTTGAGTTTCGCCAACAAGCCAACGACAGGTCCGGAGCGGCGCCGGCGCAAGCGTTTCATAATAACGTCCGCGTAACTTCAGTTCAAGGACGTCGACCGTGTTACGCTGGTTTTTATCGTTTCTCACGTGTCTAGTCTACCAATCTTTTGGCGTTTTCGAAGAAGATATACTTTGTCAGAGAGTTTTTTTTTAAACAGATGCACTTGATGAATTTGAGAATATTTTCCATACAAAAACAAATTCGCATGTAAGAAGAACACACGAATTTTAATGCCATTCTAACTAAAATCGGTTTGATAGATGCTGTATAAACTTGCGTTATCTCTTCTTTATGGTTAATACAAATAAGTACTTTTTGTAACAATTGCAATACTCATACTTACCCTTTATTGCAAAGCAATAAAAGGAAAGCGAGGCAGAATAGAAAACTTAAAAGTAAAGGTAAATACAATCTGTCTTAAAATCCCTACATAGCGATTTTTTCCTTCGACTAGCGGAGATATTGCAACAAAATGAAGCGTTGCCAAAATATGTATAAGTAGGTACCTACACCTAACTGAAATGTTCTGTAACAAAACACTGGGTATCCTAAAACAGCGCTTGCCAACCTTCTACTACCTAGATCGTTTACATATACAATGTATCTATTTGATTACTCTGTTACCAGCCTCTATCAACAACGTAACAATGATACTTTCTTATTGCAAACTATGAGTACCTACACAATAGATATGCATACAATAGATTACGTTTGCGTTTATCTCATTAGGTGTTTACCAAGTGCTTTTCATTCGTAAGGGTCGAAAGAGGTCGAAATTCGACCTTTCAAACAAGAGTACGCAAGTTGAACTTCATCCAAAATTAATTAATCAAACTTGCGTGTCCGCTTCCAGCGTTTGCCCGCAATTGTGCTAAAATTACATGAGCGCCATTGCCGGATGAAACTTTCTTTAATAATTAAATTGTGCATTACTTTCAAGCCTAATGACGGATTGCTGTTACTCAAGCCGGAATAATACAATTAAGTGGATTCTGTTTCTGTTTCATCACAACGCGGCTGTCGTGCTCAAATTATATGCTGCTGGTTTAACCATCACGTAGAATGTACCGGTGGGTTCGTGGAAAAAACCTGCGAGCCATAGGTAAAACCTTATCGCCTGGGGATGATTTCTACCCACTTAAAATCTCTACGGCGACCGTCATGGGCCTTCATAACAACTTCTATTACAAGCGGAAGTCTCTCTCTTGTATAAGAAATCAAAAAGAGACTTCCAGTTGTAATACAAATTACAAGATGTTATGAAATGGGCCCCTGCCCATACGCGCTTCCATGCGGAGGACTCCAGGCACAGAGCAGCATAAATTGTGCCTCTATTACATACTCCAGGTTCTGAAAATGGGAGGGCGTCAGTGCACTCATACGCAGTTTTACGCATGAATGATGAGAAGTGTATACTATTTTCTAAAGTTACTATACCTACTTTTAATTTACGTGTGTACCATGTGTGTGCTGTGCTCTGCGTAGGTTGCTATGGCTTGTGAAGCGGACTTCGATGCGGTGTGAAACCGGTAACATGTGTTACGGTCTATAACAGGTACAGTCACCGGCATCAATATATGATGGATCAAAGGCCGCAAAAATATCTGACACGCTCTAACGGCTCTAGGAATAGAGTTGTCATCCGATATTTTTGCGGCCTTTGTTCCATCATATATTGATACCGGTGACTGTGCATACCTAATACATTTAATATTAGGCTGCTCGACGAAGAGAACATTTATGAAGAGAACGAAGGGAATATAATATAATGAACAATAATAAGAAATAGTGAAAAGGAAATACTCGTCGTATGTTTAATAATATGCAAAGCTCTACAAGATAAACGGTTGACACGAACAAATGCTATGGAAATTCATCACTATTTACCTACTTTCTTTAGTTATATTCGTAAACTGTTAACTTATTTCTTCGTCGTGCTTACGCATAACATAATAACATTAACCACGAAGCCCGTAGGTTTCCATTATATTTCTTGTTTGCTCTCGGCTGTAGGTACAGGTGTTAACTTTTATGATTAGAATTCCGTTAGGTATATAAGTGTCAATTCGGCCAAACACGTATGTGGTTATTCCAAGATTAGCCCTTACAGTTTTGACGTTTAACCTCAAGTTAGGTTAGGTTATTTTGTGGGCCAGTTAGTTCAAATCCGGCCTAAGGCTACTTGTTCATATATAACACTTTTAGTAAGTAAGTAAGTAAATAAGTAAAGTAATCTATTTTGCGAAAAACGTGGTATAGAAGATGGTATACATACTCGTATATCATAAATCATAACACACATTTGAGCAGCACCTGACATGCAAAAATTTTAATATAAAAAAAAAAAATTTTTTCGGACAACGTGGTCCATATTAGATTGTTACCCTATTATACCTAACGAAATATAAATTAGTCATAATGGGTCTACACAATAAACACAATGTCAATTAAAATTCCAATTAAATTAATTAAGTCTTAATACAAATTCAAGTTTTTATAATAGTCAAAGTACCTACTCATTAACAGAATAAAACGATTCCTGTATTTAAACAATTCTTAGTCTTGATTTAAATATGTTAAATGGTAATTCTTTAATGTCATCATGTAACCAATTGCCATACCTACAATATGCGTTCTTGCCGAATACTTAGTTAATTGAGTCTTTATAGGCGGAATAGAGACGATTTGTTTACCTCGTATTAGATATGCATATGTCACTTTTTTATTGATAAATTCTGGATGAAGTGTAACAAATAGGTACATAAATTTCATACACATACCTACATACTTGTAAGTTGGCACAGTTCATATTTTAAATTATCCAAATAACGGTTTACGATGTGAGAATATCCAAGTTGTAAAAAGCTCTGATGCATTGTTTTTGGGATATTAGCACTCGTTTTGCATGGCTTGAATTACCCCAAAGAAGGATGGCATATCTCAGAAGGGGACCAACATACCCGTGATATGCCTGTATTGCAGTTTCTTTTGAGCTATTCTTTGCAAGTTTCCTTAAAGCATATGCAAAGCAGTTTATTTTATTGCATAATTTATTAGTGTGATCCATCCAAGAACATTTATCGTCAAGCCGTATGCCTAAAAATCGTGTTACAGGATTCTATTAAGGTCTGGTCTTCAAAGGTTACATTTAGTGGGTGTTTATTGCCATTTCTATTTACAAGTTGTATAAATGTAGTCTTATCAATATAAGATCCCGCATCACTACATGGTATAACGATGGATAGATCGTCGGCAAAAAGAATACATGCACAGTTTGTTACATATGGTAGATCGTTAACTTATAATAAAAACAAAAATAGATCCATAATACTCCCTTGTGGTACTCCGACTCCTTTTATTTTAGTGAAAGCCGTATAAGCAACCACGGTATTAGAAGGATCAATTTGAGTTCTACAAATTGTGCTATCTTAATAGTCCTTGAGCCATTCATTGGCTACACCATACAGCTCGCATTTGGCCAAAAGCGTTTCATGGCACGGCTCATGTCGAAAAATATGGCAGTACCCGGAAAGCATAATAGGTCATACAACGACAGTTCCAAAGTTTTGTGGAATACTCGTCCCTATGCATGAATTTAGTAAATAAATGGTTTGTCATTAAAATAGCTAGGTATGTCTACAGTTAACTATTTTACCAACGGACGTGAAAAAAGTTTCTTACAACCATAAATATGTAAACCATTTAAGTCTAAAGTCTGGGGAATAAGACAGAAATCGTATTAGTACATATTTTTAGAGCTGTCCGTGCAATCAGCCTTGCTTTGCACTTGAAACGCGCGTGGGCTTGCATAAGCCAAAGGACGCCTAACGGCTATTCTACGTGCTTCGAATTACAAAACGCGTCAAAAATTTCAAATAATAGAATTTCGAACTAAAAAAATGCATATACTTCGTAACAATGTTTATTGAAATTGGAAGGTAAGTACTTCGTTTTTAGGACGTATTTGCATAAGGACACTGCGACTTTTGTTAGTGAATCTATTACAAGACGGCCGCGACATACTCTCGAGCTCTCTCGCACTATCCGTCTCTTTCTAAGTGGTCTAATAAAAGAGAGACGCATAGTGCGAGAGAGCTCGAGAGTATGTCGCGGCCGTCTTGTGATAGCCGTGCTGGGTTCTACCCACACTTGTGCACATGTTACCATTATTTCACAATTCACCTTTGAATATCTTCTCGCCATGATACTCTGAAATGCAAATAGGAAATACAAATGCCCACTGTTTAGCCATAGTGACTACCGCCATTATAATTATCGTGTTATGATGAGTTAAGTGTTAATAGTCACCAGATTATAGTACCTACACATACAATGGACGCACCTGAAATAATCGTTTGCATTATTTTTTGTTTAGTTCAACTACCTGTGTCGGAGATCTTATCCACATTATCTGCAAGTCCTCACCTCACCCGTCAAATTACAGGAACATGTTATAACTAAGATAACATCCTACAAACACTCTGAATGCCCAAACATTCGATTTACGATCTTATCAACTGCAACTCGCGAATCCGCTCCAATTCCTAACAATCACAACTGTTGTCCATTGTGTAGCTTCAATGCAATATTACGTGATAAATAGATAAGAAGACACACAAGAAAAAAAAGTTTTAACGGTTCGGTTCATTGAAATCGAAAGAACTCTGAGTGAGCGCAGGAACTGGTTCCGAGCGGCATCGGCATCCCGAGACACCCGCACGGTTACCTGCCACTTGCCTTGCCAGTTGCCAGTGCCAGTTGCCGCGCAGTGCTCTGCTGGCCGTTTACGCGCGTGCGCGTACCTACATTCGAAAATCGAACTCCCACACAAGATTGCCGCGAATTCCTTTTATTTTTTAAAAACTACAGCTTTTGCCTAGTAATCCAACCAGAACTGTTTTATTTTTTTTTAATTTATGAACTGCCAGTGTTTCATCTAATTATTTTGTATTACCTACCTGCTGACCTTAAGGACAGGTTGTGAACTGCAACTATATGGTGTTAACAAGTGTTAGTGCAAGCTGAATATTATGTTACTGAGTGGACTGGAAGTATAGTGGGTAGCCATGGCCAGCTTCGATGACCTGTCCTTGGACTGGGAGTCGCTCTGCCAGGAGTGTCCAGAATGCTGGACCACATCAGGTAAGCCTTGATTAGCTTAGAATAAGAAAACTGTCAAAGTAGCAGTTCCAGAGCTTCGATTTTCATACTAAAAAAATATATAATTGAAATGTCAAACCAATAATTTATAAACATTTTTAATGTACCTATGCTTATTAAGAAAACTACCCTCAAAACGACTTAATTACATTAAAATTATAATTCCCAACGTAATTATGTTTATTTTTTAAATCGCACCATTTAGTTTATCTTTTTCATACGCAATCTTTCATCATATCTTATAAATATCAATTAACCATGTTTTGTTCATTTGTTCGGAAAATGACGATAGGTTCGATTTGATAATGTTTTTGATCGTATCAGTAACCCCCACCTATTGCACATAATGTCTACATATATAATTATGTATAATATGAATATGATACAATCGTGTTCAGCACATGGCAGAGCCAGTGATGGAATTATTAACACATGCTACAATTAATGGTGCATGGTGTAATGTGATTACCTACTGATTAGTTATCCATTAGCTGTCAAACGAAATATATAGGGTGTTTGGCAGATGGATGGACATACCTACATATACTTTGGAATTTGGGATAAGACGGTGCCATATGCAACGTGGTTGTGTACAAAAAAATCACTTGGAAAGTTTCTTTTTTAGGATGTTTTTTTTAACATCTATCCCAAGTATATGTATTTCCATCCATCTGCCAAGCAGCCTGTATAACGCAAGTGCTTACCACGCACTATGTATGGTTGCAACTGGCGTTATCGGATTGTAATTGTAATAGTTATTTATGATACGAGTGCGGAAAGCAGGTTAAGGCCTCCACACACCGGTCGCGGGCGCGGGTCGGGCGCGGGCCCGCGCAAGTTGTAAAACATTGAAAATAAACTTCAAACACACATCGAACGCGAGCCCGCGGGCCCGCCTTCTATGTGTGTTTGAAGTATAGTTTCAATGTTTTACAACTTGCGCGGGCCCGCGCCCGACCCGCGCACGCGACCGGTGTGTAGAGGCCTTAATTCCCAACGAGTGGCGATGACCAAAAACACGACCGCCAGGGAGTGTTTTGATCGACACGAGTTGGGAATTACCTATCCGCACGTGTACCATACAACATTTTACAATGCATCATGCGAGGAAATAAAAAAAAAATACATAAAAGGTGAAATGTTTATTGTCACGAACTCACGAAATCTCATTCCCGCATAGTGTGCGGGAATATTGTATTGAAATCCATTCCGCACGTCCTGTTGTTCCGCTGCCGTGCTGGCATCGAGCACTTCTCGTGTTTATGTTGAACCATATAAAGGGGCACATTCAGAGCAAGTGCATTGTAAATAATATTAAAGTGACGATTGACTATAATGACATATATACCTACGTAAGGAATTAGTCGAACTCCTACTATCCTTCACCGACGCATGCAAACAGTTACTACATTACGTGATATTTAAAGAGATATAGGTGTTATTGGCCATTGAAGACTTCTACTTTTTGTCTCTATCACCACTATCATCAGGTCAAGTTGATTGTAGCAAATTATTGTAACGTCTTCAATGTAAAAATATACATACATGCAATGTTTCAAATCGATTGGACTAATGGAAGTGTGTGAGAATCAACTTATCAGAATCAACGATACCTACGTAGGTACACAGGGAAACTAATATAAAGTAGCCCTAACTTTGCAAAGGGTAATTCCGGATGCTAAAGATCGGACCGTGTTACCGCGTAGGTAGTGTAACAACAATTTTAATCTTATGAGACACCGGTAGGTAGTGATTATTATTTAAACTATTTAAAGCATTTACTTCGTTTATCCGAGTTTATTCGTAAAGCATAGACATCGCGTCGCTAGCTGGGTTATTTCTTAAGGGGGTTCGATTGCCATACAAAACGTTATTTGACATTCGTAGGCTAACGGCGTGATATTTTAAGAAACTTATGTAACAAACTTTCATAAATTGGCTTCTCATTTGCGCCAAATTCCCCCTTTCCTAGAATAAACTTACATAAAGTAGATTAATTTGAGAAATTGGTTTGTCACGTGATATTTTGGGAAAACTATTTTTCTCAAATTAATCTAGTTTATACAAGTTTATTCTAGGAAAGGGGGAATTTGGCGCAAATGGGAAGCCAATTGATGAAAGTTTGTTACATAAGTTTCTTAAAATATCACGCCGTTAGCCTGCGAATGTCAAATAACGCTTTGTATGGCAATCGAACCACCTTAAGTTTAATTGTTATTTAACTTGTTCGTAAAATTAATAACATTAAAATAAAACATTAAAGATAACACCTCTAAAAGGCCGAAACGCACAGACAGCGGTGGCGGTGCGGTGCGGTGCGGTGCTGAGGCGGTACCGTTGTAATGTTCGAGCTAATATGAAAAGGTCCGCACAGAATAACGCGGCGGGACGCGGCGCGGCGCGGTATTCTGAGCGGACCTTTTCATAATATATTAGCTCGAACATTACAACCGGTGCCGCCTCCGCACCGCGCCGCACCGCACCGCCACCGCTTTCAGTGCGTTTCGGCCTTTAGGTAGATATACATAGGTATAGGTATGGCGTATACCTAGTCATTATTAACCTGGCCGGAGGTATTTTCAAGCTTTAAGAAAGAATAACTACTGCAATTGTTACGTGAGGTTACCATGGTACCTATATAGACAAAAACGTCATAATTTCCTTATTCTTAAGTAAGTAAGGTTGCGTCCCTTTTCACAAACACAAATTGGCAGATCTTAACTAAAATAAGTTTTATGAATGGTTACGCCGTAAATCCCTTGGCTAGTTTTGCCTCCTTGCGTGACGTTCACCTAGCCGAGCCGGCAAGAAGAAAAGCAACTGTCACTGTCATGTCATTAATTGCAAAACAAAGATTTACTAAACTAATTTTAAAATATCATTCAATAACCGGTTTAAACCAGTTAATATTATAAGCATTTATAAACGTCCCACAGTCCCTTCGGCCAAGTATTAGAACCCAGCGACGAACGAGTAAATAAGGAGGCCAGAACCAGGTACTTATTATTCTGATAGTGGCTTTCGGTCTGTCAAAGCCCTTATATCACTGCGACCATCGCTGATTTATTGTGATCTATTAATCCAGGTACTTACCTGAGTTTATCTTGATTATTCCACAATAAACAATGAATAAGAACATAGTCTAACCAAGATCCACCTTCGTTCTGAATTGATGACAGAAACAGTTCATTCATCATCATCATATCAGCAAAAAGACGTCCACTTTTGGACATAGGCCTCCCCCAAAGACTGCCAAAGTGATCGGTCCTGCGCCACTCGCATCCAGCGGACTCCCGCAACCTCTACCAGGTCATCAGTCCATCTTGTGGGGGGGGGGGGGGGGGGGGGATTAGGAGGGCTATATCGGTTACCTTAGTTCAGCTGCGGATAGCCTATTTTCTGATGCGACGCAGAGAAATTCCCAGCATAGCTCTCCCCATTGCCCTTTGGGTGTCTTTTTTTAGAAAAAGTTACATGGACGATAACCAATATCTAAGACTAAGAAGCCGATTATTTATCAGTATTTTATCCTTCATGATTACATTGAGTCATTAATTAAGGTGAACTAGATAAATAATTCATATCTTCTTGGAGGTCTAGCTTAGACTACGTTCTATGATTGAGCAAGTCAATCGTAAAGATAACTGATTATCAGCTAAACAATACCGAGCTGAATAACTACATAAATTAAAAATAATCACTTCCGAGACAATAAACATTACTAGTAAAATAACCATCTCGATAGACAAGACTTTCGATTAAAAAAACCGCAAGTTACACATATGAAGGATGGTAAGAAATAAGTGCAAGGTGAACTTTCGTTGATGTCTTATACTTGGCTGTACAAAGTTTCAATCGCAGATTTCGTCCTCTTTATAATACACTCAAGAGCAAAAGTTTCGGGTCGGTGAAATACCGTCATATTTCCTAAAATACAGGCAATACAATCTTTTTTACCTACTAGCACTTAGCTTTTAAATTATTTTACGTACTAACAAACATATGGATTCTATGAGTCTGAAATAAATGTTTTTTATTTATTTATTTTTTATTAAATTTGACATCTAAACTGCAGAAATAACAGTAAAAAAAACATGTTACCAGGTTTAAATTGGACTCGTAAATACCCATGAAAAAACAGCTTTTAACGGAGCGAGATATCGCAAAAATCGTCATTTTTGGATGTTGATATTTTTATGATAGGATCCCGGAAATTGCTAATACACTTGGGTATTACGAAGAATAGTATGTACTTATATTACCTATGTAAATAAGACTAGTGTAAAATATTTAAAAATATATATTGCGGTTATTTAATTTAGGTTGACGCGAAACTTTTGCTCTTGAGTGTATTAGTATAGATAATTTCAGATAACTTGACGTTGGGATAGTTTGGCCGCGTACGCATTGGATAAGGTAAACAAAATTTATTTAGTCTAATTAATTTGTGCATCATCAAATCTTACTTAATCATTACTTTATTTATAGGTACCTAATCATGTTCTAGCTAAAATTCAAAATGCAACATCGTTGTTTCAGGAGATGATAGGAGTTTTGAAACTGAAACCGTATGTGTTGTGGCCTTGTGGCAGGCATTGTATTGTTCTCATAATGTTAGAATTTATCAGGGGTCTCGAGTGACCTACATAAAATTTCGTCCGTCACGTTTTATGTGCCAAAATCAAGAGCATATTATCACTTGACGTAAAAAAAAATCGTTTTATGTGTAAGACATAGACTTAAATGAAATGGTTACATTTTACGTAGATGACGGTAACCATGTTAGCTCATGACGGTAAAGTTTTATACGTCGGTTGTGGAAATGTGGACATACAACATGAGGATAAAAGTCGTCATTCTGATATCGTGCTAGCCGGGCTGTAATGTATAAAACTAGTCATTTAGTTATATTATGGCCAATACAAATTTAGAGGCCTAATGATACAATACTTACTGTACTGTTTGAGTGTAAATGCGTCCAAACAACAAATATAGTTTATTCGAAGATTAATCGTATATCCCAGATTAAGTTCTTATTCCTGTTTGGTAGAATCCGCGTTACGTTATGTACAGTCGCCATCACATACATCTGAACACTACAGGGTGTCAAAATAACTGAACATGCACCCTAATGCCTTGAAAATAGAGTTGTGTTCAGATGTTTGTGACGTTCTTGTTTGCTCCGATGTATATGATGGCGACTGTACTTGAACAGCTTATAACCAACCAACAGCGTTTTTTACAAATCACGAAGATATTTCAGACTTATGTTTTTCGAGTATGTAGGTACGGTCAAAGAATTTAATTTCCTACCCACTTTGGACTTTGTCAAAGTGACGTAATCAATCAAAACGTAAGAGACTTCTTATGATTTTATTTACAGTGTCACTTTGAAATAGTCCTAAATGGGTAGGAAATTAAATTCTTTGACTGTACGTGTAAGCACGTGGACAAGAAAATTCTATTTCACAGGCTGTAGTCCAAAGTTTGGCTTGATGGATTTTGACAATTGAGGTATCGTTGGACATAGGCTATAGATAATATTTTTTAAAAGCAGATGGGTTTTTTTTGAAAAATCATTTCATTTCACTTGTTTATATTTCTATTTTAATTTAGAACTTCGTCCGTGTGTTTGCTGTAGAGTGCGGTTGTTAGTGGATGCCGCACGAGCCGACGACGGCTATTATTCAATATGTGCACTTGCCGTTGACGCGGACACGCTTTCGGGCAATGCTTGGTAAACAACGGCGTGGCTCGTAGGCTTTTCAACTTTATACTTATTTATATACTGTCGCTATCGTAAAACTAGTCATCATCATCATCATATCAGCCGAAAGACGTCCACTGCTGGACATAGGCCTCCCCCAAAGAGTGCCACAATGGCCGGTCCTGCGCCACCCGCATCTAGCGGACTCCCGCGACCTTTACCAGGTCATCAGTCCACCTTCCCACACCGCAACTAAAACTAAAACGTAAAACTAGTGCCTGTGTCAAATCTTGGGATTAGGCGTTAAATTGGACCCCGGGCTCCTTTAGGACACAACCGGGAATAACGCTCGCTAGGACGATGATGATGATATACTTACCCTCTTAGTCATAAAACTTAAAATGTGTCTGATACTAAAACGTGTTTGACAGTGACAGATAAAGATAAATTAATTTTAACCGCATTTTAGCTAAAAAAAACCTATGTTGAACGTATATGAACAGTGAACACGGCCATTAGTACTTCTATACTATAAGTTTAAATACGGTTTCAGAGAAATTTCCTCCCTCGGACGCTCATGGTTGTGGAATGAGCTCCCTGCCGAGGTTTTCCCAAGGGACTACAGTATGGGGTTCTTCAAAAAAGTAGTGTATAAATTCTTAAAGGGTCGGCAACGCGCATGTAACACCCCTGGAGTTGCAAGCGTCCATAATCACTTACCATCAGGTTGGCCGTAAGCTTGTTTGCCACCGACGTGGTATTAAAAAAAAAAATTGTAGTAATTGTATAAAGAGCTAAATGGGTATGGGTTATCTCCGTAATCAATAATTTATAACGAAATATTTACTTAATATACCATAGGATAGGTAGTTTCAGAGATTACCCGTTGGTGTTAGGTACTATCGAACCAACTGAATCATGAGTTCATGACCCACCATGGAACCTTGTCACAATTAACTGAAGTATTATAACGTCATATGATCGTGCGTATGTTCGTTAACTGTAACCCTTTCTATGGTGGGTCATTATTCAGTTGGTTCGATCGTACATACAAACTTACAAAAGTCACAAACTTTTCCAAAAGGCGCGGCGTGGGTAATAGGCCCCCCCCACAAGGTGGACTGATGACCTGGTAAAGGTCGCGGGGGTCCGCTAGATGCGGGTGGCGCAGGACCAGTCATTTTGGCACACTTTGGGGGAGGCCTATGCACTATGTCCAGCAGTGGACGTCGATATGATGACGATGACGATGATCCGCTTTATTAATAACGTCATTATAACAACAAGCACCTTGTACTTACATTGCTATGACTTAAGAGACTATACAGCTTTTGATTATAAGATAAATCGAGAACCAATGATACAAGCCACGATGTACATTACATTCCACTGTACATCTTATAGATCGTTATAACTGTAATTTATTTCATTGGTAACTACATCAAACGTTTCTGGTTATTCAGTAACATGATCAAATTCATGTTGTTGCTGTACAATTATATTTATTATACCAGAACAGATTTATTGCACTTGTTAATTTTATGCATTTAATATACTTCGTCGTGGTTAATTTCTCTGGTCATAAATGTACCATCAACACTTCGTTAGACGCATAAAAGTGAAAAATGATAACTACATAGTTCTTTAAATTAACACATAAATTTAATTAAGCGGCGAAAGCCCCGTAGTTTGACTCTCACTGGCTATTAACGACTAATAGGTAAATCTAAAACTAGGATTTCTCGGAAGTATTATTTAAGACTGAAAATTTATTTGCATAACCTGTTAAATTGCCGTTCTTAGGATATCTGAAGCATAATATATTAAAAAATATACATATATATATATATAAATATGATTGAATGTAGATAGTTGCAGCCATCACAAATAAAATAAACTTAGGTAGGCCAGTTTCAGGTACGAAAACGCGGTTACTTACTTACTGCATGCGTACCGCGCCGTATCCGCACAATGCGCTAAAGTAGATAACACTGACAGTATACCGAACGAAAAGTAAGGAAATCTGTGAGAAATCAGTAAGCTCTCGGTCAAGTATAAAATACCGCATATAGATTCCATCTCACCAAATGCGGAAGTGACCCTAGATCGACTCAAAATTTTAATAAATACGTACATACATGTATACATACGAGTAATATTAAGTATTCAGAGAATACGTCGTGAGAGCTTAATCCGCAGTCCGCACTAAGAATATCAATGAATGCCCACAAATATGCCATTACATTGGCGATTTACTATGCTCATCGAATTCCGTTACTTATAAATGAGAAGGCCGGTGCCCCAATCAATGTTTATTATTACACTATTCATTAGCCAATGGCTACCCAATGGTTAGCCTATACGGAATATCCGGCTGCCGTACCGTGGGAGACCAAGGCTAACCAGACCCCAAATAAATTTATCGTATTTACATTTCACATCTGCATAAAATATGAAATTCTCTTAGAGATGCGACGAAAATGCACCGATATACTGTGTGTAACCGGCACGTGGGCATTTACTAAGAATATGTGTTCCAATAGCAATGGGGAATGGATGAAAATTTTAGAAGTGCCAGATTTTTTTTTTGGTGTTAGGAATAACCTTCCTTAACACCAGAAAAAAATTGCAGACTTGTCAGGTGCGTCAATTATTTTAAAAAAATATAAACAGTTTCCTCACTTACGTTTTGGGTTTAGGACGGCGAATGAGAAACTTTCCTTGATTCGTCTCATATATTTTTTATTGGAAACTGTTTATATTTTTCAAAAAAAATTGACGCACCTGAAAAGTCCGCAATTTTTTTCTGGTGTTAAGTAAGGTTATTTCTAACACCAAAAAAAAAACAGGCACTTCTAAAATTTTCATCCATTCCCCATTGTTGACATGTATTAGAAAATCATAATTATGTAAATGAACTGCAGAATTCAATTTTCAAAATACGAACCTTCAATGTACTACGTGTATGACGTCCCACTAAACAAAGTACCATGAAGAGCTGTCACTTGTTATTTACTTTGCTGTATATTGCTGGTTATTTAAATTTTGTTAGAAAGTTAATAAAGTCTGAATTTTAGAGTATAACTTAAATTAAAGTCATGGTTAAGTTAAAGAACTATGTTACTTTACTCTACTTTAAAAAAAGCCCGCATGCCGGTAACACACTGTATTTTAAATTCAATAGACTCAGGCCTGTAATCCGATAAAGGGGTAGGCAGCCGAGGACATGAAATTTAATAAATGTTCATAGATGAAAAAAAATGGATTGCCAGATAAATTGATTTGACCATAACGCACTTCAATCTTATTCCCGTATCTACCTAATACTTCGCATAGTCTTCTCTTATGACACCCACGGGAATAAAACAGGGGGCGCTTTTCTAAACCAACATCAAACATGGTAATAATAACTTTTAATTTTTTGTAGCTTAAATTCAAGGTTCAACTAGAATAATTTAAGAACCGGGTTTGGGACGTAATATTTTGGAAAAACTATTTTTCTCAAATTATTCCAGTTTTTACAAGTTTATTCTATTAGGGAAGGGGGGATTTCGCGCAAATGGAAAGCCAATTTATGAAGGTTGGTTTTACATAAGTATCTTTTTCTACTCCTGTACCGTTATCTGTCATTTATATAGGCTGTAGCTCAAATACAATGACACCACTAATAAGTCGTCGCAAAACTCTATGCTCTATGGCCCAAAAACGCACTGTTTAGCGTACTTTTTTGGTTCATACATTTTTCATAAAAGCACTGTTTAACTTTTTTTTAATCGGCCGCTATATTGCAGTGGTGCCAACTTCATAAACAAATATTTCGAAATAAAAGTATTTATTTACGATTTAACATTTGTATATTATTAATTATTTACTACAATAATAATAAATCATCATCTATTGTGTGTTAAATTACATGTTTTATAAATTCTTGGTATTATTTATAAAAATAAACAGTTCGAATTCGGGCCGGGTCCGGATTTGGTTTAGTTCGGATGGCAAGTGCAAACAAATTAAAAACAAAACAAACCATAATAAATTAAAGACAAAACAAATTAAAAACAAAACAAACCAAGAGCTGTCAAGTGTCACATTTCCGATTTCCCACCAAAATACAGTTCAAAATGAAAAGACGAAAGATGATAAACTATTAGTCCTAAACTATTAAGATTTTATTCGTGTTTGTGAAGACAAAAGTGTACAGTCGCCATCACATACATCGGAGCAAACAAGCACGTCACAAACATCGGAACACACCTCTATTTTCAAGGCATTAGGGTGCATGTGCCGATATTTTTGAACACCTATAGTGTACCTATGTATGTGATGGCGACTGTACGTTCCTTTAAAAATGGTCGAAGAAATTAATAAATGCACTCCTGAAGAAATTGCGTGAGTAGCAAAAGTACGAATAGAAAACTTACTGCCTGAAAAGTTTAACTATTCTGTAGTCTGCTATTTATTTAAAATTTGTCGTAGAAAAAGTATTGTATGCAACGGTGTATAACTGGTCTAAAAACGCTCGTGGCGCCTTTAATTGCAATGCTCGCCAAGGCTCGCATCGCAACCCACGCCACTCGCCTTTTAAGACCCTTCTTATACAACAGTTGCATAAAATACTATAAACAGAAAACGAAATGTGAAATAAACAACAGACTTATTTTATTTAACTATCTGCTCGAGTATTTACCAGTAATTTATGAGTACCTAAGAAAAACGTTACGATTTCGATTTATAACCTTGTATGTACAAGACGACAATCGATGTATGGTTCAGGCCCAAGGCTTTCTCTGGTAAATGGTATATACAATTTATCATGAGAGCGGTCCCATACCGTAACTAAATCGATCACCGGCTGTCTAGTCAATCAGTGCAATCATAGGGCCAAACCGGTCCGTCAAGTTATGATTTCGAAATGTTCTTTAAACAAACTCCTACGAAGCACACTATTTATTATTGTTGGTTCATTGCCAACAATCCTACGCGGTTCAAAATCATTACATGACAATTTGAGAGCATAATCTAAATGCTCAATTTTATAGCTTTATTAGTTAAGTCGTTTTGATTTGGAAAATAGATTGATACAGTCTAGCCCAAGGTAAAAGTCTAGGAGTACACAGACTAAGCAAAATACATGTAGACTAAGCCACTTAGTGCTTATGGGCAATTTGAAAACTTCGTGTAAGAGCTAGGTACATTTTAGAGGTTATAAATAAGTAATAGAGGTTTAAATGAATACTTACTACCTACATTCAATGTTTGTAAGAAACTCCTACACTACAGGGAATTATACTTATCTAAATAAATAACCCGAAGTCTTTTTAGAGTTCCGTATAGTCAACAAGGAACTCTTATAGTTTTTTATTATTGCTAATGAATCCTGCAACTCTGTATACATAGGTGCACGAAAGAAATCCCAAAATGAGTTTATTGACAGGAACAGATCATGCCAGCAGTGGTTTGAACATTTAAAATAGGATTTTAAGCAATCGTTTGCAGTATTTTGAAATCTCCTAAACCGACAGAATAATTCCCTTCCCAAAGGGTGTCAATGAAACCTTGTCATCAAATTCTTTATCCACCAAGATCCACTGTAATTAATATTATTACTTCTGTAATAAAATTCTTGGTAATCCCGCGTAAACCACGGATAATTACACTGTATTTATTTCACACTAAAATCTATTACGAATCGCAATCGTGTAATAGAATTAGTATTGTTCTAATACGTGTAATTTAGGTTATTAAATACTTAGTTTCCTTTATCTATTATTGAGTTTAACGGTGTATTCACACGACGAGTTCTCACGATTGCGTTTAATTGGTGCATCTGTCATTGACCCTCGAATCTTGAATAGTGATGCAGGCAGGTAATTTCATGGCCCTGTGTCGATAAAAAAAAAACATATTTTGGTTATGGCGGTCAGCGGAGAACCGGTACGGTAGGCGTGATTCATTTCGTGGATTTCCATAAACGTTCAACGATTTTTGTCTTAGTCAAATCAAAGCTTTGACGTTTGTTAACACACACAATTCCATAAAATCTGCTTTAAAACCTATTGTATTAAATATAATTAGATGTATCCCTAAAGTAGGAGGCACACACAAAATAATGAATATATTACCTAGTGTGAGGGTTAACGCCACACTGCAGCTTTATTTTTGTCCTCGTAGCGGTCCCAACTAAGTTTAAGCCTAAAAAAAGTCAACTGTCAGCCGCCTTGATTATATAAAAGGTAAATTAGAACCTAAATTGTATGACCAAGAATCCTTTAGGCTACTTCATCGGTGCGTTGTGTCATGTCAGTATAGAATATTTACAGGTCGCCTACATTGTGTTGCACACAGGCTCATGCAATGATTTTGCTCATCTGCAGTTCATGGTAATATATGGAGAAAAGAGGATTAATAATAATTGTTTTGTGAATTAAACTTTTAATTATATGAGTAACATAAATAATACAGAAAAAATAAAAGAGAAAAGAGTCATGACACTCATGACATAAATGAAGTAAACCTACTTAGCGTCACTCACAAACGCATTAAAGTCACTATACAGCAACGATGATTATTGAAAATAAACATCAACACAACTAGTGGAGTAAAAAGCTAACGGCAGCTAATGGTCGTCGTGTTATAACATAACATAAATAAAAGTCACTTGTAAAATAAAGTGGCATTTACTGTTTTTATTGCGAGTTTACATGCATACGCATGGGCGGGCAAATTGAAATAACTGTCCCATATATTTAAGGGGACATTTGAGACCATAGCGTCACCTGAATTATAATAAGGCACTTGACATGGTGAAAAGGCCGTTATTCAACCGTTAACTAGTTTTGGAGGAGCATAATGTGCCTAAAGCTAATGGACGTAAAAGACCTCTTTCTCGATTGCGTCCGTATCCTTTTCTTCATATCATATGGGATGGATCGGGTGTCACCACCGCTGTCTGTGCGTTTCGACCTTTAGTTAGGTAAGTACCATCCCGACAGTCGTCACTTTCGATTTTAAAAAAACTCTTCCAATTCGGTTTATCCTTTTCGGAACCACGATGCCACATACAGACACTCAGATACATTGTGGAACTTAATTCCTCGTTTGCGTCGGGGGTTATAAATTAAATCAACCGTTTGCGTCGGTGGCAATTTCCTATTAGCCCTGCTTTCATGACTCCTGAGTTCATGTAACTCATCTGTATACTTAGTGTCTATTGATATGTGAGAGCAACAACCATGTTTGACTCTGATGTATGCGTAGTCATTATCACATAGTCGGAGTGCATCCTATAGAAATAGAAATGACCAGGGCTGTTATTCTTTACGCGCTCATGCGCCTCACTCCACCCGTCACGCCTAACGAAACTAGGCATCTAACTACGCTTAGTAACAACAAATCGCGGCGTCAAGACATATTTGTGGAAGAGTGTTTAGGTGAGCAGAATATAGCGGGGCAGCAGAGCTAGCACTGCGTTGCGCATCGCACATGTAATTTGAATAAGATTATTCCAGCGCACGCTAACGATAGTTTTTGCCAGCATTTATGTTTTCTTTACGACTTTCCATGTGAGGATCACGCTTTTTCAAAAGTGCTCATTTCTTTTATTAGACTCTTCTTAAATTGAACCTTTCATAGCCTCGGATAAGGTCTAGTTTTGAAGGTACAGGAAGTGGACATAGGACTTTTAAGAACTTAACTATCAAGTGTGACCACATTGTATTCATCCATATATTACAGGGGAGGCAGATGCTGCAACCCATCCAAGCATTATAACACAATTAGTCAAGACGATAAAACGTGCGGGAAATCATAAATCTGCTTGAATGCTGAATTTATAGATTACAATTTATATTTCTCGCGGTCTTCTTCCGCTTCTAATAAAGTAATACACACGTACATGCTGTCATAATTATTTTATTTTGTAAACTTTCTATATAAGTACCTAATATACTTTCGCTGAATTTTACCTATACAAATGTCGCGTTTGTCATTATAACTCTAAGGTCATGTTTACGGCCTGGCGACGCGTGCGGCGACCTGAGATCCGTGCTGTTAGGAGAGTGTAGAAATGCTCACGCCTGTTCATGAACACTTCTAGGCAAAGCCATAAGTTTTTGTTTATGCGTTTTCTGAGGCGGGCGCAACACCGTCGAGTGCCCGCTTGTCTATAAACTCGGCCTAAAACTACTTCAAAACAATACCTCAACGTTTAAACTCGATTAGGATGCGTATCAAATCACTCACTGGAAACACGAATGAGCCATGTCTGCCTTAGCCTATCATGATCGCGTTTATTTCGGACATATAACATATATACATTTTCTAAATATAGGTTTAAAAAATGCGATCAACACAAATCCCGCTTTAAGTAGGCGCTATCTATGTAGTTACCTACATGACCTTGACGTATCGACGATGACCTTGCCGACTGTTACAAGTGACATGCTAAATAAGGTGATTCGAAAAATGTTAAAAACACGCGCAACTGTAGATACTTATGACATTTCACTCAATATTTTATTATGTATATGGCCAATTATTTCTGACATTTTAATCGTACTTATTAATATTATTTTTGATACAGGTGTATACCCAGAAGTGTTAAAGTGTACCAGAGTTTGCCCAGTGTATAAGGGAAAGGGTGACAAGTGCGATGTCAACAATTACAGACCAATAACAATAGTCCCCACAATTTCTAAAATTGTGGAGTCCATCCTCTCATCGCATTTAATGGCCCACCTAGAGAACAATGACCTACTGACTGACCGCCAATTCGCTTATCGGCAAAATATGTCCACAACAACTGCTGCGCTCAAAATATTTGACTGCATTGTTTCCGGTCTGGATGACAAATGCAAGATGGCAGGTATATTTTGTGACTTGTCCAAAGCTTTTGATGTGATTGATCATGACCTGCTTTTGGACAAGTTACATCATTACGGGATACGAAACTTAAGCCACAAATTGTTTACATCATTTTTGTCCGACCGGAAGCAAGTAGTTAAGATATCTGCGAGCGGTAAACGACTGAAGTCCAGTGCTGGCAGCGTGAATGTAGGAATCCCTCAAGGTTCGGCGTTAGGAAATTCCCTTTTCCTAACGTTTATGAACGACCTTCCCGCTGCCATCACAGCTGGTCTCTCTGTCCTATTCGCGGACGATACCACAGTGGTTGTCAGCGCGCGCACTTCTGAACAGCTTGGAGAGAAGATACATGACGGATGTGATCAACTACAGAGGTGGTTTGCTACAAACGGCTTACTCTTAAATATAACAAAATCCAACGTCATGGTCTTCTCAGGGCGCCAAATTGCGATTCCTCCGTGCGTAGCAAACAGCCCGATGCCGATAAGTGATAAATGTAGGTTCCTGGGCTTCACTCTGGACTCTCACCTTAACTGGAAGTGCCATGTAGACAAACTATGTGATAGATTGAGTAGTGCAGTCTTTGCTTTGCGTAAACTAAAACCTATGGTATCAGACGATGCCATGAAGCAGGTTTATTTTGCTCATTTTCATTCGCTGATGTCCTACGGCACGCTCATTTGGGGAAACTCAACGGATGCCAACAGAGTGCTGCTTATGCAGAAACGTGCCGTACGTGCGATGATTGGGGCAAAATCAAGGAGTTCGTGTAGAGGCCACTTCCCAGCGCACGGTATTATGACGCACTACTCACTCTATATATTCGAAATTATAATGTTTGTAAGGAATAATTTTTCCTCGTTCGATACCGTAAATGTGATTGGCAAAACACTCCGCCGCACTGGGCGTTTGAGAACAGTTCCCCGTCACATGGCACTTGCAGAAAAGAACCCGCGTGTCATTGGGCCTACCTACTACGAGCGACTACCCGCTGATCTTAGACTGGAACCATCTGACGAAGCATTTAGACGCCGCCTGAAATACCTTTTATTGGAAAATCCATTATACTCAGTTAAAGAGTATATGGATCTTGATCTGACATGTTAAATTATTATTTTTACCTATTTACATTTGTTTTAATATGATTTGACATTAAATATCACCTATATTCTAATGCACATTACACTATATTGTAAATTGAATGACGATACCTAGTGGTTGACATATTTGTTCTTTTGATTTTGTTTTATTTTTATATGTACTCGTTATTGAGTAAATTTGTTGACATTGTATTAATTTAATATTATATCTTTATTTTTTCTTTGTTTTTGACGATCATGATAAATAATCTTATTTTTTTGAACATGACAGCAAATTTGTAATGTATTTTTTTATCATGAAATAAATAATCTAATCTAATCTAATCTAATCTAATATAGCATTCTTCCCTCTCGCACTTACGTACCTACTTGCTAGTAAGGTAAGTTCCCTGGTCCCTGAAGTATCCTGGACCGAATTCCGAACAAACGTTTCCATACTCCAATAACTCGGCATCAAGCAGTGTAACCACGCTAGTACAAACTCGCATCAAAGGCAGAGTGGAGGGGAGGGTACCCGACCGCGCAGAAGATCACCCATGCGATGGGCAGACCAGGTGTGACGTGACGCCATCCATGCTACGGGGCCAGATCAAATCTGCTGTGGGCGGTCAATCGTATGAGTGTACCAGGAAGGCCAACAATACATCAAATTGGCAAGAAATTGACATCTGCTCGCCAATCATAACGACCACAACCGTTCTGACAAGAACGTATCGACCAAGATATAATTAAAACTAAACGTAATCGTTTATCTTGTATCATAAATACCGTCTCTACGAGTAAAAGGAAAGAGATGCTCAATTTTTCTATGTTGTTACAGTTGGCGTTGTTTCTTAGGATTCAACGTTTTAACCTCGATCCGATGTTTGCTCTTTAGACACTTGTGCACTTATACGGAGGTGCAGATAAACAATGAATTACACCAGAATGAAATTCTGACGTGAATAAATACATTGGAGATTGGAGAAGAGTTGTTAAAAACAAACATGGTATTACGCAAGTTGATTTTAGTTACGTAGTCATATTCATTTCAGTTCATCCACTAGCTATACTTTTTGCACTAGCTATACATTGGCATCAAAGGGTGTGGACGAAAACACCATCAGATGGATCCAGAATGCTCTGTCATCAAATAGAATAGTCACTCTGACCCTCAATGCAATTGAGTTTACATTTTACACCACAAGAGGATGTCCTCAAGGAGGCGTACTATCCCCACTACTATGGACCCTGGCAGTGGACCAACTCCTAGCAACTATTAAGGACCTAGACTATGACACGCAAGGATATGCCGACGACCTTGTAGTCATAATCAAAACCCTGCCTCCACACAATTTCGAACCTAATGCAAGGAGCGCTCAACACCATAAACAAATGGTGCAAAGAAAATGACCTGTCCATCAATGCGAGCAAAACAGTACTAGTGCCTTTTACTAGGAAAAGGAAACTAGATAAGCTTGCCAAATTAAAACTGAATGGACAGGAAATACCCTACTCAAATGAGGTCAAGTACCTAGGAGTTACTTTTGACCAAAGGCTAACTTGGAACGCTCATTTGAATAACACAATACAAAAGGCAAAAATGGCCATGTGGACTTGCTGTCGAATGGCAGGAGCAAGATGGGGCATAAGACCCAAAATTGCTATGTGGCTTTACACAGCGGTAGTGAGGCCGATAATCACATACGCCTCTGCAGTCTGGTGTAACAAAGTCCACCAAAAGACAGCCATCACAAAGTTAAGCAGTCTTCAGCGTACAGCTTACTTAACAGCAACAGAAGCTTTATGCTCTCCACCGGGGGCAGCCTTAGATGCACTGCTCGATCTAACGCCACTTCACCTGCAAGTGCAAAAGGAGGCGATGCAGTGCATCTACAGGATATGCACACTAACAAGGCCAAAATGGCGCTCTCAAGCGCTAAGCAAACTTGAGGCCCTTGTGTTTGATAACAAAAACCTAAGCATGCCCACTGACGACACATACGTGGAATGCAAATTCACTAGACTGTATACAGTGGAAATACCTCCGAGAGACAAATGGACAAATGACCAAATGGACTTCAAGGAGGGAAGCCACATTTGGTATACAGATGGATCAAAAAAAGGTGATGATGTTGGATGTGGTATTTACGGTGAGAGGCCAAAGTTCAAAGCTAGCGGCAGCATGGGGAAGGAGGCCTCAATCTTTCAGGCTGAACTCTTCGCATTAAATAAATGCGTGGAGATCAATCTTGAAAGAAACCTAAGGAACCAACATATCTACATCAACTCGGACAGTCAAGCTGCTCTGCTGGCACTAGAATCACTAGAGTCCTACTCTAAACTAGTCCAGAATTGTAAAAATAATCTAAACACCCTGGCGAACTCCAACAAAGTCATACTTAGATGGGTACCAGGGCACTCCGACATTGTAGGAAACGAAAAAGCAGATGAACTTGCAAGGCAGGGCGCAGACACGGCCCTGGTCGGCTCGGAACCGTTCTGAGGCATCACAAAACGGAAAGCATATTCTCTGCTAAACAACGCGGAAAAATCAGAGGCAATCAAGCTGTGGAAGTTTACCAAAGGACAAAAACAAGCTAAAGCCCTGATCGAAGGGTTCAATAGTAAGCTGTCTAAAGAGTATTACAATTCAAAAGGCACAAAACCTGCGCAGTGACAAGAATCCTGACAGGACATTGCAAATTGAACAAACACCTGTTTCAAATGGGTATGAAGCAGGACACAACTTGCAGGTTCTGCCAGGAGACAGAGGAGACTGCAATGCACATTCTCTGCTCCTGCGGACCACTCATGCATAAAAGAAGTACCTACCTAGGGCGGCACATAGTGCACCCACAAGAAGTACAACATATCACCGCCCAAATAATCTGAATTTCCTGGAGGCAACGGGACTTAACGGTGAACTCTAAAGCAAGGGCTGCCACAATAGATCACTTGCTGGTCGAAGCGGCACATTAAGGCCCACAAACAAAATAATAATAAAAATATAATACTTTTTGCAGGAACTACCTAAAGTCCTCGATCGCCTGTATGTCCGACATAAAGGCGATCATGCTAGCAAATCAGGGAATTATTTAGAAACCTTCTACTACTAGTAGTTCCTCTTACTCCGTTGTGTTGCAAACATGACAGAACCTGATAAAAGAACCGTAAAAAACAATTGCGGAAAGAATTCCCTTGTCTCAAACCACTATCATGCCCTTACCATCTCACGTTACGTGCAAATCCGGCTTAACAACCCTAAACTGTAATGGTACCCACAAAAAGTGCTGTCCATTGTGGCAGTACCATTGTCTCAGGTTGGCAGGTCCCAAAGCATCTCCCATGAAGCTTTGCGTAACCCGACACACTCGTGAGAGGTTCACGTGTGTTTCCGACCGAAGCTACAAAACCCAGGAAGGATTAACAATGTATAGTCTCCATACGTTCTTATAACGTTTGTCTTCTAAGCGCTACCGCCAACCGTTTTATCAGTTGGACGTATCAAGCAATAACCGACCTTGTGTCTTCCTAATAACACTTTGATACGTCTCAGATAAGTTGGTCGTGTATGCTGAGAAACCCTGATGTCAATGGCCACTGAACGGCCGCTACTACGGGCCTATTACGCCCGAATTCTATTACTATACTTACACAATTATTTTATGGAAGTTCCGTATGATTATTTAAGGAAGCTCGGTTAAATTAATTGGAATGCACACAATTACGTATGCTTTTCTGGATTTTATTACACGTATTTAACGAAAGCGAGCCTATTTCAAATCACATATCGAATTAATAATTATTTTAATAGCCAACCACAAATTGCGATGACATACGATTCTATTGATAACTTACAGGGATACTTGATAAAAGTTTTTCCAATTAATCAAAATAACGAAGTGCCTATCATAGAAGTTAAAAATTACCAATTCCTTCCTGTAAAACCTGTTAAAACCTTACCTCAAACCAAATACATACATTCAACTTTTCCTTCATTTGCCTATCTAGAACACCGAGTAGGTGCCACTCCAAGACAGGATGTCAGCTCGCACGGTCGCGCCCAGCGTCAACCAGCTAATCAAGAACCACATTCCGAGCGAATATTGCGGTGTTAACTGACATTGCATCAGATTTATTGGTTTGATTGGGAACGGTATGTGAAAATTGAAAATGCTTCCAAGTGAAAATGTACTAATGTTTGACACCTGTTGTTCACTTCTATTCTTATTGATGAATATTGAAAGAGTCAAAGTATTCGGCTAGTACGTTTACCTTGATGCTGTTGTTATGTACTAGCTCTTGCTCGCGACTTTATTCACGTTGACTTCCATTAGATTTCCATAGGTGTACTAACTACCTAATAATTATCGAACTCCCACTGACATTATTAAAAGCCATGTTACACCCTTCCGATATAAAAAAGCAGGTATACAGTTTTCCCGGATCACAAATTACATACCAATTTTGTTCACAAAGTCACAATCAGTTCAGCTGTGTAAGCGGGAAAATGTAACAGACAGACTTACTAAATTACCAAAGTGACTTTAGGATTTATAATATTTTGACACGAACTCTAATCTCTAGGAAGCAGTCGATGTTATTATATTTTGAGCAAATCAGTAGATAATGAAGGTATTGGAACGAAATGTATTTTACCTATACAAAACAAAAAGACTAAACAAAAAAACCAATAAAAATAAACTTTACGTATACCAATAACCTTAGACCGGTTGCGAGTCAAACACTGCTTAGTCATACTCGTATAGATGAGTATTCTAAGTTCAATTTTATGTCACGAATAAGTTATTTCATTTCATTTCATTTCAAACATGTAGAGTATGTATAAAGCCTCTCAAAGGCTGGCGCGGCCTGCGGTGGCGGTCAATACAAAACTTAAAGGGAGCGACAGCAGGCGCAACAATGTGTCGTTTGCATGTGAACAAAGTGTCACAAGTTTTGTACCACATTTGGCATAATATGGCACACGGATACAGATGTCCCAAAAATGTATAGGTATGGCTCAAATCCAATATATGTAGAGATTGTAGAGCCTAGTGGTTATTGTGAAATGGCAATTTTTCTTCTCGTTCTTGCTTTGCAGAGATAACCGTAATTTAGGGGAACATATCATCATCATTCATCATTTTCAGCCTGTAATCGCCCACTGCTGAGCATAAGCCTCTCTTCGCGTACGCCACTTATCCCGGTCCCGTGCTAGTCTCATCCAGAAATGACCCGCGGTCTTTTTTATGTCATCACATCAACCCATCGAGCTGGTGGACGACCAACGCTTCTTTTTCCTGCAATTGGCCACCAATCCGTTAACGTTTTGGTCTACCTACCGTCAAGCTGCCTGGCAATATGTCCTGCCCAACTCCATTTGAGTTTGGTTATGACTTCGCCGACGTCACGCACCTTAGTGCGACGTCGGATCTCAATATTCCTCACTCGGTCTTGTAGCTGAATGCCGAGCATGGCGCGCTCCATGGCTCTTTGTGCTACCCGTACTTTATGCACAGTCTCCTTTGTGAGCGTCCATGTCTCAGCACCATACGTCATTGTGAGCAGGACATACTGATTATAGAGACGAGTCTTCAGGCATTGTGGAACGTCTACACACATAAAATTGCTTAACTTCTTGCTGACCTACCAAGTACCAACTGACACCAACCATTCAATTACCTAAGTTCCAAATATATCAAATTACACAAATCATGTAATGAAATCGTGTCCGATTTTGATTTTCAGCAAACATATCCATTCTTACCGATTACATTTTACGCGGATTAAGTTTCAATTGGAGTCGTCGTAATTTATACAACGGCGTTTATAAATTTGTAGGTATACTTTTAAACTTAAAGGAAAGGAATAATACTCAAAATCGCGTCTATATTTTTAGAGCTTGCCGTTTATTGTGGAAGATTGCTATATGTTTCATAACTTACCTGTTTCCTTTTCTTCCTCGTTCAGAGTTCAATGGTTATTGAGCAAAAAATTCTAGAAGATTATCCTCATCCTCATTAGTGTTTTACTATCAACACGAGAGTTCTGCAATTACAGTTCACTGTAAGCAATTTATATTTTGTAATAGCAGCTTCTTGTAAACTTTATGTTAGGTTTTCCGTCAATTATTAATTGGTAGCATCTAGCCTAGCATTAATACAATTCAATTACTTTTGCTAAACATTTTTTTAGAAATGTCTATTGGGAGGTTATAAGGATTAACTGAACTTTTGAAAAATGCCAGTGCACAATGTAATTGCCTTTTAATTTATGTGTAGTTTCTGCCTTTAAAATCTATCACAGTGAACATAATAGGTATTATTTTGTATATTTTATAAACGAACAGCAATATAGTGGAGAGGCTGAGTTCTCTGCCGACTCTTTGGTCACTAGCTCAAACCTCAGTAACTAAATGGTAACTACCTTGCCTAAGCAGTTAGTCACCTAATTCTGAATACTTGAATCTAGCATAGCATGAACGAGACTTTTACAAAGTTGTAAAAGTTTCTTTGTTTAATAATCTTGGACCTTTTTCAACATTTTCCATACAAAACTCAATGTTAAGTTACTATCTAAATGGAAACTTGCCTTAAAATCTCGTGAGAGTTTCCAAAAAACTTCTGATAATATTCCTAGGTATATTTTGGAGACTGTTCTATAACTTCCACATCGCTACTTGAAACGTGTTTCTTTGCCTACTTGTAAAAGGTAACCCTCTTAGTTAACACACTTACTCTTAAGAATGTATTTACAGTTAACTTTAATTACCACAGACAATAACGCTATAGAAAACAAGTATTGTTCATCCGAGGTGTTTGCCCTATCAGTATATCTCTTATTTTCATTGTCACATACTTTAGTTACAATCTGTGCTACATTTAGCGCGATTTTGGTACATCGCGATATAAATAAGGCTGGGTACAAATTATGGTGTCACGTTCTCATAAAGACAAAGAAGAATGTTCCATAATCATTTAATTAAGATATTGTCCACCGCTCACACGACTATGTAACACTGATCGAATTACATCACGATTACTGACTGAACCCTGTAATTTTGAGACAATGTTAAATATCGGGTGTTGAATTACCTGATCAATATATCCAATTAAGCTTCAAAAACCGTGTGAAGTGAATACGTACAATGCAATGTAATTAAAATACCAATCCCTTCTAAGCATTGTCTGTTTACTATGGGTTACAATAATCGAACACGGAAATACTTACCTACTGACCGAGGAAATATACTGCAAGTCAGCCATCATTAGTTTAAAATGAATCCGTTTCTAATCTCATCTTCATATTGACCAATGTAAAAAAACCTTTACCTCCAAGCAGAAACTTCTTTTTACTTAAACTGGTCTTTATTTCAAATATATTAAGGTTCATAATTTAGTTGTTTGTTAATGGATAGTTCTTTACGTTGTGGTCAGAAGAATGTCCATCGCATTAACTTGAACTTGCCTTTTGTTTGACGCCTTGGCACCTGCCAAAGATGTAGGCCAGCAATAAAGCTAATGTGTGTCGCCGGGCGGAAACAAATGCCGACGATGCTTGGGTACCAAACAAATATATGGCCTACTCAGGGTTAGACTATAAACTTAAGGCATCATTTTGCTGCCCCAATATTATAGGGTTCTATGTTGCACTTTTATCAACTTGTAATTTGAAATTTGTCAGAGTGACACTAGGTAACATAGAACCCTGTAATATTGGGGCAGCGATTTGTAAACGCGCCTCTCATCGTGCATCGCAAGAAGCGTCACGTGACAATAACCTACTGTAAATATACATGTTGTATGTTTATTATTTCATTGCAAAATAACCCTTCCATTAGGTATTATTAGAGAACATAGTGCACTCTTATGTAGACACCCGTTACTTATGTACATGTAGAGATTGTAGAGAATACGAGTACATGGATATCAGACAGTATTTCTTTCAATAGCTACTTACCGCTTATTTAAATCAATTCTTAGCTGGGAAGGAATGCCTTTATGTGTACCTAACTGACGTAGGTAAACATACATTCCTTGTCACTCATTCAACATGCATTTCAGGAATGCATTGTTCTTGAAAGAAAACATAACGGGTGTGAAATTAGAAAATAGCGCCCAAAATTGAATCGGGAATACTGCATCTAATGACACTTACCGTTAGACTTTGGTAGACCCAATGGTGAAATGGTGACGCCTCATTGTAATTCTGTTATTACACTGTCATTGTTACAATGCTAGTATTTATAATCAACACATTATCAAGATATTGCTATGATAGTACCTACTATGGGGTGGGGTACTCGTGTACACCTGGGTACAATAATGTGAAGTTATTTGTGCACATCATGAATAAAGGGTTTTTTTTTCACAGGTAATGCCATTCCCAGACATACAACGAGTACATTAGATAATTGGGGTTTGGTTTGGAGCTTTGGTAAGTACCTATATTCGTAGATATGAACCATCCGTTTCTAACCAATAGAACATTATTTATGGCCGTGTCCACTAGCTGACTGCAACACAACGGTGGACACCTTCCCTTCAACGCTTTATTTTAATGTCAGGAAAGGTCAACCGAGTCCGATGTAGGAGTACCCCGTTATGCCGTGCAATGAAGATAATTACTATGCTCAGTAGCTTATAACTATAGCGTATAGACGCTGCCGTATAAATTAAATAGTCATATACTCGCTGGAGCGACATACATTAGCAAATCTTTTTACTCGTGTATGAACGGAACTGCAAAAACACCGTAAAATGGAATATATTTGAATTTTATTAATTCTTATATGAAATACAAATTGCTGGACTTTTTATCTCAGCATTGGGGGTATATTTGACTCGACGTAATAAATGATGTTGAGATTTATTACGCGCACACTCATTCTAAAACTCTAATACGTTAGGCCACGCTACCACGAAAATCTAAACTCGAAGTTCGTATACATGCATCCTGTCACTCGAGTATCGAGTACTGGAGAATAAAGTGCGATAGAGATGGAGATATACGAACTTTGAATTTCGAAGTTAGTGGTTATGTTATATGTGGCCGAAAAATATCATACCGATAAAAATAGATGTGATATACCTAGTGGTACTGATGTGCAAATTGCGGAAAGTTTCCAAAAAGTTGGAAAAGTTCTCGGAAATTTCTAGAAAGTTTCACAAGGAATTAAGGTAATTTACGTACTGACAAGCATAAAACTGTAACTCTTAAACATAGTGTATAAGAGTTACATTTTTATGCTTCTCAGTACGTGAATTTCCATGCTGGAAATAGAAAGTATCAATTCCCATAGAAATTAAATTTTAAACTAGCTAAAGTTCGAATGAGTTGTCATGTCAAAATCAAATGAATGTTAGATACAATATAAATTAAAAAATATGTACCCTAAAACTAAAACAAAATTAATGCTAAACTAATAGATTCCCGGGACGGCAGGTACCTGGCGCAAATGTGCCCAATATGCTGGCCGCGTTACCCCGCTGCACCGCCAACGATATGTGCTGCACCAGATACGAGCCGGACCTGGGATCGCGACCTCTCTCCCGCAATCGTTGTCCTAATTTTTTAATGAAAGTTTTTGCCTCGGAGCAACAAAAACGGCGGCCGCTCCAGCCTTGCGTACCGTGTGGTTGAGGTGCGATGTAGCAAACGTGCTTACACACGTTGCATCCCAAATCAGACTTCGACCCCTCGCCCATGGAACCAGTGTTAACCCATCCGGCCTCTTACCATCCGTCCTGCTTAAACCTTGAGGCTCTAATACGCAGGGCAGATTTGCGGAGACCAATGCTTGACGTATAATTCCGTTAATCGAATGATGTCTCAAAAATCTACCCGCACAGCGCCCGCAGCTTAAACCATGATGGCCATTTGCCTCGACTGTAGCTCTACAAATGCACTGATGAGGTTCACACACCGAGCACCCCAGTCTTAGCGCAGCCCCAATCCTAAGGAGTCGTTGTCTAGCAGTGTACCTAGATGCGACGATGGTAATGCATGCAGCCATGCCCCAGATTCAGGCTCGGCCTCTGCTTTTAACCGGGCCACATCAACTCCAACAGCGACCTCCACAAGACCATCATTGATTCTTTTGCACAGGAGATCGTCCCAAAATGATGAGATGTTAAATTGCAGAATCATTTCGCAATATAGGAAACTTTCGTTGGCACATCAGTACCTAGTGGTATATCACATCTATTGTTCGAGTCAGGAGATCAGTTCGGCTCGACACTTGGAAATGTGGAACTCGCTGGTGACTTCGCGCGCTGTGCTTATGTGTCAGAAATAACGTATATTGATATCGTATCGTTATGCGAAGAAGCAACTGAGTTCCCTGAAGTATTGTTATCCGCTGTGGCTGTTGCAACCGCTAGGCTAGAAAATTTATTCAAAACAACCACGCCCCTGCAGCGCCGATAAATATTTGGGGTATGTTCAGCAAAATGTTTTACAACGTGTATTGAGATTTCAATCTGTTACTCAACTGTACGTACCTGCTGTTATACAAATGTCGCCTATTCTTAGGTATATATTTAGGCTTTCATTAGATCAGTTTTATCTCGTATTGTATTTAAATTCCAACGATCTCGAAGTCAGACGGCGCTAGTCGGGTCATCGGGTGTCCTTTGTGTTATGTAAATGTATGTGATTGACGACATGCGACCCACATTCGACTCAAAGATCGGCACTATAACGCCGAGCTTTGATTAAAATTGAATACGGTGTGGGCTGCGTGTCGTGGTATACCTACACCTAGTTACAAAATGTATGTAGGTAAGTATTAATATGCTAAATGAATACTTGATGTGCTTTTCAATAACGGAATTTAATAAAATGCTTATTTTATAAAGCTCTTTTACAATACTGTTTCGCATGACGCGCGAGGGGTGGGCTTTTTAGCTTTTTATCGATGATGCCGGTTTAGACTAGAAAAAATGTAAACGAGCCCTTGGAATCTTAATAAAATAAAAATAAATAAATATTTGCGGACAATCTTACACAAATCGACCTTGTCCCAAACTAAGCAAAGCTTGTACTATGGGTACTAGACGAAGATAAGCATACTTATGTAGATAAATAAATACTTAAATACATAGAAAACATCCATGACTCAGCTTACCGGGATTCGAACCCAGGACCTCTTGCTTCGTAGGCAGGGTCACTAGTAGTAGTGACTCACTACCAACTAGGCTAAAGCGGGCGGCGGTAATAACTACGAGTACGTATACCCTGAGAACTTTACGGTTTCGCTCTATGAAAACACAACAATATATCGATATAAGCCATATTTTTACACCAAAAAATAGGTTGGGTAATTTGACTAAATTGTCATTAATTTAATACCGATACGGTAAAAAATAATGAAAAGTAATCTTCATAAATTCCGTAAAAATCAGGCGAAAATGGTATAAACTTTCTTTACTTTATAATTGACTACGTCTATATATGTTATATGGGATACGCGCATAATCTACTTATTTTTGTTAATTAATAAACCTTTCTATAGGCCAGATGAAATTCAATATTATCTCAAGGTCGTAAATATTTAATTAAAATGCCGTTATTTCATGATGCATATATTTTTGGATTCAGGTAGTAAGTCTCCAAATTTGTGTACTCAAACATGTTTTCATTATAAAAATACCGATAGCATTTTTGCTTGCGGGTTAATTTTTTTTCCTAACTTCCGGTCCATTAAATTATTGATTTCAGTAGTAAAAGTTGTTTAAAATAACATATAAAAGCCGTATACAAATAATTACGTGTTTAGGAACCGACTAAGGTCGTGTATTGTCGAGTTTGTGCTCGTCCGTAGGCATTTGTTTGACGTCTTGGATCTTAGAAATCACAACTATTAAGTAAAAGTTTCTGTCAAAATGTTCATATTTGGTACAAGCTTTTATTGCCGACTGTACTTGTCTGCATACCATCAACTACCTACTCATTGAGACGATTCTAACGAGCCCAAACTCGATGGGGTTGTGTCGTTTTATTGCGGAGTTCCTATGGCCACCTTCCAGCTCCAGCATCAGATCAGCTCCATGTCATCATAATATTGTATTGTCATGCTCAACCGGGAAGTGTGTCAAATTTAACTTGCAAGATTTCATTACAGACAGACAGACAACGGGACAGGTGATTCAGATGAAAGTAAATAAAAGCTTGTAAAAATAGAGGCACGAATGGTTGACTGCCTCTTTTTCGTCCGTGAGTTAAGAGTCCGCATTAAGCTCGGCCGAATTTCACCTTCCCATACAAACGGAGTTTCGTTCTCATTTTAAAACTACGAGTTGGATTGTAACGAAACTTTGCATATACAATGACATGAGGTATATCTAGGCCTGTATAATAATTAGTTTATATGGCTCCAGTTTATAAAACAAACGAAATACAGCAAATACAAGTTTTGCATGCAAAACTTAAATTCGCTGTAAGTATATTTTTTTACTATGATATCTGAAACTACATAAACTAATTACAGACCTGGATGGTACTTAATTTATTCTAAGTACAAACAAAGTTTCAAAGCAAACTAGCTAGTCGTTTTAAAATGAGAGCGTAACTACGTTTGTATGGAGAATCGAGCTTACTGCGGGCTCTTAATCCATCGTCAATTTAAAAAGCTATTCACAAGTACTTAAAATTTAAAAATAAAATCATGAAAATCGGGTAGGTTAGTAAGTCAATTTATTCTATTACGTCACCTGATTTCCAACTACCCAAATAACCCTTTGGCCACACTTGACATGTGAACCTTACCTTTAAATTTCTTTTTCTTATTAGAGTCATCAGAATGTGGGGCCTGTGGGGGCGACCCACCACCAGCCAGAGGACGACTACTAAGAGTTTTATAAAGATTGTGGGGCATAAATGTACGCCACATCGCAAGTTTTTGTTGCTCTCTTTGTGTTACAACGTTTCTTTTCAGCAAGGCGTTACATAATCCTAGATGTTTTACATGCAAATCTTTTTGGGTTTTCCTTGCTTTTATCAACTCACAGTTGTTCGCATAAGATTCGCCGTTAGATGAACATAGGGGCTCCCATTCGTGTTGCTCGGCTTTATCACAAACGCACGCTCCATTTTCAATTAATTTTAAGCTTGGATTCTTCTCGATGGCTTTTTGGAACTCGCATAGGTTCAAGTATGTGACGTCGTTGGAAGCACACAGGAGTTCATCGTGCCCCTGGTCGCAATCGTCATCTGAGGGTTCGGCATTCTTTGGCGCTCGTTCGCTTGGCAAAGTTTGGCCTGTGGCTAGCCACAATGTGACTGTGGAATGTAGATGATAAAAAAGTATAATAGTCGGCTGGAATAAATTGGTTTGGTAAGCGTGAAAAATGTAGGTAAGTATGTCGTTAAACTGTCGTAAAAAAATATTTTCTGAATTCGATCTATTTTCAGAGATATCGTTTTTATTTGACAACACTATGATCTAAAGCTAAAAGTCAAGGAAATTGACAGATGTTAAGGTAGTAAAGGTAGTACCTACCTACCTATAGCTCTTATATTCCAGTTCAGTGAACAGTATATCATTCTTATAAAAATTCACTTTGCCTGACCGTTCTACACGATGGTTTTCATAGAGATTCGGAAAGATATCGAAAAGTCGAGAAAACATTTATGTTAGCTCTCAGGAATGCGCGTCCTCGAAATGTCTTGCATACGTCCAGCAGACCACGTTCTATAGCTAAAGCGCTACAATCCCGGACACGTTCCCATAAAAACGTTGGCCTAATTTCAATTCAAATAATGATTTCCTTACCTTACAATTTTATTTTATTTGAAACTTACCCACGGCTAAGAACAATAAACTCCTCCCAGTTATCATTACCATGCTACGTCCAGGACGTTCGTCTATCGAGAAGTGCCTACAGTTTGTTAACGCCAAATTTTTAATTACATCTCAATCTTATGAGTTTCAATGCGTGACCGAACATGGTTTATTAATTATGTGCATTATTCGTTTTCGTGTTCATTCGGTGCCAATGTATTTTTTAAATTGCTATTGTAATCATTAATCAATGAAATGCCTAATGTTTTCTCGCAGGTCAAATAATGAGAATGTTGATGTTGTTGGTTTACCGGCTGATTTTCTAGGGTTATCAATGTTTTGTAAGACTTGGTGAGCGAACTTTGTTCATGAGGCCTGGAGGGTTCTTGGTGCGTGGCAGGACCAGCCTGTGTTTCCATTTTCACGACGCTACCTATTAGGGCTCGGCCACCATGTCTGCGGTGCGGCGCCCTAACCCCCTGAGGGCCTACCGCGAACGGCATTCGAAGTTTTCTCTCTCTGTCGCACTTATGTACGAACTCGTAAGTATGACAGAGAGGGGAAACTTCGAATGCCTTTCGCGGTAGGCCCTCTGGCCACGACTTTGGTCTTAAGCGACCTGCGACCAGCATTTTTTCTGTTCATTGCGCGGTCTAGACGCGCAACGCACTGTGGTTAGTTGCGATCACGCGCAATGAACAGATATTACGCTGGTCGTAGGTCGCTTAAGACCAAAGTCGTGGCCAGGGGGTATACCAACACTGTTGCATTAAACCATTACGCATTGGCCACGACTTTGGTCTTAACCTTAGATGGCCAAACAAATGCTACGGACGTATTTTTAGGGCTCCGTACCATAAAGGTAAAAAAGGAACCCTTGCTACTCTGTCCGTCTGTCACAACGTTAAATATCTCAGGAACTACTTAAGTTATCAATTCAAAATTTGGAACAACTATTAAGAAGAGGAACGTGTATGGAAAATGAAAAAATTAAATTCACATTTTTATTTTCAGTGTAAATGATAAATATTTGGGGGGTTAAAAAATCAAAGCCTAAATAGATCAAGTGGGGTATCATATAAAAGGGCTTAATTTGCACTTTCTAAAACTGTTTTTATTTTTTTTCTACAGTGGTTAAATTTTGATTTATTAAGGAAAATGTAGAAAAAAAATACCATTCCCCCCCTTATCTCCAAAGTTTCATCATCATCATCACTTAAGAGCCTTGCTCTTGTCGGTGGAGTAACCGCCACTTTTCTCTGTCCATTGCCAGCCTCTTGACTTCCTCATATGACTCGACATCAGCTTGATCTTTTATTTGACTAAAATATGTTAGCCTAGGCCTTCCTCTGCCTCTTTTGCCTTCAATTTTACTCTCCAGGATGTTTAGGAAGAAACGGTCGTGCCGTATCAGGTGGCCCACCATCTTGCCTCTCCTATTTCTACTTAATACATCCTAGCAAACATCTTTTCTCATCTACCATCCTTAAAACTTCTTCGTTTGTCTTTCTCTCCGTCCAGCTAATCCTTTCTATCCTTCGCCAGCACCATATTTCAAAGACCTCTCTCTCTCTCTCTGGGTTAGCGTCCACGACTCGCTCCCATATAAAGCAATGCTCCAAATGTAAACTTTAATCAGGCGCTTTCTTAGCTGTTTTTGATATGCGTGCTTTTAAGAGATGTTTATGTTATTAAATGCCTTTTTGGCCATAGCAATCCTCTGTATGATGTCAGGGGTGCACCTAGAGTAATCTGGTAATGATACTTCCCAAATATGTACATTTTTGAACTTGCGCTATTGTCGTATCTCTGATTACGATTGGGTTTCTGTATAAGTTTAACAAGCGAAAATTCTGAAATAATTACATATGATTAAGAGTAATATAAATAAAACAGGAAAAATAAAACGATATCTCTATCTAGCGTATGTTTTATTATTTATCAAAAATAATCTCTTAATTTAATTTGTAAATTACTTTTGTATGTAATTTTATGTCTTCAAACTCCTATGAGATTATCTTTAAAGTCCCTTCTTTCAAATAAAAAATAAATAATCGAAATCGTACGCGTGATAATTGTAAGTTGTTAGTACCAAATTGCAGACGGCGCTTTGCAACGGTAACTTCTACTATGTATGAGCTGTTTAAGATTGTTCACGAATGAACGGAACCCTTGGTGCGCGAGTCAGACTCGTAGGTACTTGGCCGGTTTTTTTATAAAACAATCTAATGAACTCTGGCAGCATTTCAGCAATCAAAGCCAACGGAACCCTTGGTGCGCGAGTCAGACTCGTACTTGGCCGGTTTTTTTATAAAAAAATCTAATGAACTCTGGCAGTATTTCAGCAATCAAAGCCAACGGAACCCTTGGTGCGCGAGTCAGACTCGTACTTGGCCGGTTTTTTTTATAAAATAATCTAATGAACTCTGGCAGCATTTCAGCAATCAAAGCCATGCTAGCGCGTTGACACACAGTTGAAGTTCCGGACTAGTGAAACTACCGAATGTATGTAATGTAATGTAGTAATGATTACATAAAGTACCCTCGATATATAACGGAATCAAAAACTCTAAAAATCGTATTCAACTTTTTTCCGGTGTTCAGAAATTTCTTGCTATTTGTAGTCATCATGAAACGTTCACCTTTACTGAATCCAATCCCACGTTAAGGGGCTCACAGCTCCCAATGACCTTCGATCTGTTACCGTCCGTTTTTTCGTGTTTTTTTTGGCCTACCATATTAACAACAAATAAATGTACATTTTTTTCCAAAAAACTCTCTTGCAAAAGTAGATAAAGTATTGAAGAACCGATTAACGTTTGTGGCATAAATATATATATTGTAATGACGGAGGAATATCAATTCAAAACTCATCAAAACTAGTCAAAAAGCGCGTGGAGTCCCTTAAGTAATGGTGGTGGTGCAGGTGGGTAACCTTCCCCGCAAACGTTCGGTTTCCGCGTACGGTTTTCGGATTCGGTTTTCGACTTGTAGCACTCGCAGGCGTTTACAGAACAATAATTATCGCTCTAGAGGGCTCTTTGTTGAAAAACGAATCCGGAAATCGTACTCGAAAACCGAACGTTTGCGCCCATGCAGCATTAAGCTCACCTCAACGTTCCCCACAAATATATCTTGACGCTGCGATTCCTAGTAACAAAGCCTACGCTTTGGTCTAGTTTTGTTAGGCGTTGTTTTGTTAGACGGGTTGGGTGAGGCGCATGAGCAGTGAGCACGTAAGGATTAACAGCCCTTATGTTTCCCGAAGAAGTAGATATACAAGTGTCTACGCTTTACTATTTTGTTAAAGTAACAAGTTATAACTAATTCCTGGTTTTTTCTTACAGACAGGTATTATATTGTCCTCGATATAACTCCGTTGTTTTATATCTTCCTACTTTCAACCAATAAAAGGTAAATAAATACTTGCACTGCCTATTATGGAATGTAATGTTTTTGCTCTTGTTTGTTCTCACGCATTATAATACAGCTTACATAAACATTAAAACATTATTTTCATCAACAATTCAAAGACACTGAAAAAGGATAAGTAATTTTTTTACAATGATAATCGTTTGTCTACTCATCCGATCCTTCCGTTTCTCCGATCCGATCGTTTTTTGTTATTTGCGAAAGCAAAAGCAAATATTCCTAGTCGGGATCGTTTCGTTAATTTCCAGTTCTTTATTAGGTATTGTTGACACTATATTGCTAATAGTCATTTACACTAGCCGACTGTTTAACTCTTTCCAAATTAAGGCCACCACAAATCACCTCTCTATGACATAAAGAAAGACAACAAAGTTTTGTCAATTATTTTCTTTGAAGTGTCATGACAAGATTCTGCAGTGACCTACTAAAGAAATTTGTACATATTAATGTGCCGTTAGTAAAAATATTAATAGTAACAATAAAACAAAGAAAGTAATTGTTATAACAACTGCAAATGTGACACTAATTTTATAAAAACGTTTTAGATCTCAATTCATTTATTTTATATTTGAAAAAGGCAGTCTTCGAATTTAATTAAACAGGTGCCAGATTAGAGAGCGTTTTAAACACATGTATGTTCTACTCCCGTTTCTCGTAGACATACTTTACCTCAGTTTTGATTAGGTAGTAAGTAGGTAAGTACATTACATTAATTGGATCGCGTAATAACATTACTTTTTGCTTTATATACAAAAACATGCTGTATTGTAGGTAAGTACTTGTAAACAATAAAGAATGACGCAAATCTCATAGGATATTGTTTCAATTACAAAGGCCATAATTTTTGTAGGTATCAGGTTATCTCACACGGATGGAGAACTTGTAGAACAATAATATATCGCATGACAATAGTAGGTAATATAATATTTAGACAATTCGTGGCGCCGAGTTGACACCTCGATAAAAAATGCATAGATTCATTGTTATTGTAACATATGAAATGTCTTCATAGAAGACGTAAATAACTAATGAGTCTAATGACGTATATAATAGTTATTAATCTTTGCAAATTTTACTCCTGGTCTTTGTCATCTAACCCCAATCGTCGTAAGAACTTAATAGATTATATAGAAGGTTTTTTCTGATATAGTAGGTCCAATAGTTTGACCCACGATGTGCTGATGCCGGGCCGTTCCAAGTAGGCTTTTAAACTAACCATTTAATAACGGTAGAACTCGTGGTAGGAACTTAACCGCTGCAAAACAATGTATTCTGTAATAAACATATCAAAGTATCTTCAATTTTGACATATATTTTTATTCCACCAGTTTCTGATATTAAATAATACCTGACTATAATCCTTATCTCGTTATAATTTGCAAAGATTGTATGACGTAGATATATGATGCAGCTAGCTGTAAAAAAAGCGGCCAAGTGCGTCTCGGACTCGCACATGAAGGGTTCCGTTAAATAAATTGCGGTTTACGATTTATGACGTATTAAAAAAAACTACCTACTCGCTCTCGTTCAAACCAATTTTGGGTGGAAGTTTGCATCATATATTTTTTTTAGTTTTATCATTCTCTTATTTTAGAAGTTACAGGGGGGGGACACACATTTTACCACTTTGAAAGTGTCTCTCGCGCAAACTATTCAGTTTAGAAAAAAAATATGTTAGAAACCTCAATGTCATTTTTGAAGACCTATCCGTTGATTTCCCACACGTATGGGTTTGATGAAAAAAATTATTTTGAGTTTCAGTTCTAAGTATGGGGAACCCCAAAAATTTATTGTTTTTTTTCTATTTTTGTGTGAAAATCTTAATGCGGTTTACAGAATACATCTACTTACCAAGTTTCAACAGTATAGCTCTTATAGTTTCGGAAAAATAAGGCTGTGACATACGGACGGACAGACAGACAGACAGACATGACGAATCTATAAGTGTTCCGTTTTTTGCCATTTGGCAACGGAACCCTAAAAAACACTATTTGCAGTGGCTCTATATAATGACACCGACTGTATTTCAATAGAGTTCGTGAGCACACCAGCACCGGGTATAGTCAGCGGCAAAAATTGTCTTGCCGGTGCTGTCAAGTAAGTTAATCCATAGGTAAATTAAGATTAAGATCATACTGACCCGATGTTTGTGCTTTATCCAGTTTTGTGTACACGGCCTTTAAATGCCATGTTGTTACAGAATTTAGATTGAGAGCGCTGGAACGCTTATGAGAGCGATTTTATTGCAAAACCGCGTCACGACTTTTGAATATTTTACTTTTAAAGGTGAGTGTTTATCAAATGATTGGCGCGCTTAGTAAATTTTGTAAACAATCCTTATTTATACATCGTGGATTATACAATCTCGTTTGTGAGCACTTGACGAACAAACTCACGAATATAATACTGATTACCTATTTATTATCTAACTAATTAAGTAGGTAGAAGATATGTTTGATTTGGCATTGAACAGTGAACAAGGGGACCCAGGGGTTTTATTTTCTGCCAACCAAAAAGTGCTGATAGCACATGCATTCACATGTTACCTAATGAGCATTTCATACCGAATGTTACATTACAGGTAAAAGCTCACAAAATAAACAAGAGCGTTTTAGCGAGCATTGCATTCTAGCGAAACGACAGTGAGTTTGCTTAGAGCTTTTTGCCGAGCCGAGCTATTTTATTATAGTTCCACAGCCATCCCTCTCCGCACAGCATTTACCTAGAATGATTGAAAATGTTCGTAGCGATGTTTGGCTCCATGATGCTTGGCTTTATTCGTGGTTCAGGTTGACAAATTTAATAACAACAACTTAGAAAAGTTGGAAAACCGCCGACATTTTCATTTCAAACTTCATTATCTCAAAAACGGCTGAACTGATTTTGTTGAAACGTAGCTAAGAACCATCTCGATCACGTCAGCTTTCCGATTAAAAACCACATTCAAATCGGTCCATTCGTTTAGGAGCTACGATGCCACAAAGAGACACACTCACAGACAGACAGACACACAGACAGACACACATATACACAGACACGTCAAACTTATAACACCCCTCTTTTTCCGTCGGGTGTTAAAAAACGGCGAATGCTGGATGTTCTGTTAGATGTGAATGCTCAAGTCTATCAACACCTTAAGGCAGCTTGCCCATAACATTCGGCAGTGCGGATTAGGTGAGCTGTCAGTCAGCTGTCACCGAGACAGTACTGACTACTGATTCTTTCTTTTCAATGAACGCTTGGATTTTAGACATTTACCGTCAATCAAATGCCATAAGTGAGGTTATAATTTCAATAATATACATAATTTTGTACGCGGTGGCGTTCCGGCGTTCTGGTTGCTACACGTGCGAAATTTTCTTCCTGCTAATTTATACAATTTTCGGTTGAAATTTTGGTGTTTGGTGGTGTAAATTTGTGTTTGGTGGTGGTATAACTACTATCCGGTAAGTGGGTGGATTGTTAGAGTAGTTTGGTGGAGGAAATGAGTGGGAATGAGCCCCCTGACGGGGGCGGTATCTCGAACGTCCCCATGGCTGGGGTGACCATGTCTACCCAGTCCGTGGATGTTCACGCTGATAAACGTAAGTGTGCTGAAGACAATTCCAATAGTTTAAATAAAAGAGATACTAGAATTCCCGCATCTGCGTCGATTCAGCACACCTACACAGTGCCAGAGTTTGCCCCGGGAACAAAATTAAATTATGGTGCAAATGACACGGGCCCATTCATAGTTCAGGTGGTCAAATCCGATGACTCATCCCCTGGGTCACCATTTAGAATACTAAAATTCGCACAACTAATGCACAAGTATTCTGTTAAGGGCATTATTAAAGGTGGTATTCATTCTGCTGGTCGCAGCCGGGTTACGGTACAATTTGAAAAATCTGATGACGCCAACCAATTTTTGATCCACTCGTTCTTTACAGACAATCTGCAGTATTCGTGTGCTATCCCAATGTATAGTGTAACACGTTCTGGTTTGGTGAGGAATATACCAACTGACTGGTCTCTGGAGGAGCTTGTGAATTCTATTGAGTGTCCCAATCATTCCAAAGTAATAAAGGCCCGTCGTTTAAACAGAAAGTCTACCACCGATGGTGTTACATCCTGGATCCCTACACAAACTGTTGCCCTCACATTCTTAGGTCAAAGGCTTCCGGAAAAGGTGTTCTGCTTTTATACATCTCTCCCTGTGGATCTGTATCGCCTCCCAACCATACAGTGCAACAAATGCTGCCGATTTGGACACATTAAAGCAAACTGCCGGTCTAATGCTAGGTGTTATAAGTGTTCCCAACCCCACGAGGGGGAAAGCTGCCAGGTGAAAGACGAAAATGGTACTTGCCTTTCCTGTTCAGGCCCCCATTTTGCCACAAACCCTTCTTGTCCTGAGCACGCTAGACAAAAGAGCATCAAGCTTGTTATGTCGGAGGAAAGCATCTCATATTCTGAAGCATCTCGCCGTTTCCGTGCCGTTCGACGTACCTTTGCCGACTCTACCCGCCCTACAGTTTCACCATCCCCAGTCCCTAATTCCCAATCCTTCACTCCGGTCTCTCCCCAATCCCAGCATCCTCAGTCGACATCTTACAGGAAGACAGTTTTGATCCCCCGTCGTCAGGCTCCTGTCCTAGACAAAGGATATGATAAAGCGGCCCATAATGACATTACCAGCACTCCACAATCCTCTCAGCCTGATGGATGCTGTTTAAATCCAAGAACGTCATCACCATCAGATGACAATCTGATGAGAATACTAATATCTGCTCTGATGAATTTCTTCTCGAGGTTTTCAGACACACTACCGAACAACGTCATGGATATGTTGCACCAGCTCATGAGTACTCTTGATTCTTTTAATGGCTCCTACAGCCACTCAATGGAACTGTAGAAGTATTCGGCATAAAAAAACTGAAGTAATTTCCCTAATTAATAATTACAATCCTGTTTTACTAGCTATCTCTGAGACATGGTTGAGGCCTGGCTCCCAATTTAGGGTGCCTGGTTTCTCTTGTCTTAGGGATGATAATGATGATGGATGGAATGGATGTGCCATACTCATTAAACGTACCCTTCCCTTTTCCTTGATCCCCATCCCCCCCCATTCAGCAGGGTTTAATATAGTGGCCTGTAAAGCTTTAAATTTAACTTTTGTTTCGCTGTACATTCCTCACCCAAATATCCCTATTATTTCTGAGCTTGATTCTATTCTCTCCCTCCTCCCTGGTCCTTTGGTTGTAATGGGCGATTTTAATTGCCACCACACCATGTGGGGTTCTGCCTCTTGTGATTCAAACTCTTCTCGTCTCATAGAGGTTTTTGATAACATTAACTTATGCCTGCTGAATGATGGGTCTCCTACCCGAAGAACATCTCCTCTCCAAAACAGAAGCTCTGTTGATTTAACTCTGGTCTCTCCTAGTCTGGCTCCCCGCGTTGTTTGGGAAACCCTCACGCTGTCGCATGGTAGTGATCACCTTCCCATCTTAATCTCTCTACCTTCCGATGTGTCCATCCCTGTAAGTTCGCCCTCTCCCCTTCTTAAGTATAGACTGGACAAGGCAGATTGGCCTGCATTCTCTGTTTTCGTTTCTAATGAAATAAACTTGCTTCCTTCAGTTTCAGAAGATAACTACCTTTCTTTATATTTCAAATTCATTTCTATACTATCTAAGGCAGCAGACTCTTCTATGCCTCTTAAAAATTCTGCCCAAGGTAAACTTTCTTCTCCTCCTTGGTGGGATGCCGAATGCACGGCAGCTATTAAAAAGCGTAATGAAGCTGAAGGCTCCTTTGCGGGCGATCTGTCTAGCTATGATCACTACCTTCACTTTCAATCTACCAACGCCCGTACTAAACGTTTGCTGTCCACTAAAAAACGCCTCGGGTGGACGCGGTTCTGTGAAAGCTTGTCTCCCCGAACCCCATCTACTTTGGTTTGGAAGAACATAAAGCGGTTCCGTGGCTCTATGTCCGCAACCAACATCTCATCGAATGACCCCTCTGCTTGGCTTGATCCTTTCCTGGATAAACTAGCACCTCCTTATGTTCCTTTTGAGGATGCCTTGCCATCTTTCTCTCCTGTTGCACCTTCGAATGACAGGATGGATGAGCCTTTTTCATCATCAGAATTATATTCCGTATTAGAGCATCTTCAGGATTCCTCACCAGGTATAGATGGGATCCCCTATTCGTTTATAAAAAAATGTTCTGAATCTTCCAAAGTATTTTTTCTTTCTATTATCAACCAGATATATTTTTCAGGAACTATACCATCTACTTGGAAAAGTCAGATAATTATCCCCATTCTAAAACCCGGCAAAGACCCTAGCGATCCTTCAGCATATAGACCTATCGCCCTTTCGTCTGTACTAGCTAAGATTCTGGAGCATCTGATTAAAAATAGGCTCGAGTGGATTCTAGAAAGCCGTGGAATTTTATCTGACTCTCAATTTGGGTTCCGCAGAGGAATGGGAACAATAGACAGTTTAAGTATTCTTACGTCAGACATTCGACTGGCGTTTTCTAGGGGTCAGCATGTAGTGGGTGTATTCCTTGATGTAACGTCAGCCTATGACAATGTCCAGCTTCCGCTACTCAGGCAGAAAATGCATCAGCTGAGTTTGCCGGTAAGAATGGTCAACGTCATATGTAACCTATTTATGGATCGCTCCATCTGTGTCCGTCTCCAAGGCTCCTTGCTTCCTCCCAGAACTATATGGAAAGGTCTACCGCAGGGATCAGTTTTGAGTCCTATTCTATATAGTCTTTATACTGCTGATCTTGATAAATCTGTCAACTGTTTCTGTGACATTCTTCAATATGCAGACGACATTGCTCTATACTATGCCTCCGATTCTGCTTCAGAGTGTTCAGTTGCCTTGAACTCGGGACTTAGTTACTTGAATGCTTGGCTCTCGGATCATGGTCTCTCTTTGTCGGCTTCCAAAAGTTCTGTTGTCGTATTCACAAGAAAACGACGCATCCCAGACATTGACATAGTACTTGGTGACGAGATCATCCCAGTTTCTAATTGTGTGAAGTTTTTGGGCCTTTATTTGGATGCCCGATTAACTGGCATCCCCCATCTAAATTTTATTAGGAATAAATGTGAAAAAAGCGTTAACGTTTTGAGGGCTCTATCGGGGGCATGGTGGGGCTCACACCCTTTTTCGCAAAAGCTCTTGTATAACGCCATTATTCGGAGTCACTTTGACTATGGGTCTTTTCTGCTAGAGCCTTGTAGTAAAATAGCCTTATCTTATCTAGACAAGATACAGTCAAAATGTCTTCGTATCATCTGTGGAGCTATGAAGTCCTCTCCCATCAACGCCCTCCAGGTAGAGTGCTTAGATCCTCCCCTGAGACTAAGGAGACAGCTTCTTGCTGATCGTTTTTTCTTCAGAGCTGCCCAATCCTCTGATCATCCATTGATGTATCGTATGAATAGCCTAGCAAATGTAATTCCTTCTTCCAAATATTGGACGCACAAAGATCTCCCATGCCTTATTAAGAGTTTCGAAAAATTGTCTGAAGCTCCTCTCCTTCTGACGACTCCTGGTAATCCAATTTTCCACATTTCATATGATGCCCTCATATATCGCCCTAATGTTATTTTCTCCCTAGGATTAAAGAAATCATCTCCAGGGGCCAATAATGATTTCTTGAAAATATTAGCTGAAAAATGGGATGGTTGGCTTCATATTTTTACGGACGCCTCCAAACTAACTAGGGAGGGGTATGTAGGTTCTGCTGTTTGGATTCCTCAATATAAAATAGTTTTAAGTTATAAAAGCCCTCCCCCTACTTCAGTTTTTACTGGAGAAGCCATTGCTCTTTATGAAGCTATTTCTTTTATAGAATCCCACAAAATAGCTAAAGTAATTATTTTCTCGGATTCCCTTAGCTGTCTTCAAGACCTAGTTAAATGCCCTCTTCGGTCGAGAGATAATCTCTTAGTGACCCTTAAGTCCCGTGAGGTACTCCATCGGTGTGACTCCCTTGGCTTAGAGGTAGTGCTGGCATGGGTCCCAAGCCACTCCGGTATTGAGGGAAATGAGCAGGCTGATGCCTGTGCTAAACAGGCTATTGATATTGGCTGTACTTCTCATTCTGGCTGCCATAGTCAGGATTTGCGTGCTTCTGCTAAGACCCAGTTAACTGAACATTGGTCAGAGGAATGGAACATTACTCGCCTTTCCAAGGGACGGCATTATGGTGGAATTCAGCCAGACCTTCCTGTGAGACCTTGGTTTTTTAAATTTCAAAAAGCTAGCAAGACCGTAACCTCAACCATAATCCGACTGCGACTGGGCCACATCTGCTCCCCATCCTTTCTTGCTAAAATCAGAGTTCGTGACCACTCTTTATGTGAATGTGGCCTGGAGGAGGGCACTGCAGATCATATTTTTTTCAACTGTCCCAAAACTTCATCTTCCCTATATGATGTCCTTCCTGACTATATTCAACGTCCTGTTAACCTTAGTTATATCCTCTCTTTTGTTAATACGTCATTTGTATACATTCTAGCTAAATTTATTAATAAGTTCAAAATTAAACTTTAGTTCTACTACCTACTACCCCTATTTTAATTTGTAAACTTAGCAAACTCTGTGGGTTTATGGTTATAATAATAAAAAAAAAAAAAAAAAAAAAAAAACCAACTGACCATGTGTATGTTGTAGTTAGTCTAACATTGTGTTGTCCTTTGTTTTAGATTTTTCAACCGATCAAATCTTACACCTTTTGGACCTGGTCTTTAAAGATATTCGTGTAGCCTCCAACCTTGACGCTGGCCAAATTGTCCCACTGGACAGGGGCCATAACAAGCAAAAATCGATCGAATGAACGCTTGATTGGCGCGGGATACTGCATACGCTTCCGCGCCAATGTTATACTATTACGCAAATATAATACTGATTATACCGACAAGTAAGGATATCTGGACAGAATGTATATAAATTACAACATTTCATCCATCGTGATATCGTGAGCCAATAGTAATTACTGGTAGCTATAGTCTAAAAAAAGTAGGTACCTATTCAGATCAGAAATCTAAGTGTCAATTATGTTTTGTTTCACGATATGCTAGCTCTAAGCTTTACAACAACACTAACCATCAAGATGTCTAGACATTACGAAACCCGCATTTGTTTTCCCTGCCAGTTCAGATTAATGTGAAACCAGCATCACCCAGGAAATTGCAGGAGCGTTTCGTAACCAATTCATCCCAAACGGATTATCGCGACTCCCGATAACGAGGTGCCGGCTCGTGACGTTTGAAAGGGAACCGCGATCGTACGGTCACGATTCGCGTTCGATTTTCGAAAATGTTAACTAGCTGCGTGGGCGCGACGAAAGTGAACGCGAGATTATGAACGGCGCTATTGTTCGGGAACAGGTGGCGACGTTTGGGAGTTCCGTTCTTCTCACGATGAACTTGCGTAATGTTGAATTGATTGTCTTTTAGGATATTTCGCTGATAGAAGATACCTACATTTTATGTTGGTTCATATTGTTCGGATGCATATTGATTTTGTTGACCGGTTATAGCGCGATGGCATACAAACTTTACGAGCCGCCTTTGGGTGGGTTGCAGCCGGGGGGCATCGTGGTAGAATGCTAGCGATCCCATGATGCCCCCCTTAACGGCAGTGAGGGTCGACGCCGCAGAGTGGTTTAGTGGGTATTACCTCATAAGGGTGAGTCCCACATACCCCCTGGGCCTTCCCCGTGTTCGTTAAATTCTGATTGTATGGAATGTTTGACAAGTTTCATGGAATGACAGCTGCCTGCGCGATATTTAACGTGGATTGGTCTGTAATCATAAGTTGGTACAGTTCCCGGCAAACAACTTGAACATGCGGGAAGAAGTGGGGGGGCAGCTCGCACGTACAATTCGCCTTTGCGCAGGCAAGGTCATTTGCGCACGAAGTTTGCCGTCTACTGTACCCACACTTAGTAAGCGGTCAACGTAGGTTATTTATGCCTGCAACTGAAAGGAAAGGAGGGATTCGCTGAGTTAACCGGGAGAGACATTTGTCAGGCAATCCATTGACTCCTGTCATGCAGAGCAGATAATAGGGGTACTTCACTTCCCCAGTTGCCCTTCCACACAAATATAATATAATAATGGGTAAATTCTGTATGTTAACGTTAACTATGACTTCATGCAGCAGTCCATATAGAACTGTCAAACTTCCCGGACGAAGAGTATTTAACGAACTCTTACGATTACCCACACGATCTGAAACAACCGGTCCACAAGATTTATCACTTTATCAGCAATAAGTCAGTCAATGTTGATAATTTATGAGTTGACTACTGACTGAAGCTCCATTGACGTAAAACGTGATTACACAGCCTTACATAAGTAAGGTTAGTTACTTATATATATTTGAATACTCATTAATTTTGCAACATTTTCTCTATACATGATCAACACAAAACATTCTCAACTCAAACTCATTTATTGCACTCATGTTAGTATACAGTTCTATATTATTTATTATATTTATTAACCAAATATATAAAAAACTTATTCTAAAACATGTCCCTGCAAAACTGTTTGAACAGTTTGCCTGCAGGTAAGTCTCTTTTATGCTTAATATACATATCATAATAATAACATCGTTTTTAATCCTATTTTATACTTAAATGCTAACTTATTAATCTTGTTATAAATATGAGTGTGATATGATAACGCTTGCTTGCAAAATAAGCAAGCAAGCAGTTACTTAAGTGTAGGTATGCAGTAGGTGTTTTTTTAGTGCTTTTTTAAATTTATGTTTATTTGGTTCATTTCGGATGTCTTCGGGTAAAGTATTTAAGAAGTACGGAAGTCTCTTGGCTAAAGTACGGTCTCCAAAATAGTTATCAACCCGAGGTTTTTCATACTTACCCGCGGACACCGACCTTGTGCTATATTTGTGTTCTATCGGTATTGGGCTATGTACTCGATTGCTATGATTGTTAACTGCTAAAAGGTATTTATGTTTTAGGCTAACCGGAAGTATTTTACAGATTTTAAATAATTTTGAATAATCGCCCTTGCAACTGTTTTTTGTTTTTTTATTTACTAGTAATTTTAAGAATCTAATTTGCAATGCTTCAAGTTTGTCTATGTAAGATTTGAATGTAAGTCCATAGCAATCAAGGGCATATCCCAGCACCGAGTCTACTATAGCAAAGTACAGACATTTTAGTATATTGCTTGGTACTTTAAAGCTAAGGTGGTAAAATTTTCCTAGGAGTAATCTTAATTTACTACAAATATAGTTAATATGTTGTAGCCAGGAAAATGTAACATCAACCTTGACGCCAAGATATGTAACACAGTCTACCTTTTCAATATGTTTGCATTGGCAATTATTTAAACTATTATGAAGACAAGTAAAACTATGGGTTAGTATAAGTGGTGAGGTTTCAGCTATTGACAAATAAGGTGATTGAATAATGAGGAATTTGGTCTTATCTGTATTTAACACTATACCATTATCATGGGACCATTTAACGACTGCGTCTATATTCTATTCATGTCCTTATAATCGTTGTTAACATGCAAAAAAACTCAAAAGGTGTTACATTAAGAATATTGTAATTGCAAAACAAAAATGTAAACTGTCAGGTACGCTTACGGGTATTCATTACAGTTTTTGCGAAATTAAGTTATAATTTCCTCAGACTTTTACGTTCACCGATCCGACCCGGCCGACTTAATCTGACAGTATTACTATTTCTTCACGTCGACCCGATTAAAACATGTCCCTCAATGAGCAAATGTTTTTGATAAAATCGAACGCAAAACAGCCGATAATGTACAATGTAAGTATGTACATTGTACATTATCGGCTATTAGAGTTCCGTACCTCAAAAGGAAAAAACGGAACCCTTATAGAATCACTTGTCTGTCTGTCAACCCAAGACCCTTTATCTCGGGAACGCGTGGAGGTATCGAGTTCAAATTAAAACCATATATTCAGAGCTACAGTCCCTTGAAGCTGTGAAAAAATCAAACTTAAAGTAAAAAAAAAATACGGCCGTTTATGCCGCAAAAAACGTATAATTTCGAAACTCTCAAGGGAATCAAATTTTGTATTTTGTATTTTCTGTTAAGTAATACCTATTGTCGTATACTATACCTACAAGTAAGTACAGGGAAAAATCTGAAAACGATACATTTGTAATTTTGTACGGAACACTTGGTGGGCGACTCCGACTCGCACTTGTCCGTTTTTAGGGTTCCGTACTCAAAGAGTAAAACGGGACCCTATTACTAAGACTCCGCTGTCCGTCCGTCCATCCGTCCGCCCGTCTGTCTGTCACCAGGCTGTATCTCACTGATACCGTGATAGTTAAAGCTGATATTTTCACAGATGATGTATTTCTGTTGCCGCTATTAACAAGTAACAACAAATACTAAAAACACAGAATAAAATAGTATTTTATAGATAATGGTACGGAACCCTTCGTGCGCGAGTCCGACTCGCACTTAACCGGTTTTTTTATTTTGCAACAGTGGCAAACAAGCATACGGTCTGCCCGCGATTCCAGAAGTATCACAAGCGCGTTGCCGACCCTTTAAGGATTTGAGGTTTTGTTGTGTTGATAGCTAGAGACGAATGGCTCCCTCACTCTCAACACAACAAACACGACCGCTTTAGCCTAGTTGGTAGTGACCCTGCCTACGAAGCAAGAGGTCCTGGGTTCGAATCCCGGTAAGGGCATTTATTTGTGTGATGAGCACGTATATTTGTTCCTGAGTCATGGATGTTTTCTATGTATTTAAGTATTTATTTCTCTATATAAGTATCTATATCGTCGTCTAGTACCCATAGTACAAGCTTTGCTTAGTTTGGGACTAGGTTGATTTGTGTAAGATTGTCCGCAAATATTTATTTATTTATTTATTATCCTCGCTCGTGAGCTCTAGCATATCATTATCCATCCAGCCCATTTTTGTATATTTGTAATAAGTGTTTCACTTATTAGGTTATCTCAGATCTTCATCTTTAAATTGAAGAGTTACCCTCTTGTCGGTGGAGTTTTAGAGTTCGCTACCGGGGTATAAGTAAAAGGTTGTTCTTTACGGTTTAGTTATAAAGTATATTATGAAAACAGGTTATGTGCGTACACTGTGACCCTTGAGTAGCGACTGGCACTAGGGCTACGGCGGGGTCCGCGCGTTACCGTCTCAGTCCACATGATGCGAGCACTTAAGCCTCGCGATATGAGCCGAGCAGGCGCTGTCGTTATAGAGTATTTTCCACTTCTTTCGGTCGTACGCCAGCCCCTTGACTCGCCGATACGACACGATACCAGCTTTTTCCTGGTAACCTCCAGATAACCCTCTCAAATCCAAATGCATATAAAAAGCTTCACATGAGTCCATTCGAGGTTAGGCGGCGACAGTCGTAGCAAGTATCAAATTCCCAACAGGCAACATGTTCAGAGCGAATACACAGTTAAGGTTAAACGTTAAAGGCTCTAGTAATCTCCGTATCTGTATAGAAAGTCACTGGTTCTATCTACGGCTCTGAGCTCAAGTTAACAGTATCTTAACATGCAGCAGTTCCGGAAGAAATGAACCACTAGAGAGCATTTCCGCATTAGGGCGGAACTGATAAATGGGAAAACTATGAAACAAATAAATCAAGATAACTACTTAATAGGTGCTTTATGTAACGATCCCGAATGAGAATAGGGAAATCTAAATAAGGTACCGGAGAAATTTACTGTCTTACAAAATAATAAGCGATGCTAGTGATTTTGTTGTTGTGACTTGTGAGCGTTAACAGTTTTATTGTAGGACTGATTGGTTTTAAGAAAAAAAGCGACAGATTTGGTGAAGCGATGGTTCTCGCCAGATTTATGATTTAACTACGTGAATTTATAATAAGAAGAACAAGTTGTTTTTTCAAATATGTGTATGAGTACACTTGAGTTCCGTTTCATTGAAATAACTGGTTTTTGTATTAAAATTCGCGTCAGGTAGCGTGTTCTGACTTCCAAGAAGAGTTCGCAACATACTTAAGTGACCGTTGGATTCGCCATACCCACACTCGTTTCGGCACGAGTGAGCTCCATGTGGACTCTCTTCTCTTATAATAGCTTGAAGATGCGTCATGCAGAGTATGTTGGGACGTGACGTGAGATTGAGTCCCGAATTTAGCCTAGGGTTTTTGAATTTGGAACTCACGTTGGTTTATTACACATTAATAGGAACACGGAACCAAAACAATGCTTAGTGAGAATTAGAAATACATTTCCAGGAGAATTAGTCCAATCAGGTTGCGTGCGTCAAACTATTCTATAACAACTTATACTGTTCGAGTAAATTTCGCCTTTGACAACTGGTAGGGAATTTTAACAGAATCTGCCTAAATAAATATGGCAGACAGGTTTACAAATGAAATGTATCATTAATAATAAAAAATAAAAAATAAATAATAAAATTGATTTATTTCAGGCAAAGACCCATATTTTAACACAAGGAAACAAAAGCAATAATAATAATAAAACAATCGACACAAACACTTACTTAATATTACATATTTGCATATTTGCAACACTGGGCAAAGATCATTACCTTATTTGGCCAGTGATGATCTTTACCCAGTGTTTTGTCATCGGGCAGTCCAGGCGCTCAGCAAACATATTCAGGATGGTGTTAGAACTGCCGCGCACTCTGCTCAACAGAGACGCAACTCTCTTCCTTCTGATGGCGTGGAAGCCATCAGTGTGCGCCTCTGCGAACATACCCGACGCGCTACAGTGTCGCGGCAGTTTCATCAGCATCCTGAATACGTTATTATATTGGACCCTGAGCGTATTGTACGTGCGCTGCGTATGACTCACCCACAGGCTGCTGATGTAGAAGGTCTGGCAATAAGCCCTATACAATGTGACTTTAACTTCTTTCGTGCACCGAGCAAACCTGCGGGCTATCATGTTGCCTCTTACGGCCAAGGCCCTCCTCTCTCTCTCTATATCCGTATCATCTCTCAAGTCCGGCGTGACCATATGCCCCAGATATTTAAACTGGTCTGCCACCTTTAGAGCAACGCCGCCCAACACTACCGGAGGCACAACTGTCGGGTTATATTTACTTGTTTTAAATATAACAACTTCACTCTTTTTAGAGTTGTACCTCAGGCCATGTTGCTCTGCATAGCTCTCGCATTTGCTTACCAGCTGCCTTATTGCATTGATGGAGGGACCCAGCAGCACCATGTCATCAGCGTAGCTAATGTTATTGACACTGACACCGTCAATATGACATCCCACATGCGTACTGCTGAGCTCCTCGATCAACTGGTTAACATAAAGGTTGAACAGAATAGGCGACGATAGCCCCCCTTGTCTGACACCACACTGAAGCTTATACTCTTCGGACATTGTATTCATCCATCTCACATGATTGACCTGGTTACCATACCAGTATTTTAAAAGTGTAACACATTCTGCTGGCACGGTCGTACGGCTTAGTTTTTGCCACAACAGATGGTAGGCAACCAGGTCAAACGCCTTGGACAGGTCCAAGAAGCAGGCATAAACCGGTGTTTTCCTGTCCTTGTAGTACCCGACAGCCCGCTTAAGACACACAATCGCCGTTTCCGTGGACAAACCGGGTCTAAACCCAAATTGTGCATCATGCAGTTTTATGTGAACTTTAAGCTGTTCATTAAGCAGGCTATCGAGCACCTTAGAGGCAATAGTAGCTAGTGATATGGGTCTATAGTTTGTGATGTCAGACACGTCCCCCGTTCTGTTCTTGGGTATAGGTACAACAACCGTCCTCATGAGATGATCCGGCAGATACGCATGTCGCAGGCACAACGTAAAGAACATAGCCAACACGCGAGGAAGATGGACTCCAGCATATTTGAGATGTTCAATGCTGAGACCATCGTGCCCCGGAGACTTACCGCGCTGCATAGCCTTAATGACCACTGCCACATCTTTGGCAGATATTCTAACGGTACTGCCTCCCACAATGGTCCCACCATCAAAAACCTCCTGCGGTCCACTTACAAGAGGTGATTTTACTGTGAACAGCTCTCTAAAGTTGTTGGCTATGTCCTTCGAATCAACCACGCCACCGATGCTCACAGGGACCCCGGGTCCTACGTTAAGTTTCTTGGTGTTCTTCCAGAAGCCTTTGAAGTCCTTCGCCGCATGGTTCATTGCTAGGATGTCTGCTTTTATTTGAGCCTGCCTATCCTGACACCATTGCAGCTTGGACTTAAAAAGCCGCCTACTCTGACACATGACTTCATAGATAGGGCCCGAGGAGGGCTTCCCAACTTCTACCCACGTTAGGAATTTTTGCCGCGCCTCCCTGTGAGCACAAGCTACGTGTCTATTCCACCCCACAATATATCCCTTCTTCCTTTTACATTTATTTTTCTTGCTTGACCGCCTGGCTGCGTTGGTAATAATATCAATTATTTCACTATACAATTTGTCCAATACTAATCTATGTTCTAAGATACTACACATACTATCAGCACACAACATTAACTCAGGGGGAAAGTGCAACCCCTTCAGTCGATCATGACAAAGGTTATGATACATTTCAACCTGATCACCCTGCCTATCTCCCCAGATTACACCGTCCTGGGGTGGGGTTTGTTTATTATTATTTTTAATAGGCACGTTACCTATATCACATTCAATGACTAGCGGCAGGTGGTCGGACCAATACACGTCTTGTTTCACCCAAACATTTAATACGGTATCCCGAGCGGATCCTGTGACGATGCAGTGATCCAGCCACCTGTTACACCCATGTGCCTCACTCACGAAAGTGTATGTACCAGATGACACACCTAGCCTCTCTAAGTCAATACAATACCAGTTCTGATCCGCACAAAATTGTACTAACTCATTATAAAATAGCTCTTTCGGATGCGCGTTAAAGTCGCCAAGTACATACACCATTTCCGTGTCTGCGTTTTCTTCCATAATTGCATTTATTTCCCCTAAGCATTCCGTAAAAATAGGCAAATTATCCACCAAATTAACTGGCATGTAGACACTAAAAATTATCATACATTTATTATTTAAAGATATTTTGATGGCCGACAACCGTACATTGTCACTTTTAAGAACAGTGACCGCCTGAAATGCACTCTTTCTCCATAGTATAGCGACACCCCCATGTGGTCGGCCCGTTAGTACTCCTGCTTCGGTGTCCACTGCAGAGGTGCCCGTACACGCAAAGTCATTGTGAACCGAGCCAAGCAGCGGCAGGTCGTGTTGTAACAACCAGGTCTCCTGTAATGCTATAATGTCCGCCTCTAAACACAACGACCTTACGCCCTCAATGGATCGTTTTAAAGATTTACAATTGAAGCTAATTAATTTACACACTGACAAATCAGCTGTAGTGCAACTCATATTTAGTAGGTATGTATTAAGGTTGATATTAATATCATTATTATCTTGGTTACTTATTTATGTGGCTGATTTTTGAACACACGTCCACTTCATCTTAATCGGGCTTACTTTGGTAGCAATGCGTTTTATCGCGAGGTGTCCCTGACCTAGGACCCACCTTAAATTGACCGGGATATGTACGGTGGACAGTGTTACTGCGGCTGTCCAATTCAATTGTAATGTGGAGCCAGTTCCCGCGAGGATGACCGTCGATACATCAACGATCCCTCAATACAATAAAGGGTACGCAACTGGCTTTTGACTCCGCTGCAGTCGCAGGAGTCCATAGGCTGCAAAGCTACATAAATGGGTATTTCACAACAGTGAAAATAAATTGTTGTTTCATTAGCAACAGATAAACATTACGCAAATACTCGGAAAGTATCAAGCTTTCATTTATGTTTGCTATTTTAAGATTTTCTATTCATAAAAACTAACAATAAGTACGTTGTTTGATTGTGACGTCACAATATAGTAATCCCTGATAATTCCATACTAACGGAGCGCTTTTGACGTTTCATAAAAACAAGCTGATTTGACTTTTGTCAAATACCGAATTGCTTACCATCAGGCAGGTGTAGGTATCCTTTGGCCAACGCCGTGGGATAAAAAAATGCGTTGCAACCAAAACATGCCATAACCATAAACCATAAAAATACCAACATCAGCGAATAAGTATTACGATTATGACATTTTATGACGCAAAGCAAACCTTCATAATTGAAAGTAAATATTTTTTCACATAGTAAAATTTTTAGATACAATTTCACCAATTTACATTCTTAAAAATTTCACTTTCATGCTTACACTCGCTGTTAGCAGTTATTACGGTTTGATCCGTCGGTGTCAAAGATACGTGTACACTTTTGCACCTTATTGCGTTTGTAATAAGGCGAAAGCTGTATACATATATATTTGGCGTTGACTGTTCGAAAAATAAGCGCCGCGAAAAATGGTTATGGCTCTTTTATTTATGTCCGGTCCGTTCCATTGTGGAGTGATTGTTACCCATGTGAAGCATGCGTATTTTGCGATCGTCATTTGGAATAGTGATGGCATATTATTATACGAATACGGAGTTGATTTATTTGGCCACGTCTGATATGAGTGACTGCGAAAGCTGGACGTTGTTATTGTGATAAATAAGGTATGCAATTTCACCTGCTTTGTATACTTACACATAGATCCGTAGATGTAGGTATTATGAATAATCTAACTAACGCTTGACGCTAAATGCGCAATGTGAAAGCAATTTCGAATAAATTCTTGCTGACACTTGCAATAAATCTGCATTATCAGATCAAAGTTACGCAACCGAGATCCTTATTAATAGGAAATTGACAAATATGTAAGTTTAGTTTAATAAAGTCGTATGCCTACTGTGTCGAAGTGGTATAGGTAATTCTCACATATTAAAAATAGATGGGGGAAAAGTTATTATTCTTAACACAAATAATTGTAAAGCATATAGATATTCCCAGTAAGTAAGTTAACTGGTAATAACTGAGGTTTTTCTCCAACAGTGAAAGTGGATGTGACCATTTAGGATCTGCTAGAAAAAAGGCCTGAGGCATTAGTCTTACATATAATTACAAGAGCTGAAATGAATTGTGTATTTAATAAAGTTTCACTGGAGTGTGCTTTAGAGAACCATAAATAATAATAATAATATACTTAGTGCATATTATCATTTATCATATTACATTCATATTATCGAATATTCATTTATTGGTCGTGTAGCTCAGTTGTATGCAAATGTGTTTTTAACTCGATATTCGACGTTATTATACGCAAGATCGACAGAGGCTTCCAATCATTATGTTCTCGATTCATTATTTTATCTCATTGATGAATCCGTAAAGACTACTCTATGCCTTTAATCGCATTACATAATTTAAATCGATCGTTATAGCCTCATCATTGTAAACATCGTGTAATTTTAGCGGATCTAATGCGGGCTAAGTCACCTCCCACTTAATGCTATATTTTCACTACCAACGTTTAACTGCACGTCCTCCTTTTAATTTGCATGTCAGTTAAGCCAATACAGTTTTGTAATCAATTTATTTCGCGTTTTGTAACATGGTGCGAGAACTGTGCCTTCATTTTGCAACTAAAAGGTTCAGTTCAATTTGGTACCAATCACATCTGGATGTTACGTCGCTCTCACGCACATGGCTATGCGCATGCGTAAGAAGGAGCACTTACCTACTAATTTAATAATATTCACTTAAAGGTACGAACTCAATGCCTCAAAGTTGGTTAAAGTATCAGCCTAAGAAGAACAGAGGCGAAAAGAACCTTTACGCTAAAGCGTTCTATACACCTATCAATTTGTCACATTAACAATCGCCTTCAAAGTGAATGAATAAATAGTTTGCCGTCTCTTTCCATCTCATAGCTGCGTCTCTAGATTGTTGTGACAAATTGCTAGGTGTTTAATGGCCTTAAGCGCGGAGAGTGTGTGACATATAAAATAAAATAAAAAAAAATAAAAAAAAAATATTGTCGCAAAAAAACACAAAATCACAAAATCGAACACTGATGTAGATACTTATATAAAACAACACAATGCAGAAAATAAATGATGCGACAATAGGCTCGGGGCTCAGCGTTTGCTGCTAGCCTGTCGGCTATACAGCGCTGTTTTTCAGCCCGCACCTACAACACGGGATACAATATAATTAATAGCTAGCTGCAAGGGGAACATTCGCATTACTCGTAATGAACTTTTACTTTTAAAGACTAAATCATGCAATGCTAGTTGAAAAATAAATAAATATATATTATAACTTAGTATTACAAGTATATAAAAAAAACAGGTCAGTAACATTGAGTATTCCGTCCGGCAATGGAGTACCAAGTGGTTGATTTGCATATATGAGTATCAAGTATCTTAAAATTCGTAGGTTATTCCTAACGTATGCACAATCATGGACACCCTAAAAGAATGAGATGGAAGAATACGTGACGTCATTTAAGGTAATTTTTTCTTGCTTCAAACGACTGTCCGGTATGCCATCTCCAGTGCATATAAGCTTTTTGTCTAAAAGGTCTAAATCAGCCACCTCAGACCAAGAAAAAAAGAGTCTAAGAGTCAGTCTCTTGGTCTGAGTCAGCCACACGATGACGACGAATTCATTACATCAAAAACGCGCCCCGGAATTCGGACCTATCTTTGTGTAAACATCACATTTATGTGACGAAATCGCAAGTCTGTACTTAGGGCGAAACTTTCCTTCAGCACACGATACACATGACTTTCGATAACTCCTTTCGCTTATTATTTTGATAGACGGGACAATACGTACGTTGTTGTGAACAGAAATAAATGGGCAATTGTAGGGTAGGTCTTTGGCCAGCCTAACATGGCGAAGAAAGTCTAAGTCGGGACCGCGCCCGATAATGTAATAACTCAAGCAGATCTGGAATCGACACATTGGATATTTATAGCAGCACGAGTACATCGTGGGAGCGAACTATGAGGGAAATCACCAGTAAAAGTCATCTCGGCATTACGTGGAGCAAGAAGCTATAGATTTCAATTTCAACAAACGGAGGGTATTTATTTATGTTAAAACTGAAACTGTATACTCGTATTTGTGTTATTTTTTAACTATGCTTTCCTCATCAAATTTAACAAATCACACTTACTTATTTACAGTCAAGTAAATTTAAACACGTAAGTTTTTCGCTCTTACCACAATGACAATAAGGGATAAAATAAAGTTTAAGTATTGTACCTGATTAACTTACTTGCCCATGTAAACAATAATCCGTAAGCCCACTCCCAATACACCGATGTCTCATGACAACACGATTAAATGCATGGCAGCAGGTCGAGAAAGTTGTGCTGAGCAAGAATCGGAAGAATGTCGCACTTAAAATTGGCCGAATGTTTGAAAATTCCTTCACTTCCGCTCAAAATTTGAAGGGTCGGTATATTTACGTCATGTGACAACAGTACGAGACACGTGGCATCATTTAGCCCTTTAATCGTAGCGAGAGTAAACCTAAGTCTGTCAGTCCTGAAATGGCCGGAAGTACTTGGCAGACGGTGCCAAAGTTGGCCACCTTTGTAAGTGCGATATAAGTCTGATTCTTGCTCAGCACAACTTTCTCGACCTGCTGCCAAGCATTTTATCGTGTTGTCATGAGACGTAGGTGTATCGGGAGATTTGGGAGTGAGCTTACGGGCTATTAGATGAATCAGTTTCTGGAAGGTAAAGAGGGTGAAAGTATGTATATTTGTTTTCAGTTATAATATCTTGATTGAATCCTGAATTGAGCTTGTCTGTTATTAAACTCTCACGCTGGTTCATCCAGTAAATGTTAGATTTGGTATCTTAATTACCGCAATTAACAATATTTTATTTGTTTTCAGGTACTGTTCCACCAGTCGTTCATTTATAATGCGAGTTACAAACGGTGCAGATAATGTAAGCAAAGATCACGGTTAAATCATGGTGCTAAATCATATAGACGAGTTCTACTTTGAGCAATATACAATAATTCATAATTCAAATAGATACCTACTGCCGTAACTTTATAATAATTAATAATAATAAGACAGAACAGAAGTAAAAAAATAAAAGTGGCTGATAAATATGATGATGATGATGAGATGTGAACTAATGGATTACAACAAAAAATTGTCTATCTTTTGGTGAGACGAAATACCACAGGCTTCCCTTTTTATTACACGACTGTCCAACTAAGAGGAGTGTAATGTTTTTGGATCACTGTGCCAAAATAGTTAACTAGATAACCTACCCATTTCTCAAATCAATCATTGAATCCCAAAAAATCTCTGAATATCCGGGCCTTTACTTTGGTTCATATTTGCAACAAAATAGTGCATTACTTATCTAGGGCGGTAAATCCAAGAATGTCTCAGATTGCAGGTATTTGACGCCCGAGCCGAAGGCAAGGGCGATAAATATGCTATCTGAGGCTTTCTTTATTACCGCCCGTGGTGAGTACAACATTTTACTTCTCTCCCTGGCTAGGAAGTGGGAATTTTTACACGCGTCGCGCGCGGTAATTGCTACTTTACGGCCAGGTGTGAAGTAAATATTATTATTTATTTATTATGAGCCTGTGGTGTCCCACTGCTGGGCAAAGGCCTCCCCCCCTCTTTTTCCAACCCGCAACAAAAATAGACCTATAAAATTAAATTTGTTTTCGGTAAACTAGTTTGACCTACATTTTGTTCCTAGATGTTCTCAAGCCAGGCCCACTTTAACGACTGCTATCATACTACTATACTACTTCCAAATATATGAGCTTGTCTGTTTTCCTGTTTAAAGTGTGCTGTTTTAAGCAATTACTCAAAACACCGGGTAAGACTGCTCTATACATAATTATATGTAATGTATTTAGTTAAACTCTTATCAAAACAGCACCCACCTCGAAACAATCGCCTTACTTTGGTTCCTTAGATCACGCCTATTGTCTAAACTATTACCTATTGTTCACGATGAAAAATTATATAATATTACTACACTGTTATTTTTATTGTTTTCGCACAATAGAACATTGAAATTGTCTATTTGATAAATTAGGGGAATAAGGTTAGATACCCCCTTTTATTCATCATCAGATAATGTTCATTGAATCGTTTATCCCGAAACTGGAATTCGAGACCAAAAAAACTACGACAGATAAGTCACTGTCAAATCTGTCAAAGTCACTTATGTTATTGTCAAATAAAGTTTTCAGGTTTCGCCAACCTTTTTGTTATATGCTTCTTTGTATTGGCTGGCACAATTCATTCATTAGGATTTTCTCAAAAAAAAGGAACTTAATTACAAACTTTATTTTCAACTCAACTAATATTGACAAAATTTTAATGTAAAGAACTTAGACAAGTTGAATTACCATTGGTAATGAACACGCACGACAGTGTGCCATATTATTGAGACAGTATGGAAAAGTTAAATAAAACCATTATTTAATGAATTGTTTTTATTTCTCTTCATCTTCACCATCACTAATGTCAGAATCACTAACTTCGGAATATGAGTTGGTCACTTGTATAATAAAGTTTTCCACCACTCCAGTAATTAATCCGTCCAGTTTGCACATCTCGTCATCTACTTTCATGACATGACTTACACATGACTGCCACTTCTGCGGTGTCACCTCCCGGAGGCCTTCATGAAATAGGTCTTTAACCTCTGCCATTTTAAATGTTTTATTATTCCTGGCTACATGCCCTTTTACCTGAGCCCATACCAACTCAATTGGGTTTTGGGTTCAATTCGCAGTGGTAAGGGGGCAATCTTAATATTTTGACATTATGTGCCGCTGCTACCTCATCCACTGCATATTTATTGTGAGCAGGCTTCTCCTTTGCGACAATTGTCATCAATTTCTCTTTGGTCAAATTTTCTGGAAATGTGACATTCTTTTCCTTCAGCCAATCAATCATCAAATCTATGGTGTCATGGCGGCCATAACAACTACACACTATTATTACTACTACTAGCACGCTACACACTATTATTCTGCAATTAGCTAAATGTATGCGAAAATAGGTTATTAATAACTTACATGTAGTTAAAATGTCGTACCAAATGATATTAACACCTGAAGTGATACAAGCGCAATACCAGCTTTGCAACCAAAAATTACGGATGGTTAAGTTTTTATTAAAGTGTCTTGTATTTATGTAAAAATAAGTAAATAAATTACTTCTTTAAATTACCAATAAATAAATTATGTCAGCGTGTGTTTTTAGAAAAAAAGGGATATACTATTGTACGATCATTTTATTGCAGTAGCAACATTGTCGTAGTTTTTTTGGTCTAGAATTTCAGTTTCAGGTATAGCTACAACGGAATAGTAGTTTATGCAATCGTTATATAATGGATGCTTTTTAAGTCGAGTACCACGTTTAGGCCACGAAGCTTGCTGAGTGGCCTAATTAAGGTACGAGACTTAAAAAGCTAATTATATAACTAAAATTGTATACAATACTTTTTCTACGAGTCAACGGAAATAATAATTTACTAAACAAACTTGGTATCTATTGAAAATCGCCCTGCTGAAATGAAGCGCAGCAGCTTAGTAATTTTGCGCGTTGATGTCTTCACAGTTATCTTATACAGCTCCTGGATTCATAAGATGACTGCTGGCGGTTATCTTATGGAACCATACGAGCTCCGTCACCAGCTGGTAGAGCTCCGGGATTAAAAAGTATGTGATCTTAGTTTCGTGTACGAAATCTTAATTCAAAGATTAAAGTCGACGAGTATAAAAATTATATTAAAGTCGAGAGCAATTAAAAAGAGTTGGTGGTATACTTCGTATGGAACTTCCGTATAAATTGACCCGCTCTTGTGTATACGATACTAGCTTATGCACGAAGCTCTGTTTGCGTAAAGTCCAGTTGTATTGCTACTGAGTTCTACTTTCTGGATAAAGTGTGAGATAAAAAAAACTAGCTGATGTCCGCAACTCTGTTTACGTTAAAGTACAGTACAAGTTAGTCTAGGTACATTAGGCGAGATTTGACGACCTAGTGGGTAGTGACGCTGAATATTTGAAGCATGAATATTTGATTCTGAGTTTTGGATGTTTTCTATGTATTTAAGTAATTATATCTGTTATATACAGGATGGGGCCTGTAACAGGAGCAAACAATTAAACGGTAGGTTATTAAGTCATTATCTACATGATGTTACCTCAAAATCTGCATTGACTGCTGTGCTATAATCTCGTGGTGCTAAAATACATTACTTGGAGGTCATAACTTTAGATCAAAATTTCTCCGAATCAAAAAAAATTAAAGCAGATGAAACACAAGGGGTTACTGCAGATGCTCTAAGGAAGCGTACTTTTGAATATTTACTCCTGTTACAGTGCCCACCCCGTTTATCGTCGTCTAGTACCCAAGACACAAGCCTTATTGAGCTTACTATCTAGTTCGATTTGTGTAAGATTGTCCCCTAATATTTATTTATTATTTATTTATTTATTGAGTTCTGCTTTCTCAAAAATGAGGGGGACGATAATGAAGCTTCTTTAAGTTAGAATAATAAAGTTACTTACGTTAGAATGTCACAACCACAACAATCAATTTTTTGTTCATCAAATAAGTACGTAACATATTGTGGAATCAGATCATTCCACGTGATCGACATTTGAAGAATGTACACCAAATACCAGCATCTCGAAGCTGACAGCGTAAATAATCGTAGCGTATACGTTTCCGATACACATACGGCTGTTGTGCTATTAATCTTAGAAAGGCTGCTTTCACCGGCTTCCTAGAGCGATCAGAAAAATTACGACGTATCCGAAGGTTTACGTGAAATGTTTTGCTCTTTAAAGTAGGTAAGGGCGTATATTTTATTGTTAGCTTATCTAAAGATAGTAGAGTCAATATACCCTTCTTAGGTATGGTATACCTAGCTCATATAACTCGTACAAGGCTTTTATTTTTGGAATTAGACACGTGTCCAGTCATTTCAGAGAACGCCGTTGTTTTTGTTACATATTGTAAACGGGGCTCCACGCTAAAGCAGCCTTTAGACCTGTTCTGAAATTTAGTGCGGTTACTGGAGTTAAATAATTTACTTTAAAAACAAAGTTTTAACAGACTTCAATTTAGTACTCCGCCAAGCCACGTGAACATTTCCACATTTCTTTTCCAATTTACCACATAAACTGATTTCCGAGAGCAAATGCGTTGATTTTAGAGACAAAAACCAAATCGCTGTATGTGGGCCGATACTATTTGAGGACTTCCGTCGATCCCTCAAGGATCTCGTCAGAATTACCTTTGGCACTTCATTGTTTGCTATTTCAACGGAATCATACCAGAATCTGAAAAGAACTTTTATAGTTTGAAGTACATCATTGAGAAGTTCCACAAGCCATCTGTGGTCTTCATTATCACTTCCACTTCACCAAATTTATGATTTCCGGGTGTAAATACACGAGTTACAATAGAAAATACCAAAATTACTACACGCGTGCCTAATATATTTGAGGAGTTCCCTCAATTCCTCATGGTTCCTATCATCCAACCGGGGTTTTGAAAACAATGGGACCAATCTGGAAGCATATACTTTAAACTAAAAAAAGAGTTGTACGAATCGGTTCATAAATGACGGAGTTCTTAGGTAACAAATATTTTAAAAATCCGAATTGAGAACCTCCTTTTTTTTTTTTTGAATTTGGTTAAAAAACATCTCACTCATTACAGTCCAATAAAGGCCGCATTTCCCAATACATAACACCGTTATTACCAAAATTATAAATTTTGAAATTGAGTTTAGGCTTAGGAGCGATCAGTCCGGCTTGCCAAAAGGTGAAATTAAAACTTTTCCCCTTTATAAAAAAAAATACAATAACTATTCAGGGCATAAAAAAGAAGAAAAAACAGCCTATACATATCCCACTGCTGGACACCTGCATCTGCTTCCTTTCATGGGTCTTCAGTTAGTCTAAAATACTGGAGGCTGGAGCTCCATTCGAACGACTTTCGACATTTACTTATTTTCATAGCAGTATTCGGCCAGGTCTGTACCTACCAATTGTTATTTATATTTATTCAATAGAGCGTATCGGCCTATTCATTACTATTCAATTATTATAATCGATCAAAATATTAAGAATAATAATTATAGGTCAATGGTGCATCCATAGCACAATGGTCGAAATAGCGCATGGTAAAAAATCCAAAGAAACTTTGAGGCGTTGAAGAATTCGTGTTAGAAGGTATCTGAAGGTCGTTGATTGGACAAAAGCCCATGTCAACGCGTGACAGGTTTGCATTGACCACTCAATTAACTACTTACACTTGTTGGCTGGTACTTGAATGCTTCACGCGGCTTTGCTGGGATTTATAACTAACAAAAATACTTGTGCGCGGATCACGAGATAGCTTCGTCAGTCTGTCACGCTTGTGAAGATGAAAGGGCCTTTGAATCTGCTATTGGTGTTTAAGCTCTTCTAGACTAGCGTAAGTAACAACTGACCGTTTTGGGACCTATAGTGAACGAGTGTTTCGACACACGCTAAAACCAGTTGTGGCGAAATATCATGGTATAACTTAGGAACAAGTAATAAATTAGGAAGACCGCCAATATCTAGTCAGTCTATCTCATCTTGAATTACGACGATTCTCTCGAACCAACAGGAAAAAATCTTCTTCATCATCATCATCATCATATCAGCCGAAAGACGTCCACTGCTGGACATAGGCCTCCCCCAAAGAGTGCCAAAATGACCGGTCCTGCGCCACCCGCATCCAGCGGACTCCCGCGACCTTTACGGAAGGAAAGAATCTTGTCTCATCATAATTTCGCTTCATTCGAGATAATTTCATATGTTCCTAATTAGTTTATTTATAAAGAACCAAATGTTGATTAACAAGAATCTCTATTGTGATAGTCAATAAAATTAATAATTACTACAACTTAGAAAAGTTTAAAAACACCCGACATTTTCATTTCAAAGTTCAATATCTCAAAAACGGCTAAACTGATCTGTCGAAATGTAGCTAAGAACCATCTCGATCACGTCAGCTTTCGGATAAAAAAACCGCATTCAAATCGGTCCATTCGTTTAGGAGCTACGATGCCACCCCTTTTTTCCGTCGGGGGTTAAAAATAGATGCTGAAAGTTAAAGAACCCCGCGGTGGATTTATGAAAAAGTTGTTTTTAGTCGTCCGCGCGGATAAAATCCCGGGGCAACCATAGAAGTAAACATACCGGTTTTATCGTAAACATCAAAACACTATGCGAGACGCGAGGGCCAATAATGTAATAGAAAATTGATTTCTAGTTAGCGCTCGATTAGATCTCTAGTGGAGTGGAAGAAAGCAGGTGCACATCCTTTGCATCTGTTGCACAACCTGCCGTGTCGCCTGCGCTGCTGCGACCGTACGACCTATGATGTCATAATGATTTCAATATATAATATTACGGACTCAGTAATCAACGTGCAGAAGTCTATGTAGTTGATATGAACTAAACATACATAGAAAAATTGCCTTAAGAAGACCGCCATTTATGTTGAGAATGAAACGAAAATCATCTTGAAATGTTGAAATAAGTCGATTATTTCGAACAAACAAATAAAATCTTGGCTTAAGAGAATTTCGCTTCATTTGAGATATTTTAACGTCTTCATAATCATTTCTTGGTTCAAGAATATTTAACCTAGAATCAAGTTTATTTTTAACGGACTTAAAAAAAAGAAGGAGGTTCTCAATTCGGTTGTATTTTTTTTTTTGTTGTCAATGTTAAATTTCATAAATTTGTTCGGAAATCATAAATTTGGTGAAGTGGAAGTGATGATGAAGACCACAGATGGCTTGTGGAACTTCTCAATGATGTACTTCATACTATTAAAGTACGTCACCGATTCTGATATCTTTCCGTTGAAATAGCAAACAAAGAAGTGCCAAGGTGATTCTGAGATCTTTGAGGAATTGACGGAAGTCCTCAAATATTATCGGCCCACATACAGCGATTTGGTTTTCTCTCTATTAATCAACGTAATTGCTCTCGGAAATCAGTTCATGTGGTAAATTGGAAAATAAATATGTAAATGTTCACGTGGCTTGGTGGAGTACTGAATTGAAGTCGGTTAAAACTTTGTTTTTAAAGTAAATTATTTTTAAAGATTCTTGATTTTTGTTGACAGTAAACTTCTACGACTCCGTGAAAGTGAACGAATAATGACGAAATGGGTGATAATTAAAAGATGACTAATGAATGCAATGTGCTTATAGGTTTAAAATCTATGTAACTGAACATAATGACACCTACTTAGTTATAAAACGAGACCAAATATTAGAACTAAGATTGCCTACATGTCAAATTAAAAGATTTTGCACATACAAATGAATTCTTAGGGTGCAGATTCTTAGAAGTTGATAATCTACTCAGTTATTTCTTATCCACTTTCCTTGCTTTTAATGAGGTTATTACATCATCCTCACCGTATGGTATGGCAAAGCATCCGTACGCCACGACGACCATCCTGTAGCTCTAGTATAAGTTTTATCGATACATAAGTACCTATACGTTTTCGAACGCGTTTGCCATACAAATAGTCCAGGCAATGAACTGACAACGTGTATGGAAAAAATTACAAATAATTTAGAAATAATGTATAATAGCTGATTTTTTCTTTGTAATGGATAATATCAATTAAATAGTTACCTAGCGACAAAATGCAACAAAATTTCAGACATCAAAAAAATTATAACTTAACTAGCTTCTGAAAAGTCAGAAAAAATATGAATAAATGGTTTTATCTTTATTTTGGTTCATTTACATTTGCTTTATAATATTCAAGATAAATAAAAATAAATAAAAAACATGTTTTATTTAAATCTATATAAATACTTCCGGATGGAAAGTTTGTTGGATTCTTGAATAAAGCATATTAGAATACTGTTTTAAAATAATGTAAAGAAAAAAAACGCTATTATAAATTAATGTTTTTCAAAGCCGTATTTTGCCTGGAGTAAAATTGAAACAAAACGCAAACGCGTCCGAAAACGTATTGTATCGATAAAACTTATACTAGAGCCTCGGACGTTTCTTCGTATCCACTTATACTTGCACATTTCTTGCATTTTTATAGAATATCAAGCCAAATAAGATCAGCACGGGCGTTTTATATTGAGTTAAATAACTAGAAGTTGTTTGGAATGTCGGTATATTACGACAGGGGCTTACAGTTGAAATGCTGCCTTGATTTGATGTTTAGAGGTTGGAGAAACAAGATAATATTTAGAGAGCGGGGTATGAATAGAATAATTAATGAAGGACCTTTTGTTGTAGGCTTGCATTATATTTACTAAACTAAGTAATTATGAAAAGAAGCAAAAACTGCTAAAATGTAGGTAGGCGATGGCGTAATCGTCAACGAATTAATTTTACATGCCCACCGAAAATTTACCTCCCTAGACTAAAAAATGTTTATGATAGAAATCGATATTTCCAACTCCGTGTTATGCTCAAGTGGTCAATTGTTTGTAATCCACTTGCAAACCATTTATGCACAGATTCAATTTAAATACAAATAACATCTCCATCTACTCTTACCCGTACATCTGACCCACTTACATCCTTTGAGCGTTCTATCCGCGCCAATCAGTATTCTGTAGAAGTACCTGTACACACTTACTGAGAAATCCGGTCACAAACTGTTTGTACTATTGGCAAAATGGAAACCTGTCCCACCATTACCGATATCGAAGTTACGTAGGGATAGGGTTCTTATACACAGACTAGTGATAGTAACTTGTATTTCATCTGTGCTAGTGATGTCAATTGACACTCTTCTATAGTAGGCCCCGATCGACCAGGGAATCAATAGAATACCAATTGGAATCCTGTTTTTAACTATTGTTTTTTTCGATTTCTTATTGTTAAGGACATGATTGTCATTGTCAAAGTCAAGGACATTATATTATTTAAATAATCAGCAAAATTCATATTTGCTCACTCAGGAAAGTCGGCAAGTACCTTGACCTTATAGAAGACCGCTCATAGAAGACCTTTTACTTTTTCTGTGTAAAGTGTTGGCAAAGAACACGTGTCACATCTGGAGCTGCATGCACGCATAGGCTAATGTATCTGACGAGGCGGGCTTGTATACAGAATAATATCCTTATTTTTGTCATCATCATCATCATCACTTAAGAGCCTTGCTCTTGTCAGTGGAGTAACCGCCACTTTTCTCTGTTCATTGCCAGCCTCTTGACTTCCTCATATGACTCTACATCAGCTTGATCTTTTATTTGGCTAAAATATGATAGCCTAGGCCTTCATCTGTCTCTCTTACCTTCAATTTTACCCTCCAGGATGTTTAGAAAGAAGCTGTCGTGCCGTATCAGGTGGCCCACCATCTTGCCTCTCCGATTTCTAATACATCCTAGCAAACATCTTTTCTCATCTACCATCCTTAAAACTTCTTCGTTTGTCTTTCTCTCTATTTTTGTAGGGCCAAATAAATCTACGGCGATAGCAAACTGTGGCTGTACTTTACAACAAGAAAACAGAGGAAAATTTTACATTGTCCTTAAAGAATTTTCAGCTATTTGCCGTTAACTACATGACCTGGAATTTGGCATACCTACTTAAGTAAGTTCGGTAAAGGTCGCGGGAGTCCGCTGGATGTGGGTGGCGCGGGACCGGCCATTGTGGCACTCTTTGGGGGAGGCCTATGTTCAGCAGTGGCGACGTCTTTCGGCTGATATGATAATGATGATGAACTTATTCATGCTGCGGATAAAACATGCATAAACACAAAATATTTAAATTAAAATTATGAATAGATTTCCTATTCTCTTGATAATATGACACACATATCTAAATCAGTAGTCGACTGTACAACCTAAGTACAGCCTCGGGGAAAGTCTAACTGTGCCCTGGAATCTATTTACATCGTAAGATGAACTTTAGCTGGGAGATAAATTCCCGCTGAACAATGATCTTTGGAATTAATTGTTTGATACGCGATCGGACTTTCACGGTAATTTAATTTGCTTTACTTATCATTTTTGGATCAAGAGCGTGTTTTGCGAACACAAGAGGTTCCTAATGCTGGTAGTTTCATTTGTCATAACAGTAAGATTTTTCATAATAATTTTGCCCTAAATTCGATCTAGTGTGAAACAGTAAACTTTAACCCTACACTGGACTTGGCAGTGTATCTTTAAATGCTCATATTTTTGGCCACATTTTTATCTAAGCATAAGTACAGCGACTGCGGCTTGAACATACGATGTTTTGAACGAGCGAGCGGAGCGAACGATGTTCTCCGTTGCAGCTTGGGCCGAAATTCTTTCCTATGTCCGGATGTCCCGCTATCCGGCTGTCAGGCTACTCCGGCTGTTCTCCTCTACAGCCTCTACAGGTCGCATTTCTCAACCGATTGTAGTGAAATTTTGTAGGTAGGTTCGATAGTTAGTATAGTTTTTTTTTATCAATTCAGTTTTTGGAATTTTTTCTTTTTTTATACAGGCTCGCGTGTTTTACAGCTCATAGACCAACTACTTTTAATTGTTCCAAGTTAAGGGTTAAAAATTCTACGGTATGCTAATACGGTAAAATGCTACAGTGTTCTTATTATTTAACTTTAACTTTCAATATACAGCACTTAATCCAGGGAAAGTTTCCCACGTTTGAGGGCACGATATGCACCGTTTATCTGACGACATTATCAGATGCAAAACCTACATAACTAGCACATGAAATTACGTAACTAGACGATAGGTACGAGTAATTGTTGCTAAAGAGGTCTAGAAGACTTACTTTTAAGAGCTTTCAATCATAAGCTTGTCTGAAGTTAAATGTCAAAAAGCAAGTTCTCGTAATAGTTATATAGGTTGATTGATAATCAACGGTACCACGTAATTTTATTTACTCTTATCATTATTATTAGGATAGGTTTACTCTCTTGATAGGTATGGTTTTCGCGGGCTGAGTTTCCGCAACTTACTCTTTTGTTATTAAGAGTGCTCTTCAAAAAAGCGCTCGCTCAGAATTCGGTATTTTGACACGCGTAGTGCGTTTGTGTGTGTAAATACTACTACCACCCACACAAACGTACCTAACCCCCACATGCACAGCGAGATCGCACCAGCCGCGGGTGCCGTCCCTTTCTAGCTATATGTAAGTGCGATCGGGATAGAACTAACCACGGAGCTTGCCGATGCAAATAGCTGTATAGCGCACCGTTGGAATTCACTCCGTGACCGATATTGATACTTGCACTAAAAAGTGGTAAGTATTACTTCGCTAACACGATGTTCTAGAACATCATGTTAGCGAAGTTAGATAACTTGAATAAAGTAAGTATTTGATTTTTGAGCACAAGTTTTCTATTTGTATTAAAATACTATGATATGACAAAGTATATTTAGTTTCGTTTTTTTAGTATAAAATAAACTAACGAGTTTTAAAGTTGTCAGTAATAAGAATAATGATTTGTTTTACAGATATTAATAGTTTGCATGTTATCTGAGTCTTATTTATATATAGTAATGTAATGAAATTATACCAGTCGACCCACTACTAGGAAATTACTGGGTACTGACGTATTCATTTCTTGAAGATTTTTTTTTTTGTTATGGACAGTAAAAAAAACTGCCCTTCATAGAAATTGCTATGTCCGTTTCTTACCAAAGGAACTGAAAATTATAAATTATACAAACACAGCTTTTTATCTAGAATACAATTAATTAATGCGTGATTTTATTCAAAAGCCTAAAACCTCAGATGATAAAAAGGAATAGATATGAAACGGGGGCTTGGCGCGTGTCGGTGCGACATGGCCAAATGGGCATGTCACTGCCCACCGCATGTTAGTCGCAATTTGCCGTGAATCTGAAATGTTTTTCCACGTTTACTCAAAATGCCGAATTGTAGCGTGGTTACATGCAAAAATAGGAATGAATCTAAAACCTACATAAATGGTGGAGTCACGCACCACATGTGAGTATTAGTATTTTCACTTAAGTCAGTAAAAACTAATATTTTAATAAATAAACGCAACGCCGCCTCATTTCTCGGGATCGAACTAACATATCGAACGAAAAAGCATATTTTTGTTCTATGCGTTGTACATTGAATGTTCAATACAGTAAACCACGGCGCAATGTATTAAACCACTATGGATATGGACGATGCTTGAAATTTTTTGTGGTACGGCCGCTGCTTGGCGTCGCAAACTAGAGCGGTGCCAAAGTGCAGTTACAATTTACGCGTAATCGATAAAATAGAAGTACGATATCATACTAGTTATTTTATTTCGACTACTTTCGCTGTTTTATTTTATTTAATTACTTGTTTTGGTTGGGTGCCTATCTTAAAGGTAACTAATAACATACTTATAAGATTAAAAGGCACAAAATGTTTACGGTACCTACTAATAAGATTTTCACTAAGTTGCAGTATGAACGGTAAATAGACATATTAAAATTGTATATACAAGTATATAATTTAGTTGCAAATGGCTTCAGAACAACTTAAAATGTGATATTATTACCAATAATTTATTTTAAATGAGTATTTTTTACTTTCATTTGAAATGTGATAATTGAAGAAGAAATCTCGGTTTCTTTTTACAGTTTTCCAAAGAATCTGAGTAGGTACTAAAAAAATGGATAGATGCTACTGGCAGAGGTCCTAACTGGTTTCCTGTACAGAGAAGAGTTAATGTGTTCGTAACATTTTCAAGAAAAATGTTTCCAACCACTTAATAAGAGCCGTACACTTTTCGAATATTTGACACCTCGCTTGCTTGAAACCTAGGTGTAAAATGTATGGTAACACATCTCCGCACATCTTTGGTGGATACTCGCCCTTAGCCTTAAATCTCGTAATATGAGTAATGGACATATTATTTCGCGCCAAAATGCGATACGGATCGGCCCGGTACCTACAGGTCAAAAATATCGATGTGACCAGAGTTTTAAATGTATGTGAACACGAACTTATAAAAAGCCGTTTATGTTACTCTGTAGGTATTCGTCAATATTTTTTACTTTTGCGATTTATGGTAAGTTAACAACCCGTGTTATTTAAACTTGTAGCTAAAAGTTTAAATACCACCACATAAACTTACCATATTGTTGAAGTTGTTACCTATCAATATCATAACATAATATTAATTTTAATATCAATGTCGATAAAACATAATTTTAACGTTTGTCGCCCCCCTAGTGTAGTGCGTTTAAGCCAATCACAGCCCTTGTTTGCATGTTGCCGTAGACTCACTGGCAACGCCCGAGTCTTTGTTTTTACACGGTTCAATGTGTGTGCCTATGGGCGCTGCGGTGGGAGAAAACTGGGGACATCGGTTTTGGTTGGAATTAAGCAGTACGGCACTTCTCCCTTTTTTTATGTTCTGAGCCTAAAACTTATGTCACTTATTAGGATTCCGTACTCAAAGAGTAAAACGGGACCCTATTACTAAGACTCCGCTGTCCGTCTGTCTGTCTGAATGCCTGTCTGTCCTTCTGTCACCAGGCTGTATCTCATGAACCGTGAAAGATAGAGATTTTCACAGATGATGTATTTCTGTTGTCGCTATTTATAACAAAAAATACTAAAAATCAGAATACATCTTTTTATTTTTATTTTAGTTTTTATTTGTTTCTTTTTCTTTTACAATCTTACACAAATCGACTTTGCCCCAAACTAAGCAAAGCTTGTACTATGGGTACTAGACGACGATAAACATACTTATATAGATAAATAAATACTTAAATACATAGAAAACATCCATGACTCAGGAACAAATATTTATGGTCATCACACAAATAAATGCCCTTACCGGGATTCGAACCCGGGACCTCCAGCTTCGTAGGCAGAGTCACTACCAAGTTACTAACTAGGCTACAGGGGGCTCCTATACAACAAACGTGATTTTAGATATAGATATTTTGCCGTTTTTAGATATAGATAATGGTACGGTACCCTTCGTGCGCGAGTCCGACTCGCACTTGGCCGGTTTTTTTAACATTTATTTCGAAATAAAGAGTGATACTCGGAAATGTCGAAGGGAAGGTCAATCGTCGAATCCGACTCGGCTGGGCAGCATTCGGGAAGCTACGGCACATCTTTTCGTCCAATATTCCGCAGTGTCTCAAGACGAGAGTCTTTGACCAGTGTGTGTTGCCAGTGATGACATATGGCACGGAAACGTGGTCGCTTACTATAGGCCTCATAAGAAGGCTCAAAGTCACTCAAAGGGCAATGGAGAGGGCTATGCTGGGAGTTTCCCTGCGCGATCGCATCAGAAATGAGGCTATCCGCAGCAGAACCAAGGGAACCGATATATCCCTCCGAATTGCTAAACTTAAGTGGCAGTGGGCGGGGCACATTGCACGTAGAACCGATGGCCGTTGGGGCGGAAAGGTTCTGGAGTGGCAACCACGTACCGGAAGGCGCAGCGTGGGTAGGCCCCCCGCAAGGTGGACTGATGACCTGGTAAAGGTCGCGGGAGTCCGCTGGATGCGGGTGGCGCAGGAACGGCCATTGTGGCACTCTTTGGGGGATGCCTATGTCCAGCAGTGGACGTCTTTCGGCTGATATGGTGATGATGATGATGATGACTCGGAAATGTAATAAAACCACGTAAAAATCTCCCTTTCCAGTGTAAACCCCCGGTGTGTGTTATTATTATATATAAACGAAAATAATAACTAAATGCAAGGTAGGATCGTGCTGTACTTAACAAACGCCATATAAGCTTGTTTTTTTAAAATGTTTTTTATTCATCTTGTTTTTTTCAATAACCCTGCATATTATGTCGCTGGTTCGTGGGTACTTGTACAGACAAATCACACAAACCCAAACAAGATAGGTCTATCTATTTTAGTTTAGGAGTTCCCATGACCAACTTCCATCATCAGATCCTGGAAATCATCCATCACCAAAGTGTTTACCAAGACAAAACAGATGAGCCCAAACTAGATGGGTTTATCTAGTTTAGTTTAGGAGTTCCATGACCACCTTCCAGCTCCATTATCAGACTCTAGAAATCATCCAGCACCAAAGTCTTGCCGTGCCATGACCAAATTAATGAGCCCAAATTCGATGGCTTTATCTTGTTGAGTTTAGGAGTTGCTATGGCCACCTTCCGACTCCATCATCAGACCAGCTCTATGATATTATGGCATTGTCACCGAAGATACGCAATTGTACCTAATTTGAAGATTTCGCCCAAACTAACATACATACATACATACTAACTAATCATAATGTGGCCGTTGGGGCGGGGAGGTTCTCGAGAGGCGACTACGTACCGGAAACTGCAGCGGACCCTACACAAGGTGGACTGATAGTAACAAGTAAATAAATTAAATCTATCAAGTATCACGATCACTCGTACAATAATAATTGACTATAGAACGCGTTGTTTAGACAAAAGGATCCAACCCACAAGATATCACCATTGAAATGTATGACTTTTGTTTTAGGTAGAAGGTTCAATTTTAAATGTTACATATCCTGTGGGTTTGAGCCTTTTCGCTACACTACGTCATATCTGATAGCTATGCAATTCATAACTTGTCTCGATTTGCCTCACGAATGTATCCCCAGTATAGTTTGACCCCGAGGTTTGTAACAACTATGCCTAGTCGGAGATCAAAATAATATTATTTTATATGAAGAGTGGCCGGTTAGCTTCGTGAATAGCCACAAATAAACAGAGTACACGTCTGTCTCGGAGGGCTATTCAGCCGGTACTGAGATATATTCCCGCGCGACGGTAAATTTATACTAGTTTTAAATAATTATTTATAAATATAAATGTTGACTAAATTTATATTTTTTGGACTGGATCTTGTTGGAACAAGCATGAACTTTAATGTTGTGTAAGATTCAATACACAAATAATTCAACAATAATGAGAAAATCCTCGAGTTTTCAGTAAGATTTTGTTGACAAATATGGTGTAATTGAGAACAGTTTACATATATATACGTGCAGAATAAGGAAAATTCGAGGCGGCTAGTAGCAATGGCAACATATTACGCTAGTGAAAATAGAATAAAACAAGTAGGTTCTCATATAACATCATGGAATATTAGGGGCTCAAACTTATGACTCTGCGCTCTCTTCAGAAAACTACTGTCGGTAATCGGGTATTTTCGGTTAAAGTATTCAGTTCTTCGTAAATTGGAGGCGGCTAGGACCAATATGAGGAGTTTACATATGCAAATAAGTAATCGGGATCTAAAAAAGCTCTCCGTTTCTTAGAATTACAACGTCAAAAATCCGTCATTCTCGCTTATTCCTGACCAAAAAACGAGCGCCCTCTTAAGGCTTTGTTTATGGACTGGGGACGCGTGCTGTCAAACGAGTACGGTATTGCTCACGCGAATAGTGTAGTGTAGTGTAGTAGTGGCGGAATGAAAAGGTTGACCAGTTTTCAAATAAATTATTTTACGCGTTGCAAGCACATGCTACCTTTTTAAACTAAGTTACAGACGAGAGTGTTGAATTGAAAATTATGTTTAGCTGTTTGACAACAAAGTTCAAATTTACTTAGTCTTGACTATTAATAGTTGAACAAAAACCTTTTTATTAGTTTGATCTTGCCAATACGTTTGTGTCAAGTTTGATAAATCTAATGATTAAATCCTCTTCGCTTATAATAATTAAAACTATAAATGTGAATCAGTTCCTGTCAATGTCATCATTGCTATTTCTTGTATTAGTTTTGTTTTTAATTTTAACTTGCCTTTTCAAAATGTAAAGAGGTCAATTCTCATAGTGGACGTATCTGTGAGCCATCATGTATCGATAAAGCAGATACTGATAACTTATACTTAGCAAGCAAAAACAGATCTTAAGGTCAACCTTTTCATTCCGCTGTACCAACTGTACAATCGCAACAAAGAGATGTTTACATTTTTCGTTTTATTATAATGGAATAAGGTAAGTGTAAACATATCTTTGACGTCGACTGTACATAAACACTCCTAAGCAACGCCATCTGTTTGTGGTTGGACGGCTTCCAACACGGGGGAGCGAGCGTCACCCACCGCACGCAACACCTGTCATAAACGCGGTCTTAAATTGGTAATCATTTCAGTAGATCTCATAGATATATGTGACTGCTTCACTGAGGTTACAAATACAGTAGGTAAAATGTTGAATTAAATTAAAATGGAGTATGAAATTCTTTGAATTTTTAAAGAAAGAGTCTCCTGTTTATATTTTTTTCCAGCGCTATAGTATCAAGTAAGTAGCATCTTTACGAACACAAAAACTATTCATAAGAAAACGTTGTGGGCATCATGAGACATGACATGAATATGTGCAGATGGATAGTATATTTTATACTGGTTCCTTACAACTGGCCAGGAGAAGACCTCGCGTATGTACCTGTACCTACATCACGAACAAACCAACCTATTTTTAAACATTTAGGCACCTCTTTATTTTTCACAAAGAATAATAGGGTCGTTTCGCCGGTAACGCGACCACCTTCGGTTGGCGACCACTTGACGGACTAGGCTGCTTCAATTAAAGATATTAACATTTCTACAAACCCAACAGAAAACTAATTAGTTATTAACTATTCTTGAATAGTGTCAGAATAAGAATAAATACACTTTAAAACCCAAAGCTTAATCCAAAGCAAGAAAAAATAACCTCAATTCACACATTTCACACATTGCTTCCGAAAAGTGTTGACGTGCAGTGAATCTGTAAAAAAATTAACGCGACAGTTGGCGCGAAAACTTTAGTTACGTCACTTAATTTTATTATTATGCTGAAATTAGTTACTTGATTGCTTAAATGATTTAGCTATTGTAATAATTTCGTTGAAATTCGGCATATTATAAAAATAGATTTAAATAAAATGGGGTGGTCGCGTACCCAAAAAAATTATTACCAAAGAAGTCGGATAGCGACCACATCGTTTTTTTTTTTCTTTCCTTATGGATTCTTGCGGCACCAGCGATATTTAGCTTGGCAAGCCAATTGTGTCGGTAGGTATTTAAGCCGCGCCAATCCATGCTATGTATATAGTAGGTATATGTAATATAATAATAATATATAATTATAAAATGAATAATTCATATGATTATATGATATTACAAATGCGAAAGTGTGTCTGTCTGTCTGTTACCTCTTCACGCTTAAACCGATGGACCGATTTTGATGAAATTTGGTATGGAGATAGTTTGAGTCCCGGAAAAACACGTAGGATAGTTTTTATCCCCGAAATAATCCCCTAAGAGGCTGAAATAGGGGTTGAAATTTTGTATGGAGCTACGATATAAACGAGACACACGGACGGAGTCGTGGGCAGAAGCTAGTGTAGGTAAGTAGAATTTAATCTAAAAGTTACATAAAAGCTTGTAAAATGGTGGCATTTAGATACCTACTATGAACGACATGTGTGACTGTAATAGCAATATATATAATAGCACTAAGGTGTGAGCGAGATGGCGCGCCGTTTTCAATTCTATTTTGCATTGACAAGCAATGTAAAGTAGATTTAGAAGAGTAACAATTTGTAGTAGTATAAGGGCAGTCAGGTCAGGTAGGTCCAAATTTGAGAAAGAGGTCAATCGTCGAATCCGACTCGGCTGGGCAGCGTTCGGGAAGCTACGCTATGGCACATCTTTTCGTCTAATATTCCGCAGTGTCTGAAGACGAGAGTCTTTGACCAGTGCGTGTTGCCAGTGATCACGTGTGGCACCGAAACGTGGTCGCTTCAGAAATCATAAGAAGCATCATAAGAAGGCTCAAAGTCACCCAAAGGGCAATGGAGAGAGGGCTATGCTCGGAGTTTCTCTGCGTGATCGCATCAGAAATGAGGCTATCCGCAGCATAACCAAGATAATCGATATAGCCCTAAGCCGCTAAAGTTAAGTGGCAGTGGGCGGGGCACATTGCACGTAGAACCGATGGCCGTTGAGGCGGAAAGGTTCTCGAGTGGCGACCACGCACCGGAAGGCACGGCGTGGGTAGGCCCCCCACAAGTTGACTGATGGCCTGGTAACGATCGCAGGAATCCGATGGATGCGGGTGGCGCAGAACCGGTCATTATGGCACTCTTTGGGGGAGGCCTATGTCCAGCAATGGACGTCTTTCGACTGATATGATGATGATGATGATGCATCGTTTTATTAACTACTTAAACACTATTTGCAAGAGTGGTCGCCAACTAGCTAACAGGTGGTCGCAAACCGACTAAAGCGGTCGCTATCCAGCGAATTCGCTATTTTGAAACCTTTTCCATATTTTTTCCTAATCTATGGATGAAAGTGCTATATTTTATTGTAGGTTTCAAAACTTGACTATACTCAGAACCTATACGAATACCATCTATTATGTGTGTACATTGAATAGGTATACATTTACTAATCTAAAGTGAGCAACTCGGCTAAGTGGTCGCTAACCGGCGAAACGACCCTACTCCACCCCACAGATGTATGAATATAAGGAGATCGGACATGGCGGCCGATTCGTATAGAGTGAGCCTGTCGCAAGTGCATTAACCCACACAACGCCCAAGTAATTGACAAGACAAAGCACGCACACATCTAAAACACACTCTCTTGTATACCTACACGCTTATTTGACAATAAACGCGCATCATATCAGGCATTTTAGGCAAAAACGTAATATTCTCTGCGATCAGCACGCGTGCACAGTATGGCAGTGTATGCCCATTGAGCATACAGCTGCGACACGGCCGCCGGCGGCTTGTCCTCTCTCTAGTATTCTATGCTCTGAGATCCACCCCCTTCGAAGTTCCGTACGATGAGCTATACGTGCAGTCACGAGCCTCCGTAACTTCAATTTACTTTGTAAACGTTATTGATAGTATCGATTCCGTGAACAATCGCTCCTCACCATAACGGCATTCAAAGTAGGAATAAGGATCATTACCCTCCCGACACAACGTATCAATAAAACGAGGATGGGTACCGTCCCACTTTCCTTCGTCACGGTAAAGCTATTCCTAGGCACAATTTATCCGTCACAAGATCAAAGTTACGGACGTCCAGAGTGGAACTAATCGGTTACCAATCGATCCCGTCACGATGATTCGGTCGTGCCGTCGTCACGTTGAAAGCTCGATGTATAGGTATATGTTGGCTGTAGGGAAAGTTGAAGGAATCGATTGCTTGGAAAGGATTGAGGTTCTACGTTGATATTGTACCTTGTGATGCATGCTTCCGTGAGATATAAAGAGAAGAATGTAAATTAATGGATTAAGTAATCAATCTATAAAGATTGCGAGATTTACGCTTGCGGCGGCCGCGGACCAGCGATGAACCACACATGGGAGCGAAAGATTGGAGCGAGGATTTTCTTTTTGCGGACAAACTTAAGTACCTATATGTACTTGCAAACCAAAATTAGGATACAGGAGGAATTTCCAGTCTATGTATGACCCAAATTGCTAAGTATTATTTATCATTCAAAGCCATGTTTGTCCTGGGAATACATAGTGTGAGATAAGCGTGTCGAAATTATCTTCAAGATACCAGTGACTTAGTAATTAGTAATGCACAACGATATCATAATGCAATAATTTAACGTTGTGCAAGGAACGTTTTAAATGATTATTGTCTTAGGCATAGTATTATTGCAACAGCAGCCCATACAAATGTCAAAAAATCTCATAAAGTCCTATCTTACCTACTTCGCCAAAGTAATGAAGTGTGAACTTAATTTTGTAATGGGGTCATTTCGCCGGTTGGCGACCACCTAATTTTATGTGCTGGTTAGCGACCACTTAGCTGACTTGGAGAACTGAAACCATATTTTCTCGTTTTTTCTGTAAATTCCTATTCCATAACTACAAACAATAAGGCATACGACTGACTGTTTCAATAGGCTCTGTAGAATTGATGTTATCTTCAATTGAAAAAACCATGTTCTTCAAGTGGTCGCTAACCGAAGGTGGTCGCGTAACCGGCGAAATGACCCTGTTTACATTTAGAATCACCGAGATAACAGTAGCCCTGATTGTTATGAGAAAATTATACAAGACATCGCGATCCGTTGACTTAGTTGAATATTTAAAACGGACAATGCATCGTAATCTAGATAATGTCTTGTGACCTTGTTACATAAGTAGATTCTCGAATTATTTGACCCTCTGACATTGTTTGTTTTGGATAGTTTAAAATACTTTTTAACCAATGACACAAACAAGAGGAGTGTTATTAGTTAACGAGTTTATTTGTTACATAGTAGTTCCCATTTTTGAATCTTTTTTTGAAAAGGTAATATTTTGATCGACAGTATTTTAATTAATTATTGTTATTTATTTTAATTTAAAACATTTTTTAAATATTTGTAGTATATTTAATTCCGTCTTCTAGAACCGTTTCATTAACTCTCCCAACAAACAAATATATTGTTATATACCTACATGTCGCAGTATGTATTTATGTGTTACGAAGAACGTGATATCATTTTAAACTGACTGAAACTACTAAACCCAACTATTTATTGGTATTCAAGCTTATCAGCGACCCTATACACTCTATAAAGCATCTAACTTTCCTTGCCCGCTCCGTGGGACTAGACAGTTTATCTCTGCGGCGCCATTCACAACTGAGTGTCTCGACTTACCTTAACACGCCAGTATATATATAAGAACTGCACAATAGGTCAGACTAGCTAGTTCACCTCAGGTGAGTTGTCGGTAACTGTTGTGAATTCCAGCCCAGCTCGGTGGTTTCCGCTCGTTTGACTACGATCTAATTAAATACTTTAGACTTGTACCCGCTATCTGCTGGTAATCTGAAGCTGCCATGTACAACATGGTCGGTATTACTGATCTCCTTGCGTAAACTAACGTAGTGATGAATTTGAATTTCAGCGAGGTGAAACATTGGTTAAACTTTAGCAAACAAGCACGGCCCGCCTGTTGATAAGTGGCCAGCGTAGGTTGGACTCTTGCAAGTTCATGAGATGTCATAGGCTCGTTGGCAGTCGTTCAAAGATAACTGAAGTAGGTATAATATGAGGATACGCTGTGTGAACAGCTTAGGACAAAGTCGAGTCCCTCTGGAGCTCTGGCGATCTTACACCACTAAGAACGAAATACTTTATGTACGGAGTACAAAGTACTTAATTGCGTTCTATTCACGTTCTTCTTTAACACTATAAGCATTGGCGTGGGCCGGGCTGCAGATAACCAAATTTGAGCTAGACGGAATTGCAATTTTTCCGCTCTATACATTTTATATGTTTTATTCGGAGCAATGATGTAATATAAAGAGAGGTAGATATGTTGTCTAAAGGAAATTCCATGTTTAATAAAAAGGGCCAGGCACATCTGACAGCTGAGACACGTATACGTTTCCATTGACGGCGCGAATACCTATGAGGTAAGTTGGTGCAATTGATAAATTTTTGTGTGCCATTTGTGGAGCGCTTATAGTATCTACCGCTTTTTTATATTACATTACATCATTGATTGGGAGCATGTAGTGTTCCACTGCTGGACAAAGGCCTCCTCCCGCCGTTTCCAGTATTCTCGACCCTGGGCACCCTCTGGCCACTATTCATTACTCATTTAGTTCAGGATTTCCTGGCTTTGATCGTACTGACTGTTTGCATCGTATTTAAATTTTTGCATCTTGAAAATGAAAGCCATCTGTAACAGAGTTATCTTTGTCTCGAATTATTTTTACATTAGTATAATGAAAGTAACAAACAAACGAAATGAATCGAAACGTAATTGATATTAAAATGCTTAGCGATTTGAAAGTAAATTTAAATGTAACCTGTCATTATGTGTTGTTTATTTAAACGTTGAAAAGGATAGCTTTGTTTGAGTAGTAAATAGATTTTAATTAATTAAAAGGGTGTGGCAAGAGGAAACCATTCGTTTTAATAACTCGTACTTAACGTTGAAACAGTAGCAGGCATATTTATATGTAATATGTGCTTTGAAAACAGGATTAAAAAGCGAATCAGTATCACGAGTGGAGTATTTTAAACTGTTTTATTGAGTATTTCTTCCCTTGTAAACTTCACATACTTAAATGAAATAAAAAAGCATTTTATTACTACTTAAAGTGTAACAAAGTAGGGAATTGACATAACGTCATGATTCTTATCTAAGTAGTAGTCGCCTCTTTGGCGTAGGCCTCCCCTTCTTCCAGAGTGCTCCGTATCTAAGCTTTACTCATCCAGTGTGGACCACGCCTTTGTCTGTGAACGTATACGAACTTCACATAAACCTCACTAATTGCTAAATTACCTACTTGGATTTCATGTTCACTACTACTTGGTACTGATACAGGGAATATGAAAATTTGATCTAAACTTTGCAAGTAATTTAACTGATTTAATAAAAAAAAAATCTGTACCTAGATGTCATTAATTGTATTGAGTGATTTTATTACAACATCATGTAAGGATTAAGGCAGCAGTGCAGATGCGAAATTATTCACGATTATTTTCGGTCATATTATTTAACCGGGTTATTACTTTCAAATTAGCCAAGCATTCTTATTCGAACTTAATTTGGTAGGTGTCAGAACTGCACCAAAACAACATTAATTTACTTTTATTTCCACACTGTTTCGTATACCATATTCCTCCAAAAGAAAAATGCCAGACAATCTGGCGACATTCCACGCAAAATAACAATTTACGCAAAGATTTATATCAATTATTAGTGCTACTGTAAAGTTCACCTTCGTCCCTTGCATTAAAGCGGAAATTCCAAGTAAGCATTAATCCTGTTGAGAATTTTTCGCAGTGTTCCTCATACGTGGTTGTAGGGTGCTTACTGCTTCATATGGTGAACAGAACCGGGTTAATTACGTAAACTACCGTTCAGAAGAAAAGTGTGTTAAGAAATATGTAACTTATACGACTTTACTGCTTTTTAGCATTGTTTCACGCCCTGCTTACGGTCGGCTGATTCGGGAAGTTTTTCATGTTATTTTCCCCGGGGCCAATGCAGCGTATAGGTACAAGTGTGTTGTGACTACTTGTGACATTAAGAAGTTATGTCCCACGAGACACATCGAGCTCTAAAGTAAGCACGTAATTTTGTAATTTGTATCTTGCGGCTCGAGGGCGTATTCTGCTATTATTTGGTTCGATCGATATTTATCATGTTATTATATCCTGTAAGCGTTATATCGTTAGGAAATGGTTACCTACCTATTTTACGAATTCCTACGTGGATTTAGAATTGAATAAAATATAAGAATCGTTTATTAGGGACAAAGAACACAACAAGTATTATTTACTACCGTCAAATCCTCCAATTTTACCCCTCCGCCCAAATTTTGCCCAGGAAGGAAATATTACTAAGACTACCAAATTATAAGTAAGAATACCAAAAAAATTACTTAAATTATTACCAAATAATAACTCTCAGATTCGTAGTTATATTTTTTTCCTGGGCAAAGATTGGACGGACGGGTAAAGTTGGAGGATTTGACTATATAGATAAAAAAAGTGCGAGCAACGAACTAAACTATTAAAAAAAACTTGATCAGATCAGCTCATTTATATTACTACATCTGTCTCAAAGCAGTGTCCATCGTATTAATACTTCTTCTTCTCTTTTTTTTTTGACGTTCTGGCCAACTGTGTCGGCTCAATTTTGCCAATCGTATTAATAAAGTGGCTCCACTAGAGTCTATATCTACACGACTTGACATAACCTTATGTGAAATATTCGATCACCTGACAGTATGTTATTGGTGCGGATGAGTGCTTCCGTTATGTCATTGCATGAGGCCTACATTTCAGTTAGTAACGATGCCAATTGACTCACTGTGAATAAAACAAATATCAAAAATCAAAATCAATTATTTATTCTGCAAATAGGCCACAAGGGCACTTTTACATGTCAAATGGTGTTCTACAATATAATATTAATAATCTTACACAATAATCATTTTAAAATTGCAGATTTTAACTAATTAGTACCTAAATGGTTACAAACTAAATGTCACTGAATGAAAACTAGAACAATCCAAAATTGTAAAATATTATCAAATACATTCGATATAAGGTCTGTATCAGAATTAACAATAAGTTTATGATATAATTTAGTACCCCAGAGATGTATAATGTCTCTGAGCATCCAAATACAATTAATAATTATTCTAATGTTCTTATAGAGATGTATACTGTCCCTAAGCGTTAAAACAGAAAAAAAAGGATCATTAATGTAATATTGTCAGAGATGTACAGGGTCAATAACAATAAAACGTGTCAAGAACAGAATGATGTCTCTCGTCAAAATAATGATAATAACACTAGTATTTAGGTAGTTACTATGCCCTTGCAAGCATGAACAGACCGGACTCCACAAACAGCACCCGATCACGAGTATGACGCATATCTCAGCCATCGCCTCCCTCAACCATATGTTAGGGAAGGTGGCGACCCGATCAACGACGCCACCGTAAGCAAAGCCCTTTAAGCGAGCATGACATATTCAAGCCACACTGGACATTGATAATAGCAAAGATTAAAGCTACTTGTTCGGCGAGAAAAAGCATTACGTGCTCTCATGTTACATAAAACGGAACAGCTATTTCCGGTACTTATAATAATTACAAAGGTAATACGCCAAGACAATCATACTCGAAGGTATATTAATTCTAATACAATTTGACTGCTACTGGCTTAAAGGCATTTTTGTCGTTTATGAAATCGTTGACATTATAATACGCCTTGCTTAGCAAATATTTTTTTATATGAGACTTAAATTTACTTAACGGCAAATTAACAATTTCGGTAGGTATTTTATTGTAAAAACGTATACAGTTCCCCACGAACGACGTGCTAACCTTGCGAAGACGACTGTACTGCACTGCGATCTTGTGTTTACTTCTGGTGTTGTAGTCGTGGATATCACTGTTGAGATTGAAGTCCTGAAGGTTTTTCCGCACATACATAATATTCTCAAGAATGTATTGGCATGCTACAGTAAGAATATTTGCCTCCTTAAATTTGTCCCTGAGAGAATTTCGGGCTTTTAGTTCGTAGATGGAGCGTACAGCTCGTTTCTGTAGCACGAAGATGGTCTGGATATCAGCCGCTTTTCCCCACAACAGGATTCCGTAGGACATAACACTGTGGAAGTAACTGTAGTACACCAGCCTGGCCGTCTCAACGTTTGTTAACTGTCTTATACGTCTTACTGCATAGGCTGCAGAACCAAGTTTGCCGGCTAGGGTGTCGATATGCGCATGCCATTGTAGTTTTGAGTCCAAGGTGATGCCTAAAAACACTGTTCTATCTTCAAATTCCAGTTCATCGCCCTTTAATTTGATCCTGGTATTGTTTACGTGCTTGACATTAGGTAAAGTGAATCTGATACACTTTGTTTTCTTGGAATTTAACAGTAAATTATTTGCTGTAAACCATTCCACAACAGTGTTGAGCGCATCATTAATATTATCGAAGCTTGTCTCTTTCCTGTCTACCTTGAAAATAAGCGACGTGTCGTCTGCGAATAACACTATATCATGCTTATCTTGCACCACATTTGGTAGGTCATTGATGTAAATCAGAAACAAAAATGGACCCAGAATCGAGCCTTGAGGAACACCAAGAGCAACAGTTGTCCCCGCTGAGTGCATCCCGTTGACGACTACTCGTTGTGTTCTCTCAGAAAGATACGATGATACAAGATCAAGAGCACCGTTTTTAATCCCATAATGTCTTAACTTTCTGATTAAATTCTCGTGATCAACGCAATCAAATGCCTTTGATAAATCACAGAACACTCCAATAGCATCTTGAGCCTCTTCCCAGGCTTCAAAAATATGTTTAATTAGTACCACACCGGCATCAGTGGTAGAGCGACCCCTAGTAAAACCGAACTGATTGTTATTGAACAGTTTATTACAATTAAAGTGAGACATAAGCTGATTAAGAATAATCTTTTCAAAGACTTTGCTTAGTGCCGGTAGTATTGATATTGGCCTGAAGTTGGTAGGGTCAGTTTTCGTTCCTGATTTAAACAGCGGAATAATTTTACTGTGTTTCATGAGATCAGGAAATACTCCAGTATCAATACATTTATTAAAAATATCAGCTAAAAAAGGTGCGATTGATTCTACAATGGAATGTAATACTTTGACTGAAATGCCCCAAAGATCTTCAGTCTTCTTTAAGTTCAACAATTTAAACGTTTTTACAAGAATATGAGGGGTCACGTGAGTGAAGCTAAAGTTTTCTGTACATTCCGCTACATTTGCTTTCAATAATGATTCAGCGACATCTGGTGATGAGTTTAAAGACTTCGTGGTCTCAAAAGGTACGTTAGAAAAGAACCGCTCAAAATGATCTGCTACTTCATGGTCAGAACTTACCAAAGTATCATCAATTCGTAGACTGTAGTGTGGGTCTCTTATCTTGCGTTTCCCAGTTTCATTGTTTATAACTTGCCATACAGTTTTAACCTTGTCGTTGGAGTTCTGGATCTTTTTTGACAAGTAATCGGCTTTAGCGGCGACACACAATAACTTAAAAGATTTCGAGTAGTTCTTAACATACTCCAGAAATTCCGGCCTTTTATCAATAGTTCTCGAATCGTACAAGTCATAGAGTCGGCGTCTTTTCTCGTGAATATCCGGGGTAGCTATAGATATAAACGGTTCACTTTTAACTGCCAAGTCACCACGCCCGTAGATATGCATTCTCTATCGTGAGATAGAGTAAAATGTCAATGTCATATTATAGAATTTAGGAATGATGTTGCATTTCGAGGTGCCTACGGGTGCTGTGGAACGAAAAATCCTAATGTGAAATAAATGAAATAGGTACTTAGGTTAAAATTAAACTCAAAATCCTTTATTATGATTGATTCATAAATTCATAAACATCCAACTTGTCTATTTTAGTTAAAATGTCTTCTAAAATTAATTTGTGCTTAATGTATCACATTAATATACTTGTGTTGTACGAAAGCGACAAAACACATTTTAGTTAACAAAGGATAGTTACATTTTATGACTAATGGTGTTGAAATTTGTAAGTAGGCATCGAGGGTTGTTTTACAAGTCGGAAAACCTGCTATCATAATGCAATGAATTGTTGACGTTTGAAACGAGGCAGCATAGTTTCCGTATATAATCATATTAGTCCCTGGGCGACCGAGCTCTGCTCGGTTGAAAATGGAGAAAATACGGAGAAAACGAATTTTCCCGGACATGAGACCTATCTAGATCGATTTCTCGCCCCCGTAAACCCCTGTAATCCAAATTACATCGAAATCGTTAGAGCCGTTTCCGAGAACGTGATTGCAAATATATATACAAATATTGCTCGTTTAATAGTATAGGATGCTAGAACATACACTGAGCTCAAACAAGACCCAAATTTCACTTGTATCACTCGAGCTCTAAATACGGTGCAAAATCGAAACTGTTACAGCATGATGCCACACACAACGCGTAATGTAATCGATTATAGATAATAATCGATTTCGGACAATCTATGTCTCAATCGATGTAATTTGAATGCGATTGAACGGATGGTAATGCGTATTGAAGAGCGTCTAATTTTGATGGCATTTGTCAGTTGAGTTAGGCGCTCAATCGCGTCTTAGATTTAGTAGTTAGTAATCTAATAGACTTGTCTTTCATTACGGGGAGTAGCTTCGACAAACGCAAAAAAACCTTGTAAGTAGAACATTAATACAATTTTTTTCAAATAAAAATGTGATGCTTCTTAATGAAGTGGTATTTTCACGGCTCATTCGAAAATATATTAGTATTTTTTATTTAATTTTATCTGAACGTTTGATATTCCGTTATAATCAGAATTTATGTTTTGCAACATGATTTTTTATTCAAATTTCGTAAGTTGGACTCTGACTGCGGGCGAAAACACAGCATATCGACGAGGTAACAAAAGTGAGCGAGACAACCTCCAACATTTTGGGGGCTATAGTAACCACAGCTAAGAAAACGAGGGGTTTAATAATTATAATATAACATATGTATCTGTGTGTCTGTCTGTGCCATCGTAGCTCCCAAAGGGATGAACCAATTTGAGTGCGGTTTTTATTATCGAAAGTCTGTTTGTTGTTATAATGCAACCTGAGCCGCACGTCAGACATGATAAATCCACGGCTAGTTGTTACTCTACTAAACTGAAACCCATTAATCAATTCATCCGAACATAACGTGACGTAATACGTAATTATTTGGTTTAAACATAATATATGAGGAGGCATGTTAAAGTGAGCGGTCAGCTATTGCTATTCACAACCTGACCCAATCACAACTCAACTCTCACCTTCACCCTAAGATTCGTGAAAACTACGCGTAATGGGAGGTCAGGTTACGATGGCTTGCCAGAGGTGACCTGTCGGTAAGAGTTGTTAATTTAATACCAGGGAAGATTGATATTGCAAGTGGAAAGACCGCTAATGTTCTTATGGGTTGCGTGGTGTAATGTGTAACATAACACTTGTAATATGCAACTCGGTAATATTAATATTATGTGTAACAGTACATCAGAAGTGGACGTGCAATTATGAATATCGAATTTCAAAGAAATATTCAAATTAAATTCATTTGACATATTATGATTCTAATTTTGACATTTTGTTACTCATACCTAAATATTGTTATGTTATACTAGTTGAATAATCAAATTCATTTGACATATTATAATTCTATTTTTGACATGTAAATTTTTATATTTTATGAATAAATGAGTATGAGTAAGAGTATGAGTATATACAGAGGAGTCTCTTATTTTACCGACAAACGTTGCACCGAAATGCATTGTTTTGCCGAATTTTCATTCCATCGTTCTTTTCTCATTAACCGTTAAATTGTGTAGAACCCATTAGGTTAGTTTAAATTGGTTTTATATAAATCCTAAAAAGTTTACAGTTTATCAAATTTTTTTTTCAATGTAATGAAAAATCGGCGAATCATTCATTCGATGACCCGTTTGTCGGTACCAAGGATAAACCGGAGTTACTTCCCTTTCAATATTCTTCATACCCGTACGTAACAGTGCAGCAAAAGATAAAGCGAACTTGCGAAAGTGGGAAATAAAAGAAGTAGTTTCATTGACTTTTTAAATTGTTTGTTTAACATTTGCAAATAATAACGTGTTATAAAAGCTATTAACACTTTAGCGCATTTTAACGGACCTTAACGGTCTCATGAAAGTGGGTGTTATAATGTAACTATCTGTTGAACTTTCTGCACATACGACTGAATTTTTAAGTATCTTGCGTAACTTATCTTAATTTCCATGGAGAATTATTAGGTGGGTAAATAATTTATACCCAAAAACAAGAAGCCGTGAAATAGTGGATATGTTATATCGTCGTATAAGACACCTATATAAATCGTTGACATTTTTTCATTCATTACATGACGGCCTTTAATCAACAGCCATTAAATCTTGCAAAAATACTGTAAGTACTTTTAATTAATGTCCAGCCTTTTTCAGTGTCTAATGATGTAAAAGATGTTTTAAATGTGTAAGTTCTTTCTTTGCCCCCATACTCCCAGTTCACCTGGTGTTGGGTCTCCCTGTACATTTGCGCCAGAACAAGTGGCAATGGCAAGCTTACTTTTATTTTTGTCAGTTATGAAGATATTTTAGTGCATTTGCTCATGTTTACCAATATCTGAGAAAATCAAGTACCATCACCATACAAATATACATCTCAATTCGCCCTAAGCTCGCACATACGCCCAAATGGCCACGACCTCACACAATACCGTTTAACATCGCATTACTTCCGCCCTGTAATCGCCTATAAGGAAGTCCGTCCGGTCCGCTAGTCTAGATCGCATATGGATTATAGACGTAAGAGGGTGCTAAGTGACGCCTTTGTTAATTTCAGTACATACGCTAAACGCCTGTTATTTCGTCATGATCTCATGATCTCAAAAAGAATGGTCTGCCTACATTGATATTGATACAAGTAATTATAATGCAGCGTTGATTTTTACTTACCTAGTAACGGCAAAGTAAGAATTATTGTGCTTTTACTCAACGAAATTATCAAAATCATTTATTTGATGGACAACCCGTGTTTACAGGATTATCAATTTATCACCATAAGTAATAATAATAATAATAATGGCGTAGGGATGTGACGGCCCCATCGCCCACCAGATTTCTGGTCCAATCAGTCAACGTAAGGCAGCTTGTGGCGGGCTGTTAGGGAGTAGCGACCCTACGTACCTGAGTGCTCCTGGGGTGTCCTGTGGTCAGGCTGAGCCGATCGGGTGGTTGGTTGGACAGGCCCCCCACCTCTGGCTTGCCTTAACTGGCTGTCCAGAGTGGAGTCGCAAGAGCTGTTGCTCGAGGGTAGATGTGGACACCTAAGTGGCGAGTTGGCTATATGTTTAAAGTCCAGTGCCACCTCTCTACCCCTCCAGCCTCTCTGACTGGTGTTGCCCTTAGGCCATTTTTTAATGTCGCTATTAATAGGGGCCCATCTAGTAGTTGGCGAGTCACCGTCTGCCAGAGATAAAAAATGAGACAGTTTATTAGGCAGGCGTCCGATGTTTCACCCAATAGCCCAGCCACTAGTCCATCATTTTCACCCAATAACCAAATTTTCTTTAGATTCCATCAACAACAATAGTCCCTATACACCCCAGCGGGTGCTGTCTCTGTGTGCGTCCCATGACACGGGCAGGGACAGCATCCGCTCGGTGTACTCCTTGCATTTCATTAAATTGTCAAAAGGGCCTCTACGTGTTGGCTCAGTTGGTACTTTGTAGGTACCTAGCCCCACGCACGCCTCCCAAAGGTCCGGGACATCATTGTCCCGTGAGCGGGAAAGACATACATAATAATAATAATAATAAGACATGACCATTTGCCAACGAGTCCGGCGAAACAAAGGGGCCCTCTCGGCCGCCTGGATTGACTACAAGAAAGCCTACGATTCGGTGCCTCATTCATGGCTGAGGAGGATCTTGGAGCTGTATAAAGTTGATGCAGTTCTAAGATCCTTCTTAGGCGCTTGCATGGGGCAGTGGGCCACAGTTCTTCGTCAACCGGGGGGAGGAGATGGCCCCTCTGGCCCGCAGGACTCTATAAGGATTGAACGTGGAATCTTCCAGGGCGACAGCCTGAGTCCTCTGTGGTTCTGCCTAGCGCTGAATCCACTCAGCACCCTGCTGAAGGATTCAGGGCTAGGTTGCCGGCTTCGGAGAGAGGGTGAGGTCATTTCTCATCTGCTCTATATGGATGACCTCAAGCTATTTGCACCGAATAGACATGACCTGTTGGAACTACTGAAAACAACAGAAGTCTTCAGTAGCGCCATCAAAATGGAATTTGGTGTCGATAAGTGTGCGGTTATACATGTACAGCGGGGTAGAGTTGTAAATTCAACAAATTTACAACTCTCTGAGACAATGTCCCTCAAATCTATCTCCGAAGCAGAAACCTATAAGTATCTTGGTATGTCACAGTCATTGGGTATTGAGGGTGAGGGTGTAAAGCGGGCGGTGATGGAGCGTTTCTTTTGTCGCCTGACAAAAGTACTTAATAGTCTTTTGTCCGGCGGCAACAAGGTGCGCGCCTTCAATGCCTGGGTGATGCCCTTGCTTACTTACTCCTTTGGCGTACTAAGGTGGACTCAGACTGAGCTGGATGCCCTGGACCGAAGAGTCCGAGTACTGCTTACTGCGCATCGCATGCTACATCCACGCTCGTCTGTTATGAGGCTGTACATCTCGCGGAAGTGTGGAGGTCGCGGTTTTTTAAATGCCAAAGACCTCCACAACCGCGAGGTGTACAGTCTCAGGGATTATTTCCTAAACAACGAGTGTGGGATGCATCGTGACGTAGTGGCAGTAGACGGAAACTTCACCCCGCTCTCCTTGGCAAACAAGAACTGGCGCAGACTTAAAATAATGAGCGCCGAGGACCGCAGGGCGGTGTGGAGGAGCAAGGAGCTTCATGGGCGGTTCTGCAAGGCCCTCACAGGGCCCGATGTGGATCTGCTCGCGTCGGTGAACTGGCTACGTTTCGGGGATCTCTTCGGGGAAACCGAAGGTTTTGTCTGTGCAATTGCGGACGAAGTTATCATGACGAACAATTACCGGAGGTATATCCTGAAGGACGGTACGGTCGACATTTGTCGGGCATGCCGCCGTCCCGGAGAGTCACTCAGGCATATTATCTCTGGTTGTGGTCATCTTGCTAACGGCGAGTACTTGCACAGACATAACCTTGTAGCCAGAATTGTTCACCAGCAACTTGCTCTTCTATACGGTCTTGTGGTCTCCGAAGTGCCTTATTATAAGTACACACCTGCGCCAGTTCTCGAAAATGATCGAGCCACGCTCTATTGGGATCGATCTGTCATCACAGACAGGACTATTCTTGCCAATAGGCCTGATATCGTGCTGACAGATCGATCGAAACGCCAGGCAGTGCTCGTCGACATCACCATCCCCCATGACGAGAACCTCGTGAAGGCCGAGAAGGACAAAGCCAGCAAGTACCTAGACCTGGCTCACGAGGTGACCGCCATGTGGAATGTTGATTCGACGATCATTGTCCCGATAGTCGTTTCGGCAAACGGTTTAATAGCGAAGAGTCTCGACCGTCACCTTAAGAGACTCTCGCTAGATGGATGGATCAAAGGTCAGATACAGAAGGCGGTACTCCTGGATACTGCGCGGATAGTCCGGAGGTTCCTGTCTCTGTCGCCCTGACCACCGGTAGCTTAGGCCCTGCCTCGCTGCCGGTGGCACCCTAGGTTAGGTTTTTTATAATGTGTTTTTATTTTGTATGTTTTGTATATTTATTGTACTTTTATATTCATATTGTAAAAAACCTAATCCAAGAATGAAAATAAATTAAGAGAATAATAATAATAATAAATGATTTATTTCACAAAAACACTTGTTACATGATATTATGGGGTATATCCATCAGACTCCAAACTAGGCTTAAGCCTGTATCTTGGCAGTCTGCGAGTGCGAAAAAAACAAGATTTACAGGAGTGTTAAGGAAATGTAGTTACTTAGTTATATAGTTTAGATAATACTAGTCGAGTTGGTATATAAACTAAATTCTATTGACATGCGAGTGTGTTTGCATATATATGTGTGTGTGTGCGTGTGTGTGTGTGTGTGTGTGTGTGTGTGTGTGTGTGTGTGTGTGTGTGTGTGTGTGTGTGTGTGGGGTGGGGGGGGGGTGGGGGGGGGGGGGGGGTGTATGTGTGTGTGCTTGGGTGTGAGTTGATGATGGAAATTCCACAACAGCTTTATAGGGTTTAGTTTGTATGCGGTATTCTAACCAGTCTCTCGGTTTCAGCATATGACAATGTTAGTAACCATTTCTTTACGATATGTCTAGCTTCAGGAGTGGAAAGCTGTTTAATGTTCTGGTACTTGCAGATGTTATTATATACGTAGGGATGTGAAAAAGCTGGAGATTTACGAGCCGAAGCTGATATGAGCGGTGGCAGGGGCGCCTTATATATGCGTCTTCTTAAGATTTCCTCATAGAGCGCAGAATTGAGTAAACAGCTGTGAGTCCGCGAGACCGCTTTCATGATATAAAGCTGGCGCACTCTAAGAAACTACATTCTCGGTAAAGGGTATCCGTGGGATAACGAAACGGTTTCCTCAGCATCACCTTTAATACAGCTCTCTGAGCACGCTCCACCTGAAGGATGTGGCATTTGGCTGCACTACCCCAGATTGCGACACCGTACTGTAGTATGGATTGACATAAAGCATGATATACCAAACGAAGTACTACAGGGGAAGCGCAGTCCCGAAGTCGTTTCATCACATAAATAAGTTTTCTTACCCTAGACGCAAGCAGAGCCAAATGTTGTTTAAAGGAAAGGTGTTGATCGATGAGGAGCCCTAAGTACTTTACATAGTGGCACCTTTCAATTTCTTGACAGGCACAGCCATGTACGTGACAGACAGATGATGCCGAAGTGTAATGCGCACAAGAGTGAAATTTACTAGTCTTATTCTCAGGCGGGGAAGAAACTGATGTCTTTGAGAAAGCTATGAAGTTAGTCTTACTAACATTTAGTGTCAGCAAATTGCTGCTCAGCCATGAAGCCACGCCAGCCAGCACACTCTCAGCCCGATAATAGGTTTCATCCCAAGTTTTCCCATTTACGACCACTACTGTGTCGTCTGCGTAGCAGACAAGCTTTGCATTAGGTATATCAGTGGTAAGGATATCATTAATATATAGAGTAAACAAAGTTGGGCCAAGTACGCTCCCCTGCGGCACACCAAAGCTGAAAGGAAGGTGGTTACTCACATGTTGTCCTATTTTTACCATCTGACTTCGATCAGTTAGATAGCTGGTGAACAAATTCAGCGCAGTGCCCCTAATGCCCATGTACTCCAGCTTTCTCAGAAGTATGGTCACAGAGACCGTATCAAAGGCCTTGGCCAAGTCTAAAAATATGCCAATGCACTTATTGCCACGGTCTAGGTGACCAGAAATTTGATTGGTGAGTAAAATCGCTGCATCCTCTGTCGACAATCCCGCTCTAAATCCGAATTGGGTGTCTGAGATCAGGTGATGTTTCTCAATGAAACCAATCAGTCTAGTGTTGACAATTTTTTCAAGGATTTTTGAGAAGCATAATCGCCTTCAAATGTGTCAACAACCGTTCGAGGGGTGGGTTTTTCATTTATCGCACAAAAAATCATCTGTGGCTAATATTTTTTGGTCCGATTTCATCAGCCTATAGAACATTTCCTGGTGTAGGTCTGTAGGTACTGTACGTATCTGCCAGGCCTGTCCCACTCCTCCTGCCCGTGCGACCTCTTACTGCCCGTGTCACATTTTGCTCATTTTAATAAAAGCTACAATTTTATAGCCATAAAAATTTATAATCATCTCGATAGTGACATAAAGAACTCTAGCAGCATAAGGGAATTTAGTGGGAAGTTAAAATCATACTTAATACGTAGGCCTTTCTATAACTTGGACGAATACTTTGGTAAGATATTTGATTAATTGATTCTTTAATTTAATTTATTTATCCCAATAATGTATGCCATCACTTATTCTAGATATATATTTTTTTTCTCAATAATTGTATTCCTTAATTCTCTTATTTGACATGCAATTGTAATGTATATTTAAACTGACTTTATTATCTTATTCTTTACCTGACATTAAATGTACCTAATTATCTTAATCATAACCTTGTTTCATATATTTTTCTAAGTTTAAGCCTATTTTGTTATTTATTTTGTCTAATTGTTACTTATATTATTGTTGATTATTATGTATTAATGCATGGACGTGTCCTTAATTGCAATAAATAATGAATACTGAATACTGAATACTCAAATCATCCGATGACAAATGATAAATAGGCGAAGGAGCCCATGCTGTGCAGTAATAAGGTGAAGATAGACTTGAGCATTAACTTGTAATGAGCATTCTAGCGAATATTACATTAACATTATACACTACAGCTCACAAAACTACACTACAACTTAGAAAAGTTGAAAAACCCCCGACATTTTCATTTCAAAGTTCAATATCTCAAAAACGGCTGCACCGATTTTGTTGAAACGTAGCTAAGAACCATCTCGATCACGTCAGCTTTCGGATAAAAGAAACTGCATTCAAATCAGTACATTCATTTAGGAGTTACGATGCCACTGACAGACACACACACACACAAAGACAGACAGACACACAGACACGTCAAACGTATAAGACCCCACTTTTTCCGTCGGGGGTTAAAAACAGCGAATGCTCGATTTTCTGTTACATGTGTAATGTATGCTCAAGTCTATCAACACCATTTCAGCTCTCAAACATAGGTTTTGTTAGACAGTGGAGTCAGTGTACCCGCTGTACGTATATTAGGTACGTAATACCTATTATTTATTCAGTGATCACAGGGCCTCCCAAACTCCCAAGTCCCAACTTTATGACTTTAGTGAATGGTTCACTTTAGTAGTAGGTACCTAGTAGTTGAAAATTCTACTTTTCATCAATTTTGGTGAAGATCACTCTGTTATCATCTGCAGTGTACCCGTCAAGATAATGAAGTTAACCTACTTACCTAATAGTCGCGTGTCAGTAATCAATTGAATGAGCTACCGGATACAGTCATACTTTAAATTGAAATAATAAATGCATTAAAACCGACTAGATTACAAGCCAATGTGAACCCTATACGTGCAAGTTAAGATTTAAATTCCGACCTACTTTGTTTCGCAGTTTTTTTAAAGTCGAGATACGTGTCCGAGACAGATTGACGAGTATTTGACGAATTAATCACTTCCCGGCAAACTTTCGAAGATCATATATGCATAAACCAATCATAGTTTTGATCTTCGTAGGTACTTATCAGTTTCTTTTAATTTATTTTAATTACATCTGGCAGGTAATTAATTATGTTTCATCTTAATGAGATGACACTTTCGTACTTCATTTTTAACCACTGACGAGGGAGTTTTATAGGTGTGTACATCGTGACGTTGTATGAGGCATCGTAGCTCCAAAACGGATGAACCAATTCGAATGCGGTTTTTAGAGTTCCGTACCTCAAAAGGAAAAAACGGAACCCAAGGATCACTTTGTTGTCCGTCTGTCTCTTTGTCTCTTTGTTAAGACCATCTCAGGAACGCGTAAAGGTATCGAGTTGAAATTAAAACGATATATCCTAGTCCCTTAAAGTTATAAAAATATCAAACTTCTAAGTTAACGTTTATAATGTTAAATAGTATATAAGTAGGTAATTTAATTTGTTTTAATAATTTAATTTAATGATATAATGATATTCTGTATTGTAATTTAATTTCAATGAACTTAATTTAATTGTAATGATACCTATTTAATATTAATGTTACTATGGATTTTTATCTGAAATAAATTATGATTATATTCTTAATTAGTCCGAGGTATTTATTTGTAGTACTCGCTTCTCGTAGCCTTGTGACGCGATCTTCAAAGCCTAGATAAAAAAAAAAAAAAAAAAAAAAACACAACTGGCAACATTATTGCCACCATAAACTCATTCGTTTTCCCGCGCCTTCAACGCGAAAGAGTTGAAGATTGTTCAACGTGAAAAAGCCAGTTTTTTCAGTGCTTTTTTAAGTTTTTCAGATCGTGATTAATTTAATCATGCCTATAAAGGCAAATAATACAAACGAGGAAAGAAAGTTGCTAAAAATACGACGACTAGAAAGTAAAATTGAAAAATATAAAGAAGCCCCGCCATGGAAGTGACTTTAGCGTATGTTTTTTCAGTATTTTCACACAAGATGCCTTAATACTTGACATAATATGATACATTATGCCCCCTTTTTCCGTTGGGAAAAGAAGATCTCTCTGAGATAGTGGTTTTTTGATGTGGAAAACGGCATTGTTGTTATCATAACCTCAATGGTTCCCGATTGTTCGAGTGCCGAAAATTATATCTCCCGTTGGGATACTTGACATAATGTGATACATTATGTCCCTTTTTCCGCGGGAAAAAGAAGATCTCGTTGAGATAAGGTGGTTTTTTGTGGTTGAAACGGCATTGTTTTTATCATAACCTCTTCCGTTTCCGATTTTTCGAGTGCCGAAATGTGATTCTCCCGTTGGGATAATCTGATTTATATTACATAATATGTTTATTGTCCCGCGGGGAAAGAAGATCTCGTTGAGATGATTTGATTGCTGGCAGAAAGATAATAAATTATATCATAACCTCGCGGAGGCTACGGTCCTTTCGAGTGTCGATAAGTTTGCTTCTCCCGTTGGGATAAGAGGATATACGTTACGACAGTCACATATTATAAATAAAACGGACGGTTTTTCTCCATCATGTTTACTCTTTCTGTTGGAAAGTTTGTCTCTAAAATATGGGTTGTTATACCCGAGTGAGCCTGAACTGAAAATCTGGAATAACTTCACTTATTAAATACAAGCAATTTCAGCTTATGATCCTGAAGATCCGCAGGTGGTTTTTTCAGTTTTTGTGAGAGAAATGCACCAGATAAATCTGAGTTATCAGAAGAGGAGCACTGCCAGCTAGATCCACAGCAAGAGATGTGCTGCCACAGGATATCCTTGAAGCCATCGGACAGGGAAGTAAACATACAGATTTATATGGAGAGGAGATAAACCCTGGAATAATAAAGATAATTACTGGTATACTGACCGATGGTCTTGACAAGGAGGTATATGATAACCGGGAGAAATAAAGATCCCGAAGAATGCAAAACTGCTCGATGTACCAAAGCTAAACAGTGAGTTTTCCAGATTGCTTTAAATAGCAAGCAACGCATGTTTGCTCTACGTCTCAATGAGACAACATGTTAAAGAATAGACAACAGGACCTGGGCCAGGGCATTGCCCTAATTACACAGTCAATTAACAAATTAACCAAACAAGACTGACAAATTGGAGGTCATAAAGAACCTCAGTGACAGTTTAAGATTACTCAGTTTAACATTACACATTACACCACCAATACATGCAGATCGGCAGAAAATTTATTGTACCGCAACTCGACAAGTCATTGTCTCAAAAAGAATAAAAGGTCTGAATTTTTATACTCTCAATAAGAAGAATCAGTTAAAACTTCTCTGCAATAAAACGCACAATCAATATCCTTAAACCGAAGAATGTCTCAAAAAGCTTGCTGATAGCTTAGCCCAGGCGCCAGAACAACCAGGCCCAAAAATTTGCAGACAAGAAACATGGCACGCCATGCCCAGGGACCGGAACCGGTTACCCTAATCGGGGTTTTCCATAGGCTTATTTTAAAGGTTGTTTTAAAAACCCCAATCAATAAGGTTACCTTATCATAAGGTAACCTTATTGAAAGGGTAACCCCAACGATCCAGTTAACTCAGTTAACCTAGGTTAACACTAACCGAAATGAAAACCCCATCCAATACGGTTACCGTATCATGAGGTTTTGAACCAGTTTAAAGGAATATGATTTTAACGCACACTTAAATACGACTTATTATTGAATAACCGCCGTGGCTGGCATCGGTTTTACCAAGCTTGCTAGGATACCGCAAGGCGCTCGGGCGGCACTGTTGCGACGCCGCGAGGCAAAAGTCGCAAGCGCCGTCTGCAGGCCGCGGCACTTAATGCGTTTCACTCAACCATGTTGATCTCTATGCAAACTGGTTTCGTTTGCCGAAAACGCGGCTTCTTATTCAAACAGTGTGTCAAATGTTACATTGCTTATTTATTATGAAAAAAAAAACAGTTTGAATAAGAACCCGATTCGCGCACCGAGGATTCCGTACAAACTTAGCTTATAAAGGATTTATGATGATTAATAATTAAGTAATTAGGACTATTTTTTTGGTTGATCTTATTAGGTACTGTTTTCAAATCCAGTTTTGGGAGCTGTACGATTTAACCCAGTTTAGTGCATTTTATTATATACGTTTCTAATGAACTCGTCGATCTCATTGATTGGCTCTAGCTAGCCAAATACACAATATCAGAATGTAAGAATCTGTTGTCAATATGACAACGATACATCGGCACCTCCGCACGTATAACAACATAGAGTTATTATCCCGGGACTACAAAATAATATGAATAAATTGTGTTTTTAGAAATCCGGGATTTAAGTATGAACCCTTATTGGTCCTAATTTATGCAAATATTATAAAGAGGAAAAATCTGTGAAGCTGTAGCTTCGTAAGTTTCATAGTGTGTGTGTATGTAAAAATGGGCAGTGATCAGAATTTATGGTGCAACACGGTGGGATATCGAGTAGAAATTTTAATATGGAAATCACCAAATTACAATATCTTGTATAAAAAAAATGTTATTTTATAATTGTAGTTAAGCCGCTTAGATCTATGGCAGATCAGTTATTTAGAATTTTTTTGTATGTAGTGATATTATTTTATATCAATTGTTAAAATGTTATTAAATTTTGTTCTCCAAAAATAAAAGTAAGTCTCGGAATCATTTACTCCGTTTCGTATCGGGAAATCGGATCGTTGGTAATATGTAATAACTGGAACCGCTGGGCCAATTAATTTTTATTTCATCAATGTACTGTAGAATGGACTTTCTGGTTGGTCTTAGGCCATAGTTAATGCCACGGTTTGCCTGCGTGTTTTGCAATTAAGAGATAGTACTCATATAAAGAGATTTATTACCTTGTTATTATTATTTAATTTTTCTATTGATATGACTATCGATGTTGTTATCGCACGGCGAGGTAAAAGCGGGCCAAAAACGAATGTGTTTTGGTATTGTCTAATGTTTTAGGATTAACCAGATTACGGCGGCGATCGTAGTGACAGCAATAAATGCCTCATTTATTATTATAAATACGTTCTTGCCAACGTTGTTATCTTTAAGCGACTTAAGCTTTTAACTTTGCGGCTGATTTTAACTGGGGTGTGATATTTCTCATTATTTTCAGATTAAGATTTTTCGCAAACATTCGAGCTTACCTGCAAGTCGTATGTAATTAGTGCATTATTTTTTACCTTTTAGTGAAGTTAGGACGTATTACTTGCAGTGAATTTTGTTATTGTTGTTGTTTTTGTTGCGTTTGTACCTGATTAAATTGACGATTTTGGTTACTGTTTATGGACACTGATTGCTGCATTTCGATTGGTTTGTGAAGTTTAATTGGATTTACAAATGAATGTTATTAAGGTGAGTGTATACATTTGAATATCCCACTTAATATTTATAAATGCGAAAGCTTCGATGTTTGTTACTCAATCACGCTTAAACGGCTCAACCGATTTGGGTGAAATGTTGCACAAAGATAGTTTATGGTCTGGATTAAAATAGAATAGTTTTTATCCCGGGTCCACGCAGATGAAGTCGCGGGCGGAAGCTAGTATTGTATTCTGTCGCCAAATCTTTAAAGTATTAATGTCAATACGTATATTACTACTTAACCACAATAACTACGAAATTATGAACAGTAATAAAATCCCGGACATACATAAAATAATGCTTATTTGACATTTTAAGAATCCCGGCATTGGATGGTGTTAGCAACTTCTAAACGTGCGACGCTCTGGCATTCAGATTATTATACAAATGGCGCCGCTAATAAGGAACGCTGTTCATCGGTACTTTGAATATGATGATTGTTTCGGTATCGGCACTTGTCGGTTGCGAAATAATAAGTTAAAGGTATGGTGTTTAAATTAAAATTAAAATAAATTATAGATCTTGCATATATTAGTTAAGTTTTCTGAAATAATATAACTAAACTTATTTACACTAAAACTTATAAATGGGTTATTAATGAATTTCTTTCAAGAGTTTCATTAAAACTTGTAACATGTGTTAGTATTATTTTCTCCCATACACTCACTTTAGGTTCAGGTTCTCGAGTGGCGTGGCACAAGGTGGACTGATGACCTGGTAACGGTCGTAGAAGTCCGCTGGATGCGGGTGGCGCAGGACCGGCCATTGTGGCACTCTTTGGGGGAGGCCTATGTCCAGCAGTGGACGACTTTTGGCTGATATGATGTTGATGATACACTCAGTTTATTTATCAGTTTAGTAAGGTAAACACTAAACATTCAACCAACTTGAGAAATTACAAAGCAGCCAAACATGCTTAGTGAGCATCAAGTTCTTGCAACGCTGAGTCAAAAAGTCAGAATCAAGATGTCATTTAAAATAAGTAACTTATATTTAATATTAACTTACACCACACTAGTTAACTGTAAACATAACGTAAACTGCGTACTTTTTAGGGTTCCGTACTCAAAGAGTAAAACGGGACCCTATTACTAAGACTCCGCTGTCCGTCTGTCTGTATATCTGTCTGTCTGTCTTTCTGTCCGTCTGTCACCAGGCTGTATCTCAACAACCGTGGAAGTTAGAAAGTTGAAATATTCACAGATTATGTATTTCTGTTGCCGCTATAACAACAAATACTAAAAACACAGAATAAAATAGTTTTTATAGATAATACGGAACCCTTCGTGCGCGAGTCAGACTCGCACTTGGCCGGTTTTTCTATCTTCTGTCTATCTAATTTCTGTTGGTTGTTATCAAAATTACCCAATCTTGTAATATACCAAATAGATGCCCAAAACTGTATGTACGTATTTGTTTGATTGCATTACCTACCGTGCAGCTAAGACAAAGAAAAATACAGATCCATGTTTACGTAACTACGATTTAGTTAATTTTGACGTCAGTACAAACAATTATAAATACGGAAATACCATATACCTATCTTTGTGAATGCTTAAGTAGATAAAAGGTTGCACTCATAACACAGTCGGTAAAATATATATATAATAATGAATAAGGTATTTATTGTTGTCATTATGACTGTCCCCGCATTCTGGTTAATCTTAAAACAATGGCAAATACCACGAACGGTGAGCTTTCGGTCCGCATTCTGATGCGCAGTGGATTCAATATTACGAGTAGGCGTGATAGATCTGGCGTGATTCCACTTGAACGCAAACAATACACGCAATAAACCAAATACTCCTAGAAGCTCCTAGAAGATTTTAAAGGAGCTGGTTCGGCTTTACCTGTTTTGGTGCAGACCAACAAGTGTTGATACTTTTAAATATTATTAATAGAATAATTTAAAAACAGGTACATACCTGAAAGTAATTTTATTTATTTATTTTATTTCTGAATTATCTTCGGTACTTTCAGTGTCAGCGTCACTTCCAACATTTAATCTAAAGTTGGAACATGGTGTTTTTAAAAATCCTTCTTCAATTTTCTTACAGTGGTTGCAAGAATTCTCCCACAGAATCGGATCGAAAGTATTAATAATGTCACGTATTTTAGTTATAACACTATAGTATGACCATATCTCTCAAATGGTCGTTTTGTTTTGCTGAGCTGTGTTAATTTTGCTAAACGGAAAGGTAACAGGAAAAGTATCAAGATCGTTTGAAGCACCGCCGGCCTGTGTTTAGCAAGTGTTTGCAAAAAATGGGCTCGCCGCGACTTAAGCCTATTGTTATTGTTAATGACGGTCTCAAGTGGAATCACGCCAGATAATATTGAATCCACATAAGCACTCCGATAACAAATACTGTAACAAATCTCTACATTTCTGTTCACATATTAATACGTTAATTAAAATGAATCGCACTAAAACGCTTTTAAAGAGTAATTTTTATGATCCCGGGATTGGGTGGTTTAACAACTCTATATTAGGTGCACACACGCCGCCGCCTCAAAGATTATCCTATCGACTACTGATTTCCGTGACGCGACGCGACGTGGAAATAGTTATTTGTTATACAAGGGGGGAAAGTTGTATTTTACCTGCGAGTGTTCATTTTGGGTATATACTCGCTACGCTCAGGATTCTATTTTTGAACCACTCGCTTCGCTCGTGGTCAATCATGGGATCCTTTCGCTAGCTCGTGTTTCAACACACGAGAAGTAAAATAACTTTTCACCCGTGTATAACACTTATCTTTTCACCTCACTACAGCGAGGAAAATAAGAAATAGGGTAAAAAAAAAGTTAAAAAAAGTTGTAAAAAAAGTAAAAAAAAAAGTTAAAAAAGTTGAAAAAACTTTCAAAAAAGTTAAAAAAAAAAGTTTAAAAAAGTTAAAAAAAAATATGTTATAAAATATACAAAAAACCAAAAATAAACATTTAACGTTCTACGCCATAGTACTTATAACGTTCTACGTCTACGTTCTTCACATGTGGATAAAAAGCGATGTTCTCAATAGATATCAAACATACAAAAAGACCTTTCCGAGCAAGTGAGGTGAAAATATTTTGTTCGTATAGTAGGTACATTTGCATCCAAATTTTTTTTTTTGAAAAAAGAAATGAATAATAAATATTTATTTTCGTAACACAGTGATATGCAGATTACAAGGTAGGGGCTTCCTATTAAGTATATTTTAATATATCTAACTATATATTTATTTCATTCGTTACTTAAGAGCCCTTAAGTTACCTTTACTGCCACTGAACTTTTAAATCTTAATGTTTTTTTCTATAGAAAGTTAGATTGTGTGTGTCATGTCATGATATAAAACTAATTAAATTGTATAACTACCCACCGGGAGTCTGATCCCATGAAACAGCAACGCGAGTACGATACGCGATACTCTATAACATGTTTAAACATAATGCGCAAATCACAATAATCAGCTGATGATAAGGTTACCATAACCCAATGAAAACCCCAATTAAAAACCCCATCCCAATAGGGTTTGAGGTTAACTCAATTAGTAGTTACGGTTAACACTTCCGATAAGGTTACCGTAACAATCGGTTAACCGTATCATACGGTTAACCCCATAACAGGTAACCGAATTGATTCGGTTACCGGATCGATACGGTTAACCTTAAAGAGGTGTTTTCCGGTCCCTGGCCATGCCCATTACAAACCAGGTCCATATCAAGCCAGACACGGACAACCATACAAGCTGCATCATCGCAATTGTCCTCGTCCAGCACAACAAGCGAGACCAGCCCAACGACCACGACCAGTCAACCGGGGAAGTTGTGCCAAGTACCCATAAAGGTAAACTTTGCTGCTCGACTCATTTATTTTTATGAATGTTGGTCAAATATTGCAAAAGACAACAATATTAATCTGGATAAAAGGAGATACTCTATTACTTTTATGAATAGTCCAACAAACCCAATGCCAGCCATGTGATAAACATTTCCTATCCAGTATTTTTACAATACTTAAGAATGATGACACACTGAATTTAAATGTTAGAACCAATTTGTCAAGAAAAATCACTTGAAAATGTCAGGACTTTGTGCAAATTAATCATAAAAGATGTTTTTATGTGCACCATTGACTTCTGGTATTGGCTTTCGGGCTGTCAAAGCCCTTATATCACTGCGACCATCGCTGATCTATTGTGATCAAAAACACCGTTGACTTAAAACATGATCATATTATTTGGTGCCTATTAGCGACATGCACAAAAAATATTTAAGGTTTTTATTTAACAAAAAGATGTATAAGTTTAACTGTCTCCCGTTCAGTATATCCTGTGTCTCACTAGTTTTCACCAAACTTTGGAAGCCATCGATTGAATATATAAGAAGTCGGGGCATTAGAATTGTCATATATCTAGACAACATAATTTGCCTCTGAAGTACTTTTGATGAATGTCTAACTAATACACAGACAACTTGCAGCATATTAAAATGTTTAGGTTTCATAATTAATACAGAAAAAATTGCGCCTTTCCATGTCAGGAAAGAGAATACTTAGGTTTTCATAATTAATTTCAGAAATATGACATTAAGCCCCACATTAAAGAAACGAAATAGAATACATTCCCTAATACAAGACTTCTTAGAGATTCAATCATGTACTTACTATCAGAGAATTTGCTAGATTATTAGGTAACTTAGTATTACTTAATACTCGTATCATAATGACAATTTTGGAAGAAGATATGAATATTAATAAACAAGTTAAAAAAAAAATTGACAAAAAATAGTCATGTGAAACAATACAATTTTGCTTTAGAAATATATTCAGATGCTTCCCTGGCAGGGAAGGCATTTTAATTGCAAAATTACACAGGGTAACTGGATCGAATGGGAGAGAGATCAACATATTATTTATCTAGAATTGCTGGCAGCATTTTTTGTTTTATTTAGATGTTTTGCCAATTAACACCAAAATAAAGAGATACTCCTTAGAATAGATAACACAACGGCTATAGCCTATATTAATCATATGAGAGGGGTGCAATACCCCTTACTTAACGATATTGCCAGGAAAATATGAAAATGGTGTGAGGCTACAAGTCTTTGGACCTTTGCATCTTACATAAAATCGAAAGAAAATATAGAGGCAGACTTTTCAGTCTCGCAACTTTAACATCGATACAGAATGGGAACTCTCACAGAGTCTTTTTAATTCGATTACTGAAAATTTTAGCACCCCGGAAGTGGATTGGTTCGCATTACGAACTAATCATAAATGCAGCAAATACGAGTATATATCATGGCAAAGGGATCCATTTGCCTGGAACATTGATGCTTTTACGATCAAATGGAACTGTTCCTTCTTTTAGGCCTTTTTTGGAATATTACTAAGGGTAATCAGAAAGGAAGAAGAGCTACATGGATTTTTTAGTATTTCCACTATGGCCATCACAAGTTTTAACACTGTACCCACTTCGGGCTCAACTTACCCTGGCTGCATGCATATTATCAGGGAAGCGTTTAATTTAAAAGAAGTTTAATTTCCGATCGTTCAGTAAATATAATGATGGCTTTTCTATCAAATAATTCCATAAAACAATACAAGAGCTGTTTACGCCAATGGGGGATATATATGTATAGCAAATGTCATAATATTTATGTATATAGTGCATCAATTCCCACCATTATTTCATACTTGACAGATTGCTTTGAAAAGGTTATTCTTATCAATCTCTCAACTGCCATCGTTCAGCTCTATGCCTAATAATTGGCGGCCGCATTAGGTACAGATGAACGAGTGAAACGTTTGTCCATACATTATTTTTTTTTATATACAACATTGTAAACAACAAGAATTACAGAAGTCTAGATAATCTATGTCTTCATCATTTCAACTAAGACCCCTAAGTCTCAAACAACCACAAAACCCAAATATGATAACATTTGGAACCCAGAGTTATAGTGTTATATGTAGGAAATTTGCATCCCATAGATTATTCACAATTAGAAGTTATCACTAAAAAGGCGGCTATGTGGCTAATCTTGGCAACAGCAACAGGGCAAAGAGTACAAACTCTTTTTCACATTAAACCCAAAAATATAGAAATTACCCCTGTAGTATTACAATTATTATTACAGACCTATTAAGGACCTCAGGACCAAGGAGACCTTCAACCAAATTAGTCATACCTTATTTGAACAATAAGCCAGAGATGTGCCCAGCCAAGACTCTAATTAAATATTTAAAAATAACTCAAACATTCCGGATATAGAACCCCTTACTCAAAAATCTTTTTCAAACTTTTAAAAGGCCTTTCAAAGAAGCCTCTACCGAAACTATCATTAGGTGGCTCAGACAGATTATGAAGGATAGTGGAATTGATATGTCTAGGTTCTCAACACACTCTACCAGACATGCTTCGTCATCTAGAGCTCTTAGATAACTCACTCACTCACGCCTCACTGTCGATAGCATATTGAAGACGGTAGGATGTTCCACGAGATCTTTCACATTCGCTAATCATTATAATGCCTTTAGCTAATAATAATAGTGATCAAGTACTATTTGCCTGGAGATTGAAATTTTATTTTATTTTTGCAACAGACAACTGTTTCCTGTATAGTACCTACAGACCGGAGCAGTGGTTCCGTTGATTGACTGATACATAGTATGGTTATCTTCATAATTAAGAAACATTAAGAATTGTAATATTCAAAAAGTTCATATCTTAATTAAGTATTAAAATTAAAGGTTTATTTCAAGTTTAAACTTTTTATCTGGTAATTTACTGGATAGTTAAGATCTCATGGAGTATTATAAGTACAGTAAGGAATATAGAAGTGTTTAGTGTAGTGATCTCTAAGTTGTTAACAACCTGAATTTTTTATTTCTTGTTTAAAAATTATTGTACTAAGTTAGTACTAAAACTTGATACTCTTACTGCTCTTAGTTAATATACAGTAAGAATAATGATCGAGATTGATACTTTTCAGAAGTAAATATATATACATATATATTAATAATATTATAATGACTATTGATGTCCTCTAAACATCTACAAATAAATACCTCGGACTAATTAAGAATATAATTACAGGATTAAACGAACTTACCTGAAGTGAAGTTCTATCCTGATTATATGAATTAATTAGTCCGAGGTAGGAAGCTCCCTCCCTCCCAAGATTAACATGATGGTTAACTTGTTCCCTAGTTTTCTCTAATTAACTCTGAACTAAATGAGTTTATGGTGGCAATAATGTTGCCAGTTGTGTTTTTTTTTTTTTTTTTTTTTTTTATCTAGGCTTTGAAGATCGCGTCACAAGGCTACGAGAAGCGAGTACTACAAATAAATACCTCGGACTAATTAATTCATATAATCAGGATAGAACTTCACTTCAGGTAAGTTCGTTTAATCCTGTAATTATTATTAAAATAGATACGGCTGTTTCTGCCGCAAAAAATTAATATTTCGACACTCTCAAGTCTCAAGGAATCAAAATTTATAGGGTACTCTCCGTTGACCTACAACTATAAAATTTGGCAAGTAAATATTAAAAATAATGTCTTATAGGTGTAACTTGTTACAAACCTAAACACATATTTCTTATTATTAATAATATAACACATTTATTTATTCAAAGCATACTTAATCAAAGCAATCCACAAAGTTAAATAATATTGAAATGTAATGTTAGGTTTAAACAATAAAGATTATTATATTATATATGTTTACGAGTAGGTACAGGGAAAAATCTCATTTTGTACGGAACCCACGTTGGGCGAGTCCGACTCGCACTTGTCCGGATATTTTTTTAAATCACAGGTGTATTGTCTTGTCTGTCGAGGAGGTTCTTAGGTGTGTTGTGTCGGGGGTATTTATAAGATTTGATCGGGACAAATAGTAAGTCAATGCCAACTGTGTTCTGTGGGCATACCTTTGAACTCGGTATCTCAACTAATTCGATTCCTGCGGTAGTCGCGCGGTGCAAGGAGGGGGGTGTTCGCTCCAGCGAAACGCGGACTAGATGAGCTCTAACGTCATACAAAAATAACACCCCCGCACCGCGCAGGTACCGAAGGCATCAAATCAGTTAAACGTCCAATAACTGCATTGTATATGATAGTGGCACATTTTCATGTTATTTGTTTGTTATTCTGTTGCATATACTTCACTTCAAGAATGAACGAAATTACACAATATAGTGCCACACCCGATTGCGGCATTTTATGTAATCTACGATCAGTGTGATATTTATTTATTGGCCAACTTATTTATTTGGATTCGATATAAATATCAGAATCAGTTCACCTAACTGCACATGCCAAAATAATGTCTAATGTTAATCCCTTTCTGTAATCAGCTTTTTCATACCCAAGAATAGGTAAACTAAACAGTAAGCTTTTTAAAAATTAGCTTTTTTTAAGCTTTTATAAGATCAGCAATGCACATAATGTGACCATACTGGAGTTGCAAACGTCAATAGGCCTTAACCTACCTAGTGGATACCTGAAGGCCTCCACACACCGGTCGCGGGCGCGGGTCGGGCGCGGGCCCGCGAAAGTTGTAAAACATTGAAACTATATACACTTCAAACACACATCGAACGCGGGCCCGCGTTCGATGTGTGTTTGAAGTGTAGTTTCAATGTTTTACAACTTGCGCGGGCCCGCGCCCGACCCGCGCCCGCCACCGGTGTGTGGAGGCCTTTAGTATTCACTCATCATCCAGCCGTATATAAGCTGTTTTGCACTACAAAATTAAACCGAGCTGAAAAATGTTACAACTTAACTCCTACTGTACAATATTCAAATCGCTTGGGCAAATACTTAAGAGGAATGTCTATCTGCGATTTTCCCACACGAACGCTCTCGACTATTTTCCTCCATGGTTTTTGAACCTAGAGCAATGATTTTTTTCAAATAAGGTCAATATCATCAATATCTATGCCGCTATGTTTCGCTTTTTTGGATCTTTTTATTTTAAAGAAACTTACAGCGCCTCAAAAATCGCAAAAACGGCTTCATTGAAATGGCTTCAAAAAAAAGGCGCAGTATACAAATAGTTATAAACATAGCGGGGTAGATTATTTCTTCCTCTTGCAGTTTCCATACATTGTATGATGATTGGTTGCTTTTGGAGGAGGAAATAGTCGAGAGCAAAACCTCGATTTTTGAGCTTTTTGGTAGGAATTTTAGTTCGAGCAGCAGTACGGCTAACGTGAGTTACCTACAATCGTAACCTAACGATATGTAACTACATACGAGATCGAATAAACGCTCTTCGAATAGATTTCGAACTCGCTTCGGTATTCTTCGATTCGACCCGTCAAACTTGTAACTCAAACTGCCGTTGTACTACGAAACCAACTGCAGAACGTTAGACTCTAGCGTTTCGTTTTCGATGCGTAATTTAACGTTCGATTCGTACTACCAATCGGTAGTGTGAGACGTATCGTATTATTCCGTCAAGAGTTACCGTAGACCTGATCGAAATTTATCTCAAATTAAAGAGCTTATAAAAATAAGTGTTGTGAATAAACAACATATATCCGCAAAATTCGGATTGTCGCGTATTTTGTATTTAAAAATGCAAATAAATGGCCCACGCGCCGCCATATTGTATCGACACTGTCGACGTCGCGATGCGCGTATTCTGTGATGTCATAACCGACAAACTTAAATTAAAACGATAAATGCTTGTGATATAAGGTTCAATATTGGAAAATCGATTAAACCATACGAACAATCGTGGAGTCGATCGCGGGTGAAGCATAAGTGACTCACGTTACTGTTTGGATTTTTAGTTCTATGAGTGACCGCCAGGGGCGGAGTATAGACTTTTCTAGACGCTAGAGTCTGTAGTAAATCCCACGCTAAGGGTACAGTTGTCCTTATCGCATAGACAGCTCCCGCCGCCCACAACAGCGCGACAGAAACATTGCGTCAAAAATTTGAGATTTCAAAAGTTGCTCAGCTAGGCATTGCTCTTAAGCCATTAAGTTTAGTTGTTAGGTTTCATTAAGTTGGTTAAATATTACTGAAAACCGAGCGCCTTAGGAAAGTCAGTCATTATCAAATTCTACGAATAAGTGCTTTTAGAACAGATAGATATAATTTCATGTTTGATATAACTAGATAGTAGTAGGTAAGGTATATAGCTACACCAAATAATCAAGTGTACTGCGAATATTAATTATTGTTTAAAATTGTTACAGGTAAAATCATCATGGCGTCTACTCCGGAAGCAACCTATCCATAACCTAACGTAATTAAAAACCGTGTCCGATTCTAAAGATAAATCGTAACACTTACGCAACCCAACTCCTTACCACATTTTGGCTTAAATAGGTACTTAGGTATCTATGATTAATGAGTCTATTGTTGAGTAATTACTTTCATTTAATCGATACAAGTGCAGTGTTTGGTTAAAGCTTAGGCACACAAGTTGGGTATGAACGGATACTGCGTTGCGGATTGCGTTTCGACAAGCTGTCAAGTGTCAAAGCTGATGACGCTAATATGCAGAATAGAGTTCAGTGGAAAGTGTTAGGTCAGGATGTAAAGAATTAGCCATCGAGTGTTATATGATTAAGAGATTTTGCAAATTGACCTGCATTTAGCGACACTAAGTAAAATCCAAACTATAAATGAGATACTTAATAAATATCTACCTATTGCCTACCAGCGTATACAGGCTGGAAAGTTAAAACGGGGCAGTAAGGGCAGCTACTAGATCCCTTGCCGCCACCACAGAATAAGTAATAGTACTACGTACAGAAGGTTCTCTGTTAACAAATTCCCTGTTTAGGTACGCCAAACGTGCCTAAATGTGGCCATCCCTTTCTATCGCATGCAACGCGCTGCAACCCGTGCGAGCGTCCCGTCCCAACGCGTGGCAGCTACTAATGGGCCAATTTGGCGGCCGCCGGCATGTACTTGTAGCGGCGCGACGGGATCACAGAGTGAACCGTCCCTGCCGCCACGCAAAAATGGCATTCGGATTTCATTCCTAACTTTTTAAGTGATGACTGATGACAATCTACATTCACAGATGTTTGAAAAAAAGTACAGTCAGCGAGAAAATCATCAATTTTGACAAAATGTTTTAATGCCTTTCGATCCCATTCCTATTAAGGATCAAAATACTCTTTGGGACCGACTAAGGTTTGACTACTAGAACGCCCAGAAATCAAAGAAAACTTTTCCATACAGTTAGTATGGGAATCCCAAAGTGCAAGTAGTCCTTTAGTTAGACGATCATCAAATTGTATGGAAACGGAGATAACTTCATTTAGATTAGAAATTAGAGAATTCATTCCTTCGTTAAAAATAAATATGCTGGTTTTATTCAATGACGGCCAGCTTTATTCTGTAAAAAGTTTGTATAACGAATACTAACATCCGTATTCAGAAATTCTTTTCGAAATTTAAAATTTACTATGGTAAGGGTTTTACAGCACCTGTCCGCTCGTAAGTACTGTCCACATAGTAACGTTTATGAAATTATGAATACCGGTGTAGTTAGTTTTTTTTTTTACAATGGAATGAATTCTCTCATTTCTAATCTAAATGAAGTTATCTCTGTCTCCATACAATTTGATGATCGTCTAACTAAAGGACTACTTGCATTTTGGGATTCCCATACTAACTGTACGGAAAAAGTTTTCTTTGATTTCTGGGCATTCTAGTAGTCAAACCTTAGTCGGTCCCAAAGAGTATTTTGATAAGGATCAATCACAGACTTTTTTTCAAAAATCTGTGAATGTAGATTGTCATCACTTAAAAAGTTAGGAGTGAAATCCGAATGCCATTTTTGCGTGGCGGCAAGGGCCCCGTTTTAACTTTCCACCCTGTATACCTACGCTGTGTGACTGAAATGTCATTGAAATTTAATTGTAAAATTACAGAGTGATACAACTCGCAAGAGTTAATTTGAGACCTCGTTCGTATGACGTTAGTACGCGCTCGAGTCTCAAGTTAATTCTTGCAGGATATACTATACTACAGGTTTTTTTTTTAATATTGGTTAAATATTGCCGTTAACATAACCTTACCTGGTTTGGTGATTGACATGGAATCCTTTAGACTTAATGAGATGTCAACTGAATAAAATGCAGTAAAACCACATAAAACACTTGCAAAGCTAATATTATGGGAGAAATATGTGCCCTAATGAAGTGATACCCATATACGTCACTAACTAGCTAGCCAAAGTACACTCTACATTAAATAAATAAATAAAAAAATATTACGGGACAATCTTACACATTAGTGAAGATATACTTGGAAATATTAAAAAGGAAATGCCAAAGATTATGTCAAGTGGGTATTAATGTGCGAAGTCGGTCATTTTGCCACTTTATTATAATTGGTCCTCAGCTACTGTGGTTACCCATAAAAGTAGCTAACTAGCTACATACCTATCTACCTATACCTAATGCCTGAAAAAATTTAGTCCGCCATTTGTAGGTACTTTTATTTTTATATTTGTGCAATAAAGTTTAAATAAATAAATAGATAATAATACCTACGTAAACACAGGACAGTCACAGAATTTTTCAAATGAAAATGCTGGATATTACTTCAAGTTAGAAAATGTTAATATTAGTTGGAAGTAATGTCTGTTAACCAGTCGCTTTATTATAATTGGTCCACATAGCTACCATAGTTTATAGCCTAGCCTCCCTACGCGAACTTGTGCATTAGGAATTACTCCATTGGTACTTGTTACACAACTGTCCTCCCACATTTGGTTTTACGATTATCGCCACTCACACCATTACCGCCCTAAGCCATAAGATTACAATAAATAATTATCACGAGGTTCTCTCTAAGCATTTGACTGTGATATACAGACAGATATAATGAGTCGATGACATAACTGTAGGTACGCAAATATATGAATAGCTCGGGGCGTAAATGTTCAAGCGTTTAAGAAGTGTTTATGTTATCCTTCTTTGGTTTATAATTTACGCTTTACATTAACATGTCTATCCGGTATTGGCAATGTGCACATAAATGACAGCTAGCTTGCCTAATAAGACCGTAATGTGCGTTTTACGATCCATGTAAATATTGTAAAGGTTTTGAGCTTATTTTGTGGTTACGTACGATTTGCGATGAAAGAGGCCTGAAAGCGATACACCTACGTGTTCTGAGGTTGAGTTATCTAACGAGCATTATGTATCATCAATCAAATTTAACTATGCTTTGGGAGATGATTATCACTTAAAGAAGTTGCTTATTACGAGGTACGAGTCTATCTATATGTTTTCTAGCATCACGACAACATGGTTTTGCAACATGGAAGCCAGGATAGCTCGCAAGAAAACGAATCATTTCCTATATTTCGCTATTACAATTTCCTGCATAAAACTCATTTCACTTTCCCCTCGATTGCTTGTTCTAATTCAGCTGCCATATGCATGTCAAACGTAAGAACATAACAGTCGGCAGTGAGAATCTGCGGCAAATGTGGAACAATTGAATTTTCTAGTCGCACGAGTATCGAGTAGATAGTATCGACACGCTAACTCGGTAAAAAGCATTTAATGAAGTGCAATCATACCATATCTTACATTTGATTGCTATCGAATCTAAAGTTTTATGGCTTTTAGTTTTTACGCCTGCTTTGGTAGAAATCTCGTGTTTGTATTGTAGGCATTGGTACGGAGATATAGATCAGTTACACTTACACACGGCGGGCAGCGATACGAATGCAGTAGCCATAGTCCTGATAAAATACCGGGGGCGATTTTTGACTTTCAAGCGCTCGATTCTTTACTCTCGACTAAACTGTCAAAACAATGAAACGCTATTTTGAAAAGGCGATAGAAAATTGATAACGAGTGGTGTTGACCACTCGTAGTCAATTCTATCGGTAGCAAGTATGTGGCTACGATTTTGACACTACAATCGTATTTAGTCGTATTCAAATTTCGAGCGCCCGAAAGTCAAAAAACAGCTCCCTTATGGATTCGTCGTGCCTGTCTGTCTGTCTGTCCGTCCGTATGGCACAGCCACTTTTTTCCGAAACTATAAGAACTATACTGTTTAAACTTAGTAAGTAGATGTATTCTGTGAACCGCATTAAGATTTTCACACAAAACTAGAAAAAAAATCTATAAACTTTAGGGGTTCTCCATACTTAGAACAGAAACTCGATTTTTTTTTTCATTAAACCCATACATCTATGGATAGGTCTTTAAAAATTATATTGAGGTTTCTATTTAATATCATTTTTTTCTAAACTGAATAGTTTGCGCGAGAGACACTTCCAAAGTGGTAAACTGTGTTCAATGAGATCTAGTAAGTAGTTTTTTTTAATACGTCATAAATCGTAAACCGCAATTTATTTTACGGAACCCTTCATGGGCGAGTCTGACTCGCACTTGGCTGCTTTTTATTTTATACATATATATATGCGTATTAAGAGGTCCTCTAAACGATTATTAAAAAACATCCTTGGCCGCTGCAAAAAAATTAAACGACAATTTTTGTCATACAAAGTTGCCCAATGCCCTTTATGAGTATGTTGTAGGTACCCATATTTTTAGACTTGACTGTAGAAACACTAAGTTAGCCAAACGAATTAATTCAAGTCTGTTTTTTGGTGAAAGTTCACCTGTATATTTCTAAGGAACGATTGGAAACACGAAATAATTCGTTCTATGAAGATACTTAATATTCATTTTCATCAGGCATTTTTTAAAAATTGTATTGAAGACCTATACTTAAATATATGCTAGCAACATTTGTTCAAGAGTTACTATACCTACTTACTACCTAGAGACTTCTTTACCTACATTACCTCATACCAACTCATACATAATTTAATACGCCCGTCAAAGTTACGTCCGTTACGTCAATGCCGTGGGCACGCCATTATTTCAAGTTCAGTGAGCTTTGTTTTCCTTTGAACTTGGCTCAGCTTTTGATTATTGACGTCAAAAGCGTGACTGGTAAGTTTGGTTGTATCGTAGGCAAATATATGGAATAATACTCTGTATGAAAACTCGTTTAAATCATTTAATTTTTATTAAATTAGAATGGTGTGAATATGTAGAATTGAAATGGTTTTTCATATGAGAAAAGCAAGCAAGGAAAATAAACAGACATCAGATTAGGCCCACTTTACGCTCCTACGCTCGTAGCCGATAACATGCGAAAACCCGTATGTAGAGTAAAGCGCCTACGTTCAGAGCGCCCCCATCAGGTTCCTGGCACTGGAAGTGTTAATTGAACACCCTGCAGTATAGGTTACCTATTTACCTACTGTTGTGGCAATTTAGGTTTCGCTTGTTGTAGGTGGTGGGGAATTCATGTTACGTGTGTTAAGTCTTAAGTATGTTTAGTTTGAAAAGTATGAGGTGTCTAGTGTAAAAATAGGGCAGTAATATTCCTTTTTAGGATTCCGTGCTCAAAGAGTAAAACGGGACCCTATTACTAAGACTTCGCTGTCCGTCTGTCTGTTACCAGGCTGTATCTCAAGAACCGTGATAGCTAGAAAGTTGAAATTTTCACAGATTATGTATTTCTGTTGCTGCTATAACAACATATACTAAAAACAGAATAAAATATTTTTCTAAGGGGGGTTCCCATACAACAAACGTGATTTTTTTTGCCGTTTTTATAGATAATGGCACGGAACCCTTCGTGCGCGAGTCCAACTCGCACTTGGGGGCCGATTTTTGACTTTCGAGCGCTCGAAAATTAAATAAAAGTAAATACGATTACAGTCTCAAAATTGCAGGCTCTTACTTTTTACCGATAGAATTGAATACGAGTGGTCGATACCACTCGTTTTTAAATTTTCTATGCCTATTTCAAAATAGCATTTCATCAGTTTTGTCAATTTTCGAGTGAAAGAGTCGAGCGCTCGAAAGTCAAAAATCGGTCCCTTGGCCGGTTTTTAATATTAATTAAAAAAACAAGACTTCTAAATCTTCAACAATTTACATTATTATTATTGCTTCTAGTGTCCAAAAGAAAACAGCACAAAATGTATAGTAGGTAGTACTGCATTTGCATTTTCTTGTGTCCAGCAAACCGAACTGCAGCATTCCTCCATTGTATCCAGTGCCATCGCGTCCTACCGTAAATTACCAAATGCCAATGTCCTTCCTGGGTACTGTCGCAGACATAACCGCAGATAACAAAGACTGTTTACGACTCGACTGTACGGATAGCCGCCCATGGCGTCTCCGGAACGCCATAAACTATGTTTGCTTGCTTGTTTATTGGTTCGGTTGTCACAGCAGGGCTTAACTGCCAATGACTTCATGTAAATTACTGGACTAGCTATAAGAAGCTTAATGTCAACAAATTCATGTATTGTTTACATCAGCACTATCAGCAGGGTAATTGCGTTATCTTTCTTACTGATGCGACTTGATTTTCAATGAACCTAAGTAATAAATTCAGAGGGTAACAAAGTAAGGCACTGAACCATGTCATCCGTCAAGTATAGTCAAGAGCAATGAATACCTACCCGTAAACGGATCAATTTGTTTAGAAATTCAGTATTTAGTGACTGAATTTATAAACAAATTGACCCGATTTCGTAGGTCTTGGTAATGATGACCATTGATTCGATTAAAGTTATACTAGGTTCTGTTATAAAGCCATAAAAAGTAGTAGATTGAAAGTGTTCCATGCCCTACTAGTGACATCATTCAGAGACTATACATGCAATCACGTGATAAAAACTAGGTAAACTATTCGTCACTGTCTGACTGTAATTGACAGAAATTATGATTTATTTTTCGTAATAGCAAACAACAACAGACAAAATCAAAAATCAATCAATTATTTATTCTGCAAATAGGCCACAAGGGCACTTTTACATGTCAAATGGATAATATTAATAATCTTACACAATAATCATTTTAAAATTGCAGATTTTAACCAATTAGTACCTAAATGGTTAACAAACTAAATGTCACTAAATGAAAACTAAAAAAATCCAAAATTGTAAAATATTATCAAATACATTCGATATAAGGTCTAAAGCCGGAGCTGCGGCCACCACGGCAGAGCAACACAAGCGGCGCAAATATGTTGTCCTCGGCGAGGGCTACATGTTTGCGCCGTTTGGAGTGGAAACCCTGGGGCCGTGGGGACCGGGCGCGAAGGCCATGTATAAGGAACTTTCGGAGCGGCTCATCCAAACATCCGGAGACCAGAGGGCTGGCAGCTATTTTGGCCAAAGGATTAGCCTAGCAATCCAAAGAGGTAACGCTGCCAGCCTTCTGGGCACTATAGCCAACGACGTCGACCTGGGGGGCATTTACTTTTTATAGTTTTAGTTTATAATATAGGTTTAGTTTAGTTTTATTTATTTATAAATATTATTTTATACAATTTCGTAATTAAATTGTTTTTGTGAAGCTTGTAAATAAAAGTTTGTAGGTCTGTACTGTACGTATCAAGTAGCGTGCTATTTTATGAATAAGTAATTATAAAAATCTCATGTTCATTTTTCACACGGTTGAAATGGTTGAAATCAGATTAATTGTCACTACGAGCAGTACGAGCAACATAATTTCGATCCCTTGTGTGTCTTCGAATAGCGCGCCGCGACGCTGCCGTATTCTATATTGAAGAAAAAATCCAGAAAGGGTCGAAGAAACGTAAGGTCGCCGGTCGGCCCATACTTAGAACCTTGTCGCATCAAATTGCAAGCAACTTCGTTGAAACTGAAATGTCATATACCTACATTTGAAACCTCTTCCGATTAGGTATTAAAACATCTACAAATACCACTGAACGTCACTGTCATCGGTGACATTAAATTACCAAAATTATGAGTCTGTCAAGAGCTAAAATTATCAAAGAAATGTTAATATTTAAAATAAATTAATATGCCTGCTATAATATCTGAAACGGAGTGTTGAAATTAAGTACGACACAGTATCAAGAGGGCAACTGTAAGCATTTATTTCCAAAATTATTGATATTATTCTGAGTCTTCCCGGTTTTTCCTGTTTATTGTCTTAGTTTTCAACGTAGGTATCCATGTTATTGTATTGGTACAGTATACTGACGATTCATTATTTTCAGCGTGATACCGTGACTAAAGAACCGTGAATGGGTAAGGAGATATGCTGTCGAAGGAAAGATTCGTGGACTTAATAATCTAATAATCGTCAGGTCTAACATCTTCAGTGGAATATTAATGAAGAAAACACATTTTCCTACAACAAACGTAGCTGAATATCTAGGGACTCGTCTGCGAGTGATAAGAAATTATTTGTTATCACTGGTTTGCACTACAGATTCTTCAATAACGCTCATTTTTAGGGTTGGCAAATGGCAAAAAACGGAACCCTTATAGATTCATCATGTCCGTCTGTCTGTCTGTCCGTCCGTATGTCACAGCCACTTTTTTCCGAAACTATAAGAGCTATACTGTTGAAACTTGGTAAGTAGATGTATTCTGTGAACCGCATTAAGATTTTCACATAAAAATCTAAAAAAAAACATTAAGTTTTAGGGGTCCCCGAGACTCAGAACTGAAACTCAAAAAAATTTTTTTCATCAAACCCATACGTGGTGGGTATCTATGGATAGGTCTTCAAAAATGATATTGAGGTTTCTAACATCATTTTTTTCTAAACTGAATAGTTTGCGCGAGAGACACTTCCAAAGTGGTAAAACGTGTGTCCCCCCTGTAACTTCTAAAATAAGAGAATGACAAAACTAAAAAAATATATGATGTACATTACCATGTAAACTTCCACCGAAAATTGGTTTGAACGAGATCTACCTAATAAGTAGTTTTTTTTTAATACGTCATAAATCGTAAACCGCAATTTATTTCACGGAACCCTTCATGTGCGAGTCCGACTCGCACTTGGCCGCTTTTTTATATTTTCCTTTGTAATAAAGAAAATTTCTGGATAAATCTCGGTTTTATTTCATCAGATCACTAATGAAAATGTTTTAGATGACTTGGTGGCAACCACGCAAGAATAAAGATTACCTAGTCCTCATTATAATTTATGTAGATTTTTAATCAAAAATCGAGCTCAGATTAATGTTTAATCTATGGTCGTAAAATTGGACTCTCGTGGTGTTTCACCAATGAAGCAGTAAATAAATTTTTTAAGTTTGTTTTTTTAACCACCGACGAAAATTTGGGGGTGTTATAAGTTTGACGTGTCTGTGTGTCTGTCTGTGGCATCGGAGCTCCTAAACGAATGGACCGATTTTAAAGCGTTTTTTGTCCGAAAGCTGATGTGATCGAGATGGTTCTTAGCTACGTTTCAACAAAATCAGTTCAGCCTTTTTTGAAGTTTTTAATGAAAAAGTCGGGGGTTTTTCAATTCTTCTAAGTTGTAGTTATTCTACATACCTATATTTAATCACCGAAACTTATGCTCCGATTTTATAAAACAATTCACCAAAATTTAGATTTGCATAAATATTTTTTGCACCTTTTTCTAATACCAAACCAATTACAAAATTACAAACCTTAAAATAAAAATAAACAAAAAGAACATTTGTGTGGGATTAGAACCCAAGACCTCAATATTAGAAAGCAAGCTATTACTGACAACGCCACGAGGAGTCATACGTTATTAGTCGAAATTAACCTCCTTATTTGTGGCTTGCAAGTTTGACATTATGTCGTGACACAACTATTCCTAATTTCCTAAATTTTGATAACTGCAGTCTGTCAACATCGCAGAACAGAGACAGAGATATGTTATGACAAGTCTACACTCTTTTGCATGAATGTCATAACAATGGGTTCTAAATTTAAATGGTTGCTTGACATTTGTTCACCACGCGCGTCACTCTCCCTTATCGTGATTCAATTCGACAAAGTCCTAAAGTGCTCAACATTTTCATGGGCTGACTGTACATAGTTATATACCCTACTACGTACAATTTTCACAAATTCTACTTTTGATTATTTGTTTACAGATGGAGTTATGCATTTCTTGTCTAATAAAACCTATTGCGTGTTGTTATCTAATAATGTCGAATGAACCAGATCAATCGGCGATAACAATGTTCTAGTATTTATAGGGCAATTCAAACCGTGAGAAAACTTGTTCATGAAGAGATTAGCCGTCATTTAGCACTGATTGTTGGCGCCTCGTATAACGCCTTACTGCATGCTCGTTTACGTCGGACGTAAAGCTTTCGTCCTTCACTACCAAGTATGTTAATGTGAGAGGGACGAATGCTTAAAGGGGATGCCTCCAAGTCAGGAGACAACGCTCCCGTGAAAGAAAACTCGTAGGTCTTCCGCGCACGAGAAATTGAGGTGGAACAGTCTTCGGGAACGGCTTTTTTGAACAAATTTCGATAAATGAAGTTTTCTTAAAATTTCCTTAAGTGAGATTTTAGATGAGGTTAAATACCATCATTTAAACTTGTCTGTGTCGATTTATTTGAGTAGGCTTATACCCTATTCCATGTAAGATTTGAAAAGTCGTGCGGTTACTCGTCATGCGATTTAAAGGAAAACCATTTTATGCGATTTAAAGGAAAACCATTTTATGCGATTTCGAGGAAAACCATTTTGAAACGCAAATTATCAAAATAAGTATAAAACTATAGTTCAATATTTCCCTTTGATGACGAAACGTAGACGAATTTGTCCGTTAAAATTCTAATGTATATGGAATGAGGTATAAAATAAAGCCCAAACTTTGGTATTTTTCTATGCAGTCAGTTCAATCAGAGAACCAATCCATACAGTCAAAAATGATATACCTAAAAATCACGCCCTTAAGACGCTACATAGGCTGTGCATACTCATTTTAAACTTGAAATATCTCGTATAATATTTGAAATATAAGTCCAGCATTTCGACTGACGATTACTGATCTTTTGTTTAAGGTGTGACAAAGATGAAAACATGATTGAAGACAAAAACCTCGATATAATTATTTTTTGAAGTCAGCCCTTTTTTGGCAAGTAAACCTATTTTAAAGCTCAATGAGAAGGAATATCAAATCGGAATTTATACTAAAAGTAGCGTAATAGTCGATACTTTGGCTCACAAAGATGAAATTTCAGTTACTAGTTTGGTTAATTGGCAAAACTGTTTAATACGATTTGGCGCATACGTTTTTATGGTTGAGTTACTCCTACCTCGTTCTGTACTCTTTTCGCGCGCGCAGGAACGCTAATCGCTGTCTCAGAACTTACTACCAATTCAGTTGACGCCCATCTTTCGTGGGTGCAACCTGTGTCGCTCGTATCGGCGTTAGTGAATTGCAGAAAATGTGTAATTATTGATATTTTTGATATAGTATAGACTATTCATTGTGAAATAAATCCCTAAACTAATTTGTGCTTTATGTTATGTCTATGAATCGGAATTATTTACGTTAACTTCGGCGGCAGCGTTGATGTTGAATTGTATGGAGGCGGACTCAATTTAATTTTATCAAATTTTTTTGTTGTTTCAAACAGATTTTAGGCGTTCAACCTCCAGTGTTGTCTATAAGCTCCTTGCACTCAACCGTAGTTATTTATTCATAGACAAACTGGAGTCGGGTCCTAACGGTCATATCGTTCGATATCAACTAACGTGCGATATATTTGTACAGATTGTTTGAAATTGACATTTAATGTCGAATAAAACGTCATCTCGACTGATGGTAGAATAGAGGTTAAAGCAAATTGGTTTTTTTCAGAGATGTTCCAAATTTTTATCTATCCAAATATCATAAACCCTCCATGATGCGTTCTAGAACCGCACATCATGACCACCATAAAAATAAACTGTTTTGTTAGAACAAATTTCTTATCTGTGGAAATGTTATTATTACTAAATAATAACATCGATTTCGATAATATTATTTCATTCAAAGGCTAAGCTAACAAGAGTGGCCCCCGCAAGGGATTTGGTTTTAATTTGAGGTGCAGTAGTGACAGGACCTAAGAACACTGTATGCGTAATATCAGCCTTCGATCTTCTTTTGTTTCAGACTTATTCACGAAAATGTCAAAAAATCAAGGTAATTTTTAAACTGCTATTTTAGCTAAACCAAGCAAGCTAGAGTAACCAAATAAATTCAGAATTAAGGAGCATAAAATGGGGTTCATAATGCATATTTTTACAGACATTCATATCCTTGAACTTCATTCAAAAAAAATGATTTTTTTTTCGCTTAATTTTTTTGCTACTTCTCGCGGAAACACAACTATCAAAAAAATTACTTAATAAGCCACAGTTGTCAACTACGTATGCATTAATAATATTTTGAAAAATCATGGTGCGTCATGTCAAAAAAACATTTACGAACGTATGTTTACTATATATCATATCATATCAATAGAGTAGTAGTGGCAAATCAGTCTGTAGTAGGTATAACATCCTCTTTCGTTCATTATGAAATAATTAATCCCACAAAAGACATTCCATGTAAAAAATAGGCCAAGTCTCGGAACTCTTCTTCGGTAAAAAGTGGTGAGATATTACGTAGAGCCAAGTCAGGCATACTTATTAATTTTTATTTGCTTGCTAAATAAAATTCTGCAACTTGGGAATCACACAACTTTACTGCATTTACAAATTGTTGCATACCTTAAACTATGTAAATGTGATTGCCAAGTCACAAAACATCATTTAGCAAGCAAATAAAGATCAATACGAATGCCTGACTTGGCTCTACGAAATATCTCACCATTTTTTACTGTGGAAGAGTTCCGAGACTTGGCCTATTTTTTACATGGAATGTTTTTATGGGATCTCATTTATCTTTGTAGGTTATCAACTTTGTATGGAAATGTTATTTTACCAACCGCAAATAACGTTTGTATAGTTTTGAGGGAAGCAATTGCAAAAGTAACTTTGTAATCGCATGTATTTGTATAGGATTACAAACTTACTTACGCAGTGTGTATATCTCTGAATCGTGACGGAAACTGCAATATTTTTAGGTTTTTTATGAATGGATAGGCTAAAAACTAATTATGTTTAAAGTTTGGAGGTTGTAGGTCTGCTAAAAGTACCTTAGAATTACGATGATCATTATAAGTGAGTCAGTGAGTATGTCAGTGACAAAACTAAGGATTTTTGACGGGCAATTGTTCCTAAACTAAAATTTCAAATTAAATGTTATTGAGAATATATGTAAGCCATATTATGCCCTATATGTTACTGAAAATTCAGGGTTCTGGCTTTAGTCAGTACGAAATTACAGGATGTTGAAAATGGCCTGAATAGCTTCGAGAAAAGGATAGAACGGCCGTGCCTCTTTGTTTTACTCGACGATTGACATTGATCAATATGATAGTATTGATATGATATGATATAGTAAACATACGTTCGTAAATGTTTTATTTTTGACATGACGCACCATGATTTCTCAATTTTTTTTAAATGTATACGTAGGTGACAATTGTGGCTCATTAAGTAATTTTTTATATAGTTGTGTCTCCGCGAGAAGTGGCAAAAAAATTAAACGAAAAAAAAACAATTTTTTTTCATCCAAGTTCAAGGATATGATCCAAGTACAAGCCTGGGAGCAGGTATAAAGGAGAGGGCAAATGCACAAAAGATCCCACTGGGTCGAAGTGCATCCGAAAGGGCCCTCACCTAGATAAGATAAGATAAGATAAGATAAGGATATGAATGTCTGTAAAAATATGCATTATGAACCCCATTTTATGATCCTTAATTCTGAATTTATTTAGTTACTCTCTCTTGCTTGGTTAAGCTAAAATAACAGTTTAAAAATTACCTTGATTTTTTGACATTTTCGAGAATAAGTCTGAAACAAAAGAAGAACGAAGGCTGATATTACGCATACAGTGTTCTTAGGTCCTGCCACTACTGCACCTCAAATTAAAACCAAATCCCTTGCGGGGGCCACTCTTGTTAGCTTAGCCTGCTAGACCCTTTCGAACGTCTCTGAAAAACAAAGAAATTTGATTTAACCTCTATTCTAATATCAGTCGAGATGACGTAGTTCGAAATGAATTGTCAATTTGCATACAAATTTTAACAAATGTCGCACGTAAGTAGATATCGAACGATATGAATATGACAGTTGGATCCGACTCTAGTTTGTCTCTGAATTAAAAAAAAACTACGACAGCTGCCAGAAAACGACGCCGCGATGCCGGTCATAATATGTGGCTCCTGAATGCATCATGGAGGCTTATGATATGTGGATAGATAAAATAGTGTATGTAATTAAATGTAACTGTACATAATTAGCATTAAACCCACACTCGTGTTTAATGCTCTTCATTATGTACAGTCGCATAAACTACTATAATGTCACTATTATTTCTTATAAAAATAACAAGCCGATTCCATGCCTTTGCGCTCAGCGTCCGAAAAATAGATGGATTGCGGGAACTCGGCGTCCGCGCAACGTGTTGGAACGGGGAAAGCCCCCGCGCGTTGCTCCGCCCATATCTAGGTACATAGTTATGCACGGTATCACCTTAAACCGGACGTAAACACGATCATGCTAACAATGCTGATAGTGTTTTGCTGTACCATTGAGAACGTTATGTAAGTAATAATTGTATATCTTGCTGTGGTAAATCATTTCTGTTTGAGCGATTTTTACAACGTGATTGGTAAATTAAACATCGTTGGATTTGAAGAATTTACTAAGGTGATTAATGTCTTTATCATTTCTAAGTATTCTTTTTTGTATCGCAATCGCGATGGTCGCATGCATACAATCATTCAGCCTGCCTGATAGCGAGACACCGTAGCTAAGGGGCGCTTGCGACTCCAAATGAGTCACGAACGCGTAATCGATTTTATTGATTTGGGGATTCGTTATGTTGACAGTTTATTACATACAAATCCCGGTCCCTCACATTTAACTCTCAACACAGAGTGCCTAACCTACTAATTAACAACATTTCATAAATGTTAGCCCTTAGTTCGATTAGCTCATTGTATTCTACTCCAAAAGAGGAACACGCTGGTAGTTTTATGTTTCCAGTATTATTTATCTTCAATTTTTTACGATTTTTTAATAATGCATTCATTGCAAATCCAATTCTACTGCAGAATAGACACCTTGATTTAGTCCCGTTTCGACGAAAACGTTTAAAAAGTTTAAATATCATTTTCGGGTGGGTTACATTGACGCCATCTTGACAATGTTTGTTTTTAATTTGGTATATGTAAACAAGACTAAAGCAAGGTGCCTATTCTGCAGTAGAATTGGATTTGCTAAGAGTGCATTATTAAAAATTCGTTAAAAATTTAACATAAATTATACCGGAAATATAAAACTACCAGCGTGTTCCTCTTTTCGAGTAGAATACAAGGAGCTAGTCAAATCATGGACTAAGAATTATGAAATGTTGTCAATTGCTCTGGCAGCCTCAGGTACAGTCGCCATCACATACATCGGAGCAAACAAGCAGCTCAGCACAAACATCGGAACACATCCTCTATTGTCAAGGCATTAGGGTGCATGTGCCGATATTTTTGAACACCTATAGTGTACCTATGTATGTGATGGCGACTGTAGGTACTCCAGCAATACAACAACACTGTGAGAGAAATTATTTATATATACGAACGTACGTGTTTAGGTAAGCACTGCCTATGTCATTATCATTAGAACTCGTTATTCCGACTCCCGTACAAACTTCTCTCCCCGATTTCACCACCTGAGACCCGGGACGACAAGTATTCCATGTCCCTTTCCCGGGACTCAATAAACCAGTGGATATGAGAATATGTAAATCGAGAAAAGGATGGTACGGCCGTGCCTCTTTGTTTTGCTCGACTTGTCGGGGGCACTCCCGTGCCCCCAGATAAGGTTGAATGAAGTGTGCTTTGGGCGATGGACTAGCAACCTATCACTGCAATTCATATTGACTCCATCTTTAAACCAACCATTGCTTTCTAGCAAGTGGCACTGAAAATTCAGTTCTAGGTGCTCTCTCTACCCGATTTGGGAATATAGGCCTGAGCTTAAGTTATGTTATAAAATAGACAAACCTTTAGGACTTGAGCTGTGTGAAGTTGTTCGTCTCGTCTCGCCACTTTTCAATGCCCAATTTCGGACGCTTCAGCGGATGATATTACGTGCAGTTAGTCGGCGTTCTTTTATTGCTAATTTTATTAATGAGTTACAGTTAACTCGGCATTGTCCGTTCAAACGAGGCATGATGTAAGTCATTAGGTCTGCCCATTAATTTAGCCTTAATAGTCGTTTAGTAGTTACGTAAGCTTTCGCCTATAAAATAATGTTACTATTGTTGTACGCCTGCGAGAACCTTTGTTGTCCCCCTGTGGGACGTAACAAATAGTTCGCCAAACTTTCATGCGATTAATTTCGACTTTTGTTTTTTTAAACCTCGTATCTCAGTCCATTTTATTACCTACCTATTTAAAAAGCACCTTGCGTCGTGTTAGTAAGTTCTTATTTTGAAACGAAGCTAAAGGCAGATAAGAGGCCGCAAAGAAGGAGTAAATTTGTCGTCCGCGAACCAATGGATTGTGTAATAGTGATGTTATCGCATCCAATAAAAGTGTATCGTACTAAATTATAAAGATACAGTGTCTAATTAATTTATTAGTAGCTTTTGTTGTACTGATTATAATCTGGCTTAAGATTTGTTCGTTCAATGAGAACTTATCGATGGTCTAAGGTGGGCTAATGATATTTTAAACATATCCGGTTATGTCTAGTTATGAGTTATTATTGCGGTCATCAACCTTAATGTGACCATTGGTTCAAAACAAGTTAAAAACAACACACTTGGACCTGTTTACTTCAGCTCAAACAGCAGGTACGAAAGGATTCTTACGATGTCGGTTATTGGCTTAACCGAACTGACGGACATCGCTATTACCTAAACTGGTCTTCGAGTTTCCAAATTCAAAATATTTTGCTACCAAGGTACAGTCAAGGGCACCAATATGTATACACCACAAAGTCTCAAAAATATGTACACAGACCTTGTTCCTGCAGCAACAAGGTTGTAGTAATAAATACATAGGTAGGTATGTAACTTTGAGTGAATACGTATTGGTGCCCTTGACTGTACACTAATAAAATGTAAGGCAAATAATTATACGTTTTAAACGTTTTCTATTCAAGAGTATGTTAATCAATTCTTGACTACTATTTATGACGAAAAAACTAATTAAAAACACCAAAAAATATTTTCATGATTTTCGGGCAACTGTATACTATCAGAATAGTCATATGTATCTTATAATGCTTAGCGAAAGTCAATACTAGTACATGTTTTTATTCAGAAACGTCTAGATTTGCATTAACCGAAAATTATGAGTAAATGTCAGTGGTACAGGCAGCATCTCAAGTAGCAAATAATGTTACTATTTAGTCTTTTTCCAAAAAGTTGAAAAATTCTCGGAAATTTCTAGAAATTTTCACAAGAAATTAAGGAAATTTACATACTGAGAAGCATAAAACTGTAACTCTTATACCTACACTATGTATAAGAGTTACAGTTTTATGCTTCTCAGTTCGTAAATTTCCATGTTGGAAATGGAAAGTTTCAATTCCCATACAAAAATGAGGAAAATTTCCGAAATTTTCCTATGTAACATTTCGCAACATAGGAAACTTTCCGTCCGCACATCAGTAGTCTACCTACATCTAAATTCACAATTTGCTCCGCTTTAAAGATGTTCGTTCGTGCCTTAAACCGAATGGTTCTGATAAAAAAATAACGATCTATTTATATTTATAGCTCCCGAAGCAATCTTCTTTGATTAACCCAGTTCGTGGTCCCCACACTAACTGCACTTTCTTCGTCTTATTATCTTAGCTTTAAGAGTGACCCAATTTCATAGCCAAGTGTCAATGCCTTAAATGTATTGAGTAATAGGTAAACAAGCCAAGAAATTTTATGATTTATTTCATGGAATATAATTATAGTAACATAATTACGTAAAGTTTGTTATTTTCGTCATTAAATGCTTTCTCACTGTAATCCTATACAGTGTAATTTTATGTGGCGTTATTATTACAAGTCACGCAGCTCCGGTGAACCAGGGAGCGGAAAAATCTTCTACAAGCAAACGAAGACGTCAAAAGTCTTTATTAAAAGGGAATAACAACTTTTGACGTGTTCGAATGCGTAGTTACTTTTGATGCTGAATTGCTGACTGTACAACGTACAACACATTCACTGCCAAGAATCGCTACGCACTACGCTTGTAGCGATTCTTGGCAGATCCCGTGGTTTTACCCGCTAAGAGCGGGAAGCGCCTATGGCGTAGGCGTCCGCTAGGTCCTGGCAGTGAAAGTGTAGCCTACTCTTTACACTACTTTAACTCCTCACTTAGGTACTTTACCTCTAACTCCTTTTCCGGTATTTTATAATCTCTTGTAGAATATTGAAACGCTATGGTTTCGTTTGCCTATTCATATTTGTGTCCAAAGAGCCTTCTAACCTGAGGGCATAAGATCTCCTAAGATTCCCTCTATCGTCAAATCTTTTTCAAAACTAATAGGTACTACACCAGACTAGATGGTAGAAGATGTTGTTGTAAATAACTAGGCTTTGAATCGTCACTCCCCTCTCATATCGTGTCGTAAAAAAATTCATTTTCCATATAAGTACGTGGGGAAACCTTGTTTACAAGTATTCCAAATTACAAATTGATATCATTACTATCATTAGTAGGTAGTTCCATGTTACTTGGGCGTTTTTCAAAAAAAGTGTACAAGGCTTTTTTTTTTTCAGAATTCGAAATTTTTGGTTTTTCTTACTCAGAATCGTTGATATTATCGATCCTCATACAAGAAAAAAAGTATCCCAGATTTTACTATGTAATTTTTTTCTTCCAGTGCGTCACGATCATATAAATAAAAAGCGGCCAAGTGCGAGTCGGACTCGCACATGAAGGGTTCCGTTAAATAAATTGCGGTTTACGATTTATGCCGTAATAAAAAAAACTACTTACTAGATCTCGTTCAAACAAATTTTCGGTGGAAGTTTGCATGGTAATGTACATCACATATTTTTTTTAGTTTTATCATTCTCTTATTTTAGAAGTTACAGGGGAGGGACACACATTTTACCACTTTGGAAGTGTCTCGCGCAAACTATTCAGTTTAGAAAAAAATGATATTAAAAACCTCAATATCATTTTTGAAGACCTATCCATAGATAGGTTTACCTATGGGTTTGATGAAAAAAAATTTTTTGAGTTTCAGTTCTGAGTATGGGGACCCTTAAAAATAATGATTTTTTTCGATTTTTGTATGAAAATCTTAATGCGGTTCACAGAATACATCTACTTACCAAGTTTCAACAGTATAGCTCTTATAGTTTCGGAAAAAAGTGGCTGTGACATACGGACGGACAGACAGACGGACGGACATGACGAATCTATAAGGGTTCCGTTTTTTGCCATTTGGCTACGGAACCCTAAAAAAGACTGCATACAAAAATGTGACGATCTGGAATGGAATATTTAGGACACTTTTTTTCTTGTATGAGGATCGATAGTATTAAAGATTCTGAGTAAGAAAAACAAAAAAAAATGAATTTTGAAAAAAATGTTGTTTTGTACACTTTTTTTTGAAAAACGCTCACTTACAGAGTCTAAAAAGTCATATCATAAGGGTTCCTTTTTTAACCTCTTGGTACGGAATCCTAAAAAGTTGAGAAACTTGTTTTACTAGGTATTTGTAGGTATAAACATGACTGATCATAGTGATTATTGGATTTTGTTTGCAAATTATCATGACAGCCGGCGGCACACCTTCATCGAAATAAACTTGACATCACTGTGACATCACTTCACAACGAGTTCCATGATATCATACATTGCGTTTTTTCAACTGTTCATCTGTAAACTTCTTGATTAAGAGTGCTCTTCAAAAAAGCGCTCGCTCAGAATTCGGTATTTTGACACGCGTAGTGCGTTTGTGTGTGTAAATACTACTACCACCCACACAAACGTATCTAACCCCCACATGCACAGCGAGATCGCACCAGCCGCGGGTGCCGTCCCTTTCTAGCTATATGTAAGTGCGATCGGGATAGAACTAACCGCGGAGCTTGCCGATGCAAATATCTGAATAGCGCACCGTTGGAATTCACTCCGTGACCGATGTTGATACTTGCACTAAAAAGTGGTAAGTATTACTTCGCTAACATGATGTTCTAGAACATCATGTTAGCGAAGTTAGATAACTTGAATAAAGTAAGTATTTGATTTTTGAGCACAAGTTTTCTATTTGTATTAAAATACTATGATATGACAAATTACATATATTTAGTTTCGTTTTTTTAGTATAAAATAAACTAACGAGTTTTAAAGTTGTCAGTAATAAGAATAATAATTTGTTTTACGGATATTAATAGTTTGCATGTTATCTGAGTCTTATTTATATATAGTAATGTAGTGAAATTATACCAGTAGACCCACTACTAGTAAATTACTGGGTACTTACGTATTCATTTCTTGAAGAAAATTTTTTTTGTTATGGACAGTAAAAAAAAACTGCCCTTCATAGAAATTGCTATGTCCGTTTCTTACCAAAGGAACTGAAAATTATAAATTATACAAACACAGCTTTTTATCTAGAATACAATTAATTAATGCGTGATTTTATTCAAAAGCCTAAAACCTCAGATGATAAAAAGGAATAGATATGAAACGGGGGCTTGGCGCGTGTCGGTGCGACATGGCCAAATGGGCATGTCACTGCCCACCGCATGTTAGTCGCAATTTGCCGTGAATCTGAAATGTTTTTCCACGTTTACTCAAAATGCCGAATTGTAGCGTGGTTACATGCAAAAATAGGAATGAAACTAAAACCTACATGAATGGTGGAGTCACGCACCACATGTGAGTATTAGTATTTTCACTTAAGTCAGTAAAAACTAATATTTTAATAAATAAACGCAACGCCGCATCATTTCTCGGGATCGAACTAACATATCGAACGAAAAAGCATATTTTTGTTCTATGCGTTGTACATTGAACGTTCAATACAGTAAACCACGGCGCAATGTATTAAACCACTATGGATATGGACGATGCTTGATTTTTTTAGTGGTACGGCCGCTGCTTGGCGTCGCAAACTAGAGCAGTGCCAAAGTGCAGTTACAATACGATATCATACTAGTTATTTTATTTCGACTACTTTCGCTGTTTTATTTTATTTAATTACTTGTTTTGGTTGGGTGCCTATCTTAAAGGTAACTAATAACATACTAAGAAGATTAAAAGGCACAAAATGTTTACGGTACCTACTAATAAGATTTTCACTAAGTTGCAGTATGAACGGTAAATAGACATATTAAAATTGTATGTACAAGTATATAATTTAGTTGCAAATGGCTTCAGAACAACTTTAAATGTGATATTATTACCAATAATTTATTTTAAATGAGTATTTTTTACTTTCATTTGAAATGTGATAATTGAAGAAGAAATCTCGGTTTCTTATTACAGTTTTCCAAAGAATCCGAGTAGGTACTAAAAAAATGGAAAGATGCTACTGGCAGAGGTCCTAACTGGTTTCCTGTACAGAGAAGAGTTAATGTGTTCGTAACATTTTCAAGAAAAATGTTTCCAACCACTTAATAAGAGCCGTACACTTTTCAAATATTTGACACCTCGCTTGCTTGAAACCTAGGTGTAAAATGTATGGTAACACATCTTCGCACATCTTTGGTGGATACTCGCCCTTAGCCTTAAATCTCGTAATATGAGTAATGGACATATTATTTCGCGCCAAAATGCGAGTCGGATCGGCCTGGTACCTATAGGTCAAAAATATCGATGTGACCAGAGTTTTAAATGTATGTGAACACGAACTTATAAAAAGTTGTTTATGTTACTCTGTTGGTATTCGTCAATATTTTTTACTTTTGCGATTTATGGTAAGTTAACAACCCGTGTTATTTAAACTTGTAGCTAGAAGTTTAAATACCACCACATAAACTTACCATGTCGTTGAAGTTGTTACCCATCAATATCTTAACATAATATTAATTTTAATATCAATGTCGATAAAACATAATTTTAACGTTTGTCGCCCCCCTAGTGTAGTGCGTTTAAGCCAATCACAGCCCTTGTTTGCATGTTGCCGTAGACTCACTGGCAACGCCCGAGTCTTTGTTTTTACACGGTTCAATGTGTGTGCCTGTGGGCGCTGCGGTGGGAGAAAACTGGGGACATCGGTTTTGGTTGAAATTAAGCAGTAAGGCACTTCTCCCTTTTTTTATGTTCTGAGCATAAAACCTATGTCACTTTTTAGGATTCCGTACTCAAAGAGTAAAACGGGACCCTATTACTTAGACTCCGCTGTCCGTCTGTCTGTCCGTCTGTCACCAGGCTGTATCTCATGAACCGTGATAGATAGAGATTTGAAATGTGATGTATTTCTGTTGTCGCTATTTATAACAAAAAATACTAAAAAACAGAATACATAATTTTATTTTTATTTTAGTTTTTATCTGTTTCTTTTTCTTTTACAACCTTACACAAATCGACCTTGCCCCAAACTAAGCAAAGCTTGTACTATGGGTACTAGACAACGATAAACATACTTACATAGATAAATAAATACTTAAATACATAGAAAACATCCATGACTCAGGAACAAATATTTGTGCTCATCACACAAATAAATGCCCTTACCGGGATTCAAACCCGGGACCTCCAGCTTCGTAGGCAGAGTCACTACCAAGTTACTAACTAGGCTACAGGGGGTTCCTATACAACAAATTTTTTGCCGTTTAAAGATATAGATAATGGTACGGTACCCTTCGTGCGCGAGTCCGACTCGCACTTGGCCGGTTTTTTAAACATTTATTTCGAAATAAAGAGTGATACTTGGAAATGTCGAAGGGAAGGTCAATCGTCGAATCCGACTCGGCTGGGCAGCATTCGGGAAGCTACGGCACATCTTTTCGTCCAATATTCCGCAGTGTCTCAAGACGAGAGTCTTTGACCAGTGTGTGTTGCCAGTGATGACATATGGCACGGAAACGTGGTCGCTTACTAAAGGCCTCATAAGAAGGCTCAAAGTCACTCAAAGGGCAATGGCTCTCCATTGCCCTTTGAGTGACTTTGAGCCTATGCTATGCTATGCTGGGAGTTTCTCTGCGCGATCGCATCAGAAATGAGGCTATCCGCAGCAGAACCAAGGTAACTGATAAAGCCCTCCAAATTGCTTAACTTAAGTGGCAGTGGGCGGGGCACATTGCACGTAGAACCGATGGCCGTTGGGGCGGAAAGGTTCTCGAGTGGCAACCACGTACCGGAAGGCACAGCGTGGGTAGGCCCCCCGCAAGGTGGACTGATGACCTGGTAAAGGTCGCGGGAGTCCGCTGGATGAGGGTGGCGCAGGACCGGCCATTGTGGCACTCTTTGGGGGAGGCGTATGTCCAGCAGTGAACGTCTTTCGGCTGATATGATGATGATGATGATGATGACTCGGAAATGTAATAAAACCACGTAAAAATCTTCCTTTCCAGTGTAAACCCCCGGTGTGTGTTATTATCTCCACTTATAATAAATCTCTAAATTAAAAAAAGAATCAGCCAGTTTGAAACTAAGCTTTGCGCGGTTCGAATGTTCTCAGCATCCCATGAACGGAAAAATATGAAACATTTTATATAGGTACATTATTATTCTAGCTGCAACTAAGGATAGTTTTTATCCGACTGCGACAGTTAATTAATTTTCCGAAATATACGACTTCATTTAATTTTTCATTTATTTTTATTGAAATCAAACGCTGCTCCAACTGTCAGCTATAAGAACCGTCAAATTTTCGTCAAAATGGCGGAATTGCTTTGCCTTTCACTTATTAATAATTTAAATCCCGTCTACGATAGACCTTTACGAGACAAATGCTAAAATATAAACCATAAAAAAATATTCGATTCTGATATGAGAACTTATATGCGCAAATGTCGTTTTATGTCGTAATTTCAATAAATGAAATCAACAAATTTGAACAATATAATTAACACGAATTTGTTTTTTTTGAATGACAATGGCACGCGCTCGGCGCATTCAGCCAAAGTACCTGCGGCGCTACCACGAAAACCGATACTCAATGTTCATATATTTGCATCCCTGTCACTCGAGTATGGTTAGTGCGATAGAGATAGAGATACCCGAATATTTTCGAATTCCGAAGTTCGTGGTGTGTGTGTGCTCAGGAATCGAAAATATGGTAAATAATCATAATGTATTTTCTCGAAAAAGAATTTAAAATAAATATAGTCAAATGGAGAAAAAAACAAAGCAAGAGGTTATATAGGTAATGATTAAGTTATAAGAGTCCAAAGTTTTAAGAGGGGGTATGTTCTGTCCCTTTTCCGCAAAACGCACCTTCATATGAAACGATTGTTTTTTACTATGACGCTCGAGTATATTGACGTCACAGTCCCTCATCGTTTTCTCACTCTAACAAGCGACATTAAAACGGATGTAGCTTCATAATTTTTTGAGATATTTGAATGGGAGTTTCATTATCTTCTATCTATTTATACATAATAAATGCCTATGTCCTGACTGACTTATTCACTCACTCACTCACTCACTCACTCACTCACTCATCAACGCACAGCCGAAACTACTAATCTTAGAGAGTTGATTTTTGCACAGTATGTTGCTTTTATAACGTGGGCTAGGGATAAAAAGAGATTTTTGAAAATTCTACCCCTAAGGGGGTAAAATGGGGGTGCAAAGTTTGTATGGGCGAACCTTTTTTTTTTGAGCTATAGACTTAAACTTCGTAGAAAAATTAGTTATTAGAATACAAATGAAACACTTTCAGCGTTTTGGAAAATTCCACCCCTACGGGGGTAAAATAGGGGTGCAAGGTTTGTATGGGGGAAACATTTTTTTTTTAAATATAGACTTAAAACTTTGTAGAAAGATCAGTCATTAGAATACAAATAAAGAACTTTCAGGGTTTTAGAAAATTCTACCCCTAAAGGGGTAAAATAGAGTGCAAAGTTTGTATGGGAAAAACTACTTTTTTTAAAATAGAGACTTAAAACTTTGTAGAGAAATTATTCATTAGAATACAAATAAAGTACCTAGATTCAGTGTTTTAAAAAAATCTACCCCTAAGGGGGTAAAATAGGGGTGCAAATTTTGTATGGGGGAAACAATATTTTTTTTAAATAGAGACTTAAAACTTTGTAGAAAGATTAGTCATCAGAATACAAATTAAGTACTTTCAGCGATTTAGAAAATTCTACCCCTAAAAATAGGGGGCTAAAATAGGGGTGCAAAGTTTGTATGTGGGAAACTATTTTTTTTAGCTAGAGTCCTAAAACTTTGTAGAAAGATTATTTAAATACAAAGAAAGTACTTTCAGCGTTTTGGAAAATTTCACCCCTAAGGGGGTAAAATAGGGTGCAAAGTTTATATGGGAAAAACATATTTTTTTTTTATAGAGACTTAAAATTTTGACGAAAAATTACTTATTAGAACATGAAAAATACTACATTCGGCGTTTTACAAAAATCATTCCCTAAGGGGGTTAAAAAAGGGTGCAAGGTTTGTATGAGGAACACTTTTTCTGAGCTAGACACTTAAAACTTTGTAGAAAGATTACTTATAAAAATACAAAAAAAAAGACTTTCAGCGTTTTGAAAAAATCTATCCCTAAGGGGGATAAAAAGGGGTGCAAAGTTTTTATCAGGGAAAGTGTATGTTTTTGAGTTAGAGACTTGAAACTTTGTAGAAAGATTACTTATTAAAATACAAAAAAAGAACACAAATCGTTTTAGAAAATTCCACCCCTAATAGGGTTAAAAAGGAGAGCAAGCTTTGCATGGGCAACACTTTTTTTTGAGTTAGACTTAAAACTTTGCAAAAAGATTACTTATTAGAATACTAAAAAAGAACTTTCAGCGTTTTAGAAAACTCCATCCCTAAGGGGATCCTTAAGATCCTTAAGAAGGGTAGCCAGTGTTGTGTGGGTAAAACTTTTTTTTTTACTAGACTTAAAACTATTAAAAATGTTACTTATTAAAATTAATAATAAAGTACTTTCAGAGTTTTAGAAAATTCCACCCCTAAGGGGGTTAAGAAAGCTTTGTATGGGCAACACTTTTTTTGAGCTAGAGACTTAAAAGTTTACGAAAAAAGTTCTTTCAGCGATTAGAAAAATTCAACCTCTAAGGGGGTTTAAAAGGGGGTTCAAATTTTAAATGGCAAGCAATACAATTTTAAAGTGTGAGTAAGAGATTTTTAACTTCGGTCTTATTCTGTACGTTAAAAGACTACAAAACTGATTTCAGAGTTTTTCCAAATTCATCCCCTAAGAGTGTTAAAATTGGTTCAAAGTTTGAGTATTTCAAGGCATTTTTAAAGTATGAGATTTTTAACTTTGGTTTTAGACTAGAAAATGAACATCAACTTTTTTTTTAATTATCCCCTAAAAGAGGGTTCAAATTTTGTATTGAGAGAAATCATTTTCTAAGACGATAAAAAGTTCTACGCGGACGAAGTCGCGGGCAACAGCTAGTTATATATAAACGAAAATAATTACTAAATGCAAGGTAGGATCGTGCTGTACTTAACAAACGCCATATAAGCTTGTTTTTTAAAAAGTTTTTTATTCATCTTGTTATTTTCAATAACCCTGCATATTATGTCGCTGGTTCGTGGGTACTTGTACAGACAAATCACACAAACCCAAACAAGATAGGTCTATCTATTTTAGTTAAGGAGTTCCCATGACCACCTTCCATCATCAGATCCTGGAAATCATCCATCACCAAAGTGTTTACCAAGACAAAACAGATGAGCTCAAACTAGATGGGTTTATCTAGTTTAGTTTAGGAGTTCCATGACCACCTTATAGCTCCATCATCAGACTCTGGAAATCATCCAGCACCAAAGTCTTGCCGTGCCATGACCAAATAAATGAGCCCAAATTCGATGGCTTTCTCTTGTTGAGTTTAGGAGTTGCTATGGCCACCTTCCGACTCCATCATCAGACCAGCTCTATGATATTATGTCACCGAAGATACGCAATTGTACCTAATTTGAAGATTTCACCCAAACTCCCATACATACATACATACTAACAAGGTGGACTGATAGTAACAAGTAAATAAATTAAATCTATCAAGTATCACGATCACTCGTACAATAATAATTGACTATAGAACGCGTAGTTAAGACAAAAGGATCCAACCCACAAGACATCACCATTGAAATGTATGACTTTTGTTTTAGGTAGAAGGTTCAATTTTAAATGTTACGTATCCGGTGGGTTTGAGCCTTTTCGCTACACTACGTCATATATGGCAGCTATGCAATTCATAACTTGTCTCGATTAGCCTCACAAATGTATCCCCAGTATAGTTTGACCCCGAGGTTGGTAACAACTATGCCTAGTCGGAGATCAAAATAATATTATTTTATCTGAAGAGTGGCCGGTTAGCTTCGTGAATAGCCACAAATAAACACACTACACGTCTGTCTCGGAGGGCTATTCAGCCGGTACTGAGATATATTCCCGCGCGACGGTAAATTTATACTAGTTTTGAATAATTATTTATAAATATAAATTTTGACAAAAGTTATATTTTTTGGACTGGATCTTGTTGGTACAAGCATGAACTTTAATGTTGTGTAAGATTCAATACAAAAATTATTCAACAATAATGAGAAAATCCTTGAGTTTTCAGTAAGATTTTGTTGACAAATATGGTGTAATTGAGAACAGTTTACATATATATACGTGCAGAATAAGGAAAATTCGAGGCGGCTAGGCGCAATGGCAACATATTACGCTAGTGAAAATAGAAAAAAACAAGTAGGTTCTCATATAACATCATGGAGTATTAGGGGCTCAAACTTATGACTCTGCGCTCTCTTCAGAAAACTACTGTCGGTAATCGGGTATTTTCGGTTAAAGTATTCAGTTCTTCGTAAATTGGAGGCGGCTAGGACCAATATGAGGAGTTTACCTATGCAAATAAGTAATCAGGATCTAGAAAAAGCTCTCCGTTTCTTAGAATTACAACGTCAAAAATCCGTCATTCTCGCTTATTCCTGACCAAAAAACGAGCGCCCTCTTAAATAATGTTGGTCTCAACGTTACTTGAAGTACAGTCGGCCCATGAAAATGATGAGCATACTTAGAACCTTATCGCAACAAATTGCAAGCAACTTCGTTGACACTGAAATGTCATATACATACATTTGAAACCTCCTCCGACTCCCTAAGTATTAAAACTTCTACAAATGCCACTGACTGATAAATGTCATCGGTGACATTAAATTACCAAAATTATGAGTCTGTCAAGAGCTAAAATTATCAAAGAAATTGAAAGAAATGTTAATATTTAAACATTAAGATGCCTGCCATAATATCTGAAATGGAGTAATTAAAATTGCGACTCAGTATCAAGAGGGCAACTGTATTTCCAAACTTAATGATATTATTCTGAGTGTTCCCGTTTGTTTCTTGTATGTTGTCTTAGTTTACAACGGTATTCATGTTATTGTATTCGAACAGTATACTGGCGATTCATTCTTCCCAGCGTAGGTAATACCGTGACTAAAGAACTGTGAATGAGTAAGAAGATATGCTGTCGAAGGAATAATTCGTAGCCAACGTAATAGTCTAATAATCAGACCTAGGATTCCGTGGGGCAAATCGTCTTAACAGCTAGGGACTTCCTATATCGATAAACTCATTTATCGATATTAGTTCTAAATACTAGTGACCGCCCCCAACATTGTGTGTTTTTTGTAACTTTAATTTTGTTCTGAAGACAAGTATGAAATTCACACGTAGCATCTTTAAAATAATCGGCAGGTTACATATAAATAAGGAGTAATACCGATTGCACTATAAAATAGTTGATACCTATTATCTTAACCTCTTCAGATAATTAAATAGACGTAACTTACCTACTTAGACTAGACACTAACTATGAAACAATACTTGTCAATGTCATGATGACATTGACAAGTATTGACATAGACATTGTCATCGGACACTGTCACTTGTAAAGACGTGCTATTTCATACATATTTCATATTTGTGAATGAAAAATAATGAATGCGTCTTCAAAAAATAGAAGACTTGCTTAAAAAGCATCCCGAAATAATTACACGCGGGTCTAAGCTACACTGTAACAAATGTCAAGTGACCTTTCATCGCAAATAATATTCTCTTGTTAGGCACATGAAAACCGAAAGACATACAAGTATTCAAGAAGGAAAATATAAATTCTACAAAGATCTTACTATGTTTATGGTGGCTTGCAATATATCGTGGTACCAATTAGAGAATCCAAATTTTCGCGGTTTTATTCTAAATTTCATTTCTGGACGATACGGGAATTTTTCAGTGCCTTCGCAATCTCACATCAGAAAAAAATTTCTTACTCCAATTTACAATGAAACGTATCAACAAATTAGGAACGAAATTGGAAACAATTACATCTACGTGTCTGTAGATGAAACTACAAATGCTAACGGTGACCAATTTGCAAATGTTGTCATTGGCAAACTTTCTCACAACACACCAAGTCGGCCGTATGTTATTGCAAGTAAATGTTTACAGCAGACAAATAATGAAACTGTTGCAAATTTGATTATAACGTCCCTATCAAAATGTTGGTGCTGTGATTCAAATAGCGATAATTTCAAAAAAGTTCTATTGTTGGTGACTGACGCAGCACCTTATATGATGAAAATGGGTAAGAAATTGGATTCAGTTTTTCAAAACATGACTCACTTAACATGTGCAGCTCACGGATTAAATAGGGTTGCTGAGAAAGTCAGATGTCTGTTTCCAAATGTTAATAGCTTGATATCATCGGTCAAAAAAGTATTTTTAAAGTGTCCCCGGAGAATCAATGTATTTAAAAACATGTTACCAAATGTACCTCTACCGCCACAACCAACCATTATAAGATGGGGTACATGGTTGCAAGCAGCAAACTATTACGCTAAATATTTTGAAGATATAAGAAGAGTTCTGAATACATTTTCTGCATCAGATGGGAAAGCAGTTAAAAAAGCCAAGGCTGCACTAAAGAAATCATCTCTTCAGGGTGAACTTAAATTTATTGCCGAAAATCTAAATATCATTCAAGAGTCTATAAAGAAATTACAATCGACAAATCTGACACTAGACTTTGGAGCGCGAATAGTAAAGAAGGTACAGTCTGTATTATTTAAAATATATTTGGATAAAAAGGGGAAAATGATATACGATAAATTTAAAAACGTTTTTTACAAAAGCTTCGGGTACGAAACAATGAAAAAAAATCAATTTGTTACAAAAAGGTGAAGAAGTCACATTACAACCGAAAAATAAACGAAATACGGTTGATCACTTTATGAAATTTTGTTATGCTCCCATAACCTCCACATAAATTGAAAAGTCTTTTAGCCACCTGAAATTATTTTTTCAGCCAAGATGGAGAAGCTTAACGCCTGAAAATATGGAAAAACTTCTGGTGGTGTACTTTAACAATAATAGATGGGGTCATGAAGAAATAAATTGTGAAAAGTAAAAATTTTAAAAAATTCTAAAAATGAAGGAGAAAGGTAGTTACTTTAGTACATTATATTCTTTTAATAAAAAAACATTTAATAAGCAAACCTTTGTGTGATCACTAGTATTTAGAACTAGTATCGATAAATGAGTTTATCGATATAGGAAGTCCCTAGCTGTCAAGACGATTTGCCCCACGGAATCCTAAGGTCTGCTAATAATCGTTGGCAAGTCTTCTGTGGATTATGAATGAAGGAAACCGATTTTCCTACAACAAACAAACATAGATGATCATCTAAGGACTCGTCCCCGAGTGATAAAAAATTATTTGCTATCACTGGTTTATACTACAGATTCTTCAATAACGCTAATTTTTATATTTTACTTTGTAATAAAGTAAATTCCTGGATAAATCTCCGTTTTATTTAATCAGATCACGAATGACGATGATTTAGATGACATGATGGCAACCCCGTAAGAAAACTAATTTAGTCTAAGATTAGTCCTCATTATAATTTATTTAGATTTTGAATCAATAATCAAGCTCAAATTCATATAGACTGGCAACCCAGAACATTTTTCTTGACGTTTTCCAATCAGGCCGCCATCTTGAAAATCAAAGAGTATGTGAACGTGCAGTATATGCGTCATTTTTCTGAGTTTAGATTCAGATAAAGCCATAGCGTGATTTAGATAATAAAAACTACTTATTGATTTAAAAACGAATCACATCATCGACTTTTGGTATTTGTAATTGTTTTATACTGTTTGTGTTGAAGCAATTGGAAATTAAAATGGATGGCGGCTAATTTTTATTATTCTTATTATTGCCAATGGGTAATGGGCAATTCGGAGACCATACTCGCTTTGCGGAAATTATTTATATAAGAGAATTGGCCTAGGATTTAAATGAGTAGAACTTAAAATCTAAATAGCAACTGAACGCTGTCAATTCATAAAAAACGAATTAATAAATAAAAACAAATGGTTGCTGCTAATTTGGAGCTAAAATGCTGATAATTAAAGGTTCAAATAGTCAGTTTATTAAGTTTAATATTCCATTAGCACGGCTTATACTTAGCTAATAGGGAGAAATAGTATTAGGATTTTGTCACTTCTACATTTTTTAATCTTTGAAATAATGGCCGACAGTATGGCGCGCATCTTATAAATTACAACAAAATTTAATAAATGAATATTATGAAAAATATCCGTGAATGTACCGATGAAAAGTGATTCCCGTATTTTTGCTATTGTTGTGGTGTTGTTGGTGCAATAGCGCAATGCACAAGAAGGCATTTTTAGGGTTCCGTAGCCAAATGGCAAAAAACGGAACCCTTATAGATTCGTCATGTCCGTCCGTCTGTCTGTCTGTCCGTCCGTATGTCACAGCCACTTTTTTCCGAAACTATAAGAGCTATACTGTTGAAACTTGGTAAGTAGATGTATTCTGTGAACCGCATTAAGATTTTCACACAAAAATCGAAAAAAAACATTAAGTTATAGGGGTATACTCAGAACTGAAACTCAAAATTTTTTTTTTTATCTATCCCATACGTGTGGGGTATATGGATAGGTCTTCAAAAATGATATTGAGGTTTCTAACATCATTTTTTTCTAAACTGAATAGTTTGCGCGAGAGACACTTCCGAAGTGGTAAAATGTGTCCCCCCCCCCCCTGTAACTTCTGTAACTTCCTAAAAAAAATATATGATGTACATTACCATGTAAACTTTCTTCTTCATAGGTATATTTAATCTCCGAAATACTAAATATTATTATATACCGTTTCGTAATTAAATGTTAATATCAATTGTGTTTTACATTACATTCGTGTATCTTTTCTAGTTTTGCCGCACAATCTCCGAAACTGATTATCTGATTTCGTAAAACAATTCACGAATATTTAGTATTGCATAAATATGTGTTTCACCACTTTCACCTTTTTCTAACACCAAACATACCAATTACTAATTACTAAACTTCAATAAAAATACACAAAAGGACCGTCGTCGTATGAGATTAGAACCTGAGACCTCAATATTAGAAAGCAAGCAATCATTTACTGACAACGCGACGAGGACTCATACTTTGTTGTTCGAAATTAATCTTCTCATTTGTGCCTTGTAAGTTTGACATTGTGTCGTGAATGTCGTGATAATCATCACGTGCGTCACTCTCCCTTATCGTGATTTAATTTGACAAAGTCCTAAAGTGCTCAACATTTTCATGGGCTGACTGTACTTACCTAAGAAGTAATTTCTAGTATTGGTACTTCACTCTTGTAATTTACTACTTTTACTAGCACCTGGCCAAATTCTGAATAGATAATTACAAAGATGTTTCTCCGAAATTAGGTACGTACGTATAATTTATTTTCGAGAATACGCAAGTTTCGAGTACGAAAGAGTAAGCGCTATACAATCTCATAGCGCCTTCACAAAATGATACGGCAACAAATATCCGATGACAATGGCCGCACTACTAACTGTAGGCGCGTTAAAGTTTCCACGGGTTAGTTACGAATCAACAAATTCAAGTTAAGTGCAGTAATCCTGAACCTTACTATCAAGAACTTACGGTTCATTTAAATCCAAATTGACATAAATTAACTTAACCCTGATCCAGTTAAAGAAAATGTAATCGTCTAAGTAGTTTAACTGGACTTTTAATCGCTATCTAAGACCTTGATAACGAACGCTGACACCAATTAGCGTCATTATCATCTGTGATATTGGCGGTCAGCAGTTGCTTGGCGTCCCGTCGCCATAGCGCGTCGATACCGGCATGAGTTCCACGCATGCGTACATTCCCAAGGACTGACGCATGCCCGCGGCAGCGCAGACTCGACAGCGAGACTCGACGCGGCCACTTGCGACACCCGACTCCTCTTTCCGCGGCCCTGTCACATAATAAAATTGATTGTATAGTCGATACTGACATTGAACGGGCAGTGCAGACCAGTAATCAAGCCAGTTATTTGCGTTCGTTTCGCGCGGCAGCGCGTCGGTAGCGGCCGACCCCTCAATCAGCTGGCCGCTCTGACGCAGTGACGCCGCGTGGTGCGGTGCAAGTGTTGTGTGTGCAAAATGCCTTAGTGTCTTTATAATCAAACCATGGATATCGCAAAGGCCAAGGTTGGGGTGCCGGAGGAGTTTGAAGAGGATGAGCAGACGTCAAGACGATGCATGCTTGATGGTGAGTGATAAAAAACCTTACCTAGATAATTTGCAAATTGAAAGGCAAAGTACAAAGATCAATGGTTCCTATGACGCGACGTCGACGTCTGATAGCGGGATGGTATTGATTTTCCTCAGATGACATTAGAGATGTTTACATGCGTAACTGCTGCTAGCTGTTGTCAAGTCCAACTCCATTTCTAATTTATGAATCTACCTTCATATTTCCTAAAATACATAAATTTGCTCTTTTACATTTTCTTTGAAGCTATACACAATCGCGTACAAACAATCGTTTATAGTTAAATCGCCTGCATAATTTAAAATGTAAGTCTTGGTAAAACAGAGTAAATCTGTTTTTAAATAAGTAATCAAGGCACGAAACTTTGTAGGTATTCGTACCTACCTGCTTAGCATTGCGATTGATTAATCATTGCTAAAAATAAACCACGATCAGTGTCACTAACTAAGCATCGTCTTGTAATTTTACCGCACCAATATAACTTTAAAGTGGCAGCAAAGTAGGTAGCCATGCTTAATCAGTATATGGTAAGGGGACAGATGGGACAATCAGTATCCAGTTTTGGCAAGTTAAGGTTTTGTATTGTGCGTGCCATCGCGATCATTCACCCCGGCTCCCCTAGCTACTTTGCAGGGTTTTAAAATCGATAAGTCTTTTAGCTAACCGGTTAAAAAGCAATCAATTGGCCCCTTTTATATTTTTTCATACATGTAATTGAGTGTTTATGCTACTGACAATTGTACACTCGTCTATTGCATCGAATGGTTTACTATTTTTTGACGTAAAAATATGGATATGATAAGGTCCTTCTATCAACCTCTAGGTACACGTTCACAAACGATGATTCATTCTTCACTTCACTCACTGTTAACTACTTACGTCAATTTGGCGCAGCATAACCGATAAAGTTATTCAGAAAAGGAAAAATTGTGAGGAATCTTGCAAACAACTATACTTAGAAAGAAACTCAATGGTGGTGCCTATGCGAAGGCTCAACCCGCACTAGACCAATGAGGAGCATTCCTCTTTCGTCCATACCTATGAGTCTAGTCTGTGTCCGTAAGAAGAACTATTATGGATGATGGTGATGTGACTACCTACTTAATTTTGCGATTAATATTGTGCTAACACTTTTACTCAGGGAGGAGATGCTTGTCGATTTAGCCCTTCGGGACGCCCCATCAGCGTCTATGTGCGGAAGCTGTGTAGTTTTAGTCATCATCATCATAATCATAGATCTCTTGTCAGTGGAGTAGATCATCTACTGTAGATGTCACGGTATTGTTTAGGCTAGGCATAGTTTAGTGTAGTTTAAAGACAGAAACATTTTTGTTATATCTCGAAAAAATAAATAATTCAGGCATGTGAGAGAACGAGCATATTAAATAATACTGTGTGTGGCATTATAATAAATGCGCAGTGCATCAATGCGCCTTCAAGGTTGACCGTGGCATAAGACACTGACAAACACACGTGTGCACTTCTTCAAGCGTAACTTATTAATAAAAGAAAAGTTATGGCAAGAATATCAAGGAAGCACGCTTATTTATTCTTTATTCAAGTTTTACTATATTATATTTATCTTAATGATTACATAATATAGGTATATGGCTGTCCGTATATCCATGATACTGGTTGTTCTTATTTAACGGTTTGATCTTAGAGAAACGGACTTTATCTTTTATTGACCTTGCGTCAAACTTAATATAAAATCCTTACGTAATCATTCTCTAATTCATATTCAATGTTTTGCTACATAAGGTTATCATAATATTTTATCGAAGGATATGAATATGAGTCATTAATTTTACATAAGACTAGCTGCCCGTACGGCTCCGCCCGTTACCTACCCTCTGGATATTCCAAAACAGATCTGTAAATGATCGCGCTGCAGGCCAACCAAACAGGGCAAAAAAAAAGCTCTCCGCCCGTGTGGTAAGAAGTTAAGAACGCCCGCTCAGTCGCGGAATAAAATAGATCCCTTAAGAAAAATGGGATGAGAAGTTCCGAAGATTACCTATCCATACATAGAATTAAAAAATAACTAACTTTACCTAGTCTCCTCTTTATAATATAAATTAATATTAGTATTTCAGTAGATTAATAATGTCGATTTAATACCCAAATCCGGGTGTAAACGTGCCTGCTTTCTTTCAAACGCTAAAAGTATGTGATTACATTACCGATACACGAATAAATGACTTGGTGCGAAAGATTAATTCAATTTATGGCTATATAGATTAATCATTATCTACATTTGCATATCCAGTAGGTATGAGGTATAATGCATTAATTAAACACGGTCGTTTTTTTACAGACATGGTCTTTACCAGGCTGGCCGAGGTATAGAGAAATATCGTGTTTTATGTTTTTCAATTACCTGCCTGTATAACTGGATCGATAATTGATCAAGTATTAGGATTTTGTGCAAACAATAACTTTTACGTCATACCTGGCCATAAAGTAAGAATTACCGCACGCTATGCGTGCGGAAAACCCCACTTTCTGGCCAGATAGAGACGTAAAATGTTGTACTCACCACGGGCGGTAATAAAGAGAGCCTCAGAGCGCATATTTATCGCCCTTGCCTTCGGCTCGGGCGTCAAATACCTGCGATCTGAGACATTCTTTGTTTAACCGCCCTAGGTAAGTAATGTACTATTACGTCACACCTGGCCATAAAGTAGCAATTATCACACGATATGCGTGCGGAAAATCCCACTTCCTGGCCAGGGAGAGACGTAAAATGTTGTACCTACTCACCGCGGGCGGTAATAAAGAAAGCCTCCGATCGCATACCTGCGATCTGAGACATTCTTTGTTTTACCGCCCTAGGTAAGTAATGAAGGTACTATTATGAGCCTAAAGTTTCTGTTAAAGGCCTTCTTAATTTCTGATAGTGCATATAGCACTCCCGAATCTCCCGATATTCTTTTAGTCTGATTAAAATTGATGAACTACACAAATTATATACTTTTATGTATCCAAATATCATAAACCCTCCATGATGCGTTCAAGAACCGCACATTATGACCACCATAAAAACAGACGGTTTTGTTAGAAAAATGTCTTATCTGTGAAAATGTTATTATTGCTAAATAATAACATCGATTTCGATAATATTATTTCATTTAAATTTCGAACATCTCTGAAAAACAAAGAAATTTGATTTGACCTCTATTCTAATATTAGTCGAGATGACGTTTAGTTCGAAATGAATTATCAAGTTGCGTACAAATTTGACAAATGTCGCACGTAAGTAAGATATCGAACGATATGATATTAGAGCTGACTCTAGTTTGTCTCTGAATAAAAAAAAACTATGACAGCTGCCAGAAAACAGCGCCGCGATGCCGGTCTTAATATGCGGCTCCTGAATGCATCATGGAGGCTTATGATATGTGGATAGATAAAGCAGTGTAGGTAACTGTACATAATTAGGCATTAAAACACTCGTGTGATGTTATTATGAAACTCGCCTTCGGCTCGTTTTATAAACCCACACTCGTGTTTAATGCCCTTCAATATGTACAGTCACATAAACTACTATTAATACTCCCACGTCCCCAACTCGAAGGACCTAAAGACTTTTTTATGGTGACTAAGTCAGGTCTAGGAGAATTTTTACGGAGCGGGTTAAATATATTTTACCTACGATAGTTGTAGAAACGAATAATATAATAAAGAAAAAGGTGTACCTAGGTGACAATTAACAATATACTGTCGAACATTTAGTAACTTAGAGAATTGTTAACGCTTATTTAGTAATTTTGTCTCAAGATTTACCTAACGTAATTACGAAATGAACATATTTCGTTAGTCGACCATATGCCTAACTACATAGTTATATTCTCTGTAAGTAGTTCTGCCAACCCATTGTAGGTACCTACTTTACCTGACACCACGTTTATTAAATTACACTGTCACCAAATACCTACCCTCCATTCATCCATTGTGTCGCCGTTGTTGCTATATCAATACATTAACCTTTGTCAGCCAACGACGGCGACGATGCATTACTCAAGTTGACAAAGACAATATTTAAAATTGATTGCTAAAGAGTGGCCATGGCTCAGATAGCAGGCTGAAGATTGTTTTGATTAGAATAGAAGTCTAGAGACAAATAATAAATGGTAAAATAACTTGAGATTATTTAACAACAAAATATTACAATTAAGAATAACACATAAGGGATGACAGTCATGTGACCAAAAGAGTGTTAGGTATGAACGTGGAGGGATGGAAGAAACGAGGTAGGCCAAGGAAAAGGTGGATGGACTGTGTGAGAGACGATATGAAGAGGAAGGAAGAAAGTGACGAGATGACGAGTGACAGGGAGGTATGGAAGAAAAGGACATGCTGCGCCGACCCCAAATAAATGGGATAAGGGCAAGAAAATGAATAAAACATAAATACAAGACTAAAACTATTATTCAATTAAAATAACTAAAACCTTAAAATTAGACAAAATAAATAAAATAATGATTTAAATAAGAGGCCTAGGCCTCTTGGCAGGTAGGCAGCATTCCCGCGCTGAACTGCGATTGCGATTCTTTGCGCGAGAAAGCTGCCGGCGCGAGGGTCGCCTGTTGTCTCCCTCAACCTTTGAGCGGATGTGGTAAGTAATGGTATACTTACCATTCTAATAATAAAATTCTAATCTACTGTGATATAATAAAGGGGGAATGTCTTTGAGATTATAATATCTATGTATGTCCGAGCGTTTTAACTGCCGTCACAACCATATCAGAACTTTTGACGAAGTCCTGTGTAGATTTTTGTTGCAAATTTTTGGATATTTGATACGGGCCAGGGACCCAGCTAGTATCATATAAATTTAGATAAGAGCAATATATTCAATGGTTAAGGTTATCTACATATGTAGTAGGTAAGGTATGCAGCCGATTAATTTGCAATATTGTAGAATATCTTCGATATTCTAGGTACACCATAATCTTTATGCACGATCGTCAGTTAGGTACCCATTTTCTGCAACTTTGTAATACTATACTAGTTATTTTAGTCATGGCAATGATATACGTAGCAATAGTCACTAGTTACCGGTCATATAAATTACTTTCAATTGCAGTAGGTACATTTGAATATCTATAATGCGAGGCACAAACTTCGGGGTGTCGAATTTCAGTCGCGGATTACGTTTCTTCACCGATACCTTTATCAGATGGTGCATAACGGCTTGAGTTATAACTGCATGCTCAATGGTCGTTACTTCATCTAGATAACCGAGTATTGTTGTGTAGGTTAGCTAATGGGTCTGTCTATTGAATATAAAAAAAACCGGCCAAGTGCGAGTCGGACTCGCAAACGAAGGGTTCCGGACCATTATCTATAAAAACTGCAAAAAAAATCACGTTTGTTGTATGGCAGCCTCCTGTAGCCTATTAGTTGGTATTGACCCTGTCTACGTAGCCGGAGTTCCCGGGTTTGAATCCTGGTAAGGGCATTTATTTGTTTGATGAGCACAAATATTTGTTCCTGAGTCATGGATTTTTTCTATGTATTTATCTATATAAGTATGTTTATTTATTAACACATCATCTGTGAAAATTTCAGCTGTCAAACTATCACTGTTGTTGAGATACAGCCTGGTGACAGACGGACAGACAGACAGACAGACTGACGGACAGCGGAGTCTTAGTAATAGGGTCCCGTTTTACTCTTTGAGTACGGAACCCTAAAACAATGGGCATTTTGGCGAGAAGTTATTTTAAAGAGTAGTGTTACAAAACTGACGGTTGATGCGGACTATCTGGATTCCATGAAGTTGGAAATGTAAAGGTTTTGATCAATTTGTGCTGGGTTGTGGGCCTGGGTTACTTTAAGAGATTTAACAACTCTGTTATGACTATGACGTTCCTGTCGTATTGTGTATCGTATCCACACATTGACGTTATTGAATCAATCGATGTGACAGAGATATTATGGCAAATAAGCTCTCGATAGATAATGGTAGCTGTACGTGCATACAACTTAACCCGTGTTGTAGGTGCGGGCTGAACAGCGCTGTACAGCCGACAGGCTAGCAGCAAACGCTGAGCCCCGAGCCTATGCATCATCAACATCATCATCATATCAGCCGAAAGACGTCTACTGCTGGACATAGGCCTCCCCCAAAGAGTGCCACAGCCTATTGTCGCACTCTTTTATTTTCTGTCTTGTGTTGTTTTTAACCGACGAAAAAAACGGATGTTTTTTTTAATGTATGACTATCAGTTGGTTTGGCTTGTTTTCTTAACCTTGCCTTCATCAGAGCCCAAAATCTCTCGATTGGTCTCATTTCAGGGCAATTCGGGGGATTATGCATTTTCGCAACAAATTCAACATTATTCTCTCTATACCAGTCCAGTACATGGCGAGCCTAGTGACACGCAGCTAAAGCAGGCCAGAACAATGCACGGCCACTGTGCTTGCGAATGAGTGGCAGCACTCGCTTTTGAAGGCATTCCTTCTTGTAAATATCGGAATTTAAATTGCCCTTTACGAAGAACGGAGACGTTTTCATGCCGCATTGACAAATAGCTTGCCAAACCATCACTTTTTGGCCAAATTTTTCGCAAAAAATTGCTTTGTCTTCTTTAGGGACCTTTGCTCCTCTCTCTACTGTATAAAACAGCGGCCCAGGCAATATTTTGAAGTCAAGTTTGACATAAGTTTCATCGTCCATGATGATGCATTGGTCATTTTTACTTAAATTTTGGTCGTATAACTTCCGAGCCCTAGTTTTGACGGAAGACTCTTGGGTTTTGCTGCGTTTCGGTTGTTTTTGCTTTTTATATGTTACCAACAAGCTCCGCTCCTTGGCACGCTGCACCATGCCTATAGTAGTATGGCATTTTTTCGCACAATCCCGAATGGAACTGTCTTTTTTCCGGGAAAACTGTTCGCATATCGTCTTGTCCAAATTAGGACGCAAAGGGCCGCGTTTTCTGCCACGACCAGGCAAATCTTTTAAAGTATGATTCATGCCGAATCGTTTGATGGTATTATAAACCGCTTTCAGGCTAACTGCTTCCTCTGCAGCTATCTTTCTCATAGACATACCCGATCACAATTTAAAGTCGTTTTTCATCTGATAAACCCTTCATCTTGGATATTAGAAGAATTGTGTTATTTTTTATATTAAATTCCAATAATTGAATATATACCTACCTGTCACATTGACATATGAAAGAAAATTCTAAATATTGCAACCTCTTTTTTTTACCCTTACAAACTTGTTTCCATAATTTTCGATACGGTCCTTAATATAAGTACCTACATCACATCAGTATCGTTCGATTTTGTGATTTTGTGTTTATTTTTGCGACAATAAATCCATTTTAATTTATTTTATTTAACGGCGAGCGGCATCAACCGGAGACCACGACTTTAGAGCACCTTGCAACAGTTGCAACGGTTAGCGCCAATGGAAAATCAACTTTAAACAACAATCATATACTCGTAAAGCAACGCGATGACATTGCAAATGACATTGCGCGTAATTAAAACCGCAAATAAAACTAAAAAGAAACACATTAACAGCCTCTCTCAATTTGCACAAGTGCATCATTATAATCATAGTCTTTTTGCTCGATCGAGGCTAACATAAGCAAAGGCCAAGATGAGGCTGCCAACAAGAATACAAATAATTCGAAAGTTATTGATAGGAGATATCTTTTATTAATTACTTTTTGGTTTAATTTTAAAGTTATTTTTTAATTGTGTCGCTAAGTAAAAAGTGAGTGTATCAAAAATCTGATAGTACCTATGTTTTCTTTATTCGATACAAGCGTACATAGCTGTCATATAAGTGAAGAAACATAATTATCCGCAGTTTTACGACTAGCATTGCATTGAAAACGTTCATGATCGTATCCTTGAACTGACAGGTTCCAAGTGCGGTTCCGACCGGTTTTCGACTTATTTTTCGCGTTTCATGATGAACACAGAACAGTTAAGTTTGTGGCGAAGCGCGGTGACCGGTGACAGCCTATTCGTACTCGAGTACAGTCAGAGTCACCAGTATTAGTATCTGCCATAACAAAGCATAATCTTAATCAGACTCGTCCTAGAGTCCTTAGAAATAGAGTCGTTGTCAGATATTTAAGCGCGCTTCGATGGGTACTCGTGACTGTATTGTATATGTACTTAAGATTATTTAAGTTGGCCGAATTACATCAAAGTAGTCCATTCAAAAAGCAACTCTACCGTCCAAGGTAAAAGATTAAAATTCCAATAACAGTTTTATAAAAACTAATCTCAACTATATACCTCTTAAAAACCTTCATTCAGGCTGAGTTGATTAAAAAATCCCGCTTTCTATTATTTTACCAACAACAAAAGGGGACTAACTCAGCCTGTTCACAAAGTTAGAATTTTAATTATTGTTAAGGGATAAAACATTCTAGGGACGGGCTCGCTGTAGGTAAAGTACAGAACAAAATTAACTCTATAAAATAACTATACCAAAAAAAAATTAAACAAAAAATCTAATTATTTCAGATAAAGTACCTATCGTAAAACGACACAACTACATATAGTGCAGGTCACCCAACTATGGTCCAAATCAATTCTTATATTACTTGCTCAGCAGCAGTCGCTCGAGTACCATAAACCATAAGTGCGATAGAGACGGAGATATACGAAGTTCGAGATTCGAAGTTCGTGGTAGCGCCGCAGGTGGGACTATATTAATGGATGAACTTAAAGACAGGCAATATATTAACACAAATTTAAATAAAAACGTATAAAATCACTAATACGAAATCGGTATTGATGGAAACGAATGAGTTTACTTTTGGACCATATATAGTTGGGTTAATGGACTATATACTCGTAGTTGTATCGTTTTACGGTACTTACTTAAAAATTTAATTACATGTTTTTGCAAATCTCTATATGCGAGATTATGTGCGCGGTTTGTCGACTCGTTTTATAAATCTTATCTTATGTTTTATTATTACTATTGCAATTGATAAACACTTTTATTATTAGTAGTTTTTATTTACCTAAATATCTACTTCAATTTAAACATTATAGTCTACATATTGTAACTGGTCTCCCACTAATTAAGTATGTAGTAGCAAAAACATTACTGAATAATAATAATAATACCACTTAACGACCGCTTCATATTTAGACTTTGTATTTCATAATTATAATAATCAAAAGTATCAAAACAATATTTAATTTGATAACACTACTTATGTTTAACGATAATTACCTTACTTGTTAATTGAGCTACTTTGTTTTGTTGTTATCACGATACACCACGTGCTTCAATAATGATAAACTCATTTGTTTGCCCTTCTCTTGAGTCTAATAGTTATTTACGATACAAGTGCAGAAAATAGGAATTACCTATTCGCACGTGTATCGTACAACGTTTTACAGTACATATGGCTCTTTAAAGTTTGGACATGTGTACTGTAAATACTGTTAAGTAAGTTCTAGTACTACTAATGAAGTGGCAGTAGCAGCGTATTACTAAAGGGTCATGACTTATTTTTGCCGTTTTAATCCCCGACACTGTAACACGGCAAAACCTCACCGCGCGGCCGCAAGCGCACGCACTGGCCGGTTATAAAAGAAAAATGAAAATTTTCACGGCCGTGTTTTGTTTTCTCCTTGTTGTACGGGAGTTGTTATAAGTTTAACATGTTTAGGTACCCACTGTACCCAGTGGCCGATAGAGGATTTTGGTTTGGAGGGGTCACTGCTTGACCCTGCAGCTGAGTTAAAATTGTGGTACCTAAGGACTCAGATACTTCTGGGGGACTAGATTTTTAGCGGGATATGACTATCGGAATTTTGCTGTTTCGGAACTATGATTCTTTCGGACAACTGACTCTTCGAAACAGATCACTGTTCCCAAAAATATATATCTAGCTTAAGTCTGGAAAAACCCTAGAAGAGCATCTTAATTCCATCGTAGCGATCGCTACCGAAGTTTGCCACTAAGTGTATTTGGTCAATCTACGTACGTTAGATACCAAAGCTAAAAGCATACTCACCATGCCTACCATACATTATTTCTTATTTTTACGATCCACTCAACCTTATGGTAAGTAGCCATGGAATGAAACATGGCGTCCCAGTTGGCCCAGAATCAACACAAACACAGATGTGCGTTAACACGCGAGGCTGCCCTACTTAGAACACAAGTTGTTGCCAGGTTCAAAGGGCTCGAGAACTATGAATGTACTTATTTGGTATTCAAATAACGTACGTGTACACTTTTTTCTAAGTACTTTCCTAATACTGTCATTGTCTGTAGTTTAACCGTTCGTCTAAGTGTATGTTTAGTATTCTGCTCACATTTTTTTGTCACCATCTTACAGTTTTTTAGGATAATTATATTTGCTCTTTGCTGCGCAATCGAGGCTTCAAGTCACTCAACTCATGATTTTTTTAACCCAGCTCCTACGAAAGTTTCCTTAAAACTTAAATATTTTCAACAGAGGCTGCAGTAGCGTAGACGTAGATAGGTTAAAAATTACAGTCCGGGTAGGTGTCAAATGTACCTATGTCCTCTACTTACCGGGTAGTCATCGTTTGGTGGTTTTAAGTAATTTAGGCTTATCCATAAATAATTTTCCAGTGTGATGATAAGGAATATTAGGTATACACGGCTCTACCGACCGATCTGAAGACGACCGACAGGACAAATTCACACACAACATTCCTATGATAAATTCATCCTAATCTATAGAAATGTCTGACTGTTGCATACATAAGTATCATATACTTCAGTGTAAACAATTGTTGGTGAACCAAAATAAATAAATAAAATAAAAATAAAAATACTTATACGAGAATGAAGTCCGTTTTAATGGTAGGTTATTTGACTGACTGAGGATGACGTTCTCCGGACTCGACTGCCAATTGGGACAATTATTTCCTGTTTCGTAACCAATTAGTAACCGGGAATTTTCAGCTAGATAAGAAGTAAATCATACCTACAATTACTAAATCGTAACGAATTGAAAGCTGTAACCAATAGGTAGAGTCTTAGTTTCCACGCCAATGTGTATAGGTATATAATTATATTTTTACCCCCAATTACAAACAGCCCAGGTATCAAAAATAATGATGACTCAGCTAGGCAGCCCATGGACAACCGATAAATAAGTCGGAACAAAGCTTATTTTTAAAGGATTTTTATGGATCAAAGAAAATCCTTTACTTATTCAAACAATAAACATTAATTTAAATATACGAGGTGTATTTTTCAAACGGGGCAGCGGGGGAAATTCTAAACTACAAGAGACACGGAAATTTGTTCTTAGGAGTCACGAGACCGCTTTTGAGTGACTCCTAAGAGCAAATTACCTTATCACTTGTAGTTTCAGATTTTCCGTCACAGCCCCGTTTAAATAAATGTACCCCGTTTAAACCTGTATGTGGAAATCTTATGGAGAAACTCTATTTTATGCACATTGCATATATTTAATAATGGAGATCCGTGTTCTCTGTCTACCCCTCTGGGAAATAGGCGTGATTATATGTATATTTAAATCTTAGTCCGGCTTTACTATTTACTAAAATTATGTATACCTTGTCGTCACCCTTAATTCTGGTAATCATTCCGATTTTTAAACAAATTTGTTTTGCAAACGGCCAGACCATAGACAATCTACTTTCTAAAACAAATTGATTCGACTTTCAACAAATTGCGCACGCGGCGCGATCCAGTGATGGCCTGACATTTCGAACAATAACCATCACAAGCTCACATCTGCCTTCATGGTGTACTTTAAAAGTCAACCGTATTACTTTGCTCTTAGAGTACTTTGTTAAAAGTTAGGGTGTTGTTATAGGAATTTGCTAAACTGAGCGGTGGAGCTGTGGCCGCGGCTAACTGGCTTCCTTGTTTAAGAAAACTGTTAAACATTTTGTTGTGCTCTGCCTTACCCGGAAATATCAAACAACTCGGGAATTGAATCTCAGAAGCAGCAAAGGGTAAACAAAATAGGAGAGAATTCTCAGTCACCTTCTGTCTCCATCATCAGACCAGCTTGATGGTGTCTACAATTATTCTGAACGACATCTGACTTACATAAGCGTACAAATTTTCACCTGCTAATTTTGAAGAGCGACTTCGAAAAACTGCTTTTTAGGGTTCCGTAGCCAAATGGCAAAATACGGAACCCTTATAGATTCGTCATGTCTGTATGTCTGTCTGTCCGTCCGTATGTCACAGTCACAGCCACTTTTTCCGAAACTATAAGAGCTATACTGTTGAAACTTGGTAAGTATATGTATTCTGTAAACCGCATTAAGATTTTCACACAAAAATCGAAAAAAAAACAATAAATTTTTGGGGTTCCCCATACTTAGAAATAAATCTCAAAAATTTTTTTTGTATCAAACCCTGGGGTATTTATGGATAGGTCTTCAAAAATGACATTGAGGTTTCTAAACATCATTTTTTTCTAAACTGAATAGTTTGCGCGGGAGACACTTCCAAAGTGGTAAAATGTGTTCCCCCCCCCCCCCCTGTAACTTCTAAAATAAGAGAATGATAAACTAAAAAAAATATATGATGTACATTACCATGAACTTCCACCGAAAATTAGTTTGAACGAGATCTAGTAAGTAGTTTTTTTTTATACGCCATAAAAAAACTAGATTATGTAATTCTGTTGCTGCTATAACAACAAATACTAAAAACAAAATAAAATAAATATTTTTATTGATAATGGTACGGAACCCTTCATGTGCGAGTCCGACTCGCACTTGGTCGCTTTTTACAAATATTATAGCCTATGTCATTCCTACGATTACGAGGAATCCAACGACACCTCATATTATGTCGAAATAAGTCAAACGGTTTAGGCTGCAGGGCGTGCCAAAAAGACATACATACAAACATACGCTCGAAAAACTTAACCCCTCCTTCGGCAGTCGGGTAAAAAGCTTCTAAAAAAAACAGCGTAGTTGTAAAGACGAGACGAGTTTCGTATAATGTAAGGTCACTGTTCCGTCTATAATATTACAGTGTGTCTTTGAGACTTTCGCTTGAACAACGTAGGTAATTTATTGTAAATTTTATTTCGAAGGAACAAATTTTCCTACGGAAACAGTCTTTATTATTTATTTGTCTTTGGTAGCAATCATTTAACTGCCGTTGTATTAATGGAGGCCGCGCATTGTGTCCGCGAATTCGCTCATGTAAACATAAGGACAACCACGAGTATTTTCTTATTCACTGAGCCACCGAAGTACCTGTTAAGTATATTAAACGATGGTCATGAAGTTATCCTAATGTTTTAATGGAGGCCAATGCATATGCCAAAAATATCGATATATTTCCAGTGCTGACACATTTAGCCTTTTAAATATTTAGTTTGCGTGTATCGGAAGGCAAAATACCCTGATTTAAATGGCCAATATTTAAGTAAGAACATAATTTATCAGACTCCGATAAATAAATAGATGACATGACAAGTATTCATTAAAAATATAATTGCTTTAGGACACGGATCAAAATCCATCAATGCTATATAATATTAGCATAAAATAGTTATAGCAGTGAAATACTAAACCTGTAAGACATCGGTTACACGCTAATTCTGAGGGCCTACCGCGAAAAGCATTCGAAGTTTCCCCTCTCTGTCATACTTACGTAAGTACGATTATTATTATTATGTATGTCTTTCCCGCTCACGGGACAATGATGTCCCGGACCTTTGGGAGGCGTGCGTGGGGCTAGGTACCTACAAAGTACCAACAGAGCCAACACGTAGAGGCCCTTTTGACAATTTAATGAAATGCAAGGAGTACACCGAGCGGATGCTGTCCCTGCCCGTGTCATGGGACGCACACAGAGACAGCACCCGCTGGGGTGTATAGGGACTATTGCTGGTTGATGGAATCTAAAGAAAACGGGTTATTGGGTGAAAATGATGGACTAGTGGCTGGGCTATTGGGTGAAACATCGGACGCCTGCCTAATAAACTGTCTCATTTTTTATCTCTGGCAGACGGTGACTCGCCAACTGCTAGATGGACCCCTATTAATAGCGACATTAAAAAATGGCCTAAGGGCAACACCAGTCAGAGAGGCTGGGGGGGTAGAGAGGTGGCACTGGACTTTAAACATATAGCCAACTCGCCACTTAGGTGTCCACATCTACCCTCGAGAAACAGCTCTTGCGACTCCACTCTGGACAGCCAGTTAAGGCAAGCCAGAGGTGGGGGGCCTGTCCAACCAACCACCCGATCGGCTCAGCCTTACCACAGGACACCCCCAGGAGCACTCAGGTACGTAGGGTCGCTACTCCCTAACAGCCCGCCACAAGCTGCCTTACGTTGACTTATTATTATTATTCGTACGTAAGTGCGACAGAGAGGGAAAACTTCGAATGCCGTTCGCGGTAGGTCCTCTAGCGTCAGTTCAGTCCATCAGTATGATGAGAGAATGATAGTGTAACCGTTGTGAATGACAGAGACAGACAGATCATACTGATGGACTGACGCCAGAATTACCGTGTAACCGATGTCTTAGAATGGGAAGGTTGAACCAATGAATGGCGTCCCCCGAGTGTTGAATGGAGCGTAGTGTAGTAGATGTAGTTAGTGGCCACTACATTGAAAGAGCTCTATTTTAGCTTGCGGTCGTTACTATTACTATCAAACTACCTAGGTAGTTAATTATAGATTTTTTAACGGCCTCCGTAGCCCAGTGGGTAGTGACTCTGCCTACGAAGCTGGAGGTCCCGGGTTCGAATCCCGGTCAGGGCATTTATTTGTGTGTTTATCACGAATATTTGTTCCTGAGTTATGGATGTTATATATGTATATAAGTATCTATATGTATGTATCTATTATATATATCATCGCCTAGTACCCACAACACAAGCCTTATTGAGCTTACCGTGGGCCTAGGTTGATTTGTTTAAGATTGTCCCGTAATATTTATTATTTATTTATTATTTATTATAGGGGGAGCGTGGGGTTTAACAACTTCATATTCCACGATTTCAGTCTTTTGTAACTTGTGTGACCCAATAGTTCAGATGCGATAGAGATGCATTCCTATAGTGAGGTTCGTTACGTTTTACGTGTAAATATCAAAAATCACATTCAACTAATGAATGATGTCTGGAAGACTTCGCTCTTTATGAGTCCCCTTGTTGTCTACCGTAGTTTATATCTAGGTTATGTTTCATCTATTGTTCTTTATCGTTCTACTTTTGAAAGATAGATATATCAAAGTAGATATACTCGTATATGCATAAATCCGCGTAACACCATGCATTGACCCCAGACCCATAATAACAGTATTTTATACAGAGACGAAAAAATCTAGTGTCAAGAATCATTACAATAAGTAATCCGAGCAATTGTACTAATTTCACAACGCATGAGCGATTATACCCCGCACTAGACTGATACGTGTATTGAGCAAAATATTTTGAAACCCAGTTACGCAACCCTGGCAACATTTGCCCCAGTCAAGCTAATGAATCCTATTAGAATATCAAACACGAGACATGGGGGCATATTTTGTGTGTCACTTCCGATTCGAATCACATTTCCCCTCTACTCATCTCTAGCCAGAACGAGCGCGAGCGCAAGCGAAACATATGAATAAGTAGTTATTTGATATACAAGGATGCAAAGTTGTATTTTACTCGCGAGTGTGGAATTGAAACACGAGCAAGCGAAAGGATTCTATAGTTGAACCACGAGCGAAGCGAGTGGTTCTAAAACAGGGTCCTGGCCCCGTAGCATGGATGGCGTTATCACGCGATAAGTGATAGGATAAGCGCGTCGTCTCATTCTATCGAACGGTGTCAGCCAGGGACGGCAGCTCTATCCTATCACTTATCGCGTGATAAGGCCATCCATGCTATCCGTCCTGAGCGTAGCGAGTGTCTCAACACACGAGAATTAAAATACATTTGCACCCGTGTGTAACACAAAACTTCTCACCTCAAAGTGCAACATGCAAAACAACTTTATTTAATTTAAATAATAAATTTGCACCCTTGTATAAAAAAATATAACAAATAACTTTTTTTTTTGTCAAGTGCGAGTCGGATTTTAGTGTTGTAGGGAACAAGCAATTTCGAAAAGTTTTATTGTATGGGAGCCCCCTTAAATAGGTATTTATTTTATACTGTTTTTTAGTATTTGTTGTTATAGCGGCAACAGAATTACATCATCTGTGAAAATTTCAAGTGTCTAACTATCACGGTTCATGAGATACGCTCCAAGGTCAAATTACTTTGCCCACTAGTGGATAAAATGCGATCTTGCTCACTGGTTTTAAAGGATAAAAGACGGTTTTCCGAGGCAGTGAGGGAAAAATACTTATTATAACAGAGATGCGATAGATGAATCGAATCGAGGTACTGCGAGGTATCTAATTGTGGGACTTTTCGCACCAGCGCGGTAGGAAACATCAAATTTTATATTCGCCTTCAAAAAATTACATTGTAGTTATATTGCCCTGCTGGTTTGAAACAGTCTATTAAAGCCTGAGTAGCCATAAATGAGAAAGAACATTAATCTAAACGACTAACACGTGTAAAACAAACGCATCCTCTTAATGGAAATGAAGTCGTCATAAATATTGACGTATATATATAGTACAAACGGAAGTCAATTCAGAGATCAGAAAGAACGCACACTTCGGTGAATTAGGAAATCGTATTAAAATAAGAGGGATGCCAACGACCATTTTGTTTTCTACTTCGATAGGAGACTAATTTGGTATCCATGTAAGTAGCTTTAACAAAATATGACAATCGCATCGTTAAGTTGGGAAAACAGTCTCCCAGTTCAAACAAAAACGCACCGTCAGTATCGTCACTAAAATTACAATCAAGTTATTTTTTTTTATTTTTTTTTTCTTTTTTTTTTTTGTTTGTGGGCCTTAATGTGCCGCTTCGACCAGCAAGTGATCTATTGTGGCGACCCTTGCTTTAGAGTTCACCGTTAAGTCCCGTTGCCTCCAGGAAATTCCAGATTCTTTGGGCGGTGATATGTTGTACTTCTTGTGGGTGCACTATGTGCCGCCCTAGGTAGGTACTTCTTTTATGCATGAGCGGTCCGCAGGAGCAGAGAATGTGCATTGCAGTCTCCTCTGTCTCCTGGCAGAACCTGCAGGTTGTGTCCTGCTTCATACCCATTTGAAACAGGTGTTTGTTCAATTTGCAATGTCCTGTCAGGATTCTTGTCACTGCGCAGGTTTTGTGCCTTTTGAATTGTAATAACTCTTTAGACAGCTTACTATTGAACCCTTCGATCAGGGCTTTAGCTTGTTTTTCAAATCAAGTTACACTCCCACCGCATTTACCAAGCAATGCTCTTTGGGAATAACGAGATGCGCGGCGCGGCGTGATGCGATGTGCGTGACACGGGGAGCAAATTGAGATGGATGTGATGTTGGTGTGTCAACGATCCCAAACATTCGTGTTGATGCAACGGACGCTGACAAACGATATTAGGTAATGAGCATTTTGGCGGCAGTTGCATGCAATACCCGGCACTTTGTGTGCTTCTTGGTTCGTTGGTAACCGCCAATTTGTTAGAATGATCGCGTTTCGGCGGCATTCGTCGTTCACTAGCAACTTTGTAAGTAGGTACCTACGACTTTATGTCATGCTACCAACCTGCATGATCGCGTTTATGTCAATCATAAAACATTGGTCCCATACTAGGTAGTAGGTAGCAACATAGCAAGTAGGTATATAAGTGTGAGAGAGACGAGGAGTAGTGCGCACAGCTACAAAAATACAAAATGCCTCAACTAAATACATCAACATTAAAAATATCTTCACGCCACGCACCGTCTGTCTCAATGATAACAAAGTCGGACTAGATTTAACACAGCCAGTTATTATAGCTTCAATTTGACATTTTCAGTAGTTATAGAAGTTCCTCGATATTGTTTCAACGCATTTTGCAGATTTTAGGTGCTACTCTAACTGAGCTGCAAAGAGCTACGAGAATTTAGGTTTCTTAACCTTCTGAAAAGCTCTCCTCCCCTAGATTCGATTAGCTAAGAACTTGATGCTGAGGATTTACATACGTATCGATTGCGAGTTTTTTTTAATCTTCCTATTATCCATATTCTTACATTGACTCATATGACAGGTGGACAAAGTCCTATAAAAGCCAATCACAAGTCTGAGATGTCGTATGATCCTTCTTTATATCTGTCCTGTGGGTCTTTAGATTAGTTATCTATTATCCGTAACGTAACTTGGACTCGTTAATTACAAAGATGATAAGAGGGCACATATCTAATTGCTCTTTGTGAATTAAACCTAACTGTTTTTTTTTTACGTTTCAATGTTCCCTGTCATTGTTATAAGATGCGCGTAGTCGATACGAGGATATTGTTACTCGTATGTTGTACAGTCGCCATTACATACATAGGTACACTATAGGTGTTCAAAAATATAGGCACATAATGCACCTTAATGCCTTGAAAATAGAGATATGTTCCGATGTTTGTGACGTGCTTGTTTGCTCCGATGTATGTGATGGCGACTGTACCTAATTGTAGCTAAGAACAAAAATCTACGGATACTATACTTCGTTTTTTTTAGCATTAGAGAGACCTTTGCAGAACGAGATATAAGGTTTTTTATCGGGCACACTCTGCGGATCGAACAGTGAATACGAGTTAATAAATATCACGTATTTATTATCATGTTTTAGTAATACATATATTACTCAGTGTTGTGAACAGATAAGAAACATAATATTAGTTAATTTATATTCTAAGATGAAAAGATAAGAATTTTAATAAATTGCGTTTGCAATTTTTCATGGAAAGGTTGTACATTAAAAAACCTAAATAGGCAGAGTTCTCACACAATTTTTAAACGTCACTGTCACTATCTGTAATTCACTCATGTGGGTTTTTCATTCGAGTTCATATTGTTGTCGGTTGAGTCGGTTGTGATTTCTATAGCTGTAAGCTTACTTAAAGATTGTTGTTATCGTTTTTGTTGAATTTTGTTATTAGATGTTGATCTATCTAAATAGATTCTATTTAGATATTTTGTTTGTTGGTGCACATTTACAATGTATGAAGCCGAGGCTGGCCCGAGTGGGCTACAGAAGTCGCAGCCGGTTCCGGCTAATGTTTTTTCATCTCCAAAGAAGAAAAGGCAAAAGCAGAATCCTCTGACTGCCAGTGAAAAGCGGAAACGGGTGGTGAATATTTACAAATGAGTGTCAGAAATGTGCCATAGAAAGGAGTATCCCACTAAATCGGACCGTGTGAAAAAGACTGCCGAGACTGCTGGCATATCGTTGGCTACGGTATACAACATTTTAAAAGAAAATATATGCGTTCAGCTATCGGTAAATATCAAATGATATGTACTCGTATGTACATAAGTTCCGAGAAATTCAGTGGTATCGGTCGAAATCGAAGAAGGAAGGTTTACGACCACTGCTTCTTTGTTTATCCGTTTGACAGATAATTCTAATCTTAAAAAAAACGAAGTATAAGATTAGAAAATGCACAGCATAATTTTTGCCCATACATACTGGTTGCTATCAACGTAGTCGTATTGTCAAGTGGATGGTATACTGGTATGTAGTAACAAACCCATTACGATCTCTAGAAGATATTCAAAATGAATAGAAATATATCAAGAGATATTCAAGAAATAGCACCACACAGCATAAAACAACCAATAGCGCCATGATTTCTTACAGTAAGACGACTTCCGAACACCTGACGATCTAATCTAATGTAAACATAAACAAGTTAGCCTAACACTAAGTGTATCAGATGCGTAACTTTGGCCATAAAAATACACGTGGCTGGCATGACTTAGGTCGAGTCGAGTGCAGTCAACCGTCAGATGCGATCAGCCGTGCCGCGAACGCACCTGTTCCGTCATCCACCCTCCACCGGGAAAAAAGACACTATTTTATTTTTGATATTAATTACAAAATTAAAATCTGCAGATGCTGATAAATTCAAAGTACACTTAGTGTGAAAATATGGACGTGCAGGTGAAGAAATCCATGATTTATGCATTTTTATCGTTTGCTGGCTATCTACAAGAAAGAATGTCTCGTGTCTGAGTATCAGACAATATTAACTCTGGAGTTAATTATAGATAATGCAACGTAATTGACCTTCGGGAAAGTAAAGAAGCGCTGCATAATAAAGATCGAGCGATTTCATTTTATAGCGACAACAGTCCATAATTTTGCACACATACTCTCCACACCAAGAATCTTGATTGATTGCTTTGGCCGTCGCGAGACGAATCACTTTCTCCGAACCCGACTCTGGTTTTTTGTTCTATTATATGTTACATTAGTAAGATAACATTCGTTAATTTCTTCTGCTATCGGCGAGTAATCGAAAGAAATGAGATTGTGGATTGGGTTCCGTTCCGAGTCGGCGTAATTGCAATGCGGTGCGCGGTGCTGCGGCTCAGTCCGAGTTGCGCCGCCACCGAGGGCACGCCGCAGCTTTCCGCCGTTCGACGTCACATGGCCAAAATTGCCACTTAAAAAAAAAACGCCGACATCAACCTTGGTTCGCGAGTGACCCATGGAAGATGACCGAGGAACAGGACCAACCGGACTCGTTCAACTCCTGGGAGCTGAACGGGCTCAACTCCCTGGACCTGTGGGACTACACGGTAGAGCTGGAGTGTCTGCAAGGAACCGAAGGTTAGTTACGCAAGGCTGTGTGAGAGACGCACTACGGTTGCGCTCACGAAACGCCTCGAATTGCACCATGCAATTGTTCCACTGCGCTGAACATTATGGTTGATTATTTAACGGTGAAATAAATTGGATGATAATCTCGTGGTTGGCTCTAGTATAACCTGACGCTATTGTTTCAAAGTGAATTGGCAAATTGGCTTAACTGCGATCTCTCTCTTCCGACGTCAAAGTATTTCTTGTGGTCTGTAAACCCTTCGTCTCCCATTGACTTACATATGGGTCGTACGGGAGGTCCCAATGGGGGGTCCTTTTTAGTACTCTGGAATCCCACTGACCCACATGTGTGTCACCTTGAATACAACTATACTACAGGATCTCCAGGGTCCGTTTTCAGGGTCTGACTGCTGGACCAATGGGAACACACCTGCAGACCCATACATGGGTCGATGGAATTCTAGGCCTTCGAGCAACCGATCGATGGGATAGGAAGGGTGGTTGACGCATTGGTTTTCGTGGAAGCTTAAGCTGTCAAAGTTACTTCAAAAGTCGACGATTAATGAGCAAAAGTAGGACTCTTTTATTGCTTTAATTGCATCTGTTTAGTTTAATTGGACGTCCCGTATGTCCCTGTGGTGTGTCGTTAAGCAGTTAAGTGTCCTCGTCCGACTAGATGTATGTACCTAATACCTATACAGATTTATAACTACATACATAAGTGTATAAGTGCCATCATAATAGTCACTATCTGAGGCAATAATCGTTCAGTCGGTTACTCTCTCCCGCCATTCCATTGTCCGCCATCGCCACTTTTTCTTATAAGTGGTTGGTCAATATGTAAAACAATATAGGTACTGGGAGTAGTAAGGTAAATTTTTAAAACTTTACAAAGTTTTATACCTATTTTATATTGCTATGAATGACGATTGAAGGTGGAAAGCATTGGGGTAGTGTCGAGCATTAGGACGTTTACTTTATCTGGGCTGTTATGGGTGGAACGAAAACCCCTTTTTTGTGACTTTTATTTTGTTTTACAGTCATTGCTCGAATCTCGTATGATTTATATTATCTTATAGGTATTTATATACGAATCTTTAGTTACAAAGCGGTAAATAAATCCTCTGATAAGTCGTTGCCACTGCTTATCGTTTTCACGTTCGCAGCATTGTATAATGTCCATTGCTAAATGACAAACAAATAATTGTTTCCAGTCTTTAATACGAGTATTCGACTGAAAAACGCCGAGCCGGCTCACATCGGTATCAAAAAGCTAAAAACTGTGATTTTAAAATGTGATATAAGTATGAAAGTGGTGCATAACCTATGTATAAATGTAAGTGGGACCCTTTTTCTTTCGCCCAATAATAAATAAATACGTAGTTATACGTGTATTTTGGTCAACAACATGGTGGAATATGAGTATTTGTAAATTAAAGACGATTTAAAGCGTTGTTTATAAGCTATCCTATGATCATGCGCAGGTACTTATATCTACAAAGTAAGTAATAACACTAATAACTCAACAGCAATGTTATAGGCACAACATCATGCTGAAATGGCAAAAACCGGACTATCACAGTGTGATTACCTATAATTACACCGGTAAAATTATTTTGGCTTCCGTATTTCGAACGATTTCTGTAACGCTCATAAAATTGAAACTCGTAAGTATTGCTGTAATAAATTTAAATTATTTGATACCTAGTTTATAAGTTTTCGTTTCACTGCACGTGTAAAAAAGAGCTGCAATTTAGTCATGCTGGATCGGATCGTCAGATCACAGATGCGTTACTGGACGCTCGATCGTTCAAACCCAGTAAATTAAGCCTATTTAATTAGGTAGACTACGACTTAATTGATCAATTAAAATATATTCAAAGACATTTGTAATGCGGCCTACTTCTGTGTCTGGGGACCTTGTAAATATTTTGTTAACGTACGGTCGGCCAAGAAAGTTGTCTACCAGTTTTGACAAAAGTTTCTGTGAGATCTGATTGTCGCTAAGGTTACTGTCATAATATTACTGCAAGTGGAAATCGACCTTTTTGTTTCATGAGTTCATGACGTTCAAATGAACCTCGACCGTAGGGTGGTAGACCACATTTTTGCCGACTGTACCTAGGTACTCCATTACTTAATAGTCTAATTAGGCGTCATCACCGTAGTGCGTGGTTAATTAGTTTCCGAAAGGCATGGTGGAAACAAAACTGCTTATCTTGAAAGGACTAGTTTATTAATTAACTGTCTTATTAAAACTGAAATGAAATTAACATACCTACACTTTTTTATACTAGCCCATATTGTGTATTTTTTTGCTCGATGGCAAATCTTGAGTCGGGATTTTTGGGCTTAGTGGCCAAGTTTAGGCTCCTGCCTTAGAATAATAACGCATAGAAGGATAGTTTCATACGGCCGACGCGCCAAGCGTGAGGCATAAAATGGATTCATGTAGTTGTGATCAACTCCTATTCACACGCGCCAATACGCACACAAACGCACCAATTTTGTTCCACCGTTCGGCGTACTGGGCCATTTATGGCCGAGTTTTGGTGGCCTCACCGTTGCGCATGAACTGCGTTTCTAGGCGTTATTATTCTAAGGCTCCTGCCTATCCTAACCTGTACTTACACATACACATGTCGACGAACTTGCGCTTCAATGTCAAATAGTTAGAGCAATGATTCGTAGTTGCAATATCCAAGAGGAAACGGGATGGCTCGCGGTATTTGAGCTCCCGAAGTGTGGTGGAAACACCCTGTGCAACCCAAACTAAGCCCCAACTTGGCCTGGGGCGGTAACCCCTTGACGACCGCTTTAGCCTAGTTGGTAATAGTGACCCTGCCTACGAAGCAAGAGGTCCTGGGTTCGAATCCCGGTAAGGGCATTTATTTTTGTGATGAGCACGAATATTTGTTCCTGAGTCATGGATGTTTTCTATGTATTTAAGTATTTATTTATCTATATAAGTATGTTTATCTTCGTCTAGTACCCATAGTACAAGCTTTGCCTAGTTTGGGACTAGGTCGATTTGTGTAAGATTGTCCGCAAATATATATTTATTTATTTTATTTATTAGCGCCTTCATGGCATGGCCAACAGTACACATATTGTTACAATTTAATAGCGGTCATAACCTCAGACTGTATTGTTTTTACCTGTAATGACAAGCTACGAGTACCTACAAAAAGTTAATTGTCTATTAGTGTCTGTAGGAAGTACCTATACACTGCCTATTCGTAATCAAGAATGGTTGACGTCAGTAAACATTAGATCTATGTGTTTATGTGGCATTGCCTTTTAACATTATGCAAAAAAAGATAAGTAGGTAGGTACACCTACGCTACGTCGCCTCGGGAGTGCTATATGCGAATATCGAATAGTGAAATTTTTACAGCACACGAAAGGTTCCACTAAATGTTCCAATTTCGGGACCAGACACACTTCAGGACACGTTTTAGGTTTAAGTACCTACTTTTCCTACCTGTGATCCTGTGCTATATGATTTAGCTTCGCACACTGCTGTGTAACTGCATAAAAGGTCACACTTGGTAATGGTACCAAGTTTGGCCTATATTAATGCTGATATACGAGTATAATACTCTCTCAGCTGAGTAATGGCGTAAAAGTGCACGTTTAAGCAGCATAGAGAATTATATCTTTGTTAATGAATTTTACATCGTAACTGTTTCCGTTATAGAGGTTCGTATGTCCTCTCTTAAAATGCAAGTGCTTTAAAGGTTCACCTGTGAACCATTATACAGAAAACTGCACTATTTGTGTCCACGAAATGCGCTTTTGCAGCTGATAGGGTACAACGCTACTAAACGCTGAATAACAGTGAATCTGTGGCGTCTGTGTAGCGCTTACATAGAATCGCAGTACAGAGTAATGCATTATATCGGGTCTCGTTATTTCCTATGCAGCTATTGCAGGAAGAGTGATCACTAATAAGTCGTTAAAAGTGCTTAAACAACCGATGTGGACCTTGGGTGGAATTATAATATATGATGCAGCTTTGTGCTACTTGGGGCATACTACAGTCTTTTTTTATTAATGTAAATAAACTTGGAAAAGCATTGACTCTGCAGTGGATACCATCACACATACTTAAGCATTCCAGGAAATTAAAAAGTAGACAGCTTGGCTAAAGAAGCCTGTCAGATTAGCACCCCATACAACATATTACTTTTCTATTCCGAATGTATCAAATTGATTAAAAAAGCGGCCAAGTGCGAGTCGGGCTCGCACATGAAGGGTTCCGTGAAATACATTGCGGTTTACGATTTATGACGTATTAAAAAAAACTACTTACTAGATCTCGTTCAAACCAATTTTCGGTGGAAGTTTGCATGGTAATGTACATCATGTATTTTTTTTAGTTTTATCATTCTCTTATTTTAGAAGTTACAGGGGCGGGACACACATTTTACCACTTTGGAAGTGTCTCTCGCGGAAACTATTCAGTTTAGAAAAAAATGATGATTTGATGAGAATTTTTTTTTGAGTTTCAGTTCTTAGTATGGGGACCCCTAAAACTTAATGTTTTTTTTTCAATTTTTGTGTGAAAATCTTAATGCGGTTCACAGAATACATCTACTTACCAAGTTTCAACAGTATAGCTCTTATAGTTTCGGAAAAAAGTGGATGTGACATACGGACGGACAGACAGACAGACAGACAGACATGACGAATCTATAAGGGTTCCGTTTTTTGCCATTTGGCTACGGAACCCTAAAAACAATGTCATTAACAGTGGAAATAGTACTTCGATGAACGGTCCAAACAAAAAGGCATTTGGTACAAAAACGATCCGATACAAGAACTAATAAATACACCATGGATTGATTGCTCCCTTACTCGTCAAGATATTGTAATAGCACTAAGATTTCGTTCCGGCCACATTCCACTTAATAAATTTGGTTTTATGATGCGCAAAGTACCGAACTCACCGAACTGTACAAATAAACGAAAATAAATAATATTAAGTATGCATATAATAATACATATTAACAAATAATATTTATACTTATTTATACTTTTGGAACTCTTTGGGGGAGGCCTATGGACGTCTTTCGACTGATATGATGATGATACTTTCATTTTCCTAGGAGTTTGGTCGTTTGTAATAATTTGTATATCTACGTCTTTTTTTTGTTATTCGACGCACTGAACATACGAGTATGGGCTTGTGACCTTAAATTTGGTTACGATGCCATTCGAACCAGTTTTTGTAGATGAACAAATGTTTGTATGGAAGCAACTACATTTAAAGGACATAAATACCCAAAAAATCGAGTTAAAGACGGACCTCGCTGACAGCAGCCGAAACGCTTCATACTGATTGGCGTGCAATTTGTACTAACCGTTGCATGGAAAATGAAGTAAATTGCTGTTTCGGTCGCGAAATACTGCGTTTAGGTCCATAGTTGTCATACAAATTTGTTTCTATAAAAGCGTAAGGATTCTATTGGTACCTTTAAATTTACTCTTGGACAATAAATAAAAAAACTCTTTTTTTCTAAACTTTCAAGGTTCATATCTTTTTGTGATTTGAATTATATTTTGTAATTTATACTTTATTACAATCTTTTGATGATTTACTATCCATTTAGCAACACGACATTATCAATTTTAACACCACGCAACAAGCCTAGTTCACTGAGTCAACACAATTATTGGATGCCCTGGATTAATTTATCATGTTAAGTTACCTACGTAATTTCCTTTATTTACTTAATTCAATTATAGGTATATAATATAGCTTTATAATTTAAGTACCTACCTGCGTATACCTAATATTACGTACATCGTCTTTCTTATAAGTACCTTCATACATACATTGCACGAGTATCACCGAATAACGCTCTGGTCAGAGGCTGTGTCAGAGGGCACCTATTGTCGACGGAACGTTGACCTGTTTCCAAATCAATAGACAGACAATAATAGGCTTAAAACTAAGTGTTATGACACAGTTCTGACTAACCTTTTGACTGACATTTTGAAACTGCTATTGCAGATGTGCAACTGCGGATAGCCTCATTTCTGATGCGACCACGCAGATAAACTCCCAACATAGCCCTTTCCATGGCCCTTTGGGTGACTTTGAGCCTTCTTATGAGCACCATTGTAAGCGACCACGTTTCAGTGCCATATGTCATCACTGGCAACACACACTGGTCAAAGACTGTCGTCTGCGGAATATTGGACGAAAAGATGTGCCGTAGCTTCCCGAACGCTGCCCAGCCGAGCGTTCGGGAAGCTACGGCACATCTTTTCGTCCAATATTCCGCGATTTTAAATATCTATCGTTAAAAATAAATAATCACAATTATTTACCAGTGGCGCTAGTGAGCACGTTAACGGGCTCTTAAGCGCTTCTCAAACATAACAATACTAATGAAAATGCGATTAAAAATGGTTTTCCTTGAAATCGCATGACGATTTAACGCACTATTTTTCTAATCTTATATGGATGAGGGCGTGAGTTCGAGGTTCGAACGCCACTTGAAGCTTTTTAATTTGGTATATGTAAACAAGACTAAAGCAAGGTGCCTATTCTGCAGTAGAATTGGATTTGCTATGAGTGCTATTTTAAAAATTCGTTAAAAATTGAACATAAATAATACTGGAAATATAAAACTACCAGCGTGTTCCTCTTTTCGAGTAGAATACAATGAGCTAATCGAACTGAGGGCTAAAATTATGAAATATTGTCAATTACGTCCCTGGGGTATTTATATGCAGGTTTGGCACGTATTTGTATACTCATTTAGGGTAAATGTCCCAAAGTATTTCATCAAAATGTATAAACCTGAGTACGGAGAAGGATTCAGACCACCGAAATTATCACACCCACAACCCGAAAACGATTTTTTTATCCAAAGCGATTAAAGACAAAAATACGACCATAATACATGCATAATAGCAATATCATCTAATTACACTCGGGCATGTACTATTTGATTCCCTTTAAAACTTACGGAATAACATAAAGTAGGTACCAATAAACCAACTGCACTTCAGTAAAGAAGCAATACCGATTAAATAAATCGCCCCTCGGCCTTAACATTGGCAATGGCAACCAGAAAACCCACAGCAAACAAAATTACAGAGAAAAGGGTGCAATTACGCTGCCGCATCCGAATCATTAGATCAGCTTCGCCTGAGAACAGCTAGAAAGTTATAATACTTACTAACCTCCATTTATGAAGTTATAGGTGATAGCGATATAAACTGAGGCATTGTATGCTGCAACAATGATCCGTATTTGAATGTTACGTTCGCAGATTTAGGCGCAAACAATGTTTAAAATAACTCTGTAGGTACTTTATAAGAATCCCACAATTTTGAATAATGGACGAAAGTCAGATTAGAAATCGCAATGGAAATACCAGTTTAAGGAAATGTTTCTTATCTGATTACGTTGGTGCATAAACGCTCATAATTTGATGCATATGCATATTGATGAATTCATAGTGCATAACGCTACCATGTTTAGTAAGCCGACAGACAGACAGACTTACTTAACTATGCATTTTATTTTTCCGATTACCAGCGAATGTCTGATAACAACATGTGTGAATAATTGGTACAGCTATGTAATGAATAGAAACGGGACGAACTGTATAATTTATTAGTAACATGTTTTAGTTAAAATCTAACAGTTGCTGTTACGCATTGTAGTAAAAGCATCTAAACTAAATAATGTGGGTCCGACATACACATTAAAATTAATTAGACGTCAAGAGCCTACATGAGTTCAAAAATAATGAGAATTTATTGTACATGCATATAATTACCGTTAAATTGCAAATGTTAGGCTCAACGCTGTCATAAACTGGACATTGCTGAATTTTGGAGCGCAAAATATTTCCTTACACGAACTTACCTAATATCCGTTCACTAAATTGTCTTAGCAACAATTTTAACTCCGGGTACAGTCACCATCACATATGTACATCGGAGCAAACAAGCACGTCACAAACATCGGAACACACCTCTATTTTCAAGGTATTAGGGTGCATGTGCCGATATTTTTGAACACCTAAGTATAGTGTACCTATGTATGTGATGGCGACTGTATGAGCGGCAAGGACGGCAAATTAAGTTGACGGAAAGTCGTTGAATAACTTACAAAATTATTTATATGAGTCTGTAAATAAAATACACAATTCTACATGCAAGAACTTATGTTTTTGTATTGGTGTGTGTACTCTAGGTATTACCTATAAGTTTGTTATAAAAAAGTAGTAGAAGCAGCTTAAATGTTAACAACATTTAGGTATCACCTATGAATCCAAGTAGGTACATATTATAACGTGAGACTTACCTATCCACCCGCGTGCTTTACATAAATTCCTGAGCTTGTGATTAAATAATGCCAATTTTGTGATACCTATAAAGAAAATATTCGCAATAAGGTTTAGAAGTGATATGATGTCATTAAAGATGTGGTCGCAGCAAATAAGTATTATAGGTAGTTTTTATGGCCACATTCGCTGCTTTCCTGCAGTTACGTCCATCGCACGCTAAACGCAAATAACGACTCAAACGACACTTTCGTCAAGTAAACCTTTTCATTGACCCCGTTTAACAGGCAACATAAATCTGTATTTAATATGTTTTTGTTCTCCACCAAGGTTAGGTAGGTACCCCAAAACATAGCCTTTCACGTGATTATCGATATGCACGCAGCGTTACGCGGTTAGTTGCGGTTGCGTTTAGTGGGGGAAGAAGTAAACCAGCAATACTTATGAAATGACGTAGCCGGCACGTGACGTGGTGTGAGTCAGCGGAAAAATCTCATTACGCTAACCGGCAGCGTGTCTTAAAAACAAAAGAGCATAGAACTGCCAAATCCGTTAAGACACTTTAGGCGTAATTGGGAAGCAATAAGGTTGAATTTGGCACGCACATTCCGCCGCTACTATAGTTTTGTTGCGATTATCCGTGCTTCATCTGGCTGTCGTAACCCGGGGCCTTACTGGCTAATGCTATTCCAATAATTACTTGTCTCGACGCCGCATGTCTTTCACTGCCGCGTTAGCGTCGCTCTCACCTTATTTATGCCGATTCGATGTACCTTGGACTGGGTGGGTATAAATTTGGTACAGTTTTGGTTATTGAGATTGGCCTGGGTCGCTTCAAATGTGGCTGCCTCGGTTGTTGGGAGACTAGGTGGCTTAAACACATTACACACATATATACCTTCACATCACACAGCTTTATTGATTGTATTTTTGTAGACAATTGCTCCTGTTTGAGTTTTTCAGCTTTTATGTATTTATTGATATTGATGCCCCAAATCAATAAATAAATAAATTGTTGAGGTTACTGATGGGTGGCCTTTACTAGGACTTTTTCGACTGGTAAGGAATAAGGTGGCCTTTGATGGCACTGTCTTGGTTTGTTGTTTGTGGTGAGAGATTGGATGGATGGTTTGAAATGAGACTGTTTCAGTTGTTGTAAGACTGTGGGTGATTTTAAACGAGACTGTCTCGTTATGAGTAGCTTGATGGGTTTTCATTGGATTTATGCATGTGGTTGTTACAGATCTCCAGCTTGCGGCGGAGCTGGGCAAGACCCTGTTGGAGAGGAACAAGGAGCTTGAAACGGCGCTGCGGCAACACCAGAATGTCATCGAGGATCAGACGCAGGAAATCGAAGTAAGACATCTTTCTTATTTTGGTATACTTATATATTTACGACGGTGGCTAACAAGTTTAAGGCCCGATGGTAAGCAGACACTACTGTGTAGGCTACTGCCTATGGACGCTTGCAACTCCAGAAGAATCACAAGCGTTGCCGACCCTTTATTGTGTTGAGGATTCATTGTACGGTAAAAGTATCTTCTCGGTTCCCTTGGGTCAACTCCTTGGAGGTCAGGCGGAGTTCTTATGATCACGGCATGTCGAGCCTTGCGTGGTGAGTTGGAATGTCCCGAACTCGTAGAGCGTCGTATGTCCCGGATGTCCCGAGGACAGCGCTCAGACCACGACGACGCGACCTGGGGTGTTATTCGCTACGCGTTAATGCGGCTCACCCCGCCGGTCACCCGTTACGAAACTAGACCTCTACTTACGCTTAATTATTACGCATCGCGGTGTCAAGGTATAATTTGTGGGTGAGCGTTGAGGTGAGCTTAAAACAAGTTACAGAATAGGGGGGCTGTTGGCCGTGCCGCCGGCGCGTACCGAGTCGTGCCGATTTATCAGTGGCGCTAGTGAGCACGTGAACGGGCTCTTAACAGCTCAATGCGCTCCTGGCATCGACACATGACTCACACATGAGTGCTTGTTTGCGTGGCGTGACTGCTGAGATTCTGTGAGGCGATGGATACTAGGTGCTGTACTGTTGTAATATAATTTGTTTGTTATTTATAATTGTGAAATATAATTTTTAATTGTTAGTCTAAGTTTTTGTTAAACTGTAATGTCATGTAAACGTTTTATCAATAAATTAATAAATTGTGCTGACAGCTTCAGCTACAGATAAATGCAGGTCCATTCAACACAACGCATCTTCAGAAGATATATTTGTATGGTGCCTTAATTCTCTTATACTCTTCGTAAATATGGGACTGGATCGACTTGGATAATGGTCGTCTTTATCTTGCTGCTTGAAAGTTAAAAAATCCTATTTATCTTCATGTAAAATACATAGGTAGGTACACCTATATGTAAATTAGAAACGCAGAGCTTGCCCGTCCATCAGTTGTAGTTACTTGGGTATTATTTGAGTGTATTATGTACTTGTAACTGTAGGTATATCATGTTACTAGACTGTATGACAACAACCTGCCAATCAAGTATCCTCTTTGTTCAATTAATTATAGTTGATTTGATGAAGAACGATACAATATACCTACCAATAAAATAACGAAAATCATTCGCCCAGTACATTTAGCGACTAAGTAGTTTGAATAAAATCTCTCAATCGCGTTCTCACACATTTCGCTACGCGAGCGCAAACGAAAGTCAAGATCCAATAATCTTGAGATATCAATCAAAACAACTCGTCTAGCTTTTCCACACACACGAGCTACTCTTGCATAGATTTCTCTACAGTGAGCTACTTCGCATAGGCTAGGTGTAATAAACGACAATGACCACTTAGTTTTTACGCCACGCCGAGACGTTACGTAAATGAGTTACTGGTAGAGTCCGAGGACAACGGCTCGAGTTTATTACCCATAGCAGTTACGCCCTCCCAGTTTTGAAACAAACAAACATGAAACAACTCATTGAAACGCCATTTTGAATTTAGCCGGATTATTTTAAGACCTTATTTAGTAGGTACCTAGTAGGCGCATTTTGCATTGGGGCCCAGAATCGAAGCAACTAAAACTATCACAGAGAATATATACTTGTAAATACCTACATATAAGCGGGCAGTTCGCTATAAGTAGATAAGGTAGTGAAACTGAGACCATCAGTAATCAAATCTAATAATATTCGGAGTAGCCAATCTTTTTAAATCCTATCCTCGTATATACGTAAAAAGACAAACTACTTTAAACCTTAAATGCGGATACAAACCAAAGTTTTTTGTTTGTGACATTATTGCCATCCAAACTTATTTTAACTAGGTATTTATATTGCCGTTTAAAAATTTCAGTACCTAACGAAACAAACGGTCGCACTGCGCGAGGTGAACGACTCAAGATTGAGAATCTACGAGCAACTGGAGGTCAGCATCCAAGACTTGGAGCGCGCCAACCACCGCCTCGCCGTCGACCATGCCGCCGACAAGAAACACATTAAGACGTGAGTCCGCAAGCATACATGTTCCCCCAGTCGATTAACAACTCTAAATTCTAGAGGATACGTTTCAAAATACCACGGCTTATCATATCATCCAAGCATTACAAACCTGCATAAAAACACCTCCAATCGATAAACAACTCTAAAGTCTGTTACGCACGTTTCAAATTGTCTGCTTAGCGTCAGCTACCGGTTGCACGATAGCGTTTTGTTTTTCTGCACTGAACACATTTCTCATAATTATTCATGAATGCAGCATTAATCTCCGACGGCATTAGAGTCAGCTTAGCGAAATTACACACCCACTTCCTTCATTACAGTTTGTGCTCCAACATCGAAACGCTCGAAGGCAAATGCGAGGATCTACATAAGACTGTCGACGATCTCAGAGCCCAACTGGAGATAGCAAGGCGGCGCGCGGAACGGAAACCAGAGAGCACTGAGAAACCCAAAGAGAAAGACGTCAAACCTGAACCGTCAACGCCAAACTCGAAAAAGCTTGAAGCTTGCAGCACTCCAGTAAAAACTATCGCTCCCCTCCCAGAACTGACTAAAGAGGACGAGGACCTGCTCAGGATAAGCGACGAGTTACGAGAAAGCAAGATATCCTTCGCCCAGGAGCAGAGGAGAGTCACCGAGCTTGAAGAACAGCTGGCGTCTATAGTGCAAGAGAACAACAGATTACAGGATCAGTTGAGGAATTGGAACCAGAAAGACGACGAGCCCAAATCGATGCATGAGGAATTCGCGATATTGGAAGAAGTCAGGTAGGCTTAAAATATGTAGTTGTCAGCCACTAACACCCTGTTAGTGGCTAACAACTACATATTTTAAGAAATGGTTAAAGGTGGGGAGGGGGCAAAAATATCACAATTTCAAAATCGTGGATTAAATGTTATAGTTATAGATAAATCCTTATTTTACTTCGGTCAAATTGACCAGAAACATAATGTAATTTCATAAAATTAACCTTAAAAACAATTTGGGCGCGCGTGATCTCTCCGATATTTCTAACTTTTTGAACTATATTAACTACATGTGTCACACGTCTAACTCTCAGTTGCAAGAAAGCGAGAGCCTAACACTTACATTCCTTTAGCTTTAGATCCACAGGCCTGTGCGGCAGGTCATAAAGTCATGTAGTTCAAAGGTTAACCGAACATCTCCATTACAGACAAGGTCAGCTATGCATCAGATGTCTGCGCGGAGCCGAACGAGGAGACGACATGTCCTCAATGCTGGACGGCGACGACGATGACAGGAGCGCCATCAGCTCTCTCATCCTCAGCCCCTCCGTCCAAGACATCCCCAGAGACGAGCTCGTCACGACAAAACTTATCAAGTTCGACGTATGTATCTGTACAAAATCATGTACATATTGTCCCTTCTCTCTATCTCTCTCTCTTTATGTTTATACCCTCAAGTTTTATTTATGTGTATAACTTTCTGTCTTATTAACATTCTGTAGCTATTCAATTCTTTGCATAATCAGTACCTATACCTATACCTAACTGCACCATTCCGAAACTATGAGCAAAGTAATTAACATTATTAACTCCTGCTGGACTAATCTTTTTATGAACGAGAATTCCGACAGCAACTTGAAAATGAAGCAGTCTTGAGTGTATTTTCCATTTATACATATCACGAGTTAGCTTTCATTCTCACACGCCATACCATAAACCATGGTGATTCCTTTCAAAATCTCATGTGAAATTGTTTCACTCGTTTCTAGGCGACAATGCTTTTCCAACTGCCCCTGATGTTGTTGCTCACGCTTTGCATATGCATTATGAAGCGCATTTGCAGTAGTTTTCTTTGGATTTATCGTATGTAGTCGAAGGTACGTCCATTACTGACACGTTACTAGACTAAGCGAGACTAAGAGCACGCCAATGGTGATGGTACTTGTGACATCAGTATTGGGGTTACCGCACGACAGTTGATTTCACTCACACGAAAATTAATATGCATGACCTGTTAACTAACCAAATTAATACTTAACTTCTATGCGTAGATATAATAACTTGTATATGAAGATTATTATTATTATTATTATTTTGTGGGCCTTAATATGCCGCTTCGACCAGCAAGTGATCTATTGTGGCAGCCCTTGTTTTAGAGTTCACCGTTAAGTCCCGTTGCCTCCAGGAAATTCCAGATTCTTTGGGCGGTGATATGTTGTACTTCTTGTGGGTGCATTATGTGCCGCCCTAGGTAGGTACTTCTTTTATGCATGAGTGGTCCGCAGGAGCAGAGAATGTGCATTGCAGTCTCCTCTGTCTCCTGGCAGAACCTGCAAGTTGTGTCCTGCTTCATACCCATTTGAAACAGGTGTTTGTTCAATTTGCAATGTCCTGTCAGGATTCTTGTCACTGCGCAGGTTTTGTGCCTTTTGAATTGTAATAACTCTTTAGACAGCTTACTATTGAACCCTTCGATCAGGGCTTTAGCTTGTTTTTGTCCTTTGGTGAACTTCCACAGCTTGATTGCCTCTGATTTTTCCGCGTTGTTTAGCAGAGAATATGCTTTCCGTTTTGTGATGCCACAGAACGGTTCCGGGCCGACTAGGGCCGTGTCTGCGCCCTGCCTTGCAAGTTCATCTGCTCTTTCGTTTCCTACAATGTCGGAGTGCCCTGGTACCCATCTAAGTATGACTTTGTTGGAGTTCGCCAGGGTGTTTAGATTATTTTTACAATTCTGGACTAGTTTAGAGTAGGACTCTAGTGATTCTAGTGCCAGCAGAGCAGCTTGGCTGTCCGAGTTGATGTAGATATGTTGGTTCCTTAGGTTTCTTTCAAGATTTATCTCCACGCATTTATTTAATGCGAAGAGTTCAGCCTGAAAGATTGAGGCCTCCTTCCCCATGCTGACGCTAGCTTTGAACTTTGGCCTCTCACCGTAGATACCACATCCAACATCATCACCTTTTTTTGATCCATCTGTATACCAAATGTGGCTTCCCTCCTTGAAGTCCATTTGGTCATTTGTCCATTTGTCTCTCGGAGGTATTTCCACTGTATACAGTCTAGTGAATTTGCATTCCACGTATGTGTCGTCAGTGGGCATGCTTAGGTTTTTGTTATCAAAAACAAGGGCCTCAAGTTTGCTTAGCGCTTGAGAGCGCCATTTTGGCCTTGTTAGTGTGCATATCCTGTAGATGCACTGCTTCGCCTCCTTTTGCACTTGCAGGTGGAGTGGCGTTAGATCGAGCAGTGCATCCAAGGCTGCCCCCGGTGTTGAGCATAAAGCTCCTGTTGCTGTTAAGCAAGCTGTACGCTGAAGACTGCTTAACTTTGTGATGGCTGTCTTTTGGTGGACTTTGTTACACCAGACTGCAGAGGCGTATGTGATTATCGGCCTCACTACGGCTGTGTAAAGCCACAAAGCAATTTTGGGTCTTATGCCCCATCTTGCTCCTGCCATTCGGCAGCAAGTCCACATGGCCATTTTTGCCTTTTGTATTGTGTTATTCAAATGAGCGTTCCAAGTTAGCCTTTGGTCAAAGGTAACTCCTAGGTACTTGACCTCATTTGAATAGGGTATTTCCTGTCCATTCAGTTTTAATTTGGCAAGCTTATCTAGTTTCCTTTTCCTAGTAAAAGGAACTAGTACTGTTTTGCTCGCATTGATGGACAGGTCATTTTCTTTGCACCATTTGTTTATGGTGTTGAGCGCTCCTTGCATTAGGTTCGAAATTGTGTGGAGGCAGGGACCTTTGATTATGACTACAAGGTCGTCGGCATATCCTTGCGTGTCATAGTCTAGGTCCTTCATAGTTGCTAGGAGTTGGTCCACTGCCAGGGTCCATAGTAGTGGGGATAGTACGCCTCCTTGAGGACATCCTCTTGTGGTGTAAAATGTAAACTCAATTGCATTGAGGGTCAGAGTGACTATTCTATTTGATAGCATGCTCTGGATCCATCTGATGGTGTTTTCGTCCACACCCTTTGATGCCAATCCCTTAAGGATAGTCTCTGTGGGTGTGTTGTCGAAAGCTCCCTCGACGTCAAGGAATGCACATAGAGCTGTTTGCTTATCCTCTAGGGTTTTTTGCACTTTGTCGACCAGATCTAGTAGTGCAGTTTCCGTAGATTTCCCCTTTTGGTAAGCATGTTGGTTCAGACTCAATGGTCTGACTACCAGGTATTTCGCTCTTATGTGCTGATCAATGACTCTTTCCATCGTTTTCAGTAGGAAAGATGATAGACTAATTGGTCTGAAGGATTTGGGCTGTGAGTAGTCCTTTTTCCCTGCTTTTGGTATGAAGCGTACCTTGACTTTGGTCCATCGTTCTGGTATAGTACCCCAAGCAAAGCTAGCTCGGAATATTCTTACCAGGTGCGGGAGGACTAGATTTTGTCCTTGTTGTAGTAATGCAGGAAAAATACCGTCTTCTCCCGCCGATTTAAATGGTTTGAATTTCTTAAGTGCCCATATAACTTGGTTTGGTCTGAAAATGTTTGCAGCCAAATTCCAGTCGTTGTTATGTGCCCTCCGGTCTTGTGTGCTCCTTTGGGTGCATAATTGGGTATTACTGGTGGGATACGAGCCTGGAAAGTGGATAGTTCTAAGCAAGTCCATTGTTTCCACCTCCGTGGTCGTAAAGCTTCCGTTAGGTCTCTTAAGTAGACCTAGGTAATTGGTTGGAGTCTTGGAGAGAATCTTGTGAATTCTCGCTCCTTTGTGTGTTTGGGCGATCTCTTCACAAAATTTCCGCCACGACTTCCTTTTGGCTTTCCTGATCTGTTTGTTATATTCAGTCAGTGCTCTACCGTACCTTTCCCACTCGTTTGGTCTGGTTGAGTGATTGAATATTCGACGGGTGGAGACACGGAGCTTTTCTAGCCTTCTGTTCCACCATGTCGTAGTGTAATTTGTGGTTGATTCTCGCAATGGGCAACTCTGTTCGTAGGCCTTGTAGATGCCGTTGGAATATGAAGATAGTAGATTCTAATCAATTGTCCATATTGTGATGTGTCTAATATTCAATGTGGAGTAATGGGTGTATATTTGACTAATCATCTTCTAAATTCTAATTTAAGTATTATTAGATCGATTTTACCATTCATTTAAAATTACACACTATGCAATGTTATTATGAACATTGACAATAATTTATATTACTTATTTACATTAATGACGGTTGCTTATTCTTTATCTATTTCATTGATCGATCTTCAGTAATAATCATAAAAAATCAGAAGTCACGAGTCACAATCAATAACACGCATTATTCAACCAAATATAAAATTTGACATTCATTGAGAATGGTATAACAAGTCCATCATCATCATCAATAAGTGAAAGGAAAATTTTCGAAAACCGGCGTGAATAAAATGAACCACAGAATAAAATTAGGTACTTATCTAAATATATGTGGTGTCCAAATGTACGTACACTTCGATTAAAATCAGTTAACGATTCTGAAGTTAGCCTCGAGTCGCCTCCCGCATACCCGCCCGACCCCTCTGACAGCTTTGCGGCGCTACTAGTAGCTAACATCAGAATCGTTAACTAATTTTAATCGTATTGTATCATGTCAATTCACACAATGATAGATGTCATTTATTTCTTTCGTTCCATATTGGCGCTGGCTTTCGTGAATTTGCCTTACGTTTTTAAATTAATTTAATTTGTTATTTCACTAATATGTTTTGCGTTTACCCTCCAGAATGCGAAGGAAAAACTACTTCAAGGCATATGGGCTAATAAAGAGGATGGGCACGACAACCCGTACCGGGAGCTAGTGCAGAAATACGAGGCGCTGCTCGAGGTGCAGTTGTCCCAGGTGAAGAACATCCGCAAGAACAAGCCCGCACCCTCCGGACCCGTGTCCCTGCAAGACGAGCTGCAAGTCTCCGGAGACTTCAGCCACTTCAGCGTCAAGGACACGGACGAGGAGAGCGGACACGGAGAGGACGTCAAAGAAAAGAAACCAGAAACGCGCAAGAAGTTTATACAGACACCAGACTTTTCCGAAGCCGAGACTTCTAGCTCTGGCTTTTCTGATGAAACCAGCAACAAAGCCACGCAGACGGAGCGCGAACGCCCAGGCTCTTTTCTCTGCACCATCGCAGACGGAGAGGACTATCGCTTCAGCATCTATGACGATGTCAGCCCCATGGACAGCCGCTTCCGCAACCGACCAGAATACAGAGAACTCTTCAAAGAGATATTCACCATCTTGAAGAAAGCGGCCGAGAATAAAGACGACGGCGAACAACTTCCCCTACTCGACGACACGGGAAAAGTCCCGCCAGTAACCCCCGCCAACGAAGAACCCCCAGGCAACTTCACAGACGACACCCAGAGCGTACTTTCTTCTGTCATGTCTGAACAGTCGATTCCAGTCTCCGATGTTACTGCTCCAGAGACCCTCACGCTCAAAGAAAAGGAGAGGCACGTTCCTGAACCACCTAAAAAGAAGGAAATGGAAAACAAAGAGAACAAACCAGTGGAGGCAACAGCGAAACCAAAAGAGAAATCAGAGAAATCTGAGAAATCGAACGAAAAAGATAAGGAAAATGAGCGAGTTTTGACTCCCCTGGTCCGTCAGCCTCTGGAGTACATAGCGGCTACTAGAAAGAAGTCCAGGCATCGCAACAGGAAGCACAGCCAGGAGCGCCAGGGCGCCGACTCGCCGGTATTCCCGTCGCCGCCCAAGATCATCTACCAGAAGTCGTCGAACAAGAAGCGCAGGGACTACCGGCCTATAGAAGTGAGTCCGCTAGTCCGAGGGGCCGAGCCCGCCGACTGGAACGGATCCACGCTACAGTTCTACAACCGTAGTATGAACTCGCCCACGCCAAGCGCTAGCGGCCGCACAGGCAAGATCTACCAGGGATGGAACCCTGAAACCGACTCATGGGACATCAAACAAAGCACTGCATCCCAGGAGATCCACAAACTGCGCAAGCTCGAGCTCTCCTACGCGGAGGTGCTCAGAAACGCGGACAAAACAAAACCTAGGCGCAAGAAGCATCAGTAATTTATTCGTTATTTTATTACATCGACCACTCTTACTCATCAGTAGGAGCCGAGTGATCCAAACGCCATTTGTCTTTGCCAACTGGACATATTATTTAATTTAAGTGTATTTGTTTGTGATCTGCTAGTGTTATATTGTTTTATTACTTGTACCTAACTTTTATTCAAAATCTTAAATTGCCATAATTATAGACCGGTATATTATTTGTAAACCTCGCTGATATGTATACCTTTGTCGTAAGTCTGTCATTCTGTATTAAAATAGTACTACCCTCCGATACCCCGAAAAGTACATGAACACAACAAACTTTGCATTTACATCAACAAAGTTGAATTTGGATCGAATTGAGTATTTGAAATGTATTCGGCATTTTAGAGTTTTAAATTTTAACTCTGATTCTGTTGCTATATTAGTCACTATTATAATTGTATATTATGTATTCGAATTATGATTTGTAAATATTATTTTAGTTTTAAGTTAATTATATTTTTTTAATTGCCATTGATATTTGAAAGTACTCAAGTTTGTATGGAATCGTATGCTATTTAATGAAGACAGGAAGGTTGAAGGTATAAATAAAAATTTGCATTAATAATATAATCAGCATTTCATTTCTGCCCTCGCGGTATAAATATGTAACATAAAAGCGTAATAAGTAATAAAACGCTACAAGTATATCACAATAATATAATTTATGCATATCTTTTTATACAGTCACTAGGTAGCGGCATTCTTTCATTCACGCCACGTCACGGATTGCCCCGAACGTTACATTGGCACGAACGCGCAGTCTGATATAAAATTATTCAACCTAATGTAAAATTTTGCTTAATATGTACAACTATGCTACCGATCGCGACCGGGCTTTGACCAGGGGAAGAAATAGTTATAAAGACAGGAGTAAAAGGTATAAATGCTTAGCAGTCAGAATCGCTCTATGAATGGGCCAGAAGAACAAAGGCTCAACTTGAATTCATCGGAATGTATGTAACCACCTGACAGCACTGTCACGAGAGATATAGGTGTCAAATCCACCAATCAAACCTATAATATTTAAACATGATCGGTCTACTGTAACACCTCTCGCCACAAAGTTGCCTGACGACAATGCATTCTGAAAAACTTTCGACGGGTTTCTCGGGACCAGGTTCTTCCGATACAATTGTACATTAGTCGAAACGTTACATTAGGTGAACAAAAGTTATAACAAGCATTACCCGGCTTGTGCCGACGTGACACAGCCGTCATGTATCGACACCCACGGCTCGTTTCCCGGCTACTTGTTCTGGTCGGCGAGTTCTCTCTCGACGATCCTGCGGTATTCGTCGAAGCCGCCTTCTATACTCGCCACGGTGCCGTTTCCGCAGATCCAAAGCTCCTTGCAGACGACTCGTATTAACCGTTCGTCGTGAGATACCAGGATCACACCGCCCTGGGAAAATTAATCGTAATTGAATAGGTGACACCAAATAAAATAATCAATAATGTTGAATTTTCACGAAGTGATTAAAAATATAGTCACAATAGCGACCCGCCCCGGCTTGTGAATGTATTATACATAGACCCCGCTATCGGAGGTGCAAATTGGTTGCTGTCAAGTTCTTAGGGATGGGAAAAATATTTATGATATCGATATCGATACTCTTACTTATTCTGTACATTTAGTTTTAAATGTATACCATTTTTTTACTACAATTTAACATGTTTTTTTTGGGATCCATGATAATCATTGTCATCAGAAATATAAACCATTATCAGTACAACAAAGATACTACGGTTGCTATTTTACTTTTCTGATGTTTCGAGTTGCAGGGCAGTGCATGAACGTTCTTGAGTGTCTTGAGATAAACCTATTCGATAGAGGGTTTATAGAGATACTCGGTTTATTGTTTAATGTATTCATCGTGGCTGCACTAGATTACTGCAGAGAATCTAAAAAAAACTGATTGTTCATTAAGAATACGTTAGCCCTTTTGGCGGAAATAAAAGAGGGATTTATTAATTATTTAATTTTTAATTAATTTATGAATGGTTCGTACTATGAAAATAACGATAATTTGTTAGTAATGATGAAAGATTGAAGATTTTTATTTATAAAAATGTAAAATATTGAACAGACAATTTTGTAATTATAAAGCCCTGTTTTATAATGTTTCTTAGACTCTCATTACATTATGGTAAAAGAAAATTATCGATATATAGCTATAATTATCGACATATAGCTAGTATTTCAAAATAATTTTACCCATCCCTAGAACTTGACAGCTACCATTTTGCACCTTCGATAGCGGGGTCTAAATACATGTAAACCTTCCTCTTGAATCACTCTATCTATTAAAAAAACCGCATCAAAATCCGTTGCGTAGTTTTAAAGATACACACATAGGGACAGACAACGGGCAGCGACTTTGTTTTATACTATGTAGTGATAGTGATGGAGAAAAAAGTAACAAAAGAAAACTAATAATCACAAAGTTATAAGGTCTACATTTTTAAGAGGGGGCTCTGTCCCTTTTCCGCAAAACGCAACTTCATATGAAAAGATTGTCGTTTACTATGGCGCTCTTGACCCGTGACTTCAAGGGTCTCAAGCGTTTTCTCTCTATCAAGCAATATTAAATCCATTAGGCATATTGTTTGCCTTCTTTCTTTTGGAGTAATAATAAAATTAGAGTCCAAAACCCTATTATGACAGTTACTCATACTATTATTCAAAGTGTCTTGTTCTAATATTACCATTCCAAAATTCAATAGATTGATCGATAGGGAACATTACGCAAAACTCTTCGTAGGTGGCGACACTAGCAGCGTTGACATTGTATCTCGTTCCCACTTGCGGTATTGTCTATGCAAGCATCCTTGTCACTCGTTTGACAATCAATTGTGCATGTGTGTGTGTGAATCCCTATATTCCTATACTGTTTTACTATTAGTGGTAGTGCTGCCTCTGGCGGCAGAACATTGCAGTAATGTTCCCTATAGGGGTCAAATCAATCAACCAATCTCGACAACGACGGGTACTACATAGGCATGAATCATGACACGACTACTAAACATGGTACAGACACTTTTTCTTTATCGGAATCAAGAGTGCTCATGATTCTGAACCGGAAAAACCAAAAAAATCACAATATTGAGAAAAAAAGTAAAAGTCGCACATTTGAGTGAAAACGCCCTTAAACGAAACAAGCATTCGAAGAAAGAATCCGATGTATCACGAATTGGGAATAAATCGCTGGTTGTAGATCAATATGGCCCCCGGCAAGACTGGCTGGCTTTGGTCAGATTATACTACAACTATCTCTTATGATGGTATTCCACTTATCCAAGATCTTTGTCCAATGTGTGTTTGCTTAAAAAATTAAGCAATGCACATTGGACAAAGATCTTCTTCAAGTGGAATACCACCCTTAACTACGTGAACTCACATTGTATTTGTTAATGCCCTTGCCCAGCGCCTCTATAGTCTCAATATCCAAGTGGTTCGTAGGCTCGTCCAGTACTAAGAAGTTGGGGTTGCCCATGCACATAATGGCGAAGGCCACTCGAGACTTCTGTCCTCCAGAGAGACTTCCAATGGTCTGTAACGCCAGGTCTCCGCTCACTCCGAAACTGCCCAGCTGCCGTCTGTATTCCTCTATCGTTTTGCCTGTGAAAGTAAACAGAGGCGTTGAGGAGACGATCTTTCACGATGGTAATCACATATATCATAGATCACCACACTACTAGCAACGCTTTGGAAAACATACAAACATACGAACGCGATGAGAAGGAGTAGGGTGCTTCTTCGTGTCACGATGTATTACACTGCAACGGCGCCGATAGATATTAAGAATATTGTATCTTCAAATTAAACAACCAAAGTAATTAATTGGAGTTTTTGATATTTATTTGAATGACCATTATATAAGAACAACGTTATTATTTTCAGTCACCCAGCAACGGCCCATACAACATAAAGACTTCAAGTTCTCACACTCTCCCCACTTATTATTACAAGCTTTTTATTAACTTGCAATGTATGTAAGTATGTATGTAATTTGTTCGGGTGGAATCTTGCAACTCAATTTTGAAGCAGATATCTTCAACCGATTGAGCTGTAATTTTGGGGAAAGGTATAGTTTGGGTGACAATTCAATATTATGGTACCATCGAGCTGATCTGATGATGGAGACAGAAGGTGGCCATGGGAATTCAGTACTTAACCGACGTAGCCCCGTTGAGTTTGGGCTCGTTAGAATCGTCTTGATGAGTAGGTAGTTGGTATACAGAAAAGTACAGTCGGCAATAAAAGCTGGTACCAAAAATGTAATTTACAACTAACTAAATTAACATAACGCTTCTAGCTCATCCGAGCATCTGGTTAATGTGTCGCTTATTATACCTTCTACATCTATAACATAAGTAGTTCCTGGTATGGACTCTTCTATCACTAAACCTTGAACCCAGGGTCTGCTGTCCTTTCTAAAGTATCTTACCATTACCGTCTGACCGATTCCAAATGTGATCTCTCTTTTTCCCTGTCCTCTTTTACCTACCCTCTCCTGTACTATTTCTAACAGGGGCGGTGGGCGCAGTAAACTAAATCTAATTCTTATGTCTCGACTTAACATGAGACGCGCTGGTGAAAGATAGATTGATGACCTGATAACACCATACCCTGACGGGTAATACCACAGAATAAATAATAGTTCTTACTTACGTACGGTCCTCTGTCTAACAAAACTTAGAAAACCGCTTTTTGACGGTTAGAAAAACTCAAATCATGATATCCCATCCCATCTCATCGCATATGTGCTCTTAGGGTCGTCATGCTTGCGTGCCATCGTCGTGGTACGAACGCTGGGCGTGGTACGACTTGTCACCGGAAACTGCGTTTGGGTGAGCGTGGTACGACTTGTCACTGTCTACTGCGTTTGGGTGGGCGTGGTACGACGTGTCACTGTCAACTGCGATTGGGTGGGCGTGGTACGACTTGTCACTGTCAACTGCGTTTGGGTGGGCGTGGTACGACGTGTCACTGTCAACTGCGATTGGGTGGGCGTGGTACGACTTGTCACTGTCAACTGCGTTTGGGTGGGCGTGGTACGACGTGTCACTGTCAACTGCGATTGGGTGGGCGTGGTACGACTTGTCACTGTCAACTGCGTTTGGGTGGGCGTGGTACGACGTGTCACTGTCAACTGCGATTGGGTGGGCGTGGTACGACTTGTCACTGTCAACTGCGTTTGGGTAAAAAGAGCCAAGTTTACCCTTAGCGGCCCTCGGAACAGTCCTGCTATATCTATATCACCTGGGTAGCTCTTCTGAAGTAACTCGACCGAGTTGACGTTCATCTCCAGCTGGTCGACGTGATGCTGCGAGAAGTAGCCGAACTTGAGGCCGCGGTGCACGCTGCGGTCGCCGCCGGTCGGGGACAGTCCTGCTATGTCTACATTACCTGGGTAGCTCTTCTGCAGTAACTCGACCGAGTTGACGTTCATCTCCAGCTGGTCGACGTGATGCTGCGAGAAGTAGCCGAACTTGAGGCCGCGGTGCACGCTGCGGTCGCCGCCGGTCGGGGACAGTCCTGCTATGTCTACATTACCTGGGTAGCTCTTCTGCAGTAACTCGACCGAGTTGACGTTCATCTCCAGCTGGTCGACGTGATGCTGCGAGAAGTAGCCGAACTTGAGGCCGCGGTGCACGCTGCGGTCGCCGCCGGTCGGGGACAGTCCTGCTATGTCTACATTACCTGGGTAGCTCTTCTGCAGTAACTCGACCGAGTTGACGTTCATCTCCAGCTGGTCGACGTGATGCTGCGAGAAGTAGCCGAACTTGAGGCCGCGGTGCACGCTGCGGTCGCCGCCGGTCGGGGACAGTCCTGCTATGTCTACATTACCTGGGTAGCTCTTCTGCAGTAACTCGACCGAGTTGACGTTCATCTCCAGCTGGTCGACGTGATGCTGCGAGAAGTAGCCGAACTTGAGGCCGCGGTGCACGCTGCGGTCGCCGCCGGTCGGGGACAGTCCTGCTATGTCTACATTACCTGGGTAGCTCTTCTGCAGTAACTCGACCGAGTTGACGTTCATCTCCAGCTGGTCGACGTGATGCTGCGAGAAGTAGCCGAACTTGAGGCCGCGGTGCACGCTGCGGTCGCCGCCGGTCGGGGACAGTCCTGCTATGTCTACATTACCTGGGTAGCTCTTCTGCAGTAACTCGACCGAGTTGACGTTCATCTCCAGCTGGTCGACGTGATGCTGCGAGAAGTAGCCGAACTTGAGGCCGCGGTGCACGCTGCGGTCGCCGCCGGTCGGGGACAGTCCTGCTATGTCTACATTACCTGGGTAGCTCTTCTGCAGTAACTCGACCGAGTTGACGTTCATCTCCAGCTGGTCGACGTGATGCTGCGAGAAGTAGCCGAACTTGAGGCCGCGGTGCACGCTGCGGTCGCCGCCGGTCGGGGACAGTCCTGCTATGTCTACATTACCTGGGTAGCTCTTCTGCAGTAACTCGACCGAGTTGACGTTCATCTCCAGCTGGTCGACGTGATGCTGCGAGAAGTAGCCGAACTTGAGGCCGCGGTGCACGCTGCGGTCGCCGCCGGTCGGGGACAGTCCTGCTATGTCTACATTACCTGGGTAGCTCTTCTGCAGTAACTCGACCGAGTTGACGTTCATCTCCAGCTGGTCGACGTGATGCTGCGAGAAGTAGCCGAACTTGAGGCCGCGGTGCACGCTGCGGTCGCCGCCGGTCGGGGACAGTCCTGCTATGTCTACATTACCTGGGTAGCTCTTCTGCAGTAACTCGACCGAGTTGACGTTCATCTCCAGCTGGTCGACGTGATGCTGCGAGAAGTAGCCGAACTTGAGGCCGCGGTGCACGCTGCGGTCGCCGCCGGTCGGGGACAGTCCTGCTATGTCTACATTACCTGGGTAGCTCTTCTGCAGTAACTCGACCGAGTTGACGTTCATCTCCAGCTGGTCGACGTGATGCTGCGAGAAGTAGCCGAACTTGAGGCCGCGGTGCACGCTGCGGTCGCCGCCGGTCGGGGACAGTCCTGCTATGTCTACATTACCTGGGTAGCTCTTCTGCAGTAACTCGACCGAGTTGACGTTCATCTCCAGCTGGTCGACGTGATGCTGCGAGAAGTAGCCGAACTTGAGGCCGCGGTGCACGCTGCGGTCGCCGCCGGTCGGGGACAGTCCTGCTATGTCTACATTACCTGGGTAGCTCTTCTGCAGTAACTCGACCGAGTTGACGTTCATCTCCAGCTGGTCGACGTGATGCTGCGAGAAGTAGCCGAACTTGAGGCCGCGGTGCACGCTGCGGTCGCCGCCGGTCGGGGACAGTCCTGCTATGTCTACATTACCTGGGTAGCTCTTCTGCAGTAACTCGACCGAGTTGACGTTCATCTCCAGCTGGTCGACGTGATGCTGCGAGAAGTAGCCGAACTTGAGGCCGCGGTGCACGCTGCGGTCGCCGCCGGTCGGGGACAGTCCTGCTATGTCTACATTACCTGGGTAGCTCTTCTGCAGTAACTCGACCGAGTTGACGTTCATCTCCAGCTGGTCGACGTGATGCTGCGAGAAGTAGCCGAACTTGAGGCCGCGGTGCACGCTGCGGTCGCCGCCGGTCGGGGACAGTCCTGCTATGTCTACATTACCTGGGTAGCTCTTCTGCAGTAACTCGACCGAGTTGACGTTCATCTCCAGCTGGTCGACGTGATGCTGCGAGAAGTAGCCGAACTTGAGGCCGCGGTGCACGCTGCGGTCGCCGCCGGTCGGGGACAGTCCTGCTATGTCTACATTACCTGGGTAGCTCTTCTGCAGTAACTCGACCGAGTTGACGTTCATCTCCAGCTGGTCGACGTGATGCTGCGAGAAGTAGCCGAACTTGAGGCCGCGGTGCACGCTGCGGTCGCCGCCGGTCGGGGACAGTCCTGCTATGTCTACATTACCTGGGTAGCTCTTCTGCAGTAACTCGACCGAGTTGACGTTCATCTCCAGCTGGTCGACGTGATGCTGCGAGAAGTAGCCGAACTTGAGGCCGCGGTGCACGCTGCGGTCGCCGCCGGTCGGGGACAGTCCTGCTATGTCTACATTACCTGGGTAGCTCTTCTGCAGTAACTCGACCGAGTTGACGTTCATCTCCAGCTGGTCGACGTGATGCTGCGAGAAGTAGCCGAACTTGAGGCCGCGGTGCACGCTGCGGTCGCCGCCGGTCGGGGACAGTCCTGCTATGTCTACATTACCTGGGTAGCTCTTCTGCAGTAACTCGACCGAGTTGACGTTCATCTCCAGCTGGTCGACGTGATGCTGCGAGAAGTAGCCGAACTTGAGGCCGCGGTGCACGCTGCGGTCGCCGCCGGTCGGGGACAGTCCTGCTATGTCTACATTACCTGGGTAGCTCTTCTGCAGTAACTCGACCGAGTTGACGTTCATCTCCAGCTGGTCGACGTGATGCTGCGAGAAGTAGCCGAACTTGAGGCCGCGGTGCACGCTGCGGTCGCCGCCGGTCGGGGACAGTCCTGCTATGTCTACATTACCTGGGTAGCTCTTCTGCAGTAACTCGACCGAGTTGACGTTCATCTCCAGCTGGTCGACGTGATGCTGCGAGAAGTAGCCGAACTTGAGGCCGCGGTGCACGCTGCGGTCGCCGCCGGTCGGGGACAGTCCTGCTATGTCTACATTACCTGGGTAGCTCTTCTGCAGTAACTCGACCGAGTTGACGTTCATCTCCAGCTGGTCGACGTGATGCTGCGAGAAGTAGCCGAACTTGAGGCCGCGGTGCACGCTGCGGTCGCCGCCGGTCGGGGACAGTCCTGCTATGTCTACATTACCTGGGTAGCTCTTCTGCAGTAACTCGACCGAGTTGACGTTCATCTCCAGCTGGTCGACGTGATGCTGCGAGAAGTAGCCGAACTTGAGGCCGCGGTGCACGCTGCGGTCGCCGCCGGTCGGGGACAGTCCTGCTATGTCTACATTACCTGGGTAGCTCTTCTGCAGTAACTCGACCGAGTTGACGTTCATCTCCAGCTGGTCGACGTGATGCTGCGAGAAGTAGCCGAACTTGAGGCCGCGGTGCACGCTGCGGTCGCCGCCGGTCGGGGACAGTCCTGCTATGTCTACATTACCTGGGTAGCTCTTCTGCAGTAACTCGACCGAGTTGACGTTCATCTCCAGCTGGTCGACGTGATGCTGCGAGAAGTAGCCGAACTTGAGGCCGCGGTGCACGCTGCGGTCGCCGCCGGTCGGGGACAGTCCTGCTATGTCTACATTACCTGGGTAGCTCTTCTGCAGTAACTCGACCGAGTTGACGTTCATCTCCAGCTGGTCGACGTGATGCTGCGAGAAGTAGCTGAACTTGAGGCCGCGGTGCACGCTGCGGTCGCCGCCGGTCGGGGACAGTCCTGCTATGTCTACATTACCTGGGTAGCTCTTCTGCAGTAACTCGACCGAGTTGACGTTCATCTCCAGCTGGTCGACGTGATGCTGCGAGAAGTAGCCGAACTTGAGGCCGCGGTGCACGCTGCGGTCGCCGCCGGTCGGGGACAGTCCTGCTATGTCTACATTACCTGGGTAGCTCTTCTGCAGTAACTCGACCGAGTTGACGTTCATCTCCAGCTGGTCGACGTGATGCTGCGAGAAGTAGCCGAACTTGAGGCCGCGGTGCACGCTGCGGTCGCCGCCGGTCGGGGACAGTCCTGCTATGTCTACATTACCTGGGTAGCTCTTCTGCAGTAACTCGACCGAGTTGACGTTCATCTCCAGCTGGTCGACGTGATGCTGCGAGAAGTAGCCGAACTTGAGGCCGCGGTGCACGCTGCGGTCGCCGCCGGTCGGGGACAGTCCTGCTATGTCTACATTACCTGGGTAGCTCTTCTGCAGTAACTCGACCGAGTTGACGTTCATCTCCAGCTGGTCGACGTGATGCTGCGAGAAGTAGCCGAACTTGAGGCCGCGGTGCACGCTGCGGTCGCCGCCGGTCGGGGACAGTCCTGCTATGTCTACATTACCTGGGTAGCTCTTCTGCAGTAACTCGACCGAGTTGACGTTCATCTCCAGCTGGTCGACGTGATGCTGCGAGAAGTAGCCGAACTTGAGGCCGCGGTGCACGCTGCGGTCGCCGCCGGTCGGGGACAGTCCTGCTATGTCTACATTACCTGGGTAGCTCTTCTGCAGTAACTCGACCGAGTTGACGTTCATCTCCAGCTGGTCGACGTGATGCTGCGAGAAGTAGCCGAACTTGAGGCCGCGGTGCACGCTGCGGTCGCCGCCGGTCGGGGACAGTCCTGCTATGTCTACATTACCTGGGTAGCTCTTCTGCAGTAACTCGACCGAGTTGACGTTCATCTCCAGCTGGTCGACGTGATGCTGCGAGAAGTAGCCGAACTTGAGGCCGCGGTGCACGCTGCGGTCGCCGCCGGTCGGGGACAGTCCTGCTATGTCTACATTACCTGGGTAGCTCTTCTGCAGTAACTCGACCGAGTTGACGTTCATCTCCAGCTGGTCGACGTGATGCTGCGAGAAGTAGCCGAACTTGAGGCCGCGGTGCACGCTGCGGTCGCCGCCGGTCGGGGACAGTCCTGCTATGTCTACATTACCTGGGTAGCTCTTCTGCAGTAACTCGACCGAGTTGACGTTCATCTCCAGCTGGTCGACGTGATGCTGCGAGAAGTAGCCGAACTTGAGGCCGCGGTGCACGCTGCGGTCGCCGCCGGTCGGGGACAGTCCTGCTATGTCTACATTACCTGGGTAGCTCTTCTGCAGTAACTCGACCGAGTTGACGTTCATCTCCAGCTGGTCGACGTGATGCTGCGAGAAGTAGCCGAACTTGAGGCCGCGGTGCACGCTGCGGTCGCCGCCGGTCGGGGACAGTCCTGCTATGTCTACATTACCTGGGTAGCTCTTCTGCAGTAACTCGACCGAGTTGACGTTCATCTCCAGCTGGTCGACGTGATGCTGCGAGAAGTAGCCGAACTTGAGGCCGCGGTGCACGCTGCGGTCGCCGCCGGTCGGGGACAGTCCTGCTATGTCTACATTACCTGGGTAGCTCTTCTGCAGTAACTCGACCGAGTTGACGTTCATCTCCAGCTGGTCGACGTGATGCTGCGAGAAGTAGCCGAACTTGAGGCCGCGGTGCACGCTGCGGTCGCCGCCGGTCGGGGACAGTCCTGCTATGTCTACATTACCTGGGTAGCTCTTCTGCAGTAACTCGACCGAGTTGACGTTCATCTCCAGCTGGTCGACGTGATGCTGCGAGAAGTAGCCGAACTTGAGGCCGCGGTGCACGCTGCGGTCGCCGCCGGTCGGGGACAGTCCTGCTATGTCTACATTACCTGGGTAGCTCTTCTGCAGTAACTCGACCGAGTTGACGTTCATCTCCAGCTGGTCGACGTGATGCTGCGAGAAGTAGCCGAACTTGAGGCCGCGGTGCACGCTGCGGTCGCCGCCGGTCGGGGACAGTCCTGCTATGTCTACATTACCTGGGTAGCTCTTCTGCAGTAACTCGACCGAGTTGACGTTCATCTCCAGCTGGTCGACGTGATGCTGCGAGAAGTAGCCGAACTTGAGGCCGCGGTGCACGCTGCGGTCGCCGCCGGTCGGGGACAGTCCTGCTATGTCTACATTACCTGGGTAGCTCTTCTGCAGTAACTCGACCGAGTTGACGTTCATCTCCAGCTGGTCGACGTGATGCTGCGAGAAGTAGCCGAACTTGAGGCCGCGGTGCACGCTGCGGTCGCCGCCGGTCGGGGACAGTCCTGCTATGTCTACATTACCTGGGTAGCTCTTCTGCAGTAACTCGACCGAGTTGACGTTCATCTCCAGCTGGTCGACGTGATGCTGCGAGAAGTAGCCGAACTTGAGGCCGCGGTGCACGCTGCGGTCGCCGCCGGTCGGGGACAGTCCTGCTATGTCTACATTACCTGGGTAGCTCTTCTGCAGTAACTCGACCGAGTTGACGTTCATCTCCAGCTGGTCGACGTGATGCTGCGAGAAGTAGCCGAACTTGAGGCCGCGGTGCACGCTGCGGTCGCCGCCGGTCGGGGACAGTCCTGCTATGTCTACATTACCTGGGTAGCTCTTCTGCAGTAACTCGACCGAGTTGACGTTCATCTCCAGCTGGTCGACGTGATGCTGCGAGAAGTAGCCGAACTTGAGGCCGCGGTGCACGCTGCGGTCGCCGCCGGTCGGGGACAGTCCTGCTATGTCTACATTACCTGGGTAGCTCTTCTGCAGTAACTCGACCGAGTTGACGTTCATCTCCAGCTGGTCGACGTGATGCTGCGAGAAGTAGCCGAACTTGAGGCCGCGGTGCACGCTGCGGTCGCCGCCGGTCGGGGACAGTCCTGCTATGTCTACATTACCTGGGTAGCTCTTCTGCAGTAACTCGACCGAGTTGACGTTCATCTCCAGCTGGTCGACGTGATGCTGCGAGAAGTAGCCGAACTTGAGGCCGCGGTGCACGCTGCGGTCGCCGCCGGTCGGGGACAGTCCTGCTATGTCTACATTACCTGGGTAGCTCTTCTGCAGTAACTCGACCGAGTTGACGTTCATCTCCAGCTGGTCGACGTGATGCTGCGAGAAGTAGCCGAACTTGAGGCCGCGGTGCACGCTGCGGTCGCCGCCGGTCGGGGACAGTCCTGCTATGTCTACATTACCTGGGTAGCTCTTCTGCAGTAACTCGACCGAGTTGACGTTCATCTCCAGCTGGTCGACGTGATGCTGCGAGAAGTAGCCGAACTTGAGGCCGCGGTGCACGCTGCGGTCGCCGCCGGTCGGGGACAGTCCTGCTATGTCTACATTACCTGGGTAGCTCTTCTGCAGTAACTCGACCGAGTTGACGTTCATCTCCAGCTGGTCGACGTGATGCTGCGAGAAGTAGCCGAACTTGAGGCCGCGGTGCACGCTGCGGTCGCCGCCGGTCGGGGACAGCATGCCCATTATGATCTTTAGTAACGTTGTTTTTCCCGCTCCGTTGTCACCCACCTGAAGGTAATATACAGATATGTCGTAAATGGCGTCAATAAGGGGTGTACACACCAAATAAAATAACCAATAATGATGATTTTTCTCGAAAAAGGATTAAAAATATTGTTAAATTGAGAAAAAAAGTAAAGCAGGGGATTAAGTAATGACAAAGTTATGAGTGTCCAAAGTTTAAAGAGGGTATATTCTGTCCCTTTTCCGTAAAACGCACCTTCATATGAAACGATTGTCATTTACTATGACGCTCGGGGATCGTGATGTCACAATCCACGAGCGTTGTCTCTCTCTAACAAGCAATATTAAAACGGTTGTAGCTTCGTAATTTTTTGAGATATCTGAATGGGATTTTCGTCACTCGACATATTTTTTTGCTTTCTTTCTTTTGGAGTAATAAATAATACATTTTGAGTCTACACCCCTATTAGGACAAGCACTCCTACACTAAAGTAAGCAATAAAAACCGATCTGTTAATATGCCAGGATACTAAAGTCAACGGCATAACGCAATATAATGTAGCGCAATGTAAATAAAATTACGTTTTTGCTACAAGCTTTTGGCGATTGTACTTTTTGCACAGTCGTCCACAAAGACTACAATATACATACTGAGATAGACAGGCAACTCGACCAAATTGAGAAGGCATTTAATGCTTGCGTATACAGGCGCCATCTCTTCTGCGATAGTTACAACTTTTCTTTGATTGTACAAAACATACAAAAAGTGCGCCGGTCGTAGGGATCGAACCCCGGATCACCGACTCCATATACCACCGTCTGTACCCCTAGGCTACTGATGCCTTGTGACAATACGGCGAATTTTGAAATACCTTGACAGCCTAGCCTAGCAATCGCTAGAGCTTCAGAGAGTTCGCCAGCTATCAAGAAGGTGGCACTTTTTTCAATAAGAAACTGGATTTGCATTAAGTTCTAAGTTCGCATAGCATGGTCGTCCACAACTCGTTGAGTGGGTTCCAAGCTCATTCGGTGAGCTCAAACACGACGGGGAAATGTTGTGTATATTGAGCGGACGGTTTGGTACAAGTGGTCCGCCTCCAAAAGCGAGCTGTTAGGAGCATTGCTCGGGTGCCACTTGATACTCCGGCTAAGGCACTTTTTAAAAGGTTGGGAATTGTCACACTGCCAGTAATAGTAATTATGCAGGTAGCTCTTTACGTCAGAGACAATTTAACTGCCTATAAAACGAATGCGAAGGTTCACAACTATAACATAAGAAACACTAGCAATCTTATTGGGATTAGTCGGAAGCTGTCATAGTCAACCAAACTAACGCATGTGATGGGACCTACTGTATATAACAAACTACTAAGCACATAACGGAAGCGCAGATTCTACTCAGCTTTAAATGTGTCGCCTGAAACGTTGGCTTGTTGAGCACCCGTTCTATACATACGACGAATTTATGGCAAATACTTGTAATTATAATGTATTTATTGATTTAATTTAAATTTGACAAATTAATTGACTGTGACATTTTTAATTCTTGAACAATATAATAATGTACTTTTGATAAAGTATTTTTAAAAATGTATTGGTAATAATGTAATTTTTAATAATGTATTTTAACAAAGCAACTCATAGAATAATTCCTTTTGACATGTAAATTGGCTTTACCTACTAATAAATGAGTATGAATACAGCCCATCCGCAGTGTAATGTTGAGAGACGGTCGAAAATTGCATCTCTTAACTAGCATAGATAGTGTCAGAATCAATAAATGTTATTGAAGAACTACAAGTTTGTTTCGCCAGATAAAAAGGGACAGAGAATATGCAAAAACAGTAAGAATATAAAGATACACGTAAAAAAAATATAACAATGAAAACACTATAAAAATCTTTTTGTTCTCATTAAAACGAAAACACTTAATAAAGAAAACATATGCAATAAGTCTATTAAAGATTGTATGAAACTCATTATAATGCTCGATTAATGGGATGCAAACAAAAACTCGTCAGTCAATGTCGCGCCACCTTTGTTCAAGTTCCCACGGGTTAGCGTGTTTGATATTAAAAAAATGTATTAAACTTCACAATGACTAACCGTTTAGCACTTAGTAGATAAAAATGCAATAGGTACTAATAGTATACGGCGGAAATTGGCCAATATTGATAAAAGTCTTGGACACGTCTTCTATGTACCTAAAACTAATATGGATGTGTTCCTTGCTGTTTCCTAAGTACGAATCTACCGGTTTTAGTTAAGGCAGAGGGGGACGGGCATAGCTGTGACGTCACAAAGATGGCGGCCGACGGTCATCGATTTTTGTTCACATCTCGGGTTCTATTTTACTGATCGGTTCGTGTGAGGTGTCATTTGAAAGCATATTAAATGTACTATAATTGTTTTCTTATACTCTATAACGTACAATAAACCGTTTGTAATAGTACATTATGATACAAGTGTGCTATGTTGGTCATTACACTCGAGTCGGTTTTTAAGCCTGAGCCGAAGGCGAAGGCTTAATGGAGACGAGAAGTGTAATGACCAATGCTCACGTGTTTCATACGACGTTTTTCAACACATTTGCGAGGAAAAAAAAATAAAAATAAAAAATGAAAATGTTAAAAGATATGTAATGAAAAGGCACTAGTGCGATAATGTAATGTAAAAGTCACGGCATGGGTAATATTCTGCATTATTTTGCTAATATTTAAAAAGATATGTAATGAAAAGGCACTAGTGCGATAATGTAATGTAAAAGGCACGGCATGGGTAATATTCTGCATTATCAGTGTAAATACGCTGTAATAAGACCTACTTTACGAGCAGGTGTGTTGAAAAATATTTAATAAAATAAGTTTTTTGTACCTTAGAGACGTTTGCCTACTTACCAGCATAATTCGAGAAAGATATACTTTAGCGTGATTAATGTTATTATAAAAAATATTAAACATTTTATTAGCTTGCCAAAAATATGAAATTTGTTGTAGTACAATAATGAATATGTAATTTATGGCCAATTCTGTAACGCAAGGACCTACCAGCGGCGCAGCAACCGGCATGCTGTTTATAATCGAAATACCTACTATGAAATTATTGCCAAATGAAAGGTGTCGAATATTAATAAATATTTTGTTTAACTGTACGTTTGTACGCGTAGATTAGTATTTATAATCGACAAATTCTTTCATTCGTTTCTGTTTCCGAGTCCCACCCCGCTCCCATATCACTCCCTACTTGAACGCCGCTGGTCTGCTGAACATGCCTGCACGCAGACGGCTTCACCTTGCCACTCTTCTCTTTGGCATAGTGCGATCTGGGGTTCCAGCATATTTGCTGAGTAGACTTGTATGGCCCAAGAGTGCGCGTAGGTGTAAGGCGATGACTCTGGTGCCAATGCATCGGACCACGGCGTTTCGAGGTAGTTTTAGGTTCGCGGCGTCCAAGTGTTGGAATGATCTCCCTCCACCTATTCAAGGAGCGTCTAGCAAGTATACCTATAAGCGTTAGCTTAAGGACTATTTGTTGACGCTCCAGAAATCCCAAACCCAACCCTAACCCATCCAGCACTTTCCTATCCCAACCGTGTCGCGTTTTTTGTTTTGTGTTTTTCTTTCTATCCCATTTGGCTACTGGTACATATTTTACAAATTTATTACATTTATTATTTATTATGTGTATACAATAATTATGTGTTTATCAATGGTCTTATGTTGTGTTGCGTTCCGTGGGTCACGTACGGTGCTGTCTGAAAATCAGCGCTGTAGGTATCTGTCTGACACCTCGGCATAATGCTGAGACAGCGACATATTCACTGCCGCGAAGATACACACAATATGTGTTAAATTGTAATGTATGCCTACACCCTTTGTCTCTGTGTGTCTTTTGTGTAGTAAATAAATGTCTTCTTTCTTTCTTTCTTTCTGTCTTCTAAATTAAATAGGTTCTTAGTTTTACGCCTAGGAATAAGACAATTATCAATCAGCATAATTTATTTTATAAATATATTTCAATAAAAAGGCATTTTAAATGATTATTTGAATTCGGGGCGCAAGCTTTCGCCAAAAGACATGGCCCGCTCCGTAATTCATTTCATTTAAGCGCAAGTTGCAATTGAATTTGGACACATTTGCACGTGGTGATTCGTGACACTACCTTTCTAGTAAGAGCTATAGGTAAGTAAATCGTTGTTTTTCTGTGGAAATGCGTATAGATATTTACGATTTGTCGAGTGATATGTTACATAATTATGTTGTGAACTATGGAGTTGCAGTTTTGCGGGCAACGAGTTCGAACAGTTCCACAAGTTTTGATTGGTCAATTTAAAATCATAAACATGTATGCATATTTTCCCTAGGGGCTAAATGTACTACTACACCCCCGCTTGCTAAGCCTAATATGACACATTTTTCGAACATGAGAAGTGACAATGTAGTTATGTGTCGCTACCTCGGCGCCGCCGTCTCGTTCTCGTGACGCACGGGTCACGGCGGCGGAACACAAACGGCAAACATACTGTTCATGAACATTGTAATACTCACAATACATATCCTAGACTCGAGGGTAGCACCGAGGTTGACGTTAGTGAAGATGACTTTATCCTTCGAATAGTAGAAGCCGACCTCGTTCAGCTGAAGGATTGGCGGCGATAAAGGTTCCGTCTCGGGAAACCGGAGCACCACGTCTATCTCCTTCTCAACTGGCCTGAGCTCTGGGCTGTGGGGAAGAGAGAGATGGTTAGATTTTGGAAAAGTTGGTGGAACATTTTTACTCTAATATTCTTTGTATTGCGTTTAATTTTCAAATCTAAGTTGAGGAGGTCGCATTTCATCCATACTAGGCAGACAAAATCCTCGAACGAAATGTAAGTTACATTTCTTTTAGAATAATTATTTGACATATTAACTAACTATATAGCTTGATAATGTCATGTAAACGATGAGAACACGACGACGACGATGTGATGTGATGTGATGTGATGTGTGTGTGACGAGGAATGTGGCCGACACTAAAGAGAAGAAAAAGCTTTAACATCGGCGCCTTGCCATCCAATGTGCAACAGAATGAACATTGAATTTCAATAGAATTTAAATTTTTCATAACATACAAATTCTTCAAAGTTCTTTTGTATCATTCAATTTTTTTTAATTCAACCCTGTTTTCTAAATAACTTGCCTCAAAATTAAAAAAACTATTTTTTGTATACTTCTATTGTATGGGGAAAGTTTTTCTCGATTTATGGCTTTTCTAGCCGGGAATTTCTTTTTGGTCACACACAAGCTTTTGATCCTGGACAGGAACGGGATCGATTGGCATCAAAAAAAAAGTTTGTCAAAAATTACCATTTTCTCACACCCTGTAGGTATGTTTTTTCCAAAATCTGTACACGCCAATCTTCATTAATTTGAAATCGAAGGAAGGTCTCCTAAGACCATTTTCGCCTAGCAACACGAGATCTGGTAGCTGCCCTCACTGACCCAAAATCTATTTCCACCGTGTATACTATTGAAGAAATATATTGTACGCGAAAATACTATATTTTGGGGGACCTAAGGAAGTGCTTCAAATTGCCGAGGTTTTACTGAATAGCAGTGGCGGAGCGCCCATACGAGTACAAGCCGATTGTCTAAAATTTATTTTTAGGCAAGCTTATAGTTATATATATTAAGAGGGCGCTCGTTTTTTGGTCAGGAATAAGCGAGAATGACGGATTTTTGACGTTGTAATTCTAAGAAACGGAGAGCTTTTTCTAGATCCTGATTACTTATTTGCATAGGTAAACTCCTCATATTGGTCCTAGCCGCCTCCAATTTACGAATTACTGAATACTTTAACCGAAAATACCCGATTACCGACAGTAGTTTTCTGAAGAGAGCGCAGAGTCATAAGTTTGAGCCCCTAATACTCCATGATGTTATATGAGAACCTACTTGTTTTATTCTATTTTCACTAGCGTAATATGTTGCCATTGCTCCTAGCCGCCTCGAATTTTCCTTATTCTGCACGTATATATATGTAAACTGTTCTCAATTACACCATATTTGTCAACAAAATCTTACTGAAAACTCAAGGATTTTCTCATTATTGTTGAATTATTTGTGTATTGAATCTTACACAACATTAAAGTTCATGCTTGTACCAACAAGATCCAGTCCAAAAAATATAACTTTAGTCAAAATTTATATTTATAAACAATTATTCAAAACTAGTATAAATTTACCGTCGCGCGGGAATATATCTCAGTACCGGCTGAATAGCCCTCCGAGACAGACGTGTACTGTGTTTATTTGTGGCTATTCACGAAGCTAACCGGCGACTCTTCAGATAAAATAATATTATTTTGATCTCCGACTAGGCATAGTTGTTACCAACCTCGGGGTCAAACTATACTGGGGATACATTCGTGAGGCTAATCGAGACAAGTTATGAATTGCATAGCTGCCAGATAAGACGTAGTGTAGCGAAAAGGTTCAAACCCACAGTATACGTAACATTTAAAATTGAACCTTCTACCTAAAACAAAAGTCATACATTTCAATGGTTATGTCTTGTGGGTTGGATCCTTTTGTCTAAACTACGCGTTCTATACTCAATTATTATTGTACGAGTGATCGTGATACTTGATAGATTTAATTTATTTACTTGTTACTATCAGTCCACCTTGTGGAGGGTCCGCTGCAGTTTCCGGTACGTAGTCGCCTCTCGAGAACCTCCCCGCCCCAACGGCCATTATGATTAGTTAGTATGTATGTATGTATGTTAGTTTGGGCGAAATCTTCAAATTAGGTACAATTATCTTCTTATATTAAGTATCTTCGGTGACAATGCCATAATATCATAGAGCTGGTCTGATGATGGAGTCGGAAGGTGGCCATAGCAACTCCTAAACTCAACAAGATAAAGCCATCGAATTTTGGCTCATTTATTTGGTCATGGCACGGCAAGACTTGGATGCTGGATGATTTCCAGAGTCTGATGATGGAGCTGGAAGGTGGTCATGGAACTCCTAAACTAAACTAGATAAACCCATCTAGTTTGGGCTCATCTGTTTTGTCTTGGTAAGCACTTTGGTGATGGATGATTTCCAGGATCTGATGATGGAAGGTGGTCATGGGAACTCCTAAACTAAAATAGATAGACCTATCTTGTTTGGGTTTGTGTGATTTGTCTGTACAAGTACCCACGAACCAGCGACATAATATGCAGGGTTATTGAAAATAACAAGATGAATAAAAAACTTTTTAAAAAACAAGCTTATATGGCGTTTGTTAAGTACAGCACGATCCTACCTTGCATTTAGTTATTATTTTCGTTTATATATAATAATAACACACACCGGGGGTTTACACTGAAAAGGGAGATTTTTACGTGGTTTTATTACATTTCCGAGTCATCATCATCATCATCATCATATCAGCCGAAACACGTCCACTGCTGGACATAGGCCTCCCCCAAAGAGTGCCACAATGGCCGTTCCTGCGCCACCCGCATCCAGCGGACTCCCGCGACCTTTACCAGGTCATCAGTCCACCTTGCGGGGGGCCTACCCACGCTGCGCCTTCCGGTACGTGGTTGCCCTCAAGAACCTTTCCACCCCAACGGCCATCGGTTCTACGTGCAATGTGCCCCGCCCACTGCCACTTAAGTTTAGCAATTCGGAGGGATATATCGGTTACCTTGGTTCTGCTGCGGATAGCCTCATTTCTGATGCGATCGCGCAGAGAAACTCCCAGCATAGCCCTCTCCATTGCCCTTTGAGTGACTTTGAGCCTTCTTATGAGGCCTATAATAAGCGACCACGTTTCCGTGCCATATGTCATCACTGGCAACACACACTGGTCAAAGACTCTCGTCTTGAGACACTGCGGAATATTGGACGAAAAGATGTGCCGTAGCTTCCCGAATGCTGCCCAGCCGAGTCGGATTCGACGATTGACCTTCCCTTCGACATTTCCGAGTATCACTCTTTATTTCGAAATAAATGTTAAAAAAACCGGCCAAGTGCGAGTCGGACTCGCGCACGAAGGGTTCCGTACCATTATCTATATCTAAAAACGGCAAAATATCTATATCTAAAATCACGTTTGTTGTATAGGAGCCCCCTGTAGCCTAGTTAGTAACTTGGAAGTGACTCTGCCTACGAAGCTGGAGGTCCCGGGTTCGAATCCCGGTAAGGGCATTTATTTGTGTGATGACCACAAATATTTGTTCCTGAGTCATGGATGTTTTCTATGTATTTAAGTATTTATTTATCTATATAAGTATGTTTATCGTCGTCTAGTACCCATAGTACAAGCTTTGCTTAGTTTGGGGCAAGGTCGATTTGTGTAAGATTGTAAAAGAAAAAGAAACAAATAAAAACTAAAATAAAAATAAAAAGATGTATTCTGTTTTTTAGTATTTTTTGTTATAAATAGCGACAACAGAAATACATCATCTATGAAAATTCTATCTATCACGGTTCATGAGATACAGCCTGGTGACAGAAGGACAGACAGACATTCAGACAGACAGACGGACAGCGGAGTCTTAGTAATAGGGTCCCGTTTTACTCTTTGAGTACGGAATCCTAATAAGTGACATAGGTTTTAGGCTCAGAACATAAAAAAAGGGAGAAGTGCCGTACTGCTTAATTTCAACCAAAACCGATGTCCCCAGTTTTCTCCCACCGCAGCGCCCACAGGCACACACATTGAACCGTGTAAAAACAAAGACTCGGGGGTTGCCAGTGAGTCTACGGCAACATGCAAACAAGGGCTGTGATTGGCTTAAACGCACTACACTAGGGGGGCGACAAACGTTAAAATTATGTTTTATCGACATTGATATTAAAATTAATATTATGTTATGATATTGATGGGTAACAACTTCAACAACATGGTAAGTTTATGTGGTGGTATTTAAACTTATAGCTACAAGTTTAAATAACACGTGTTGTTAACTTACCATAAATCGCAAAAGTAAAAAATATTGACGAATACCTACAGAGTAACATAAACGGCTTTTTATAAGTTCGTGTTCACATACATTTAAAACTCTGGTCACATCGATATTTTTGACCTGTAGGTACCAGGCCGATCCGACTCGCATTTTGGCGCGAAATAATATGTCCATTACTCATATTACGAGATTTAAGGCTAAGGGCGAGTATCCACCAAAGATGTGCGAAGATGTGTTACCATACATTTTACACCTAGGTTTCAAGCAAGCGAGGTGTCAAATATTCGAAAAGTGTACGGCTCTTATTAAGTGGTTGGAAACATTTTTCTTGAAAATGTTACGAACACATTAACTCTTCTCTGTACAGGAAACCAGTTAGGACCTCTGCCAGTAGCATCTATCCACTTTTTTTAGAACCTAATCGGATTCTTTGGAAAACTGTAATAAGAAACCGAGATTTCTTCTTCAATTATCACATTTGAAATGAAAGTAAAAAATACTCATTTAAAAAAAAATATTGGTAATAATATCACATTTTAAGTTGTTCTGAAGCCATTTGCAACTAAATTATATACTTGTATATACAATTTTAATATGTCTATTTACCGTTCATACTGCAACTTCGTGAAAATCTTATTAGTAGGTACCGTAAACATTTTGTGCCTTTTAATCTTATTAGTTACCTTTAAGATAGGCACCTAACCAAAACAAGTAATTAAATAAAATAAAACAGCGAAAGTAGTCGAAATAAAATAACTAGTATGATATCGTACTTCTATTTTATCGATTACGCGTAAATTGTAACTGCACTTTGGCACCGCTCTAGTTTGCGACGCCAAGCAGCGGCCGTACCACTAAAAAATTCAAGCATCGTCCATATCCATAGTGGTTTAATACATTGCGCCGTGGTTTACTGTATTGAACGATCAATGTACAACGCATAGAACAAAAATATGCTTTTTCGTTCGATATGTTAGTTCGATCCCGAGAAATGATGCGGCGTTGCGTTTATTTATTAAAATATTAGTTTTTACTGACTTAAGTGAAAATACTAATACTCACATGTGGTGCGTGACTCCACCATTCATGTAGGTTTTAGTTTCATTCCTATTTTTGCATGTAACCACGCTACAATTCGGCATTTTGAGTAAACGTGGAATAACATTTCAGATTCACGGCAAATTGCGACTAACATGCGGTGGGCAGTGACATGCCCATTTGGCCATGTCGCACCGACACGCGCCAAGCCCCCGTTTCATATCTATTCCTTTTTATCATCTGAGGTTTTAGGCTTTTGAATAAAATCACGCATTAATTAATTGCATTCTAGATAAAAAGCTGTGTTTGTATAATTTATAATTTTCAGTTCCTTTGGTAAGAAACGGACATAGCAATTTCTATGAAGGGCAGTTTTTTTTTACTGTCCATAACAAAAAAAAAATTCTTCAAGAAATGAATACGTAAGTACCCAGTAATTTCCTAGTAGTAGGTCTACTTGTATAATTTCATTACATTACTATATATAAATAAGACTCAGATATCATGCAAACTATTAATATCCGTAAAACAAATTATTATTCTTATTACTGACAACTTTAAAACTCGTTAGTTTATTTTATGCTAAAAAAACGAAACTAAATATACTTTGTCATATCATAGTATTTTAATACAAATAGAAAACTTGTGCTCAAAAATCAAATACTTACTTTATTCAAGTTATCTAACTTCGCTAACATGATGTTCTAGAACATCATGTTAGCGAAGTAATCTTACCACTTTTTAGTGCAAGTATCAATATCGGTCACGGAGTGAATTCCAACGGTGCGCTATACAGCTATTTGCATCGGCAAGCTCCGCGGTTAGTTCTATCCCGATCGCACTTACATATAGCTAGAAAGGGACGGCACCCGCGGCTGGTGCGATCTCGCTGTGCATGTGGGGGTTAGGTACGTTTGTGTGGGTGGTAGTAGTATTTACACACACAAACGCACTACGCGTGTCAAAATACCGAATTCTGAGCGAGCGCTTTTTTGAAGAGCACTCTTAATCTAAACTATTTCATAACTTTTTTGTTTCGGGTTGCCCATAGAAAATTTTCACGCGCCGCCTCTGCTAAATAGGAACATGGACCAGCCAAGTACTATATTTTTTTACAGTGTACTATATTTTTGTCGTTTTTTTCTGGAAAATACTATATCTCCCCCAAAATTTGTTGGCAACCCCACACCTGGCCAAAAAGTAAATATTACCTCCTGGGATAGAAGTAAAATGTTGTACTCACCACGGGCGGTAATAAAGAAAGCCCCCAGCCCTTGCCTTCGGCGTTTGCGTATTCGAGCGTTGTTTTGCCGCCCTAGATAAGTAATGTACAATTGACTCACAGCTTTTCCAGCATCTTGATCTTGCTCTGCACGGAGGAGGCGCGGTTGGCGTTGTACCGGAAGCGGTCAATGAACTCCTGCGTGTGCGCGCGGTGCTGCTGCTGCGCCTCGAACTCTCGCTGCTGGTTCTTGTGCTTCTCCGTCTTCGTTTTGTGGAACTGCTCGTAGTTACCTCTGGAAAAAGTGATCAAGGGTATAACTTTACGTATTCTGTGAAGCTTTCGTGTCCTTCGACATTTTCTTTTTTTAGGGTTCCGTACTCAAAGAGTAAAACGGGACCCTATTACTAAGACTCCGCTGTCTGTCTGTCTGTCACCAGGCTGTATCCCACTGATACCGTGATAGTTCCAGCTAAAATTTTCACAGATGATGTATTTCTCTTGCCGCTATAACGACAAATACTAAAAACACAGAATAAAATGGTTTTTTTATAGATAATGGTACGGAACCCTTCGTGCGCGAGTACGACTCGCACTTGGCCGGTTTTTTATAAGATCCTGTCCAGTGCTTGACTCTAGTCTCACCTGATGGTAAGCGACGACAGAGCCTAAGGTGAAGCTCACTGGTTCAGTAAGAGCCTATTTGCTGGAACAAAGTATGTTTACTCTCATATCTACAGAACTAGCTTTATACAAATACTTGTTTCCACCCGCGACTTCGTCTGCGTAAAAACCCGGATAAAAACTATCCTAGTATATATTAATCCAGGCTATAAACTATCTTCGTGCAAAATTTCATCCAAATAGGTTCAGCCATATTCCGCTGTGTCTCAAGACGAGAGTCTTTGACCAGTGTGTGTTGCCAGTGATGACATAAGGCACTGAAACGTGGTCGCTTACAATGGACCTCTTAAGAAAGCTCAAAGTCACCCAAAGTTTCTCTGCGTGATCGCATCAGAAATGAGGTTATCCGCAGCAGAACCAAGGTAACCGATATAGCCCTCCGAAACGCTAAACTTAAGTGGCAGTGGGCGGGGCACATTGCACGTAGAACCGATGGCCGCTGGGGCGGAAAGGTTCTCGAGTGGCGACCACGTACCGGAAGGCGCGGCGTGGGTAGGGCCCCCCCAAGGTGGACTGATCCTGGTAAAGGTCGCGGGAGTCCGCTGGATGCGGGTGGCGCAGGACCGGTCATTTTGGCACTCTTTGGGGGAGGCCTATGTCCAGCAGTGGACGTCTTTCGGCTGATATGATGAGGTTCAGCCGTTTAAGCGTGATTGAGTAACAAACATCCAGACTTTCACATTTATAATAGTATAGGATTACAACGATTTGCTATTCCGATATGTATATAAGGAGACCTCACGTGTATTTTTCTACAGTGAACGCAACTAAGAAAAAAAAATTCCACACGAGTAGGTACATACTTTTTTTCGGTTTCGTTGAACATAAATCTTTTCCCCTCACTGCCTCGGTAAGCCGTCTTTTATCCTTTAAAACCAGTGAGCAAAATCGCATTTTATCCACTAGTGGGCAAAGTAATTTGACCTTGGAGCGTATCTCATGAACCGTGATAGTTAGACAGTTGAAATTTTCACAGATGATGTATTTCTGTTGCCGCTATAACAACAAATACTAAAAAACATTATGAAATAAATTATATATTTAAGGGGGCTCCCATACAAAAAAACTTTTCGACTTTGCTTGTTGCTTACATCAGGCGCTGGGTATCAAAATGTATGGGAAAACTTAAATCCGACTCGCACTTGACCAACATAAAAAAAATATTTTTTGGTTTATTTTTTTATACAAGGGTGCAAATTTATTATTTAAATAAAATGAAGTTGTTTTGCATGTTGCACTTTCCTCGCTACAGTGAGGTGAAAAGTTTTGTGTTACACACGGATGCAAATGTTTTTTTAATTCTCGTGTGTTGAAACACTCGCTACGCTCAGGATTCTATTTTAGAACCACTCGCTTCGCTCGTGGTTCAACTATAGCATCCTTTCGCTTGCTCGTGTTTCTCGCTTAGTGCGCGAGTCCGACTCACACTTGGCCGGGTTTTTTTTGACCTCCTTTCCTTAGCATAGATTTTATTGTTACCTGTAAGGGTCTATCCTCTGTGTGTGTAGATGTAGAATGTCTGTAGGCACTGTATCCAGGAAGTTTCGGTCGTGGGAGACGACCAGCAGTGTCGTCGGCCAGATCTGGAGGTAGTTCTCGAGCCATATAATGGCCTTAATGTCCAACATGTTTGTGGGCTCGTCGAGTAGCAAGAGGTCTGGTCTGGAAATTAATACATAGAATAGATTTAGCTAACTGATAACTATGTTAACTTAACTTATTACATGATCGATATCGATGTTATTATGGAAATCTAGTTGGTCATGATTTGAAATCTAGTCGGCCATGGCGGTGCAATGGCGGTTATTCTACTTTTATGACTTACAATCCCGCGACTTTTTTTTGTTACCTACCTCTACAAAAAGGTAAATAACTTTTTATTTTAAGTAGTTTATAGTATAAAATTTACAGAAAATGTAATAACAACAAAAATGTTTACAGTACCTACTGCATAGAATAACTGAACGTAACTTGTATGTCTGATCTTTTATGTATTTTTATTATTCTTATATGTTTACCAGGGTATACAAGTAAAAGTAATAATTGTTATTATAATTATAGTATCACTATTTTGTTAATCTTATCACCATGGGCTCGAACTTTAAGTGCCGATGACGTTGCATCGCACATAAGATGCCTTCAAATTGTCTTTTCGTAAACAATTACCACTTATCAACATCTTTTATTAAATGAAATGGCCACTTGAAATGAGCAGTATATAATGTCTTGACTGTCATTGTCATTCAAATCGAGACCGGCTTATCACATTCTCAACATATCGACAAATAATAATAATTTCAGTTATAAATACCCATTATTAGACAATTCTAGTGTTCTATATGTGTGCAAATATTACGTGACGTATTTTTTTATTTACAATAGCCCATTTCCCAAAATCCCGGGAAATTCGAGACACATCCACGATAAGCATAACGTTTTAGGTCGTTCACCCCAAATTGCATCCTAGATCCGATCACTGAATTAATCAGGCATTAAAACACTCGTGTGATCCTATTATGAAACGAGCGACAGCGACCCACACTCGTGTTTAATGCCCTTCATTATGTACAGTCACATAAACTACTATTAATAATGATGTCTCCTGCTGGTAACTGTGGTAGTATGGCATCTTATGTACGATTCCCACCGGTCGTCTGGCGCCGCATCGCAACGGATGCACGAGCACCCGGAGGTAGCCGACCGCGTTTTAAGTGCAGTAGGCAAAAGCCGAACGGAGCCGGTCAGATGCGACGACAGCCAAACACAGCCGCGAGGAGCCGACTGGCCGCAAATCCATACAAATATGAAATGATATATAATATATTTTACGTCATACCTGACCATAAAGTAGGAATTACCGCACGCTATGCGTGCGGAAAACCCCACTTCCTGGCCAGATAGAGACGTAAAATGTTGTACTCACCACGGGCGGTAATAAAGAAAGCCTCAGAGCCCTAGGTAAGTAATGTACTATATAACACCTGCATGTCCGGCGTGAAGCCCAGACCGCTGAGGATGATGGAAGCGCGCGCCGGCGCCTTGTCCGCCTCGATCGCCTCCAGCCCAGCGTAGATCTGTGTTAGCTGCTGGTAGCAGTAGTAGTATGACATCTTACTTGGAGAAGAGCGCCCGGGCCAGAGCCAGCCTCATCCGCCAGCCTCCGGAGAAGGTCTTGGTGGCGCGCGCCTGCATGTCCGGCGTGAAGCCCAGACCGCTGAGGATGATGGAAGCGCGCGCCGGCGCCTTGTCCGCCTCGATCGCCTCCAGCCCAGCGTAGATCTGTGTTAGCTGCTGGTAGCAGTAGTAGTATGACATCTTACTTGGAGAAGAGCGCCCGGGCCAGAGCCAGCCTCATCCGCCAGCCTCCGGAGAAGGTCTTGGTGGCGCGCGCCTGCATGTCCGGCGTGAAGCCCAGACCGCTGAGGATGATGGAAGCGCGCGCCGGCGCCTTGTCCGCCTCGATCGCCTCCAGCCCAGCGTAGATCTGTGTTAGCTGCTGGTAGCAGTAGTAGTATGACATCTTACTTGGAGAAGAGCGCCCGGGCCAGAGCCAGCCTCATCCGCCAGCCTCCGGAGAAGGTCTTGGTGGCGCGCGCCTGCATGTCCGGCGTGAAGCCCAGACCGCTGAGGATGATGGAAGCGCGCGCCGGCGCCTTGTCCGCCTCGATCGCCTCCAGCCCAGCGTAGATCTGTGTTAGCTGCTGGTAGCAGTAGTAGTATGACATCTTACTTGGAGAAGAGCGCCCGGGCCAGAGCCAGCCTCATCCGCCAGCCTCCGGAGAAGGTCTTGGTGGCGCGCGCCTGCATGTCCGGCGTGAAGCCCAGACCGCTGAGGATGATGGAAGCGCGCGCCGGCGCCTTGTCCGCCTCGATCGCCTCCAGCCCAGCGTAGATCTGTGTTAGCTGCTGGTAGCAGTAGTAGTATGACATCTTACTTGGAGAAGAGCGCCCGGGCCAGAGCCAGCCTCATCCGCCAGCCTCCGGAGAAGGTCTTGGTGGCGCGCGCCTGCATGTCCGGCGTGAAGCCCAGACCGCTGAGGATGATGGAAGCGCGCGCCGGCGCCTTGTCCGCCTCGATCGCCTCCAGCCCAGCGTAGATCTGTGTTAGCTGCTGGTAGCAGTAGTAGTATGACATCTTACTTGGAGAAGAGCGCCCGGGCCAGAGCCAGCCTCATCCGCCAGCCTCCGGAGAAGGTCTTGGTGGCGCGCGCCTGCATGTCCGGCGTGAAGCCCAGACCGCTGAGGATGATGGAAGCGCGCGCCGGCGCCTTGTCCGCCTCGATCGCCTCCAGCCCAGCGTAGATCTGTGTTAGCTGCTGGTAGCAGTAGTAGTATGACATCTTACTTGGAGAAGAGCGCCCGGGCCAGAGCCAGCCTCATCCGCCAGCATCCGGAGAAGGTCTTGGTGGCGCGCGCCTGCATGTCCGGCGTGAAGCCCAGACCGCTGAGGATGATGGAAGCGCGCGCCGGCGCCTTGTCCGCCTCGATCGCCTCCAGCCCAGCGTAGATCTGTGTTAGCTGCTGGTAGCAGTAGTAGTATGACATCTTACTTGGAGAAGAGCGCCCGGGCCAGAGCCAGCCTCATCCGCCAGCCTCCGGAGAAGGTCTTGGTGGCGCGCGCCTGCATGTCCGGCGTGAAGCCCAGACCGCTGAGGATGATGGAAGCGCGCGCCGGCGCCTTGTCCGCCTCGATCGCCTCCAGCCCAGCGTAGATCTGTGTTAGCTGCTGGTAGCAGTAGTAGTATGACATCTTACTTGGAGAAGAGCGCCCGGGCCAGAGCCAGCCTCATCCGCCAGCCTCCGGAGAAGGTCTTGGTGGCGCGCGCCTGCATGTCCGGCGTGAAGCCCAGACCGCTGAGGATGATGGAAGCGCGCGCCGGCGCCTTGTCCGCCTCGATCGCCTCCAGCCCAGCGTAGATCTGTGTTAGCTGCTGGTAGCAGTAGTAGTATGACATCTTACTTGGAGAAGAGCGCCCGGGCCAGAGCCAGCCTCATCCGCCAGCCTCCGGAGAAGGTCTTGGTGGCGCGCGCCTGCATGTCCGGCGTGAAGCCCAGACCGCTGAGGATGATGGAAGCGCGCGCCGGCGCCTTGTCCGCCTCGATCGCCTCCAGCCCAGCGTAGATCTGTGTTAGCTGCTGGTAGCAGTAGTAGTATGACATCTTACTTGGAGAAGAGCGCCCGGGCCAGAGCCAGCCTCATCCGCCAGCCTCCGGAGAAGGTCTTGGTGGCGCGCGCCTGCATGTCCGGCGTGAAGCCCAGACCGCTGAGGATGATGGAAGCGCGCGCCGGCGCCTTGTCCGCCTCGATCGCCTCCAGCCCAGCGTAGATCTGTGTTAGCTGCTGGTAGCAGTAGTAGTATGACATCTTACTTGGAGAAGAGCGCCCGGGCCAGAGCCAGCCTCATCCGCCAGCCTCCGGAGAAGGTCTTGGTGGCGCGCGCCTGCATGTCCGGCGTGAAGCCCAGACCGCTGAGGATGATGGAAGCGCGCGCCGGCGCCTTGTCCGCCTCGATCGCCTCCAGCCCAGCGTAGATCTGTGTTAGCTGCTGGTAGCAGTAGTAGTATGACATCTTACTTGGAGAAGAGCGCCCGGGCCAGAGCCAGCCTCATCCGCCAGCCTCCGGAGAAGGTCTTGGTGGCGCGCGCCTGCATGTCCGGCGTGAAGCCCAGACCGCTGAGGATGATGGAAGCGCGCGCCGGCGCCTTGTCCGCCTCGATCGCCTCCAGCCCAGCGTAGATCTGTGTTAGCTGCTGGTAGCAGTAGTAGTATGACATCTTACTTGGAGAAGAGCGCCCGGGCCAGAGCCAGCCTCATCCGCCAGCCTCCGGAGAAGGTCTTGGTGGCGCGCGCCTGCATGTCCGGCGTGAAGCCCAGACCGCTGAGGATGATGGAAGCGCGCGCCGGCGCCTTGTCCGCCTCGATCGCCTCCAGCCCAGCGTAGATCTGTGTTAGCTGCTGGTAGCAGTAGTAGTATGACATCTTACTTGGAGAAGAGCGCCCGGGCCAGAGCCAGCCTCATCCGCCAGCCTCCGGAGAAGGTCTTGGTGGCGCGCGCCTGCATGTCCGGCGTGAAGCCCAGACCGCTGAGGATGATGGAAGCGCGCGCCGGCGCCTTGTCCGCCTCGATCGCCTCCAGCCCAGCGTAGATCTGTGTTAGCTGCTGGTAGCAGTAGTAGTATGACATCTTACTTGGAGAAGAGCGCCCGGGCCAGAGCCAGCCTCATCCGCCAGCCTCCGGAGAAGGTCTTGGTGGCGCGCGCCTGCATGTCCGGCGTGAAGCCCAGACCGCTGAGGATGATGGAAGCGCGCGCCGGCGCCTTGTCCGCCTCGATCGCCTCCAGCCCAGCGTAGATCTGTGTTAGCTGCTGGTAGCAGTAGTAGTATGACATCTTACTTGGAGAAGAGCGCCCGGGCCAGAGCCAGCCTCATCCGCCAGCCTCCGGAGAAGGTCTTGGTGGCGCGCGCCTGCATGTCCGGCGTGAAGCCCAGACCGCTGAGGATGATGGAAGCGCGCGCCGGCGCCTTGTCCGCCTCGATCGCCTCCAGCCCAGCGTAGATCTGTGTTAGCTGCTGGTAGCAGTAGTAGTATGACATCTTACTTGGAGAAGAGCGCCCGGGCCAGAGCCAGCCTCATCCGCCAGCCTCCGGAGAAGGTCTTGGTGGCGCGCGCCTGCATGTCCGGCGTGAAGCCCAGACCGCTGAGGATGATGGAAGCGCGCGCCGGCGCCTTGTCCGCCTCGATCGCCTCCAGCCCAGCGTAGATCTGTGTTAGCTGCTGGTAGCAGTAGTAGTATGACATCTTACTTGGAGAAGAGCGCCCGGGCCAGAGCCAGCCTCATCCGCCAGCCTCCGGAGAAGGTCTTGGTGGCGCGCGCCTGCATGTCCGGCGTGAAGCCCAGACCGCTGAGGATGATGGAAGCGCGCGCCGGCGCCTTGTCCGCCTCGATCGCCTCCAGCCCAGCGTAGATCTGTGTTAGCTGCTGGTAGCAGTAGTAGTATGACATCTTACTTGGAGAAGAGCGCCCGGGCCAGAGCCAGCCTCATCCGCCAGCCTCCGGAGAAGGTCTTGGTGGCGCGCGCCTGCATGTCCGGCGTGAAGCCCAGACCGCTGAGGATGATGGAAGCGCGCGCCGGCGCCTTGTCCGCCTCGATCGCCTCCAGCCCAGCGTAGATCTGTGTTAGCTGCTGGTAGCAGTAGTAGTATGACATCTTACTTGGAGAAGAGCGCCCGGGCCAGAGCCAGCCTCATCCGCCAGCCTCCGGAGAAGGTCTTGGTGGCGCGCGCCTGCATGTCCGGCGTGAAGCCCAGACCGCTGAGGATGATGGAAGCGCGCGCCGGCGCCTTGTCCGCCTCGATCGCCTCCAGCCCAGCGTAGATCTCGGTCAGCTCCGCTGAGAACGCCGGGTCCGTTGACCTGTGCAGCATGTTTTATATTATTACAACCTTTTTATTAACTTGCTAAAAAAAACTAAATATTTTGAATAAAACTTAACTTTGTGGTAGATTTCACTTTGGAAACTTACCATCATGCCCATGTTAAATAAATGAAGGGTCCACGGAAAGAACAAGTCTGGATACTTTTTTTTCAAAAAGAGATTTTAATGTCACATAATAAATCATAACGAACCCAAAATTTAATTTTGAAAAAAAAAATGTGACTAGACATGTTCTTTCCGCGGAGATCAAAGATTGATCACAAAGTAACAAAAACAGTTTCAATGTAATGATCCATGAATTCATCCTCATTATTAAAAGTAGTTCTAAGGGTTTATTTATCTATTAATTTGCGTTCTAGATATCTAAGTATCTCGTAAATAATTCATGATTAAATATGATTCGAGACTCGAGTCTAGATCTAATCTTATAGTTTCGTGTAAATAGTAATTGAAATGTAATCAATTAAGTACAATCAAATAGATTCCATTCAAGAAAATCATAGTTTCCTCTACAGTATCAATCTTATGAATGTGACATAACTTGTACTATCCTTCGTACTTTTACTTTTTTACTACTGCCACGCAGATGAGGGGATAAAAACCATGTCCATCCTGAAGGACAGTCTGTATAATGGTAAAATATTTTACAAGCTTTTATCTCATTTGCCTTGTTAGCATGTATGTTAGTTTGGGTCAAAGCTTGGAAGCGAAATTAGAACCACTTCCTGATGTTCAATTGGGCTGAAATCTCTACATAATATAAAACAAAGTCTGTCTGTCCTTATGTATGCGTAGATCTTTAAAACTACGCAACGGATTTTGATGCGGTTTTTTTTAATAGATAGAGTGATTCAAGAGGAAGGTATACATGCATGTATTATACATATAAATCCGTGCGAAGCCGGGGCGGGTCGCTAGTACATACTAAGCTACAAACTTATAAACTCACAAACTTTCCCTCTTTATAATGTTAGCATAGCCTTCTATATAGGCTCTGACGCTATTAATTATTAAACACCATTCTAGACAGCGATAAGCAACTGGACATTTTCTTAACCCCCTAGATTTCTATCCGCCTCGTTACGATACTTGGAAACAATTGTTAGTGCCAGCTCTATAAACCCCTAATGTGGACTTGATTATTAGTATTTTTTTTAAGTTTTATGACTATTATAATATGTGACTACTTAATTGTTGACTAATGTGATCTGGTATCAAAAGGTATCTGACGTTATCTGAACCCAATACGAGTGTATTGTAATAATTATGAGTCTATAACGGTGATGTGTTCAAGCAAATTAATGTACCATAGCGAACTATTCATCAGCATATAAACCCTAGAGGTTTCCGCTGGTGAAAAAATGTATACCAAAATGTACTACTCAGATTATATTGGTCAATAAATTAAAAAAAAAAAAACATGTAATGTAACTATTTGTAATTAGATTATAGGTACTTATTTAAATATTATATGTGACTCGAATTTTAAATGTAAAACCAGTTAGCACGTAAGGTTTAGCTGTTAGTGCTGATAATGGTGAATGTGAGCTGCTTGTTTGCTCCGATGTATGTGATGGCGACTGTACAACAGATGTCATAGTGACAGATAAAGACAAACAAATTTTAACGGCATTTTAGCTTAAGTTGGATGGTTGAACGTTTATGAATACCGATATTTAGTTTTAATTTAATTTAATTTATTTATTTATTTCAGACTCAGGGTCCATATAAATGTTAGTGCTTAGGTAGGTAATTACAATACACATACTTACAAACTAGAGGTTAGTACAAATTATACATTAAAAACAAACAAGAAAAGGAATATAGCAATGTCAATATAAAAAATAATACATAATAATAATATTTCTGCGAATGTCAATTTGTTTATATATAAAAAAATTAAACATTCTTGAACAATTACTTTTATTATTTATTATTTAATGTCAAATATTTTAGGCCTATCACCCATGTGAATGGAGTTCCAGTGCCTCACTACAGGGCAGGGCAACCTGTCCAGCACAACACTCAGAAGGCTGTTGGTACTGGCTCGCACTCTGCTCATCACAGAGGCAACACGTTTCCTCAATATTGTTTAAAGATAACTGCGGCGTACAAGGGGGATGGGAATTTGATACCAGCGAATTCTACACATACATTAAGAAAATTCGTGGAGTTTTCCACTTTACGACATGACCAAAAGAAAAAAGTGGCATACACATGATCTCAGCAAAATAAAGATTTATCAGCGCCCAATCTCTCTGTCAATAGTAACAAAAGGTGTTTCTAAATAAACGATGTTTATGACGATATATGACATCCGATCATGGATTAAAATGCGTGATGTGACGAGAAGTCATTACTAAACTCAAGTGGAGTTAGACAACACATAATGATTGGCAGAGTGACCATGAGAGCAAAATGTTAACAGATTGGTGGTCTCATATAGGCAAAAGCAGCGTTGGCGTTGCACGATAGATAGACGGGTGGCCGACGTTTAAAAAAACACTCCTAGTTAAACTAGCATAGGACCGGGATGAGGCGCGTAGTTGAAAACAGGCCAGTGGTCAGCAGTGGGCAAATACTGGCTGAGAATTTTTATGGTGATGATGATCGACAGCAAAATAAAGGCATTTTGCATGCTTATTTAAGTAGAGTACGGCCGACTGTACCGTGTATTTGTACCAACATAATGTGACCTGCCGTATTCCGCAAATAAATATTTCATTTCATTTCATTTCTATTCCTGTACGATTTAAAAATAAAGTCGGCAATTCTTTCACTGTAGAATTGGGACAGAGTACAGCTATCTGTTCCGTTGTCATTTTTTGAAAGCAAATTTCATTTTTATTACCTTATTATCTATGTTCGCTATCTAGGTTAAAGCAGTGAATCTCACAGATAGGACAATTACGTGCCAGACAAACAACTTTGCTAATAAATCATCCGCGGGCTACCGCAGCCCATCCAAATTGGCGTTAAGAGAAATAATAGAATATCTCTGGAAGGCAGATTTGGCTATGCCGCTAAATACTAAACGGTGTTGGGAGACTTTAAATTGGTAACATTCCACTGAATATTCGTATAACTTAGATACAATGTTGCTTATAGTTTATTGAACACTGTTAGCAAAGTGTACGAAAATGATAAGTATTTCAAAAATGTATAATGTAATCGTGTAGGTACCTAGTTTTGTTTCCTTTTCGTAAGTGTTTAAATGACAAGGCATTTAGGGTCCTAGGTACGAATGACTCAGTTGCAATTTAATCGCGTTGTAAATAAGTAAGCATTATACCACCTAACTACACAGTTACTTATTTCTGGAAGTAGTTTTAAACGACGTAGCCTCTTTATTGAAAATAACATAATATAATATATAATCTCTTTGGTTCCGGCCACGATGCGGCCGCTAGCTGCAGAGTAAACATTAAAGTGTTTCAATGTCAAGGCATCGAATAATCCAGTAACTTTACACATCCAGAACGTGCGTCAGACCCGGTAGTTGTGATTTTTTGCAGACTTGTTTATGATGTTGGCCTAATGAATAATCCAAGTTTGTGACCTCGAGCGCCGAAAGCAACTTTGTCAAAAATCGAAAATACCGCGAAATTTTTTATTATATAACCATAAAGGAATAGTTTTTTAAAGGTACCTTCTCAGGACGTTTTAAAGTAAACTAGATTTGCTACAATATGAGACTAGAATTGTCACTCTAGACCCAATAGTTTCCGAGATAAAACCTTTCAAAGTTTATAATTTTCGAACTTCGCAACACTAGCAAACTCCATCGGGAATACCTACTTGGAACTTCATCCCGCTAGGAGCGACGTCTAAAATATTGCAAAAAAATTGCGGATAACGAAAAAATCATGAATTTTGAAAAGCTTTATCTCGGAATCTATTGGGTCTACAGAGACAGTTCTAGTCTCGTATTGTAGCAAATTTAGTCTACTTTAAGAACGCCCTCAAAGGGTTTTATCAAAAACGAGTCCTTTGCGAATATTATTATCGCGGTATTTTCGTTTTTTGACAAAGGTGTGTTCGGTGCTCGAGGTCACAAACTTGGATTATTGATTGGGCCAACATCATAAACAAGTCTGAATAAAATCATAACTACCGGATTTGACGCAAACTACCCCGTACTTTCAGGCGACAAAATTACTGAATTAGAATGGCTCAGTTGCAAATAATTAATGTAAAGTTGTAAATAATTAAGCATTATACCACCTAACTATACAGTTACTTATTTCTGAAAGTAGTTGTAAGCAACGCCTGTTCATTTAAAATAAAGTAATGCCATATGACCTCTTCGATCCTGGCCACGACGCACCGCTAGCTGCAAAGTAAACAAAAGAAATATTACTTATGTTTACTATAGGTAAATTCAAAATTTATTATAACTTCAAAAAAAGAAAGCCTTAAAAATATGCCTAATGACGAAAATCCCATTCGAATATCTCAAAAAATACGATGCTTTTTAGAGAGAGAAAACGCTCCAGGATCGTGACGTCACGATCGTCTTGCGTCATAGTAAATGACAATCGTTTCATATGAAGGTGCGTTTTGCGGAAAAGGGGCAGAACATACCCCCTCTTAAAACTTTAGTGTCTACACCCCTATTATAAAGTACATACTTGTACCTAGTACTTACCTTAAAAATGTATAAAAAGCTCCTACACAAAAACATGGCCGAAAACCATTTCGCTAAACAAAAAAATATGATAAATGTGTACATAACTATGTAGGCGTAATTTGCGTACTATGAAATCCCGGGTTTTTATATGATTAAAATAAATTTGAGCCCCCTCCCACACAACTCGATAACAACGTCGCAGCCAAAGTTTAGATCAATTATTTACGTATCTGAATTTCCGATCCGATGCCCATTTATAAAACATTTATAGCCGTTATATATTTGCACATAGTTTCAAATAAAACACTGTCTGTACTTTTACGTAAATACACACACCTACAGCGGAAACCTGACGACGAGGAACTACGAAGTTGCTACGAAGAAGTCGTTAATTTGTGCTCCACTTTTATTTGGACAAGTCGTCGCGACCCCAACCAAACCAGGAAAAATCTTAAAAGTGCGATGCAGGATTCAGTATGGGCGAGGCGCGGATGTAACAGTGACATCTAGCGGCGTATTCGGTACTATTAATACTCGCGCGGTACGTCGTTAGTATTGGCTTTATTGGTGAGATTTTCTTGGTAATGTTACAGTAACGATTTACTTTCTTACAGAGGAACAATAATAAAAATAAATAAGATTTTATTGTACCGTTTTGTCGGCTAGATTGATTTATACACTGATGCCAAATTAAAGTTTTCTAGTGGTAACTTACTGAGCTAAGCCGGTGACGGACGGACGGACATAGCGAAACTATAAGACTTCCTTGTTGACTACGGAACCCTAAAAATTTAACTTGCCAGCATAAGTATGGTACATACAAGAGGGCGTATAAATTACTAACTGCCAGCGCGGCTTCATAAGTATTGCAAAGAAAATAGGAAAACCCGCGGGATAAAACAAAGCCTATGCCCATCCGGAAAGTCCATTTTAAACGCAAGTAATTTTTTTTTTGAAATCGTATTTGTATTCAGAGTTTACCCATTACATACAAACAAACGAATTTACAAAGCTAAACAGCACAGACACTTCCTTTTTATGATATTAGTAAAGATTAGTTTGTATACCTAATTGTAAAATTACAATTTTGCGTATCGAATTCTCTCCCTAACGTCGTCCAATTGGCTGAGCCCTCAACTACTAGTAATTCGTGTTTTTAAAAATTTCCGACAGATGGCTCTGCGCGTAGTTTAAAAGGCGCTATCGTTACGTCGTCGTGGTTTTGGTTAATGCATCCGTTTCAACATACGACTTATTTACACTAGTATAAAGATAATTCAATTTTTGGATTCGTTCTTATTAATTCCAGTAAGAACGATTAATTCATTATTTACTTTGATATTAAGCCTGCACCGAGGAAATTATGAAATTATTGCGTTCGTTTGATCCCATGCTGTGTTGTTAATTGTTATTACTAAAGATTTAGTTCTGCAATTCCTATGTAAGGATACATTCTATCCATCATACGCTTTCGAAACACGATTACTTACACTTTCCTCGATAGAAAATAAATCCAAAGTTACCTCTACAAAAGAAAATAAACCCTTAGTACGGCATAAATACTTCACGGAAGGTCATCAGTTTTTGAATAATAACAAAACTAAATGTCGTCTTTGACGTATACGTCTCACATTTTCAGGATTTGGATTTTTTCAGCAATACAAAGGAAATAAATAATTTCCCGCACGTTTTGTCCATTGTAGCCAGCGCCGCCACGCTTCCCTTCTATCCGCTTTAGTCATGCTTCGGCTGTCAGACGGGGAGGCTGTGTCGCCTGGGCTTACGCACGGTTTTTAAAATATAACAACGATTTCTGTGTTTTTCACCATGGGAAACAAAACCAATAAATCAAAGAAGAAGAGGGGTTGGCGAAAAAACTGTGCTAAACGCTTGCTTGAAGAATCGAAGTAAGTAAAACTCATATAACTACAGATTATGCGCCCAGGGACTGTGCGCGGGTGACAGCTGTGCATTCTCGTTCGAAATTAATTTTGATCAATCGCCGTGGGTACTGTCACTATGTCAATGGTTCTTTATTTTGTTGGTGTCACTTTGTTTTCACCATACGTAGTGATGTGTGCTATCGATAAAGCTTCTCAGATAAAAAATCAAACGCTACCCGTACAAAGCTGCAGAATTTGGAATATTTAGTTATTTCCTTTTTAGGTACCTACCTACTTACTTATATTTTTTTATGTAAAATCAAACAAATATGTTCAAAAGAAATTAATCTTTTTTGACCGAGACATGTACAGGCCGATAATTTTGAAAATAACGATAATACTCTGTTGCTTCGTAAGCATACTCAGTAGACTCAGTACCTACGTATATACCCTACCTACTGCCTACGAATAATACAGGGTCAAAACATGTGAACATTCATCAGTACATACATGGGACACTAATGTATACTCATTTATTTATAATATTATATAAATATTACATGTCACATATTATTCACAATTTCATATTATTATCATTTTTAGGGTTCCGTACCAAAAAGGTAAAAAAGGAACCCTTATGCCGACATTGTCCATCTGTCCGTCTGTCACAACGTAAAATATCCCAGGAACTACTTATGCTATAAATTTGAAATTAGGAACAACTGTTAAGAAGGTGAAAACACGTGTATTGAAAATAAAAATTATAAATTTACATTTTGGTTTTCTGTGTAAATTACGAATATTAGGGGGTTAAAAAGTCTAGTTAAAAGATTAAGTGCATGATTTATCATATGAAAGGGCTTGATTTGCGCTTTCTAAAACCGTTTTTCATTTTTTTCTACAAAAGTTAAATTTTGATTTATGAAGAAATATGTTTAAAAAAATATTATTCCCCCCCCCCCTTATCTTTGAAGTTTAGTGTTTACCAAGCAAAAATTCTGAAATTATTACATATGATAAGGAGTTACATAAATAATTATGGAGTTCTAACGCCGGTAGTTGGGTTTTGTCCAACTACCCGCGAGTTAGTCTGTAATAACAATAAGAGATTAAACTGTTAACGTGCACTCCGTCGTTTAATTAGCGTCGATAGCCTAAACAACATGAAAAATAAAGCGATACCTTTTTCTAGCGTATTTTTTATTTATTTATCAAAAAATATTTCTTAATTATGTTTGTAATTTTATTACTTTTGTATGAAATTTTATGTATTCAAATTCTTATGAGATTATCGTTAACGTCCCTTCTTTCAAATAAAAATCATAATAATCGAAATAGGTAGGTACGCGTAATAAAAAATATCGCTGATAAACAAACATACTAGGTAGCAAGTTATTAGTACCAAAATGCAGATGGCGCTGTATGTACAACAGTAACTTCTAATATGAGCTGAGATTGTTCAAGAATGAATGGGGTCGTGACGTGACGGGTATGGTGTATGAACGTTTGCGGAATCCTCGGTGTGCGAGTCAGACTCTTAATTGACAGGTTTTTTTTATATGTGGGTAGGTAAACACGTTCCTACAAATATCTGTGCACATAATGCTTATAATTAGGTACACGGTTAAGCGCGTGATTCAAGCGATACCGCCGAAAACACTCACCCTGAAGAAGAACTCTCGAAGGGTTCAAAACATGTCGCCACATGTCGAACATAACAAGGGACTAAAATATCTAGGTATACAATTTGCGTCTGACAGTCAAAGCCAAATGAACCATATCTACAATGACCTATCCGTCTTATTGATACTACCATTGAGATAAATTACTGAACGTAATACACATGTCATATACGTATCCTTTGTAGAGCCCGACCTTTGGCACAAGCCAAGCACAAGCCAAGCCAAGCCAAAGCCAAGTACTTCCGGCCATTTCAGGATTGACAGACTTAGGTGTACTCTCTCTACAATTAAAGGGCTAAATGATGTCACATGTCTCGTACTGTTGTCACATGACGTAAATATACCTACCCTTCCAATTTAGACCGGAAGTGAAGGATTTTTCAAACTTTCGGACAAGTTTAGGTGCGATAATCTTCTGATTCTTGCTCAGCACAACTTTCTCGACCTGCTGCCATGCATTTTATCGTGTTGTCATGAGTCGTAGGTGTATAAGAGTGGGCTTACGGACTATCAGCACTTGTGGTCAATTGCACGCACTGTCATTGAGATGATGCGTCAGGTCTTATCTACAAATCACAGCTTAAACCAGAGTAGTAAAATTAATAAAACCTAATTGTCTTTATAATTGTCTGGATGCGGGTGGCACAGGACCGGTCACTTTGGCACTCTTTGGGGGAGGCCTATGTCCAGCAGTGGACGTCTTTCGGCTGATATGATGATGATGATGATGAATTGTCTTTATTATTGTTACATAAATTATTGAGACAAGCTTTTATTGTAGGCTATGTTTTGGTTTACATATTCGTTTACACGAACATACTTGAAACAAGTTCAAATTCAATTTGAATAATTAATTACAAAGTTTTAAACGACCTCAAATCAGTAGCCAAATTGCTTCAAGTTTGCCTAAAAATTTGAAGAGTTCCCTTGATTTCTCCAGGCTCCCATAATCAGAACTGGATTTTGGTGACAACGGGACCAATCTGGAAGTATATGCTTTCAAACAATGAAATAATTTTAAAAATCGGTTTATAAATTATCGATTTATCCCGTAACAAATCCTCCTTTTTTTTAATCGGTTGAAAAGGAGTTGCATTTCTTTTAGTTACAGTTCCTATGGCAACCTTCGGGCTCCACAATCACATTTTTATCAAAAACACAGTTATGCCAAATTTCAGTCCAATGGACGGACTAATAAATTTACTCGCAAGATATGAACACATACCATCACTTACTACATACCTACTCATTTAATGTTTTTCCTTGCTTTCGTGTAAAGACACTGTTTTGTAGTGCTTCAAATGAACTACGGTAGACTATGACACCCATCACGTTCACTGAATATGTACTCAGTCGCCGACATCGAAATCTAATTTTGATTTCATTGAATTATGTGTCACAACTTACTCTGTGCATATAGTTGGTAAAAATGAAAATCTAAATATATAAAAATGTTTTAAACATTTTAACAAGCGATTTCCTTAAACAAATTGAGGCTCAATGACGTCAAGAGTAAAATGAAAGGGACGGATGTATCGCGTGACATTTCTGATCTCTTCTCGATGAATTTCAAATTTCAAATTTAGAAAAATGGGGGCCTCCTACGTACACATTGATGATTTACGCACACATACAATAATATAACAGATATAACAGATAATAATACAGAGACACACCTAATTCACGCGAAACGCGATGGATATAAGTTTTCCAAATACCGATTTTTCAAAAAGCTCTCTGATACATGTCCTCTTAATTTTATGGACCTTCTATTAAGCTTAGAATACTCATTTTTCATTGATCGTAGATAATATTACCTAACAGCGGTAAATTGTAAATAAATAAAATGTGTAAAATCTGCATCAAAACTACTCTATCAACATAATTATTTGAAATCGTTTTGGTTGTTAAAATTTTGTAAATATTGGTAGCATTTGCAACCAGTCATTTCGTTTTATGAACGCGATCGGCGCACAGCTCTAGCCGCTAGCCGCTCGCTACGCTACTACCTGTTTGCGTCACACGTCACCACACACACACACACACATGCACGGAGCGCATAGAATACCTAAAATCCATTGACGCCACAGAAGCTCGGTGGGCCCTTAATATAATAGCCTAACTAATTTATAACAATAAAAAGCCTTTTAATGCCATTTTTATGTTATGAATATAGTACATTTTATTTAATCTAAATATGTTTATCTATCCAAATATCATAAACCGTCCATGATGCGTTCAAGAACCGCACATTATGACCACTATAAAAATAGACTGTTTTGTTAGAACAAATTTCTTATCTGTGTAAATGTTATTATTGCTAAATAATAACATCGATTTCGATAATATTATTTCATTCAAATTTCGAACGTCTCAAAAACAAAGAAATTTGATTTAACCTCTATTCTAATATCATTCGAGATCACGTTTAGTTTGAAATGAATTGTCAATTTGCATACAAATTTGACAATTGTCGCACGTAAGTAAGATATCAAACGATATGACAGTTGGATCCGATTCTAGTTTATCTCTGAATTAAAAAAGAACTATGACAGCTGCCAGAAAACAACGCCGCGATTCCGATCATAATATGCGGCTCCTGAATGCATCATGGAGGCTTATGATATGTGGATAGATAAAGTAGTGTATGTAACTATACATAATTAGGCATTAAGATACTCGTGTGATGTTATTATAAAACTCGCCTTCGGCTCCTTTCATAAACCTACACTCGTATTTAATGCCCTTCATTATGTACAGTCACATAAACTACTATAATTTACTGGGTTGCCCATTGTTGGTCATCGTATGCCATCTGGTTCTATCTGCGGCTAGTGTAGGCCAGCACTAAGATCGCACTGGGCCGAAGTGCATCCGAAAGGGCCCTTATCTAGATAAGATAAGATGAGACCATCAACGGCGCGGACGGCCCCTTTGGCGCTAATTACTTACCCATTTTTAATCGCCGCCAAAATCTCCTTCCCTCTCATCAACAGCTTTTCTCTAACTGTGTCACATTCCAACACGCTCTGCAGTTCCAACATGTCATCAACGACTTCTTGTCCGTCGTGCAGTATGGAGATGTGTAATGGAATCTTTAACTACTTTGACAACAACTTCCTCAAGCCAATAGTTTCGATAAGACTATAGAGACAACAGATTGCTAACATATGTGCTTCTTGTAATAAATTGAATTTTATAACTCACCCATTATTTATCGCCGCCGTTATCTCCTTCTCCCTCTTCAACAGCTTTTCCCTAACCGTGTCACACTCTAACACGCTCTGCAGTGCCAACGTGTCATCCCCAACAACTTCTTGTTCCACGTGCAGTATGGAGATGTGCGATGGAATCTTCAACTGCTTGGCTGAGATCATCCGGAGGACCGTGGTCTTGCCCAGACCGTTCCGACCGACCAGGCCGTAACGACGACCGAATGCTAGTATGAGATCTGCTCCTTGTAATAAAACTCTGAAAGATAAAAGTACTGTTAATCATTTTGTTTGTTTATTGTTTATTTCGGAGTATGGGATGTATCCTTATCCATATATGTTAGTATTTTATGGGAGTTGATTTTTTTTGTGAAAAACTTGGCTGTTTCTACGTTTTTCCTTCACTTGGAAGCTGAATTATAAAACTGGCTTTAAAATAACATAATCCGAATCAATATCAAATCAATAAATCTTGTTTATGGTTATCCCATATTTGAGCATAGACAGACTCTCATTAATAAATAAATAATAAGTATTCTCAGTCATGTTTTTCCCACATCAGCCACAGTTAGAATTTTTACCATATAAACCCAAATCAAGAACATGAAATAAGTACTTTGTATTTTTGTGTTTCATAAAAACTGTGGAATACTAAAGCAATAAATTCTAACCTTATACAAAAAGTAATATTCTATGAAAGTACAGGGAAACCACAAAGTGAATTAGATTTGAAGCATACCTGTCACCATAAGCGATATCAAAGTTCTCTATTCTAATATCCTGTGTCCGGTTTGTGCCCTTTGCTTCCAGTTTGCTATCCTTCTTGGATGTGACCTGCGAGGCAGTGGCAGACTGCAACACCGGGGCGGCCACTGGCGCCGCCTTACCCTCTTTATGTTTCTGCTGTTTCTGTTGCAACTTCGCTTCTGCTTTCTCTAACTTTTTAGCATCTACTTTCTGAAATTAAAAGTGTAATTATGAGATGAGTTCGTAAACAAATGCAGGCAGAATGAGTGTTACTAAATAAACTTTCAGATATAATAAAGATAATACAGAAAATATTAATAGTGTTTTTTAAATACTTAAAACAAAATAATAACATAACTATAACTTAGAAAACTTGAAAAACCCCCGACATTTTCATTTCAAAGTTCAATATCTCAAAAACGGCTTAACCGATTTTGTTGAAACGTAGCTACGAACCATCTCGATCACATCAGCTATCGAATAAAAAAAATCCGCATTCAAATCGGTCCATTCGTTTAGGAGCTACGATGCCACAGACAGAGACACACACACACAGACACGTCAAACTTACAACACCCCTTTTTTTACGTTGGGGGTTAAAAATATCAGTTATTAGTAATAAAATAACACAGCGCTGTCAAACAGGTCGCGTTCAACTTTAGCCGTGCGTACTGCAAACACCGTGCGTGACACTCTTTAGGTCCCGCCGGAAGATCAGCGCCGGCTCTTGAGTCGGCATTATGGTGAGGCGGGACCTTTTCGTGACACTATTAGTAGACTTAATGTTCTATTTTATTTTAGTTTTAATTTTTTCTTCAGCGAGGTAATGCTGCCAGCATCTTTGGCAGGATGCCGGGGGGCCTTATTTAGATGTTTTTTCGTTTCTAAGTTTAGTTTTCAGGTTTTGTAAATATTTATTTAAGTAGTTTCTTAATTCGTTTTTTATTTAGGATGTTTTATACTTAGTTTTATTACGAGAACAATATTCCTTTGCAATAGCACTAAAAACGTGCTGGTCGATCAGCGGAGATCAAATGCAACTATTTGCGTATAAATATGCAAATAATTACAGCAAACCACCACTTAGTTTTAGTCCGCTGGATGCGGGTGGCGCAGGACCGGCCATTGTGGCACTCTTTGGGGGAGGCCTATGTCCAGCAGTGGACGTCTTTCGGCTGATATGATGATGATGATACTTAGTTTTAATTTAATTTAGTTAATATATATTATCATCTTGTATATACTTTACGAAATAAATACTATTAATTTTTCTTGTATTTTTCAGTTTGCTAATATGTCATGAATTAATTTTTTTTTTTTCTTTTTTCTTACTAGTATCCACCCTAAAGATTTGATTTTATGGCCTAATTTTAACTTAAAAACTACCTCATTTATTATAAGTACTGGTTATGGTTATCAAACTATAACAATTCTTACTAGATTATCATCTCTAGTCTGAAGCCATATACTCTTCAGTTCCTCAGTGGGTTCCTGCTGCGAGGTCATGGAGGCGAGGTGAATGGGGGCGTCCAACACTTTCCTCGGCCCATTGCTAGTGATCGTCATCTCTGGCTGGAGCATGTTAAGGAGTTTTTCACATATTTCTCTGCAAACAAAAATGTGCACAAATATTAATGTTTCATTAAGATATATAAAATTAAAGTTCAGTTTCAGGTCATTGCGACCACTTTAGCCTAGTTGGTAGTGATGCTGCCTACGAAGCAAGAGGTCCTGGGCTCGAATCCCGGTAAGGGCATTTATTTGTGTGATGAGCACGAATATTTGTTCCTGAGTCATGGATGTTTTCTATGTATTTAAGTATTTATTTATCTATATAAGTATGTTTATCTTCGTCTAGTACCCATAGTACAAGCTTTGCTTAGTTTGGGACTAGGTCGATTTGTGTAAGATTGTCCACAAATATTTATTAATTATTCCTGTAGCAAAGGTTGTCAATTGTGATTCAATGTGGTTAAGTGGCAAATGTGATGGACTCCTTTGCAACCAGAATGACATGGGTCGTTTGAATAAGTATTGTACGGTCAGCCTCACAAGGGGCTTAAAACCTTTGTACCCAGCCTCACAAGGGGCTTAAAACCTTTGTACCCAGCCTCACAAGGGGCTTAAAACCTTTGTACCCAGCCTCACAAGGGGCTTAAAACCTTTGTACCCAGCCTCACAAGGGGCTTAAAACCTTTGTACCCAGCCTCACAAGGGGCTTAAAACCTTTGTATCGTGTCACATTAATCGTCATGTTAAACTGCTATATGAAGTTGTCAAACAAGTGAAAACGACAAGGTACTTAGGTGTTCAGCAACTTATGAGGCCGACTGTACCTAATGATTTTACTGACATGTAGGTAAACTTAAAAAGCTACGGTAGCCCAGTGGTTCAGGCATGCGGCGGTCGTGGGTTCGAATCCCGGCTCGTACCAATGAGTTTTTCGGAACTTATGTACGAAATATTTACCGTTAGCTTTTCGGTGAAGGAAAACATAGTGAGGAAACCAGTCTAATCCCAATAAGGTCTAGTTTTCCCTCTGGGTTGGAAGGTCAAATGGCAGTCGCTTTCGTAAAACTAGTGCCTATGCCAAATCTTGGGATTAGATGTCAAAGCGGACCCCGGGCTCCTTTAGGGGCACAACCGGGAATAACGCTAGGAGGATGTTGTAGGTAAACTTTTTAATACATATTTTCAGTCAGTCACATTTCTCTGCAGCTGACTGTAGGAGATGGCAATGTTAATGATAAATGTGAAACACATGGCTAACAACAATATTTAGAGATCTGATCAACTTGTATAAATGTTTTGCAAACAACTAAGTTGCGATGTTGATGTTGACAACTGGTTTATTTACAAAGTATAGGTTTAATGCAAAACTTATTCACAATGTAAGCTTACATGTGCAGAATAACTAACATGTGGTTTTAATATAGATGGTAAATAATTTTAACACAGGTTACTCCAATACAATTTGTTGGCCTGTTTTTTAACAAGTTCTAATAATAAATTAAATTGCAAGCTTGGGTTTGGATAGGTTAATTTATCAAAATTTTAATAGCATGTCTGATCTGATCATTTATATGATTATGCATAGAAGTAAAAAAGTTGTAGAAAGTGTTGTTTTTTAGTAACATTCACTTGCTACATAAATTATTACAACTTTATAATTTTCAAAATACAAAGATGGTGAGCTTTAGGATTGACATAGCCTTCAATTATTTGAGGTTATTGAAGTTCTTTAACGCAATGTACCATTTAAATTACAATACACAGGCCCTTTTCATATGGTGCCTAAAATATCTGTTTACCTGATGTCATCTTCAGATTTTTCGGAAATCCCTTGTAATACTTCGCCGACAGCTTCGTACACCTCTTCGGTATCCTCAAACTCTCCAGCACTGTTATCCAGGATATCTACAATTCAATCAAATTTAATTGGTCCACTATTTCGTTGGCGCACATCGTTGTTTCTACGGTAATTGTAGAGTAACCATAACATAACTAAAGCAGAATCACTATCAAAAGCGTCTCAAATAAATGAAAAATATTATTTAAACGCCTACATAATGCAGTTCGTTATACAAAAAGCAACACCAGTCACCATAACCTCAAGAATACACACCCTCGACATATTTCTTCAATTCTTCATCTATTAACGGAAATTGACTTTTGAGGAATTCACCACAGTGGGCCATTTTCGGTGCAATACAACTTGGTAATTACCAAGATAATATTATTGCAATTATCATTTATTTATAAAAAAAACTTTAAATGCACGAACCGATGTCACGTCAGTCTTTCGGCTGTCATGTCATGTCAGTTTGTGTTTGATGTCATAGACAAGATAGAGTCTGTAACTTTTGAAATATAAATAAAAACGCTGACATTACTACAATACGAGCACAACTCGAAAGTGCTCAAACGCAATTTAGTTCGAGATTTGTTAAAAACTACTTGCTCGCTATTATAGCAGATCGCGGAAAATATTTTTCGTGTACTAATACAATAGGAAATTGATGTTTCCTTTATCGATATCGATAGAAAAGAAGGATCCGACGCCTGAGGGCCTACCGCGAACGGCATTCGAAGTTTCCCCTCTCTGTCATACTTACGAGTTCGTACTTAAGTGCGACAGAGAGTAAAAACTTCGAATGCCGTTCGCGGTAGGCCCTCTGATTCGCCTGAAGCACAATCAATTTGACAATGTCACACAGAAGTTCTACAGCGCACAGCGAGTTGAGCGACATAGTCTTCGGAAATAGCTTGTGTCGACACAGAGAATACCATTTCTTAGGACCTCAGCGACACAGTGCAGCAAAACTGACACAGGTGCACATCAATGGAAACTGTGTGAGCTGCTAGTTTCCAACTAGCACAATATCAAGTTAAACACGGTACATAGCCACATTTGTCTAGTTGGAAAACTCCGTTCCTATTCGGAAGGCAAAATGGATGAGAATAATGTTGCCGTTTTGGCTATTTTAGACAATCAGTGTAAGTAGTCAAATTAATGTTCGTGTGGTAATTCGTAATAGAAAGCTCATGCAAATCTGAGAATTTGCAATGATCTTAAGAGTCTCCGGCAAGCTCGGTTCTCCATACAATCATTTTAAAACGACTAGCTAGTTTTAGTTTGCTCTGAAACTTTGTACTTCAGGTCTGTAATTAGTTTATGTAGCCTGTACTGTTTTTTTTACCATAGTAAAAAAATCAGTGAATTTAAGTTTTTCATACAAGCCTTGTTTTTACTGTATTTCGTTTCTTTTATAAACTGGAGCCATATAAACTAATTACAGACCTACATATACCTCATGTCATTGTATATGCAAAGTTTCGTTACAATCCAACCCATAGTTTTAAAATGAGAACGAATCTCCATTTGTATGGGAAGGTGAAATTCGGCCGAACTTGTCGGGGACTCTTTATAAAATACCAAAGGAAGGTGATGTCAGAGTAATAGCTTTATACTTTATGACAATATATTGTTATCAGACTTATCAGTAAACACTATAGTTATAAAGTTCCTTAAGAAGTTATTTCTTAGCATTTTTCCATGTTGATTACTTACTTCCAGGCACTACATCAGCATCACCATACAAACCCAACATGGGCATTCCCATCTACAATCAAACACATACAATTACCGATATCCCTCCTCAAGAGGAGCCAGAACCAAGTGAAGCTAATAAACAAAGTATGTAAATGGTATTTTTCTTACAAAAGATTTATGACTCAATTTAGTTTTTCTTCCTAACAGATATAATATATGAGTTTTATATTTTAGATGTAATTTGGACAAAAAATGCCACATTAATGCTTCTAAGTTTGTATGAAACCAAAATGCATGTGATGGACAATCCTAAAAAGAAAACTAAAATGTGGAAGTCCATAGCTGAGGAGTTGAGGTCATTGAATGTTGAGGTAAGATATTTATAAAATATATTTAGCATATGATTATTTAAAAAATAAAGTAACAGGTTCTATTTAAATTTAAAGGTGACTCCAGATCAAGTAAGGTGGAAAATAAATGCACTAACAAAAAAATACAAGGATTGCATAGAGAACGGTCAACAAATGTCCTTTAAATATTTTAATGAAATGCATCAAATCCTAGGACACTTCAATGATGACAGTGTGACATACAGACTAGCATCAGGCGTAATGCAGAATCAAGAGGACATGGACAGAGATCCATCATCATTCAAGAAAAGAAAAACAGCTGCACCATTTAGAAATTTACGGATGGAACAAAGAGCAAAGATTCAATTAGATAAACAATGGGTTGAATATTTAAGAAGGCAAGAGGAACAAAAATTAATCAGGGATGAGCGATATGAAAGAAGTTTAAAGTTAAAAGAAGAAGAACTACAGCTTAGAAAAAAAGAATTGGAAATGAAGCAAACATTAGCTTTTAAAAGGTTACAACTGAAAGAAAGGAAACAAGAGGGAATGTTAAAAATTGAGAAGGAAAAGTGTGATTTGTTGAGAAAATTGTTGGCTGATCAGTAAAATATTAAACATATGTTGCAGACTTGCAAGAAAGGCTGGCCCTGAGACTGTTGATAGTATTTGGATGACTAGATTATGTTCTTTTTTATGACATAATTGGCTGTATAAGTATGTACTGTGTACAAATTTATATTAATAAAGCTTATCATTCTGAGTGCTCTGACCATATTCGGCAGTATTATATTAGGTCCTTACCTATGAAATTGGCGGTTTTTTCACAGATATTATTTTGTACGTAATTTATTCATTTCTATTGCAACTTCCAAATTATTTTTTAATTTCATTATTAGACTATGTAACAATGGTTTTAAATACAAAAAATAGGTTTGAATTTTTTATTTAGTGTTTCAAATTAAAGCTTGAAAACCGCCCTTTTCATGTGCTGCCGGTTAAAGTGTTTCAATTACGTATAGTTTTATGATGCGAACTATTTTTAAGGAATGAAGATATGTGTAAAGTAGCTTAAAAGTTTTCTATATTCCTACCAAAATTTAGTTTGCTTTGAATTTGACATTGCTGAATAATCCGCAAAATTCAATGTATGAAAATCACAGTTTTCATAAAATTCTCCATACACACCACCAATTTCATAGGTAAGGACCTAATATATTGCCAAATTGCATGAAATTTAAAAAAATAAAATATTTATTCAGTTGAAGTTGTAATACTTACTTATTTATTAAAATTAGACTGTGTTATTTATAGCAGTCTTATTCATTTTCCTCCAAATGATCATTTTCATTTATACAATAGTTGTGTAGAATACAAGCAGCAACAATAGTGTCTGTGATGAATGCTATATTTCTATACACAGTAAAAAGTTTAATTCTACGAAATCTTCCTTTGAGCAGATTAAAAGTTTTATCACTTAACTTCCTGGTAGACGCATGTATTGTATTATACTCTCTCTGGTGGGGTGTCAAACGCTTGTTTTCTCTAAAAGGTGGCACCAGCCATGGTAGAGATGCATAACCCGAATGTCCAATAAGAAAAGTTTCATGGGGAAATAATGCATCTCTGTTAGCCATTGCTGTGTTATATAATGGAGACTTCCTCAAAACCCGTGCACAATTCGAAGATCCTGGCTCACCACAAAAAATATTGGTAAATCTCATGTTGGAATCCACAGTTGCTTGCAGAATTATTGAATAATACCCTTTAGGATTGCAGTAGTCCCTGGCATTTTTAGGTTTCTCTATTTTTATATTTGTGCAGTCTATTACTCCTATTGTATTTGATATTCCAGTTTTTGACTGGAAAGCATCACAAATTGTTCTGATTTCAAGATAATTTTGTGGCCACTTGATGGCGTCATTTAATTTAGTCAACATCCATGCCACAACTCTCCTTATTACTCTGAAGGTTGATGATATAGAAATATCGAATTTAGTAGCAATAGGTGTTAATGGGTCAGTATTTGCTATAAAAGATAAGAAAATATAAAAACATAACTTGGGTTCTAGTGGCTTCAGTCCAAATTTGTGTGATGCAATAAATCCAGATTTCTCCAAGTCATCTGAAATAATATCACTGGATAAGAAAAAAATCCATAGGTTATATTTACTTCCGTATGATACAGAGTGCATTATCGAAAGGAAGCAAGGAGTTTGAATTACCAATAAGCCGGTAAGCTGTCTTTCGAGACAGTCTCATGCGATTCTTGAATTCACCATCTGTCCACGAGTCTACGATATGGAGATAATCATCGACTCTTCGACGTCTCAGTCTTATTAAATATTGCATTAATGGAAAAAATAAAGTGTCGGCGTCTTCGTCTTGATCCTCGCTCTCTGAAGAGTCATCACAAGCTTTAAGGCTACACACATCGCTCCAGCTGCCCGTGTCGCTGTCCTCACTGCTGATAACATTGGTTTCAGCTAAGCAGAGAATAACTTTAGGGTCACCCATAAATTGAGTTTAGATTTTTAAACAATTCACATCAAATTTTAACATCAAAACACAATTATTGTCAACTAACAAGAGTTACACAGATAATGATAATGTCAATTGTCAATGTTACATACTGCAACTATTGTAAAAAAATATGCAGTAACATTATTTTAATATCGATAGTTTCTTATTTACACAATAAACGATAACGGGAAGCCCTAGTACTCAACCAAGTAAAAATCAACCAAGCGGCCAAGTGCGAGTCGGACTCGCATATGAAGGGTTCCGTTAAATAAATTGCTTTCTACGATTTATGACGTATAAAAAAAAACTACTTACTAGATCTCGTTCAAACCAATTTTCGTTGGAAGTTTGCATGGTAATGTACATTATATATATTTTTTAGTTTTATCATTCTCTTATTTTAGAAGTTACAGGGGGGGGACACACATTTTACCACTTTGGAAGTGTCTCTCGCGCAAACTCTTCAGTTTAGAAAAAAAAGATGTTAAAAACCTCAATATCATTTTTGAAGACCTATCCATAGATACCCCTCACGTATGGGTTTGATGAAAAAAAAAATTTGAGTTTCAGTTCTTAGTATGGGGAACCCCAAAATTTATTGTTTTTTTTATATTTTTGTGTGAAAATCTTAATGCGGTTTACAGAATACATCTACTTACCAAGTTTCAACAGTATAGCTCTTATAGTTTCGGAAAAAAGTGAGCGGAAAGACATGACGAATCTATAAGGGTTCCGTTTTTTGCCATTTGGCTACGGAACCCTAAAAATATGCAGTAACATTATTTTAATATCGATAGTTTCTTATTTACACAATAAACGATAACGGGAAGCCCTAGTACTTGTAAAAAAATCAACCATTTTTGTTTATGGCTAAATAAAAGAAAAATATTATTTCTGCGTCAATCGTCAAATAGTTGGAAATGGATAGCTAGCTCTGTTTGAAGTGTTTATTTTAATGTAATAAATAATAACAAATACAACATTACTTACTATGGACGGAAACAACGATAGTTTTGTTGAAGGAATTCTGCAAGATAGTGAGTATTTTTTTTATCTTCGAGGATTTCTTTAATCATCATCAATATATTTATTTACATATTGTATGTTTGCAGATCAACACACAGAAACAGTTGATTACAAGAACATATCTGATTTAACAAATAACATAAGCCAGGAAAATGATAAGAATTGTTCTGGTGAAAGTTCAGACAAACACAGTATGTTGGTGCAATAGTCATGATATTTCCTTGCTTATTTCTAATAAAATATACTTAGTCATTAATAAAATATTTTTTTAGGTGCAGCTGCAGTCTGGACTACCAGTGCAACTTTAACACTTTTGAAACTGTACGAGTCTAACATTGAAATGGTAGAAACACCAAAAAAGAAGACCAGACTATGGGTTGCTATATCTGATCATTTAAAAGCTTACAACATAGAGGTAAAGTCAAACATTGTTAGAAGTTATGTTCAGAATTTATTTTTATATATAATTAAGTTTGCTGCCAACATATTGAGCGACAGTTGAATAACTAGATATGTGATCATAATTTATGTAGATTATTTATAAATCTGAATTTCTAGATGACGCCAGACCAAGTACGGTGGAAAATAAATGCACTCACCAAGAAATATAAACAGGCAGTGGACAGTGGTCAAAAGAGGTTTAAGTATTTCAAAGAAATGAATAATATCTTTGGTCAATGTGAAGATGAAGATGATTCCATAAATTTGGAACAATTCCAACGCAAGAAAAACTTCCGTAAAAATCATCTTAATTTATCTTTAAGTGAAGCATCTACGAATTCGAGAGGCATTTATGAAAACAAAGCTACAATTGAACTTCGAAAGATAAGATTGGCTAACAGGATAGAAGCAGACAGATCTCAAAGCAAGATAAATCTAGAAAAGCAATGGTTAGACTATCTTAATAGACAAGAAGAACAAAAGCTATGGAGGGATGAAATGTTTGAAAGGAGCTTAAAATTGAGAGAAAAGGAATTAGAGTTAAGAAGAAAAGAATTGGAAATGAAAGAAGCTTTAGAATTAAAAAAGCTGCAACTTAAACAGAAAGAACAAGATGAGTTGCTGCAAATTGAAAGGGATAAATGCACTATGTTAAGTAAATTGGTTGAAAAAAGGAGGTTGCAAAGTGTGCAACAGCAAAATGTATCATTGTAAATGATACCTAATTGTAAAATCAAATAGAACTGTTTGTGTTAAAATGTTTTATAAACAAATTATATTCAGCTTGAATTTATTTGTACTTATGGCCTATTAATTACTGATACATTTTATAAATTTGACTACACGAGTTTTCCATACTTTTTCGTGTTCTAACAACAAGTAAAAGTAAGCCGGGCACCCTTCTGAACACCAGATACCCGGCACTCAACCATTATCACTCCTATAATTTTATCTATATATCAATCTTATGAGAAACTAGCTTCTGCCTACGATTGCATGGAACTCGTTAATATACTAGCTTCATACAAACTTTCATTTCCTTAGGGCAGGGGTCGGCAACCTTTTAGCAACCAAGGGCCATATAGGAGCTAAAAAAAAATACGCGGGACGCACTTCTTAATTATTTGTGACTTTAGCAGGCAATTCCAAAATTCAGAATTCAACGACCTTTACATACAGAACAACAGCCAGGGAGGCTCGCGGGCCGCCTGTTGCCGACCGCTGCCTTAGGGGATGATTTCCGGGATAAAAACTATCCTGTCCTTCCCCTACCAAATTTCATCTTAATCGGTTCAGTGGTTTAAGCGAGAAGAGGTAACAGACAGACGGATAGACACACTTGCATTTATAATATTATATTAGTATGTAAATCCATACTTTTGGGAAATGCCGACTGTAACTAGGGGACGTCCATTAATTACGTGAGGGAGAGGGAATCTCGGCAAGTATCACATGCAAAAATGAGTAAATATATATGAATGGGTCATTATTCTTTTAGGGATTGCATTTTATTATTAATTCCTACTTCAGTATTTTATGGGTAGATTTTCTCATTCTGTCTCTGTCTTAGGCTCTCACATTTAGACTATTAGGTACGTTCATGGTACGTTCTTAATAATCGTTTCAACTAGTGTTAAATAAAATAAAATAAGTACGGAAATATGTTAGGTTTAAACAGGGGCGTATTTACCCTAGGGCCAAGGGGGCCATGGCGCGGGGCGGCAGGCTCCGAAGGGCGGCGCGAGCCGCCCCTCGGAGCCTGCTTCGGCCGCCATTCAATGACAACCATTTTTTACATATAATTTTCAAAAAATTATCTCATGTAATTTTTTGTTACATTAAAAAGTAACTTAAAACATTTTCACATACAAAAAATACTAGTTATTTATTATAAATAAAACGTTATGGTACGGGCGAGTAAGACAACGTCTAATAGCGCACATTGTACGTCAGCGCTATCTAGTGATTCTAGTACATAAATATTAGGTTTGACCAGCCCATGGACCAGCCCTAATGCGGCCTCGCCGCTCAGCTTCAGGGCCAGCTTGAGCACTTCAGGCCAGGTTCGCTTGTAACATGCTATAGATAGATAGATAGATAGATAATATTTTATTCATCACTCAAGGTATACATTGTTATGCAAGTTATACAACAACAATTATATTACAGCAAGTGTGACTAGTCAAACCAAAAATGTATACTATAACAGTATCAAATTTAAATCAAGAAATACAATTGTAAAATTTGTCATATTTTTAAATATTTAAATATTGTTTACAATTTCATTTTAAAAAATTCGTTTAAACTATATAAAGTCTTGTTTATTAGTAAGTCTTTCACTCGAGCACTGAACACTGTGAGTCTTTGTTCTAGTTTGATGCAGTTCGGTAGATGGTTATATAATTTTCTGCCAATGACTCCCGGCCTTTTATTCGACATAGAAAGTTTGTGGGGACTTAAACAAAGGTCGTTTGGACAACGACTTGGATACTTCAAGGGTCCTTTCTTGCGGAAATCATGGATATTTCTACGAACATACAAGATAGTTTCGAATATATATAGTGCTACTGATGTCATTATTTTAAGTGACTTAAAGAATCCTCGGCATGTATCTTTATATCCGGCTTTCATTATGACTCTTATAGCCCGTTTCTGCATTTTCAGTACTCTCTCATGGTCTGACGAGTTTCCCCATAATATTATGCCATATGACATAATGGAGTGTACATATGCATAATAGGATTTGATGAGACAATCCTGGGAAATAAGCGGACGTAGTTGCTTTAGAGCGTAGACACCAGTTGCCATTTTTTCGCATACATAGTCTATATGCGTTTTCCACGTCATGGCGGAATCTATATTGAAACCCAACATTTTCGCTTCGTTTGAACTGTATAAGCAACAACGGTCAGTTAGTTCTATTTTTAGTACATCCTTAATATTAGTCTTCGCGTTGAAAAATACAACGTTCGTCTTGTTCGAATTCAGAGTAAGCCCATTATTATTAAACCATGATTTTACGGTTGCCATAATCTTGTTGATTTTTTCCATGACAATATGTATGGTTTCACCTTTAATGACTATTGTGGTATCGTCAGCATATATTATAAACTTACCATCTATATCTGTCTGAGCAAGATCATTCATAAACAGCAAGAATAGGGTGTTACCCAGCGCAGATCCCTGCTGTACACCAACATCGGGGACGATTTTTGGTTTGGATTTGAATTTTTTACCGTCTATTGAGACTTCAACTGTCTGTTCTCTGTTGTTCAGAAACGACTCCAAAAGTTGTAACTCTACTCCTTTAATGCCGTACATTTTAACTTTGTGAATTAAAAGTTGATGATCAATGCTGTCGAATGCTTTAGACAGATCTAGAAAAATCGCAGCTACTTTTAGTTTACTGTCTAATGTTTGTATGACTTCATTTATAAGCTGTAATGCAGCCGAAGTAGTTGATCTTCCTTTTCTGTAGGCATACTGGACGTCTGTCAGAAGGTTATTCGTCTCCATGTGGTTCATTATAGCGCTAGATAATAAGGATTCGACTACTTTCGATATTGTGGGAACAATAGTGATTGGTCTGTAGTTGGTAATTGATCCCCTATCTCCTTTGCCTTTAAACAAAGGACAAACTCTAGTTTTCTTCAGTTCGTTGGGATATGATCCACTCTTATAGATTGTGTTAATCACGTAGCACATTAAGTTAATTAATTCATCCGATTGGGCTAAGTGGTTCAGCAATTGACCTGTTATGTCATATATGTCTTTCGTTCTAGACTTCGATATTTTTGTCTTCATGGTCAGTGGGATCCTCGAGAAACCATTGTGACATCTTGTTATTTTTATTAGTTTCTTCTTTGATTACCTGCCATATCTCTTTATTATAGGGAAATTAATAGTTGCTCAACCCTGAAAATCGAAGCTCGGCCTCCGGCCTCGCAATATGAGGGCTGCTCCCTCATGTTGCGAGGACACTCGCCTGGACACTCGTGGTGGGGCTCCGGGCCTTTGGCCACCCATCGAGAGATAAAATGCTGTTATAAAAATACCCCTAAATATTTATTTTCTCAAACATGCAATGATATATTCTCTTTACGTTCCTTATAATTGACTCAGAAGTATCCTTTTTCGGGCGCAGCATCTCGAGGCGGCCTAAAATGGGATTTCATACAATGTTTCAGGCCTAGGCCTGCAAAGTAACTTTTTAATTGTCATTCCAATATTTGTGGCACAGCATCACGGCATTTAGCCATGAAAATTAGTTAGATTTGAGGATTTTTATTTATTTATTTCATTGCATGTTTGAGAAAAGCACTATATACCTACATGCCTCGGCGTGAAAACGGATTCCCGGCCTCTGATCTAATATACTATATATAAATGTACTATTATATGAAAATCCTTTTTCAGTAAAATTAAAGAGTAAACAACGTAGAATGCTCATTTACAATTATTTTACCTAAAGGGTAAATATCCGCGAGTGACATAGACTCATAGAAAAAAAATGTACTGAAACCAAAAACTGTTTTTCCTTAGATAGACATTTACAAGTTGAGTTTTGAAAGACCTGACCAAAATAGTAAAAACCTAAACATCCATTTTTTTGCGCGCTTTGACGCTCGAAATGGAGGCTCTGAGCCTTTGGCCGAGCCCTGCGGCCTTGCAGCCTGAAGCTCGCAGTCGGGCTCGCAAAAAAAAAATACTTACTCGAAATTTTTCAACGGCCATTTTTATAAATTTATATATAAATATAAATGACGAAAAAAACCCCATACCATTTTATATTATCAGCGTTTTTTTTTTTGTTCTTTGGTATTTCAATATCCATTAGTATTCTATCCTACATGTCAAATTTCAGCTCTCTAGGATCATTTTTAAATTTTGTCAAATACAAAAACAACCTATTTTCCAAAAAAAAAATTTGCAATTTGCAACCCAACTGCAGGCAGATCCCTATGATATTTGGTTGAGTACTCCTGACGGTAAGACCTAGTTATCAAGTTACCGTTTTTGGCCAGGCTGTGGTGGTCTAATTTTTAAGTTTTCGCACTTACCCCAAATGTCAGTTTTTTTTGGAGGTCACCTTACCAACCTCTATACTTTTCCCATATATGATACACATCCACTAAGTCTCCTTCTAGGAGAACAATAGGGAACATTACTGCAATTTTCTGCCGCCAGAGGCAGCACTACCACTAACAGTAAACCAGTATAGGAATATAGGGATTCACACACACATGCACAATTGATTGTCAAATGAGTGACAAGGATGCTTGCATAAACAATACCGCAAGTGGGAACGAGATACAATGTCAACGCTGCTAGTGTCGCCACCTACGAAGAGTTTTGCGTAATGTTCCCTATTGTGTCAGGAGAAATCTGTGGTAATTCAGCTTTATAAAGCATATAAATTAAGGCACCATAATTATTTTGAATAATAGTGGCGATATAACAGTTCTAAAATGTTTTCGATCATGTACCTATGTCATTGTGTTTTTTTGTTGTTAATTTTGTTTTATGTTTTTTTTATGGCTATATTAAATTGTATGGCGTAAATTGTATTTTGTAAGTTTTGCCGCCTTGCAAGGAAGGGGCGGCAAAACTTACTGGCCCGGGGCGCCATATCTTTAAATACGCCTCTGGGTTTAAAGAACTTCATTTTCTCAAAGAAATACACTTCTCTTATGAGAACATATTTTACGGTACAAAAAGTTGATATCGGTAGTTAGATAGATAAGCACCGCGAGGTGATAATACTTTAAGCATACACAAAATACCTACATTACAATAGTATACACTAAATCTTATAGGCAAGCCAACTATAATTCTATTAGCAATAAAAAGCAAAAGCATAATCATAAGTACTACAGTTTAACTAATAGTTTCAATAAAAATAGTATTTGTTTCTTGTATGTATTTAATATAAAAATAACATTACACAGCACAAATTTTTCGTACAGTGGACACTGAGGGTACAGGGATTACTTAGTTGAATCAAAGTTGAATGCAATCAGAAAATGGCTCACTTATATCACTACTGGCTGCACGCGGCGCTGGCGGTACTGGATTCTATTAACCCTTAAATGCATGATTTTTTATTTTTTATTGGAAAAAATGTTATTTGGATGTAGGATTTAGGAAAAAAAATCAGCTTATATTATTGACTAGTTTATTTAAAAATATACACATAGTAGCCATATGGCAACATCAAGCATTTAGTTCTAATTTTACTATTTCATGTTCATTTTATGCAACTGTTGTATAAGAAGGGTCTTAAAAGGCGAGTGGCGTGGGTAGCGCTAGCCTATATAAATGACAGATAACGGTACAGGAGTAGAAAAAAGTTTTTTTCTACTCCTGTACCGTTATCTGTCATTTAAATAGGCTGTAGCTCAAATACAATGACTCCACTAATAAGTCGTCGAAAAACTCTATGCTCTATGGCCCAAACACGCACTGTTTAGCGTACTTTTTTGGTTCATACATTTTTCATAAAAGCACTGTTTAACTTTTTTTAAATCGGCCGCTATATTGCAGTGGTGCCAACTTCATAAACAAATATTTCGAAATAAAAGTATTTATTTACGATTTAACATTTGTATATTATAAATTATTTACTACAATAATAATTAATCATCATCTATTGTGTGTTAAATTACATGTTCTATAAATTTTTGGTATTAATTATAAAAATAAACAGTTTGAATTGGCAAGTGCAAACAAATTAAAAACAAAACAAACCATAAGCAAGAGCTGTCAAATTTCCGATTTCCCAACAAATACAGACAATACAGTTCAAAATGAAAAATTGAAAATACAAAAGATGATAAACTATTAGTCCTAAACTATTAAGATTTTATTCGTGTTTGTGAAGACAAAAGTGTATGTTTCTTTTAAAATGGTCGAAGTAATTAATAACTGCACTCCTGAAGAAATTGCGTGAGTAGCAAAAGTACGAATAGAAAACTTGCTGCCTGAAAAGTTTAACTATTCTGTAGTCTGCCTGTCTGCTATTTATTTAAAATTTGTCGTAGAAAATTTTATGCAACGGTGTATAACTGGTCTAAAAACGCTCGTGGCGTCTTTTATACCCACGCCACTCGCCTTTTAAGACCCTTCTTATACAACAGTTGTTTAAAATACTATTATACAAAAAAAACGCGTTTGATGAATTTTACGTGAAATTAATGAGCCAAATTTCATGTCATCTCACCAAGGGGTTGAGGAGTTTTAAAAACGGCAAAATCGCCTTACGTAATTAATAGACGCCCTCAAAGTAGTCATTTGCATCACGGTCAATACCACATAAATATTTATTATTTCTTTCGTAGTGCTGGTTTGTCACGTCATCAGGCACTTTAGTTAGCATGATCATGTTTATGTCGGGGACAACATGATAGGACACGGCACGTGCTAGCCCCGTAGCATGGATGGCGTTATCACGCGATAAGTGACATGATAGATCATCCCTCCCTGGCTGACACCGTTCGATAGAACGGGACGACGCTGTTATCTTGTCACTTATCGCGTGATAAGGCCATCCGTGCTACGGGGCCTAACGACGTTAATTCTGTTGTGATTCTGTTCATGTTGACATGCAAGACTAACAGAAATACAAAACGATATTAAATTATAATTACAGTCATGTTCACCAACATGAGATACAAAAATATTAAAGACGCTTGCTACATTTAAAATAACTGTTATTTACTATCTATGACTACGTCACAATGCTACCAACATTATATACCCCGCGCTACGCAAAATTCTATGGCGATTGTTGTATTAAAATCATTAAAAATAGTGTAACAACAGTGATGACCGACTTAATATACAAGCGATATGAAAAATCATTGGGCCTTCTTACGACACGGTTCGTTTCCTTATTACAAAAAGCCAAGGATGGAGTTTTGGACCTGAAAATCGTAAGTACAATGCTTCCTTCCTGTCAAATCAATTTTGGCACGAAAATAAACATTTTGAATTAACAGTAGCATTATTCTGCAACGATATTATTAATTTCAGGCTACCGATTTGTTAGCTGTAAGACAGAAGAGACGGATATATGATATAACAAATGTATTAGAAGGCATTGGATTGATAGAAAAACGGAGTAAGAACAGCATACAATGGAAGTGAGTAACTGACCTGTAAATTATAGCATTTGTCAGCATTGTCTTTAATACTATTCATAGTTAGTATTTTATTATAGCCTTATTATCAGATATTAAGTGTATTGGCTATATTAACACTATTCTTTGTTTTATTTTTTGCATATCTGTTTGCCAGTCGGCAACGGCCTCCTCCAGTATAGTAAAAGCCTCATACATATTTTGTATAATGATAATTAATTTTGAGGTCATTTGTTTGCAGAGGTGCTGGTCCAGATGGGAATGCTTCAGACATTGGAGAGAAAGTAATGCGGCTCCGCAGACAGATTGGCCGGCTTGAAGAACATGAAGATTTGCTTGATAAGTACGTTCATATCTCTAGTTGTTAAAGTCTGCATTCAAAAAGTGTCTATTTGGTATTTAATTAATTATGATGCGGACAATTACTAGTACATTGCATGATGTGAAGAGGCCATAGCTCATAAACGCATAATATTCATATATAATATCAATTCAGTTATGATTAGCTTTTGCAAGCTCAAAATGCAAGTGATGTCTGTTGTGTTTCATCAAACAGTTTCAGTTTTGACTCTGACAACAGATGCTGATACATTATGGTGAGATGGAAGTTGAATGTCTCTCTCCAACATATTGCCACGCCTATCACAATTTTTTACCAATATAAGAAGTTTTGTAAAGCCCTCTGTTTTGTAAAGACTGTACTGAATTGGTTTTTCAGGGTTTGGTAGCAGCAACTTAAGTGTATATTTATTTTCTGCTTACAGACAAATACATTGGATAGAGCAAAGTATCAAAAATGTATTGGAGGACATTGACAATGAACCTCTTATTTACGTTAAGAAAAATGACATTGAACAGTGCTACGAGGACAGCCAGGTGCTGGTTTTGGAAGCTCCAATTGGTGCCAGCTTATCTGTGGCAGATGCCCCAGGCAAGGTAAAAACAGTAGATGTATGTGCATTTACACAGATATTTAAAATATTTTTTGTAATATGAGATGGATCAAGGACAGTGTCTCATTCGCCGTCCTAAACCCAAAATGTATGTGAAGAAACTGTTTATATTTTTCAAAAATAATTGATGCAGCTGAAAAGTGCAACTTTTTTCTGGTGCTAAGGAAGGTTATTCCTATCACCAAAAAACCTGATTATTTTTTTGGTGATAGGAATAACTCCTTAACCCACTTCTAAAATCTTCATCCATTCCCAATTGAGTACTCTGCTTCAAGTGTGCCTATAAAATTTGAAGACTTTCCCTCGATTTCTTCAGTATCCCATCATCAGATCCTGAACTGATGACCACGGGACAACCTAAGTACCCTTTAAAACGATACAAAAATTCCAAATTGGTGCAGGCATCTTAAGAGTAATCAGTGTTTATACATAAAAAAGAAAAGAAAACATACATAAAAATAATAGATTCCAACGAATTGAGAAATGGTTGTAATCAAAACCATATGTAGAGGAAAGCAACTACAACTAGAGTGCCCACATACTGAGCTCCTGGCACTGAGAGTGTTAATGACATGTTCATGGTCATTTGAGTCAACATATTTGTCTGTGGCTATAAACGTGTTTGCCATTTAACATTGAACCTCGTTTTAAGGTAATATGGCTATGACGGTAGATACCACTAGTCAGGTTTTTAAAGTCACTAACTGACTGACTCTCATGCTTTGGAAGGCATGTTAAGCCCAGTGGCATTAAAGGCCTCCACACATCGAACGCGGGGCGTTCGCGGCGCGGCGCGGTTGACGCGGTTTTATTCACACCGCAGGCGGCGCGGCGCGGCGCGCACGTGTCTAACGCGGTAGCGCGCGGGCCCGCGTTGGATGTGTATTTATATTCACTGTTGTACAATACCCAATTTAGCGCCGCGTTAGCAACGCGGCGCGAGCGCGGGCCCGCGTTAGGACCGCGTTCGACGTGTTTGAGGTGTAATTTCAATGCTTTACCACAGCGGTCGGCAACAGGCGGCCCGCGGGCTGCATACGGCCCGCGAGGCCCTTGCTTGCGGCCCGCGAGCCTCCCTGGCTGTTTTGTATGTAAAGGTCGTTGAATTCAGAATTTTGGCATTGCCTGTTAAAGTCACAAATAATTAAGAAGTGCGGCCCGCATCTTTTTTGTTAGCTTGTAATTTTTGTGGACCTTGGCTAAAAGGTTGCCGACCCCTGCTTTACAACTTGCGTGGGCCCGCGTTCGCGCCGCAACCGCGACCAATGTGTGGAGGCCTTAAGCCGTCTAATCCATGTCATTCCCCTTTTTGTAATTGCATAATAGTACATTACATCAGAGGCTATGAAAACACGGAATTCCGGCCAAGTAGACGAGCGTAGCGAGGCCGGATGGAGATACGAGGCCGGGAATCCGTTTTCACGCCGAGGCATGTATAGAGCTTTTCTCAAACATGCAATGAAATAAATATATAAAAGTCCTCAAATCAAACTAATTTTCATGGCTGAATGCAGTGATGCTGTGCCACAAATAGTGGAATGAAAATTAAAAAGTTACTTTGCAGGCCTAGGCCTGAAAAGTTGTATGAAATCCTATTTCAGGCCGCCTCGAGATGCTGCGCCCGAAAAAGGATACTTCCGAGTCTATTATAAGGGACGTAAAGAGAATATTTCATTGCATGTTTAAGGAAATATTTTTTTAATACAGTTGCTCAAAAAGTGGTACTGTAGTGTGTAGCTGCAAATCGTGCGCAAAGTTGTATTTTGCGCACTAGTGCTTTTTACTTTTCTACGTGTATCGAACGACGTTTTTTAATACAGTTGCGAAAAAATAAGAAAAACAACAAGTAAGGAATTTGAAACTTTTATATTATTCATTCTGTAACATCATTGTAATACAGTAGAAAAATAATAAAGTTATTAAAAAAAAAAAAAAATTATACTTACTGGCCCCGTAGCATTGATCGGCCATCCATGCTACGGGGCCTGTTCTTACTTGTTGTTTTTTTTATTTTTTCGCAACTGTATTAAAAAACGTCGTTTGATACACGTGCGGAAATGTAATTCTTCCGTCCCGAGTCTTACCACTCGCCTACGGCTCGTGGCAAGATATCTCGGCACTGGTGAAGTAATGACATACTTTCCGCACTAGCATCGAAATGTACTATTTTGTGTTGCAGGGAAGAGAACAGCACTACATTTTGCATGTGAAATGTGCTGATCCAATCGGCGTCATTTTATGTGATTCTGATAAGGAAAAGGTATAAATAGCATTTTAGACAACACATACATTCTCTTAAGGGTAGCCAGGACGCTCGATTCTCCGTACAAACGTGGTTTTGGTTCTTATTTTAAAACGACTAATAGCATGAAACTGTATACAATGTATTTTGCTATAATATGGCCATCGTGTATAAAGTATGCTATTTTGAAATGAGAACAAAACTATATTTGTATGGAGAGTCAACTTGAGTTGATCGGACTCTTAAAGCCCTTTATTAGGCATTTGTAAGGGTGCTAAGGGTGAATATACACCTGAGATGCGAGATGTGCTTCATATACACCCCAGGCCAAAAGTATGGAAACAAAGTCTTATTTGATATTTCGTGTTTCCATTATTATTAATGTGTATTAGTAATGTCAAAATACACCCAAAGTATAAAACACACCTTAATATCTTGAAAACTAAGTAAATTTCTACTCAACCTCTTTAATTGCCTTTCTACAAAATGTGATGCTTTTTGTTACTAACACTATTATGGATCTCGGTCTGAAATAAACAATTTATTTTTTATTTATTTGTATTTTTGTAAGAATTTTATGTACATACTTTTAATATGTTCTATTATCATAAATTAATTATTTCGTTAATTGTTGTATATATTTGTTTATTTTAAATGAAAACTCTTTTCGTGTGAAAATTACCGTTTTCTATTGTCATATACGGTTATAAGGTTGATTTGTGTAAGATTGTCCCCAAAATATTATTATACACTTGTTTCCATACTTCTGGCCTGGGGTGTATTTTACATATGCTTGACAGTTAATGTCAAATATATGAAAACACAGCTTTCTCACATCTGTGGCAGTAACATAGACTCAAATTATAAAAGATAGCTCACTACAACTATTACTTTTGGAACTCAAAAACTAAAAGAGTGCTGTAATATGATAAAAGTGGGTGACCTTTAAGGTCGATTATCTCGTGTCAGGTATAAGAGTGCAGATATTTTATTTTATACACTATGGGCATCTGATAGAATATAAGACAATAATAAGTGTGAGTTTACAATTCTTTTAATTTCCACTCTTGTTGGTGTAGCTCAAGTAGGCCATTCATCTACTCTGATCCCACGCAACCTCTATGACATCTTGGTACCACATCACATCAACTCTCTTTTTGAGTTTATATACTTACCTACAAATTATGTTTTGTCCTAGGAAATAGAAGATGTAACCATGCAGGACAGTGAGGTTCAGGACATTACAGATGACTATGTCAATTCCCTTGACAGTGAAAGTGAGTATTTATTTATTCCTTTCTTTTATTGCTTAGGGGCTGTCCATATATTACGTCTTTTTAAATACGGGGGGGGGGGGGGGGGGGGGACGGGGGACGGCAGTCATTTTACTAGGCGGGGACGGGACCATTCAAGGAATTAACAGGATGATCATAAGGCACTTGTCCCACCGCCGGCGAGTAGCGAGTATTCTCATAGTAATTCTTACTCGCTTTTACTCGCGCGAGTAAGAATTACTATGAGAGTACTCGCTACTCGCCGGCGGTGGGACAAGTGCCTTAGGGGGGTTCAAAAATCGATATAAAACGATCAAGCCCATAACTATCATATTATCTTTGATTAATGTTTACTACATTTAATGTTACTCTTTTCAGATTATCTCCTACGATTGAGCCCTCCAGTGACAAAGCAAGACTTTGCGTTCTCCTTGCGGGGCTCCGAAGGCCTCTGTGATCTCTTCGATATTCCTTGTTAATTTAGTAACTGATCTCTACAGACTTATTTTATATGTAATATTTTCAAAGACATTTTATATTTTGTTCTATACTTTGTGATCATGTTTAAATTGACATATGTAAATAATTAATCATGTAAATACGAATGAAGGTTAACTTTTTGACAGTTATTTTAAGGTCAAAAAAATAAAGGTTAAGTCAAAATTTTACTTTATTGCATTATTTCTTATTCTTAGTTATAGTATTAGGTTTTTTAGGATTAGGTACAAATCTATCGAGGACACCAAACGATATTTTTGGTTTGGTCGGCTGTTCGGGTGTGTCTAACGCCTTCTGCGCTTCTATTACATCGCCTACGTATTTCTGAAAAAAAAAAACCAAGCGTTATTTTGAGCACGGGGTTTTCGGGGTTCATAAATAGGGGGTTAAATATTAATTGGTATTGAGTAGTATAATTTCATCCCTGTACATCATTCTTACCTTTCTCGAAGCTTCTTTGATGATCTTTTTTCTTGCTATATTCGTTTTGCCTTTGTTCTTGTGTCGAGGAGTTAAGTCCACCTTTTTAGGTCTTACATACTGCAATGAAAACAAGAATATCAAATTAATCATAAACAATTTCGTAATTCAACTAGTGTTACTTGAGATCATGACATTGTGAATGCCATTTGAACTTTAGAAATGTCTGCATTTTCCTTCTGTTTTTATTTTATTTGTAAAAAAATCAAAAGTTATGGGAAAAAGTTTCTGAAAAAAAAATTGGTTGTCTATAAAGTCGGTTTACGGAAGATAATTTTACGTTATTTTACGTCGTTTTTGTCGTGATAACGTCATAAGAAAACATTGTGCTGCCATACAAACTTTGGACCCCCATTTCACCCCCTTAGCGGGTGAATTTTGAAACATCCTTTCTTAATGCACCCACCTTATAAGGAACTTACGTGCCAAATTTGGAATCTCTAGACCAGCGGTTTGGGCTGTGCGTTGATATTTCGTTCGTTCGGAACGGGACAATGAGTCACACTTTTTCGTGCGTGCAGCCGGCGTTCATCGATTTATAAGACGTTATCACGTCAAAAAACGGCTACATACTTGCCGGACTCGAGAAAATTACCTACCCCTTTGCGGGGCTGGCAATGAATAGAGCTTTGTGATGGTCTGCACATCGGTGGGAGCAAGAGGCCCACCGATCTGACGACATCACATAGATCTTAGTAATTTCCTATTGGGTTAAATTCTTGTGAAATTTTCCTGAATTTTCCGAGAAGTTTCTCATATTTTTGGAAACTTTCGGAAGCTTGCACATGCACACATGCACATTGTAGACTTACGAGAAGCTTCTTCTTGGCTTCCATAAGCTCCTTCATAGTGGGCACGTCGACCTCGGCCACCTCGAACGGATTGAGGGTGATCAGCTCGGGAGGTATCTTCTCGAGCAGCGCCTTCACTTCGGCTTCCTTCCTCTGCGTCTTGGTCTGGAACGGATTGCTTTCCAATGCGTCGAAGTTGGGCTCGCCGCTTCCTGTGAAAGAAAATAATGTTCAGACGTCTACACGTAAAATAAAAATACCTACCTATGCCTATTATTATTATTATTCTGGTAGTGGCTTCCGGGCTGTCAAAGCCCTTGTATCATTGCGACCATCGCTGATCTATTGTGATCGTCACTTACTACAACTGCAAACTCAAAGAATTGCAGGATTTTGTTGACCTCAAGAAATTTGATCTCCTCCGGGCACATGATGTGTTTGCCCAAGAAGGAGTTACGACTGCGCATGAGGCAAGGGCAATCGGTTAGGATGTGTGTAGGCGTCTCCTCTGCTTCAAAGCAGAATCTGCACTGCCTTGTGTCACACAGTCCTATCGTTTGCATGTGCTTATTTAGGCGGCAGTGCCCTGTAAGCACCCTGACCAGCATGCGTAGGCGGTTCTTACTTAGCGCCAAGGTGTCAGAAGACGCCTTTTTGCTAAAGGCTCTAAATAAGTGCCTTGGAATGTTTCAGTCCTGGGATAGCTCTCCAGGCTTGAATGGTATTGTAGAAACAATAGGCTTTAGAGTGGGTCCTGGTCCGCAGTGTGTCCCCTTCGCCCCCGCTCGTGCAAGCTCATCAGCCTTTTCATTTCCCTCGATACCTGCATGCCCTGGGACCCAACGTAAAATTACTTACGCCTAACCACCTACCCATACCTAATACGTACCTATGTACGCATTTGACCACTATCTCATCTGATGGGAAGTTGAGGGTGTTACATGCATACCTAGATAGTGCCTATACACTCGCGCCTTGAAAATATCCAAGTTATATATAGCTGGGAAAAGGTGCCGTCATGTCCATCAGCTGATGTCGTTTGGCAGATATGATGAAAATGACCATTATAGTCATTAGAAACCATACAGGAACTATTATTGAGGAGAAATGATGGTTCACGGTGGCCTCAAAGCTTTCATCATCATATCAACCGAAAGACGTCCACTGCTGGACATAGGCCTCCCCCAGAAAGTGCCACAATGAGCGGTCCTGCGCACTCGCATCTAGCGGACTCTCGCGACCTTTACCAGGTCATCAGTCTATCTTGTGGGGGGCCTACCCACGTTGCGCCTTCCAGTACGTGGTCGCCACTCGAGAACCTTTCCGCCCCAACGGCCATTGGTTCTACGTGCTAAGTGCCCCGCCCACTGCCACTTAAGTTTAGCGATTCTCAAAACTTTACTGCCCAGAAACCAGTGCACTATATTAATCTGGGGGTACGGCCCAAGTCCAAGTCGAGCAAAATAATGACACTCCTTTTCTTGAAGCCATATAAATTTTGCCATATTGCAATGCGATATTTTGATGTTTAGTAGGTAGAAATTGTAAATTTTAATTTTTAACTCCTAATTTTAATTTTATATTGTCTATGTATTACCTATGTACCAGTGTGTAGACGCCATACGATAAATAAATAAATAGTAGGTACATAAATTATTTACCTGGTATAATGATGCTTGTGAATCCTTTGGAGGTGCCGATTCCCAGCACGTCTTCGTACGGGCAGAACTTGAAGTTGCATATGTTCTTCGACATTCGATGCCTCATATATGGTTTTTGCGCGGTCTGTGTGCAGCAGTTACTATAATTAGAGATAACACAGAATTACAAAAAATACTCAAAAATCGAGTCATACATCTCATACATGGTTTTCTCGCATGATTTAAATCCTGCTCCACGTCCTAGATCATGAGTTACTGATCACCGGAAACCCATTTAACGTTACAATTTTACAAGTCTAAACTGGCAACACTGAGGCAAGTGACCTATTGGTGAGCTCTCTCGCACTATCCGTCTCTTTCTATGTGGTCTAATAAGAAAAAGAGGCGGATAGCGCGAGAAAGCTCGAGAGTATGTCGCGGTCATCTTGTGATAGCCGTGCTGGCCATTTGAGCAGTGTTGCCAGTTAAAACTTGTTAAATGGTAACTTCTAGCTTCGTAAAACTGGCCACAGATGGTTTTCTCACACTGACAAGTCCAATCGATTGCAACAATGGAAGTCAAGGGAATCAGGATGCTAAGTAAATAAACTGCTATTTTCATGTATTTTTCTTTCGACACGAACACTAACTATCCCTACTATATTATTAACTAATGTCTAGTTCCATCACTAGTTGGATTTTTTATGTAAAGATGGGCTGAAAGTTTTCAACTCGAGCACAGAATAAGTAATGTACTCAAGTGGGAATGGACCCTTTGTTCTTCTAATCGTAATTTTTTATAATTATTAATATCAAATTAAAACAGTATTTTTACAAATGTATCTATTGAAACTGTACTAACTTGTACACCTCCACCACATCATCGAGCCCGACGGCCAGCATGTCCTTCTGCGAGAACTCGAGCTCCACGGGCGCGGATCTCAGCTTGTAGTGCTGCACGGGGCCGTCCAGGTTACGGATGTCGTATATCTTGAAACTGTACTAACTTGTACACCTCCACCACATCATCGAGCCCGACGGCCAGCATGTCCTTCTGCGAGAACTCGAGCTCCACGGGCGCGGATCTCAGCTTGTAGTGCTGCACGGGGCCGTCCAGGTTACGGATGTCGTATATCTTGAAACTGTACTAACTTGTACACCTCCACCACATCATCGAGCCCGACGGCCAGCATGTCCTTCTGCGAGAACTCGAGCTCCACGGGCGCGGATCTCAGCTTGTAGTGCTGCACGGGGCCGTCCAGGTTACGGATGTCGTATATCTTGAAACTGTACTAACTTGTACACCTCCACCACATCATCGAGCCCGACGGCCAGCATGTCCTTCTGCGAGAACTCGAGCTCCACGGGCGCGGATCTCAGCTTGTAGTGCTGCACGGGGCCGTCCAGGTTACGGATGTCGTATATCTTGAAACTGTACTAACTTGTACACCTCCACCACATCATCGAGCCCGACGGCCAGCATGTCCTTCTGCGAGAACTCGAGCTCCACGGGCGCGGATCTCAGCTTGTAGTGCTGCACGGGGCCGTCCAGGTTACGGATGTCGTATATCTTGAAACTGTACTAACTTGTACACCTCCACCACATCATCGAGCCCGACGGCCAGCATGTCCTTCTGCGAGAACTCGAGCTCCACGGGCGCGGATCTCAGCTTGTAGTGCTGCACGGGGCCGTCCAGGTTACGGATGTCGTATATCTTGAAACTGTACTAACTTGTACACCTCCACCACATCATCGAGCCCGACGGCCAGCATGTCCTTCTGCGAGAACTCGAGCTCCACGGGCGCGGATCTCAGCTTGTAGTGCTGCACGGGGCCGTCCAGGTTACGGATGTCGTATATCTTGAAACTGTACTAACTTGTACACCTCCACCACATCATCGAGCCCGACGGCCAGCATGTCCTTCTGCGAGAACTCGAGCTCCACGGGCGCGGATCTCAGCTTGTAGTGCTGCACGGGGCCGTCCAGGTTACGGATGTCGTATATCTTGAAACTGTACTAACTTGTACACCTCCACCACATCATCGAGCCCGACGGCCAGCATGTCCTTCTGCGAGAACTCGAGCTCCACGGGCGCGGATCTCAGCTTGTAGTGCTGCACGGGGCCGTCCAGGTTACGGATGTCGTATATCTTGAAACTGTACTAACTTGTACACCTCCACCACATCATCGAGCCCGACGGCCAGCATGTCCTTCTGCGAGAACTCGAGCTCCACGGGCGCGGATCCCAGCTTGTAGTGCTGCACGGGGCCGTCCAGGTTACGGATGTCGTATATCTTGAAACTGTACTAACTTGTACACCTCCACCACATCATCGAGCCCGACGGCCAGCATGTCCTTCTGCGAGAACTCGAGCTCCACGGGCGCGGATCTCAGCTTGTAGTGCTGCACGGGGCCGTCCAGGTTACGGATGTCGTATATCTTGAAACTGTACTAACTTGTACACCTCCACCACATCATCGAGCCCGACGGCCAGCATGTCCTTCTGCGAGAACTCGAGCTCCACGGGCGCGGATCTCAGCTTGTAGTGCTGCACGGGGCCGTCCAGGTTACGGATGTCGTATATCTTGAAACTGTACTAACTTGTACACCTCCACCACATCATCGAGCCCGACGGCCAGCATGTCCTTCTGCGAGAACTCGAGCTCCACGGGCGCGGATCTCAGCTTGTAGTGCTGCACGGGGCCGTCCAGGTTACGGATGTCGTATATCTTGAAACTGTACTAACTTGTACACCTCCACCACATCATCGAGCCCGACGGCCAGCATGTCCTTCTGCGAGAACTCGAGCTCCACGGGCGCGGATCTCAGCTTGTAGTGCTGCACGGGGCCGTCCAGGTTACGGATGTCGTATATCTTGAAACTGTACTAACTTGTACACCTCCACCACATCATCGAGCCCGACGGCCAGCATGTCCTTCTGCGAGAACTCGAGCTCCACGGGCGCGGATCTCAGCTTGTAGTGCTGCACGGGGCCGTCCAGGTTACGGATGTCGTATATCTTGAAACTGTACTAACTTGTACACCTCCACCACATCATCGAGCCCGACGGCCAGCATGTCCTTCTGCGAGAACTCGAGCTCCACGGGCGCGGATCTCAGCTTGTAGTGCTGCACGGGGCCGTCCAGGTTACGGATGTCGTATATCTTGAAACTGTACTAACTTGTACACCTCCACCACATCATCGAGCCCGACGGCCAGCATGTCCTTCTGCGAGAACTCGAGCTCCACGGGCGCGGATCTCAGCTTGTAGTGCTGCACGGGGCCGTCCAGGTTACGGATGTCGTATATCTTGAAACTGTACTAACTTGTACACCTCCACCACATCATCGAGCCCGACGGCCAGCATGTCCTTCTGCGAGAACTCGAGCTCCACGGGCGCGGATCTCAGCTTGTAGTGCTGCACGGGGCCGTCCAGGTTACGGATGTCGTATATCTTGAAACTGTACTAACTTGTACACCTCCACCACATCATCGAGACCGACGGCCAGCATGTCCTTCTGCGAGAACTCGAGCTCCACGGGCGCGGATCTCAGCTTGTAGTGCTGCACGGGGCCGTCCAGGTTACGGATGTCGTATATCTTGAAACTGTACTAACTTGTACACCTCCACCACATCATCGAGCCCGACGGCCAGCATGTCCTTCTGCGAGAACTCGAGCTCCACGGGCGCGGATCTCAGCTTGTAGTGCTGCACGGGGCCGTCCAGGTTACGGATGTCGTATATCTTGAAACTGTACTAACTTGTACACCTCCACCACATCATCGAGCCCGACGGCCAGCATGTCCTTCTGCGAGAACTCGAGCTCCACGGGCGCGGATCTCAGCTTGTAGTGCTGCACGGGGCCGTCCAGGTTACGGATGTCGTATATCTTGAAACTGTACTAACTTGTACACCTCCACCACATCATCGAGCCCGACGGCCAGCATGTCCTTCTGCGAGAACTCGAGCTCCACGGGCGCGGATCTCAGCTTGTAGTGCTGCACGGGGCCGTCCAGGTTACGGATGTCGTATATCTTGAAACTGTACTAACTTGTACACCTCCACCACATCATCGAGCCCGACGGCCAGCATGTCCTTCTGCGAGAACTCGAGCTCCACGGGCGCGGATCCCAGCTTGTAGTGCTGCACGGGGCCGTCCAGGTTACGGATGTCGTATATCTTGAAACTGTACTAACTTGTACACCTCCACCACATCATCGAGCCCGACGGCCAGCATGTCCTTCTGCGAGAACTCGAGCTCCACGGGCGCGGATCTCAGCTTGTAGTGCTGCACGGGGCCGTCCAGGTTACGGATGTCGTATATCTTGAAACTGTACTAACTTGTACACCTCCACCACATCATCGAGCCCGACGGCCAGCATGTCCTTCTGCGAGAACTCGAGCTCCACGGGCGCGGATCTCAGCTTGTAGTGCTGCACGGGGCCGTCCAGGTTACGGATGTCGTATATCTTGAAACTGTACTAACTTGTACACCTCCACCACATCATCGAGCCCGACGGCCAGCATGTCCTTCTGCGAGAACTCGAGCTCCACGGGCGCGGATCTCAGCTTGTAGTGCTGCACGGGGCCGTCCAGGTTACGGATGTCGTATATCTTGAAACTGTACTAACTTGTACACCTCCACCACATCATCGAGCCCGACGGCCAGCATGTCCTTCTGCGAGAACTCGAGCTCCACGGGCGCGGATCTCAGCTTGTAGTGCTGCACGGGGCCGTCCAGGTTACGGATGTCGTATATCTTGAAACTGTACTAACTTGTACACCTCCACCACATCATCGAGACCGACGGCCAGCATGTCCTTCTGCGAGAACTCGAGCTCCACGGGCGCGGATCTCAGCTTGTAGTGCTGCACGGGGCCGTCCAGGTTACGGATGTCGTATATCTTGAAACTGTACTAACTTGTACACCTCCACCACATCATCGAGCCCGACGGCCAGCATGTCCTTCTGCGAGAACTCGAGCTCCACGGGCGCGGATCTCAGCTTGTAGTGCTGCACGGGGCCGTCCAGGTTACGGATGTCGTATATCTTGAAACTGTACTAACTTGTACACCTCCACCACATCATCGAGCCCGACGGCCAGCATGTCCTTCTGCGAGAACTCGAGCTCCACGGGCGCGGATCTCAGCTTGTAGTGCTGCACGGGGCCGTCCAGGTTACGGATGTCGTATATCTTGAAACTGTACTAACTTGTACACCTCCACCACATCATCGAGCCCGACGGCCAGCATGTCCTTCTGCGAGAACTCGAGCTCCACGGGCGCGGATCTCAGCTTGTAGTGCTGCACGGGGCCGTCCAGGTTACGGATGTCGTATATCTTGAAACTGTACTAACTTGTACACCTCCACCACATCATCGAGCCCGACGGCCAGCATGTCCTTCTGCGAGAACTCGAGCTCCACGGGCGCGGATCCCAGCTTGTAGTGCTGCACGGGGCCGTCCAGGTTACGGATGTCGTATATCTTGAAACTGTACTAACTTGTACACCTCCACCACATCATCGAGCCCGACGGCCAGCATGTCCTTCTGCGAGAACTCGAGCTCCACGGGCGCGGATCTCAGCTTGTAGTGCTGCACGGGGCCGTCCAGGTTACGGATGTCGTATATCTTGAAACTGTACTAACTTGTACACCTCCACCACATCATCGAGCCCGACGGCCAGCATGTCCTTCTGCGAGAACTCGAGCTCCACGGGCGCGGATCTCAGCTTGTAGTGCTGCACGGGGCCGTCCAGGTTACGGATGTCGTATATCTTGAAACTGTACTAACTTGTACACCTCCACCACATCATCGAGCCCGACGGCCAGCATGTCCTTCTGCGAGAACTCGAGCTCCACGGGCGCGGATCTCAGCTTGTAGTGCTGCACGGGGCCGTCCAGGTTACGGATGTCGTATATCTTCAAACTACGGTCCACCCCCGATGTCGCCATGTACCTTTCAAAAAATTTACAAAATGCACTCTGAAATCACAATTTTAAACAACTTTAAGGGTCCGCATCCCTCATGCCTCGGCCGAGGACGCCTCGCCCTAGCGTGCGCGCTCAGTGTGGACGTGCCTCGGCGAGCCACGCCTCGCTGGAGGCATGCGTGTCCAGTGTATACACGGCTATTGATGCTCTCAAAAATATCTTGACACCAAACTTTTATCATTGGAAGCCAATATCAAAAGACGGGACTGCAGGATGGGGTATTTTTAGTTTATTTGCAATAAATATAATTGCAAGCTGACTTTACAACCTAGGGTTTAAAGTCGAAGTTAATGCTAACCAAACTATCGTCGATCCACAAAATTAGTTGATAGATACTCCGAAATATCTTTTATATTTTGAATACGTGATAACTCTATGTACTTACATGCCTCTGCTATCCACAGCAATAGCAGTCAATGGTGACTTGTGACATAATATTTTGGCCAAAGGATCCTTGACTGTCGGAGACCAGAGTGACACTACTCCTTGGGAGTTGCCTATGCACAGAGTACCATTGTAGGGGTTTTGGCTCATCACCGAGGTTCGTCCTAGGTGATTATTGTAATGGCCAACAATCTCTCCTATGGACACGTCCAGCCATGACATGAAGCCGAACTCATTCTGTAATATTGAAATAGTTTTATAAGGTGACATAGGTAGATCACGTACGGATTTTACTGGGTGCTATCACACTCAAAGATAACAGGACACCAACTTTATATCCATTGCAAAATATGTTTTATTTATTTGTAGTCCTGAGTTATTTTTACTGCTGACTACCGTGAGCTGGAGTTACATAGGATTATTTGTTATTACCTGTTACTTGTTAGGCCATATGCCTAACGGATCTTTGTAAAACTTTTCATTCCATTATCAGATGCAAGCTGACCAGATGTTAAAAAGAATTGAATCGAGTTTGAACCTAGCTTTTGGATATGGGTTTGAATTTTATTTGTTCTAAAATCAAACAAAAAACTAAAATAACACTATTTTGGTTCCTTCTATAGAATCCCATAGTTATATAAAATCTCAGAGGAACAAATGGAATAAATGGTTACTAATAAAATAATTAATCAATACTTACAACACCAGCCAACAAGAAGTGGTAAGGGAGGAACTCCATCCTCAGTATCTTGTCCATTCTTTTAACACAGTGAATTTCAGTGCCTGTGTTGTCGTAAATATACAGCCACTCTTTCTGAGCTACGGCCATCATTGTCTCTACGTGCAACCAACTATAAAAAAAGAATAAGTGTGTTAAGGTATAAAAAAGCAAACATAACTATTGGTTGTGGTCACGCTGGCTGCAGGGCTAGGCTCAAGTTACCGGATGGTGGGTGTAAAGGTATCAACACCCATGCACGAAAAGACATCCAGCAACAAAAAGAGCTAGAGCGAGGGTTGATTTTGTTGCAGCAACAAACTCAATCATAAAAAAATATTTTGTTGTAGCCCTAATTCTATAAAAAAACTAGAAACTTTGGACAAATAGTAGTATTCTATCAATTATGGGTTAATACTTGCCTTACATCATGTATGGACTCCATAACATTGATTTCACAATGCAATTTCTTAGTAACCCAGTCAAAAGCAGCTAAATGCCCTTTTTTACCACCCAGCAACAGATGTCGTCCGTTACGGGTGTATTTCATCCTGTACGGTCCAAAGTCCAGATTTAGGTCAAATATCTTAGTTGCTGCCGTAATGTCCACATTGTCTCTGATCAGGTCCTGAGTTATTTCAGTAGTTTTGCCATCCTCTTCGACTTCAACATAACTGAAAAAAAGTATGTTTTTAGTATTAGTAGGTAACTTTTCATTCCATAACCAGATAATAACCCAAAGCATTTACTGCCCTGGTTGGTGTTTCGAATGCTTTTTGTAGTTCTATATTTTTGATATCCAAAAGTTTCAAATAATTAAATTAACCTTACCCTTGTTCCTCAGTAAACAGTATTTCAGCCCTAGCAGCCTGATCTTGAGCATAATTATATATCTTCTCTCTATTCTTCAGTTTGTGAGCATGCAGTGGGTGCCTCACTCCCTTGCCCACTCCTTCGCCACGGGAGTACTGCTCTAACTTTTTAGGGTTGACTGGACCTTTGCCAGGGAACTTCTGTTTCCTATTTTTTACAGGCTTATTGGAAACTGGATTCTTGCGTTGAGCATTTGCACGTTTCTCTTGCCTTTTCTATTAAGAAATGAATACAGATTTTCAGCAGAATATATTGATTTCATGTTCAATCTTTTTTTTACTCTAAATAATTTTTCAATGATTTTATAAATATTTGACATTTTTTATATTTTTTTATTTATTAATCATATGATGTTAGATATTAGTGTTAAAGTTATGTTACCTCTTTGTCCTTCAGCTGGAACATCAAACGCTTGTTGACTTTGACAGTATAGACTTTCTCTTTCTGACTGCCACCTTTTTGGCTAGCATCCTTTTCATTGCTAGCACTTGTGTCCAGTTCAAAGTATCTTTTCTGCAAGGTAGAAGATTGTTTACAAGAACACATCTAACTGGATAAATATAAGCTGGCGGTCTAGTTGATAGACAAGATAGGGTTTGTATAGAATGTAGTCGCTTCCCGCCCGCATTGGCCATTTCAATATCTATAGTGAAAAGACGTCTCCGGCAGACCACTTAATATTGTATACAATAAAATTATATACAATATTTAATACGATACTCAGAAATACAGAAAAATGGGACATACCTTCTGTTCTTTCGGTTTCTGCTCTATTGAGTTTCCCTGCGGCTTTGGTTGCATGGTGTTAGGCTTCATAGCCTTTGGCTTCATTGTATTATTTTATCGTCCACTCAAATAAATATTAATATGCTTTTGCACAACGTAAACATCAACATGTGTAAATTCCCTGATAATAAGAGGTTAGAATATTTCTGACATGTTTTTGAATAATGACGTTTCGTTGACGTTTAGTTTATATGTTGCTATATAAAAATAATCAAACCTGTTTGAGCCGGCTTATAAAACGACAATCGCTGTACTGCGGCACTCGACGGTTTCGAAAAGAAATATGGTCGCACCACACTTCAGTTCAGTAAAGCCCACAAACATGGCAAAACATGACCCCCTCCCCCGCAGGCGAACGCGGGGAATGTTTTCCATCCGTGACGGAAAACATGTTTCTATGTTTGTAAACAAAAAACATGTTGGCCAATCCCCTTTTCTGTTCGAAAAACATGTTAGATGTTTGCAAACACCGAAAACACGGCGCAGATGATTTGATTAGCCTATTGGTCGCACCACACTTGGGGGTTCGTGTTCGCGTTGCGTCGTTGCCTCTCTTTCATTTGCCGTAGGAAGGAAAAAGATGCAACACGAATATTTGGGCAAACACCGCCAAGTGTCGTGCGACCATAAGATGAGGCATGGAGTCACTTTGTGACTAGGTAGGTCCAATAGGGAAGTAGACAATGAATATAATATATGTACCTATGATCGAAGTTAGCAGTTACCTAAATTAGCCAGTACTTCCCACAGTAGGATGGCGTCACTAGGAAACAGTGGTCTGATGAGTATAATGAGCTCTTCCTAGAATTCCTTACTGATAAATCATGTTACAAAAGGCAATGGATTGATGTTGTTGCTAAAGAAAATTATTAGGTAGGTCCAGGATGTAGGTAATAATTATTTATGATACAAATGCTGAAAGAACGTGTGTCATATATTTTACAATGCATCATGCGAGGAAATAAAAAATACCTATATAAAAAGGTGAAATTTTAATTACCCATTAAATACGACACTTCGTTCCCGCTCATGTGCGTGAATACACGCCCGAATAGGAAACATTACGCAAAACTCTTCGTAGGTGGCGACACTAGCAGCTTTGACGTTGTATCTCGTTCGCACTTGCGGTATTGTCTATGCAAGCATCCTTGTCACTCATTTGACAATCAATTGTGCATGTGTGTGTGAATCCCTATATTTCTATACTGGTTTACTATTAGTGGTAGTGCTGCCTCTGGCGGCAGAACATTGCAGTAATGTTCCCTATTTCATTCCCGCACGGCCGTGTGAGCATATAATATAGGACTTCACACTTTCTGAGCAAGTGCATTGTAGATCGAATTTGCGTTTCCTACGTTATTCGGGGAATAAGTAAGTACCTACCTGTGGCGTCCCAACTTGGCACCAGGGCATTTGGTTACTTTCCTGCCGTGCTTACGATAACATCAATAACTCTATTCGGAATGTTATTCAATTCTTTTCTTTATTTGAATTGGAATCAGGTAAAAATTTAAATTACATTTCGAACGAAGTTATTGCTATTATCGTAAGCACGGCAGTTTCGGACTCCCAAGGTAACCAAAGGCCCTGCTGCAAAAAAAAAAAAACTGGGACCATATCTAGGTAAACTGTTTACCTACTTTAAGTACGAAGGTGGGAGCATTTTTAGATAGTTTAATTTGAGGTTTGCTGGTCAGAGTACGATGCTCCCCTGAGCTTAGAAAGCCCCGGTGCACAGCCCCGTCTAGCCCTCTGCTACCTACTAAAATAAATATGGACGGTAAATATACATAAACTAAGTACAACAATAAATATAGTTTCAAATCGACGCGCGTATTTGAAACAATAGGCACCCATTCAATAATGTAGATTGTAGATTATAACTACGTGAACCTAAACGGAAATCGGAGAGGAAAATAATAATTTAAAACCGATGCGATAATCTTGGTAGGTATTTATTATTTTTATTCTCTTTAACAACACATACTCAATATATATTACAGAAACGTATATGACAATCAGAGTAGTAACATAGTAATAGGTTTTAGTATTTAAATGCGAATATAAGTAGGTAGTGTCGATTTCAGTGTACCAATATGGTTGCGTGAAATAAGAACAAACAATAAATCCGCATCGTAAACAAAATCGTGTAAAATACGTCACCTACTTACAATTGAAAACAATGATTGCACACATGGTAAGCACAACTAAACATACATCGCAAATTAACACTAACTTGAGTCGAACAAGCTATCACATTCCGTAAGGTCGATAACAACAAATAAGTCGTAACACGTAACATAATCACAGTGAAGTGAACATTGGCTAACAAAGAAATTATTAATTTAGTCCTAAAATTATCAATTAATGACTGAATTAACTTACCCGATCTAATGAGATCTTACGTCCTAGTGTAAACGCCCTGGAGACGTAACAACTACATATTCACAATGTTATTTACAAAAAGTGACTAGAAGGTCCTTAAAGGAATAATTATTTCGTTCGTAGGTATCCGGTCGGGTGGCTCCGGCGAAGCGTTTGGCACATCCCAGTGTAAGAACTTAAACAAATATTTAACACTTGTCCTTATCACCTACTAGGTTTATGATAGAAATCTGAGTCTGCTTATTTATAACTTTTACTAAACCCTGGCCACTGACGGCAGCCTGTATTTTCATAGTAGAATTAATTTTCTCTTGTCGAAAGTACAATATTTACATTATTGAAATCGTTATGTGTCCGTGGGGCTAAAATCGCTTACATACAGTAGTATAAATTTCTTCCCTAACAATTACATTTATTTTACGCATATACGAGTAACGGTGGTTAAAATTCATTTATGTATGTAAGCCTATGTTAAAGTCCATCTTAACATTAAGTTAGAGCGAATCTTCGAGTGATGAAGTCACCTCACCGAGAAGTCAGACATCGTATACAACGGTTTACAAAACAAACAGACATCGTAATCGTTACCTAAGCGGAACACATGAAGTCCGAGAATAGCCCACCACGCGTGAGCGCACTGTACACGGTTCATTTCGGCCACGAATCGTCATTCACTTATTCTACCGATTTAAGCCTGCATCACACTGGCGCAGCCTGCGGTGGCGGACCATAGTAAATTTGACAGCTAATGACAAGTTTTCTATTGTCCGCCGCGGCCAGGCCGCGCCAGTCTGTGAGATGCCTTATTCGAACACTGTCGATAAGCGATCTTTGGCGCGTAGCTCCGATCGGCACGAGAGTTCAATTGCACTAACATCGAGTCCTTCGGATAAGCTCCGCCGTCGGCGTCAGACGCGTCACTGGCGCTCGCAGTCGGCGGCGCTTTGTTGACCTTAAATGGGCGTCGGGAGGACGGTGAAGTCCTGGAGCGCGTTTTTGACGGTCTCGTATATGGGGCGGTTCTCGTCGGGACAGTAGCCGTCGGGCGAGCACAGCGTCTGCAGCTTGGTGAGGTAGGAGTCGAAGTTGTCGTGGGCCGGCTTGTCGAGCGGCGGCGGCGGCGGCGGCCCGCCCGCGGCCGTGGCGGGCGCCGTCTCACCGCCCGGCAGCTTCACGTGGCCCAGCAGCGTGATCACGTTGTTGCGCAGGCTCTCGTAGTAGTCCGTCAGGTTATTGTTCCGTTGCGATATCAACTGGCTCTCCTGCAAACAACGACAAACATTATCAACTCTGATCAGGAGGTCAATCAAATCAAATACCAAACTACAGATAAAACGACTGCAAAATGTCAGACTGACCCTAGTCTAAATATTTTAGCTAAGAGAGGCTGTCCTTGTCCACTTCCAGAGTGGCTACTAATAGTAATTTGATGGTACTCACAAATGTGACGTTAGTAGCACTCAAAGTTGGTTGTTTGACTTGTTTGGAGCCATGACACTACCATCTACGTTTACGGACAAAAATAGTCATATTTTTAGTCGATACTGACATGGGGTTAAAGCAACATGCTAGGTTAAGGCTGATTTTCACCAGGGCTAAGTTACGTAGGAATATGGTAGGGCGAAACATATCTTAGTTTTGGTGAAAAACCAGCCTTATGGTGGAAAAGATTCTTACCCGTTCGCCGTGACTGAGGTGTGTTTCCATAGCATTGATATCTGATTTGAGGCGCAACATCTGCGACTCCACCCGCGCGTTCTCTCGCTGTAGCTCCGTGATTTCTTGCTCCAGAGTCATCAGATCCTCACCGTTTCCCGTCTGCATGTTCATCTCCATTCCTGGAAAGAATAACAATTGAAAGCATTAGCATTATTAGATACATATCACGACAAAGGCGAAATTAATGCAATCACTTTTCTAACGGATGGTTGTTAACCTTCCGATAACCCGTGGGAACCACAGAGTTCTAACGAATAATATTGAGAAATATAAATTAAGGCTCGCGTTGAAGCCACGGGATTCGAAAGGTTGAGCGCGAATTGACAAAACTGGGATAAGGACTTACCTAATCCGAATTTAAACGTCAATATTTTATGAATTTGATATTAATCTAATAGTCTTCTTCGGTAAGATGTATATAATATTTGCTATTTACCTGAATAGGGTTTAGGATAGAGTGGCGTGATGTCATCAGGGTACTTTGGTTTCTTTGGTTGCAGTGTGGGGGTGGCAGCGCCCGCGACAGGGCAGCCCGACAACGAGCGATGCGTGAGGAAGGAACCGTTGATGTGTCCTGAGCCATCACATCCAGGGGTCGGGCAGTTGACGCCATCGAACTTGATAGCTGATGCTGCCGCGGCGACTGCCGCCTTGTGTTGCTCCACTGTTCCGCCGCTTTCTAGCACTCGCATCTTGTTGCGGTTCGCGATCGGGCAGCCCGAGGCACTGGAGATAACAGGCAAGAGAATTAGATCCCGTGAACCATTCATTCTTCGATCGCGTTGGTCAGATACGACAGAAGCAGTGCAGTCTTTTTAACTGCGCAGTTTCTATTGTGTCTGAAGCAGGTTTTTACTCCTAAATACACTACAGCTATGACATACGTCTAGGTACAGTAGTTCTACTTCGCAGACTTCTTACCTTCGATGCGATAAGAATTTCCCTGTAGCGTGTCCGGATCCATCACAGCCCGGTATAGGGCATCTAAGCAGCGTGCAAATAACCAATTTATCGTAAAAATAAATTACACAGTGATTCGTTGTGGATGAGGCATAATTTCAAGTTGATAGTATAATCAGGTTTACAAAGATATTGGGTAGGTATGTTGTTTTCGGTTCTATAGGAATAATATTGTCATACTGTCGTATAGCATACATGAATAATAACTAAATGCTAAATTAACATTAGGTTAGGTATGGTGTCTGTCACGATGTGTCCCAAGGCTCATTTCTTTTATTTATGATGCCAACAATGTTAACGACGTCACAAGAACCATTGGAGACAGTGTGAAATTTTGGTTTGTTAGGTTTTATCACAATATTAAAAATAAGTTTCTACGAGCAGGACCGAGAAAAGCGTCTTATTCATTTTTAGCGCCAAGATAACGGAGTAGCTAAGTAAACACCTAACAAAGACTTTATTTGTACTAATTGTTATCAAAACAAATCGATTTCAATGTCACGACTACCTATCTGAAACATCTCCGCATGCTACCTATTTACTAGTTGCACCAGTAGGTAACCCAAACCCCTCGCCAAGAATTCCAACTGACCTGAGTGGCTCGGAGTCTTGTCCATCCCTGGGCTTGCTCTTAGGCTTGTTGGCCCTCGGGCAGCCGGATAGTGAGCGGTGTGACGAGTAGTTCCCGGTGACGTGTCCGGACCCATCGCAGCCGGGGGTGGGGCACTTGAGCTCCTGCGAGTGCGGCTGGAGCTGCGAGCGGTCGGCGCGCGGACACCCCGACAGGCTGCACATATACAGACTGCTTACAATGGCGTGACGGGTAAGAGCTGCGTTACGGTTGTTGTTTTGGATACGGCTAATGTGTAGCTGGTGTAGGTACCTACAGTCGAAGGTGAATTAACAGAACTATATTTTTTGGGACGAAGATCTTGATACGAACTACTCGTATGAGATTATTTATCTACAGTATGTAGGTACAAACCAGAAAATGTAAAGTTATAAGTTCTTAAACGTCCATTTGTCTGTCAAGAATCATTTTCTTTTAGTATAGGTACCTAAACTATGTTGTACCTAGGTAGGTATTAGGTAATATTTTTCAATTTTAAACTTAACTTTTTTTAAACGTTCGGTTACACCACAGATACACAAATAGACGGAACTAATCACAAAATACTCGTAAAAAAAATCTCACTGTCTTACACGCATGAACAGAACTGGGTTAATTATCAAAAGTCACTAACGACAAGTTTATTTGTATTAATTATCGCAGTCCAAGCAAAGTAGCTGCAGTTTTAAGGTTAATTAGATAGCTATTACTGTGAGTCTATGAAGTATTTCAGTCGGCAATGCACTTGGTGGTAAAAATAGGTGCTTCGGTGAATGTGATGCATCTGTGGAGTTTTATGGGAAGGAACGCGCCAGTTTACATTAACATTATTTATAACTCTGATGAAACACTATTTAGGACACTTATTCAATAGGTATATTATTTTACGCGAACGTAGGTATTATATATAAATATCGCCAGACTATGAAAAGTGGCTTTCCTATCTCAATATTTTGTTAATAGAGTATAGCTGATGAATTGATTTGAATAATAATAACAATACTTGCATAATAATGAGGTATGTACACATAGCGTGGCATTGTCTCGCCCGTCCCCAAGGCTTGCCAATGTAGTTTCGATAGACATTACGTTTGTTTTGACAACAATCAGCAACCATACCAAATACAGTACAAGGCACATATTTATCTAAAGTACAGTCAACCAATTTGATTCCTATATATATATAGGCCACCGTAGAACCCTGTCATTTTAACTGCTACATAGCGACGCAATAATACTAGTAACCCTATGATGGCCTATGAATCAAATTGGTTGACCGTACATAGTACTAAAATAAAAAGTTGGAAACACCTCAATATTATTTATCTGCCCGCGTAATACCTACAAAGACGCCCGCGCAGTCTATGTAAACTCCATTCCAAAGGTTTTGAAAGAACTTTAGAAATCGGATGTGTAGTACATAGTTACGGAGATTATCATTATCACCTACATACAATTAAATTAAAACCTCACAGACTTTTCATCTTTATAGTATTAGTTTGACCAATTCAGTGCCGATGACGACACATATGCGTCAGAGCGCTACGAGCGCTTTTCGCTACATACGAGGTTGAACCTGCTACGGACTACAGCGTAGCGCTACGAGATTAGCGTGGCCGTGCACTACTCGCTTTGTGGAAGTTGTGGTCCCAGGGCCGCAGCTAGGGGGGGGGGGCTTGTGGGGCAATGCTCTACCTTAAAATACCATTGCCCTACCTTAAGAAACTGCCTCACACCACTGTGCATTCAGACAACCTGAACATTACATTAGACAATCTGTGCGCCGGCCGACAAGGCGGGGGGCATGCGGGGGGAGGGTAACTTGTCATAGAATAGGTACACTGAGACGATGCAGCCCATGGACTGCAACGCGTAGCGCAAACTTCTTGTTCGGCGTGTCATCTCTAGTATAGTACGTTAGTACATTATACCTCAATGTCTCACACAGATTAAATCAATTAAAATTTTGACTTGCGCCCTACCTGTAATTACGGCTGCCCTATCTTAAATTCAACTCTGGCTACGGCCCTGTGTGGTCCTGGTGGTGAGTCAGAATTTCCCCCTGGGTGGCCCATATGCCCCCCAGAGAGGTTATACCGTAAGTACCGTAACACATCTGTTACCGGCCGCACTGCAGGCCAAACAGGCCAAAAAAAAAGTGATTGTGGTACAGTCGAGCAAAAATTTAGTCTACCATCCTACGGTCGATGCTCATTTGAACGTCATGAAACAACAGGGTCGATTTCCACTTGCAATAATATGATGACAGTAACCTTAGCGACAATTAGATCTCACAGAAACTTTTGTCAAAAGTGGTAGACCACTTTCTTGGCCGACTGTCGGTACCTACATTTGTTCCTAGCTGTCAACATAACGAATCCTCAAATTAATAAGGGGTCGGCAGCGCGCTTGTGATTATTGTGGTGTCGCAGGCGTCCATATGCGACGGCGTCTGCTTACCATACCAGGCCGTAAGCTAGGTTGCCAACGTCATGGATAAAAAAAACTTTAGGGTCATATCGACTCGTAATGGGGAAAGGATGACAATTTTAGAAGTGCCTGATTATTTCTTTGGTTATAGGAAAAACCTTCCTTAGCACCAGAAAAAGTTGCAGATTTTTCAGCTGGGTCAATAATTTTTTTTAAATATAAACATTTTCCTCACTTACGTTTTGGGTTTAGGACGGCGAAAGAGTCACTTTCCTCGACCCGTCTCATATTAAATACAAAAAACATTTTTAATATCTGATCCTGGCAATGACAAATATAGCTGCTGCAGCAGTCAATATCATTGCCAGTGTCAGTTTACCACGGGTTTTAAATATATATTTTTTGTAATATGAGACGGATCAAGGAAAGTGTCTCATTCGCCGTCCTAAACCCAAAACGTAAGTGAGGAAAATGTTTATATTTAAAAAAAAAAATTAACCCAGCTAAAAAATCTGCAACTTTTTTCTGGTGCTAAGGAAGGTTATTCCTATCACCAAAAAATAAATAAATCAGGCACTTCTAAAATTTTCATCCATTCCCAATTAGGTGCGTCCACACCAAACGCACGCTCACCCGAGCGGCTCGCCCGAGCCCTCCGCACGCTCACCCGAGCCGCTCAGGCGAGCGTGCGGAGGGCTCGGGCGAGCCGCTCGGGTGAGCGTGCGTTCAGTGTGGACGCACACCGCGAAAATAATTTTCACGTTATTCATTTGAAAACGATAAATAAATAAATTTGTACATTGCCAGTAGCATGGCGCCGCGGCCCCTTTGATTTCGCCCAAAAAGCCGACAACGCTCGGGTGAGAGTGCGGCCACACAAAACAACCGTCCACACCGGCTCGGCTCGGGTGAGCCGCTCACCCGAGCGTGCGGACGCTCGGGCGAGCGGCTCAGGCGCGCCGATCGCCGTCCACACTTAGCGCGCGCGCTAGGGCGAGCCGCGCTCGGGTGAGCGTGCGTTTGGTGTGGCCGCACCTATTGGTGTTATTACACACACCGTTACCCTGTACCTACCGTATGCATGATTGAACATAGGTAGGTAGTCAAGTTGCAATTGTTTCACTTTCTTTTATCGATGCACTTGCAAATCTGCCTTTATGTTGTGTTATCGGGCCGATAATAGTACTTTTATATGAACCTATATGTAGTTTAAACAACAGTATTTCGAAGGCGAAATAGATGTAGCTTTATTGCAGGAAAAAATCGAATAGAAGGAAAATATTTGCTGCTTATGGATTCTTCCTATTCCTACGTAGTTGCATTATGGGATTTCATATCCAAATGCATACTAATAAGTCCAATCTATAAAAATATGTGTCTGTAAGGTACCTGATTTTCGTTAAACGTCACATTAAATACTTTATATCCCGAAAATCATAGTAAATATCATAGACCATAGTAGAAGTAGGTAGTAGGGTAAACTTTCTATGTCAGTTCGATTAACAAGTCGCCTACGTAGACGAAGTCAAGGGCATACACTAGTCAAAACGATAAATATAATGGGCTATATAACTTGTCAGACACAAAATCAGGCACTAAATCCTCATTTCCAAGATGACAGCCGCGGTTGCTGCACAAAACGTGCGACTAAATAATGTGGAATTCACACAAGAGATTTCAGTTCAGGATGCGGTTAGTTTGCGGCTCAACCTTTCCCATACTGCCAATGGCTCCTACAGGAGTCACTTCGCTACAGGAATACAGAATTGGGCGCTTTGCTGCTTTCCCTTTGCTCCAAAAGGAGTAACTTAGTGATTTAGGGAATGGGGAAACGGGCATTTTGGCATCTAGTGCCGTAAACCGCCGTTTGCTCCGCAAGGAGACGTTTTCGTGCAGGAAGAGGGGAGGTGCGGCTGTTTAGCGGCTAGACGGTGTCATTTGCCTCGGCTGGATGCGCGGAAATGCTCAAATTGCCGTCGAGGGGCGCAATTGTCACTGCACCGTGCATCGCGCTAATACAGTCATATTGCACTAGGAGAATATTGCCTCGGGGACACAGCGGCAATAATAACCAGACGTAAGGAAGTTATATCTACTGAGTTGAAAATGGGAACATCTTCTGTAAAGGAATGGATGAGACTTTTTGTCATTAAAATAGGAACACGGCAGTGAACCCATAGCTAAGCCAGGAGCTGAATATAATGGCGACTATATATTATAACTTATGTACGTACCATGAAATCACCGTTTTGAAAAAGTGACCGAGGGTATGTCACCATGGCAACGATCGACAACGGAAGTTTAATGGCCCGACTAATAACTTTAAAAATGCATGTACTCTTTTTTTGCATAAGACAGTATTTTGTAGTTCGTTTTTACCCGTATTTGCCATACCTGCATAATTAGTATGTACCTGCACTATTTGCTTCACTAATCCAATGCAAAACACGTGGTATTTCACATGGAATATGATCCGAAATCGCTTGTAGGCTACAGGCCTATTGTGAAAGTGTGAGGGCCGCGATTTTGTTTAGAGGGGTTACTGACGTTACTGTGATTCCCAGCCCTTCTCAGAAAGATGTAAGCTTCATTCAAATAGCGTTGTGACGTCACAGCAACATCGACCCCACTAGGGTGGAGTAAAACGGTTTTTTTAAAACTATTGTGAAGACTTGCTTTGCAAAAAGCGACCTTAGAGTGGACACCTAAAGTCTATAATACAATGTAAGATTTAAATGAGACCCGAACACGATGTAGTATAACTTATGAAAACTTGTAGAATTTTGTTTGAATTAAGTTTTATATTATCAAATGGAGATAAGGTTTGTCATAGGGATTGGTAATTATTAAAAGTTATTATTTCTTAATGACAGTGTATAATTAATTATACTACAAAATGTTGACATATGTTTGTTCTTTGAACCATTCAACAGCACAAAAAAAGAAAAGTTGGCTTGTTTGTTAATCACATGTGCGAATGAAGAAGTTTGCTCCTCGATTAATGCGAAGTAAAATATAAATAACAAAACGGCATGTCAAGACCACACATATTGTAATGTAAGGAACGTGGTTTTATGTTTCATCGTGGAACGTGTGATCGTGGTATTCGTGGTTAATCACATGCGTATGTCAGGTTGCTACCATACGTTACATAACCTAACAAAATGTAGGACCATAAATATCATATAAATTTAATGTATCTGTCATGTTCTTTTTTGTTTTTAGCCTTCAAAATGGCAGATAGTCGCTCTCATAAAAGTATAAAGTTATAAACAAAAACAAACTAAACAATTTACGTAACGCGCGAAACAATTTAAAACTTTTCCACGTAGACGGTGGCGCCGCCAAAGCGACCAAAAAAACAGTTGAAAAAGAGTAATACATTATTGAAGGCCAGTAACGTCACAGCTATAACCAAGAACTTCGAATCTTGAACTTCGTATATCCCCGTCTCTATCGCACTTATGGTTTAAGGTACTCGAGCGACAGAGACGGATATATACGAAGTTCGAGATTCGAAGTTCGTGGTAGCGCCGCAGCTGTTGTCGGGTGCAAGACGCAAGTAACGCCAATCTAGTTACGGCAATGTGTTTGCGTCTCGGCCCCTTGCCTGCGATGCGTCGCGAAGTTGCCAGAAATGTGCCCGGAGCCGTCGCAGTCCTCCACCGGACACTGGATTAGCTCCCTCTCTCGCGCCTCGCGTATTCGGTAGCCCAGTTTACCGAAAAAGTCGTCGTGGAGATAGCTAGCAATATAAACAACAACTTAACAAAACAAAAAGTAACAAAACTATTTAAAAACAAACATAAATGAACTATCTACTACTGTCTGTCGACTAACAAACAATAATCAACTAAAAAAACTTCCACCGACGCATTGTTATGCGACCTTATAACGTATCCAATTTTAGTACTACTCAAGGCATTAACCTAGAACGCACGCTGTAAATCATAAATTAGCGTGAACTGGTCGCCATTAATGCCTAAATAAATGATCACTATCTACTTATAGCGAGTGTAATGTTTACAAAACTTCGTAACTACGCCTTTTGTTAGCAAAGTTTGCAAAAGTTTTGAAAAGTTATTTAAAGTGTTGTTAATGTCACATACCTGTTCCGTTGCATAGTTGTGTTCGTCGTAAAGTCTATAATGGCACGGATATTATTATTTGTGTATCTTATCGTTCAAGTGGTTATCTAGCGCGCGGCGCACAGCGTGGTGCGCTAGCGCCGGTATATTTAGACTGATCCATCGACTGTGACTTGTGCGCGTTCGGATACTTCGCGAACTTCACACTACTCTCACGACACAAAAGTTGTTCAAACAAATTGTACACGGCCATATTCAACTAATATAGCACTTTAAATTGATAACAACAACAAGTTTTACTACTTTGAAGGCTTAGTTTTAAAGTTGAACAGATTAAAGTAAAAAGAACCGTTATAATTTCAAACGTCAGAACACAACGCTTGCGCGTCTCGCATGCCCGCGGCTTGAGTATCCGGACGGCCATGATGCCGCGGCGAGACGAGGGCTGCGCTGCTTACGTCACACCACTCGCGCGTCGAGTCATTGATCAACAACCAACACAGGAAAACTCGCAATTCAATTACAGAATAATGTAGCGATAACGGCTTTGTTTAAAGTATGTATTGATTATTAATTCATAATCATAACTATACCACTTTTCACATTAGTTACAGAAGTTTTATGTTTAAATAGTTTTGTATAAGAGTTGTTTTCGCCACTTCAAAAAGTAATGATTAACACATTCGCAAGTCACGTTATCAAGGTGACTGCAGACTTTTATAATTAGCTAGTTAGGCTTTTATGGTTTCTTTTGAATGTTTCCGAGTTCGTAAAAGTTATACCTGCTACTTTCGCTAAGTTAACGCATATTATAACGCTGTCTTAAATACCAAGAGGTGCCCTTCAAAGTGCACAAAAAGAAGGATGTGTGCCCGGAGCGGCGCAAAATACCATTATTTGTATAAGTAAGTAAGTATAGGGAATTCTGACTAGACTCACGGATAAAGAACACAAAGAAATAACTAGGCCGAACTTAATATCTGTTACTGTTAGTTATTAGAACCTCTATATACAATAGTTTTCGGAATTAAAAATAATTGAGATTATATGATTAAAAATAGGCAGTAGTGATTGACAAATTGATGACTTGACTTCTTACCTAAACCGAGTGGGACTGTTTATATGGACTTTAAAAAAGTTTGTCGCTAACACCAAGAAATAATGATTTTTTACATCAGTTTACAAAATATGTAGGTACCTATAAGAAATTTAGAATAAAAACCTGCCAAGTGCGAGTCGGACTCGCGCACGAAGGGTTCCGTACCATTATCTATAAAAACCGTCCAAGTGCGAGTCGGACTCGCGCACGAAGGGTTCCGTACCATTATATATAAAAACGGCAAAAAATCACGTTGTTGTATGGGAGCCCCCTAAAAAAATATATATATATATATATATATTTAAATATGCGGACAATCTTACACAAATCGACCAAGTCCCAAACTAAGCAAAGCTTGTACTATGGGTACTATACGAAAAAAAAAAAAAAAAAATATATAAATCAGTTATTACTACTCGCAAAATTAAACAAACAAATAGATCGGTTCGAGGAGGAAGCGGTGGTCGGATTTAGGACGCGTTTACGCAGAGGCGTAATTTCGCGCGACACGCCGCGCGAGATATCAGCAGCGGCGCTACCACGTACTTCGAATCTCGAACTTCGTATATCTCAGTTTCTGTCGGTCGAGTACCATAAACCATAAGTGCGATAGAGATGGAGATATACGAAGTTCGAGATTCGAAGTTCGTGGTAGCGCCGCTGTTCTCTTTAATATTCTCTAATTTTCTCCGTAGTTCTACATTTAACTATGTTGTATTGACAAATTCGATAAAATGTATATATACGGTTCTTCTGAATGCACACTTCCATTCACCGGATATTTCGCCTCTTATGGAAGAATTAATATCACCATTCGTCCGTACCTTTCTTGCATGGACGTTACGATAACATTGAACCTAATACGAAAAACTACCGGAAATGTTACTTGCTCTAACCACACTTATCTAAATACTTATAGCTTGTTGGTAGTTAAATGTAGATACTGATAAAGGTTTGATGGGACTATTTGTGATTTTAATATTGACCGTTCTTCGGTTCTATGGTCGTTTTATATCAATTTAGGTGCATTATGATTAGGATTATTACTCATGAAGTGGTATGTGGGTTATGTTATGAAACTTATGAACATCTTTGGCATTGTGTCATGCGTGAGATATCTGGCGAATGAGCTATATACAGAGTTTCCCACCTGCGCCGCCGACGGCCATTGTCGCCTCGGCGCTACCACTACCACGAACTTCGAATCTCGAACTTCGTATATCTCCATCTTTATCGCACTTATGGTTTATGGTACTCGACTGACAGAAACGGAGATATACGAAGTTCGAGATTCGAAGTCCGTGGTAGCGCCGCAGGTAAGGTTACGAAATCCCGAAAGCCTCAGGACATTGGGACATAAGTATAGGTACATACAATAAATGAAGAGTAAATATGAGAGTAGCTTTAGGTACCTACTACTTACATAATATTAAAAACCGGCCAAGTGCGAGTCGGACTCGCGCACGAAGGGATCCGTACCATTATCAATAAAAATATTTATTTTATTTTATTTTTAAGATTTGTTGTTATAGCGGCAACAGAAATACATAATCTGTGAAAATTTCAACTCTATAGCTAGGTATCACGGTTCTTGAGATACAGCTTGGTGACAGACAGACGAACAGCGAAGTCTTAGTAATAGGGTCCCGTTTTACTCTTTGAGTACGGAACCCTAAAAACTGACCTTATTACAATTGACGCAATTGTGTACCTTTATATTGATATACCTAAGTTTCTTAAACAATAAATGTTCTCTCTCTCTCTCTCTCTCTCTCGCTTATATCGGAACTTATGTAGTATATAAGTACGGAATATTTACCGTTAGCTTTTCGGTGAAGGAAAATATCGTGAGGAAACCGGTCTAATCCCAATAAGGTTAAGTTTTCCCTCTGGGTTGGAAGGTCAGATGGCAGTCGCTTTCGTAAAAACGAGTGCCTATGCCAAATTAGGTGTCAAAGCGGGCTCCGTTAGGGCACGGCACAACCATAAGTTTCTTATAATTTAAATTATGAACACGCTTCCATTGTTTCTCCAAGCGAGGACGAACGAAGGGCATTTGGTTGCAAGTTGCAAGTGTTGCAAGTTGCAACTTGATTAGGTCTACTTACTAGCCTTCTTAGGTGACTGTCGTAGTTAGTTAGGTATTAGATAATTCCATGATAATTAGAATAATTATAAAGAATTTCAAGAAGAAACTAAATCATAAAATAAGTCAAAACCGTTGTCACAGAAGAAGATTTATGGGAAGGAAAAGGAGTTACGCATTGGGCTAATTGAGCATGAAGCTGATTTGTTTGTATTTTGATTAATCAAAAGAATTCTTCCCATTGAGCGATGCCTTCATCTCAATGTTTACTAAATATGTAATGTAGGTATCTACTAAACTCGATCCTCTTAAAAATACATGGATATTGACCTGCCTACTGGTAAGCAAACCCCTTAGTTTATAGCCGCTTGAGGCTCCAAAAGAATCACATGCGCGTTGCCGACCCATTTTTGATTTGAGTATTATTTCGTTGTGTTGACAGCTAGAGATAAATGTAGGTCCTTCACTCTTAAAACAGCGCATTATCCATAGCTCTGGCCATCTTAACATTACCTTACTCACCACCAGGAACACACAACCACAGACCCACTTACAAAGCGAGTATAGTGGTGTCATTATGGCTGCGTTCTTCTGTATGTTGGTACCTCAGACCAAGAAAAAATATAGACAGAGCATTACGAACAACCTAGTGAAGCCGGTTTTCAACCAAGCCAAATAACTTTAACACACGCTCACGCACGCATCTACAAACAAAAATTGCACAAAACTCTTCAGCACGTGTCGCAATCGCAATGCTGTCAAGATCATCTGTTTTGAGTTTTGTGCGAGTTCATTTGTTTATGTGTGCGTGAGCGTGTGCTAAACTTATTTGGCTTGGTTGAAAACCGGCTTGTCTAGATTGTTCGTCATGCCCCGTCTAGAGGGTGGTACTTTCCCCAGTTGTCCTGCTCCAAATGCCCTACCTCTCTTAAGTTTTAAAAGTATGGCCTCAGCTACGATTTCGAGCGGTGGCATACGGAGCACGAGAGATCAGAACGCAGCATCTCGCTTCCACTTCTGGTGAACCGCTGCCGCCGCCGCTCTACTTAAGCCGTGGCTGAATCCTAAGGGGGGGGGGGGGGGGGGTAAGATGTTGTAATATTCACCTGCTGTCTTTGGGCTTATCATGGGGCGCGTGCGGCGGGGGCATGTAGCAGGGCGGCGAGTAGGGCGGTGCATGCGGCGGGTACGCCGGCGGCGGGTAGGCGCCGCACTGGTACTGGTAGCCGCCGTAGCCAGCCGCCGCCGCCGCCGCCGCGTAGTCGGGCTGCCCGAGGCCGTAGCCGGCGACCGGGTGGGGGCTGACGCCGCCGTAACCTGCGAAAACGTTACCCTGTATGAACTGCATGTCACATTTTTATCCGTCGCGTAAGCTAGGCCTAGTATAGGACAAATAACGAAAAGACCTGGGTCGCTTCCGAAAGCACAAATTAGCCTAGCTAGCCTCTTTCCCATTCAGAGCTTCACAACCAGGAGTATTAAACGGAGCTATTAGCACCATGTAACACTGCTTCTCTAACCCAACAGGTACTGTAGGTACCTAATGACAATCAAGTAGCCACTTGGTATGTTATCCGCAAACACTATAGGTATGCTTATATCTAAAAACACTTGATTAGTCGTAATAAGTGCTAATATATGCTCTGTAATGCTCTGTAAAAAATAAACGCTAGATGTAAGTACCTATGTAAATATAAGATCATAATATTATAATTATACCTAAGCGTTAATCAATATCCATTATCCAAATTACATACTTCGGAAAGTTACAGCATCGCGTTCTTATTTTCAAACTGTACCCCATCACCCAAGTTTCTATTACATCATTAGTCTACGTACAGAATAATTATAATTTAATTTTAAACACATGTGCAACCGATGGCAAAGTTGAACCGCGTCGTCGATCAACAGCCACCGCATGGCAGAGCGCCTGTCGGGCGAGATTAGCAACATTACACCGTGCGGGCACGTTGCTCGGTACACGCCACAGGGAGTACGGGGAGTGATTATCGCGGTCGCGTTTTAATTTGTACTACGTGTTTTACGGCGCTGTGTGGAGGGCTCTTACTTAACCCCTCGTGGAGGGAGTATGCGAAACATGAAATTTGGGAAGTTTGGGATGTAAAAATATCTTCGCTTTTATAGATAAGCGACATCTTACAGAATCCCGATTTTCTGAATATAAGTTGAGTAGGTATAACCACGTCATTTCTTAAAACGATTTTTATAATTTAATATAAAAATTTACCAGCTGCGTCTCTGTGGTAGGCCTCTAAATAGGGATGACTGCCGCCGCTGTCTGGCGTCGATTCCCTGCTGTACGATACGCCACCGGGGAAACTGCGACTGGTGACAAATTGCACCCATTAAACTAATTACTCGCTCATGATTAACATACAATTTACGGGGTAATGTTATTCTTCAATCTAGTCTGCGAATACGGAATTTGTTGAAGAAACAATAGCAGCATTGTGTGTAATGGAGTGGCTTTCCTATAGCGATGGTAGTTATGCTTATTATATTGAATACAATTGGTTCTAAATGTAAGGCATGTTCTTATACCGATATGTATATTTAGTTTTCAAAAGCTCAAGCTGAGACACAAGTATTTAATATAAAATGAATGTAATACAGTCCTTGTAATATATTATTATTTATATATTGCTGATGCCGCAGGGATTATCACTGAATTATGTTTTCCAGCATTAATTGGCGCTTAGAATGTGATATAAAATAAAAGAAGAACCTAAAAACCTAACACAAAAACATGTGACAAAATCCTAAGAACAGAATAGAAAGCCTCACCTATGTGGTAAACGTGACACACTAAGGTCGAGGGTCTGACCCTGGGGGCTGGGGACCTGAGGGCTGGCCGTCAGCTGGGGCGAGGCGCCCGGCTGCGGGCTGCCGCGCGCGCCGCCCCCGGCGCTCGTGTACACCGGCGACGCGTACGGACCCTGGTGTGAACAATTAACTTGATTATTTTAATGTTACAATGGTTGAGCCAGCCAAGTTATTGCAAGCGTCAAACTAGGTCAGCTCCTTACAGTGACTGATATACTGGGTTTGCTGCAGAGAATCGGGTTGCTAACCAACTGACGCATCTTGATCAGGGTCAATGATTTTAAGAATCTCATGCATCTGCAACTTATCTATCTTTACCTGTGTAATGGTCACAGATATGCAATTTATCCCCATGAAGTATGCATACGTCACCCTCTGAAGTACGAGAGTGACGCATGTTTCATATGCGCATATAAACGTGATTATCATAGGTTCTCTGACATGAAATTGTGACCGAAGGAGCTGAGCCTTTGTTAGAACCATGGGGACTTTCTCACCTGTGGACTACCGCTAGACGTGGAAAGATCTATGGCCGGACGGGGGTCGCGCGGGTCGCGCTGCGTGGGGCTGCGCGGCCGCTGCGCCTGCGCCGCCGCAATCTTCACTGACAGGTTGATGGCGGAGAACCCAGGCGGTACGCCCGGACCCATAGCCACCGCCCCGACGCCCCCCACTCCGCTACCCGCTTCGTAGTGGTACATTGGTCTAGGACAGGAGTAGGGGGTCATCATTCAATCATATCTGAGTAAACAGGAGGATTTTAAGGACCCGATAAGGTAGATATGTCTCGTTTACCACATAGTTTGACCCTAGCGTTTATCCTAGTTACATACCTGGGGTAGATGGGTCCGGAGGTGGTTTCCTGTTCGGACTGGTCAGTCTTCATGGGTGTGGGCAGGTGGGGGTCGTGGTACCGTTCCTCCTCCCAGCCGTAGGGCCGCTGTGGGCACTGCGCCGGGTCGTACCGCTCGAACGCGGGGACACCGTCGTAACATCGCGATTCGTAACCGTACCGCGCTTCGTTCATTTGGCTAGAGAAAATTACAGATGCTTGAATTATCCGTAGAACTTCACTAGACTATCTATCGGATGATAACAGGAAATACTAATTTCAATTTCAATTTCAATCTGTTTATTGCATACATGTTGTTAAGATTACAAGGTGTTACACTAAGCTTATTTATGTATCAAACATGCACCCCTGCAAGAGCATCGCAATGTAGTAATTTCATAATTTAGGCATAATTCTAATACTTACAGTTTTATTATTATGAATATTATGTATATTATGTATGATCATTATAGACATTTAATGATTATACTTTTATAGTTGTATGCGTGTGTGTGTCCGTGTGCGTATAGCTGTGTGTGTGAGCGCATGCGTGTGTTTAGTTTATTGTAATTTATCGTCTAGGTATTCGTTTAGGGAATAATAGGCTTTATTTATTAAAATTTGCTTCAATTTGTTTACGAATATATTATCTTTTCGTTCACTCTTTATGTTTTCGGGTAGCTTATTATATACTTTTATTGTCATTTTAAGAGGGCCAGTAGAGTGGATATTTAACTTGGACGGAGGGGCTATTAGATTATTATTTTTCCTTAGATGCATATTACAATTGAGCATTTTCTCTTTTAGTGTACAATTCTGGGTGTTTTCGTACGAATTTACAATTTGCTATAATACGAGTATACAAACACGAAAGGGTAAGTATTTTGTGTTTGATAAAATACTGTTTGCAGCTATCAGTTTGTTTGATATTGGCTAAAATCCGTATGAGCTTTTTCTGTAGAGTGAAAACTGCCGGTGCATCGGTACTGTTTCCCCTTAGGAGTAAGTGAGCCATGCATTAGCGTATGCATAATAAGTGGAGAGTGCTGTTTTGAAGTCAGTTGTTTTTTTTATTTCTCCGAGTGCATAAACGAATTTCAAGAGTTTTGCTTTAATGCTTTTTATGTGTGGTTTCCAAATTACGTGTTTATCTATTTCTACTCCTAGAAGCGTGAAAGAGTCTACCACCTCCAATTTTATCGTGTTGTAGCTGTAGTCCACAGTTAGCGGGGCTTTTTGGTATGGATGGAACGTCATCAACTTGGACTTCTGGTAGTTTATTTTAAGGCTGTGATCATTCATCCAGTTTGTGACTTTATTTATAATATTGTTAATTTTATCAATTATTTCATATTTATGATGACACGAAGTGAGTATAGAGATGTCGTCTGCAAACAGTATTGGTGTATCTTGTATGATTTTTGGGATATCGTTGATATATACAAGAAATAAGAGGCATCCAATTACGCTGCCCTGAGGAATGGAAGATAAAACGTTTTTTGTTTCCGACTGCACATTCAAAATTTTCCCCGTTTCAAAGTCGTAGTACTCTAGCTCTACAAATTGCTTTCTATTTGTTAGGTATGATGCTATCCACTGATGTGCTATTCCGCGAACTCCAATGCCGTAAAGCTTTCTTAATAGAATTGGGTATTGGACCTTGTCATATGCTTTAGACATATCCAGCAACAGTCCAATAGCATATTTTTTTGAATCTATGATGTTTAGTGCTGATTGTATGTATTTATAAATTGCTAACGTAGTCGACCGGTTTTTTCGGAACCCATTTTGCGAATCGTCAAGTATGTCATATTTTTCACAGAATCCGTAAATACGATCACTCATTGCTTTCTCATATATTTTTGAAGCTGTTGGCAACAGGGCAATCGGGCGATAATGATTAGGGTCTGTTTTTGTGTCCTTTTTATATATCGGTTTTACTATGGCGGTTTTTAAGAGGTCGGGAAACGTTCCTTCGTCAAACGACTGATTAATGAGTGCACAAAATGGTACAGTAAGTTCGTCTGCGCATTGCCGAATCAAAGACGGTGGAAGCTCGTCTATGCCGTGGCTGTTTTTGTTTTTTATTATTATGTGTACCTCGTGGTACGTAACTAAATTCAAGACATGAATATAAAGTGTGCAAATTGTGCAATACAGTGCATGTTTTGGGTTAGTAAACACGCTGACAATCAATTCAAGTCAATTGTGTGCAGGCGTGATTCTGATTAGTTATAGAACTAAAATTTCTGAAAGACTGAGCATGTATTGATTGATGACATGTGCACCGACAAGAGCTCAGGAGGTGTAAACTCATCATAGAAAGTCGGTCAACATCTTGGTCTGGAGGAAGACAGTCACTCGCTCTACTACTAGACTCACCATTAAATTCATTAGATGATCCATTGTAATGGTATATATTCAATCCATTAAAAAGCTCCCCACTCATAAATTAGGCTATAGACAAAACACAAACTAAAACGCGATGAGAAATGCAGCACTGCCTCGTAGATTGACATATAGATATTGCCATTGTGTTATATAGTAGGTACTTAAAAAGGCTTAAGGTTGTCTGGAAGAGATCGCTCTTCAGCGATAAGACCGCCTGTTGTCTACCTCTACCTACATGTTTTTTATATCGTCTCTCTTTGTAACTGCTTTGTTTGTGTGAGGTGTGCAATGAAGACAATTTGTATTATACTTATAGAGCAGACATCCCCTAGCATAAGTTTGCACATGTCACCTAATCTATTGGGAGTACCTTTTCATAGTGACTGGCGGGCGCTAGTACTGACATTACGAGATGGCAACCTGATGGAAGACGTCAAGAAAAATGTTCTATGCGTACTAATAGTAAATCAATGAAGAATGGCGACTTACCTATAGGATCGGACGTGGTCGTCCGGCGGGCGCTCGTACGGCGAGCGTTGGTCGGGCGGCGCGCCGTAGCCGGCGTGGCGCGTCTCCATCCCTGGGGAGTCGCGCTCAGGCTCGGCCGCCTCGCGCTTGGGCACGATCAGCTCTGGTTCGCGCTTCACGGCGGGGCTACGAGGCGACGCCGCCTCCGACCGCTCCCGTGTTGGCGTGCAGTTATCTATGGTAATCGTTATTGGAGCTGGCGCTGGGACTGTGGGGAGACCTGGGGAAGGTGACGTGTGGTCAGAACTATCGTATAGTCATTGAAGAATTATGGTAAGTAAAAAAGTAATACGAAAAAATATCGCTTATTGTAACACTAGTATCATCGCATCACATCAAATCTAGTGCAAGCAAATGGTCAAGTCAGAAATCAAGTAACAGTAGTATAGCACTGGGGTAGCCTGACTGACAGAATTCAGGTAGGTATTGGGGCTAACTTTGGAACGGGTCTGATAGATGATAGTAGCGAGCGTTACCAAGTTAGCCTAGCGTGCTGAGACCGCGCAGCAGCCTCTCACACAGCAGCTGTGGAGCTGATGACAGACATGCACTGATAGATGATAGAAGAGTGTTACTTGTGAGTCTAGCGCGCTGAGACCAGGCAGCAGCCTTCCTCGCAGCAGCTGTAAGACAGCCTGACAGCGAGCGGTGAGTGCTCCGATTGGAGCTGACGTCAGACATGCACTGATAGATGATAGTAGAGTGTTACCTGTGAGTCTAGCGCGCTGAGACCGCGCAGCAGCCTTCCTCGCAGCAGCTGTAGGACAGCCTGACAGCGAGCGGTGAGTGCTCCGATTGGAGCTGACGTGGCCACGGCCGTTGCACCCCGGCGTAGGGCACTTCAAGATCGTCTCGTGCAACGCCAATACTGTATACAGAATATATTCGGTTAGATGAAACTGCTAAAGTTGTGAAATCGTAGGTCAAAACCGTGAAAAAACAAAACAGCGGTATCAAGGAACGTTATTGCAAAGTTTGCATTTCCACGAGTTGACCTCAAAAAAAAGAAAAGTTTTGAACAAGTTTTAAAGCAGTTTACAAGGTTGTACTCAAAAGGGCTACTTAAATACGTACTTTAACAAATCTACATTAGGTATATCCAATGATACGTTACTGTGATTAAGAGGTCAATTGAAATTCTTATCAAACTAAAAATGGAACTCATTTTGAAAAAGTAAAAATATGTAAGCAAGAGTGTCAGTGTCAGGCTCTCTTACTAGTGAGTCTATTGACTTGCACTGAAGCGTATAGGTATTGTCTTTATGCTTTTTGTGTTTGACATAAGTATATGTAGGGATTCGCGTATTATATATTGAATTCACACATATACGCTTATATACATATATATACCTATATACGCTTTTTACACAAAGCTATGAATAAGGCCACTTCTGCATTTGGTGGGGCGGAATCGGCAAGCGATATTTTGTACATCACCGAGAGCTTCCTGATGTGGTTCAGATTTCCTCACTTGGATTACGTATATAGCGGGGCGGTATGCATGCAGTAGGTACCTACTGCATTCGTAGCGCCCCGTTTGCGCGCAGTAGAAATCTGTAGGTATACTGGCTTGACTGACAGTTGACACTAAAGGTACCGTATCTTTACCGTATCGACGCCGCACCGCCATCGCCAAAGCGGAAGTGGCTTAGAATGACAAACACTTAAACTGCAATGTAATGTTATGCAAGACTACATAACATACCAATTATTTGGAAGGTCACACAAGTCATATCAATCTTACACTGATCACGGCAAAACAAGTCTCATTTTAGGCTACCCGTGTAAAGTGCAACTCTAATCAAATAAGTAGTTTACTAGTACGTTATTGTTAAACTAAAATATCTACGAAATAGCAAATGATAAACTACCTATAATGCAAAAAGTCAAACATAACATTGAAAATACATTAAGAACCCTCAGAAGAAAACAAAAGGTAAAGAAAATTGAAGAAGCTCTATTTGCCATTAAAATCACATTACTTACTCTCCGGAGTGACTTTATCCTTTCTTGGACATCCTGACAGACTGAGGGAGCAAACAGTTCACAAATCAATATCGTGAAGTTCAAGAGAACACGTTTTAGACCAGTTTATATTTGTTTACGACTCCGCCAACTCTTGCCTCGTTTAGGCATCAACTCTCAAGTTTATCAGTTTACCAAGGTTATAATTGTTACAATGTAAGTCGTGCTCGGAATCATGTAGTACTTTGCTTAGCATGTTGGTGCGTTAATACCAGTATAAAGTTATTATCGTGGTTACCTCGACGACTGAAATACATGATAATCATCGACTCACCTCCGATGGTGTGTGTAGAGACCAGTGACGTGGCCCTGCCCATTGCAGCCGGGTGTGGGACACTTGTTGCCTTCTGCGAACAAATCGACCGGTGCACAAATCAGTATTTCCCTAATCATCAGTGGGGGCGTGGGGATCGATACGGGCAGGCGTGCCAGGGGGGGCGTACCTGCGCGGCGCCGCCTACCCGCTCGCTCCGACCCCACCCCGCACAACACTTAAAAGAAAAAATAAAGAACGCCAGGCGGCTGCGCGGCGGACTCACGATTTTTCTTTCAGGAAAAACAGGGCGGCACGATAAACCCCGCCCACCGCCTGCCTGACCCGTTTTTATTGCGCGTCGCCCTAACGTAAACTCAGCTATCGCCCGACAATACGAGGAAAATATTTAACTGTCTTATATACTATGTCGACGTAGGTGGAGCCCTGTCTCAATGTAACCGTCGCCGTCTAAATTATGAGAGGCATCTTACAAATGAAGGATGATTTGTTGCCAGAGTCTGTTGCGGACTGGCATCTGCTCGGACAGATGAGGATTGTTTTCAATGATAAAACCCATTGTGAGACCTCTTAGTTGGAACTACTATAATTTATACGGTAAGTAACAATATAGGTACTACATTCCATTCACAGAAGGCACATAAATCGTCTAGACAGTTTGGAAAAGATGGTAACAACGTAGAACATCAGGTCGGATCCGCTGCGGGTAACGTTATGAGTTATCGAGCGACCTTGAAACAAAGTTGGGCTAAGTTGATAGCGCGAAGTTCGATGTCATAGTAATGTCGTTAAGGAAGTTTTAGGTGTGTCGCTGGAGGTGGTTGTACCTCTGTTGACCGGCGGGGAGAGCGCGGCGAGCGGCCTGGAGTCGCGTGCTGGCGTGGCGGTGGGAACTGTCCGCGCCTCTTGCAGTGCCGTGGCCGCGCGGGACCCCGCTCCCGCCGGCTGCAGCACTGTGTACTGCTTCCCCTTCACTACCGAGCTCTTGTCATGCTCGTTAGAATATCCCCCGAAGGGCTCGCTGGGAAATGTCGCCCCGTGTAGCCGATGCTTAACCTCCGCGGGCGGCTTGAACGCCGATTGGGTTGAGTACGGCAGCGCTGCCGTCGCTGCCTTGTAAGCGTTGTACAAAGACTGCTTATTGACAGATATTGTCTCACTTTTACGTTTCTGTTTTGACTCACAGTCGTCGTACTTATCGTCGTGCCGGTCTGACATGTCTATCTCGAGTTCATTGGAAGACGAATCGACTAGCTCGTCGAAATTTGGCGCGTCATAGTGTTTGGAATATTTTCCGTGTTTCTCATACTCATCGTCACTTTTGTCACGTTCTGAGCATGCTGTTTTCTTTACTTGCATTTCAATTTCAACTGTACCGTTTCTACTATGATGATCAGTTCTATGGCGCTGCGCAAAGCTCCTCTGTGAGCCATCTGCGCTATCGGAAGACGGGGAGGGGGAAGACGGAAGCATTTTGTGCGATTGTTTCTCTTTGAAGAGGTTTTCGAAGCCGTTAGCGTCGTCGTTTTCGTCGCCGCTGTAGGCTTGGGGTTGTTCTCTGGACCAGCTACCAGAGAGCGATTTGAGGGCTGCCTGCGTGTCTCTGATGAGTGTTTCGTTTTCGTCGTCGTTCCGAGCAGGACCCGGGCGGTAGGCCAGGGCGCGCCGTCGCAGGTCGTCTTCCCGTCGCTCGTCGTCCAGCAACCGCCGGCGGCGCTTGCCAGCCACGTCCTCCTCGTCCATCGAGCCTTCACTGCTGTTGCGCTCTACTCTCCGGTCAACCCTGAACGACTCTACATCCACCCCGAACTCCAGCCTCCGTTTGTTGAGCTGCGCGAGCGACGACTGCGCGCTCAGCGGCGCCGTCCTGCAACAAATGGCTCCGTCAGACTCATCCCCGCGCCACGTGACCCATCCACGTATATCAACATGAATAAAATTCAAATATTGTACTTGCGATTCGATTTTCCATCCACAATCACAATATTTTTACGCGGAAATGATTCTAGGCGTTTCCCATCGACGTTGAAACTTTTTAAGCACTTGATTGTTATGTTTGGTTGCACAAAAATCGTTCCCACGTAAAAACCATTTCACTCAAGAGCTTTCAGACCAAAAATAATTTTACATGGTAGAACAAGAATGTAGGTCGAAAAGTTGGAACTCGAGCATAAAAAGTTAAAAAAAGTTCTTAAATTTTACACAATGTAAGCACAAATTCTTTTGCTATTACAAGTTCGCGTCAGAGACTAGATCAGCCCAAACAATTGTTCCGTGCGACGTCCTTTCTACCGCGACCAACACGAGTTTGAAGTTATTGACCGAGGTTACACTTAATCTCTTAATTTGGTGAAAAACATTTGTACACACAGCATTTTCGTTGCTTAATTATATTCAAAACATGATTAGAATGCGCATAATTAATGGAAAAAAAACTTTTTACAAGGGGTGAAACTTTTAAGGAAAGTTTTTGAGTTCTGTCAAAATACACTTCTTCAACGCGAACGTTTTTTTTCAAGAATTGTAAGTGGCCATGATTTGTTGTTCGTACAAAAAGAAGGATTTTTATATTTGCCCCACGAAGGTCAAATACCTAGATTGGTTTTAATTTTTTTAAAGCCTGGCACACACTATTATGATTATAATTTTGTGTTTTTGACTATTTTGTGAATTTTAAATAAAATACCAAGTTAAACTAAATCGTAAAGTGAATAGTAGGTACCTACCTATTCAATAATGCTTTGTAATTATACTACTAAATCCATTTATGTAACGTTAGAGAATTTCCTATTCATTAAAATTTATTACCAGATTGCATGGTTGCGAATATTTTTTTATTTCATTGCTAAATTGTGATTGACGCTCGTAACCATATAGTTTGTTACATTTAAGCGCATATTTTCTAATCCTTCGACAGAAAATATGCGTCGCACGCGTTGTTATCCCAGAGCTGTGTGTCATAGAACCTGATAGGGGAACCTATTAACGTGTGCTGCTGGCCTTAATTCATTCGTCAGTTATAGGCGCGTTGGTAAACGATTAATCTCAACATATTTTTTTTTTCAAAATAGGTATGGCGAGATGAGCTTGAGGTCTTTCACCAACTGACTGGTGGGCGCCTACTGGGAGGATTTTGTCCAGCAGTGGGACACTTTAGGCTATGAAAAAAAAAAGAAGTTATGACATTTTGGCTCTAGAATGCGGTAAGCGTAACGACTTGGCTACGACTTGGAGCGGCTGCGGCTACGGAGCGCCATACGTGGGAGTGAGAGATCAGAAAGCCGGTTCTCGCTCTCACGTAGGTTTGGCAAACCGCTGCCGCTGCCGCCGCCGCTGGAAGTCGTGGCCGTGCCTTTAGGCCGCGGACTGGACGCCAGCGCCAGCAGTGCGACGAGCGGCAGCCCATACATTGAAATCGCTCGAATGTATAAACTGCCGCTCGTCGCCCCACTGCCCGCTGGCGTCCAGTGCGCGGCCTTAGGCTTCCACATTAAAACTAAGCTACTCCGATATTCTGGAATTGTTGCTCGGATCAAAGTTTAGAATTTTACGAATAATGTTCAGACGGACCCGTAATAGGTAATCATATGTATTAGTTGATCCTTTAAGTAAATTCAAGATGGTTCGATAGTAGTTTGTTAGACACCGCTTTTTGAAAAATAGCAACCCTAGTGTCAATTCTAAACTAAAACAAAACATAATTTATGCCAAGATTAGGCGTTCCGGTCCTGACGTTTATCTTCAAATTAAGGTCTTATTCCGTTTTGTTTGAATCCGGCCTGAGAGTATTTACCATTCAATTCACCAACAGGCCCTTTTGGAGGGTACTAGTACCATTTATTGTTTAGATAGCGCGATTTCCCATGTTTCTTTCTATCTAAAGCGATGGGCAATATTTGCTGTAGGTATGTAAGGTTAATGTCAGTGGCAGCTGAATGTTCTGTTCGCTTCGATTTGAGGAATATTCACAATCTTTCCGAAGTAGTATTAAAAAATACTTAACACATATATTTAATTTACTTTACGACGGCATTTGACGTTAATATTATGACTTTTCCACCACATCTGACCTGAAAGTGGAAATTATTGCCCGCTATGCGTGCGGAAAGGCTTCTTTCCTGGCCCGGGGAGGTCGTAACATTTTGTACTGACCACGAACAGTAATAAAGAAGCCTCAGATCCCATATACATGTCCCAGAGATGAGATGATCCCAAATTATTGCAACAATTATAAACAATGATCGGCACGACCGCGGGATTTCGAGAAGAAATATTAATATGGACATGATTATAATCCCGTGATATAGTTCGCAGAAATAATTCTATTGAGAGGTCAATAAATGTATTTGTAAATAGAAGTCAGAATATTTAATAAACTCAAAAATTGTATAATTTTTAGTTAAAGAAAATATTGATATGCATTGTTTTTTTTTATATTACGTGCACCGTGCATTGTATGAGTTCATAATTATATAGTTTTGTACCTACTTGTTATTTTACTTTGTGATTAATGATTAAATGTACTAACCTATTTTGAAATTCATGTTTTTTTTTATTTATGGTAAAAATCATTAATCTTGTCCACGTTATATACTTAACTGAAATGAGAAAATAATTGTCTTCCTTTACCGACTCGAATTCTGGAATCCCGGGGAATATCCATATTAACATAATGATTCAGGTCCAGTGAATATTAAAATATATAGAACACTAGCTCCTTACAAATTTCTACCCAAACTCGTACCCAAAACCCGGTATGCGCATAGTCAACTGCGGATCCAATCACAGCTACCCAAATTCATTTCAATTACCAAACACAAATGGATGCGATTGGTCAATTTAGGAAAACATTGCTGTGATTAGCCGTCGTGCGTCACGTCGGACGACAGCCATGTGACAGTGACAACGAAAACGGATAATTGTTGAATGGTTACATGCAACAAGAAGCAACTTAGTTAATATGATAACGTTCGCGTGATATGTTTTGTGTAAGGCTGAGTCGCCAGGGAAAATACCAAATTATTTTTTTTTTTTTTATTTACAATATTGTACAAGTAGGCCACACGGTGGGTGAGCAGAGATACGCAAACATTGCTATCTATATTTTTACATATAGATATTTCCAATTACAACATAGGTCTTCGTTTGTTTACAAAAAAAAATCCAGTACCGTGATTAGTAATGATACCTAAATCACAAGTTCCTCTAAATAAAGTTACTTTATTTAACCTTTGTCTGGATGGCCAAGCATCGGAGTTTTTATCGCACATTCAGACGTTAGCGAGCTATGGAGTCAACATTAGCAATAAAATTTACGAATGCTGCGACTGCGAGTTTTTCCATATTTTCTGATGATCAAATATCCACTTGTGAATAATTGACACGTCTGGAATCGTCAGTGAATGACACATGGTACATACTATTCAATTTAATAATGGGTCAGTACATGACGTACATCTTTGAAAGAGGAAATATAACCAAAACATTTATTTGCAATGAATGCAAGATGAAATGTAAAGAACAAAGAACATCCCTTTTTTGGCATGCCATTTCAAATCGTGTCGTTTCAAACGCACTGCTTCATTCCATATTTCGTTTGTAATTGGATGTGTTGAAAATCTAAAAACATTTTTTTTTTCATTTTCATGGACATGAAAATCAAGAAATCACAATCAAGGCATCGACAAAAACTACAAAACATTGATAAGATATTCAATGGTTAAAATAAAAACCAACTTAAACCAGAAAAAAAATAAAATAATTATGTCTGTTGGCATAATACCATCCCTATACAAAATGTGATCATAACAATAAAATCAAAATAATATGTTTATCGCTGTATTACTTTGTGAAAAGTGATTCTATCTTTTTTGTTGTGCTTGTCCGAACGACTCACACACCATTTTACGGCACAACAATGCATATTTATTGAAACCGAACGTTTGGTTTATTTAACAGTTTGACACGGTGGCCATGTTCGAACTGAATGGCTGCCAGGCATCCTTTTTAATGCCTATAAGTGCATCCTTTTTGTGGGGCCACTTTTCGGCGCTAGTTAGACTTCTAGATATTTTCGTTCACTGTTCAGGTCATTGACACCGTGTTGGACGGGTCGTGCCGATCATTGATTATAAAAGTATTATAAAATATAATCAAAATTACTAAAAGATATGGAACTTAAAAAGCTTAAAAAAATGCAGAGGATCCTTACACTTTAATAAAAAATAAATTGTATTACAACTATGCACCTAAACGCAGTATTTCAAGACCAAAATAGCAATTGACTTGATTTTCCATCACAACCATTAACTAGTACAAATAAAAAAAACTGAGACGTCTTACTTCTATGTCAATTAGTATGAGCCGTTTTGGCTGTCGCCACTGAGGTCCCGTCAGTTTCCGTCTTTGACAAATTTTTTTTCTATTTATATCCTTTGATTGTAGTTACACACATACGAACATTTGTCCCTCTCTAAAAACTGGTTCGAATGGTATCGTAAAAACTGTAGGAATCTAGCCTATTAATGAACGAATTGAATAAAAAAAAAGCTTCTATGAACGTTTAAATGAATAAGGGCTTTATAATTGCATTATAGTGCACATTCACTACGAAGTGCTACGCTGTAGCCCGTAGCGACAAAATCTCGTATGTAGAGGAACATCTATGGTCGATGCTGAGCGCAACGTGTGCGTCATGCTTAGCGCAACGTGTGCGTCATGCTTAGGGATGAGATTATTTAAGGTGGCCGACTTTTTAACCCCCGACGGAAAAAGAGGGATGTTATAAGTTTGACGTGTCTATGTGTCTGTGTGTCTGGACTCTAAACGAATATACCGATTTGAATTCGGGTTTTTTCATCTGAAAGCTGACGTGATCGAGATGGTTCTTAGCTACGTTTCAATAAAATCAGTTCAGCCGTTTTTGAGATGTTGAACTTTGAAATGAAAATGTTGGGGGTTTTTCAACTTTTCTAACTTGTAGTTATTATTAACACATTCAGTGCCAAGAAGCTACGTTCGTAGCCGATCCCGTGGTTTTCCTCGTATGTAGCGGAAAGCGCCTACGGCGTAGGCACCCGACAGTTTGGTACCAGGCACTGAATGTGTTAAACTGTCATTGGAATGAAATTTTAGAAGTTTCTGTTTATGTTTTTGGTGATAGGAATAACCTCATGTCAGTCATACTTAGATGGGTACGAGGATATTCCGACAATGTAGGAAATGAAAACGCAGATGAACTTGCAAGGCAGGGCGTAGATACAGCCCTGGGGGCCGATTTTTGACTTTCGAGCGCTCGTAAATTAAATAAAAGTAAATACGATTTTAGTGTCAAAATTGCCGGCACTAACTTTCTACCGATAGAACTGAATACGAGTGGTCAATACCACTCGCTTTTTAATGTTCTATGGCTATTTCAAAAGAGCATTGTAATTTTTTTCAGTTTTCGAGTGAAAGATTCGAGCGCTCGAAAGTCAAAAATCGGTCCCCTGGTCGGGCCGGAATCGTTCGGTGGTATCACAAAACGGAAAGCATATTCTCTGCGAAACAACGCCGAAAAAACAGAGGCAATCGAGCTGTGGAAGTTCACCAAAGGACAAAAAAAGCTAAAGCCCTGATCAAAGGATTCAATAGTAAGCTGTCTAAAGAGCTATTACAACTCAAAAGGCACAAAACCTGCGCAGTGACAAGAATCCTGACAGGACATTGCAAATTGAACAAACACCTGTTTCAAATGGGTATGAAGCAGGACGCAACCTGCAGGTTCTGCCAGGAGACAGAGGAGACAGCAATGCACATTCTCTGCTCCTGCGGACCACTCATGCACAAAAGAAGTACCTACCAAGGGCGGCACATCGTGCACCCAGAAGAGGTACAACATATCACCGCCCAAAGAATCTGGAATTTCCTGGAGGCAACGGGCCTTAACGGTGAAAAAGAAAGGGTTGCCACAATAGATCTCTTGCTGGTCGATAAGGCCCACAGAACAAATAATAATAAACCTTTCTTAGCACCAGAAAAAGTTACACATTTTTCAGCTGCGTCAATTATTTTTGAGAAATATAAACAGTTTCCTTACTTAGGTTTTGGGTTTAGAACGGCTACGACACTTTGCTTGATCCGTCTCATATTACATACAATATCTTCAAAATCCTAGGTAAACTGACACTGGCAATGTTATTGATAGCTGCAGCAGCTATATTTGTCGTTACCAGGGTCAGATATTTAAAATATTTATTGTAATATGAGACGGATCAAGGAGAGTGTCTCATTCGCCGTCCTAAACCGAAAATGTAAGTGAGGAAGATAATTGACGGAGCTGAAAAGTCTGCAACTTTTTTCTGGTGCTAAGGAAGGTTATTCCTAACACCAAAAAAATAATCAAGCACTTCTAAAATGTTCATCCATTCCCCATTGGAATCGTTAGAGTTTTTGAATGGACTACTTTGATGCAATCCGGTCACCTCAAATAATCTCAAATACTGAAAGGGTTAAAGAAAAATCCATTCGCTGACGCAAATGAAGAAGCGGAATTTGCAAGAATAATTCTAGTCTTAGCTAGAACCGTTTTGTGGCGCCACAATACTGAAGACGTTTCTTTTGACTTTCGATGCTGTAAAGAAAAGATGGCCTTTTCTTTACAGCATTGAAAGTCAAAAGAAACAATGTTTTGTTCATTTAAATGGGTTGTTCCACAAACTAAGGAAGTAAATGAGTTTGATTTCGGCCCAACATGTTTGGTGCATGCCAGGTGCTCAATTTAATATATAATCAAGATTTTTAACACAATAATTTTTAGCGCACTTAAACAGTAAAAATATTTGAATATTTTGGATTTATGGTGATTTCAAGAAAATTATGCGGCAGGAAACTGAAAGTTTAACCAGAAAATCGCCCAGAAAAATAAAAGTCAACCGAAATTAAACTATTGACTAGTGTTAGTCGATAATTATCAGTATCCTGGACACAATATTACACAGGATCCTGAGACAAGGTTCATGAGAATTTTAAGCTATATTTAAATAAAACATCATAAATAAAACGTCACTTCAACATATACAAAAATAAGCAACTGTGTTTGTATAAGCAATTTGCGTATCGAACCGCTAAAATTATATATGTATTTTGTAAGTAAAATATGTTTTTAGGATTCTAAGCATTCGACTGAATAATAATTTACTTTCAAAACAAAGTTTTAACCGTCTTCAATTCAGTACTCCGCCAAGCCATATGAACATTTCCAAATTTTTCTTCCAATTTACCACATGAACCGAGAGCAAATGCGTTGATTTTTAGACCAATAAACCAAATCGCTGTATGTGGGCCGATAATATTTGAGGACTTCCGTCAATTCCTCAAGGATCTCAAAATTACCTTTGGTACTTCATTGTTTGCTATTTCAACGGAATCATATCAGAATCTGTGACGTACTTATATAGTTTGAAGTACATCATTGAGAAGTTTCACAAGTCATCTCTGGTCTTCATCATCACTTCCACTTCACCAAATTTATGATTTCCGGGTTACACGAGTTATAATAGAAAATATCGAAATTACTACACGCGTGCCTGATATATTTGAGGAGTTCCCTCAATTCCTCGTGGTTCCCATGATCCAACTGGGGCTTTGTAAACAATGGGACCAATCTGGACTTTCAATTAAAAAAAGAATTGTACGAATCAGTTCATAAATGACGGAGTTCTGAGGTAAAAAACATTTAAAAAAAACATCCGAATTGAGAACCTCTCCGTTTTTTGAAGTCGGTTAAAAAAAGAGGTATTCTTCGTCTTTTACGAAGGTGCTATTAACTTAGCTGACCTACAACGTTCCTCGGCGAATAGGATATTGAATATTCACGTATTTTACATTGACCTGCTGGGACAAATTCTGATAAAGGATTTTATAATGTTTTTGGGGCAAAAAAATAATATGTCTCCAAGCAAGAAAAAACAATACGCTTCTTTATTTCGGTTTAAGTTAAGGCCTCAATGTCACAATAAATTAATCACGTTACACTTTCGATTAGATTTTCGTTGAGGGACACTGCAGGATTCTGATAATTTGGTACTTAGAATAGTACTTTCCTGTAGCAAATAATTCTTAATGTAGACTATCTTCAGTGAGAATCTTGATATTAGCATTTTTTCCAAATAAATTAAATTGTGATCTACCGAAAATTCCATTTACGCAATAATAATCATGCGTGCGCGATGCGCAGCCGCGCTCCGGCGCCTGCGGGACAGCCGCAACAGCCTCCTGGCCGTTATAGCTGACAGGATGGACAGTCAGCTTGTCATACATTGGACCAGAGTACACTCTATAGTCACCACGTACACGTGAGTGTCCTGGTTCTTTTACTTTGAAATAACTAACACTAGCAATTAAGTAGGTAAACCTAGATAATAATTTTAACATGTATGGACCCGTGGTTGTCTGAATTAAACGAATTTTATTTTTATTTATTTTTATAAAAGGACAGTAACAATCAAAAGCGTGTGTAGGTATGGTAATGAACATACATATATCTCTAGAACGAGAACCAAAAATATCTGTACACACCTGACTCATAATAAATAGTTATAGTAGAGTATACCGATAACTTTGACTTTCGTTTCGTACTGAAACTAATGTTGACTGTACAAATGGAACAAATTCTGTTAAGTAGTAAGTAAATAGAGAAGACAACAATACTTAGCTGCTTTAACGAACGAATACTACTTATTTACCCACAAATACTACCTAGTTCCGTTACTTTGGTTAGCGAATAATCAGCCACAAATGCAAAACAACCGTTAATTTTTTTGGTATAAACCGATCATAATATAAAAAACGCTAACGCTTACCTATCTATGCCAATGTATTGTATGTAATGTACCTATAATATGTGAGCTTGAAACATTTACGACTTATGTGCTTCTAAAAACACTCTAGGCACTGTACCTATTTAAACTAATAAATATTCTATCCATGATATTGAACAGAAAGGGATTTCTTCACTTTGATATCTCTGTCAGTCTGCTATTGAACATGAACACAGAGGCATGAAAGCTGGGACATGTCTCCTTCTGACAAATATTTATTGCGCTTTGACACCTAATTGAGATTAGACCGGTTTACTCACGATGTTTTCCTTCACCGAAAAGCCGCTGTTAAATATCAAATGATATTTCGTACATGAGTTTTATGAAAAAACCCAGTGGTTTGAACCCAGGACCTACAGATTGCAAGTCGCGTGCCTTACCACTCGGTTACACTGGCTTCTCCGTCTGACAAATATGGCGGATGGAATACGGGCTCTGAGAATACTCATTACACGACCTAAACATGCTATATCTAAACAAGGCACCGCATATCGACCGGCCCTGGAAGTTGTGCAATATGCCTTGAGATGTAATCGATGGTCCTTGACGAAACGGAAGGGCCTTAGGATGCGTATATACAGACCTACGTACGTACGAGTATACCCGGCTTGGACCGAAGGGGTAGGTATGTGTTTACTTGAGATGAGTTGGCGAATTGCATCAAATAATTCCATTCAAAAAGCAACTCTTACTTCTGTCTTTAAAAAACCGGCCAAGTGCGAGTCAGACTCGCGCACGAAGGGTTCCGTACCATTATCAATAAAAATATAAATCTCAACTGGAACTATCACGGTATCAGTGAGATACAGCCTGGTGACAGACAGACAGATGGACGGACGGACAGCGGAGTCTTAGTAATAGGGTCCCGTTTTACTCTTTGAGTACGGAACCCTAAAAAGTAGGTATTGAACGGATTGAGAAGTCGTGGAAGTTGTGCATAATGCCTTGAGATGTAATCGATGGTCCTTGACGAAACGGAAGGACCCTATGCGTACGTACGTGACGAGTGCTCGGATCGACAGCGTTGCCACGTCGATTAGGATCTCGATACTTATTCTCAATATTATTGCTACGCCGTTCTTTGAATAAATAGGTTTAATGGATCATGTTGTTTTCGTGTTTTCGTAATTAAAATTATTGATCTGTTTAGGATCTGGTGGATGTTGTGCAATATGCCTTGAGAAGTAATCGATGGTCCTTCGCATCAGAAGGACCCCAGTATACCTACGTACGTACGTGGCGAGGGCTCGGACCGACAGGGTTGCCACGTCGATTATGTTCTTCCATATTCTAATGTATTGTAAATTTGTGTCCCATTCTATGAATATGCACGCTGCTTAAGGGGATGCATTGAAAATAATCGCCGTTCTCACTAGATTAAGAAACAAACAAATATGATATGTGAAAATCAGACCTTGTTTCTTAATCTACTTGACTAAGTGTATGATTGTTTATCTTATTTAATCGATACATGATTGCCTAAAATTTTCTCGATTGCAAAAAAAAACCATTCTTGGCGCTTTATTATCCTTTTTTTACTCAGCCTACTTAAACAATACATTATTTGAAGGCAAAATCAAGATACAGTAGTATCTTATCGCATCTAAACTCTCACTTAATGAAATATGGATAAAACTTCACTATGTAAGGTATTTATTGAAATTTGTCCAAAAAAGTCATTCCCGAAGAGTGATGCACCTCTTTTTCTCGAGCGTGGAAGGCATAAGCGTGTCTCTGTCAAGGAGTATAAGGCCAATGATGATTCTTTGAATAAGTAGGTCTGATCCAACCTGTTGTTTCAGTGTTTTAATAGGTAGGTATCTCTTACACAGGGCGTGGTTTACAAGAATCGAGGCATATTCTTAATGCTCTATGCCTTTAGCGCAAAGTAAAGTGCTTGAATAAGATTAAATTTGATATTAGAGTGTTCACTAGCAAACTAGTAGTCCAGATTGTTTGTGTTCCCGCGTCGATCGATTGGGAAGTAGTGGAAGTTGTGCAATATGCGGCGAGACCGAGATGTAATCGATGGGCCTTGACGCACCGGAAGTGCTGGGTATGGTACGTGAGTAGGGTAAAGGAAGCGCCTTGGACTGCCAATAGGGTTGTCACACGAGGTTATCTATTATTTAAACTTTATTACACAGTAACAAGTTACAAATACAAAACGAGAACTTAATGCCATTATGCATTCTCTACTAGTCACCTTTAGGCCAAACAGGAAATAATCATAGCTGGAATTATTTGCTTTTTTGGAAAGAGCTTGTTTATGCAGATTAATATAATCAATTTACTATCTTAAGGAAGTGGCCATTGTAAAAGATAATTAGTAAATAACACAGGTAATCATTATTATTAGGCGCCACAGTAGTTCATAACGTAGTAGTCACTGTTTAGGAAACGTAGGTCCTGATCCTGAGTTCAAATTTTCGTAACGATAAATGCTTGAGTGAGGAGTAGGTTACTTCGAAAAATTATTCGATGTTTCCTCTTTTATGTGTAAAGGTAAGGTAAGGCAATAAAAAATTACAATAAGCTTCCTAGATTTGGATAAACTCCCTAAAGCAAGATCATTTTCTTAACCATTATATTAATTAGTAAAAAAAATATTATACGGACTGATAATGTTTTGGTTAAAGGTGTAAATAAATATTGTTATTTCTAGGTACCTCGCACATTTATTTACTAAGAGTATCTACATATGCTTGTTTGCATATTACTTGAATGCATTGTAACTTTTACATAACAAAGGCAAAAGATTAAGAAGAGAGAGGATACTATCAAAAGAGAAATCAGGAGTTGTAATGTACAGTCAGCAAAGTAAACTCAACGCCAGTTGAAAACAAAAAAAATGTAAACAAATATGGCTGACTATCAATTGCATTTGTTGTCCCGTGTCTAAATCGAATCGATAACAAAATAACACTGTCCATGTTCCATCACTACCAATTGAAGTTTTTTCATAGATTCAGAGAGATCAATGGGGTGTAGACTCAAAATTTATTATTACTTCAAAAGAAAGGCAAATAAATATGTCTAATGACGAAAATCCCATTCGAATATCTCAAAAAATTACGAAGCTGCAACCGTTTCAATGTTGCCTGTGAGAGAAAAAGCTACGGGATCGTGACGTCACGATCGTCTAGCGTCATAGTAAATGACAACCGTTTCATATGAAGGTGCGTTTTGCGGAAAAGGGACAGGACATACCCCTTCTTAAAACTTTGGACGCTTATAACTCTGTCATTATTTAACCTCTTGCGTTGCTTTTTTCTCAATTTGACTACATTTTTAATCCTTTTTCGAAAAAATGCAACATTATTGATTATTTTATTTAGTGTCTACACCCATATTGATAGTCAGCCATATTTGTTTACATTTTTTTCGTTTTGAACTGGCGTGGAGTTTAGTTAGTTACGCACGTCTGCATACAAGTTTCAATACGGAGTTGCGTACCTAACTACGCTGATATTTATTTATTTATTTATAAATACCTTATAAAGGTTCCAGCAGAAATCAACGTTCGGTTTGAAAACAAAATGACGATAAAACGTATGTTCTGGTGATATTTTATTGCGCAAGTTTGGAATGGAAATATTTTATTACGTAACCTTTGAACCTTTTTTATTGTTACAATTTGTATGGCACAATACAATAAATATCTCATTCTTGATGTAAGCCTGTTAGAGTGGAACAAAATTATAGGAAGTGGATTGGATAGGAATTAAATTGTACCTGGTATGGCATTTTTCGTGGAACGTTAGGTATTATGAAAGCAAGCCTAAATAGAAGAATGTGTACACATATTTAATTAAAAATAATATCAAGTGTCAGTTATTTATTTCCAAAAAAAAATCACATGAACGTTAGATTAGATTTCATTTTTATAAGTTAAAATATCATGAATTCACAAAAAGATCGTCAGAGTGTATAAGAATAATAATAATATAAATAGTCAAATCAAAATACAGTGCAAAATGAAAACAAACAAAACAATCATAATATTAAAATGGTACAATGTCAAGGAAATAAAATGTGTTTCAATGTCAAATTATTAAAAAAAATATTAAAAAATTTAATGGGTATACATACAAAATATACATATAATAATTAAGTGTAGATTTATATTATTTCTTAACGGATCACGCTCGATCTCCAAAAGTGCATGATCATGATCAACAATTATGTTAAAAAAGTTTGTTACCTCTTATGTAACGTCTTTGGCCAATCTATGGACTACGAATATACCTATAACTTCTCTCCTGCTTTACTCGCACTATGCGAGAGAGAAAGGGTAGATTTTCTTTTTTCGCACGGTAATAGCTTTTTAAATATTCGTGTATATTCTCCAATGGCCACCTAGTTTTGTATTTCCAGGTGTTGAGGCAACCCTACACGAACGAGCCTTCGGTTGTGTTGGCGTAGGGTAATTAGATAAACCCTGAGGGCGGTGTAACCGGTTTAAACTAGTGCAGCCTATCAGCGGGTGGCGAGTGCGGGTTATCTTGGCCTGCGTTAATTGTAATGCCCCCAGATTACGCCAGATAGGGATTACTATGAGGCTGCGGATATTGTCTTAGGAGGTTAGTTATAGGTATATATACCTGCTTATGAGGCTATAAAGCAAAGCGTATTAGGCCAAAGCTTACTGCCGATGGACAGTTTAGTTAGTTTTGAAGAGTCATACAAAGTCATACATAAACTGCCTACATCGCGAATTAACTTATACGAAGAACGATATATTTAAAGTAATCATTCATAAAAAAGAAAACCTTAGGAGGCTTAGAGATTAATAGTGTAAGAGAGAATTAAAAAAGATTTACAGTGAAGTAGTACGTGTTCTAAAAGACGTGTTTAATCGAGCTGTCTTAACAGTGGGTAGGCAGGTACTACATAAGTATACTAACTAGATTCACGAGCTCCTGCACAATCTCAGTGCACAATTAAAGCTACACGACATAATTCCTCGGAAAATGAAAGGTAAGCCATAAGATCTGAGACCCTTTCCGCCCCGGGCAATAACAAACACGCGCTGCCCCCCTCAGAAATCGCGGCTTCAAATTCAAATTGCACCTTAGAATTCTTAATTATTGAAATCATAAATCAAAACGTGCCGTCTGCGCGGGCGACCATAAAATTGGAGGGGGTTTCGAGTGTGGTAGGATTAAGACATTATCACTTTTCTTTTGAGGCGCCGTCGGGTTGGGTCGGGTGCTCCCGGGCTTCTCCAGTTGTAAATCAGCGGGTAAATCCCGTGGATTAGATTCATAGAGTTGCCGCGGCCTGAGGATCGCGAGCGCGCGATAATGGCGTCGTGTGCTTGCGTGATTCTGCTTTTAAATCGACTCGGGGGAAAGATAAATGCTCTTCCAATTTGGGACGAATTGAGTTTCCCGTTTAAATGGCTTTAGCGGCTGAAGTTTATAGCGCAGTGGAACTGCCTGATAACTGGACATAATCTACCTTGCTGAGATGTTGTGTAAAGTTTTGGCGTTCTTAGCCCACTTGAGCCCGACAAGTCCGTGCCAAAAGCTGCTTTTGCGATAAAGTGAATTTGTTGCTTGACTATACATAATGAAAGTATGTACCTACCTTTCCTTTACCTAGAAGACTTGACGCGTTCAAAGTTTATTGAAATGGAGTTAGACCGTGCCAAGTATGCTCATCGTGAATTACCTACCAACTTTACAAAAGTCGGGGTAATGTATGCCAACATTTTAAAACGCGATGATCTATCTGTTTACACTGCCGAGCATGAGAAAAAACTTATTTTAATGATTTATACTTATAATGTACTGTGGATAGAATATCAATATGTATAATGGTCTAATTCTATAATATTCATATAACATAACAATCAAAACATATAAGAGTCAGTCTAACTACTGACAGTATAAGTGTTTGTTTACTATTTCTGACAAGAAACGATGAACATAACTCATTATCATCCTAGCGTTATTCCCGGTTGTGCCCTAAAGGCGCCCGGGGTCCGCTTTGACACCTAATCCCAAGATTTGGCATAGGCACTAGTTTGATCAGCATAACTACCTACTATAAATTAATATTTTTTGCGGGCCCATACTTTAACATCCCCTGGAATGCCACTTTCACGTAACTTTGTTTACATTTTTTCAGTACGAATGTAAATCAAAGTTTAGCAATGTTGCCCCCGTAGTAGTATCTATTCTTGGTTATGGAGTTTTGGATTGGCATCACTAGATTCATATGTAATCAATGAAATCATGTTGATTCTTATAGTAGTTTATGCAATCGTTATATAACGGATGCTTTTTAAGTCGAGTACCACGTTTAGGCCACGAAGCTTGCTGAGTGGCCTAATTAAGGTACGAGACTTAAAAAGCTAATTATATAACTATTGTATACAATACTTTTTCTACGAGTCAACGGAAATAATAATGTATTAAACAAACTTGGTATCTATTGAAAATCGCCCTGCTGAAATGAAGCGCAGCAGCTTAGTAATTTTGCGCGTTGATGTCTTCACAGTTATCTTATACAGCTCCTGGATTCATAAGATGACTGCTGGCGGTTATCTTATGAAACCATACGAGCTCCGTCACCAGCTGGTAGAGCTCCAGGATTAAAAAGTATGTGATATTAGTTTCGTGTACGAAATCTTAATTCAAAGATTAAAGTCGACGAGTAGAAAAAAAATATTTCATTTCGACGAGTTGTGACAAAACGCTCCGTTCAAAGTGATTTTTTACAAAAAAGGTGAAATTTTTTCAGTATAATTTCACCTGCAATATGTGTGAGTGGTGTGGTAGTATATAATATTAGTGCGAAGTTACTTTGAGCAAACAGTTTTGGTTTTATATACTATGACGGTAGCAAACAAGCACACGGTCTGCCTGGTGGACACCGATGCCTATGAACGCTTACGATTCTAGAATAATCACAAGCGCGTTTCCAACCCTTTATTGATTTGAGGATTGAAACATTTATTAAAAACTGGTAATAAACATGTAGTGTGACAGGCCACGCAAATTACATTATTAGTTTACTATGAAACTGTGTAATAGGCTAGTGTTCAAATTACATTATTAGTTTACTATGAAACTGTGTAATAGGCTAGTGTTCAAATTACATTATTAGTTTACTATGAAACTGTGTAATAGGCTAGTGTTCAAATTACATTATTAGTTTACTATGAAACTGTGTAATAGGCTAGTGTTCAAATTACATTATTAGTTTACTATGAAACTGTGTAATAGGCTAGTGTTCAAATTACATTATTAGTTTACTATGAAACTGTGTAATAGGCTAGTGTTCAAATTACATTATTAGTTTACTATGAAACTGTGTAATAGGCTAGTGTTCAAATTACATTATTAGTTTACTATGAAACTGTGTAATAGGCTAGTGTTCAAATTACATTATTAGTTTACTATGAAACTGTGTAATAGGCTAGTGTTCAAATTACATTATTAGTTTACTATGAAACTGTGTAATAGGCTAGTGTTCAAATTACATTATTAGTTTACTATGAAACTGTGTAATAGGCTAGTGTTCAAATTACATTATTAGTTTACTATGAAACTGTGTAATAGGCTAGTGTTCAAATTACATTATTAGTTTACTATGAAACTGTGTAATAGGCTAGTGTTCAAATTACATTATTAGTTTACTATGAAACTGTGTAATAGGCTAGTGTTAAAATTACATTATTAGTTTACTATGAAACTGTGTAATAGGCTAGTGTTCAAATTACATTATTAGTTTACTATGAAACTGTGTAATAGGCTAGTGTTCAAATTACATTATTAGTTTACTATGAAACTGTGTAATAGGCTAGTGTTCAAATTACATTATTAGTTTACTATGAAACTGTGTAATAGGCTAGTGTTCAAATTACATTATTAGTTTACTATGAAACTGTGTAATAGGCTAGTGTTCAAATTACATTATTAGTTTACTATGAAACTGTGTAATAGGCTAGTGTTCAAATTACATTATTAGTTTACTATGAAACTGTGTAATAGGCTAGTGTTCAAATTACATTATTAGTTTACTATGAAACTGTGTAATAGGCTAGTGTTAAAAATTTTTACGATGTCATTCGAGCCAGTTTTTGGAGAGGAACAAATGTTTGTATGGGCTACAATTTTATTAAAGAACGTAGGTAAATACCCAAAAAAATTAGTCAAAGGCGGACCTCGCTGGCGGCAGGTGAATTGCTTCATACTAATTGATATTCTGTGACGTCACAGTTTAATATTGGTACTAATCGTTGTATGGAAAATCAAGTAAATTGCTGTTTCGGTCTCGAAATACTGCGTTTATGTCCATAAATAATTGTCCCACAATTTTGTTTCTATGAAAGCGTAAGGATTCTATTGGTAGCTTTAAATTTACTCTCGGACTGTAAAAAAAATTCATATTTTTTCAAAACTTTTAAAGTCCATATCATTTTATGATTTTAATTATATTTCGTAATATATACCTTATAACAATAATTAGATACGGTAGCCTAGTGGTTCAGGCATGCGGCTGTCAAGCGGCGGTCGTGGGTTCGAATCTCGGCTCGTACCAACAGGTTTTTCGGAACTTATGTACGGAGTATTTACCGTTAGCTTTTCGGTAAAGGAAAACATCGTGAGGAAACCGGTCTAATCCCCAATACGGTCTAGTTTTCCCTCTGGGTGGAAGGTCAGATGGCAGTCGCTTTCGTAAAACTAATGCCTATGCCAAATCTTGGGAGTAGGTGTCAAAGTGGACCCCAGGCTCCTTTAGGGGCACAACCGGGAATAACGCTAGGAGGATACCTTATAACAATAATTTGATGGTTTACTATCCATTTAGCAATACTAGGTTATAAATTTTAACATACCTATGGAAACTACCCTATTGGATTCGTTGTGACCGAATGCAAGTCGATACTCGTAGAGTAAGGTCCGTATGCTTATTTGCCACCTTCGTAGTATAAAAAAGGGAAGGTACTGCGTTTAGTTCTAACAATTATACAATAGTAGTTTATGTGACTGTACATAATGAGGGGCATCGAACACGAGTGTGGGTTTATGAAAAGAGCTGAAGGCGACGATAAATTAAGTATAATAACACTGGCACAGATAAAACGCTGATGTTACGTTACTGGTTGCAATTATGGTGGTCGTTATATATGGTTTCCGAACACATTGTAGAGAATTCATAATATGTGGGTAGATAATAGTAGTTTATGTGACTGTACATAATAACACCACACGAGTGTCTTAATGCCTAATTATGTACAGTTACATACACTACTTTATCTATCCACATATCATAAGCCTCCATGATGCATTTAGGAGCCGCATATTATGACCGGCATCGCGGCGTTGTTTTCTGGCAGCTGTCATAGTTTTTTCTTAATTCAGAGTCAAACTAGAGTCGGATTCAACTATCATATCGTTCGATATCTTACTTACGTGCGACATTTGTCAAATTTGTATGCAAATTGACAATTCATTTCGAACTAAACGTCATCTCGATTGATATTAGAATAGAGGTCAAATCAAATTTCTTTAATTTCAGAAATGTTCGAAATTTGAATGATATAATATTATCGAAATCGATGTTATTATTTAGCAATAATAACATTTTCACAGATAAGAAATTTGTTCTAACAAAACAGTCTATTTTTATGGTGGTCATAATGTCCGGTTCTTGAACGCATCATGGAGGGTTTATGATATTTGGATAGATAAAAGTATTTCAAAAATAAGCCTTTAGTTTTATACAATAATAATACCATTGTTTACGGACAAGCGAGGCAATCAACGTAATTCGAGTTTCACTGTATAGGCCCCTCAGAATCAAACCACAACTAACAAGCATAAGTTGTCGCCTATTATAAGCAACTAGCGACCCGCCCCGGCTTTGGACGGGTTTATATATATATAATACATGCATGTATTATACGTATAAACCTTTCTCTTCAATCACTCTATCTATTAAAAAATACGCATCAATATCCGTTGCGTAGTTTTAAAGATCTATGCATACATAGGGACAGACAGACATACAGCGGGAAGCGACTTTGTTTTATACTATGTATTGATTATCCAAAATTTCACTACTAAAACTCAAAATAACTGAAATAATGTGATCAACGTAATTTATTTTGATAATTTAAGTAATATAAAGAAAAAAATAACAGAAAGCAACCGTAAACCGTTTTTAAAAATTCCGAAACCCCGTTTGAAACTTTTGTTGAAATCATCCGTTAACTATAACCGGTTTCTTCAGTTTAGGTTGAAACCGGTTTGCATTCCCTAGTCCTAAACTTAAGCATATGGCAATATGGCTAGGAGTGTTTATTTATAGGCGTGAGGCGTGAGCGCCACACGGGCCCGATAGCACGAGCCACGATTTTAACATTGGTTTTTTCAAACCCTGTCGAATCAATGCTAACAGAACGATGCGAGGACAACGAAAATAAACCTTCATTAAACACATTTTTCCATTCAGCAGTACCTAGCGTCTAATTAAACATTGCAAATTAATGATATTAAAAATTGAACAATAATATATTTTTTGCTTTAATTTGTAATTTAGTTTCAGTGCCTAGAATATGACATCTGTGTTAATTCCAAGTATCGGTTGGGTTTATTTGGTCGCCAGTAGTAAATCATAAAAATAAATAATAAGTCCAATAACCTTTTTATTATTAAAACAGTTGAACACTCTTGTCATTCATAAAAAATATTATAGACATAGAATAATAATATGCTCTTTCTGAAACGTTTAATACATTATTTCAATCTATGGGACCAGGGGCAACGGACTAAGGGGTAAAATAGCAACAAAGCAGTATCTTCCCTGCAGTCGACATTTTTGTTTATTTCTGGCGCATTAGGTTAGTTTTGTCTATAACCAAACATAATAATGTTATTTATTTCCTTTAATTACCTATTACAGCTTATGTAAAAACATTTACTATAATACCTCATTCAATATAACATTCAGATTTTTACGCACAAATTCGTTTATCTAGGATATCAAAGGGAAACATTGTAGGTACAGTCGCCACCACATACATCTGAGCAAACAAGCACGTCACAAACATCGGAACACACCTCTATTTACAAGGCATTAGGGTGCATGTGCCGATATTTTTGAACACCTATAGTGTATACTGATGTATGTGATGGCGACTGTACTATACCATATTTATTCTAGCAAGATTAGAATGATAGATGTCACTTCATGATAGCAGTCTTTGGGCGACCGAGCTCCGCTCGGATGAAAATGGAAAAAATGCGGGGAAAACGAATTTTCCCGGACATGAAACCTATCTAAATCGATTTCTCGCCTCCTCAACCACCTACATTCTAAATTTCATTGGAAGTTAGGTGTCATTCATGGAATGTAGGTGACATTCCAAATTTCATCGAAATCGTTAGAACCGTTTCCGAGAACGTGATTGCAAATATATATATTTACATACATACATATATATATAAACAAATATTGCTCGTTTAATAGTATAGGATGTTACTTTGTAAGGCGGTGAGCGAAATTCATAATTTTCCAAGAGACAAATATTGCTTGTAATAATTAAATCACGTCTAATATGCGGATTTTATATAGATATGATCTCAAATCAGTTAGTAAAAGGTTTAGCTAAATCTTTTATTAAAGTAAATACTTATATTCTTGTAAGTGAACGTGATTACAACTTTGTTTCAATTACTCTCCGGATTGCTAGTGATGAGGGTTATCGATTAAGAACGAACGATGAAATATTGTGTAACAAAATAAGGAATTGCAATATAAATACCAGTTTTTCATAACTGTAATAGCTGATAAATTGTATTAGTGGCAACACACATAGTACCTCCATGCCGTGCCACCATTTTGTATTTCGATGTCACCGCTTGTCAAATAACAATAATAAGCACGCAGTCAGTCAGTACGAGTCCAACGCCTTGTATGCGCAACGTGTTTTCGTTTGAGTTCATAGTTTTGTTTCATCTACTGATTTTATTAATTTTGTTTGTTAAGTATTTGAACTGTTTTATTTTGTTAATCTGTTCTCTGTTACAACTGATATGGCGCGCGGATTAAGCAATAATAGCGTTTCGGTCAACGAATTAAGCCCTTTGACGCGCGCCATATCAGTTGGGTACTACTGTACGTTTTTGTGATCCCGAAAAGAACGAAAAAAAACCATGCCAGCCGTGCATAACCAGGGCCGTGAATGTATCGTTCACCTGAGCGATTATTTCAATACCGTTACATTTCCCAACAATATTATACCGTCGATACTTTTAGCACTAGGTATACACCACATTCGAATAGTATCGATAGTTTGCATAACAGTGGTAGCACCTCTAGTTACGTCAGTTTGGCATCTATCATTCTAATCTTGCTAGAACAAATATGGTATAATTTTACTTCTTTCGATCATTAAGTGCTTTTCAAACATAATAACACTGATAAATAAATAAATATTACGGGACAATCTTACACAAATCAACCTAGGCCCACGGTAAGCTCAATAAGGCTTGTGTTGTGGGTACTAGGCGACGATATATATAATAGATAAATACATATAGATACTTATATACATATATAACATCCATAACTCAGGAATAAATTTTCGTGATAAACACAAATAAATGCCCTGGCCGGGATTCGAACCCGGGACCTCCAGCTTCGTAGGCAGAGTCACTACCCACTGGGCTACGGAGGCCGTTAAAACTAATGTCTCTGTGTTTCAAAATGGTTTTCATTGAAATCACATGACGATTAACGCACGGTTTTTCAAATGTTATATGGAATAGGGTAGGTATAGTGATTTGATATGTGAGTACTGTGAGTATGTATGGGTTTTATAAAGTTGAGAGATAACTGTTATAGTAGAGGGGGTGAAATAAAATCACACATCATGTGGCATACAGGGTGGGTTAAATAAATAGGTCAGTGTGAGGAAGTAAGAAGATATCAAACAATAGGGAACATTACGCAAAACTCTTCGTAGGTGGCGACACTAGTAGCGTTGACATTGTATCTCGTTCCCACTTGCGGTATTGTCTATGCAAGCATGCTTGTCACTCATTTGACAATCAATTGTGCATGTGTGTGTGAATCCTATATTCCTATACTGGTTTACTATTAGTGGTAGTGCTGCCTCTGGTGGCAGAACATTGCAGTAATGTTCCCTATTCAATTCAATTCTAGTTGGTAGTGACACTGCCTACGAAGCCGAAGGTCCCGGGTTAAAATCCCGGTAAGGGCATTTATTTGTGTGTTTAGCACGAATATTTGTTCTGGAGTCATGGATGTGTTAGTATAAGTAAGTATTTATGTATCTATATAAGTAAGTATGTATATCGTCATCTAGTACCCATAGTACAAGCTTTGCTTAGTTTGGGACTAGGTTGATTTGTGTAAGACTATTTTAAAAAATCGTGTTCATTTTCGTTGAAAGAAACTGCATTCATACATTATGATAAAACGTTGTTAATCTGTTGATATAGCAATTTTTCGGTTTGAACTCTGCAGCTACTTTTAATGAGTTCTTAAATAATAACAATTATATATGCAACGTGGAATTCTTGGTAGAGAAAACAATAATCCTTAGCAATCGTAACAACCTAAACTATAAATTCTATAACGATGAGACAACTATTTAAAAGCATTCTATGTATGTAAGGATTTTATGGAGATCTTTTTAATAACTCTAAACTATATTTCCTTAAAATAATCTCTCTTTAATATTTTTAAATGTTTCTGTACTGACTGATTGGGATTACTCAACTGTATAATAATAAATATAATAAAAAAGGAACACCACGCTGCGCTCCAAAACCCAAATAGAAGATGTAGCTCGGAAGGCAGCCAAGTTAAAGTGGGACTGGGCTGGTCACGTCTACCGCATGCCGAATGAGCTGTGGGCCAAAGGGACCACGGAGTGGAAGCCCCAACACTCAAAACGGAGACGCGGTAGACCTCGTTGGCGATGGCGGGATAACTTGGACTCCTTTTTAAAAGACTGGCCAGTTATTGCTCAAGACCGCGATGAATGGAAGGGGAGAGGGGAGGCCTTTGCTCAGCAGTGGGACATAACGGGCTCGATATAATAATAATAATAATAATAAATACATATTATTATTTCAGTATAATTTAAGGCTGATTAAATAATTTCTATGTAACAGATCCTACGCGTACCAGAATGTGGACTTCTTACCCAAAAACGTACCAAAGTATCCCTTCCCCTGTAACCGACGTGCATGGAATAACAGTCAAAAATAACCCTGTGCCATAGTCTATATGTATACATTGTAATTAACATATTATTATTGCTTTTACGTAATATTTTATATTAAGGTAAAATTACAATTAAAATTAAACGGGATAAACTAACCGAATAAATCCTTTCAATTCATTCAGCTGGTTTGTTATTCGTTTATTTGGGCATGGAGGTGACCGTGCGAATACGATTTTAACTATTGTGAGGTGTTCTTTATCCATGAATATTAACAGTAATAGTGCAGGGAAAGCCGCGTGAATAAGTAACACGCAATACCTACGTGTCCAGGCACGAGAGGGTCCGGCGCAACCCTCGCTGGGCCCGTGCTAGGGTTGCCAACTTTCATTCCGTTACGTTATGATTTGGAAAAAGGTATTTTTTGAATGCATCAATTTTGGACTACCTCGTTCTTATATGCCTAATTCAAACACAAAAAAATAAAAAGCCTTTAAGGAAAATTTAAAAACAAAAACAAAAAAGTCGATTTCCAGCTCTCACACCAAGATAAACATAAATTAAATGTTGGATGAAAATGCAAAATAAGAGTAAAATTACAAGATAACAACCCAGCAAGATCATTGTGATTTTTGCGTCCTGTCGACGTAAGTTAAGGAATTTTGAGTGACTAGTGTCTTTAATTTTTTACTACTAGCAAAGGTTAAACGCTCTTTATTAATGAAAAAATTATGAAGTACATACATTGTCCCAAAAGTCAACGTCAAGCCGCAAACAGGCCCAAGTCTTAGGTAACAGTTATAAAAAAATTAAAAACAATCCCAGTCGTGTTAAAAACATTTTTTTTTATTACTCCATGGAAATTGAACTTTGAATTTCCTATGCCGTATTACACAATTAACAATATGCACCTCACACTCCTTTAAATAAACTCAAGTTCTTCGTAAATAATCTACCACATGTTATACAATTTTTTTTATTCCGAATAAATACGAAAACGAATAATTATTGCCAAATTAGTGTAATTGTAATATTTTTTTTCAGTACAGTCAGTTTAAGTTAGGTAGTCTAACCATTTTTGACTATATGTTTTAACTTTAGTATTTAATCGAACGAGGGAGCGATGCGAACGAAGTTATATGCTTCAGCTTGAGCCGAAAATCGTTCGTATGTCCGGTGGTTCGTCTGTTCTCCTCTACAGGTCGCATTCTCAACCGATTCTCGTGAATTTTTGTGAGCAGGTTCGATAATTATATAGTTTTTTTATGTCGAGACACTTTTTCAAAATTCGAAGAAAAAAATGAAAAATTACTGACTCGCGTGTTCTACAGCTCACAAAGCCGCTAGTTTAGTTAATGTTAATTATAATTCTGCATATAATTTTGAAAATAGATGAATTATTTATATACGGTTTATTCACGGTTACATACCAATAAAACTATACCAATAAGACTTTTGTAGCCTCAGTACCTACGTTAAACATTCCATGGTGTCCATTTTTTATTGCCATTTTTAATTCCATTAACGGCCTCCGTAGCCCAGTGGGTAGTGACTCTGCCTACGAAGCTGGAGGTCCCGGGTTCGAATCCCGGTCAGGGCATTTATTTGTGTATTTATCACGAATATTTGTTCCTGAGTTATGGATGTTATGTATATAAGTATCTGTATGTATGTCTCTATTATATATATCATCGCCTAGTACCCACAACACAAGCCTTACTGAGCTTACCGTGGGCCTTGGTTGATTTGTGTAAGATTGTCCCGTAATATTTATTTATATTTATTTATTGCCTACTTTTTTAAATATTGGGTTTCTTTATATATATATTTTTAAAACTGTTGTGACTTCATATCACGCTTTTTCGGCTTCACGTTAAGTTTTGGGACACGTTAGTTAGTTATAAATATTTTTTATGCTAAAGATATATAAAATTAACGAATTTAATGCACGGTGAAAATAATCGGTACTTCATCTATGTAAGTGACTTCATTTTCAAAAAAAAAGCACTTTAATATTTAACATATATTTTTTAAATGATTTTAACACATTTTAGGTGCATTGACAAAATTAAGTAAATAATGCTTTAACTTATGCCTTTCATTGCATATTTTAACTTATTCACAAACAGGAACTGAAAAATCCTTAAACTGATACAAATTTAAAATTCGGTCACGTCGACAACCCTACCAGAGAGCGTGGGCAGGGCGTTTCGCGAGGGTGCAGTACCGCGACCATTACCCCACTTATTTGAACGCGGAACTACTGCATATCGATTCTACAGCCACTCACATGTTGCGTACCCCTTTGTTGCGAATAATCGATACGTTTGTTGAAACAAGTGTTTGTTTTTGGGAACCTTGTACGAGTAGGTACATAACCAGAGGCCCAATTCTGAAACACGTTGATGAATTGAAATGATTTAGAAATCGACTTGGATTGCGTGGATATAAAAGCAACATGTTTGTATTGAGATTGCACTGAAATGATTTTAAAATATTATAATTAATTAATTGACCCAGAATTTCTTGAAAGTGGATTAATTTTGTAGTTAAGTATTAATGTGTTTGTTTCTGGGTGAATCAACTTTTTAGTGTCCTGCCCTTTTCTACTATTTGCTGTTTAAAAGGAGATTACAAGGAAATACGATGTCTGCATTCCTTACGCAATTAATTATAGCGTGTAAATACATGTCAACTTTCTTAAAAAATATTAATTTGCCCTTAATTTCACCGGATGTCCAGCGGACGTTAACTAAATGTCCCCCGATTAGTATGAAAAATAGTGGTTTGTCACCTGGATAATCATGTTTTCTGCTAGAATACGTTTTTTTGCGAGGTGCAACATATATGTTCAGATAGACTGTTTATCTGGATATATGAACTTATACATTTTATCAGCATACACATGTTGTGGTAACTGATAATGAAGAAAAAACAAAGGGATATTCAAAAGTTGATTGATCCTTCTTATCCTGTAGGTAGGTAGGATGGTGCATAAATATAACCAAAAGAAGAAATCGAGGTATTAGGTATAAACAGATAATTGTTATTGACCTTAATTCGATTGAAGTTATGGAAATGTTTGGCAATTGTTCAAGTTTTTTAATAATTGAGTAAATCATTAGGAAAATGATGTGCCGCACATCACAATAATGACATTATTAATTAAAACTAAATTAATTCATTTATATCGGCGTTTAGGATGTTTTACAATATCTTAATTTTTTTAAATGTTTATTAATTTAATTAGTTGAAGTCAGTAACGTACGTACGTTGTCAAACCCTAATATTGACGACAACAATAATCTCAAAACAAATGATCATTAGCAATAGAACTCTTAACTTTTATACTTTACTCAGGTAAAGTACGAACTTTTCGCTCCATACGCCCCAAAACGGGGGATACGATATTACCTCCCATTAAAGCATTAGCCTAACGTAAGTGTAAAATATACCACAATTAAGCTCACAGCCGATCAGATAGCAGCGGGTTCACTCGAAACAATTTTCCCGTTATCAAGATGGGCACGCTCGAGCACTCCCACACCTGACGCCGGGGTTGAGCTAGCTGTTTGATGTTTATATCAATTTAGTCGCACATTTCTGAGAATTGAGGAGATTTAATTCTTTGGAGTTTTGTACCTTCAATTGAAATAAGTTGCTGATGAAGGTGAAATTTGAATCGGACACTTGACGGCGGCTGTCATGTGTTTTTGGTATTTGTATCTTTAGTGGGCCGACTACTTTTGGTGGAATTTAGAAAATCTTTTATTTATCTATAATGTCATCGTAAATGATTTTTTTTATAGTTTATTTTATAACAATAATATGATATTATCCCACAAGAGCCTAGCTCTAGTAAGAGAAGAAGAAGAAGAAACTGATATTATAATAAAGGTTGTAAGTGTAAAAATATGGTTATATCGGAGTGTAAATATCATCGGCAAAAAATGTGACGAAAACAACACGTTGATGTGTATGAAGCGAACGAAGTTCTCTGTTTCAGCTTAGCGAAAGTGCTTTCGTATGTCCGGCTGCCCAGCTGTTGACCTTCACAGCTCGCATTTCTCAAACGATTCTAGTAAAGTTTTGAGCGCAGGTTCAATAAACAATATACCTAGTTTTTTATTGTCGATTTAGTTTTAACCTCCTGGGGCCCAGACTACGATGTTGTGTCATTGAATTAGGAACTTTTTGACATTTAGTAAAAGTTCAAACTTGATTTTGAAATTTGTACAAAATTTTGTACGCGGGGTCTTAGGAGGTTAAGAAAAAAAAAAAAATACGGGCTCTCGAGTTCTTCAGCTAACACAGTCACTAGTATAACATTTATACAGTACATTTTTAGCAACTATATAAATGAGGTATCTATTGGTACGTAGTAAAAAAGTTCATTATGATACCTAAGTATTTAATTAATCAATACCTTAAATATTACCTAGATTAAGAAGAAATGCACTGTTAGCTAACACCGTTAACAACAAGTTGAATTTCTTTTTCTTCCTACCTATTCTAATTAGTTTTGTAGATTTACATGACAATAAAAGTTGTCTATTTAATAAACATTTAAGCAGCGCAATAAAAGTAGCAAAAAAGTGACTTTTTCTAAAACTGTTCAATATTATTTTTGACAAATAATTTTACTAGGTACCTACGTTAAAATACAAGTAAATTCTGGGCGCAGTTTAGAAAGAAGTTATGTAGATATACTATTTGTTTGGGAATTGGCTTTCCAAAATATAAAGGATAACGTTAGTATTTGGTTGTAGCAGAATGATGTCAAACAATTATCTATTCCGTATTCGCGTAATGTCGCGAGTCATTCGATTACGCCCCGCAGCGCGACCCAGGGAGGAATAATCAACCGCGAATGGCAAATACGCCTAACTAATCCATATTTAACCCCTAATCTCACATCAAATACGCATACATTAACCAGCTTAATCACCTCAATTTTCACATCAAAACAGATTGAAAGCATTTCGTGAAATGGTTTTACGAGCGTGGGATTTGTGCGCAACGATTTCATTATTTATATCTTGACACTTCTTCTGTTTTTCACCGTAGAACGCAACGCTGAAATAACACCGTTTTTTAAACCGCAAAAAAACAATGAAACACTAACGACGCAATTTTTATAAACAAACGCCCAACTATTCGCCTTGGTCGAAAGAAAATAGTTGACGGGTAGCGGGAAAATATGCGACTTACCAGACTGGTCGGACGAGAGCCGACATCGCTATAAAACACGGGCCCACATCACACACTAAAGTCTACTGGCACTGGGTCACTAAAAAAAGTTCATTCACTGCACTGAAGGCACATTAGTAGTGCGTTCGGGACCTTTGCATGTCGAAAGCCTACGCCTTCGTAGAACTGCGTAGCGCGTGGTAAAAGTTTGTGGTCGCGGCTCGTAGCACTCGTAGACCCCGTAGCCTCGTAGCGAGTGCGAGGAGCGAGGGCCGCGGCGATTTGTGGACTAGTCGAGTGCCGGGGCGCGGGCGAGGCCGCGGGCGCGCGGGGGGCTGCGCGCGCAAGCCTCGCCCACTCCGGCCCGCCCCACCCGCAACCTATTTATTTCTAGTTACGTAAAATTTACGCGCAATACCCAATACTGCAGCTTATGTTACAATCTATTTGGCAATACATGAAGCCTATGCAGGTATTCTCTTTGCTCGAAAATCGAGCCAAAACTTCCCAAATTACGCTCTGCGGCAAGTGAACAAGTATTTTTATCGACCATAAAAACTTAACGATTGTAAATTAAACGCCAATGAGTGTTTTTAGCAGCCGGAGCCCGGGGCAGGTGATGCGTGAACGGAAAAAAGACGACGCCGGGGGGACGCGCCATCAAATTCGGCAGACGAGTTTTTTGGCCGCAGTCGATGCTATCAATGTCACTTAAATAGATTGAATAAACGCGTCGAGTCCGAGGGCTGCTCACAGACCCTCCGTCCCGTCACCTACACGATTACTCACTAATAGGCGGCAGACGCCTCAGGTTGCGTTCGGGGACATGTTTGATCGCACGCATGTAGTGGACAGTCGGCACGAGTCGTAAAGCAAAAGTTGGGAAGTGTGTCGTCACAATCAGCTGGCGCGCCAGCGCAACAGACAATGCGATTAAGATCTACGCAGGACAACTTTCGCCGCCGCCGAGCGGCAGTTAGTTGTTATGAAAGAGAGAAATTTGTAAATTGTTGGCGCCCGAGTTCACGAACTCCGTCGAACCGGAGTTTGTTTTAAGAGTCCAACCTTGAAACAAGAAGAAAAGTAGTCCTGTAAAACAAAGTTTTGCGGCCGCCGTCGCCGGCGCAAGCGGTTCAAGGATTGTGCCCGAACTGTCTGTCTGTACAACTTTACCGATTAAAAGCTCAAAAGCTTCCAAAGTCATTTTAAAAGTTTATCTGCACGCGGAGGGGGCGGCAGCGGGGTAGGCGCTTCGTTATCATCCCGCCGCCATGCTCTAGTTAGGGCTAGTTAAAGTTGTTTTAAGAATCGATGGCGGTCGTCGTCCGCCGCCGTGAACCGTCAGTGGAGGCCGAGCGGGGCCGAGGGCCCGCGGCCGCGGCCACGTGCGCTGCGCCGCACACACAAGTTCCTAGACCCTTCGCTACTTTGTTTTACAGCTGTTCCACTTAGCGAACTATGCCTCGAGTTGGGCGCGAGTTCTTGCATGTGTATCGGCACACCCGAATAGTTTCATAAACATAACCCAACTTAGTTTTGGACAACTTTTCAAAGTCAATGCATACTAACTTTCGATGTCTGCCAGTGCGATATTACGATTGGATCAGGTTTGCGGGTTGACTTTAATGCATTCGTTTGTTCGGAACTTTGTTTTATTGGATCAAACTTGCCGGGTTAAGTGTCTTCATTTGGTGTTTGTAGCTCGTTGAGGTCGGAACTAACTTTTTGGTGTTATAGCGAGATTAATTTTCGCCGAGTTTGTTCAAACTTCTTTTGTTATTGTCGCGTCTCTTTAGCCTAATCTGAGTTGCTGGAATGTTGAGATTAAATATCGCTTTATTTGACAACTAGTCTATTATTAGACACATATATGGTATATTCTTCTGCTGCTACAGTCATATTATTTCATTTATCTTAAAGGTCTTATGATGATTGGAATTCACGCTCGGTACCTACACTTCATTTTTAGGGTAGTATAAGTAGTCCTAACGAAGGTCAGATGCTAAATATGATAAATTTGGAAATGCATTAAATCATATCATGAAATTAATTAATTTGTTTCATTTTTATACTTCGATTGCGGTGACTAATAGAGTTAGTAAATGAAGCGTGTCTTGACAATGAAAGTGTTACAAAAATCAATTGGTGCAGGTACCTATACATGAGAGGTTAATTGGAAGTATATATTTTAATTACATTTCTATGTCTATGTTGCGCACGTTTCTTCGCGCGACCAGCTTAAGTGTTATGAAAGAAAGATTCCTATGAAAAGGTCTCTATTACAGAAATTCTCATTTTTAATAAAAAAATAATATAATATTTGGTTTAACGCTAGCGCAACCGAGACCAACGAACATGATTCCAATATAATCTTCATACGTAAATAGCGCCCTCCGAAACGAGCCCCTAGTTATTCAATTATACGTCATACTTCCACGAATAATAACATCCAAATTCCTTCCTTAGCACCAGCGGAACAGGAAATGGTAATATATTGGTGCAATTGCAACATATTCCCGTGATCAAAGTAAAGCGCAGTTGGCCCGCGGCTGCTAACTTGCGAACCGAGCTGCAGTGCTGGTTGCTGCAGATATTCATATATTATATAGTTATATTATACGTATGTATAGACGACCGGTTTAGTCTAATGGGCTTGTGACCTTAAATTTGGTTACGATGCCATTCGAACCAGTTTTTGTAGATGAACAAATGTTTGTATGGAAGCAACTACATTTAAAGGACATTAATACCCAAAAAATCGAGTTAAAGACGGACCTCTCTGACAGCAGCCGAAACGCTTCATACTGATTGGCTTTAAAGTATGACGTCACACCGTGCAATTTGTACTAACCGTTGCATGGAAAATGAAGTAAATTGCTGTTTCGGTCGCGAAATACTGCGTTTAGGTCCATAGTTGTCATACAAATTTGTTTCTATAAAAGCGTAAGGATTCTATTGGTACCTTTAAATTTACTCTTGGACAATAAATTAAAAAACTTTTTTTTCTAAACTTTCAAGGTTCATATCTTTTTATGATTTGAATTATATTTTGTAATTTATACTTTATTACAATCTTTTGATGATTTACTATACATTTAACAACACGACATTATCAATTTTAACACCACGCAACAAGCCTATTGTGGGTAAAGACTGCATACGGAGCTGACGGTCGAGTTCAAATCCCGGTAAGGGCAAACATTTATGTGATGAGTATGATTTTTTGTTTTTGTGTGTTTTATGTTTTCTATGTATACACGTATTTATATTTATTAAATACAACCTCTGTAGCCTAGTTGGTAGTGACCCTGCCTACGAAGCCGGAGGTCCCGGGTTCGAATCCCGGTAAGGGCATTTATTTGTGTGATGAGCACAAATATTTGTTCCTGAGTCATGGATGTTTTCTATGTATTTAAGTATTTATTTACCTATATAAGTATGTATACCATCGTCTAGTACCCATAGTACAAGCTTTGCTTAGTTTGGGACTAGGTCGATTTGTGTAAGATTGTCCCCCAAATATTTATTTATTTATTTATATATCGTCGACTAAGGGCTTGTCCATATATAACGTCATCGTTTTTTGTTCGCCCCCTATTTTGAAATGACGTAATATATGTAGAACCCCTGAGTATATGAAGAGAAAAGAAGTGAATGATGATATGACGGCTGACAGAGAAGTATGGAAGAAAAAGACATGCTGCGCCGACCCCAAGTAAATGGGATAAGGGCAAGGAAATGATGATGATGATGATGTAGAACCCCTGAGTACCAATTACACAAGCCTCATTTAGTTCACTCTAGCTAGGGTTAGTTCTACCTGTGTAAGATTGTCTACTAATATTTATTTAGTTATTAATGTGTCGGTCCACGAGCACGTGTCTCATTCCTCATTGGGTACTATTTATTTATTGAATCAGTTTGTGTTTAGCCCTAAGCTTGGAGTGGGGGACCTGATCATTATCTATGTAGAATCGTGCCGTGACTGATTGATTATCAGAAAACGCACAACTAAAACTGTTGAACTTATATACCTTTTAGATGGCAGAGGAACATTTTATATAACATCCTGCTGGTCCAATTGCGTAACGTTTTGTTCGTACGTTAATGTATTTTTTTTGCATGAGAAAGTGACCGTTGGGTTGTCCTAACTAATAAACAAGTTACGTAATTACCCCTCTGGCATGGGAATTTATTATACGTAACGAGTTCCGCTCACACTGAGTACTGAGCCCTTTTCTGTTTTGCTTGGTTTTGGACTCACTCACCGAGGCAGCGCAAAATTCAGCAGCATGGTCATTTATATACGCTGACGATGTTGCTATTTGTACTGAGAGCCGTATTGAGTTACAGGAAGCGCTTTTGTCATGGAAGCACCAGTTACAGGCCGGTGGCCTAGTGTTGAGTGTTGCAAAGACCCAATTTATGTCCCTGAACGAGCCAGATCCCGGCGACGATAGTCCGATTCCCATCGATGGGCAATTAGTCGCCATGTGCGATCAATACAAATATCTGGGTAGTATGATGCACAATTCAGGGAACATAGAATGCAACATTCAGCACCGAATAGCCGCTGGATGGTTAAAATGGCGAGAAGTGACTGGTGTTACATGTGACAAGCGAATGCCGGTTAAACTTAAAGGTTTGGTCTACAAGAGCATCATAAGGCCGGTTCTCATGTATGGCAGCGAGACGTGGGCGTTGACTCAAAAGCATGTCCATACCATCCAAGTTGCCGAAATGAAGATGTTACGGTGGATGTGCGGCGTTACCAGGCTCGATAAAATCCGCAACGAGTACGTACGAGGAAGCATGGGCGTCCGTGACATCGCCGATAAGATCCAAGAAAGCCGGCTGCGTGGTATGGTCATGTGAAGAGGAGGCCACCAAACTATGTTGGTAGTGCTAAAAGATATAAGAGAGAGCAAGTTATCCGAAACCGATGTCGAGGACAGAGCGAAGTGGAGAAGTAAGACGAGGAAAGCTGACCCCACCACCATGTGGGATATATAGCTGGGAAGAGAGAGAGAGTTCCGCTCACACACGCTTAGCTACGCGCTATCAAAACAAGAGGGAGCTAATTATTTCTAAACGCCAAAAAAGTATTTTAGAATGCGGCCCTACATTTAAAACAGTTAATATATGGAAAGTGTCAACAGCAACTAAGGATTTAAATAATCGCCTCAGGTAACAATGTGAATTACGTTAAGATGTTTCTAGGTTCTTAAAAGTATATTCATAATCAAGAATACCACTAACTAAATAAAATACTAGAGCACCCAGTTATTAAAATAATGGCATCTAATTTTGATTCCCATTTCTTCCTCAAATCCCAGGGGACCATCGATAAATAGCGGCACGATTCTCATAATCAGCGTAATTAGCGAAATCTCTGTCGGAAAGTCACGACCAAGAGTCAAACACGTAGATAAAGCTGCCACTGCTCCAAGCGTTGAAGCGTCACCAACCAAACATGAGCTACCTCAACCCCCTTCGTTCTAACTGAGCAAGCGCCAAAAAGGAACGGTTTAGAAGCCTCACAGACCAATTTATGTTGGTTATGGCGTACGTGTTATCTTCCTTCGCCAATAAGTCACGCAATAATTGCCGCGAGTCACGTCACGCGCACATATTTATGCGACACATAAATAAATGCGTAAATATCGTGCGACAAATGCAGGAGGTTTGTAATTGCCCACGGCGCAACTGTAACGATGTTGAGCCTTCGTGACTCGCGGTTTGTCGAGTTTGTACCTACTAGTAGAATATACGAATTCTTGTATTCATTGAATATTCTATGTATGATAATGAAAACTATTCATTCAAAGTAATATGGACATTAAACGTTTTGTAATAGTTTGTGTATTGGTTAAAAAAAGTCGAGATTATACTGGCTAATGGATTATACTATATTTTTGGTTGGTTTAATAAGTCAAAGAAAAAAATATTGGAAACCAGCGATGACGCTAATGAAAGTTAAAGAGGGCCGATATTTATTGGGCTCGTGAAGTTAAAAATAAATATGTTTTTTGCAATAAATAAAAAATATAGCAACGCAGAGAAAAAAATCCCTGCTTTTTCTGGTCAAAGGACATTCAAATCTGACTAACACTAAACCATTTCATACCATGTTTTTCTAGTAGAACTTTTACTTTAACCAAACATTCGAAAATAAATTATTTTAACATAATAGTAGTTTATGTGACTGTACATAATGAAGGGCATTAAATAGGAGTGTGGGTTTATGAAACGAGCCGAAGGCTCGTTTCATAATAACACCACACGAGTGTCTTAATGCCTAATTATGTACAGTTACATACACTACTTTATCTATCCACATATCGTAAGCCTCCACGATGCATTCAGGAGCCGCATATTATGACCGGCATCGCGGCGTTGTTTTCTGGCAGCTGTCATAGTTTTTTCTTAATTCAGAGACAAACTAGAGTCGGATCCAACTGTCATATCGTTCGATATCTAAACTTACGTGCGACATTTGTCAAATTTGTATACAAATTGACAATTAATTTCGAACTAAACGTCATCTCGACTGATATTAGAATAGAGGTCAAATCAAATTTCTTTGATTTCAGAGATGTTCGAAATTTGAATGAAATAATATTACCGAAATCGATGTTATTATTTATCAATAATAACATTTTCACAGATAAGAAATTTGTTCTAACAAAACAGTCAATTTTTATGGTGGCCATAATGTGCGGTTCTTGAACGCATCAGGGAGGAGGAGGAGATTTATGATATTTGGATAGATAAACGTATTTGAATCCAGACTGAGAGTCAAGTGTTTTGGTGTTATGATATCGATGAATTCGGTAGAAAGCTCTTGAGTGCCATTTACACGTAAACATAAGTGAAAGAGGGTGAAAAATTAACATTGAAGACGATATATTCAAAATTAATTAAATCAGTACCTATTCATCATGTTTAATTTAAAGTTCACAGACTTCAAAGTACTAAACATAGCTTCACGAATTTCATAGGAAACTTGATCTTTATAGGTACCTATTTGATTAATTTATTACCGTCTCTTATTGGTACACAATTTACTTCAAAATGAAACAGCTATTAAGTCAAAATTAAAGCAATGACACATTTTACCTCAAATTCTCGGGATACTAAGTTGCGACTTTCAGTATCAGGAACCCGCAAGGTGGGCGCCTCCTCTACCAATGGGATACGCAATCGTTAGTATACTGCGGATCCTTTTTCTAGACCGGATCTTTTCATAAGCCTCGTGCCACAAACGCTTCGAAATGAACAGGCCATGATGATGGGTAAACACTTTACTCGAATAGCGACTCTATTGTTAGGGTAGTCTATTGTTTTAAATACAGAATGGTCAAGATTGCTAAGTGGTATTTTTTTATGTGCACCTACTTTCCTTAGACATAAAGCCACCTTTTGGTTGATGTTTACTACGTTTATTTTACAGTATCAATTAGCAGTTACACTTAACAATCAAAGACAATCGCTTTGATTACCAGTTAACAATGAAATACCATCGCATTGTTTCCTAGGAACAAAGATAAGTGCAATCTATCTAGAAAAAGAATCCGCACTATACTGAATGCGTTTACTAATAAGACAAGGACATTCAAGAACTGCCAAAAAATTAGTAGCGCTACGCTCGTAGCCGATAACATAGGGAATTCTGTATGTGGAGGAAAGCGAAAACGAGCAGGGCTGTTATTCGGGTCGCGCTAATGCACCTCGCCTCACCCGTCACGCCTAACGAAACTAGACCTTTGATTAAGCTTAGTTATAGCAAATCACGGCGTAAATATATATTTGTGGGTGAGATGAGGTGAGGTTAAAAAAAGTTACAAAATAGCGGGGCAGAGCGCCCACCTAGCCGGTTCTTGGCACTGAATGTGACAAATAAGACAAGGAAAATTTACTGATTCACTACTACTTCTTCGGGTCATACACAGTCAGAAAAACAAAGGCCGTCTCTCCTGAGGTCAATAGTTAAGGGCTTTGGTACGTGCATATTTAACAAGTTTTTACAATGCACTTGCTCTGAAAGTGCGCCTTTATTATGGTTCAACATAAACACGGGAAGTCGTCTAAGCGCCGGCATGGGGGTGCCGGGCGGAGTGGCGATGACCAAAAATACGACCGTCAGGGAGTGTTTTTGATCGACACGAATTGGGAATTACCTATCCGCACGTGTATCATAGAACATTTTACAATGCATCATGCAAGGAATTAATATATATATATATAAGGTGAAATTTGAATTGTCACGAAATCTCATTCTCGCTCAGTGTGTGGGAATTTTGGCCTGAAATCCATTCCCGCACGGGCTGGCTCCGCCCGGCACCCCCATGCCGGCATAGACGACTTCCCATGTTTATGTTGATCCATGTAAAGGTGCACTTTCAGAGCAAGTGCATTGTAAATGACTATTATCGCATATATAATAGAAGAGGATACGCCATTGATGCCGATAAAGAGTCAAACAAAAATTAGGCTTAAAGCCCTTAACTTTTGCACTGTTCACAGGGAGATACGCAAACCTAAATCTCCGTATGAACCATTCACTGAGCGCGGCTTGTAACTGACGTGATGTTCTCACTACGAGTAGCACTCCCCTTTTGTGTAAACATGGGAATGTAACTGCTAGTACTCACTTTTGTGAAGTGGACGGCCTGAAGCGTTTGTGAACTATCACATCCTCCTGGTTCTGAAACAAAGATATGTTCACGTTATTGATGCCGTTTATTTCTGTCAATCTGTTTTTGCTTATGGTTGATTAGAGAAAACTTATCAATGGCTACTGTCATTATACTGCCCTGTAATTTATATTTTGATTAATAAATCTTAAGCTAACCAATATATTCTGTTCCCATAACACTTAGCACTTTCACTGCCAGAAACCCGCCTAGCGGGCGCCTACACCGTAATCGGTTTCCACTACATATGGGGAAGACCAGGAAATTTATATACTGAATATGTTAGGGTAGCTTTTGTTCTCGTATGTTTCCAATTTCCTGCGTGTAAGCACTAAGTAATTCGAAAAATACTTGAAGCCGCTGGAAGTTTAAAGAGTCAACCTTTAAATTGATAGCTACATGTCAATACAATTAGAAAACATTGTTAAACGCATTTTAAACGTGTTAGGTAATTACGGCGCATGTTTCAAAAGGCGTTGTTTGGACAAAGCGTAGTCGTGTAATAGTGGTATTAGTGTAAGACGTATTAGGTAATGCACAAATAGGACATCCATACTAACATGTATTATATTATAAATGCGAAAGTAACTCTATCTCTCTGTATATCTGTCTCACGCATAAACCTCTGAACCGATTTAGATAAAATTTGGCATAGATATAAATATCGAATATAGTTTGAGACCTTAGGAAGGAATGATATTACAGGAAATCATTTCTTAGAGGGGTGAAAAGGTGGCAGAAGTTTATATAGGTGAGCGATTGCAAGGGCATAGTAACTACCTAAATACTAGTGTTATTATCATTATTTTGACGAGATACATCATTCTGTTCTTCACACGTTTTATTGTTATTGACCCTGTACATCTCTGACAATATTACATTAATGATCCTTTTTTTTCTGTTTTAACGCTTAGAGACAGTAAATATACATCTCTATAAGAACATTAGAATAATTATTAATTAATTGTATTTGGACGCTCAGAGACCTATACATCTCTGCGGTACTAAATAAATTTATATCATAAACTTATTGTTAATTCTAATACAGACCTTATATCGAATGTAATTGATAATATTTTACAATTTTGGATTTTTTTGTTTTCATTTATTAACATTTAGTTTGTTAACCGTTTAGGTACTAATTGGTTAAAACCTGCAATTTTTAAATGATTATTGTGTAAGATTATTAATATTATATTGTAGAATACCATTTGAAATGTAAAGTGCCCCTGTGGCTTATTTGATTTTAATTTTGATGTTTAAGCCTACGCCTGTAATACTTTCGACAAACCGTAAATGACATCTACGCGGACGAAGTCGCGGGCAAAAGCTAGTAAGTAATTCTAAAAGTACTCGAAGCAGATGGAAGTTTAAAGAGTCAGCCTTTAAATTGATGGCTACCCATGTCAATACAATTATAAAACATTGTTAAAATAATTTTAAACGTGTTGTATGGGTAATTACGGCGCATGTTTCAATAGGCGTTGTTTGAACAAAGCGTAGTCGTGTAATAGTGGTATTAGTGTGGTATTAGCGCCGGTATCGGATCGCGGGAAATCGTAACATTACGTGCTGGACGGCTCTAAATGTGATTTTAATTGATGTTACGCGACTGGAGTTCTTACTAGTAGCGTTGGCAAGGAAATCCCTTCAGATTTTCCGTTTTTATCATAGTTTTGCACCCATCTGTAAAATGGATGAAAAACAAATTGGTAACGGGTTGGCAAAAAAACGCTGGCAAGAAAAAAAAAATTACACTTAATAGTTAAACGATCAAATTTTGTACTAATCGCCTATAAGCCTATAAAATATACAAGCGAATATATTTATTAAATAGTTTATACCGACCAAGCCAATATTGCACCAAAAAAAAAAGACTACCCGCTTTAGTACATTCTATAGGCTTACACAATTTAGTACAATGTTGTTTTTAGATATTCGTAGTCTGGCGAGGGTTTTTTTTTGCCAACCCATTGGCAAAATTTTTTTAATGTGCTGTATTCGATATTAAATACTTTACATCCATTAAAAAATGCATATGTTTTGTGATTTCGGCGGTCTCTCCAGTTTTACAGGCATAAAGCTAGACGGCGTTATGCTCCCAGTCTGCTCCGATTTTAAGTACCTCGGTTCGCTTGTACAGTGTGATGGTGATATCGACCGTGATGTCAAAAACCGAATTAGCGCTGGGTGGATGAAATGGCGACAGGTCTCCGGAACAATATGCGATGGCAGAATGCCTCCTATGTTAAAGGGCAAAATCTATAAGACCATTGTGAGACCTGTCGTCATGTATGAATCGGAATGTTGGGCCTTAAAGGTGACGGATGAAAAGAGATTGCATGTAACGGAGATGAGGATGTTAAGATGGATGTGTGGTGTGACGAGGATGGACCGAATAAGAAATGTGTATGTAAGGGGAAGCCTAAAAGTAGCACCTATCGCGGATAAATTGAGGGCCAATCGCCTTGCGTGGTATGGGCATGTAATGCGGAGGGATGAATGTCATGTGACCAAAAGAGTATTAGGTATGAATGTGGATGGATGTAAAAGACGAGGTAGGCCAAGAAAAAGGTGGATGGACTGTGTGAGAGACGATATGAAGAGAAAAGAAGTGAATGATGATATGACGGCTGACAGAGAAGTATGGAAGAAAAAGACATGCTGCGCCGACCCCAAGTAAATGGGATAAGGGCAAGGAAATGATGACATCCATTAAAAAATGCGTGCAAAACGTGCATCTATTCGTATCTTAGGGTATCATAATATGAAGAAATTCGGCGTATGTTTGATTCAATGTTCTAAATTATCTTTTATTAACTCTCATAAGCAACGTTACGTTTGGTACACCATAGCTTAGAGTAGCCCGTAGCAGCATTTTTACTGATTGATGTGGAAATCGTCTGTAGTCGTTTAATTAATCGATATAAATTAACAAATTGGAGAAATCTTACAAAAAGGCCAGGTCAAGTACCCTAAACCAACGAGCATGTTACATGAGAAATGTTATGAAAGTGAGTGAAGCGAAAGTGGTTTGTCAGGATCGTAGCAAATGGAGATCCGTGATCTCTGCCTACCCCTCTGGGAAAGAGGCGTGATTATATGTATGTATGTATGTATAAATTAACAGTGGTAAATTTTAATTTAGTAACCAGTATACCTTTCAAATTTAGTTTTTAACGGTTGTGTACATTTCAACCTCTAAAGTATATTTGTATACTGTGTTTACTTTACCATTGTTATGAACTTATGATACAAGAAAAATGGATACTAAGCTAACATAAAATAAAATATTTTTTTTTTTTAGTTTTTGATCCCGATTATGAATCTCAGTCTTGTTAATTACCTATCATTAAATAATTAGTTTTCCCCAACTCAGTAAGTCGAAAGACAGGTGTTTTGTCTACAACGATTCGCCGGCAATCATTTGCTTCCTGGCCCAAAAGTTATACGGAACTTGGTTGCCAACTGTACCGCGGGTCCACATGTCACCAAAGCTCCTCTGCTCCGTAAATTTGATTTTAATATTGAGCACGTAATGCCGTTTGCTTATGGCCAGTAATTGATACGCTCTTACCGGTTAATGCCCGTTATTATATTCCGATTGGCTTAGGTACCGACTAAGGTAAGCGCCCCATTAAGTATTCCGAATTTGAATTAATTTAGCGGTGTTTTTGGTAGTTTGATATGATAACGGTTTTGGTAAGCCGTAGGCGAGGTAAAATAAACTCTTGAAAAAAGATAAGTTTAAAAACCAACGTTTTACTGGTTTTCAAATTTATCTTTTTCGATCCGTATCTTTTTGAGGAGGCCAATATCGGTAAAAAAATATCTTGATGCTTGTGGTCTCCCTTTTGTAATCAAATGGGATTGGATATAGACTTCGAAATTGTAAAATGGTGGCCCTGTGTATTTGAATGGTTTAACATGTGGGCCCAATAATTTATCCTATTTGGAGTACTATTCATCTGTTATTTCAGAGCCTAGTATCAACTCTCGCTGGCAAAAGGCTTGTTTTTAGGGTTCCGTACTCAAAGAGTAAAACGGGACCCTATTACTGAGACTTCGCTGTCCGTCCGTCTGTCACCAGGCTGTATCTCAAGAACCGTGATAGCTAGAGAGTTGAAATTTTCACAGATTATGTATTTCTGCTGCCGCTATAAGAACAAATACTAAAAACAAAATAAAATATTTTTTGAAAGGGGGCTACCAAACAACAAACGTGATTTTTTTTTTGCCGTTTTTATAGATAATGGTACGGAACCCTTCGTGCGCGAGTCCAACTCGCACTTGGCCGGTTTTTATTCCTATCATCTGCATTATGAAAGACAATTACTATCTATGTCATATTACACCAAGTGGTACATTTGCATTTCAACTGATACATTCCTAATTTACCAATTAATACGCGCCGTCTCATACATTTTCTTACACAACTTAGAAAACGTACCTCAGCATAAGCCGGAAACCCGCAAGGCAGGTGAGCACAGATTATGGCGGCGCCATCAAATATGCATAAAAGCCGTAAAATGCGCACTTAAGCGCTCCCCAGCGCGCGTTGTCACCTGCAAGCGACCTGGTACGGAACTAAGGATGGACGCACACGGAAGTTAAATCCCCGGAACGCTGCCGCTTTAGACCATAGCAGTGTTGTTCCAATGTGTAGCTGAAATAGTCCATTGGGAAGGACTAACACGAATCTGAGAGCCTTTATTTGTTTTTGTTATATTTGTTTGTTTCAAATTGTAGATAGCCAGATGAATAGTCTGGTCCAGATGATATATTGTAATTAGGGAGTCCTAAAAAAATAAATACTTAGTCATAATAACTCTGCATGTGTATATGTGAGTTAGGCTCTGTTTAATGTTTCTAATAAATTAGGAGTTTTGTCTGCCAACAAACCGTACTATGGTTTGGCAGATTAATTGTATGTTAGATACGTACAATTAATCTGCCAAACCACAGTACGGTTTAAAGTTTATAAGCCTTTAAAGATATATATATATATATATTTTTTTTCATGTCCTGAGGTTAAAGGTTGAAGGAATGTAGAGTTATAACACACAGTACAGCTCCTAAGCGTCTTATAGGCGCTTTGCTTAATATGTGAATCTCCACAAGATTTATTTGGCCAAAAAACATAATATTTACGACGACAAATAGTGGACTGATATCTAAATTATTTTTTTTATTTTTTTATTTAGGTAAACAAACAGCCACTACAAGGGAGTCTTAGATTATTAGCCTTATAAATAAATACAATATGTGTGGCCAACACCGTTCACCACTTATTACTTATTTTATATTAAATCATCATGCGGAGTAAATTCTGCACTTTTATTCCCTTAGAGATGATTATATTATTCTCATTGGGAATACAGGCATGAAATGTATGATTTACTTGTGAATATAATAATAATAAACCATTTATTTCAGACATCTAAGGCCCGGCTCATAGTTACATATACCTTTCCTGGAGGCAACGGGACTTAACGGTGAACTCTAAAACAAGGGCTGCCACAATAGATCACTTGCTGGTCGAAGCGGCATATTAAGGCCCACAAACAAAATAATAATTAATACATATACCTTAAATACTATCATAGATAAAATACAATAAAGTTATTTAAAAACTACAAAGACACACTATTACGGCGATGTGTTACGCAACTTCGTGGTTTCTCAGGTTTCGTATAAAAATTACAGTCAAATTATAATCGGCACGTGTGCAGCCAGCCCTAGGCCGTCACAACCGTCGTAGACAGATGCTCAGACACATCGGTAATTAAAAATCGCCTCCGCCTCATAAATTTGCATGAGACGCGACGTACACGCGCGCATGGTGTGAGGCATCTTATGAGACAGGCATTTGCTTTTAGAAATTGCTATCTTGGCTTTCTCTTGTGATCGTTCATTTGAAGATAGATATACGTGGTTCATTGTGCACACATATGGGTTTTATAGAAGACTAAAACTATCGGAATTAGTACAGCATGTAGCTTCGGAAATCTGTGTCGTTGACATTCATTGAGGTGCCAGAAGATAAATATCTGTCACTTGTATAAATAAAAAAAAATTATCTATCCAAATATCATAAACCCTCCATGATGCGTTCAAGAACCGCACATTATGACCACCATAAAAACAGACTTTTTTGATTTGTTAGAACACATTTCTTATCTGTGAAAATGTTATTTTTGCTATTTAAATAATAACATCGATTTCGATTGTATTATTTCATTTAAATTTCGAAAATCTCTGAAAAACAAAGAAATTTGATTTGACCTCTATTCTAATATCAGTCGAGATGACATTTAGTTCGAAATGAATTGTCAAGTTGCATACAAATTTGACAAATGTCGCACGTAAGTAAGATATCGAACGATATGATAGTTAGAGCTGACTCTAGTTTATCTCTGAATTTAAAAAAAAACTATGACAGCTGCCAGAAATAAACGCCGCGATGCCGGTCTTAATATGCGACTCCTGAATGCATCATGGAGGCTTATGATATGTGGATAGATAAAGCAGTGTATGTAACTGTACATAATTAGGCATTAAAACACTCGTGTGATGTTATTACTCGCCTTCGGCTCGTTTCATAAACGCACACTCGTGTTTAATGCCCTTCATTATGTACAGTCACATAAACTACTATAAAACTTTCATTCAGCAACACTGAAAATAAGTTACAAAATTGAGACCAAACAGGTACGATGTCTGTGTATTGAAAAGGTTTGAAATTCAACGAGACGGCTGGTTTATCTTACTTCTAATAGTAAGTAAGTGCGTTCGCTATTAAGACGAAAAGTTATACAATGCAATATTATTGAAAAGAAGTAATGTGCGCAGGGTTCTTACAAATTTTTCAACACACCTGCTCGTAAAGTAGGTCTTATTACAGCGTATTTACACTGATAATGCAGAATATTACCCATGCCGTGCCTTTTACATTACATTATCGCACTAGTGCCTTTTCATTACATATCTTTTTAAATATTAGCAAAATAATGCAGAATATTACCCATGCCGTGACTTTTACATTACATTATCGCACTAGTGCCTTTTCATTACATATCTTTTAACATTTTCATTTTTATTTTTTTATTTTTTTCCTCGCAAATGTGTTGAAAAACGTCGTATGAAACACGTGAGCATTGGTCATTACACTTCTCGTCTCCATTAAGCCTTCGCCTTCGGCTCAGGCTTAAAAACCGACTCGAGTGTAATGACCAACATAGCACACTTGTATCATAATGTACTATAATAATAGTGTTACGTAAATATTTTCTTACTTACTGACACTTTACTTCATGTCAATGGTATTGTTGTCTGTGATATTCAATCATTTTCTATTTATCAAAATTATGCCAAGGCAGTCCATGTTAGGATACGATGTCAAAAACGCAATATTCGAGAGAAACGATATTGCAAAAATACCTACATATTCCTCAAATTAACAGGTGCGTGCATCGCCAGTCGTTTGGCAGCAATTATTATGAGCAGTAAACATTCAGCTTAATCCCCATTCAAGCCGTAGTCAAATCACTACGTTAAGTAGTGAGCATGAATGCGGTGTGTCGACACCTGTGCGTTAATCTGTAAGGAGCTAATTGTGGATGCTGGAGGTAAACACCACACTTACACAAATGTGGAGCTGGCTTTATGTTTGCGGTTTGGAGTAAGTAATTTTCGATTTAAAGCATCATGTTTTTACTCAGCGCCATAACATATTAAGGTCTAAATTCTTCGATGCATTAAAAAGTTCAGGTATTAATACTATAACAGAGTGTGATATTTATTATGTACGCATAATTGCGTATACAGGGATTAAATACTCAGTTTGTCTGTTTTGTTCCTGATAGGTAAGGACATGCAGTCAATAATTTTTGACGACCGGTTAGCCTAGTGGGTAGTGACGCTGCCAGTCCTGAAGCTGAAGATCCTAGGTTCAAATCCCGGTAAGGGCAAATATTTGTGTAATGAGAATGAATATAAAATTTTGTTTCTGAGCCTTGGACGTTTTCTATGTATTTAAGTATTTATATCTATTATATATATCGTCGTCTAGTACCAATAACACGAGCCTTATTGAGCTTACTGGGACTAGGGCGATTTGTGTAAGATTGTCCCTTAATATTTAATAATTTAATAATGGCTCACGATTTTGATATTGGTCATAACTATGAAAGGAGCGTGTTATATCGATGTACTAGACAACCAGGAACGATGTTTCAGTGTATTTAACTTTCTGAAACAGTGGAGGTAACGAACGGTAACGAAATGAGAAACGAACATGACTACATTTATGTTTAAAAGTGTATCATCCCAAAGGTTATTCAGACTCAAACCTAATGAATTAACCTAACTAATTAATTGATAAGCAGTTAACAAACAGTGCAAATCAAACGAGTACCTACCTAGTCAAGTAAGCGTGACAGAAATCAACATTAATTTAAAGCCGTGTCGACACCAGCGTTAATCGAGGTAGGGAGTAATTGTGTGAAAGCCGCAGGTAAACACGTCACACACGTGGTGAGCCGGCCTTATGCGATTGTGGTTTAGAGTGAGTAATTAGAGGCTCAAACAGTATTACCAGTGACTCAATAGCGATCAGATGTCTATTACTGTCACACTATTTAGCTCTCGTGCTGATGCTCGACAGAGATAGATAGAGGTTTCTTATATGAGAAAAAAATATGTGTATTTATTCAGTGCCTACATTGTCGTAGCGTTATGCTCGTAGCCGAATGGCGAAAACTGGATACGAACGCAGTGTCTGCTAAGCAAGTTAGCATGCTACATATAGGCTACGTACGCTACGATGGCGTAGCAGGCGTAGCGGGGATCCACCTTTGAAGGGCTGAGATAAACCCACTAACCAGGGCGTAAGCGTAGTACTGCAGTAAGTAAGTACAGCATTGTGTATTATGCGCCTGCAAGAAAGTATTATACACTAAATTATTAATGAAACTTAAAAGGGCCCTGATAAATAAAACATTTTAACGGCATTTTAGCTAAAATAGGTTTGTTGAACGTTTATGAATACGGCCATAAGTGGTCATATATGTACATTACCTACTTCGTTTCGCAAATTCTCATTTCTCTACATGCATGTCGGTTCATGTTGTCATTTCCAGGATCAAAGATGAGAAATATAAAATGTTGCCTCTGAACCTCACTAAAGTACGGTCAACCAATTTGATTCCTAGGCTATTCCGACGCAATAATCCTAGTAACCCGTATTGACATAGCATTTAGAGCGGCAAGGTTCTATGATGGACTTTTTTTTTTTGTACGTGGAGAAAACCTGCGAACCAGGTACCCAATCATCGGGGGCTGACTGGGTTATGTGGTATTTCTATCCACTAAAAACTCCACGGCGGCCGGCATCTGCGCTCTCATGCGGAGGACTCCAGGATCTAGGAATCAAATTGCTTGACTGTACATATTGTAACCTAGTAGTAATTAAATCTAATAGCTAACTCCACCTTTCGTAGCTCCGCAGCCACTATCTCCACCCACATTAACGTCAATCGGTATTCCACCGACTGATTCCCGAATTGCCGCGGAAGCCTGCCTCCATTACGATTCCACTTACGCCTAATCACGTGTGATAACCGTCATTACGTGTCTTCATGACAATTAATTATACGTCACTGGTTTGATTTGGAGGCAATTAAAGCTGGTCTAATTAAATCAAATAACGAAAAATAACCGTGACTAATTCGGATTAATTTCAATTTGTTTATGTGGTCTAAATGTTGAAAGTAGGATTTATATTGTTTTCGACTGCTTTTCGGCCTAGAGAGCTAAGCTGAACTGCATTTGTTTTGTTTTGTGAGATAATCAGTTCTACTATGTTGTAGAACACTCCGGCTAAACAAAAGAACTTCAAAGAACTTCAACAGAATAAACTTTTGTAATATTAGGTCCTTACCTATGAAATTGGCGGTTTTTTCACAGATATTATTTTGTACGTAATTTATTCATTTCTATTGCAACTTCCAAATTATTTTTTAATTTCATTATAAGACAATGTAACAATGGTTTTAAATACAAAAAATAGGTTTGAATTTTTTATTTAGTGTTTCAAATTAAAGCTTGTGGAAACCGCCCTTTTCATGTGCTGCCGTATATGATGCGAACTATTTTTAAGGAATGAAGATATGTGTAAAGTAGCTTAAAAGTTTTCTATATTCCTAACAAAATTTAGTTTGCTTTGAATTTGACATTGCTGAATAATCCGCAAAATTCAATGTATGAAAATCACAGTTTTCATAAAATTCTCCATACACACCGCCAATTTCATAGGTAAGGACCTAATATAACATTATTATTTTACCAGCGGCTCAATCTGAGACTTACATTTCCGATCCGCATAAATTTATATGTGTTTGTTTTTGCAGCGAACTGACATGTAGCGTCTACTCTTTTTTGGGACCTATAGTTAGTAGTGGATTTAAGAATTCATCGAATTAATCCAAAATGTGATAGTCTCTGAGATTTATACCACGAAAATCTTATAGAAAATGAAACGTATGTCGATGAGTGACTAAACGAAAATGCGTCACGATTTTACATTTTTATAGATTTCAAGTGTTGATTTAGTCATAAAATCTCAATAAAGCTAACAGTGGGTCGGGTTTACTGCCGCCCGGGGTATTTTATGTGGAGGGGAGATGTTTGACATGGAAACAGAACACGGGTCTGTATGAAAATCGGAGTTATGTTTTATAGTGGACGTGCAGTGAATAGGCGCCTTTAATCGCGTGCCGACTGCATGCGACGATTTTTTCTTGGTTTGTATTGGAGCTGTAGCAATTTTTTTTGCGACGGCCTTTTTTAGAATGCATCCTGTGACATATTATATGATTCTGATTGAATCCACATAATACATAGTCCTCATTTAGTTTTAACACTGCCTACGAAGCTGAAGGTCCTGGGTTCGAATCCTGGCAAGGGCAAATATTTGTGTGATGAGCATGAATATTTGTTTCTGAGTCATGGATGTTTTCTATGCATTTAACTATTTATATCTATTAAATAAATCGTCGTCTAGTACCTATAACACAAGCCTCATTGAGATTACTAAGTCGATTTGTGTATGATTGTCCCTTAATATTTACTATCTGTTATTTATATTCTTAAATTATATTACTAACGGATTTACTATAACGAATAATACTGATTTACTTAAAGGTATTCTCGTATTATTAATCTTGGTAGAGCTTGGTAGGCGTATTACATATTAACCGCATCTAGTTTTCGATGCTCAGCCAAGCTTTCTTACGAACCCATATATGAGTATCTTTTCGAAAGTCTTCTTGCTCATAATTTCACTACGTTCGTCGCAGCAAGCCATCACTCGCGTCGCCTAGTCGTCGGCGTTCGGCAATTCTTTATTATTCATGGGGCGATCTCACTCGCGGAGTGTTTTATATGAACGACAATCGAGTATCAATTTGTACCGAACGGCCCGTATTAGCATTTCCCGTGCGAGGCCTACATTGTTTTAGTACAAAGGGGAGCAAACCTTTTTCGTTAGTTTAAGCTCGGAGATAAAGTTGCAATGTTACGGCTGGAATAAAATTTTGTATTATTTTGGTTTGTGCATTTAATTAAGGTGGTTCGATTGCCATACAAAACGTTATTTGACATTCGCAGGCTAACGGCGTGATATTTTAAGAAACTTATGTATCAGACTTTTATCAATTGGCTTCCCATTTGCGCCAAATTCCCCCTTTCCTAGAATAAACTTGTATAAACTAGATTAATTTGAGAAAACTAGTTTTCCCAAAATATCACGTGACAAACCAATTTCTCAAATTAATCTAGTTTATACAAGTTTATTCTAGGAAAGGGGGAATTTGGCGCAAATGGGAAGCCAATTTATGAATGTTTGTTACATAAGTTTCTTAAAATATCACGCCGTTGGCCTGCGAATGTCAAATAACGTTTTGTATGGCAATCGAACCACCTTAACGTATAGTGTCATTTCAATGTTTAATTTTATTGTTACGAGTATTCATCATTAATTAAGCTTAAGGCACAATGGTATGATAAGAATGATTAATGCCAAACATTAATTGTACATAATAAAGAATTTTCATAAAAAAAATATCTCAAAAATCGTACCTATATACTACCCATACTCCATGGCTTGTGTTTTAGGTAAGGCAACGATATATTTAATAGATACCAGTGGCGGCGCGTGAAATTTTCGATGGGAAACCCGGAACAAATAAAGTTATGAAAGAGTTGACATATGATGATGATGATGAACAATATTAGGCTTGCCTAAAAATACATTTTAGGCAAGCCGTTGATAATTGGCTTGTATGGGCGCTCCGGCACACATAGATACATAAAAAAAATTACTCCGTACAGGAAAGCTATCGTAAATATAAAAAAGTACACTCGCGGTCAATGAATACGGGTCACCCTAAATTAAATAACCACAATGGGTTTTTATTTTTATATTTAACTCTAGTTATTAACTTAGTATAGTATTCTTTTTAATACCCAACTGTATTACCAATTTCCGGGATCCTATTATAAAAATATGAACGTCCAAAAATGACGATTTTTGCGATATCTCGCTCCGTTAACGTTGTTTTTTTTCAAGGGTTTTTACGAGTCCGATTTAAACCTGGTAACTTTCTTTTGTTACTGTTATTTTTGCAGTTTACATGTAAAATTAAATAAAGATCTTGACAGGATTAAAAAACTGTACAACCCTGCACTATTTTAGGAAATATGACAGTATTTTACCGACCCGTATTCATTGACCGCGAGTAGTTTGTAAGCATTCACTCATCTATATTTTACTATATATAATAATAAATATCACGTGAGCGCTTCCGTGCTTTGGAAGGCACGCTAAGCAGTTGATCCCGGCTGATGTCTATGACAGTAGTCGTTAAGCCGAGTTAGAGGCCTTAAGGCTTAAGAACCTCTAACAGTCGAGTTGCCCACTCACTTGTCAAAGGGTCCCCCCTTCCCCTGCCACTTGCGTCCGCAGGAGCTACCTACCACAACCCTGCACGTGTCCGCTGGGTGTTACTAAAGAGTGACAACCTCAAAAGGCCAAAATAATGTATGCCATACGATTAAATAAATAATATCACGTCAAAAAAAAACCTGTATTTTTCAGCTACCCCTACTAGCGCCCAGCAGTCATACAGAATGGTTAGTTGAACTGGCACAAAATAAAAATAATTTATGATAATATACAGGATGTATGGAAGATGGACTGCAAAGACTAGGGCACCGGCCCTAGGTAGGTAGAAAGGTAGGATCACTTGCAACACATTTTGTGCTAATTAACACTCGTCCTGCCCACGGTGTTTTTTTATAATATTTGTATGATTTTATCTCGGCATTTGCCAAAAAAACTAAATTTTGCTTAGGTACCTACCTTTTTGTTATGTGACAGCACAACCGCGTTTGTTTTTTAATCTCTAATGTATGCGTATCCTATAGAAATCTTATTTTCATTAAGATAGAAAATAAAAAAAAATATGAACCCACAAATAAAGCGTGAAGGACAGAAAATAAAAAATCATCAAGCTCAACTTTGTGGCACGATTTAAAAAAAAGTTGAAACTGCTCAGAACTTCCAATATCATAACGAAATCTCCAATTCATGTCTATTCTAATTGTATACGACATGTCTAGAATCACTTTAAATTTTCCGGCAAAAAATGTTGTTTGTCTAAAATGTGACGTAAATCATCTAGTACTTCTTTAAAACTACTTAAAAATAAGATTTGATGTAATTCATAAATGTAGACTAAATGCACTAAAAAAAGCATAAAAAAGTCATCTAAAATAATAAATAAACCTAAATTAAAAAAAAAAAAAAACAATGGGCAGGACGAGTGTTAATTGGCCCAAAATAAAATGTGTTGCCAGTGACCCTACCTACCCACCCTAGTCTTTTGGCAGACGATCTTCCATACAACCTGTATAGGAACTTACTGAAACCCGCACTATTTAAATTTAACCAGATGACGATCGCGGGTACAAAACGCAAATCCCACAAAGCGCCCCGAGTCTCAACGCGCTAGGTAACGTCTAACCAACACAATACGTTAAGTAGTGTGTATGCTTATGAGTGTTCATTAAAGATACGATAAAGACGGCGGAGGCGACGGCTAAATTGGCTGTTTCTATCTAGGTATTAAGATAGGGAGACGTTTTAAATGACAACTGTATTAGGAATTTTGGTTAGCGTGCCGTTTAATTCGGTAGGTTTCTATGTCGGCTATGAGATAAGCGATGTCGATGCAAAGTCATATTCAAATATCATGAGATGCATTCGATTTTAGTTGGTTTTAGATTAGTAAACTTATAAACAATTGTAGTCAGTAAGTAAACATTGGCTTTGCCTTACTTTATGCAGGTTCAGTTCCAAGTCAATATTTATTGTCTGTCCCATAAAAAGTAAGTTCCTGATTTGCGTGCCTTGTGAACTAAAGCGTTTCTCCTTGACAACCCATACCTCTGCAAAGCGATATCCAAATATTGTTCATATTATTTTAGTACCTACAATTTAAAGTCATTAAAGAAATATTTTACGTGTATTTTACCAATGACTTCCAGTTAGGTCGACTCCTTATAATAAAGTCGAATGTCGCTTATCTCACGAGTGAACTAAACAATAACAGAAACGCGACACTATTCCGATTTTCGCTTACGAAATGAGCATTCATTCGAGTGCAGATGTAGTTCAGCTAACAAGGGGCTGTTAATTTAAATTTAGTATCTTAGAGCGTAATGAACGGGAAGGTGATTGTTATAATGGGATTGTATGCCAACAGTTAGTTATGTGGATTTGTGTAAAGTGTGTTTGTGTAAGATGTGTTTACATTTTAGTAAATGAAGCTAACGTCACTGTGCGGTTTTGTTAGTAGAAAATCATTTTGTCAATTTTAACAAATTCAACCAAGAAATATTAACTTATGGTAAGATTGCGTAATATTTCGAACTGTCATTTGAATCAACCTAACGTACGTATAAAACGTCAGTAGATCAATCTTTGATTCATTTTGTATATCAACCGATCGTGTGATCGGTTAGCGTGGCAAGACTTTCAATACAAATACTCTTCATTGCACACCTCACACAAACATTTACAAAGACAAACAAAGAAATAACATGTAGGTAGAGGTAGCCAACAGGCGGTCTTATCGCTGAAGAGCGATCTCTTCAGACTGGGACTTTCATGTAGTGCAGAGGGGTAATCACGTAACGTTCCGAACGCGCGTCGGTACAATTTAACTGTCAATTAACCATGTAAAATGTGAAATTTAGACCCTACCCGACGTTCGTACAATGCGTTACGTGATCGATCTGCTGGTGGATTTCACTTCAACGCACGTAGAACTAATGTGTCAGACCGACAGGAAACATATCAAAATACGATAGTGATTTGAGTGAAATGAACAAATTGGCACAGGGAAACAAAAACCACCTACTAAAAAATACGTACTATGACGGGAAAATATAAAAGGCTCAAACTCAAAAAAGTGAAATTTGATAACAAAATATAATAGAGTAAAAAGTTTTATACAGGTTTGGATGCAATTCACGTCACATTTGAACAATTGCGGCGTTATCTTGCCGTGCAAAGACGGTCTGCAGCACGGAACCGTGGGAGGAAGCGCGCACAAAGCGACGCCGCGGCGGACGGCGGCGAGGGCTTCTAAACGTACTAGAATATACACAAGTGCAAATATTTTCATATTGTTGTCATAGTATTGGGTTATTTGGATATTTCAGATCTGTATAGAAATCTGTAAAACCTCTGAAAAACTTTACAATTATTTCACATTTAAAAATGGTCCAGTCGACGTCAAAAACATTTATACATTATGTGCTTTTTTAGGGTTCCGTAGCCAAATAGCAAAAAACGGAACCCTTTTAGATTCGTCATGTCTGTCTGTCTGTCTGTCCGTATGTCACAGCCACTTTTTTCCGAAACTATAAGATCTATACTGTTGAAACTTGGTAAGTAGATGTATTCTGTAAACCGCATTAAGATTTTTACAGAAAAATAGAAAAAAAACCATACATTTTTGGGGTTCTCCATACTTAGAACTAAAACTCAAATTTTTTTTTTCATCAAACCCATACGTGTGGGGTATCTATGGATAGGTCTTTAAAAATGACATTGAGGTTTCTAACATCATTTTTTTCTAAACTAAATAGTTTGCGCGAGAGATACTTCCAAAGTGGTAAAATGTGTGTCCCCCCCCCCCCCCCCCTGTATCTTCTAAAATAAGAGAATGATGAAACTAAAAAAAATATATGATTGGTTTGAACGAGATCTAGTAAGTAGTTTTTTATTAATACGTCATAAATCGTAAACCGCAATTTATTTAACGGAACCCTTCATGTGCGAGTTCAACTCGCACTTGGCCGCTTTTTTTACTATAGAATATGGTGCAAAAGTGTAAACATATCGCACACCTAGATATAAAGGGAGCTAACTCGAAAATCTGAAGTTTTAAATCTGTTTCATTGGTGGATAGCTTTTGCTGTAAGGAATTAGATGGTGTGCAAAACTCAAAACTTCAGATTTTCGAGTTAGCTCCCTTTAGATCTAGGTGTGCGGTGCGATATATCTTTGACGTTGACCGAATTGCAGTTGACACTATTTAAGTTCACATCACTAGGATGTATAGGTATATTTACATGCTCACTGTGCCTACAAGTGTTTTTCTTTTTTCCTAGCCCTTGACATTTCCACTTCTAGGCAACAATCTCGACTTGCATGTTGCCTAAAGACCGAAATCCAGTTGAAAATTGCTCTATGAATGATTTAAATAATTAATGCTCAGTTTTAAACCGATAACAAAATGTTCTAACTGTGTTTTCTTAACTCTACGTCGTCCTTAAACGTACCAAGAAGGCATTCAAGCGAGTGCATCGGCTTCACCAAAGAGCATAAAGATATTGAGCGCAGCCCGACTATTGTTGCCGCGATAGTGCCATCGCTACCGGTCGCTTTCTCTAATTGTTACACCGACACCACCACCCTGTACCAACACGTCGTATCTACACCTAAACCACGAACACATAAGACCTTTTTGAGAAATAAAATAGGAGAATGCAGCTGAAACAAACGCACGGTTGTTAACAGGCTAAACGCCCGTAATAACATGTCTTCAAACAATTGTTCATTTTCCAATACGTTCGGAAATTGCTTGGGTGCCATGCGGGCTTTTGTTCAACAAATCGAAATGTAGCAAATGTTTTCGATTGTGTGTTTGCGAAAATCATTGGCGGATGACAATCATCAGCGTGAAAATTACAGCATGAAAAAAAACCGGCCAAGTGCGAGTTAGACTCGCGCACGAAGGGTTCCGTACCATTATCTATAAAAACGGCAAAAAAATCACGTTTGTTGTATGGGAGCCCCCCTTAAAAAAATGTTTTATATTGTTTTTATTTGTTGTTATAGCGGCAACAGAAATACATAATCTGTGAAAATTTCAACTCTCTAGATATCACGGTTCTTGAGATACAGCCTGGTGACAGACAGACGGACGGACGGACAGCGAAGTCTTACTAATATTAGGGTCCCGTTTTACTCTTTGAGTACGGAACCCTAAAAAGGTATAAATGAATTTAGATTTACTAAACTGAAACTTTTTGTTACAGTTTCATAGATATATTTATTTACTCCCATTGCTAAGTTCTTAAATCATCATCATTAAAAAGCTACGCGTCTGTCGGTGGAGTATTCCCCACACACATTATCATCTAGCCAAAACATTTCTACTATAAATACGTCATGGCCACGTCAAACTGTAGGTACTTAAAAAAAATGGTTCGCCAAACACCGCTAATGACCTTAATTTTCGAATTTCGAAATCGACGTTTATTCGTTTTAAAATGTACAGCGACGCGGCGCCCCGCCGCTCTATGGCATCAATCATTTTTAGAGGGCTTCGCTTATCCAAGTTTCCTGCCTTCGTCCTCTACATCCAACTTTTACATCGACTGATCTCGGCTAAACCAACAGCGTTCGGAGTTCCGTTGCCGTGTTTTGTATTATTTTTTATGAATAAATAATATTATTTCTCGAGGGAAAGGGGGATTGGATTTCGTTAAATATGGTCTAGTAATTGAATTGAAATCTCTCAATGTCGACGTTCAATTAAGCGTTATATTTCCTGCTCCTTTGTTTCTTCTTGTACAATAATTTAATTTTACTTAAAGCCTTAGCTTTTCATTCGGTTGAAGGGATGAATCTTTACAGAAACTTTCAGAATGACATTGGCCTTTAATCGATTTTTCATTGTATACTTATCATAGAAACATTGTAAATGTATTGTAGAGACGAAATCTAAATTGGTTATTACTTTAATATACTTTAACTTGCCCGTTTATACGCACTTACGCACTTATGTGCTTAAGTATTTTTGCCATCTCACGGAAAACTGACTGTCATATTTAGATAGAATATAAATATATTTTCGTTATAATATCGTAATAAGTCCTTGTGTATTTATGTATATGTTGGCGGCCGATCGTAAAATCCGGTAGATCACACGAAATTCCTAGGCATATCGTGAAACGCCGCCATTTCATGATTTGGCTAAATGACATCCGCTATCGTTCAAAACTTAACGTTTTACGAGTTGTCTAATGACGTTTAGGCATATCATGAAATTCCTAGGTATATCATGAAAGGCCGCCATTTCATGATCTGGCTATAAGTAACTATAAGTAACACCCATCGTTCAATACTCGCCGTTATACGTAACTAGGGTTTGCAAACAAGTTTTTCCGCTCGTTTATAATAAAAATAACCTCGAAGACGATTTCGTCTTCTAACCTATCCGCGATCCGAGTCGGTTTTGCCACTAAATCGATCTGCCGTATTTTTTATGAGGCACATCATGATATGCCTGGTCAACGTTTAGCCAAATCATGAAATGGTGGCGTATCATGAAATGGCGGCGTTTCACGATATGCCTCGGAACTGCATGATCTGCCGGATTTTCACGAAGTGCCCGGTATAGAGCTAGGAATTTCATTTCATTTCATTTCATTTATTCCTTTATAAAACGTAGTTTTACATCGACGAATAGTATATCGACGAATGCGTTGCTCTAATCGATCTGCCGAATTTTTTATCAGGCACATTACGGACGAACGAGTGGGAGATTTATCGTAGGGCCCTGAATGAATACAGCAAACAGATAAGGAAAGCCAAGAGATCGTCGTGGAGGAAGTTCTGTGAGGAAGTAAACAACACGCCTCATGGAGCAATACTCCACAGACTGCTCTCCAAGGCAAAGTCTAATCAAATTGGACTCCTAAGAAGGCAAGATGGCACCTTCACAACCAACGACTCGGAGACCCTGGAACTACTGGCCAGCACTCACTTCCCGGGGTCCACTGAGTTAAGGGGACCCAATGCCGAGTATGTTCGGCACAGGCCCCGCTCGGAGGACTGGAGGCAAGCAGCCTTGGTTATCAGACCGGGTATAGTGAGATGGGCCATAAAGTCCTTTAAGCCATACAAGACAGCGGGACTGGACGGAGTAAGCCCCGTACTACTGCAACGTGGTGCTGACGTCCTCATCCCTCATCTGGTAAAAATTTTCAGGGCGAGCTACGCCTGGGGATCATTACCTGAGATGTGGAACAAGGTTAAAATCCTATTCATTCCAAAGGCAGGGAAGAAGGACTACGCCCAGGCTAAGTCTTTCAGACCCATTAGCCTTTCATCGTTCTTGTTAAAGACCATGGAAAAGGTTCTGGACAAGTACATTAGAGAGAGCTGCCTCAGAATTACGCCTTATCCATGAAAGTTTACACGCCTATCGGAGCGGCAGGTCTACAGAAACCGCCTTGCTTGAGCTTGTTGACAGGGTGGAAAAGGCGTTAGAGGATAGGGAAGTAGCCCTTTCAGCCTTCCTAGATATCGAGGGTGCTTTCGATAACACACCCATCAGGACACTGGTAGGGGGACTCCGGTCAAAGGGAGTGGACGCTACCACCGTGCGATGGGTGCAAAGCATGCTCTCGAATAGAGTGGCTAAGCTGGAATTGCTCAATACCAGAGACTGTCCTCAGGGGGGGGGGGGGGTACTCTCCCCTCTGTTATGGACTCTCGCAGTGGATGAATTACTGCATAAAATGGCGGAACTACGCATCGACACCCAGGGGTACGCAGACGACCTTGTGGTGACAGTGCGGGGTAACTGCCAAAGTACACTATCGTACCAAATGCAGAGAGCCCTAGACACTATCAACACGTGGTGCAGGGAAAATGAATTATCCATTTACGCGGACAAGACGGTTGTTGTGCCGTTCACAAACAAGAGAAAGCTCGATGGTCTGAGACCTCTGTCTATGAACGGCAGAACAATTCCGTTCTCCTCCGAGGTCAAGTATGAGGGCGTTACAATTGACCAGAAACTGACCTGGAATCCGCACGTTAACAGAATTTTGCAGAAGGCTAAAGTAGCCCTCTCAATCTGCTGTCGTTTAGCGGGGAGTAGATGGGGTCTAAAACCCAAAATTGCCCTGTGGCTATACACGTCCATTGTGAGGCCGATGGTGTCATACGCCTCTGTGGTCTGGTATAGCAAAACGACACAGAAAACAACAATAACAGAACTAAGCTCAGCAGTCTGCAACGGACTGCTTGCATTATCGTTACTGGAGCCATGTCAACCTCTCCAACAGCTCGGCTTCCAGAGGGAAGCCGTGCTGAACCTGCCGCCCCTGGACCTCCACTTGGAAAAGGAGGCGAAGTCCAGCATGCTCAGAGTAGCGTCCGTAAGGAAGGGCGACTGGCTATCCACAGCCTTGAGAACACTCAAGGACTCAGTATACGATATTCCTGTTTTAGGGATGCCACTTGACACAATGCCCCCAAAACTTTGCACGCAGATAAACTACTCTGTGGAACTCCTAAGGAGAGATGACTGGTTGAGCAGCCTCATAGATTGGAAACCAGATAGCCTGAAGTAGTACAATGATGGCTCCAAATCCAGATCGGAGGTAGGATGCGGAATATATGGAGAGGCACCCAGGGCAGCGATCAGTCTGAACCTGGGTAAGCACACTTCTATATTCCAGGCAGACGAAATCGAATTCAGGAAGACAACGAATCTGCAAAGCGCCTTCCTTAATCCTACTATTTATATCCACTAGGATAGCCAGGCGGCTCTCTTGGCTCTTACCTCTAACGTCACAACGTCGATGCTGGTCGAGAACTGCCGGGAACTATTGAATGACCTGGGTGCCAAAAACAAGGTAATTTTACGTTGGGTCCCAGGGCATGCAGGTATCGAGGGAAATGAAAAGGCTGATGAGCTTGCACGAGCGGGGGCGAAGGGAACACACTGCGGACCAGAGCCGTTCTGTGGTATCCCCAAAAGTCTAACCAAGCTCACTCTAAAAGCCTATTGTTTCTACAAGACCATTCAAGCCTGGAGAGCTAACCCAGGGCTGAAACATTCCAAGGCACTTATTAGAGCCTTTAGCAAAAAGGCGTCTTCTGACGCCTTGGCGCTAAGTAGGAACCGCATACGCATGCCGGTCAGGGTGCTTACTGGGCATTGCCGCCTAAATAAGCACATGCAAACGATAGGACTGTGTGACACAAGGCAGTGCAGATTCTGTTTTGAAGCAGAGGAGACGCCTACACACATCCTAACCGATTGCCCTTGCCTCATGCGCAGTCGTAACTCCTTCTTGGGCAAACACATCATGTGCCCGGAGGAGATCAAATTTCTTGAGTTCAACAAAATCCTGCAATTCTTTGAGTTTGCAGGACTTGACCAAGAATTGTAGTAAGTGGCGATCACAATAGATCAGTGATAGTCGCAGTGATATAAGGGCTTTGACAGCCCGAAAGCCACTACCAGAATAATAATAATAATAATCAGACACATTATGATATGCCTGGTCAACCCTTAGCTAAATCATGAAATGGCGGCGTTTCACGATATGCCTAGGAATTTCGTGATCTGCCGGATTTTACGATCGGCCGCCGACATATACAAGTACAAATTTAGAGTAAATCATTACTTTACACTGGAGTTCAAGCAAAACGAACTATTGCTGCATTGCTAGAAATATTCTGTTTGCAACTTTCTCTGAAATGTTCTCGGAAATTTAAAGAGAATTTCTGAAACTTATTATCAATTTATGACTTGTCAAGCATGAATAACATAGTAAAACATGTACAGAATACTAAATATGATTAAATTATGTTCATTTTATTTTTATTGTAAGCACATTTAAAAAATTAAACGATAAGTTTGATGTTGCAAGAATGTTCTGGGAACATTCTTGAGAATGCTTCCGCGTTTTGGGAATGTTCTGCAACTTGTACATTGCTACATGACACTCGCCCAGTATTTGTCAAATATAGCAATAAAGATGAACAACACGGTGTCAACAATTTAAATTAAGGTGTCAATTATTGGAATTATAGTAGTTTACCTTAAAAATTACACGCTTACTTTTACTTACGCTTTTTACTCACGTGGCAAAAGTTATCTCGGAAACATAAGCAACTAACCCAACAATAAAATCAATCGCGTCCAAACATATATAGGTACACACCGGTTTGCAAAATCTGTAAGAAGGTTCTACACAGCAACAAAGATTCAGGATTACGTCGTTTTCATTCTAAGTGCACGTAATTACTTAATATCCATTACTCGACTGTCAAAAGTGATTAATGCTAATGTCGTGCGCAAGATTTTTAACTAAGTTAAGATTAAAATAGCTTACGGTATTGTAATCGGGCCCCGGGCGGATCCGTCATCTTCCCCTACAAATTATAATGACACATCCGCCGGGAGGTTTTAAGCCAATTCAACCTCCAAGATTTTCCATGCTTTTTCCCTAAGAAGGTTAATATTTTAAAGTTGAAATGGAATTTGTTTTTGGGTTTATGTTTTAAGTGCGTAGTGTAAAGTGCGCGGGATAAGTAGGTATTTGGGAATTCATTTGTTTTAAGTAGTAAAAAGGCATAAGCTTATTAGTACCTATACAATAAGTAAACACTATAGCTATCTGCCGTAGTGGAGAGATAAATAATTAGGCCAAAAATATTTGAATAAACCTGCGTTTACAGAAGTAAGTTTCTTCACGCGTATTTTTTTTTCTGAATTAACCTTGTGGTCCATTTGAAAAGAAAACGTATAGCTAATAACGTAAAAAAACAAAACATGCTCTCTTACTTTTTCACTAAAATGTAAATACCAATAACCCTAAGCAGCGTAAAACAGAATCGTCGCCGACCGCCATCATAGGCAAATCAACCACAAGTGCGCAAAATCGGTCGTAATTCCATTTTGTTCTTTCCAACGTACTAATTTAAGTTCCAAAGCAATTCCAATCCAAACAATATCGATTCAGGGGAGGAAAACAATTTGCGGTAAAAATCCGCAGTGATAGCGCGATATGAGCAATGCAGCGGGGAGATTTTTTACTTTTTTGCCACGGGGGAGTCGGCTGATCTTTGTTTTATGAGAACGATTAAGAAAAGCATATTTGAAGTGTGTACTCGGCTTTATTTGACGGAGGGTACGCGCTTCATTGATCTGTAATCGTTTTTCGCATTTTATTGCCACTGTGCTTTGGTTGGGGTTATGAGTGTAGGGAGTTCCTTGTTTATATAGCCCAAATTAGCAGTAATTTATCATCTGGTACACAAACTGATATAAAATTTCGTGTTTTATCCATATAGCTATAGTTTATATTGTTACATACCTATATATACCTTCTGGCCAATTGCGTGACGTTTTGTACATATGTTAGATAGATCTAAATGTCGTTATAAGTATGGGAAAATGACAGTTGAGTTTTCCTGACGCTAGTTCGAAAAGTTACATATTTAACCCTCTGGCGTACATTTAATATTTGAGACAGATTGTTTTGAAGAAGGGTAGTCTCTATAAACGTTTTTAGACACGCAGAATAAAAGGTAACGCCAGTATCAAATACACCGATAACAAATGACGGCATTTTTTTTAGCACAGCAAAATGTATTATTAAAAAATATATTATTATTATTGGTTTGTGGGCCTTAATGTGCCGCTTCGACCAGCAAGTGATCTATTGTTATGTTATGTTATGTTAATATAGTTACCAATAGATATTTAAAGTTCGAGGAACTTTAGACTCAACATTAAGGTGGCGGACTGAATCGCGAATTCGCGACATAATTTAGTGCGGCGTGGAGATCTTGTTATTCTCGCACTTAATTTGGGCGGTAAGCGTCGTATTGTGGCGGCGCGAGTGATTAGAATGCTAAGTACGCACAGAAGGGGTTGCCTTAATTGTGCGGTGCCTGCGGACGAAGCCAAACATTGGTGGAATCAAGTGGGTGTTGGAAGGAAATTATGGTGTTTTTCTATTCAAAATGTGTAATACACAAGTGAAAGCTTATAATTACTGCTTGGTAATCAGCTTAAGCAGCAGGGTAAAAACAAGTGACATCAGAAAGTTGGATGATGTGAAGATTGGGAGTGTTAAATGTATCCGAAACAAAAATATGACATAGGTTTTTTTTTATTATTATAGCCTTTTATTCGGACAAATAAAATTTGATATTATATAAATTATGGGTTTTCTTTCTTTACGTTTCATTCATATATCTCTTTTTTCTTCCATTTTTGAGTGTCCGTTTGCCAGTTGGCAAAGGCCTCCTCCAATCTTCTCCATTCCTGCCTTTCTGTGGCCACTCTACCCCATGTTATACCGGCTACCTGTCGTAAATCGTCATCCCATCTTCTTTGTGGTCTGCCTCTCTTTCTTTTTCCATTCCTTGGGTACCATTGGGTGATTATTTTACTCCATTTGTCTTTCCCTCGAATCGTTTCCTAACCTGCCCATTTCCATTTTTGTCTTCTTATTTTTTGGGTTATATCCTGGACTCTCGTCTTGTATCTGATGCTGCTATTCCTTACTTTGTCTGTTCTTTTAATCCCAACCATACTTCTTTCCATTGCTCGTTGGCATATGGATAGTTTATTTGTTATATTTCTTGTCAGAGTCCATGTTTCACTTCCATATACTAGTATTGGTAAGATGCATGAATTGAATAGTTTGCTTTTGGTTGATATGTGTAAGTTTTTGTGCCTTCATTATCTCCTTCAGTCCCCAATATTTTTTCCAACTGTTCGCAATTCTTCTTTCAGTTTCTTTACTTATATTGTCTTTTGGAGACATCAGTCGCCCAAGATAAATGTATTCTTCAACATAGTCGATCCGAGTCTGTTCCGCTGATATTGGGTATTTGTTGCCATTGGTCATAACTTTGGTTTTATCGGGGTTTAGCTTCAACCCTGCCTTTGCACTTTCTGATGTTAGATCGTTAATCATCTTGTTTAGATCGTCAGGTGTTGCTGCAAATAATACAATATCATCTGCAAATCGCAAATGTGTCAGTGTGCGACCATCAATAGTTATGCCCAAATTTTCCCATTCAAGGTTCCTGAAGACCTGCTCTAATACAGCTAGGAAGAGTGTTGGTGAGAGCGGATCTTCCTGTCTCACGCCTTTTTGTACTGGAAACTTATTGCCTATCTTTTCTAGTTGGATACGTGCTGAGCCGTGTTTGTATATATTTTTTATAATCCTTATGTATTTATGTTCTATTCCCTGATCTCTTAATGCTTCCCAGATTCTTGTGTGTATTAAAGAGTCAAACGCTTTGCTGTAGTCAATAAAGGCCATGTAATATGTTAATTGATATTCAGCGTATTTTTCTATTATTTGCCTCACGGTATGGATGTGGTCTAGTACAGAAAAGTCTTTGCGGAATCTTGCCTGTTCTATTGGCTGTTGTTCGCCTAGTTTTTTTTCTATTCGTTTCAGTAGAATCTTTGCAAAGGTTTTATATATGTTGGAGAGCAAACTAATGGGTCGGTAGTTTCCTATATCACAGTGGTTCCCTTTTTTGAAAAGAAGGATTATATTCGATTCAGTCCATTGTTTTGGGATAATTTCAGTGTTGATAACGGTATTAAAAATTTCTGTAAGTACAGGTACTATTGCTGGTTTGGTTTGTTTCAAAATTTCATTACATATGCCGTCTGGACCAGGTGCTTTATCTGTTTTTTGGGTGTCAATAGCTCTTGCAACTTCTTCTTGCATGATTGAAGGTACTGTTGTGTTATTTGACAGGTCTACATCACTTTCTATTATGTTGTTTTGGTATAATTCAGTGTAGTAGGCTGTTGCAATCTTTAGTATTTCTTTTCTGTCACTTTTTTTAGTCCCGCTTTTGTTTCCCATTTTCACAATCCATTCTTTATTGTTAGTAAGTTCTCTGTATGCCTTCTTTATTCCTCCTGTTTGTTTAATATGCTTCTCTATCGTTTCCATTCGACGTTGTCTTCTGTCTTTCCTTATATTTTCTTTTATTTCTTTATTATTTTTTGTAATTTGTCTTCGATTGTTGTTTGTAGGTTTGGCGTTTATTAAAGCTGCTCTTTGTTCTAGAAGGTTGATGGTATTTGTTGTCATCCATTTGTTTGAATGATTTTCCTTGGCGGCATATTGCTTGGTGGTGTCTGTGATTGTGATTTCCAGCCAGTTATATTTTTCTTGTAAGCAGGCATCTTTTGTTTCTCTATCATATTCTTTAAGTTTGGAGTCTAATGAGGTAGCTATTTGGTCTATTAAACGGTTGTTGGATTTTATGTACTCTGCATTTATTTTTGGTCTTGTGTTCTTGGGTTGCGATGACTTCAATTCAGCTCTAACCATGCGATGGTTGGTGTTGAAGTTTAAATTATTAATGACATTAATGTTTGTGAACCATTTAGACTTGTTGGTCATTATAAAGTCTATTTGGTTTTTAGTTTTGCCATCAGGTGATGTCCATGTCCACATTCTATTTTTCTTTTTTTTAAACATAGAGTTTAGGATAGTTAGATTATTTTCCATTGCAAAGTCGATCATTAATTTTCCATTCCTGCTTCTAATTTTTGGGCTGTATGTATGTGGTCCTAAGATTGTATCTTCATCCAGTTGTCTAATGACATAGGTACCGGTGCGTATATCGGAGACTACTTGTACTATTACTTATTCTGTGGACCAACCATATTTTTTACGTAAAATGATGAAGTGATTATTGAAAGAGCAGTTCACACCTTTAGTGTGGCAAAACGATTGGGTTGTGTGAAATACCTATTATCGCAAAGATTTCTTTCGCAACTAGAAATATAAAGTACTGTTAACCGAAGCAAGAGCGCCTTTGTAACTTTTTTAAACTCGTTCATGGGAAGGAAATAAGAATAGCTACTGATTTAGTACTTAATTGTAGGGGTTGTGTCTTCTATTTTCACGATTGTACTGTTATTCAATGTAAAATACATTTCAAATAAACTGTCAAAATAGGAGACCCGCGGCTTTCAGACATCACAATTCATAAATAAAGGCGGTCCTTTTGTTTGGCCGCAGCATGGTGTAAAATAAAGGCATATTAATTATTCAACGCCACACTCGACGCAATCAGAATAAGTGCTGATGTTCCTGTCACCCGCGGAGGCTGCACGCAGCGCATGATTAGAATTCTTAAGCCGCGCCGAAGGCTCTTGATTAGAGGAAATTAAAATCATTATACTCCGCCGCGCACCGCGCCACACCACAATGCCGCTACCCCGAGTAAAAATAAGGGAAACGCACATAAAGAAAGCCCGGCGGAAACGGAAGGCACCATCTTGGAGCCGCCGGGCGGGAAAACAATGGATTCGTTAATTAACATTTTCTTACGCCTCGCGGCTGTCGAACGAACGGTTTATCGGACAAAATATTTATGACGCAGACGCGATGGAAATTCCACCATGAAATTGCACAAGTGAATTCGGATCGCGGGATTATCAACTTGCGCGCGCGTTGTAATTACTCCCCAGACCTACCTCAGTTCCGTGGCAGTTTACTTTATACGATGGTCTTTGAATCAGAGCAATTTATTTTAAATCAGCTCACGGAAAAACGTGGTCTGAATAAATTTGCAAATTTAAGTGAGCTCGAAGCGAGTTGCATCTGACTACCAATCTAAAGTGCAGCTTCATTATATTTAGAAATCCATCTCATCACGCCAAGCTTTAAGCCCGCTACTTTAACAAACATAAAATAAAAACCTGATACAACCATCTCGACAGACAAAACTTTCGATTAAAAAAGAGGTTTCTTTCATTCGCCACACAAATCGGTTTACCCTTTTGGGACCCACGATGCCACAGACAAACAAAATACACATGTTCAACATATAACACCCATCGTGTGCATCGGGGGTTACTGATATAAGGATCTATGACTACTGGAGACGAAAGCTGTATGCTATTTTAATAAAATAGGCGAAAAAAAAACTGACAAAAGCAAAGCACCTTTATTCCATCCAACTTCGTTACAAAAAACGGGCGTGTGATAAAAATCTCGTTCAAATCAGCCATATCACGAAACTGACCGGTACTTGGTCATGAAGAGGCAATACGGATGAAAAATACCTCCATCAATATCCAGTATCAAGCGCTCGGGGGTGATTGATTCATGGCTTCTGAATGGAGATTAATAGATATGACATATGAATCCGGTCGGTGGCTGTTTTAATCGAGAGCGATTTTGTGATGTTTAAGAAACTAATTGAGAAACGGAGTGTACAAAAATTGTTTATTTTACAACATTGAGACTATTTAGTTAGAGCGTTGCTTTAACAAGATTTGTAATATTGAGCGTATACAGGGTGGAAAGTTAAAACGGGGCAGTAAGGGCAGCTACTAGATCCCTTGCCGCTACGCAAAATTGGCATTAGGATTTCATTCTTAACTTTTTAAGTGATGACAATCTACATTCACAGATTTAAAAAAAAAAGTACAGTCAGCGAGAAAATCATCAATTTTGACGAATTTTTTTTAAATGCCATTCGATCCCATTCCTATTAAGGATCAAAATAGTCTTTGGGACCGACTAAGGTTTGACATCTAGAACGCCCAGAAATCAAAGATTTTTTTTTCCATACAATTAGTATGGGAATCCCAAAGTGCAAGTAGGTAGTCCTTTAGTTAGACGATCATCAAAGTGTATGGAGACGGAGATAACTTCATTAAGATTAGAAATGTGAGAATTCATTCCTTTGTGAAAAAAAAAACTAACGTATTACACCAGTATTCATAAACGTTATTATGTGGACAGTACTCAAGAGCGGACCGGTGCTGTAAAACCCTTACCTTAGTAGATTTTAAATTTAAAACAAAATTTCTGAATACGGATGTAAGTATTTTTTTACAATCTTTTTACAGCTCATTGAATAAAACCAGTATTTTTTTTTTGACCAAGGAATGAATTCTCTCATTTCTAATCTTAATGAGGTTATCTCCGTATCCATACAATTTGATGATCGTCTAACTAAAGGACTACTTGCAATTTGGGATTCCCATACTAATTGTATGGAAAAAGTTTTCTTTGATTTCTGGGCGTTCTAGTAGTCAAACCTTAGTCGGTCCCAAAGAGTATTTTGATCCTTAATAGGAATGGGAACGAATGGCATCAAAAAAAAATCGTCAAAATTGATGATTTTCTCGCCGACTGTACTTTTTTTCAAAAATCTGTGAATGTAGATTGTCATCACTTAAAAAGTTAGGAATGAAATCCTAATGCCATTTTTGCGTGGCGGCAAGGGATCTAGTAGCTGCCCTTACTGCCCCGTTTTAACTTTCCACCCTGTATTAATCATCATCATATCAGCCGAAAAACGTCCACTGCTGGACAAAGGCCTCCTTCAAACAGTGCTACAATGAACGGTCCTGCGCCACCCGCATCCAGCGGACTCCCGCGACCTTTACCGCGTCATCAGTCCACCTTGTGGGGGTACACTACCCACGCTGCGCCTTCCAGTACGTGGTCGCCAGTCCAGATCCTTTCCGCCCCAACGGCCTTCGGTTCTACATGCAATGTGCCCTGCTCACTGCCACTTAAGTTTAGCGATTCAAGCGTATATACAAACGTTTGGCTAGTTTTTTTAAAAAACATTATTTTTGAAGCTGAAGGCGCTGGCAGCTTCCTCGCTCAATGCATCAGTATTGCGAAACAGCGGGGAAATGCTGCTAGCCGAAGACGGCACCATGCCTCGGGGGCCTGTCATATTTTTATAATTTTAGTGATAGATAAATGTAACGTCCACTTTAATTCCACAATAATATATCGAGATAAATCATACTAAGTAATTAAAAAATATATTAATATCAAGATAAAGATCCTTGTATCCCTATGGACCGTGCATAAACTTTAAACCCTATTCATAGATAAGCTACCATTAGGTTACAATTACAACCCACCGCATAAATATTGTACAAACTATAGAGGCTCTGGCTTTAGTAATAACGTTCGAACCATTTACAAAACGACTCGCATCACATATCCAAATAGCAAACCAGATTCCCACATGTAAATCCATCTCACTCAGTTAACCCAAGCGGCGTATCGACCATTACCGCATTGGCCATTTGACAGAGTGCCATCATTTGTACCCGTACTCCAGTGCACTACATGCGTTTCAATGGCGCTGTTGATTTTACGGTCAGAGTGTACTGCAAATATCTAGTTTCAGTGTGAAGGAGGGGCGTTTTAATACGTTATTATGGTGGGAATACGTGATATTCATATTCATATAATTTATTGCATAACACATATAACTTTGTTACGGGGTAAAATATTATCACTGTTCACTAATTGCTGTGTCGATACAAACCCGATAGGGTTTAACGACACTATTAGATTTAACGAAATGTATTTTCTTTTATAAATGTAATAAAAAAAAAATATGAGAGGGGTTTTTAATCAATACTGGGCTCTGTATTGGTCACTTTTATTGCATATCAATGACGATATAAAATATTGAGTTATATACCACGATACGAATATTGAGTTATATTTATTACATGACAAACGTGACTAGCGTCCATAGGCCACGGTGTCTACGTACCATCAGGCAGGCCGAATGTATAAAAAATCGTGGAATCATGGTATAAAACAAACTATCATATAGGTACGCGTTTGAAGTGGATAGGAACAATTACGAAATATATCTAAATAGTTATTTATTCAAATAATATCTCTGAATATGATAAGTTACTAAACAAGTGGCACTGTAAGCTGTAGAGCAAGTTTATCTTTATAATTGTTTTTTTAATTTGCTAAAACTGACTCGACAAAACAGTCTATATAAACATCGAAACTGCTAACAAAATTTCACGAGAATCGGCTGGAGAAATGCGACCCGTATAGGAGAATAGCTAGACATCCGGACATCTGGACATACGATGGCATTTTTGCACGGAGAACACCGTTCTCTTCGCTCACTCGTTCAAAAAATGGGATGGATTTTCCGTTCAATTGCCTGTCCCATTTTTAAATATACGTGAGAATCCTGATTCTCGCGTATATTTTCAAAAGCACGTTGGGACATTGTTCGGGCCGATCGTTGGCCCGCTCCGTAAACGCCTCTCGTGTGTACGCGCGTTTAGTCTGTGGTTTTGAAGGTGACATTTGAGCTGTCACATTTTTGCTTGTAATAATTTTGGAACCACGGCACAACGTGTACCGTTTTTGGTTTTGTTGGAAAAGCTTGCTTTGGAGACATAAATCCGACTTTATTTGTTTGGATAATTGGTAATATCGCTTGCCTTGAGAGCACACGGCTGCCCGAGTGTTTGTTTGGATATTTGGTGTAAAACAGTGCAGACAATTGGTGAATTTGTGCTGTGCATTGTGATTGGAACCACGCATTGTTGGCACCAGCCCGCGGACCAGCACGGCGCTCTTCGGCCCCGGAGGCAGCTGGGAGACTTGTAACTTGACTTTGACTGGACTTTTGACGGCTAACAGACAGACTTGACAAAATATGGTGTCGCCGGGAAGCCGGTAAGTTAAGCATATTTTAACAATTTTGATTGCCATTATTGGCACTTTATGACCCGCGAGACCGCGAGGCACGTTCGGCTCCTCGCACCGGGCGAGGAATCGAACAGACATATTAACGGTAATTTACCATAAACGTAGAAAAGGGACCCTTATGGTGACTCTGTCAGTCTGTCCGTCTGTCTGTCTGTCTGTCACAATGTCAAATATCTTAGGAACTACTTTTGCTATCAACTTGAAATTGGGAATAGTTGTAAACAAGCCTAACGCCGCACGTGTATGGAACATGATTTTTTTTAACATATATTTTTATTTCCTATCAAAAATTAAAAAAAAGGGGGGGGGGGCAAACACTCACAGTCTATTAATTAGGGTAGAGGAACCAAAAGATGAACACCACCCAATAGTTGAACGTTTTGTCGTAAAATTGAAATAAAAAAATCGCGATACATTTTACGCCTTCGGGATATTTTTTTCCTAACGCATCATCCCTTTGCCAAGGCTGGCATTTAAACTCCCATACAGTTCCCACACACACACGGCTGTGAGCGGTTGACGCGTCGAGGTCTCGCGCCAAAATCACCGTTTGTATGGAGATTTACTTAAGGAAAGCGCTCTTAAATTTAAGCTCTAAATTATGTATAAAATTGAATAAAACGTCTACATGGATTGTTTTGCGTGATATAGATTCTTGATTAATGCCTTTAATGGATTATCTATCACAAATTGCGTATTTATTGTTAATTTAAGAGATATTTAGCGTTCAACTAACGGTTCCAACTTTTTGTACCTGAGCCAATAGATGAACGGTGTTCATCTACTGGGCAAGGTATAGTTTTTTCAAATGCTTATATAAATTCTTATTGAAAAGGTACATACAATTTTTATGGCTCAAATTAATAGTTTTTTAACTGTTGATTTTTATACCAAAAGTTGAACGTGAGTATCCATTCGCAACACGGTTATTTTGGGCTTTGTTTTACTATGAAAAGCACGATTGTTCAACAAAGAACCGCTGCCCAGAAGATGAACGAATAAAATTAGTTCGTTCAACTTTTGGCTTCGATTCCAATAAGTGAACGCTCTGTTAAATTTAGTCCGTTCATTCCTTTGCCATCGTGCCCAATACATGAACGAACAAAATTTATTCGTTCAAGTTTTAGGCAAGGGTTATTACAATGAACATCTTAATAACAAAATATACGTAATAAATATGAAATCTGACTTATACATATAAAACCCAACAATTTATCTATTTCAATCTAATGATAAATTAATAAAAAAATGTTTTAATGATAAATATGTAAAAAATAATCTCTTATAATTGTAACCATATGAAAAGGGTACATTTGAACTGTTTTATTCTGTGTTTAGTATAAATATTGTGATTGTTAACTAGTATAAATTGCTATAACAATGATTATATAATAACTAGACCAAAAGTCAGAGGCTGCGCGGTGTTACGTTTTTCTTCGTTCAACTATTGGTGTCAAAATGTTCAACTATTGGGCACAGTGTTCATCTTCTGGGCAAAATGACATACTTCAGCATAAAACCATTTTTAATAAAATACTGTATTGTAATAGGATGGTTTAAAATAGTCATGTCCAATCTCGACTATATACGAAATCGTATAAAAAAATGTAATGTAAACAAACTAAATCACCACTCCTCGAAAAAAATTGTAAAGTTGGGATAGTCGCTTAAACGTTCATCTTTTGGTTCCTTTACCCTAGGTCAAGTTGGGTATCAAATGAACGGAATTCAGATACACATTCTAATAAGGATTTTTTTATGTGTAATCCCCCCCCCCCCAGCTCCAAAGTTTCCAAGGGAAAAAGAATATTCCATAAGATTAACATTATTATAAATATTACAGGAACAATTAAATGGTATCTCTATCCAGGTATTTTTTCTTTAAATAGTCAAAAATGTTTTCTGGATTAAGTTTTATATTTAATCACATTTTCACATATTATTTTTATTCAAATACCTATTACATTAATCTAAAAGTACCTTCTTTCAAATAAAATAAAATATATTGAAATCAGTCCACGTGACAAAGAATTATCGTTGAAAAACCAACGCCGAGCAACGCAATACCGAGTTCCATAGTCTAGTCGCGCAAGTTAGTGACCAAATGAACCTATAAATGGCGCTGTACACATTTTCCAGAATTAATGGGCGGCGAAAGACGGGTAAATTGTATGAAAATTCATACGGAACCCTCGGTGCGCGAGGCAGACTCGCACTTGGCAGGTTTTAGTAACAGTTGTTTTGCACTAACGCTCGCTCAAAAAGTTATGCTATTTGATTACCCCTCAGAAACCTCAAACTTTCTTTAACACAATAACTATAAAATTTCATTTAAAACATGTATAATGAAGACTTGTCGCTGGTCACATTTACAATATTTACGCCCAATGTTAAATTAGTAATGCCCAATTCCCAGATCGTATAACGCATATTACTATACCTATATCAAAATTCAAAATGGAACATTAATATAATCTGTCACGGAGTTTATGACTTAATGGGTATATCACGTCTTTAGCTAGAATGTAGTCCTTAATGCAACATTAACATTCACCTGGTTGCCGCCTTAATTTGTTGCAACGACATTAAATCTTCATTAGCGACATTTAAAGGTGTAGGAACCGTAGAATGGGTACCTACTAAAATTCTACACCACCTGTAAAACCAGGTGAAGACATGGTAAATATTTATTCTAAGAATGCGTAAGTATGTTTACTGTTGCATGTTACTTAAAATTTAAATGGTTTGAAAATTGCATGATATACGAGTGAGTAAACAATAAACATGTAGATGCTAAGACAAGCTCAAAGTGGTAATCCTGTCAACATTCTCTTGGAAACTACTGTAGAGAATAATTACGTGTACCTAGGACATTTTAAAGAAAAGTTGTACATAAATATCCGGGATGGTTATTTATTTAATCCCACTTCCTGGCCAGGGAGATACGTAAAATGTTTTACTCACCAAGGGCGTTAATAAGGAAAGCCTCAGATTTCATATTTATCGCCCTTGCCTTCGGCTCGGACGTCAAATATCTGCGATCTGAGACTTTCTTTGTTTTACCGCCCTAGGTAAGTAGTGCACTATTAAATAATATATCAATAATATTTTATGCAATAGTCAAATTCTAATATTTTCTTACTAGTTGTATATGTATTTAAATATTGCAATGCTCGACAGGGCTCATGTTATAATTATACCTAGCATTAAGACCTATTTTATTACATCATGAATGCAACAAAGAATCTGAATATTTAACTCAAGGTAAGCATCTCTGTAATTTAAACAAACCATGTCTGTTAAGAACACAGCTCAGATCTACACAGAACACTCAATACACAATTACAGATCGATATTTTCTAATGTAGGTTTAACCACCTCTTTAATGTCAGTATTTACACTCTTTCTCACCACACGTCCAACAATAAAACCAAAGCAAGCTCCACATGTACCTAGAGCAATAACACCGACATTGTGTACATAGTCATCAATCTACGGTGCTCACCAGCGGGTAAGTGCGGAGCAAACCGCTCTTAGTACGGATTATGGCTATTAACCAACTGCTGTAAAACGAGTGATCGATGCGACTCCGTTTATGTGGTGGTGTTTTGACTAAATTCGCGGATACATGTCTGTTTTGAGCACTTCTTTGGGATATATGTCTCTTCTTGTACAGTCGACTACAAAGATAAGTATGTTTTTTAATGTTACAAAATTATGTATGTACTTATACTTATTACTATGGTAGTAAAGTCTATGTATAAGTGTATGTGTGTGTATGTATGGATACACCTCTTTGTAGTCGACTGTACTAAAAATAGGTTGCAAAAAAAAAAAACAGGTACAGTTTGCAGAAATACAACATTTACCCTTTTTCATTTCTCTTGAGTAGGTAAGTATATGTACCGAACTGATTCTAAGGCACTGGTCCCACCGCCGGCGGTGGCACCAGTGCCTTGAGACGTGCTTATTTATTGTGCTTTGCGCATGTTATATTACCATTTTTATCAAAATAACATAGAGATCACAATTACTCTACATATGTTATATTGATATAAATGGTACCCGTTTAAAAAGGTTTTTTAATATAACGAAGATGCCAAACCAACGTGCTGCCAGACTCCGTAGCCTAAAGACGCTTGTGACTCCAAAGTTTCTAATTTAAGAAGTTAAGTTGTCGAATACATTTTACAGCTAAATCCAGTGTAGTGTACATGACAAATAGGATAATACCTACATTTAACGGGTATGACACAGACGACTAAATGACCGATTGCTGTGACACGAGTTATTGGGGTCCGTTTATTGTCCATGCTCCCGTTTTATATGGCTGATAACGTTTATGATGGTGTTTTGCCTCAAATATGGCCAATTGGGTGATTTTGCTTAATTTTATCTTGTTGTTCCCTAATCCATATATTTAGGCCGTTGATTTAAAAGCAAAACGTGCGAGAGAATTTCAAACTTTTTGGTCGATCTCCTGCTTTGCGATTGGATTGTCTATTTAACATCTCGTGCTTAATACTTGAGATATTTATTAAAAATAGCTAATAAAGACAGTTCTTCAGCCTCCTCGAACGCCGCAGTCACGTCCGCAATTGTCTCAATTATTATTAATTGTAATTTTTGACAGGCACCTGTCAATTTCGCAGCATTCAACCCTTCCCTAATCCTCCCCAAGACGCGAGGCGCCGGGACGTCTCCTTAGCCGGTCCCCCAGAATAAATTAGCTCTCTCCCGGCCACATCGGGATATAAAATTTTGAATATGAATGGAAAATTTTGCATTTGTAATAAACCGCTTTCCCTGTAACGCTGCAGATGCGTACTTGAGGACTGGATAAAGACGGGATCTACCCAGTGTCTCCGTTCCTCAGGTGGCTACCCATAAATATTTATTAATTATTTTTTCAATAATCTCTTCTCTCGCATCCTCCGAGGACGGAGGGATATCTCCTCCGTTAATTGCTTTTTGTTTCATTTGAATAAGTATTGTTTTTGACTGTTCGAGCGTGACGTCGAGTTTTATAAAATCTCGACGATGAATAATTTTGTTGAAACGAAGTTAATTGAATCACTGTTATTAGATTCTGTTTATTGATTGCTTAATCAATTTTGCTAGGTAATTTTCTTTTGTAATAATTTAAAGTTAAATCTTTAAATAGAAACCTCTTTATCACGAAAGGATAAAATAAAGTATCATATGGTTAAACTTTTCTGAGATATGCTTGCCCATTCAAAACGAAATATCAACGATGTTATTAACCTATGTAAATAACGAAGACGTGGGTGAATATTATAAGTTACACGGTAGATTAAAAACCCCAGTCTTGCTCGGTGTCGTCGCTACCTAATTGATTTTATAATTCGAAGAAAACGTCTTGTGTTGGATCACAAGTCTGCGATAGAGCCGGGTGGATCACTAAACTTAACTTGTTATTGGAAAATTGTTATAACAGTATTCTAAATCTTATAGTCTACAACTTAAGGTGTACATTAACAGACAATTTAAAAAGAGCTGACTTTAACAAATTGGTATTTCTGGATTCGATTTAACATTTTTATACATCATCGGTATAATTTTGTTGTATCGGTGAATGATACAACATGACATTTTCATTTCACGACTCAGTAATTGGTTCAATGACATATGTTGACTAAGTTACTGGTATAAAATATGTACTGGCCGTTACACCACCTTTCCACCATCGATTTAAGATGATAACAATCTTTTTAAGATGACTGAAAGTGTCAGAATAAAACATGAAATCGTAAAACAGCTATGCATGACAATGCAATATTATGATGACTTGGAGCTGATCTGATGCTGGAGCTGGGAGGTGGCCATCTGGCCATAGGAACTTCGCAATAAAACGATTGCGAATTGTAGTTGATGACGGTAAAAAATTACATTCGGCAATAAAAGCCAAAAATTAAATTTTTGACCGAAACTTACTTTTCCAAGATTCTACATATTTACCTACCAGTGGCCGATAGAGTTGTCTTTGATACTTATACATAAAAAAAAGCCCAAGTACAGTCGGCCAAAAATGTGGTCGAGGTTCATATGAACGTCACGAAACAACTAAATAGGTCGATTTCCACTTGCAATAATATCACAGAAACTTTTGTTAAAACTGGTAGACCACTTTCTTGGCCGACCGTACCTACTTTTTAGGGTTCCGTACTCAAAGAGTAAAACGGGACCCTATTACTAAGACTCCGCTGTCCGTCTGTCTATCACCAGGCTGTATCTCACTGATACCGTGATAGTTCCAGTTGAAATTTTCACAGATGATGTATTTCTGTTGCCGCTATAACAAAAAATACTAAAAACAAAATAAAATAAATATTTTTATTGATAATGGTAGGGAACCCTTCGTGCGCGAGTCCGACTCGCATTTGGCCGGTTTTTATTTCTAATAGGCAAGATGCAATATTTTCATTTGAAACAATTGAAACAATGACCACGAGTGTATTAAAAAACCGGCCAAGTGCGAGTCGGACTCGCGCACGAAGGGTTCCGTACCATTATCAATAAAAATATTTATCTTATTCTATTTTTAGTATTTGTTGTTATAGCGGCAACAGAAATACATCATCTGTGAAAATTTCAACTGGAACTATCATGGTATCAGTGAGATACAGCCTGGTGACAGACAGACGGACGGACGGACGGACGGACAGCGGAGTCTTAGTAATAGGGTTCCCGTTTTACTCTTTGAGTACGGAACCCAAAAAATGAATATATAATTTATAGTCAAAACTTTCTGTTACAAACGGACAATTTACACTTTCGCGCCTAAACGGATTTACATTTCCTGTGACGTCACTCGTGTTGTCACGCGCCATAATTTCCGACCATGTCGACACTAACTTTTGAAAGGTTTCTAGAGCCTGCTTTAATAAAGCATACATCCATTTTTATTCGAACTTCTTAATTTTTTTTAAATGAAACAATCTTTCCCTTTACTATTACCTACCTTTCATTAGTTGTCATAATATGAGTGACGTCACCAGTCGCTGAGCGGTAAATAAAAACACGTTCCGTTTCACATTACTTCAAATTGTGACTAGTGTTTGAATATCGGCGGAATGTCGGTGGTTTGAGAGTGCTCCTTGATGTCTGTGAGAGGTACGCTAAGGAGCACGACCTTAAATATAATGTACTTAAAAGCGAGTACATGGTGTTTAAGGCGGGCGGCAAGTGTCCATCATATGTCCCACCCATACTTTTAAACGGACAGCAGGTGAAGAGGGTGCATACCTTTAAGTATCTTGGACACTTGCTGACTGACGACCAACGAGACGATGTGGACATCGAGCGAGAACGCAGAGCATTGGCGATTAGGGCTAATATGATAGCGCGCAGGTTTAGCCGGTGTGCAGTGCGGGTTAAGTTAACATTGTTTAAGGCGTACTGCACATCGCTGTACACCTGTAGCCTATGGTGCAAATACACGCAGCGATCGCTCAATGCAATGCGTGTGCAATACAATGATGCGTTCAGGGTACTGTTGCGGCTGCCGCGACACTGTAGTGCGTCCGGTATGTTCGCGGACGCTCAAGTGGACGGTTTCCACGCGACACTGCGCAAGCGCAGCGCCGCGACGCTCCGCAGGGTGCGCGCCAGCCGCCACAGTCTCCTGAACGTGGTGGCCGACAGATGGGACGGTAGCCTACTGAGGCACTGGTCCTCCCTACATTTAAGTTTAAGGCCTAACATAGTTATATAAGTCTTCTAGTACATACTAACAACCTATGGATCCTTTTTAAGTTGTCCGAAATAAATGCATTTTTTTTTTTTTATTTTTTTTTTTTTTAATATAGTATAAACTAAAGTAAAAACGTTTCAGTAGCAATTATTTTATGTCTTTTCAACATTGGAATCACAAAATAATGGTAAATATTAAAGCTGCAAAACCTTCATACGGCTTGCCTGATGGTAAATAATCTATGGATGCCTGCTACTCCAGGTAATGCATGCGCGTTGTCGACCCTTTATTAATTTGAGGATTCACTGTGTCGATACCAACAGACAAATGCAAGTCCCTCACTCTCTCAACATACCGTAACCTCCGGCGCACTGGCGACCACTCAACATCAGGAACACATATACACATACACACACATATTTTGTTCATGGTATTTTGATATTACTCGAATACTAAAGCTGTAATGCTCACAATGAGATACGGAAAGCATACTTTGATTAATACTACTACACTCAAGAGCAAAAGTTTCAGGTCGGTGAAATACCGTCATATTTCCTAAAATAGTGCAAGGTTGTTCAGTTTTCCTCCTGTCATGATCTTTATTTAATTTTACATCTAAACTGCAAAAATAACAGTTGAAAAAATAACATTACCAGGTTTAAATAGGACTCGTAAAAACACATGAAAAAACAGCGTTAACGGAGCGAGATATCGCAAAAATCGTCATTTTTGGATGTTGATAGTTTTATGATAGGATCCCGGAAATTGGTAATCCCACCAAAAACATAAATGTAAAAAAGGAGAGCCAAGTTCAATACAAAAATTATGCTTGGGCTTCGCCGCAAAAAAAATTGAGATCTAAATGAGTGCCAAGTCCTATGCAAAATCCAAATATGTATTTATATTTAGGAACAAAATAACATTATGAACAAGTATTAAACTCTATTTCTTTGCTTTATTTATTGGATACCTATAACAATTGCTGTTATTTAAACATATGAGATCTTAAAGTAGTTTAGATTTGACTTGGCCAGTTTTCATTACATAAGTCATTTTATAAAGTTATTCAACATATATATATAGATAATTATATATATTTTTTAATTCTGATAAAAACTGGCCAAGTCAGATCTAACCTACTTTAAGATCTCACATTTTTAAATAACAGCAATTGTTATAGGTATCCAATAAAGCAAAGAAATAGAGTTTAATACTTGTTCATAATGTTATTTTGTTCCTATAATTAACATATTTGGATTTTGCATAGAACTTGGCACTCATTTAGATCTAATTTTTTTTTTGCGGCGAAGCCCACAGCCAAGCATAATTTTTGTGCTGAACTTGGCTCTCCTTTTTTACATTTATGTTTTTGGTGGGATACCATTACTTTTTATAAAGAAAACTAGGCTGATTGGCTGGGGCGACGGTGGACCGACCGCGTCGCTACAAAATAAGTTTGCTGCTGTCAAATGACGTCAGTATAGCGTTTTCTCACTGGAACTAGAACTAAGTGAGAGAGACAACGCTAAACACGTGACAGTTGACAGCGGCAGACGTATAGCGAACGGGTTGTATAAAGTATTTATTTATTCATTGAATCTCATTTATGTACTTCACTTTTATACTGTTACTGGTTTAGGCACGAAGAACGTTTGTGGTTATAGTATGACAATCATTTAATTCATCGTTGAGAAAGAAGCAGCAAAACAATATAGTATTATAAGAAGGGTCTTAAAAGGCGAGTGGCGTGGGTTGCGATGCGAGCCTTGGCGAGCATCGCAATTAAAGACGCCACGAGCGTTTTTAGACCAGTTATACACCGTTGCATACAATACTTTTTCTACGACAAATTTTAAATAAATAGCAGACTACAGAATAGTTAAAATTTTCAGACAGCAAGTTTTCTATTCGTACTTTTGCTACTCACGCAATTTCTTCAGGAGCGCAGTTATTAATTTCTTCGACCATGTTAAAAGGAACGCACACTTTTGTCTTCACAAACACGAATAAAATCTTAATAGTTTAGGATTAATAGTTTATCATCTTTCGTCTTTTCATTTTGAACTGTATTTTGGTGGGAAATCGGAAATGTGACAGCTCTTGCTTATGGTTTGTTTTTTTTTTTTAATTTGTTTGCACTTGCCATCCGAACCAAACCAAATCCGGACCCGGACCGAATTCGAACTGTTTATTTTTATAAATAATACCAAGAATTTATAAAACATGTAATTTAACACACAATAGATGATGATTTATTATTATTGTAGAAAATAATTTATAATATACAAATGTTAAATCGTAAATAAATACTTTTATTTCGAAATATTTGTTTATGAAGTTAGCACCACTGCAATATAGCGGCATTAGCGGCCGATTTAAAAAAAAGTTAAACAGTGCTTTTATGAAAAATGTATGAACCAAAAAAGTACGCTAAACAGTGCGTTTTTGGGCCATAGAGCATAGAGTTTTGCGATGTCTTATTAGTGGTGTCATTGTATTTGAGCTACAGCCTATATAAATGACAGATAACGGTACAGGAGTAGAAAAAATAACTAAATCGGTATTCGTAAGCGGTGCCTATATTTATGTGTTGCTCGGGAGCGCTTTTGTGTAGATTTACTTCTGTTCTGTGTATACCTAATTATAATTATGTGGTGCCGCGAGCCGCCGACGACACACCGTTGGCCGGTGGTTTAGCGCGTATTACAAGTTTTTTGTATGGGGACACCACTTATTTTTTGACTCAACTTTATTTTTATATTTCTGTTAAATAGCAAATATAATGATACATATATTGGAATAGTTTCAAATATCTACTTGTAACGGTTCCAACGCTGCAATATTTTTTTTTTAATGTACGGGGCCCCCCCAATTTTTAACTTTTTTATTTTTAGATTTTTTCCTACGCTTACACACAATTACCGAGCTGGATTCCAAATTTCATCCTTCTAGGTCATCTGGAAGTGGGTTATATTTAGCTACTATATGTCAGTCAGTCAGTGCTAAAATTTACGACTTTTTGACCTTCATATCTTAATAACCGTTTGAGCTAGCTTCATGAAATTTGGGCTTCTAGATGTTCTTATGGATATAATTAAACACACGTAGTTTTATGTGTTTACGTTGTCTTCAACGTTCAACGTTGAAGTTATAGAAGTTGGTTTGGAGTTATAGAAGGGTGAAAAGTGGCACCAAGTGGTTCGTGTTATATTACACTCGGCGCTGGCTAGCCAGTTCCTTTGCTTGAACTTGGCTTGATATGCAGCCGCGATACATTTGGGTATTACGAAGAGTAGTATATTATGTAAATAAGACTAGAGTAAAATATAAAAAATAACCTATTGCGGTTATTTAATTTAGGGTGACCCAAAACTTTTGCTCTTGTGTGTATTATGCACAATATAGTGATATAAACGTTCCCAATATGATTTACAACGTACGTATGCCCCTATATCTTGTATATCCGATAAAAACGCAAATCGAGTAAATTAATGTGTTTGGACATATGATTTCACCACCGGGGGCATTTGGTACCCTTAGGAGCAAAATGACGTAGGCAACTATGAATTGGATAGTCACATATGATATTATCTTGCCGTGGATGCCAGTTGAGCGATCGGAACAATTTGTCCGCGCAACGGTCACCCTCCATAAGTTAATTTTTTATTTGATCAAGACAGTTACTGACGGCGGATACTTCCGTAATAAAGCCAATTGTTTGTTAATGCCATACCTTACGTATATTTTGAGCAGCTTGTAAGTAGGAAATGACATACCACGCTATGTTATTTTAAAAACAATTTGATTCCATTTTACCCCATCGGATTGTTAAGACTTCTTTAAAAATTGCAGTCAACAATCAATTGTCTACCTTTTTTATGCTTTTACATACATGAAAGAAACATCGGATATGTATGATTAATACAAATAAAGACATATCATATCACAGTGAAACGCAGAAATTTTGTTACAAAACAATTGGTCTACTAACAAAGATTCTGAGTAACTGGGCTTTTTCTAAGCAGGTACCTACATTAGTACCTACTCTACTCAGTTCAATTTACATTTTGCAAATATGAGTAGGTTTGTGAATTTTTGTTTTGTTAGGTACATTCAAATATTGATATTTAAATATCACTCAGTCCGCGACGAGAAAGCGTCCCAATCCGTCTGATTGCGTAGGTACTAGTTAGTAAGTAAGTATCAATCCAAAGTGTAGGTAGGAGTGGAACGCTTCGTCAATTGAAAGATCTATATGCGCCAACACAAGCCTACATAACTCAAACAGTATGTAAATTCCAAGATCCCCTAATATTTTACCCTCAACTAGTTAGCCTGTAATCATAGTGCTACCCGCAATTTGTCTCAGGGGCTGTTCAAATTGATAATCGATGAGATTCTCCACAACCTTGTTGAACCAAAAAGGTCTAAACGCTGTCTATTTTTCGAAAGACATAGAACTTTTTAAACTACAGTGACGAGGTGGCCTAACGAGCGAGTCAGCATTATCAATCTTCGCGTCCGCCAAGGTCACGGTGTAGCTGATACAAAAGATTGCAATATGGCTGGTGTTGCCCTGTCAGATCTCGTTGTGTCATTAATTTTATCATCTTGTCAGTCACTCTGGACCTCTATACAGGGTGGCTCATTCAAATCGGTCAGTATGGGAATGTCTGAAACTATAAGACATACGAAGATTTGTTCTTAGGAACCATGTCTACGATTTTGATAAAAGAAAAACTGCATTCATACATTTGAAAAAAAACTGTACCCAGCTCGGGAATCGAACCCGGTTGTGTTGAAAAAATATCCTTACACTTTTTCTATTTAAATATCGATTGTGTAGGTCTTAAGCTGTAAATGTCTCTAAGAAACATGATGTCTAAAATGAATAAAATGCATTGTTTTGACATACTTTAATTTATCATAGTAGGTGTTCGAAGTGACCACCGTTACAATATTCAACAAGTTCAGGCATGTAAAATTGTCTCTATGGCTGTTTGTACCTCTCTTCTTGTTACATACACATTATCATGTGGCATTAGCATTGCATTAAATCTTTAAGGAAGTTTTGTTATCTACAGTAATCAAACATAAACAATCAATTGAAAAGCCCACTTAAAGTAAGTATGTAGATATTGTAGATAGAGAGACGTGTTAAAAACGGTGGTCACTTCGAACACCTACTATGATAAATTAAAGTATGTCAAAACAATGCATTTTATTCATTTTAGACATTACGTTTCTTTATGTTACTTTCCTCGTGAGCGAGTCAACGCGCTGTCAAATTCGTAACTCATGGTGCCATTGTACTCCGAAAACAAAGTCAAAACGTTACTCGCTAGCGTTTAAGTAGTTTTCGATGCGTAATTTAAACTTTCGATTTGTACAACCAATTGGTAATGTAACACAAATTTGACATTTCGAATCGAAGAATACCGTAGCGAGTGTAGCGACTGTAGTAAACTATTTCACTTACAAAATGGCGCTTAACTTTTCTTCATGAAAATTAATAATATATCTATAATGTAGTAAGTAGTTTAATAACCTCATTATTCAATGTTGGCCGCAAACATTAGAAAAAAAACCGGCCAAGTGCGAGTCGGACTCGCGCACGAAGGATTCCGTACCATTATCTATAAAAAAAACTATTTAATTCTGTGTTTTTAGTATTTGTTGTTATAGCGGCAACAGAAATACATCATCTGTGAAAATTTCAGCTGGAACTACTTATCACGGTAGGTATCAGTGAGATACAGCCTGGTGACAGACAGACGGACGGACGGACGGACGGACAGCGGAGTCTTAGTAATAGGGTCCCGTTTTACTCTTTGAGTACGGAACCCTAAAAACGTATAAAAATAAGGGTTTTGAATTGACAACATATATCCGCAAAATTCGCATTGTCGCGTATTTTGTATTTAAAAATGCAAATAAATAGCTGGCACACGTTCCACCATATTGTGTCGAGATAATCAGTGGAGAATCGGCCCACACTGTAAAGTTACTTAATGTCGTTAAGTTTAAGGTATAGATTCCTTTAAAGTCTTTAAACAAGTTGGCCTTGGAAATTGTTTCAACCTACGCGATGCGCGTATTCTGTAATGTCATACCAGACAAACGCTAGCATTTAAATTAAAACGACAAAGGCTTGTGATATAAGGCTGAATATTGAAAAATCGATTAAACTATACGAACAAGTTAATAAATTGCGAGTAAATAAACGTATACATGAGGCGCTGTAAAGTTTAGATTTTTAGTCCTGTGAGTGACCGCCAGGGGCAGTGTGTCGATTCTCCATACTATAGTGATATTTACTCGATTCTCGCTCACGACGAAAGTAAACGCGACTCACGTCAAACCTGTGGTAACGTTACTGAGATGTAAATATTCGACACAAGTTTTTAATATAACATAATGAATGTACCAAACTCGGCAGCTGCACTGTTCCTTCTGAACCTCGAAGCGCACACTGGAACTCTATCAGCTACATCAATACGAATACATATATGTACCAGTATGTATGATAAATAAATAAATAATGTACCTACCTACGGTTTCGTTTTTGTAATTTCTTGTAGATTATATCACCGAGTGCAATTCTGACGATAATCTGATGAACTGGCTGGTTTTAGAACCAAGAACTATTTCATTTCAGTTTACCTTAGAAACTACAAAAACAAGTAAATCGAAGGCAAAACGCCTATAAATATTCTTACATGTCGAATTTGACGGTACAAATTTATGGGCATTGAAAGTACCGAACCCAACCCATCGAGAGGCACACCCAGTACAAATTAACCCGAGACTGTACCGCAACATCGATACGCGGAACGTCATCATTCTTTTCATCTTTCTGTGCAGTACTCACATTTTGGAAAAGTCACATTGTTGATTACTATGAAAAGGTTGCCATTTTTTTAAAGCAAAAATTAAGGTACACGTGAAACTCTATTTATAAATATTTTTTTTTTAATAAGATTAAAATTATTTAAATGGTTCATTTTTATGAAGATCACATGAACAGTTTAATCGATTCCGATGCCTCGGATAAAAAAGAATTTTATTAACAGAAGAAAAGACACAGAACAGAACTATTTATTTCCACTATCAACACGAATCGTCACCATGAGAACTCTGATTTCCTAAGCGTTACACATTTATACAAACCTGATACGTACAAAATAAGGTCCAAATTCCCTTGGCTTGGAGGTAAGGGGTTTTCTGCTTTAGATCTAATGCTCGGATCGCGTGAAATTGGACAATATTTACCGACGATTGACTCGGCTCAAAGGAAATGAATAGATTTCATTTTAGTGTCATTTGTAGAGCTAATGGCGCCTATAGCAACACGGTGAGCGGGGCGGCGCGCGCCCGGGACGGCGCTAATGTCCGTTGACAAACGATATCAATCGCGCTGGTTATTAACGAATTTGTTCGTGTTTGTTCATTAATATTTGGAATAATCTGTCTTTGGTTGATTCAGAGTACAGCCGGCATATGTTTAGTTTTGTCGTTAAGAATGTTTATGTACTCAGTATATTTCATTGGAAATTTAAAACTAAGTTGGGTCATTGTCAGTCACAAAAACAAAAATCATCTTTCCGGTGGTCAATAGTTAAGGGCTTACGCTCACATATAATATGTTTTTATCACATATAATTATAGAAGGGGCAACGCCGTTTATGCGGATTCAGAGTTCAACCAATAATTAGGCTTTATAGCCCTTAACTTTGGCAATGTCCACCGAAAAGACGCGAACCTAAATCTGACAATGACCCAGTTACGTTTTGCGAGGCATACACACGTATGATAACATCAGATAAATCGTAGAGTACAATATGGAGCACAACATATTGTATTTATTTAATCAATGTAAGTCGGATAACGTTTAAATATTAATTCTATTAACAATAATAATATCATCATTATCATTTATCAGTATAACACACAGTTTTCACCCTCCTAGCGTTATTCCCGGTTGTGCCCTAAAGGGGCCCGGGGTCCGCTTTGACACCTAATCCCAAGATTTGGCATAGGCACTAGTTTTACGGGAGCGACTGCCATCTGACCCGTCAACCCAGAGGGAAAACTAGACCTTATTGGGATTAGACCGGTTTCCTCACGATGTTTTCCTTCACAGAAAAGCTAACGGTAAATACTCCGTAAGTACATAAGTTCCGAAAAACTCATTAGTACGAGCTGGAATTCGAACCCACGACCGCCGCTTGAGAGCCGCATGCACCCACTAGGCTACCGTAGCTTAGGCTATCACACAGTGTTTTATTTTTTAATAAATCCTAGAGCTCCGCAAAACGAAACTAATAAAAACTCGATACTTCACAAATGAAATTTTACATACCACACGTAACCTGCCCAATAAAGTTAAATTAAGAAATATGTTGATCCCGCAAGTACTCATATTACAAAAAAGCATGTTTTCACAGAGCCTTCCGTTATCGAAGTAAATTGCTGCAAATTGTAGCGTGCCCCAAAACGGCTCAATTATGTCACAATGTCTTTGTGCTTCCCCGAAAAAAACCTCCGCCGTAAATAATACCGTATGTCATTTCTCAGCACGTATGAAATTTATAACGCTATACCATCGGGCAATTTATTTGTAACTAACAATCGTGGGGTTCCGAAGGGCAGGGTATTGGGTAAGAGTTGATATCGATAAAATAAGGCAACGGTGGAAATTATTACGTTCTTGGAAATGTACTTGTATGTTATCCGAATGTTTTGAAATGTAAGAGAACCTACTAAATTCTTTTTCAATATAATAATTCGATACTCGTTTATCACAGCAATAGGACATATGCAGGAGGAAATGTTGGGTTACATTTTGTATGTATGTATGTAAATAACTTTATTGTACACAAGCCACAGGTAAAATAAAAATAGGTACATCTTGTATATGAATATTGAACCAATAAAATCTTCTTTTTATTTGTTTTATTAATACTGTAAAAATATTATTTACATCCATATTACCTACGTTTTTTTTATGTAGAAACTACAAAACGCTACAATAAATTCCAAAATAAATTAGTTACAATGCCAAGTGCATGGAACGAAAATAAATCCCAACTACAAGCAATATCAAACCAACTGAACACGTAGAAAAACAGTCAAATTATAAAAATGCCGGCCACCCTCGCGATTTGTGACTTAATCACTTTATTGGCAGCGGGGGAGCTTATCGAAAAGAAACGCTGATATATGAGTAAACACGCTTGCACTTTTGCTGGCGAGTTTTGCCTGGCGACTTTTGGCGGTCGCCGAGGCCATAAAGTCGTCGCCGAAGTTTGGATTGCGCTTGTGGGGGCGGAGTGGCTTTTAAATGTTGTTCTTTTAGTTTTAAGCTTAGCAAATGTATTTACCTTGTTAGCCTCTTCTTCATCGCAGTTACGTGTATCTGAAAGAGGAAAGAGGGTTAGATGGAGAGCTAACGAAGCGACATACAAAGTAAAGTGGTCGTGAAAATTTACAGTAATTAAAATTTTCGAGTATGGAAAAATATCGTAAAATATAATCAGACAAAACCTTGGTACTACAGTTATGTCCCTTAACGTATAAACAGTACCGAAGCGGTTGTCTCAATGGTTCGAAAATCGTTTCTTATTTGTATTATGCACCTAAACCCGTATTTGCTCTTGGTCGAAACAAACCGTCAAACATCTCGCGAAGAGGTTCAAAGGCTTACATGTGCATGAGAGGTGACCTGTATTCAGCAGTGGGACTTATACTGGCTGATGATGATGATGAATGGATTATAAATTTTTGTGCACCTATATCTGTATAATGATTTGGTAGGTTAGTAGTCCAAGTAACTCTGTTTCATAGTTAGTGAACCAACGCTCGACGGAATACCTTCCTGATCTCAATATAATCAATACAAGTACATCTTGCTTGTCCAAACACACTCATAAATAATTAATATATTAATATTGCTCGAAGGGGTATAAGGCGGTGGGCACACAGGCCCGTCCAGTGATTAGCTGCGCACGGGCCTAAATATGTTTGTGCTTCGGCTTTAGCATATGCCCGATACAGCCTTCAGGGCTGATTCAAAATGGCCTGCATCCACCAGCATTAAAATCCTCTTAAGACCTTCTAGAACGTTGCATCTGATAGCCCCTACAGCCCAGCCTCTTACCGTTCGGCTGTTTTAATTAAAAACTTCTTGCATTAGCTATATGCCGGTACTTATCCCTTTAAAATATTATTTAATATCAGTGCTTAAGACTGATTTGTAATTAATTGTGATACGGATTTAAATTGCCGGTTTTGACAACCCTTTAACCCTCTTAAGACTGGACTGTGGTATCCCAAACTTATTTATATGTGAATGTAGGGTAGAAAACTTAAAAAGTCATTAGAAGACAAGGGGCGCCCCAAAATGTATGCTAATATGAGTGATGTAGTTAACAGTTAGGGACACGTATGTACCTATATTTCATTTGTTAGGTAGTAACATAACATATATGTACTTGTGCAATAGATATGATATGGTGAAAATTCGATGGTAGTTTGACAACGCCACAATACAATTTATTTTTATTTTTATTGTAGACCATGTTTTATATATCAATAGACGATACTGGCGAGTTTTCATAGAAATTTTGTTGTAGGATCACATTGAGAAGATTGGAATTTATCAAAAACTGCTTTTATTATCATGGCAATAAAGCTCTTTTGCCTTTCTCACGTGAAAGTTACCACACCGTTTGTATGTATTTTCGATTCATAAAAACTCGATAAAAAGTATGTAAAAATAGGAACTGGGTCAAGCCTAAACAAACAATACATCAGGCTCGCGGAGTCTTAGCCGTTATAAACAAGCGCAGGTGCGGCAACCGCTGTCCGGGCAACTTGCAAAGTATTCCTTAGCGTTCAAACATACCGCTCTCGTTAGGCATGCCTCGCTGGGTTTAATCACGGCCGCCCGGGGCAACCTAATGTTTTCACTATGTATTTTTTAAGTACCGGCAACTTACCGGTATTTTGTTCGCAGCGTTCTTGTTCTGTTACGAGGGCGTTTCGGGAACGTTAATTGGATTTTATTTGGAAATTGAGCTGGTTTTTCGGTCGATGGGATTTGAATGGAATTGAAAATGGAAAAAGACTCTTTCAAAATTTCCATTCTCATCAATTTTGAGGGTCTTGTTTTGAAATTTCGGTACACAAAGTATTTCTAGCTTAGTTATTAGAACAATACAAACTAAAATCCTTATTAGTTCTTTTAAACAAGACATGCGCTAAATCATGACTTTGTTTTTCCCGGTTGTACCCTAAAGGAGCCCGCGGCCCGTTTTAACACCACCACCCACTTCGTGGGTCTAATAAATCCTTGTAAATGATAAATTTTTAGTACAATACATAATATTAGCCATTGAAGAGCCACTGGCTCCATGATCAGATTTTTGTCACTTAGGCGTAGGTATTTAATTGTTTTCTTTCTTTTGGAGTAATAATAAAATTTGAGTCTACAACCCTGTGGCGTCACTCCTGTCAAATCTGACGAGTTCTGCATCGCACTATCGAAGTTTTTTTTAAATCAGTTGCATAAATATAACATCCAAACAACTCTCATTGGACTTCGGTCCCTGAGAGATCTCTCTACGCCGTAACTTCTACATTGGTGACCCCGACAATGGACATAAGCGCAACTCTGAATATCCTGACTGACGCCCGACTCTTGTCAGCAAGCCAGACTCTCTCTCTCTCTGTCTCCGCTCGCCACCCTGGCTCTGAGCGCTCGCTCGCCACGCTGGCTCTGAGCACTGGCAAGCTGCACTCTACTCTTCATACATCGCTAGCCCCTCCGTCTCAAAGGGGGGCTGATGTGGCGTCACTCCTATCAAATCTGACGAGTTCCGCATCTTATCGAAGTTTCTTAAATCAGTTGCATAAATATAACATCCAAACAACTCTCATTGGACTTCGGTCCCTGAGAGATCTCTCTATTGTCGTATCTTCTACAACCCTATTAACGAAAGCAAAATTTTAAAAGGTAGGTACATGTCAAGTTGACTATCGCAATACGTATCTAAGACAATTGGCTATTGATCTCCGCCCGCTTTCTGTGGAAGGTCCTCAAACAACTATTAACGCCACGGGACGGTCGCCCACATCCGAATCTTGGTCCATTATATGTCGTGTCCAATATTGACACAGTCGCGATTGTGCGTACGACAAACCCCTGTCAACCCGAAGACCCAGCTCGGGATGTCAGGTGTTCAGTGTTCGAATCTCAACAACCCTTTGAGGTTCGACATTTAATGATACAATACAAATAGTGAAAGAAAGGATTGACAGATTTTTGTGTTTGCAGCAGATTTCAACTGTTTATGTAGGTATATGATGATACTGCTCCGATTTTCTCCAGACGCAACCGCGTCGATAGGTAGGTATGTCTGAAACGTAATTAATCACGCAACACCCAATAGCGCTGGCCCACAATTTTGTTTGACTTGGCGAAAACTTGGCGGATCTTATTTATTTTTTATCAATTTCACTCGGTCGAGCCTTAAAAGCGTCGCCTCGTTCTATTATCAGGACATGAATAAGCAAAAAGAGAATGGATTTTGGTTGTGATTATGTCAAAAATAATTAATTATTATCGATTCGGCGCGCAGGGGAGCGGACTGATGGAGCCGGGCCGCTCTTTAAAATTGGAAAGCTAATTACTCGGCTACGGCTGCGGGGACACAGATTAGTGGGGAATTCTATTGCCTTAGCTTTATTTCATTATATTTACCTTCTAATATAATTTGCTGGCATTAAAGGCTAATAAAGTTCTCCGAGCTTCGGTGTCTCGTTGACTGTACAAATACTTAAAATTCCTAGATGATCTCATAGTTCTCTGCGTTTATGCATGCAATAACGTTTTCCTTGCTCGCATCTAGAATCACGTTTAATCATTAAAGCAGTGAGCATCTCCAAGTAGCACTTTACAATGTATGCGAGGGGCTGGCCGCTGCCGCCACCCCGCGCCCCGGGCACGTGTGAGGGGCTCCACGGAATTTCTTCATTCATTAAGCCGCGCGGCTCGTGATCCGCCTGCCAAAGACTCGTCCACTGAACAAGCTGAAGCTAAACTTTAATTTAGACCTACTACCTGCGACCACTCGGCCCGCTCATAATGAACGCACCCTCTATTTAGTTTGGGACCAGTGTGTGACTGACATATTATATACGCCCGCTTCCTGTTTCAACCGAGTCTATAGACAACGAAACCAATAAATCACAAGTCAAAAAGTTTGTGTAAAAGAAAAATCACAGTCATGGGCCTCTTTTTAAATTAACGCCATTAGCCTTAAGATTTCCTTTTCGAAATAGAGTGCAAGAATTGCCTCTCTTCGTTGGAGCGCCAAGTAATTAGTAACGCTCGAGTTTTATTTGTTGACGGTCATTATTCGTTAATTTTGAGCGTCTTGCGTGAGAGGGTGGGACGTGTTTTCCTTGAGGATAGAAAGAGAGGTTGTCGTTCAATCGTGAGGCTGCACCTGCCACCGCACGAATTTGCAATTTAAATTCCGAACGAATATTCTGAGAGGACCTCCTTAACACGACATCTGTTTAAATCGTCGACGATAGAGTGACTGCTGCGACAGAACTCTTTGAGACTGCCTCTTAATTGAAATAAAACAAAATAATCGAGGGTGACTTCAATCAAGCTCCAATCATTATTACTTATTTGCATTCGGTGGACGGAAATTTCGAAATTTATAGATTTAACCAATTTTGATAAGCAGTAGTTTAAAGTAGATATCCACTTATTATATTTTTTACTAATCACTCATTTATTTTATCGATTCAGGAAGCTTGTAGGATATTTCTGTGTGCCTAAGTCTTTTTTCTACCTCGATGTTAAAATGTTGTATGGAATTTTTTTTATTTACAGTGTAGGAGGAAAAATTGGCAGTAAAAAAACTTGTAAACGATTTTTTTTGTTAATTTATGTAAACTGTGACCCCCCAAATTAAATTCAAATACTGACACGCTTCGTAAAATAACTAGTTAGTAATATTGAAGATCGGCTCAGTAGGTGAGTAAATGCCTGAACAAATAACAGATCTTGTATGATTTTTTAAAAAAATCGATCAAGTATAGAAAAAAAGTTGTTAGTATAATATTCTGTTGGCAAAAGAAAGGGGTGTGTTACTATTTTCGGTTTCATCTTAATTTGCTATATTGATTGATATGTTACTACCGAGATGATTTATTAGTAGATGTGTGTCCAAACAACGCTCTAATACTTGAGAAAATTACAGCAGGTTATGTCTCTGGAATATTTCGTAAACCAGAATGATAGAGACGTGAAATATACATTAATATTACCTTTTAACCTAATGTACCTAAATGGAATTTAAAATGTAAATTTCTTTGTAGATAAATAAAGTTTTTTAACCACAAATACTTAACTCAAATGTCAACTAAGATGTAATCATGGCCCTAGTTTAGTACATTCCGTACTACAATTATTATGTACGTAGTAACTTGTGAAGGAACAGTAAGTATCATTACAAAAAAAAATGAACTACGAATCGATCAATGAAAATGACTTTGAATCATACGCATGGTGTCTATAAATTAGATATGATATCCGTTATCGAGTATCGACCTTTGCTACGAAGTGCTACGCCGTAGCGCGTAGCAAGTAAATGTAATTATAGATTGTAGAGAATAATCCGTCGTAGAGGCAGAGTGCAGTATGCGCGTAATAGCAGGGTACACGGTATTTAGGGACCGGTTCTCCAAATCAGGGTACCTACTTAAAGAAGACATTGAGGTCTAGTTTTTTTGCAAGGGACATCGGCACCTCAAGATATTGGGTTTAGGACTAGAATTCCATTTGTACTCATTGACAGAAGAGGATCTCTAGAGCATAGGTTTTGTTTCATGTCATTGTCGTTCTTATTTTGAAACTTACATGGCGGAGATGTGGCACCTTAATATAGGTAAAAAAACTTAAGACAGATCTGTTTGATTAGACATTGCATAATTATTTTAAACACAAACAAAACAAATGCCAATAAAATGCCGATTGTAACAGATCACAACAACTACATGCAAGAGGAGACTTACATACGTTTTTTACCTGTACCTACTAATAAAACTAGTGGCACTGTGAGATGTAAAAAAACCGGCGAAGTGCGAGTCGGACTCGCGCACGAAGGGTTCCGTACCATTATCTATAAAAAAACAATTTTATTCTGTATTTTTAGTATTTGTTGTTATAGCGGCAACAGAAATACATAATCTGTGAAAATTTCAGCTGGAACTATCACGGTATCAGTGAGATACAGCCTGGTAACAGACAGACGGACGGACGGACAGCGGAGTCTTAGTAATAGGGTCCCGTTTTACTCTTTGAGTACGGAACCCTAAAAACGTGAGACAGACTAAAAAAAGAACGAATCAGTGACTTGACAAAAAAACCAAGTATATAATTATCACAGCTCACAAAATTTCCCTTCACAAAAAAATATTCTTCGTACAAAACCGGGTAATGTAGGAAGAAACTTTCGTTCTTTGCACATTACTAGTATTACATTTTAACGGCCTCCGTAGCCCAGTGGGTAGTGACTCTGCCTACGAAGCTGGAGGTCCCGGGTTCGAATCCCGGTCAGGGCATTTATTTGTGTATTTATCACGAATATTTGTTCCTGGGTTATGGATGTTATATATGCATATAAGTATCTATATGTATGTATCTATTATATATATCATCGCCTAGTACCCACAACACAAGCCTTACTGAGCTTACCGTGGGCCTAGGTTGATTTGTGTAAGATTGTCCCGTAATATTTATTTATTTATTTATTTACTAGTTCCGTTGCGTTGGCAGTTATGTACAAAGAAGTAAATATTCTTCCTACATTACCCGGTTTTGTACGAAGAAATGGCTGTTGTTACTACAAAACCAAGGAAGTTCTCCGAGCAGTGTATCGAACCTATTAATGTGTGTTCATATTTACTTTTTAAATATTTACAAGTTTGACATATCATGCATTCATGTCATGAAATGATTAATGTGATATATAGAGGAAATACTATCGTTATTTACCGCAGTTGTTGAATTAAAATCAAGTGCTTTTTTATTTATCAAATCCTTATGATAATTGGTCTGCATTTGAAATAATCACTAGAACTTGTAGAACTTCTCGGCGTTTCTGTTGACATTATGATTATGTAACAGGGCTGATTATTTCAAATGCAGACACAATTATCATAAGGAGGCTTTGATAACTAAAAGAGCACTTGAATTTAATTCAACAACTGCGATAAATAAATGAATCATGATATGTCAAACTTGTAAATATTTAAAAAGTAAAAGATGAACACACATTAATAACTAAGATACACTGCTCGGTGAACTTCCTCGGTTTTGTAGTAAGAATAGCCATTTCTTCGTAAAAAAACCGGGTCATGTAGGAAGAATATTTATATCTTTGTACAGAACTGCCAACGGAACTAGTAATGTGCAAAGAACGAGAGTTTCTTCCTACATTACCCGGTTTTGTACGAAGAATATTTTATCTTTGTACATTACTAGTAATGTTACTCAGTTATGTACGAAGAACAAGGGTAAATTTCGAGAATCGGTTGAGAAATGCGACTTGTAGAGGAGAACAGCAAATATGTACGAACTTTTTTTAGCCAAAACTGAAGCATAGAACTTCAAAATGAAAATCTTTATTTGCTTTAAACACATTCACATGCATGCAAACACAATTTACATTACAATAATATTAAAATAAATTGAATCACATTACATCAAATATAAAAATTCTAATAATATTATGTCAATAACAGTAGGAAGAAACTGCTTCAAAATTATTTAAAAACAAACTTAAATAGTCAAATTATAATAACAATAATGTCCAGTTAATTTAGAGCATTGGCAAAATATTCGTCAACGTAGTATGGCCTTTGTATAAAGTAATCTTACACTTTTCTATTAAATAATGTCATATCGTCACAATCCCTTAAATCTTTGGTCAACTTATTGTACACTATTATTGCATTATTACCTAAACTTTTATTAAAATGTGCAGCATAATTAGGGAAAGTCAGTGTTAATTTATCATTATTTCTTAAATTGTAGTCTCGGCTTTGCCCTACTGTACAATATAAATTCCTATTTCGATTAATATAGAGACATACATGATATCTTCGTTCGCATCGCTCGCTCGTTCGATTAAATTATTACATGTTTTGGCGTAAGACTACTGTAATATCTCCATTGCAGCTAATAGGTGTTAGTGGGCAAATAAAGAAGTCCCGCGGGCGCCGCACCATTAATAACTATCCACTTCATTAACGATCAATCACACGTCGCTGTCCCGAGCAGCGTAACCCCACGCCACCATTTTTTTGGGATTTGATTAATAATATCAACAGTTTCTTCTTTCAGCCCTTTATTTGTCCGTGAAATATTAGCTTTGCGGTTGATTTTCTGATTTCTGTAAGTATCACGTTTATTATTCTAATTTGTTGGGGTTTATTGAGACTAGTATTAGTACCATGTGGAGCGAATTTCAAGGCATAAGAAAGTAATTGGGGCCTTTCTGGATTTAAGACGTTAGAAATAATTACACTTACATTTATTTAGTACTTTGGCTGTAAGATAAGTACCTACGTAATCACTTTGGTGTATTTAGTAGGTACCCTTAATTTTAATACATGGTAAAACTATTGTTCGTCGGTAGATAAGTACTAATATTATAAACGCAAAAATAACTCTGTCTGTCTCTCTGTCTGTTACCTTCTCGCGCTAAAACCGCTAAACCGATTGAGATGAAATTAGGTATGGAGATAGTCTTAATCCCGGGAAGGACTTAAAATACTTTTCATCCCGGAAGTCATCCCCCATGGGGATGAAATATAAACGAATTCAAAAGCTAATACCAAAATAAGGCTCAAATGTCCATCACTTTGAGGAATAGGACTCATTTATAGATGTAAGTATATCAATAAGCAAATACAGGTATATGCATTTTTAACCGACTTCAAAAAAGGAGGAGGTTATAAATGTTCCACAATATGTATTATTTAAATATTTTTTTAAATGTATGTTCGCTGATTTCTCCGTCAATAGTGGATCGATTTCCAAAATTCTTTTTTTATTCAAAAGAGTATACTCCCGAGATGGTCCGGTCCCACTGTCACCAATTCAGGATCTGATGATGGGATCCCAGGGAAATTGAGGGCAACCCTCAAATTTTATAGGCACGCGTGTAGTGATTTCGGTATTTTCTATTATAACTCGTGTATTTACCTTCGGAAATTGCAATTTTGGTCAAGTGGAACTGATGATGAAGACCAAAGATGACTTATGGAAATCCTCAAAGATGTAAAATACGTCAAAGATTCTGACATGATTCCGTTGAAGTAGCAACTAATGAAGTGTTAATTCTGAGATCCTTGAGGAATCGACGGAACTCCTCAAATATTATCAGCCCACGGATAGCGACTCGGGTTTATTCTGTAATAATCAACGCATTTGCTCTCGGAGAGCAGTTCATGTGCTAAATTGGAAAAGAAATTCTCAAGTACCTATGTGGCTTGGCGAAGTACTGATTTGAAGCCGGTTTAAACTTTGTTTTTAAAGTAAATTATTACGTATTATCCTATATCAGTTTCACACACAAGTTCCGCTACCCGCATCGAAAGAATGACTTGTCGGAAGGAGTTAATAATCTCGTTAATTTGTTCGTGTGTTAGCGGCGACTGCGCCCGACGTTCTTTGCGTAATTAACGGTAACACCTCATTTATTAAATTAGTTCAAGGGCCCGAGAATTTTCCTGCACGTGTGCATGAACACCAACTTAACATGACACCTTTTTGCTACACCAACGGCAATACAACGCCTCGCCGCTGCAAAAGAAAGCGGGTCTTACTGGCTGGCTAAGTGTTATAAAGATTACCAACGTATCAAGACACCTTTGCACGCTACCGAGTCATAACATATCTCGTATTATTTGCGGAGAAATGCAGGTCTTGATGGGTGGTTGGGGTCATATGGAGTTAACACGATGCTTGAAAAGAGCGAAGAAAATTAATTTATCAAAAGTGTTACGCTTCCTCAACAGTGTGTGATGGATTGCATGGTTTAGGGTTAATTTGTGGGGTACGTTTTGTTATATATATAAATATCAATTGTTATTATATCATTAAGATTCATTCCAAAGCGTTTCTCGCCATCAAACGTCACAGTTTGGCGAGTTTAATGAAATTTGTTAAATGTAATTGCTTTTTTTATAATAAATAATAAAAAAAAAACATAAATAAGATTTACGTTTTAGGTGTCATTATTATTAGTTTATAAATTTATGCATAAAAAACTTAACACTAGGCCCGTTTTAGGTTAAACATCTTAATTGTATGGATTGCAGTTTCAGAGTCAATTCTATTCTTGTTTAGTAGAATTAATACTAATATTACAGAGTTGTAAAAGATGGAATATGTAACTTAATTTTATTGTACCAAACACAAAGTTATTTACGAAGACTCCGGTATAAAATGGTATCCTCAGGCAGTAGTACCTATTCCTGTAAAGCGATCTCTACCAGCCAAGCTTTCAAAACTTAACAGAGTGATCATGTAGCACAAAAGTTAATAAGCACTTTTACCGTGTTAATGATACGATAAATGTTAATTTAATATCGTAGGTTTTTTTTTAATAAAATTAATGTTTTCAATACAGCCTTAATTATTAATATAATTTGAATTAATATAAATTTCTTGAAACATTTTAGTAGTTTTAATTCAGTTCTTAAACTACTAACAAAAGCGCCGAATCGTTCATAAATGTAACTCGGTGGTTATAAATTATAGTCCAAACTATCCGTTTTGATCAATTGCATTTTATTAGACGCCTTAATTAAAGGGCCGTCAAACTGAAAGATTTACGGATGTTTATCCCATAACCTTAGCTCAGCGTTCAATAGGGCCCTTCTTGAGGCCGGAGCGATTAGAGGGCCATTCAAGTTTCAGGGCTTTATGACGTATCGCATCAGTGTAGTAAGGACCTTGTAATGTACTCACGTTACTTAGACTGACGTATAGGTGTTAATATGTTGCTAAGTTATGTAAAGAGTGGACGTTTGACGTATTTCGTTGTTCGTAAAGTGACCTTGATTAAATTTGCAGCATGTTTGACATTAACGAAATTTAGCCAATAACAAATTACCGAGTATTGACAGACGCAATGTATGATAGTAAAAACGGATCGTATATTTTTTTAAGTTAACTGACAGTCCTAAATCACGCTACTGATATAATTAAAATCAAAACAAAAGTGTGTTTGAACTTAAAATGTACCTACTTCTGCAATTTATTGTTGAATAAAGACTAGTACACACTTAAAGTTCAGGACTTTGCACTAAGTACTTTACACAATGGTATCAATTAAGGTTGGATATGAAATAGTTATAAATTAAGCTTAATTAATGGGCTAATTGGGCTCCTTGGCCGAACTGGTAGAATGATATAAAAAGCGAGCATAAACATGGTAACCAAAAACCGTGTAAATTATTTTGTATAGAATGTAATAACCAATAAGAACTTTATTAAAATAACGACCAGTTTTTAAATAACTAGGTGCTGAATGTGTCCTATAAATAGCAGTAACTACTGTACAATAACTACCCTTTTTAACTCATATTTTATAAATAAATCCCATGTAGTAGTAAGGGTCTGGTAGACTATTTACGTAAGCGTACAGATGAGCACAGTTCTGAAGTTAAATGATGACTGAAGTGATATTAATCTACGAGTAAGCGCAAAAGGATTGGGCTTAGTTCCAATCTCACGCATTATGAGCACGGGTCCCGTAACACGTCGCCCGTTTACACTAGTGGCCGCATTCTCTTGGCCCCTTATCACACCTCTTTCTCATTCAATTTCAAATCTTACCGTTACATACATAAAGTCAAATTTTGTTCAAACTAATTTAATAGTATTTAGCCGTAGATTGCCGGAGATTATACCTACATTTATCAGATACATGTAATGTAAATGGACACGGTCATTGGCATTAGTTGAGAGTAGAAACCCTGTGTTTTCAGTTTCCATAGATGTAATAAATGTATAATTTGTAGATGTATTAATGACGGTCGGTGGTTAGATGTGGAAAATAATTTACATATTTGAGTGCCTGAAATAGTATTGAAACACGTGTAGCTATGTGGAATACATATATTTATCATTAGCAATAAGGTAAATAACAGCATTCACAAAACCAAATGAGCAGCCGCTGCGCCAGCGTGGCTTGTGTTAAAGCCGGTATTACATTGTCCTGAGTTTAGCATCCTGAATGAGTTAAGAAGCTGATTCAGGAAGGTATAATCGCATTTAGTAAGTATAAGTAAGGATCTACTAAGCTAGGAAGAGTAAATCGTGTTGTACAGGTAATTACCGAAAAAGGCCGGCCAACTAGCAACTAGCAACAAAGGGCAATTATCCCGCGCTTACTTTGTAGACAATGCTCTAACACGGCCGTGATATATGCGCCGTAAATTCTAATGCCGCGGCCCCGCGAGGTGCTGCCGTAAAGCCTCGCCGAATACGGAATGATCATAATAAAGTATGATTTCTTGGTCGGGGACGCGGCCCTAACTCGGATAATCACTCCTCAGGCGTACCCATATAATTCCTTAGTGCATAATGAAAGTTGATTAACATTATACCCGCACGAGACTCGTGTGTGTGTGTCCGCCACAGATTCCGAGTCCTAATTAAGAGGGAGGGCGGGCCGGCGGCGAAGGCGGGTATCGATCATCGCCCGCCAAGGAATCGACGCAGAGACCCGCAAAAAAGGGGCCTTCATCCGAAAATCAACGCTGGCTAAGCCGTCCGCTCTCAGCACATGTGTTTTGATTTAAATGCCTGCTAAGGGTCAGTTTAATTCGCATGCGGAAACGGCACGCTCCGGGCGCGATTCCAAACCCAATGTGAATAATTACAGGGCTTACCACCGCTTACCTACTGCCTTATAGTGATTTGCATATTTTCTTGTGGCTTTACGACGGCTGTCCACGGGTTACAGGCTCCACTCAATGGAGCATATACGCATAAATGCATATTCAGTTGGATTAAAATATATTCTAATGGCCAAGTCACATTTCAGACGCTATTGTCCCGTAGTATTTATTTATTATTATTATTTTATTATTATTGTGATACGACTATGAGTGAAGTTGTACTTGTATTTCGATTAATCCTGTACTTAGATTGGTTCAATTGAAAATAAAAACGAATAAAACGTAATGAGATGGATTCCCTAATGAAATTTTTACTTGTTACTGCATATTAACAGGATACCATTGCCTTAGAGGCTCCCTAAGAGGGAAAGGGTTCGAATTAAAGCCAATGCAATTTAGGGGAGACTGTGTATCGAAATGATTTCTACACATTTTAAAGCACGATATAAACCCCTAGAAGTTACTCGTTTAAAATCTAGCAAAAATAACTGTTCTGCCTTTTATTTTAACTTTAGCCTATTTTGCCAAATATAGAAGATCTGCACCCTTCATGGTTTATTACCAAGCCGTCACGTTAAAAATGTGCTCCAAACTTGACGGAGTTTGAAAAATGACTGTGCACTGTTTCGTTATCCCGATTGTATGGAGAGGGTTAATTTCTTCGCCGCCAAATCGTATTAACCTGTCGAAACTGACGGCAGTAGATAGATGACTGGTCTTTCAATAAAAGTCTGACTTGTAAGAATTGGTGAAAAATTATCGCTACCAATTTAGAGCAGAATTACGATTAAGCGGTTCGTTATATCAGGAGAAGAAAACGTCTTTGTTTCTGCGAGATTGTTTCTATCTTGTTAAAAGGATAGATCAGAAGGGCTGTCGATAAAACAAAACACTAACAAAGCTGCTTATAAAAAAACGTTGGAAAACACTTATCGCGCTCAAGTGCAAATCGTTGACTGTCACTTCAAATCCCGGGCGCGGGCCACGGCGGGAAAAGCAACAAAAATAACAATCAAATAGAGCATCCGAGGAAATGAGATCTGAAAGAATGATCACGCCCGACCCCGGGGACCGGTTGCCTCTTCAAAAAGGACTTAATCTCTCAATTCGCTAAGGAGTTAAGATTTAAAAAATATTTCCCCTCAGTTCGCGGCGGCGTCTTTGACACGTCGCCGGGTTTTTTCGCGAGATCTCCGGGCGGGATGTCACTCACTTTGTATCGGCTTTGTTGTGAGAGGTTAAGCGCCGGTTTATTAGGCTTGGCTTCCCATCTGCAAACAGAGGGCTTCTTCTACAATACTTTTGGAAAATGGCTTATCTTATTTTTCACTGAGTAAATTTTATTGGTACAACAAACAAAATAAATTCACTGTCACATAAAAGCAAGTTCAGAGATTAACTGTAGAATAACACTAACTTATAATAAAAGGTAAATAGCAAATCAGTCGAGCCTTATAAATTATATTGCTACTTACTTACGTAGCGTAGGTAAACAAATAAAAGTAAATTATAGAAGTATACATAGGTGGTACTTGAAAACAACGGATCTTTTCTGTTTAAAAAAGTCGGCTACCAAAACATATTTGGTTAGCCATGATAATTTTGAAACTCAAAGCGAACGACGTAAAGCGATTTCCCTAATGGAAAACTCACGCTACCGAACACGACGTCGTCCGCTTAACACGGGCAACTTTCCCATGCTAGAGTATTAAAAATCATCGGCACAATGCAGAAGCCCTTGCTCAATCAATACAAGTGACGAGTGGGGTAGCTTGGCAACGGTCGTTAATTAAGAATACGTGACAAAAGACGAGACATACACACAAACACAAGTAGCGTCCAAAAAGGTCCGGATTATGTGACCCTTTGCGCTTTTGATTTTAGCGCGTCGCGGGCCGGACCGTCGTCTAATTTGAAAGGAGACGACAAATCTGGCTTCGGGCCCTCGCTAAAGCGTATCGGCTACACGTGACGCCGATATGAATGTTGATACAATGCAATAATGGGCGAAGGCGGTCTCCATGGCTACCGGAAGCCGTCGCGCCTCTTGAATAGTCCCTGATCATTTAGACCGGGTCAGCGCTTTGGCCGCTGACTCGACTCTGCACCGGGATAATTAGCAGGCAAACAAGGAACACCCGCACAACTTTCGACCATTCAGGTGCTCTGCAAACACCGCTGCAAGAAGTTTAACAACAGTTTAATTGCGGGGCGAAAACAGAAGCGTACTGAAAACACTTTAGTTTCTGTGAAAAGAACCAGGTCGGTAATATTGGAGTAGCTGTTTGCTTAGTTGCTGAATTGAAATGTTGCAGGGGATTATTACGTGTTTTATAATTGCGTCCAATTTAACATTTATCAACTGTAATTCAGTTTTATTTGAAACGGCTCCCAGTTACTTTGAAATCACATTAGTAGTAGTACATCTATTAAAACTGAGAATAATTGTGAACTTTAATTGTGGCTCAAATGTAATATGATATCGTGGATATCGTTAAACTTGATTTCTAGTACATAACATCAAAGCGACGTTATGGACACATTAGGAAATAATTTTGCAGTAAGCAAACAAGGTTTAAAAACGTTCGTAGTCAAGCCAAACCTTGCCTAGTACTCCCGCATCATTTATATAAAACGTGCAGTTTGTACTATTAAAGGAGCAGTCGTTTTTGAAGGTTTTAATTGCTTGATACATATGCAGAAGGCGAGTCGACAAGGAACCAGATTAACTAGAAACCACGCTAGTTGTGTAAACTAGGCAGCACATTACATTCACTCACACACGTCGCGGGCTAATTTATCGCCCCGTGTGTCCGCACCTTAACCCTCGGTGCCGCTGACAAGCCGGATTTATGGACCCGTGTACCACCGCCCTAAACAAATCAACCACTGGTTACGGGTCACGCGCGAGGAATTTTAATACAGTCCAGATGACTGGGAGATTTGCGAGGTAGAATTGCTTTCTTGTTTCGGATAGGTTGGTTAGCAAAGGGGAATATGAGTAGGAATATTCATGCATTAAATCCTTTCAGTAGGTGAGATAATATAGCGTCCCTTCTGCATTTAATTAAAACTTCTTAACATTAACACATTTTTCATGTTCGTAAAACAATTAAATTGTCGTCGATTTCCAAAGAATGCGTTATGATTATTTCACATCTCTCAATGTTGACTTGGCGACTCGATGCCTGATGCGAGGAATCAAATTGACATGATAGCCTGAAGAGATCACGATCGATTTTTAAGAATTAATATGCCTGTGCTTACAATATTTAAACATGCCTCTAAATCAAATTTGAGGTCATTGCTTTAGCTAGGAGCAGTGTATTTGAGAACAATAGGCATTAACACTATTATTCACGTATCGAAAAGCCTTGGAGTGAGTGAAACGCGGTAAGTATTGGCGCGGCTCACGCTAAGACACGTAAATCTCTAATCCCGGTCGGCGTGCAAGTCGATATAGCCAAGTTTCATCTCACGGCGTGCGCTTACAATGCTGCCCACAAATGCGTTAATAACACTACATCATCATCATATCAGCCGAAAGACGTCCACTGCTGGACATATGCCTCCCGCAACACACACACTTATTATTTATTTATTTAATCGTATGGCAAAATATAATTTTATCAGTGGGGGTGAAAGGATTATCCACTCTGCGAGTGCGGGGAGGAAGATGAAACCACTGAGCACATCTTTGGGCGATGTCGCATTCACACCTGTTGAAGATCTGCTCGCTCTGACACCTGACATAGCTGCCTAGCTTAAAAACCTCAAAGCTATACTCTGATGTCTCTCTAAAATTACGTTAATAACACTAATCATCATCATCATCATCATATCAGCTGAAAGACGTCCACTGCTGGACATAGTCCTCCCCAAAAGAGTTCCAAAGTGACCGGTCCTGCGCCACCCGCATCCAGCGGACTCGCGCAACCTTTACCAGGTCATCAGTCTACCTTGTGGGAGGCCTACTACCAACACCGCGCCTCCCGGTACGGTAATAACACTAATATTCATCTAATATTAAACAGGATGCTTTGTGAATTTTCATGGGACTTACTAATGTCCCAGGGCTGAGTATAAAAGTACCAATTTTTGAGAAAAGTTCGTATACATAATTTAGTTTTAATGTGTTGCCATAAAAATAATCATCATCCGGTTATATCCTAATGGAGCCCGGAGTCCGCTTGGGCACATAATCCTAACATTTAGCGTAGGCACTTGTTTTACGAAGGGCAAACTAGGCTTTGTTGGGATAAAAAATTCGCGTCCCCTTACCGCTACAGTGGCGAAATTGCAATAAAAATATCTATTAGTTGTCGATTACTGATAGAGATGATTGACATTAAGTTGGCAGCTGCTTGTGACTTCACGGCTCACCATCACCGAAGACACAAGAGACATACTATTGCAATTGAGACTCACGTTCAGTAGTAGGTACTTATATTAACTATTATATAAATAATCTCTCTTTTTGCCTCTGTAGCAGTGTAAGTATGTCATATACATAATTGGGACCAAATCCCTGTTGGAGGCGAAGGGACAGGTTTCTTAGCGCGTGTTCGGGGGAACTAATCAAATTTACCACCCACGCACACTGCTGGTCAATAAATAATAACCATATATTGACAATACTGTGGATTCCTTCACTTTGTTATTTGGATTGTTTACCCGTTTACCGATATATTGTGTGCAATGATATCAACAATCTTGTCAACATTGAATCATATCCTACAATGAGAATATAGATACAAGTATTTTTTCTTTTTTCAATTGAATACCATTGAGTATCCGATAATTATTCAAGAACAATATAATACATAGGTCTAAACTTTTATAAATTAAATTATCCAAAAATCGCTACTAATTTTGAAGATCATTAATGCGCTAATAATAATTGTACAATGATTACTATCACTGACATATAGGTAAGCCTAAGACATAGGCCGGTACTAATGCAGGTGTTGATTTTGCTGACGCATTTCTAAGTTTAGATATAAACATGCACTCCCTATGCTCTGGAATAGGTTTACTTGCAGTTCTAAATAAACAAAACTGAACGTAGCTCCATAGAATACTACAAGTTTCTAAAATTTTAAAATGATTCGACATCTAAGTCCTACACTTGCATCAAATTAAAACTAACTCAGACACGCCAATTATAGGTCTTTATAGGTGATTTGACTAAACTATAAACGGATACCTTCATAAAAACTAAAAACAATCCGAAATGACATAATAACCCAACTAGGAGTCGTTGTTACGATCTGCGGGACTCGTGGCGTGCGCTCGGTACCTCAGTATCGATCTGCCGCGAGCGACAGAAAACTTTCTAGACAGCTTTTATATGCACCTCTTTGCCCTGTAAGTATAGCGGAGTAAAGCGGCGAAATGCGGTGCGGGTCCTACATTTGAACGTCACTTGTGTAAATATAAATACGGTTTGAGCAAGCGTTGAAGTAGCGATTTGCAATTGACAATTTATATGGCAATTATAACATACGGGTAGACTATAAAGTATTTCTAATTGAAAGTTAAAGCCAATAAAATGTTTTCAGAAAAAGTACTATGTCCTGAACGTGATTGTGATCGATAACTGAATAAGAAAACAAGGCTCTTGATTACCTACCGATTAAAAATCGTTTTGTAAGTGTAAGTACAAGTTTTTCATTACGGAATGGCGCTAAATCAATGCGAATCAATGTGTTCAAATGTATGTAGGATAAATACTTACAGTACAGAACAACGCGGCCCCCCACAAGGTGGACTGATGACCTGGTAAAGGTCGCGGGAGTCCGCTGGATGCGGGTGGCGCAGGACCGGCCATTGTGGCTTTGTCCAGCAGTGGACGTCTTTCGGCTGATATGATGATGATGATAATGATGAGTACAGAACCAAAATATTTAAAAAATATATGTTTCGTAGTTCTTTACTGAAATATGTAAGTAATTAGGTACTTACCTAACATTGTTTTGAGAGTTTATTTATAGCCGAGTCTATCATGACCTACTGACCAAATAAGTGTAATTATGTACATAAATGTTTATTTTCATCGTAACTACATATCAACGACGAAACACAAAGTTTTAAAGTAGATATTTGTTCTAGAAATAACATTGTTACTATTAAATATTCAATTATATTAGTAGTAGGTAAGGTAATCTAAATATAATAATCCAGTCATTATTTGAAAGATAAAATAGATTAGTATGTAAAAGTATATATATTTTGAAACAGAATTGAGAAAAATCTAGGAAATTGTTAAATTATAAACAAAAATAAAATAAAACGGTATCTTAGTACAGTTTATTAAAATTTTTGATCACAATCACGATATAGGTATACATATATCGAAAAAACATTATACACCTATCCCGCAACCCGCAATATTACGTCTCGAGCGCGTACTATAACGTCATACGAACGAGGTCTCAAGTTACCTCTTGCGGGTTAAACTGCATGAGTGGTACTGCTTTGTATGCCTACGTGCTTAACACATTCACGGCCACGCTAATCTCGTAGCGCTACGCCGTAGTCCGTAGCAGGTTAAACCTCGTATGTAGAGGAAAGCGCTCGTAGCGCTCTGACGCATATGTGTCGTCACTGGCCATGAATGGGTTAAAATAAACAAATGAATGGTTTATGAACATCGCAAACAAACCAATAAAATTCCAGTTAAAAGTTGATGCATGTCACCGTGTCAAATTGTGCTTAGCTACCGAGCAAACCCCACTGCAATTTTATAATTACCTCGTCGGCTCACAAACGAAGGTAGACAGCTGAAATTCATAACAGAACGTAATTAGGGTTCAATTAGTACGAAGCTGAAAAACGTAACGTTTGGTAACGTTTCATTGCGGACGTCAAACGTGACGTGACGTCGACGTGCAACCGACAGATGATAGGGGTACGAGTATGCACGAGCATGCCGTATTGCGGGAGCGGCAGCCGCGCGATGGAGATGGGAAATTAGTTTTCGTGTATGTTGCAGTTTTGAATTGTCAGATATTGCAGGATCAAATCTACAAAAATAATAAGTTGAACGTTTTTAACATTTCTTCATGAAAATTAATAATATATCTATAATGTAGTAAGTAGTTTAATAACCTCATTATTCAATGTTGGCCGCAAACATTAGAAAAAAAACCGGCCAAGTGCGAGTTGGACTCGCGCACGAAGGGTTCCGTACCATTATCTATAAAAACGGCAAAAAAATCACGTTTGTTGTTTGGGAGCCCCCCTTAAAAATATTTTATTTTGTTTTTAGTATTTGTTGTTATAGCGGCAACAGAAATACATAATCTGTGAAAATTTCAATTCTCTAGCCCTTCTCTATCACGGTTCTTGAGATACAGCCTGGTGACAGACAGACAGACGGACGGACGGACGGACGGACGGACGGACGGACAGCGACGTATTAGTAATAGGGTCCCGTTTTACTCTTTGAGTACGTAACCTTAAAAATAGAATAAAAAACAAAATACGTGTGTTGTGAAAATTCGGGTGAGGTGTGTACTGTGATATATGTATGTATAATTTGATTGCTTTTTTCTAGTGTTCATTAGTAATGTTTTGTAGTCTAGTTGGAAAAAATACTATGAAAAAAAAAATGTGTAACCATAAAGAGCGAAGCAACCTTATTTGACTTCCTTAAACATTATCAGTGTGTCATCGTCAAATATTCCGAATAAGGCCGTGACACAGCAATCGCGCGATCCCATGTGGGGTAAGTCTAATCAGCTATGAAAATTAGGTTCCTATGCGTATCTTCTGCTTTGTACCGCTAATGTGGAATTTAATTACCATTTCGACATTACGTTACGCTTAGATGTGTGCGTTTGACTCCGGCTTGTGATCACTCTGCTGTCTAATTTGAGTAATAAATACCATATATTCCACATTGTTATTGTATTTTTGCTTGCTAATTTAACATCGCTCACTTCCTAATATTTAGCCGCTTAAAATATTAACAAATACTTAGGTATGTGGTTGAAACCCACACAGTATACACCACATGTCATCTTCGTTACTTTTACAGAACTTATATTTGATGTACATACATATTTGACTTTGTTTATTGAAGTGATGTAAAAATACATCATTCAGATCAGAATACAATAAGTTGCAAAACCAAGATTTTGATAAGCTGGTAATGAAACAATAGGTATTATTAAGTAATTAATGTATAATGTCACGGTAATGTATAATGTATAATGGTAGATTTAATGATTTTGTAACCTACTAACACTTTTATGGGCTAAGCCTGCAATAAACAAATTGATGATGATGATGATAAGTAGCCTTTGCCCTCGACGACTTCGTCAACGCAAACACTCATAATAATCTATATCCTCATCATTGTCTAACGATTCCTGAGATAAAAAGTATCATGTTGTTCACCAGGATATTACTGTACGTAAACCAAAGATGAGCAATTTTCGTGTGATTGAGTTACAAACATCCAAACGTATTAACTTTATGCATTTATAATGTTAGTAGGATAACAAGCGGAGAATATGCAGCAATAGGTTCAAATAAGTAATATACTTGACACGAGTCACATAGATTTACAGAAGTACTCAATACAGTAACTGTTGCGCGTCCAATTTCCTAGCATCCTAGTGAGATACATCAGCAAACTATGCAGTCTTGGATCCCCGACCTGATCATCCATCATCCAATTAGCCTCTCGATCAATCATCGGGGCGATCACTCCCTGGGCCACGCACCTCGATTTTTTTCCACTTTTTGTGTTCATCCACCGGGGGCTTGTTAATCACTGGGATACGTGTGTGTATTGATAGATTATGATTTTGTTGATATCATTATTAAGGGCAATAAAGCGATTTTGATGTATTGGTACGGGTAAAGGCCCTTTTTATTTGACTTATTCGGGTGTATCATTCAATGTGATACATTTTGCACGTTTTACGCAATTACCTATCCTTATAATTTATCTGCAATTAGGTACAGAAAAATAACTATTCTGTTTTTGGTAGTTAAAGGGAAACATGTCTAAAATGTACATATTGCTAAATAAATACTTTTGTATTAGGTAGTTTAAAAATGGAGTTTACATACCGAACCATACTTTAACAGATACATTGTGACTGGAGGTTATTCTGAGTGAAGACAACGTTCAATAAAAATAAAATGAATGACGTGACACCGACAGCGCGAGTGTCTCAAATCGGCAGTCATTCAATCTCGCTAATATAAAACCCAACAAAACGTCTCGCTATAAAAAGATGAACAATAATTCTCTTTTATTACGTGCCAAAGTGGGAATCTCATTGTCGGCGAGGAAATAAATAATATCAGGAAGGAAAAGAAAAGGGAAATAATACAACATAAAATATTAAGATTCACCCTGGATTGGCATCATTCTGCGGTCGCTACGGATTTCTTTTAAGGGGGCGAGGATACCTACATCTTTGAATCTTAATGTTATTTGCATATCCGAAAAGTCATGAAATAAATCAGCCGAGACGGACAGCGGGGACGGTATTCATTAGGCCCTGCTTTCTCTACGCAAGTAGCAATTAATGTAAAAAAATCTCATTTTGTATTCTTTAGATTTATTTATTAGTAATTTTTACATTTTGTTCTATAACTCAGAAAGGAATTTTCACGTTAAACATACCTAATAGATTCACTTCGTACATTCCGAATTCGGCGAAATAAATTCTCCAAATCACAGTTTCCATTTGGAAATCCTTGTGCGCGTCGAGGGCACACTTATGGGGATAATGTCAGGATCCAGCATCAAATTGTGCTGCATTGTGCGGCAAATGCGAGAAAAACGGCGAAAGTGTTAGGGCGAATTTACATAAGTCGAGACAGAGGCTTGGAAGAATATGTACGAAAATATTCAGGAGGTGATGAGAACCCTCCCGCCCAGCGACCTCTATGCCTTTATGATGGGGAAAATATTTACAGCCGGCGCGAAAACGCAATATTTATGGAGCGACTGGAAATAGCGCAGCTATTCATGCGGGGTTTTTAGCACATTCCTGCACTAAGCGGTTTATTGTTTCGCGGAGATAAAAAGGAAATTGTAAGTTATTATTGTTATAGCGTCTTCATAATATTATTTAGCTTGATGTACGTACGCATACTGTTACTTGTTCGTTGTTTTATTCAAAAACGACGTAAAACCTACGCAAGCAAATATATACATATTGTTACAAGCGTAAACATACCTAACTTTGTAAAGAAGTATATTTTTTTATAAATAAAACCACTTGTTTAGTCATAAAAACAGCAGCAGACATCAAAAAGCGTGGTTTTGTTTACAAACCGACTGTGACCGCTATCGATTGTGCAGGCGGCAAAGTTTTTATGAATTAACCGTTAAACAAGTAAAGAAGAACAATGAAAAAACAAACTCTCCAAACAAAAATCGATGACAATCTGGGCCAAAAACTTTGGAAACTTTGCCGGCAAAAAGATTTATATACTTATAAAAAAGTGAGCGGGAAAGGAACTTTTCCAAAAACTTTAAATTGCAACCTTGAACTGGGTGAACTCTGTTTCGGATTACTATTAGGGAAAGTTTTTAATGCCGAGTGGTTGATAACTTGATAAGTCGGCGCGAGTGTTCTTGTCGTTGGGGTTAAATATGATGGGGTAATTTTACTTTTGATTGGGGTTGCCCCTGTGTCTTGCACATCGGAGAGAAGAGTGCGATGAACTGGATCGATCGCGCGCGCAGCACGCGCTCACGGCTTCAAACTTTCGGGTCCGCTTTAATGAAACAATTCCGTCAGGCAACTTCACCAAATTTGGGTCATTGCGTACTCGTGTGCAGCGCTCATAGCCCGGGGATTTCATTTCGTGTTTCGGCGTGTTTCAATGTAAACATAAAAAGTATTATTAGTTTGCGAGCTAGTTTACTCCGGACTGCTCAGTCCTAAACGGTTACTGCACCACTTGAGATGTTTGAGAACATGAACGGTTTCCAGTTCAGAAATGTGTATACATACTAAATTATCAAAGCGAAAACGGAAAATGTAACTGGTTTAACGTTAATGCTGTAAAAAACGTGTTTGTTGGAACAATATGCCATCAACATTTCCATCTCAAAAGCATTTAAGAGACAAGCTCGTCAATTGAGTGCTCGTTTCCTTTATTAACTGTTAACTAGGCCCGGGTGTTTATGTAAATTGTTATTGCTTTTTTAAGAAAAAAACTCGTTTGACACGTTGCGAGTTTCCCGTTATTACTGGAGGAAATCTCCGCTTAGCCCCACTCGGGACACAATGGGATTTTGAAGGTAAATAAGTCTTTAAAAAAGGAATAAGTAAATTAGAAGCGACAAGATAGGAATCTCCCCTATTTTTTTCCGAAGCTGGGGCGGTAAGAGGCGATCGCCGTGGGATGTGGGATGTGCGACTATGGAGAGATTTACGGCTCGCTTTAGTTTCGGAAGGTTAAACGAGATAACGATTTATGACCACATTTCTTTGCATTTGAATACGGAATTAACTTAATTTAGTTGCAGCTAGAAGCAAGAAACGCGAGTAAGATCTGGTCAGTCTACTGAGAGTGGTGAGTCCAGCAGACCAATCAGGGCAAGTATTCGACTTGAAAAATGTGATTTGGGACGCAGAGATAAGAAAGAGGGATATTCCTACTGGGACATGTAACGTTTTTAAGTCGAATTGCGTCAAAATTCTCGTACTATGCTAGTCATTATAAAAAAAGTCTTTATCCAACAATGGACGTCTTTGGTATAAAATATGAAAATTATAGTAAATTAAAATTATATAAAAGTATACGTTGTTTTTAACTTTATATTTGAAGCACATTTGATGATCATTTACAAGGAAAATGGTACATGAATAAAAAAGCCTCTTCAAAATAAAGAGTCTTCCTCCATTCCCTGTTGAAAAAAATAAATTTTAAGGCTGATTGCACGACACTCTCGGCCGGTGTCATAACAGCTGCGCCGATACCTACTTATTAAGACATCGACCACCTTAAGCGCAAGCCCCGGACCCCATTATATGGGGATCGTACCGGGAGGATTACGGTAATAGCGTTTTTTTGCTATTAAAAAAAGACGACAGTAATTAGATTACAAACATCATAAATATGCTGGAGGTTATCAGAGTTTTTAATCGTTATAAAAACAAATTTCGAGGTCAAACAATTCCAAATAACAAAACTTTAAGTTATTAAAAAATACTGAAATCATTTTAAGTCTGCTACTTGACGTGGTAAAGTTAAATAGGAAACTAATAAAATGTCCGCAAAAACTATCCAAAATATTTTTTCAAGATAACAAATATTTAAATATCTACGCAGCTACGAAGAGGCTAGCTGGATTTTTTCAAGTAGGTAAAGTCAAGGTCACCAATATATTTACACCCAAAGTTGCAAAAATATGTATACAACAACTTCCGTAGTAATTAAGGTCTGTATACATATTTCTGTAAGTTTATGGTGTATACATATTGGTGACCTTGACTGTACCTAAGGCAAATAAATTGTGTTCAATGTTAGCGCCCTTGTGGCCTATTTGCAGAATAAATAATTGATAATTGTTTTTTTTAATAGAGTGTGGGGAATTTAAGTTTCATCCGATATTATATAAATTTAATTGAATCTATAGTAAGTACCTACTGATCATTACTTTTTTGTGTAAAGCAGTTACGCTGCTAACGATATTTATAAAATTCAAATTCAAGGAAAAATTGAAAAATTTAGGTTCCGAGCCAGATTTGAATCGGCGACCACAGGCATACATGGCCCGTCGCTACTAACCAACTGAGCTATCGGAACAATCTGTCTCAGCTCCTAAATCTTTCAATCAGTTCCTTCTCACAACACCTTAGGGAGGCGTGTGGCGACATCTACCTAGAAGAAATATGCTTCTTTAACGGCACCAACGTCTCAAATTACTTTTTTGTATAAAGCAGTTACGCTACTAACGATATTTATAAACTTCAAATTAATGGAACAATTTAAAATTTTAGGTTAAAGAAGCTTATGTCTTCTAGGTAGATCTCGCCACACGCCTCCCTAAGGTGTTGTGAGAAGGAACTGATTGAAAGATTTAGGAGCAGAGACAGATTGTTCCGATAGCTCAGTTGGTTAGTAGCGACGGGCCATGTATGCCTGTGGTTGCCGGTTCAAATCCGGCTCGGAACCTAAATTTTTCCTTTAATTTGAAGTACTGATCATAACCATCATTTAAAATTGGAGCATCCTCTTTTCCTAATTGTCTAGTCACCGAAGTTTCTCGGTCACTGTTTGTGACAGGCGCCAATTTTTTTTCCGTTTTCACTGCAAGATTTTATAAGAAAAAAAAATGTTTTTCCCGACGGTGTGCAACGTCAGCTTTATGAAACGATATTTAATGAAACAATATGCATATAGGTATATTTGTTGCATTGAATAACTTCATTGTTAGGGAATTTGCGTCACTAATAGTACATTGTTTAACAAGGGGCGTATGAGGAATATTGCAAACGAGAGTCTATCAGAAACCCGACGCCGTGAGGCGGAGGGCTTTTGATGACTCGAGTTTATACACAATGTTTTTCATCACATTTGCGAGGAAATAAATAACTACAAAAGACAGAAAAATCTATGTTTTATGCAAGCGCACCAATCAAATGTTGACGAAATTGAATACTTCACTTCCAGATCAGTGCGAGTGGGGGGCGTAGTTTCAATATTTCAACCAATCACAGAGCATGGAACATGTGGTTCTTGCAGGGCATGGCCTGCTCGATTACCAATCACAGAGCCAGAATTCTTATCGTACGCGGCCGTCAAGATTTGCATAACCAATCAGATCACACACAAGCTCATTACTTCCCTTGGGACCATTATTTCCCGCGGGATCAATTTAGGCCATTGTCCTTCCATATACAGGCATAGAATATCACCATTTATGAGCAAGTGTGATGAAAACAATTTTACTTAAGGGGCTCACAGCTCCCAATGACCTTCGATCTGTTACCGTCCATTTATTCGTGTTTTTTTTGGCTAACCGTATTAACAACAACGAGGTTAACCGAAATAGTATCCCATATTTACTTCAAAACTCACAGTTTTTGAGATATATGGCACTAAACTTTAGCAGTTTTAGGCCAAAAAACCAGTTTTTTGGATGTAACTTTTGTACCTAGTCGGTCCTTAAGTTCTGTCACAAATGTTTTGCCGCATAGTAATTAATACGAAGAATATTTTTATTTAATGCTATATATGGTTTGAAAGCTCATTAAATACTAATAAATTAGAACGATTATTGGATTTTAATGCTTAAAGCCATATTACACAAAGGCTAGTTTCTTCAGAGATTCTGCACTTTTTTAGGCAATCAAAAACACGGACGTGAATTGACGTGATTCACTGTATCTTTTTTCCATAATTCTCAAAACCTTACAAACATACGTGAGATTTTAGTCAGAACCCCTCCCTGAACCCTCCCTCCTCCATTTTGAAGCATAATATAAGTAAGTTTGGATAAAACTCATTTTCATATTCACATTTTACGTAGTGTACTTGTTGCCCACAAGATCAAATTTACGCGTTTTTCTGAAAACGTAAAAAGTACGTAAAGTTCTCGATGGGAGCAGTTGGAATTGAAAGCTAACAGAAAATCAAATGCTAGTTGCTAAGCATGGTCTAAAATCGAGGTTTCAGAATAAATAAAAAAAACCTTGTTGGTCATCTGGAACCCTGTTTTTTTATTAAATTTGTTGTAAGTGGTATTTCTGTCAGATGCGGCGTGTTTTGGGTTCACGATTGTCTCAACTTACAAGGCTTTTTTGTCATATTGCGATAATTGTTCAAAGTTTATTGTATTGCAATTTGATTCGTATAAAATAAGCTTTTTAATCATGTATAATACGAATATGAAAAAGTTTATTGCTGAGTTTTATCTATCAAAAACCTTGTGACAGAACTTAAGGACCGACTAGGTAAAAATGAGTTAAAAATAAAAAAAAACTCTCTTGGGTTATTAGAAACGTCAAAAAGGAACATTTACATGTAAATCTCATATATAAAAATGCATAAACAACATACTAATATCAAAAACATGTTTGAATAAATCATAGAAAAATAAATGTACATTTTTTTCCAAAAAAACTCTTTTGCAAATCTAGATCAAGTATTTATTTATTTATTTATTGAAGAACCGATTAACGTTTGTGGCATAAAGATATCTATTGTAATGACGGAGGAATATCAACTCAAAACTCATCACAACTAGTCAAAAAGCGCGTGGAGCCCCTTAACAGCAGGTGGCATGGCCTCACAGGTGTACTGTCAGTAGCAGAAGTAAAACGTTCGTATGCGAAAGACGAAGTTGAAATGATCTACACACGTCTGTATTACAAGGTAATAAGAGCTAGTTTAGATCATTTAAGGCGCCGTAGGTTCATGGTCTTATCTCCCTCTTACTGAGCATAAGCGTGAGCGAGATGGAAGTGCGTGTTCGAAACCGCAGATATCATGTTTTTTCGGAATATTTCAGAAAACGAGGTAAATTTTTAAGAAATTTAAGTAAGTAAGAAAATAAAGTTATTGTTCATTACTTTATGAAGAAGATTATAAAATTTCATCTTTTTCTGATAAAAAATGGAGCAGTAAAATGGTTACATATGAAATAATAGTTTTCACTCTAGATTATTTTTTCTCTACTTTCTTTTGTTAAAATGGATTTCTACGAAAACTACTATTACTTCTCATATCTTGCAGATTATCATATATTTTTTCCGACCTGAAAATTGTTACGTTATAATGTATAAAATGGTGGCTAAACAACTCATTTTCACGAAAATTTCAAAGGTGGAGCCTTAAGCTCTTCGACTGCCTATCTACCTACGTCAGCTGCTGAGTACTGACTCAGCAGCTGAAGTAGGTAGAAATGTCACTCTATATGGACGCTTCGCTACTGCGACTACTTAGGAGCGAACATAATTTTAAACTTATAAAACACGATAATTTTAAACTTATAAAACACGTTTTCTAAAGTACCTATAAGTAAATACCTAAAAAATTCGGAATCCTTATCCAAATTACAAACATGTTACCTTAAGGACGCCAAATTCTCCTCGAATCCTGAGAATGATCTTGCTAAGTATGCTCGTAGGTCCCATAGTCAGAGTTTTACTGCTATGCAAATGTTATGGACGACAAAAAAGTTAATGCCGATGATAAGTACTCGCCCTGGGGACCGATTTCGTTGACGTCTTCGAAGCGCTATTTTTCTTATTGCAAGTAATGAAAATTACAAGGAATTCAAATTATGAACTAAGAAATCTTAGAAATCATTTGTAATTTAATTGTTCTGTACATGCATAAGCAATTTCAATACGATGTGATACCTAAGAGTGTGTTAATAATATCGAACAAGGTTTGGCCGCACCTTGTAACCTTTAATTCAATCCGATATAATTTATTTAGAAATTATCCTATTTACTTACAAAAAAGATCATACAACGCCTTTTCTACCCTATTTTGTAGTAGCTTTTATAACAGCATTTTTAACATTTCATAAACAACCCTCTCAATCAAGCAGCCAAATTGAAGTCACCATTTTGCATCCGATTGTCCTCAAGAGGCTTGGAACGAGTGTAAAAAGTGGCAGTGGAGTAGCTGGAATTAGGAGGGGAGTCGTTAGGTGAGACTTGGTAATGCAGGTGTCTCAAGGCACCTCGGCGAGTCAACGAACTCCCCGCTAATAACCGTGGAAGTGTTTTTGGTCTTAATTTTCTTTTATGCTGCCTTTAGTTTTTAAGTAGTTTTGCTGCGCGATGCATTTTATAGTAGCTATCTGGTGCATTGTTTTATGACATGGCGATGATAATACATAACATTGTAAGAAATTCTTGTATTACTGCATGTTGGTTGTAACAGGACGAAGACCACTTTAGCCTAGTTGGAAGCGCCCCTGCCTACGAAGGAGGTCCTGGTTCTAATGCCGGTAAGAGCACGAATATTTAAGTATTTATTTATCTGTATATCGTCGTCTAGTACCCAAATAATGCCTTTGCTTAGTTTGGGACCAGAGGTGTGATTACGTAACTTTTCGAAAGTATGTTAGCACTACTCTAACTTAAAGTTGTGGCAATAAAACATTATTTAGTTTTAGTCAACTGTCATTTTCCCATACAGAAAGTGACATTTAGATCTACCTGACGTACTTACAATGTGTTACGCAATCGAATTTCTATTACTTCAAACACTGTTGTGAGTCCATGAAAATATTAAATACATACTTAGGTCTACATAAACTTTTGACTCTAAGTGCTTAAGACGGAGCCCGCGCATCATTGATCTGCATCTTAACCAATCTTCCCAGAGTTCCGTAGGTGAAATTTTACATGCAAATGAATTAATTTCTTCGCCGTAGTGTGTTCGCGGTGCATCGGCGAGGCGATGCCTCGTTGCATTCATAATGTGGGTTCATTACCAGCCCTCGATGAGTCTGGCTCCAACTAATGGGTTTGGAAGAACGCGCGCTTCAATTATGAGTGTTATTAAATCGGTAGCTATCTATGCATTGTCTTACGCGGCGTTTTGGCAATGAAATTTGGATTTTGGTGCAGTTTCGGTATTTTGATAAAACGAAGGGAGGTAATGAAATGTACCTACTGATACTTTTTGTCGGGCCAATCGACCTTTAAATTATATAAAACTTTTGTTTTATTCTTACTTAATATTATATTTGTGGCCTCTCGTTATATGAGTGTGTAATTTAAAAACAAATTATGACTTCCTACTCATTACGTGTCCTTGCATATTCTCACTTACTTCATGCTTATACATATTTATCTATACCTACTTAATTTTGTATTAAACATCGCCATCGGATGGAAAATTTCTCTCTTAAAAATTCTTTAGTCGTTTTCTTTAAAATTTCACAAAGCTTCTGCTCCGTAAACATATTTTCCTTGAGGCGCTGCGGCCGCGTGTGCATTTTTAATTTTTATCTCCGGGACGCGGATGACGCTTGAATTTTTACTGAAGCTCTATCTTATTAACGGCAGGGTTAATTGTGAAACATGCTCAGCCGTGGTGAAGTGATGTATTACTTGAACCAGGAGACTGGCGAAGTACCTAAATAATATACCTACATGCCTTACAAATATTGCTTGCCCTGCTACTCTCTGTGAGGAGTTCTAAACGCTAGGTTTATTTCTTTAGTAATTCGGATTTGTAGCGTGTTTGATTCAAGTGTTGTGTCATGAGTAGAAAGCAGAAACAATTTTGCCGGGTTTTACTGCATGAATTCGCGTGTCATTCTGCAGCAAAATATAATTATATCTCCGATTTGTACTTACCCACAGTTTAGGAAAAAAATATTGTGAAAAATCGAAAAGTGCTGATGAAGTCACGCGCTTCGTAGTTTCACCTTCTAGTTTTCTTAGTGTGCGAGACGCACCTATGACTGGCTCTGGGCTGGGTAGAATTGAAGGGAAATCCTGCACCTTCGGCGTTGGTCGTTACGGCTTAGCAGGAACTTGGTCGGGTCGGGGTTCTGAATTGAAAGACTTGTTTACTTTTTCAAGTAATGTCACTTCGCTGCTACTGTAGGTACTGAATTTCATGGGGTCTGGCCGCCCAATTTATACTATTAAGTTACCTCGGCCGGACGCCCCTTCGCCCCGTATATTTGGCGGGAAAGCGATTTGCGCGGGAAATTTTGGCGCGAAATGACATGTTCATTTATTACAGTTCAATCTTACTCTAATACATTATTTACAGTGCTTATACCTATTTCTATGCTATTTATAATACATTATTACACGAGATCCCGCTCGTTCGGCGTCAAAATGCATCTGAAACGCGGGGATTCCGTGTCCGCCCGTATATACGTACCTCGTTCCCCACCTGAGGTATAAATACCGGGTTTCCCCCCTCGCTCGCCCATCAGTCGTTGCCTGACTGGCGCGCGAGTAGGATCTCTAGGTTTCCTTTAGTCTGTCTATATTTCTTAGTGGAAACTTAGTGTTATCCACTCGTTATTTAGGAAACCAGCGGTATATTACCCTTTTTTACTATGTAGGAATGAAATGTGAGGCCTATTATTCTTTATTTCAGGTGCCGATGACATAAGGCAATAGTAGCGCAATGCCTATGTTATAAGAAGGTTTATAAGCTAGATTATTACAAGTTAGGTCGCGACTGACAATTTTATGTTTATAGCGGGTTTATTCTATGCCGTCCTGCACATCTCTCCCGCCGACCATCGTTCGGGTGAACGTTGGATCTTCTTTTGCGTGCAGGTTCTCAGGCTCCGTCGGCAGGATCACCAGCTTCTTGGTCGGTCTTCTGAAGACTCCGCCCTTGGTGGTCACGTCCACTGCTCGTGTCACGCCGTCGGGGCCCGGGTATATAGCTGTAACCCGGCCTCGTGGCCATGTGTTGCGAGGCAGATTCCCGTCGGCCACTAGCACGATGTCGCCGACGTTGATAGGCCGCCCATGACCGTAGGGCTCCCGCCGGTACTGGAGTGAGGGCAGGTACTCCCGGAGCCAGCGGGCCCAGAAGTGCTCGGCCAGGCGTTGGCTCGTCCGCCAAGTCGCGCGGCCGATGAGTGCGGTGTCGTCGAATGTCCCGGGGTTGGGGGCCCGGGCTGAGCCACCGAGGAGGAAGTGGTTCGGCGTGATGGCTTCTGGCTCGTCAGGATCAACCGCCACGTGAGTGAGGGGGCGGCTGTTCACTGTATATTCGGCCTCGGCGAGCAGAGTAGTCAAGGTCTCCTCGCTGGGGCGGCGCTCGTTGAGCACGGCGTGTAGGGCTCTCTTGACGGCTCGTACCATCCTCTCCCATGCCCCGCCCATAAATGGGGCTCCCGCCGGTATGAAGCGCCAGCTGATACCGCGTTGCGCGGCGTCGGATTCGAGGGCGTCGCCGTAGGCCACGCGGAGCTCTTTGTCGGCAGCGTGGAAGTTACTTCCGTTGTCGGTCCAGATCTCGGTCGGGCAGCCGCGGCGCGCGATCATGCGTCGGAGTGCCATGACCGCGGAGTCCCCGCCGAGACTTGGTATTACTTCCAGATGTACTGCGCGCACGGTGAGGCACGTGAAGAGTGCCACGTACCTCTTCTGAGTCCCTCTACCGACGGTTACTGTTATCGGGCCAAACAGATCGAGGCCCGTGTAGGTAAACGCTCGCTGGTGGTGGGCGAGCCGGCACCGCGGGTGGTCGCCGGTGGGCGGCACTGACGGCATTGCTTTCTTTATCCGGCACGGCAGGCATCGATGCACTATCATTTTCGTCACGGGTCGCAGGCGTAGAATACTATAGTATTGTTTACACTCGTTTATAGTAGCCTCGGCGCCGTTGTGTTGCATTTGCCTGTGTATAAAGTCTATATATAGCTTCACTGCCGGATGATTTCCATCGAGCACGGGTGGCCGTTTTTGTAGTTCGGTGATGTCCACTGCTGCGTTGATACGCGTCTTGATAACAATAACGTCGTTCACTAGTTCGACCGCCATGTGTCGTAGGCGGCTATGTGAGCCCGGTGGCTTATTATTTCTGAGGTCACTGAAGTCGTCATAGAATGACTCCAGCTGACTGGCGCGTATCACTAAGCGTTCCGCTTCACGTAGGTATGTGGCATCGAGTATTTTATACTTTCTATTATTTTGTAGCCTTTTAGACGGCGGCTGCGGCGGGGCGGGCTTGCTTCGTTTATTCCAGTCTGGATCGGCCTGTTTGTTACGCATGGTGCGCTTGTAATGTGCGCGCGCCTTGCGGGTTCGGCATAGGTCGATGAACTGTAATACTCTGCCTATAGTTCGCAGCAAGCGTTCCCACCTCGAGAATCGGGCCGGGTCTGGTAGCCAGGCGAGCGGGCCGGGTTTTCCCTTTACGACTGATATTGTGTGCACCTTTTCTTCACTTATTTCGGATTCGTGCGGTTGTGATGGCTCTGTGGGCCACGTCTCCGGGTCATCACGCAGGAAGGCCGGGCCCTGGAACCACCGATGATCAGTGTTGAACTCGAGCGGGACTGTGCGCGTGGCTTCGTCAGCGACGTTGAGCTTGGTAGGTACCCAGCGCCATTCTTTGACAGCCGTGTACTCCTCTATGGCGGCAATGCGGTGCGCGACAAAGGGCCGGTACGTGCGCGCCCCGGTCCTCAGCCACGCGAGTACTGTGCGGCTGTCGGTCCAGAATGTCTTCGTGTCTGGTTTGAAGTCGTGCTCTTCTATTACTGCGGCCGCCATTCGACTCCCCATCGCCGCGGCCTGCACCTCTAGGCGTGGGACTGATATCACCTTCAGGGGCGCGACCTTAGCCTTCGCAGCTATCAAGGACACGTGCACTCGCCCGTCGCCCGTAGTTATGCGCCAGTATAGCGCGCTTGTATATGCAGATTCGCTAGCATCGACGAAGATGTGCATCTCACGCTTGTTTGCGTCACCGTAGTAGGGGTAGGCGCGCGGAATCGCGAGGTCTCGCAATGCCCTTAGGTGCAGCGTCCACTCCGTCCATTGGCGCGCTAAGTCTGCATCCAGCTTGTCGTCCCAGCCAGTTCCGCGCCGCCACACCTCTTGTAGGATTTTCTTTGCTATGATGGTTACCGGCGCCGCTAGCCCGAGAGGGTCGAAGATCGACATTGTTATTTTCAATATTTGCCTTTTGGTAGGCTCAATGTCGTCCAGGGCTCCGGGAGGTAGGCGGCTGAGGTCCAAGTTGAAGGCGAGTTCGTCGCTCGCGGGTTTCCATATTTGTCCCAGGATTCGTTCATTTTTCATTTCGCTTTTATTCAGTTCGACGGGCGCGGACGTGGCGTCCTCCGAAGTGAGGGCTCGGAGGACCCGCGTGGAGTTAGAGGTCCATTGGCGTAGTTCGTAATGGGCCTCTCTATGTATATCGCGTACATCACTTGACACTCGAATCGCGTCTTCTTCCGTTTTGAAGCTGTGTAGGTAGTCATCGACGTAGTGATGTCTTATTATTGCTTTGACGGCCTCTGGATGCGTTTCTTCGTGTTTCTGGGCGTTGACGTTCTTCACATATATTGCTATTGACGGTGAACAAGTAGCGCCAAAAATGAGTGAAGTCATGCGATATTCTTGCGGCGCGTCGTCGCCCCGCCGGTCGCCCCGCCATAGATAGCGCAGGGCGTCTCTGTCTTCAGATTTGACTTTCACTTGCATGAACATTTCTTTAATATCCGCCCCCACGGCGACTGGGTGTTGCCGGAAGCGCATAAGGACGCCTGGCAGCGACTGTAGGAGGGCCGGGCCTGTCAGTAGGCGGTCATTGAGCGACACGCCCCTTGTAGGCGCGGCGGCGTCGTGGACAATTCGGACTTTCCCGGGCTTGCTAGGATTCAGCACCGGGAAATGGGGGAGGTACCACACTCTTGATGACTTGGTGGGCGGCGCAGGCTCGGCGTAGCCCTTCGAGACAAGGGCGTCCATTTCTTCACTATATTTGCTTTTAAGTTCTTTATTTTTGTCGAGTTTCTTTTCTATGTTATGAAGTCTTCTCAGTGTATTTTCGTAGTTGTCAGGCAAGCGGCTGTCGGGTTGTTTCCATAATAGCGGTGCTTCATAATGGCCGTCGGCTGTAGTCGTTATTGACTGGGCTAGCATGATACGCGCCCGCTCTTCCGGGCTTGACTGGGGTAACTTCGGCTCGATAAGTAGGTTTTCGAGCGCGAAATATTCACTGAGTTGTAAATTCAAATCTTCATTTTTCTCGGCTTCTTCAATAGTGGTCAAGCGATGCGTCGCATGTACTTGTTTGCCTATGATGCGTGTGTGTGCACCGTGTAGCACCCAGCCTAGCGGCGTTAGGGATGCCGCTGGCTGATGCCGCTGGCCGCGGCGTGTTTCATTACTGACGAGTAAATGCCAGTTATCTTGTCCGATTAACACTCTAGGTCTCGCTGACTCGTACCGCAGGCTATCTTCTATGTCGCATAAGTGTGCGCACTCGCGGAGATCCTCCTTCTTAACGGACTGTGGTGATAGGCTCAGATCGTCTATGGTATGCGCACCGACCCTATAAGGTTGGTCGGTGCCGCGGATGCTGAGCGTAACACGGCGTGATCTCGATGCGTCGATTTTTTCTTTCGTTATAGCTTCTATTTGTAGCGGCACTGTCGGGCCGTCCAGGCCTAAGTCGTTCGCGAGCTCTTCTTGTACAAGTGTTATCGTGGAGCCGTCGTCGAGGAGGGCGTAGGTCTCGACGGCTCCCGCCGGTCCAGAGACTGTGACCGGGATAATTTTTAGATAAGCTCTCGCTTCTCGGGAGGCGCGTGTCGATGTGACGGCCTCGTTTCTTTCTTCGATTCGTTGATAATGTAGCAAGTTGTGGTGGAAGTATTCGCAGCCGTCTCGCTCGCACTTCGTGCGCTTGCATGAGTGCATCCTGTTCTTGTAGCGCAGGCATCGGAAACATAGCCGTTGATCTTTGGCTAGTTTCCACCGGTCTTCAACGGCTTTTTCGATAAACTTAGTGCATTTATCTATTGGGTGACCGGTGTTGTTGCAGGCGGCGCACTTAGGTGAAGGCTTGTCTGTGGTCGCGAAGGCTCGGTGTGTCCTCTTTGCAGGATGAGGATTTGCACCGTCGACGTTCTCGGGCTGCGCGTAGAGTGCGCAGTAGTCCGCCTCGCGTTGCAGGAAGGCTGATATCTTTATTAGCTCAGGCTCGTCGTTTTTCTGCGTATTCGCGTAGTCGAACCATCTGTAGCGTAGGGCGGGCGTAAATTTCTCCATCATTGCCCGTGTCGTCTCCGGGCTGTGTAGATAGTGAGCGCGGTCAAGAGCCTTGAGTGTGGCTATGACGTTGGCTACACGGCTGGCGAAGACACAGATGTCGAGCGGCCCGTCGTTAAGGCGCGGTAGGGCGCGTAAACGCTCGAGCTCGGCGAGGGCAATGGCGTCTGGGCGGCCGAAGCGGGCTTCTAGGCTTCTCATTACTTCGTCTGCGCGAGCGTTGTAAATGAGGAGGCTCTCGACGGCTTCTTTGGCCCTCCCTTTGAGGCATCTTCTTAATCTTGCTATATTATCCACTTCACTATAATTTGCGGTGGTTCCGTTGTAGGCGGCTTTAAATGATAGCCATTCTTGATGCGAGCCGCTGAATGGCGGCAACTCGGCGTGATAGCGTGATGACTCTCTCGGGCCGGCACGCGCGGCGATGGCGATGGCAGAGGCGAGCTCACTCAGGTTCACACTTTGTTGATTCTTCATTACTATGGCGCTATCTTCTTGCGCATTCGCTTGTGAATACATTAACGGCGGCGGATATGCGTCTGTTTCGCGTGGGCGCGGCGGCGTTGGCGCGAAAACGGGAGCGTGGGTTCCCCCGGCGGGGGGAGGGGCGGGGACGGCGGGGCGCACGGCAGCGGCGCCCTGTCCCGCGCCCTCGGCGGGGCTCCTCTCCCGAGCCTGCTCGGCGTACTGTGGGGTTGCAGGCTCGGGTTCTTCGATGTAAGGTGCATTGGAGATGGCGAGGACATGTCTCTGGCTGGTCTCGAGCCATTCATCTATGCGGCGTTCTTGTTGGACTGTAGATATTGTGCCGGTGTCATCGTCGCTGTCTTCGGCTTCTATGGCGGCTATGCGCGCTTGCGCGAGCTCCAATTTGATTCGGAGGGCTTCTTCTCGCGCTTGTGCGAGACGGCGGACGCGATGACTCGACGTTGTTTTCACCGATTTTGACGGCGGCCGTGCGGCAGGATGCTGGCTTGACTGTGGGGTTTCCTGCCGCAGTGTTGCTGCAGGGTGTAGGCTCTCCTGCAGCAGCGGGACTATGGGTGGCAGCGTTGACTGTGGGGTTTCATGAGGCAGTGTTTGTGACTGCGCGGCATCATGATGCTGCCCTATGGGTGACCTCGGCTGTGGGTCTGGACGAGGCGCCGGCGTCGCAGGAGTGCTTGTCTGTGGGGTTTCCTGCGAGGGCCTCGAGCCGTCTTGACACGTAGTTCTTGACGGCACTATGGGTGGCAGCGTTGACTGTGGGGTTTCATGAGGCAGTGTTCTCCACTGCGCGGCATCATGAGGTTGCTGCCCTATGTGTGACCTTGGCTGCAGGTCTGGCCGAGGCGCCGGCGTCGCAGGAGTGCTTGTTCGCGAAGTCTCCTGCGAGGGCCTCGAACCTTCTTGAGTAGTAGCAGTTCCCGACGTGGACGTGGTTGCTTCTTCCAGCATGGCTTCTCTGATGTTCGCTGCGATAAGTTGACCGAACGTGCGTTTTCCTGCTTTCGATCTTGTAAGGGGCATCCTCTATGTAGAATCCGGTTTTCGATGGACCAGCATGTGCGAGACGCACCTATGACTGGCTCTGGGCTGGGTAGAATTGAAGGGAAATCCTGCACCTTCGGCGTTGGTCGTTACGGCTTAGCAGGAACTTGGTCGGGTCGGGGTTCTGAATTGAAAGACTTGTTTACTTTTTCAAGTAATGTCACTTCGCTGCTACTGTAGGTACTGAATTTCATGGGGTCTGGCCGCCCAATTTATACTATTAAGTTACCTCGGCCGGACGCCCCTTCGCCCCGTATATTTGGCGGGAAAGCGATTTGCGCGGGAAATTTTGGCGCGAAATGACATGTTCATTTATTACAGTTCAATCTTACTCTAATACATTATTTACAGTGCTTATACCTATTTCTATGCTATTTATAATACATTATTACACGAGATCCCGCTCGTTCGGCGTCAAAATGCATCTGAAACGCGGGGATTCCGTGTCCGCCCGTATATACGTACCTCGTTCCCCACCTGAGGTATAAATACCGGGTTTCCCCCCTCGCTCGCCCATCAGTCGTTGCCTGACTGGCGCGCGAGTAGGATCTCTAGGTTTCCTTTAGTCTGTCTATATTTCTTAGTGGAAACTTAGTGTTATCCACTCGTTATTTAGGAAACCAGCGGTATATTACCCTTTTTTACTATGTAGGAATGAAATGTGAGGCCTATTATTCTTTATTTCAGGTGCCGATGACATAAGGCAATAGTAGCGCAATGCCTATGTTATAAGAAGGTTTATAAGCTAGATTATTACAAGTTAGGTCGCGACTGACAATTTTATGTTTATAGCGGGTTTATTCTATGCCGTCCTGCACACTTAGCTTTACCGACATCTCGTGCAACAAATTCCTTCCGACACTTTTCCTGAGTAGATAAACGTAACGTCTCGACTAATAAAACATAACCCTTCCGATATGTTTATCGCATCGGCCATGATTTAGCGCGACAGCCCCATTTCACGGCATCCCGCGCGTTCTCAAATTGAATTGATATGTTTCCGCTAACGCGCGGCCGCGGCATTTTTCAGAGCATATCGCGTATGACGCGGAAAACGAGCGGAAAATTGTACAGACAGCAGCAGAGGTGTTAAAGGAGGAGGTGTTTGAAATTAAACGTGCTAAGTCTCTTCCCATTTTTAAAACTAGATTAAAGGAGTACTATTTATCTCTTCCGTAGCTGTTCATTTCTATTTTGTGTGTGCCTTTTGTTTTCGACTGTAAAATATAGTGTCTCTTTGATATTTTAGTTATTGTATGTGTATGTAGGTTTATATATATATGTATTTATGTAAGTGTATATCATTCTTATGGTTAAATTGTTTATATACTGTTTTCTGTTTCACCTACTAAAATCATATTATTATGATTATTTTGCATCTTCTCCACCACCCTAAGGTTGTCTGGAAGAGATCGCTTTTTAGCGATAAGACCGCCTGTTGTCTACCATGTTTTAGTGGGTTTATTTAGGAGTACACGTGTTTGTAGTTTGTACCTACTAGTTCATTTCTGATTTACTCGCGATCGATGTCGGCTCCAGTGAACATATTAGGTATTTAAATAGGTTAATTACGCAGAGTTTGTATATAGTTTTTAATCGATTCATGTTAGTAAGTATTTTTAAGACGTATTTTTAATACCGGTTAGTCACAAAATAACGTTTAGTGTTAGGTGCTTTAAAAGTTTTCGTATGTAAGAAAGAACATTCATCTATTTATTAAAATGCTATTACAAATATGTAGTATAAGCAATAAACATGGGCATTAAGACTACCTACCATGAAATGGTACTGTTATATCTTATATAAAAACTTCAATATCTCTTTTTCATTTGCTGACCATACAAATGATGTGAAGTATGAGACAGGGGTGTAGTAAAGAGTGCAAACGATCGGGTCCCGTGTCAGACGCGCTCCAAGAACATTGCCGATTGCGCATCTCATATTTAGCGGGAAAATTTGCAAGATGTATGTTTAAGATAAGGTAGGTAGTGAGTTATGGTATAAGCAGATTTCTTAGTATTATAATGGTTATGAAAACTTATATTTGGGCCCATATTCGATATTAAAACAAGTGAGCGCTATATAACTTATTTCAATGACAGGTTGCAGCCAAGTCAATAGCTACGAGTGTGGCCCATACTTTCCGAAAATCACATTTCCTTAGTGTCATTTGTTCCGTTCCCATACTTTCCCAGTGTCAAATTTTCCCAATGCTTTATTTCCATCACTTATATTATTTTCCAGTGTCTTAATTATCTAGGAGAATATTTGCCGATTGCATATATTCTTCTGGATAATTAAGAACATATAATAATTAGAACATAAGATAATTAAGAGATAAATTGCAAGTCAAGATTACGTACCTTTTAAGAAGCAAGTGGTGACCAGAGAGCTGGCGGCTATCTCGCGCAACGGATCAGCATTGCTATCCAGCGCGGTAATGCCGCTAGCCTTATGGGCACCTTGCCGCACGGCATCGATTTGGAGCCGGTTTTTTATTTGTAAATATGTAGTTTTGTTATTTTTTGGTTACGATTTACATATTTAGGCTAACAATAATAAATTGTAGAATTTTGTTAAGTGCTTACAATGTCAAAGCACGAGTGGGTGTACTAGCTTCAGACGAATTTTATTATGCGTCCGACTGCCTTGCAAACGTCTAAAAGGCTGCGGTGACACAGCATCAGGCAGGCCGTGCGCTTGTTTGTCACCATCGTTTAAAAACTAGTAGTTTTTAAAGTTTAATTTGAGTCATCACATTATTTTCTAACTCGCTCAGTTTTGATATCATTATCATTAGCATGTAAATTAAAATTGTATGTGACTCCACAAAACAGTAGCTCGGTTTTCCTTCAGAACTTGAAAAATCGCTCACACAAGTTAAAAAGCCGTCTCAGTAAACTATGCCCCCTGCCGTGCAAAAAACACAAAGGGCGCACCTTGCCCTACCAACTGTATCAAAATGATAAAAATGTAGAGATCCAATAACCATTCATCCATCAAGTGTCAAGATATAATCTCGGATGGCGCGACTTGCTTAGCCCTTGCGGGGAGGCGAATATAAAAATGCCTGAAGATTTACAGGCGCCGAGCAAGATCTCGCTGATTTTGGCAGCATTGTGGCTTAGGTGTAGGACTTGGAAGTTTCAGATTACAGATTTATTTACTCATTGTCATAAGTAGGTAAATGTTGTTAGAAGCTACGATAGCCTAGTGGTTCAGGCATGCGGCTGTCAAACGGCGGTCGTGGGTTCGAACCCCGTCTCGTACCAATGAGTTTTTCGGAACTTATGTAGGTACGTGAGGAAACCTGCATATATCTGAGCAGAAATTCAAAGGTGTATGTGAAGCCTCTTACCCGTAGTGGGCCAGCGTGGGGACTACTGCCCTTTGCCTCGTTCCCTACGTACGTATATAATAATACACTTTAATAACCTAAAATACAATACGTCAACGTTTCATAGTCTTAAAAAAAAATGTTTACGATACTAGTTTTCGTTAGTGGAAGGATCGTAGAGATTCCGACCGAATCGTTGCCATCGTTTTAGCTGCTTTTTTGTGAACAAGCAATATTTGTATAGATAAGTATGTATGGTAAAACTGGCTGTAGAAATGTATCAGTACAAATAGTAGCAGTCTTAAATATTATTTTTATGTCGTCTTTCTATCATATTTTATCTACCTACAATTATAAAATATTTATATATTATCCCAAAGCTAAAGCCAACTTTTTAAACTTGTTTTTCCATAAATGTAAAATCGAGCTCAAACATTTATCTCAAAAGTACCGTAGAAAAAGTATTCCACTATCTTTTCCAAGATATTGCAGCGGTACCGTAAGAAATCTGTTTGTATCTGGCATTCCTGGCGCCCTCGAAACTCTTAAGCTCGCGACCACTCGAGCTCTCACAAATCTTTCATAATCTCGCTGGTCTCTGGAGGGGCGTTTTTCATAGTGCATCCTCCAAGTTGAGGGCAAGCCAAATATGGCACGTCCTCTAAACTTTTGACTTTCAGAATACATCATAAATTTGGTACATCGTATGTTTGCGGTGACAATCTAATTCACGAGGGTTTCTAGGATATTCGCTTGGGATTTCTGCGAGCGTGTACGCCTTTATGTCGCGAGCCCCAGAACAATGTTTTAATTTTATTTTTCCGTATCGTATCACATATTAATACCCAGCGGAACATACCTGGTAGGTATTCATAAGCAAATACAAGGCGAGGGCCCCATAATTTTCGGTTTGCATTTTTCCATCGCGACCGCGAACTCGATTGCGCTCCCAGGGGCTAGCGGCCGCTCGGCCTCAAAAATATTAATGAAAATTTTTACATAAATTTATTCGAGAGAGGGGCCTGTGTCCCGAGAGCCGATGGGGTCCGCTTCTGTTTTTTATTTATTAATTTAATGGTATTTTCGGTCTAATTACCTGACTGAGGTATAATTCATTGGCTTTGTCTAACGAGTATTTGTGGCCTCATATATGTGTTAAATATAATGTGTTGAAAAGAGTTCAAATTACGCAAGAATTAAATATATTATGATAAATCAAATAAATATACCGTTCATAGAAATTCAACAATCAATATGTTTATCGGTATGCTCGCGAAATCTAGCTTCATACAGTCATGTTCTCATGGGCAACCCTCACGCCTTCGCCCCCGGTTTATTGGACTTCTATAAAAAGCAAAGCATTCTTAGCTTAACCCTTCACCGGCGGCTTCAAAAGAACAAACGCAATATATCGGGGGTCGGCTTAATTTGCCGCTACCTAACTTTAATGCGAGTAGCCCGCCCAAATGCTCCAAATTACTCCGCGATATTTTTAACGTGCGGAATGCAACCGTTTTGGGTTTCGAACAATATTAGCGGAGTCCGTGAACACTGTAGGGTTAAGATGCCCAATAAACGGAAAATTACAGTCATCGGTATTTTACAAAGAATTTCGCGCGCTTTAAACTACTCCGGCTCATTTTAATCGCTTATCTATAGTTAACTCGACTAATTGCATTTTTTACATAGTGTTCTTTGCAATAGAAACAAAAGAGGGACGATTCTCCGAACGATTCTTTTTTTCTTGAAATGAATTTTCCATCTGGGGGACATTGGCTTCTTACCGTGTTTACAGAGCGCTTGGAGGAGTCCTACTTTGTTGTTTAATGAAATTATCGGTTTACCGAGTAAATGAACAAAGCCAGATTTCGCTTTCGACGGCTCGGTCAAAAACTGGAGGGGAGCGTGTTTTTGTTTTCCTCGGAGGTGGTCCGAATGGACTCCTTTGTGGCATTCCTCGGGTAGGCGCTGTACTTAATCAATTATGATCGATTCGTTAATTCGAGATGCAAAGGGGATTTAATGAACATTCGCAAACAAAAAGCAATTCTGCGGCCCTTCGCGCTCATAAAGGAGGGGAATCTTACAACGTTTTATATGTTGCTGCGAAAAGGTTCACGTACGACATGAAACGTCGACATGGGCCAACTAATAGTCGCAATTAGAGTCGTTTGTGAAAGAATATAGCGACCCTTGCGCCTCGCTTCCGCAATGGCAGTTCCGCTTAATTATATAAAGTACTTAAGTAAATGATGGCTAATTCGGGCCGTGCCTGCCGCCCCGTAAACAAGAGGTGTGACTTTCCACCATTGTCGACGATCTGTCACTTCCACTTCCGCAGTGGTCCCTTTTCTATCATTCTTTTTCTTATTGTTGCCTTTAACAGCGTAAAGAATTCTTTCTTTCCTTTTTTGTCCGGTGCCTGCAATTGTCACCCTCCTAGTGTTTGTTGTGAGCGGCGTTGATTAAATACTGCTGTCAAATTTAGTTAATTTTTCTTTTCCGAGTACGAAGTTTAGATTTGTCGGCAATACTGAAGCTAAAAATACGACGAGGGTCCACGATTCTATTAGTCTTTTTGTAATTTTATGAGATACCTGTTATGCCAGAATTAACAATTCTGATCAGCGGTTTATACAATTTTGAATATTTCCTAGTACGCTATTTTTCTTATTAATATTCCTGCGTACTTGATGGCCCCGTCAAATATTTTGATTCTAAATTATTTTTTTCATCCGTGTCGTCGGCGTGTCGAAGGAAATTTACATTTAAATAGAACATCTGCGGGCAACTCGACCCTCTTAAGGCTTCTATAGCGTTTTTCTTAACCGCTAATTTGTAAATCGTTTCGTAATATCGAAAAATTAAAATGCTGATGTCATATTTTACTCTCTATTTATATGCTAATATCGAAATTTGCGTCGAAGGGATGGATCTTGATTAAAATATCAATAGGCGAGTAATTTGTGAGGTGATAATTTAAGACGTCCCGGCCAATAGAGATAATTTTGCGGAATCCGTGCAAGAAATATCAATTCGTTCTTGTAAAACATTAGCATCGCGGCGCGTAAAGTGAAATGCCGGGTATTACCTCGAACGCTAAATTTTCTTGGGCGTAACATCTCTGATGAGCTTTAATCTTGTCGGTTATCCCATTCCTCTCGGCGTAACATCACTGCAATTATTTGTAAGACGGAAGGGTTGAGCCGGGCGCAGTAAACCTAATGCCGCAATATTCGTAAATTAAGAGCTTTCTCCGGCGCCGGCGCGCGTAAATATTATTTTTTTATGTTAATAACTGTGCGATTGCGTTAATAAAGCCTTACAACTCGTAATTAGCCGCCATTGTCTGCGAGGCGGTGAAGCGGACTTGATGGATGAATTGAAATTACATTTCGGAGAAGGCTTGTCCGTGAGCTCCGCTGTCAGCTCGGATAATGCCCCGGTAATATATATATACCTAAACTGCATTTTATATATAAAACACTTTTTATATATATTACTAAAATCAAATATTTTTGTACACATTATTTCTTTGAATTATCAGGGCAGACAAGTTTTTCGCCTACATCAAGCAGTTTCAATGCGCCCGCATGCGTTATTTCGATTGAAATGAGTGGGGTAATCTGTACCGCTGTATACACAATCTTCATTACGTCACAGCCTCTGGGTCCATTAATTAATAAATTAAACAAAGGCGCTCTTAATTTTGCAGCGGTTTGCTTGAGCCGCAGCGAAAATATTTGCCATGTATAAATTCTCGCCGCGAATGATGAAGACAACCCTTCACCGCCGGGCCTTCTTTATAGCACTATTTGTGTATTTTAATTACTGTCATTATATGCTAATGACTACCATCCCTTTTTCTTATCCTCCTAAATGGGTTATTGCAGACTTATATCTATATCGCGCAGTTATGTCGACTAATTTTGAAGATTTAAATAATAATAAAGGCATTCACAGCGTTGGAAGAATTGTTTCTTTAATTTTTTGCTACGGTTGAGCATTTTGATTAATTGTTTCGATGTTGCTAGGAGATTTTGTTTGTAATTTGTTTTGCGTTATTAACTTGACGGGGAAGTCGTTAACTGAGTTGGAAAATTAGCCTCTTTTATTATTTTACGGGACGATGATTTAGTCAGGAGAAAATATGTCTTTAAATTTGTCCAAGTAATATTTTAGAGCTACCTAGACTTTTCATGTTTTCTTTTTCAGAATAGTAAGATCGAAATGGACCGTCTAACAGTTGTTAATTTACGAGCTACGGCGTGGACAAAGCAAATGTCGCCGAGCCGATCGAGAGATTAAACAAATGGCCTCATTTAACAACATCGAATAACGATCACATCTGTTGCAAAAACTCGCAAATTCTCTCTGTAATTAAAACTGTTCGTTTCTCAGCATTTTTTTCTTTCGATTGGAATTTCATTAAAACTTACATTAAATTTAGGGTGTCACAGGAAAGGACATGTTTACCTATGCATCTGTAGATATTGTTAGTTAACTACAAAGCTACGTCAAAATAATCTGCATGTTAATGTCAAAAAATAAAATATTAACCTTCCTTTATTGCTCTATAACAACGCATTCAGGATGCTGATGAGGTTCGCGGAGGCGCGTTCGGATAGCTTCCACGCTATTATGTGTAAGCGAGTCGCGTCCCTGATGCGACGTGTTCGCGGCAGCTCCAACAGACTCCTGAGCGCAGTTGCGGAAACGCAGGACAGTCCAATATTCTGCCACTGGACGAAGTCTCATAGCTCACAAGGGAACTATGAGAAATGAGTCACATTTCTAACATAGCCCTAAAATTGTTACTAACATATATGGATGGACCCTTTACATTATATTCATTCATTCATTCATTAATATGACGTCAACTGACAGTGAATTTGTGGCTTTTAAATTATCCCTAATTTATTCTTCAACGCCATATAATACCGCCCAATACATTGCTTCAGCGTGAGAAAACACCCCTTGGACTGGTACGGATGCAAATCGGGTCTTAACGACACACATTTTCTTTCCCTCGTACGAGAAATCTCGGAATTCTTTTACATAATCATGTGCTGAAAATATAACAGGTTTTTAGCGAGGGGTGTTTGATAAACTCTCAGTTGTATGCATATGGAAAATTATACTTTGTATTTTACATAACCTACTTATTAACGCTACGGAAATAATTCGTGACAATAATATCTAATTTAAACAAGTCCTTCAGCAATTTTTTACGTTTTAAGACATACTGCAGCGTAGTAAGTACAGCTGATGATGTAATTCCGTTCTTTTAATATTCATACATTTCCCGGAATCCTTTAAACAAAAAAATATTTCGAGATATATTCATATTTATACTCTTAGTATTGATGAATACACTCAAAAATGTGGGATACTATTCATGAAGCCAAGCTTTTAGCATTTCTCTGTTTTTCTACAAAAAATAACTCAACGGATTTGCATTACAATGCAGTGTAATCATTCGTTTTTTTAAATGTTTTGAGAGTAAACGTGTGCTTTAGCTCTTAGCATAAAGATTTACAATTTCAAACACATGTGTTAAAACATTATAACTCCTAATCTTTTACATATTTCGGTATGAGTTGAAACGTTTTGGTAACATTTGCCATGCGAGCAGCATGCTCGACTCTAGATGCTTTTTTAGGCATTGTTATCACCATTCTCCTTAGTGGTACCTCGTTTACCATTACCAGCTTGACTTCATCGCCTGTCGGTATTTACTGCGCTCGTAGCTTTTTACGTAGCCATTCCGCCATCTTTACGACGCGTCACGGTTTACTGTTATGTCACAACAAAAAGGGTTAATGTATTATTTTTCTATGGATACAGGTGTAAGACTTTACTTGAGCTATAGAGCTACATTATTTTATGGAAGGCCATTTTATGAAAAAAAAATATTACTGCTCAACTTTGGAGCATGAATGTTGCCAAAATGACGTATAGATTTGTGCAATAAAAGCGAGAATCGTACGGTTCGTTCTGATAAGTTTTGTATTGTAACATCAGAAAATATATATCAACTTTCGGTCTGCGTTCAAGGCATGCATTTAAATATGAAATCTGAATAGTTATCGCTTTCTTAAATCAGTATTATCGAACGAGCGAGCGAAGCGAACGAACTTCTATGCTTCAGCTTGGGCCGAAAATCGTTCGTATGTCCGCGGTGTCCGGTGTCACGGTGTCTCACTGTTCTCCTCTACGGGTTGCATTTCTAAACCGATTCTCGTGAAATTTTGTGAGCAGGTTTGTAATTTTTATTTTTATTTGTCGAGTCACTTTTTAGACTTATTTTTAAATAACAGGTTCGTGCTTTCCACAGCTCACATAAGCCATTAGTTTTATTATGCATGTATTCTTAAGAATGAATGAGAAAATAAGAATTATGGATAGCATTGAAGTATTAGAACTACAACGCAAATTGACTTCATGTAATTAATTGTACAGTCGCCATCACATACATCGGAGCAAACAAGCACGTCACAAACATCGGAACACACCTCTATTTTCAAGGCATTAGGGGGATTATTTATAAATAAATAAAATAAAATAAATATTTTGCGGACAATCTTACACAAATCGACCTAGTCCCAAACTAAGCAAAGCTTGTACTATGGGTACTAGACGAAGATAAACATTATACTTATATAGATAAATAAATACTTAAATACATAGAAAACATCCATGACTCAGGAACAAATATTCGTGCTCATCACACAAATAAATGACCTTACCGGGATTCGAACCCAGGACCTCTTGCTTCGTAGGCAGCGTCACTACCAACTAGCCTAAAGCGGTCGTATGTGCCGATATTTTTGAACACCTATATTGTACCTATGTATGTGATGGCGACTGTACGTAAACATAGCGAATATACTACCACCTATCCAATAAATACGAAAGCACGCCGCTCGCTTACATATTTATTGCCATTGAAAATCCAGTTCTGAAAATGTATTCAGGCGTACGGCGCGGAGCATGTTTCCTTGTCGCATTAGGCATAAGTAGTGCTCTTTCCTCACCCTATTAACTGTGATATATGCGACAATTCTTTTCCCAAATCCTCGAAACAGAAGGGAAGCAGTGTCATATCGCGCGCGCCACTTACCATCGACGAGCGAGCGACGCGCTAATTCTCTGCTGATAAATGAATGTCTTCGAATATGCGAATGGGAAATTTTCAGGTGATTCGTTAGAGATGCTTCGAAGTTTAGGAATGCAGGGAGGATTTTGCACGTAATGTTTGGGGCGTGCACCTGCTTCGCTTTAGCCGCAATAGACCTGGAAACCTTGTCATATATATTTTTTCTCTTGTAACAGTATATTTCAATTATGAAGTGTTGAAGTGTTTTCAATTGGGTTTGTGTAAGTAAAGAAATAATGTTCACGTTGAAAGCCTTAATCCTTAAGCCTGAGGTGCCGGTGTTTATATTAAGATAGCTTTGATTTACACATTTGGATAAATAGAGACATACGAGGGAACGTTGTGTACACACGAAGGTACCCCGCGGGCGATTCGCGAAAAACCTTTACGCAATCCAGACTAATAAGAAGCGAACACGCAGCGAACGCGATTCACGTGTTCAGACAAAAACGATGTTCCCCCAAGATGCGTGTGATGTATGCAAAAAGGGAATTGAATAAGGTGATTTCGTTCCGCGGGGTCGCTCCCGCAGGAAAAGAATCCGCTGCGGTAATGGCGAATACAATAAATTTTCATAAACAAATTGCAATTTGATGGCGGCATATCGGAGGTGCGCGCGTGTGCGCACTCCCAATAAGGATTGATAGGGAAACAATGTCGCAACACTGATTGAATGTCAATTTGAGGCGCGGGCTGTCGCAGAAATAATTCGCGTGACGACCGCCTTAATACCTTCTTTACTTCACACGAAAATACTAAACGTGTCACTTTCTTATCTCTGTTGTAAGAGTGAGACGAGGCGTTTTTTGTGTGTTCTTGACTAGAATTTTGAAAGCTTTAACGACGTGAGGATGTGCTAAATCGATTCAGTCTTGTCCCCCACATATAGATAGTAGATTGATTGTTTTTGTTATACACATGGGGCATTGTCAAATCTGCGCACATAATCTGTAACATATGGCATAGCAGTTCTGTTCTAATGGTAACATGTATGTGGCTAACATAATGTTGTGATTCAGATAAAACATAATAAAATATTTTGGAATTTCGTGACTTACATTGAGAAAACATGTCCTTTGGTTGCCATTAAATATTTTTATTTTAAAATTGAAGGCAGTTCAAAGCAAAAACCAGAATATTCACAAGAGAGTAATTATGCCTAATCAACTTCCTGCCAAGAAGTGCACTCGAATTCATGACGTTTAACTACTTCAAAAATATGAATACCAACAATTTCTTTTTACAATCTATTTTAACACTTTGTCACTAACTTCTTGATTTCTACAAATCTTAATCCTTAGCACATCTTAGTATTTTCTTAACAACCCCGTGAATCAGTATTCATAAAGACTATTGATGATTTGGAAGTGTCGCACACGCCTGTCGCGGCACTTACGGGGGAGTGCCGGCGGTTTGACTTGCAAAGCAGCCTGGAGATTTTTCAGGGGCGTAATGACTGCTTGATGTGTTTCAGCTTGCGTGATATGGAGACAGTTTTGAAGCTTTAAAAAACCTGGTCTTACATATATTTTTGAGTGCACTTTGTAAGGCTACAAGCACTACATGCAAGTTGAAAAAGTTGTGGCTCTCCAATGGCGTATGATTTTATAGGATACTGTTTTTTTTATTTTGTGTTAAGATACTTATTCGTTTAAATTATATATAAGCCAATATAATACTTGAAGTGCGTCTTTGTTATTTTTAATGTAACAATATCTACTTTTTAAAGGCTGCATGTATGTATTTAAATAACTTTATTGTACACAAGACACAGGTAAACATACAGACAAAAATAAGTTAAAACGGTACAAAGGCGAACTTATCCCTGTAAGGGATCTCTTCCAGTTAACCTTTGAGCAATTGAGTGGAGATCGGGAACAAAAAGATAGACAAACTAACAAGTGTACAGGGACGTACCTTTACGCTAACAGTGACTTAATCCTAAAATATATACTACAAGCCAGTACAAATAAAGTAAAAGTACTATACGCATACGTACTATAAATATATAAAAACATAAATATATCCATACTTTTACTTTATTTGTACTGGCTTGTAGTATATATTTTAGGATTAAGTCACTGTTAGCGTAATGGTACGTCCCTGTACACTTGTTAGTTTGTCTATCTTTTTGTTCCCGATCTCCACTCAATTGCTCAAAGGTTAACTGGAAGAGATCCCTTACAGGGATAAGTTCGCCTTTGTACCGTTTTAACTTATTTTTGTCTGTATGTTTACCTGTGTCTTGTGTACAATAAAGTTATTTAAATACATACATGCAGCCTTTAAAAAGTAGATATTGTTACATTAAAAATAACAAAGACGCACTTCAAGTATTATATTGGCTGTGTTGATGTCAGGGTATTTCATCAGTGTGCTGTGTGTGTTAGTGACATAACGAATTCGTTCTTACATCACATAAACCCAGGATCCTCATTAAACATTCAAATAACATTTCCTCACATGAGAAGGAAACGGGATTGTCACAATCTGCATTGTTTCAGATGTCATAACGCGGCCCTTTGACTTGGTGTTTCCGTACGCAGCGATAGCACAAAACGATGTGATAAAGGCTTCTCCACACTTGGGTAGCTCGCAGGCGCGTCACCTTTGATGCGCGTATGATTGCCCGCGCCCGCGACACATTGGATCTATATTGTTGTCTTTTTCAAGTTTCGTAATAAGGGATGAGGGTGTATTAAAGCCTTTTATCCAGCTCGTCACGCCGGCACGTGGGGTCGGGAAGGGGTTTAAGGTGTGCAAACATTAGCTCTTTTACATTTTTGCAATTTCATCGACGACGGCTGACGGCTGTTTGCTGTAGCTCAAGTTTGCCAGAAGCGGGCTGAGGGCACGACTCAACTCTTCTGAAAGGGTTCGGGTGAGTAAACGAGTTTTTGTTTCGTTTACAGTTTTAAGGCAGGTGATGAGTGTGCCGTGGGCGTTCCCTCTCAACCCGTGTGCGAAAGGTGTTTTAAATTCCTTACAAGTGATTGATGAATATTCTCGATTGTTACCAACAGCTTCACGTCATTAAAGTAAATTAGCAGTAGCATACTAATTTCGCGAACATATCACGATACCGAAAATCCTCTACAGCATCAAATCCCTTTCCAAATTAAAGCTCATATTAAGCCACAGCCAGGCCCGCGGCCAAATCTCACTGCTTGCAAATCTTGGCTGCATTCTCGAACATTCCAGAAGATGTAGCTCGGATTAAACGAGCCACTATATCCAACGATTACAGCGCCACTTCAGGTAAGACTGCATATTTCAGGAGCGAGACAATATTAACCGCGGAGCTCGTGCGGAAAACGAGACCGTTTTTGGTTCCTAATTTACAATGCCTGTAATGTAAGGGAACAGGCGCATTTAGGTGCACGCTACTGGTAATGAACTAAACGGTGTGCAAATATGTGTGGGAGAATAATGCGGCTGTTTATGAATACATATATAATACATAGTAAAGCACTTAAAATATTACCTAACCCGTCCCGTATTCAATTCAATTCAAATAATTTATTTCAGACTATGTCCATATCATGTAAGTAATAATAAAATAACAAATGTCACAAAATAATTACATACTACACTAAGAACTTACCTATGTACAACATTATATTAAATTATACACTGAACCTCTTGAGCCCATGTGCAGGGTGTTCCAGTGTCTCCACACTGCGCAAGCCGGACTGTTCCAAATCAGCTGAAGAAGGCTGTTGGAACTATCACGCACACGACGCATGAGGGACGCGGATCTGTTTCTTATAATGGCACTGAAACCGTCGCCCGTATTGGCATAGGCACTAGCTTTAGCAGAAGCGACTACCAATACCAACTGACCTTTGCAACTCAAATCAGAAACTAATCTTTGTTGGCATGACAATCAGTTTATTTAAAGCCTGGACGAATTATATCAGAATTCATTCTTCAAGACATTTTATGAATGATTATTCTCACCCCTCGCTTCTTAAATCTACCACAGATAAGCATAAATGAACGGAACGACAAAGCGCCGCTGTTAATTGTCGTGAAAGAAGCAAGACGCCGCGGGCGACCAGCGCTGCACTCGCCCGTAACTCATGCGTAATCTCGTGCAGTTCCGTAAATTGCATATTGTGCTTCATTAGATATAGGGATGGTTTTGAATTCCTAAGGAGAGGTCGATTAAGGAAATGATATTAAGCTGGCGAGACATCGTCCTCTCATCGAGATTGGATCTTTATTTATTTTCAATGGATTGCCATCAATTGATTTCTTATAGTCAAAGTCACTTTTAATACTCTGTAAACTACAATGTTTAATTGATTATTGTACTCTGATCAATTGATCAGAGTACAATAATCAATCCCAATATGATGTCCCTAAACTGTCAACTATTGTATACAGGAAAGGCGTCTTGTGTTGTGTTCCTATATAAGTCTATACGTCTAGCCTAGTTGCCTAGTTGGTAGTGACCCTGCCTACGAAACCGGAGGTCCCGGATTCAAATCCCGGTTAGGGCATTTAATTGTGTGATGAGCACGAATATTCTGTTCCAGAGTCATGGGTATTTTCTATGCATTTAAGTATTTATTTATCTTTATAAGTATGTATATCGTCGACGTCGCGCGCCGTCTAGTACCTACCCATAGTACAAGCTAGCTTAGTTTGGGACTAGCTCGATTTGTATAAGATATAGTTATATTTATTTTATTTATTTAGTAGTTTTTAGATATTGATATATTAGACAAATATGCAACGCGCTATGTTTTTTAATACATCTACGTGTTCGCTAGCACATCGTTTAGTAGTTACGTGCACACATAAGATACCTAATAGTGGATTGCCACAGCGACTTAGTTTTACGAAGCTTGTTAAATTATCGCCCAGAAGGGGTAAGATGCCGCGGGCTCGCGGCTGAGTCTGAATCATAACTCATAAGTAATCTGAGACTGCATTCGGCTACCAGTGATATGAACACGAAATGTTATTCACTTTAATTGCTTTGTGGTGCGCCTGATTAGCAGAGCGGTGGGATAATTACGTCACAGTGACGGTTGGTTGATTTATTTTTGAAATTAGGCATAATATGATACAAATCCAAAGGACATCCATTAAGTACGCAATTATCCAGTGGTTTTATAAATAAATTTTTTCGGTGTACATTTTCAGGTAAAACGTTTGGGTTTAGCAAAATGTAGACATGTTGGTTGAGTGCATAATGATTAAGGAGAGTAATTCGTTTTAAAGGGTGAATTGTTGTGTCCACATCCACCACGTGGTTACTGCTTATTTGACATAACACCGAAATATGACTTACAATAGATAGGACTGTAATACCATTTATTTGTATTAAAAGAATGCACACATATATTGCCACATAAGTTGAGGTGCCGAGGGAAAATTATGTGAAGTACTTAATAACACACTGAGGCAAAGTAATCATTTAACGGTAACCGTAGCAAGTATGGCAATAAAAGTCGATACTCTACTGAACATTAATGCCCCATTGTACAACTTTATATCAAAACAAATGCCGTCATTAACGTACCGACCCCGTATTTAGCACATTATTCTAAAAGCACGTGAGGCACGAAGCCCCTGAAATTACATTCGAAACAGTGCTCTTTACCAACTTTCCCATAAGAGCCCATTATTTACGGAGCCACCGTACCATTAAGATTCTCCACATATCTTCGAAAGGCGCGTTATGGTAATTACGGGTCGCCATTTTATCTTGCAACTCTTCGCGATTAGAACTCGCGTGCTCTCGCTCGGGTGCACGTAGAAATAACAAGTCCGCAAACTTGCTTCGTTTCTGGGTTCTGAAATTAATTCGGATGGAAGATATCGGGCGGTACGATAGCGGGTCTTCCGCGCCATTTATTGCTCGTGTGGTGCGCCGAACGCCAAACGCCGAACCGCGTATCGGTGAAGGGGTAAAGAATATCAAGATGTAACGAGCGCAGGCCGGAAGGCTCGCAAATGAGCTCCTCGACTTATCTGCGTTAATGTGGGCGAGGGTTAATTTCGTCTTACATGAGCAATTTGGAGATACCGCCCGTTCCGAACTCACATTCGTGTTACTACACGGTTATAATTGTATCTGTTTCTCACTACGTGGTTCATATACATTAGCCCTTTAAATATTCGTTAAGATTTCGTCTAGACAAAAGGAAAATATGGTTGTCTGAGGAGTAAAACGAACGCTAGCGTGCAAACATGGAAGGATGGTGGGCAAATACGAGCCGTGTATTAGGAAATGAAATTAACACTCGCAATCTCGTCATTGAATGTGTTTTCTAATGGAGCTCGAGCTGCGTTTAATAGACAATGCTAATGTATTCTCCTGCAGGCAGTCAGGAGCGCTATTGATAATATGAGAGCCGTTCACTCGACAATTGTGCTAGATATGCTGCTACTAAAACAAAACTAGATTGACATGTGGACAATACTATTTAAGCAAATTGCTTTATACATAGTTAAAAGTTACTACCTAGTATATCACATTTTTGCAAGATTGAATAAAACATAAACGTTACCTAGTTCGCTATATGCATAAGCATATAGCGAGGGATTCCCACGCTAAAATATTGAAGAAATCGGCAGAAGTTGGCCTCATGTAAAATGCAGCGCGCGGCCGGGATGCGGCAAAACTGCATATTTTGTGAAGCCGCTTTGGCCAAGTTCGAGCGTGTTTACTTAGACGATTTAATACTTATCTACCTTAACTGAAAATAAATTATATTGTTAATTTATCTACGCACATATCATTAGTGCTCTAAAATGCGTTCAGAAACCGTCGGAAATGACCAGCATTATTACAACAATTTTTTCTATGACAACTTTCTTGTCTGTGGTAGTAGGTAAAATCTGTACTGTAATGTTATTACAGTACCTACAGATTTTTGTATCGTTATGAGTTTAAATTTGGAACAGCTGTCAAAACTCAAGTGGGTCACTATTCTAGTATCTATAGATATTAAAACAGTTATCGATACGAAACGTCAATTCATTATGTTTTCTTAATATAAACCTTACGACATTTGATCTCGAGTGGCATGAGAATAGGGACATCATACGTTTACTCTATGATTTAAAAAAAATATTCGTCTTAACCAGAGTTGGGCATTCAATAATAAAATCATGAATAGAATAAGAACAACGCGTGAATAAAATCACGTTAATTTTATCCCCGTCAAAGTTATTCCAAATCAATTTCGCCGGGAATAATTCTTGGGAATGAAACTTGAATGAAGATAACTTATTCTTATTCAAATAAAACTAATCCTGATCTTTTATTTTAAATAATATTCCATGAATACGAATGAAGTTCGGATCGGATTCGGATACTCGGGGCCCTTGGGGGTAAACACAGCGCATTTGGTATCGGTATAGAGGCACTCGGTTGATGTATAGAACATAACACTTGGTGACGATGGTCTGATGATGGAGTAGAACCCGTCAAAACAAACCAAACGAACCCAAACTCGAGGGGTATACAAGTAGCCATTGAGGAGTTCCGCTCTTCACCTCCTGACTCCATCATCAGACCATCGTCACCAAGTATAATGTGTAGAACTCGAAAAAACAAAACAAGTGAACCCAAACTTGAGGAGTATAGAAGTAGCCGTTGAGGAGTTCCACTATCCACCTCCTGACTCCATCATCAGACCATCGTCATCAAGTATAATGTATAGAACTCATCAAAACAAACCAATTGAGCCCTCACTCGAGGATATACAAGTAGCCGTTGAGGAGTTCCACTATCCACCCCTGACTCCATAATCAGACTATCGTCACCAAGTACAATGTATAAAACTCATCAAAACAAACCAAATGAGCCCACACACGAGGATATACAAAGTAGCTGTTGAGGAGTTCCACTATCCACCTCCTGACTCCATCATCAGACCATCGTCACCAAGTATAATGTATAGAACTCATCAAAACAAACCAAATGAACCCAAAATTTACATAAAATCCATTGCGTGAAAAAACCTTACAAAATTTTACCGACAATATACCACAAACCACAAAGTTATCTTTTATTTAAATAACGTTTTATTTAAATAAAGTGTTAGTTAGAATAACCCCATTTGTAGAATAATTATTCCGTATTTCATTCCTTATTTAAGATAAAAGTTGCGTGAATTATTCCCGTTCAATTTATTCCGGAATAACGAGCGCATGAATTTATTCTTATTCCCATCGATTGGAATAAGAATAAAAATTCTGTTCTTATTCTTATTCTTATTCAAGATAACTTTTGCCCAACGCTGGTCTTAACGGAGGATCGATCACATTACTTCAAATCGTGTTTATTATTTGAAATTTGTATAAACTAAAGTAAAAACGTTTCAGAACCAATTATTTTATGGTTATTCAACATTTTGATCACAAAATAATGGTAAATATTAAAGCTGCATCTTATTGTGAAAAGTTGTTTGTAATTTACATTTTAGTTGAACATGTGAGTAATAGTGACTCCGAGAACGATATGAACACTGCGCCGGATATCGTTGCAAATAATGCAGCCAAGATTGCAACAAAGATATTTTACAGGTAGCACTAGTACCAATGCAGGTCATTTCCCTACGGCTTCTGAACCCATCTTAGAGTACCTACTTATGATATGTGCTTAGATAAAGTAGTGTATGCAACTGTACATAATTAGGCCTTAAAACACTCGTGTGATTCTATTATGAAACTCGCTGGCGCTCGTTTCATAAAACCACACTCATGTTTTAAGGCCTCTCATTATGTATCAGTAGCATAACCTACTATTAATAATAATAATATAAGCAATAGGATAAGAAACGGTATGCACATCTCCAGCGTGCTCCCAAGTGCTTCACAGCATATCACGTCATAATGTCGCATTTTGTGTAGGCAATCGCCGTGTGCGCTTTATTTTTATAAGCTTGTTATCCTATGTATAAACTAAATATTAATTGAGTGAATGCAGTGGCAGTAAAACCCTGCTGGGTTTTGTCCGCTGCCTGGCCATGTATTGTAAAATAATTATATATATAAATAAATAAAAAAAGCAAGGATAGGAATGAAGAACGTGTACGTTCTACTGTAGGTACGACGTAACCGTAATTAACACATTCACTGCCAAGAACTCGTACCCCGTATGTAGCGGAAAGCACCTAGGCGGGTTCCTGTCAGTGACAGTGTTGGTTAAGTATGTCGTAAATCTTTAATAATAATGGTTTTAATGTACTTACCAAATTCAGTTCAAACCGAAATAAGTTGCATGAGCCACTAAAATTTCGATTTTCAAAATTCAAACGAATTACCCTCCATCAACCTTCATAAAGCTGTGTCCACAAACGTTTGCGGTCGTAGGTGCGAGCTCAAAGGGCTAGTTCACACGGGGCAGGTTGCGGAGTCGCGTCAAAAGGATTGACCGAAACGTGTCTAGGGCGGGATATTCAGACCGCAGTCTAGTTGCTTCGGTAACCGATTTGGGCGCAAAACATGGTTTTATCTTTGAGGCGATGAATAGGTACTGCCCAATAATATTTGGGGAACTAGTAAGGGGCAATTTTCGGCGTAACTTTAGCAAGTAATGCTTCCATTGATTGGTATTGATTTGTATTAAACTTAAAACCCTTGCATAGGGTGGTTTACAACTAAGGTATACTAATCGTAGATATAGTAAAGCAGCAGGTAATGAGTTTTCTTTATCTAATAAACTAATGACATGACAAGAAATGGTGTGTGTGCTACGCCGTGGCAGTATTTATCAGCTTTGAAGTGGACATCGCTCGTAGAGGCATGACTCAAATGCGAGTCAAAAAACTATCTTGTTAAAATTTAATTTTTTTTGAATATCATTTTACTAAGTGATAATATGCATGTTGCATGGACCTATGAATATCAATTATAATGACTAAATGGTAAACACTCAAGCCCTCAGTCTTGCTCGCCACTAGACAGCAAGCAAAAGGCAGCAAACTGAGCTGTTTACGTGAGGGCCGACTGCAAACACTGTAAACGCCTTTGCCTCCTGTTTATACTGGACAGTCACGGCTGCCGTGTACAATTAGCCACCAACGTCTCACCTGTATACCAACTATACTTGTGCAGTTGCATTAATGCAGTTGGATTCCATTTTGGACTTTACATGGAGGTGTTAAGAGTTGTATAGTTATCGAATAGTTGCAGAGCTAAATTGGTGGGATGGCGTTGAAACGTGCATGTGGCCTTTTGAGAGCGCTGTTAAGGACCTAGGTGGCTGTATTTGGGAATGTTGGATTTTAATGACGTTTACGATACAACCTGCTAATTATTGTTTTGGTTTAAGCTTAGAATATGAGCACTAAATTCTCAGTGTGAAAGTAATATGTATGTGTATGCAATTCCACTAACTTGTATAGCTGCATTATGTACACCAAAAGTTGGATAATCCGAATAGGTAAACCCCATTCACAAGCCGAGCTCCACATTTTCCTACTCAGCGCTAAGCCCTCTCCATTGCACGGTGTTGACTCGCTGAAATGACACGAGCTCTTGACTCGACATGATCATAATGCCGACCAACCCGCCAACCCTTCTGCATCCATCCGGCAACAAATCTTGCCGAGCGTTCGGCATCTTTATAACTCGAGTAGAACGATCCTTTAACCCAATGTAATGGGTAGGTTTACTGGGAGGACCGTCGTAAAGTGCCCCGGTAGTCCCCACTACTAGGGGCCCTTGGAAATTTCACGAACTATTTGGCCCGCTGGCCCCCGCTCAGCTTTTTTGCAGAGGTTTATTGTCCGGATTTTCCGCTCACCTTTATCGTTATTGTGTCCGCTCGACTTCATAAAGGACCGCCGTACTATTAAGACCTCATAACCGTGGGAAAATGTTGAACACTTGAGGTTCCGAGATTTCCCAAGTTTTCTCACGTTGTTGGAGTTGAGGACTCTTTGTTGAGTCGTTTTCTATTGTCGAGTACTATTATGACACAAAACCAACAATGGAACATAAGAATACAACACGCAACGTTTCATGCAATGTGCACATCTACCTATTCAAAACCATTTAGTAATCGTGTTACTGTTGTGTGATAACGAATATTAAGCTCACAAACGCAAACTTGAAAGGCAAACTTTTTAAATATTGTGAACGTTAATCACAGTGCTACCAAGGCCTGTACTGTACACATATTTATAAACATATCAGCACAATATTTCACAATACGTATTAACCTTCTGCCTGCACACTAGTTCCCACAACTACACGCAACGCGAACTACAAATCGGTCGGCCGGCGCCGAATTACGGGCCGGCCCGTGAAAAATGTACGCCACCTGTGGCGCGCGTAATCGTATGCGTTTATCCCTGCGGGCGTGCAAGCGTATGTCCTCTGCCGATGTCAGAACATGTGTTTACTAGATTTGGCAGGATTTTTATATGTAAAAGCACATGTTCCTATTAGAAAATGTCTGAAACTCAAAGGACGGTTGTATTATAAATTGTAGTCGATCAAAAGAATTGCATGCATTATAAAACTACAACATATGCGCTTTTGTTTCCCTTGGAGCGTATCAGTGTCCTTTGGAGGTTTTTCCGAGGCTATAAAACAAGTAAAACCCTAATATGGCCTGACTAGGGAATTTATAGTACATTGTATAACAAGGGGCGTATGAGGAATATTGCAAACGAGAGTCTATCAGAAGACTCTTTTGATGACTCGAGTTTGCAATATTCTTACGCCCGTGTTATACACAATGTTTTTCATCACATTTGCGAGGAAATAAATAACCACAAAAGACAGAAAAACCTATGTTTTATACAAGCGCATCAATCAAATGTTGACGAAATTGACAACTTCACTTCTAGATCAGTGCGAGTGGAGGGCGTAGCTTCAATATTTCAACCAATCACAGAGCATGGAGCATGTTGTTCTTGCAGGGCATGGCCTGCTCGATTACCAATCACAGAGCCAGAATTCTTGTCGTACGCGGCCGTCAAGATTTGCTCAACCAATCAGATCACACACAAACTCATTACTCCCTTGGGACCATTATTTCCCACGGGAACAATTTAGGCCATTGTCCTTCTGCATACAGGCAAGGAATAAGACCATTTATGAGCAAGTGTGATGAAAAGAATTTTGAATGTGCGACGGAATATACGCAACAAACAGCGAGTGAATGAATTTGGTGGCAATGCGAGCAATACTATGCTAACATACTAGATAATTTATTTTACATCTGGTTAAAAATATAAACAAGAGTGTCGAGCCAAGCCTTTTATCGCGGGTGCATCGCTTCCATATAGCTGTTCTAACATCCACGCTCCGCGTCAATGCAGTCAATTCCACGCCGATATGGGCGACTCGGCACCATTCCGCACTCGCCAATTATCATCCGCGTGTCCACTCAGTCCGGGCCCACACCGATACACCAACACATCATCATTTCTACAGCCTTATCTCACTGGCATTAAGACTATTGTTGCTCGACACGCAGCACGGAAATGATGGTGGACCAGAAGCCGATATAGCTACGGCGCTCAATTAACACGCCCGGCGCATCGCATCGCACCCAGTCTATCGGTCAATTTATTGACTGGAAATGTGCGTTTTATTTTTTAAATGGATTTCCTTTTATTGTGTATCACCTCTTTTTGAAGCATTAAGTAGGGATAATTTTGGATATAAGTCTGATTGTCCATAATCAGACTTATCTCCAAAATTATCCCCAGTGCTATAATATCCTTATTACTGAATCTATAATTTTACGTTGTTGTTAATTACAATTGGTTTACAGTGTGTTGCTGTAATCGGTAAGATAGTATGTAATTGAATGGTGTTTTTATTGCCATCTATTCAAGAAAAAAGTATTTTCTCTTCAACACATAACCAATGGCCATAACATACTTGCCTTGGAATTCCGATTTTTTCAACCAAATCGGAACATATGGCACCCATTCCTTTCACAGAGTAGGGGTTAAAATAATTATTGCTCACTTGACAAATTGCCGCAAAGCCTACGTGTCGTTGGAACAATTTGATACAATTTTCACCGCCTTTCCTCGCACGGGCCACATTTGCATATATGCGGGGGCTTATGCAAATATTTTTTTACCTTGTTTACCCTACGGAAGGAAACAGCGGGTGCGCATTTTAAAAAGATTTACGCGCTTTGTCGGATCATTAAGTGCGGAACTAATTTGCTTACCTTTGAAATGTGCTAGGCTTTGTTCCGGCAATTACTGCCACCGGCACCGTAACGTGATATGCACATTTTGTCACTTGTTGGTTTTTCCGTTCCTCGGTCACTTGGCAATTGAGTGAGGGGACTTTTTGCGTTAATTACCTTTATTAATAATTAGCTGTCCGCATATTACACAGAACCCAGACTGAAACATTGGATAAAATATAGCCTACGTCCACCCGGAAGGTTCATTCAGTATACTGCTGAAAGATTTTTTTTACCGGTTGGGAAGTTCGGGAGATTTTCACCTTCATACAAACTTTATTTTCATAATTAACTTTTATGTTAAAAAACTATAGGATGTGGTCTGTAGGGCAATTACGAGTACATTAATCAACAATTTTGACTATGATACTAAATTGGATTAATACCAGATGTGACAGTACAGGGATATTTAAAATAAAAGTACCCTCAAAACAAATCTCATGGAAGCGTTTTTAATTTGCGTGCAATTTCTTGAAGGGGGCAACTTCTCAGCGATATTGAGCATGTGGGAATCGTTGAAATTAAATTTTCTTTGTTTTCGCTGAGGCTGGTTGGTGGTGGCGTTATTAAATTTCCTTGTGTTTTTTAACAGAGCCGTATCATTAGATTGAGGGTTTCCGTCAAGAGGAAATTGTGGCGAGGGGAGCGAGCACCTAAACATATTGAAAAAATAAAATCCCGGCTACTTACACCACTGACGTGGCTCAGGATACTCTACTTCACACTTTATATTCAAGGTTTAGTTCTGAGGATTTCTGAAACTGTAAATGAATGGTATCTTAACCTGTATACTAACGACTATTAAATTATTTCTTGAATTCCTAACCTACTTGTGTTTTCTTATTGAGTACTATTGGTTTTCTAACTGACTGTAGTTACCGCGGGTTAAGCTGTAGTAAAATAATGTGAAAAATATATACAAAGTGATTATAATAATTATACGTCTTTATTATTCCTTAGCTAAATTATCTCTATTGACTCACCCAAACAATATTTTTTCAATATGTTTGTAATGAACCGGTTACAAACGAACCCCAAGATTGTGAACAGGCATTTTGCACCACACATCGTTGATAATAACTACCTACCTAGTAGATTAAGAAGGCAAAGTCTTCCCTGATTTGTTCATCCAAGTAGAGTGACTTCCCCTGCGGCGCGCTCATCAGCGCAGCGGAAAGACGTTTGAAGTGGTGCCGTGTAATAAGTACCGCGACTGAACCGCCGGCTTCGGGAATTTCACCTTAAATATACATATTACATTACGTGAAATTGCCCATTTTTTCCACTCTCCACCCCACCAATTAGGGTGGCTTGTGTATAAATATTGCACCGCCCTCATTAATGTGCGTGTACGTTTTAGTATATTTTTATGACTCGACGTGGACGGCGTCGTGGGATGCAATGAATAATTAAGATGTCTTACAAGGGAAGTGGTTTTTTGCGGACAAATAGCTTGTTTTGTGGCTAAACGTGACTTACCTTGGTCTGACGGCGAGGGCATTCGGTGCCGGAGGGATGCCTGAAACAAACACGTTGTCATTACTGTTACGATCTTTTCCCAGAAAATAAAGAGAATTGAGGCCCCGGGAATATCAAACAATTACATTGAAATTCATAGCGAAACATATTTACAAATTCCATTAGCGGGCTTACAATCCCTGTCACTTAAACTGGAAACTTTCCCTAAATTAAAATATGACGCATTTGAATGATTAAAAAGTCCCGCTTCCGAGATTGCATTTCGACAATTAACGCATTAAGACTGTCGCTAATAAAGAGGAGCTCTTAATTAACGGGGAGAGTTAAAAATTGAGTACAAATTCGAGTAGCGGATCCCTCCGTCGCCCCTCAGAGCTAGTGAATGGCCTGTAATATTTTAGTTTGGTTGAGACAAAAACGCTCAAACGCCGAGGGTCGAGCTGTCACGTAGACACAATAAGCCTTTTAATTCGATTCGTCAAGACGGGACAAAGGAGCGAAGTTATCATTCAATGGGGCACTCCTACCTTTTCTTATTACTTCGCTTGGGTTTTCTTGCGAGGTGGACCGGGACACATGAGATGAGGGAAACGAATGGAGTGGTCGTGATATATTTTTTGGAGTTCTCGACATTTACTAGATAATATTTTGCTTTTTACTTGCAGAAGGGTACTCTTATTTAAGATATTATTGCATTACAGTAATTATGGCTTACGTAGGTAGATTTCATAATAAATAAGCTAAATTGCAAACTTCTTCTAGTTCTTATCTATAGTCCAATAAATGTATCATATTCGTTCAATTACATTTGTACTACAAACAACTATAAAAATCTAACATTAATATTAGGTAACCTTACCTATGAAATTGGCGGTGTGTATGGAGAATTTTATGAAAACTGTGATTTTCATACATTGAATTTTGAGGATTATTCAGCAATGTCAAATTCAAAGCAAACTAAATTTTGGTAGGAATATAGAAAACTTTAAAGCTACTTTACACATAATATCTTCATTCCTTAAAAATAGTTCGCATCATAAAACTATACGTAATTGAAACACTTTAACCGGCAGCACATGAAAAGGGCGGTTTTCAAGCTTTAATTTGAAACACTAAATAAAAAATTCAAACCTATTATTTGTATTTAAAACCTTTGTTACATAGTCTTATAATGAAATTAAAAAATAATTTGGAAGTTGCAATAGAAATGAATAAATTACGTACAAAATAATATCTGTGAAAAAACCGCCAATTTCATAGGTAAGGACCTAATAATATGTTTACCAACGTTACTATTTATATTTTTGCTAAGTTCAACAGTAGGTAAGTATTCTGTTTTTTGATCGGCAACTGCCAATATAACTACGTAATATATGTCAAAACAAACTGAACCGTGCGAGTCCATGCCTTGCGCCTGATCCGTGGCGTGTCTCGACTGTCGATCGCCAGCTAACAGCTTTATTTGTTGCCACCGCTCTTTTACACAAACCTCGTACCTACTATCTGATGGAATACCGTAGTATTCGTGCTGATAATCTACCGGTGTACGAAATTACTGTTCTTTTTAACCATGGTTGGTTATGTAATGGAGCTCGGTTCGAGATTCAAAAAGTTATGTCACCGCATGTCATCCGAGGTGTCGTAGAGGAGTCTCACTTTCGTATATTTCTTTCAAAACTACTTAAACTTTTTGTCTTTGGCGAAATAAATGTAACCTACTTAGTTTAAGTTACTTTTTTGAGTTACAAAAATAAAAACAAAGGTATTGACAGAAATGCGATTCCCAAGGACTTCCCCGTTAGTCTTTAGGACAGGTCGAATAACGGCCTGCAAAGCAAAGTAGTAATTGACTAGATAATAATCAATGGCTATGTTTTGTTTACACTGCGATGATGGCCAACATGGAGACGGCCTGCATGGCAAGCGGTCATCGAACACTATGGAGGCTGGCAACCCCAGGTAAAAAAAATAAGGAATCTCGTTCTACCTTCCACTCAATTACCTTACCTTTGAGGTTAGCTGAAAGAAATCCTTTATTTTATAGGGATAAGTTCACCTTTGCACTGTAATCTTATATAACATGTAACTGGTTTAGCCCAATATTGTATACAATAAAGTGCTTAAGTACATATGTGACCGTCCATAAGAAAAGGGTCCTTATGGCAGTTTCTAGTTACGGAGATATTGGCGTTTTTGTAAAATCCTTCAAAATTATATTTTTTTTGTTTTATGCAAAATAGTAAAACTTACAAATAGAGGTATATTTTTACCTTGGTATCAGTTGTGTACGTTGTAATATATAAACCCGTATGCTGGGTTTATTATCGTTTTAAACCTTCCAAAGTTATTTGTCAAGTTGGCTAACTGTTCTTTTCGTGTAATATTCTGTCAGGAAGGAACCCCTGTTGTATTGGATAGCTTATCTGTGGACTCCAGTGTTGCCAGAGTTCGCGCCCGCTGACCAGCGACAAGGAGAAAAAAAGGAATATCGCGTTGAACATTTACGAATCAATGATTAGATGTTTTGTTCGTCACGGGTTTCCATTTCATAATTCATAATCCACATAATTTATTGCATTTCTACTGTAGCGGATGACTAGATGTTTTCTTGTTTACAAATCAACACGACAGATTGTTGCAACAAGTTGGCGCGTCTACTTGAACTTCGGGGACCGGGTTTGAGAGAGCTGGCAATGTCGAAGTGTCAGATAGCGCACTTCCTATTTTATTTTGGTGTGCCGGAACACGTTTTCTGGGCGATTGCAGTATTTTCCTCGTAAGTATTGTTTAGAAGCCGTGTTAACTTCTTGGAAAAGCAGTAATTGCATAGACATCTTGTCAATTTTCAGTTTGCCGGTGTAATCAAGCCTTACAGGCAAGTTGAGGCCGTGGTGCTCTCCCACGCGACTTGACCTGGCTGAATACCACCGTGTTGCGGTTAAATCGGCGAGCCACGGGAAGCAAGGCCAGGGCCATTGGTGGCGGAGTTGACATTTGTCAATACCCATCGACGTGGGACAATTTTCCTCCGACAGGTTAGTTTTGTACTGTACCATGGACCGTTTTATTCCCTTGATTATTGATTGCCGGCCCACAGACTACTCTTGAGCCCCGGCCCGCTATCTAGCCCCGTGCCCGCCCAGTTTGTACTTGCTATTCTTGGCTAACCGTCTCATCGCTTGATGGAAATTCCAGGAGGTGTTTGGTAGGGGCCTGATCGTGCCCGAAGCCACCCGCGCCAGCCGAGCCAGTACTCCCGTTGTCGGGAACGCTCCGTAGCACCGCCTGCGATGGAGATGCAGCTAAGCTCATAGCCTATTATTTTAACATTACCAAATGGTTCTAGCGCAATCGACCAAAGCGTCATCAAAATCCTACCCTTAACATTTGTTTTTATACCTAGTTAGCTTTTAGTGAGGACCTAGAACGAAATAAAAGCTTTGGGTTACCTTCAGACCTTCTTTCATTTGCCCTAGCACAAAAAAAACTAATTACATGGCGCCCCGAACAGGTTGATGACGCTTAAACTCATTTCCCTCCTTACAACTCCATTTATTGTGAAGGTCTGAGTCTGGTCGCTTGCGCTATACCTAAGTATCTGAATGCAGACTTTCCGCCATAATAGTGTTAATGTCACACTTTAGTACATTGAATAGTTTGGACATTGACCTACATTACTTATAGTTACTTACCTACAACATACGGTCAATTATAGCACTTGGTTTGGCAAGTGATTACCTAAGTACTACCTATAGTTAAGCTTTATAAATTACAAATAACCTTTTAAGGTACTAAGAACGGTATTCATAAAAGAAATTACTACTATAAGCATTGTTTACCATTGTGTTGAACTGGCAAAGAGTAAAATATTGCATACCATAATCCACATCCTTTGGATTTTTTATACTTTTTATATTTTTACATTTTTACATTTATGTTTAACACAAAATATTTACTTTGTTGTTATTTGAACTCAGTGACCCCTGTGACTGTGAACACAGGACTATAGGAATTACTGTGAGTTTTATATACAGGACAGGTGTTACACATCCAGTAATATTGTTTAAATATTTAATATACCTACAATTGCCTTAAGCGCTAACGACGATGTATTAATAAACTCAGTGACTAACTAGGAGACCATAATACAATTGCAATTGCTGCAGTGTCATAGTAACACGAAATACAAACGCTTTTATGTGATTGGTCGATCGCGCTTTAATCATAAGCATCGATTAGCTCTTAAAGGACATTGAACCGGGTGGCTTAGAGCTCATACTTACTGTCCTACTCTTACTGAACATTTAGACTTCTGCCACACAGGCATAGTGTGCTCGGGCTGATTAGTGGTAATTACCGGGCTGATATTTTTATCGAAATATTGCAACGACTAAACATACGTGTACGTGACAATGTCGTCAACAACCGGATTAGAGGAGCGCCCAATAGCCTTCAATCTCCTTAAGAAGGATGAGCTCCAGTACGAGGTCAGGGTGCGCCAGGCGGCGCCACTACCTACAGTGATGGAACTTAGGAGCCAGCTGCGGAAGCTGAACCAGGACATACCTACAGATGAGGTCGCGGACTACGAGGGAGATGTCGCCGCCGAGCTGGGCATAATCTCGTCAAAACTGGACGACCTGCGCAAGCTGCTGCAAGGGTCAACACAACCTCGCACCTCGTTAAAGGTACTCAATCGTGTTCAAGCTGCTGCACACCACCTGTACCACCGACTGACTCGACTCTCACCTTCAGGGTCGGAGATGAGCAGCCACAGCGAGCTAAGCGACCAGCTAGATGGGATACTGGTGCGGTTAGATACAATATTGCTCACATTTACAAGTTCGTTGACAAAGAAGCAAGACACTACCGTCGCTGCACCTACCTGCGCAGCGCCACATAACAATAATGCAGTGCAAAAATTGAACTTAAAATACTCCGGTAAGACCTGCGTAAAGGCCTACCTACACAAACTAGAGCAGGTGCGTGTCTCCCGGGAGATCCCTGACTCAACACTGTTCCGCTCGGCATGTGAGCTCTTCACTGACGAGGCATCCTCATGGTTCGATGGCGTTTGTGATCAGATACACTGCTGGACGGACCTCAAGAGTATGATGCTCCGCGATTACTTGCCGGTAGATTACAACGAGCGCCTACTATGCGAAATAAGGGCGAGGACGCAAGGATTTGACGAATCAATAGTAAATTATGTCAGTGTAATGCTTAATTACTACTCACGCTTAGAGTCCCCACTACCCGAAGCGGAAAAGTTGAGTATTTTAATGCAAAACATTAGACCGTTTTTTTCAAAACAATTAGCTTTGTTTACTATCGACTCCATCAATGACCTTAAAGACCGCTGTCGCCAGCTGGAGGCTGCAACTCAACGTGCAAAACGCTTCGCGGAGCCAAATAGAGACTTGTCCAAGTCTCTTGCTCAAGACTTGGTGTATAAACCTATGACTACAAAACCGGTATCGGCGGTACAAACCCCTATTGATTTTTGCGTACGGTGTCGAGTAGAGGGACATTCGTTGAAGGCATGTAAGGCGGCACCCAAACTGGTCTGTTACCGCTGTGGCGAGAATAACGTAACGGCACGAAATTGTCCCAACTGCACCCCTGTACCAAGTACTTCAAAAAACGAGTGATACCGAATCAGGGTATGGCTGATCCGGTTTCAATCAAAACCAATAAAGTATATAACATAAGAATATTCATACCAACTCCTAAAAATAAAAAACAAAAACTTACAATATATCAAAACCATACATCCCTGACACACAACAACAACGAAATTAGTAAACCAATTAACATACCTAATACCCTGCATCCTATCCCCGTCCTAACTAACAAAGATAACACCCTCTCTTCCCCGCTTATTAACGCTTTATTCCACACTACTAACAAGTACAACACCCCTCCCCTGCCTGCTTGCTCCCGCCCCACCTCCCTGACCCATACTAACACAATCACTAATGTGTATAATAACCGAACATACCCAAATAACGAATTTTACCCAAATAACCGGTTCACCGAAAATCACCAAAACGTGTATTTTCGTCCGGAATCAGCTACAATACCTACCGCGACTACTGCATACCCAATTAACGCAGTTTACTCAAATAACCGGTTTACCAAAAATCACCAAAACGTGTATTCTTGTCCGGAACCAACTACAATACCTTCCACTACTATTGCTTACCCAATTAACGAAGTTTACCCAAATAACCGGTTCACCGAAAATTACCAAAACGTGTATTCTTGTCCGGAACCAACTACAATACCTTCCACTACTATTACTTACCCAATTAACGAATTTTACCCAAATAACCGGTTCACCGAAAATCACCAAAACGTGTATTCTCGTCCGGAACCAACTACAACACCTACCGCGACTACTGCATACCCAATTAACGCAGTTTACTCAAATAACCGGTTTACCGAAAATCACCAAAACGTGTATTCTTGTCCGGCACCAACTACAATACCTTCCACAACTGTTACTTACCCAATTAACGAATTTTACCCAAATAACCGGTTCACCGAAAATCACCAAAACGTGTATTTTCGTCCGGAACCAACTACAATACCTTCCACTACTATTGCTTACCCAATTAACGAAGTTTACCCAAATAACCGGTTCACCGAAAATTACCAAAACGTGTATTCTTGTCCGGAACCAACTACAATACCTTCCACTACTATTACTTACCCAATTAACGAATTTTACCCAAATAACCGGTTCACCAAAAATCACCAAAACGTGTATTCTCGTCCGGAACCAACTACAACACCTACCGCGACTACTGCATACCCAATTAACGCAGTTTACTCAAATAACCGGTTTACCGAAAATCACCAAAACGTGTATTCTTGTCCGGCACCAACTACAATACCTTCCACAACTGTTACTTACCCAATTAACGAATTTTACCCAAATAACCGGTTCACCGAAAATTACCAAAACGTGTATTCTTGTCCGGAACCAACTACAATACCTTCCACTACTATTACTTACCCAATTAACGAATTTTACCCAAATAACCGGTTCACCGAAAATCACCAAAACGTGTATTCTTGTCCGGAACCAACTACAATACCTTCCACTACTATTACTTACCCAATTAACGAATTTTACCCAAATAACCGGTTCACCGAAAATCACCAAAACGTGTATTTTCGTCCGGAACCAACTACAATGCCTACCACGACTACTGTATGCCCAATTAACGCAGTTTACCCAAATAACCGGTTCACCGAAAATTACCAAAACGTGTATTCTCGTCCGGAACCAACTACAATACCTTCCACAACTGTTACTTACCCAATTAACGAATTTTACCCAAATAACCGGTTCACCGAAAATTACCAAAACGTGTATTCTTGTCCGGAACCAACTACAATACCTTCCACTACTATTACTTACCCGATTAACGAAGTTTACCCAAATAACCGGTTCACCGAAAACCACCAAAACGTGTATCCTGGTTCGGACCCAACTACAATACCTTCCCCTACTACTATTTACCCGATTGACGCCGTTTACCCGAACGACCCAGTTAGCCCAACACACGCGATTCCGGTAACCACCAACGATGCTGCTGCCTTACTCGTTATCAACGACCCAGTAACTGAAAACAAAGCACCCATCTCAATTGATTGCCCTCATGAGTTACAAGTCCCAGTTAAATTACATAGTACTGGGAGCAGGCGGAAGACATGCCAACGTGGTGCGGCAGACCAATTACCATCAAATTTTGACGGGGAAGAGTGGCGGTCCTGGCTGGCGACGATTGGCGCGTTTTTCGAATGCGGCCGAACTGCTAAAAAATTAAACAGTTACATAGACGGGTCGGACTTGCGTCCTTACCTTACGATACAAATTTACAGTCTGTCTTATACGGGCCTTTTGGATTCCGGATCGGAGTTATCTATTATTGGTGGCGATACTTGGAAACATTTTGAAGACCAGGTTACCCTTCATAAATCACACGACTTGAGTCGGATAGTAACGGCAAACGGCTCCTCTTCCCCTATCATGGGCCATATATTCTTGCCAGTCACAGTCGACGGTAAGACTGCGATAATCAAATTCTACGTAATACCAGAGGTACCAACTAAGCTATTATTTGGTATTAATTTTTGGAAGGCATTTAATATTGGCCCGGATGTGCTGTCTTTATTACCAAACGACTGTTCCTTGTCGGATGAAGAACATATCAATACCGTTGCGTCGGAAGTTAGGTTTATACAAGGCTTTGAGTCTCTGTCATCGGAGGAACAGCGCCAAGCGGAGAATATATTAAAGGAATTCGAAACTATATCCTCAGAGCGGAAGGGTTTAGGACGAACTCGTCTACTCACTCACGCTATCGATACTGGTGATGCGAGACCAATTAAGCAACGCCATTATATGTTATCTCCCTCGAAGCTCGCCGAGCTAAACAGGCAGTTAGACGAAATGCTCGAGCTGGATGTGGTGGAACCAAGTAGCAGCCCATGGAACAACCCCGTAACCATGGCACCGAAATCAGACGGAACCCTCCGATTCTGCCTGGACAGCAGGAAGCTAAACGAGATTTCAAAACACGATGCTTATCCACTGCCACTAATTAACCAGATTTTAGATCAGCTCGGGAACGCCAAATTCTTGTCGTCTTTAGATTTAAAATCAGCCTTCTGGCAAATTGGACTAGACTCACAGGCGTCTAGGGAGAAGACTGCTTTTACGGTGCCAGGCCGTGGTTTGTTCCATTTTAAGGTAATGTGTTTCGGTCTAACGTCGGCTCCAGCGACGCAACAACGTCTGATGGACGTCCTGTTTGGCCCAGAGCACAACGGACGTATTTTTATCTACCTGGATGATATTATTGTTGTCTCAGAATCGTTTACTGAGCATTTGGCCCTACTACGTACGGTGTTTGAGCGACTACGTCACGCTGACTTGACTATTAACTTATCTAAATGTAAATTCTTCCGCAGACAACTCAAGTACTTGGGTTTTGTTGTGGATGAATACGGTTTACGTACAGACCCAGACAAGGTCAAGGCAATTATTGATTTCCCAACTCCGACGTGTCGGAAGGACGTCAAACGCTTTCTCGGCACGGCGTCATATTACCGCCGATTCATAAAGAATTTTAGCAACATAGCAGGACCTCTTAACCAGTTAACATCTACCCGAAGGGGTGCTCCACCCTTTCGCTGGTCCCCGGAGGTGGATACAGCTTTCGGAGAGCTCAAGGTTGCCCTAACTACGGCACCGGTCCTAGCCTGTCCCGACTTTACCAAACCATTCGCGGTGCATTGCGATGCCTCAGATTTTGGGATTGGCGGAACCCTAATCCAAACGTTCGAGGGGGAAGAACACCCCTTAGCGTACTACAGTCGTTCCCTCACGCCCCAGGAGAGGAACTACTCGGCCACAGAGCGGGAGGCATTAGCTGTGGTAAATGTTGTTGAGCATTTTAGACCGTATTTGGAAGGTGATCGCCAATTTCAAATTATAACAGATCACTCCAGCTTGAAATGGTTCCTCAACCTTAAGAACCCAACAGGCCGCCTCGAGAGATGGGGTTGCCGACTGTCGCCTTACAACTTTGTGGTCGAGCACCGTCGAGGCTCGGAAAATATCGTGCCGGACGCCTTGTCCAGAGCCGTCCCAGTATACTTGATCGATACTAACGCGATTAATGATAATTGGTACTTACAATTATATAAGAGGTGTGAGTCTAGACCAGGCTCCGTTCCCAATTTACAGTTAATGAACGGTCGCTTGTACCGCTACACTAAACCATAAAACGCGTTGTCGTCGGATTTTGAATGGAAGGAAGTTATACCTCAAGACTTCCGATTAGAGATCATGAAGGATAACCATTCGGTTCCGACCGCTGCGCATTTGGGCACAGCAAAAACGTATAATAGACTAAAATTGCGCTACTTTTGGCCGGGTATGTATCAGGACGTCGTCCGGTACGTTGCACATTGCTCTGCGTGTGCGGCACATAAGCATAGCCAGCTTCCCACCCCGGGCTTCATGGGAAGCGCGAAGGTTTGTTGCCGCCCATTCCAATGTCTGAGCTTGGACCTCGTTGGTCCTTTACCCCCTTCGCGGAAGTTGAACACTTATATATTGGTGGTTGTGTGCTGTTTCACCAAGTATTGTATGCTGTTTCCCATGCGACGCGCCACCGGGGCAGTCATTTCCCAAAGGTTGGAGGACCACGTATTCATGATCCACGGAATACCTCAAACCATTATTGCAGATAACGCTTCCTATTTCACTGGCGGCGACGTTCAAAGGTTGTTCACGAAGTATAACATACCACAGCTGCATTACACGCCTGTGTATTGCCCACAGGTCAACACAGTAGAGCGATACAACAAGACCCTCGTTATAGCCATTTCCACGTTCATCGAATCAGACCACCGCATGTGGGATGTTAACATTTCGCGTATTCAGTTTGCGATGAATACCTCAGTGAACGATTCTACATCATATACCCCGTTCTTACTAGTACATGGACGGGAGGCAGTTCCCGATGGTACAATCTATGGTGAACCAGAGGAGGTTGACGAGATTGTTTTTTCATCTAGACGAAATTACCTGGATAAAATCAATACCTTAAGAGATGTCTATTCCACCGTGAGAGAGCTGTTACAGAAATCTCACGATCGCAACATCAAGTACTACAATGATAGACGCCGCGACATTGAATTCGAGGTTGGAGATGAAATATGGAAACGCACCTTTAAACAAAGTAAGGCCAGCAAATATTTTGCGGCCAAACTAGCACCCAAGTATGAAAAATGCCGCGTCATACGGAAAGTATCACATTTAGTTTACGAACTGGAAGACGAAAACGGCAAGCGCTTAGGAAAGTGGCATGTAAAAGACTGCAAGCCAGTGTCCCCAAATGCCATTTGAATGATTACGTTTATTTTCTTAAAGTGCCTAATTTGGCACCTTTTGCTATATCTTAGGTAAGATTCCTATTTTCTTTTCTGTAGTACCGCAGGCCATTACGCGATCGTTTCCAGCGCCGGCCACGCGGATTCTATTGATGCCAAGGTGCTGCAGGACTTGTGATTCTGGGCCGAGAATCCCTGTCTTAGTTTAGTTTTCTCTTTCAGGAATGGAGATCATGTCTAATTTAAGTTGCAGCTCGAGGGCGAGCTGGAATTTTACTCCCTCAACTCTTTTCCCTCGAAAAATTCTCCTAGGTGAGGGGGTGTAATATATAAACCCGTATGCTGGGTTTATTATCGTTTTAAACCTTCCAAAGTTATTTGTCAAGTTGGCTAACTGTTCTTTTCGTGTAATATTCTGTCAGGAAGGAACCCCTGTTGTATTGGATAGCTTATCTGTGGACTCCAGTGTTGCCAGAGTTCGCGCCCGCTGACCAGCGACAAGGAGAAAAAAAGGAATATCGCGTTGAACATTTACGAATCAATGATTAGATGTTTTGTTCGTCACGGGTTTCCATTTCATAATTCATAATCCACATAATTTATTGCATTTCTACTGTAGCGGATGACTAGATGTTTTCTTGTTTACAAATCAACACGACAGATTGTTGCAACAAGTTGGCGCGTCTACTTGAACTTCGGGGACCGGGTTTGAGAGAGCTGGCAATGTCGAAGTGTCAGATAGCGCACTTCCTATTTTATTTTGGTGTGCCGGAACACGTTTTCTGGGCGATTGCAGTATTTTCCTCGTAAGTATTGTTTAGAAGCCGTGTTAACTTCTTGGAAAAGCAGTAATTGCATAGACATGTTGTCAATTTTCAGTTTGCCGGTGTAATCAAGCCTTACAGGCAAGTTGAGGCCGTGGTGCTCTCCCACGCGACTTGACCTGGCTGAATACCACCGTGTTGCGGTTAAATCGGCGAGCCACGGGAAGCAAGGCCAGGGCCATTGGTGGCGGAGTTGACATTTGTCAATACCCATCGACGTGGGACAATTTTCCTCCGACAGGTTAGTTTTGTACTGTACCATGGACCGTTTTATTCCCTTGATTATTGATTGCCGGCCCACAGACTACTCTTGAGCCCCGGCCCGCTATCTAGCCCCGTGCCCGCCCAGTTTGTACTTGCTATTCTTGGCTAACCGTCTCATCGCTTGATGGAAATTCCAGGAGGTGTTTGGTAGGGGCCTGATCGTGCCCGAAGCCACCCGCGCCAGCCGAGCCAGTACTCCCGTTGTCGGGAACGCTCCGTAGCACCGCCTGCGATGGAGATGCAGCTAAGCTCATAGCCTATTATTTTAACATTACCAAATGGTTCTAGCGCAATCGACCAAAGCGTCATCAAAATCCTACCCTTAACATTTGTTTTTATACCTAGTTAGCTTTTAGTGAGGACCTAGAACGAAATAAAAGCTTTGGGTTACCTTCAGACCTTCTTTCATTTGCCCTAGCACAAAAAAAACTAATTACAACGTTAACTCTTTCTTTAATAAAATTGAGTTCAACGTTTAGTAGAAACGGACCCTTATGGGAAATCGCATACAAAAATGACAAAGCTCAACGGATAAAATTGTTTGCAAGTATTTTTTTTCATATTCCAACTATCGTAAAATCATAATCCAGCAACTTACAATAATTGGAATTTGAAATAAGGGGTCTGGCCGTGATTTTTGACACCTCCCCCCCCCCTCAAATCACCTATCAAAGGGGATCAAAAATCACCTAAAATGTCCTTAAGTGATTTATGAATGGTTCCTTAGTGGTAACGGACTGTTAACAGTACAGATATTGTGTTCTCTTTCGGGATCACTAGGTAGAATGTGTTAATGTGAATTATTTAACGTTAACTTTAAATGAGAATTACTCATTACTGGTCAATATTTTAAGAAAATTTATAATAACATTTTTTCTTCGGATTGCTGTCTTGATACAAGATTAGCAAATAAATTATGTTAATGTTGTGCCATATTGTAATTATCAATATGTTTTGTCTGTGATTGGTCATACGGGCCCTTTTCCCAAATGTATGGGAGTCAAATTGTAATTTTTACGTAACTTTAATCGTGTTTAAATAAAAAAGTGTGACGTGTAGAACAATAATAAGACTTTTGTGATACTCCTGTAGATTGATTAAATATAATTTAGAACTTACTATACCAAATTTGTTATTGTTCTAGGGAAGATGTAACTGATAATAATTATCACATTTTAATTAAAATAAAGATATTTGGTTAACTATGTGATTTTATTTATATCCTAAAATGCAAGTTCAATTAGTGTTGTACTATATACAATGGTTCAGATTACAACATATTAAAGAAAAAGCCGAAAAAAATATTTTTATTAATTTCGTTCATATGAGCAATGCTCTTTCCAAAGGCTGCTTTTTCAGGTTTTGGAAGTCACATTAAAAAAAACATGACTGAGTTCCAAATAAACAAACCTTGAGATACAAAATCAATCATAATCTATGTAACTTCCAATGGGAACATACTTAAAATTAGTTTCATACTTCTTTTGACGATTTCTCAAAAGTGCAATTTTAGCAAGTTATTTTTTAAAAAAAAAAGTATGGGACTTAGGGTCATGATTTTTTTTGTATAGATAGCTTATTTAACGTAGATTTAGGATCTGTTCTTAACTCAATACCTGCCATAAGGGCCCTATAGCCATGGACTGTCACATATATACCTACATAAATAATACGTAAGTACCAAATACGTAACGTTAAATCCTGAACGTTATTTCGATTTTTTCATAACTAGGTACCAACTTTATAAGAAGTCCTAGAAAGTCGTGGCTAATTATAATAACGGTAGCTTGTGAAGGTCATCCGACATAGCCTTTACGTAAGACCCGGTGGAATAAACAAACAGGGTTCTACTATACTCTTACTTTGATTTTGTACATTATTAGAATTTGTATAAAAATTTTAGTACTCTGATCTTTTCAAATTTAATGCAGTATTATCAATAACATTATTGGATTCCGACCACAGCTTATTCATAAAATTTAACGACCCTGTGTTAACAAAAATGTGTAGCCATCGTAAATGTCAAAGGTACAGTCGCGGAAGGAAAAGGTTGACCACGTTACGATCTGATTTTGCTTGTTCAGTATAAGTTATCAGTAGCTGCTTTATCGACCGAGTGTCAGACACATTCCATCATAATGAATGTCATTTCACTACATGGCCTACAGATAAGTCCGCTATAAGAATTGACCTCTTTGAATTTTGGAAAGGAGAGTTAAAAAAAAACGAATACAAAAAATAGCAATGATGACATTGACAGGAACTGTTACTCACATTTATAGTTTTAATCCTTAAAAGCGAAGAGGATTTAATCATTAGATTTATCAAACTTTACACAACGTAATGGCAAGATCAAACTAATAAAAAGGTTTTAGTTCAACTATTAATAGTCAAGGAACATTCGTCTAAGTAAATTTGAGCATTGTTAGACATAATTTGCAATACAAAACTCTCGTCTGTTACAAAGTTTAAAAAGTGTTATGTGCTTGAAACGCGTAAATGAATTTATTTGAAAACTGGTCAACCTTTTCATTCCGCGACTGTACATAAAGACAAAGGAATTTTAGCGGCATATGTTAGATAAACGTTTATGAATAGGTAACCACAAAATGTTTACTAATGAAATTAAGATAACTAACAAATTTGTTACTTTTGTTTGTACATTAGGTTAGCGCTTTAAACATTCGAAAATTCAAATTGAGCAACTTTCCGCAGTATTTACGAACATTTTTCTACAAAAATGTCTGATATATTTAGGTACAAACAAGTGTTAATTCCAAGTGTAGTCTCCAAGTGAACTCTCTATACCATGACCTTTTAATTTTTGCAATGCCATCTGCTGAATCCGGCGTCGTTTAATTAAGAACCCGCTATTAGTTGCTGCCCCCAGCTTAATAAGATTCCTTAATTTCTGTTAATTCGTACAGCCTTGGAAATAAATCGACAACTTTAAATTGGAATGTATTGCTTTTTTAGCCGATGTTCCCTTAATTAGGGCGAAAACTAAACACTGTTCCATAGATTTGCTAATTAAAGTCCGCTTACGTAAATTATAACTTCGCTAACTAGCATAATATTATTATACCAATTTGTGTATTTATTATTTTTATTCATAAAAAGAAAAAAAAATTACATTTTTCCACTTTCATATAAACTCGCCAAACTGTGACGTTTGATAGCGAGAAACGCTCATGTTTTATACTATAATAACCTATTTACTTTTATCCATTATTAATGAGATTTACATTTACATTCTTATTCAGTAACATGTCCCCTATAATGATAAGTTTGCCTCTTATATGACATGTATATGTGGTGTTAACCTGTTTTTGTGTACAATAAAGTGCTTACGCCATGCATTTAACTCAACAAGAAAACAACAGGCTACGACTCGTCCTTTTAGGTTACCGCTACCTACACACACAAACACACACACACACGCATACGCGCACACACACACATCGAACGATATGATAGTTGGATCTGACTCCAGTTTGTACCGGCCAAGTGCGACTCGGACTCGCGCACGAAGGGTTCCGTACCATTATCATTTTTTTTATTTTTTTTATTCTGTTTTTAGTATTTGTTGTTATAGCGGCAACAGAAATACATCATCTGTGAAAATTTCAACTGGAACTATCCCGGTATCAGTGAGATACAGCCTGGTGACAGACAGACGGACGGACGGACGGACAGCGAAGTCTTAGTAATAGGGTCCCGTTTTACTCTTTGAGTACGGAACCCTAAAAAAACAATGACAGCTGCCAGAAAACAACGCCGCGATGCCGGTCATAATATGCGGCTCCTGAATGCACCATGGAGGCTTATGATATGTGGATAGATAAAGTAGTGTATGTAACTGTACATAATTAGGCATTAAAACACTCGTGTGATGTTATTATGAAACTCGCCTTCGGCTCGTTGCATAAACCCACACACGACACGTGTTTAGTGCCCTTCATTATGTACAGTCACATAAACTACTATTAGAACTCCTTAACAAACATGTTATTTTCGGCCAGTTCTAAATATTTTTTTATGAATCAGAAGACAAGCGAACACGTGCAAACTGCGTATAAACGTCAAATAACTAATTAAGCAAAAATAAATTATTTTTTCATAACATTGTTTTGATAGTAATCACTAATTGCAAACATAAATTTATAAACAATCTTTACATAATAAAATTAGCAGCGAGTTGTCTTCATTATGCCGGTGGCGAAATTTGCGTTAATCATACGATGTGAACACGAAAAGAGAACACTTCCATTACACTAATGGGAATGTTAATTAGAATATTGTTTGCAGGGCGATGAGCGTAATTGTAAATGATCTATATTATATTGCTATTATATTGAGTGAGTACCAGGGTAAAAACCGGTCAAGTGCGAGTCGGACTTGCCCATCGAGGGCTACGTACAAAATTACAAATAAGTATACAGTTTTTAGATTTTTCCCTGTAGGTACTTGTAGTATTATTACTTGCCAAATCTCATAATTGTAGGTCAACGGAATAAACGTTTTTCGCGGCATAAACAACCGTATCCTTTTTTCTACTTTAACTTAGAAGTGAGAATTTTTCACAGCTTCAAAGGACTTTATACCTGGGGCTTTAGACCTTTATACACGTAACGTTCCAAACGCACGTTCGTACAATTTAACTGTCATTTTTCCATAGAAAAAGTGACATTTAAATCTACCTGACGCGCCTACAATGCGTTACGTGATCGACCAGCAGGCTATATGGTTTTAATTTCAACTCGATATCTCCACGCGTTCCCGAGATAAAGGGTCTTGTCAGACAGACAGACAGACAAACGGACAAGAAAGTGATCATATAAGTGTTTAATTTTTCCCTTTGAGGTATGGAATCCTAAAAAGGACAACTCGATATTTTATTACATTTTAAGTACAAAATTATCATTCAGTTTAGTGTAATAGATTCAGCCCTAAAATATGATGTAAAACTAAAATCCGCATTGTCACCTTAAAGATGAGCCGCAAAACAAAACTGGGTACATACTAGATAAAAAAATCACATTAATTACAGTATAATTAAATTGCCATTAAATCATACTAATTGCGCTTTCAAAGCGGTTTTGTTTTTATTTAGCGGCCCAATTTTTTGTTCCCGCAAAAGGCTTCCGCTGAATGGAATTCCTTTATTTGCCGCACAAACAGCCTGTTTACTAACGGCGGTGACGACAAAGGATATTTAAAAATTATGCCCGCGATAAATTAGCGAGAAAATGAAAAATACGTTTCATAGATGGAATGGAACGGGTGGCGTGGCGTACAAAATAGATAAATACAAAGTCGAAACAATAGGTACAGCGAGCGGTTCTAAAACGTTTTACCATCGGTTGTTGCGGGTGGCGGTTGTATCATGGAAATGGTCACGCTAGAGTATGGAATGTATGCAAGATTGTGTAATTAAATTAAATACACTGTCTTCACAATTTTTTGCATATCAAAGCTTACTAGCATAAAAATAGTAGTGATAGTTATTGTATTAAAATGAAAATGTTATTAAATACACATCTAAAAGCGTCACGTGTAGTAACGTCTACGGGTATGTAATATTGTTTAATACTGTACAGAAACATTGTTCTTGGCTGGATTAGATGAATGGCCACCATTCAGTTAGTCATTAAACAAACTGAAAAAGTATCCCTTTGATCGCGCGCAGGAAGTGGCCGTCTCCGGGCCATTGTCACCAGGACGCCATGGTCACCCTACGTCTCATCTCCTTAATTGTTTTCTTTTCAAAAGCACTTTCGCCACAATGGATAATGACACCAGCTTTGATCTGCCGCCGACTCGTGCCTATCAAAGTAACTCCACCTTTGACAACTCTGTTACATTATTCTGTGTTACTTTAGCTAATTTTATTGTGGTATTGCCGACACGTGATATATTGAAAATGTAAGGCATCAACTAGAAGAATTACAAGGCTGCCGGCACGGCTGTGTGCGACAGTTGGGCTGATTGCGAGGTTGTGTGCGTGCTCCTGAATTAGACGCGAAACTTTCAAAGTTTTCCCAAATTTCTGCCCCCGCAGCCCGCGGGGGGGCGGATCGATAGCGAGCGAGCGGCGCGAGACTCGTGTATCTGGCCTCACGAAAACGGACAACTACGCTCCAGGACTAACATGACGCTTTGTAGCGAGAATTGTAATGTTCAACGGGGCTTTAAAATTAAAACTGTGTTAGTCGAGAGTTCTAAAACAATACCATACCTATTTGCTAAAATTCTAATTAGTGTTTTAAAATGTGTTGGGAAAGCGAGTATAATATGTTTGGCGCAATATTTTTAGGCGTTATAGGTACAAAGTCAGTCACATTATTTATTAATTTTTACGATTTTTATAAGACAACAGCCTGTAGATGTTTAGCAAGTTGTTTGGGCGGAATAATGTAAGTCAACAGCTTTGGGAATAAGCGTCGCGTGAGAGGCTGACCCGTGCCAACTGTCACCGGGCAAAACGAGAGCGACAACTGAAAATTGGGCGCGTGAGGGCTGCCATTGTTTGTCATTAATTGAGGGCTTTGCGATGATCTTCGTGCTCGAGAGGCTGCGAGCCCGGGGCGGCACTCCTGGGAGATATCGGCTCGCCAATCGCGTTGACAGCGACCCTCCGGCCTCTAGTGGACAGCCGCCAGTTCAAGGTGGGAAAAACTACCGGCTGACACTACTTAACGAACGGGGCAGCGCCCGGGAATTTTCTTGAGTGCTTGTTAATGTTTTATGGGCGGAACTTTTTCAAAGTAGTGCGTGGATTGACGCGCTAAGTGTACCTACATAATTTAACACGTTTCCCCCTGGATCTACCGTCCATCGATTCAGTTTCCATGTATAAACACGATAACCACCCATTATTATGGTCGTATGTGATCAGGATCACAATTAAATAGAAATTCAATTCCGAGAGAGGCTATAAAAATCGCCGGCGAAAACTTCCCTGATTTATAACAATTAATATTTGAAATATTGACAATATTAAGGGAAATGGCCGACAGCCGACAAATCATATAAAAACCGCCCCGGAAGGAGGAAGTGCTGGCCCGCTGCTCTGGGACTTTATTTGGAAATGGAAAGTCTAAAAAATAAACGACAGGCGAGTGCGGGGGAGTGATTTATACGCAGAGTGGCGAGTGTGCACCGCTTCGATTATCGAGATGATATTTCTCGATATTAAAGTGTTGCCAAGAGGACTGCGGACAATATGACCCGAGGAAGATTTATCGGGCCATTCGATGACGTCGACGGCCGTTACGATTATTTCATTATATTGTCGGCGCCGTAAAAACGGTTAGCGTTTTATTTTATTGCTGGTTCGCGAGCGGATTTTTATTCCTATATTTTATTGCGTTGTAAAAGCGGCTGCAGTGAGTTTTGCTTTGACAAATTCGAGCGCATCCCGCCCCGCGAGGCCGAGTGGCGGGTGTGTGTAAGGCGCGCCTAACTATATTGACAAAAATATGTTTTAATTCATAAATCTAAAATGTGATCATTGATCATCATCCTCCTAGCGTTATTCCCGGTTGTGCCCTAGACGAACGCAGGGTCCGCTTTGACACCTAATCCCAAGATTTAGGCAAAAGACGTAGGCACTAGTTTTACGAAAGCGACTGCCATCTGATCTTCCAACCCTGAGGAAAAACTAGACCTTATTGGGATTAGACCAGTTTCCTTACGATGTTTTCCTTCACCGAAAAACTTTTTCCTTACATTGGTACGTGCTGGGATTCGAACCCACGACCGCCGCTTGACAGCCGCATGCCTCAACAGGCTAATGCCACTCGCTTAAAAATCTAATATGTGATATGGCAACTAAATATCTTATCTATTACTGTAGGTATTTATGTTTCTACTCGTACGTAAAAAAACCCCTATCACTGATTTATATTGTATACACTACGAACTCCGAGTGGGTTTTTAATCTCAAATATTAATTGAGTTCAAATAAGTGACTGAAACTGTGATGTCAGATCTGAAGATAATGAACAATACTAAACTTATCTTATGCTGCACACATACTTAGTACAGCTTAAATAAATAATTTTATCAAAATCAATGCTGCTTCATCTTACCTATAAGATTTATCAAAACGTTTATTTTTAAAATTTCGTTTAGTTAGTTGCACGTCGCACTAACCTATTTATGGACATACATACATTTAGTAATATTTATACAGGAAAATAATATGTATTATAACAGCAAAGGCTTATTCGACACGATCGAAGTCACTGCGGGATTGTATATGTCTTCAGTAACGCGCGAGTGAGGCAAGTCTTCGGCAATGCAACCTTCAAGTAAAGTTGTGCGTATCGAATAGAGGCCAAGTCGTGCCGCGTGTCGCATGATTTGTGCGTCTCGCCGGCGACCCGCGTCGATTGCACGTGCACGCTGGGGACAAGTATTTCAGACCGAACGGTTTTTTTCGTCGAGATCCTGCCTCCGATATGACATAGTAGGAAAGTAGGATATTACTAACTACGTGTGCATACATATTTTCAATGATCGCTATTTTTATTTTATTTTGTATTGTGTCAGGCAGCAGTCCAAAGATAACAGGAGAACAAGGATAGATCTCGTAGGGCTCTTGTTCAGGTATCACGGAGCGAGGCAAACTCGGTTCGCCATCCTGCGGTGGGGAAGGCAAGTGGGAAACCCCCACACTACACTTCGCTATCTCAAATGTGATGATGATGAGCTAATTTTTTTTGTACTATGACGGAGGGTGGCAAACAAGCAGATGGCCTGTTTGATGGTAGCATACCTATACCGTAGACCATGCAGGCATGCGACTCGAAAGGAGTCACACGCGCGTTAGGACCCTGTCTGCCTCACAGCTCACAGCACAGAATAGAATAGAAAAAAAGTATTAGTATGGTATTAAAACTAAGCAATTTGGAAATCTCTGACGGCGGCAAAGGTTCACCCTACATACATAGCCATAATTCAAAATATATATGAAAACTGCATAAGTAGAGTCAAACTGGAAAACATCGGGCCTGAAATAAAAATAGAGAGAGGTGTAAGGCAGGGCGACCCAATATCTCCGACCCTATTTATAGCCGTTCTTCAACAAATGATGAAGGCTCTACAATGGAAAAATAGAGGCGTAAAACTTTCATCTACAGAACTGACACATCTCTGTTTCGCTGATGACATTGTGCTTGTTTCGGCCACGGCAAATAATCTGCAGTATATGATGACATCTCTAAGTAAAGCCAGCAATGAAATAGGTCTAGAAATAAGCTTACAAAAAACGAAGCTGATGTCAAACTACAATGAAACTCCGATTGTATTAGAAAACACGGAAGTGGAATACGTAAAAGACTTCGTTTATTTAGGCAAACAACTATCATTTAACCCTTCAAACACCGTAGAAGAGATTGACCGACGAATAAAGAAAACTTGGAACACATTTTGGAGTCTGAAAGAGGTCCTAAAAAGTCGCCTTCCACTGAAATTAAAAAAGAAAGTCATAGACTCGTGTCTACTCCCAACCATGACGTACGGCAGCCAAACATGGAAATACACCAATACAACCAAAAATAAAATTAAAACATGCCAAAGAGCGATAGAACGTAATATTATGAAAATAAAACTCAAAGATAAGATAAGACACAGTGACATCAGAGAAAAAACAAAAATAATAGATGCGCTGGAATATAGCCTAAAATCTAAATGGAAATGGGCCGGTCATGTAGCCCGAATGCATGAAGAAAGATGGACGAAGATAGCTACTCTGTGGGCGGGGCCAGGAGGAAAAAGAAGATTGGGTAGACCCCATGCAAGGTGGTCCGACGATCTCCATAAAGTAGCAACTGATTGGCCAAATACAGCACAAAACAGAGCAAGATGGCAAGAGCTGGAGGAGGCCTTTACCCGAGAGGGGTCCTAACCAAATTATATTATATAAGTAAGAAAAAAGAAAAACCACAAGATTATTTATTTTTTAATTCTGCTTAAGTACATTTTCTTTTTTAATATTCCACTGTTCTTACTTTGGTTAAGGAATAAATGGGCTTTTTATTATTATATTATTATTAAAACTAAGTAGATATGTGGTACGCGCGCCACACCTTTTACCTACCCAACGAATAACGCTCCCGAATGTCAACACTACGGATGTTACGAGACGGATTAAATTATAGCTTAAAATTAAAGTTTCAAACAATATTCCAATTGCAATATAATATACAATCCTTGGAAAGTATCGTCTATTGAAAACGGGAAACGTTTCAACGGCGATCCGACTCAAGCGGTGCGTGACGACGTTCCAAACTAATAATCATGACAAAAGTGTCCAATACTGCTTGTCGTGATAGCATTAGTGGGATAAAAAGCGTCCAATACACCCCACAGTAAATAGTAATAAAACAGTAGTTGAGTCAGAAAAGAGTGTGGTAAAATGGGGTGACTGAAAGACGGGGCTTTCAGTCATTCCTTAGGACTTTCCATAAACTTGACCTTTTTATAAAACAGTACATTTCGAGATAACTTGATCTATTTGAATGATCAAGTTAATCGGTGAATCTGTATTTGTTTTATTACTAAAGACATTATAATAAAATGATATTATTAAGGCGTTAAATCAGCATTGCCTGGGCTGGTAAGGGAACATATAACTTTGATATAACCTGACACTTCACATGTAAGGGACATGTGAAGTGTCAGGTTATATCAAAGTTATATGTCTGTCCGTTCTAATAATACCGGCCCTGAAAGTTACATTTGAGTGATACCATTTCAAAGAAACCTCAATGTAAACCTTTAAAATCGTAATACGTTTAATATCAATATGAACTTGACGTACAATATCAATCTTGCAACTGGCGAAGGTGATGGCAAGACTCGGCAGTTTCATGAAAGTCGTTAAGTTCAGAGTGTTAATTTCATCATGATCCTCCTAGCCTTTATCCCGGTAGTGCTCAAACGAGCCCGGGGTCCGCTTTGGCACCTAATCCCAAGACTTGGTGAAGGCACTAGTTTTACGAAAATGACTGCCACCTGACCTTCCAACCCAGAGGGATAAGACCTTATTGAGATTAGACCGGTTTCCTCACGATATTTCCCTTCACCGAAAAGCCGCTGTTAAATATCAACATTTTGAAAAACCCCAGTGGTGCGAGCTGGGGTTCGAACCCGCGACTTTCAGTGTTATTTTCAATAGTTACACAATAAATGTTGCTAATGCTACAAAAATATTCATCGTTATCGGCGCCGTCATCATGAGCTTATCTATCAAAATTTGCAGATCATCGACTTCAAGTTGTCGAATTTAAACATTCCCCAGTTCCTCGGGTTTTAGGGATCTTTCTATTGAAATATTAAATTGTTTTGTCAAGTAGATATTATATAATGTAATAGTACTAATATTGAGTCGGGGGCGATAAGTGACAGGATAAGAGCGTCGTCTCGTTCTATCGAACGGTGTCAGCCAGGGACGGATGCTCTATCTTGTCACTTATCGCGTGATCCATGCTACGGGGCCAGTTATTAGTAATAACACAGCTTTGTCAAACTGGTCGCGTTCAACTTAAGTTTCTTAAGTTCAATACATGCTACCGGGCCTGATATTTTTAACACCCAACGCAAAAAAGGAACACCTTCATTTCGCAACTTTTTATTTCCCAAACTCTGAAACTGTAATGATTTAAGGATTTATTTCAGGGCCATCGTGTAGAACCCTATAGATTAGGTTAGGTTAGTTCATAAAAATCCTGAAATATTTAACAGTTTCAGAAATATTAAGAGGTTGGGACATGACAAGATGCGAAATGAATAAGGTTGCCAAACGGTAGGTTGGGAAACATTAGTGAACCGCAAAAAAAGAGGTGTTTTAAGTTTGACGTGTCTGTGTGTGTGTCTCTGGTCTGTGGCATCCTAGCTCCTAAACGAATGGACCGATTTGAATGCGGTTTTTTATTTGATAGCTGATGTGATCGAGATGGTTTGCAGCTACGTTTCAACAAAATCGGTTAAGCCGTTTTTGAGATATTGAACTTTGAAATGAAAATGTCGGGGGTTTTTCAAGTTTTCTAAGTTATAGTTATGTTATTATTTTGTTTTAAGTATTTATAAAACACTATTCATGTTGTCTGCTTTCATCATCCTCCTAGCGTTATTATTCCCGGTTGTGCCCCTAAAGGAGCCCAGGGTCCGCTTTGACACCTAATCCCAAGATTTGGCACAGGCACTAGTTTTACGAAAGTGACTGCCATCTGACCTTCTAACCCAGAGGGAAAACTAGACCTTATTGGGATTAGACCGGTTTCCTCACGATGTTTTCCTTCACCGAAAAGCTAACGGTAAATATTCCGTACATAAGTTCCGAAAATCTCATTGGTACGAGCCGGGATTCAAACCCACGACCGCCGCTTGACAGCCGCATGCCTGAACCACTAGGCTACCGTAGCTTCTTAAAGTGAGCTCGTTCGATATTACATATTTATACTTGAAACACATGTAATATATGATATTACATGTGTTTCAAGACCCTTGTACAATAAGAAAATAACCGTTAATGCTACATTAAATAAAATTGGACAAAATCTTTTTTTTTTTTTCTCAAGAAATAATTATGCTAATTTGTTTCTGTGAATGTACCAAGCACTGTGTCGAAGTTAAAGCAAATGAATAAAACAACCTGTATATGACCTTGTTTGACTTGTGCCATTTTTATTGCATTAAATGATTTTACTTTAACTTTGACTCTATCCTACTGTTCCAAAAACACTCCGGCTGTGACATTTTCGTAGCGGAAAGAGCGGGAAGCGCGACGACGTCCCATCGCCGGTCAAACGTATGGGGACTGTATGGGGGACGGGACGCAGCGGACCGCGCCGGTGATTCATGCACTTATTCAATAAGCCGGGGTTTAGCTAAACAACCGCCGTTATGGCCGAGCATGGGAGTCGTCCAATAACTCAGGCTGAGATTTTTCAATCGGTGAAAAGTGTTGAAACATTTATTGCGCACTGTGTTGTGGCGATTCGAATAGTAAATAATGCTGATTTAGTAACATTGTTTTCAATAACAGTTATTATATTGTCAATCCGCACTGGGCCAGAAGGGGGGGGGGGGGGGCTACTACCCATTCCCTCTCATCCATGAGAGGAGGCCTGTGCCCAGGCAGTGGGACGTATATTTTTAAACGCCTAACAATTTGCAATTGGGTACAAACGACATTATATATTTTTTTCAAAATGAGGTTTTAATGTCAAAATTTTGAGCTCGTTATGAACTATTGCGTAACATTAAAATCTCATTTAAAAAAAGTGTCTAGACATGTTCTTTCCGTGGACCCTTCATATATTAGACTACAATAGGAACCTCTAAGACAGCGGTTACACGCTAATTCTGGCGTCAGTTGAGTCCATCAGTATGATCTGTCTGTCTCTGTCATTCACAACGGTTACACAATCATTCTCTCATCATACTGATGTACTGAACTGACGCCAGAATTAGCGTGTAACCGATATCTTAAATTCCTACTGAAGTAGCCTACCAAACTCTCACAGCATCGTGCTTGTATTAAATGTAAACGAACGAATCTCATATTTCGTATTCATGTGCGACAAAACTTCCAAACACCAGTATCACGATCAGCTAACCAATCGCTATTAACGAGTAAAGTTACCTTTCAAAATCTTAAACCCGAGAGCCGTTGAAATTTTGTGCATAATACGAAATCAACTCACGATCCGCTCATTGTCAACTTGCGACTTATCACTGCATTCAGCCGGTCGCACACGTGAAACTTACATGCCGTTTGAATGGGTCCACATCAGCGCGGAATTTGTAAAGAGTACCTAGACGTGTGTCGCATGCGCGCGGCCGGCGTTATCTTGAGCTGGTGAAGTTTTCGTTGTCGTCCTGAATGGCGTGGACGCGGATGAGGCGACAAAGGCGCGGCGAACACGTAGACACTGTGCTAATACGTACTATACGCAATACTTGTGCAGATCCTAATCGACGATTACAATTTTAATAATTTTATCAACCGGTGAAGTGACTTTAGCCTCTTACGCCTGGTGTTTTCAAGTCACACCTTGTAATCCTGTGGTGTAATACCCAGGTCAAACATATTGATGATATTATTTCAAGTTAACTATGCTTGTCTATAAATGGTAAATATTTAAGCAATGTAATTTTATCATAATAGGCCTTAGATTTTTTACGATGCCGTTCGAACCAGTTTTTGGAGAGCAACAAATGTTTGGATGGGAGCAACTACAATTAAAAAACAAAAATACCCAAAAAAAATAGACAAAGACTCGCTGGCGGCAGCCGAAACGCTTCATACTAATTGGCTTAAAAAGTATGACGTCACAGTTTGCAATTTGTACTAATCCTTGTATGGAAAATCAAGTAAATTGCTGTTTCGGTCGCGAAATACTGCGTTTAGGTCCATAGTTGGCACTTACAATTTTGCTTGTATAAAAGCGTAAGGATTCTATTGATGTTCAAATTTACTTTCGGACAAAAAAAAATGCAACTTTCAGGGTCCATTATATTTTTATGATTTTAGTAATCATTTGTAATTTATACTTTATTACAATAGTTTGATGGTTTACTTTCCATTTAGTAACACTACGTTATCAATTTTAACACCACACAACAAGCCTATTGATATCTCTGGGTCATCGAGCCACTGCAAGTAAGTATGATAATTGATAAATATTTTATATACTAATGTAATGTAGTGTTATCGTATAGCCTCAAGTGAATATAAAGTTTACGACGAAGGGCGTCGCGTCTAAAAGCTCGTCAGGGGTAGCCTCCGTCTTAGTGTAGCCACATAACGCTCCAATTAATTAGGCATAGACTAACTTCCTCTACGATCCCATTCCGGTCAAGCCAGACTTTAGGTATATTTTATTGTTAGTCCAGTAGCACATTCACAATTTATGTGCTTATTTAAAGGTTCAAAATCAATGGCACCACCCTAACAAAAGTGTGCGGAATTCGTAGGTACACACAGCAATACAAATGGACCCAAAACAGGACGGCGAAATAATTTGAATACGTAACGAATCGGAGGGTAACGTACTGCCGACCCATTCTTTAACTTACTCTCCTCTGGATAAAGAGCTAAACTTGTTTTTAAGGGATGACCGATCGCGAAAATTTATGTATCGAGAATTGCGCCGCCGGCCGGACCCCGGCAAAAAGAGGTTTCGCAAGGGTAGATACAGGAAGACGCGAGGAGGAAGAATTATGCTCCCCGCAGGCTGATGACCGTGCGATTGTGAACTTTCCACGCCATGCAAATCGGACGACACGGCCGGAGCCGTCCTACGATATCACGCTTTTATTTTCACATCTGAATTGGCGTATCCACAAATGCACCGCGACCGTATCAGGGGACCGGCACAATGCGACCGAACCGGGAATTGTTTTTTGTTTGCTACGACCGTATTCATGATCTATAACTTTGTGTATATTCGATGAATGCCATACCTAGTTCAATGTATTCAAATTGATTCATCGAGAACTCGATTGATGGATGAGCGATTATAAATACGCGATTATAATTGGGAAAATACGCCGTCTGAAAACATTGTAATAACAAGTTATTTAAATTGTAGGCGTCCGTTCGGCCGGCTGCTATCGATATCGGCTTCATAGCTGTGTTTAGATAGGCTTAGTGGTGTTTTATTGAAATACAAATGAGTGCCGGAGGATCTCGACCCGTGGCTCGAGTGTGCCTCGAATAAAAGGGCCGCATTAGAATAATTTGCCTACCGAACGAGCACAATTCTTCACATGGAAAGGCCTTAAATTTCACTATTTTACATACTTGGGATTATCATATCTGCGCGGGTGTCGAGGGTCCCGCCTCGGCCCTACTTTTTGTTATCCGCACCCGACCTCTATCGGGCCGTCTCCAAAATATTTAGTTGTTACTTTTTGTTCGGTGGGACGTGAGGGAATTCTTAATCATAGTGGACTTGTTCGTTGCCCGGGGACGTGTCGACTAAAATTCTGCTGTAAAATGTAAACTTTAGCTTTTTTATTTGAACTATGTTTTTTCGTCCTTTTTTAGCTGCGATTTATAGCAAACCTTCTTCGCGTAGAATACCCGATGAAACAAAAATATAATGTCGAATATACTTTAAAAAAAATAAAAATATAGAAAAGCCAATTTCCAAGTGTTTTACAAAAGAACGAGGCGCACCGCACCTCACTTAACCCGTTTGCTCCAGGAGCCCTCAGCCCCTGGGAGCTGATCGAAGGTGGGGCGAATTAGCCCAACTCGAAAACCTCAATTAAGTCTCGTCTAGCGCGCATTCAGACCGACCCCGTCCAATTATCGGCCGACCTTTGTTTCACTTCGCAACCTGAGCTGTTTAGCTTACCAACCTGTGAATGTTAACATTTCTAACAATATATTTTAATAGGCCACTCTGTGGGAAGATGCATCTATACATTGCCTCGCAAAAGTTGGAGAGGAAAATGTTTTCATAAATAACTATGTATTGGTCAAAAACATCTTGTCGAACGAATGTTAGTTTTTGGCATTTATTGGATCATCCCTAATAAAAACTACTTCAGAAATGTGTGTTATATCGGGAAAATCAAAATAAAGATACATTGATTCATTTATATCACTTATTCAAGTGGTTATTCGATACACTTGCCTTACGCCTTTTGATGGTTATCTACTTTCTTCCTATTAGAGTAAATTTACATTTGTAATAAACTTTAGACCCCCTAGGCTGGTACAAAAGTTGCAAGCAATGAGCGTGTAATAAGACAAATTTCTTTAAAATTAAGTGGAATTCCTTAGCATCTATTGAAAAGTTTCCCAACTAACGGCTTGACTTAACCCGTTCACGGCAAAAATTGTTAGTCATCGCCGTATAATCAGTCACCCCGTTCACTCCGCAGGATGATCTTACAATTAGGAGTCAAAGCAAGATACTCACAATTAAAAAGCGGCGAGAGAGTGTGACGAGCATTTAGGTATATTAGAGATGTTTTTGTATCAAATATATACTTCAAATTATATCATTAGAGTGATTTTAGCCATAAGGTATTATTGTAATTTGTCAGATATCCATCAAGCAATTTTCTTAAATGATTTAACGCTTCGAATGGAATTTACAATAATTTACTATAAAAACAAAGTTTAAACCGACTTCAATTCAGTACTTCGCCAAGCCACATGGTACATGACAATCTCCACATTTCCTTTCAAATTTACCACATGAACTGCAAAGTCCGAGGGTAAATGCGTTGATTATTATTTACAGAAAAAACCCAAGTCGCTGTACGTGGGCTGATAGTATTTGAGGAGTTCCGTCGATTCCTCAAGGATCTCAGAATTAACACTTCATTAGTTGCTACTTCAACGGAATCAGGTCAGAATCTTTGACGTACTTTACATCTTTGAGGAGTTCCATAATAAGTCACCTGTGGTCTTCATCATCAGTTCCACTTAACCAAAATTGCGATTTCCGAGGGTAAATATAAAATTTGAGGGTTGTCCTCAATTTCCCTGCGATCCCATAGACAGATCCTAAATGTGTGACAATGGGCCCTCGGCAGTATACTCTTTCGAATAAAAAAAGAATTTTGGAAATCGGTCCACAATTGACGGAGAAATCGGCGAACATACATTAAAAATAAAATACATACAGTGGAACATATAACCTCCTCCTTTTTGAAGTCGGTTAAAAAAGATAATTCTAACGTTAATTAAGGTACTTTATGCTGTTCCAAATCTCACTTTTACCTAAACAAAATAAGTAGAAATGTTTCTACAAAAAATAAAGCTGTTGTTACGGGCCGGATTTTCGCTAGAACTAAATACTATCACTATCATTTTTTTTCTCATAATACCGTTTTTGAGTGGCAGGTTGTGAATAACATTTCCCCGCTAGTCACTCGTTCCTTTCGCCCCACGCAAGCAAAGACGCCCCGCGACAGTCGCCGCGATGACGGATGGCAGCACGACAGTCATCGTCAAATTAACAAGCTAAGTGCTGAAATGTGTACACGTTGTGACACTCGTGACATCGGGGGATAATAACGCCTCCTATTACGAGATTTCCGTCTTTATCTTCTGCAGCATGTTTAGTTTGTATTACCGATAAATTATAGAAACAAAAAACAATCTAGAGGTAACGCGATCCCGTCACATGGTTGTAAATACACATTGATTACCTTTTGCTTTTGATTATGATACTAAAATATAACGGATTAAATCTGTGATAGGGACGTTATCTACGAGAACATGCAGTGTTTAGGAATTTGCCATAAATCTACGTTAAATAGGTTCAATTTTGTTCAAGTCTACACGCAGACTTGAATAAAATTGAACTTTGTTATCGGCAAAAAAGAAAGCCAAGTAATTTACTAACGTCTCGCGGTACCAAAGATAATTAATTTAATTTTATCCCAGCGCGGTTCAGGAATTTCCTTATACTTAATTGGGAAATTTATTGCACACCCGTGCACCGTGATGGTTCACTTTCCCGCGAATGATTTAGTGCCTTTGAAACAATTTTAATTGCGCGCCGTGACACGATGTAAACAACTATTCGATTAAGGTAATTCCGTTATTTGGAGCGCCATTTGTCTAATCGTGGATACATCCTGAATGGGAGGCTATGCAGGGCGGTTTACAACGATTAAATTGGCAATTGATTTTGTATCGGAGCAATGACACAAGAATAAAAATATCAGCGATCTGTGAGAGCAGAGTGGTTCAGGTGTACCAATTTAAAATTCAGGTGGAATTCGGGCTTGTACCAATGAGTTGAACATATTTACGGAATGTAATTTGATATTTGTTATTAAAAGTAGCTACCTACTGATTTTTAAAAAGCGCTAAAGTATCATATTAATCATATTATACATAAACAATAACGTCAAACCTGTATATTTTCTTTATTTCTATCTTAAATTTTACTAGGCGTTGCATTGCGAGCAAACTAAATGGCTTACAGGCGTACATTATAAAATTTCCGTTACAACCCTTTCAGCCTCAGTCCAGCACAGAGATTTAATATGCCAAAATTCAAACCGCAAAAACAACAGCTTTGAGCACACGAGCATTAGTAATTATAATTTGCTCCGACCGCGGGCGATAAGATGTTCCATGGAGCATGAAATAAGGCACACACACGTCAAAGTACGAGCTTGGTCCATGCATGCTCACTGAGGCGGTGTGAGAGCTGCTTGTAGCGTCACTGGCTGGTATGAAAGGCTAGATTAAGATGGCCAATTAAAAAGGGTTCAACGCATGTTGTTAATAAAATAAATAAAGATTCTTACATTTTGTTAATGTAGTAATTCTATCACAGGGTTAAAAACTTGAAAGTGGTATATATATATATATCAATCATCATAATAAATAGGTACTTTAGAGCGGAAAAATAACATACTTTTCATGGATCGACAACTCACATACCAAGACTCTAAAAATTGTCGTCTCAGTTGAGATGACTGCTAACCGTACTAAGCCTCGATTAAAGCCATATGTAGGCAAAGTTGTTCGTGAAATTTGCGGAAGATGCACGAACTAGCAACATATTAATTTCCTATTGAATTCTGCACCGTCTCATTACACGGCGGGCACAATCAATGGAATTAATTCCTCGCTGGCCGCAGACGCGCGATTTGCGCCCACCACACCCGTCTTGCAGTATTTGCTAAGTAGACTGATACATTTCCATTTAATCGTGTACTATTGTAACCCTTTAAGTATACCGTTATTACTGCCTGGAAAATGCAGCTGATCAGCAGCACTGGTAGAGTTTTTAGCAATTGTATTAATCACACAGGCGTAGAGGCAGTTTTAAATTTCTTTGTAAATTAAAGACTGCCATACTCCATCAAGATGGTAGCTGTATCACAATGGCAGGAAGTTCAGTGTTACTATGCGTTTAAATTTACTTGACTTTACGTAAGCGCTCACACACGAAACAGTGGTAGTTATACACTACAAACAACCTACGAACTTAAAGAAGTTTTTACTTTATTTTAAAATTGAAATAAAATTAACGTGTTCATGCGAAACCTTCCGATTTTTCCAAAGGAAAAAGGTTCAACAAGACGGGAAACTCTAGCAATCTTGTCGTACCATATTAGATTCTGATTTATTCGCAGCCAGCCTGTTGGGGTGGACGGCACCGTTCCGGTCGGACCACCAGCTGTTCAAAGCCTCCCCTGCCCCCGGCAGCTTTGATAAAAACAGTGAAAAACGGACGGGGTTATAGAAATCCATGTGTCAGCCCACATTGGTTGTCTTGCATAGCCTTAGGAAACAAAGATTGCTCCATTCGGCCGATGGCACACCTCCCTACACTAACTTCCCTCCCATTTAACGCGAATCCATGCAACAAAAGGATCTCCCGTGCGAAATAACAAAACTACAAATCCTTCGATTTCCGATGTGCGTTCAAATTGTCTGTGTGTTTGTTTATCGTTACAGCATTCGTGATGCTGGGTTTGATGCAAATATCCGGTAAAAACCTAGACACTTGTCTAGAGCACAAAGCAACCGAAGCACTCGTCAAAAACGATCTTGGGTAACTATTATCTACAAGATATCTGTCTCAAATATTTTAATACATCAAAAGAAAATAGGAGCGTAATCAAAATAATGTGTTTAAAACAAAGAAAATATATCATACTAAATATAGTATATACAGCATTTCAAAGAAGCACCTATACACAGAAGCCTATTTACATATTTATACCCAAAATTTCTAATAAAGTTGGGCAGCGTATTTGCAGTATTCTTAATAATTACTTGTTCCGATTTGTTTGCGAGGGTAGGGTGAATCGTGAATCCGGGGCGAATGAAGTCAATAAATAATAATACTAAATGCCCATCGGGTGACCGGGAGTGCTCCCGATACGGATGTTGCGTTTTGGTGGAATCAATTTGGTTATTAGATTTTCTTATAGGTACAATGAATAGTCCGTTGGATATGTTTTAATAACAGAAAAAAAATACAGTGACTAATTTATGACGTCAAGAAGTCGTAATTGTGATGTGATCCCCGGGATGCACTCACTGAAAAAGACGTAGGTAGGTACTAAAATATTTTGACACCAAGTCTACTATGTTTTACAGTCGTGTTGTCATTTTTATAAGTAGCAGCCCCATCTGCATGGTTAGAGATCAGGAGCTAATTATTTGCAGGACTTATCGTTTAACGTAAGCTTCCACTTTAAAATTGATGATGATTGATTGTGCTCTGTTCTAATTAATTAAACAAATCTCAATAAATCACAAGGCTTGCAAATTAGAAGTGGTCTGTAGCCGATAATTATTTAGGATGTATTTTGTTAGGACACTGGCATACCCCTTGCTTGTTTGGGTCATCGGGCTTCCACTCCATTTGTCTCTCGTTTTAATAACGCTCGTGGATGTTTAATGAAATGTTTAAGCCGTGTAGTTTATTACTTGCATATCTATCTATAAATCCTCGATTGAATAGACATCTGTTACAGCCATTAATCGAATTTGTAACTTATCCTTTTTTATTGACAAGCACGGAAGTATTTTTCTTACGTTAGTGTCCACACAAACTCTACTTATTTGAAACGGAGTCGAAAAGTGAAGATCATGACATGACGATTGCAGCCGTCAAAATATGTACAAGGACCGTATCGGAAAGAAAGTAGACAACTTCAAAATGGTATTATTTTTATTCTGTGTGAAAAGTGATAATGAAACAAAAAGAAACTGAAAAATAAGGTCTTTATATAAAACTATTTTGAATGAATTCGTCGTATTATATCAAATTTTGCCTGCAACCTAACTTTCTTTTTGATGTGTCTCATTCAATTCTGGACGATCACTTTTGACAACAGAACACACTTTTACATAACTAACAGTCGTTTGTATGTTACTTTAAGTAAGATAAGATAATTATAATCCTTATAACTTTACATAAAATTAATATAAGAATAGTAGGTTACGTTTTTAACATGAAAAATGTATATTTTATAAATTTAAAAGATTAAATTGAATTGAATTAAAAATTAAATCTGTCAGGCATTCACTAACTAGAAGCCTTTGTAAATAACCTCTTTCGATAGAGAAAAATCTATAAAATACTATTACTGTACGCTAACAGCGTTTCAAAATAACGTTTGCTACAGATATCGAGCTTTAAATTGAAAAACAATTCACCAGGACGATAGGAGTCTGGCAAAGAGCAGAGATGAGTCGTAAAGAATAGGCGTCGCCAACTTTTCCCATGGAGGGCATAAATTGGATTCGGAAGCAGATCACGTAACGGTTAAGAGTTCACAAAACTGTGCCATAAATCGGACGCGCGGAGGTGCGCTGGAGACAAACGGCGCGGGCGGCTTCCTTGACATTCATGACTGCCTGGTAGCGAGGCGTTTTAAGGTGGTTTCAAATAATGGGGTCCCTTTTGTTAATTAGATGTTATAGTGCTTCACGAAAAAACAACGCGCACATTATCTGTGCATATTAATTCACAAGAACACTACTAAACTTTTTACCAGCTTTTACAAAGCTTGTTTTAGGAAGACAAAATATATAATAGTATGATTGTTTTAGCTGGAAGTGTTATTGTAAGACATCAAAATTTCAACCCTCGTCATGCATAGCATAGCCTTACTTGTAAGGTTTCTTGGTCTGTATTGATACAAAGGACCTATTTAAAAGATACCCCGATAAGCCACCCCAAGCAGCCAGGCGCGTAACAAGCGAGTTATTTTCGTCAGGTCACAAGCTAATATGTAACGGTTCAGATGAAATTCTGGTTACCTTGGCAAAATATAATATCATATATATTTACCTACTTAAACAGACTAGACGGCAGAGATAAAAAATTCGTTGTGCGTAAACAGATATCAGAAAACAGAAACAAAATTGTTTAACCGAAAACATAAATAAGATTTACAGCTAGCAATTGATGTAACTTCCGAAGCTATTACCGACCTCCAACATTTTTCTCTAAGGTCCTGATTTCCAAAGTAAAAATTTAAGCGGTGTTCCGGGTCACATTTCGGGTGGCTCAATAAATACGAGTTGTAAAAGATATCGCGGGCCCGAGGCGACGGAGCGAGTAACGGGCGTATAACTCTCCCCGCCAGGTGGCGCGGCGCTGTGGTTTGTCTCGACGGAGGCATAAATGTCGACTAATTCATGTAAATAGCTGCGTGCAAGCTTTACTCTTCGATTTTTGAGGTAATTTCCTAAAAGATAACGGTAAATAATGGCGACCCTCGAGCGTGGGAATTGAATTAATTGAGGTAATAATTTGACACTTATCTTAACTGGATGTAAAATATGTTTGCTAAAGCGATTAAGAAAAGTTAAGACTAAATATGCTTTATTGAAAAACCCAGCCATTATAGATATGCAATAAAACATCTATAAAATGAAACACATCAAATTAAATCCAAAGCGCTACTAGGTAGAATTTCATACTCTTGTTAGAATAATCTTAATGCAATTCTATTAAGATCCCTTCGGACCGCATTCTATATCTCCGCAGTAGATCTACGTTGGTAAATCCCATTTCACGCGTCTAATACAAGTCCTTGTTTGGTGGCCGGCTATATTTAGGAGGTCGGGGGCAATCTAAGAGGTATTCAGCCTTGCCGGCCGACGACAAGTCGACGGGGCCACGTAGGTTTTAGTTCCCTAAGGGGTTACAGGGGTAAACTAGGTAGGTAGTGTGGATACGGCATTTCGCACGCTTGAGATTTGAGCCGTGTTATCTTAATTAAATCGTAAGTGAATGAAAGTGTTAGTCACACAAGACTGACATTTTTTAGTCTAAAGTAACCTGATTTTAAATAAAATTATGTCAGTGTTCAAAATATCGTTAAAATGCAGGTTCTTGTTACTATTACACAAGTGACGCAGCAAGTGCCTGCTCCGTCACTGCTCACATCTTGCCCACATAAGGGCCGCCCTCTCTCATTATTTACGAAGGGCCGATGGGCTGAAGTGTGTGACAAGCGGCACGTACGGACGCTAACGAGACGCTTTGTGACCATCTCCACGTCGAGTGTGGTCAACGGTTGTTGATTTTTTTAATGGACAAAATTATATTTGCTCCTGAATCCCGGAGGACAGCGTGGGCCACTGTATTGCGGAAAGTTGCGCGCCTTTTAAAGCCTAGGGGACACGCGAGGCTCACATGCAACGCGAGGTGTTCAGGGTTTAAAGGGGAATCGGTCGAGCGTTTACAAACTTTTCTACACAAACTTAAAGTCACGAAAGTCGTGCTCGTGAGCGGGTGATTATCTAAACGATCGCTGTCTTCAACTCATAAATACTTTCCTTACTGAAGCAAAGGGTTTCTATTTAACTCCGCAAATGCACGATGAAATGACAAACGACTCAGTATCGCCCAGACTGAATCTAATATGTAGTGATTCACAATCCCAAGCTAGAAATCACATCGACCTTCCCGACTATAAAATCGAGCAGAGACTGCGAAACTGTTTTCCTCCGATTTGCTCTCACAATAGCTCATTTGTTATAACCTGATAGCGTAGCGTTATTACGGCCAAACAAATTGAGTCGAGCCTTCGCCACCTCAGACTAATGTAATTCCGCAGTGTGCGCACCCAAGAATAGATATTTAGAGTGGATTGTTTTCGACAGACCGTAATGAAACTCTGATGCCGGGCCCAAATCAGTTTCGGAGGTGAGCGCGCCGCAGGGGAGGCGAGCTACATTGTAATAAGAGGTGGAATAACCTAAAATAAACCGCCGAGCCTGCAGTACAAAGATGGACACGGGCGTTACGGGGCAGACTCCGGCCCCTTACTGCTTAATTTGCCTACCGTAATTACTGTCCTCTCGGGTTGGGGAAGGACCCCGGGGCTCGACCCGCCGTCTTACAGGTTATATTGCGCGTGCGGGCGCCGCATGTGTGCTCGGCAAATACTAGACCCTAGTCGTTAAGTATGAATACGGGTGTGGACAAAATGTATTAGCTTAGGCTGAGATTTGGACGGTGTTTGCTCAGCGATGATAGATTTATAGTAATTGTGTTATTAACGTTATGGGATAAGGGTTTTACGGGACTTAAGTAATGAAGGCTTTCACCTAATGCGTGGATTTATAGTGAATTTGCGCACGTGGTGCACGGCCAGTCGTTAATTCAGTTGTTAAGGGAAATTGGTAAATTGCCCCCACGGTCGGTTATAACCAAGCGTTTTGTATCAAATAAGTAATTATTAATCTAGAAACTAATTTGTTTACGTGTTTAGTTAAGCTTATTAAGTCACATTTATCGAAGAGATATAGCCAATCTCCTTTACCGAGCAACGAGTAAAATGCAAAAACTTTTCGAACTCATAATGATGGGGACATACTTTTTTTGTTTTGGCACGAGCTCCAATTGAATAAAACATTTATGTCAATGGAGTCCATTAGGATTCGACAGAGTTGGAGAGTTTTTAATGTCCCAGTATATTGTCCGCCCGGTCGTCGTTAGCATCGGTAAAAAAACATCGATATACCGTTTTTATTGACCGTAAATCTTTTATGGTAATGCCCCTAATTAGAGAACAGAAGTCGAGGCTTATCTTGGACTAGATAATTTCATTTTTACACCGCTATCCATACGTCAAGCGTCTGTAACTCCATTTTCTAAAACATAATTAACACTTTTACGAGGCCGGTTACTCGGGATGATCCCGTAATAACCTTGTTAACCCTGGCGATGCGAGTGGGCCGGCTGGCCTTTTAACAGGCGTGTACATGGGCATTAATCCGAAAGCTATCGGGCTTTGTCCTGTTCGCACCCGCGGGCTGCGGCCGGCTTTGTCTCACGCGTCTCTGCGGGTCCAGTCCGGGTCCCCGCGCCTTTTAGTGTGAGGTTTTCGCTCGCCTTAACGAAGGGAAGCAGAGCAAAGGTCGTCATTAGGGCAAGCGCGGTGTAAACAAGGACCGAAGAGCCCGCTAATGGCCAATTCGTGCGTCCTTCTAGAGGTGACCCCGGCTGTCTCAGTCCGCCGCCGTAAATGGGCTTTTAATTGCGATTTTGATAGAACACACCCGGATTAGTTTTGCTGTTAATAGTAAATATAAGCCCGTATGCATTTACAGCATCGTTTCGCCCTGCCAAATATTCTGCTTATGTTGTATCAACAAGGCTGCTTGTCACAGTCAACCACATCAAACACGTGTCTTGTGCCGTCGTATTAGCAGAGTTTAATCTATCAATACTGTGATGTCCCCGCGACACGCGCTCGGCTCTTGTTTGGATGTGAAATTTAATTTCCGCTGGCGGGAATCCGCGGGTACGAAGAAATATGCCCCGCTCTAAACTTTGTCAATTTGTTTGTGGGGCGAAATTAACTCGATCCAATCTGCGGCCGCGACCTGCGTGATCGCACTGCTGATACCCGTGCCGTTATATTTCCGTGCTAAAATGTCTCGCGATAATGTAACAACAACGTTTATAATAAGCTGGTGGAGTATCATTACCTTAATACGACAAATACTCATAAAAATCAAGTTCGTATGAATAATAGAATAGAATAGAATATAATGTTTATTAACCATGTAATAAGTAAGTATACATGTACTTGAAAATATTTTTAATACTATATTTTACAGTCCTAAAGATAAAATGAGGAATATAATTAGTACAGTCGTGAAATAGCGAAATTTCTCATATATCGATGGCTGTGTGACTCAAACTCGTATATGAAATTTTGGCGAAAATGAGATAATTATACAAAACTATGTAAAATTTTACTATTTACGTTATAGCAAAAGCATACAGGATGAAACACATTTTTTACGTATAAATTTATTCAAAACCCAAACACGTATTTGTATTTGGTATTGAAATATATGTTTATGACACGACCCCGTAAATAATTATACAAGTTTGCTACATGGTGTATATTATAGGTACCATGTAGAAAAGTTACCAAATATTATTTAAATTACCCCAAAAAAGAGCAACTACGTGTAAATTTTTAATGAAACATGCACATTCTAATATAAATATACGAGCTTCCCTCTTTAAAAATACAGAGGTATCCAGCGATGAAGTAAAAATACCTATTACCCGGCTTCGTTATACGAATGAGGAGACTCTCCAGAGAGTGTGTTATTAAAATATATTGTGCCACCTTTCTCGCTCTAAAAGCAAATAAATTAGTTATGCCCAATATTTTCACCCTAAATGTTATTCGAACAGGGATGTATGAACGCGCGGAAATTGGGAGGGCACGTTTATCAGATGACGCGGTATCTCAACCGGGCCTGGCAGGGTTGCCAGACATTTAGGAACTAATTGTTATGGTTAGTCTACAAGCTTGAAGAGTGCGTTGGCGCAATAGGTATTTTATACTCTTGAAATAATAAGACTTCGTGAGTGTGGGCTAAATTAGGTATATGATTACACGTGCAAATTGTAAGTTGCCTAAGTTGCGCTATTGTACCTACATTTTCTCATAATTTTCGTGATTTAGTTAAAAACTTAAATTAATATCGACCTCCATTATGATTGAAAAGTTTCAATACTAGGCGCTAAATTAACTAATTTTGAATGGGGCCGAGAGCTTTGTGCCAACCCTATCGAGCCCATTTTCGCATTCTTATCATAATGTGCATAAAATTTCCGATCCTTAACCGATTTGCATATCCTCGCAGGTGCCGCGGCAATCATTTGTGAACTTCGGTGACAGGTTGTGTGCATACTATATTTGAATTTATAAATATAATTTAGAATGTTCCAATACTATTTATATGGCATATGTAAGGCGAAGGAAGTCACGTGTCATACTTGTAAATCCCTTTATCGAAAAGCTTTTTTAGGGTTCCGTAGCCAAATGGCAAAGAACGGAACCCTTATAGATTCGTCATGTCTGTCTGTCTGTCCGTCCGTATGTCACAGCCATTTTTTTCCGAAACCATCAGAGCTATACTGTTGAAACTTGGTATGTAGATGTATTTTGTAAACCGCATTAAGATTTTTACATAAAAATTGAAAAAAAACATTCAGTTTTAGGGGTCCCCATACACAAAACTGAAACTCAAATTTTTTTTTCATCAAACCCATACGTGTGGGGTATCATTGGATAGGTATTCAAAAATGATATTGAGGTTCTTAACATCATTTTCTTCTAAACTGAATAGTTTGCGCGAGAGACACTTCCAAAGTGATAAAATGTGTGTCCCCCCCCCTGTAACTTCTAAAATAAGAGAATGATAAAACTCAAAAAAATATATGATGTACATTACCATGCAAACTTTCACCAAAAATTGGTTAGAACGAGATCTGGTAAGTAGTTTTTTTTTAATACGTCATAAATCGTAAACTGCAATTTATTTAACGGAACCCTTCATGTGCGAGTCCGACTCGCACTTGGCCGCTTTTTTTAACCTTAACGTTGTGATGTGACATTATAAACATATGTCCATACATTTGTTTCACTTGTACCACTTAGCAATCAATCATCATCAATAATCTGCAGTGCCTCTGGGATGTTTGCCGATGCTAGCGTAGATGATTTTTATGCCATAATACGGAAGAAGACGGCGTCTGTGGTGATGCACACGAGGGGGAGCTCAAATAGCATCCTGAAAATGATAGCAGAGAGGTGGGACTCGGACATACTCCGCCGATACACCGACCTACATGTCGTACGTCCTAAAAAATAAATAAAAATAATTCATCTGGCCATTTAATATTAATTTACTAATGTAGTGTATAAGTGTTTTGTAACTAACGATGCTATGGATCTAAGGAATATGAAAATAAACAATTTTTATTTATTTATAATGACCATTATTCGTTTTTTTTACGTCGATGGACAATATCCATGAGTGGATTTCAGGCTTCATTCTTAATTTATTTAGAACCAAATTATATTTAATTCTTATGTATTTATTTTCCGAATATAACAGCGTTGTAAGAAATAAGAGATTTGACCAGTAATGTAATAATAAACAAAATTACCTATGTTTATTAACTATCTTATCTTATCTAGATGGACCTTTCGGATGCACTTCGACCCAGTGGGATCTTTTGTGCATTTGCCCTCTCCTTTATGCCTACTCCCAAGCTCGCTCCATCATTTCCACAAAACGGATGATGCAGTTCACCGGGAGCACCTTGAATTCTTTTGGTTGCGGATAGCCGTTACCAAAGTAATTCATCCTTTGTCTGGCAAGGGCATGACATTCGCACAATAAGTGTTCCATTGTTAACTAAATCGAAGCACAATATTTAATTTATCGGTTCATCATTTCTATATTTTTTCTTCATATATTAAATAAATTAAATTCATACTAGACATCATATTGGCCTTATATATCCATTTCAGCCTACCAATTCATCAATTATCTCTTCAAGTTTAATTTCCTCAAATCATCTATCTAAACATAATTTATTCATACATCACACTCATTTCATTTAGCTACCAAACATCACATTAAGCCTGCTTATTAAATGCCAATATTGACAGCGTATTAATAAGTACAGAGTTTCTTTTGAGCTTACGTCACATCTTTAATTAAGAGTTGGGTACACAGGGAGTGTTTAATCAAGATCTGCATGCGACTGAATGAGTCGAAGACGACTTATTGTGAAAAATGGCGTAACTCACGCTCTTGTTCTATGCAATAAGTCATTATGTGGAAGGGAGAAGTCTTAAGAACTATGGGAAGGTTGCCGTTTGCTTTGTAAATAACGGTTTCGTTTCGTACGCAGATTGGTTTTATGGAATGGGGAATTGAATGTGTCGTTGGATGTTTATGAAAGCGTTGCGATTAATTATCCTTGAGGGATGGTGCTGTTTGTCAACATCGTGAGTCATCAATGGCCTTTAAGTCTAAGTATAATATTTCAGACTATGCAAGCAGTGTCAAGAAGGTAGGCAACGTCGCTCGTGGCGGTGTAAGCCAATGCGGGAGCGGCATACACGGCATAACTGGTTACTGCCACTCCCCGTGTTGTTATCCACGCGGCGAAGCCGACGTGGGTGAAGTGTCTCCTCCACAGACACTGCATCGCCTGGGACGCAAATTAAGAGACACAGGCTTGTCCAAGATCTGTGCCTCTCTTTCGACTTCACCGACTGGGTCCGCGGGAACGACAAGTGGATACGGCCGGAATCAGATCGGTTGCAGGTGCGTAACGGCTAGCACCGAGCCGGGTTTATTTTCAAGTTATCCTTCTCTGTTGCTATCTCTTCCGTTGAACAGGAGGAGGACCACGTGCAGGCGAGACAAGCCGGAGCACAAATATCTTATTCGTGCCCCACCCCTCCCACCCTCCCTCTTCATGGTCTCTCAACATGGTGAGTAGTTAAGGTACGTAGTTACAGTCTCGGTGTAGGTTCATTTTACGGTAAGGAAAAGGGAAACACATTGCGTCAGCAAATGTAATTGAACGAGCGAGCAAAGCGAACGAAGCTCTCCGTTTCAGCTTGGGCCAAAAATCTTTCGTAGCCCCGGCATCCGTCCGGCTGTTCTCCTCTACAGGTAGCATAATTTCTCATCCGATTCTGGTGAAATTTTGTGAACTGGTTCAAAAATAGGGAGTAATACTGCAATGTTCTGACGCCAGAGTCCAGCACTAGCACAAACCGTAAACCATGAAGGATGAATAGAATGTGTGTATGTGTGTGTGAGTGCACACACATACACACATGAGTGACAAGGATGTATGCATAGACAATACCGCAAGTGGGAGGAGATTCAATGCCTAATTTGCTAGTCACCCCCTACGCAAGAGTTTTGCGTAATATTCCCTATTAGATAGTTTTTAATCTAAATTTTTCAAAAACAATTAATAAATAAACAGACCCGTGAATTATACAGCTCGCAGAACCTCTAGTAAATAAAAGCTTCACGCATCACGAAGTTTTGAAAAATACTGACTTAAATGTTGTCGAGCAATCCCTGTAAAAAGTACGGGAAAACATTTACATTTAAGTAGAACTTAATAAGTATAAGAATTGATTTTCTGTTTCTCTGTTAGTATGATGTTCAAATATAAATAAATATTTCTGCTTAGAAAAAGTAACCACCGTGTCGTCACTTATTTAACTGTTTAAAATTTTACCGATCGGGTTTCAAAGGCATATTCAGAAAATGTTTAGGTACTTTCTTCTCTATGTCGTATATATGTTAGGTACATACCTATTATACGACATAGACTACTACTGCTTTTAGCAGTGGCACCACATTTTCCCTTTTGATAACATGTCCACGTATGACTTACTTTCACGTATCTAGTTCATTGGTAGAAGCCTCAATATTCCTATACTTCTAAACGAGCAATATTTGTATATATATTTGTAATCACGATCTCGAAAACGACTCTAATGATTTTGATGAAACTTGCAATGGGTGTTTAGGGGGTCGAAAAATCGATCTAGCTAGGTTTCATGTCTTGGAAAATTCGTTTTCTTCCTATTTCTCTAGTTTCGCCCAGGCACTTGTATTAAAAAGATAAATTATTCAATTCATAATAATTTTAACCCAGTTCTATTCCGTGCTCTACGTTGTTCGCAGTTGCACAAAAGGCGCGGGGCGGAAGCCACTGCGCTAACTAGAACTACTTTATTAGATATGAAGAACTAGTAGGGCGTCTGCTATGGTAGTGTATTAACACATTCACTGCCAGGATTCACGCTGTAGGCACTTTCCACTACTTACCGGGAAAACCATGGGATAGGCTACGAGCGTACTTAGCGTTCAGCGATTTTTGGCAGTGAATGTGTTAGTAAGTAATTGCTAAGATTATGTCGACTAGACATAATCTTCGAACCCTTTATACTTTGACATGAAATGGTTTTTTTTTCACCGAAAGGAATACCTTTTATTTACCTACCTATATGTAAACTTGCGGTATTAATTCAAGGTTTGTAAACAGTAGTCAAATAATTACAATCTACACTAAATATTAACTCTGTACGATAAGATTAGAACTTAGGGATAGCTGTTTCTCTCTTACTAACAATAACACAACACTATCACTCCTAATCCGACTTGAACACTAACATGCGCCGTTCAGTGCCGCCAAAAAGGCAACAACCCAAAGCATAAAGCCCTTCCACACGAGACGCGACGCAGCGTTAATTGTACCGCGCTGATGCGTCGGCAATGAGCGGCCACAGAGCGTCTTATTAGACACGTAGCGAGGCGTGCCTCCGGTTAACGTCTTCACGTCAAATTGGGATGTACACTTGTGCAGTTATGGGGAATGATAGGTACATGTTAAAGTAGTTAAATATGTGAAGTGAAGACAGATTTGTCAGGAATGTATTTTAATTGTTTTTACTAAACTTTAATAAATTATATCAAATGTAAAAGGACGGCACCAATTCCACTTAATCATTCCCAGATAACAAGATCACGCAGCACTAAGACATCCGCAGGCGTCAGTCACGTTCAAGTTCTGCGGGTGCGGGCAGATGGGAAATCGATGTCATTATGATAGATTATCCGTTAGGGCGACGTGTGCCTCTGATTGGCTTTGTTAGCGCCGTCTTCGGCACCTGAGAGCGTCGTGGCGTTCGACCGACTAATTTGACAGATCGATGTGTCAACGCTGCTTGCGTCGTGTGAGGTGGTCTTAATGATTTGCTTCGGAGGATGCTTGGACTTGAGAACCCTTAGTGTCTGCCTATAGTTAGAATACGTATATTTTGCACAGATATTACCTTGTTTTGTGCTACTCGTACGCATAATAACGGTAATATCGTAACGCTTGATTTCATGCAAATTATGACATACGGAAACGTCAAATTTGTTCCGCATACGAGCGTAGCGTAAGACAGCCGAATTTGGCGCACCCCACTGGTATCACCCTTTATTTTGTTCAAAAGCCTGCGACCTAATGAACGAAGTTCAAGCCTATGTGATGGTGAATATATTATACGCAGTTTTAGGATGGATACAGGATTTAGACGACGCAAAAAATCATTCATTAAAAGGTAATGCGAACATAAAACATTCTTGGATAGAATTAGGCATGCCTATAATTAAAATGCCTTTTTTACTTAGATTTTTTCAATTCGTCTAAATAATTTGCTCGTTTCTATGTAGTAAGGGAACGAAAACATTGAGCAGTAATTAAACGAACAGCCTAAATGCGGTTCATTGCGATAATTAAACTGGACGCACACGGGCTGAAAAGTTAGTTTGTTATTCGCTTAGCCGCGTATTTGCCGAAATGAGTTACGAATACTAATTACACATGACATGGGAAAGAGTGAGGGATGGACGGTTGTTCACCAGCGGTTTTTCAAATTAATGTTTTAATCCATTGTTAGATTATGCCTTAAATAGGGCTTCGTCGAAAATTTCAGTTTTACCATTACTGAAGTTAACACTTCTACTAATTACTGAAATTCACAGCTGAATATTTTGAAGAAAGGTAAGAGTATATTACAGATATAGGAGATTAAATTACGAGTATTGGTATAAGTTCAGTTTCACATAGGTATTAAAAATAATGTTTTATCCGGGTCTAACACGATATTACAATAAAACATTATCTCCACTTATAATAAATCTCTAAATTAAAAAAAGAATCAGCCAGTTTGAAACTAAGCTTTGCGCGGTTCGAATGTTCTCAGCATCCCATGAACGGAAAAATATGACACATTTTATATAGGTACATTATTATTCTAGCTGCAACTTAGGATAGTTTTTATCCGACTGCGACAGTTAATTAATTTTCCGAAATATACGACTTCATTTAATTTTTCATTTATTTTTATTGAAATCAAACGCTGCTCCAACTGTCAGCTATAAGAACCGTCAAATTTTCGTCAAAATGGCGGAATTGCTTTGCCTTTCACTTATTAATAATTTAAATCCCGTCTACGATATACCTTTACGAGACAAATGCTAAAATATAAACCATAAAAAAATATTCGATTCTGATATGAGAACTTATATGCGCAAATGTCGTTTTATGTCGTAATTTCAATAAATGAAATCAACAAATTTGAACAATATAATTAACACGAATTTGTTTTTTTTGAATGACAATGGCACGCGCTCGGCGCATTCAGCCAAAGTACCTGCGGCGCTACCACGAAAACCGATACTAAATGTTCATATATAGTGCGATAGAGATAGAGATACCCGAATATTTTCGAATTCCGAAGTTCGTGGTTATAGCTCAGGAATCGAAAATATGGTAAATAATCATAATGTATTTTCTCGAAAAAGAATTTAAAATAAATATAGTCAAATGGAGAAAAAAACAAAGAAAGAGGTTATATAGGTAATGATTAAGTTATAAGAGTCCAAAGTTTTAAGAGGGGGTATGTTCTGTCCCTTTTCCGCAAAACGCACCTTCATATGAAACGATTGTTTTTTACTATGACGCTCGAGTATATTGACGTCACAGTCCCTCATCGTTTTCTCACTCTAACAAGCGACATTAAAACGGATGTAGCTTCATAATTTTTTGAGATATTTGAATGGGAGTTTCATTATCTTCTATCTATTTATACATAATAAATGCCTATGTCCTGACTGACTTATTCACTCACTCACTCACTCACTCACTCACTCACTCATCAACGCACAGCCGAAACTACTAATCTTAGAGAGTTGATTTTTACACAGTATGTTGCTTTTATAACGTGGGCTAGGGATAAAAAGGGATTTTTGAAAATTCTACCCCTAAGGGGGTAAAATGGGGGTGCAAAGTTTGTATGGGAGAACCTTTTTTTTTTGAGCTATAGACTTAAACTTTGTAGAAAAATTAGTTATTAGAATACAAATGAAACACTTTCAGCGTTTTGGAAAATTCCACCCCTACGGGGGTAAAATAGGGGTGCAAGGTTTGTATGGGGGAAACATTTTTTTTTTAAATAGAGACTTAAAACTTTGTAGAAAGATCAGTCATTAGAATACAAATAAAGAACTTTTAGGGTTTTAGAAAATTCTACCCCTTAAGGGGTAAAATAGAGTGCAAAGTTTGTATGGGAAAAACTACTTTTTTTTAAATAGAGACTTAAAACTTTGTAGAGAAATTATTCATTAGAATACAAATAAAGTACCTAGATTCAGTGTTTTAAAAAAATCTACCCCTAAGGGGGTAAAATAGGGGTGCAAATTTTGTATGGGGGAAACAATATTTTTTTTAAATAGAGACTTAAAACTTTGTAGAAAGATTAGTCATCAGAATACAAATTAAGTACTTTCAGCGTTTTAGAAAATTCTTCCCCTAAAAATAGGGGGCTAAAATAGGGGTGCAAAGTTTGTACGTGGGAAACTATTTTTTTTAGCTAGAGTCCTAAAACTTTGTAGAAAGATTATTTAAATACAAAGAAAGTACTTTCAGCGTTTTGGAAAATTTCACCCCTAAGGGGGTAAAATAGGGTGCAAAGTTTGTATGGGAAAAACATATTTTTTTTTAATAGAGACTTAAAATTTTGACGAAAAATTACTTATTAGAACATGAAAAATACTACATTCGGCGTTTTACAAAAATCATTCCCTAAGGGGGTTAAAAAAGGGGGCAAGGTTTGTATGGGGACCACTTTTTCTGAGCTAGACACTTAAAACTTTGTAGAAAGATTACTTATAAAAATACAAAAAAAAAGACTTTCAGCGTTTTGAAAAAATCTATCCCTAAGGGGGATAAAAAGGGGTGCAAAGTTTTTATCAGGGAAAGTTTATGTTTTTGAGTTAGAGACTTGAAACTTTGTAGAAAGATTACTTATTAAAATACAAAAAAAGAACACAAATCGTTTTAGAAAATTCCACCCCCAATAGGGTTAAAAAGGAGAGCAAGCTTTGCATGGGCAACACTTTTTTTTGAGTTAGACTTAAAACTTTGCTAAAAGATTACTTATTAGAATACTAAAAAAGAACTTTCAGCGTTTTAGAAAACTCCATCCCTAAGGGGATCCTTAAGATCCTTAAGAAGGGTAGCCAGTGTTGTGTGGGAAAAACTTTTTTTTTTACTAGACTTAAAACTATTCAAAATGTTACTTATTAAAATTAATAATAAAGTACTTTCAGAGTTTCAGAAAATTCCACCCCTAAGGGGGTTAAGAAAGCTTTGTATGGGCAACACTTTTTTTGAGCTAGAGACTTAAAAGTTTACGAAAAAAGTTCTTTCAGCGATTAGAAAAATTCAACCTCTAAGGGGGTTTAAAAGGGGGTTCAAATTTTAAATGGCGAGCAATACAATTTTAAAGTGTGAGTAAGAGATTTTTAACTTCGGTCTTATTCTGTACGTTAAAAGACTACAAAACTGATTTCAGAGTTTTTCCAAATTCATCCCCTAAGAGTGTTAAAATTTGTTCAAAGTTTGAGTATTTCAAGGCATTTTTAAAGTATGAGATTTTTAACTTTGGTTTTAGACTGTTTGTTCACAAACTAGAAAATGAACATCAACTTTTTTTTTAATTATCCCCTAAAAGAGGGTTCAAATTTTGTATTGAGAGAAATCATTTTCTAAGACGATAAAAAGTTCTACGCGGACGAAGTCGCGGGCAACAGCTAGTTTTAAATATCTGTACAAAGCGCGAGAGTTTAAAGTGTTATAGTTCAGTTTAATTTTATATATCATAATCATCCTCATCATATCATCCAAAAGACGTCCACTGCTGGACAAAGGCCTCCCCCAAAGAGTATCATTATATACCCACTGATATTAAGTTAAGTTAATGTTGTTGTGTTCGGTGTTTTCAGAATTATTGTTTTATTTTATTCCACGTACTAGATCTGTTGTTTTTTTTTTAATTACTAAACAGGTATGTTTTTCTTTTTAAACTCAAGGACATTTGTTCTGGAAATGATTTTCTATTCTCTAGTCACGTGTTCTCTAGTTACGACAGGTAACGCTAGTCTATGGGTGTAACCGTGTGGGGCGTCCACATAACTCCACGAGTATGCAAATTAAACGTATTTCATCTTGGCATTTTCATGGTAGCTTGTCACTGTCAAGAGCGTGTTTGTTTATTAACTTTTTGCTAATTAGACAGCGACGGGCGTGTCTGCGAGTGTGGCATTTTTAATTATGGCCGATCATCTTGTCTACTGTGCTGTACCAATGCATGACTACGAGTTAGTATGCATTCTTTATTATATTCCGTTTTCGAATAGGTCTTTTAATAACACGCTTATGACTGGATGCAAATATTCTTCTACTGTTTACTCATATGACATTCCATTACAGTCGATATTGTTCAACCTCGAAATTTCGGGGAGTTTGATGAAAATTGGTACGAATGTTCGTTGGAAGCCCTGTTTTCGTCTCCCAAAAGTCCCCGAGTCAGGACCTTGTAGAACGGCCGCTATCTTGGGAAATGTACTCCATTCGTAAGAAATTCAGGTTTTGTTCGAAAACTACGTACTCTATGAAAACGTGGTCTACAGCAACATCTTATCTTATCTTATCTTATCTAGGTGAGGGCCCTTTCGGATGCACTTCGACCCAGTGGGATCTTTTGTGCATTTGCCCTCTCCTTTATACCTGCTCCCAGGCTTGCTCCATCATTTCCACAAAGCGGATGATGCAGTTCGCCGGGAGCACCTCTAATTCCTTTGGTTGCGGGTAACCGTTACCAAAGTAGTTCATTCTTTGTCTGGCAAGGGCATGACATTCACACAATAAGTGTTCCATAGTCTCATCCTCCTCGCCACACATTCTACAGTCTAAACTATCAGATAGTCCCATCTTGGCCAAGAGATCCTTGACCCCGAAGTGACCTGTGAACACCCCAGATATAATTCTGAGTTGCTTCCTACTGGATTTCCAGAGTTTTCTAAACCTATACAGTCGATATTGTTCAACCTCGAAATTTCGGGGAGTTTGATGAAATTTGGTATGAATGTTCGTTGGAAGCCCTGTTTTCGTCTCCCAAAAGTCCCCGGGTCAGGACCTTGTAGAACGGCCGCTATCTTGGGAAATGTATTCCATTCGTAAGAAATTCAGGTTTTGCTCGAAAACTACTTACTCTATGAAAACATGGTCTAAAGAAACATTAAAGCTGAATAAATTCTGCATTAGCCTGTAGTACACAACCTTGACGAAAAAACGTGTCTTCTTGGAGAAAAATGCATCCACATGTGCGATTTTCCCTCAATGTCCTTCCAGGGAAGATTCTACGAATTTGGAGCTCGGGAGAATTTCAAATGCACTTTGATTTACGCAATAGGATATGAACTACATTAATAATAACATTTTACCTGACTACGGCTAAACCCGAATTAATGGTAATGGATTAAATTTCTCGTTAAGTAGTGATTGTTTGCTACCACCTCCAGGTCGAGAAGCTTGATGAATTCCAAAAAATAAGGTGGTGTTAGATTTATCTTAATGCTGACAACGTGTTGGCGAACATCGACTTATAAAAAACAATATGGCGGGCGTGAGTGGAGACCAAATCTAAAATCACAACTTTGCTTCTAGCACTTAATTCATCGAGATTTCAACACTCGTAAACATGACATCAGTAGATGGGTCTGTAACACGCCAGTGCTATACATTTAACATTATTGATGCGGGGCGTATTACTGAAAATAAGGTGATGGTCAAAACACATTTTAGGGCAAAAATGGGGCAAAATGCAACGGACAGTAGTCAAGTTCACTTCACACACTCACCGAAACCTCTGTTTACATGTCTTAAAATTTCAACTTTAGGGATCATATGGGTTAACCGCTATCTTGAAATGTATACTTCATTTTGCATTTTCCTTAAAAATTATTGACTTTATGGGCATGCCATATATGACAAAATAAAACCGTATTTAGTTTTACACAAAAAAGTACAACATCACTTTAAGGAAAACTCCTGTTTATATACTACAGTAGTAGACAATTTATGCACTAACATCTAAGTTCTGAACCAAAATTTCTCAGTGAGTCTTTACTTTATCACCAAAGTGATGTAGTCATTTTTGGCGTAAAATTAAATAAGGTTTCATTAAGGTCAATAATTTTCAAGGAAAATTCAAAGTTTTTTTTAAGGTAGTGGTTAACCCCTATGGTCCCTAAAGCTCATATTTTAAGACATGTAAACAGAGGTTTCAGTGAGTGTGTGTTGTGAACTTGACTACTGTCACTTGCATTTTGCCCAAATTTTGCCCTAAAATATGTTTTGACCATCACATTATGAAGTTTTAGTAATACGCCCCGCATCAATAATGTTACATGTATAGTGTATAGCACTGGCGTGTTACAGACCCATCAACTGATGTCATGTTTATTGAAATCCACCCGATAAATTAAGTGCTAGAAGCAAAGTTGTGATTTTAGAATTGGTCTCCACTCACGCCCGCCATATTGTTTTTTTTTAAACTCGATGTGCGTGACAGAAATGTAAATATAAGCGATTTATAGTAATTATGATATCAACATATTATTTGTAATATTTATTACCACGTGTATGGATTGAGAATAAAAAGCTGAAACATTGTAGTATTTACTTACTTACCCCTTTATTCGTGTACCCTGTACCCGATTTAGACAATTCGTTACTACTATGTTGATTAGGCAAGGGAAATATAAAGTATTTGTTATAATAAAAATCATAGAATTATTGTAACAACTCTTTTATTGGCCAAAATACCAGTAAAAACCTTAAAACCATAAGTATTCATTTATTTATCATTAAATTATCCATAAGTTAATTAATTCACTTAGAACGTGACTGATAATCGAAGCATCAATAATAATTCAAGCATATAATGCAGTTGAAATACACAGCAATATCACAAAGTACATAATTAATACCAAGGGTTACTTAACTGACTGGACTTCCCAGGAGATGTTCACCATGGAACAGCAGTGACAATAATGAATTAGAATCGGCCGGTCGAACCCTTTTATACCTGATTCTAGGTGTTCGACCACGCCACCTCTGTTCGATAAAGGTTTAGTCAGTCATTTCAATCACTTGATCAATAAATTCTTACTAGTATTCATTTAAAATATACACAAACATATTAAAACCATTATAAATAGGCACCATGAAAATTACATACTGATATTAATTTAAATTTTAGCATTGGCAATATTATTAGTAAGTCAACGATTATACACTTACCCGACATATTTTCATTGAAGTGTCAAATCAGTATCCAATAGTCTGGTGACACAGAAAAGTGACAAACTAATCATTAAAGAAGGTTAATTCGCGTCTTAACTTAAATTATTGGTAAGCTTATGTGCTATATTACATAATAATCTAACATGCGCCAACACGCTGTCAGCATTCAGAGAAATCTAACACCACCTCATTTTTTGGAATTAATCAAGCATCTCGACCTGGAGGTGGTAGCAAACAATCACTACTTAACGAGAAATTTAATCCATTACCATTCTTTTGGGTTTAGCCACAGTCGGGTAAAATGTTATTATTAATGTAGTTCATATCCTATTGTGTAAATCAAAGTGCATTTGAAATTCTCCCGAGCTCCAAATTTGGAGAATCTTCCCTGGAAGGACATTGAAGGAAAATCTCACATGTGGATGCATTTTTCTCCACGAAGACACGTTTTCTCGTCAAGGTTGGGTACTACAGGCTCGTGCAGAATTTATTCAGCTTTAATGTTTCTTCAGACCATGTTTTCATAGGACTAATGGAACTCCTCTAAGATGTAAAGTATGTACGTCAAATTTTCTGACATGATTCCGTTCAAGTAACAACTACTGAGTGTTAATTCTGAGATCCTTGAGGAATCGACGGAACTCCTCAAATATTACAGCCCACAGATAGCGACTTGGGTTTTTTCTGTAATAATCGATGCATTTGCTCTCGGAGAGCAGTTCACGTGGTAATGTGGCTTGGCGAAGTACTGAATTGAAGTCCGTTTAAACTTTGTTTTTAAAGTAATTATATTGTATTGAATCATTAATCTGTTCCCAGGACGGGTATCACAAGACGGCCTTTCTAAGTGGTCTAATAAGAGAGAGACGGATAGTGCGAGAGAGCTCGAGAGTATGTCGCGGCCGTCTTGTGATAGCTGTGCAGAATATCATTCAAAACCGTTCCGTCCGTTAAATATATTGAACGTTCATAATGTACATACAAAAGTAAACGCAACATTAATTTGAAATAAAGCAATTTAAAATGAACAGCAAATGCATGTGAGCCATGAGAAATGTCACAAATCAAATTAAGCTAAATCAAAACAAACAAAAGGAAGGGTATGCAATGTAATCACTTCGGACTGTCAAACACACTCCAGGTACCTTACGGGAGCATTTAAGTTAAAATTTTCACTCCCCGGTAGCTTTTTACTAATTCGCCAAGTGAAAAGGGTTCGCCGAAGTAATACAGTTTACTGCTTATTCAGTATTTATACGCTTAGGGGGCTGCCAGTCTCTAGATGTCGGCCGATGTAAGGAAATTTGTAAAATTTGCTCTAATTAGTACAAATAGCGATGTTAGAAATACGAAGCCAAATACGTAAGTTGAAAGGCATGCTTCTTAATGAGTAGGGTAAGAAGCTGCGCTTGCTAAGCCCAGTTCATTCGACATTTGAATATTTTTGTTTAGTTATACCCACTGTGATTTAAGTATTTCGCAGAATAAATAAGTTATAGTATAATAAATATAAGTAAAATAATTGGTACCAAAAACTTCTGTATCCATAATACATGTACAAAATCAACAGGTAGGTAGGTACGAGTATGTACAATTTACACTGCTAGACGATATTGTGTTTAGTCAAATACAAATGGAAAAACATACCACGTTTGTCCTAAAGCACAAACGAACATTGTGTTACATTTTCCAGTTTTTTTTTCGGCAGCGAATATCACAATGAGAAAGTTGATCTTTATTAATTTTATTGAAGATAGGCTATCGGTTTACCGCCATCTCGCCTGATGGCAAACAACGATGTAAAGTGTAAGAGCTCGGCCACATGTCCACGGCACGAAAATCAAGTTGCGGCGCCGCAGATATCCACGGCGCGGCGTCGTGTAATTTTCCGGCGCGGTGGCGTAGAAATTCAGTCCATGGCGTCGTGTAAAGTCGCAAGTCGCAATGCAAAGCGGCGCCGTTGAAGAAACTCACTGCGTGGCGTCGTGAGATCGCCGTGCATTTCTGCGGCGTCGCGTCGTGGATTTCTACGCCCTACACGCACGCCAAGACGATACCTATTCAAAGGCTACTTGAAGACCCTTATCCTACTCTACTCTACAGTGATATCGAATTCACTTATACTAATTTTGAGCAGCGAAAATATGTTTATCCCCGTAAGTCTCCATATTATTGAAGCAGTGAAAGTTAGATAGGCAATAAAGAGTTGGCGCACGTTGTTTACGAACGGGATCACTTCTCCAATCGCGCGTAATGTATTTATGATTATTGGCAACAACGGGCCGCGGGTGCGCGACTAACATGGCGGTAGTTTGTTGTCGATGCTAATTGAATTTCAGGTAAGTTACCATGTTATTAAAAACATATATACATATAACATTTGAAAGCATCTGTTAAAGGTAGGTATAGGGTAAAGATGTTTCGGGTCGAATCATCGTTTATCCCCTAAATTACGCTCCCAATATGAACACCTCGGTAGGGTCCGTCTCGTACCTACATGAGGGATACTCCCGCCGAATCCTTAGCATTACCGGGCTAAGTCTATCGGCAGGCAAACATTGTATATTAGCCGGCAATGCCCTAAATATCGAAGCCTTCTTAATCCGGCCGCAGCGAAACCCGCTTCTTAATCCATCACGTAACTGGGAGCCGTCGTGAAATCGTGTTACATCAACGAAAAATGTATTAGAGGGGGGCTACCCGACTACCCCCTATATCGGACAAACTTTGCTAATACCACCCTCTAACATAATCGCGGAGCCTTTTACGAGAGGAATTTATGGGGATGGTCCCGATTTCTTGCTGTATTTATGGTGAATGCGGCAGTTACGTGACGGCGTGGCTCGCCAGTTAATTAGGCGGAGTAAAAACTGGAGTTCTCTGCCACCGAAAGGTTAAGCGCTGGGAAAGTTGCGGCCGTACATATCAGCAGTTCCGCTAGTTCTGTACTTTAAGAGGTCACTTGCACAGATCCTAAAACCGTTTCGGGTGGCAATTTGCATTTCACACCGCCGCACACTAAGCTTTTATGGTCAAAGAATAAAAATATTTCGAACTAGACTAACAAATCAATATCATATACCTACACACTATAGTATTCAATCTGGTATATTTTGACAGAAGGGGACATGTCCCCACTTTCGTGTCTCTTTCTCTCAAAAGCATAATAAAAGTCTTTGTGTCAAATGTCGCGGATGGAAAACCAGCCTAGGAGTAGTTCAAATCCAGACCGTTTATAAAGCACACCAAGTTCACTTCAACTAAGTTTATTGACATCGCTATCACGGCTATTCAAGTGCTATCGATTGTGGAGTCTCAGTAATTCAGCCGCAGCGAGCCCCGCCAAAGTTGCGAAATCTTACCAAGTCCGGGCCTCAGGTGAGAATGTGCTAGACGCCGACTGGCTAGACTGCCCGCGAGCCAATAATGTTGCATGTTAGCTCGCAACCCATTGATGGGAAGGTTGACAAGCAAATTAGAACGCTTCAAAGCGATTTTGCTCAGCGGTTTACGTGTATTTTGTGCAGTTATATTGCCTGTAAAGCGATTATTTTAAAAGCTACTATTACTTATTTCAGAAAGGAAGGCAAGAAGTGGTATGATATAGGAATCAGTAACTGAATTTATTCCATGATTATAATCCTGGCGTCACCAAAAAGCAGGTACCAAGTTAACTGCCTCAAAGCTAACCGGAGATCTTAAACTAACTTTCAAGGTGAGAATAAACTATTTCGCCGTGTGTCTCTATCATAAGTGAATTCGACAATGCAGGAATAGGTGTAGGTACTAGTATATTATAAGTGGAGGATGCGAGCTGCGGCTTTGTTCTCGAAACTTCGCCGGGTATTGTTATGTATCTTATTGCATATGCGGCATGCAGGTATAGAATGGCTTTGTAATACGTCACGACGTGCTCCGCCAATTTCGACTCGATTGCCTGTTTCCTGTTTGTATTAAGGGCGAATATTGTTCGACTTGGCTAGGGCTACAAAGTTATTACTTCGGCCAGGTGTAAATTAGGTATCCAGCACTGGTAAAGCAAATTACATAAAATATTTAGATCAATTGGTTCAAACCTCGGGAAACCTGAAACACAACTCCTATGAACTTATGGATATTGACTGATCAAATAGGACATCAATTGCGAGAGTATTTCACAGTGCTATATTTTCTAAGTTTAGTAAAACACCTTGAAATAACAAAAGTTGAAATTATTATGAATTAATAATCATTTGCAGAAAATTCGGAGGGACGAGTCAGCCTACACGAAATCTTCACGCTTCAATTGAGCCAGTTTATGGCAAAATTAATTACTGGCTAGAGAGGATCGACTATAATAGTTTCGCTGCGAAATTATTATTGTGAGGGGTCCACGGCTGCCGAAATTGTGTTCGGACAAGAAAATTACTGGGCGTAAAACGGGGTGTGAATTTGGAAATCAAAGAGCTCGCCCAAACTTGTTCGAACACTATTGTGATGGTCCATCATTTACATGGGACGGTGCCTATACACAATTTGCACAAATTGTACAATGGCGTGAGTCTTGGCTTGTGATGAATGCGAGGATTCGTAGAATGGAGCAATTTTGAGTAATTAACATGTCCACGTATTGAGTTGAGTAATGAACTAATGTGTGAGGGTTTTCGCCGACGACATACTTACGAAATCCTAATTGCTTTTGTTAAATGAACTAAATTAAACCCTGTGCTCAAATTTAAATATGAGTGTTTAATAGAGTTAAATTATCTCAGTTATAAAATCCTCTTTCGCTGCGTTAGCTACAATTCAACCATGAGGGATTATATGTCTTCAAAATCTTATCTTTAACTTCGGACGTATGAAACTAAAACGTCTTAAAATATCTTGGAACGCAAGTAAAGTATTAAGGAATCCGAATAACACATCTCAGTCGGACGATATGGCGATGTATGGGTGCCCAGGGAGCGTACAACTGAGATTTGCGCAAACATTAGATTTATGGCCACCTTGTTGGAATAATAATCAATTTTCAGATGTTACGTTAAAGGCAGGTCGACGAAAATAGAAAAATGGGTGGCCCAGATTTTGTATACCTATATTACCTACTTACAGTGTGCAAGTAAAAGAGTAACAGAAACTCAATCTATGTTTTTACATCATTATCGTGTATCGAACCCATACGTTTCGAAAACAAAGGACAGAGAGACGGATAACGAAGCAATTCTATTAGGGTTATTTTTAGGGTTCCGTAGTCAACAAGAAACCCGTATAGTTTCGCCATGTCCGTCTGTCCGTCCGTCCGTCTGCGGCATAGCTCAGATACCCTTACCAGAAAGCTGTAATTTGGCATGGGTATAAATCAATAACGCCAACAAAATGGTACAATACAATTTAACACATAAAGTAAGGATGTAATTTTTTTTTCTCGGTGTGGGTATGTCGGTGGATAGCTTGTTCAAAAATAAGACCGGTCTTTTAAAAAAGCATTTTTAAATTCAGGGATGCGTTTGAGTGATATTCGGCTTTAAAGCCCCAATTGTTATTAGATTCATGTGTCCGGCCCTCTGCCGGCTAAATGGTTACTACTGGGTATATAAAAAAAAACATGGCAGTTAGTACATGCGTACAGCGCGTGTCGATGTAACAAAAACAGACAGTCAACTACGGAACCCTACACTGTGCGTGGAACGACACGCATTTGGCCGGTTTTTTTGCTTCTGAGGTAGGCACAGAACCCTTAAATGCCAAACTTCAGAGTTTCGTATATATTTAAATGTTTTTATACAATTATTTCTTAATTTCAGTTTGAAAATCAATTACACATTTCTCTGAATATTTCAGAACGTATACATACTCGTACATACGAATCCGGATTGAAGAAAAAAAATTAAAATGCTTTTCGTGTAATTATATAACGATCACCGATACAGGTGCATGCAACGGCCTAACCGCGGAACTGACGGCTCATAAACTAGGCGAGCCTGAACACGAAAGAATTAAGTATGAAATATGCGCTCAGGCGCACACTGATTTATGGCTCGGCGATCTGCTTTAAATATTGTTTCGCGGATCTTAGGTGTGAGGGGCGTACTGCATTAAGCTGTAGGTGTCCTTATTGCACTGATTTATGACATGACGTAATCTTTTATTTAGAATCCTTATACCCAATCGTGAAAAGTTTTGACTAATGTCAGTTCATTTTGTTTGATATAAATAGGTACGCCAAATGCGAAGTATTCTCACCAACGTCAGAGTATTTTGTAACCTCCGACGCAAACGAGAGGTACTTCAAGTTAAACATGGGAATATGTGTATGCTTGTGTCTGCCGATGCTTATTAAACATGGGAATATGTGTATGCTTGTGTCTGCCGATGCTTGTTAAACATGGGAATATGTGTATGCTTGTGTCTGCCGATGCTTGTTAAACATGGGAATATGTGTATGCTTGTGTCTGCCGATGCTTGTTAAACATGGGAATATGTGTATGCTTGTGTCTGCAGATGCTTGTTAAACATGGGAATATGTGTATGCTTGTGTCTGCCGATGCTTGTTAAACATGGGAATATGTGTATGCTTGTGTCTGCCGATGCTTGTTAAATATGGGAATATGTGTATGCTTGTGTCTGCCGATGCTTGTTAAACATGGGAATATGTGTATGCTTGTGTCTGCCGATGCTTGTTAAACATGGGAATATGTGTATGCTTGTGTCTGCCGATGCTTGTTAAACATGGGAATATGTGTATGCTTGTGTCTGCCGATGCTTGTTAAACATGGGAATATGTGTATGCTTGTGTCTGCCGATGCTTGTTAAATATGGGAATATGTGTATGCTTGTGTCTGCCGATGCTTGTTAAACATGGGAATATGTGTATGCTTGTGTCTGCCGATGCTTGTTAAACATGGGAATATGTGTATGCTTGTGTCTACCGATGCTTGTTAAACATGGGAATATGTGTATGCTTGTGTCTGCCGATGCTTGTTAAACATGGGAATATGTGTATGCTTGTGTCTGCCGATGCTTGTTAAACATGGAAATATGTGTATGCTTGTGTCTGCCGATGCTTGTTAAACATGGGAATATGTGTATGCTTGTGTCTGCCGATGCTTGTTAAACATGGGAATATGTGTATGCTTGTGTCTGCCGATGCTAGTTAAACATGTGAATATGTGTATGCTTGTGTCTGCCGATGCTTCTTAAACATGGGAATATGTGTATGCTTGTGTCTGCCGATGCTTGTTAAATATGTAAATATGTGTATGCTTGTGTCTGCCGATGCTTGTTAAATATGTGAATATGTGTATGCTTGTGTCTGCCGATGCTTGTTAAACATGGGAATATGTGTATGCTTGTGTCTGCCGATGCTTGTTAAACATGGGAATATGTGAATGCTTGTGTCTGCCGATGCTTGTTAAATATGTGAATATGTGTATGCTTGTGTCTGCCGATGCTTGTTAAACATGGGAATATGTGTATGCTTGTGTCTGCCGATGCTAGTTAAATATGGGAATATGTGTATGCTTGTGTCTGCCGATGCTAGTTAAACATGGGAATATGTGTATGCTTGTGTCTGCCGATGCTAGTTAAACATGGGAATATGTGTAGGTATGCTTGTGTCTGCCGATGCTTGTTAAATATGGGAATATGTGTATGCTTGTGTCTGCCGATGCTTGTTAAACATGGGAATATGTGTATGCTTGTGTCTGCCGATGCTAGTTAAACATGGGAATATGTGTATGCTTGTGTCTGCCGATGCTTGTTAAACATGGGAATATGTGTATGCATCTGTCTACCGATGCTTGTTAAATATGTGAATATGTGTATGCTTGTGTCTGCCGATGCTTGTTAAACATGGGAATATGTGTATGCTTGTGTCTGCCGATGCTAGTTAAATATGGGAATATGTGTATGCTTGTGTCTACCGATGCTAGTTAAACATGGGAATATGTGTATGCTTGTGTCTGCCGATGCTAGTTAAACATGGGAATATGTGTAGGTATGCTTGTGTCTGCCGATGCTTGTTAAATATGGGAATATGTGTATGCTTGTGTCTGCCGATGCTTGTTAAACATGAGAATATGTGTATGCTTGTGTCTGCCGATGCTAGTTAAACATGGGAATATGTGTATGCTTGTGTCTGCCGATGCTAGTTAAACATGGGAATATGTGTAGGTATGCTTGTGTCTGCCGATGCTTGTTAAACATGGGAATTTGTGTATGCTTGTGTCTGCCGATGCTAGTTAAACATGGGAATATGTGTAGGTATGCTTGTGTCTGCCGATGCTTGTTAAACATGGGAATATGTGTATGCTTGTGTCTGCCGATGCTTGTTAAAAACAATAAAAAACAGAAGAGTTAAAATGATCCGACACCTAAGACGGGACGACGGCTTCTTTCTAAATATCTTGGAGGGCAAGATCGAAGGAAAGAGAAGCAGAGGAAGTCCCAGACATACTTACACGAGCCAAATAAAAGAGAAAGTTGCTGTCAAGTCGTACAAAGACGTCAAGAGGCACAGCAGAGGACAAAAATCTGTGGCGGTTACTCCACCGACAAGAGCCTAGCTCTTAAATTAGTGAATATGATGATGTGTCTGTCTGTGTAATCGTAGCTCCCAAACACAATATGAACCGATTCGAGTGCTTTTTTTCTAATTGAAAGAAATGTCAATCAAGATGGTTGTTAGCTGTGTTTGTTGTATTGGGGGTGTTTGAAATGTTTAATATAAGTAGGTCTAGAGTTATCGTTTGATATGCATATCAATAAAATTAATTGGTTGCATGTGCTGGTGCATGCTAGTGCATCACCGTTAGTTGACGTTATATTGGCGACGTCATGATGGCGTGAGAGCCTAACGCCTTGATCTGATCATCATCATCATCATATCAGCCGAAAGACGTTCACTGCTGGACATAGGCCTCCCCCAAGAAGTGCCAAAGTGACCGGTCCTGCGCCACCCGCATCCAGCGGGCTCCCGCGACCTTTACCGATATAGCCCTCCGAATCGCTAAACTTAAGTGGCAGTGGGCGAGGCACATTTCACGTAGAACCGATGGCCGTTGGGGCGGAAAGGTTCTCGAGCGGCGACCACGTACCGGAAGGCGCAGCGTGGGTAGGGGGCGGGGGCGTGACAAGGTGGACTGATGACCTTGATACGAATAAATGATGAATAAATACCTAAATATTAGGGAACAATCATACACATATCGAACTAGCCCCATAGTATGCTCAATAAAGCTTGTGTTATGGGTACTAGACGACGACATATTTAATAGACACAAATACTTAAATACATAGACAACATCCAAGACTCAGAAACAAATATTCATGCTCATTAAACAAATATTTGCCCTTACCGGGATTGAAACCTATGACCTCCAGCTTCGTAGGCAGCGTCACTAGTCACTACCCACTAGGTCGTCAAAATCGTTGAATGGTTTTAATGGGGAATGGATGAAAATTTTAGAAATGCCTGATTATTTTTTTGGTAATAGGAATAACTTTCCTTAGCACCAGAAAAAAGTTGCAGACTTGTCAGCTGCGTCAATTATTTTTGAAAAATATAAACAGTTTCCTCACTTACGTTTTGTGGTTAGGACGGCGAATGAGACACTTTCCTTGATTTGTCTCATATTACAAATCCAAATATGTATTTATAGGAACAAAATAACATTATGAACAAGTATTAAACTCTATGTCTTTGCTTTATACCTATAACAATTGCTGTTATTTAAAAATGTGAGATCTTAAAGTAGGTTAGATTTGACTTGGCCAGTTTTCATTACATCAGTCATTTTATAAAGTTATTCAACATATATATTTTTTTAATTCTGATAAAAACTGGCCAAGTCACTACTTAGATACGTTTCACTGAATTAAAAGCCTGAGGCTCTAGTATAAGTATTATCCATGCAATACGTTTTCGAACGCGTTTGCGTTTAGTCTCAATTTATATGGCAACGCGAACAGCGCCTCTGGTGGTAAATATTAGGAACTACGCGTTGCCATACAAATTGAAACTAAACGCAAACGCGTTCGAAAACGTATATGTATCGATAAAACTTATACTAGGACTACTGTACAAATAACAAAAGCCTACATTTTATTTACTCGCATGCACAATATTACGTAGGTGTTATCTGGGCAGGCAGCTGACGCGGCGTGACGAAGGTTCGCCGCAGAACGCAGTCTCACCGCAGCTGGGACTCTGTCGCACTCAACATTTCATTTTAATTGCATTACACTTTTGGGTTGACGCTGGAAATTTTGTATCGTAATCCTTGTCACATTAAATATGAAAAAGACATGGTGAATTAGAAGTAATTCGTTTACGAAGAATTATCAGCCGATGTTTTAAAAGTAGGTGTATAATTTTATATTAAACTGATCCTGTTTCAAGATTTTCCAAGATTTAAATGCACTATTTAAGTTTATACATTATGTCGCCTACGTACAGTTAATTTTGTAAATTAATAGGCGTATAATTATTCTCTGAATCTACTATGTTGGTATAAATAGAGTTTGTTGAAAACAATGTCAATAACATTCTGTCAAAAATGTCATTCTTGGTACAAGCTTTTATTGCCCACTGTACTTTTCTGTATACCGTCAACTACTAACTAAGACGTTTCTAATGAGGCCAAACTCAACGGGGTTACGTCGGTTAAGTACTGAATTCCCACGGCCACCTTCTGTATCCATCATCAGATCAGCTCGATGGTACCATACTAAAATTGAATTGTCATCCAAAATATATAATTTTATACCTACCTAAAATTTCAGCTTAATCAGTTGAATATATCAGCTTCAAAATTGAGTTGCAAGTTCGTTGCAAGATTCCACCCGAACAAACATAGTTACAAACCACATACGTTACATAGTTAGGTAGATACATAGCAAGTTATGTAAAAATGAGATAAAGGCAAACAAAAAATAACTACATCGAACCTGATTAATTTTTATTTTATTTACGTCGCCCTGTCACACATTTGAAAAAGCGCTAGCGCGAACAGGCGCCTAAAAGCAATTCATTTAATCTGATTCAGTCAGTGTTCGCAAATATGTAGACTTCCTGAATGAGATATTTGATTTACAGAATGTTCGTTTATCTTCCGCAAATCCATCGCCACATCACCATAACAGTCCCGCGAAACTAAAGACTGCAGTTGACTTTAAACAGCCAGTAACTAATTTAGCTCGGCATAAGCTAATTTGGACGCGCTGTCTTCCCAGCTAACAATGGCCGCCGTAAATCCCAGCAGACGAAACTGCCTCACCTGCACTCATTATATTTACGCCGCAATAATAAAACTTTCCGACTCGCTGTGAATATTGGATTCGTAGCGGCGAGAGCGGTCGCGTTACTTATAGCTGCCAGTTATGCAATATGCTCTGTAGGTTTTAATAAAGGCGGCCATTCGAAAAGTTTTCGTTCGCGAAGGATGTCGACAATGAGACCCACTAAGCCCCGGCGAGTGGAGCCTTGCCGAATAACGAATGGCCGGCCATACTAAAGATCAGATGCTGTAAATAAGGTGTTTCTGCCCGGCATAGGGCCAATTTTGTGAAATCTCTATGACATCACAATAATATTATTGACTTATTCAACAAACCGTACTTACCAGTAGCATGCATGCAGTTGCCGAACATCACTGCGATAATACAAGTATATCATAATATGGGTCAGTTGGCTGTTATGCTCCCGGATTGACATTAACACTTTCGGTGCCAGAAACACGCTAGGTATAGGCTAAAATAAATGGATGGGTTAAAAGTGTTAAAACATCATGAACACATCGTACCTAGTCTATTTCACATAACATTACTAAAAACAAAAGCCAAATATAATGTCAATTTTGTATTTTAATGAGTTCATTCAGTCTTTCTCAAGACGATGGCCGAAGTATGCAGAAATATCAATTCAAGGCAATCAAATGTTTATTTCGTTGCAGTGTTAACTAGCAGATTATTAATTATCTAAATACCCTCCAAACTATTTCGACTACTTACTAGTCAGCAGCTAGACTGGTAACAAAACACCAGTCTTACATAACAAGCCTTCAGAGTATTGATTAAACATAACAATATTAGCACGCTGAGTGAAAAGTTACTCCGATCCTTTAAAACACGGTAACTCAGGTCCCGCGAGCTCGTCAGACAAATGGGATATCAAGCGATGCGTCCGTGCACCCAGGTAAATGTTGTACGTGTAACGTTGCCATATACGTGCATGTTGGCGTGTTGGGAAATGAACTTGTATGTGTGGTGTTGGATATGCAAGTAACACGAACCTTTAGCGTCTTGCCGTTTTAAAGCTAGTCAGGTAGAATTAACTGAAGCCGAAATATAGCCGCGCTGCACGGTGGCTTCTTGAAATATTCATTATTCGTAGTATATTACGATGAGCGGCTTCGGTTTTGACGCGCCTGAGCATTATAAGCTTTTCTGCTCTTTGGCACAATTAATGTTCAATAATAAATTTGAAGCAATATTTTAAACGTATCCTTTTTGTAGACTTGAGGGGTGTTTGCGTAATTTTTCCAACAAGCGTTAGGACAAATTAATTGTAATTTTCCCGTAAAAAAATGACATTTAGATTTACCTCACGTACAAGTACCTACAAACGAAACGTTACAATCGACCAATTGAACAAACACGCAGTGTATAAGTGTTGTATGTTTGTGGACATGATGTAGTCATGAATTGGAATGAGAATTAATTGTTTATTATGATCGTTCATTTAATCAAGTAATATTATAAAATAAATACTTTAGACGTACTACGTTACTAAACGAATTAAGTTTCTTGCTAAAATAGATATGTGATTGTAACGATTAGATATTTAAAACAATCTCACAATTGAATATAATAATAAACCCTCATTACGACAGAATTATCTCATGACGGCGTATTATCAGGCTCACCTGCGGCGGAAATTGCATTAGATGCAGCCAGCGCTGCACTCAAAGCGTCTATTTATTCACACAACGTTTAGGGAGCGCATACGGGCGGTAATCAAACGCGGCGGTCGAAACGTTGATTTGAAAAGTAAGTAGTGTATAAAACATATCACCTGAAATGCTGATCGCTAAAGAGAAAGATGGATACTGACACTGAAGTTTGAAGCTGTATGTCGTTCAAAAAAAATAGGTTAACAATCAATAACATTTTCAGCATGCTAGTAGCTTGAAACATAGTAAACATAAAATTATATTTTAACTCTTCTACGAGTAACATAAAAAAAAACAATCTTAGCTAAAAAAAAAGTGCATGGGTGAATCTACGGCGGTTTGAAACAGCCGTTTCTATAATCATTATCCTCTCATAATTACATTCCCAAAATTAGGACAACCTGCGATAACTTTGATGAGATAAAACCCAGTACCGGTATTATTATACTTTTAAGACAAATATTGACTCTGATCATCATTCCTTTCACAATAAATTTCGAGATTACGCAAGAAAACACCGCAAAAATGCTGCATTGTCAATCAAACAAAAAATTACGAAGATATAGCCCGTTAAAGATCCGTGTGACGTCACATTATGCTAAAAAGTGTAGGTACAGTCACCGGCATAAATATATGATGGAACAAAGGCCGCAAAACTATCTGATGACAACTCTATTCCTAGAGCCGTAAGAGCGTGTCAGATATTTTTGCGGCCTTTGCCAGTGACTGTACCATAATCTGACGTCATGCGGAACTTTAACGGACTATCTACATATTTTTTTGTTTGATTGACATAATAAAAATACGTGTCTAATATTTTTAGATAATCAAACTGACGGACTAGGGAAATTTTTTTTTCACCAATTCTGTCACGCACATGCCATGCCATGCATATTATTAAAAATGTTTTCGGACAGCATTAATAATAATTTATTGATAATAGTTATTTGTGCAGCAAGAAAGCAAAGTATTATTTTGATGCGAGTGCTGGTTTTGGACTCAAAAGCACACATAAGTACAACTTTTCACCTCAGCAGTGAGAATTTTTTTTTTAAATATATTGATAAGCTTTTAAGTACCTATTTTTTTGGAAAAATTCAGGAAAAAAATGTTTCGGCGTTCGTTACTGCTTGTTTTAACTCCCCAGCGCGGCTAAAAGGTACTAGAAGTACTCGAGAGCTCATGGCGAGACAAGGCGCAACAAACCAATGCACATTTTAGTAATCTACACGAGTCTCGTGACTGTCGTGCGACACTAACAGAACACTAAAAACTAACCGTATTATAATAATATAAATACTGTCACTCATATTTTCGAGCTATTTTTGAAATATTCAACACTAATGTCTGTTTCGCTTACGCGAGTCTCGCGTGCACTATATTTCCTAATAGGATAGATAATTAATTTATCCTAGTCGTTTTTATATTTAAAACTTAATATCAATCGCGCAAGAATGAAGATTATGACAGCGCGCATTTTTTTTAAAGTGGCCCAGGCACCGGGCGTGCTTCCGGAAACGGTATCTTTGGTATACGTTCTTAAAAATGAAGATTGTTAAAACTAGAATCATTAATTTGTCAGCGTATGAAAATTGATGTTTACCTATTTAGGCAAAACGGACTTTATTCTGAGATGTTTCATGTTTATCTTCTTCCATTTATAATATTCCTTTGTATCCATTTTTTGGTAGTTTAAACTTATTTAAATATGTTAAGTCTGTTTTCGAACGTGTTACTTGCTTCGCGCTGTTTTGGGGTTCTACTTCGAAATTCGAATGTCAAACTATGTATCGACCTATTCCTGTCGTATTCTTTTTTCGTACCTAATGAAATAAAAGAGACAGAGCTCATAAAATTCAAGAATTCTGAATTTGTAATAGACCCCACACTATGAAATGTCAGTACTCGACATCAAAATCAAGAAGCCACTTTGACTCACGGAGTGAGCGAAATCGCATTTCGCTCACTGTTTTCACGCAGCAAAATAGGCTTGTTCGAGCTATATGTTGTACACCGGTAATAATTATAGCCTAAAAGCTAAAAATTAGAGGAACTTTTAAACTTTCTTTCTTATAACACAACTTCTGTATTGTTGTAACGATTCAACCTCTTAAATGGCTTGCTTTTTATGTTTTCCTATTCTGAACTTAAATTAACCCCTATCTGAAAGCTGAAGCTCCTGAGAAGCTTCTAGTCGTCTGAAAATGGAATCCTACCTGAAGGAAAAGTTATTGAATAAAATTAAACAGATAGTAAGCGAGAAAATAAATCATTTATTTACCATAGAAATATCAAATTAATTTTGTTTGTTTTGAAGCTAAAGAACCTTTGACTAATTAATCCAGTAAAATCAAGACTCGATTGTACTAGATATCCACTTTGTTCCTATAAATACTAACTCGTACCAAAGCGAATAGAAAAACCGAGTTAGTTCCGGCCGATCCTACTAGAAAGGTTGGGTTTTATTCTAGTCTAGGTAAATCTATCCTACAGCTACAGAATCTCTCGTTATTTATGTTAAAGTAATCGAGCTTGAGTACTTTAACAGACCAAATCATCTCCTAAGATATTGCCGGACGGAAAGAGATTCGGTCAAATAAAAAACCGTCCGACTCCAGGCCTACAATGCCGTAATCTAACCTAGAATTTATTATCTCTGGAACCTAACCTCGAAGGCCTATTTAGACCTAAGCTATACGTGATTCGCGCTGGTGAAGTGGCTTGGCGTGTGATTTCGTCTAGTGGTTAGGCCCCGCGTTGTGCGAGTAGACCCAGCCCTTTTCGAGAAGTATGAAGTTTGTATTTCTATAAAGAGAAAAAGTTACACGTTAATTTGAAGTTGTACAATAACCCCATTTTAGTAGAACCTATAACTTAAGTAAGACAATTATACCAGTTCCTTAGAATTAATTTACAATTCAGTAGTCTCATTGAGTGATGCACAATTATGGAGGCTAAAGTGGGCATAAATTCCTTGTTATACTAAGTTGTGGGAAGTGATAAATTACGCTCTGTGGTAGGTGACGCCCTTTAAACAGACTCGCAATACAATAGTGGTCAACTTGTGTTGGCCATGATGGGATCTCTATTGATGATGATGCGATGATATAATAATGAAAATAATCATGAAGAAGTCAAGATATTGATGATGATGCGATGATATAATAACGAAAATAATCGTAAGTCAAGATATTGATGATGATGCGATGATATAATAACGAAAATAATCGTAAGTCAAGATATTGATGATGATGCGATGATATAATAACGAAAATAATCGTAAGTCAAGATATTGATGATGATGCGATGATATAATAACGAAAATAATCGTAAGTCAAGATATTGATGATGATGCGATGATAGTCTATTGAAATAGAATATTAGTACATGTTTTACTTCCAGGTACATGAATGACGCAATGTCTAGTATAATATCGATTCTCCCTAACGATGAATCTTAGAGTTGTTAGTGAACTGTAGCGCTCGCCTCTCGCTCGCTCGCGGCTGCTCGTACTCGCTAGTAATCCCACCTCACCTGTTGATTCCGCCTACCCTATCGTTATTTCTATCAAATCTAATACCAATTAGTACTGACTTTTCCTAAGCTATTTATAATACAATTCACCCCCAAAATATCTCAATGGATGTAACACAATGTCTTAGCAACCAATCTCACCCAATCAACTCAAAGGCACTTTATAGTCGGAACAATGTTAAATATACGACAATGCACAGTTGAACTGACGAATGATAATTAATTACCAACCCACTGCGATACTTTTGTTGAGATCCCGATAATAACGACCCCACCTAAGAAGATACCTACTTAATTATTGACGTTACTAAAGCGAAAGTGTTGGATTCCCTTGTAAAATCAACATAGCTAGCTTCACGGTAAGAAGCTTCGGTTAAAGCAAAACGACGGCTTGGCCAGCGAAACTCTTCAGTTTGCAAGACTGAAAGGTCTCACCAACCTTACCTTCGTTGACACATCCGTGACGGAGGCCTAAGCGCGATCATCATCTCTACTGACTAAGAAACCCCTTAACGGGCGAATTCTCGTATTGGTCAGGGTCGTCAATGTGCTCTTTGGATATGGTTGTCCACAACGCTAAGCTCTCGGCCACAGGTGTACATAACTAATTTACTACGCTAGATTCATTCATTCAAGGAATTCCACACAATATATCTATAAGTACATTTGATTACTTCATAAACCAACACAACCGTAACCCTTGTTAAGAGGGTTGTTAGAACTAAGACAGCAGCTCGACCAGTGAGGTCCCTCAATTTGCAAGATTGAAGACTCTCAGCCACTCACTCTGTCTACACATCTATGACTGGCGCTCTAGTGCGGGCACATCTCTGCTGACTAAGAAGCCCCTTTCGGGAGAATTCTCGTGTGGCCAGGGTCCTCAATGTGCCCTGTGGATATGGTTGTCTCGACACCGAGCACACAGCCACGAGTGTATATAACTACTTTATTCAGTTGCGTTAATCTAGTAAAGTAACCACCCATCAGCACCTATACTAACCACCGGATATTAATATGAACTTGTGGTAATATTTGTCGCTTATCCGCATCTTAACAATCTATCCTCATAGTGTAACGCGTACCACGGACCGAGTCAATTGCTATAGCTAGGTTGTCGTATAATAATTGATCACTTTATCTCGTGGGGGCGCACGGAACCCAATCATATCGCAGTGACAAATCAACTAGTAATATATATGTAGAACAAAACAACATTCCTGTAATATCGTCAGTTATTTAATCAATGACCTAGATCCGTTCATAACCTATACATAAACCGCTCGTACTTTATCTAGCATATTCCCCAAACTATATACAGTAGAACTAGATTTCGATACACAAATACAAGTATGATAACGTTGAAATGGTTAGATAATAGCCCAAAAACAAATTAATAAGTTTCAGAATCATTCAATACAGTGATTATAAAGGTCACTCACCAGATTTTAATTTCTTAATAGTGGGACACGTACCCAACGCCTCTCTGGTTCCCAGGGCTCCCGCCACTTCTGATCTCCCTCGACGCTCGTAACAAGCCAGCTCCTCCGCCATAAATAAATTACAATATAATATTAACACATATTTTAATAAAGATTTCCCTCATTTGTACCTACAACTAACCACTAGATACTGGTATACAATTAGGAATTATTTACCATTGGACCGTTCCTTAGCGAACATTCATGTACTATAAATAGTCGTGTTCACTTCACTTCATGGGAGTATACGGAATTCTAATATGATGATGTCTTAAGCGCATTTATTAGGTGATAAACCTATTAGACCGCCACATATTCAAAATACACACGTGATCATATCAGTTCACGAGCAGAAAGATATTGCCTAAATATTAATCACTCAATTCAAGACAATGTGCGCACAAGATAATTACTCCCTAAGAAATTCCAGAATTCACTATGATTAGTCACACTTTAAAATAAAATATTCAATCTCACCAGACGATCGCAAAGGCATTTGCGACCTTACCAAACTCTAATTCCTCTCAGCAACAGCCGTAATGCAGCCCAGCGGTGACCAGCCTTGCTCCGCCTCGAAGTAGTACGCGCCCAGAGGTCAACCTAGCCTGGCCGCCTTTGCCTTCTGCAGCGTGATCTCGCTTCGACGTCCCATAAAAAAGTGACACGCTCCTCGGCCCGCCGGGGTATTTATAGCCAATACTAACACGATCACGCCACTAATCCGACTCCTCATCTGAAAATATACCTTAACTAAAGGGTATAAGGCCCGTTTTCCAGGGAGCGTTCCTCGCCCCACCGTGCCGATCGATGCCCACTTTTCTCGACTTCGCGGGTAGAATATTTCTGCAGGCCGCGCGTCCGTCCACGCGTTTTCTTGCTGGCCAGCGCTCCATTCTAAAAAATCTTAACCTAACTGTTCTAATTTATGAATCTATAAATCTAGATCTAGCACACATTAAATGATACACTAATCCAACAATACTGAATTAGTATGCTGAAGTATGTTTTAAACCAATTATTTTGGACGAAACGCGAGTTTTCTACACTTTTAATTGTAGTCTTGATTTTAGCCTAGAATAGCATCTAACGCAATTTATATCTAACTTATTTACATACATAATTAACAGGATGATAACGAATGAAAGCTTCAATCCCTTCATATTTGGACCTGAAACCCACAACGCTAACATCTATCAATTTAAAAGAGTAATTCCGCCCTTAGATACTATTGAGTCTGAGAGCGAAGCTCTCGGATCGTCTCAATCTGCCCCATGATCATGCACAGCGAGAAATCTACGATTTTGAGCGAAGCATTATCACAATCTTAAACATACCTAAGCAATAAACAAGGAATTGCGACCTATTAATGGTGAATTTTTAAATAACTTTGAGTAGATAATTCCGTTAACCTACTGTCTTTATACCAAATTTAAATATAATATTACTCTAACTGAAGGCTAGATTTGTTAGCTGTGTCTATTTACACCAATCTCCCAATTAATTCTGACCAATAATCTATGATTATAATTTTGCAAAAAAATGCCAACCCCATAACTCGGGAAGTTTCAATTCGTTGATATATCGATCTCTCCAACAAGTGTATTTTAGGTGTGTGAATGTTTAACCACTACGTTTGCTTGGTGATGGACGTTGAAGAATAGCCCCTGTATCACCTTGTGCCTCCAGTCACCTTCTGGCTTCCGTCAGCACAAGTTTAGCCACATATCTCGGCTGATGACACACATACCCATCCCTACGGTACCACCTTGAGTCCACAGATGCCCCCTGGCCACCACAAACTCAAGTTTAGCCACATATCTCGGCTGGCAATACAAACCCCTATACTGCATCACCTTGCACCTCCAGTTGCCTTCTGGCTTCCGTCAGTACAAGTTAGGCCACATATCTCGGCCGATGACACAATATAATTATCTTCTAGCTTCACCTTGAGCCCACAGATGCCCCCTGGCCACTACAAGCTCAAGTTAGACCACATATCTCGGTCGGCGCCGCTAGAAAACTTCCCCAGAATACTCCCATTCGCACAAAGTACTAGGTTGTGAGCCCAATAGATCCTAATGACCACGATGTTGCACTAACACCCCGAACCCTCAGATACCTTCTGGCTACCAAGGATCCAGGTTCGACCACATATCTCGGTTTATGTTATTACAATAACTCCCCATGCGAACAGCAGAACACTGAGTACACAGATAACCACCAAGCAAACCCAGTGGAGAATGTTTCTTCTTGACTAGGATATCCGACTTCAGACTGTATTCCACACTAGAGGCAAACTGTTCATAAACTACTGGGTTAATTTTGCATTAATCCCTTCAATGTCCTGACAGCACCATCAAACCATTAACGATAGTGATAATACTGACAAAACATCAAACAAACTTTAACTTTAATCGTCGTTCGCGATGATACTCTATCTCTATACCGAACGTGACCCAGTCGCACACAGTAACATTCATCAACCCCGTGGGGTCTCTAGGAAGTGCCTTGACATCCTATAGAGAATCCGACTACATGCGTCCAAGCCCCACCCAGCTTTACTGTAGAAATGTCGTAACTACTATAAAATACGTTTGCATTACTCAAATACAAAATGCAACACTTCACCATCGTGTAAGAATAACAGCCTTACTAAATTTAATTTCAACAAACCATGTTCATTGAACCCTTGCAAGATTGTAATCTTGACATTGCAAATTACTTAACATATAATAGGAAATTCCTGATAAATTCCCAGTAATGGAAGTTAAAATATAATTACTTAAGTTTCAGAATGAATGTTCGTTGACAAATCATCCCGAAGAATATGGTGTCGGAAGTATCCTTGCCACGAAGAGTTGTGTAGGACGAAGATAAGACTAGCTTAGCCTTTCAGCTTAGCTTCTGTAGTATATAGTGTCGCCACAGTTAGTCACACAAGGACCTTGTCATTTTATGACTTTAACCTAACCAAACTATAACTGCGGAAACACCGGTGTAAAATGGTTTGGAGAGATCAATCAGTACCAACAAACCTAGGTTGCACTGCGAACTCCGACCAGTCGGTAAAAGCCCATTGTTATCATACAATCACACTTTCAGCACTACCTCTCACGTGGACTCATACATCTCTTAACTCAACGAACACACACATATACCCTCCCAACCTAATTAATCCCCTTGCCCTAAACACGACTTAGACCAACCAAACGGAATCCGACAGTACAACCACATTAATGATATATAATGTTCTTCCCAAGTTATATGCTATGAGAATTTACATTTACTTTATAAGACGAGAAAATTATGATATGAAGAGTAGAACAAAGTGATAATATAATATTACTACTTTACTTATTTTGCAAAACAAAATTTTACTGCTTTAATTGATCCGCACAGCCCTATTCGCACACAGCCAACTAACCTGCCCTTCATATGTTTGAAGATTATAAAAGACAGCAAGTCAAACTTAATTAACCCTCCTAGAGTAACCCGTAAATATCTAAATTTTAAGCCATATCCCTTTTACCATTTACCTATCAGTCATTAATTAAATAACTGCCCCCCATTCTCACAACTTAAATAATTTTATAGTTGGATCTCAAGTTTTCGTAATACTATAATTTATGTAGTAAATACCAGATAAATCGCAATACATAATTCATAAGTTTAAAATTAGTCTTACGCCAATACCATATATTGTGCAAACGTAAGATTCGCCGGTTACTAAATGAAGAAAACACCCACGCCCTATTAGGACCCACATAAATTTAACGCCTGATGTCAATATTGTATTGACAAACGCATCATACATCTTAAGATATACCTGTAATAAATGGATTATTTCATGTAAATATTTAACGTTGTTTATGCACTACCTAGCGCATAACATGTGGACAAAATATATAACCATATTCCATGCTTGAGATAAATTTAAGCCGGAATAATTATAACTGCGTAAGGTCCTAACCACTAGACGATCACGGCCCCATATCCTTCCCTTTATTATGAACTCCATCTCTTCGTTCTCATAAGATACCTGTAAGTTTCAATAATTAGTATTCAATCGATGCTTGAAATTCCGCTCCCGCAACTGCAACTGCCGTCACGCTGTCATAACACCGTCGCCTTTACCCCACATCTGTATCGTAATTCAAAATATACAATCACAAGCTAATCGAATACGGTAGCCGCGACCTCTTCTTCTCCAAAGCCGACCCTGCCCTATTGAACTCCAAATTTAGCCCCAAAATTCGAAATCTGCATCCGTGCATTACTCGAAAATGATACTCGCGCCGATTTTTTCTTTCAAAAATTTTATCAGCCATCCTGGATTCCAAACTTATCTTAAATCTAGAACCTGCATTCCCGTATAACTTGAAAATGATACCCGTCAGGAATCCCTTAAAACCAAGATGAGCCGCGATCTAAAATTTCAACTTAAGTATCTAAAATTTGACACGCACGACAACAGGTTATCTGATTCCCCCTTTATACCTATGAGACGTCAATCCGCCGTATACCTACTTTCTCCGAAAGGAAGGGATGACAAGAACAAAATTAAAATTTCCCGCCAACTCAAAAAAAAGAATTATAAATTTATACCATCTAGTACTTAATTTATCAGTCATTCCTGTCCCGTTATCCTGTAACTTATTTTACGTCATCCTAAAAGGTCACGTACAAATATCTCTAGACTCCGCAATTCGTAACAACTAAATATTGGGATATAACCGCTAGTACTCTTTGGGGGAGTCCTGTCTAACAGTAGCTGTCTACCGGCTAATATGATGACGATGGTAACGATGACTCAGCGCTGCGGGTATAGATCTACTTTCGCTAGTGGTGAAAGGTGAGGTGAGGTGAGGTGCTTCCCTCGTACGCCCAGAATAACAGCCCAGCTGATAGCGAGACAATCCCGCGGTCATTGCGCCAACCTTGATATTCGCCAATGCAGAACGACTCGACTCAAATCGATTTATTTCTTACAGCCAGTATAACCTGATCTCTAACCTCTCAATATCAATATAAGACCAGGGGTCAGTGCTAATTTTGCCACGCCCAACGCAGCGATCTCGAATCTACCTTAATAGCTACCGGTATAATCTATCGTGAACTACATATTGGACAATTTATTGACTTAGAAATATTTCTGACGATAAATGTTACGCATTAAAATACCTAAATTCCCATACTACAACCAACCATTTTGTTAATATTTTATAACAAGTACCTAATTTGTTGTTGAACAACCTATATAGGCGCCTTTAATTAACGTCCAACCTGATTTAAAGAAGTAAAATACAACCCATCTGAGAGCCCTCCCCTTTTTGAAAGTCGGTTAACCTTATCGACGCACGACCTCCCGTGAGCGCACACTATAGATACGCCTTACGATCTCGACCACATAATATCTTATTTACAAACTTACAAGTTGCCTATTCTATTCTAGTTTTAAGCACGGAATCAAGCATAAAGTACTAAATTTCCCCCTTTTTTTTTTTAAATATCTAGTGTGAAACGAACAACGCGAAGTACTTACGGTTCCATTCGCGCGATTTGAACCAGCGGTGAGTTGATCGCGTAACTATTCTTAACACAGACTATAACTTTACTTATTCTACTTTTTATTATTTATTTTTTGATATTAATCGTCTAAGATGTTAACTAAAATTGTGGTAGTACCCTTGCAAAGCTATCATACCGAATGGATTAAAGACAACCGACTACGCTAATCCTCCCGCGATACAAACGATAATGGCCCTACAAACGATAATGTACACCCAACATAATGCGCGACTCAATTTCAATGGGATGTCTACAAATTTTGGTATGAATACAAACTCTTACTAGGATTCCTCATTTGGGTATAATGTAGTATCAGAGTATTTTATAATCACAATGCTAACCCCAATTACAAAAGGCCCCTTATAAATCGACGCGAATTCTGACATTGGTAGGACCTGTTAATCACATTTATAGTTTAATAACTTTAAGCGCAGGGAAATTAATCATTAGATTTATCAACTAGACACAACGTACTGGCAAGGTCTATCTAATAAAAGGTCCTAGTTTAATGTTAGTAGGCAAGGAAAATCCGTCTTAAGTAAATATGAACTCTCTTGTCAAAAAAAAATTAACATAATTTCCAATACCTCACTTGCCTGATACACAGTTTATAAATGTAAGATGCTCTTGTAACGCGTAAATGATTTGACTCGAAACCGAATTAACCCCTTCATTCCGCCACCGTATTCCACATGACAAAAACCCCATTAGAATTAAATTACCACCTCTAAGTAAGCTCAGGCTTTATATATTCACAACTCCTAATTTTTCCTAAACCGTAACAACCGTTTAAACACGCCACTTGGCCGTACATTAAAGCCTCACCACAGATCTTAACCCAAATCAGCAAATGTCAAATTCCCGCGGCCTCGCTAGACAAATTTTGTAAACAACATTCGTCGTAATTAATCAAATAATTTAATAACTAGTGTCTAGATTGCTATTATTTGAAGGAATAAATTGCTCCAGTTACGCCTGACTTGTATAGTACTACAACGAGTGTTTTGCCTCCTATTTCAGCCTATTCCAACGTGTCATTACTCGTGTTTGGGTCAATATTGTGTATTATTATTTAAAGTTAGTTTTAAAGTGAAGTTAGTGAAACAATGAATACTGTGCTACCAGGAACTTGACTAGTGTGTGTCTAGTCAACCGACCGTAAGTAATTCCTTCTTCTAAAATCTCCCCATTTTAATCCATAAGGCCTATTTTAATCCAGCACTGAATTAAATAAAGGTACTAACCTCTTTTAAACGGATATGAAAGAACGGAAAACAACCGCGATCTTACTCACGTGACAACTAATCCCTCGGCCGACTACTTATTTCTTACATGGATGAGAGAAATATCACTTGCGTTCGTCGCTAGCATCAAAATATCCCCGCCACGGGTCGAATTAATTTTCCTACGTGACCAATATTTGACCTATTTTGCGCTAGTTTTGTAACCGAACTTGAAAATATGCCCTAATACGAATATCGTTTATAAATAACCATACGTTCTGTTCAATAAACCTACGCGAGTGCCTCGATGATAATTTTATGCATCCGTAAAATTATACCGCAGACCCTTAAATAATACCTAATTACAACCTCTTACATTAACTGATAAGTCATTTTTGTCATAGGTACTTCATGGAAAAAAAATAGACGGACCCTATGTCGTAGACAAATACACAATTTGATGAATACCTAAATCGCATAATGTTAAAACTATAAACGCCTAAATATATAAGTATCCCCAATTACTCTTAACTTACTCCAAACATTGTAAAATTCGTTCAATTTAATAACCAAAGGTTTAAAAAGTAGTAGCCTACAATATTGTTAGTAAAGCAAAAATAAAAAAACACAAAAAGATTTTTCCGTACCGGGGATCGAACCCGGACGCTCGCGATTCATAGCCCGCCGGACACACCAATCGTCCAGTGCGCTGTTAAGATAAGTTGCGAAATTAACGACCCATTTCGAAATTCACATTACCTCAACAATGACTAGAGAGGTGGAACAGTTAGTTTACATACTCCAGTATCACATACTAAGGTAACCAATTTAAAGTGCCATGCGATATATACGACTCCTGCCTTAAAGTACATAATAATAATAACACGTGCACAACTTGGTATTACTAATATAATTTCTCCGAATTGCCCTGTTACCATATAATATAAACATGGCGAATATCTTTCGTAACCTGACGTGAACCGGTACATATATGGTATTTGTCTGACAAGCTCTAATCTTTCGGTTTCAGACTGGGACAACTATCCATCTTATACTTGACAAATTCTGAAACCATTGTTTAAAATACGTAAGTAATAAATTTTACTATCAACGTAACTATCAATGAATTGATCCGTACTATATTTACTTACTATACCTACCTACATTTAAATTGCATTCAGCCCTTTTGATAGAACCCATGACTTTAACACTACCTTATTAATAATTAAGTGCGTTGCGGTTAATCAATTTCATGCCCTACACACATTGTCTTACAATTCTAAGCCTTCTGCCCCCCTTTCTTAGAGCTGAATCTCCCGTGAGATTCGGAAATCCCTATCAGCGAAGTCTTTCGCCTCAGAACCTGAGTATCAAAGTTATTCGCTAACTAATAATGTCGTACCGTAGATCACGCGTGCTTGGTTTTGCATATATATATACGAAAACCTAACTTGACTGGAATTATAATTAATTATTTAAATTACTCTGAAACTTCACAAACCCCGCTCTATAATTATGACTCACGAAGTAACTAAACCAGACAGACGGATTTCGGAATATCCTTATTCAATGAATTCGTTTTATTTCATTCGCTTGCCAACACGTGTTACCTTTTTTATTTTATTTTTTTATTTATTTTATTTATTTATTTCAGTACAGCAACTATTTTTACAGGTTGACCTAATACAATAGCGCCTTAATCTTATATCTATATATATATATCTATTATTACTTACTTACTTATTTTCTAATTCGAACGTTCGTAAGTACGTTAGCGTTAATTAAGCTACTGATTACAATGAAATTCGCTATACCTACAGTGTGTGATGGGTCTAAAACTTTATTTCGCTAAGTTTTGTAAGGCGCAATCTATCTATTATCATTTTCATTACATTGTACCTACGTAAACCCGCGTGACGCTTTAAGGTACTTAACATACCTATTAGAATTGACCAATATAAAATATGTAGGCTCTAACTAGCTTATACTTAGCCCGCAACCTCCACACAAAGCTAATTTTGTCGCATACTAATTCCATATTTTTACTTCGTTGATATGAGTTCCGGCCCGTGAGAGAAACCAGACCGCGCCGAGGACACAACCGTTTATCAAGCCCAAGTAGACACTTCCTTGTTGTCTATGTTCCTTTAATACATCCGACACGAAACCCCTAAATTCTGTATAAGTACATGTAAATCACATATTTATGTGGCAACATGGCTAACATACCTCACCCGACTTGCGATACATTTAGGAATGGTGGTCGTTTAAGCTTTATTTCCATGTCCGACATATAAACTAAATAACATTTTGCGACTAATATTTAGTGGCCAATACATCTTGAACTGTACCCCTATACAAAACGTGAGCAAAGAAGTATCCACTTCAAAAGTAAAGCAACTATATTATTACCTAGTTATTAGAAATAATTTACACTATGCTATTATCATAAAGTTACTATCAATATTAACGCATCTAATTGGCTACATAATTTTCCGTGTCAAAATATTTTACGTGCGACGCTCTTTATTTAAGACCGACCTTAATGCATTACATAAATATTTATCCTATGATCCTAAAATTGTTCACCCATTCCACCAAATTATTAGTGAACGCGATATATAGTTAATTAATATTACTCCTCTATCATCAAATTAAACAACAATTTCCCGCCAAAAATCTTTACGATTACCTACCGACGGCGCGGCGCCAAATGTCTGCAGAATTTCAAGATGTCGGCCCGAACAACCACAAGTTCGATGTTTAAAATTGTTTTTAGTTTGCGCGCGGGCTTCAACAAGCCGAATTCTCACATATTCAGGTCTATTATTTAATCAGTTTAAGGTGTTTTACTGTGGTTTAGTGTGTATTCAAACATAAATCAATGTAGTGATAATTGAACTGGTGCACATTATAAAGTGAATGTGATAGAGTGGCCGCGTATTTATGTGGAAATGTGCGAGTCCTACCATGTCAGGAACGTACCTCTATGGAGCTAGGCAGGTATTTAAGTGCCCTTTACTTGTTGCTTATCTTCAAACCTGTCACTATTTTAACCCTGCCAAAGTGGTTTTATGTACCACCGAATTTAAAAATTGAAATCTCACGCGTACATACAACCGGTTCACTGACTCACGATGACAACCATTTAAATACCTACACACAGCTTACCTTTTGACCTTAATGACCTAACAACAAAGTCCATTATAGTGTACCTTTGATCTTAGGTATTTGAATTTCTAGCCGGAACTAATCCGATTCGAATGCGCATTTTCTTGTAACAGATAACCGCTCCAGTTTCCTATCATTTTAACTGGTTAATGAATATAACTCGCGTGAATTACCTACTTATCTATTCTTACAATTACTTTCTTTACAAAGACGATTACGTAGAAAATATCCGCAAGGTTATAGGTACTTAAGATTTCGGACAATACTTAGTAGCGATCGATTTAACGTAAACGCCGAGAATTGGATTCAATTTGACTAGGTCAACTAACTAGGTATAACGCGTACCTACTTTTCTCCCCTAGCTTACGAAAGTTACCTATAACTCTAACCCCTATTATGTGATGAGTTCTTAAGTATGTTCCTAAGTCCTTGGTACTATAATCATCCACCGGTACTTTCCTAACCACTATTTAACGAATAATTGCCCAACCGCGGGACAGATGTCAATGACCTCAACACTATTCTTGCGAACTCAAATGCAACAATTGAATATGAAGGATGAAATAATCGTAGCTAAATACATAAGATGCTAATTTAACAAAATACTATCTTGAGGTTATCTAGATCCGTTTTATTTTATTTTTATTTTATTTTGGAATAAAAGCATTATACCTAAACTTTATTATAACTACTACCGCAACCGCCTGATGTATATGGAACCTACTTAATTGTGCTATGGCATTGGCAGATTGTAAGGCCATTCCGCATAACATTCCTGCCCCCCTTTTATACAAATTACGCGTAGGCACTACTTTGACACGACTGTCCGATGAAAAGAGTGTTTAGGTACTGTTACGTTTTTACTTAATTCTTAGATTAGACTCACTTCCTGACTTCCGTTCGGCCTAAAATTTCGCACATATGTATAAATCGCATGACAAATTAAAGTTATGATGACAAGGAACTAATCTGATGCTGGGGTTGGAAGATGGGCCTAGGAACTTCGTGATACAATGACACAAACCCATCGAGTTTGGGCTCGTTAGAATCGTCTCAATGAGCAGTTGGTAAACATATGTAGAAAAGTACAGTCGGGAATAAAAATGTGTACCCCCAAATGAATTTCTGTCAAAATAATATTAGCCCTTCGTCTACAACAAAATTATTTCTATGCATATTTTTCATAGTTTAGTGTGATATAACTTATTGATTAGTAATTCACCTACGTACCGCGCGTGAAAATCCCTTTGAAATTAAATAAAAGAAAGAAAGTCCTGAAAATAATACACAACACAATTCACGTACGTATCGCGCGTGAAAATCTCTTTGAAATAAAATAAAAGAAAGAAAGTCCTGAAAATAATACACAACACAACATTAAAAAATACAAACTCCATCTCTCTATCTACTCCACGGCAACAAAATGTGGGTTATTTGTATAACCCACACACAGAAAAATCAGTAAATAAATTGAATTAGCCCTTTCACCAAGCGAATCACGTAATAAAAAAATATTTTTCCTTTTATTATAATTTTTTTATATATATATTTTTTTTTTTATTGAAAATACTCTATTCTGTAGTAACCCGGGATACTTAAAAGTGAATTTAAACCTTATTTTCATCCTGGGCACGGCCTCACCAAAATGTAACGATTCAACCTCTTAAATGGCTTGCTTTTTATGTTTTCCTATTCTGAACTTAAATTAACCCCTATCTGAAAGCTGAAGCTCCTGAGAAGCTTCTAGTCGTCTGAAAATGGAATCCTACCTGAAGGAAAAGTTATTGAATAAAATTAAACAGATAGTAAGCGAGAAAATAAATCATTTATTTACCATAGAAATATCAAATTAATTTTGTTTGTTTTGAAGCTAAAGAACCTTTGACTAATTAATCCAGTAAAATCAAGACTCGATTGTACTAGATATCCACTTTGTTCCTATAAATACTAACTCGTACCAAAGCGAATAGAAAAACCGAGTTAGTTCCGGCCGATCCTACTAGAAAGGTTGGGTTTTATTCTAGTCTAGGTAAATCTATCCTACAGCTACAGAATCTCTCGTTATTTATGTTAAAGTAATCGAGCTTGAGTACTTTAACAGACCAAATCATCTCCTAAGATATTGCCGGACGGAAAGAGATTCGGTCAAATAAAAAACCGTCCGACTCCAGGCCTACAATGCCGTAATCTAACCTAGAATTTATTATCTCTGGAACCTAACCTCGAAGGCCTATTTAGACCTAAGCTATACGTGATTCGCGCTGGTGAAGTGGCTTGGCGTGTGATTTCGTCTAGTGGTTAGGCCCCGCGTTGTGCGAGTAGACCCAGCCCTTTTCGAGAAGTATGAAGTTTGTATTTCTATAAAGAGAAAAAGTTACACGTTAATTTGAAGTTGTACAATAACCCCATTTTAGTAGAACCTATAACTTAAGTAAGACAATTATACCAGTTCCTTAGAATTAATTTACAATTCAGTAGTCTCATTGAGTGATGCACAATTATGGAGGCTAAAGTGGGCATAAATTCCTTGTTATACTAAGTTGTGGGAAGTGATAAATTACGCTCTGTGGTAGGTGACGCCCTTTAAACAGACTCGCAATACAATAGTGGTCAACTTGTGTTGGCCATGATGGGATCTCTATTGATGATGATGCGATGATATAATAATGAAAATAATCATGAAGAAGTCAAGATATTGATGATGATGCGATGATATAATAACGAAAATAATCGTAAGTCAAGATATTGATGATGATGCGATGATATAATAACGAAAATAATCGTAAGTCAAGATATTGATGATGATGCGATGATATAATAACGAAAATAATCGTAAGTCAAGATATTGATGATGATGCGATGATATAATAACGAAAATAATCGTAAGTCAAGATATTGATGATGATGCGATGATAGTCTATTGAAATAGAATATTAGTACATGTTTTACTTCCAGGTACATGAATGACGCAATGTCTAGTATAATATCGATTCTCCCTAACGATGAATCTTAGAGTTGTTAGTGAACTGTAGCGCTCGCCTCTCGCTCGCTCGCGGCTGCTCGTACTCGCTAGTAATCCCACCTCACCTGTTGATTCCGCCTACCCTATCGTTATTTCTATCAAATCTAATACCAATTAGTACTGACTTTTCCTAAGCTATTTATAATACAATTCACCCCCAAAATATCTCAATGGATGTAACACAATGTCTTAGCAACCAATCTCACCCAATCAACTCAAAGGCACTTTATAGTCGGAACAATGTTAAATATACGACAATGCACAGTTGAACTGACGAATGATAATTAATTACCAACTCACTGCGATACTTTTGTTGAGATCCCGATAATAACGACCCCACCTAAGAAGATACCTACTTAATTATTGACGTTACTAAAGCGAAAGTGTTGGATTCCCTTGTAAAATCAACATAGCTAGCTTCACGGTAAGAAGCTTCGGTTAAAGCAAAACGACGGCTTGGCCAGCGAAACTCTTCAGTTTGCAAGACTGAAAGGTCTCACCAACCTTACCTTCGTTGACACATCCGTGACGGAGGCCTAAGCGCGATCATCATCTCTACTGACTAAGAAACCCCTTAACGGGCGAATTCTCGTATTGGTCAGGGTCGTCAATGTGCTCTTTGGATATGGTTGTCCACAACGCTAAGCTCTCGGCCACAGGTGTACATAACTAATTTACTACGCTAGATTCATTCATTCAAGGAATTCCACACAATATATCTATAAGTACATTTGATTACTTCATAAACCAACACAACCGTAACCCTTGTTAAGAGGGTTGTTAGAACTAAGACAGCAGCTCGACCAGTGAGGTCCCTCAATTTGCAAGATTGAAGACTCTCAGCCACTCACTCTGTCTACACATCTATGACTGGCGCTCTAGTGCGGGCACATCTCTGCTGACTAAGAAGCCCCTTTCGGGAGAATTCTCGTGTGGCCAGGGTCCTCAATGTGCCCTGTGGATATGGTTGTCTCGACACCGAGCACACAGCCACGAGTGTATATAACTACTTTATTCAGTTGCGTTAATCTAGTAAAGTAACCACCCATCAGCACCTATACTAACCACCGGATATTAATATGAACTTGTGGTAATATTTGTCGCTTATCCGCATCTTAACAATCTATCCTCATAGTGTAACGCGTACCACGGACCGAGTCAATTGCTATAGCTAGGTTGTCGTATAATAATTGATCACTTTATCTCGTGGGGGCGCACGGAACCCAATCATATCGCAGTGACAAATCAACTAGTAATATATATGTAGAACAAAACAACATTCCTGTAATATCGTCAGTTATTTAATCAATGACCTAGATCCGTTCATAACCTATACATAAACCGCTCGTACTTTATCTAGCATATTCCCCAAACTATATACAGTAGAACTAGATTTCGATACACAAATACAAGTATGATAACGTTGAAATGGTTAGATAATAGCCCAAAAACAAATTAATAAGTTTCAGAATCATTCAATACAGTGATTATAAAGGTCACTCACCAGATTTTAATTTCTTAATAGTGGGACACGTACCCAACGCCTCTCTGGTTCCCAGGGCTCCCGCCACTTCTGATCTCCCTCGACGCTCGTAACAAGCCAGCTCCTCCGCCATAAATAAATTACAATATAATATTAACACATATTTTAATAAAGATTTCCCTCATTTGTACCTACAACTAACCACTAGATACTGGTATACAATTAGGAATTATTTACCATTGGACCGTTCCTTAGCGAACATTCATGTACTATAAATAGTCGTGTTCACTTCACTTCATGGGAGTATACGGAATTCTAATATGATGATGTCTTAAGCGCATTTATTAGGTGATAAACCTATTAGACCGCCACATATTCAAAATACACACGTGATCATATCAGTTCACGAGCAGAAAGATATTGCCTAAATATTAATCACTCAATTCAAGACAATGTGCGCACAAGATAATTACTCCCTAAGAAATTCCAGAATTCACTATGATTAGTCACACTTTAAAATAAAATATTCAATCTCACCAGACGATCGCAAAGGCATTTGCGACCTTACCAAACTCTAATTCCTCTCAGCAACAGCCGTAATGCAGCCCAGCGGTGACCAGCCTTGCTCCGCCTCGAAGTAGTACGCGCCCAGAGGTCAACCTAGCCTGGCCGCCTTTGCCTTCTGCAGCGTGATCTCGCTTCGACGTCCCATAAAAAAGTGACACGCTCCTCGGCCCGCCGGGGTATTTATAGCCAATACTAACACGATCACGCCACTAATCCGACTCCTCATCTGAAAATATACCTTAACTAAAGGGTATAAGGCCCGTTTTCCAGGGAGCGTTCCTCGCCCCACCGTGCCGATCGATGCCCACTTTTCTCGACTTCGCGGGTAGAATATTTCTGCAGGCCGCGCGTCCGTCCACGCGTTTTCTTGCTGGCCAGCGCTCCATTCTAAAAAATCTTAACCTAACTGTTCTAATTTATGAATCTATAAATCTAGATCTAGCACACATTAAATGATACACTAATCCAACAATACTGAATTAGTATGCTGAAGTATGTTTTAAACCAATTATTTTGGACGAAACGCGAGTTTTCTACACTTTTAATTGTAGTCTTGATTTTAGCCTAGAATAGCATCTAACGCAATTTATATCTAACTTATTTACATACATAATTAACAGGATGATAACGAATGAAAGCTTCAATCCCTTCATATTTGGACCTGAAACCCACAACGCTAACATCTATCAATTTAAAAGAGTAATTCCGCCCTTAGATACTATTGAGTCTGAGAGCGAAGCTCTCGGATCGTCTCATTGTGTCTCATTATAATTCTAGATAACAGAGGGGTAATCACGTAACGTTCCGAACGCGAGTCGGTACAATTTAACTGTCAATTTTCCAAATAAAAAGTGACATTTATTCGTACAATGCGTTACGTGATCGACCTGCAGGTTATAATAATAACTGTTAACTCCATGAGTTCCAAGATACAGGTTCATCGTAGTTTGGGAGTCACCAGATATCGCTTTCCTATTATGTAACAGTGTCTTTTGTGTAATAAAGTTATTCTTATTCTTACTTACACCTGCCTCCTATTATTTTGCTCTAATAGTAAACTCACGTAACACTGATTAATTTCATATTATGATTGTGGTATTTCGCGTCCAACCCGCCCGTCTGCCACCACAAAGCGATAGCCTATTTGCTTACGGGCGTGTAAACACAGCATAGGTGCATCGGATTCCATGATGCCTTCAAAACTTTCCTCCGCACCCACTACCAGGAAATTGAAGTCACCTCTCCGCCGCGCCAACAAAGCTTTGTGAAAAGATCTATTAATTTATCTGCGAGTTTCATTTAAATTGAATATCGATTCTGCAAGTTTTATGATAGGTTGCAATTGTGTTTCGAATACGATTTCGAATGCAGGAGACATTTGTAATTATAACATTTGTAACAATGTGAACGCTGAATTTATTGATTGCTATAACTTTCAGTGTTTATAACCTGTAGGTCGCAACCCCCTGGGGGGTTACAACACACAACAGGGGGTGACAAGGTCACAGGTACTTATTTTTTGGGTTACAGTTATGTAAGGACATGTATGATATTTGTAAAATAGAAATAAAATAAATCCTATAGCTTATTTGTAGAGTCAGGAGGTTGATAATAAGGGGATCAACTGAAAATACATTAAATAATAATGTAGTATGTGTTCCTAATTGACTATAGATAGATTTTTTTTTCAGACCTAGATCCATATTTTGTTAGTACAGAAAAACCTTGAGAACTATGTTAGTGATATAAGCTACGGCATACAAAAATAAAAACACTACATCTCTTAGGCTAGCCCTTCACAGTGTCAAGCAGTCCAAAGTTCCCTACTTGGCCCTGCCAATAGCCACCTCCACCAGGTATTTTGTGAGGGGACAGTCGAGCCGCTAAAATATTTGAGTGTTCGCGCGTTCGTTCGATGAGTCAAATATCCCAAATACAGTCAAAAAGCAATGGAATGTATAGATAGGCATGCAATTAGATTAGATTGAATCTTGTGTTTCATAGCAGCTCCTGGCAGGTGAGGTGGCGTGACGTTATCTAGCCACCACGCACGCCACCCATTGTAAATATTAGTTAGCGAAACTCATCAAATCCGCGCTCAAACTTAATAAAATACTTCGCGCTTAATTGAAAATGAATACTGGCGCGGAATCGATCGACGAAGCATCGACCACTCGCTTCCTCAACCTCGTAACTTGTAAAGTTGGTTTAATGCAAAACCAATCCTCTTTTTGCAATGTAAGGCTCAGATTTCAAAACGATAGAATGTAAGATGTGTGATCAAGAAAGTTAGTAGCCGATATTCCGCAGCCTTAATCCGCGATAATGAAGCGAAGGGTTGCGAGGGGGGCAGTAATAAATGTTGCGTCCTAAATTTAAAATCAAAGTGCGGAATAAATTTTGATTAAGCGATTAGCCTGAGAGGTGTTTGCGTTTCTTGGGGACATTGAGAATGCCGTGGTTGTCGTTGGTGATAAGCGTGCAAGCCGGGAGCCTCAGTACCGGAACGTAAATACGATTTTGAATAATCAAACCACTGAGTAGGGGTACAAATTTAGCTTATGTACAAACAATTGGCGATATTGCTGAATACTTATATCAATCGTGTAAGTACTAGAATCACGTTTATTTGTTAATTTAACTAAGTTTATCATCACTCTGATCAGATTCTTTTGGTCATTTATTTAAGTTTTTATTGTAATAATACGAGTGTCAATCTTCCTGAAGGTAAAGTAATTATGCGGAAGTCTTGTTCTGCGGTTGAAGTAAATATTACCTCCCATAATTTCTTATCTGATCTCAAATTAGCATCTCGGAACAAATGGGTACAAGCACTCAGACGTTTTCCCGTCGAGCGCGCGTTTCGCTGCACTAGGTATATAATGCATTCTAATATATATGTGATTCTGATATACAAGGTGTCATGTTACAGACATATTTCCATATGTCAATAAATTTTATTCGTATACTGATTCCAAGTTGTACTTGTACAGCTTTTTAAAACTCGTACATACTATGTATGATTAAAGATTATGATTATGTTAAAAATACCACTTATTTTGTTACAAGCCAAATGTATTAGTGAATTCACACTACATGTTTCACGCTATGTAATTACATAAAACAATATGATTATTTTTCATGATTTCTTACTACACTTTGCAATATTATTGTTTGTATATGCTACTACTGTATGGGTACTATTGTTGCTAAAGTACGTACTTAGAGTGCAGCGGATATTAACGTTTTTAAAGATTAATTTACTTTACATTAAAAACGCAACCACAAAACAAAGTAGGAACTGTAAATACTTTCAAACTATACAGGGAATACAAGATATGTGGTTGAGAAGCAAAACCGAGCCATACGAATATTGGCTAACACAAATTATAGAGATAGTTGCAGAGAACATTTTAAAAATCTCGGTATATTAACATATTGACATATATTCTAGAAATCGTAATGTCTATAAGAAAACATCCTGGTGATTTTGCCCGTGTGGGAGACGTCAGTAAACGTCCAACAAGATATCCGGATGATAATGCAAAATCAGTGTAGATTAAACATGGCAAGAAAGTGTCCCAAGATAATGGCTCAAAAATTATATAATAAGCTGCCTAAAGCTATTAAAACACAGACTAACACCAACACCTTCCGTCACAAAGTCAAAATGCTGCTCCTTAGTAAAACGGTATACAATATTAAGGAATACTTAAGTAACGAATACACTGAAAAAATATATTTATTAAATTTTACTGACTGATGATGATGAATGTTCTTAAACCTAAATACTTTTTGGAATTGTATTATACTTACCCATGTAAACATATGACAACACTTCATTAAACCTCCTAATTATTGATTGTATAAATATTTGTGAACCTGGATTATAACTGACGATCTCAATATTGTGTGCATGTTTTTATTCTAATGTTTGAAAATTATGTATTACTAATTGAGAAACTTTATGTAATCTATACTGGTTTTGGTTGTTTTAGAATTGGTTAATCCAATTAAAAAGATCGTGGCAATCACAAGCCACCCTGTACACGCCGCCTAATGCATCGCGAAGCCACGTCTGATTAATGCGGCCATGATGCATCGCCGAAATTCATAATGATTTTATGAATTCACCGGTTCATTAAGTTAGGTACCGGAGATACAGTACCTTTTTAGTTGAGACCAGTAACTAGTAGGTATATTTAGGTTATTTAGGTACTTCACGAAGAAAACCATAAGTTTTATTTTCTGTATTGTGGTTCTTTTCTTGAGTTGAAAGAATATTTGTCCCATAGTATAATGGCAATTTTTTGATATGACCACAAAAAATATATAAAATATGATACACAGCTAGGGAACATCACATTAACTTAAAGTAGTACTATATAATAAGTTTCTGTCAAAAATTTCCTTTTTGGTACAAACTTTTACTGCCGACTGTAATTTTCTGCATACTATCATCATCATCATCAAGTACTCATTGAGACGATTCTAACGAGCCCAAACTCGATGGGGTTGTGTCGTTTTATTGCGGAGTTCCTATGGCCACCGTCCAGCTCTAGCATCAGATCAGCTCCAAGTCATCATAATATTGCATTGTCATGCGACATACATATGCTTGCAAAATTTTAGCTCAATTGGATAACGGGAAGTGACTGAAAAATGGATTGCAAATTTTTACGGACAACTTACATATTTATACATACATACGAATAGTGCAAGTTAAGCTTGTAAAAAGGTGTCAAAATCAGTCCATATGTCAGATAAAAAAAAATCGATACAGGATGGAACAGATATACCTATTAACATATTTCCATCGGCGATAAAAATGAAAAAATCCATGTTGCCACGTGTAGCCGCGAGAAAACTTTTAATTACACCGTGCTTCTAGATTCGATAATGTCACCGTTACCATGCACGGACATTTGAACGCACGAAACTCGCACTTAGCTTCGCATTATAAACTCTTTTTCTCCTGAAACTAGTCTTAGGTAAACATTTTCCCCTTGACACTAGCGCCTCGAGCGAAACTAAGTTAAATGGCCGACGCCTCGGCAAAGGTTCGGCGTCAGAACTCTTGTACCTACTTTTAAAAAGTTCCGCTCGAGGATGTAGTAAACTCATTAACCTGAGTGCAAGCTTATTAGACGAGCAGTGTACAACACAGAGGTACGAGCCAGCGGTGTACATGGGTTAAGGATATACTTAGTCTATTTATTTTAACGTTCGTGTTTGTTTACGTTCAGTAAGTTTGATTTTGAACAAAATGTGTCTTCGCTAGAAATGCAATAACTATAAACATGTAAATGTCACCGTTAGATTGTGAAAACCGTCAGTTTATAATCTTATCCGTTATATTGTAAACTGACGGAATATTGTGAACTGCCAAAATAATTCATAATTTTACGCATTCATTTTCGTTAGTTTATAAACTAACAATGTCATATCGTCAAATTGTGAACTGAATCAAATTTGTCTGATTCGGAACGCAACCTATGCGCTGTTTGGTTGAACGAATTATTCCACTTGCATCAGTTTCCATTTATGTCAGAACATGATAGTTTTTTTTTGTTATTCAGACATTTTCTTCCATTTATTTCGGCATCCAGCAGTGTCGACGGAGCCCCGCTGCGCGGGGCTCCTATTTCTTTGCGCTTTGCCCTTCGGGCAACTGAAGATACCTAACTATTATTATTATTATTATTTTGTGGGCCTTAATATGCCGCTTCGACCAGCAAGTGATCTATTGTGGCAGCCCTTGTTTTAGAGTTCACCGTTAAGTCCCGTTGCCTCCAGGAAATTCCAGATTCTTTGGGCGGTGATATGTTGTACTTCTTGTGGGTGCATTATGTGCCGCCCTAGGTAGGTACTTCTTTTATGCATGAGTGGTCCGCAGGAGCAGAGAATGTGCATTGCAGTCTCCTCTGTCTCCTGGCAGAACCTGCAAGTTGTGTCCTGCTTCATACCCATTTGAAACAGGTGTTTGTTCAATTTGCAATGTCCTGTCAGGATTCTTGTCACTGCGCAGGTTTTGTGCCTTTTGAATTGTAATAACTCTTTAGACAGCTTACTATTGAACCCTTCGATCAGGGCTTTAGCTTGTTTTTGTCCTTTGGTGAACTTCCACAGCTTGATTGCCTCTGATTTTTCCGCGTTGTTTAGCAGAGAATATGCTTTCCGTTTTGTGATGCCACAGAACGGTTCCGGGCCGACTAGGGCCGTGTCTGCGCCCTGCCTTGCAAGTTCATCTGCTCTTTCGTTTCCTACAATGTCGGAGTGCCCTGGTACCCATCTAAGTATGACTTTGTTGGAGTTCGCCAGGGTGTTTAGATTATTTTTACAATTCTGGACTAGTTTAGTACCTAACTAACCTAACCTACCTAGTCCTTGTGTACGTTCCGTAGCAAGCCGATTTGATCTCAGTTCACAATTTGACGATTCGACATTGAAAGTTTATAAACTAACGAAAAATATTGCGTTAAATTGTGAACGGTTTTGACAGTTCACAATTTGTCGACAGTTTATAATATCGCGAGTAAGATTATAAACTGACGGTGTTCACAATCTAACGGTGACATATACATATCATCGTGTTGGAACTCGGCATCAAGCAGCGTCTGTCATCCATAGTGCAGTCTCGCATCCTTACGTTTTTCGGGCGCGTATCGTATATCGTCGAGGAGACGTAGCTATCGAGCGACTATTGTGATCCAGGGAAAGGTCGAGGGCACTAGACCGCGATTGGATGGACAGACCATATTAAAGCTGCGGTAGATGCATCACTACACGTAACCATAAAGGAAGGCACTGTCAGAGAGGAATGGCGGCATGTTGTGAAGCTTGCTACCAACACCAGTACCTTTAGTCTGAGTTACAATACAAAAGACACATTCGATTACTACTTTCGGGATCGAATAAACGCGCTTCGAATAGATTTCGATCTCGCTACGGTATTCTTCGATTCCACCTGTCAAAACTCATACTGCCGTTGCACTCCGAAACCAACTGCAAAATGTTAGACACTAGCGTTTAGTTTTCGATGCGTAATTTAACGTTCGATTCGTATTACCAATCGGTAGCGTGAGACACAAATTTGACAATTCGAATCGAAGAATACCGTAGCGACTGTATTTTACTATTTCACTTGCAATATGGCGCGTGATATCGTATTATTCTAAGTATCATTTATCTAAAATAAAATAAAGTATAAAAATAAGGGTTTTGAATTGACAACATATATATATCCACAAAATTCGGATATTTTTGGATTCGCGTATTTTGTATTTAAAAATGCAAATAAATGGCACGCGCGCCACCATATTTTTTCGACACTGTCGACGTTGCGATGCGTGTATTCTGTAATGTCATAACCGACAAACGCTAGCATTTAAATTAAAACGATAAATGCTTGTGAATATTGGAGAATCGTTTAAACTATACGAGCGATCGTGAACTCGATTGCGAGTAAAGTAATGTATAAGTGACTAATGCTACGGATTCGATTTTTAGTTCTATGAGTGACCGCCATCGCCAGGGGCGGTATAAGTAGTAATCTTTTACGTAGTCGCTAGCGTCTGCGTAAACGCAACTCACGTCAAACCCGTAAGGGTACTGAAATGATAACCACGACCACTCTATCAACACGACGACGACGAAGAAGAAGAAGATCATCGATTAGTACAAATAAATCGTTCGATCCACGAAGAAGCTCCCCACTCCTCATTACATAATAAAAAAATAAAAAAAAATATTTGCGGACAATCTTACACACATCAACCTAGTCCCAAACTAAGCAAAGCTTGTACTATGGGTACTAGACGACGATATATATACTTATATATAGAGAAATAAATACTTAAATAGATAGAAAAACATCCATGACTCAGGAACAAATATTCGTGCTCATCACACAAATAAATGCCCTTACCGGGATTCGAACCCAGGACCTCTTGCTTCGTAGGCAGGGTCACTACCAACTAGGCTAAAGCGGTCGTCAAATCACATAGGTCCTAGATTGTGATTTGTCCATACTGGAAGTAGGACTGCAACTGTTTTTAACGGATTGAATTATCTCGATTTGTCCATATGATACATGTATATCAAATTAAAGGGATAAAAATGTATCGTTAACAGAGGTTACTGCTAAATACAGAATAATATTCATATTCGTTAAAAATTATGATATTTCCATTTGTGTATGATTGGCCACAAAAGTTAATGATTTTTATTTTTGTAACTTTTGTCCCGATTAAGCGAAAATCCCGACGGCTCTATTTTCATACCACTTACACTGTCTTATTTATACAAAAAGAGTGGCGGAATAAACATGAAAAATTCTATGTCTACGTTGATTTTTGGATATGGGAAAAGATTTCATGCATTCGTGTCGATATCCAATCGATGCGCGTCGTGGCTCCCTAGTATTATAAAAGCAATGTTTACGCTGCACGTCAGATGATCCGCAGACGTTGTAAATCACACCGCATCCGTATTCCGCGCTGCAACTAGAACATGGCAGAGCACGTCTTATATTTGTGTAAAAGGCAATTTATACGTAGGTACATAATATTTAGTAATTGTGTCCCTAGCTGTAAATCCTTTAATGTTTTACTAAGGCCGTAAAATTATGCTTAAACCTTTTTATTAATGCTTGGTTAAAACATCGCTGCTTATATAAGGTCTCTTAGCAATTATCAAATCCCGGTTAGAGCAAATATTTGAGTGATGGATTGAACATGAGTATTTGTGTCTGAGTCTTAGATGTCTTCTCTGTATTTTTATAGCAATTATTTATAATTATTATATGGGTGAATTGCAAAAAATTTGTACATAGTTAAGAGCCTTAATCTAATCTACGCTTTAACTTTTTTCCATTGTGTAACGGCAATTACCCATACATACATTTTATATGGGTAACTTACGTTACACAATGCATGTTGTAATGTTGGTTGTTTTTAATGAAACGATTGACGTGAGGGATTTACACGCGTTTATTATAAAACTTGTTACATTTGGTTTTTTACTTTATGTTCTTGAGTCTTCGTGATGGGAAAGAGAGCGAGACGCCATCTTGTCTTTCCTTATGGTACACACAGGTAGCGTTCGGAAACGTGCACTTAATTATAATGTGGCATTCAGATAGGTACCAATATACTACACATGTAAAAAAGTTAAAGCATAGATTAGATTAAGGCCCTTAATTATTATGTATAATTTTTTTTGTTACCCACCCTTATATCACCGTATAATTCTACAAACCCCATATTCTTATTTGTATTGTTGTTTCTGTGGTTTCACCGTGATGTAGTTTTGACTATTATGCTGTGTAACTATTCATAAATAAATAAGTGAAATAAATAATCTTGCGCGTCAGATTGTAAACTGGCAATGTTTAAAATAACATATACCTAGTATTAATATAAATAAATAAAATAAAAAATAAATATTACGGGACAATCTTACACAAATCAACCTAGGCCCACAGTAAGCTCAGTAAGGCTTGTGTTGTGGGTACTAGGCGATGATATATATAATAGATACATACATATATATATACTTATATACATATATAACATCCATAACTCAGGAACAAATATTCGTGATAATACACAAATAAATGCCCTGACCAGGATTCGAATATCTATTGTTATTTGGTACTTGCAGGTTTTTTTTCTTAATCGACGGTACCAAAACAAAACATTTTTCATCGTAACCCATTGCGGGGCGCAGTAACTAAGTTACTCGGTCCATTTCTCAATTTTCCGGGCCCTCGTAAGATGGACGCACAATGGATAACCCTTTAGCTCGCGGCAAGAGTCGTGGCTGCTTGCTTTATTGCTTTTAATTATCGGTTAGCTTAGCATTAACATATCTATAGAGGTTTATAGCTAAATTTGGTAATAAGTAATATTGTTAGGGGTTCGAAAATGCTTCTTTTTATCAATGGGGTTGTTAACTGTGTCAAGATGATTGATACTTTAGCAGTCGCTAGTCGGTTTAAAAAAACTAGAATAATGCGCAGGTTTTGTAACTATGTTCTTATATATGACAATCTACACGCGAGTTGGCGCCAATCTATGTAAATAATACTGAAGCCGACACGATGAAAATTGATTAATATCCCAAAATACATTAGTAGGTACGTACGAGAATGGAAACCAAGTCTGTCTTATTAATCCGCAATACATTTCTCGCGTTCAAAAATAACTTTAAAATAAATAAAATACTGAAGCGCCGTCTGTCCTCACGCTTTCTGAATCCGCTGCATCGCGGTCGCATCCGTTTCCTCGCATTATATTAAATTTTATTATAGCCTGGACTAAGTAATGGGAATATCGTGTAAGGAGCGGTCGCGGCCCCCGGGCGAGCGGGCGAGCGGGGCCCGGAGGCCTGCGGGGCCCGGGGGCCTGCGGGGCTTGAGGTGATTAAAATTTCGGCTACCGTTGATGACACAACAGTATAGCAGAGTGGAAGGATTAATGTTGGGTTTATGACTGGATTACATTACTTTGTATCGAGCCAACAGTGTTGTGATTCAATTAGTTGCGCCCGAGTACTCAGCCGGCTATTCGAAATATATAGTGTTTGGCAGAAATTATAAAAAGCGGCCAAGTGCGAGTCGGACTCGCACACGAAGGGTTCCGTTAAATAAATTGCTTTTTACGATTTATGATGTATTAAAAAAAAACTACTTACTAGATCTCGTTCAAACCAATTTTCGTTAGAAGTTTGCATGGTAATGTACATCATATATTTATTTTATTTTTTATTTCACATAACATACCATTAATTACAAGGGAATAAAGAAGTACAAAATTACATAATATAATTTTATTTTTATCATTCTCTTATTTTAGAAGTTACAGGGGGGGGGGGCACACATTTTACCACTTTGGAAGTGTCTCTCGCGCAAACTATTCAGTTTAGAATAAAATGATGTTAGAAACCTCAATATTATTTTTGAAGACCTATCCATAAATACCCACCACGTATGGGTTTGATGAAAAAAAAATTGATTTTCAGTTCTTAGTATGGGGAACCCCAAAATTTATTGGTTTTTTTCTATCTTTGTGTGAAAATCTTAATGCGGTTTACAGAATACATCTACGTACCAAGTTTAAACAGTATAGCTCTTATAGTTTCGGAAAAAAGTGGCTGTGACATACGGACGGACAGACAGACAGACAGACATGACGAATCTATAAGGGTTCCGTTTTTTGCCATTTGGCTACGGAACCCTAATTTCGGAAAAAAGTGGCTGTGACATACGGATGGACAGACAGACCGACAGGCATGACGAATCTATAAGGGTTCCGTTTTTTGCCATTTGGCTACGGAACCCTAAAAAGTAGATAAAAAATAAAACGTAGGCAAGGATTTCTATTCTCTATAATTTCATCAAATTAAAATGACTATCGAAAACAAGTCATATTGTTTTTTATTCCAGATTGACATATTAAAGAGCGCAAAAATAAAAACAAAACATAAAGTAGTATTAAAAAATAAGTATTTCTTTCAAAAAAGAGCCTCAATATCACTCTTCATAGTACTTTGTTAAGAAATTGTGTAGCAATAACAATAGAAAAGCAACATTAGAACAATTCGAACAAAAAACCCGTCAACATTAGCAAAGAAAAACTATTCCATATTTGTAAATGCGACGAAAACTACCTAAATTCGACGATAAAAACCGCTAAGAGCCTCTCTAAGAAGGATAAAGCTAAAACAAATTGACTGTGTAGTTTCTCAAGCTCGTATCATGCTGCTCTGCGCTAATAGAAAACCAAACATTTTCCATGGAAATAAAGATCATATTCGGATGGAAAATCAAAGTAGAAAAATGCGATTGTGAAGGGAGAATCGAAATGTATTAATCCGAAACTCGAGGAAGCAACTTCGGTCGTAAGCTATAAACGCTGTACAATTGTTTATCAATAGCCTACGAAACGACTATGTTCTGCCAACATGTTTATGTGACGGTTAGTCTAGGCTCATGATGTCATATTACTACAACGCCGTACGGTAGCATGGCGTAGCCGAGCGTGTAGCATTCTTGCGTAAAATTTTCCGTAGCAGCGTACTTGCAGTGCTAGTCATGTCTTTGAACGAGTTAAAAGATGATCCAAAGGGGGTTTGGTATTTTGTTAAAAAAATATTTACAGGTGACCTAAAAATTGCATTATCATCTTTGACTGTCTTATTATTTTATAAGCTAATAAAAAAATCGTTTACAAAGCAAAATTTTCAGGTACAGTCAAGTGCAAACATAGGTATGTCTCGATTTAATCTTCTCATAAACTTGTACCGAAACCACAGAATAAGTAATAGTACTACGTACAGAAGGTTCTCTGTTAACAAATTCCCTGTTTAGGTACGCCAAACGTGCCTAAATGTGGCCATCCTTTTCTATCGCATGCAACGCGCTGCAACCAGTGCGAGCGTCCCGTCCCAACGCGTGGCAGCTACTAATGGGCCGCCAATTTGGCGGCTGCCGGCATGTACTTGTAGCGGCGCGACGGGATCACGGAGTGAACCGCCCCTGCCGAAACCTTAATCCGCTGATATAAGAGCGATGGAACATATTTATGAGTAAGTTGTATGCACCCATATTTTTACACTTGACTGACGCTACGTGATTACGGTTATAAATAATTATCCATACGGATACTAGTGGCTTTTAATTGAGCTGAACTTGCATGCCCGTATTTTTAGGGTTCCGTAGCCGAATGGCAAAAAACGGAACCCTTATAGATTCGTCATGTCTGTCCGTCTGTCTGTCTGTGCGTCCGTATGTCACAGCCACTTTTTTCCGAAACTATAAGAGCTATACTGTTGAAACTTGGTAAGTAGATGTATTCTGTGAACCGCATTAAGATTTTCACACAAAAATCGAAAAAAAATTTTGGAGGTCCCCATACTCAGAACTGAATCTAAAAAAAAAAAAAATCATCAAACCCATACGTGTGGGGGGGTATCTATGGATAGGTCTTCAAAAATGGTATTGAGGTTTCTAATATCATTTTTTTCTAAACTGAATAGTTTGCGCGAGAGACACTTCCAAAGTGGTAAAATGTCCCCCCCCCCTGTAACTTCTAAAATAAGAGCATGATAAAACTAAAAAAAATATATGATGTACATTACCATACAAACTTTCACCGAAAATTGGTTTGAACGAGATCTAGGAAGTAGTTTTTTTTAATACCTACCTACGTCATAAATCGCAAACCGCAATTTATTTTACGGAACCCTTCATGTGCGAGTCCGACTCGCACTTGGCCGCTTTTTTAAATATAAACGAGAATCGGTTGAGAAATGCGACCTGTAGAGGAGAACCAGCAGGCAAGGACATACGGACATACCAAAGATTTTTTGCCCAATCTGAAACAGAGAACTTCGTTCGCTTCGCTCGCTCGTTCAATTATGCATGCTAAAGTAAGACTCTGCCTGTTTGTCTGACTGTTATCTTTTCACGCTTAAACCACTGAACCGATTGAGATGGAATTTGGTATGGAGATAGCTTGAATCCCGGGGAAGAACATAACAGTTTATATTGCGGAGCTCATCCTCTAAAGGGGTGAAATGGGGGGTGAAAGTTCGCATGGAGCTACGATATAAACGAGTTCCACGCGGACGGACTCGCAGGCATGAGCTCGTTACCTATATAGGTTTTTTTTTTTTTTTTTTTTTTTTTAATTTATTGACCAATATAATCTGAGTAGTACATTTTGGTATACATTTTTTCACCAGCGGAAACCTCTAGGGTTTATATGCTGATGAATAGTTCGCTATGGTACATTAATTTACTCGAATACATCACCGTTATAGGCTCATAATTATTACAATACACTCGTATTGGGTTCAGATAACGTCAGATACCTTTTGATACTAGGTATCGATTGTAAGCTATTTACGTATTTATGCTGTAGTTCTTTTGGTAGTTGGTTTATTATATAAGGAAGAAGATATCTGACGTTTCTTTTCCCATGAACATTGACAAAATTAGGTAATTTGAACATAGCTTGTTTTGGTAAATTTTGTCTAAGGTTGCTTTTTCTTACATATATACTAAATGTTCTTTGTACGCATACTCTTCCCTCAAAATACATAGTTTAACTTTATTGAACACTGACATTACTTCACAATAATTAAACAAACACACTAGAAATTAAATTAAACATTGTAATATAGAGCTGGGATAGTTTCATATCTAAAATTAAATTTTAGGTGGAGAACGATTTAACTACCTATATAACAACCGATTCTCATCTAAATTCCATGTTATGGCAGAACTGCATTAAATTTTTATTGCTACCCATCGAAAATACCAAAAAAATATACTAGAAATTTAAGTCAATAGACCTTGAGTTAACTTTAATTATTGCTGGAAGGAGTTGCCAGCCTTTAATTACTTCCCGATAAATCTCACGCAGCCGTTGATCTCTCAAGTGTGAAGGTTTATTTAAGGGCGGCGATATTTTTCCCCCGGCCGGGTTCACTTCGTTATATTTATTAAAACATCGCCCAAGATTACAAAGAACACGATATTTTTTACACTGTAAGATGTGAAAACCAATTAAGGAGATAAAAAGGGAATCCAGCGAGGTGCCTGCATTAATTTCTTTTTTGCGGGGATTATTTTAAAATTGCATTATATTCTTGTTAAGACGGGAGCTCCCAGTTAATGATAGCACTACCCCTTGCTTTTAATTGCCTCCGGCTATTGCGAGATGAGTAATCTCAAGAGGTGCTCGGCCGCTCTTCGAGATAAAACTTTCGCGACTTTCCAAATAAGAAAACCGTTTACGGATTGTTACTTGCTGGGTTTACGCTCAAAATCTAAAGGAGCGCCTTTTAAAACACTCTTGGAGTAATGTTTGAAGTTTCCTTTAAGAAAATCATTACGGTGATTAACAAGAATGGTAACGGGAAATATAAAAGGGCTAGTCACTGTTTAAAGTACTCTCTATTTGAATTACGCCTACAGTGCAAACGCAGTATAACAGTAGGTATACTCGTATTTATAAACGTATTTTAAATAACTATCAAAACCTAAAAGCAGCCGGAGTTATTGAAATATTATAATACCGTAAAATAGACGTATACTTAATGTAAATACATGTCGTGACCCATGTCGAAAGTAAGAAATCAAAACGACATGAAACCGAAATGGAAATAAAAAATAATGTGGCCCACGCACAAGCTTCGATAGTAGATAGGCATAATTCCGTCGGACGCTCGATTTGGGGGTGAACTTCAGAAAGTGTTCGCTAGAAGTGCTCGCGATTACAGCAAACTCGATACCGGGTATCTGCCGCAATCTAAAACTACCCCTATATCCGAACGCGTAAGATACTTATCGGCGGCAATCCTGAGTTTGCTCAAAATACTCGTGATTATAACGTCGCGGTAACGCGTTTGCGTTTTCTGCATTTGTAATAGGCCTTATGTTTGGGTCGTAAGGGTTAGTCGGTTGTTTTTTTATGTTTGTAAAGCGCAGTCTCGATTTATTAGTCATCGATGGTGGCGCGATAGTGGTGCCAGGCGCGGGCGGCGCGCACGCATCCTCTGTCAACACTACCCTAATGAAAGGCAGTTATACAACGCACGTGATGCTAAATGTCGCTAGGACCAAGTAATTTATTATAATTTGTGCGTATTTGTCATGTTACGAAAATTATGACTCTATTGCATTCGAAGGAGATATCAGCTTGTTATAAATCGTGGCACGCACAGTGGTAGCGCTGGTGCCACTGTTGAGCAATAATTTATTGGCTAATATGTTCATTAATAAAATATCTGCCAACAACAAGCAAAATACTAGAGGAGAGGGTCGGGTACATTGTAAAGTTATATACTTAAATATCTTAAATAGTTATTATACCGACGACTTCAAAGTTCAAAAGATAAGAAACCGTGTTACTCGATCATCTAAAACGGTAAAATTGTCACAACCAGTAGCCAAAAATTACTATGGACGAAGAACAAAAGAATACTTGATCCCGGAAATGTATAATGAATACCCTTTGTTGTTAGAAACACCTAAATTAAGAGTGGGTAGTCTTAAAGAAAAATTCAAACGAATATTATTAGATTAATATATAAATTCCATTAAATAATATAGGAATATTGTGCGATCGAAGTCGAGGAGGTGTATGCATTGTTCGCCTTATTTCAAAGGAATAGGATAGGTACAGTAATGCAGGCAAATCTTTGGCTTCGACCGTAGGTACCTATACCTACACATTAGTTGATAAGAGTGATTTTTTTTTCAAACGACTGTAACATAACGATTGCAGCTATGTGCAAACATATGTTGTTGTGAGTTGTGTTGTGTGTGTCGGGTTCGAATCCCGGTCAGGGCATTTATTTGTGTATTTATCACGAATATTTGTTTCTGAGTTATGGATGTTATGTATATAAGTATCTATATGTATGTATCTATTATGTATATCATCGCCTAGTACCCACATCACAAGCCTTAACTGAGCTTACCGTGGGCCTAGGTTGATTTGTGTAAGATTGTCCCGTAATATTTATTTATTTATTTATGTAGGTGCATACGAGTAACTAATATTCATATTCATTTATTCGTAATTGTAAATATTACATGTCAGCAATATTTATGTTGCATTATATCCTCTGCCGTTCTTAAACAGTTCGAATAATAACTACATTTGTAACTAAAATCACTAAAATTAAAATACTAATACTGTTTACAATAAGTAGGTTAAATGTAAAGCACTGGAGATCCGTGCCGCCAACAGGTCGTAACTTCGTACGAACTCCGTAGGGACTTGCGGCTTTTTGGTTGGGGTGGTAGTTTAGTTTTTTGGTGTACCGCGTTAATTATTATTATCTTTTTTTTATGTAAGTGAGCGGATCGCGAATCTTTAGGTTAAGTTAATAAAATTGTATTTTCATTTTGATTCCAAATAAAAAAAAATACAAAAAAAACAAGATTGGGGTGAATATCGGTCAGAGACTTTGTTTTCATGCATTTGACATCTAGCTGTCAAGCATGTGAAGCAAAACAACAACATTTTCGCACATCTCTGATAGATCAATATTCACCTTTAGGCCGCTCACTACCAGAGATGAGTAACGCTATGATTTCATTACAAATTACCTAACAAAATAGCGTAGATTAAAAGACAAGTTTCATATAAACTAATACCGCCATTAATTTTTAGCGTAATAAAATTCACACATGAACCCCTATTAAATAGGTACTACGTCCGTAATTATTAAGTACATTTAACATGCAGCATATTTAAACAGTTCCTAACTCAAATTAATGAAAGCCAGACGGCCATGAAATCTAATGCGAGTTTAAATCAAATATTACTTTGACTAAAAACTAAAAGCAATCATCACTTTATTGCGGGCCTGGATTTACGAGTACTGTCATAATGCAGTGCATTTATACGTTATAGTTTATCTTCAGTGAATAAAATACTGTGGCCATTAAAATCCAACCCTTTTTATTTACATTTTGATAATCGCTTTTTATTATCTTTTCTATTTGGCTGCAATTTCTACAATTAATATATTAAGTGTTATTGTAGACAGGTATTGACTGCCTAATCTTGTCACACTGTGCAAATAGAGTAAATTTAACATTATAATGAATGTATACTTAGTATATAAGTAAAATATTACTAACAATATATGGATGCACATAATGTTCGAAATAAAGATTGACTGATGATAATAATAATAATTAAATATAGACTAAATCCTCACATAACTACGAGCACTTATTAAATATTTAAATATGTCGTCATTACCTATAGTATGTAGGTATGTGTAAGTATTTAGTGCAAAGAGAAGTAACAGACCTTGATGTCTGCCAATCCAAAGTGTTATGAAATACCTTAAATACCATAATTCGTTGTGTTTAAATGTTACAGACATTCGAATGTACTCTATGAGTATTGATTGCAAGGATAAAACCTACATGTTACAATTTGAAAGTTTCTTATTACCCATGATTATAGCAACATAAAATTTAGGTTTAAACAGTTACAAAGTTAAAATCCATTCCTTGAAAATTACCTACGACGGGTCGCCATTACAGCTACCAATACATTTTACAAAATAATTGTAGGTTCGGTTTATTAGACGAAGTCTAATACTTACACTCTGAAACTTGAACATTTCCTTATTGATAGAGATCACGAGAAGTAAAAATTAAGGCAGTACAACACGTCGCAAGCATAGAGCTGAAAGAAGCGATAGCGAGAGCACTTGTAAAATTACCATTCAAATTATACATTTCATTATGGTAATATAACTGATTATGAATATTGAATTCTATGCAATATTTTGTGTAATGCAATGTGTTTGATATGATCTTACCTGTTGCCTGTACATTTTAGGGCGCTTATGAGTAAAAGAAGAAAACGCATAATGAAATCGACATTACTATTTGCTAGAGTCATGATTGAATCACGCCATTTTAGGTACTTTCATGTTCAATTTAAGCTTAGTCTGCCTAGATATAAAGCAATCGTCCCTTAGTAGCAATTATTTATGTAAGTCCGAGAGGGACAAATGCTATATATCTGACATAAACGTGATCATGCTAGGCTAGCTAGGCCGGCGCCGCGTCTAGTTTTAAAGAAGTGTGACTACATTTCTATACAATGAGATGCAGACCGGGGCATGCGGCAAATAATTTATCATATCTATCGTAGTATTTTTGTGATTTTGTGACGTTTAAATCTCGAAACGCCGAATAATAAATTTACCTCCTACTACCAAGCTAACTTTTATGTAAATTAAACAAGCGCACGAACGTCGGCATATACGTAATAAATAAGATAAACTAAATCCGTTGAAATCTTTTTGAAATGAATTTCCTTGAGTTTTTTTCGCATTTTCTTTTCGACATATATTATACGACTGTAGACTGCCGTAACAGCGCGGCAACCGAATAAATCGTACATGCCTGCGACTGCGAGCTTAGCCTACACCTGATAATTCCTAGCATTAAAAACCTACACTTCTTACAATTTTTGAAATACTCGGAATCCTAGCGTTTTTTTTTTAAATCTCTCTCTTCAAAGTAAGCTGTAGCGCTTGGCACGATGAATGCTAATTACCGGTCGTATTTATGCGACTGCAGCGGTCGTGCCGTGACAGCGCGGCGACCGAATAAATCGTGCCTGCGACTGCGGGCTTTACCTGCATCTAGTAAGTGCATTCATTGTTGATAAAGAAAATTGTGAACGCGGATTAATCTACGCGTAGTCTTTTCAACAGACTTTAAAGAGAAGAGTTTCCCAATTCGACTGTATTATGTTAAGTTAATATTGGATTACGAACTACAGTTCACTCAAAGGAGTGAAAGCTTAGGTGGAAAAGTGCAGGTGTCTAATGATTTTTAACCGACTTCAAAAAAGGAGGAGGTTATATGCTCCACTGTATGTATTTTTATTTTTTTTATTTATGTTCCCCGATTTCTCCGTCAATGGGGAATGGATGAAAATTTTAGAATTGCCTGATTATTTTTTGGTGATAGGAATAACCTCCCTTAGCACCAGAAAAAAGTTGCAGACTTTTCAGCTGAGTCAATTATTTTTGAAAAATATAAATATTTTCCTCTCTTACGTTATGGCTTTAAGCCAGCACAAGATTACAGGATGTTGAAAATGGCTTGAATGGCTTCGAGAAAAGGATGGGTACGGCCGTGCCTCTTTGTTCCTTGTGCCCCCAGATAAATCAAGCATAATTTTTTCTGCGCCACTGTTAAATAAAAGTATCGTCTCTGATCATTATTAAAACGCATCTAAGTATTTCAGGATTTAAATTTATTTACATCATAGTGCCCATTTGTCTAGGTATATGAGGAGTTTATGTAAACAAATGAGTGTCAGCACACGGTGCACCGCGCGTGACATCGCCTTAACTGAGGAGATTAGCTTTATTCACTGCCTGTACAAATACCTAGTAAACCATCTCTCGTTCTTCGTGGACACTTAAAATTATGACTGAAAAGAGTATAATTTAGTGTTATTTGAACAAGTAACTTTCTACTTTTCAGTGAAATATTTGATTGAACTTAGTAATGTTAAATATCACTGTTTAAGTGTCACTCGCTTTTATAATATTTTAGTTGGTAGTAATTGCAAAAATAAGTTTGCGGTTACTTCCAATAAGCAGTACGGCCTCAATGGAGTTGACTGATACCATTCTTGATATTTTTCGTTGTATAATGTCCGACACGTAGGGTACCTGAAGTAAAGAAAAACATAATTTAACACGATTACATATCGACACAAAGCAGTCATTAACGCTCGCTAATCAAACCATGTCGGTTAACTTCAAAATGTGAGTTTCATCACGAAGTTAAAGCGGCAAATTTTATAGCCAAAGCGTGCAAAACCAACATGGCAAAGCTTTCAAAATCCCTAAAATAACAAATAGAATTTCCCGCGTGCTGAGGGCGGAAGTGACGTGCGTTTGGGCGTCCGGATGCGCTGCCGATCGCCACATCCGGGGCTCGAGCACGAGCCACGAGCCTCAAGTCAGCTCGAGCCGTCCCGCCCCGAGCCAGGCACCGCAGGGCCCGTATTAATTGATTCCATAGATAAAGCTGGAATGCCATTCGCCGCTGGTGTCACAGCAAACGTGACTCGTGTATTTTGACTGCAAATTCTGTGATTTAACGCTTGAGTGGTTGGGTTTTATTGCATGGCGTGCGCCGGATTTGCAAAGTAATGTTTTTTTAACTAATTCTGTGAAAAGTTTTACAATCGCCCTTTTGTAACAGACATTTTATAGAGCAAATAAAACTGCAGAAAATGTTTTAAAAATTATTACACAGCCTTGAAAGCGAGATTGATACCAAACTTAAATTTTTGTCAAGACCTCGATAAGTCATCGAGCGTACACCCTAATAAAAATCATTCCCATAAAACGCCTCCCAATTTTAAAACAATCAAACCGCCCATGACTTGAAAGGTAATTTTTCCTCGTCCTTTGGAAATCATAACAACGCTCCCCCATAGAACACTCTAGAACATTCGAGAACAATCTATGTAATGAGCGCATAAAACAATGCCCCGGTAATTTACGGGCAGGAGCGGTGGAAACTCGGACCTTTTGAAATTTTACATTGGCTTGATAAGGAAGCTTTTGAAATTAACGCTAAGACTTAAGACGTTCCAATTATGGCAAAATTCTTGGAAGCTCGAATATATCTTGCATTTTTAAGATCAACAAATAAATATTTGCAGCCTCTGGTCCTCAATTATGCAGCCAACAATTTAATTCCAAGTCCTAATGAATAGCTATTAGTATATGACAGTCACAAGAGTACGTCAGAAAGACAGTCCTTAAAGCTGAATTGTAGAAGCAATTTTTAAACCTAAATTACTCATTTCTGTATAATATTGTTTTGTATTCATTGTAGTGCTTAAAGCAAAAAACTTACACAACCTTAAATCCAAAATATCCAAATACATTTGCAACTCGAAGTACGAAAATATGAGTTAAATTAAAATTAGAATTTGTGAGTCGACAATAAAACGCAGCTGAGGCCCGATCAGAGCGATCGTGATAAACGACCGTGATACTGCACTTCGCGGCGGCCTATAAAACATAAGACGATCTGATTTGCGAATATTCTTAGTCGTACCAAAATAAATTAATGGATCAAAATATGGAATTTTAAAATAAATGCAACGAAAAAATAAAATGTAACAATTGTACAATTTGCAAGTTGTCATTAAAAAATTTAATGCATTTTGATACTGAAATATTTATTTTACAGATTATGTTATTGACAAAGTCATCAGTATAAAAGTTTGCAAAGCAACTATATTATCTCCACTAAGCCATACAATTCTGCCATAGTAATTTTATTGATTACAATTAAGGTTCTTAGTAATTCCATATCTCACATAGATCAAGACAGCGTTAACTCATAAAAAATACAAGTCAATGGCAGAATTAAAATGATTACCTCGTATCCCGGGCACAGCACCGTTCAGCTTGAACGTTATTCACAAAAATATACCCAACACCTTCAGATAAATAGAAGTATTCACGTCACAGAGAGAGACGGCTTAATGTTGCCTAAATAAAATATAGCGGCTGAGAACACGAGCCATATTGCCTCGGTGCAAAAGTTTTAAAAAGTTTTCTTTGCGGACCCATTACAAGTACAGTGGTGCGCTTGTGTGGGTGAGACACGCGGTCGATGGTCGCGATGTGCCAGAGACGGGCACGTGCAGATATAATGTAGTGTCCTAGTTTGGCCAATTCCATATATGTTTGAAATTACTGCCATCAGGGGCTGGAAACTCAGAATGCATTGGCAGCGCTACAAAGTACGAGTATTTCTCTTAGTTCATTATCATTACGTCCACAACTAGTATGACAGATTTCACTTTGACTTTCATTTGTTTTCGTTATGTCAAAATTTTTAACTATCCGCTAAGTCTCCACGCATCAATAAACCCATCCATAGCTAATCAATCTAGATCCGGAGCGTGTGACCTCTGACCCAGCTGCGTCCGTGTGAGTGGCACGCACACCACCACGCCGCAACGTTCACAACGAAAGTAGGTTTATTTCCATGAAAAAGTTTTGAAAATCGATGGCTTTAGCTCCTACGCTCGGAAACTTTCCCGTCATATAACCATAAATACGCTCTGGGCCGTGTTTTGCTTGCTACGTAGACATCGAGCTACTAGAATTTTCTTGTAATATTCAGTAATATACGTTCTTGTTGTGAACGCTGTTTTCAAATAAAGAACACGTTTTTTAACGCTGTTGGCACCAGTTTTTCTTTTGCATACTTTATAAAGTGATGTATATTTTATGTCGAATTGGGGACTTCATTTGAAATTTTCAGTTGCCTCATTATTTATTTAATTAGAATCTGTACCTGTAAACAAAAACCACTGTTTATTTTGTACTCATAATAAAAACACAGAATCTTTTTTTGGAATGTCTATGCATCTCGGTGATATGTTTTTTGCAATAATATTTTATACCTATTTATATTTTGGGGACAATCTTACACAAATCAACCTAACTAAGTAAAGGTTGTACTATGGGTACTAGACGTCGATATACATACTTAATATATAGTAGATAAATATATAATAAATACGTAAATACATAGAAAACATCCATGACTAAGGAACTAATAATCGTGCTCATCACTTAAATAAATGCCCTTACCGGGATTCGAACCTGGGACCTCCGGCTTCGTAGGCAGTAGGGTCACTACGAACTAGGTTACACTAGACGTCATATTCATTTGTATGTATACAGGGTGTGGCCTGTAATAGGAGCAAAAAAATAAACGGTAGATTATTAAGCTTGTGAACAATTATTTCCACATGGTTAAACTTGAAAAATATATATATTTTTTGTAAAAATTTTCTTCAAAATAAGTTCAGTTGTATTTTTTTACTCTTCTGGAGTGCTATCAGTAACTTTTTATTTTAAAGACACTAAAAAAATGAAATAAAAATAAAAAAATGACAAAAATATCTTTTTCACTTCTCATGCTCAAAAAGTTCGTCTTTATGTCGTGCGTAGGCGACATAAAGTCGCTTTTTATGCTCTAGAGCATAAATTAAAATCTTCGTCGAAGACCAAGGCAATCGCTGCAACAGCCACACGAACATCTTTAACTTCATACAACAACCTCTTTATTTTATTTCGTTTCGTTCGTATTCTAAGACCAAGGCAAAGATACCAACAGCCAAAGTACACAATAAAACTTCATGAAATAAACTTATAATTTGTATTTCGTCTCATTTATTATTTTACGTGTTGCTGTTTCATTTCCTCGCAATCGAAGTGAAAAGTAGAGTGTACAACTCGTCCATAAAACCCATTTTACACTCGACTTTATATTTATCCTCGCTCGCAAGCTCGCTCGGATGGATAAACGTCTCGAGTAAAATGGTGCGTTTTATGCACTTGTTGTACAATCTACTATTGAAAACAAAAATGCAAAAACTATTATGACTCGTTACATGACGTTACCTCAAAATCCGCATTGACTGCTGTGCTGTGATGTCCTGGTGCCAAGATACATTACTTGGAGGTCATACCTGTAGATCAAAATATCTCCGAATCAAAAAAATAAAATGAGTGGGACACACAAGGGGTTACTGCAAATGCTTTAAGGAAGCGTCCCTTTGAATATTTACTCCTATTACAGGCCACACCCTGTATGATCGACAAAGGTCATGTGTGTGATGAATGAATTGTAAAAATCTTGCTGTTTATTGACTTCATTATACGACTTAATTCTATTTTACGGTTTGCTGTAATATCTTTGTGACACCAATATTTCACAAAATTGATTCATAATACATCAAAAATCAGATAAATCAGGTTATTTCACCTGAAGTGAAATAACCTGAGTAAACCTTTTATAGTGCAAGAACGTCCCAGCTATAAATAATAGGTACCTACTCCCACACTAATGCGTTCATATTTTGAATAGGTACACCAAGAAAGGTTTATTAGTGAAGACAATCCATTTGTTGAAGAATGTTCGGGGCTGCGGCCGCGCCATCTTGCGCGTATCGCTTTGATATATTATTGTTTATAAATAATGACTCCACGACCCTCCCAATTTAATTGTGGCGTATCCAAGAATGGCTTATTAAGCGGCCGGTTAATATTTCCTTATGGGGATGTAATTAATTTGGTTAGTCAGGTGCGACGCCCAGGGCTTTCGGAGAGGCCATTATCCACCGCATTATTTTGTCGTGGCCAATTTGTTTGAAGCCTTTGACGGCCGAGGAGATTCACTTAATTAAGTCTCGATACGACTTTCCGACTTTGCTCCGATTTTGCTGATTTCGCTTCAGGTAATTTGAGATGGTTACGAGTGACTTTGATTGGATTGCGTTGCAGATATATTTTATCGCATGACTCAATTTACTTTTGCGGCATCAGATATAATTTTGTTTTTGCTTGAACATTTCAAGTCGAACAACGGAAACTGCAGACTTTATATACTCGAAATGAGAAACCGAGATAAACGTTTACTCAAAGAGGCGTAATTATTATGATACTCTTACTTCGACGTAACTCTTTTTTTATAACTTAATAACGTTAAAAGCTTTCTACTAAGTTGTGGTTCAAGATAGCTTAGAGTTATTTATTTTGGTAGCTTTTTATGAATTATCAAATAATAATATGGACGCCATGATTTAAAATATGTAACCACTCGTAAATCACCTGTACCCTGGCGGAGCCCTGCGAGCGCTCATTCCAAACCGGCATATGTAGTTGAACAATTGTAATTGGCAAGTCGTGAACTAGTGCGGGCACCCAGAAGTTGTAGGCAAGGTCAAATTAGCGCCCTGACCTTCCAACTGCAGCCCTCTGCCCGTGGACCAAGTAGTTCCGAACAACTGCCATAACTCGGTAGGTACTCCGAAACTGGGTGACAGTATAAGCGGCCGTTGACTCCGTGAAAAAGTTCCCTTTAAATATCCACAAGTTTAGTTTAGCAACTCAAATTTAGTTTGGTAACAAACGGAGCAACAACAAGTCGCAACAAATCCGTAGGAAAGTTGCGCGCGAGTCGGTTTCAAGTTCAAACCCGGATACTTGCGGCACTCGCGTGCACTGAACTTGCCAGTACTGCGAATTGTTATAAACCAATTATGTTTGTTTATTTTTTCTTTGGCCTTGTTTATATAAGCTGACACTTCACGCGTGCTGTCAGGCAACTAATGTCGTTTCCATTTACAAATCCATACTTCGCTACCACGTGGCAAAATTGTTAAGATTTGCGAAAAACTTTCCCAGAAATTACTCGGTAAGTGACATAGCAAACAGTTAAAATTGATACAAGGAGTCCTATATATATGTTCATCATGCGATCAATGCGATTTGGAAGTGAAAGAGATGAGTTGAGGCCTAATATGCACTTAAACGGATTTTAGAATCATCACCGTAACGCATTTGTTATAAATATGTATGCATGTCAATTTAATGTAAATAATCATAAATATACAGTCTGAATGGAGTAAGTATACAAATCATAGCAGCACCGAAGCCACGATGCCGCTACGTGTTACGGCGTAGCTCCGTTGACGACGCCAAAAGTTCGCGACAACTACTTTGCTTGGCCGCACGAAGTAGATTGTATCGATTGAGCTACGCCGCGGTGTCCTAAATACGAACTAAGTGTTGGCACCTTGTTACTTGCTTTGCATACTAAGATAAATATTTTATCCCATATCCAGATATTTGGTATAGAATCTTATTGGCAGTAAAACGTAAATCTATTGCCAATTTCTATCTAAATCACGAGAACATCTTGTAATACTTGGAAATCTCAAAATCATCATTATAACAAAATCAGCAAACGTAACGTGAAACGTGTGCTTTTTCCTAACAGAAAGGGCTAAGCCCTTGCGTCGGAGGCCGAGTCCTGAGTAGGACTGTCACGTCAGCGCTGCGGCTGCCGCGGCGCGCAGGCGCCACCCTCCCCCTCCCCGGCCCCCCAACCCGCAACACGGAAAACTTTTCCCTGACATAGGTATAAGTATAAACGCTCACCCGTCGGCAACACTTTTTGCCCCCCCACGGGAGGGTGGGGAGGCAAAAGTTTTGCCAGCCCGGCTCGGTACTACGTACACAGCGCTCTTCCACTTTTTCCTGTATATTGAAATGGAGGTGCGGAGAAAAGAGTAGAATTTAGAAGCTGTCGTACAAATTTTAATGAGGAGTGAGAAGGTGAATGCTGTTTCGTGTAACGAGCTCCACGGCCTTTATATGGACAGTTTAATATGTCGATACGGAAAGTAACAAGTCGAAGTAAACGATTCGCACAGACGCAATTTCATAATGAGGATGAATTCTCTTAGCGAGTATGAAAAGCGTTTACTTGAGAAGTTAGATTATTATTTCTGAGAGCCAAGAGTTTCAATTAATTTGGCTAAAGATGGTTTACCTGGCAGGGTAGGTGGTTGCATTATGAATGCGGGCGGTCAGCTGCGGCGGGTCAACACCTAGTTAGCGATGATCACAATTAGGCGCGCCGCCACTTCATCACGCCGCCACTATTCGATAACAAGCCGCTGTGAATGATTAATAACGCGAATCGCGGTTTGTTTGCATTCGCACCGTCCGACCGGAGACTATTAACGCAAACTTATGAATAAATATTATGCAGCACAAGTTTAACGATGGATTTCGTTAAACAAAATATTAGCCGAGCGAAAGAACAGTTGAAGCGTGATTATGTGGCCCCGAGTAGTTTCAGCACAAAGGGAAGACAATGAAACAAAAGTTGCGGTTACGACTAACGAATCAAGGGCCATCTTCCGCAGGGGGCGTTTGTAATTGCTTAGCTTATTCAAACATTGCTGGGAGCTGTCAACAGAGGCATATTTGAGGTCTGGTAAGGGCACATTCATCAAGCGGACGCGGGTGCAGCCTGACCCGGCGTTATCTTGGAGCAACAGACACCCGGCCGCCTGGTGACTGATGACTCGCCTTAATTAAATTTTATGAAGCCACACTACACTATCCACTCTAAAAGTTAGCTGTGAAAAATCACCACCAGCTAAATGATATTTCTATTTCAGGAGGAGCTCAAACTTTACAATTCTAATGTAGTTGCGTAGTCTGTCCACCTGAAAACCACCGCCCAACTCTGACGTAAGCGGCATCTAAAATTCAGGGAATAAAGACAAGCGGCGCATCCATGTGTCGGACAAATGCGCGGCCGACACGAGCCAAAGACTGGGATTTCGTTGGAATTAAAGTGCGAAATTGCTCTGGCGGTTGGCCTTAAATAAACAGCCGCTATATGTGCCGGATCGTTTCAAAACTTTGCTTGAAATACGAATGGCTGTAATTTATTTATGCCACAAACAAATTCATTCATTTATGGTTTATTCGTACACGTATTTAATTTTAGCATTTAGATAGTTACCTACATATGCGTTGTGTGCTGAATTATAAATGTTCAATTCAATATGCGATTTCTACGTCACAAATCATACGAGGATCGTTAAAAAAGACATTTGAAAATAGAATACGATGTTCAAACTTTGCTTTTAGCCGTTCGGATAAAAACCCATTCGTTTCGGCAGCGACGCAATAAAATTATTTGACTAACGATTCGAAATCGATGCTTTTAGTTCAATTTTCTTCTAATTAAAATCTATCGCAGTGCAACTTTTCTCATATAAAAATCTATTTAAAACGTCTAGACAGTTTATATTTTTATATTGTCACGAGAAAAAGGATATATATTATTCGTTTTCCTATTATCTAAATATGCTGACATTTTACATCCCATTTTTACATGAGCGTAATTTTACAGAAGATTCCTAATGCACTAGTTACTTAAACAAGTGAAATCAAAAGAATTTTCGAAAAACCCAACTGCTTTTTTTCAATGTTTGTCACTCCTGCGATTACGAGGAATCCAATGACACCTCCTAAAATCCGTCAAACGGTTTGGGCTGCAGGGCGTGTCAAAGAATAAGACATACACACATACATACGCTCGAAAAACATAATCCTCCTCTCTTTCGGCAGTCGGGTAATAAAGCTAAATCAATATGTTTTAGCAAGCACCGGACCGGATAGGGATCAATAAGTTGACAGACGTAGGCTGGTGAATTAGTGAGCAGCTGAGAAGTTTGCCTCCCGAGACCATGGCACTAAAGCGCACACTGGACAATGCTATATGGAAATAACCTAGTTAACGTTTTATACGACCTAACCGGGTTATTTTAGCAACGACAAGTGAGTTCTAGCTGAAACGCAGAAAATGTGAACAAGAACTGTTAATATGACTGGCGGGCAGAAAGGAGATAAAAGAGAAAAACAAATGAAAACCGAGATAGCAGTATGGTTTATATCGTACTATCAACGTATATAAAAGAATTACATGAACGATGTGTCGATATTTCAGAAATAACCAAAAGAAAGAGATCAAAAAGAAACATAAAAAAAATAATCATAGTCAATTTTTAATGTGCGTGTCCCGCTGTTACACTTGTTATCTGTGAATGGAAAAGAGATTAGACTAGATACGCTAGAATTGAGCTTAGGTATGATAATGAAATAACATTACCTAATTAAAATTAAGCGATTATTAAACAAAATGAAAAGATATCAGTAAATACTAGTATTATCTCTTTGTTAAACCATCCTGCAATAACTGGCCACGTCCAAACAAAGAGAGAACTCTGAAAAATCGGTTGAAAATCTGAGCGAAACAAAAGAATGTCGTGACATTTAGCCCAAGACAGGTCATAAGTCAGGCCCGCGGAGCCACTCAGATTTATTGGAGCAATTGACAAAGTGGCAAATGGGCCATTAGAAATTAGAAGTTCTGCAGAGAAGTGTGCTCGGGAAAAATGTACTGCGATATTTCCAGTGTAAGCAAAGTTGTTAGCAATAAATAATACCTGATGTTTCACATTTGGATTGGCTTCTAAAGATACAAGAAGAACTTTTCTGTAACTGAATAAACTGTAAGCATTAAAACGGCGAGTGTTTTTTTTGTAATATTAGTTTAATTGTTACACGGATTGCATTCGTGACGTTCGTTAGTTCTTATCAATTCTATTAGTCATTATTTTATAAAGCTTTTTTAAAATAACAAAAGCAACTAAAGCAATTTGCAACTGAAAATAATAATTCATTTCACAGCGCAACCAAAACAAACACTATCGCCAGTCATTTGTTTTTACAACGCGTCATTAAGCGCCAATAATCGTGAAACAAATAAATAGAGCCGTCATTCGATACTTAGCAATAATCGAATAGATACACTGAACTAATTCTACGAATGTTTTCAGTCGATAGCTTACGACATGTTTATCGTCATTGGGCAATAAAAATCCATCTAATGACGCGGGAAACTCCGTGGATCCGCGACGGAATTGTTTCACTATTTCATATATGGGGGTCAATAAAATTTTATGTACAGTTAAACTTTGTTAAACGCTTCATATTCCACCGAATTAGGCTTCGAATGGATATATTTTTTCGGTAGCAGATTATTTATGGCGTACCTTTATTAGGTAAATCTCATTTTGTTTGGTAAGTTACTCTTTTAGTAGCTTTAACGGTAATGGTAGTACCTTAGCGATGCAAAATATGCCAGAAATAAAAGTCATGATAGAAGAGTTCTTTCAAATACCGCAAAAAAGCCCCATATTCCTAAACATTTTTCACCAAAATCAACACAAAAAGATTATCTGGTAAGAGAGGAAACATGTAAACAGATTATAAAAAAGACGTCGCCGTCCCTTCGAGCCCCAGGCGGAGGATCTTGTATGCATAAGGAGGAAATAAGTACTCCTTATACTGAGGACGGTATCGTTGCCACTTCATTTTTAAAAAAGACAATATAGGGCGAAGTTCGCACGGTGCTTTCTTTTTGGAGGAGCACTTTTTTACGATTTTGTGGAATTATTTGATCGGTGCATAAAATGAAGTACAACAAAAGTAGGTAGTTCATTGTTTGCTGGTATCATTAATGGACGAATCTTTATAAATTTCTTGATCGCCACTGCCTTTTCCAAAAAGTCACATTTGTCTACTACAATGTATTTTTCGTTATGTAAAATTGAGCAAAGCAAGTTTATATTCCGCATTATAAAATGGGTAAGTCAAGAATAGTTTTTTCGAGATCGCCGGTTTTAGATTTTAAATACCTAACAGAAAATAAATGTATGAGTAATGAGAATGAAGGACCTGCAGGTCGATCACGTAACGCATTGTACGCGCGTCAGGTAGATCTAAATGTCATTTTTTTATTTAGCTATGTGCTTCATCATATGTTCCTTGAGTAATTCTAAGCATTTCTAGTCCGGGAGGCAATGAGGCTAGTCGGGAAGGGGGGGGGGGGGGGCGTCTTTAAAAAAAAACTATTCTCGCCCTGGTGGCTACTAGGGCAAGTTTGGTATCCCCCCCCCCCCCCTTCCCGACTAGCCTCATTGCCTCCCGGACTAGAAATGCTCAGAATTACTCAAGGAACATATATGATGAAGCACATAGCTTAATATTTTTTTTGGGTAAACTTCATAACTGCCTCCACTATTACCCCTTAGGTCTGCAAAATGTAGCTTAAGAAAACAAGTGAATGCACAAGTCGCTCGATCCGTCTTCGGCGTGGCAGCCCTCTGCAGACTATCCGTCGTGCTATTTGTCCCGGATCCCGCGGGTGCAATGCGTCGGTGTCCCGTCCCGTCGTCCCATCGTCCCCCACTCGTGCGTGTCGATAAAAAATAATTGTTTCCGTCGCACTCACACCGGATTACAATACCTTTCCTAGGATATTTGGATAGTGAGGAGTTTATAAAATTAGGAGTTTTTGAGGCAAGATTGTAAGGTGTCTTATCTCAGCCGGTTCATGAATTAAATACGTAAGAACATGCGGTAAATGGTTATTGTTTCTTTAATTGGCTATATTAGCTTAATGAGATACAGAAAAATGAGAAAAGTCTTTCCCCGTCAAAGTCCTTTCGACTATATAAGATCTATGGTCTCTATTAGGTATAAGTAGGTAAGATAGTATAGTTGCTACTCGGGTTGATGTATTCCACTGCTCTTTGAATGAATTCACCAAAGTTACTTTGTATGTGTTATGTTATTGTAAAACTTAGAATTATGTAATACCCTATATATGTTATGTTAATAATTTGCTACGCTATCGCATTGGGAGACTGTAATGATAGACGTATAGTTAATATAAATAAAAATAAAATAAAAATCAAAAGATAAGCTAGTCAAGTTACTCCCGACCCGACTACTAGATTCAACAAAATATCAAAACAAAACTTAGAAGTAAACTTGGACGGAGTTCTCAATTGTTAATCTACGTTCATTCTCGATTTGCTCTGAAAGCGTCGACGGCTTGTGCCGATTCACAATTATAATAGGTTGTAACTCGAACTATGACTAAGTAGATCTCGTTTATCTATAGTTTTTAATGAATGCTAAATGAGGTAATAATTCAATACAACAGGGATTAAAATATAATAAAACATAGTTAAACCAACGTTTACGCATAGAAAAAAAACTTAATATTTATCGATTTTAACTATCGACGCATTCTAGAGAATAATATTTCACACATGTCTTGAGTGGCTAAAATTTATTACCATACAAACTTAATTTGTTACCGTAATCGTGGAAAGCAAATGTATTTTATTCAAAAATGAATCTTATTACAAAGTAGTAATGGGCTTTTCTACATTCACATCTTGTTTAACAAACGCATTCTTAATGGGAGAGCTATAGTAGATGACTGTATTAGTTTCGAGTACTGAGGTAATGATTTAGTGGCGCCAATTTACCTTTACAGTTGAATCTGAGGAGTTCAAATAATAATGTAAGCCAATTTCAACACTATCCTTATAGGAATATGGAAATGGTCGAATAGGTTCGCTTGGGCTAAGACGGCAAAAATGGCTGGACGAAAAATCCTCAAGTGGTCATTCGTAGGAATTGTAGGTAAAGCGTGAGATTGTTTTTGTACAAATTTAATTATGGTTTTGTGTTGGGTCGTATTTAATAAAGGGAATAGAGTTTAAATTAGACATGGCTATATTTAATTGGTAATTTGTCAACTAGTTTCAGACGCCGGTTGTGCGGGGGTTGGGGGGAGTGTTTTCAGAGCTGATGTTGAGACGGAGTAGCGTGGGGCTGGACATTCAAATCTTGGAGCTTGAAGGCATCGGTCGGGGATCTCTGTCGAAGGAAATAGGTCTCAATCTAGGATACCTAAGTTGTGTCTGGGCATGGATTGTGCTAATATTCGATTGCGCTGGTTTAGTCTTTGATCAGACACAACATATGGTAATTTAAAGGGAGAATTCAATTTGTAAATATTTATTGTACTTACATACATAATTTGGTGGTTTAATCTCAATTAAATAGTGTAAATTTTAAAGTTTATTGTGAAGTTGATTTTTAGTGAATATCTTGCTGTTATTACTTTGTGTTCAAATAAGAGTGGTTAATAGTGATTATTTTTGACTAGAGTTAATTGGTTTAAAGTATAATAATTTGATGGAGTTTGCTTTAATTTAAATTAGTGTTTTAATGGGGTTAGGAGAATCTTGACTGATACTTTCAAGCCATTCGTTCTTTAGCTATATTTTGGATTGACGTTGAAACTGGATCGAGCCTAAATTCGTAACGTAAACATTCATAGATACTTTATTGTGAAGGCGAGAAGGTTCAATATTGTGTGATTATTTTACATAGTATTGAACTATTTCGATTCTTATTAGATTTTGAATTTATTTTGGAAAGTTTTATTAATATTTCGAACCAGATCAATGCCTTGATTGGATGTCAATCTAACATTGTACACGCTCCCTAACGGTGCCAACAGCGTATACAATGGGATCCTGTTAGAAGTAGGCCAGGCTCAGAGATACCTGGGCACCGTCTCCTTTATTTGCATAGATGGTGTAGCCTATCATAAATGGGCCTCTTCCTTGGCTTAAGGTTTGCCGCAGGACTGAAGCGAGAGGTCGCAATTTAAAATAAGTCGACCGCTTGAATTTATTCACTCGTTAAGGTTTTGTGTGTGCTTAAGGCTTGGGTCTTTTATTGAATATATATTTATATGTTATACACACGCAATAGGGAGTGCATTTCGCAGAACCTTGTCCACGGACCGTTGTGAAATGTACATTACACCGGCTATAGGTTGCCTTCTCGGATTAGCCTGCCGAACGATTTACAGCGTAGATCCCTAGCTTAGGTTTTACACATCACATAACACTAATAAAAGTAATGATGGGAGTTTTGCATACAATAGTTTAGGGACTAGTGGAAGGTAGGATTAGGAATAAATTCATACGTGGTAATAGGGACTTAGGAAACAAGGATTATTCATCCAATAACATTTATTTGTAGGATTCATTTGATTATTATGAGTAGAGAAATTAATGGTTGGTCTTAAATGAGGAGAAATGTAGAGTTTGTGTAGTTGAATGTGGCATTCAGGTATGGTAATATAATTTTATATTTTATTTGGTTAGGGAAACAGTTTGGTTTCGGAGAAAGAAGCAAAACTGTTATAGGGACCAGTGACAGGCAGAGCAGATCGCTGATGAATGTAGTTACGGGCGAAATAATACCCTTATAACTACTAGCTATTTCGTACACACCACAACTATTTGTGGAATACACATTCGATTACAATAAATTCGATATTTCAAATGCCTACGATATAAAGGCAAATATATAGAGAAATAGGCGTTATATTGCCTGTATTGTTAAGTTTATAACACAGCAATATTAAAATAAAGAGGTTTGTCTGAGTTTGTTTCGGTATTTCTTCTTATTCAAACCGTCAGGTACGAAATACTGGTAGATTCGCTCGTAGAGTCTTAAACTCATGAGGTAACTAGGCAGGTAAATAAGGTAGGATCATTCATACTCCATCCTAAGCAAGAAAGTAGCTTTGTGTGAGTAAAAGATTACCACACAACCCGTCGCTAAGACTTTGTTCAAAATATGAATACATAGGTTGAATAGTAGTATGTTTAAGGTGTCAAAATAATCAAGATAATAGAAAATTTAAGAGCTACGATCTTGCTTATCCGAATGATTAATAGGAGGTTGGTGTAAATTAACAAAAACATATAAAATATTTATATTAATTGATTTGACAGGTACATTATTTTGAATTAGGATACAGTAGGTGAACGAAGGAGTAGGTAGATAGATAGAGAGGAGTCAAGGTCCAATTTGCTACACATAAAAGAATTTGGGTTGTTCGGAATAACGTAGACATTAGATGATCAGGTGGCCAAATTTTATTATTATTATTTAGTTAGTTAAAGTTAATAAGAGGGGGGGGAAGTTACATTTTGGTGACGTGACGCACGGATCTTCATATATTTGTAATAAATGAGACTGTTTATTTACATTTTGGGTAGGTCGGTTTTGGGATATTTCAGTAGCCTATTTTAGGCTACATTTTGTTGGCGTGGAATGGAAATGTGTGCATATTAGGGCTTTGACTCTTCCTTCTAGTAAGTTTAATGCAACAAGTAGTATAATTTATTGTTATAACTTCAAAATTACATTGAATAGGTAGTACAATTAGTAAATATGTGAGGGTTGTCTGGAGTTGCGCGCGTTCATGGGTTGCGATGATCGCTTGAAATCGAACGGACCGTGCGCTCGTTTGCCATCGACGTAGCGTTCAGCAAATTCTCGTTGTTCTGTTTTAAATTTACATGCACCTGAAATAAAATATACAAACGTATGTTTAATGACATCATTTTCATATTTGTACGAAAAAGTTTAGAGTCTAAAACTATAGGGGGCGTGGGGGCGTAAATTGTGTTTAGTATGTATGTATGTGTAAGGTAGTTAAACAATGTGAAAATAAAGTTCGCAAAAGAAACAAATTTTAATTTTCTCATGTAACATTTTAGAGTCAGCAACGCACATGTGTTACCCTAGCATCAGTGGGGGCGTACTCACGTTTCACGCCAAACGCGTGTAAATATGGTGTTGTTTTTGTGGACACTGGATAACAGTTGATAAGGGATCGTGCATTGAGAACAAAAAAAATTTGGGTTACTGGTACACACAGGCAGTCTCTGAGTTAAGAAAAAAAAAAAGGTGTCTTTGCTGTCGACTTTCGTCTGTGTACTTTTATAATCATAATCATAATCATAATCCTTAATAAATAACTTACGAGTACGTATAAATTTGCAAGCAGGAATTATAACGACATTGATATGTCTTGAAGTAAATAATGTGAAATCGTTAGAAATATTCTAGAATTAAAACTATGATAAAAGGGGCTAATATTTTAGTAACGAACTGGAGCGATCCTAGCGCGCCTACCGGCTGTGGATCGAACAACTGAGTGTGTTTGTAGTATTGATAGATTTCGGGCTTGCTGGTTCTTGAATGCATCACTAGATATTGCAAGTAATCCATAAATGATATTAATATATAATTTATCAAGGATTTTAATTTTAATTGATAAATAAATACATTTAATGATTTAGAATATTTATCATATAGATTATAGACTCATTAGACTCGCTGCTGTTCTGTCAAATCAAATTTGGATTTTACATTTATCTTGAAATAAATTCTTTGGTTTTATTTCAATATTAGATAATAATATCTAAGCTTAAAAAAATTAAGTAATAAGATATGATAATTACCTTTATAACAGAAGAATTCGCACATTCATGTACAGCATGCCGGGGTGAATATTGGAAATCAATAATCTCGCTTGCTTTGCTTTTTAATAACCTAGGGTATCATCATCATCATCATCATCATAGGTTTTCTGTAATTATAGCAAAAAGAAATATGAAACAGACATACAAAAAAAAACATGTATAGAAGATTGGTTATTTTGAAGTTCTTGAGAATACTAGCAAGGGATACAATTGAGCTAAACTACAAAAAGACCATGAATAAATATAAATATAAAAGGAACTTACTTGCGTGATTGTGTTTGGACGCTTTCTCAAGTGCCTTATAGTTGTCCATTGTGAAGTAAAGTTTTTTTCGTGCATTCCATGTAGTGTTTGGTTCACTTGTGCTGAGAACTTTCTATTACTAAAGTTTACGATCATTGTTGTCTCATGGACTGAGGAATTCACTTATTACACTTACATTCAATTCAGGCAAATTTATTGAAATTGAATGTTGTACATGGACATTATTATACTGAAATAAATTACAAGGCATTTTATGTACATTTTAAATGTTGTTGCATTGTTTGGCATTCATTAAGGGAAAAGGGTTTAAATTTAATAATTATTATAAACAACTAAATAATTTGTAGAATCATCGGTGATAGTATGCATTGTTGCATTGATTACATATTTGGAATTTTGGCTACCTGTAACAATCTAGTGAACAAGCGAATGAGGAATTGATGTGTGCTTGAGTGTATGACATGACATATCTACTCAGAGATGATGAAAATTAGGTGAATTTAGAAAAGAGTGTGCAGGTTTGGGGGAACTTTTTGTGAAAATGGGTTGTTGCAAATAGACAAATGTTGGATAGTAATCAACCTGGATTTGTTGGTATTTGGGGGAATCGAAATAACATATTAGTTAGTAAAAAACTTATCCGTAGGTTCAAATCGTATTACGATTAGCTCATTTCATGAGAGTTTTTACTGACTACACACTATACATACGCTGAGATTAAATTGGTATACACACCACATTTTGGAGAAGGATATTTGACATCGAATTATTTCAAAAATGAATAGTCGATGTACATTCAGTTTTTGAAAATGATTTTTTTACTTCAAGGTTTTTAAATTGAGGGTTTAATGTAAAGTTTAGTTATTCTAATATATATTTTCATAAGTTTTGATCGATGGTGAGAGGTTATCTTTAATAAGATAACAGTGGTTTAAATGATAAAAAAGTAGGACTACTTTTCATCCTAGAGATGACATGTTCATCATAATATAGTAGCATTGTGGTACAATATTTGACATACAAGTTATGTTTCGTTTTCTAGAATTTTATAATTTTTTTAGATAATTATCAGCAATTATCATAGTTAATCGCATTTTGAACTTTAATGTTCTGATCGTCATTTCATTTTATTGTTGGATTGTATTTAATGATGGATGGTGATGTCGGGCCATTGTGGTGATAAATGGCGGATTAACTAGATTTATAAATGGACATTTTATATATTGGGGTGGAAAGGAGTCTGAAGTCAAATATCTCATTCAAACATGTGACACTCTCCAAGAAAACTTGATTGAAAAAGTTGATAACGTATCGAAACTTGATTCGAACTTTTATTAATGAGAAATGAACATCTCAATACTTATATAAAGGTTTTTTCTGGTTTGCGTGGAGAGTCTTTGTGGAATCACTCATTTCCGAACAATGTGGATAGAATTGGAGGATGCCCAGCCAGATCCAAAGATTCAGTTTGATGCTGCAAATTCGGGGCGTTAGGTCCTATTAGTCTCACAAACTAGTATTTCGTGCAAATGGAAAAGATTTGGGGAAAGGATTTTCATGTATCATTATTGAAGTTCAAAGAACTAAGTTTTATACCGAGTCATTAACAATCAATGAGTATTGGTTAAACACACCTCACACAAACACACCTTTAAGATGGGGGGTTGCTACGCTAACAAATCTAGGAGATATTTTCTTTATAAATAGTAGTTCGAGGATTATCCGTGAATTACATGTAATTACACGTCTATTCCTCGAGGGGGCGATTATGTAACTCGAACTATGACTAAGTAGATCTCGTTTATCTATAGTTTTTAATGAATGCTAAATGAGGTAATAATTCAATACAACAGGGATTAAAATATAATAAAACATAGTTAAACCAACGTTTACGCATAGAAAAAAAACTTAATATTTATCGATTTTAACTATCGACGCATTCTAGAGAATAATATTTCACACATGTCTTGAGTGGCTAAAATTTATTACCATACAAACTTAATTTGTTACCGTAATCGTGGAAAGCAAATGTATTTTATTCAAAAATGAATCTTATTACAAAGTAGTAATGGGCTTTTCTACATTCACATCTTGTTTAACAAACGCATTCTTAATGGGAGAGCTATAGTAGATGACTGTATTAGTTTCGAGTACTGAGGTAATGATTTAGTGGCGCCAATTTACCTTTACAGTTGAATCTGAGGAGTTCAAATAATAATGTAAGCCAATTTCAACACTATCCTTATAGGAATATGGAAATGGTCGAATAGGTTCGCTTGGGCTAAGACGGCAAAAATGGCTGGACGAAAAATCCTCAAGTGGTCATTCGTAGGAATTGTAGGTAAAGCGTGAGATTGTTTTTGTACAAATTTAATTATGGTTTTGTGTTGGGTCGTATTTAATAAAGGGAATAGAGTTTAAATTAGACATGGCTATATTTAATTGGTAATTTGTCAACTAGTTTCAGACGCCGGTTGTGCGGGGGTTGGGGGGAGTGTTTTCAGAGCTGATGTTGAGACGGAGTAGCGTGGGGCTGGACATTCAAATCTTGGAGCTTGAAGGCATCGGTCGGGGATCTCTGTCGAAGGAAATAGGTCTCAATCTAGGATACCTAAGTTGTGTCTGGGCATGGATTGTGCTAATATTCGATTGCGCTGGTTTAGTCTTTGATCAGACACAACATATGGTAATTTAAAGGGAGAATTCAATTTGTAAATATTTATTGTACTTACATACATAATTTGGTGGTTTAATCTCAATTAAATAGTGTAAATTTTAAAGTTTATTGTGAAGTTGATTTTTAGTGAATATCTTGCTGTTATTACTTTGTGTTCAAATAAGAGTGGTTAATAGTGATTATTTTTGACTAGAGTTAATTGGTTTAAAGTATAATAATTTGATGGAGTTTGCTTTAATTTAAATTAGTGTTTTAATGGGGTTAGGAGAATCTTGACTGATACTTTCAAGCCATTCGTTCTTTAGCTATATTTTGGATTGACGTTGAAACTGGATCGAGCCTAAATTCGTAACGTAAACATTCATAGATACTTTATTGTGAAGGCGAGAAGGTTCAATATTGTGTGATTATTTTACATAGTATTGAACTATTTCGATTCTTATTAGATTTTGAATTTATTTTGGAAAGTTTTATTAATATTTCGAACCAGATCAATGCCTTGATTGGATGTCAATCTAACATTGTACACGCTCCCTAACGGTGCCAACAGCGTATACAATGGGATCCTGTTAGAAGTAGGCCAGGCTCAGAGATACCTGGGCACCGTCTCCTTTATTTGCATAGATGGTGTAGCCTATCATAAATGGGCCTCTTCCTTGGCTTAAGGTTTGCCGCAGGACTGAAGCGAGAGGTCGCAATTTAAAATAAGTCGACCGCTTGAATTTATTCACTCGTTAAGGTTTTGTGTGTGCTTAAGGCTTGGGTCTTTTATTGAATATATATTTATATGTTATACACACGCAATAGGGAGTGCATTTCGCAGAACCTTGTCCACGGACCGTTGTGAAATGTACATTACACCGGCTATAGGTTGCCTTCTCGGATTAGCCTGCCGAACGATTTACAGCGTAGATCCCTAGCTTAGGTTTTACACATCACATAACACTAATAAAAGTAATGATGGGAGTTTTGCATACAATAGTTTAGGGACTAGTGGAAGGTAGGATTAGGAATAAATTCATACGTGGTAATAGGGACTTAGGAAACAAGGATTATTCATCCAATAACATTTATTTGTAGGATTCATTTGATTATTATGAGTAGAGAAATTAATGGTTGGTCTTAAATGAGGAGAAATGTAGAGTTTGTGTAGTTGAATGTGGCATTCAGGTATGGTAATATAATTTTATATTTTATTTGGTTAGGGAAACAGTTTGGTTTCGGAGAAAGAAGCAAAACTGTTATAGGGACCAGTGACAGGCAGAGCAGATCGCTGATGAATGTAGTTACGGGCGAAATAATACCCTTATAACTACTAGCTATTTCGTACACACCACAACTATTTGTGGAATACACATTCGATTACAATAAATTCGATATTTCAAATGCCTACGATATAAAGGCAAATATATAGAGAAATAGGCGTTATATTGCCTGTATTGTTAAGTTTATAACACAGCAATATTAAAATAAAGAGGTTTGTCTGAGTTTGTTTCGGTATTTCTTCTTATTCAAACCGTCAGGTACGAAATACTGGTAGATTCGCTCGTAGAGTCTTAAACTCATGAGGTAACTAGGCAGGTAAATAAGGTAGGATCATTCATACTCCATCCTAAGCAAGAAAGTAGCTTTGTGTGAGTAAAAGATTACCACACAACCCGTCGCTAAGACTTTGTTCAAAATATGAATACATAGGTTGAATAGTAGTATGTTTAAGGTGTCAAAATAATCAAGATAATAGAAAATTTAAGAGCTACGATCTTGCTTATCCGAATGATTAATAGGAGGTTGGTGTAAATTAACAAAAACATATAAAATATTTATATTAATTGATTTGACAGGTACATTATTTTGAATTAGGATACAGTAGGTGAACGAAGGAGTAGGTAGATAGATAGAGAGGAGTCAAGGTCCAATTTGCTACACATAAAAGAATTTGGGTTGTTCGGAATAACGTAGACATTAGATGATCAGGTGGCCAAATTTTATTATTATTATTTAGTTAGTTAAAGTTAATAAGAGGGGGGGGAAGTTACAAGGTGCATTGACTGAAATTCTATTCACTCCACTACGTGGTATTGCATTCGAGAGGAAACGATTGTGTAATATTTAAGACTCTGAAATCAAGAGCTAACAACAGTTTCTGAACTAATGGCGTTCGGGCGTTCTTTCAGAAAAAAAACTATTATTTTAGTCTACTTCGATGAACTTAGCAATAGTAGAGTCTCTAATAGGTTGCTTTTCATTGTTTAGAATATAGTCTTCGGTATACTTAAGTATAATATTAATATTCTCAAATTTGCTTAAAAGTGATGACTAAAGTAAGAATTCACAATGTACCTAGGTACAGCCGGCGTTCTAATGTTAGAAATATTTGGAAACAACTCAATTTTTTTGTAGTAAGCACTTGATGACACTACATTCCAAATACAATGGCCAGTGAACTCAATTGGCAAATTGCAATCGCGTCAAAACAGCCAGCACACGTGAGGGGCCCATTCAACAAGTCAAACAGCACAGTGGGCCCGATCAATCATAATCACGGCTCTTTCACCTCAACTAATGGCCCGCAAAATGGTGGAATGCGTTTAAAACCTGCGAGTGTCGAGGGAGCATTGGAACGCAACCGCTCGGAAGCACAAAGCGTCCGCTGATCCATCACATGTTCGGGAACCTCTCACTTCGGGTTTTTGGAATCGTGTGAAGTGAATGAAGAATGGACAGGTGAGTGTTCTCTTTTTGGATTATGTATAGATTTTTTTTTTCTAATTCCACCATTACTATCGCGGTGAATATTTGCAATACTTTACCTACCGAGTCAATGATAGTTCCTATCACATTTTCCATAACATGACCTAACGTCAAATATGCTTTAAGAAAATAAACCTAACTAAAGTGTTTTATCACTTTTATCAGCAGGTACTTAATAAATATAATCAACCAAATCATCATTGCTGATAAAATTACGACTGCATTTTAGTATAGCCAGTAAATACATGTAAAACGACAGCTGCACTTTTTGTTTGGTAAAGGCAATGATGGGACCAACAAATAAAGCCCAACCAACCAACCAATATATAATTACATAGTATGTATTTATTATGACGGTATGTTAATTTAAAATGAAATTTACAAATGGGACTAAATGTATTTATTTATCGTACTAAATGCGTGAGATTTGTCCGCAACCCATTATTTTATACATATTTTTAATAATTTCTGTCAAATAAAAATTTCGATAAGAATTTTTAATTTTGCCATATCCGGTAATTCCGTGGGCTATGTCAAAAGGCTCCGTTGTATTGCGCTTTGTTATTTTAATTTTTTCCCCGTCAAGGAATGTCTTTGAAAGTGTTCAAATGATGCGTGTAATATCAAGCTTTGGATTTTCTGTTTGATGTCAGAAGATTAGGGTATTCGCGGATATGAGTATTTTTCGCTCAAGAGAAGAATGAAGCGCCAATAAATTTCTGTGGGATCCCTTTTCATTGTATCTGTTTGTGCGTAAGCGTGTTTTTGATGTGGTTCCTATTTTGGTGGGTATTTACTTGTAGTACCTACTTTTTACAAAGTAAGTACTTTTTCAACACAATTGCTCGTAACGTGCCTCTTATTCTGCCGCTTTAGGCTCATAATCCTGGGTATTAAACACGCGTGTTTTATAACATTACGACACTCGTGTAGTTATGTTTATATCCCGATTAAGACACGTTGGCACCTTGCAGCAAGGTGTATGTATGGACTCGGCGCATTCTTAAATTGACCGGGTTATACAGGTTTGTTTTTAATTCTCGGCAAATGGATTCTTACTCGACTAAACAAATTAAATCCTTCTTGTAAATTAATTGATTATTTCTTTTTGGATATGATATAGAAACGTTTCATTTAGTAAAATTATTTACTTTTGATAACATTTTACATGAATTTATATTGAATAAGAAAATATTTATTTTATTTTGTATTGGCTGTTTAGAGATTTCATCTAAGCCTCGCTGCGGGCGTACTGCGCGAACTTCACGAAAAGATATAGGAGCGCGCCATTATAAGTACCTAATTTCACAAATATTTGTAAACATTGATGATGCGTGTTTGGTTATTATTAAAAATGTTGACTTGTGGTGAATAGAAAAGTGATAAAAAGAATTGACGCCACTGTACATTCTTGGAGATGTACAAATATGTGAGTAAAAACCTGTTGTCATCAATAACTAAAGGAAACAACTTAGGAGCCTGTAACATTTTCATTTTATGAAAAGGATTTTTTCCTCGCAAATGTGTTGAAAAACGTCGTATGACACGCGTGAGCTTTGCTAATTACATCCTCGGCTCTCTTATCACGCTCACCTGCGGTTCGCGTGACAATTCCGCCTCTGATGTAATGATCAACATACCTCACTTGTATCACAATGTACCTACTATTGTCTGCTTCTCCAACCACCAAACATTATCCTAGGATTTTTATGGTTTGCGAGATAAATGATTTAAGTATTTTCTGATACAAATGCACTTAGAAGTGCGTTTGGTGATCAACTAAAGTTACCGTAGCATGTTGAGAACACTTTTTGATGAGATTCCATTATTTTGCGGTTACCAGAAATATGCGTTGTTGTAGACTACTTAGTACTTAACTTTTTTTTTTTTTTTTTTTTTTTTTATTATTCATATTAAAAGAAAAAAGATACAGTACAAAATTAATAGACGCGTACAGAAACCTGTTTAAGGTTTATGCGTGACGCGAATGTATCGCAACGCTCACAACAGTAATATCATGATCCTAATATAGGTAATTACAATATATTATTATTATGTAGGTATTGTATTTAAACTCCAGCAACTACACCTCGCTGTCTGTTCTCGTTAGATAGAATCTTTTTAATGTGATCTTGCACGACTTTTTGTCTGCAAGGACACTTGTGTGTATATCTTCTGGCATATTATTTAAAAAGTTAGGTAGCATGTACTCCCACGTCCTCTTACCATATACATTTATGTAGTTAGGCATAATATATCTAGTTTGGTAGTCTAATTTACGTAATTGTTTATGCCTACATCGGGTTTTTAACAATTTTATTTTATCATAGTTTTCTAGAACTATTGACATATCAAGCTTGTTAAAAATTGACATTACTTTGCAGTATTTAAATACACTGGACTCGTCCTTAAGTTTATTTTTCATGTATGTAGGTACAATAGTTTTGAGTATGCTCAATTGTAGCTTGTAGATGCAGCCTATGTTGGTTTTATATGTACGCCCATAACTACTTAAGCCATAGCTTATTATTGAATCGGCTAGCGATAAATATAGCAGTCTTAATATATTATACGGTATTTTATATTTTAGTATGTTCATTTTAGCACGTAATGATCTCAACTTGTTACATATATTATCAACATGAGGCTTCCAGTTGAAACTTTTGTCGATGACGAGGCCCAGGTATGTGTGGTGGTCCACCAGCTCAAGCGGTGCGCAAGCGCACGCCGCGGGCCGGCCATGCAAGCAAGTGTGCGAGTGGGCTAGGATTATAGGGCTGTCAGTTTTGATGTATGGGGAGTGTACATGCAGAATTTTGGTTTTTTTTTTTGCGTTGATAACCAGACCCACATCGTGCGCCCAATTACATAGAATATCGAAATTACATTGCATCATTGCCTCAGCCTCGTTTACATTTTTACCGTATGTGACCAGGCAAGTATCGTCTGCAAATTGAAATACCGAGCCCTCAGTGAAAAGGTTACACATATCGTTCACGTAAATTAAGTATTCGGTAGGGCCCAAAATTGACCCTTGGGCTGTTCCTCGTAGAGTAGGGATAGGGTCACTATCCTGTCCGTTTACGCGTACCACGGTGTTACGATTTGTGTGATAGTTCTGGAACCACTCCAGCAGGGGACCCCGTATACCAACCTGTTTTAATTTTGAAAAAAGCGTGGAATAGTTTAACGTATCGAACGCCTTGCTGAAGTCAATGAAGACAACCAGCACTTGATTTCTGTTATTCAAGTGCTGGTTAACCTCATTGACGAAAGTTGACAGTAGCTGACTGGTATTCCTACCTTTTTGAAAACCATATTGTTTTTCATTAATTAGGCTATTAGTCGTTAGGAAACTCGTTATCTCAGATTCGAAATACCTCTCAACTATCTTATCAATGCTCGGCAAAATAGTGATGGGTCTGTAATTGTTAACGTCACTATGGGAGCCTTTTTTATGAATGGGCCTAATAATACCTATTTTTAGCGGATCGGGGTATAAAGACGTGGAGATACATGCATTTATCAGATGTGTAATTACTGGTGTAATCTCTGCACTAATACATAATAGGTCCCTTACACGTATGTTATCAATGCCAGGGCTTTTTTTTTTGTTCATCTGTATAATTAGTTTCTGTATAACATCGTTTGTAGCTCTTTTTAGCCTCATTGATACATTTGACTCAGTTAGATATAGGTTATTAGGTAATAACTTTACATCGCAAGTAGAACAAATGTTTTGGACGTTATTGTCAAAGCCATAGGCAAAAGTGTTACAGATCCTTTTGGTTTCATCTTTAAAATATTTTAAGATTACATCATCAACAGATTTACAGACTCTGCCACAGATATTGTTTATTATTTCCCAAACCTTCTTTTGATTTCTAAAATTATTCAATATATCTTTCTTAATGTAATTATTTTTAGTTTTCTCCATATATTTATTTGTTTTATTCCTGTACCGATTATATAATAACCTATTTAATTTATTGTTTTCGTCTTGCTTACATATTTGCAATAATTCTTGTTTTTTCTTGCTCTAACTAAAGGTCGCTATTGTATTTTGTACTCGTAAACATTCTACATATCAACATCTATTATGGGATAGGTACATTCAATCAAAAATATTTTGAATTGCTGAGTAAGCTATTATTATTCGTAATCATGCACTAACAGAAGAAAAACAAGTAGTTCAAACTAATAGATGAAACCAGTAACATATTCATCAACTATACATATAATTAACCGGGTAAGTATTATGTGGTTTCAAATGAATATCAACATATTCCAATTACTCGGACAAGCGTCGTTTCCACACAATAACTATGGCGGTTGGGAAAATTGCTTAATTTCCAGCAAACCTTCCAAGACATGCACATGGGTCACTGTCTGCGGCAATATGCCGGACGCTAAGCAGAAAATTCCACTTGGGAAAGTTTTGATTGTCCTCGGCAGCTGGCGTCCCGACACATCCCCAGATCGCAGAGGACGCCATTTTATTGTGTTCATATCGCACAAGTTCGAGCTTGTAAACTCATCGGCAACTGTCATTTGGACGAGTAATGTTGTGGCAGCATCAACATCAATCTGTATTCTTTACTCGTAATCCCGCGACAATTTATCGCGATATTAAAACCGAAAGTATACGACTTGAACAACGAAGGATCCTAAATAATTTGTTATTTTACAAGTTTTCTATTAACTTGCAACGTATGTACCTAACTATGTAAGTATGTGGTATGTAAATATGTATCTGTTTGTTCGGGTGGAATCTTGCAACTCAATTTTCAAGCAGATATCTTCAACCGATTGAGCTGAAATTTTGGGTAAAGGTATAGTTTGTATGACAATTCAATATTATGGTACCATCGAGCTGATCTGATGATGGATACAGAAGATGGCCATGGGAGTTTAGTACTTAACCGACGTAACCCCGCTGAGTCTGGGCTCGTTAGAAAAGTTTGAAAAACCCTGAAACTTTTTCGTTTCAAAGTTCAATATCTCAAAAACGGCTGAACCAATTTTGTTGAAACGTAGCTAAGAACCATCTTGATCACGTCACAGACAGACACACATATACGACAAACTTAATAACACCCCCTCTTTTTGCGTCGGGGGTGAACAATAGGCACTCAATAAATTACACACCTACATTGCATACATCATATTTGACGTATAGGAAGTTTCAATATTATAATGAAGTAGGAATTAGGTAAGTATGTGTCTTTCAGTGGGTGTGTCATTTATTAAAAGTCTATTCATACGCAGATTTTGAACTCATTGTAAAAACATAACTTAAATACAAACAGAACCAAGTTAACATCATGTACAAATACCGCACTAAATTTAACTAAGGGACGCGTAATTTCCATATCCTCTGATCAACAAAAGGGGCAAATGCAACTTCCGACCCTCAGCCATTTTTATCCCTCCACTAATTGTAATTTCATTGATAACACAGTTTACAGTTTGACCGGTCCATTAGTGAGAAACAAGGTGGCATCCGCTGGGGTATTTATAACCGTAGTATAGTCGCGGCAATAATTTCATTAGCAGGGCACAACTAGAGGCCGGACAAGACAAATGGTGGCCATTAGAGCCCTAACGACGGACCACGTCGCCCCCACAAACTTTTAACGACGAGAATCAAAGTAAATACGAAGCGTTATCTTGCCGATTTGGCGTAATCATAATTCCTAGGTGGGCAAGGGTTGCTAATAGGATAGGCAGGTAGCAGCAATAATTAGGGCTGGGTATTTGAAAGGTTTGTTGTTGAAATCAATTCGGTCTCAGAGAACTTTTGACGCTAGTCACAAGACTTAGTACTCTTCCTAGAGTCAAAAGTATTACCAAAATCCGTAATCATTACCGCTGCCTAATAAATGGATAAATAATAATAATAAAAAAACGGAATTATAAACTAAAACCATATTAAAAGTCACTTATTCTTATTTAAGTATAATATAAATATTAAAATTCACACAATATGACTGAAATAAATTAAGATAACATCAGTATTAATCAAGATACAAGATATTTATTCATAAAAGTCAATGTTTTACAAGTCAGGTATGTACATAATAAGTAGTATTATTTATTAATTACATCGGATGTCAAATAAGGTCACATATAGCTTTATATGTCTGAGTGATACAGGAAGTTTCAATTCAAAAATATTAGTTACTAAATTGTGATGCCTTAACTGTAAGGTTATGTAGGTGCTCCTAATACTTAGGGCCAGTGCACGTCTCAACAAATTCGTCAACGCTGTAGCATGCTATGTTGTTTAACATAGTTTTAAGTTTGTTGTCGAACATTTTTTCAGTTTTTCTTGATCGGCACTTTACTTGTTTCTTAGTATTAAATTTGTACCAAGATTAGACAAATGCGTGGCTATTCAACACAGACAAATAAACGTACGTCACGATAATCATAAGTTCTTATTCGGCGGCGCAGGAGCAAGGCGTCCCAAGAGACACAAGAACGCGAAACTTGTTTTGGCAGACCCTTATGTGGAGGCAGAGAATTGGTAGACTTCCCATTCTATATAACACTTTCATGTTTCTGTCTTTCAAAATCAGAATGTCACAGACATGTAATGGATGTAATACCTAGTGTAATACAAAGTTAAAAATAGCTTTGAATGTATATTTATTAAAAGCAACTTTATTAAATTATACTTACAAAAAAGTGCAAATGGCGAACTTTCAACCATAAGGCATTCTATACCAGTCAACCAATGGGCTAACCAGAAACATTTGGTGCATGCATTTAAGTTTATACGAAAACTCAAACCACATAAACTTACATTAAATACCAACATATAAAAATATATGTATGAACGTATTACTTTATTGTTTTTAAAACATTGCAAAGTGAAAACAGAAACAAAAAAAAGAAGTACAAAGGCGAGCCTATCATTTAAGGGATCTCTTCCAGCTAACCTTTGAGCAAACGAGTTAGCAAAAACATGTGGAAGTGAACTGTGTTCAGTCCTCGCCTAATGCTAGGGACTGAACGTGCCTCGCGGTCTCGCGGGTCATATAGGCTATCAAAAGTGTCAAAATATTATTAACTTACTGGATTCCCGGCGACACGATATTTGTCAATTCTGTCTAGCTTCCGTCAAGGTCCAGTCAAAGTCAAGTTAAATCAAGTCTCCCAAGCTGGTCTCTGGGGCCAAGGGCAGCGCCGTGTCTTTCCACGGGCGGCCGGGCCGTCAATACGCGGTCCGCCAAGCACCAATCACCAAATGTCACTGTTTTCACCAAAACGACTCGGGCCTTCAGGCCACCAAGACGAGTCTCGAAACACTTTACCAAATATCCAAACAAAACACTCGGACCTTGTCCACAAAACGAGCGATTACAACCAAAAAACAAAGCACGTTGTTCCACCGAACTCTGACGTGGTGTGAAAAATTTATGACAAGTGACCTCTGACGTGTCCCTATTTGACAGGCAAACAATGTTGCCACCTTGCAAACCAATGAGGCGCGTTCACGGAGCGGCCTACAAAACATAGGGTCCGACACTCGGCCCGAACAATGATTATAGACAAAAATGTCAGCTATATACCAAAACTGAAAAAATAAAAACAATAACGAAATAAAAAAGAACTTTTGACACACTTTTGATTTTTGAACTTTGATATATACTGATAAGTGTTTGTCAAAAATGAAATTTTTGGTACGAGCTTTTATTGCTGACTGTACTTTTCTCTATATCGTCATCAACTACTAATTGAGACGATACTAACGAGCCCAAACTCAACGGGGATACGTCGGTTAAGTACTGAATTCCCAAGGTCACCTTCTTTCTCCATAATCAGATCAGCTCGATGGTACCATAATATTGAGTTGTCATTCAAACTTTACCTTTACCCAAAATATCAGCTCAATCGGTTGAAGATATCTGCTTCAAAATTGAGTTCCAAGATTCCACCCGAACGATACATACCTATTTAAATAGTTACTTAGTTAGGTTAGGTTAGGTTAGAAATTTGGGGGGAGCCGTGGTTTGAATGTTCGCGATCCCATGGCGCCCCCTTAACGGCAATGCGGGTGACGCCGGTGTGTTTTTAGTGGGTATGCCCCAGTCACCATCACTCGGATGGCGGCGGGAGGAGAGAGTCCCACATTACCCCCAAATAGCCTTCCCCAGGCCGGGGGTATGCGTAAAGCATTTTCACACCGACAAAAAAAAAAAAAAAAAAAAAAGGTTAGGTTAGAAAGAGCTTTCTATTAAGTGGCAATGTATGTATTGCAAGTTAATAGAAAGCTTTTAAAATATACATACACATATACAATATATTACATACTTACAAATATACCTACTTTACTTCACAGGTATCTCCATACTTGCTAGGATATACTAACATTTAATTACCTGTATAGATTTGACGAAAATTATCATTTTTCATCTTCGTGTAATAAAAGCGAAATTTAGAGATATTATCCCATTCTGTCAATCGAGTCGCAGCCCTTGAATTGAAGTGTACTTAAGTCATAAGATTCTTACAACAAAATGTCTACTCTACCTGTTTCGACTACTCATTATCAGTCTTATCACTACTATCTTTAATTTCTTCACACCTAACCGACTATCAAATATCACAGTACCTACAGAAGTTCGGTGTGTTCTAACTTCTAAGGCAACCCTCATTTCGGACTAGTAAAAATTAGGCAAACAAAGGGAAGAACAGGGTTCCTTGGAGGCATTGCCACTGGTGCGTATCATCCTAATACATGGCGACAATAAAGTCCTCGTATAACGTCGGGTATTAACTGCATCTTCACAATAAAGCTTATCGAAGTGAACGGGACTCGCGTAATCCCGCTATTCCATCGCGGCACGTCAGGCCACGCTCATTACACTAAGACTGGGGTAGTATGGTGTGTTGACGGACTGACTGATTAGACACCGACCAAAGAGTTAAAAAGAGTAGGTATCCTTTTTAACTCTTTGAGCGGTGACTGAAAATTCAGGTCAAGACCTCGAACAATAATGTGTCTCGAGGTCTTGACCGCAAGCTTCAGTCACAAAAAATCGATTTAATGTGACGTTGATCTTGAAAAAAAATTTACGGAAAGAATGAATGACAAACATACGCTTAAACATATTTTACGGCATTCTTCATACTCGCTCGTTAGTTTTGGTAACTTTGACCTTACCGCTTTATTCATTCTATTTCTTTTCTCTGATAGCTGGAGAACCAGCCGCGGTTTTTCTTTTCCAACGATTTATCCAATCCACTTGTTCCCGTATACACTTTTTTTATTAGTCTTCTTTCCTTCTGACTTTTAGGACTTCTGACTTACGACAGGAAAAAAGAGAAAAAATCTGTTCGTGTTTTCCTACACCGAAAAAATAATTCGCCAGTCATACCTATATTTTTTCACGAGTATGTGGCATGTGATGAGTGGGTTGTTCATGAAATTACTCGGGGTCCACTAACTACCCGCATTACGTCAACTCGTGTGAGGGCTAGTAAGTAGTTGACGAGTGGGGACGTGTCATATTATTTGTTCTACTTTATGATCTACAGGGTGAAAAAAATATCTGGCACTTTTTTCTCTAACGTTCGAACAATGTACAGTCCGGGGTATTAATATACGTACATAAATAAGAGCATAAATATCTCACGCCCTTATGACATTGACAACAGAGTCCTGTATAGATATTTATGTCCTTATGTATGTATTATATTTATTAATACCCCTGACTGAACAAGAAAAACAAACAACAAATAAGAACTTAAGTTTTCATTGTATATAATAATTAATATAAATATGAAAAAATAACTTACGAATTACTTCAAATAGTTCTCAAAATGATTAACAAATTTTACTGTAAGATCCATGATTTCACTAGAAAAAGAAAGGTATAACAAAATGTTTAAAAACCCCCTTTTTAAACATTTTGTTATCAGTATTTTTTTATGAAAGGTAGATTTTAATAAAACATGACTAGTTTTATATTTATAACACTCAAATAAAAACCTACGAAAATTAAAACTTCGAAATATGTCAGTATTTATCAATCACCCCGTAGCCGCGAAGTATTTCATCTTGCACATATTGCTCGCGCACAAACCATAACATATTAAGTTAATGAGAGACAACGCGCGTCACTGCGAACGTCCCCCTATTATTATAAGGGTGGGTACACTCAGCCCAAGAAAACTTGTAAGGTTAAATAATTTTTAAATATTAGCAGTTTTATAAATAGAGGTGCTGATTAATTTTTATTGTATATGTGCTTTTAACTGTATCCAGGAATAAAATATGAAAGTTCGAAAGTTTGGATGTTTGTGTTTAACAGATTAAGATGATTTTAGTATACGAATAGAGTATAGCCTGGATTAACATGAATTTAATAGTTAATACTTTTTATCACAGTAAAAGTCCAACAAAAGGAAGTCGACGCGAACGAAGCTGGTACTTCAATATTTTCTAAAATGTTTTCCTACTTTTGCACAAATTAATATACCTTTACGTAGTTATGTACAATTTGAATTATATTCTAAATTATACAATACTGTAATCACATGCTGGGAATATACCAGCTACAAATTCAATGATCACAGCTTCTATAAATATACAAATCATTGAAAAATGGCCGATAATACAAGAGTGACTGTACCTACATTTCATAGGTTGTCGCCAACGGAATACGAATTTATTGTTTCATTAACACGGGATTATCTGACAAGTGCGTCCGGATTCCGTCACCGAGCGTTATTGTCGCGCAAACCTTATTCAATATAGGTATGTACCAATTTTCTCTTGTTAATACGAGGTATTACACTTGCCTGAGTTATAAAATGCATTCTCTGTTTTAAGCAGAGCTTAGATTAGTAGTAGTTGTCAAACTCTTTATTGTAAACGATAATAAAAGGTAATCTACCGTTATCCACGAATTAAGTTATACAAATAAAAATGCTCCGTCGTAAGATTTTTGTTATTGTTGGAATTGATTCTTGTGAATAAGTAAATGGAAAATTTTGGATTACAGTATAATTAACGAACGAGGTTCAAAAACTAGCAATTCAAATGCGAACGTTGGAAAGCTATTTCTAAGTCGTTACTTTTTACTTTTAGAGTACTTTACACGGCTACATATCCAAAAAAAGGGGCCAAATGCGAGTCGGACTCGCACATGAAGGGTTCCGTAAAATAAATTGCGGTTTACGATTTATGACGTATAAAACTACTTACTAGATCTCATTCAAACCAATTTTCGGTGGAAGTTTGCATGGTAATGTACATCATATATTTTTTTTAGTTTTATCATTATTTTATTTTAGAAGTTACAGGGGGGGGGACACACACTTTTACCACTTTGGAAGTATCTCTCTCGCAAACTATTCAGTCTAGAAAAAAATGATTTTAAAAACCTCAATATCATTTTTGAAGACCTATCCATAGATCACGTATGGGTTTGATGAAAAAAAAATTTTTTGAGTTTCAGTTCTGAGTATGGGGACCCCCAAAACTAACGGTTTTTTTTCGATTTTTGTGTGAAAATCTTAATGCGGTTTACAGAATACATCTACTTACCAAGTTTCAACAGTATAGCTCTTGTAGTTTCGGAAAAAAAATGGCTGTGACATACGGACGGACAGACAGACAGACATACAGACAGACAGACATGACGAATCTATAAGGGTTCCTTTTTTTGCCATTTGGCTACGGAACCCTAAAAAGTCCATTTGTCAAAAATACGAGTAAGACGCAAATTGAAACCAAAATGATTTGGGCATGTAGAGAGGATGGATGGAAGAAGGTTAACAAAGAGAGTGTATGAGGGAAAAGTGGATGGTACAGTTGAAAAGGGACGACCTCGTCGAACTTATTTCTGACCAATCGGAGAAATCCTGTAGAAAGGGCAGGTCAAGAGTACCCAAGACCGACGAGTATGAATGAAGAATGCCATGAAAGTGATTGAAGCAATAAAGGTTTGTCAAGATTGTAGCAAGTGGAAATGCGTGAACTCTGCCTACCCCTCCGGGAAATGGGCGTGATAATATGTCAAAAAGAAGCTGTATAGCCATCCATAAAACAAACAATCTTTTTTTGAAAAACCAAAACAATGGAACATTGCTAATATCAGGTAGATATATATTTTTAAGAGCCTTAACATAAAACAAAACACGATCGCGCTTAATACCCACGAACGAGAAAATGTCAGAGAGAACGAGCATGCCTCATGTCCCGCTACTTTTTATTAATTTACGAAATAAGTTATAATCTTGTTAGCGAACCTCCATTGTGACGCCAGGCGTCGCGTTACCTGGACATTGTAATAGGATCAACTTATTAAACACTAAGTACACATCAAAAGCATTTTCGCCAAAAGAATGCTGCTTTGTTAAGAGGATTTTATTTTTCATTCTACAAGTTCCCTTTTTTATATTATTTATTTTAGCATAACGATTGTAGAAAAGCTGTAATTAAAAGTTCAAAGAAATGTTTGTCTCGGTATGCTTGAATTGTTTTGAGAAAAATGACAGATACTGTGCCAGAAATTTTGCGGAAGAAATATGGGACTCGTATTATTGATATCAAATGTTACACATATAGTAATAAACATTTCAGTAACATATTAGTTTAAGCAATTTAATTTAATCCTAGTATCTACGTCCTGATTAACTTGACACATTAATTACCGCCGATCCACTTGCTAAGTCCAAATGCTACGGACTATTTTCGCTACATAGTTGGAAAGCGTTACTACGACTGCCTACAGAATACCTATCACACGTAGTGTTGAGCGGTAATGTAATTGTTAAAACAGCAAATTCGAGGTCCCGCTCTCGACTATTCTGCTCTCCAAAATTCAACCTATGTACATTTTTCACATAAAGCATAATGAAAATATGTGTTTGTTATGATCAGACTACATTTTGTCAGCTTTATTGCTATACGGAGAAATTGCAAAGGGCGAACTACAACGGGAATTCTAGGCAATGATGGATTCGGAGAGTTCACGCGCCGAAGACAAACGTTATAGTATAAATATGTTTACTTCGTCATTACCTACGGTTGTAAACTTTGGACCAAACACGAGTCAAATTTTATAAACACGTGTACTGGTAACTCAAGCAGACGAATTACCTATAAAATTGTATATAGTTGAAGTCTTTAGAGATTATTTAATCGTGAAATTAAACGATAGGTGATAGGTCTCTATGAGAGGTAAGTTCCCAATTCAAACCATTCCCTTTCAGGATGTCCTATTTGCCGACAGTGCACTAGTGTATGACATGGGCACTTTATGTCAAAGTGACATAGCATAAATTCGTATGAAGAAAAATTCTCTTAGTTCGTATTTAACTCATATTGCTTTGACATAAAGTGCCCATGTCATACACTAGTGCACCGTCGAGGACAGGGACGTTTACCATACAAAAGTTATTTTAAACCTTATTAAATGTGTCATGACATTTTCCCGTAAAAAACATTTAGAATTTAAAATTAATGTACATATATGTAAAAATATAAATCAGGAACTACCGAAATGTTATGAATGTTAATATGAAATGAACTAATAAAAAACATTATACGTTTTTATCTTGCTATTCTCCGGAAACAACCCTTTAATTAAAGTATAAAATCAAGGTAAACGCAATAAGCATGATAGCATCTCCCGACGATAACGATTATTGTATAAAACATACCATCTCCGCTTTCCAAGGATATTAGCCGTTAAAGAGGTGCTTGAAAGGCAGTGTGCCTTTAGGCCCTTCGGGAGACTCCTCAAGGAAGGTGTTGGGGCCCATCCTAAATACGATCTAATTACTAAATAGTTTCACTTCTTGATTTATAGAGCGAGTTTAGGTTGGGCCGCGCACACGCGGTGCGCGGTACACCGCTGACATATTAAAATCCTTCCTCGTATGTATGTGTCGGGGAACTTGCATGGGACTTCAATTTCGAATAAATTGCACTCAATCGATGCGGATATACGTAGAGATATCATACAAAAAAAATGAAAAAAAAAAAACTATTTTATTAGTTTTACCTAACGTTAAAAGGACGAAAATTTATTTTTTATTGTTTCGATAAAATAACGTAACAGTTACATAGAATATTAAATTAGAAATGATATTTTGTATGACAAGTATAGACTTAAACGTAAATTTTGTGGAGATAATCGCAAATTAATGACTTACTCCATAGTAAAGGCTATGCTGTGACGTTATTATAGAGCGTTTTCGGGGGGTGCCGGCGCGCGCAGAAATGCATATAACATCAGAAAAATAAATCATAACAAAGTTTTAATGCTACAGTTGTTTTAATGCTGGATTATACTTTTGTTTTTCGTAATACAATATTAAGATGCAAGTTCCCTATATAAATGAGTAAGTATATTCTTGCTCTTTTTTATAAAGTGCCTATTAAACAGACTTGGACATAGACTATACTTCTCAGTGTATAACTGCAATGTGTTAATACTGTTGAATCGGTTGACCAAATTAGGTAATATGATTAAAGAATTTGTACTGGTAGCTTATCACTTCGATGCTGCTTTGCCTAGTTCCTCAAATTAAGTACACTCAAGAGCAAAAGTTTCGGGTCGATGAAATACCGTCATATTTCCTAAAATCGTGCAAGGTTGTATAGTTTTTTAGCCCTGTCATGATCTTTATTAAATTTTACATCTAATCTGCAGAAACAACAGTAAAAAAAAACACGATACCAGGTTTAAATCGGACTCGTAAAAACCCATGAAAAAAACAACGTTAACGGAGCGAGATATCGCAAAAATCGTCATTTTTGGATGTTGATATTTTTATCCCGGAAATCGCTAATACATTTGGGTATTACGAAGAATAGTTTATTATGTCAATAAGACTAGTGTAAAATATAAAAAACATCCTATTGCGGTTATTTAATTTAGGGTAACCCGAAACTTTTGCTCTTGAGTGTACTTACTTGCAATTATCAATAGCTATACTAGTGGTTAGACCTACGCGTAAAACAAACAAACATAATGCATAAATAGATACATGTAATACGGGTTCTTGCGTATTTCGGAACAATCTTAAAATCTACAAGTGAGAGGGCCAAGTATAAGATCAGGTAACACATAATTTATTAGCATTCCATTCCTCAGTGTTCTGTACAAACACACGAGCAAGGGGCGGTATCGAGAGGTGTTAAAGGAAAGACGGGACAATCTCCGAGGCATTATCGGATTCCGCGGGTGTGGGTCTACAATGGATGTTCCTGACCGAGCAGCTTACTCGTGGGCCCAGTGCTTTGTACCAAATCACTTCGCTAGATTTATTACTCGCTGTCCCCATTACCCCACTCTCCCCCTATATAAATTGTGGAATAAGTGTTTGCCATATTTACTGGTGACGTGCCGTTAATCGCGGTGTTCTGGAATAGTAATAATTAATCTGATGACGAATCTGAATAATTTATATTTGCGATTTATTGCTTCGAGGTCCGCAGATCAACTTCAGGCTGTCACATGTGGCCGAAGAGGAATGGCTGCCAGCTGTGGCACGGCAAGACACTGCCGTGACTAATTTCACTAGGACAGAGTGCGATATTTTATTAGAAGCAAACATTAAATAAGTAGATAGTTATATTAAATACCAACCATATGAAGGAGTTTACTGAAATTATGATTTGACTTGAGTTCATACTTACGTCCTTTGGAACGCTCGGTAAAAAATATGTTTTATTAATTGATACATCGCTCATCTAACTTCATATAACTGTGTTTTCGTCCTCATTTTTCAAACATGAATACACATCGGAATGCAACATGCCACCGATATCAGCAATACACCGCAACAAGCACCCTTTCCAAAACTGCGGACATCCATCACCGAAGCATGTTTCTAATCAATTGGCCGCATCGAACCGTCACCGGTCAAGTCGACCACGAAAACCTAATCACTCCGACCATTGAGGGACCATGACAGGTGTTTAGTATCGAAATGTAATTAGTGAATTCCTCGAGGGTAAATTTCACTAATGGCCAGGATTATTTAGACCCAACAAGCCAAAGTGAATTTGTAATAAGGCCCACAATCTTAGCTGTCTTGGGTCTGATAATTTATTTACTTTGGTGATATTTGTACCTGGCCGGTTTAATGGATTGTGTCTTGATAGTATTAGTCGAAGGCAAAGTACGGTGAGTTCATCGCTCGCTTATTAACAGCATCTGGCTCTTTACATCTCTGTCTCTCCAAGAATTTCTTTTTGTCTATGAATTTACAAGAAAAGAAAACATTTAGGTATGCTATTCATATTGTTTATTAAGTAATTAAGTTAAGTACACGGGATTTTGTAAACACAGAGCGGCAGCGATTATTAATATTATAATACAGACACGTAAATAAGGACTAGAGATGTTGTGTTAAAATATAGCATTTAATCACAATTGTAGCAAGTAATAATGTAAGTGGTCCTGGATAAGGCCCGTTAGAACCATGTGCGTGAGATGGATTGTGTCATAAATCCGAGAAAGGGTGTACTTACTGTACACGCTAGAATTGTTGGATAAGTTCTTACAACGCGTATTGAAAGGCGAACATAATGTAGGGAAAATAAAATTAATAAAGCTCATAGAAAAGATGAAGTGATGACGTTCAGGAGGACGTAAGGACCAGCGGTCTCAAGAGACCCTTAAAAACCTAATTTTTATTTTTTTACTAGCTTTTGTCGGTTATTTTCATGATTGTGAAAATATTCCCCATATTAATTTTTAAGGCATACCGCCGCCATTTCCAATGTTTTCAAGGAATATTTAAGCATATTATATTAACACATGTACAGTCATTGTACTCATTATGTACGCCAGCTGCTTCATACATCCCGCTAAGACAAAAACCTAAATAAGTAAGAAGGAGTCATAACAACCACCGCTGTGCTGATCCACATTAAAAGGCTCAGTCGCAGCGAGCGCCTCCAGCCCCGTTCGCAACTAATCAGCGAGTGTGTCTCCATACACTTAATTAATTAAAAGAGTCCTCGTGCTCAGCCAATCCTGTTTACCTCCCATGTTTGCTCAACTAACGAACTAAGTCATTTTAATTATTTTCGGCATCTTGCCTTTCATTATTACCTTTCATTAATAATACACACGAAATCAGACATGAAATTAATATAACGTGCTAACAAAACATGTAGGTATCGATACTTTTACAGAAGTAGAAAAGGTGTTTTCTTAGACAAGGTATGTTTAAACGCTTTTTTACAAATAATCCTAACGAGAAATGAAATCGGCTCTAAAAATTACCTATTTCGTAGTGTCTTATGAGTTCCAGTCCATACATCATTTAACAATTTCATTGTATTATTTTTACTAAACGGGACTTAATCGCATAGGTATGTAAATGTACCTATAGTAACAACCCTCGTCATAAAGTGATTAAAAAATATCAAGTAGGGGTAGTTCGAAAAACCCGTGCAGCTAGAATATGTTGATACCTGCTTACGTCAGTCTGCTCGCCACTAAAGACATCCGAAACGTCGATTGACCTCAAAGAGTAAAATTAGTTAAAAAAAGGTGTGAAAACCGTGAGAGATCAAATCAGTATAATCTCACTACCTATACAATTCTCTCTGACTCTTTATATTAGATATTAGATTTAAACGGACATATCTGTTGGCCGGAATAATTACGATGCAAGCTCAATTTAATTTATCAGGCCTCCACAAAATTTATCATATATACCTACCGAATTTAATTAGGCTAACAAAATTTACACAAGACCCACTTTTCGGCGATTATCAAATTAAAATGGGCCCTACAATGCCGGGCGTATCCGAGATAAGAAAATTACATAGAATATCCTCATTAGCTGGTTAACGTGTAGGTGTTAAGTAAATTTGAGCGTAATCGTGTTAAGCCCTTCCAGGGTTCGGGGCTCCAGAAAAATTCCCCGGATTTATTGGCTTGTTACCGAATGGATCCGGGATTTAAAAAAAGAGACTGCAGACAGCCTGAGGAATGTTGGGGTCGACTCGTTTGACGGGGAAAAGGGCATTCGGATGTTCATTTTACAACTGTTTAGATTTTTTATTTATTTTCCTGGAATTATAACGGAAAGGTACAAATTTTACGATAACCCGTAATATTTGATCGGAGTTTTTGTTGCAGTATTTGCTGTTACAAATATAATTCGCCAGGTATAGAAAGAAGTATCATAGTGGACTAAGAATATTATATTATAGCACAATTGATAGCTTTTTTACGAGCTCATTGATTGATGTAGTTTGACACTAACAGATAAGGCGTCATACTCATAGATATGTACATACTTTTTAAGTGGCCAGTATGTACTAGTGAAACTAAAATACATATCTACTAAACATGCACTTTAATATTTTCTTGACATCTAAACATTGTTCTGGTTCTTTATTTTCCCTAAACTTCCGTACCTATACCTACTCTTACTTTAAGTGTATATTTTACAGTACAGCATGGTTAAATTCCTTAATTTCCTTAATCCTGAGGCATTTTTTTCCACATCAGTTTCCTATTCGTAACTAACAAATTCCATTAACATCCTTAACGTATCAAAAACATAATGCAGTCCCTTTGACTCGCCCGCGGTGTCTTCTTCTGTCCCTAACTCGATTGCTCATCAAGCATTTTAAGTGACTCGAACCTCTCGAGACTGCTCAAGGGTACTTTAATATTCACAGGCCGTAATTTCTCGATCACATCTTTCAGTTACTGTAACTTTTCTAAGCTGACAGCCTCTCCACGCTATTAGTCGATTCGAAATAGTGCTTTGAAATTTTGTTTAATTATTACTTGAAGGATGTCAACTTTGTAATTTGTTCGAGTTTTTGATTAATATGCTGAAAATTTGTTAAAACGTTGATTGGAGCGAATATGGTAACAAACTAAATCGATTATGGAATTTCATTTTAGTTTTTTCTTATAATAGGTTAAAAGTTACATGTTGGGCCCAACATGCCACCAACTAGTCAAAACAAAAAAGGAAATAAGTAAAAGCGACAATCATTTGAAAAGAAACAACGCTGGAATTCGCATGAATATTTTATTGTAAAAGTCGCGACAGTTTTTTTACCAAGACTTTTACTCCTTCTTGTAAAACGTGACGTCTCGGGGGTAAGAATAAATGAGGTAAATTAATAAAAAGGGAGCGGTTACTTACAATTACGTTTTTAAATGTAAGCAAGCCGGGTGCCTTGTTACGCTTTGATTTTTATTCTGAGATCTGTGATTTGTCGGTATCAAGTCTACGGCCAAAAAGGAAAAGGCTACAATGTTATTTTTTTCGATGTAAACCTTGACCTTTTAGCATGTGTGCATACTCATAATAAAGCAAACTCGATAAAGTATTAATTAAAACGCAATGTATAATCATATAATATTAAGAATATTATTTGTTCAGTAATGAACTTATAGAAATATTTTCAGGGGCGGATACATACAGAAAAGATTAACGTTTATATTATATACAAATACATATACAATAGACAGGAGACACAGGACTCTCGGGGTCTCTGAGGGACCGAAGTCCAATGAGAGTTGTTTGGACGCTATATATATGAATCCGATTTTAGAAACTTCGATAGCGCGATGCAGAATACGTCAGATTTGATAGCTGTCAGGAGTGACGCCACAAACGTATACTGGCGCAAAAGTTTGAAATATATAGACCGGGAGATACTGACACAAATTTTTAAGGCATTTGTACCAAGTATGGCGACCCTTCAGGGGTCTAATTACATATTGAAGAAAAGGAAAATGATGGTCATAGCGCTGGTACCGGCGGCCCAAACGCGTGGGCGTTAATCGAACGTGTCAGATAAATTACGAAAGTCAAACGATTTGTTACACAAAAATTCTTGTATATTCCGATAGTTGATGAAAAAAGAGGTAGGCGGTAGCGTAATGCCATACTTATCCGGTTTGGCTTAGAGCCCGCCATACCGATGAAACCACATTTATTAAAAAACAAACAATTCAACCATTTGTAACAGGCAAATGTTTTCACAGCTAATCAACGTTGAGTAGCCATAAACGAAAATCACTAAAGGAGTTATGATTTTTATTTTTTTTTACGATTTGTACTGTCATACTGGTACAAATCGTAAAAAAAAGTTAGTCTATAGGAGGTGACTATTCAATCGAATTCAAAAATGATAACACCAGTATACACAGGACCTTCAGAAAATTTAACCGTAATGTGAAATACGCCAGCGAAGCTGCGAGGGCACTGGTTTTTATATTAATTAATAAAAATAGGGGAATTTCAATAAAAAGCACAGGTAAAAATAAAATAAATAAAAAAAAATTAAAATTGTTTCTTTTCAGATTCCTTAGATCCATAGCATCGTTAGTTACAAAACACGTTAAGGTTAATTAAAGTGATGTTCAAATCCGTCTAACCTGTCGGTTTTGTTACTAAAAGTATGCGTTTGACATTGACTGTCGGTTTTGTTACTATCCGTAACTGTCCGTTTAAGTGGACAAAATAATGATTTATAAACAGAATTCATACAGTGCTGTTCCATTTATTTAGCAGAGTGCATTTTTAGATCAAAATTCTCAATTGCACCCTTCTCTCCGACAGTTGTCATTAAGCTTGTACTTCGGCGAGAAGCAAAGGGTTTAGAATAAAAATCGCGACCCTCCGAAAAAAACGGCAAAGGGAGGGTCTAAGAAACACGGAACCTGTTGTTTTCCAAAGACGAGGGTAGCCAGGTAGCCAAATGAATTGTAAACAGCATTATTATTTCCTCAAGGAAGTCATATATATTCCCGCTCGCCTTTATTTTACTGTAGCGCGCTTTATTCATTTTTTCTTACCCCTTTTTTATTGCCTGCAACCTCGTAATATATTGTAAACGCAACGAGCGAGTTGTAAACAACTATTACGGAGCTACAACTTAATAGGGAAAGGGGTTTCTTAAATGCTTCTTTTCCTTTAGGAAAAAAATGAAACAAAAATTCTTTATTTTTAACTTCCTGGCCATTATTAGATAGAACAAGATTATTAGTTTTATGAATTGTGTAGATACATATTATTGCCAAACATCGGAAATTTTGTGGCATTTTCGGTATAATAATTTTCAGGAATAAAGTTAATACCTATTTAATAATACTAACTATTTTGTTTGATATTTTTGATACCTACTTACTTTTGGAAGTTTTTACTTACTCGTACTGAAGGAAAATCTACAAAATTTAGGTACAATGCCCAGTTATTACTATTATTAGTATATTTAGATTGTACCTAGTAATTTTTGACGTCATTGCACGGTTTGATATAAGATACAAATTCATGAACTTAGAAATGTACTATTAAGTAGAAAAGGCGTCAAAATAAATTAACGATACATCAATATTACTTTAAATATTTTTAGTAACAGCAACTGAACAGATTATTCGTTGACTACCTACCAACGTACCTACTACTAAACTTTGTAAAAACTCCCCATTTTTCTTTTACCCCAATTTCCTAAGCGTTCATAATATTATATGTCGTAATAATAATAAAACAACGATAGCTACTAAAGTAATTAGCCCTAACAAAGGATAACAAGATAAGGGCAAGTACATTTCTTGGGTGAATAGTTTCGCTCATAAAATGTGCAGTAAAAGGGCGATAACGACCGATTATGGCCGGCTAACGGCTCTCTAATAATGAATTGTCTTTAGTATAATGCCCGATCGTGATTGGAGTTAAGATATATATAACGAGAAAACCATTCTTAATCGGAAGTTCAAAGATGTTTCAATGAAAGTTAGAATTAAGACAAAGACCAAATAAAAACCACATGAATTGAATAAACTTTTTATACTCTTGAAATACTTATCGTATGGCGCTTACACACTGGTATCGATGTCGCTTAAATTGATCTGAGAGTCAATTAGATTAGTTGTGATACGTTATGACAGGGCGTAATACGTTAGTTGAGACAACGAGACGATGATCTTAAAAATGTTGCCATTCCAATTGGCGACGGCACGAGTCACTTGATTATACGTACGTAATCATAAAAACAGATGAAAAACTACATTAAATACCGCAATAAATAAACTTTCAGCTGCCAGTAGTTTCAATGTAACCCCAACAGCGATCCTATATCGTCACGCTCCATTGCAACGCAACGTACCTATTATACACGGCGCACTTATATCGCGACGTATTTGAAGAGAGTAGGTAATAAAGCAGAGCGGAGCCAATAAACGTAGATTATCAGGAGTTATGATGCGATTCTCGTTAATGCGACACGACAATAGGCCCCGGGCAGGCTCGGTTACATGGAGATTTACTCGCATTTTTAGGCATCAATAAAATAATGCACATTGCACGTATAGCCGATGGGCGTTGGGGCGGAAATGTATTCGAGTGGCGACTACGTACTGGAAGGTGCAGCGTGTGTAGGCCCCCCCACAAGGTGGACTGATGACCTGGTACAGTCGCCATCACATACATCGGAGCAAACAAGCACGTCACAAACATCGGAACACACCTCTATTTTCAAGGCATTAGGGTGCAAGTGCCGATATTTTTGAACACGTAAAGTGTACCTATGTATGTGATCGACTGTACAATATACGATTAAAATCAGTTAACGATTCTGAAGTTAGCCTCGAGTCGCCTCCCGCATACCCGCCCGACCCCTCTGACACCTTTGCGGCGCTACTAGTAGCTAAAATTAGAATCGTTAACTGATTTTCATCGTATTGTAAAGATCGCGGGAATCTGAAGGATGCTGGTGGCCCAGGACCGGTCACTTTGTCACTCTTTGAGGGAGGCCTATGTCCAGCAGTGGACGTCTTTCGGCTGATATGATGATTAATAAAATAATCGTAATCATGCAAAGAGTCATTCAATCATCACAATCATCAGGGAAAAACAAATTAAGATTACAGTAAACAGGGTAGAACTGGAAGCTTTCCAGATAAAAGTCAAAGGGTTTAGTAATATTGTTTTCCCAAAAACCTTTAATAGTTTAGATCTAAATAACAGATGGTCATTGATATCAATATTGATATACGACATAAGTTTATTACACATTTGGTTGAATAATCTTTGGGTCAACAGGATATTAAAAGATAATTACTTTATTTTTGCGAAATCATAATAATAAAATGAAGGATAGCCGAGTTTTGTAGCTTCGATTCTATTTTAATGTGAGGTTATAAAGTAAAAAATCTCGATATCACCAACTGCAATAATTTACTTAAGGTTAATTTTCGGAAAAGTCCTTTGTTTCGTTTCACCCAGATAAACTCGTGTATATTTCTTGAAGTTATTCAGCATATGATAAATCAGAAAAAAGGGGTACAAAGATAATAGGGTACCATCAACTACTACGTCAATGGCTTTTCAACTTCACCTATAATTTGAGGTCATACATATATCTACTAGCATTACCAAAGTCCCTCTCCATTATAACATAGCACGCCTAAGGGCAAAAGCAGCGAGAACGGGCAAAAAGTGCGCCGCTTCATGTTATGAAGTTAATTTATCACTAGCAGCCAGAACAATTATGTACAGGGTAGCTTTGATGGGTCCACGTCATAATTGAGTACATTCCCCTTTATTTATCGCGACTGGCGAAATCAGTACTATTTTTCGGTTTGCTATGTTAGATATCAATAATTAGACGAGACTTAATCCATTATATCGCGTTTTGAAAGCGTCTATGGATCTGACATCGAGGTAAATAATAGTACATTACTACAGCCGCCGGGAAAGAAGGGCTTGCCGGTTGAGTAGGTAAATATAAATACGAAGCCGGCAAGCCCTATTCACAGCCAGGCACGTATAGTGCTTTTCTCAAACATGCAGTAAAATAAATAAATAAATCTCCAAGAAATCAAACAAATTTTCATGACTGAACGCCGTGATGCTGTGCCACAAATTGGGGAAGGAAAATTTAAAAAAAATTACCACCCGGCCTAGGCCTTCAATTTTGTATGAAACTCCTTTACAGTTTTCTCGAGTTGTTCCACCCGAAACGTGATACTTTGAAGCCTGTTATAACGCACATAAAGACGACATTTCATTGCATGTTTGAGAAAATAAAAATTTATGCAAATATGTCCTTTATCATTCACGTTATATCTTGTAGTCGGTGGTCACGTATTTCAACTTACAATATCTTTGTCATCTTGGTAATGAAAGTGGAAAGTTATTTTTAAAATATTAGAAATAAATAAAAAATGCACTCCAAATTGACTTGGTAAGCTCACTTCGTTCCTTAAAGTACCTAATTGGAATCAATGATATTTTGGAAGAAAAAAACCGAATGTTCAACAAAAAGAACCGACAAAGACGGTACTAAACTAAAGCCACGCGGGCTTGATACTGAGCAAACACTTCGACACCGAGTCAATGTTGACTCTCCCTGCCCCTCGTGCGATGACAATAAATCGAATAAATAAATTACCTCTGTCAATCTCATACGATCTTATTTGTCATGTGGAGGAAAACTAGGGAAAAAACTTTTATTTAGAAGTAGGTAGTTTTCAAGAAAACACACTAAAATATATCGATTTCATGTTTTGGTTTTCAATGCATTGTGTTTAACAATAAGACAAAGTGCTGATGTAAGCAACCGTGAAACATTGAATGGTTTCTCTATAGTGCTCACCAGCGTAACCCTAAAAAAGCAGAATCGAAATTCGGGGGTTAACCAGAAATAAAGATATCAGCGGACGCAAACAAAACGATATGTTGACCGTGGCCGTCGTAAAAAACACGTTAACATCCATTCACATTTGGACCCTCTTTTTGTGCGGTCCGAACCACTGGGCACACTGATACACGCACTGATTGCTACAAACTACGCTGTTTGTTTTATTCGGAACTGGGGTAGATGGAATTTATATAGAGCACTGAGGCTGAACTTTAATTTAATTTTTTGAACTCGACGATTAAAATATGTGTATTAAGATTTCATAGAGAATACTGCAACGTCACTCTTTTCATAGTTGTAGTCCATGTTACTGTCGAAACAATCGAAATAACTACTTTTCGATACGTTCCAGACAACTAAAATAAATTCGACCAATCACGTGGCTGCTTTACTGAACTGTAATGAATTGGACCAATAGAATCGCTTTGATGTCGTACGCTCGTTGATGTCTTTTAAGATATCAACAAGCGTACGAGCGATGAGCTGCACTTCGTTTCAACAGTATCGAGTTTGTTTAATTAGTTCAGTTGACTCGTGGAAAATTAATTTTAATGAACTCGTACAAAAAGTATTGTTTACAATAGTGTTATAATCAAGCTTTTTAATCTCGTACCTTACTTAGGCCACTCAGCAAGCTTCGTGGCCTAAACACGGTACTCGACTAAAAAGCTCTCTATTATAACACGATTGTGAAAAATACTATTGTGATTCAATTTAAATTATAACACTTTAAATTCCCGCGCTTTGTACACATATTCAAAATACTGTTTTACCTGGGTCTGGGCGATATTTATTTACCTTTATTTCTGACGTTTCGACACGGGTAAAACAGTATTTTAATTTTAAGTAACAATTTTTACGACGGTACCTCCCTCTTTGTTTTTTTTTTTATAGATATTAAACTTATGTTATTATAGATATTAAACATATTTATCGCCCTTGCCTTCGGCTCGGACATTCTTTGCGATCTGAGACATTCTTTGTTTAACCGCCCTAGGTAAGTAATGTACTATTACATGCCATTTTACATAGGATTATATTATATTATAGGTTAGGTTAGGGTTAGTTCATTTTATATTAACTTTAGTATACCTTGGTTTCTATAAATTAATTAATCTAAGTTAGTATTTTAAGTTAATAAAATTACTACAACTTTACCACCGTACATATGGTTGCTTACTTAGTACAAAAATAATAATTATTATGATGTCTGCCACTTTATGTTAAATGACCCTTTAATAACAAGTTCTGAGTAAGATAAGTAATTGTAAATAGCCTTATTTAGCAATTTGTCAAAACAACTTGTTGTCGTTAAAGTGAGACAGCAATACATACCTTTCATTCTAACCATTTGAGGTAGTATTGAAAATATTCATTGATTTGCTCGCAATTTCGGAGAATAACACTATATGTATAAGCCTCAGCGGGAATGTCAATTCGTGGATTCGTATCTGAAATTGTCAGTCTCAGCTTCGTTTCGTTCGACCAAATCAATTCATCCACCAATTGCTGTTTCCCGGCCGCTGCAATAATGTACTATAACTTAATCTGTTCAGAAACTATTGTGGCATCACATTAGTTTAATTTCACATTTACTTACTGTTCGCAACCCACATCGATATTCATAGGTTTTTCTGTACCGAATTGCACGCAGCCCCTCCAAGGTGCTCCGTCAAAACAAAAGTTTTGTCCCGAAGTTTTATCAGCGTCCCCCTGGGCGAGGGCCCCTTTAACCTATTTTTCCCCGAGATGATCCACCGGGCGGGCAAAGATAAGTTTCGTGATGAAGACAATTTTACCGTTTCTAGGTAGACGTTCGCAAATGTCTTGCTAAATACATTATGTTAGTACGCTTGTTTCATTCGAAGAATTTGAACATTTTGTGTTTAAATTATATGTCATGTAGTAATATATAATACAAGTTTATTTAGACGAGGTAACCACCCGCATTTCAAACGTTCACGGACATGACTTATTATAAAGGGAACATTAAAGTCATCTCCGATAGTAAGCCTACACCGCCTATAGTTCCGATTACGGGTAGACGAAAAGACGCGTCGAGTAACTGTACTTTATAAAACCATAAATATAATGTATTTTTGATTATGTATAATAAAAATTGCTTAAATGCTTCGTAACACTTTGTTGGCAAGAACCCGCTAGTAGCTGTTTCACCACCGCGCTACCATAGTATAAAGAGGGAAAAGTATGTTATCTTCATACAAACGCACCGCTCGCGGCTTGTATGTGTGCGCTCTAGTACTCAAACAAAATCTCGACCAAGATTTTGTTTGAATGTGCGTGCGGCGACGTATAGATACTATAGCGCACACATACAAGTGCGTTAGTATGAAGATAACATACTTGCCCTCTTAATACTATGGCGCTACGCTCGTAGCGCTACGCCGTAGATCGTAGCTCTCTGTAGCGAAAAACACCCGTAGCCCGAGTCGTGATTGTCGCTGGGAATGTCTCGGTAGTGCTGGTAGCTAGATTTCACTACAAGGTAGATAAACCGCGGTATCGGCTACGCGTGTAGCGCTATAGAAAGATTGGCAGTAAGTGTGTCTTATACTCGTAGTATAGAAATGCGAGCAGAAAATCACGCTATTATTTAAAGATTCTTCATTCTTCAACCATATTTGACGACCGTTTTAGCCTAGTTGGTAGTGACCCTGCCTACGAAGCAAGAGGTCCTGGGTTCGAATCCCAGTAAGGGCATTTATTTGTGTGATGAGCACGAATATTTGTTCCTGAGTCATGGATGTTTTCTATGTATTTAAGTATGTATTTCTCTATATAAGTATCTATATCGTCGTCTAGGACCCATAATACAAGCTTTGCTTAGTTTGGGACTAGTTTTTTTTGTGTAAGATTGTCCGCAAATATTTATTATTTATAATTATTATATTTATAAAAAGTAAACTAGTATAAAGTGAAATAACATCTTCTTAGCAATTAAATCCCGATGCAGTTGCATCCGATCACGAGCCAAGATGGCGGCTAGTCATAAATACACGTCCGCGGGCTCTTATTGAGTTATGGCAGTTCCTCGCGAGCAATAGTTATCGATTCCTTGCACTCGTATCGGAGGAAACCTAGATCTGCCATGTGTTATTGAGGTCAGTGATGGATATGTTCAATACTGGCATGATGATATTGCACTCTTGATTAATAGGTAGTAGTAGTCCAACTCCTTATTGTAACAAAAATATAAGTTAAGTACATAGGCAAACTTATCCCTCATTATAGGTACTAAGTATTGAGAGATAAAAAGATAAAAAGTAACTCTATTGCACTAATAATTAAAATACATTTCAAAACAAAAGGTAAACGCTGGTAAAGTGCATAAGAATTTTACAATGCAAAAATGCCAGGGGTTCCCGCACTAGGCTAGGCCTGTATCGCGGGAAACCAGGTTCCTATTTGGTGTCATGCTTATATTATCGTTTACAATAAGTATACGTTATTTGGATGTCCAATAGTTTAACAACACGTTATAACATTGTTGATTTTCTTTTCAAAATTGTCGAAAACCTTAATTTTTTTCTTTTTTGCGTAAGTCTAACCGGCTTCGAGAGGCGGCAGCAGCAGTGCGCCATGCGTGTAAGCGAGAGATCAGAGCACGGTCTCTCGTTGTCATGCCTCATGAGATATAATATTTATTTGTCAGTTAAGCATTTAGCAGTTTCATTTTATTAAGACAGATTGAGGTTTCAACTGGTTACAACTAAATGAGGTTTCATGAACAACAATTAAATAGTTCACCAAGAAAACTATACTAAGAGAAAAATAACACATAAATGAATAGTACATTGTTTAACAAGGGGCGTATGAGGAATATTGCAAACGAGAGTCTGGCTTTTGATGACTGAGGACTATATGACTGACTTTTGCGAGGAAATAAATAACCACAAAAGACAGAAAAACCTATGTTTTATACAAGCGCATCAATCAAATGTTGACGAAATTGACAACTTCACTTCTAGATCAGTGCGAGTGGAGGGCGGAGCTTCAATATTTCAACCAATCACAGAGCATGGAACATATGGTTCTTGCAGGGCATGGCCTGCTCAATTTTATTTTCCAACCAATCACAGAGCAGAATTCTTGCCGTCCAGATTTGCTTAACCAATCAGATCACACACAAGCTCATTACTCCCTTGGGACCATTATTTCCCGCGGGAACAATTTAGGCCATTGTATTTCTGTATACAGGCAAGGAATAACACCATTTATGAGCAAGTGTGATGAAAACATATTTATGCAATACGATTAAAATCAGTTAACGATTCTGATGTTAGCTACTAGGTAGCGCCGCAAAGGTGTCAGAGGGGTCGGACGGGTATGCGGGAGGCGACTCGAGGCTAAATTTTGTGCCGCGTTCTGTACAGTGGTAGACAACAGATGGTCTTATCGCTTAAAAGCGATATCTTCCAGACAACACTCACAGAACTGTTCGGTTGCAAACTAATTAAAGTAAAATTTGCTTGAAACGATGAGTTGAAAGCAGTAATGTTTACCGACTTAATTAATATACTCGTATGCCTAATGAAATAGTGACCAATACATCCTAGGCATTGAACCATTTCTTAAGGTTGTATACACATATATACCGACGCCCTCTGTATTGTATCCATTATTTATCTGGCCTCTATAATTCGTTTCCTGGTCCTGTTCAATGTTAATTACCTCCTACTTCTGCAGCAAACTTTGGGATGGAAATAACTCGTTACTTCTATTAAGTAATTATTCGGTATAAAGCGATGCTTAAGTAATGAACCGTAATTATAAGAGGACACGTCTTAGGAGCGAGTAATTAAATCAATCATCCCTTCCCATGGTGTGTAATCTTTTCACTGAAATTCAATTTGAATTAAATACTCTTAAACGAATTTCCCTTTGCGTTTGATGGCCTTTTGGAAATTTGATTTCACAAGCTCCAATATTATTCCGTAAGTCAATTTGACCTATTTGGTTCTTGAAGATGTATCGACTATCTGAAATAATTGACAGTAATGTTTATTAATTGGCATTACACACATTTGTATCCATGTAATTCCAACTTAAAACTTGGGTTGTACAAATAAAGCGAGTAATTCCCGAAAATTAAGAACATTTTTGGCAATTAAGTTGCTGCTGACGTTGTTTCAGCCTTTAAAAATAGTGGTCATTTCTTAAAAAATACATTCCTTCTTAATCATTGGGAATAAGGAAAGACAAAATATGTAGTTAAATTACTAGAACCTACAGTCCCCCGCGGCTATGAAGTCAATCCTGACACGACAAAGAAGGGCTTGCCGGTTGAGTAGGTAAATATAAATACGAAGCCGGCAAGCCCTATTCACAGCCAGGCACGTATAGTGCTTTTCTCAAACATGCAGTAAAATAAATAAATAAATCTCCAAGAAATCAAACAAATTTTCATGACTGAACGCCGTGATGCTGTGCCACAAATTGGGGAAGGAAAATTTAAAAAAAATTACCACCCGGCCTAGGCCTTCAATTTTGTATGAAACTCCTTTACAGTTTTCTCGAGTTGTTCCACCCGAAACGTGATACTTTGAAGCCTGTTATAACGCACATAAAGACGACATTTCATTGCATGTTTGAGAAAATAAAAATTTATGCAAATATGTCCTTTATCATTCACGTTATATCTTGTAGTCGGTGGTCACGTATTTCAACTTACAATATCTTTGTCATCTTGGTAATGAAAGTGGAAAGTTATTTTTAAAATATTAGAAATAAATAAAAAATGCACTCCAAATTGACTTGGTAAGCTCACTTCGTTCCTTAAAGTACCTAATTGGAATCAATGATATTTTGGAAGAAAAAAACCGAATGTTCAACAAAAAGAACCGACAAAGACGGTACTAAACTAAAGCCACGCGGGCTTGATACTGAGCAAACACTTCGACACCGAGTCAATGTTGACTCTCCCTGCCCCTCGTGCGATGACAATAAATCGAATAAATAAATTACCTCTGTCAATCTCATACGATCTTATTTGTCATGTGGAGGAAAACTAGGGAAAAAACTTTTATTTAGAAGTAGGTAGTTTTCAAGAAAACACACTAAAATATATCGATTTCATGTTTTGGTTTTCAATGCATTGTGTTTAACAATAAGACAAAGTGCTGATGTAAGCAACCGTGAAACATTGAATGGTTTCTCTATAGTGCTCACCAGCGTAACCCTAAAAAAGCAGAATCGAAATTCGGGGGTTAACCAGAAATAAAGATATCAGCGGACGCAAACAAAACGATATGTTGACCGTGGCCGTCGTAAAAAACACGTTAACATCCATTCACATTTGGACCCTCTTTTTGTGCGGTCCGAACCACTGGGCACACTGATACACGCACTGATTGCTACAAACTACGCTGTTTGTTTTATTCGGAACTGGGGTAGATGGAATTTATATAGAGCACTGAGGCTGAACTTTAATTTAATTTTTTGAACTCGACGATTAAAATATGTGTATTAAGATTTCATAGAGAATACTGCAACGTCACTCTTTTCATAGTTGTAGTCCATGTTACTGTCGAAACAATCGAAATAACTACTTTTCGATACGTTCCAGACAACTAAAATAAATTCGACCAATCACGTGGCTGCTTTACTGAACTGTAATGAATTGGACCAATAGAATCGCTTTGATGTCGTACGCTCGTTGATGTCTTTTAAGATATCAACAAGCGTACGAGCGATGAGCTGCACTTCGTTTCAACAGTATCGAGTTTGTTTAATTAGTTCAGTTGACTCGTGGAAAATTAATTTTAATGAACTCGTACAAAAAGTATTGTTTACAATAGTGTTATAATCAAGCTTTTTAATCTCGTACCTTACTTAGGCCACTCAGCAAGCTTCGTGGCCTAAACACGGTACTCGACTAAAAAGCTCTCTATTATAACACGATTGTGAAAAATACTATTGTGATTCAATTTAAATTATAACACTTTAAATTCCCGCGCTTTGTACACATATTCAAAATACTGTTTTACCTGGGTCTGGGCGATATTTATTTACCTTTATTTCTGACGTTTCGACACGGGTAAAACAGTATTTTAATTTTAAGTAACAATTTTTACGACGGTACCTCCCTCTTTGTTTTTTTTTTTATAGATATTAAACTTATGTTATTATAGATATTAAACATATTTATCGCCCTTGCCTTCGGCTCGGACATTCTTTGCGATCTGAGACATTCTTTGTTTAACCGCCCTAGGTAAGTAATGTACTATTACATGCCATTTTACATAGGATTATATTATATTATAGGTTAGGTTAGGGTTAGTTCATTTTATATTAACTTTAGTATACCTTGGTTTCTATAAATTAATTAATCTAAGTTAGTATTTTAAGTTAATAAAATTACTACAACTTTACCACCGTACATATGGTTGCTTACTTAGTACAAAAATAATAATTATTATGATGTCTGCCACTTTATGTTAAATGACCCTTTAATAACAAGTTCTGAGTAAGATAAGTAATTGTAAATAGCCTTATTTAGCAATTTGTCAAAACAACTTGTTGTCGTTAAAGTGAGACAGCAATACATACCTTTCATTCTAACCATTTGAGGTAGTATTGAAAATATTCATTGATTTGCTCGCAATTTCGGAGAATAACACTATATGTATAAGCCTCAGCGGGAATGTCAATTCGTGGATTCGTATCTGAAATTGTCAGTCTCAGCTTCGTTTCGTTCGACCAAATCAATTCATCCACCAATTGCTGTTTCCCGGCCGCTGCAATAATGTACTATAACTTAATCTGTTCAGAAACTATTGTGGCATCACATTAGTTTAATTTCACATTTACTTACTGTTCGCAACCCACATCGATATTCATAGGTTTTTCTGTACCGAATTGCACGCAGCCCCTCCAAGGTGCTCCGTCAAAACAAAAGTTTTGTCCCGAAGTTTTATCAGCGTCCCCCTGGGCGAGGGCCCCTTTAACCTATTTTTCCCCGAGATGATCCACCGGGCGGGCAAAGATAAGTTTCGTGATGAAGACAATTTTACCGTTTCTAGGTAGACGTTCGCAAATGTCTTGCTAAATACATTATGTTAGTACGCTTGTTTCATTCGAAGAATTTGAACATTTTGTGTTTAAATTATATGTCATGTAGTAATATATAATACAAGTTTATTTAGACGAGGTAACCACCCGCATTTCAAACGTTCACGGACATGACTTATTATAAAGGGAACATTAAAGTCATCTCCGATAGTAAGCCTACACCGCCTATAGTTCCGATTACGGGTAGACGAAAAGACGCGTCGAGTAACTGTACTTTATAAAACCATAAATATAATGTATTTTTGATTATGTATAATAAAAATTGCTTAAATGCTTCGTAACACTTTGTTGGCAAGAACCCGCTAGTAGCTGTTTCACCACCGCGCTACCATAGTATAAAGAGGGAAAAGTATGTTATCTTCATACAAACGCACCGCTCGCGGCTTGTATGTGTGCGCTCTAGTACTCAAACAAAATCTCGACCAAGATTTTGTTTGAATGTGCGTGCGGCGACGTATAGATACTATAGCGCACACATACAAGTGCGTTAGTATGAAGATAACATACTTGCCCTCTTAATACTATGGCGCTACGCTCGTAGCGCTACGCCGTAGATCGTAGCTCTCTGTAGCGAAAAACACCCGTAGCCCGAGTCGTGATTGTCGCTGGGAATGTCTCGGTAGTGCTGGTAGCTAGATTTCACTACAAGGTAGATAAACCGCGGTATCGGCTACGCGTGTAGCGCTATAGAAAGATTGGCAGTAAGTGTGTCTTATACTCGTAGTATAGAAATGCGAGCAGAAAATCACGCTATTATTTAAAGATTCTTCATTCTTCAACCATATTTGACGACCGTTTTAGCCTAGTTGGTAGTGACCCTGCCTACGAAGCAAGAGGTCCTGGGTTCGAATCCCAGTAAGGGCATTTATTTGTGTGATGAGCACGAATATTTGTTCCTGAGTCATGGATGTTTTCTATGTATTTAAGTATGTATTTCTCTATATAAGTATCTATATCGTCGTCTAGGACCCATAATACAAGCTTTGCTTAGTTTGGGACTAGTTTTTTTTGTGTAAGATTGTCCGCAAATATTTATTATTTATAATTATTATATTTATAAAAAGTAAACTAGTATAAAGTGAAATAACATCTTCTTAGCAATTAAATCCCGATGCAGTTGCATCCGATCACGAGCCAAGATGGCGGCTAGTCATAAATACACGTCCGCGGGCTCTTATTGAGTTATGGCAGTTCCTCGCGAGCAATAGTTATCGATTCCTTGCACTCGTATCGGAGGAAACCTAGATCTGCCATGTGTTATTGAGGTCAGTGATGGATATGTTCAATACTGGCATGATGATATTGCACTCTTGATTAATAGGTAGTAGTAGTCCAACTCCTTATTGTAACAAAAATATAAGTTAAGTACATAGGCAAACTTATCCCTCATTATAGGTACTAAGTATTGAGAGATAAAAAGATAAAAAGTAACTCTATTGCACTAATAATTAAAATACATTTCAAAACAAAAGGTAAACGCTGGTAAAGTGCATAAGAATTTTACAATGCAAAAATGCCAGGGGTTCCCGCACTAGGCTAGGCCTGTATCGCGGGAAACCAGGTTCCTATTTGGTGTCATGCTTATATTATCGTTTACAATAAGTATACGTTATTTGGATGTCCAATAGTTTAACAACACGTTATAACATTGTTGATTTTCTTTTCAAAATTGTCGAAAACCTTAATTTTTTTCTTTTTTGCGTAAGTCTAACCGGCTTCGAGAGGCGGCAGCAGCAGTGCGCCATGCGTGTAAGCGAGAGATCAGAGCACGGTCTCTCGTTGTCATGCCTCATGAGATATAATATTTATTTGTCAGTTAAGCATTTAGCAGTTTCATTTTATTAAGACAGATTGAGGTTTCAACTGGTTACAACTAAATGAGGTTTCATGAACAACAATTAAATAGTTCACCAAGAAAACTATACTAAGAGAAAAATAACACATAAATGAATAGTACATTGTTTAACAAGGGGCGTATGAGGAATATTGCAAACGAGAGTCTGGCTTTTGATGACTGAGGACTATATGACTGACTTTTGCGAGGAAATAAATAACCACAAAAGACAGAAAAACCTATGTTTTATACAAGCGCATCAATCAAATGTTGACGAAATTGACAACTTCACTTCTAGATCAGTGCGAGTGGAGGGCGGAGCTTCAATATTTCAACCAATCACAGAGCATGGAACATATGGTTCTTGCAGGGCATGGCCTGCTCAATTTTATTTTCCAACCAATCACAGAGCAGAATTCTTGCCGTCCAGATTTGCTTAACCAATCAGATCACACACAAGCTCATTACTCCCTTGGGACCATTATTTCCCGCGGGAACAATTTAGGCCATTGTATTTCTGTATACAGGCAAGGAATAACACCATTTATGAGCAAGTGTGATGAAAACATATTTATGCAATACGATTAAAATCAGTTAACGATTCTGATGTTAGCTACTAGGTAGCGCCGCAAAGGTGTCAGAGGGGTCGGACGGGTATGCGGGAGGCGACTCGAGGCTAAATTTTGTGCCGCGTTCTGTACAGTGGTAGACAACAGATGGTCTTATCGCTTAAAAGCGATATCTTCCAGACAACACTCACAGAACTGTTCGGTTGCAAACTAATTAAAGTAAAATTTGCTTGAAACGATGAGTTGAAAGCAGTAATGTTTACCGACTTAATTAATATACTCGTATGCCTAATGAAATAGTGACCAATACATCCTAGGCATTGAACCATTTCTTAAGGTTGTATACACATATATACCGACGCCCTCTGTATTGTATCCATTATTTATCTGGCCTCTATAATTCGTTTCCTGGTCCTGTTCAATGTTAATTACCTCCTACTTCTGCAGCAAACTTTGGGATGGAAATAACTCGTTACTTCTATTAAGTAATTATTCGGTATAAAGCGATGCTTAAGTAATGAACCGTAATTATAAGAGGACACGTCTTAGGAGCGAGTAATTAAATCAATCATCCCTTCCCATGGTGTGTAATCTTTTCACTGAAATTCAATTTGAATTAAATACTCTTAAACGAATTTCCCTTTGCGTTTGATGGCCTTTTGGAAATTTGATTTCACAAGCTCCAATATTATTCCGTAAGTCAATTTGACCTATTTGGTTCTTGAAGATGTATCGACTATCTGAAATAATTGACAGTAATGTTTATTAATTGGCATTACACACATTTGTATCCATGTAATTCCAACTTAAAACTTGGGTTGTACAAATAAAGCGAGTAATTCCCGAAAATTAAGAACATTTTTGGCAATTAAGTTGCTGCTGACGTTGTTTCAGCCTTTAAAAATAGTGGTCATTTCTTAAAAAATACATTCCTTCTTAATCATTGGGAATAAGGAAAGACAAAATATGTAGTTAAATTACTAGAACCTACAGTCCCCCGCGGCTATGAAGTCAATCCTGACACATTGCGCAACTATGAAGTTTCTGAATAATGACAATGTCAACCATAGGAAAAAATTACATATTCAACCCTAGAGGCATGTCTCAGGATTGACTTCATAGCCGCGGGGGACTATAATTACTAGTATTATTTAAACATAGGTTAGGTTAAACATCAAAAATGTTGTAGATCAATATGGGACTTACGATAAACACTATTTATTCGTCACATATGACTAGAAGCAAACATGCCAAAACTTATTTGAGCTGTAGACTGCCTAAAGAAAAATATATTGTGTAACAATAAACATCCCATTTTTCCTAGCGCTAATAACATTTGATTGTTGGCGGCATAATTTAAAGATGGCCGGCTCCCCTGGCGCTCCCCAAACTTTTAAAGATATTATCCAGGAAGGGTTGAGCGTGTCCTGCGTGATCGGGCGCGCCATCTGTCTTCAGCCGCCCGGAATTTGTTTATCTCGCTATTGTTCACTACTATAATGTTTTCTAGATAAATGTATTTGTAGATACTATAAGTAAAAATAAATGACTGTAGCTTAATGAATAAATTTAACTCGGTTTTGTACAAACGAATATAGCCGGTATTTTATTTAAATAAGTAAACATTTCGTATGCCTCAATTAGTCATATTTTACGGACAAACAATATAAAAAGCATGAAATTTTCACGTACTTCTCTTCGTGCCCGCTACTTACTAGCTTATAAAACGAATTAAAATCTGTAAATATGTGTGATAATAGCAATCCATAGTCAAGATCAAAGCATATCTGAGACTGGCATGAACAGATTGGCAAAGTGAGAAAAGATGTAATGTCAATATTATTTCGATTACACGATATTCTATTTGGTTGAAATACGAGCAAATTTAATAAAACTGAACACATACATATAAGACACTTTACATAATTGAATTCATTCTACGTGTAAAGAAACTCACTAAATCCGACTAGAGATTTTAAAAGAAAACAAACTTTTTATTTACGGCCACGATTCTATTAGGGCCCGTAGTCCGCAGACGTCTTTGTCTGCAAATGAGAGGCGACGATATAAATTATGCAAACGTGCTGCTCTAACCATAAAAAATCGAGATTTCCTCAACAGGAGACAGGACGTATCGGGAGGAACTGGACGCACATAAATTTATAATTTTCCACTGCATAAAGCATAAATTCGAATCATTGGTCCTTCCTTGAGGGGATACGTAACAACTTTGTTGTTGAAATGTGCTATGGACTTAATAAAATGAGTTTTATTGCGACACTTGGATATAACTGCGCTGTTTATTTGGACCAAGTGAAATCTAAGCCACTAATTTCCTAGTAAAATTACTAAAAACGATTAAAACATTTCAGATTTCACATAACTTAAAAAAAATGTTTTGGGTAGTAGTTCACTTAGATCACTAAAAATTTGAATGTGGGCGGGCTGACCTTGTCTACACTGAATTGAATCCCACATTCTACACCAGGGCATTGTTCTTTACAAAGGAAGTGACGATGTTAAATAATGTAGGTACCGAACATAGTCTCCAAAGTTTTCCTTTCACGACACTGCATTTCAATAAAGCCGTTACAAAATAGAAAAATATTCTCGCTTATTGAAACCGGGAGATTGAGTGGGTCCACCGTACAATGCCTCCAGTCCTGTGCCCACTTGTCACCCACACGTAGGGTCCAATCTACATATAAATATCCATATTTTTAAATTTGATTTGAGAGGTACACTCGGCGGACAAATGTTTGCCATTGAAAATTGAATGGCGGAGTGACGTGACCGAAATATGCGTCATAGTTGGCCAGGCGGTGCATAATAAAATGTGAGATGGAAAAGTAAGACCAATAAAAGCAAAGATATGGTAAAATGTAGAAATAAATATATTTTATTCTAAAACACGCAAATAGTCAGCTCTTGAAGATCTTGTTTTATGTAAATACATGATCATGTCCAGTATATTAAGTACCTACCTTTTTCCTTCTTTTCAAACGCCTCTGTGTAGATACACGCCTTTATGATATTTATTGCGTATTACGTACCTGAAACAAACAAATACATACATTTATGCAAAATGCTTTTAAAATCTTTTAAACTCACCTAAGCGAACCACTTTATGATATAGAGATTTAAAACTAAAAGGTTCAAGAGATCACGTGAACCTCAATCAACCTCTAACATAATCCAAAAATCCCTCCCGTGGGCTCTAAGTAAATAGTCGTGTTTCAACGGCCGCTAATAATTGTAGCATAGGCTGCCTCGCCCGAGGCGTTTTCACTTCAAAACTTGGATGTATATTTGTTGGTACCAGATGTGTGCTGGCCGCAGACTAAGTTCTGGCATAGTGTTGCGGCGCTGAAGGCTCCCAGATATGTCATATCTGCCCCGCCCCGCCCGCCGCATTGGACATCTTCTCGTGTAATATCTAGACGACTGATTGTTGGTGAAGAGCATTTGCCAAGACTTGATACTTTAATGGTATTTATTAAAATACGGGCCTGGTATCGTATGGAATATATATGAATATTACATAAAGGACAGGACAACAATAACAAATAATGCAATATCTAATAGAAATTGGAGAAACTAGAAAAAAAATCAAAGAAGTACGTCATGCACTCCAACACGTTTAATTAATTTATGTAACGATTGGTAACTTATGTTTAAAGGAATAGGTAAATAACGTTAGAATCGTTTAGGATACAGGTTGTTGTATGAGCCAAGGAAAATTGTTTTTTTTTTGATAACCGAGCCCTTGTGGACTTTTGTTAGTCGAGTCAGACATTGTCGTAGAGTTTCAAAGTGTAAATAGTTATTTGAAAGAGATACTTAACGTAACTATTACATTAACATGGGAATAGTAGAAGACTACTATTCCCATGTGTTTGCTTCTATTAAACTATGATAAAAATACATCATATTTGCCACGGAAACTATATTATAAAACCTTTGTGCATCGTTATAAAACCTTTATGCATCGTTTTAAAACTAGGTTAAGAGGTAATTTGAAACCTTATCAGAATTATGAAAGTACAATAAAACATCTGCTTTACTAAAAACGTAACACGCTAAACTTACAGCTTGAATGAATGAATTATGTACTAAGTAAGTTTTACTTGAGACTGCGAAACTTGTAAAAGCATCAAAACATGTCGGTCGCTACACAAGACAATGAATGAAACGAGTTAGTTCGCCAGCCGGGGCAAGTTTTCTAACGAAGACGTCACATGCGGCCCTTGAGTTCCATACGAATATTTGTATTCGGGATGCCGCAAGCGCAAATATACGTTCTAAAGTCACTTCAATGTGCTGCATGTACAGTCAACTTCAAAAAAAATATATAGGTACACTTGCGCACCTTTCTCCGTTGTAGGTAATAAAAGGCGAAAAATACATATATAGCTTTGACGTCGGCCGTACCTATTAATCAGTAAATTATATATAGCTGTTGCACCTAAATAATGCAATTTCGTAATTTTATTCAAACAGTCGCAGGAATGAAGATGATATATTTCGACGCAAGTAAATAAACCAACAACTGTCATATTATTCTATGTTTCGGCTATATTACACATTTATTCAATATTATATATATTATACTAGCTGTTACCCGCGACTTCGTCCGCGTAGAACATGCTATCGTCTAAATGTTTGTTTAAGGACTTAAAGAAATTAATTTAAATATTTACTTTAAAAAAAAAGTTTAAACCGACTTCCATTCAGTACTTCGCCAAGCCACATAGGTACATGAACATTTCCTTTCCAATTTACCACATGCACTGCTTTCCGAGAGCAAATAATTGATTATTACAGAAAAAACCCAATTCGCTATCTGTAGGCTGACAATATTTGAGAAGTTCCGTCGATTCCTAAAGGATCTCAGAATTAACAGTTGCTACTTCAACGGAATCATGTCAGAATCTTTGACGTACTTTACATGACATCTTTGAGGAGTTCCATAAGTCATCTGTGGTCTTCATCATCAGTTCCACTTCACCAAAATTGCGATTTCCGAAGTATATTATAATAGAAAATACCGAAATCACTACATGCGTGCTTATAAAATATGAGGGTTGCCCTCAATTTCCCTGGGATCCTTTCATTAGATCCTGATTTGGTGACAATGGGACCACCTCGAAAGTATACTTTTTCGAATAAAAAAAGAATTTTGGAAATTGGTCCACAATTGACGGAGAAATCGGCGAAACTACCTAAATAAAAAAAACATACAATGGCACATATAACCTCCTCCTTTTTTTAAGTTTGTTAATTTTTTTTAATTATATTTGGTGTCTTTTAATATAACAGTCTGAAACCGTAGTTAGAAATTTCTTACTTTAAAAATGTCTTACTCTCTATACAAACTTCAAACTTCCTTTTAACCTTCTTAGGCGATGAATTAAAAAAAACTCTGAAATAAGTTTTGTAGCCTTTCAGCAAACAGTCTACAACCGAAATTTTGTAGTCTTTTAGCAAACAGGCTAAGATCGAAGTTACAAGTCTGATACTTTAAAATTTTCTGACTCTCCATACCAACTTTGAATCCCCTATTAACGCTTTTCAGGGAAAAATTAAGGAGAAGAGTTTATTTTGTTGTAATATGCATTTTTTCTACAAACTATCAAGCCTCTAATTTAAAACTCTAAGCTAAAAAAACATGTTTCCCATACGAAACTTGTACCCCTTTTTAACCCCTTAAGGGGTGGAATTTTCCAAAACGCTGAATGTACTAAGTAAGTTTTATGTCTCTTGCTAAAAAAAACGTTGTCTCCTTACAAATGTTGCACGTCCTTTTAACCCCCTTAAACGTGGAATTTTCTAAAAAACTGAAAGTACTTTATTGTATTTCAATAAGTAATCTAGATCTACCTACAAACGTTTAACCTTCTATCTCAAAAAAGAATTTACCTCATACAAACTTAGAAATACTTTTTAACCCCCTTAGGAGTAGATTTTTTAAAAACGCAGATTTTTAAATGTACAAAGTTTTAGGTCTCTTGCTAAAAAAAACGTTGCGTCCATCCATACAAATGTTGCACTCCCTTTTAACCCCCTTAGGGGTGGAATTATTCTAAAACGCTGAAAGTACTTTTTGTTTTTCAATAAGTAATATTTCTACAAACTTTTAAGCTTCTATCTAAAAAAAGAGTTTAACTCATACAAACTTTGCAACTCTTTTTAACCCCCTTAGGGGTGGAATTTTTCAAAACGGTGAAAGTTAATTATTCGTATTTTAATAAGTAAGCTATCTACAAAGTTTTAAGTCTCTTGCTAAAAAAAACGTTGCCTCCATACAAATGTTGCACTCCCTTTTAACCCCCTTAGGGGTGGAATTTTCTAAAACGCTGAAAGTCCTTTTTTATTTCAATAAGTTATCTTTCTACAAACTTTTAAGCAAGCTCAAAAAAGAGTTTTCCTCATACAAACTTTGCAACCCTTTTTAACCCCCTTAGGGGTGGATTTTTTCAAAACACTGAAAGTTCTTTATTTTAATTTTAATAAGTAAGCTTTATACAACGTTTTAAGTCTCAAGCTAAAATAAAAAAAATCCTCCATACAAATGTTGCACCCCCTTTTAATCCCCTTTGGGGGTGGACTTTTCCAAAACGCTGAAAGTACTTTATTTGTATTTTAATAAGTAATCTTTCTACAAAGTTTTAAGTCTCTTGCTAAAAAAAAAGTTTCCTTCTATACAAAATTTGCACCCCTTTTTACCTCCAAGGGGCAGAATTTTCCAAAACGCTAAAAGTACTTTATATGTATTCTAATAATTAATCTTTCCACAAAGTTTGAAGTCTCTTGTTCAGAAAATAAAGTTTTCTCCATACGAACTTTGCACCCCTATTTAACCCCTTTATTAGAAATGTGTTTTCTGGCTCGAAAAGAAGATTTTGTAACGTTATTTATGCATACACATAATATTATGTGCTTAATAATTATCAATTATATTACATGTTATGAAATCAATAATTGAGGAACGTAAGAAGGTAGATATATGTATGTATATATACTTACGATTTTCTGCATTTCATTTAGAAAGCAAACCTAAACTTATCGAAAGCAAGCAGACAACCACCTTCGTGCAGCACCTTGAATGTTCTAATTAATTACGGATGCAGGTAGTTTCCCCCACACCACACCACCACCCCTCTTATCCTATGGGTATGTCTGTGTGTTTGCCCGCGAGTTCGTCCACGTAGAATGTAAATGTTTGTTTAAGGAATGATTAAAAAAACCTGAAATTGGTTCACACTCTACATATACTTAGACTCTACATATCGACTCTACATATACCTACAGACTAAATAGTTTCAAGAATTTTCATGTCCACAACATTATATTTCAAAATCGATGTCATTTTCGTAATTAAAGTCACAAAAAACCATAAAAACGACACTAATATTGATATTAAGACATTTCAACCCCATCGCACCCCAACAGGGAGATGGTATTTCACGTCCGGCCCGTTGGATTTTAAAATCGTTGCTTGTTTCGTAATCAGCGACCCGAAAAACCATAGAAACAATACCCATGTTGATTTTCAGACTTGGTCACCACATTTACTCCTTTTAGGGGTTGAAATCTCAAAAATCCTGAAACACGTATTTACTAATTTATCGTTAGGAATACTCGTGTGTAGTTTCGAATAAAATAGTCGGACTAATCTTGTTTCCCCATACAAACTTTGAACCCCCATTTCACCCCCTTAGAGGATGAATTTTGAAAAATCCTTTCTTAGTGCACCCCTAGACCTTATAAGGAACCTACGTGCCAAATTTGGAATCTTTAGAACCAGCGGTTTGAGCTGTGGAGCAGTCAGTCAGTCAGTCAGTTTCTTCTTTTATATATTTTTTCTACTCCTGTACCGTTATCTGTCATTTATATAGGCTGTAGCTCAAATACAATGACACCGCTAATAAGTCGTCGAAAAACTCTATGCTCTATGGCCCAAAAACGCACTGTTTAGCGTACTTTTTTGGTTCATACATTTTTCATAAAATCACTGTTTAACTTTTTTTAAATCGGCCGCTATATTGCAGTGGTGCCAACTTCATGAACAAATATTTCGAAATAAAAGTATTTATTTACGATTTAACATTTGTATATTATAAATTATTTACTACAATAATAATTAATCATCATCTATTGTGTGTTAAATTACATGTTCTATAATTTTTTAGTATTATTTATAAAAATAAACAGTTCGAATTGGCAAGTGCAAACAAATTAAAAACAAAACAAACCATAAGCAAGAGCTGTCACATTTTCGATTTCCCACCAAAATACAGTTCAAAATGAAAAGACAAAAGATGATAAACTATTAAGATTTTATTCGTGTTTGTGAAGACAAAAGTGTACGTTGCTTTTAAAATGGTCGAAGAAATTAATAACTGCACCCCTGAAGAAATTGCGTGAGTAGCAAAAATACGAACTATTCTGTAGTCTGCTATTTATTTAAAATTTGTCGTAGAAAAAGTATTGTATGCAACGGTGTATAACTGGTCTAAAAACGCTCGTGGCGTCTTTAATTGCGATGCTCGCCAAGGCTCGCATCGCAACCCACGCCACTTACCTTTTAAGACCCTTCTTATACAACAGTTGCATAAAATACTATTTTCTACTCGTCGACTTTAATCTTTGAATTAAGATTTCGTACACGAAACTAGGATCATATACTTTTTAATCCTGGAGCTCTACCAGCTGGTGACGGAGCTCGTATGGTTTCATAAGATAACCGCCAGCAGTCATCTTATGAATCCAGGAGCTGTATAAGATAACTGTGAAGACATCAACGCGCAAAATTACTAAGCTGGTGCGCTTCATTTCAGCAGGGCGAATTTCAATAGATACCAAGTTTGTTTAATAAATTATTATTTCCGTTGACTCGTAGAAAAAGTATTGTATACAATATTATATAATTAGCTTTTTAAGTCTCGTACCTTAATTACGCCACTCAGCAAGCTTCGTGGCCTAAACGTGATACTCGACTTAAAAAGCATCCATTATATAACGATTGCATAAACTACTATAGAAGAGAAGAAGATATGCTTAGCTCTTAGCTACTTATCTCAGTTTTTAGAAACCAGAATTATTTATTAGATTTTGTGTGCGTATTTTATCAATTTAGCTGTGATCTTCAAGGCCAATAAAAATATGCGCATTTCGTATCGAAAAAGTGTACGACATTCGCATAATTTCTTACTTCAGTATAATTAAAGTAAAAAGAACTATGTGATATCGTTCACACCCACAAAGCATTAAAATAATGAGAGAAAAATCTAGTCAAAGTGATGCCAAGAACTAATTTAAATTTCAGCTTTACCTACGGTATTCTGCCCACACTACATGCTGGAATAGGACTCGAATGGTGTTTGATTTCGGCCCGCTTTCAGTACCAAAGCAAATAAGTAAATGTGTTCAGAACTTAAGCGAGGTTCTAAAAACACAGCCAGCGTTCGCTGTTCTAGTTAGCTTCATGAAGCTGAAATTGTTTTATATGCGTTGTAAGTTTCATTTAGTTTTTGGAACGATCATGTTTACTTTATGAAATAGGTATAAAGGTGAAATAAACTAACATCATTTCATGAAACCTTAACCGTACAAAATGTAAAATATTTAGTACAGGGGTCACATTCGAAAATGCGTTTTTGACGAATGTAAATTACATTTCAATCTTCTTGGTCCAAGTACTGCCTCTTTCGTAAGCGCGTAGGTAGTCAGTGCGTTACTTGCAAAGTGGTAACCTTCGAATAGCGGCTTATAACATTTTAATTTCTTTGTCATAGATTATCGCAGACTTACCATACGATTGCGACGAATCGTCTTGTGGTATGATGTATATGTTAAAATTCATATAGACTGGAAAGTGAAGACAATTATATATTATATGCATCTAGTAACTAAATATGTTTTTACCTGATAGTCGCAGAAAAACGAGGACCTAATATTTATATTTTTTATAAATGTCCGCAAATAATTACCTATCAGTAAGATACATATAGAATTCAGTATATAGGTGATCCACATTTTATCATATACAAATATTTTGATGGTAAGCGTTCTTCGCGTTTAGAAAAATCTACTCATAACAATGGCAAGATAAATATCAACAAATCGCCAAATCCTTCATGAAGTTTACTCCGAAAGCATTTCCAAGTCGGCACACCACACGGCTTGTACGTCGAACCCGATCCTTTAAAATCGACGGTCCCTTCTTGTAGCCGATTGCCGATTTCGGTCAAGCTTTTGTGAACACTTGATGTGTTTCGGCGAATACCAGAAAATCGGTATCGATATGAAATGTTGACACAACCTGACGGTGCTCTATATACGGAACACTGACGGTGGTGTATTGAACTTAGATTGAAATCATTTTGATTGATGAACACTCGCATATTTGGCTACGCGCGAATGGTAGTAACTAGCAAGAACACACCGCATATTAATCAAAATTTCACTACATCTATAGGCCGTTCTGGAATCTATCTCCTGAGTAGGTACCCTTACAAAAATAGCCAGCAATTGGCGATTGATGTGCTTTTATATTTCAAAGTAACTATTATAAACTTTATAATTATACTATTTGCTGTCGACTACCAAGAGATCAGCGATCAATGAACCTTACTGATTTTTTACTACCTACATAATTATTATAGGACAACGTCACGAATCAAATCTAAAAATCTTTATTTCAAAGTAGGTATTCAAATTCAGCTGAAACCTTTTTTCAGACTAAACACGGCGACAATAGCCGAAACCAGATACCAAATCTTGACGAGACGTCGACCCCTTGTCCGACGAAAGTATCTCTTAATCTCAGCCGGACATCGCGATAATGATATTATAAACCTTGCCGCCGACTACAATTCGCTTTTAGAGGGGCATTGCGAACTTAGTGCATTTAATCTGAACCCCATTACGGGTAGGGTAGTGTGTATATCCGAAGGCGACAATTGTGTAACTTGTGAACCTTATTGCATTGAGATAAGGCCTTCAAATTGGGTGGAGAATACACGACAGTAATCGAAGATAAAGTGAGATTAATACGATAGGAAATTTCAAGGAAGCTAAACAACTGGCCATGATGTGAACATATCTGTAAAACATACATAGTAAAGGATATTGATCAACATGTTAAAAAGTAAGTTAATTGTGATGGAGATATTATTACAAATAAAGAATCTTCTCGTTACTTAGGAGGAAGTTCCCAATTCGCACTGGATCAGCGTGGGGACTACAGCCAGCAGTGTAATTTTGTATCAGCGAAATAAACTTATATTCTTTCTTTCTTTCTTTCTTTCAATGGGCCGTATGATGATTAAGAGATGAAAATGTAGATGTAACTGTATACGTTTCGATATTTAGTTGTTGTGATTATTATTACCACTTTTATTGGTTTCGTATGTAGTATGCCCTGCTAGGCGGCAACGACTACGAAATATGGTCGTCAGCGCCGAGGAGAAGTATGGCAAAGAAAATAAGAAAACACCGGTTCTGGTACCTACTGTTTGAATCTTGTTTCTCATTTTAATTAAATACACCTCGTATCACGGATTAATAAGATAATACGCACCAGCGTAACACGAGCAGGGGACCGATTTTTCACTTTCGAGCGCTCAACTCTTTCACTCGAAAACTGTCTAAAATGATGAAATGCTATTTTGAAATAGCGATAGAAAGTTGAAAAGCGAGTGGTATCACCACTCTTATTCAATTTTATCGGTAGAAAGTTCTTGTTATTTTGACACTATAATCATATTTACTTTTATTTATTTTTCGAGCGCTCGAAAGTCAAAAATCGCCCCCAGTTGTAAGTCGAGGAGCCCATTCTCATCTCCAATTTGCCGTAAACAGCAAGCCAACCCTAAAGGGTCACGTAATGTCCGGCGGACACAGGCTTCCGCGGAAAGCAATTAGCGCTGTAATGTGGTCGGACCTTAAGACGCTCAGTCTTAAATGCCGACGGTCTTAACGCCGGACGGTCGGTCGTACGGCGCGTTTACAGCGGTCCGGCATTCCTGGGGCCTGCATACCGTACACGGAATGTCTTGCAAGTTTTAATGTTGCCAGGATTTTATAGTAGCGATTTAGCGGTTTTGAGGATGGATAAAGATAAGTCTGATCGGAGAGGGTGCTTGTTTTAAACAAACAAGTTTATGAGAAATTTGAGATAGTTACACTTGCTTTTGACTGCGTTTAATGATGGGATCAATGAACTTTGTGATCAATGATCATTCATTATATTATTTAGCAGATTTTTTTGTCTAGGCAGGGTGGTTCCGTTAAAAAGGTAGTCCATTTAAAGCTAAGTTCTTTAACTTCCCCTTCATCCTCAAAATTATAAACGTCCCTTCATCCTCAAAGATGGCTTCAAAGATATTCTCTTCTCAAAGTGAAACATTGTTAGTAACATACTTCCAGCAAATTGTTTCAAGTCTATCTACTTGCAATATAAAACAATATATACAAATTTCTAGCCATACAGTACGCTTCCGATATTTCAAAGTACACAAATAACCTGGGTATGTTTACCTCAATAGCTTATTCTCAATAATCCCCGTATATAATTTATTAGATCAATATTGCTATTGAGGTCTAGCCGACCCAAGCCTTAATGGTTATCATCGGGATAGGGATGAGTTTACATGTTCAACTAAGTATTTGGGTTGTATGAGAGCAGGTAACAGGGATATATTTCAGCGTAGCGTAGGATACGAAATGAAAAATGAAAAATGAAAAATGTTTTTATTTCATAAGTTTTGTTCTTTTACAAAGGTCCTTTGGGGCTACCTAGTAAGTAAATAAATACTTGTGTCAGGTAGTCCCGCTCTTCCATCGGTACAAGTTGCTATATAATATATGAAATAATTTACTTAATTTAAATATTAGTTTACAAAGTTTTGTGTGTGTGTTCGTGTGCGTGCGTGCGTGCGTGTGTGAGTGTGTGTGTGTGTGTGTGTGTGTGTGTGTGTGTGTGTGTGTGTGTGTGTGTGTGTGTGTGTGTGTGTGTGTGTGTGTGTTTGTGTGTGTGTGTGTGTGTGTGTGTGTTTACATTAAGAGTTTTATCTAGACAGTAGTGACTCAGTCTCATTGTAATTCAGTGTTTTCAGCCATTCACTGACAACTAACTTACATTTGTGCAATTGCATTACATAAATATTTATCTTCTCATTGACTACATTATACACGTGTGCAGATTGCGCTTTGTATTGCCTTTTTGCAAACACAGACTTGGTCATTGTAGAGGGGGCAACGTTGTTTTTTCGTCGACGTGTTAGTAGTGTGTGGTCGAAGTTTAGAGTCCTGTGAAGTTTGATTATTGATTGCAGGATATACAGTTTCCTCATGGACAGCTGGTCACTGATCAAGTATAACTCATCCGTGGGGAATCTGTGTGGCTTAAAAAATAAGACTTTTAGCAGACAACGCTGTCCCCTTTCTACTTCAATGAATTTAGATTTCGTAGCACCACCCCAAGCGGATATGCAGTAAGTCATTACAGATTGTGCAAGTGTTACATACAGTTGTTTCAGAAGAGATTTCGAGGCGATATGTCTAAGCATTTTAAAAATCCAGATAAGTTTCCTTATCCTATTATTCACATATTCGATGTGCATGTGCCATGAAAGTCTTTGATCAATGATAACGCCTAGGTATTTAGAAGTGTATACTTTTTCTATTTCCATACAGTTACAAGAGTTGTCAATACTTCCATTACAGTTATGTATTTTTAGTTTTAGGTTTCCATGTGGTTGCTTTAATACTTTTGCACATATTTTCAATACTCACTTGAACTCTTAAACTACTTCTCGTTTCTGGCGTAATATTGGCGCCCAACTTTGGGCCCGTCAAGTATATAATGTTCTTATCATCCTAAAAATTATATCTTCCTATTCACACCTGAGAGCGAGTAATGTGACTAGGAATACAAAACAATTTTATGAATTTTTAGGGTTCCGTACTCAAAGAGTAAACCGTCTGTCTGTCTGTCTGTCTGTATTTCTGTTTGTATGTCCGTCTGTCACCAGGCTGTATCTCATGAACCGTGATCGTTAGACAGTTGACATTTTCAGAGATGATGTATTTCTGTTGCCGCTATAACAACAAATATTAAAAAAAACAGAATAAAATAGATAATGGTACGGAACCCTTTTGCCATCTTGTACAGTATGACTGCCACATGAAGTATTTTTACTCAGGTGCTCAATAGTTAGCTGGAAGAGATAGATACCTTAAAGGGATAAGTTCACCTTTGTAAAAATTATATTTATTTATTATATACCTACCCTGTTATGTACTTGTTTTGTGCAATTTATAAAGTGATAACTACTACTATTTTAAACGCATCGATACATTTTAAGTACAATTGGTTCCCTGCGGTCGTAGCATGCTGGTTGCTATTTTAACACTCACCGCCGTGGATAAGACATCCGTCATATTCTGACGAGTATGCGAGTGTGAGAGTGACAGATGTCTTATCCAAAACGATAAGTGATATAATAGCAACCGTGCTACGACCGCTGGCTATGACAATATTTTCACAGTCACCAACACATTGAACACACCTAATAATTATATAAATACTTGTAGATCAGAGGGGTTTTCAAACGCACGTTAGGATAACTCAACTGTCATTTTCCCATAACAAAAAGTGACATTTAGATCTACCTGACGCGCGTAAAAAGGGTAACGTGATCGACCAGTCGTCATACGACTTGCAACAACATTTACTAATTTTTAAGATCGAACCAAACAACTTCTATATTCGTAAACTACATTAAAATTTCTCAACGTCGTTTTAATGTATTTACAGCTTAAAACGTAATATTACCTAACACACTATTTATAGTTACGTACTTAAGGTACATACTTAAAAGTATGTCCAATTGTCAATATTGTGTGATAAATAGTGATTTATCCTGAATAAGTATTTATACTAGGTCGGGTCGGTATACCTATTGTCGAAACCCGCCTAACCCAATCGCTTAATTACCATCGGTCCAAGACAATAGCTAATATAAGAAACGATGCCTCACCGCCCACACTGATTTATCGTGTACCATTCTACATAGGTTATGAACTACAAATAACTTACCCCTTACCTTACCTTTAGAGTTGTTATAGTTTACCTTAATTTATGAGTAAGTATAAATCATGTTGAAATAAAAAAATATTAAGTAAAATAATGAATAATTGGTATTTTTACTTGACTACTTACACGACTATAAATATGTTCACGAGCATTCTGACATTCTTGTGCTGGGTCCATATTAGATCAAATAAAAAGATGTGTACATACAAGTAGGTACATATACCACACAGTTTAGATCAAACGGCGATCTAACAAGGTTAGCATATTGAATATTCCAATGTATGACCTAAAAACTCTCAGCTTCTAATTGACGAAGCACCAGGCTCCCAGAAGTTCGAAGACAGTATAATTTCCGTGAACTCACTACATCAAAGATGGCTAGTGAATATTCAAAGGGATCGGACGAGGCATTATGTTGTGGCTCCAGTCCGCACACCTCGCCCTTCTAATTGATTGAAAATTCAGACTAACAATTTGAATCAATGTACTAGATTTGCATGGATAGTTGGAGGCCACATTTTGAATAGACATGTTAATGAATGGTATTTAGTAAGCGTTATTGATTCGTGATGAAGGATACTTAAAATTATGAGTTTAAGTCATTAAGTTTATACCGCTTGATAGTTTTGATTTAATGAAGCCACCTATACTTTCACCGCTATCATTGATTTTCGTGGGTTCGGGAAAAAAAAATTCTCTTTCAATACATTTATTTATTTATTTAAACTTTATTGAACAATACAATAAATAACTTAAAAGGCGAACTTAATACAATAGGGCATTGAATACAAGCAATGCATAATTCGTATACATATATCATTATCATTACATTCATTATTATAGCTTGAAACCCTACACGTGACCTCCGGGTGGTGCTAAAAGAACAACAAACTCGGCAGCTGCACTGTTCCTTCTGAACCTCGCAGCGCACACTGGAACTCTATCAGCGACATCGATACGAATACATATATGTACCAGTGTGTAACCGCCATACGATAAATAAATATATTGCTTGATTCAGCCTTAACGGGATTGTATGAAAATTTAAAGTTTATACCTATACGACGATCGGAGCACTAACCTGCATCTTGGCTGTCAAGCTTGGTTCAGGCACTCTTTGTGATACTGAACTGAAGAGTTGTTAGATCGGATAAACTTTTTGTATCCTTACAACTACAAGTAACATTGCTTAAACATTAAATATTTATTTTTATATTTTTGCCCGATTTAGGTCATTAAAATAATAATCCATAACGTTAATACGGTTTCAAACCACCGACAAAACTCCGGTATCCCGAAATAATGTTCGTCGAATATCCCGTAGTCCGCCCTACGATTTCCAATGCAGATGAAAGGCTTCTAAATAATTGATTAGCCTCCAAGACTCAGGCTCAGTCTTACGTTATTCAAATGGGTACAAGCCTTACATCTGTAAGGGGCTGTAAGGCGATTTGTCACCATCGTTGTTATTGGAACAATTTATTTGCTACTAAGTATTTGTGAGCATCAAGATCACCTTGTTACCCGACTTTATTAGAAGGAGGGTTATGTTTTTCGAGCGTATGTATTTACCTACGTGGACAATAAAACTATATTTCACGAGCTACCAGTCCAAACGGCTTAATGGATTTTGATATATGAGGTGTCGTTGGATTCCTCATAATCGTGGGATGTCATGTGACATAGGCTAATTTGAAAAAAGCAATTGTTTTTTTTTATCTTTTTACAAATATTTCTAACAAAATTAAAAATATGTTTGTAATTATTATAATCTACACTAATGGTATGAAGAGGCAGAGTGTATGAGTGTGTATAGCTTTGTGAGTTTGAATTTAGGGGGTAACCTCAAGAACTCCACTTTCAAAAAATCTTTTTCATCACACTTGCTCATAAATGGTGTTATTCCATGCCTGTATACAGAAGGACAATGACCTAAATTATTCCCGCGGGAGTAATGGTACTTTAACGCTCCCGAGAGAGGAAAGAGCTTGTGTGTGATCTGATTGGTGTAAGCAAATCTACTTAGATGGCCGCGCGCTGCAAGAATACTGCTCTGTGATTACGACTGAGATAACATGAGGAAATTACTCAATTCTCAACACGGATAACCCGTTAAAAAACAAACACATGAATGTTTACTCCACAACAACTTTTTCAAAGCATAACAAAACACACTCATGTTTTTATTTTCATGCTGATTGATCTCTGCCAACTTGCAGAAACTAATAAAACAACAACATATTGAATACAACCTGGCGTAATCTGTGGATCTAATGAAACGCTGGTCAGCTGACGCTCAAGTTTTCTTATCTGTGCTCATAAGAAGCACTCGAGGGCGGGGGAAAGCGGTCGAGGGGTATTTTTGTGCAATTTCTTGTGGGATCATTAAGTGGATGCGCAATATGAATCCTTGCTAGTAGAATATACTTAAATTAATAAACATATATTGGTACCAAACGGTCCATCATAAGAATAAAATAAGTACCTTCAATACGTCATAAAATAATTGTATGAAGTTTTATGTAGTTATTGTCCAATTTGACATTCTCAAGAATTAAGATAATTTAAGTTAAACAGAACCTTAATCATAAATAATAGTAATAATTTCCTTAAAAACAAATTGGTACCAAAAGAGTACTTACAATTAGAACGCTGTTACATTTTAGTTAGTGAATATATCCGAAAAATACGAGTATGTATAATTAAATTAAGGAAAAGGTACGTTTATAACAATAGACTTATAGTACCATTCTCCAAATTGAAGATATTTCTCCATCCATCCCTATTCCCGCATCACGTATGTCGCTTATCGCGATCGCTCGTTACCGATAACGGCGGTGACATATTTTGCTATCGCGACAGCGGCGAGTAACTTGCCACCACTCTTTTGTTTTGTTCCATGCGACAAAACAAAAGAATCAACCAATCCGGAACAGTGCTATATTTTTTGTTACTAACATTAATTTTGGTAGAATATAATGCATAATTCAATGAAGGGATACTTATAACATTGTCTGCCATCCATTCCTATTTCCGTATAACGTATGTCGCTTATCGCGATCGCTCGTTACCGATAACGGCGGCGACATCTTGCGCTATCGCGACAGAGGCGAATAAGTTGCCGCTCTTTAGTTTGGTTCCGTGCGATAAAACAAAAGAATCAACCAATCCGGAACTGGAACACTACTAATTTTTTTCAGTGACTAGGAATGTACCTACATGTCGGGCAACGATGTACTGTTGGCACCACATATATGTGTACATTTGCACCTTATTCCTTTCGAATGAGGAGAAAAAAATATAAATATAATAAATACATACCTATCTTTGACGTCGAGTGTAAAAAGAATAATTTTTTGTCATTATATTTGAAGGTTGTTTGCATTATAGGTAGGTTTAACGAGAATGACGTAACATATATAAATTAGCAGATATTAATATGCATCTTTGTGTTACTGTTCTAAAACATTTCGAAAATTCAGCACATGCGTAGGTTGGATTCATTTACTATGTTAATGTAAGTAAGAAAACTTAGTCTAAGAGAAAGTAGCATATTAACATAACACTAAGGGAAAAATATGAGTATTTAAGCATGTAGGAAGTATTAAAAGACGACCTACATACCTAAATATTGATTCCAAGTTCAAATACTTTGTTTCCGTTTTGAGTTGAACTAAGTAGGTACTTATACGATATGAAGTAGAGCAATAGCATTGCCTAGCAGTAAAATTTAAATTAAACCATGAAGTTAGATTAGCACCTTAACTACTGTTTATTATCATTATTCGTTTGTATAATAAACATCAATCTATTTTTTTTTGATTTGCATCCTTCTTCTACTTCCATCTTCAATAATTAACCTTAGTGGTTTTGGATTTCAGAATGTACATAAAAACGTTTGTATTGGATTCGTTATTATTAATTGTTCGTTATTAACTTCAATCCTATTCCTATATATAGTAGGTTTTTAACTGTCAAATAATTATATGTTGTATTAATAAGTATTTGGGTTAAAGAAATTAGGTCTGACAAGGGAGAACTACACGACTTCTACTAGTACACACTTTTAGTAGAATGCTCTTTTTTTGTAAAAGATTTTCGTTTAGTAAACACGTGCACACATTATTGATAATATTCCACTCACGACTGTGAATTATTTTTAGCGTTTTGTTAATATTTGTCTTTAAAGAAATCCTATAAACCCAAAATGTTTAAATAACTGAAAATATTGGAGAATTTATCCAAAATATATTAATCCCAGTAGGAGCACGTGGCTGATCCCGCCGTTACGCAAACTGCAACTGTTCCCCTCGCGTTAAATTCGGTTATTAGCCCCTAACTTTGATCAGACTTGACCCCGGCTCATCGATCGTGACTTTCACCCGGATCATAAACTCAGCCACCCACTTTCAAAACTGAAAAAAAAAACAGTTCCCAGCACACTTCAAAACTAAGTCTTCCTAATCACGCGCCGCGAACAAAGTTCGGCCAAGTTTTTTCCAAGTTCAGTTGAACTTCATCGATGCGGGGATCGTTCACCCTGTAGGGACACTTGCATACGGCCAGCGAGACAAAATGTGGAGCAAGGCTCGGGATTACTTTCCACGGGAAGTTTCGCGGATCGATGCAGAGTTAAAACTTTATTACGACCGCGCGACAACCCTCGCGCTCGCACTCGTAAACCGAACTCGGGCCGTGGCCGCCGCGTTTTTAATTAAATCCAGCTTTTGTCTTATTCCAGCCAAGTATCGGAACCTTCGTCTACATACATTACACGGACGCCTTTCAAAGAACCTTTATTTAGATGCTTTACATAACGGGCGTAACTAACGAGCGAGGATACCTGTTCAGCATTCGTATTCACAAAAGGTTTTTCTACCTACGCCGACGGGCGTGAAATAGGAGTCGAGGCGGGAAGGAGGCATAAAGGAGAAAATAAAATAAAGACGGCGCCAGCGAACGGATGCGAAGTCCGCGAAAAAAGTACGAGGAAAGCAGGCTTAATGGTGTAGCGCAGGTAAGGTGGGCGGGGTTGCGTGGGTGGGCCACTAGGATTGGTCGGCGCCGCCCAGCGGCAGGCACGCCCCGCGCCGCGCGGGGCGCCCCCCGCCCCGCGGCCACCGGCTATCGCCAGGCGACCACCTCCAGCCACCCGGTCGACGCAAGCTATGCCTGTGTCGTGAATTAGTTTGCCAACTCTCTGTCTATGGCGGGGCTACGGAGCTGTAAGTATGGACGGCGGCCTGAATAATCGATAAAGGTGTTTATTGAAAACGGGTACGGAGCTCTTTATTGCTTCTTTATTATTAAAAAGCCTGGCTTAAGCCTTGGGCCGGCTCCGCCTCTAGTGAGGTAGCTGGGTGCACGTTTTGTAACCGTTTCTAGGTCCGGACCGAGATTAGCACCTTGCGGGACCTTCGCGAGCCCGAAGGTCGCAAAGTTGGCACGCCGCGCACTGCGGATCATTCTCTTACCGCATTACAGCAAACTTAGCATCAAGATGTATACAGCTACTGTACGTACTTAAGGCTCGTAAAACAAAATTAATAACGCTGATTTGTATACTGTGTCAACCGTAATAGCAGTGTGTCACGTAAACATTGTATTAGAAAATTACCTTCAGGCCGAATTCGATATTCAAATGAAGTACCTATACCAAGAAGTCAAGTCGGATTCACACTTATTTGACGTGTTGTGTCGTGGCACAACAGAACTAAGTAGATTCGCACTCATTTGATGCGCTCTGAGGTGACGGCTCCTGTTGTGCCAGGCGTCAGAGCGTATCGGAGAGCATCACATCAGATCAGTACATCACGTCAGTCAATCACGTCTTCAGACTTAAATGGCACATCTACAACAAAATCGATTAACTACTTAACCTGTTCAACGCCAATCACGACACATGCGTCAGAGCGGTTTCTTGGCGTCTGGAGCATCGTTGGATCCGTCTTGGCGCTTTTCGCTACTTACGAACATTAACACATTCACTGCCACCCCTAGTGGGCGCCTACGCCATAGACGCTTTCCGCTACTTAGCGGAAAACGTTCTTGGCAGTGAAAGTGTTAAGCTGCTACGGACCACGGCGTAGCGCTACGAGCGTAGCGTGGCGGTGAATGGGTAAAAGGAAAGCCTAAGGCGAGTTGCACCAACTTATGATAACAGACCGATCGGCAGCTGTCATTTCATAGAAACTTTACAAACTTTCCATACATTCGGATTTTAACGAACACCGCTTATCACCTACAGATGGTTTGGTGCAACTCACCTTAAATGTTGATGTTCCAAAAATTTAAAAATAGGCACCCTATTCCAACTAAAACACTTGGATGTAACAAAAACTCACCACCTACATGCCGCTTCTTGCCAGTAGTGACATATACAATAATGATTCATCACGATGCTGATCTATCCAGTAACCTCCAAATATAAAAAAAAACTACTTGGTTTCGGCTACCAAACTACGTATCTAACTTAGCTGTACAACTTTCCGTCTCTGGGTAAAGATCCTGGAACCGGGGAAGGACGCCAACCCATTCGCGATTTTTTATTTTATTTACTAAATTCGATATAAAATACCTTTCATTCAGATTCAGATGGGTGAAGGTCGTCCTTATGTTCGTATCTTTTACTACAACTGTCACTCGTTTGCGGCTTGACATGTAATGTTACTAATTTTACTTGTAACTATGGTGTTATTAATAAAGAAATGTATTGTATTGTTGACTTTTGGGACACCCTGTATAGCTAGGAACAGAGAGATGAAGGTGCCACTTTGGTTACCGGTCTGGCCATTGTAAGAAAAAACTTTTTTAAATCCTACCGTAATTACATGTCCTGAGACCTGTCTGGCAAATGTCTCTCGCGGTCGACATAGAAAATCCTCAAATAAATGAAGGTCCAGCGACGTTTATGTGAGTCTTGTGGAGTTGGAGGCGTTCAAAGGCAATGTAGCCCGTTGCCCTTGCCAGACAAAGAATGAATTACTTTGGTAACGACTACCCGCAACCAAAGGAATTCAAGGTGCTCCCGGTGAACTGCATCATCCGTTTTGTGGAAATGATGCAGCAAGCCTGGGAGCAGGCATGAAGGAGAGGGCAAATGCACAAAAGATCCCACTGGGTCGAAGTGCATCCGAAAGGACCCTCATCTAGATAAGATAAAATAAGATAAGATAATATAAGATGTAGCCCGCTTACTATCCACGTGGGCCGTAAGCTTGTTTGCCGTCATCGACATCATGGGCTACGCTCGTAGCGCTACGCCGAAGTCCGTAGCAGCTTTAGAAAAAACATGAGGGTTAATCACGTAACGTTCTGTGTGTCTTTTGTGTAGTAAATAAATTTCTTCTTTCTTTCTTTCATTCTTTTAACGTTCCGAACGCGCGTCGGTACAATTTAACTGTCAATTTTCTGTATAAAAGTGACATTTAGAACTACCCGACGTTCGTACAATGCGTTACGTGATCGACCTGCTGCAGTGCCAGGAACCCGCTAGGCGGGCGGTTTGTTTGTAGGCACTTTCCTCTTTACACAATTTTTCACATGTTATCGGCTTACGTAGAATTATAAAATTGATGGCAGTGAATAAGAACTGATATGTGCTATATTGTATACTCTATAGCTCCTAGCTGAATCTGCACGAGTGTGAAGAAGATCTCTATATGCAGCAACAAAGTAAGGTCACACCTAATCGCTTCAACGTGCCGTCAAAATGTGTGGCTTAGCATAACGCGGGGGTAACTTGGAACAAACATTTTTACCCCCGCACCTCCCTCGTGGGGTAATGTGCCGTGAAATAATGAGTGATTACGACCTCTGCCTTCAGACTAGTCATTCATCACGTGTAGATATAACTGTAGGTGGGTTAACGAGCTAAATGGAATGGGTAATTTAGAAGATATTCAGGTTGGCATTATAATACAACACAATACAAAATTTGAAGGATGTTTTTATTGTGTTAAACCAAACCAGCAACATGAAACAATAAAATAAGGAAATTAAGCTATACAACGTGAGACAAAAAACGTGAGTAATATTGTTTTTTTAGATAACCTCGTAAGGCCCATCGGCCTAATTTAGGGAAAGAAATAAAATCTTTTTTTATTTATGACCTATTTTTAGGACAATGGGCCGTTATTACAATTGTCCTAAATATAGCTTGGGCCTTAAGAGGTTATTGTCAATGGCTTTTTAAACCAACGTCCAATAAAATTTAATTCGTAGATAATTTGTTTCAATTAAGCTATACTAACGTTAGACAAAAAAACGGGAGTAACATTGTTCTTTTAGTTATTTTGTAGATAATTTGTTTAAACTTCATATTATTTTTTAACTTAATCTAACATTATCAGTTAGCTTGTAATTGTTATGAAGAATTCAATAAGGTTGCAATTGACTTGGTAATACAGTTGGTGAAAGCAACTGCTCCAACTAGGTTTGTCGAAGGTTCAAATCCGGGTCGAGACCATTTTTTTTAAAACGTTACGTATCTTATGTTATAAATAACTGAAAAATTGTACGAGCGTGACATCGGTTGCAATAGTTCATTGGAGTTGGTTTCATGTAATTCCGAACATTTCTATGGATTTCAATTCGATACCTACGTTTACTCTGCGCTTCGACAAAAAACCACATTTGGTCAAAAATTCGTTCCATTCAAAAAACTTTCAACATCCCCGGCCTACGTGTGCCTGCTTAAACTCGCGCCCGCTAAAAGAGCAAAACCTACACAAAGCTGTCAGCCGTCGTATCACTGCCGAATATCGAAACGAAACGAATATCGAAACGAAACGAACACGAACACGGAGCACATTCGGAAAAGAACAAACGAAAAAAGATCGCAAAATATCCCTGGCTATTGTCCACCGGCACAATGCCTTTACGACACCGGGTAAATAACGTTTGGCAAAATGTAAAAAAACCCGCTTGCGGGTTCCGGGTAAACACGTCGCATACCCCTTATTGAGTTGATCTGGCCATTTTAACGGGCCCTCGCCCTTTGCAAAGGGAAAAAGAAATCTGCGATTCAATTTTCAATATCCATTTTTGACGTTTCGTGATTAGAACGCAGTTTGGTCGTTAGCGGGGTGTTGCGTCTCGTTTTCTATTTGTTGAGTCTTTGTTACGAGTTTCGTGCATTCAGAGGATCTGCATTTGTATTTACAGAGTCTACATATTAATAGATCTGAATCGTAGATAATACAATACAACGAAACGTTCGCTTTGTAAGTAATATCTTTAGCGTTCTCCAAGCTACGAGACACTTAGCGCCATCTGTTGGAATTTTCCCGAATCTGTTAACCATTCAAACGGGTAGCTAAGGTGTGTTTTCTTTCTTATGCACTGCTTATCTCTGTAGTTTGTTTTTTTCTGTTTGGCTTTAGTTCATTGTGATACTAATTTTATTCTAAAAATAATTGATATATTTTCTACCACTTATATTATTATATTAACACGTGTGCTCTCTCGAAGTATCAACATTCTAATCAGTACCAATACTAATAATAAACGAAACAATTCCACTTCGGATTATTACCAATAACGGCTCCCAAGTACCAGTAATACATCTCAAGAGTGTCTTCTAACGGTTTCAGTAATAATAAATATATCATAGTGATCCTCAGGGACAAATAGAAGGGAAAATAAAGCAAATCGCCCCGGAAGGGTCGGCAAAGAATAACGATTAATATTAACTGGAATTGTTATGGCCCCTTTATAGCTGATTTAATATTTTTATTGCTCTTATTGGAAAGAGTTGGGCCTATTCAGATTGAAGTCGGTGTTATAATAAATTAAATGTGATTACGTCGTTAAGACATTAAAATTAATGCCTATGAAAACTCCGAGAAAACATAAATGACGTCAGCATAACTTTATATAACTGGTCTCATAATACTTGATGTGTTGATAATATTTCAAAAAAGACGGTATTACATTGAGGTATCTTAAATTTTATCACAATACCCTCCGCTATGATAAACAAAATACTTTAACAAAGACTCAACTTTTATATTCAAGGATCAACAATTATTATAACGTTATATGTTTTATTTTAGTTTTACAGTTCGAATGTGTGTTTTCCTCCCCTTTCAAATTATTTTTCGAGCCAGACCCCAAAAAAATTAATTTCACTCAAAAATTTAACACAATGTTAATTACTTTAATCAACCAGGGTCCGTGGAAAGAAGAAGACTCGTTTGAATGGGACGTGAAAATGATCCCCTAACGAGCGTTGTACCTCATTCTTACATTAAAATGTAAACAACATTACCCTTTGCCCGCCAAGTCGTTGCACGGATCGCTATTTGTCTGTGACACTCGGACGGGCAAACGAGCGGTTCGAACGCGGCTGTTGAAGCGTTTACTTTTTTGTTTGTCATTTGTTATGATTTTAGAATTAAATTTGTTTATGTACGTTCTAACGGTGCGATAAGAGTTTTTAGACAATTCTCATTATGTGGATGGTTTAGAAGTAAGTACGGTCAGCTCCAAATATATGTATCCAATTTTCAACTTTATTCCACCGACATACGTTCGTAAATGTATACATATTTATGATGCTGACTGTACCTACGTGAATAGGCTTGTGACCTATTTATTTACGATGCCGTTCGAACCAGTTTTTGGAGAGGAACAAATGTTTGTATCAGAGCAACTACAATTAAAGAACGTAAATACCCAAAAAAATGTGTTAAAGGCGGGGACCTCGCTGGCGGCAGGCGAAACGCTTCATACTAATTGACGTTAAAGTATGACGTCACACGTTACAATTCATAATTATCGTTGTATGGAAAATCAAGTAAATTGCTGTTTCGGTCGCGAAATATTGCTTTTAGGTGTCATACTATTTCGTTTCTAAAAAGCGTAAAGATTCTATTGATAGCTTTAAATTTATTCTTGGACAATTAAAAAAAAAATTTAAGGTCCATATATTTTTATGATTTTAATTATATTTTGTAATTTATACTTTATTACAATCATTTGATGGGTTACTATCCATTTAGCTACACTACGTTGTCAATTTTTAACATGACGCAACTACCCTATTCAATAGATTCAATGGAATTATCTAATGTGTTTCAGTTTGGCTTGATGATTATGACATAACTCATTTGTGATTCAAATCGCCCTTAACCCATTCATGGCCAATGAATCACATATGATTCTACGTGCAATTTCCGCTACAAAGCGGAAAAATGCTGCTACGCGCTACGGCTTAACAGGCGTAGCGTTGCATGGCCTCGAATGTGTGAACTCATTACGTTACGGGTTTTTTTCGTTATAAACTGACATTAACACTTTCACTGCCAGAAACCTGCTCTGTACGTAAGCGCTTTCCGCTACTTAGCGAGGAAACCACGGCATCGGCTTCGAGTGTAGCGCTACGAAATCGTCAGCAGTGGATGTGTTAGCTTATACCACCTATGAAATATGTAGAAACTAAATATTATTTCTTCCATTTGTAATTTTTAAGAATTTTTGCGTCGAGTTAGGATGCTTTTATGAGCGCAAAAAAAAATTTGGTCTATATTAGTAAACAGTAATGACTGTGAACGCTTCACGTCGACTGTCCATACTATCCGTTGTCATTGTTATTGAACGTTTCACTATTTTCACCAATTTGAAAAAAGAGAACAGTATTCGCAGTTGTAGACACACTTATATGAATTATACCGTAGGATTCCTAGTAAGACATTCAGATTCAGATGTTTATTTCCTTAAAGTACAAGTACATGCAAATTCATGTTATTTGTAAATAATTGCTAAGTTGCCCAAAGATATTTTATTATTGTATGGTTGTTATGTGACTCTATATTTATATATTATTTTTCTTGTTTTTTGTTCTATGTGTGTGTGTTTTGATGTATACAATTTTTGCATGGTATTTATTGTTTAATAAGGCAAAATAAAGATCAATCAATCAATCAGAAATACAAGAATATAGCACACTACATGTTACAGTTGTAAAAATAATAATAGTAAAATCAGTAAAATTATTTACAAATGTCGATATAAATAGCAAACTAAAATAAGTAAATTGTAAGTAAAACATTAAAAATAAAGTAAAATACAAATTGAGCAGATTATTCATTAAAGTCAATAAATAAAAAAAATAAAAATAGCCATCACAATTAAATTAGTCAAGTGCATTGGCAAAAAATTCATTGATGGTATAATATAGGGTCTATCTATAAAACATTTCTTTAATTTCGTGTCAAAATTTCTTACATCACTACACTACATTGGTTTATTTGGTCACCTAATTTATAAAAAAAAAATAGCAATATTGTTAAAGCGATATTGTTGTATCCCGTGGGTTTCCCGCTAAGTAGCGGAAAGTGCTTACGTGGTAGGCGCCCGCTAGGCGGGTTTCTGGTAGTGAATGTGTTGAGCGAATCGTCTTGGTTTAAGTTCTCTCTCTTGCATAAGCGCTCACCCAAGTGTGTAAGCAAACTAATATAGAACTAAGATTAATGTGATATTAAAGTTGCATTTTTAGTAACAAATGAAACCAGCTATGTAACTTTTTGTTTGGGAAAATGACAGTTGAATTGGGCTAACGCTCGTTCGAAACGTTACGTGTTTACCTCTGGTCTTTAACACCATCGCGTCTCACCCGCTCGTTTACCCCCATCTTATAATAAGAGTACTTCCGTACCTCAGCGGTCATCTCCTCCGGAATCTGTCCCCAGGGCCCTGTAGACCCTGCGAGCTGGATTTATCCCCTAACTGCGACATTACCTCCAAGATGTTTTTAGCTTTGATTAGATTAAACCTGTAAACTTTAGGGTTATCGAGTGCGAGTGGGTAATTAAAGAGTTCTCGCATGTTCGTACCAGTATATGTATATCAGTTAAAGAATTAAGTGCTTTGGAGGTATATTTGTTTATATTTTAACATTTATAGTACCAGGAACCAGTAGGTGGGTGCCTAGTGGGTACTGGCACTATAAATGTAAAAAATAAATAAATATACCTCCCCTCTTAGGTGCTTTTCTATACATACGGAGTTCCGTATGTTATCGGTACGAAATATTTGGTAGTGAAAGTGTTCACCGCCAAGAATCGCTAGTAGCTCGTAGCTGATCTCGTGGTTTTCTTGCCAAGTATCGGAAAGCCGCTACGGCGTAGGCACCCGCTAGGCGGGTTTTTGGTAGTGAAAGTGTTAAAAGCACAGCCTATATAATTGCTTAAGTATAACATAGTTTGTACGCTGAACGGCAAAACATGAAGGATATTATTTTAACGATGACAGCTGTATGTACTTTTATTCATGTTTGTACAAATAAATTATCTTTACTCGTATCTTTATTATTATATAGCGCACCTGGTGGCAAGCGGACACCAGCTTATGGACACTTGTGAGTCCAGAGGAATCATAATCCTCCAAAAAAAAATGGTTTTTAAAAACATTAATTTATCAGTAATAGCGTTTTTTTTGTTTTCGTTTCTTTGACACTGTTATTCTAAGATGCTTTATTCAAGAATCCAACAAAATTTCCACCCGTAAGTATTATAGATTTAAATGAATGCTCATTGTCTTTTTGTATGATTTATCTTGAATAATAAAGAGCTAAGTTAAAAAGTTAACCAAAAGTGAAGATTAAAAAATTAATAAAAAAGAAACAAGTTTGTACCAACTTAACCTATTTTGTCTGTATTTTTATAAAGTATTTACATGCGTACCAATAATATGCATGTATTTATATACCTTTAAAATGTTAAGAGCTGATTAACACTTTCACCGCCAGGCACCTGCCCAACGGGCGCCTACGCCGTGGTGGTTTTTCGCTTCATACGAGGAAAACCACGGAATCGGCTACGAGCGTAGTGCGTAGCGATTCTTGCCAGTGAATGTGTAATTTTTATGATGTCTGATTTTTCGTTGGATTTTGTGTTTAATTATTTAAATGATGATATAAAATATTAATTTTCTGTGATATAGCTATTATCAATAATTTCCTTTTTTTCCATACATGTTTTCAGTAAAATGACAGGACTATACATACGTTTGCATTCCTTTGTCGGGTTGAGGTTTCGCTGATGTACTATATTGATTAAGCGGATAATTATTTAGACATTTTTAAAAAGAACTAATGACTAAACGACTGAAAACTTTAACTATTGAATATGAAATTACGTATTTTTCTTAATAGGTGAAATAAAAAAAACTTAAATATTTATAAAACCACTGTTATTTAAAATTTGTTGTGTAGAAAACTGAAATTAATAAAATGTGTATTTAATTACATCATACAGATAACATCGACCGAATCGCAACTTATTTACATCAACGCTAAAAGAAGTTGGGGACATGTAAAAATATAAAGATACCAAGAATACTGTAAGTAAACTACTACTTTATTTATTCAAAGATGATTAAAATTTAATGAATATTTACAAACATAGTTACACTCTAAAAATATGAGGGTGCTAAGTATTCAAGAACCTCGCAACGCTTCTGGCATTATTTAACATGGATAGGATCCTGCTCCTGTACTTTATGAATGTAAATTTCAATTTTGTCTAGACGTGTGAACCCGGCCCGTTTGCATGCAAACTAGATTCATTACTACTATCAACTTAAGACTAGTGGCGGGGGTAAAACTACTGGCTGTAAGGAGTCTATAAATTCTGCGCGTTGGGAAAACGGGTCAAGTGTGGAGCTCTGATAGAACTATAATACCCGTATTGTTGTGCCCCGTTTTTATATAGTACATTACTTACCTAGGGCGGTTAAACAAAGAATGTCTCAGATCGCAGGTATTTGACGCCCGAGCCGAAGGCAAGGGCGATAAATATGCGCGCTGAGGCCAGGAAGTGGGGGTTTCCGCACGCATAGCGTGCGGTAATTCCTACTTTATGGCCAGGTATGACGTAAAAAACGTTATAGTTATCTCGATTGTTTGACACTTCGGTACTAAGTAAAACATTATTAGTATTCTCTATTGTTAATTGTAGGTATGGTGATTCTATGATACTGATATTGACGGTATGTTCTTTCAACGGTTCAATAGGAGTTGGAAATTTAATTGTGGGAATTAGATAAACCATATTCTGAAGAGTTTTTTATATAAAAACTTTTTGGCGCTTAAGCATTAAAGTACTTATAAGATTATTTTAATCTTGTTAATACGAAAGTGAAAACTAGATTTTCTTCGATGATATAATAGTGGAGTTAATTATGAATCCCTGAAACTGCTCAGAGTGGAGACTTCTATTAATTTACAAGTAGAATGAAAGAGGACTTAAAACATTACAAAAAACCCGACATCAAACCGTTTAAGTTGCAGATCATGGCAAGTATAGATACTCGTAGGTATTACCTATTATATACTCTTTCTGTCTTCGTTCTTATACATGAGTGCTACGACCCACATGCAAAACTTATTTGAATTCTACCTCTACGTGAGTAAAAAAAATTTTTTGCTTTTTTTATTGTACTTGAACCAGTGATACAACGATAAAAGGTAGATTGTAGATAGGTACCTAAATCAAAATTACAAAGTTGTGGCGGTTTCTTAATTCCGTTTAACTACTGTGAAGACGGTAGAATTCTTTAATTATTTAGCTCTAATGGCACTGTCCTTTGACGGCGCGCTTTAATTTGGGATTCCTCCCCCAAATTATCCCCCAAATTAAAAATATAATGAGACCCGAGTCAGTGTTAATTGGAAACCGATCTGATATCCGCTGCCCTTTTTAGTTAAAAGTGTCGCGACTCTGATTTGTTTTGCAGTTGCCTTTTAAAAAAGGGGCATCCGTCGATCCTGTCGCTTAAAGTGTCATTAAGTGTTTTATCAAAAAAAAGTTTACTTCGTCACAAGTACCAACAAGTACGGTTATGGCTTACTTAATCATTAAAAAAATCTGTTGTTCTCACTTTATATTTATCTGGTGGTAGTAACAAGCGTTTTCAAATAAATATTCATAAAATGATGCCTACTGATAATGATGATGCCTGAATGATGCTGATGGTTTAAGTACCTACAAGGAGAAATTATTTCATTAAATTAATGCTAACTGATTATTTGATGTAGATACTTTTATCTCCTAGTAAGAACACAATGGATGCTTGAAAATAACTTGATAAATACTTAACTACCACAGGCTTCTTAAGGATTAGACGTATTTAAAAAAAACTTTTTATCAACAAGTCTCGCAATACTAGCTTCAATTGAAACCCTGCAAGACTTCAAGTATAGATGAATTATCGAGAACATGGAATTGAATTTGTAGTGGTTGTACCGTTTGCAACAAAAGAAGAATAATTTTCTCTTAATTTTTCTACACAATTTGACACTGACATTATTTTGGTATTTACTTCTTCAATATATGACAAACCTCTTTTTATGCTGATAGTACGAGAAAATAGAAAATTCAAATATAGAATGCCTGTACACATACGAGCACAATAATACTACTACATATGCAATTCCATGCTCTCGTTAATTTATCTATACAACTATTCGCCAACAAATTCGTTCGGCTTAGCGCACGCGCGCGTCTGACTGATGACGTTCATTTGTTCCGACAGATGGGGTTGCAGATTATCGCACTTGTAACTTTTTTTCCTCCTTGATTTGTCGAGGCTAAGGATTTAATGTGACAAATTTCAACCCTAACGATGTAAATCCTGCTGAAAAATATGTGATGTCGTCTTGGGAAAAACTTAACCTTCGTTATTTTTTATGGTTTATGAATGACTTTAATCGTTTTAAGCAGGGAGTTGTTACGTTTATTCGTCTCAGGGTTATAGCGACATGCCTTGATATATCCGGAATATCCGATTGAAATTATTCCTCTAGACTCTAATGCAAAAGTTTCAGTTTCAGTGCTTTATTTGCTCATAAGAGTCAGAAGTTATAGACTAAAGTAAATAAAATAACACAAATTCAACACAATGTCAAGAACGCTAAAAATTAAATTAAAAGTATGACGTAACTTTATGTCAATCTGGTAATATAAAAAACAAAACTTTGTACAAAGTCAACAAAATGTTAAAAAGAAATATACCTATATATTTATATCGTGCAGTGAGAATGTCAGTAAGATTAAAAATAATAAAATAACAGAATACACTACCCAATAGGCTAAACAGCCGTCAAATTCAGTTTGAGTACAAAGTAATTATTAATATTTTACAAAAAATTGTACGTGTCAAGGAAAGTTAATCGTGTGTTACGTGTTACGTTTATTATCGATAATTTGAAAAACATACCAAATTTTATATTAGCCAAAAAATGTGTCACTAAATGCTTCACTCAACAGTCGTAAAAGTGCATAATAGCAAAAAAATACAAATTCTAAGAGTAAAAGAAAAAACATGCTAAAAATACATTCACAACACGTCCCCCATTCATATTCATGGGTCAGTTTTGTTTTGGCAGATGACAAATAAAAACAGCAATAGATTCAGAAAACAAAATCCATCAGGTTGACATGCATGGCGGCGCGTGGGAATGCCTCTCGTAGCTACAGTACGATTATTTTGGTAGGAAAATGTTTTTTTCGTTCTGTGGACATGGTGGTAGACGTGGCCTAGACGAAATAATATGTGAATCCTGTTTTCTGCATTCCCTGTTGTGTACGTACACGCATAGTGCGTGTGAGCGGATATATACGAGTAGATCATGTTTTTTTGGATTCCGATCCTTTCGAGGACGCATTCCGGAGATAAAGCGAAGTAAACTTCTCTAAGACACTCGTATCCTAATCCATACTATTACGAAGATATTCAAGAAATCATTTTCGTTAATTAACTCTCTCAGTAAAGTGTAAAGGCTTGAACCCGGGATCGCTAAATCAATAAGCAAGACGACAACCACTGCAATCCTAAGGTCCTTGTACATTAACAGTTGGTAATATAATTAATAATTCTGCATGAAAACAACATATTTTTTTTTACTTTTAAAAACGAAGTAAGTTGCGTCGATTTTGTGAGTGTACACGGCTTTATGTCTGAGTTATCAGAAATGAAGGAATAAGTACACCCGGTATAAGGTAGAGGGCAATGAAGAGGGCTGTGTTGGGAGTTTCTCTGCGTGATCGCATCAGAAATGAGGCTATCCGCAGCAGAACCAAGGTTACCGATATAGCCCTCCGAATCGCTAAACTTAAGTGGCAGTGGGCATTGCACGTAGAACCGATGGCCGTTGGGGCGGAAAGGTTTTCGAGTGGCGACTACGTACCGGAAGGCGAGGCGTGGGTAGGCCCCCCTCAAGGTGGACTGATGACCTGGTAAAGGTCGCGGGAGTCCGCTGGATGCGGGCGGCGCAGGACCGGTCATTTTGGCACTCTTCGGGGGAGGCCTATGTCCAGCAGTGGACGTCTTCCGGCTGATATGATGATGATGATGAAGGTAGAGTCAGTAAGATTCATATGATAGTTTTTACAAGTAATTTTACACGAATAAGCGAGTGAAGCGAACGAACTTCTCCGTTTCAGTTTTGGTCAAAATTCTTTCGTATGTCCGGATGCCCGGCTGTACTCCTCTACAGGTTGCATTTCTCAATTGATTCTTGTGAACATTTGTGAACAGTTTCAATAAGTATACATATTTTTTGTTGATTCAGTTTTCGAAATAAAATAAAATAAAAAAAAAGATAGGCACGCGATTTTTACTGCTCACAGACCCACTAGTAAGTATTTGTAAACTTGGATCAGGAGAGCTTGGTTGGGGTGGTGATTGGTCAGAATCTACCTCCTTGTGGTCCACCCCGGGCAACGGCTTCACTTCGAAGACGGCTGAAAGATTCCGACTGTTCCTGGCAAGCTGAACCTGCTCCATCAGAGCCTCTCAGCTAATCTTGTGTTTTAAATTGAATTTGATAATGTTCTCAACAAATTGCGGTCCCTCCAAGGGGCCTCTGACAAAAAGTTTGGGACCTTCTGTCCTAATACTTCAAATTAATGTTGAAGGTATGTCACAGCCTAAATGCGACTACCTTTCTCGACTTGCGCATGATAATTATGTAGACGTGATATCCGTCCAGGAACATCATATAGATAATATTAGTAAATTTGACAACCGCGGGATTATCGCGGGTTTTAACTTAGTAGCCTACACCCTTTCTCCGACCTATGGGTCAGCTGTATACATAAGGTCAACCATCTCAAGTACACATGCCCTTGCAGTGTCTAACCAGGACAACATCGAGGTCATTACTCTAAAACTACCTAATATCACCCTGACCTCGGTATACAAGCCTCCTGGTGCCGATTTCTCGAATCCACCACTAAAAATTAACCCCCACCCAGCAGTTTACCTGGGGGACTTCAATAGCCGACACTCGTCCTGGGGATACTCGTCGAACAACTCCAATGGCGAGATCCTGAGTGAATGGTGTCTTGAAGAAAAACTCCATCTTGTCTTCGACGCCAAACAGCGGGGTTCTTTCCGATCGGCGCGGTGGCAGCGAGACACTAACCCAGATCTATGTTTTGCCTCTGAGGATGAAAGCGGAAACATATTGCCAATCTCCCGACGGATCCTCAGTGACTTCCCCCACAGCCAACACCGCCCCGCTCTCATAAAGATTGGTTTGGAAGTTCCCATTGTTAACTCCTTACCAAAACCACGATGGAACATGATGAAGGCAGACTGGAAAGCATATGAACAGCAATTGGATGCTAATATCAGATGGGTAAAACCAGTAGCATCAAATTATGACAGATTCTGCGGGGTAGTCATGGGTGTGGCGAAAAGGTGCATACCTAGAGGGTTTCGGAAGGAGTATATTCCTGGATGGTCTCCAGAGACTGAGGCGATTTACCAAGACTACCTCACTACAAACGAGCCTAGTACCGCCACTAAACTTCTGACTGCTCTTGGCGAAGCTCGCCGACAGAAGTGGATGGATAGCGTCGAGGGTATGAGCTTTACGCACTCGAGCAGGAAAAGTTGGGAGTTACTACGAAAACTAGGCGGCGCTTCACAGCCCGATAGAAAGCAGGCAACTATCCATCCAGACGAAGTAGCAGAACGCCTTAAGAACATCACAAAGAGCGCTTCAGTCGACAAAGGATTTGCCAAAGCCATCAAAGGTGCAACCAGGGTTTTACTCGGGGATCAAAATCGATGTGAGGCTCTTGATTCTCCTTTTGCCGTGGAAGAGGTTCGCTTAGCCCTCAAACAGATTAAGTGTCGAAAAGCCGCCGGTATAGATAACATTTACCCGGAATTTCTTACACATATGGGTAAGCGAGCCTTACGGTGGCTAACAGATTTCTACAACAACATCTTCGAAACTGGCATACCTCCCACCATGTTCATGAAGTCTAAGGTGATAGCCATACTAAAGCCAGGAAAAACTCCCGATGATCCAGCTAATTTTAGGCCCATATCTTTGCTGAGTGTTACATTTAAACTGCTTGAGCGCCTACTATACAACAGGATTAGGGATATCGTGGACAAGAGCATTCCTGTTGAGCAAGCGGGCTTCCGCGCTGGTAGAAGCTGCAGCGATCAAGTCCTGGCACTCAGTAGTTACATAGAAGCCGGTTTTCAACGAGGTCAGAAGACTTTAGCTGCTTTCGTGGATCTGAGGGCAGCGTATGATACTGTGTGGATAAAAGGCTTGATCTATAAAGCAGGAAAAATTATTCCCTCTGCAAAAATACTCCGTCTCCTGGGCAACATGATGGGACCACGTAAGATAACTGTTCTGCTGGATGACAAAGTTAGCAAATACAGGCTCTTGAAAAACGGACTTCCACAGGGCTCAGTCTTGGCTCCCCTCCTGTTCAATATATACACAGTGATATGCCCGCTACAGAATGCCGCAAGTTTCTATACGCCGATGACATTGCGCTGACAACCCAGACAAAGAAGTTTGAAGCGGGTGAATCTGTGCTCAAGCAAGACCTCGACATTTTGGACCGGTATTACGTCAAGTGGAGACTCTGCCCGAACCCCTCTAAGACTGAGGTTGCGGCTTTTCACCTTTCAAACAGTCTTGCAAACAGAGAGGTGGATATAACTTTTTGCGGCCAAAAACTGCGCCACAATTCGAAGCCGAAATACCTGGGTGTCATGCTAGACCGGTCACTTACCTATAAGGTACACTTGGAAAACCTGGCCCAAAAAGTGAAAACACGTGTTAACCTCATAAACCGGCTAGCGGGAACATCATGGGGGGCTCGGGCTGACGTCTTGCGCTCTTCCTCCATCGCACTCGTATATTCGCCGGCGGAGTATTGTGCTCCAGCATGGTATAGAAGCGCGCATACGAGTAAGATCGACGTTCAACTGAACCGAGTTATGCGAACTATATCCGGAAGCTTGAAGCCAACTCCCACCAGATGGCTCCCCATGCTGTCGCATATTGCTCCGCCGGATATAAGAAGAACACATGCTGCTGCGCGGGAGTGGACTAAGGCAACAACGCAAACGCTGCCAATTAGAGAGACACTCCATCACCTGCCTCACCCACGTCTACCGTCCCGCAAACCCATATGGTCCGACTGCAAGCTACAGGGCTCGGAGCCCTTCAGTATCCATTTGGAGTGGAGGAAGCAGTGGCAGGAACAGGATGGAGCCCCTAACATAGACCCCACTAGAACTCCAACGGGCTTTAACGAACACCGCAAGACCTGGGTCACTCTGAACCGCATCCGGACGGGCGTTGGGTGCTGCAATCACAACCTACACAAGTGGGGCATATCAACAGCAGCTGACTGTGACTGTGGTGCGCCAACACAAACCGTCCTACACATTGTTGAGGAATGCCCCAGAAGACTATTCACGGGAGGTATGGATGAGCTATTGGCGCTGACCCCTGCAGCAAGGGACTGGCTACTCAACTTAGATATTAAATTGTAATCTTTTAAACTTGTACTCATTGTTAGTATTAATTTCAACTTTATAAAAGCCATACGATATATATAGGAGAGCCGACGTACGTATAGACGAGGGTGAACGAATACGTACATGAATATCTGTACACACCTTAATGACATTGACAATAACAATCAATGACATTGATTATACAGGGTGACTGGTAATTTGACCTATTCCTTGAAAGGGGTTATACTAGAGTTTCTTTTCAATCATTTTTGTCACAATCAGCACTTTAAGGCTGCAAGGCGATTTTTTTTCAAACAAACTAAAAACACGAAAAATTAAAAAAAAACGTGTTTCGACCCCTGGTTGACTGGACATAAATTGTTGCAAATTAGCTCTAGTATAACCCCTTTCAAGGAATAGGTCGAATTACCAGTCACCCTGTATAATCGTACTTATGCCCTTATTTATGTACGTATTTGTTCACCCTCGACTGTACGTTGAGTAGATCCAAATATTAATTACTGTATCGGAAAATGACAGTTGAATTGTGAAAAGTTACGCAATTACTTCTCAGAATAAATATAAAACGCGAAAAATATTTATTTCAAAATAAAACCCTACGATGAAACTAACTCACCCCGTAGCCCCGTCTACGCCAGTGCAATATTTTGCCCACCTTTGGGGTCTCCACATTATGCATAACTGATAAGCCATTCTGTATGCATGCGGTCCTTAGCTCGCTCGTAATGACGTCACGGCCCCGGAGAATTCACCGAATAGTTTTTGTCGGCGTTTTGTCTTAACGAACTTTGTGGTGCTATTGGAAAGTTTAAAGTATTTTAGGAAACATAAGTAGGTATTTTAATAGTATACCATATTTAATTTTACTATACCATTTTAATTAAGCCTATATGTAACTTAGAAAAGTTGAAATACCCCCGACATTTTCCTTTCAAAGTTCAATATCTCAAAAACGGCTAAACCGATTATGATGAAACGTAGTAAAGAACCATCTCGATCACGTCAACTTTTGGACAAAAAAAACATTCCATTCGGTCCATTCGTTTAGGAGCTACAGTGCCACAAACATACAGACAGACATACAGACACACAGACACGTCAGACTTACAACACTCCTCTTTTTGCGTCGGGGGTTAAAAATACACCTTTCTCTCTTCCGTCGAGCTGACTTTGGCTACAGCGACTGGTTACATCAAACAAGCTAGTCTGCCCACTCATGCAGCCTTGTTGTACAGTCAGGGAAATGTATTCACGTACCTTTTTATGCCTTATTGTCATAGTAACAAGAGCTAAAAAGGTACGTGAATACATTTCCCTGACTGTACATTAGCCAATTTTGGTATGAAAAATACACGTAGACACTGAGGGCACGTAAGGAATTCTGACATAAAATGGTATGTAATAGCTACGAGTAGATGATCAAGCCTAATCGCACGAAGCTAATTAATCTGTCAGATATTAAAATTAATCTATCAGATATTAAATTATCAGATCACTTATTAGTGATTCTCATTAAAGTTAAACGTCAAATATCAAAAGAGCCACCACAATTTTGATAGTCCCCTTTACCAGGCCCCTAAGAACTAGCGTGTCTTCATACGTACTTTATATATTGTTACAACCGTATTGAACGCCTTGTTATAAATGTATTTACGAAAGGCGGAGATGTTCCTTTAAACCAGAAATAAAAATGTGGGTTACGGTTATCCCATCGCCTGTTTAAGTAATTAACTGTCATACTCGATCTTGTCTTTTTATATTTTTGATAAGGCGAAGGGATATATTCCTCCCACATCTTATATTGGTTATCATAGTCAAGGTTTAACTCTAAATCTACAACGAAACATGAATTCGCTCTAGGATGAACACAAAAACAGTTTTATTAGTTTCCTGAGTTTTTATGACATGATAAGACAATTTACCGGGCCATGGGAAGAATAGCTCCCGCAGAGTTAAACTCTAATAAGGCCTTGGGATAATGTCAACCCACATCCTAATTCTGGTCATACACAATAATGCATGAATATTTAGCAATGTTTACGATTACATTCAAAATCAAAATCAAAAAAAAATCAAAAATATTTATTTGGTATCAAAAATTTGGTTTTTACAATTGTACGTGGCTGACCCCTCCAGGTAAGTATGACAATACTTGTGTTAGGAGAAGCCGCCGGAGTTATGCATAATTTGAATACACAAATCTTACATTAATTTTACATTTCTAGTTATACTGATAACATAGTTGTTATCAGAATTAAATTTAGTTTAAGAATTTAATTACATTGCATTAGTGAAAAAAATACTACAAAAAAAAAGTGTGTGTGTGTGTGTGTGTGTGTGTGTGTGGGTGTGTGTGTTTATGAGAGGGATTGTCTGTAACTTATAAAATCTATGTATATTTAAGGAGTGATTCGGTGTTATCATATGTAAGCGTAAGTAGCCACTCTGTAATCTTTTTGTTACAATTCACTTGATGTATTGGGTAAATGTTAAGTATTTTATTTATTTTATTATATAAATGCGATGATATTGCTTTAAACTGTCTATCTGCAAAGACCGACTTAGTATAGCATTTAGGGGCTACTATGTGTTGGAGCCTGCGTTTTAATATCGATGGGTTAAAATGAAGCGTTTTGTGTAATTTTAGGACGGTAAGTAATATATATAATTTTCGCATGGTAAGAACATTACTTTCTCTGTACAATTCAGTCGTTGGGTGTCTGAAGGGCAGTTTGTACATTACCTTGAGAAGACATCTTTGCCCTCTCTCTACTTGTAAAAAAGATGTTTTTGTGGCACCACCCCAAACCACAATGCAATATGTCATCACTGATTGCGCAAGAGTCTTGTACAATTGATTTAACAATGGTTTGCTGGCAATGTTTCTGAGAGTTTTAAAAATCCAGATTAATTTTCTGATACGGCTGTTGATGTGTACAATGTGCGGATTCCAACACAACCGTTGGTCCAAAATAACCCCAAGATATTTTATTGTCTCCACTTTTTTGAGCGGTGTACAACTGCAAGATGATAGGTCACTTTCATTACAGCTATGCATTTTAAGTTTCAAGTTTGTTGTAGGTTGTGTGTTATTATATTTTGTGAAGCACATGTAATTAGTCTTCTCTAGGTTAAGTGTGAGAAGGTTCGACCTGAGCCAGGATGAAATTAGTTGTAGGCCCTTCTCAGCATTGTCATGGACGTTCTGCCAAGTGTCAGAGTTGAAAACTACAGCTGTATCGTCAGCGTAAGAACAAATAAATCCATTGTGGATTTTAAGGTTGGTCAGGTCGTTAATATAAATCAAAAAGAGGGTGGGGCCGAGTATACTGCCCTGGGGGACACCGAAAGAGATCTCCTCCTCCTGACTTACATAACTACCCACCTTCACCTTTTGTTTGCGGCCACTCAGATAATCCTTAAACAGATCAATTACCTTATATTAATAATATACATTACATTACCTTTCAACACTCAAAATCTATGTACTTCTGTTTCTTAGAATTAAGGAAAGTGTTCGAATCTCTCCGTAGTTTACTGAAATTTGAGTTCAAGTGAATTGAAACGGCTGCCAAAGATATATTACGCGATTTAGAAGCGTGTTGTGAATGAAGATCATAAAATACTATTTTCAGGGATTGACAAAATATTTTGTAGGAGGTTTGGAGTTAAAACCTGACTACGGTAATCGATATAAGATGTGGGAGGAATATATCCCTTCGCCTGGTAAAGGGTTAAACAAAGGACATACGATACGTATGTAATAAAAAAATCATGTTTCCCCATTCCACTACAAAACTTAATAAAGCAAGGACAAAAACTAAACGGGTTACATTCATCCCGGGCGGATATTCAATTCCGGGACATGTCCAAACTTGACCGAAACAAATATTTATCAGAACCTGTAAGGAATACGTAAAATGACATAAAACATGGCGGCCGGGACCAACAATGCCCGTGATGGATTATTGCAACTGACCGCCTCTATTTCCTATCGGAATAAGGAATTACCATATGCGCCTCCTGGACTTTCGAGCGACGGGATACGTTGGTATGGAAATGGATTATGAAACGTTAGTAGAAAGTTATATTATTTTGTTATTATTGCGTGATGTTGCTTCACAAATTCTCACTAGAGCACACTGCGATGGTAAGCCATTTAATATCGAAAAATACAAATATTGATAACAAACACATAACAAAATTGTCAGCTTAAGAACTGGACCTCAGATCTAAGTATCAATAAAATATGGGATAAGATGGCAGAAATTGAGGGAAGTTGCAAATAATAGAAGTTGATTCGAAACTGAAAACCTGCCAAATATATTTGTACAGCCACGCCCACTTTGACACGAGTGCGGAACTGAAAAAAAAGATTTTAGATGACTCACAATCATTTTCAATTAAAAAGTAGATTTTTGGATAATTCTTGTTATTCTTCCATTTTGGAATTTATTATTTGCGTGCTCTGGTCGTTACTGGATAAACTAGAATATAATGATAGATTTACTTTTTTTTGTCCCATACCATATTCCCAGTCCCATACAAGCTCACGCCAGACTATCCGCACCCCATCCGGCGGTCGGCGTCGCGGCGTCCGGCGCGACCCTTCAAAAAGTTTGATAATAACACCCGCGCCGTAATGTGACAGCCGATACGTCGCCGCTGCGAGCTGTGCCTGGATAATTTAAACTGTCTGTGGCGAACTTCATGGCGAGTAAATGCTAGTGCGACTATAATGTTATTAGTAGTAAGTGTAAGTGGAAATTATTTTTAACAAGCATTTGCCCGCGACTTCGTCCCCAGTTTCTTTTAAATCCAGGATCGTCAGCTTTGCAGGCAGGGTCCATCCACTAGGCTAAACCGATCGTCATCTGGTGACAAGTCTTCGGGTGGTCCGAGTATTTATCTTAATGGACTGAAGGGGTCGTGTCTAGCATATTATCATTTTTGTTTCATGTCTCTGTCATTCAAATTAGGCCCAAGGTCTACGAAGATATTTTCTCTTCAACGTTTTACTCTCCAATGTTTTATAAAAGTTATAGGTACTGAAATAATGTTATACCAAAACCATTTGGCACAGTGGTCAATGTGGTCATCCATATTTCTCAAGGAATGGACTAAACTACACTATCAATAACGTTTTCATCTCCACTGCAGTTGGACAACAACGCCAAAAATCCCAAAGGTCGTATTAATGATAAATGAGACATTCATGAGGTGTTTCATCGTGCGGGATTACGCGTGTCGTTACCGGCCTAATGTCGCGCAAACGTCCCCCGCGTGACGTGACGTGACGGAAAACATGGGCAACAACTGCGGACACCATTAGCACTATTTTTTGGGGCGTTAAATAAACTGTGGACGTAAGCAAACTTATACGTATGCTAACGGTTCCTTTGTTTACCAAAATCGCAAGAACTTAAAGACTTTGCTTAGCTACAGTGCGTTAATAATGTGATCTTGGAGTTCTCTGCATGAGTACGCAAATGGTGGTTGCCGTGGAGTTTTTAGGAGATAGAAATGCCACGTAACTCAGTCACTATAAAACATAGGTACTTACATACATTATAAAAATATACATAAATCCATGTGTTTCTGTGAATGGCTTACATAGTTATTATTGCGATGTTCAAAAGTTTTTCATATTTTTATGTATTCATTTGGTGATGTTGTTCATTAATCTTAGGTAAAGTTACGAAGTACCTACTTATAAACAGCACGTACCTTATAGTGGGCATTATAGGATAATCTCTTATATGATATCAGTATAAAACTTAATATGAACCGAGCGTAGGTTCATAGTGTTACCTTAAGTGAACATCCTGGAAAAGTTCCAGGTAAGTGAATGATGGCATACCTCGCTATCAGTTTGATAGTTACCCGGAAAGTTTGCCATGTCGCGCACGAAAATATTTTTGAGAACCAATATGTTACTTCACACTCGGAACAAATGCCATCAGCTGCAAACGTTCATTGACATTTTTTTTTTGAATAACGTAACACATGTTATACCTTGGTACATATTTGGACTTAGATTTGGACGTAGGTATTTTACTCATATTTAAAAATATGTTCACAGTTCCATCACCTGTACTGGAACGTTTCAGAACGATTAAATAGAGAGAGAAGAAGTGTTCATCACGAGTACAAAAATTGTATGCTGATTGACATTTTATTATTTATCGCTATGGATAAAACAAAATATTAAAACACTCGCCATATTTGATCAATTATTCGAGTGCAAGAAAAATCCATCTTACGCCCCAACCTGGAAAATGTATTTTAATAGCACGACAAACAATACAATGTCGTGACCTTTAAGACTTCCGCCATTAACAAATAATTTCACAGTCGAAATGGCACAAATCAAATAATCATTTGAGACGACATCGAGAACAAAGGTAATCTGATGCGTTGTGACAAGTCAGATGCTAATCAGTCAACCCTTTACGTCGACAAATCGGAAATTAGCTACGCATGAGCGCTCGCGGGTTAACCCTACTTCGCGGGGTCTTTTCGACCCCCGAGACTTGCCCGACCCGGTCCTTTTCTTTGAATATTTAACAAGCAGCGTTTCACATCATCAACTGTTGAAATTATAGCCAAAGCTAAATTACTGTCGCTTGTAGAACGTATAGTCTTCATATAGTCCGTTAGCCCGCTCCCAATATAGTTACGTCTAATCATCTGATTCTTGCTCAGCACAACTTTCTCGACCGTGTGTCGCATGATGCATTTTATCGTGTTGTAATGAGACGTAGGTAATAGTAGTTTATGTGACTGTACATAATGAAGGACATTAAACAAGAGTGTGTGTTTATGAAACGAGCCGAAGGCGAGTTTAATAATAACATCACACGAGTGTTTTAATGCCTAATTATGTACAGTTACATACACTACTTTATCTATCCACATATCATAAGCCTCCATGATGCATTCAGGAGCCGTTGATTATGACCGGCATCACGGCGTTGTTTTCTGGCAGCTGTCATAGATTTTTTAGGGTTCCGTAGCCAAATGGCAAAAAAAGGAAACCCTTATAGATTCGTCATGTCCGTCCTTCTGTCTGTCTGTCTGTCCTTCCGTATGTCACATCTACTTTTTTCCGAAACTATAAGAGCTATACTGTTGAAATTTGGTAAGTAGATGTATTCTGTGAACCGCATTAAGATTTTAACACAAAAATCGAAAACAAACATTAAGTTTTAGGGGTCCCCATACTCAGAATTGAAACTCAAAAAAAATTTTTTCATCAAACCCATACGTGTGGGTTATCTATGGATAGGTCTTCAAAAATGATATTGAGGTTTCCAACATCATTTTTTTTCTAAACTGAATAGTTTGCGCGAGAGACACTTCCAAAGTGGTAAAATATGTGTCCCCCCCCCCCCATGTAACTTCTAAAATAAGAGAATGATAAAACTAAACAAAATATATGATGTACAATTACCATGTAAATTTCCACCGAAAATTGGTTTAAACGAGATCTAATAAGTAGTTTTTTTTTTAATACGTCATAAATCGTAAACCGCAATTTATTTCACGGAACCCTTCATGTGCGAGTCCGACTCGCACTTGGCCGCTTTTTTTTTAATTCATAGACAAACTAGAGTCGAATCCAACTGATCCGACTATCAAATCGTTCGATATCTTACTTACGTGCGTGCGACATTTGTCAAATTTGTATGCAAATTGACAATTCATTTCGAACTAAACGTCATCTCGACTGATATTAGAATAGAGGTTAAATAAAATTTCTTTCTTTTTCAGAGACGTTCGAAATTTGAATGAAATAATATTATCGAAATCTATGTTATTATTTAGCAATAATAACATTTTCACAGATAAGAAATTTCTTTGTCTATTTTTATGGTGGTCATAATGTGCGGTTCTTGAACGCACCATGGAGGGTTTATGATATTTGGATAGATAAATAGGTATATTGGGAGCGGGCTTACGAATTAATACATACGTAGCCATAAACCGAGATAGCCGGTTAAGTGACTTATAGATTGGTGTGGCAGTGTTTGTAAAAGTATCATACAAACGTTGAAACAACCGATATACTTTTTTTTTATACGTACAATTTTACATACTTAAAATTAAACATTGCCCCACAAAACTGTAGTAACAGTTTTACTGTGGGAATGGCAGTCTCTAGGTAAAGGCATTCATTAACAAACATAGATATAACAGTCATATACTGTCCATAAATCAGTTATACTAAACTCAACTCATGCAGATGAAGTTTAAGATAAACTGTTGTTTAAAAAATCAAATAATGGTAAGTAAGTATATTTTGCAGCAAAATACACATTAAAATACAATCCTCGGGCACTCAGGACATAATAAAACCAATAGATCTGTGATTCTTTCCAACTTCATGCCTCGTGAACTGGCTATCGTCAACTCTGAGTGAATAAAGAAATGGCAAGTACAGGAGTCGGGCACTTATATGTGTCGATCTAATCGCATCGCATAGTTAATTATTTTTCGAATCTAAAGTATTTTTTCACCTTGGTAATCGCTATTTTAGAAACGTCATAACGAAACCATGAAGTACCTAGTATTTTCTCAGTAACTTGGCCTTGTTTGACTTTGAACGCGTATGCTTTAAAAGATGCCTATCAATTATTTCGTTTAAATGTACACTGTACCCCATTTATACAGGTTACCTATTCAATATACCTGACTTCCGAAAAGCTTTCGATAAGGTTGATCATGTACTTCTTCTGGAAAAATTAGCTTTTAATGGTATTCGGGGAAATCTCTTACGTTGGTTTGAATCATATTTATCGAACATAACCCAACTCTTAGTAGTGAACGGTTTTAGGTCTGGTTCAACAAATGTTTCATCTGGAGTAATTCAGGGGTCTATTTTAGGGCCCTTGCTGTATGTTATTTTTATAAATGACATAAAATCACGTTTTCATAATTGTAAGTTTCTCATGTTTGCCGATGACCTGAAGATATTTAGAACTGTGAAATCTATTAATGACATAACAATGATCCAAGATGATATCAACAACTTTATTGAATATTGTCATACTAACAAACTCCAGCTAGCGAGCGATAAATGTCTTCATATGTCTTTTACCAAAAATAAAAAAAGTGGTAGATTCTAAATACATGATCGGTAATTTTGCTATTAAAAAAGTGTCATCTGCACACACCAGCAGCTGCAGTGTCAGTTGTCATGTTGACCGCATAATCTCCAAAGCATACCAAATGTTGGGATTTGTGCTTAGAACGGCTAAAGTTTTCAAAAGATCTTCCACGTACATTCTGCTATATAAATCTCTTGTTCGACCCCATCTGGAATACGCCTCTATTATTTGGAACCCATTTTACGCTAAATACTCAACGGCTATAGAAATGGTTCAAAAAAAGTTTTTGCGTGCAACACACAGACGCTTAACAGGCGAATATGTGTCTTACTCGAACCTGTTAATTCATTATAAGTTATCGTCCTTAGAGTCACGACGCAAATGCTCTGATATGATGATCCTCTACAACATATGCAGAAGTCAATACAATTGCGTGGAGCTCTTGGAGCATATCCACTTCAGGGTGCCTCGCTTTTCTTCCCGCTCAACCGCCTTGTTCTCCGTCCCGACCAGCTCGTCCAACGCCGGAGAAAGAGCACCTTTACGCCGCATGTGTAACACATATAATAAGTATTGCACTTCTGTTGACTTGTTTTACCTGAGTAAGCCACTATTCCAAAAATATGTACTCAGCACTCCAGGCTGTAATGTAGGCTAAATTATATCATTATATTTCAACAGGCTATAATAATATATTCTAAAATATATACATATATATCCTAAACCCTCCCTCATATTTCATAAGCTATGTGTTAGTGTAATTTGTAATTTCTATTGCACCTCAATTGCATGTAATTTCTTATATTTTTTGAGTGCATTCTCATCAGCTTAGTTCGTAGTAAGTAGGTATTATGATGTTTAATTCGACGCTATGTCTTAGTGAGAGGAAGTAAGTGCATCTCTAGTTGTAAGCATTTGTTACTATTAGTGTATTGTTGTACATTTGCTTCTGTTGTTTCTCCAATAAATAAAATAAAAATAAAATAAAATAGACTTCAGATGGTATAGAATTCCTACTTAAGCATACTGTTCCAGTTTTCATTTTGCAGCGACCTGAGTTCAAGAAGCTCCAACTGGTTTTCGACATCGATAAAGCAGAGCCTGTCTTTCCTTACCGTGTCAGGTGCTCCTCGATTACGGGGCACTTTGATCACGTCCGAAACGAGACGCGTCTTCAGAACTTTACCGTTTGTAATTTGTGATCTTCTGTAAAATAACCCAAACTTGAGTTGAACGAAACTAACGGCCAAATTACGTCCAATGAGGTATTCTTTAAGGGATTTGGAAGGGCAATTTAATGTGAAGGAAATGAAATGTTAGTGATTATAAACTTCAATTTAAAAGTTTTGGAATATTAAATCACGTATTTATACATATCACGACACGTCGTACATGTAAATATGCTTTTTACTCCTGGATATGTGGGATGTATTCAATATAACGATAATGACGCTCATGCATAATGGACAAAATGGTATTCATGTAATTGTGGCTTTATTTTAATCACAGACTCTTAAAAATGAATTATTTAATCCGTAGCATAATTTTGAAATTCAAAATTGGTATGCAAGAAATTGCTTAAATAAAAATTCTAGAATCACGATTTGTAATATAATTATATTACAAATTACGTACGTTTTTCTCAAAACGTGTACCTATTGTATCCATTTTCGAGACTCAAAATTCCTATACATACGAAATAGTTTTACATATATTATTCCATTATTTTCCATAATTATTTATTATCAATAAGTCCGTTAACGCACTTTTTTTTAAAGTCAGCCTACATTTTTTTCTAAACGATACACATATTTAAGAGAATTGTACGCCAACTGATTGTATATTTGCAATTTAGAAGGAAATTATAACTGAACGCCGAACACACTTTGGGAATATCATGTATGTATAATCAAGTTACCTAATGTATTAGGCAACTTGATTATTGAAGCATTGTCTTCAAGTATTACGTACCTTCAAGGAAATTGAAACACGTACCTACCTTTTTCACTCTTGTCACTATAGTTATAAGGCCAAGATGGGACTATCTGATAGTTTAGACTGTAGAATGTGTGGCGAGGAGGATGAGACTATGGAACACTTATTGTGTGAATGTCATGCCCTTGCCAGACAAAGAATGAACTACTTTGGTAACGGTTACCCGCAACCAAAGGAATTCAAGGTGCTCCCGGCGAACTGCATCATCCGCTTTGTGGAAATGATGGAGCAAGCCTGGGAGCAGGTATAAAGGAGAGGGCAAATGCACAAAAGATCCCACTGGGTCGAAGTGCATCCGAAAGGGCCCTCACCTAGATAAGATAAGATAAGATAGTTATAAGGCATAACAAGTTTCTGTCAACATTTCATTTTTGGTACAAGCTTTTATTGCCGACTTTTCTGTATGTACCGTCATCAACTACTCATTGAGACGATTCTAACAAGCCCAAACTCAACGGGGTTACGTCGGTTAAATACTGAATTCCCATGGCCACCTTCTGTCTCCATCGTCAGATACACTCGATAGTACCATAATATTGAATTGTCATCCAAACTATACTAATACCCGAAATTGCATCGGCTATCGGCCACCAATCAGATAACGGCAAAGTGACTGAAAACGGATTACAAATTTTGACGGACAACGTATTTACTTACTTACATAATAAATAATATTACGAACAGTAAAAAGGTACGTGTTTCAGTTTCCTTTACAGTACATTGGAAAATATTGTGATTTCAGACGCTATGCTATGAAACCAACTAAATACCAAGTACTATTCTCGGACCTTGTAATTTATTTGGCACTACTTTAGGACCAATTAAATTAAATAGCTACACGCTACCCTGTAACTATTAAGAGCATATTTTAAATAATTAAAGGGTGGGGCTATGTAAACACGCATTCCTCGGTCAGAGTGATGACAACGTCTTAAAATACAGCCGCCCTTTCTTGACATACGCTGACCTCAACCCCCGCCCCAAGGTTCATTATAATTAATAAATGACCCCCACTTGGACCCCGGAAAGGTATGTGCTTCTAATTACAAACTGTGGCAGTGTGTATTGTAAATATCAAAGATTGACGTAAGTGAAAATTGAGAACCCATATGGGCTACTATAAGATGACCTTTTTAGGCTTTTTCCATTTTTTTTAAAGGAATATCAAGACAGCTGGGGCGTCCACTCGATTTTCACTTGTTTACACTAAAAGCAATAGAGTACCTGAACATTATTATTTTTATTAGTTGTGACTTGTCTTGCTTGTATGGATTGTAAAGTCAAGAGCAAAAATATGTATCGATTCAATCCTGTCATAAATATGTACCGAAACCTTAATCCACTGTCATAAGAGTGATGCAGAGATAACCAGGTTATCTGTGTAGCGATGTGACATATTTATGAGCTAGTTGTATTATGCACCCATATTTTTACACTTGACTGTACAGTTAGCGTGGCATAGTTAGTAGCAGCCTAAGTAACCAAAATTTAAATCCATATCCTTACTCTTACAGTACTAAAGACGTGTTCTGATATATTTGGCAACTTTGGCTGATACTAACTATATGATGCTGACTGTACGTTGCCAAGCTATTGCGAGATTATATGTACAGTCAGCCATGAAAGTGGCGTATCAATTTTGAAACATAAAGCACATGTAAATAATAGTCCAAAAATGGTAGACCTCTTTCTTGGTTAACTGTACTTTTTTGGTATTGTTACACCGACCCGGTACAGTATTTGAAACGCAAGCGAAAAGTACAAACGCTATTTCAAAATACTTTACTAGTAAAAAAACCACCACGATGATAATCAGCGTAATCGCAGAACTTGGCCAAGACCACGCACCGGCATCCATTAATTACTTAAATTTAATTCATACGAGACCCGCGCCACTATTTACATTCAAAAACGGGCCCCACCCGCATGGAGAACCCTTGCCGGGAAACTTGGCTACCCTAAGATGCTAACTCCTAAGTAGACTTTCTTTGATAGTGCGCTCCGCTGACTTTGAATAAAGGCCACCGGGTCGATAAGTTCTGATCTGTAATTTTATAGCTTTGAAGCCGCCCCTAGATTTGCACGCTGAATTGTGGCCTATTGAACTGTCTTGGCTTTGTTTTGTAAGAAACCGCAAGCGTCTTCAGGTAAAGGTATAACGAAAGGGTTGTAGTCCGTCCCAAGTGGACGGAACACAGATTAGCGTAAAAGTAACGGGCAGAGAAAAGGTCACACCACGCTCCTTTTAAAAGTCAGCCTAAAGTTTGTGAAGACTGCGTCGGCATTCAAGCGGGAGTTTCTAAGACGCGATAATAAATCTAATGAGGGAGTACAAAGATCAGCAGTCCCAGCAAAGAGGAGGATTAGCCTTTATCTCGGTGCACGTAAAGCGGTGATACTTATATGAGTGCCCCTTTTATTGCATTATACGGGGGAAGGGTTGCGTGGCCCTCGGCGGCCCAACGTCTCAGGAATACGGGAAGAATTTATAAATAAGTTAAGCGAGGGCCCGCCTTATTCTTCGCCTACTTTGTTTATCATATTTAAATTATTAGAGTCAGATGTGGAACGTGTACCTAATTGCTGTACTTTGTTAAGATAATGTACCTTTGGCGCAACTCCACTTTTGTTTTCTTGTTTTGGAGCGATATAAATTCACAGGAGGACGCCGGTAACGCCTAACTTTCGTGTTCTGTTTTTGTGCGGACGCTCCTTTCAGAGGGAAATAAAATTTGTTATGCAGCCGTTTGGAGGCCGTAGGTGCTTTAAGATAATACTCCAAGTTTTCGCTACTTGGCGACAGTCCCGAAACTTTAGGATTTAGCCAGTGCGGTATTTATTACAGAATATTCCCGTTATACATATTTTTTTATACCACGTCTGTGGCAAGGAAGCGTACGGCCGCCTTATGGTAACCGGTTACCGTTGCCTATGGACGCTTGCAACTCTAGGGGACTCACGTGCGCGTTGCCGAGCCTCAATTATATAAAACTGGACTCTTCTATCATAAAATAATTGTACGTTAAAATACAATCTTAATATGTATAAAATGATCGTAACACGACATTTAAGATTTATCCAAGAAAACAGCGCCTTGTTCATAGATTAACATTATTTCTTCCATAAATCACATTTAAGTGTTATTTCATTTCCTTAAGGAACCCTCGCATGCGGCACACGCGTCGAACGAATAAGTAATTGAAATTTGAGACCAACTTTTGATTTTACAGAATGATTTCACCCCACTCCTTTTGAAATTATTATGAATTTCCCTTCCTTAGAACAGGCACGTCTTGAATAAATGGCTCACCTTTCATACGGCGGGAAACAGCGGAACGGTTAGTTTGCTTGACATTTATATTTACATAAGAAAATAAATCTTGCTTGATTTACTATTATGCAATCAGTGTTGTTGTTTACCATTTACGTTTATTCACAATTGCTTGACTAAACGTGAGGCAGATTCAATTTTTGTTCAAGTTCAAAGTTGTAAATACATCAAGTTCAAGGTAGGTTTTATGTAAGAACTTAAATCTTAGGATATTATTTCTATTGGATATTATTGATCGGCGGCGCAGGACCCGAATTGGATTGCATAAACAATAATTTACTTTAAAAACAAAGTTTAAACCGACTTCAATTCAGTACTTCGCAAAGCCACATGGGTACATGAATCTATCCACATTTCCTTTCCAATTTACCACATAAACTGCTTTCCTAGAGGAAAATGCGTTGACTATTACATATGTTGGCTGATAATATTTGAGGAGTTCCGTCGATTCCTCACGATTCGCAGAATTAACACTTCCTTAGTTGCTACTTCAACGGAATCATGTCAGAATCTATGACGTACTTTTACATCTTTGAGGTAAAGTAAAGTCATCTGTGGTCTTCATCATCAGTTCCACTTCACCAACATTGCGATTTCCGAGGGTAAACACACGAGTAAAAATACCGAAATAAAATAATAAAAAAAATTTGAGGGTTTTTTCAATTTCCCTGGGATCCCATCATCAGATCCTGACTTGGTGACAATGGGACTACCTCAGGCGTATACTTATTCAAATAAAAAAATACTTTTGGAAATCGGTCTACAATTGACGTAGGTGAACATACATAAAAAAATCCTTTTCCAAACCAAACCAACTCCTTTTTCGAAGTCGGTTAAAAATATATGGTGTTGTTTAGGAATATTTATATAGGTAAAGGCATGAGCGTTTCCATGCTCACCTGACTGTTCCCGTCTCGCGCAGCCGAACGGACGGACATAATTTAAGATGCCATAAGTTTTTTCTGTTTAACTATGTGGTATAGAATTACATTTATTATTTGAGCAAGGGGAAAATACTTGCTCAATCACAATCCAAACTACATCCATGTAAATCACCAGCGACATATTTAGCGTTATCATGTAATCCAGAGTGTTATGATTCCTGTCACTATAGCCTCCGGGCTCTAACGCGCAAAACGAGAGAACAGTTGCTAACATTTTCAGGACGAAACCAAATGTCGCCACCTATAAGGGGTGACATTCGGTAAAACTCTTAAACTATCATCAACTACATACATTTATAATATACGCGATGAAACGATTGAGACATGGTTGACGGATGATTTAATTTTATGCCTAATCGATGTGGATACGAGTAAGACAGCCGTGACGTTCGAATAAGTAAAAATTGCGAGAGTGACTGATGTCTTATCAAAGGCAATGAATTATAAACCACCTTAGACCCCTGAACAAGGCATTGAAAAAATCATTTCTAATGTACCCGAACAACGGTGCCTAATAAGATTAAAGGGATAATAATAGCAAAGCACGTGCTTGTTACAATACAAAACATCATTAAGGCAACCGCGCGGAAGCGCGGCGTATTTCAAAGCACCAGGTAACGGCTAAGATCCTAAACGTTACCAGCATCCTTTATTCGACGATTAAAACTCGCTACAAGCAGCAAGATGTCTACAAGACCAATAAACAAGCCCGGAACGCGGCGCGAACGCCCAAAGTTTTGAGCGCGCGTTGAGTGCAGAGGACCAGTAATGAGGGTAGGAAATTTCGGCACATTGCGGCCCAAACCGCACGCGGCATCTTGGCTTATTATTAATTCCGTAAGACGTGCCCCCGATGTCCAAGACGTGCGCTGAGATTTGAGACAAAAGTCGGAGAGGCGGAAGGGACGGCCCCCCGACTCGACACGTACGAGGCAAAGAGGATTTACAGGTGGTTTTAATAACGCTCGCCGCTAATGTCGCGAGATGAATACTTAATGGACGGATCATCGGGATTCTGGAGTCAACTTTGGTTAATGAATGCGTGATGGCGTCTTCGCTTTGTGTAAATATATAAATTTTCTGACGGCAAACTACTTGGCAAAGATTTGCTGATAAATTTAATCATGTTGGTGTTTGCATTCTCTTTTGCGTTAATTCATAGCCATGTTTGTGTGAGCTAGATGCAAGTAATAGGTGGGATTTGAAATAAATTATGTTTAGCAAAATCTATAGAGCAGTCGCTTGTCTTTTGGCGCGTAGATTTTGCACTATGAAGTCCCTTTCAGTATTCAGTAATTGTTTGTTTTTCGCTAAATGTATCTAATTACATTTGTTTGCACTAAAATTTCAACCGCTGTCCAAACGGGCGATTTACTTACAAAGTGTGAATCCCTTTAAAATGGCTCCTCTGTCTCGGGTGCTCTCAAAAACTCGTTAGAGTGCTGCGAAGGGTCACGACTCTAGACAAAATGCGAGTTAATGCGAGATACATTGTTACAGTGGCTTGCTGGTAACAATGTCGCCGTTTCGTACAAGTAAATAGCCTTAATGTTAGAATTGTGTTACGATTATTTTAGAACTAGGTAACATTAGGGCACGTTAACGTTGGCGTTGCGTTGGATAAGAAAACTAAATAAAAACAAAACTGAATGGCGAAGGAACCGAACTACGGGAATTTACACTATATCTATTTTGATAGAGCCATGTATTATTTCTGCAAAGCTAGCACATTCATTATTTAATATAGAAAATAAGTAGTTTACTAGTCTCAGAAAATAGGAGCATATTTTTTATGAGATTTTTTTCAAATTTTTGGCGAGTCACATTTTCGAAATCAATTTTTTTTTTATTGAAATACTGGCTCGCGTGTTCTTCAGCCCACTGGGCCACTAGTTTCAAGGTTCATAAATAAAAATAAATCATTTTAAATTAGTGTGTGTCTTGTCCATATTATAAGCTTTAGTGTGGCACGTCTTCCTACATAGTTCAACGCTCAGTACACTTAAGAATCTTTCAAAAAGAACTAACCTACGCGAATCATGTCATTGTAAATAAATGCAGATCGGCCCTGACGAAGCCTTGACGCCAAAACACCAATCTAACAGTAAGAATTAGCTACGACATCACATTATCTCCACACATGTTGCACCCCAGCGATTAACCAGAAGAATTGGCAATAGCGATCGGCGTGCGTGGCACACAGACGAGCGATCATGGCCAAGGGCCCACCGGGGAGCCATCGGGACAACTAAAGTGTCTATACGTTATCGTAAGACGGCGGTAATTGATTGTGAGTTCTTAGATGTTCGAGATATAGGTGCGAGTATTCGAGGACGTTACACTCGTAGTGTAGTTGCGAAGTGCCCAAGGAGAAAAAAAAACCGGTCAAGTGCGAGTCGGACTCGCGCACGAAGGGTTCCGTACCATTATCTATAAAAATAGCAAAAAAATCACGTTTGTTGGAGCCTCGTTAAATATTTATTTTATTCTGTTTTTTAGTATTTGTTGTTATAGCGGCAACAGAAATACATCATATGTGAAAATTTTAATTGTCTTACTATCACGGTTCATGAGATACAGCCTGGTGACAGACGGACAGACAGCCAGACAGGCAGACGGACAGAGAAGTCTTAGTAATAGGGTCCCGTTTTACCCTTTGGGTACGGAACCCTAAAAAGAAGAAGAAGCATAAAGATGTTGGTTAATAAGTGTTTAAAAACGTGTTGTATGGGATATTTTGCATGCAAATGGAGATAATTATTCAAAGAGTGTGTTCAATATTTATGTTCATAGAGGTAAAACACGGTTACGGGCTAAGGCGTAGCACTTGTAGCGTTGCTTAGCATTGATATAGTCATCATGAAAAAAAACATAAAAAACAGTGCCGTGAGAGTAGCGCCATCTCTTGCAACTGGAGAGAACCACCAAACACAGTGAGTAAAGTAACTTTCACGTTGAATGTGGCTAGAATGAGAAATTTCCTCTATCTGACACATACGTTTCGTATTCCAATTTAATAACAATGTTTCTTCGCATGCCCGTTCTGAATATGCGTGAAACGTATTGAAATTCGTAAATTATGCATTTGAGTGCAAAGCGACAAACAAAATTAGACTTCTTTTCTCTTCTTTCAACTTCAGAAAGAAAAATGCAGGCGCGAGTTACGTGGATGGCGTAGCACACGTAGCGTTGCTGGGCTGGTTAACACATTCAGTGCCGGGAACCCGACTATCGGGTGCCTACGTCGTAGGTATATAGTAGGTTGGATAGTTGCTTTCCTCTACATACAAGGAAAACCACGGGATCGACTACGAGCGTAGCGAGTAGCGATTCTTGGCACTCAATGTGTTAAGCTGCTACGAACTAAGCTGGCGCGTTACGAGATAACTTGCAGTGCCAGGATCCGCTAGGTGGTCACTCCGCTCGCTATCCTCTACAAACGGTAATTCGTTAACACATTCACTGCCAATAATCACTAGGCACTACACTTGTAGCCGATTATTTCCTAGTGGTTTCCCCCGTACTCAGTGAAAAGCGACTACGGCGTAGGCGCCCGCTAGGCGAGTTCCTGGCAGTGAAAGTGTTAACGTTGATTTAATTTACTTCGAGTGCAGGGTAGGTTCTTACAAACCTTCGGAAATCGGACCTAAGCGAACTTTTAACGAACGTATCGTTAAAATCTGATTGTATGAGAAGTTTGGCAGTCATTTGTAGCTTGACAGCTGCTGGCGCCATACTCAATGTCCACCAGTCTGTAAAATATGTGTATGCAACCCGTCTTCCTAAAACTAACATAGCGTTTCTTCGCCCAAAGTCTGAACCGGCCATTCAAATCGCATCAATCTTGCCGTTCGTGCCACGCTGTAGAAACAGTCGCATTTTTGGTGTGAACGATAAATTTATCGTTAATCCGGAGTGTTAAGTGATTAAGCGCGCGGCGGGTGGCCGGTCTCTTACGCGCCGATTTGTTCGGTTATAAACACTAACGATAGCGCTGGGACACTATCGATAAAAGTATTACATGATACTGTGTGCACTCAGGATTAGATTTTTTTTCTGGACCTGCATGCAGCTTATTGGTAAACGATTTGCCCAATAAGCTGCATGCAGGTCCAGAAAAAAAATCTAAAAAAAGTACTTTGAATCTAACGCTATGACGTTTCAACTATAATCCAATGATATAATGGGCGGATTATTGCACAATATACTAGACCTAATTATATAGCTAGCTATTAGCAACCTATATAAACACGGTCGTAGATCCACATGCAATATACGCCCACACACAATCCAAAACTAAGTTCTTTGGTGATTACATATGACCATAAGAGAAGACCAGTCTGCAGATAAATAGGGAAAAGGGTTGACCAAAAACTGTGACACCATTGTAGCTCGAATTAATCCGCGGTAGCCCGAGGTTAGTGATTGCAGAAAACGACCGAATGGTATTTTTTTTAAACACCAGCTTCAAAAAAGTACCTAAAACTACGTACGTTTGCACGCAATAACAATTTATTGCATTTTTCCAATCAAAACCTGAACCTATAAAATAGCGATCATCATCATGTATTTAAGAGCTAATTGTCGGTGGAGCAATTTCCATTCCTCTCTATTATCAGCTTTCTTCTTGACATCTTGATATGGCACGCTGTCTATTTTTTCCTTGATTTGGTCCGTAAAAGATCTTCTTGGTCTCCCTCTTTCCCTTCCCTTTTCTTCTGCTTTTTTTTTCTTTCTTCTTTATCTTCCCTTCTATTATAGTTTTCATGTAATCCTCATGTCGTAACAAGAGTCCAAACATCTTGCCTCTTCAAAAATAGCAATATAGCTTGGTAAATGAAAAACGTTAGATTTTTGTCGTTTAAAAAGCGGAACGACCACTAAATTGGTATCGATAACTTCCCAATAATAGTGAACGACACTAGCCGGAACGGGCCGCGCGGCGTCGACGGCGATATTTCTTTCCGGCGACCGGCCGGACGATATTTCACGGTCGGTAATGTACGGCCCGCGATTGAAACATAGCGACTAATTGTTATTTATTGGAGGAGGTGAAGAAGTGAGCACTTGGGAAGGAAATGTTTATTGTTTTGTTTGTGCTTATTTGGTTTTTTAATTAAATGCTTGGAGTATAACATTTACCTATAGAAATATTTAACGAGTCGTAGTTTGTGTGCAGGACGTAATCTTCGGAAACTACCTACACATCCTATTTCTAGTTCTTTCACCAATTAATACAATCGACTATTCGAAAGGACATTTAATATATTATATTCAGAGGCTCCGCCCGCTATTTACTATGAAGACGGACGGGGGCAGCTACTAGTAATAGTCATTGACATGAAATGTGTAGACGATTAGTCCACTTAGAAAGAAATAATACATTTCGATGCTAGTGCGGAAAGTATGTCATTACTCCACGAGTGCCGAGATATCTTGCCACGAGCCGTAGGCGAGTGGTAAGACTCGGGACGAGTGAAGAATGACATTTCCGCACGTGTATCGAACGACGTTTTTTAATACAGTTGCGAAAAAATAAGAAAAACAACAAGTAAGAACAAATAAATAATTGTTTTAACAACTTTATTATTTTTCAACTGTATTACAATGATGTTACAGAATTAATAATATAAAAGTTTCAAATTCCTTACTTGTCGTTTTTCTTATTTTTTCGCACCTGTATTAAAAAACGTCGTTCGATACACGTGGAAAAGTAAAAAGCACTAGTGCGCAAAATACAACTTTGCGCACGATTTGCAGCTACAAAACGTTCCACTTTTTGAGCAACTGTATTAAAAAAGATAGTGCGAGAGAGCTCGAGCATATATCGCAGCCGTCTTGTGCTAACCGTGCGGGAATCCACCTAGCGCGTGCCTAAGCCGTAGTCGCGTGGTGTGTTAAGCCATTCGAACCCAATTAACGCTACGTGTGCTACGCCGTATCGCGTAGCAGCAGTTTTTTAGGGTTCCGTACTCAAAGAGTAAAACGGGACCCTATTACTAAGACTCCGCTGTCCGTCCGTCCGTCCGTCCGTCCGTCCGTCCGTCTGTCTGTCACCAGGCTGTATCTCACTGATACCGTGATAGCTCTAGCTGAAATTTTCACAGATGATGTATTTCTGTTGCCGCTATAACAACAAATATTAAAAACACTGAATAAAATAGTTTTTTTTATAGATAATGGTACGGAACCCTTCGTGCGCGAGTCCGACTCGCACTTGGCCGGTTTTTTAGCCTTGTGGCGGAATTCACTCGTAGATACACATTGAAGTATAATGTACTAATAGCTCAATGTAGATACATGACTCAAATGTAAGTCAATATGATAGATGACTCAAATGTAAGTCAATATCCTTGAATGGGTTAACCTTCTGTGTGATCCACCCTTAACTACGTATAACGAATTGTCTAAGGCATGCTCAAAACGTTAAGTTATAGAGTTAGTTTAAGAACTAAACGATATGTTTATCCCGAGAATCATCTCCTAAAAGACTTATATAATGAGAGATGCAAGTTTATATGAGGTTGGGACTGACTAGTTTTATACGGATGAAGTCGCCAGCAAACACTAGAGATAAGAAAAAGCGGCCAAGTGCGAGTCGGACTCGGTTCGGTTTACGATTTATGACGTATTAAAAAAAACTACTTACTAGATCTCGTTCAAACCAATTTTCGGTGGAAGTTTGCATGGTAATGTACATCATATATTTTTTTTAGTTTTATCATTCTCTTATTTTAGAAGTTACAGGGGGGGGAACACACATTTTACTACTTTGGAAGTGTCTCTCGCGCAAACTATTCAGTTTAGAAAAAAATGATATTAGAAACCTTAATATTATCATCTTTGAAGACTTATCCATAGCCATCAAACCCATACCCCACACGTATGGGTTTGATGAAAAAAATTTTTTTAAGTTTCAGTTCTGTGTATGGGGGAACCCCTAAAACTTAATGTTTTTTTTTATTTTTGTGTGAAAATCTTAATGCAATTCACAGAATACATCTACTTACCAAGTTTCAACAGTATAGCTCTTATAGTTTCGGAAAAAAGTGGCTGTGACATACGGACGGACAGACAGGCAGACAGACAGATTGACAGACATGACGAATCTATAAGGGTTTAGTTTTTTGCCATTTGGCTACGGAACCCTAAAAATGGTGCACTTTGTAAATACATTTTATACAAACTATGTTTTCTTTATCTTGAGTATATTTTTACAAATGTTGCCTGTTGTTAACCTCTACTTTTAAGATTTTCTGTATTACTTTCATATGGGGGACAATTTGTTGCTCGCGTCCGCAGGATTTACCTACCACAACCCTGCACGTGTCCCCTGTGTGGTGCTAAATGAGCTACAACACTTTCGGCGAAATAGGCGCTACTATAAAAATATCACGTGGATATTCGCCTATTCTATAGATCGCCATACGATTAAATAATAACTTTCATGTATTGTGGTGTGCAATAAAGGGTAATTGTATTGTATTAATATATACCTACATCAACAGTTAACAGTTTCGATTTGTTTACGTGGACGTATAAGTGAGCTGTGTGCACACGGCAGTCGTAGGTAAACACTGTCCATCGGTCACGCTTTGTACGGACATTCTTACACGAGTTATCCGGTGCAAGGGGAAACCCTTTTTGTGGACATGAGTGTGGATATGGATATGCGGGGTAACTTTTATTTGACTATACTTTGAATTAGGCTTTCGACTTTGAATAGGTAAACGTAACTCTTTTCAGTTTTCAAAAACGCTCTGAAAGGCAGCAAGGCTTATTCGGTGGAGGAAAACATCGTGAGGAAACCTGCATACATCTGTACAGAAATTCAAAGGTGTATGTGAAGTCCCCAACCCGCACTGGGCCGGCGTGGGGACTACTGTCCGTGCCCACCCCATTTAATCCATGAGGAGGCCTACGCCCAGCAGCGTCAGCATATATGATGATGATGACGATGCTTTTAAAGGCCAACTTATTTGCTTAACATGGTTTAGGTATCTAAAGGCATTTTAGTCCGTAAGCCCACTCCCAATACATCAACGTCTCATGACATCACGATAAAATGCATGGCAGCAGGTCGATAAAGTTGTGCTGAGCAGGAATCAGAAGATTGTCGCATCTAAAATTGGCCGAAAGTTTGAAAAACCTTCAGTTCCTGTTAAAATAATAGTAGGTAATAAGTTTAATTAATTAATTCAATAAGAAAATAAAGATCTCGATCTCTTCTCCAGTATTGATTTTTATGTGCCCTACAGGGTATCACATTGTAATCCTTTTAGGTTAAGAAACAATGTGATATGCAATAAAATAAAAAATAAAAAAATAAGGGTAGGTATATTTATTTCGTGTGACAACAGTACGAGACATGTGGCATCATTTAACCCTTTAATCGTAGAGAGAGTTAACTTAAGTAGGTATGTTAGTCCTGGAATGGCCGGAAGTACGTGGCAGATGGTGCCAAAGGTGGCTTGGCATGCATTTTATCGTGTTGTCTTGAGACGTAGGTGTATTGGGAGTCGGCTTACGGACTATTAGAATTTTTTTTGTACTACAGCATGCTATGCTACCCAGTAAGCTATAATTTTACCTAAAAACCTCCGTAGACTACGAAACGGATATAAGCACGTGCATTTTACACACTGAAAGCGTTATTGTATGTTAACGGGTGTTCATTCAATAACGTCAGGTTTTGTAATTCTTAGATTGAGCACATTACATTGTATCTTCTTACGTTTTGAGGAGTATCGTTGAATAAACAAGTCAATGAACAAATAATAGCCAAGGAACTGATCCACACTATACCTCACTCCACCCTTTTTCCAAACAGGACAATCGTATTTGTTCGAGGCACGATCAAAGCGATAGCCAATAAATAAATAGTTGATTTGCTCCGTAAATAGTACAACAGTCGGAATACTTTTACAAGAATTCGGGGGTAGCTGATTGATTTGCTTTTGGTATTTTGGAATACGATAGGATTGTTCGGCTTTTGTTATTTCAATCAGTGCTTGCCTATGTTTCCCAGTGAAAGGCACACATTTTCTTGTGTGGCTCTCTGGTAGAATTTCCAAAATAATTATGATAAACAATAGGACAATTATTTTTACCCAAATTATACCTATAATGTGAGCTATAATTATTTACGGCTATTGAACAATAGCCACAATATTTAGGACAAAAAACTTCAGGGATACATTTAGGGTTCCGTACTCAAAGAGTAAAACGGGACCCTATTACTAAGACTCCGCTGTCCGTCGTCTGTCACCAGGCTGTATCTCATGAACGGTGATAGTTAGACAGCTGAAATTTTCACAGATGATGTATTTATGTTGCCGCTATAAAAACAAATACTTACTAAAAAACAGAAATAATAAATAAATCGACCTAGTCCCAAACTAAGCAAAGCTTGTACTATGGGTACTAGACGACGATAAACATACTTATATAGATAAATAAATACTTAAATACATAGAAAACAAACGGCCATGGTGGCACTCTTTGGGGGAGGCCTATGTCTAGCAGTGGACGTCTTTCGGCTGATATGATGATGATGATAGAAAACATCCATGACTCAGGAACAAATATTTGTGCTCATCACACAAATAAATGCCCTTCCCGGGATTCGAACCCGGGACCTCCGGCTTCGTAGGCAGGGTCACTACCAACTAGGGAACAGGGGGCTCCCATACAACAAACGTGATTTTTTGCTTTTTATAGATAATGGTACGGAACCCTTCGTGCGCGAGTCCGACTCGCACTTGGCCGGTTTTTCTTCTGTGATGTAGTGTGAGATTCCTAATAAATTCCATATATTTATTTATAGTATTGTCAAATTTGTAATTATTGTAGTGACTCTGCCTACGAAGCTAGAGGTCCCGGGTTCGAATCCCGGTCAGGGCATTTATTTGTGTATTTATCACGAATATGTGTTCCTGAGTTATGGATGTTATTTATGTATATAAGTATCTATATGTATATATAAAGAAAAATATAATTTTCTTTGGTTTAATATTCCCGCGCATGGAGTTCAAGTGTCATCGTGACAGATCTTTATTTTATAATCTATGGTGTAACGATAACCTAAAAAGAGCTGTCAGCATTGTGAAAGCAATTCATTGAAATTAATTAAATTAATAGAAAGCTAAGAAACAATACAATTGTGATTTAGGAATCGACATTGCGATTAATAACATTAAATGTCGTTTCTTTTCTTACAGGTAAAGTTTGTTTTTGTTACTGCTTAACTCATACTGTTAGTTGTGAATCTTACATGTAATTTAATACAATAAATCTTTTCTTACAGAGAAACTCAGTTGTGTTTTGATAAACAGTGTCGTCCAAATCACTAGGAATAGAAAACCATCTTATAAAACGACATTTATTGTCAGAAAATGGAAAAATTGAAATTTACGTTTCAAGTAAAATCTACAATAGACGGAAAGTCAAACTATATTGCCATAACCTCAATTACCACACAGGATGACAAAGTTTTCCTGATTCCGGAGGAATATCAAGCTGTATCACAGTACCACAAAGATGTCCACACCTCTAAAGCTTTTACTACAGTGAAAAATACATTGAAGAAAAGACATCAAAGCAGAAGTGTATGGATAAAAATTACGGAATCTCTATTAAAAACATACTGTGATGAGGATGAAAACATGATTTTTCAGGACCAATTTATTGAGGAAATTACCCAAGAACGGTCAGTTGTTGGCAGTATAAAGAGTTTGGAAGATCCTTCATTGGTAAAAATTTTGGAAAAATTAATTGAAAGTCAACAAAACAAAGAAAAACAAAGTGTTAAGAAGTTAGCAGAAAGATTTGTGATAGAAAAATTTGATGGGAAAAATATAAGTGCATATAACTGGATGGAAACATTTGAAAAAGAGTGTGCTAGGTTTGACATAGTAACGGATGAAGAAAAAATTGAAATTTTCAGATTATTTCTTGAAAAATCCAGCGCTGATTGGTACTCTTCCATGATGATCAAACACAGTCTACAATCAGAGTGGACCGAGTGGAAATCAAACTTTTTGCAAACCTACGCTCATAAAGGTTGGACTACAAGCAAGTATGCATTGTTTTTCAAGTATCAATCAGGATCTTTATTAGAATATGCTATTAAAAAAGAAAAACTTCTATTGGAAGTAAGAAAAACAATAGATCAAGGGACCCTAATCGATATAATTGCTGCCGGCTTACCAGATTTCATAACCGATAGAATCAACAAAGAGGAAATTGTACAAACAAAAGACTTGTTTAATGAACTTGGCAAGTTAGAAAATTTGGTTGGAAAGAAGAAATTTATAAAAAAGAGAGATGATACTAAGCAAATGAAAGAAAAGTGTAGTATTTGTGAAAGTTTACAAAAAGGTGTGCGCTATCATCCGGAAGACTCCTGTTGGTTCAAAACAAAAATCAATAGTGGAAAAGAAAAATATAATAAACAAATAAAGCACATTAACAATTCCGAATTGGAATGTCAACTGCAGTGTGAAGACTCAAAAAACTGATAGTGCCGCCATTAATTAAAGTAAAATTAGTATTGAATAATAAGGTTGAAGTATTTGGAATCTATGACTCCTGCTCCAATGTGTCATTGATAAATTCAAGATTACTGAAGATAAACAATAAAGAATCAAGTTACTCTAGTAATACTAATTTAAAAACAATTAATGGCGTTAAAAAGGCAAATGGTATAATAACGCTCGACATAAACATTTTTGATATGGAGAAAAAAATGAATGTTTTTGTCATCGACAAAGAAAATTTCGATTATGATTTCTTGATCGGATTAGATTGTATAAAGGAGTTTTTCTTAGTTCAAAATGAAAACTTAGAAATCTCTCAGAATGTTCCCATACAAAGAAGTGAGGTAGTTTCTAAGGAAACAAATAAGTCAGATATTGACATTTCTAAGGAAATAAAATCTGATAATTTAATAAACTTCAATGAGAACTTCAGTGAAGAAAACTTCAAAATTTGGATAAATCATCTAGACTATCAACAACAGGCACTGATTGATGATTTAATATTGAACAATAAATCTGTGTGTGCAAAGGACAAATATGACATCGGAACGGTAACGGATTATGAAGCACACATTGATCTGTCAATAGAGAAATATTGCAGTAAAAGGCCATATCGTTGCACAATTGAAGACAAAAAGGAGATTGAACTACAAATTGGAAGATTATTGGAGAAAAAATTTATAGAAGAATCATATAGTCCATTCGCAGCTCCAGTTACTTTAGCTTATAAAAGAGATGAGAATAAAAAGTCAAGATTGTGCATAGATTTTAGAGACCTAAATAAAATCGTTGTGCCTCAATCACAACCATTCCCACTTATTGAGGACCTAATAGTGAAAACTAGAGATTGCAAGTTTTTCTCGACACTGGACCTGAATTCAGCATTTTGGTCAATACCTCTGCGCGTCACAGACAGACACAAAACTGCGTTCGTCACCCAAGAGGGCCATTTTCAATGGACATGCTTACCATTCGGTTTAAAAACATCACCGGCCATATTTCAGAGAATAATGTGTAATATAATACGGAAACACAAGCTTGCAGATTTCACAGTATGTTACATCGATGACATCTTATTATTCTCAAAATCATTCTCAGATCATGTCAGACATCTGGAACAGCTATTTCAAGCAATTAAAAGTGAAGGTTTAAGACTCAAATTCTCTAAATGTATGTTCGCAGCCGACTCAGTTAAGTACTTGGGTCACATAATACAGAATAACTCGGTAAGACCACTGAAAGACAACTTAATATCAATAAAAAACTTTCCTATTCCAAAAACAAGGAAAAATGTGAGACAATTTTTAGGAAAAATAAATTTTTATCATAAGTATGTGCCAAAGATAGCAATAAAATTGGAACCATTACATAACCTTTTAAGAAAAGACCAAACCTTTAACTGGAATACGGCATGCCAAAAGTCATTTGACGAAATGAAACAAATATTATGTTCTCATCCAATATTGACAATTTTTGATCCGAACTTGCCTATCCACATATACACAGATGCCAGTATTCTAGGAGTAGGAGCAGTCCTAAAACAGCCACAAGAAAACAATGAAGAAAAACCAGTGGCATACTTCTCAAAAAAATTGAATGATGTTCAAAAAAGGAAGAAAGCTGTATATTTAGAATGCCTGGCAATTAAAGAATGTGTCAAGTATTGGCAGCACCTGTTGATAGGTAGGAAATTTACTGTCTTTTCAGATCACAAGCCCTTGGAGAATATGAATATAAAGTCAAGAACCGATGAAGAACTGGGAGATCTAACGTACTACCTATCACAGTATGATTTCAAAGTTAAATATTCTCCAGGAAAATACAACATTGAAGCGGATTGCCTAAGTAGGAACCCAGTCCTAGAAGCAAATGAAAACCTAGATGAACAATTAAAAATTGTAAACATAATAACATTAGAAGATATCTTAACAGACCAAATAAAAAATGTAAACATACAGTGCAGAAAAGACAAATTATTAACAAAAAACAACATTTATTACAAGAAAGTTAAGGAAAAACAAAAAATTATCCTATCAGAGAAATTTAGTATACAATTCATCAAAAATGTACATGCAGACCTGGGTCACATAGGAATTAAACAAATGCAGAGAATGATCAGCTCGTGGTACACAGCAGAAAACATGACAAAAAACATAAAAAGAATATGTGAAAGTTGTATAGTATGTATAAAGAACAAATCAAGAGGACAAAGCAAATATGGATGGATGTCCCATTTGGGTCCCGCCACGAAACCTTTTGAGATATGTTCCATTGATACAATTGGAGGATTTGGGGGATCAAGGTCAACAAAGAGGTACTTGCACCTGCTATCAGATCATTTCACAAGGTACGCATACATTTTGACGTCAAGTACACAAAATGCAAATGATTTCATAAAACTAGTGAGAAACTGTGCGGAAATTAACGACATTGGCATGATTCTCTCAGACCAATACCCAGGTATCAATTCTAGAGACTTCAAAAGATTTTTGGATGAAAAGAATATTCCAATAATTTTTACTGCTGTGGACTCGCCTTTCTCTAATGGATTAAACGAAAGATTAAATCAAACGTTAGTCAATAAAATCAGATGCAAGATAAACGAAACTGACACTAAACTAGCATGGACAACCATAGCACAAAACTGTGTAAAAAACTATAACGAAACGGAGCACACTGTGACTGGATATGCTCCAAAGTATCTTCTTAACGGCACAGATGTTACAATATTGCCAAATGAGCTGAAACTGAAAAAGACCGAACATGATTTGATCCAAGACAGGAAAATAGCTTTGGAAAATACAATCAAATCACATAATTACAACAAGACGATTTATGATAAAAATCGAAGACATGTAGACTTCAAAGTTGGTGATACCGTTTTTGTGGCTAATGGAAACAAACTAAATAGGAAAAAGCTCGAAGAATTGAGAATCGGACCCTATAAAATCATAGGAAAAATATCAAACTCAATTTTCAAGATAAATACTAGCCATAGGAAGACTGAGTCAAACTTTTTCCATATTTCGAAACTAACTCCTGCCCCTGCGCTTGAAGACCAGGCAGAGGACGTGTGATTGTTGTATTGTTATATCTTCTCTGGGAGGGGGAGATATAAAGAAAAATATAATTTTCTTTGGTTTAATATTCCCGCGCATGGAGTTCAAGTGTCATCGTGACAGATCTTTATTTTATAATCTATGGTGTAACGATAACCTAAAAAGAGCTGTCAGCATTGTGAAAGCAATTCATTGAAATTAATTAAATTAATAGAAAGCTAAGAAACAATACAATTGTGATTTAGGAATCGACATTGCGATTAATAACATTAAATGTCGTTTCTTTTCTTACAGGTAAAGTTTGTTTTTGTTACTGCTTAACTCATACTGTTAGTTGTGAATCTTACATGTAATTTAATACAATAAATCTTTTCTTACAGAGAAACTCAGTTGTGTTTTGATAAACAGTGTCGTCCAAATCACTAGGAATAGAAAACCATCTTATATATATATATATATATATATATATCATCGCCGAGTACCCACAACACAAGCCTTACTGAGCTTACCGTGGGCCTAGGTTGATTTGTGTAAGATTGTCCCGTAATATTTATTTATTTATTTATTAATTAACTAGCTTTTGGTTTTTGATTGTGCCCGCGTGAACTACCCAATGTATTTGTATTTGAAGGCCTATATGGTAGTTTTCATCAACTTCATTAATAATTTTATTATTCTTTCACTGTGTGATGATGCCAACTGGTAATATACGCATTATTTATTATTACACAGATAAATATTTAAATCTGCGCCATCTATGCAAAACTAAAGGAACCACGTCGAAGTCTAGTTGGCGAAGGTAGTCCACACCGAGGGGTTGGAAAAGGAAACTCGCCGCGATTCCTAATGGTGTGTTTCTAAGTTTTCGCGTTTGTTAATGTTGAACGAATCTGCACACTATGTCAATGGAATAACGCTGAATTTGCAATGCTTTTCAGTTTTATTTACTTATTTAATTTATTACTTCGCCCTTCGGTACACATTTGTTGCTTATTATAAGTGGTATATCAATAAATAAGCGTAACAAACTTTTGCGAAAAAAAATGTATTTTGTTTTCTCCGCTAGAGGCGTTGCTGTCGAGGAAAGTGGAACACTCAAGGACAATCGAATCCCTTTGTTCCTTCAAGGACTTTAGTAGTCATTACATCACGTTCTTTGTTGCATACCAAACGTTTACCCTATTCCCGGAATAAAGTTATATGAAACGTGTAGAGATTATTTAGGGGAAGGGAAAAAATGGCCCTCTTTTTGTGTTTCTCACGCACTTCGAATGGTGGAAAATGGGGTTGAACTAATGGGATAATGTATACATCGTCAAATAAATAAGTTTTACTCAAACCATAGAGAAAATACTTAATGTATGCTCAAACAGATTATAAAATTGAAAAAAATATATTTATGTTTTTAGGTACCTACCTACACTTAAATTGTAGATAGGTATAGGTATAAGGAAAATGTATTGATTTTATCTGTGAAAATATTAATAAATAAATAATAATATAAATAATAAATAAATAACTACTTTCTGTCGCATTTTTGTAAACGTATCTAAACGACTTTGGATATTTTTTGTTTATTTCATCGACAAATACTTAGTCAAGATAACGTTTTTTTCAAGAAACACAAATTATGTCTTTTTAATAATCGTGTACCTATTAATGAGATTAACTTCACCATTTTAATAAATAAATTGTTATGATATCTACGTAGGTACTAATTAGAAAACATAACATCCAAAAGGTTTTTAGTAACATTATATTATAAGGTTCACGTACATTTTTATGACTTGAAATGCGTCACTAAAGCGTATTTCTAGGTGTTGCTCGCTGAATATGTAATCAGCCTCGTGTGGTCCAAGTGATTAGCGCCGGGAAGTTTTTTTACTATATTATCCTTGCTATAACCAGAAAACATTCCCCGCGAAGGATACGGGCGACTAAATTACTTTATGGTAAATAATTCATAAAAAGAACTCGTAATTCTGTGTATGGATGATGAGTGATGGTTGTAATGCATGATAAATGGAGAGTGAACTATGTGCCATTGAATTTTTTCAGGTTATTAACTATGTAGGAGTATATTTGACTCGAGACTCGACGTATTTCTCCGATGTTTGTAGTAGGTGTGAGTACTGTCGACCTGGCACTAGGTTAGGTGCACTAATAAAAAGTCAGTTAGTTCGCGAAGATTAATTTGACGCGCTTCGAATATTCACCTCGAGTGCTCGCGAATAGGAACTTCTGCGGTAGAGAGACACTAACAGCAAGCACAATAATCGAAAACCATCAGCGAGCATGTTGGATCCAGAACGTTGGTAACTAAAAATGCACATTCAAGCGCATGACATATTTCAAACAGAGCATTCCCATTAAAATCCACTTGTACAATTTACTTAGAGTTATACTTTAACTTTGTTTTCGTCCTTTCAAATAGTTGCAGAGGAGTTTATTTATATTTTTTAAACGAACTTTATCTATCTACTTCCATGCGGATCTACATTAATACTACAGAAATAGTATTTTAAGGCAATTGTTACTAACAAAAACTATGGAACCATTTTTCCGAACAAATTATTTTTATTTTATTTATTTATTAAGTTCTTACCGAGACAACATCAACTACGTTGAACTTGGTTGAATATACGTAGAATGTAAAAAATGTAAATCGCTGCCGCTTATGACTTAACCGTAACGACACATAAATAAATTTAGCAGATTTACCAAATAAAATTGTATTATTCTGAAGTTCCAGAACGCTTTTAAAATATATCACGTAAAAGCCTTTCAGATCCAGGATGCTTGTGGGAGTTAATCTATACAAATAAGTTGAACCTTTCAAACAAGTTGAATTTTTAAACCCTATAACCTGCACGGTTATCACATGACTGTACTCGAGACAGTCCCAGTCTGTAGCATCACTCAAGGAAAAGCTGAATAAGTTGTGACTCTCCAATGACTTGACATGTAGTTGAAGACTGTTTGTATATTGTGTAGATATATTTATTTATCTATAGATATATATTTATTAATAGTATGTTTATAATATTATTATTTAATGTGTACTAGCTTGTAGTATTCATTTGTTTCAGTATAGAGGTAAATTTTAGCTGTAGCCTAGTTGGTAGTGACTAGACCTCGTTATTATCTTGTCGCACTGTCATTGCTTTTCCGTAGAGCGTGAATGATTTTTTTATCGACTATCTAAATATCGATAGTGTACTCAGAGTTATATGTCACTGATAATTAGTCAACTGATAAGGAGTCACTAGGTACTATCGGGTTTAAATAAATATATATGATATAAAAATAAGAAATAAAAGTCTCGTGTGTGTGCGAGAAATACAAGACTGTTTATCATAGTTTTTTCCACAATAATTAGAATACACTGTATATAACTCTACATCGTCAATGTTACTTTACTAAGGATCATATAGGGGTTTTGGTGATCACAAGTTTCACATTGGGCGGCAACTGTAAATCCTGCTGCATATACATGCGAAGGGCGCTCTGACCAGCCCCACACAGTTTCTTAAAACAAATGCTTTTTAAAGGCTGCTGGTACTGGTAATTTAAAAATGGCTGCTATTATACATTTCATCTAGAAATGATAAATAGGTACTTAAAATCAGCGTTCAACAAAGGTATCTTCAAAACATTTGCAAATAAATACCACTTACGATATTGAAGTTCCCGATGTACTGGAAATGATGAGTTACCTTTCGTCGGTGCAGTTGCAAATAGGTAAATTTATTTATATCGATTCACTAATGAGGTTATCTACTTATTTTTTATCAAGAAGTTTTCATTGAGATTGAGCAAAGATTTAAAAGGCGAAAATTCAATCGCATTGTTGCATTATATAAACATCGATATCAAAACGGTCGATAAAAAAATCATTCACGCTCTACGGAAAAGCAATGACAGTGCGACAAGATAACGAGGTCTAGTAGTGACCCTGCCTACGAAGCCGGAGGTCCCGGGTTCGAATCCCGGTAAGGGCATTTATTTGTGTGATGAGCATGAATATCTGTTCCCGAGTCATGGTTGTTTTCTATGTATTTAAGTATTTATTTATCTATATAAGTATGTATATCGTAGTCTAGTAGGTACCCATATTATTATTATTATTTATTTATTTCAGACAACATCGGTCCACACATGCACATTAAAATTAGTACAATATTCACAATAAAATCAATTTAAAATAATCATTAAAATAATATAAAATGTCAAAAAAGAAAATTAAAATAAATAAATTAGATACAAAGTCGACGAAGAAGAACTAAACCAAAAGGTGCAGGCTATTTTATATTCCTGTGTATATGAATCTGCATGCCGTGAGTCATATACGGGCAATCGAACCTTGCAGAAATCATATTCAGGATGATGTTGGGACTAGCACGCACTCTGCAGCTCCGCACCGCTTGCGCAGAGTGGTGAAGAAGCATGCGGTGCGCGCCTCCGCGAACATGCCCGATGCACTGCAGCGGCGCGACAGTCCCAGCATCACCCTGAACGCGTCATTGTATTGGACGCGCACCGCTTGCGCAGAGTGGTGAAGAAGCATGCGGTGCGCGCCTCCGCGAACATGCCCGATGCACTGCAGCGGCGCGACAGTCCCAGCATCACCCTGAACGCGTCATTGTATTGGACGCGCACCGCTTGCGCAGAGTGGTGAAGAAGCATGCGGTGCGCGCCTCCGCGAACATGCCCGATGCACTGCAGCGGCGCGACAGTCCCAGCATCACCCTGAACGCGTCATTGTATTGGACGCGCACCGCTTGCGCAGAGTGGTGAAGAAGCATGCGGTGCGCGCCTCCGCGAACATGCCCGATGCACTGCAGCGGCGCGACAGTCCCAGCATCACCCTGAACGCGTCATTGTATTGGACGCGCACCGCTTGCGCAGAGTGGTGAAGAAGCATGCGGTGCGCGCCTCCGCGAACATGCCCGATGCACTGCAGCGGCGCGACAGTCCCAGCATCACCCTGAACGCGTCATTGTATTGGACGCGCACCGCTTGCGCAGAGTGGTGAAGAAGCATGCGGTGCGCGCCTCCGCGAACATGCCCGATGCACTGCAGCGGCGCGACAGTCCCAGCATCACCCTGAACGCGTCATTGTATTGGACGCGCACCGCTTACGCAGAGTGGTGAAGAAGCATGCGGTGCGCGCCTCCGCGAACATGCCCGATGCACTGCAGCGGCGCGACAGTCCCAGCATCACCCTGAACGCGTCATTGTATTGGACGCGTACAAGCTTTGCTTAGTTTGGGACTAGGTCGATTTGTGTAAGATTGTCCCCAAATATTTATTATTATCATTATTTATTATTAAAATACGTTTCTGTACATCTACATCTGGTCTCAATTGCTCAAATGTTAACTGAAAGAGATCCCTTACAGGATAAGTTCGCCTTTGTATCAATTTAACCTATTTTGTCTGTATTTTACCAATGTCCTGTGTAATAAAGTATTTACATACATACCATACTATCCGTCTATTTCTAAGCGTTCTAATTAGAAAGAGACGGATGGTCTACCTCGCCGCGACACAGCTTGCCCTAACGCCATCAATGCATATGGTACTTACACTATAACGGTTATGGTAATGGGTCTTATGACGTATAATCGTGTTATATCGTTTTGTGTTAGGCTGAAACCACACGTCAGTTACCGGACCGGGAACTGACACGCTTTGGGAGCATGGATAAAGCGTTTATTTATTGTAATTTTCGAGCGCTTAGTTGTCAAAACCGTTGGCAGCGCCAGAACCCTAATACTACGAGTATTGGACTGTATTGGACACTGTGTGGAAAGTAAAAGAAAGCGAAAGAGAAGTAAGATGCGAAAGTGATGAATCAAATCAAGACTTTTATTATCATTCCAAAAGAAAGAAAACCAATGATGAGAATATAGTACATTTCGATGCTAGTGCGGAAAGTATATCATTACTTAACGAGTGCCGAGATATCTTGCCACGAGCCGTAGGCGAGTGGTAAGACTCGGGAAGAGTGAAGAATGACATTTCCGCACGTGTATCAATTCAATTCAATTCAATTCATTTTTATTTCAGACAAGGTCCATACACATTTATTAGTAAAAAATAATTAACTTATGACTAAATGAGTGTTAGTTAATAATACTACTTAGGGTCTAAAATTCTCGTGCGCGCGTCTTTACCTGCACATGCATGGACGTCCAGCGGGCTAGTATAGGACTGTCCCAGCGACTGTATCAAACGACGTTTTTTAATACAGTTGCGAAAAAATAAGAAAAACAACAAGTAAGAACAGTATTTAAAAAAAAAAAATTTTTGAACAACTTCATTATTTTTACGTCATACCTGGCCATAAAGTAGGAATTACCGCACGCTATGCGCGCGGAAAACCCCACTTCCTGGCCAAATAGAGACGTAAAATTTTGTACTCACCACGGGCCTAGGTAAGTAATGTACTATTCAACTGGATTACAATGATCTTACAGAATTAATGATATAAAAGTTTCAAATTCCTTACTTGTTGTTTTTCTTATTTTTTCGCAACTGTATTAAAAAACGTCGTTCAATACACGTAGAAAAGTAAAAAGCACTAGTGCGCAAAATACAACTTTGCGCACGATTTGCAGCTACAAAAAGTACCACTTTTTGAGCAACTGTATTAAAAAAATATTTTAAAAATACGAATCTACAACCGTTTTATTGTTGCGGTGGCGGTCAAATGTCAAGTTTACTATTTACCGCCACCGCAAGCCGCGCCAGTGTGATGCAGGCTTTAGGTGCATGTTCGTGATGGTACAAACGTCAAGCGTCATAGTAAATGACATTCGTTCCATAATAAATACGAAGGTACGGTCAGCCTCACAAGGGGCACATCTTTGTACCGTGTCGCATTAAACGTCATGTTAAACTGCCATATGAAGTTGTCAAACAAGTGAAAACGGCAAGGTACTACTAATAGGGGTTCAGCAATAATGGTTTTCTTTATTTGGAGTCACAATCCTTATTGATTTTGTTATCAATTGCAATTATTACCAGGCTTATTAACCGACTTCAAAAAAGAAGGAGGTTCTCAATTCGTCTGTATGTTTTTTTATTTGTTACGCGATAACTCGGTAATTTATGAACCGATTTGTTTTTTTTTTCTGTGTTTGGAAGCATATACTTCTAGATTGGTCCCGTTGTCACCAAAATCATGTTCTGATGATGGGATCTTGAAGAAATCGAGAGTTGTCTTCAAATTTTGACGACCGGTATTGTATTATATTAAAGAATTTATTAAGTTCAAATTTTTAAAATCTTTTCAGCTTTTTTTCTTTATGATTACCTATTTTGTTATGTTAACATAGTTTTTATGTATTAATGAACCTCCAGGTCTTTTGATTTGTGTATATTGGTACTCTTTGTGTGCCCTTTATATTTTTGTTTATGTGACTGTTTGTATTCTAAATAAATTAAAAAAAAAAAAAAAAAATATAGGCAAACTTGAAGCAATTTGGCTACTGATTTGAAGTCGGTTAACCCTTTTCCAGGCTGTGGCGTTATATTGACCACCTACAGACTGTCAAACATGTATCTTAATGTCAATGAATAAGACTGACATTTGATTGTCATGTTTAAATTGCCGGCCTGGAAAAGGGTTAAAACTTTGTTTTGAAATAGTACATTTCGATGCTAGTGCGGAAAGTATGTCATTACCTCACGAGTACCGAGATATCTTGCCACGAGCCGTAGGCGAGTGGTAAGACTCGGGACGAGTGAAGAATGACATTTCCGCACGTGTATCGAACGACGTTTTTTAATACAGTTGCGATAAAATAAAAAAAACAACAAGTAAGAACAGCATTTAAAAAAAATTGTTTTGAACAACTTCATTATTTTTAACTGTAAGTATTAAAATGATGTTACAGAATGAATAATATAAAAGTTTCAAATACCTTACTCGTTGTTTTTCTTGTTTTTTCGCAACTGTATTAAAAAACGTCGTTCGATACACGTGGAAAAGTAAAAAGCACTAGTGCGCAAAATACAACTTTGCGCACGATTTGCAGCTACAAAAAGTACCACTTTTTGAGCAACTGTATTAAAAAGTATATTGTTCGTCATACTGATTCAGCCACAGATGTATGAATATAAGGAGATCGGACATGGCGGCCGATTTGTATAGAGTGAGCCTGTCGCAATTACATTAACCCACACAACGCCCAAGTAATTGACAAGAGAAAGCACGCACACATCTAAAACACACACATTGTATACCTACACGCTTATTTGACAATAAACGCGCATCATATCAGGCATTTTGGGAAGAAACGTAATATTCTCTGCGATCGGCACGCGTGCACAGTATGGCAGTGTATGCCCATTGAGCATACAGCTGCGACACGGCCGCCGGCGGCTTGTCCTCTCTCTAGTATTCTATGCTCTGAGGATTCAGCTAACCTCGGCTCTCGCACACCTCAGAGGTATCGATACGCTTGATCGCGCTAGAAGCTATGCGGCGAGCACGAGCGAGAGGGCATGATGTAATTTTTTTAGCTGTCACGTCAGTGTTTGTGGACAGATGACCTTCTGCACGTTTATTACTATTATTTATTCAGTGGTATTACCTCAGAGCATAGAATACTAGAGAGAGGACAAGCCGCCGGCGGCCGTGTCGCAGCTGTATGCTCAATGGGCATACACTGCCATACTGTGCACGCGTGCTGATCGCAGAGAATATTACGTTTTTTCCCAAAATGCCTGATATGATGCGCGTTTATTGTCAAATAAGCGTGTAGGTATACAAGAGTGTGTGTTTTAGATGTGTGCGTGCTTTGTCTTGTCAATTACTTGGGCGTTGTGTGGGTTAATGTACTTGCGACAGGCTCACTCTATACAAATCGGCCGCCATGTCCGATCTCCTTATATTCATACATCTGTGGGTATTAGCTATGTTTATCGTTGCTGCGACAGAAAATACCTCCATAAGAAGTTTAAATAGTTGTTTAATAAATGGTTTTATCTTTATTTTGGTTCATTCACATTTGCTCTATAATATTCGAGATAAACAATTAAAAAAAAAACAATACATGCTTTATTTAAATCTATTTTAATACTTCCGCGTGGAAAGTTTGTTGGGTTCTAGAATAAAGCATCTTAGAATAATGTTTTAAAATGATATAAAGAAAAAAAACGCTATTATAAATTAATGTTTTTCAAAACCGTATTTTGCCTGGAGTAATAGCTGATTTGTGTTTCTCAATCGGCGTCAAAAGTCAATAGTACAGTTTATTTATACCTTGATGCAGGGTGCGGGGGGGTGCGGCGCGGGCGGGCTGCGGGGCGCGGTCGGCAGTTGCAGGAGGTGCCGGATGCTGTACCCTTGTCGCGACTTGCGGGACATTCTGGAACAAAATCACAACCTATTAGACAATATTTTTATAAGGCAGAAGGAAATATACTCCCACCATGAATTAACTTTATTTCTATGTGATAGCTGTGGTGATAGGCTTCAATTCTATGAAAAACCGGATGCTTTCGTGCCCATTAAAGGGTAAACGGTGATGTTGACTTATACAGGGTGGAAAGTTAAAACGGGGCAGTAAGGGCAGCTACTAGATCCTTTGCCGCCACGCAAAAATGGCATTAGGATTTCATTCCTAACTGATCAAACTGATCAAATTTATCTTACCTTCTTTAAGATCTCACATTTTTAAATAACAACAATTATTACAGGTATTCAATAAAGCAAAGAAATAGAGTTTAATATTTGTTCATAATGTCATTTTGTTCCTTTAAATACATATTTGGATTTTGCATATAACTAGGCACTCATTTAGATCTCCATTCTTTTTGCGGCGAAGCCCACAGCCAAGCATAATTTTTGTATTGAACTTGGCTCTCCTTTTTTACATTTATGTTTTTGGTGGGATATCATTACTTTTTGTAAAGAAAACTAGGCAGGTATTGAGATTTAAAGTTTTTTCTTGCGTTTCCGCTGCATGGTTTTATTTTTTAAGAACTATGTGGTGCCGCGCGCCGCGCGCTGCCGACGACACACTGTTTTTTAGCGCGTATTTAAGTTTTTTGTATGGGGACACCACTTATTTTTTATATATGTATTCATACATTGTATACATATATTGGGATAGTTTTAAATTTCTGCTTGTAACGGTTCCAACGCTACAATAAAAAAAAATTGTATGGGGACCCCCCCTATTTTTTTACTTTTTTTTATTTTTAGACTTTTTACTACGCTTACATACAATTACCGAGCTCGATTCCAAATTTCATCCTTATAGGTCATCTGGAAGCAAGTTAGGTTTAGGTACATAAATACATACGTATGTCAGTCAGTCAGTCAGTGCTAAAATTTAAGACTTTTTGACCTTCATATCTTTATAACCGTTTGAGCTAGCTTCATGAAATTTAGGCTCCTAGATGTCCTTATGGATATAATTAAACACACGTAGTTTTATGTGTTTACGTTAAAGAGGTTTTGAGTTATAGAAGGGTCAAAAGTGGCACCAAGTGGTTCGTGTAATATTACACTCGGCGCTGGCTAGCCAGTTCCCTTTGCTTGAACTTGGCTTGACACGCTGCCGTCATTTAGAATGAAGTTATCTCCGTCTCCATACAACGTGGTGATCGTCTTACTAAAGGACTACTTGCACTTTGGGATTTCCATACTGACTGTATGGAAAACGTTTTCTTTGATTTATGGGCGTTCTAGTAGTCAAACCTTAGTCGGTCCCGTAAAGTATTTTGATTCTTAATAGGAATGGGATCGAATGGCATTAAAAAAAATTGCACTTTGGGATTCCCATACTAACTGTATGGAAAAAGTTTTCTTTGATTTCTGGGCGTTCTAGTAGTCAAACCTTAGTCGGTCCCGTAGAGTATTTTGATCCTTAATAGGAATGGGATCGAATGACATTAAAAAAAATTGCACTTTGGGATTCCCATACTAACTGTATGGAAAAAGTTTTATTAGATTTCTGGGTGTTCTAGTTGTCAAACCTTAGTCGGTCCCAAAGAGTATTAAAAAAAATCGACAAAAGTGTTGATTTTCTCGCTGACTATACTTTTTTTTCAAAAATCTGTGAATGTAGATTGTCATCACTTAAAAAGTTAGGAATGAAATCCTAATGTCATTTTTGCGTGGCGGCAAGGGATCTAGTAGCTGCCCTTACTGTCCCGTTTTAACTTTCCACCCTGTATAATAGTAAAATGAAAAGGGTTGGTGGCGAGTAAGGTCGCCAGAGCTCATGTTAAACTGCTGTCGTCCACTGTCGACGGAGGTCAGGCCCAAATACGGTATTTTACTGATAGTCAAATCGGCGACTTTTCATGCAACGCCAAGAAAACCATCATCATCATCATATCAGCGGAAAGACATCCACTGCTGGACATATGCCTCCCCCAAAGTGTGCCATAATGACCGGTCCTGTGCCACCCGTCAAGCAAAACAAAGCTAGTATGAAAATAGAAGTGATGTCATAAGTTTATATACTTGCTTAGTACTTATTAGTTTTTTTTGTACACTTTCTCATGTTAGTGAATTCATTTAAGTAATTATTTTGGGAAAATAAAGTTCTTTAAACCTAAACAGCGTTAAATTTTCATTATTTATGTTACCTATTCAAAATGTATTTAAATAGTAATCATTTACTTTAAAACAAAGTTTTAACATCGTCAAGCAAAAATCGTCACCCACGGTCAACAGACAACTGATTTGCGTTTTGACTGCGTTTGACAGTGTTATCAGTGTTCACTCATAACATCGGTACTTCGTCGTTTACCATTACCGTTTCTATAGTATTTACTTGTTCTGTGGACAAAACATACTTTCATTTAACAGAGCTGGCACTTTAGTGTAACAAATTTTAAGCATTTGAATTTCGGCTTCATCAGCTAGAGTTCTGCTTAAAGTGGACGGATGTACCGAAATTCCGATCGACGGCCATTATGGTGGAGCTTAGCAATCGCACAACAAACTGCGCACCTCAAGTGCCTTATACCGTAACGGGTTTTTGATGTCCAAATCATATGTGAATTGACTTGGTTTATGCTCTCCCTTTTCCATAAGTGTGTAAGAGCTTGACGTACTGGAAATCAGATGGCATTGCAATCAAATTGAAATAACTTTTTGTTACGGAATGGAAGTCTAGGCTCTGTTCTCGCTTCACATTTATTTAAAAAAAAAAACGTAGGTAGGTTAATTTTCTACGTAAACTACGCCCTTGATCTCACCCACGCGTTATCAGTCCTAAAGAGCGAGATATGCAGAATTATTTTTATGTCACAAAATGCATGCCCTTGGTTTTAATACATCAGAAGCAAAATTATTACCTACTTATTGTTAAAATATATAAAATTTTACAATTAGAGAGGCCGGAAAAGTTACAGAATTAACATTAGGTACTCTTAATTATTTAGTTGGAATTAGACATCTCAATGATGTTGTGCAAAATTTTCCTTCCCATACTAAGTATATTTTACATTTTTTTTATTTCACATAGGTAGGTGTAGGTACTTACTAAAGATTAACCTTTCGGAGTGCGAAGGATCAGCGTAGGTGGCCACTTTTATTATAATAAAATACTGGAATAGTTTCCGCATTAAAATATTTATAAAAATAGTATTCCAAAATTTACATGACGAGGCTTATAGGCTTGGCAAGGAGGTTAGATCCAAAATGATGAAGAGGTGAGAATTAATCGTATAGTAGTCGGCCTAATCCAATGGAAATCCCGAAGTCAGTAATAATGTAGAGGAAAAACTAAAACATAGTTGTACCTTTGATAGTTGCAGATATTTATTGGGCATTTCTACATAAAAATACTGATGGATCGCAGTTATACTCCTCACCTACTTTATTGCTAGCAGTTTGTTTCTAATGTGGTGGTCAGGCAAAGTGGCGAGTTAAATTATAACTTTTGTCGTGAATGGGCTTGATTCACGATAGTATATATAACATTTATGATGATGTTAACAATTACGTCTCAAACAGACGTTTTATTTCATGTAATTCAACTACATGAAATGATGTTTATATCCATACCTGTGCTAACTCGGGGCACGTTTTAGGGATTTGATATCGATAAAAAAGATGTCGATATATATTAATACAATGTGCTCATTAAAATGTCTCGATTACTATAAAAAGGTTCGATATCATATCTGAAGTATCTGAACACATCACATCTGTTTTTTTTTACTCAAAAGTCATTATAAATATTTTAAGAATGCCTCTTTGACCACTGTGAACGTTGAAATAACGTTTAATAATTTAAAGTGGATATTTTCATCTAGACGGCAATATTTTTATTACCGACGGATATGGAAAAAATATAAATTATATACTATGAAAACGATTTTAAAATAATTTTGTATAAAGCAGTTACGCTGCTAACGAAATTTGTAAATTTCAAATTAAAGGACAAATTGAAAAATCGATAGCTCAGTTGGTTAGTAGCGAATTCCTATAATTAAAGACTATAAGTACATATTTACTAATAACGTTCCTATAGAGACATTGACGTAGAGCCATTTACTTAAAATATAATAGCATACGATAAGCGGTAACATACTCAAGAGCATTAATGTTTATATTTCAGCCTTATAGTTTGCTATAAGGTTGTAGCACAGAACAGTTACAGGATACTATTACTTATAGTAACATTTTACAAGCGTACATAGTCTTAAGATCATTTGGTTTTATTTTACAGACTTCTAGTTAGCTACAAAATCGTCTTATAAGACAGTTATAGGTTTAAGTCTCCTAAAACAGTTTGCAGAAAGATCAAATAGTCCTGAATAATGTTTGATCTTATAGTAGCATTTTGTAAGAGAATAAGACATTATAATATACTAAGCTGAGGTTATTACAAGTCTACATCGCTATTAGTCTTGTCTAATGCTCTTATGACTGAAATTGTACTTCGTAAGAGCCTTATTAGATTAAATAATCATATAAGTTATTAGACCAAACACCTTACTAGTAAACGTTTGGTATTTTTTGCTGAATCAGTTGTTCGAATTCGTGTTGGAAAAGTCGTTTGTAATGGATTTAAACGAATGGAAACGATTTAAAAGGAGCGGTAGTTATAAAAGAAAAGTGAGAAAATGGAATACAGAATTAGCGAAGCCCAAGTTAACGGGAACAAGTTCATCTGTAGTAGAAAGTGAACCTAGTGCGTCAAGTGCGAATACAAGTGTAGTAAAATAAATGAGGGTTCCGCGGTGGGCTGTGTTTTAGATGCAGAATACGATTTCGACCTAGAGGAAACCACCGAGTATAAAAAAAATTGTGATTTGGTAGAAGATATAAGATCATGGGCTAATTGTGTTATATTAAGTAGTTTCTTAATATTTAATACGTTAACAATAAAGTGGGGGATCATTCTTGAACCAGTGAATCGTCCACACCCGTAACACTTTTCAGATAAGATAAAATGTGTTATTGACCATGGCCATTCACATTCGTTGAGTTTTATAAACACATCCTAACTTAAAAAAACAGTCAATGACTACATACACCACCATTTCGATAAGAACTGAAAAGACAAAAATAATTTATTAAAAAAAATGGGTAAAGAAAACTCTAAAATTGTCTTATTAATGATGTAATCTGTGCATTTGAAACGTCGGGAAGAATTTAAAAAATTGTAAGCGACATAATCCTTTTAGGTAGGTAGTTTTATTTAAATGACCCATGGCGGAAACCGCAAAATATTTTTTTACTTAAATTAGCTATCTTAGGGTTCATAGATAGTAAGAAGATTTTGTAAGGAACCCTAATACGTTTTAATATGGCGGAAAATTATCTAGATTAAAACTGCTATAAGTGCAAATTTACCTATAATTGTCCTATAACATACTCAATGCAGAGAATTGTTAGAAAATGGCGAATATGAACAATAAATGTGGGAATATTATTTTAACAACATAAATGATATGTGCGCTCTTTCCATGGGCATTGTAAAATTAAACAAATTATGGTGAACATTTACAATAAAAGTGACTTTCCCGGTAAGTTCACACACTATACTTACAGTATTTTACAATACTTAAATATGCTCTACACTAATACAAATTATATTAGTTAGATTAATAAGAAAAATAGATACTTATATTTGCTTTTAAATATCAATTTGTCACAAACAATCCACTGCACGAATCGGCGGATGCAACGAAAAGATGTTTGTAAAATGTACTTATAACTAATAAAACGAAGTATATTTGTAGTGCGTTATAAATAAGATTGTTTTAGTAAGATGCTCATGTGAGATACTTATAAGAGTTATAGAACCTATAAATGGATAGTCTCAGAACATTATAGGAGCAATTGTATTCTGGTAGAACTTCTGTAAGTGTATTTATTTATTTGACGACCGCCTTAGCCTAGTTGGTAGTGACCCTGCCTACGAAGCAAGAGGTCCTGGGTTCGAATCCCGGTAAGGGCATTTATTTGTGTGATGAGCACGAATATTTGTTCCAGAGTCATGGATGTTTTCTATGTATTTAAGTATTTATTTCTCTATATAAGTATGTATATCGTCGTCTAGTACCCATAGTACAAGCTTTGCTTAGTTTGGGACTAGGTTGATTTGTGTAAGATTGTCCGCAAATATTTATTATTATTTATTATTATTATTATAGGATCTAGTGACATTCTGCTAGTTGATTATAAGAAAGCAATGCTCCTATAACTGCGCCCCAATCCGTGTGTGTAGTAAAATAAAAGTATCTTATAAGTAAAATAAAAATAGGCTTGACAAACACTATAAGTACCGATTTTGCTTGTTGGATATATGTATGCCTATGGTCGCTGGTTCGAATCCGGCTCGGAGCCTAATTTTTCAATTTTTCCTTTAATTTGATATTTATTTTAAAATAGACAAATAAATACACGTTTTAATTTGTTGTTTATTTTTATTATTTTAGAATGAAGAAAAATTAAATAATATTTATTTATGTTGAATAACATTTAGCTGTTGACAGTAACATCGACATATTTTTTGTGGATAAAATATTTTGCTACATCACTTTAGTATAGGTGCCCATTTTTTTTTTTTGTTTAGGGGGGGGGGAAATGCGTTACGCATACCACCCGGGTGCAGGGGGTGACCTGAGTGGTTATGTGGGACTCCCGTATGAGCTAATGAGACCCACGGTGTACCCACTAAAAACCCCCCCACTTGCCGCCTCGCCGCCTTTTATGGCGAGGTAACGGGAACGCTTGCGCACACATCCGCGACCCCACCGGCGGCAGCCGCCCACAGGCAGCTCCTTCCCGGATGCCCAGGGGCCCTTCACGTGAGGCACGCCAGATGTTTTGGCGCGCCTGCCTCTTCGATCTTCGAACAGGTGTTCAGTAGCGGACCCCCCTGAGACCACTACGAGGAGATCATGGGTGCGGGAAATCCAGCACCCGGTGGCGGATCAGGTCTGTGGTTCCGCCACCAACCACGTCTGCAGAGGATAAGGAAAGCGGCGCACCGTAATACCGGCATTCCTCTTCCTCTGCGGTCCCACCAATGCCGTTTCAGCGGAACGGCCCCGCCAAGGTCGCAGGGGGTAGGGAGAGTGGCGCACCGTTATACTAACACGCCTCTCCCCCTGCGATCCCACCTCGGCCGCAGAAGATAGGGAGCACGGCGAACCGTAATACCGGCACTCCTCTTCTTCTGCGGTCCCTCCCTAACGCATCCTAAGCAGGCTTAGGCAAGCCCGCTAGGAGCGCCCTCCTCGGGCCAGCCGGCAGCCCAAACAGGCCGGCCCTGGGTGCCTCTTAGCTTCGCCGTGGGTGACCAGTCCACGGTTACTAAGCCCCCCCGCCCCGACAAGGCGGGCACCCTCGAGGGGGTAGTATAGGTGCCCAGAGTTAACACAGGTATGTTTATAACAATGTTGAGGGGTAGGCGGCTCACGGCTATATTGCGAACGAACCGTTAAGTGCAGATTTGTAGTGTTTGATTTGGAGGAAAACCAGGGTGAGCTCTTTCCATAATCACTTTCGATGCGTCCTATGATATTGTAACACTTGGTAATATCAAATAATATACTAGTTTTTTTCACGCAGTCGAAGTGAAAAGCAGCGTGTATAACTCGGGCATAAAATAGCCATTTAAACCCTCGACTAACTATCCACCCTCGCCGGTGGCTCGGGTGGATATAAACATATCAGGTAAAATGGCTCGTTTTTATGCGCTTGTTGTTCTATCTACTATTTTACGTCACTAGCTCGAAAAGCCCTTTTTGTATGTTTGATATCTATTGAGAAAATCGTTTTAGTAAAAGTAAAAGTAGACGTAGAACGTTAAAAGTAGCATGAAACGTTAAATGTCTATTTTCCATACATAATTTTTTAACCCTTTTTTTTACTTTTTTTGTGATAGTGTGTGTGAGATAGTATGAAATATAGTGTGAGAGATAGTGTGAGATAGTGTGAGATAGTGTGAGATGTTGTGAGATAAAGTGAGATAGTGTGAGAGATAGTGTAAGAGATAGTGTGAGATAGTGTGAGAGATAGTGTGAGAGATAGTGTGAGATAGTGTGTGATAGTGTGAGTTTTTTTTGTCTTACCCTTTTTCTTATTTTCCTCGCTGTAGTGAGGTGAAAAGTTTTGTGTTATACACGGGTGAAAAGTAATTTTACGTCTCGTGTGTTGGAACACTTGCTACGCTCAGGATTCTATTTTTGAACCACTCGCTTCGCTCGTGGTCAATTATAGAATTCTTTCGCTGGCTCGTGTTTCAAATGAACACTCGCAGGTAAAATACAACTTAAATAATAAAAAATAAAAAATAAATATTACGGGACAATCTTACACAAATCAACCTAGGCCCACGGTAAGCTCAATAAGGCTTGTGTTGTGGGTACTAGGCGACGATATATATAATAGATAAATACATATAGATACTTATATACATACATAACATCCATAACTCAGGAGCAAATATTCGTGATAAACACACAAATAAATGCCCAGACCGGGATTCGAACCCGGGACCTCCAGCTTCGTAGGCAGAGTCACTACCAACTGGGCTACGGAGGCCGTTAAATAGACTTTTCCCCATTGTATAACAAATAACTATTACAGGCTTCGCGACATGGTGGAGATGCTGGGATGAGATGTATTATTCATTCTCAAAGTCCATACTAGTCTATACACACTATAGTCTAGTAAAGAGTTTTTGTGATCGGATAAGTGGTTCCGGAGATTACCCCTGCGCATACAAACTTACAAAGCTATAATCTCACTGACTTTTCCGCTATAAAGATTAGTTACTTAGTCAATATGTACTCGTATTTATCTGACTTCTCCATTTCCACGAATACAAGACAAAGGCTCAAGAAACATATATTAAAACTAGTGCGATCTTAAAGTTTCATTAATATATTGTACCGAGATTCACTGAAGAGGAACGAATATAAAGTGCTCGGCTCAACTTTGCTGCTCCCTAATTAATACTTGAGACTTGTATGATTTGTTAATCTTAATTCTTTATTAAGATTTTGATGAAGTACCATACTTTACGTGAGAATGTTAGCGCGAGCTTGCAGCTCGTAGCGCTACGGCGTAGTCCCTAGCAGCTTAACCCATTCAGCGCCCATGACGACACACATGCGTCAGACTGCTACGAGCGCTTTTCGCTACATAAGGAGTTTAAGCTGCTACGGACTACGACGTAGCGCTACAAGCGTAGCGTGGCCATGAATGAAAAAATGGCCATGAAAACCGCCTAGAGGGCACATACACCGTAGGCGCTTTTCGCTACTTAGCGGGAAAACATATTCACTGCCAATAATAGCGTATTCTTGGCAGTGAATGTGTTAAAATAATTATGTGTATAGTTTAGTATAGACAATCCGATTCTGAACAATGGCCTTGAACTGTTGGGCTATAAAGATGCCTCCGTCACCATGACCTTTACATAGGGCCGCTTTAGTATGTTTTACTTACATTATTTAAATACAAAACCCTTTGTCAGGGCTTGACCGAGTTCAAAACACGAACATTATTTTGTTACACTAACTTCACTCAAGTTTCGACTTTGCCATACAAGTTTTAAGAACTGTATTCGCCTGGACGGCGTACACTAGTAAAACTCAGGCAAGTCGTTCGCAAATAACGAACAGTGTTTACTACTTTCATGTTCGCATATCTCTAACTAAAATCCACTTTGGTGATTCTATTAGTCTATTGAAAAACTTCCAAGTAGCATAAAAGCAAAAGTGATTTGAATGAAAGACGGAGTTCCAAAAGGAATTTATTGAGATAAGCTGCTTTATTTTCCGGGTAACACTTAACATATTCACTGCCAAGAATCACTAAGCGCTACGCTTGTAGCCGATTCGGTGGTTTTCTCGCTACTGCCAAGAATCGCTACGCGCTACGCTCGTAGCTGTATATTCGGTGGTTTTCTCGCTACTGCCAAGAATCGCTACGCGCTACGCTCGTAGCCGATTCGGTGGTTTTCTCGCTACTGCCAAGAATCGCTACGCGTTACGCTCGTAGCCGATTCGGTGGTTTTCTCGCTCAGTCGCGGAAGGCTGCTACGGTGTAGACGCCCGCTAAGCGGTCTAAGTGTTAAACGAAAGACATAATGTATGATTTAGATGTATTTATTACACAATACAGACTTCATATGACCATGAAACGATATATGATTTGTGATGATGTATGAGATTTTGAATGGTAATCATTTTTAAGTAGCTCGAAAGATATGCACTTATTCGAAGTTAGTGCTGCATCGTTTTCAAACTGCGTGAACAGCCAAGAAAGGGCAAGTCATAAGACTCATAAGCATATCACTTATGGGTCAGTCGTGAATTAGGTCAAAAGTACCCTAAATATACTGGAGGTCGGGGTGTGACAGCGCTGCTGTAGTATGTGTGTTTATACGGGCCTTTGTTTCCTGAATCAAATAAATAAATATGATATTCTATGGTCCCTCACTCCGGTCCATAAGTCCTTGTATACATACAGGTTCGTTACGTTTTCAATTCCAAATTTGTATCAATGTGATTTGTGCTCTCGTTCTGAGACACATGTGAAAGCCAGCGCGCGAACATATCTTGATATCAAATTGGAGTGAGACAGGTAATCTCTGATCGACTCCTAGTAGTGAACATGGATTATAGAGTCCATACTAAAACAAGTTTGTCGTAATTGAAAGCATCAACCAGCTTCTAAGTTAATAAAAGTTAGTAAAGGAAGAGAATACCAAGAAAACCAGAAAAACTTTTATCTAAAGTCAATCCGACGAAGTGCCAACCCTAATAGAATTATGTTGCTCGATAACATTCGTGAAAGATAATAAAATCGACTTGATACTCTGTATGTCAGCCTAATATCGCTAAGTCATGTAAAAGGACAATTGTGTAGCTGTGAGCAATTTATTGTTCAAAGCAAATAAAAAGATGCAGTCGAACAACTCCAGAATATCACCTCTCGTCTCCCTCCCATTTAAGTTTAAAACTTATGACCGAGCGCTAGAGTCGTTTTTCAAATATCAGTTTTGAGGATACATACGATGTTAGGATTGAGAAAAGTTATTACGGTTTATTCTGGAGCTCGTAGTAAATTTCAGAATGTCGTGTTTGAATAAAATATACCTACTCACGGAGCTCAGCGCACAGATAGTGATTTAATTAGAATAGAGGTTTCTTAAGTGCTCTTGACTAGGTAAACATTTTGCCACATGCTCTAGATTTCAGATTTCAGATTTTGTTTATAAATGTACATCTCATTTACAAGTCACAAAGTAATTAATAAAATAAAATAATAAAATTCTTAATTTTTGTCCTGTGTTAGGGTCAATGATCTCTTTGGCGATGATGGCGTAATAGTTCTAAACTGTTACGAGCTAAATATTTTAGTACAGAGACTAATCCATGTAAGCGCAGGCTATTCATATAGGACTTAGGACTGTTGGCTACTGATTGGTTGTATATTAATGTACTAGCTTCTGTCCGCGACTCCGTCCGCGTGGAACTCTTTTATATCGTAGCTCGATACAAACTTCACCCCCCAATTTACCCCTTTAGGGGTGATTTCCGGGATACAAACTATCATATATTATGTCCTTTCCCGGGACTCAAACTATCAATCAATCTTTACATAAAGTTTGAATTTCGTAGCTCAAAAAACAAGCTTCCCCGTACAAACTTTGCACCCCTAATATTTGCAAATAATATTAGTTCTATAGATATTTACATATAAATTCTGTTAATATAAGTTTAGTTCATATTTTGTTTTGTATTAAGTTATTTATAACTTTTATTGCTATCAATGCAAAATGCGTAGCCAATGTTATGTACTTCCGTAATTGTTGTATATATCAGAAATAAATACCTCTTAATATGCTAGCTTTCAGTGAATTGTAATATATATGATGTGGATGTACTTAATAAATAAAAATAATTAAAACCCCTATTTAACCCGTTTTACCAAAACTCTAAAATTACTTTTCCTGTATTGTAATAAGGAATTAAAATTTTACTCCATGCTCATACACACTTTCAACCCCTTTTTTACCCCCTTGAGGGTGGAATTTTCAAAATACCTTCTTAATGGGTACTTACGTGATATAAACTATCTATTGAGAAAAAATCAGTTTTCTAGGTTCAACGGTTAGGACTGGGCTTTGATTTAAGTGAGTGAGTCAGCCAGTCAGTCAGTACTTTAAAGTTAATATATTACGTTTTATAGATTATTAGATAGATTACGTTTATATATATCGATTATATATTTGGCTTGGAAGCAAAGGGGTCCTAATCTAAACTGGTCGTTACCGCCAAATGTTAATTAATATTATATGATAATTAAATCCGATTTTATACTCAGTTTAATCACATACTGCTAAGGAACAACTTATTTTATAGTTTCGTAGAACTTTCACTAAATTACGGCTACACTACGTTTGCGGCTAATATCTCGTGTTTTCCGCTTTGTACTGAAAACTGCTTACGAGCAGAGAACCCGATTGACTGTTGGCCAGCTGTGAAAGTCTTAGTAACCGTTATTTAATTCGTCAACGTAACTGAAACTGCGTTTAAATAACTAACTACTTACCTATTGACATAATAAGGTAAGTAATTAATAAGATTACAATAAGACATATCTGTCACTGCTATGATTACATAACACAAGGAACAAGGCAATCAATACATTATTACACCTATAACACAGCTGCAGACGACGCCATTTTGAAGTGCTTATTTCCATTATAACATTGTACTAACTACACTGAAATGTTCTACAAAAGTTCGCGTTTTGCTTCGTGAAGTCCACAACTTTCAACTCAACCGTATATACCAACTTGCCAATTGGCATTACGCGAAAACAACATTTATTACAACCGGGTAGAGATTAAATTAGCTCGCGGTGAAACACCGCTTCCAACTTTGCGCAAATAGACGGAGTTCAAGTTATCTGAAAAGTTATTTAACAAAGTTTCATAGGTTTCTTGGGCGATGTGCGAGATTGCGCTCTAACCGGTTGGATTAGGCTTGATAATTGAATAGGGAGGGGTCCGCGGGTGGGATCTTTCGTATCTGATGCGCGTCTGCGTTATCCCATCGAGAGCCGTGACTGTAGAAAGATTTTCCTTCTACAATGAACTGAGACTGGGCCGGTTACTGAAATGACTTTGTAATGGCGGGCTCAATAAAATGCTCCAATATTCCAGCCTTTTTGTTCCAGTTATTGGTGAAGGGTATTGTCTCCATAAATTGAGTTATATTACAAACAAAATGTACTACTTTTTGAATGATATAAAAACTTAATTACAAGATAAAAATAAAGTTGGTCGTCACAGAGTTATGTTTATTTTCTTAGAAATGTTAATGTATTTATTTAATAAAGCGTCGTTAAGTTATTATTATTCACAAAATAAGAATTCAAATAACTTTACTTTCAAGGCTTCTTGCATGAGATAATAAAGTGATAAAATTGTATCGATCGAGCCGTCACCCCGGAGCAAGGTTACGACTTCGCGTAAGATTTAAAATTCCGTTTCTGAGAAGCTATAAGCTCACTTTGTTTATTCTTCTGAGAAAATTAATTCGCATAGAATAATTTCCTGTTAAATGTGTTCCGCCCGGATCTCTCATTCGTGTTTTTGATTGAGTATTATAAATTTGCATATTCCTTAAGGTTCTAGTGAAGTCTTTATAATTTGGATATGTTTTTAGGTATAACAGCTCGCTTTATGGACGTTAAACGGATAATAAATAATGTTAAAATGCATACCTAATGATATCTCAGTTATTTGTCATATGTAGTCTCACTGCAGTCCGTTATCCAGGTGATTTCCGGGCTGTTAGACTCGGAACAGTGGCCCAACGCGCGCTGATTGCACTTTTAATGTTACCACCAACTCGTAAACACTTTTGTCTCAAAACTTTTCACTAGCACAACTTTCCAGCCTTCAAAAAAACTATCAAAACTAAGTTTTTCACAGTCCACCTGTCACAATAAGCGCGTCTAAGGCGTCAGAGCTCCCGAGAAGTCCCATGAGCGTCTCCTCACGAGCGAAGAAGTAAACACAAATTACAAGAGCATCATCCGGGAAACGTCACTCCTGATAACACTTCAAAACAATATCACAAATCGGCACAAACACTCGCTGTCAACCAGCTCACGGTCTCTCGGGCCCTGACACATCAGTTCCGAGTCAGGAGAACGTCTTCCGTCCAACAGTATAACCTCAAAACATCTTACTGACACTCCGCGGCCCACAGGAATTAATAAAAAGTTTCTTTATAAAACAAGTGGGTTGTGAGCATGTTCCAAAATGGCGGAACTTTGCGTTAACTTCGGAACGTACAGCGACGTGAAGTTGTAGGGTGCGCGACTCGCGCGGCTCGCGGTGTAGTCGCGCAGCAACCCCCAACTTTTCTCATAACAACCCACAGAAAAACTTATTTCCCGCACAGCAGAGTCCACAAAAACTTTTTCGCAACCAATAAAACGTGTTTTTGATAAACTGTTCATTTATAAAAGTAGTTTTTGCAGGTTTCCGAATGAGTTAGCAAGTGACGTCGCCGAGAAGAGCTCGCTCACCGTACGGCGAGCCGCGTAGTCGACAGGGGTTCGGTCGGGGAAAATCAATAACTTACGGCCGGCTCTCTCCGCCGCTCTCCGCGTTTAATCATACACTTTGTGAGCAAAACATTAAAACTTGTCCGTTTGTTTGTCGGAGGCGGATCGTTGTCGATCGCGGGGAGCGGGGTGCGGGGTGTGGCGGAGCGGCGAGCGAGGCGGGCAGCGGCGGGCCCGGCCGGCGACGGACTTCGGCGATTCCGCGAGTTTACTTGGGACAAAGTTTTGCGAGGTGTTCTTACAAAGAAGTTCGGTTTTGTACTGCAACGTGCGGAAGATTGGCGGCGCCCCTCCCCGCGCTAACTGCCGTGCATAACTTTGCTGCATTGTTATCGGCAGAACGAGTCGAATTAAGAGTACTTTAATAAGTTGGGGCGGGCGTGCGTTGCCCTAGTTTTAAATAAGTTTCGTGGGCACCGCGCCGCGGCCGCGCGGCTCGCCTACCTTTACTGTTAATTTTTAAACTAGTTTAGTCTACTGTACTAACTCTAACAAGCTAACTAGCTAGGAAAATTGCCTTTTAGACAGAACTGTGCCTACTGATGTAAGAGTCGAATTGGTAGAGATTGTTGTTGAAATATGTATTAGTTTAATAAATAATATTAATCTATTATTTGAAGACGTTACTAGTGCCATTCATTTACATTTAAGAGAAGTTATTAATATATAGTAATTAACATTGATTTAATATATTAAAGATACACAATCCCGCATAAAGATTTTGTTATAAACTGTCCCACTATGACATTGATATTTTTTACCTTAAACATTCATGCAAAAAAAATCTAGGTGTCAAGTGTCAAATTTGCAAACTAACGTTTCAAAATATTTAAAACTTTTTAGTGAAATCGCCATCATCATAATATTTACGACAAAAGTGAACATCGAACGAATGGAGTCGCATTTCACATTTTATACTGTACCAGGGATCGTTACCGGTATTCTTACTACCGGTTTTAAATAAGGTATAACCGGTTATAATTGCATTTCGGTATTTATATTACTAAAGCTCTAAAAAGCGGTATAATCAAAACCGGTATTCAAATGTAATAGCGGTTTCGACAATTGACAACATTACCTCTATTTGATACTTTACCAATAAAACCATTACCGGTAATACCTGTCAGTGTCCAAACAAGCAAGTTTTCTAATTTTGAATTATGACAATCACCGAAAAGTTGTTTTCATTTTGATCGTGACATCATTGACGTGTCATTTGATCTTTTGTCTATTATTTTATGGTTCTGCTTCACAATACATTATAATTATACAAGACTTTGATGTGGTTTTTCTCGTGAATATTATATTACTAATTTGTCGATAAACGGAATGCTTTTATTTACTTTTTTGTTCTCATATATCGTTTAAAGACAAAATTTAAAAAAAAAACAGTCAAGTGCGAGTCTGTCTCGCGCACCGAGGGTTCCGTACAATCTTCGCTTTATTACAAAAAAATCTTAGCAATACCATAGCAATACTGTCCGAATCCAGTTACCAGTATGGCGACTCACACACAGACGCAGGAGTGATCATCCGAAACACGAACAACCACAGGTCGAATGGTCGATCGATAGTTGAGGGTTAGCCTCCGAGAGTCCCACACTCCCACGAATGAAAGCGCTGAAGGATGCACACTATTATATCTATCTATATAACTTTCCTTCATATAGTTTCTAGGTCGTACCAGCGTTCGCGTGATCTATCTTACAGATAGTGGACATCTAGCGTGTAACTGCGTAAACTCGTGACATATATTTGTCTGTATAAGTACGACTGGTGCTACATTATTAATAAATTGCAATCGGTTAAGTTGGTTTTTCAGAGATAATTCTTTATGAAGGGAACCAATTTCCATAACTCTTTTTTATTTGCTAGGAGGTACTTTCAGAACACTTACATATGAATTTGAAGGAAAAAAATCATCAACACAAAAGTATTAAATAACAAACTTAAATATTAAATGATTTTTGAAGAATAAATAAATATTACGCTAGATAGAGGTCTCGTTATACATTTCCGGTAAGATTTACGTTAATATTAATTATATGTATTATTTTCAAACTTTTCGTGCGGTAACTTCGGAGATAAGGGGGGGGGGTGGTATTTTTTTTCGACATTTTCCTTTATAAATCAAAATTTTACCACTATAGAATAAAAAGAAAAACTATTTTAGAATGTACAATTCAAGCCCTTTCATATGATACTCGTACCCCACTTGGCCTACTAACTAGACAAGTTTTGCCCCCCCTCTTATCCGTAATTTTTATAGAAATTAAAAAAATACCTTTAATTTTTTTATTTTTCATATACGTGGATTAGCTTTGTTTACAATTATTCCAAATTTCAAATTGATAGCATTAGTAGTTCCTGAGATATTTACCTTTGTGACAGACAGACGGACGGAGTCGCACCCGTTCCGTTCCGTTCCGTTTTTACCTTTTGGTTCAGAACCCTAAAACGAGTCCACCCATACCCCCCCCCCCTCCCACGTAGGGTCATTTCGCCGGTTACGCGACCACCTTCGGTTAGCGACCACTTGAAGAACATGGTTTTTTAATTGAAGATAACATCAATTCTACAGAGCCTATTGAAACAGTCAGTCGTATGCCTTATTGTTTGTAGTTATGGAATATGAATTTACAAAAAAAACGAGAAAATATGGTTTCAGTTCTCCAAGTCAGCTAAGTGGTCGCTAACCAGCACATAAAATTAGGTGGTCGCCAACCGGCGAAATGACCCTACTCCCAAGATCGAAATTTAAGTTTTAGTTCGTTTAATACTGTCCCTCTCGTTTTCTTGTTAACATACCTAGCTACTCATCTTTGAGGGCTGCCAAACAATACGTGTTTCCCATTTGTTCTATGGACAAAATATAATTTATTTTCCGAAGTAGTTCTATAGGCTCAGGCTCGTTCATGCGTTTTCCTAACAAAATAGCATAAATCCAATCCGACGTCCTTCCCAGGGTCATGAACCATCTTCAAACCAGATTTATTCTAAATCGGTTCAGCGGCGTAGCCGTGAAAGAGTAATAGACAGACAGTGACACGCACGCATTTCTTCATATTCATTTTATCATAGTCCAAGTCAAAAATATGTTGACGCTTTAGGTACCTACTTGTCACTTTTATCTCTGTTACAACTCATATAATGGCAGTTCAAACATGACGCTAATTATCTACACAAAGTATTAAAGTGTATACATATTTTGGACTTCGACGTACTTACAAACTAACTAAGAAAATAAAACGAATGCGGCGCTACCACGAACTTCGAATCTCGAACTTCGTGATCTCCGTCTCTGTCGCTCGAGTACCATAAACCATAAGTGCGATATACGAAGTTCGAGATTCGAAGTTCGTGGTTATAGCTCTGAATATCCAGAATTCATTTCTATAACAAAAATGTATTATGTGTAATTATATTTTTCGATGACATTTACCACTTCAACCCAAAATTGACTTGAATTGATTGATTTGAAATACGTCGCAATTTTTTTGTTCAGTAGGTACTAGCAGACATTTCAACCAGTGTTAGCCAACAATGCTATTGAGTAACGTTACACCTATTTGTTGTGCTTCAGTCATAATGTCTACTTGACACCCTATCTATCAAGAGCAAAGAATACCGGTATTGAATAGAGGTAAATAATACTGTAAATAGTGCATACATAGTGAAAAAGACAAAAGCGGAATGACAACAATACCTCTAATTCGAATATAGGTATTATTTTTTAGCGGTAATCGTTTGTTTATATACAAGTATTCAATTTAACCAGTTTTACAATCCCTGTACTGTACCTATCAGCTGTTGCCCGCGACTTCGTCCGCGTAGAACATGTTATCGTCTAAATGTTTGTATATGGAAGGAATGTAAAAAAACATTACAATTTGTTTTGTAGTAAACAGTCTAAAACCGAAGTTACAAATATCTCTTACTTTCGAAATGAAATGCTCTTTATACAAACTTAGAACCCCCTTTGAACCCTCCTAGTAAACACTGTAAAACCGTAATTACAAATTTCTTACTTTAAAAATGCCTTGCTCTCTATACAAACTTCGAACCCCTCTTTAACGTTCTTAGGCAAAGAATTAAAAATAAATGCTGAAATCAAGCCTTAATGGTTGTTTGTATCTTTTGATATAACTAATATGAAAACTATTGTGTGACATTTAAGTACTTACATTCAAGACAGGTATTGCAGATTTTTAGTCAGTCTACTAAAACCTGTATTTGTGGTATATACCTACGTCTGTGGTACGAAAGTGGGTCAAACACACAACATACGACTTCATCATATCAGCCGAAAGACGTCCACTGGTGGACAAAGGCCTCCCCCAAAGAGTGCCAAAATGACCGGTCCTGCGCCACCCGCATCCAGCGGACTCCCGCGACCTTTACCAGGTCATCAGTCCACCTTGTGGGGGGGGCCTACCCACGCCTCACCTTCCGTTAAGTGGTCGCAACTCGAAAACCTTTCCGCCCCAACGGCCATCGGTTCTAAGTGCAATGTGCCCTGCCCACTGCCACTTAAGTTTAGCGATTCGGAGGGCTATATCGGTTACCTTGGTTCTGCTGCGGATAGCCTTATTTCTGATGCGATCACGCAGAGAAACTCCCAACATAGCCCTCTCCATTGCCCTTTGGGTGACTTTGAGCCTTTTTATGAGGCCCATTGTAAGCGACCACGTTTCAGTGCCATATGTCATCCATCACTGGCAACACACACTGGACAAAGAATCGCGTCGGAATATTGGACGAAAAGATGTGCCGTAGCTTCCCGAATGCTGCCCAGCCGAGTCGGATTCGACGATCGACCTCTTTCTCGAAGTTGGACCTACCTAACTGGACAGTCTGTCCTAGGTAAACATAATCGTCCACAATTTCGAGCGTAAAGTGTCCGATTGTAATGGGAGTTGGTACTACAAGGGCATTTGACATGATCTTCGTCTTATCCATGTTCATTCTTAGACCAACTCGCTCGGAAGCTTTACTGAGGTCATCGAGCATCGTACTTAAGTCCTCCATGGTCTCCGCCATGACTACTATGTCAACCGAAGGTGAGTGATGTACTCACCGTTGATGTTGATGCCTATGCCTAGCCTTATCCAGTCCAGAGTCTTGAAAACATCCTCCAGTGCAGCGAGTGTAACATACGACTTATTTGGTTTGAATTGTTGATCTTGCCTATCTCATGCTAATATTGCGTTTTGCACGTCGTAGAGGATTTCGTGGAAAGTTTTAATTTCAAAATATAAGAAATATTATTATAAACACTTTTTTGTCATAAGTCAAAACAAACCAACACGATTTATTAAATTAAAAAAGTAATAGCTACTCCATGTATTTTTGTTCTGTGATAAGTCTTAATTTGTATGTACTAAATAAATTCCTAAAAATCATGAAAGCATTATAGTTTTAACTAGAATCTGTTTATAAATAAATAGAACTTACGTAAATTAAGACGTTCCATTCTTTTTATTTGGTTTTCTGTTATTATTATTTTTTGCAGTTTTTCACTGCACATTTCGTCATGATTGACAACTGCCACTGTCTTTGATCAGAACAAGACTAATAGCCAAAGTACTACCCAAGTCGATTTGGCAGTAGTTTTGGCTTGCCATTTTTTCCTGCAGATTGTGTATCCATATATATTAAATCAATGGTAATTAAGAAATAATTCACAAATACAACGCATTTAATTACAAACTGCACTGCACACTTTCATTATTATTCAAAACGCGTACACCAGTTCAGTGGAAACACATCCCTAAATACAAGACACAAAGTCACCGGACCACTTACAAACAAACATCGACCGAAGTGATTTAATTCTGTAAGTAGTGTAAACAAGTTTTGTCCTTAGATGCTTCTCACTTCGCCTCCCACCGACGTAACCCCCCGAAATATCCACCAACACGTCAATGAACCAAAGTATCTTGAGACGCCTTACCTCTCTCATTGTTCACACAAACAGATGATTCTAAGGATCTTAAATACGATCTCTAGCTCTGAGTTGTTTGGACAACGGGATCGGGCGATAAATTGGGCGACGAGTTCAGCCTCTCAGGGATTCAGAGAAGCCAGACTTCATCCGAGTCCCGGGGGTCGAGTATTAACAAGTATTTCGAGATAAATAAAGTTAGAAACTGTACACGTTTGCTTAATTTTGATAAGCTATTTTGATTTGATGAATATTATCCCGCAGGAAATTTACTGTTTTACATTGTTTGTTAAGTATATTAGGTATAGGTAAACATCTAACTGTAGATGTAGAGTTCATTGGGTAAGGATAAGTTTCGTTGTAATTGTTATTTATTTATTCCAACAAATTGAACAGTATTACAGTGAGGCACCTAGGCACTATGAAATACATACAATGTTATTTCAGTACTAACATAATCTTATAATAACAATACATCTTAACAACTAACTAAAGACGGGTGGTCATCATCCATCGCCTCACATACCGTGCGTTAAATATAACACACGTAAGAAGTTTATGCATTTCTTGTTGTTGTACTCATATCCCGCATCAGCAATGATTATTCATTTTGTGTTTGACCTAGTTAAAAGTTAGGTACCTACTGGTAGAGAATGCCATATGAGCCATATCACATTCGCCTCAAATGTATATAAAGAATAACAAAAATAAAAGTTCAAATAAATAACGAATAACGTAAAAATAACAAAGTTTCATCAGTTAGGTATGACTTATTGCTCAATGAAAACCAACCCTACGCCATAATAAGTACAGCAAACCCATAATAGGAGCAGATTCTACGGAAAAGTCCACCGTTGTCCCGTACGAACACACATTTTCAGAAAATTAAGTCTTGGAGTTTCTTTTTCTGCGACAATAGAGTCAAAATACGGTCAGAATTATAATATTCCAATTAAAATTGCAAAGATAACTCTATAGACGAAAATATACACGCGTTTGTACGGGACAGCTCGTGGAATGCCCCAATAGTGGATCTATTTCGATAAATGTATTTCATTGTAACGGCGCTATTTGTGGCGCGATCTCGGTCTGGCACGTTAGGCTTGCGGGACGTGGAAGCGAGCGCACGCCACAAATATCAAACCAATTCCAACTTATACGTTTAGTCAAATATACTCTAGCAATAGCTATATCCTGATATTATGTTCTCGCTGTCGTCTATAATACAATTGTTTTATTTCTGCATCTTGTGCAACTCGTCTACAGATTAATAAACATTCAGTACCTTTGAGTAAGTACTTACTGTCATTCCGCTCTAAAATCGAATTCAAGCGTAGGTAATGTCATGTTCGAGTGCTACGTAAAAGGCTGCTACGCACTAAGTCGTATTTAATGGTTTATAACGTGAGCGCGCCCTGAAAATGGTTAATAGCCTATTCGAGATTAACACATTCACTGCCAAGAATCGCTACATGCTACGCTCGTAGCCGATCCTGTGGTTTTCCCGCTCAGTAGTGGCAAGCGCGGCGTAGGCACCCACTGGGCGAGTCTCTGGCAGTGAATGTGTTAAGCCAGTGTTTTTCAACATTTTTCATGGCGTGACCCCCCTAGAGTAAGAATCCAAGCAGCCGCGACCCCCCGGAGGGCCGCGACCCATAGGTTGAAAAACAATTTGTTAAGCAATAACGCTACTACGCCATAGATCCGTAGCAACATTTTTCCGTTTTGTAGCGGAAATCGCTCGTTGGGGCAGGACTCATATGTGAGTGATTGGCCTTGAATGGGACGGATACATCGCTTTATCATGGGCCAAATAATGTATGCCATACGATTAAATAAATCTCTTTGTGTCTCTCATGCCTACACACGTAACTTTTCTCTTTACTTTATTTCTTCTTTCCTTCCAAATAAGTTAAAGCGTTGCTAACGTCACATACATTTCGTTAAAATGACTTAGTACCCTACTAAGGTACACATGTTTTCGTTTATAACAGACTTAATCAGCACTAAAAGAGCACAACAGCCTCTGTTACTTTCAAATGCGACTTAGTTCGTTTGACATAAGGAGCTAACACTTGAATTGCCAACACTTTGTGTGATAAGTACTAGTACGGAAAAAAAACCGGTTAGTTCTTTCTACACTTTGGCTGTCGGAATAATTTTCCTGGAGAAAACTTGGCTTATTCCGTGTTCCCTTTTATTTGCGTCTTCTTCAATTTTCGTCAGTATTTAAGATCACGGAGGAAAAGAGGCGAAAACTATTTGAATCCGACAACACAGTTTGTTGAGTTAGCTAAGTGTTTTTACGACTAGGTATAATTCTTACTAGTTTTGTGAGCGGCGTCAGCCAAGTGGCAATTTAAGTTTGTTATCCCAAGGGAATCTTGCATTTGTCAGCTTCTTAGAGTGTATTTCCATTTGCGCGTAGAATCGACGGCCTTCGGGGCAGTTAGGTACTCGAGTGGCGACCGCGCATCAAAGGACAAGCAGGTCGATCACGTAACGCATTGTGCGAACGTCGGGTAGGACCAAAAGTCACTTTTTATATAGAAAATTGACAGTTAAATTGTACCGACGCGCGTTCGGAACGTTACGTGATTACCCCTCTTGGTCGCATTAAATGAACTCAAATATTTTTTATAAAACAACGTGATTCAAATTACACTTAAGGTGGTTCGATTGCCATACAAAGCGTTATTTGACATTCGCAGGCTAACGGCGTGATATTTTAAGAAACTTATGTAACAAACTTTCATCAATTGGCTTCCCATTTGCGCCAAATTCCCCCTTTCCTAAAATAAACTTGTATAAACTAGATTAATTTGAGAAAAATAGTTTTCCCAAAATATCACGTCCCAAACCAATTTCTCAAATTAATCTAGTTTATACAAGTTTATTTTAGGAAAGGGGGGATTTGGCGCAAATGGGAAGCCAATTTATGAAAGTCTGTTACATAAGTTTCTTAAAATATCACGCCGTTAGCCTGCGAATGTCAAATAACGTTTTGTATGGCAATCGAACCACCTTAACAATTTTTTGTATGATGGGCGACACGAGGAAATAATTGATAAAATAATGATAATTTACATTAAAACCAAAGTTATCCGACTACAACTCCAAACTCCGCCTTATTTGAAGAGTTCCCCCGATTCCTCCAGGGTCCCATCATCAGATCTTAACCTGAAGACCATGAGCCTACCAGGGAAGATATCCCTATTCAAACAAAAAAATAATTTTCCGAATCGGTCCAGGCGTCTTCGAGTAATCGGGGATCATACATAAAAAATAAAAGATTCCGACGAATTGAGAACCTTCTTTTTTGAAGTCGATTAAAAATTACATAGTCTTCGTAAGTTCGTCCAGTCGATTACAAAAAGATGTATTCATAGGTAATTTTACCATTACAACGGCTTATAGTAATAAATGGGTAGCTACATCTTTTTACAGTCTACTTAACTACATATTATACTACCTTAAATACATCATTTGCTTCAAAAAGCAATGGAAGTGCTGCCAGGAAGCGCCAGCAACTTGCTAGATGTTTACTTGAAACAAACTCAGCTCGTTTTGAATTATACAGTTAATTTATCCGGCTCGAACAAGCTCTATTTTCTGCCGCGAAATAATAAGCATCGTGTTCTTCTTAGCTTTTATTCCCTGTGATCTGTAAAAACTCTTTGTTTAAAGCAATGTTAGCTTTAGAAATACGGTGATAGAAAATAACGGTAGGTAAAAATGAGATAAAGTCTATGAGTGAGTGAAAATTAGGACTACGCATGCAAGATTTGAATAGCAAACATTCATAGTGGATGACGGACGATGCCATGGGCAGAAGCTATTATATTAACTCGTTCATCGCACCACCGTCAAAAATAAAATTGACACCCTTAGGGGTGTATTTTTCCAAAACGCGAAAAGACATTTTATTTGTATTCTGATAAGGAATCTTTTCATAAAGTTTTAATGTTGTAGCTCAAAAAAAGAGTTTCCCCCATATAAACTTTGCACCCCTATTTAACCCGCTTAGGGGTGGGTTTTCCGAAAGACCTTAAAATACTTTTCTTGTATAAGGCGTCCATACACAAAGTTTCAAGTCTCTCACTTAAAATTTTACTCCATCCTCATACAAACTTCCAACCCCCTTTTCACCTCCTTGAGGGTGGAATTTTCAAAAATTCCTTCTTAGTGAGTACTTACGTGATACGAGTATAAACAACCTATTGTGAAAAAATCAGCTTTCTAGGTTCAACGGTTTGGGCTGGGCGTTGGTTTAAGTGAGTGAGTCAGTCAGTCAGGACATAAAGTGAAAAAGTCTGTGAGATTTGTAAGTTTATATGTTTTGGGTAATCTCCGGAACCGCTTATCCGATTTCTAAAATTCTTTCACCTGCTAGTAGAATGGACATGTAAGATGGTTATAGGCTATATTTCAACGCGCGGGTTGGCCTGCGTTCTTTGCAATACGAGGGCGAAGCCACGCGGGCAGCTAATAATAAATCTCTGAATTAAAAAAAGAATCAGCCAGTTTGAAACTAAGCTTTGTGCGGTCACGAATGTTCTCAGGATCCCATGAACGGAAAAAATATGAAACCTTTTTTATAGGTAAATTATTATTCTAGCTGTCACTTAGGATAGTTTTTATCCGACTGCGACAATTAATTAATTTTCCGAAATATACGACTTCATTAAATTTTAATTTATTTATTTTGAAATCACCGCTGCTACAACTGTCAGCTATAAGAAACGTTAAAATGGCGGAATTGCTTTGCCTTTCACATACTTATTAATAATTAATTTTTTGTCTACGATATACCTTTACGAGACACATGCCAAAAGGTAAAGCATAAAAAAATATTCGATTCTGATATGAGAACTTGCATATGAGATATGTCGTATTAAGGCGTAATTTCAATAAATGTATCAACAAATACGAACAATATAAGTTAAATAAATTTGTTTTTTTTGAATGGCAATGGCACGCGCTCTTTCCGCATTCTGCCAAAGTACCTACGGCGCTACCACGAAAACCGAAACTCTATGTTCGTATATCTCCATCCCTGTCACTCGAGTATTGTTAGTGCGATAGAGATAGAGATACCCGAATATTTTCGAATTCCAAAGTGCGTGGTTATCGCGCAGGAACGGGATTAAAAGAAAATACTTTCAGAGAGTTAGAAAATTCCACCCTTAAGTTAAAAAGCTTTGTATGGGCAACACTTTTTTTGAGCTAGAGACTTAAAAGTTAGTAGTAAGATTACTTATTACATACGAAAAAAGTGCTTTTAGCGATTAGAAAGATTCAATCGGGCGTTAAAAGTGGGTTAAAATGTTATATGGAGAGCAAGAAAATTTTAAAAATAGAGATTTGTAACTTCGGTCTTAAGGACCGTATCGGAAAGAAAGTAGACAACATTAGGCATCTCTAAAAACTGGTACGTACATAAAATCGGCATATTTTTTTTTTAAATAATATATCCTTTTCTTTTAATTGCAACAAAAAGCAATTACTACTTTTATCAAACTGTCAACATGGGGCGAATTAGCTTACACGTTCGTAAAAATATTTTGGACGATTGGTGCAAAATAAAAGGTATGACGATTAGAAAACTGGTTAAAAAGTACGAGTTGAGTCCCGCGGGCGTGCACAAGATAATAAATAAATTTGGTGACTTCTGTACTCTCCAAGATTTGCCTAAATCTGGAAGAAAACCGGGGACAACCGACTTGGCATGAGAAAAGACAGTCATAAGAATGTTTAAACAAAATCCGTCCCATTCAATTCGAGATGCGGCAAAAAGAGCCAAAACTTCTACGACTATGATACAAAGAATCAAACTAAGATGCAACCTAAAAGCCTATAAAAAACTAAAACTACAGCTGCCAGAAAACTGGCAAGGAAATTATACGACCGTATATTGACCAAGAAAAATCAGTGCATTATAATGGATGACGAGACCTATTGCAAATTGGACTTTAAAGCCTTACCAGGGCCTCAATTTATTAGGGTGCCGGCTTATAGAAGGTTACTCAAAAACATAAGGCCATCAAGATCGAGAAATTTAGCAAAAAAGTATTAGTGTGGCAAGCGATTTTTCAATGCGGTATGCGATCGCAATCCTTCTTCACTATAGGGATACAGTGACGAGTGCTTACAGAAAATATTACTACCACTAATAAAGAAGCACAGGACTAACTCTTTATTTTGGCCAGACTTGGCTTCTTGTCATTACTCTAAAACAGTGTTTTTCAACCTGTGGGTCGCGACCCCCCGGGGGGTCGCGGCTGCTTGGGTTCTTACTCTAGGGGGGTCGCGCCATGAAAAAGGTTGAAAAACACTGCTCTAAAACAATGAAGGAATGGTATAAAGACGATAAGGTAGAAGTAGTGGATAAGGAGATGAATCCTCCCAATTGCCCAGAAGTTCACCCAATTGAGCGATATAGGTCTATCATGAAACGACACCTCTAAAAAACGTCAAAGCTGCCACCTCAGTTGAAAACTTTAAAAAAAAAGTGGAAGGGCATCATCAAATGTGTCAAAAGTGATCGTCCAGAATTGAATGAGACACATCAAAAAGAAAGTTAGGTTGCAGGCAAAATAAATATAATACGACGAATTCATTCAAAACAGTTTTTTATAAAGACCTTATTTTTCAGTTTCTTTTTGTTTTATCATCAGTTTTCACACAGAATAAAAATAATACCATTTTGAAGTTGTCTACTTTCTTTCCGATACGGTCCTTATTCTCTAAGTATGTTAAAATACTACAAAACTAATTTCAGCGTTTTTCCAAATTTATCCCCTAAGAGTGTTAAAAGGGGGTGTACAGTTTGTGTATTTCAAAACATTTTTAAAGTATGAGATTCGCAACTTCGGGTTTAGACTGTTTGTTCACAAACTAGAAAATTAATTTCAACGTTGTTTTTAAATTTATCCCCTAAAAGAGAGTTCAAAGTTTGTATTGAGAGCAATCATTTTCTAAGAAGATAACAAGTTCTACGCGGACGAAGTCACAGGCAACAGCTAGTACTATATAAATTACGAAAAATACAGTCACTTTTGCTTGGTTTTGAAAACAAAAGTGGCTTTCCTGTGTATTAATTTATTCGATAATTTATTTAAACTTACACGCTTTCCCTCTTCCGTTCCGACCGTTCGCTATTGTGACAAGTGACAATCTTCAACCCTTTCATGGGCCGAATTATATTAGTAACCCTTTAAATATATATATTCTTAAAAACCTTAATTAATTATGTATCGCCCCATGAGTCAGGGCGGCCTAAAATAAAATCGGCTCTGGTTTATTTTGAGAAGTTAATAATAAAGCAGTATTATGGACTTTTGAAGCAGGAAAAGGCTTTTAGGTATCGTGAAATTTATGAAGAAAATGATTATATAATTTTCATTGTAGGTAAGGCACTTTATTTCAAAAATATTTATTGAATAGACTCACTTAGGCCGTGAGTGATTGAGATGCCTGAACTCTCCTTTTCTAGTTAACTACTACTTACCTGTTCTCTTTAATTTATTTGTAACATTCATTAAAAATTAGATAAAGTCCCCTATTTAGGATGCTATTTTCTGGTGTAATAAGTGCTTTCTGCTATGCTCGGAACGCTACGTCGTAGACCGTAGCAGCGAAATGAATACGATTCTACGCTGTAGCTCGTAGCAGATTTTTCAACCTTGTAACCTTTATGAGCCTTAAATAAGTTAACCCATTCAGTGTCGATCCAGACACATATATAAGTCAGAGCGCTACGAGCGCTACATATGGACATTAAACGGCTACAAACTACGGCGTAGTTTTAGTAGCGTAACACGGCGGTGAATGAGTTTAACACATTCACTGCCAACAAATACGCGCTACGCTCTTAGCCAATGTCGTAGTTTTTCTCTAAGTAGAGAAAAGTACATAACGAACAAAGCGGTTGCTAGGCGGGTTCCTGGCAGTGAATGTCTTGGTAGAATACCGCGTTCACAATATCATAGAATTTTTGTTTAACTATGTTTTTTTTACCTTTAATTAATTATGATAACATTTCTTAAAGTAAAAGAAGCTTTGTTCCGCGGTTGGGTGGTTCGTTTAATAATCTATCATTATTTTCTTATCTCATACCGTGACTAGCGCTGAATGGGAGTAGCTTGGTAGTGGTTATTGTCCGAGCGTGACTGAGTGATACATTGGCCTTTATGGGCACTAAAAGTTAGGTAACTGTTGGCTGACTTCTAAGGCTTGCTATTATTATTATTATTCCAAACTTTTTCTAACATTAGTATCGTAGCTATATATACTTTGTTGATACATTGTTTGTTTAGGTACATTATTATTATTATTAATATTAGGTATTATATTTCATTTTAATTACATTATTTAATTATACAATTTGATTGTGTATATAATTTAGCATGCATTTAGTTGAATTATTACAATATAATTAATTATTGAGTAAAGATAAATGTTATAGTTAAAATAAAATTCAATTAAATAAATATTTATTCTAGTTTGGTTGGCTTGCTATTACTTAATACCAAAGCTGTGTCAATTTGCCCCAGGTTTCTTTATTGGTCACGAAGTTTTATTTAATACTAGCAGTTCCACCCTCGTATCACAAAGAACCCGGGCGGAGCCACGGGAATAAATATAACCTATGTCTATCTTGAAGGTCTATTGCAGACTGGTGAAAGCCACCCTTTAAACCGATTTCTTTTATAATTTACTAATATAGTTTATCTGACACAATCATCGCATCAACTTGATGATACCATTGTATTGATGATATCATCTATTAACAAAACGCAAATGTTCTCTGCAGTACGCAGGCGGTGCCGCGCGAGTAACTAGTACGAGTAATATAATAAAAGCGAAAGGAAATCTGTCAGTACGATTACCTTCCCAATCTTGATCTCTCTAACCATTCCCTTAAAGGTGCTGATGGACTAGAGCTTTCACATGATTTAGATTTCATCATCATCATCATCATATCAGCCGAAAGAAGTCCACTGCTGGACATAGGCCTCCCCCAAAGAATGCCAAAAAGCATTCGTTAGAATGCTCATTACAAGTGAAACACCTTTACTAGTTAAACTGGAAGTGGAAGGTTAAAATACGAATTCAACGTGAGCGTCAGTCACGGGCAACCACCAGTAATCTATCAAAATTAAAATCTTTACGAAATCACCACAGACATGCAAATATGACATGCCGCCAGTTTATTAAGATCTCTATTTATAGTTAGACGACAGTGAGCGGCCGTCGGAATCTATTAAGAGGATTATGGTGCAGCCGAAGACGAGGGTCGCGCGTCTCATACGGGAGTTGCTGTCACACCGAACCGAGAACGCGATAGTGAAATTAAAATTAAAAAATCCGTTTGTTTTAAGACTCTCACAGACTACCACGGCCTGCGGTGGCAGTCAATAGTAAATTTGACAGTTAATGCCAAGTTTACCATTATCCGCCACCGCAGGAGGCTGTACCAGTGAGATTCAGGCCTTACGTGTTTGAGAGTATTTTTATGGCCTTATTCCAAAAAGTAAATCAATCCTTTTTAGCTAATAATAATGGTTTTGAAGTGACTTCTACCCAGGCAAGTTTTTCGTATTTGCGATTTGACTTTTCATTGGGTGGACTTTATATTAATCGTATAACGATTTAGTAATTGTGCTAATTCAGAACTTCAACTAGCGATAATAGTAAATAGGTACACGATTACAACAAAAGGTTCTACGAAATCAAGATTGACGAGTGATTCTGCATCGATTTCGTAGAATGAACTATATGTATATGAATCATAACCGTATTTATTTACATTACCCACTAGCTCTTTGTTGTTTCTAAATTCTTATATAAATACGTTCACGATTTTTATTCCAAAGAAATTAAACATTGACCTACTGATAACTTTTTGTCATTGCTAAAATATTACAAAGGAAGCATGTAGCTAGATTATCTTGGGTACTTAAACGCTACGGTGTGAGTGATACCGCCTCTAATCCGCTGTCGGCTAAATTATTTATGCATTTAGAGGGATTTACTCTTAATATGAGGTGTAGCCGCGCGGTCACGACTTCCCGGCGTTTGAAAAGTTAATTAGCAACCTATAATTAATGTTTCTACTGGAATAAGCTGCATCTGTTTTTTTAACAAATTTAAAGTTAATAATTATGATAGACGTTTTAAAGGGTAGGTAAATCAAACATTCCGACATTTTGAGGATGTTCACAGTTTTCAACAGCCAGTCGCGCGTGCAATCCATGTCTAAAATAAATGAAGCCAAAGGAATATAGTCATGTGTACAAAGAAAATTGTTTGAGTAAAATAAAGGTTTCATGAAATATATAAATATCAATTTTTATGCTTGCCAATAAACAACAATTATAGACTAATACTAGTATTAATACGTACGTTGTAAGCTAAGTACTACTTACTTCTCGCGTTACGTACCTAATCTATTACACAAAAACATTCAATTAACTAAACAATACGTACCTACTTATTCGTAGAGAAAGTATTCAAGAAAACAAAGCATTTATTCACAGTTATCTTCCAGGAACTCCATCCAGTCAACAAAAGTGCCATTGACAATCGAGCCCCGCTGTATCGAGTTCACAGACTCCGGAAATTGGTGTCGCTATTTCACTATTTTTCACGATGGTTCCGTTTGTAAAGAATTCCAGCCAGCTCCACGTGATATTAACGTCTTTAGAAGCTGAACAGTACGGAACTGAGACGAAAAGAATAACTTCCCTATCAATGGATTTACTACTTTGTAAGTATTTTTAGGTAAAGCGAAATGTCTTTTTACAAGCCTTATATTAAATTGCAATACTATTTAAAAATTGATTTAAATATTTTAGGACAATCTTACACAAATCTACCTAGTCCCAAATTAAGCAAAGCTTGTACTATGGGTACTAGAAGAAGATAAACATACCTATATATGGATAAATAAATACTTAACTACTAATCATCCATGACTCAGGAAAAATATTCGTGCTAATCACACAAATAAATGCCCTTACCGGGATTCGAACCACGGACCTCTTGCTTCGTAGGCAGGGTCACTACCAACTAGGCTAAAGCGGTATGTATGTAAATACTTTAATGTACATAATACATTGGGTAAAAATACAGACAACATAGGTTAAGTTGGTTCAAAGATGAACTTATCCCTGTAAGGTATCTCTTCTAGTTAACCCTTGAGCAATTAAGACGAGATCAGACAATAAAAGATAGACAAACTAACACATATTAATACTACAAGCTAATAAAATAATAATATCATATTATAAACATACTATAAATAAAAAGATATATAGATAGCTACACGGCTGTTTTTATTCATTTGCTTTAACTTCGACACAGTGCTTGGTACATTCACAGAAACAAATTAGCATAGGTAATTATTTCTTGAGAAAAAATCACCAAAAGAATTGTTTTTTTCGATTTGTGTACAAATTCATTTAAAGTCGCATTTACGGTTGTTGTCTTATGAAATAAAAAATGTGTATGTAAAAAATATATAATATCGAACGAACTCACTTTGTAAACCTTCTTGTAGAGTAGGCATAGGAACCTTACAAAATTTAAAAGCTGTTATGACGTCACAGTTAAGAGCCATTTACAGTGGTTAAATCTGCAAAAATGCGTAAATTAAAAATTGAATATCTTGATAGTAAGAGTTAAGACACTACTGTCTTGGAGAAATTAACTTTATTTGATCTAAACTATGCCCCCTTGCAATTAACGGAAATTGTCATGAACACGTTGTATAAAAATAAATACTGGGTGTACTGCTCTAATTTGCTTGCATCTTTAACTAAGAACGATTTACATTTTTAATTTAGCCCTACGAATAAATTAATATAAATAAATAAATGAATATATCTACACAATAAACGAACAGTATCTAAGTCATTAGCCGGAAGTACTTGGCAGACGGTGCCAAAGTTAGCCACCTTTGACACCGTCTGCCAAGTACTTCCGGCCATTTCAGGACTGGCAGACTAAGGTTTACTCTCTCTACGATTAAAGGGCTAAATGATGCCACATGTCTCGTACTGTTGTCACGTGACGTTAAAATATGTAAGTACCTACCCTTACCATTTTGACCGGAAGTGAAGGTTTTTTCAAACTTTAGGCCAATTTTAGGTGCGATAATCTTCTGATTCTTGCTCAGGACCCTTTTCTCGACCAGCTGCCGTGCATTTTATCGTGTTGTCATGAGACGTAGGCGTATTGGGAGTGGGCTTACGTTTGTAGAGAAATATAGGGAACACCTTCTTTTCGCAACTAACGTTTGGCAAACTGATTCATTTCGCAACTTTTCATTTCCCAAACTCTGAGACTGTAAATATTTCAGGATTTATTTCAGGGCCATCGTGCAGAATCCTATAGGTTAGGTTAGGTTTATAAAAATCCTGAAATATTTAACAGTTTCAGAAATAATAAGAAATTGGGAAATGAAAAGATGCGAAATGAATCAGGTTGCCAAACGTTAGGTTGGGAAACATTAGTGAACCGAAATACAGACTAGTAACGTCAGAATTTCCTATGGACAAACTGCGCTCATTTTTAGGGTTCCGTAGCCAAATGGCAAAAATCGGAACCCTTATAGATTCGTCATGTCTGTCTGTCTGTCTGTCTGTCCGCCCGTATGTCACAGCCACTTTTTTCCGAAACTATAAGAGCTATACTGTTGAAACTTGGTAAGTAGATGTATTCTGTGAACCGCATTAAGATTTTCACACAAAAATCGAAAAAAAACATTATTTTTAGGGGTATTATTTTTACAGAACTAATCTATGGATAGGTCTTCAAAAATTATATTAAGGTTTCTCTAATATCATTTTTTTCTAAACTGAATAGTATGCGCGAGAGACACTTGCAAAGTGGTAAAATGTGTCCCCCCTCCCCTGTAACTTCTAAAATAAGAGAATGATAAAACAAAAAAATATATATGACGCACATTACCATGCAAACTTCCACCGAAATAGTAAGTAGTTTTTTTTTATACGTCATAAATCGTAAACCGCAATTTATTTTACGGAAACCCTTCATGTGCGAGTCCGACTCGCACTTGGCCGCTTTTTTTAATTTTATATATAAAAACTTAAAAAAAGAACATTATCAAGTTGAAGCTTGATAACTCCCTGATATCTTCAAAAGTTTTGTAAATAGTTATGTAAAAAAATATTATCAAATACAGAATTACACACGGTAAACTCATCTTCTTAGGACTCGCTTTTGATTGACACCCAAAAATAGATCTTGAGACACAGTTTTTGCTGGATTGCCACCTTTCTCTATTGGTATGCCTATGAGATAAGGTAAAACGTGCTTATAATTCGAGTTATTTTGACTGCACAACTTTGACCTTTACAAGAGCGGAATCTTGGCTAAAACTCGTATTGTTTATACTTAACACATTCAATGCCAAGAACCGCTACGCGCTACACTCGTAGCCGATCCCGTGGTTTTTCCCGTTTTTAGGGAAAGCGCCTACGCCGTAAGTGCCTGCTAGCACATTCAGTGCCGGAAACCCGACTATCGGGTGCCTACGCCGTAGGTGCTTTCCGCTACGTACGAGGAAAACCACGGACTCGGCTACGAGCGTAGCTATTCTTGGCACTGAATGTGCTAGGTGGGTTCGTGGCAATGAAAGTGTTAAAGCAGATTTAACGTAGCTATTTAAATAATAGAATGACAAGGTGCCATTTATAGTCACGTCAATCGACGTTGAAGGTCGGACGCTTATGGAAATAAATGGATGAACCAAATATGTCACCGTCAATTTCGAAGAAAAGCAAAGTCATGATTTAATGGAACGAAGTAGAATTTATATTGAGTTGAACTACTACAAATTCGTATTTATAAATTTTTTACTTTTCCATCTTCATGAATGCCTTTATTTTTTAGTTCATTATATATTTTTTTTATCTCAGCGTTACTTCGGTTGTATCCTAATGGAGCCCGGGACACGCTTCGATAGCTTATTTTAAGATCCGCTAGTTTTTTCAGAAGATGGTTAGTTAAAACGGTGATGTCACGAATTATTGTTTGTGTATATTCTATTATTAGAAACATTTTATTCAGTCAAGTAGGGTCAACTGTCCAACATTGAAACTTGGTGCATTGTGCACAGTATAGCACATTAGGACGACCTGAGGAAACCCTTGTTACACGCTCTGTATGTGGACGCGACATGTGGAAGGAAAAGACACAACAAACAATTTTCTAAATTTGACACAAAAAGTAAAAAATATAATAATATTTGTTTTATTTTTTGACAAATTATAGAATTTGATTTCGTATTTTTTAATATACCATTGCCTTCTGCACATCACAAAGCATCTACAGAGCTGTATGTTAATTAAAATGCTTCACTTTTTGTGGCATTTTTCATTGATAATCAAAAAAAAACCTAGTTTGTTCACAATGACACAGCAAACATTGAAATAATGTGGTGCAACAATGACACAGCGATGTAGAACATTTTATAAAATGATTTTTTATAAAATGACCAATTAATAACAACTATGTAAAACTCAATTAAATGCAAACAAATGTCGATACTAATAACACTTTTTCAGTGTAGATTAATCCTGTTTCATTGTAGAAATTCAGGTGTTTCATTGAATACATGTATATGGACGCACTGAAACAAAACTCATTTTTCTTATAAATTATTTTTATACAGTAACTGTAAAAGTAACGTATATGGGCCATTTTTTATTTTGTTGTACTGTGTCGTTTTAGGCATGCCCTACCTATTTCCTTATAAATTAAGATTACTTCTTGAACAGTTTGGTACAAAAGTGTGGTAAGTATGCATAAATAGATATATTTGCTTTTAGATCTCAGAAAAGAAAGCAGAAAGATAGGAAAAAAAAAGTAACCATGAAGACGCGTCCTTACTTTTTTGTTACGTTCCACTGAGAAATAGTCTTAGGTAATCCTAGACATAATATTAGGTTTTTGAAGTTTATTGTTTACTTTAATTCAACTTTTATAGTGTTTAACATTTACTTTTATATTATCTATATCTTGTGTAAAAGTTTATATTTGATATTCAGACAATTATCAAAGAAAAATTAAAAAAGAAGTGCCTCTTTTGAATATAACGTCACTCAGTGGACATGTGATAGATATTTTGAGAAGATTTGTTTATGTTTGTCAAATGCTTGTTTTTGAATAATGACTGTTTTGATACGATTTATCATGTTAATACGAGATTTCATAAATATATGGCTTTTTATATGATCTTTATGCGTTTATTATTTCGTAACTCAGTGGATCACCCAACCCCAGAAACTCTGACTAAATTCCATTTTTGTCTTTTATCTTAGTAAAATGTTATTTAATCATATAGATTTTATGTATTTTAGTGTCTAATTAACTCAAAAGTAGTGTTATTTTGTTCAAATCTTGCAAAATATAATTGAACACAATTTTTCGGAAATGGTACAACAATATAAAAAATGGCCCATATTTTTTAATAAGACGTGATAACTAATTAAATTGTCTATCTTAGTGCAAAATATCAGACACATAACTATAAAAACGTCGGAGATAGGATGCTTTGAAACTTTGGTGTTTCATTGATGGACAAGTTACCCTACTCACAATTCCAACCCTTCTTCTGCCTTCACATTGTCCATGACTTTTGTTATACGTGTCGTCATTTTCTATTATCGTCACGTAACCTGGAAGCCAACACCAATTATAAAGTTACCTGCACCAAGCAATCAAAAAGTATTAAACGCCTACGATGCGACGCGACTTGCGATTTTGTTGAGGAGCACATTATTTGAATAGCGACACAAATTGCATTACGTCTCAGTGCTTTAGTTGACTGACGTTTTGTTACAGGTGTAACAATGTTGTTATTGTTATTTTGCGATGAGTTTTTGGTATAATGGGATATTTTGTGTTGTACTTTCGAAGTACCGTTAAAATATGCGTTGTGTTCGTGTTTTTTTTATGAGCCTATTGTGTGCCACTGCTGGGCAAAGGCCTCTCCCCGTGATCTTCATGCGGCCCTATTGCTGAGGAATACATCCAGGTCGTCCCGCCATCTCCGTCTAGGTCGGCTCCGTCTGCGTCTGCACTTGTTAGCTATACTAGCCTACCTATCTAGATGTATGCGACAGATGTGGCCGGCCCAGTCCCACTTGAGCCTGGCAGTTTTTACACCCACATCAGCTATGCGTGTTTTGTTTAAAATATGAAAATCATGCAATACCAGGAGCGTATTACGATCGCGATGGCATTGAAATTGATTTTCGCTGTGGTTTTAACAACAATTAGATACCTGCCGTAGTAAAAAAAATTACAATCGTTGTGCAACTAAATCTTGATGTTCAACACCTTGACGATGCCAAATAGCAACGCATCAAAAATAATTCACGAGAAACAATGTTTGCAAAACCTTATCAAATGCTCCCAAGCAGTTAACAATTCCCAGTAACTAAAATGGATTTCCTCGAAACGAGTCAAAGGAAACCATACTGGGGCATTCATGAGATAGATCTCAATATTTAAGACACTTCAACATATGTTAAAGCTGAAGAGAAATGAGACTGTAATTTTTGACTCCACAGTCAAACTGAAAAATTTAGTTTTGTGGAGCAATGTATCAACGTATATATGTAACTTTTTGTTTTTAATAAATAAATAATAATAAATAAATAAATGCTGGAATTCACGACTACTCTATAAAAACGTTTAAAGTTAAAGGAATACTTAAGCCTTGACCACAAACCACGATGAACAAACTGGATTCTTACCCAGCGTATTAGTAGATATTTTATCATCAGACCCTTATTTTTGATGCCGGGCTCTGCGGACGACTTAGCGAAGTTACAAAAGCCTCAAAGGTGGTTTTCTGTAACGAATAACTTAAAAGTTTTACCGGAGATGCAGCGGATAAAGGAATACAGAAACATTCATCATCATCATTTGTGTAAGATTGTCCCGTAATATTTATTTATTTATTTATTTTATTTATTCATAAAATCCCCCACACAATCAACATAGCTAAGTACCATCTCGACAGACAAGAATGAAAAAAAAAACCGACCAAGTGCGAGTCGGACTCGCGCACGAAGGGTTCCGTACTATTATCTTCAAACTCACAAATGGCATATATTTTTATTTATTTATTCTGGTTTTTAGTATTTGTTGCTATAGCGGCAACAGAAATACATCATCTGTGAAAATTCCAACTGACTAACTATCACGGTTATTGAAATACAGCCTGGTGACAGACGGACAGACAGACAGACAGACAAACAGACAGACGGACAGCGGAGTCTTAGTAATAGGGTCCCGTTTTACTCTTTGAGTACGGAACCCTAAAAACTGCAATCGGTTTATCCGTTTGGAAGCTACAATGCAACACAGACAGACGCACAGATAGCCATGTTAAACCTATAATTGTTTTACATCGGGTCTTAAAATGATTGCGAAACACGCTTATTCTATCAATATCACATAAGAATACAAAATATTTAAATACACAATTTTAGACCATTTATCACAAGTCGTTATGCAATGGGCCCCAGATTTCTTCTAATAATATAGACATTTTGAACCGGCAAATAATTATTTGGAATAGGTATGTTTATTCTTGAGTACCTATTTAGGCTGGTAAACCTCTGACATCGATAGCAACGGTAGGTGCCTAATCAAGTATTTTATCTATCCAAATATCATAAACCCTCCATGATGCGTTCAAGAACCGCACATTATGACCACCATAAAAATAGACTGTTTTGTTAGAACAAATTTCTTATCTGTGTAAATGTTATTATTGCTAAATAATAACATCGATTTCGATAATATTATTGCATTCAAATTTCGAACGTCTCATAAACAAAGAAATTTGGTTTAACCTCTATTCTAATATCAGTCGAGATGACGTTTATTTCGAAATGAATTGTCAATTTGCATGCAAATTTGACAAATGTCGCACGCACGTAAGTAAGATATCGAACGATATGACAGTTGGATCCGACTCTAGTTTGTCTCTGAATTAAAAAAGAACTATGACAGCTGCCAGAAAACAACGCCGCGATGCCGGTCATAATATGCGGCTCCTGAATGCATCATGGAGGCTTATGATATGTGGATAGATAAAGTAGTGTATGTAACTATACATAATTAGGCATTAAGATACTCGTGTGATGTTATTATGAAACTCGCCTTCGGCTCGTTTCATAAACCCACACTCGTATTTAATGCCCTTCATTATGTGCAGTCACATAAACTACTATAAAACTATTTTATATACAGTCTAGTGCAAAAATATGTATCGATTTAGTTCTCTCATAAATACGTACCGAAACCTTTATCTGTCGACATAAGATGTCATATTTACGGGTAAGTTGTATGCACCCATATTTTTACACTTGACTGTACAATATAGGTATCACACACATGTGCGTGATAATTACTAAATGAGATAATTGTGATTTAACTGGATAATTTCAAAGTGAACCTGCTGTCGGTTTTGTTGACTAGGCCATCCTAAGCCCCTCAAGCCAAGGGGCTGCCTATACGTGGCCAGATTATAATACTGAATAAAAAAATCTGGTCTAAAATAATACAAGATGGAATAAATGTTTTCATAACGAGATTAATTTTACTTTTTTTATTCATGTATCTTAGATTAGGTTTTAACACTTTTACTAAAAATAAATATAGGTACGAAATATAATAGAAGTTTATGTGACTGTACATAATGAAGGGCATTAAACACGAGCGAGGATTAATAACATCACACGAGTGTTTTAATTCCTAATTATAGTAATTATGTACAGTTACATACACTAATTTATCTATCCACATATCATAAGCCTCCATGATGCATTCAGGAGCCGCTAATTATGACCGGCATCGCGGCGTTGTTTTCTGGCAGCTGTCATAGTTTTTTTTTTAATTCAGAGACTAACTAGAGTCGGTTCCAACTAATCCAACTATCATATCGTTCGATATCTTACTTACGTGCGACGTTTGTCAAATTTGTATGCAAATTGACAATTAATTTCAAACTAAACGTCATCACGACTGATATTAGAATAGAGGTTAAATCATTTTTTTTTGTTTTTCAGAGACGTTCGAGATTTGAATGAAATAATATTATCGAAATCGATGTTATTATTTAGCAATAACAACATTTTCACAGATAAGAAAATTGTTCTAATAAAACTGTCTATTTTATGGTGGTCATAATGTGCGGTTCTTGAACGCATCATGGAGGGTTTATGATATTTGGATAGATAAAATAATTATAAAACCCTAGTATTAAAGTTTTGTCTGTCTCTTATTTTATTTTAAGCTTAATAATCGTGGTCTTCGTTATATATTCAATTTTCAATTTGATTTTACTCCGATTATTTTAAACATTCGAGCTTTGATCGCGCTGCATAGAGCACAAAAAAATTACATATACAAATGGGTGACTAAAATGTGTGCATTTAAAGATGCAATGCACAAATATACTTAGGTACAGTCAAAGAATTTAATTTCCTACCCATTTAGGACTATTTCAAAGTGACACTGTAAATAAAATCATAAGAAGTATCTTATACGTTTTGAATGATTACGTCACTTTGACAAAGTCCAAAGTGGGTAGGAAATTGTGATTTTTGAAAATAGGTTCTTGAATTGGCAATGTATTGGCAATGTCGTGCGTTTATAGGTACAGTCAAATAATTTAATTTCCTACCCACTTTGGACTTTGTCAAACCCAACAAAGGTGCATAATCTTCACATATAAAAGGGAACTTTCGAACCCCAGCATTTCCCAGCAGGGCCATTGTCTGTTTCGATATACGGCGATCATATACTTGTAATTGGTACGGAGAGATTTATGTGCAGTCTCGCTAACTCATTCGAGACTATTTTATCTAATCTGCTGCCTCATTATTCCTTGATTGAGTGGGTTTCGTTATTATTTGTCCGTCTGGGTGAATTAGTGTTGCTGAGACCAATACATCGATGAGTATTAGTATACCTACATGTAGTTTTGTTTATGATTCGATTGGGATTAAGTGTAGAGGCATAAAGCTTTTTACAGGTTTTTTTTATGGTTTCACTGGTTGTATTGAATCGTTGTTATACAGAGATATATACAAATCTATATTATTTGGGAACGTGAATAGGATTGGATAGATATAAATTTGGCTATATGTGGGCTGATAATATTTGAGGAGTTCCGTCGATTCCTCAAGGATCTCAGAATTAATACTTCATTAGTTGTTACTTCAACGGAGTCATGTCAGAATCTTTGACGTACTTTACATCTTTGAGGAGTTCCATAAGTCATCTGTGGTCTTCATCATCAGTTCCACTTCACTACACGAGTTATAATAGAAAATACCGAAATCACTACACGCGTGCTTATAAAATTTGAGGGTTGCCCTCAATTCCCCCGGAATTCCATCATCAGATCCTAAATTGGTGACAATGGGACCACCTCGGGAGTATACTCTATCGAATAAAAAAATAATTTTGGAAATCGGTCCACAATTGACGGAGAAATCGGCGAACATACATTAAAAAAAAATTCATACAGTGGAACATATAAACTCCTCCTTTTTTGAAGTCGGTTAAAAACCACTCGCGGCCGAGATTCTTGCTCACCGGAAATAAAACGAGAGAATCTGTTTCGATTATATTTTTCCTCCGCTTGTTACCATCAAATCAGTTGTTGCGAATTTATATAAGCACCTTTTTTTACTTGCATTGTTCGTATTACATACTACAACAATATTTTCAACACACCTGCTCGTAAAGTAGGTCTTATTACAGCGTATTTACACTGATAATGCAGAATATTACCCATGCCTTGTCTTTTACATTACATTATCGCACTAGTGCCTTTTCATTACATATCTTTTTAAATATTAGCAAAATAATGCAGAATATTACCCATGCCGTGACTTTTACATTACATTATCGCACTAGTGCCTTTTCATTACATATCTTTTAACATTTTCATTTTTTTTTTTTTTTTTTCTCGCAAATGTGTTGAAAAACGTCGTATGAAACACGTGAGCATTGGTCATTACACTTCTCGTCTCCATTAAGCCTTCGCCTTCGGCTCAGGCTTAAAAACCGACTCCAGTGTAATGTCCAACTTAGCACACTTGTATCATAATACACGAACTGACTGACTTTTTAGTGCAAGAACTAGACAAGGGTAATCAGACTTTGGGAATCTTCCTTGACCTTGCTAAAGCTTTCGATACCGTCTCCGTTCCCATCCTGCTTCACAAGCTTGAATCATTAGGAATCAGAGGTACGCAGCTCAAATTATTTGCAGACTATTTAGACGGCCGCACGCAACGCACAAAAATCGACAATTTTATGAGTTCTGACCTACATAATGCCTCTTTTGGGGTCCCACAGGGAAGTATTTTAGGTCCTACGCTGTTTTTAATTTATATAAATGACCTTTGTAATCTTAAAATCGACTGTGGTAAAATCATTTCATACGCTGACGACACTGTCCTACTTTTTTCTGCAAACTCAGTAGAGCAAGTCTATGAATATGCACAGCGAGGCTTTAATATCGTAAGTAACTGGCTTCTACATCACCTACTAACCCTGAACTCGGAGAAAACAAATGTTATAAAGTTTTCCATGCGCAAATCGAAACTAGCTCCGACTAACCTTAAAATCTATGCTCACAATTGTAAACATCCCACAAATAACCAGTGTGCATGTCCGGGCATAGCTACCACAAACAAAATAAAGTATTTAGGAATCATAATTGATGACTCTCTCTCTTTTCGACTTCATGTGGAAGCGTTGTGCACTAGAGTTCGTAAGTTAATATTTATTTTCAAAAAAATACGTACGATCGGAGACTCGCACATAATCAAACAAGTTTACTTTGCGTTATGTCAATCTGTATTAACTTACTGCATCTCTTCATGGGGTGGCTTGGCTAAAACCACATTACTAAACCTAGAAAGGGCCCAGAGAGCAATTCTTAAGGTTTCTACTTTCCGCCCCTATCAATTCCCCACTAGCCTGCTTTATAAATCATGTGAAGTTTTAACAGTCCGACAATTATTTATATTGCACACAGTTTTAAAACAGCACGCTGAAACCCCTTACAACACTGATCATGCCAGTAAAAGGCGTAAAGATTTTGTTTGTCCTAATTATACTCAAACACGACACGCTTTCTCTTCTAGATTTTTTCTTTTCCTAGGTCCACTTCTTTACAAAAGACTTAATGCACGGCTAGATTTATATCCCCTAAACTACATGAAATGTAAATCAACGCTACGAGAAGCCCTACATAATATGTCCTATGACGATACTGAGAAGTTATTTATCGTTTTAAAATAATTTTGTTCTATCTTCTATCTTTTTATACCTTTTTTATATATAGGTTATTAACTTACTAATTATTTTGTACAACCTAGTAAATAAGAATAATATTTTGCATGTGAATAACATATTCAATTGTTAGTTCTTTTTTGCCTGAAACACAGGGTATCCTAGTTCAGGCACGTGTTATTTGCCTCTAATATTAAGATCCTAGTCTATAGTAAACACTGATGTACATTATGTTTTATCAATAAATTATTATTATTATTATTATGTATCTCCTGTTTAAATTCACGGGACAAAGCCCGGTCCTTTGGAAGGCGTGCGTGGGGATATAGATCCAACACGTAGAGGCCCTTTGGAGACGAAGTTTAATGTAATGTAATACACCTGCTAGAACCCATTCACTGGTACATCGGTAGATACCCGTGAACCGGTTCCAACAGGCGTTGGGACTATTGTGGGTTATATGGATAGAGAACGGGTTCTATGGTGATGAGATTTGGGTGGATTATGAAACTGGGCTATTGCAAAAAGGTCCGGACACCTGCCATAACATTGTTATACACAAAGTTATCGAGGCAGGCGGTGACTAGCCGCTCATTAGATGGGCCCCTGAAAGCGTCGTCGTACAGACGGCCAGGAGCAACACCGGGTGAGCGGCTCAGGGGTGTCGAGAGGTGGTGCTGCGCTTTCTCCGAAGTTACTCGCGGCGTTATGCCCTTTAACACTTCCACCCCTGGAGCATATAGCTCTAACGACTCCTCTCTGGACGGCCAATGAAGGCAAGCCAGAGCTGAGAGTCCTGCGGGCCCCCTTAGGGTTCCACTCCGACCGACGAAGACACGCCGGAGACGGAGGCCCTGACCGACTCTCGGGAGCACTCGGGTCCGTGGGGTCGTTACTCCCCAACAGCTCGCCACAAGCTGCCCTGCGGGCTTATTATTATTATTATTATTATTATTATAATGTACTATTACATACTTACATACGCCAGTAAATTATAAGTAAGTATAAGTATGTAAGGTTGTCCTCCGTTATTTGCAAACCTGTACACTTGTCGGTAACCGATTGAGCTGAAATTTGGCATATTTATTATTTATGTCAGTTTGGTAACAACGCAATGGTATGGCACCGCCAATCTGGCCTGATGATGGAGACAGAAGTTGGCCATAGCAACTCCTAAACTGCATAAGCCATAACATAATCCCATCACGTTTGAGTTCATTAGAAAGGTTTCAATGAGTAGTTGATGAAATGATATCTGTGTAAAAAAGTACAGTCTGCAATAGAAAATTGTACCAAAAATTAAATTTTTAAGTATATTGATTTATTTTAATTATACGTAGGGACTCAATCGTCCCAAGCAGTAATATAATTAAAGAATGACACTAAGAAGAAGAGGACGAAGTAGCAAATCTTTTTCTATAGATTCACTTCTGGTTTTATGATTTTTATTATATCTGTTTTTAATATTTTTGTATTCCAACAAGTAGGTGTCCCTAACTAAAAAATCACAAGGATTGCGTGAATACGAGCGTATTATTTTGCGTAGCTTCTTCTGCTACTGACTGCACATAATCTAAATAGTTAGGTTGTTTAGGTAGGTCGTCACATAGTGTCCAATAAAACAAAAACCATTTCCATACAGCAATAAAACCACGTCCACATAACAATGGCGCAAAACAAAGTTATCAAGAGGGAAATAAACGAAAGAAATCATAATAAATCCACCCTCGAATAAATGAACTAATCAGTGTAGAGCAGGAAAAAATTCTGTCCTATAAAAACAACACTTTTCCGTTCGTAAAAAATCTCATTTTCCTTTATTGCAGCGGGCCTAATTTGAATTGAGTGCTATGCAGTTATGAGTCAAGAAGGCGAATAATTTTAAGCACCTATTACTGCGGACGAGAAATACACTCGAGCATTTTTGGTATGGTTGCTATGATGTGAACAATCTTATTGCTGATGAGGAGCCTGAATGTGACCATCGCCGCAATAATAATGATGTTAGGAAGTTCTATTTTGATTTGTGTGTGTTGGAAATGCTCATTATGCTCTACTCCCCTCTTATTCCAACGTATGGCATCCTTCTCGTATGGGAATATGGGTATCATCATGGAGGTGCAGCACATAAAAAAAAATTGAACTGTTTATTGCAATAAAAAAATTAAGGGTTATTACAGTCTTAACTACTAATCTTAAATTAAATATAATAGTAGTTAATGTGACTGTACATAATGAAGGGCATTAAACACGAGTGTGGGTTTATGAAACGAGCCGAAGGCGTGTAGTAAAACACGTTTTACCCTCAATATTACGTATCAGCTCATCCAAAAATATATTTAATATAGCAGGTAGGATACAACTCCATACATGTCCATACCCTATGCCCAGATTCATGATTGCTTTTTCTCACCTCAGAGGTCGGTTGACTCAATAAGCTGATTTGTAATATTCATATCACTTAGGTAGGTACCTACTTAGCTCTGGATTCATTGAGCAGAGTTCGCTCTGCTTCCCATGAATTAAGTTTAGCTAAGTTATATTGACAGTTTTGTATTTGTCTCAGGGTGCCTTTAAAACCAGCGCCTTTAGGATTAATATTGTTACCTACTAGTATTTGCTTTTGCTGAATGGCATCTATTTTGATGTATTTTTGTTTATAGTATCAGTCAAATTCTATTATTATATTAAAACATGAGGAAGTGGTAGCCATTATTTTAAGACGTTCCAATTGCCCCAGCTTCCCCGAATTAAGTATTTAAATTAATATAGGTATGTTCTTTCTTCCTATACACCAAATATATTTATAGTCCCTCTTTCTCTTTCTGTCTTACCTACTTACGTACTTGGCTTGTAAGGCCGATGTAACCCTTACAGCACAGATTTTGGTGCTGTTAGGGATAAATAAGAGCGAAACTAGTACAAGTATGACCGCATATTTGACAAGTAAATGTCCCCGGCGATGTAAGAGGGAGAGCAATACGGTGGTGTATTAATTCACACTTATAGGACAAGAGATCGAAACAAGCTTCGCAGGGGCAACGTGAGTCTTATCTTAACAGATTAACCACATCGAAGCTTATTACAATACACTGATGTTATTTTAACGCAGTAATATTAGGTACATATATGTCCGAATCGTGACGCATAGAACGCGTCACCGCGCTGCCGCGCTTATCCATTCAGCGCCAATCAGGACGCACAGTCTTCATAGTGCTACGGGCACTTTTCGTTACATATGGAGTTTAAAATGCTACGGACTACGACGTAGCGCTACAAGTGTAGCGAAGCGGTGGATGGATTAATAAAGAAAACGAGAAGTACAAAAAAAGATTATTAATCACGACAAACGCCAGTTTTTATCAAATTTCAGTAAGCTGATCATCAAGTAGCGTAAATAGACTACAAGGCAACACGAACCTTTGAGTTCAATATTAACCACCGTTTGAGTCAAATTCTGAGTAACTTCCTAGAATCGAAGTGAAATTACGTTAGGATCGAGTTAAAGGGAGGTAGGTAATTACTGGTATGAAGAATTTGAAGCACCTTAAGGCGACAGCTTCCCTGCCCTCTAATTTATGCGAAAGTACTAAGATAAGCCGTAATAAATAGGCAGCAGGAATAATGTTTTAAAATTACCACCCTTAAATTGCCGTTACGATAGAACAGGTGCGGAGTAGACCCGTTGGATGTTTTGTAATTAGAATTGGAATACCAATTAAACCAAGTGAAATCATCTAATAGGTATTAACCCTTTCATTGATAAGTTGTAATCGTTGTACAGTCGCCATCACATACATCGGAGCAAACAAGCACGTCACAAACATCGGAACACACCTCTATTTTCAAGGCATTAGGGTGCATGTGCCGATATTTTTGAACACCTATAGTGTAACTATGTATGTGATGGCGACTGTACGCGCAATTGATACTTTTAATACTCTGAGCCAAAGGTTGGTTAGGAATGATCACGAAGTCTGAACTTCCAAGGATTATTATTGATGGAAATGGAACCATCATAAATATACCACTGTTTTAAATATTACAGGACACAATGGTGAACTACTCGTACGTCTGAAAAATTAAATAAATAATTTATAAGAAAATCCTCATATAATAAAATTAATAACTTTTTGAAGAAATGTGTGTCAGTCATTTCTTTTATTTCTTGTGTCATAGTTGTACACATCTTATAATAGGTACATGAGTTTTATATGGGCCCGGAGAAAACGTAGCAAATTATATTTCACTTCTTCCTAGCCTAGACGCAAATCCACAAAAATATTTTAACTTATTATAATATTTGAGAAATAACACTATCAACGGTTCATCTTCTCGCAGTCAACTATAGGTTCACCGTTCAACTGAGACGCCTAACTGGGATGATGGGAGAGAGGCGCGGAGAGGAAACGAAAACGGTACGTATTGTATTTTTTTTAAGCGTAAATAATAGAATATAAAATGTGTGTATTTATTATTTGTAATTGAAAATCGTATCGTTTCCTCTCCATTGCCGTCTCTGTCTCTATCTCAGTTAGAAGAAAAGAGTGGCTTTTCCGAACGCCTGCGGCAAATTGACTCACAGACACTTGTTCTTAAAAATAAGTATTCTTCTAGAACATTAGAATAGGTCGTTTACCTGGTCAAATGGGAAACTATACTAATATTAATTTCAATCAATTTCATTTATTTATCAACCAACTGGGATCATGTGTGTGTTAGAGATACTTAAAAATATGGTTAGTGGTTACATTAATGATAATAACTAATAACTTAAAATATATATTCCACATGCTTCTTTATGTGCACCATACAGCAGTGCTTCAAATATGCACAATCAAGGCGTTCAGCGACCATTCTCAGGATGCTGGTACGAGTAGGACTGGCCCGGATCCTGCGTACCAGGGATGAACACCGTTTTCGCATCGTAGCAACAGTCCACCCTCGCCTCTGCGAACATCCCCGAAGCGCTGCAGTAGCGGGGCAGTCCCATCAACATCCTGAAGGCATTATTGAACTGAACTTTGAGAACATTGTATTAATACAGGAAAAGTCTGTGAATCAATTTCACTTTCGGCTTTGTAAGTTTTTTAAGGTAATTTCAAAAATTATTTCACCAATGTATAGAATGTACTTTCTGAATGGTTATTATAGGCTTGATTTTATTCCGCGGGTTTGCCAGCGTTCTTTGCAATACGCGGGCAAAGCCGCAAAATGTAAGTGGATTCAAAGAATATAATTCCTACTGACTCAGTTAACAACAGAATGCGAGAGTATCTTCACTGTCAAAAAACATAACCCTCCTCTCCTTCGGCAGTCGGGTAAAAATTGAATCTCTCACAGACATGCATTAGCGCCAAATATTAATTTGGAGCCTAGGTATATAACGGACTTGGAATTTATTTTTTAATAAATTCACGTGGTTTTGCATACCAGTCCTGCAATTCAGAATCTATAAAACAGAACGAGGTAGGGAATGAATTAATGTCCTTAGTTTTCTTGCTCTACTCGGTCGCACACGAATACCGATACTAAGTACCTACTGATTCTAACTAATACAAAATACTGATTCTACTGTAATGTGTATTATGGAATATATCCACAGTGGTCATCGCGATACAACTCATATTATAAATAGAATGAAAACAGCAAAAAAAGTTCAAACTCCATTGAAAGCGTTCAGTTAAAGTAGAACTAAAAATAAACCTATTAACAACTCTTGAGGTTTCTTCGTAAACTTTTCTACTTTCCGGCACTGAAATGAGAATAGACAACAACGAAATATCCGAAATCTTCGAGTAGTTATTTAATTAACATTCCGAGCGAATCGCCAGTGGACACCGGACACGGACTCAATTTCGGAACGCGTTTTTAATGATTTATAATGATAAATGAATCGTCTTGTTACACGCACTCCCTCTTGCTTACACGCATAGTCAAGCATGTGAGCAAGACGCACGACGTCTAGTTGTGGTTAAAATGAAATGGTTAGTTCCAAAATGGAGCTCGTGGTCCCTAATTGCAGATGTCAGCTCCAGGCTCTGCGACGTTGGGACATTCAAGTTTTTCCGATGTCAAAATGTTTTTGTGGGGTTTGGGAATATCGTTAACCGTTTTGGCACCCCATCCATGGGTACGATTTAATTGATATTGTCTAGACCTTACAACGCAATTCGTTAGTGTGATGGCTAGTGACGGGTTGGTTCTATCAATTTTTTATTTCTATTACTGTTCTTCCTTACCTACATAACTATCATTATTTAAGGACATAGGCCTCCCCCAAAGAGTGCCACAATGGCCGGTCCTGTGCCACCCGCATCCAGCAGACTCCCGCGACCTTTACCAGGTCCACCTTGTGGGGGGGGCCTACCCACGCCGCGCCTTCCGGTACGTGGTCGCCACTCGAGAACCTTTCCACCCCAACGGCCATCGGTTCTACGTGCAATGTGCCCCGCACACTGCCACTTAAGTTTAGCGATTCGGAGGACTATATCGGTTACCTTGGTTCTGTTGCGGATAGCCTTATTTCTGATGCGATCGCGCAGAGAATCTCCCAGCATAGCCCTCTCCATTGCCCTTTGAGTGACTTTAGCCTGAGAGGCTTCTTATGAGGCCCATATTAAGCGACCACGTTACCGTGCCATATGTCATCACTGGCAACACACACTGGTCAAAGACTCTCGTCTTGAGACACTGCGGAATATTGGACGATAGTACCCTATTTCACCTTAACCTATATGGTTGATTCTTAAAAATGCCAATATTATTTAGTTTTAGACCCTATTATTGTAGGTATTCAAACGAGACCGAGCATAATATGACAACGGTGTCAGTCTGCTGCGTAGATAGTCATATTATATTGAACTAAGGATAAAAATCTATACCGAAGTACCTAAACCCAACCTGGCTAAGCGTTCCATGCATAAACATTGCGAAATGTCTAAGTAGCAGCCTCATAAAGCGACCCAAGATTATCTCAAGGCAGAATATAAAATCTTGCCCGCCGTGGCTTTTAAAAAGTAGTAAAAACTCTTGTGCATTAATCGAGGACTATATCGGTTACCTTGGTTCTGTTGCGGATAGCCTTATTTCTGATGCGATCGCGCAGAGAATCTCCCAGCATAGCCCTCTCCATTGCCCTTTGAGTGACTTTAGCCTGAGAGCCTTCTTATGAGGCCCATATTAAGCGACCACGTTACCGTGCCATATGTCATCACTGGCAACACACACTGGTCAAAGACTCTCGTCTTGAGACACTGCGGAATATTGGACGATAGTACCCTATTTCACCTTAACCTATATGGTTGATTCTTAAAAATGCCAATATTATTTAGTTTTAGACCCTATTATTGTAGGTATTCAAACGAGACCGAGCATAATATGACAACGGTGTCAGTCTGCTGCGTAGATAGTCATATCATATTGAACTAAGGATAAAAATCTATACCGAAGTACCTAAACCCAACCTGGCTAAGCGTTCCATGCATAAACATTGCAAAATGTCTAAATAGCAGCCTCATAAAGCGACCCAAGATTATCTCAAGGCAGAATATAAAATCTTGCCCGCCGTGGCTTTTAAAAAGTAGTAAAAACTCTTGTGCATTAATCGAGGACTATATCGGTTACCTTGGTTCTGTTGCGGATAGCCTTATTTCTGATGCGATCGCGCAGAGAATCTCCCAGCATAGCCCTCTCCATTGCCCTTTGAGTGACTTTAGCCTGAGAGCCTTCTTATGAGGCCCATATTAAGCGACCACGTTACCGTGCCATATGTCATCACTGGCAACACACACTGGTCAAAGACTCTCGTCTTGAGACACTGCGGAATATTGGACGATAGTACCCTATTTCACCTTAACCTATATGGTTGATTCTTAAAAATGCCAATATTATTTAGTTTTAGACCCTATTATTGTAGGTATTCAAACGAGACCGAGCATAATATGACATCGGTGTCAGTCTGCTGCGTAGATAGTCATATCATATTGAACTAAGGATAAAAATCTATACCGAAGTACCTAAACCCAACCTGGCTAAGCGTTCCATGCATAAACATTGCGAAATGTCTAAGTAGCAGCCTCATAAAGCGACCCAAGATTATCTCAAGGCAGAATATAAAATCTTGCCCGCCGTGGCTTTTAAAAAGTAGTAAAAACTCTTGTGCATTAATCCTGAAACAGTTGCCAGCTGGCGCTCGATACTGTTACCATCCTTATTAAAATTGAAAAAGTTACTGTGACGATAAGGTTGTTTTCATATTTTTCTAACATAGTTCTGTAAATAATTTTACATTATCTTTAGACAACAAATCATAGCGCAACGAATGAATAAATAATAATAAATTAAGTAGAATCACACACCTATCCTATGTTAAATCGAGATGCATGTACATGACATTATTGACTATCAACACATTCACTACCAAGAATCTAGATTGATTCCTAGGCGCTACGCTCGTGGTGAATCCCGTGGTTTTTCCAATAAGTAGCGGAAAGCGCCTACGGCGTAGGCACCCGCTAGGCAGGTTCCTGGCAGTGAATGTCTCGAATGTGTTACAAATCGAGTTAGAGTACATGCTCATGATTCTCAATTTATGACGAATTGGAAACAAGAACACGAAAAAGTATTTTAGTTATCAAATGTTGATGAAGATTTATTGAGATGAGTTGTAACTGACATCCTATTTTTTCTTGTCTTTTTAAGTAGATAATTGCAATTGGAAACTTTTTTAAAGTAAAATCGTTTAATTATTTTTATCTATCCAAATATCATAAACCCTCCATGATGCGTTCAAGAGCCGCACATTATGGCCACCATAAAAATAGACTGTTTTCTTAGAACAAATTTCTTATCTGTGAAAATATTATTATTGCTAAATAATAACATCGATTTCGATAATATTATTTCATTCAAATTTCGAACATCTCTGAAATCGAAGAAATTTGATTTGACCTCTATTTTAATATCAGTCGAGATGACGTTTAGTTCGAAATGAATTGTCAATTTGCATACAAATTTGACAAATGTCGCACGTAAGTAAGATATCGAACGATATGACAGTTGGATCCGACTCTAGTTTGTCTCTGAATTAAGAAAAAACTACGACAGCTGCCAGAAAACAACGCCGCGATGCCGGTCATAATATGCGGCTCCTGAATGGGTGCGTCTCACGAAATATAACAACATAATATATAATTTCATATTAATAACGTTGACAAGATATAATGAACGTTAGCTATAATAACAAAATCAATAAAATTATAAGGAATAACGGTCAGTTGCCATAATATTCATTTTATATAACGTTTTTTTACATAACACTCAAATTTACTAATTTCAGTTGGTATAACATGCAAAACGTATAACGATCATAAAACATAATATCTTTTAGTATAAGCATTATAAGATATAAGAGACATGAGATATAAATCAGAGCACGCGGAATAAGGTTAAGGCAGCTAGAAAAAGGGGGGCTCGGGGGGCGTAGCAAAAACAAATCAACAATTGTATTTTTGGTAGGTTTAGGTTATGGTTATCTTGTGTCCCTTAGAGCGGAAATAGGCACCCCGCGAAGCGGGGTGACGTCGACACGCTGGCGGTTAGGTTAGGTTTAGGTTAGTTTAAAATAATTGCCATGCGTTTTAAAAAAAAAATAAGTTCCATTAGGTTAGGTTACAAGGAGACAATTTACTTTAACTAAATGTTCAGGATTAATAAGGGCTCAACTGTAGAATATCTGGCATGGAGTACAGGCTTCATATTTTTTTTATAGATTGTACTCACCATAAGACGACTCCTCGCCAAATTTCAAGTTGTGGAAACGCTTGGTTTGCGAGAGAAAAAATATTAAAAATTTCATACAAAGTCCCGATTTTATGACCGCCATGACGCATATTTTTCTGTTTATTTGCACGTGTTGTCATTGATATGTTCCTAATAGCGTACTTATCCAATCCTTTTGTTAATCATTTGCATATTCTACTCTAAGGCAGGTCGGTGTAGGTACGACGACGAGCGAAGCGAGGAGGAGTGTTAGGTGTACCGCGACCCTACAGCGCGCGAGCCGAGCGAGCGAAGCGAGCGTGCCGCGGTAGCGGCTGGCGAAGCGCCAGAACCGACTTTATACGAAAACAGGCCATAATATTGATAAAAATGTCAATTTCATATAAAAAAAAAAATTTTTTTTCTCAAAAACCATGGATTTCCGCAGATTTTGGATTTCAAAAATACACTATAGACACCCTCTTCTGCTCTCAAAAAAATGGTGCATTTTGGCCATGAAAATGTTAATTTCATATGAAAAAAAATATTTTTTTTTCTCAAAAACCACGGATTTCCGCAGATTTTGGATTTCAAAAATACACTATAGAGTATATACACCCTCCTCTGCTCTCAAAAAAAATGGTGCATTTTGGCCATGCCAGATATTCTACAGCCCTTCCTTAATAAGTTAGGTAAGGTTGATTTTAAATTAGGAAGACCACATAACACATAAAAAAATATTTAATTTTAACCAACATAACATGTATATCTTCAATGTTTACTTTTCTTCAAACACAAAATCGCTCTAAGAAATTCACATTCAGTATATTCAGCTTTTCAAGCGATTTCAAGAGTAATTGTATGCGTTTATACTATACGAGCATTATGCTTTTTGATGTTAGATTAATTGTATAATATATGTTTTCAATCTTAGGAGTTATGAACATTATACACTTTAATCGTTATATCAATTGGTATTATATCTTTATAACGTTATACTTTACAAAAGTAGATATTTTGAAATTATATATTTCGTCCATTATATCCAGTGAATGTTATACTCAACAAGCTTATACAAAGTGAGCGTATGTATTATGAATGTTATATGATGTGTTCTTATATCTCGTATTACTTACCCCTCCTGAATGCATCGTGGAGGCTTATGATATGTGGATAGATAAAGTAGTGTATGTAACTGTACATAATTAGGCATTAAGACACTCGTGTGATGTTATTATGAAACTCGCCTTCGGCTCGTTTCATAAACCCACACTCGTGTTTGATGCCCTTCATTATGTACAGTCACATAAACTACTATAAACTAGGTACAAATTATAAGCGGTTAGTCTTCTGTTAAAATAATCTATGAACATTATTTCCCTATGTGACAGGTTATTTCCCTTTTACTCGGTAAAATACACATTTTCTTTTTCATGAGGAATTATGTAACACGTTGTACAGATATAAGTAGGTTTAAAACAAATACAAGGTATCGTAAACATCCAAACAAGAATATAGTTTATTCCAAGGTAGTCCATATAATTTTGACGTTTAACCTCCGATAAGTCCTTAGCGCTCTTAGCTCGAATCTGGTCTTACCACATAATCGTGACCTAAGCAGCTGCAGTGTTTCAAATATTTATTACCCGGAAAACTTTCTTCAAGACAAAAAAGCTATTCTGGCTAACAGCCAACCAGAGATATTTATCTCGCTAGCTATAGTAACCTCCGCAGCGCCTCCATAATTTATTATAATCAAAACAGAACCCGCACAGGTACTCGGACTGAACTAGTTAATTAAGACTGCGGATGTACATTCCATGTAGTCATAAAACTGCATTACGGCTTCATCAAGCATTAAAATGTAGGTTTATTAAAAAGTCGTAAACCGTAAGTGCAGGGGACGAGCCAAATTTGGGGACTAGGGTCGTAAAATCAAAGCACAATATCAGCGGTTTCATGCAAATATGAGAAATATTTGTTTTGGTTCACAAAACGGGTCCAAAACATCCAACATATTTTTTTTTTATTTAAGTATATTCTCAGAAAGCGCTATTCTTCCAGATTTCGTTTTCCGAATGCCGTTTTCTGCTGAAAAATAAATTCAGCGCAAGCGTACTACACACATGATTTAAGAGAAAATTGAAAAAATATATATGACAGTATTAGGAATATATAATACCTAAGTACCTACAGAAATACATATTTCCCGAGGAGCAAGATGGTGCTGGGAAGAAATTCAGCTTTCCGAGAAATTACTAAAGATGAAAATAAAATCCTTTACCAGATAAGCTAACTTTTAACATTTAATGCGATAAAAATGTGGCTGACCGCCTTCCTTCATGATTCAAGTTGTATATCTGTATTAATATCATCATCATCATATCAGCCGAAAGACGTCCACTGCTGGACATAGGCCTCCCCCAAAGAGTGCCATAAATTAAATAAATATACCATAATTAAATAACAGGTCTTGTTTCACATTATTTCCTACTTAAGGTGGTTCGATTGCCATACAAAACGTTATTTGACATTCGTAGGCTAACGGCGTGATATTTTAAGAAACTTATGTAACAAACTTTCATAAATTGGCTTCCCATTTGCGCCAAATTCCCCCTTTCCTAGAATAAACTTGTATAAACTAGATTAATTTGAGAAATTGGTTTGTCACGTGATATTTTGGGAAAACTATTTTTCTCAAATTAATCTAGTTTATACAAGTTTATTCTAGGAAAGGGGGAATTTGGCGCAAATGGGAAGCCAACTGATGAAAGTTTGTTACATAAGTTTCTTAAAATATCACGCCGTTAGCCTGCGAATGTCAAATAACGCTTTGTATGGCAATCGAACCCCCTTAAATAATATACGTATTGCTACATGTTAGTTATTAGCTTTTCAAAATGTCCATTTACAAGCCACGCACCTTCATCGTAAAACAGTACCGCCCACGTGTCAGCAGGACAGGGCTGTTATTCGGAACGCGCTACAGCGCCTCACCCCACCCGTAACGCCTAACGAAACTAGATCTCTGATTACGCTTAGTTACTACGAATCGCGGCGTCAAGATATAGTAGTGGGCGAGCGTTGAGGTGAGCGGTGAGCTTAAAACAAGTACAGAATAGCGGGGCAGGACAGACAGTAGTCAGGTTAAACACACGTTTGGGTGAAAACGTTTAACATTTACAAATTTAATTCGTTACCACGCCTCCGATCGTGTACCGGTTATTACAATTTAATAACGCGGTGAGATTCCTACAACTTGATTTGTATCCTACCCTATACTAGTGAAATGGGTGTGCAAAAACAAGAATTATTTGGTTGAAGTTGAGTCATTTTGTTTCGATTAAAAATTGGCTATTGTTACGGCTTTATATGAGAATCAATATCGGCACCTATCAGTATTCAGAACATCAGAAATATCAGAATTGGTGGACTTTTTACTTATTTCCTATCTAAATAAAAATGAGATTTCTATAGGATGCATACATTAGAGATTAAAAAAATACAAACACTTAAGTGCTGTCACATTTAAAAAAACCGGCCAAGTGCGAGTCGGACTCGCGCACGAAGGTTTCCGTACCATTATCAATAAAAATATTTATTTTATTTTGATTTTAGTATTTGTTGTTATAGCGGCAACAGAAATACATAATCTGTGAAAATGTCAACTCTCTAGCTATCACGGTTCTTGAGATACAGCTTGGCGACAGACAGACAGATGGACGGACGGACGGACGGATGGACAGCGAAGTCTTAGTAATAGGGTCCCGTTTTACTCTTTGAGTACGGAACCTTAAAAAGTGCAAGTCTGACTCTTTGTACACTGCGTGTGCTCCGGGCCCCCACGGCCCAAGCGTTTCAACTCCAAACGGCTCAAACATGCAGCCAGAATCAATGGCTGCATATTTGCGCCGCTTGAGGTTTTCAGCTGTGTTAGCGGCAGCCCCAGCCCTTGCCGAAGGCCCTGAAAGATGGGACGGGGCAAGAGTATCCACACATGTGGCATCCCATACTAGGGGCCGTCCCAACTTCCAGGGAACCAGGGTCATGCCATCGGGCCTCTTGCCGTCGTCCCGCGCGAGACCCGATGGTTCTAGAACTGCCGGCACACCGGCAGTGACGAGGGCCCGGCGCAAAATTTAATTCAGGCTGGCATGCCGCGATATCCGGCCGGCGCTTTTGGTACATGACAAGCCGTGTAGGTCTAAACGGGTGACTTTCACACCGCAGTGACATTGATGCTACCCCTAGACGCAGCGACACCGCAAACCTAAAAGCGTCTCTGGTGAGAAGTGTGCCAAGGTTTTTCGAAGGCAAAGCCTGCAGCCATGCACCGGATTCCGATTTCGTTCCAGCAAGGAGACGAGCTCGCTCTGTGGGGCCGGTAGCTGTTTCGTTCAGATTATCCCGTACCAGCACACAAAGCGGCTCGTCCCATTGGTGTTGCGAATGGCGAATCGTCAGCAGCTCAGTATTCGGGCAGGTAGCGCTCCAGCTATCGATGGCCTCCGGCAGAAAAGGTGAATCTAAACTGTAAGGGTTGTATTTTTGAATTTTTGAGCAGAGATTTTGGGTACTGTAAGTTGACGAAATGGAGGCAGGAAGAGCAATTTTAGACATTTGTCGAATCCCAATACCACCGTGCCTAATGGGCAATGAGGTTTCGATCCACTGACGGTAATCGAATTCTATATAAAAAAAATAGATGAATCTGTAGATTTTACGATATTGTCTAGTTTCGCCAAAAGATTGGGATACTTCCAAAGGTGGTAGCAACGGAGGATATTATGTGAATTTGGGAACAAACAAACAGGATTTCATTATGTTTTGAAACGGATCATCACTTTATTAAAAGTTATACCTATACCCTATACCTGTAAACAACCTGCGTCCAGCGTCGCGAACGTGCGTCCTTCCATATTCTACTCGTAACTACGCCATAGACTATTTTAGATTTCCGACGGTGAATCAGACATCAATAACTTAGATTCCACTCTCAATAAAAGCCGCGCCCTGTCCTTAACCCTCGATCGGAGATTTCACATTCAATTCAAAGGGTTCCAATTTGTTCAAAGATATTGATAGAATCTTAATTTTGAATATTTTCCATCGGGGTTGAATGTGAAGTACCTACCTGCCATTGATTTGTGTAAGTGCTTTAATATAATATAGTAGGTGACAATTTCAGATCGAAAAATATTTTTATAGTATTTAAGATAAACTGCATAAATGGGCTACACCACAAAAAATCATGACGTCAGTTGTTCCTATTTTACCTACCTAACCGAAAGTACATTTCCTAAAAAGTTGCTGATTTGACTATCAGAGAAACAGAATAATGGAAATTGTCTAAATATCGTATTCGTAGCAAGAAAAATAATTATTCACTCGTAACTGGTTACTTTGGTTTCGTAGGCGGCCGAAAGTGACCATATGACCATTTTTAGGGTTCCGTAGCCAAATGGCAGATACTGTTGAAACTTGGTAAGTAGATGTATTCTGTGAACCGCATTAAGATTTTCATACAAAATTTGAAAAAAAAAACATTAAGTTTTAGGGGTGAATCAGAATTATAATTCAGAACTGAAACTCAAAATTTTTTTTTTCATTAAACCCATACGTGTGGGGTATCTATGGATAGGTCTTCAAAAATGATATTGAGGTTTCTAACATCATTTTTTTCTAAACTGAATAGTTTGCGCGAGAGACACTTCCAAAGTGGTAAAATGTGTGTCCCCCCCCCCCCCCCCCCCCCCCACCTGTAACTTCTAAAATAAGAGAATGATAAAACTAAAAAAATATATGATGTACATTACCATGTAAACTTCCACCGAAAATTGGTTTGAACGAGATCTAATAAGTAGTTTTTTTTTAATACGTCATAAATCGTAAACCGCAATTTATTTCACGGAACCCTTCATGTGCGAGTCCGACTCGCACTTGGCCGCTTTTTTGTTGTTAAAACCAAATCTTAGTTAGGTATAGCCTGCAGGTAGGTACTTACCTATCAACCTAATTTACGCCTGTTATGTCGTACTGAAATCTTAAGGTGGTTCGATTGCCATACAAAGCGTTATTTGACATTCGCAGGCTAACGGCGTGATATTTTAAGAAACTTATGTAACAAACTTTCATCAATTGGCTTCCCATTTGCGCCAAATTCCCCCTTTCCTAGAATAAACTTGTATAAACTAGATTAATTTGAAAAAAATAGTTTTCCCAAAATATCACGTGACAAACCAATTTCTCAAATTAATCTAGTTTATACAAGTTTATTCTAGGAACGGGGGAATTTGGCGCAAATGGGAAGCCAATTGATGAAAGTTTGTTACATAAGTTTCTTAAAATATCACACCGTTAGCCTACGAATGTCAAATAACGTTTTGTATGGCAATCGAACCACCTTAAGCGCTTGTTTATGTAACAACAGCACTCCTACAGACAAAGGGTTCGGCGACACGACACGCGTCTCTAGTCGCCTTACTCAACAACATCAACAAAGAACGTTAACTGGTACTCAGGTGCCTATATATCAGTAGGTACACTAGGTACATTATAGCTTCCGTCCTCAACAGCAAATTCATCTGAATTTCTATTTATGCACTTGTAAAGAATGCATGCAAACCCAGCCGCTCTCGGCATCCGGGTGGTAATGAAAAAAGTTGTGACGAGCTAGCCCCGGGCCGCCCGGGTGCAAGAAGCCACGCCAATCTGAAAACCGCGTCACCCCCTGTGTAACGAATCGAATCACAAATATTTGTAAAGAACCGTAACCAATAATTACTTAATACGTCAAGGCATTCGCTACCAGTCAACAAAAGGGCCCAACAGAGACCTTCATTTTTGAAAAAAAGCTCCCGCGTTATAATCCAGTGCGCGAACACTGTAAATGGTCGTCAAACTAACATAATTCACAAGTCAGATTTTTTTTGTTATCAGCTAGACATTAAATACTGACAGCGAAAAATATTTTTTTAAGATTTTCTAACGTAGATTAACGAATAATTTACTTTTTTGTTAGGAACGCATGTAAAACTTCGTAAAGATTATACAAGTCATTGTTTTCTCCAATAATGCAACGCATTTGATTATTCAAAATCTGACCTATCGTTTTCTAATAATTTTGTTAATAGATTAAGTCAGCAAAACCGGATAAGATTTAAAAAATTATAAATCTCCTATAAAAATATTTAAGTGACTAGTGGAAGGCTTTCAAAATTATTTTTTTCATATAAATTTAACCTATTGATGATTAATATGATTATATTATTAATTCAAACTGTCGTTATCTTTGATAGTTTTTAACACAATTCAGTTACCAAAACTCACTTGAATAATCTTTTAGAGGTAATATTTTTATTTATTCGTTTTGGATTATACTGACGTTATCCATTGACGAAAGTTTTAGTAAATTATAGAGAAGGTTGTACTAGTTAAATGCGACACTCTATTGAAGAAAAATACCACTTGTATAATCTTTCCCTGGATTTACAAGGGTCACTAAGAAAATGCTGTGTCATACCTAAATCCACCTTAGAATTCACTGTCTCTTTTCACTACTATTTAGTAGTACTCATTATATTCTAAATATTAACAAAAAATCGCGCTCTGAGAATTATTCAAGAAGCATTCTGTTTACGTACCGGACTATTAGTTTAATGCGTCTACCTACCTACTTTGTTTATTCATAATTTCCATCGTGCAGTGTTTTGAGTAAACCTAACTATCAACACAACGAATCCTCAAATAAATAAAGGGTAAGCAACGCGCTTGTGATTCTTCTGGAATCGCAAGTACAGCATGATGCAGTTGCAGACCTTACGATTCTGTGCCACTGTCGTACCTAGTATAAAAAACCGGCCAAGTGCGAGTCGGACTCGCACACGAAGGGTTCTGTACCATTATCAATAAAAATATTTATTTTATTTTGTTTTTAGTATTTGTTGTTATAGCGGCAACAGAAATACATAATCTGTGAAAATTTCAACTCTCTAGCTATCACGGTTCTTGAGATACAGCCTGGTGACAGACAGACGGACGGACAGCGATGTCTTAGTAATAGGGTCCCGTTTTACTCTTTGAGTACGGAACCCTAAAAACCGGACAAGTGCGAGTCGGACTCGCCCACCGAGGGTACCGTACAAATTTGTAGGATAATTGAGTACCTTACTTTAAATAAAGACTAACTATAGTTTTTTTCCCTGTATTTGTAGTAAAAGACGATAATTACTTGCCAAATTTTATAGTAGGTACTCGGTTCTGGTCAACGGAAAGTATCCTGTAAATTTTGATACCCTTGAGACTGTCGTAATATACGTTTTATGCGGCATGATCGGCCGCATTTTTTTTTTACGTTTACTTAGAATTTAAATTTTTTCACAACTTAAAGGGACTGTAGACTTAGGTATGGTTTTAATTTCAACTTGATACCTCCACGCGTTCCCGAGATAAAGGGTCTTGACAGACAGACAGACGGACGACAAAGTGATCCTATTGGGGTTCTGCTTTTCCTTTTGAGGTACGGAACCCTAAAAACAACTACTTAGTCGTTTGTGACTGGTAGAATACCTTCATTTGATTCTAATGAAAATATTGTCACACTGCTTACCGAAGAAATAATGTAGGTTCGAGTAGGTACGTAATACCTAGGTAATCTACTTAGTTTACCTAGCTAGTATCTACCCAAAGAAATAATGTAGGTTCGAGTAGGTACATAATACCTAGGTAATCTACTTAGTTTACCTAGCTAGGATCTACCCAAAGAAATAATGTAGGTTCGAGTAGGTACGTAATACCTAGGTTATCTACTTAGTTTACCTAGCTAGGATCTACCCAAAAAAATTGTGGGTGGCCCCGCCACTATAACATGACACAATACATAAAAACGTAAGTATTTACTTCGATATCAATTAATACAGAATAGTAGCAGCCGACACCCCTCTATAATTTTCAGATTTACAGTTCACAACTCACACAACGCTCTGTCAGTACTTACCGTTTCAGTTCCGATAATTATCGACAACAGTTAACTCCTCAGTAAATACCGGTTCGAGAAACAAACGACACCCGACCTTATTACCTTTCAATATGTACTATCAATACTTGACTTTAATTACTCATGGGAATGGTCTCACGGGAAGACCGAAAACCATTTAGATACTTGCCCGTTTCAAACATATATTAAAGTCGATGATTGCCGGGTACAAGCTGGTGGTTTGTGGCCGTGTGAATAAGTTATGCTTTCTATCTTGAGCAAATATTAAAACGTATTAGCCAAATTATAGTTGTAGCCACACTAATTAACGGGTCAAAGGATTGAGTCGGTAATTGCAGTTTACCAATATTCGGGTTGGTATCGGGAATAGCATTTGAAAATTAGGGTTTGACAGCTTGTTTGGCACCTACAATACCAGTCTTTAACGCATTCGAGGCTACGCAAACCTACGTGTGCTACGCCGTAGCACGTAGCAGCGTTTTTCCGCTCTGTAGCGGAAATCGCAATTGTGTAAAGGCATGGCTCATATGTGAGGCATTGGCCATGAATGGGTTAAATAACAGAACTCACTGAGAACAGGTAATTTTAGGTACTCTAGCTAGCACGAGATTTTCGGTGTGGAGGCAAAAACATCGCGAGACCAGCATGTACCTACCATAGTAAGTCAGCGTGGCGGGTCAGAGCCCATTCTCAACGTGCCAAGCAGAACTTTTTTTCTAGCTTTCTATTAACTTGCAAATTGCAAATGTATGTATGTAGGTACCTGCCTAATAACTATGTTCGGGGGCAATCTTGCACTCGATTTTGAAACAGATATCTTCAACCGATTGAGCTGAAATTTTGGGTAAAGATCAGTGGCGGAGCGCCCATACAAGCCGATTCCCACCGGCTTGCCTAAAGTTTATTTTTAGGCAAGCCTATGGTTATATACTCTAAACTCTTTCATAACTTTTTTTGATTCCGTGTTGCCTATCGAAAATTTTCACGCGCCACTGGTAAAGATATAGTTTGGAAAACAATTCAATATTATGGTACCATCGAGCTGATCTGATGATAGACAGAAGGTGGCCATGGGAATTCAGTACTTAACCAACGTAACCCCGTTGAGTTTGGGCTCGTTAGAATCGTCTCAATGAGTAGTTAATGACGGTAAGTATACAGATTGGTACATCGGCAATAAAAGCTAGTACCAAAAAAAATTATGACAGAAACTTATTAAAGATGTTGATGGTTTTGTCCAAAAGAATGGGCTTGTGACCTTAAATTTGTTTACGATGCCATTCGAACCAGTTTTTGTAGATGAACAAATGTGTGTATGGAAGAAACTACATTTAAAAGACATTAACACCCAAAAAATCGAGTTAAAGACGGACCTCGCTGACAGCAGCCGAAACGCTTCATACTGATTGAAAATGAAAATGAAAAAAGTTTATTTAGGTTATAAAAGTAAATTAACAGATAGCAAAGGTTGGAGCCTCCTATTAAGCAAGTAATTTTGCTTGTGTCAGGAGACACCGCTCTTCCAAAAAACAAGAAGTGGTACAAAACCCATAATAAAGGTACTTAATATAATATAATATAATTTATATCTATTTATTTACTTAATTTAAAAGTAGGAATATATGTGTGTTTAACATATTTTAGCTATGTAATTGTATTTTAAATCTAAGAAAAATGTGTGTGTGTGTGTTTGTGGGTGTCGTGTGTGTGTACAGGTGTGTGTGTGTGTGTGTATGTGTGTATTGTGTGCGTGTATGTGTGTGTGTGTGTGTGTGTGTGTGTGTGTGTTAGTGTGTGTGTGCGTGTGTGTGTGTCCGTATAAGTACAAAATCATGTTGTGCAAGATAGAAGTGCTTCCGTTTCATTATAAGTTAAGTTTTTTATCCAATCAACTAAAGTAAGCTTACAATTATAAGTTTGTAGCGGGTAAATGCTGATTTTTTTGTTTATACGATTATACAAACGGGCTGATTGAATGGCAAATTGCTTACCAGCATAAGAAGACTTGCAGTCTGGGACAGGAGCGACATTGTGCTTTCTTCTACGATTTTGGGTGTGCGGATAATACGTGAGGGTTTTATGTAGTCTTACTATAGAGTTAACAATGTACAGTTTCCGCATAGATAAAAGATCACAATCCTTGTAGAGCTTAGTGGTGGGATACAAGAATGGTTTCGAGAATGTAACTTTTAGTAAGCATCTTTGAGCTCTCTCGACTTCTAGGAATTTGGTCTTACTTGCGCCGCCCCAACTAGATATGCAGTAGGACATGATCGATTGTGCTAGAGTAGAGTACAGTGACTTCAGTAACTTTGTGGAGGCCACATTTCTGAGCACCTTGAAGACCCAGATCAGCTTCCTGATTCGCCCATTTAGATGTTCAATGTGATCATTCCATGCGAGTCTCTGGTCCAAAATTATGCCTAGATATTTAGTTGCAGGTACTTTGTCTATAGTTGTGCAATCACAATTTACAGAGTGTGCTTGATTGCAGGTATGTAATTTTAATTTGTGATTTTGTGAGGGCTGTGTGTTTTCGTACTTAGTGAAGCATATATAATTTGTTTTCGAGGCATTTAGTGTAAGCAGATTGCGTTTAAGCCATGAGGAGATTAAAGCAAGTCCTTTCTCTGCCTTAGCATAGACTGCTTCCCAAGTACGGTCATTGAAAACTACCACCGTATCGTCAGCGTAGGAAAACACACAACCATCGTGTCCAGTAAGGTTTGCAAGGTCATTTATATAAATTAAGAAGAGCGTAGGGCCCAGAACACTTCCCTGGGGGACACCAAACCCTACCTGCTGCTCATGACTGGTGAGATTACCGATCTTAACTTTTTGTGTTCGGTCATGTAGGTAATCAGAAAAAAGGTCTAGTGATTTGCCTCTAATACCCAAGCGCTCAAGTTTCCTTACAAGGATGGGGAGAGAGACGGTGTCAAAGGCCTTCCGCAGGTCCAGGAAGATGGCTAGGCATTTTTTTCCACCGTCTACTTTAGTTGTTATTTCATTGGTGAGAGCCAGCACAGCATCCTCTGTGGATCTACCCCGCCTAAACCCATATTGCGATTCTGAAAGGATGTTAAATTTGTTTAGAAAGCGTAATAATCGTTGATTCATAATTTTCTCTATTATCTTTGAAATTGCTGGTAGTACTGATATGGGTCGATAATTATTGACATCGTCTCTCTCACCTCCCTTGTACACCGGGGTGATAATAGCTTGCTTGAGTTCGGACGGGAAGACTCCGTTAGAAAAGCATAGATTAGCCAATCTGGTTATGATTGGGACAACAACAGGCCTGGCAAGTTTCAAAAAGGTAGTGGGAATATTGTCCCAACGGTGCACTGTCACTTTTTAAACTCATCAAAATGGTGTCAACCTCTTGAGGGCCCGTGTCTAGGAGTACAAAAGAAGAGGAAATACTTAACACTGAGTCGGCTACGTTAGGGCTGGGGTTATAAGGGGGGTCAGGGGCAATGGCTTCAGCTAGTTTCTTGCCTACAGTTGCAAAATAAGAGTTTACAATTTACTGCAATTGAAATAAGTAATTTAAATCTAGTTGTTATTGCATTATATCGCACCGGGAATGGTGACCTTGACATGTATTTACGTAATTTAGAATTATTATTAGATAAGCTTATTAATGAGGATAAAAGGTTCATTTTGGTCGGTGACCAAAATATCGATTTCATGTCAGATAACACACTGAGACGGCGAGTAGACGACATTCTACTTAGGTATTCGTGCAAAAATTGTGTTGAGTTTCCGACTCGTGTGTCTGCGCACAGTGCGACCTGCATTGACTGCGGGCTGGTGCCGCGCGAGTGGTGGGGCGTCGCGGCCGAGCCGCTGGACACCCCCGTCAGCGACCACAACGCACAAGTGTTCACTTTGCCAATAACACAACGCGGACGGAAACCTACACAAAACTCTTTTATCCAAAAACGATTATTTACTGACCAATCATTAACTACATTTTATATTGACATCGAAAATTATAATTGGTATTTTGTATTTGACGAAACGATTTCCATAAGCGACAAATTTAGCAAATTATTTAATGTATTAAAATATTATATTGACATCCATTTCCCAATCAGAAACACATTGACAAAAAAGAAAAATAAACAAGTACCATGGCTTACGGAGTCTCTTTCTAGACATATCTCAAATTATAACGATTTAACTGAGATGAGACGCCAATATCCGGACCTAACAATTCTCGCGGAACGCATCAAGGACCAAGCAGATCGAATAAAATCGGAATCTTTAACTGCCCGCCGAGAATACTATGCAAGTAGAATAACGAATAGTAAAAATCCAACGAAAGAAATGTGGCGCATAGTCAACGACGAAACATCTACAAAACCCTTACGCAACGCTATTTCACTTAAAGATGAAACTGGGAACGATGTACTACCGAGCAAAGTACCAGAACACCTAAATCAACACTTTCTCACGATTGCTTCTAAATGTACGTTAAAAAATACTAACAAATCCGACTCATTACAGTACCTAAATCGTTATCTACAGAATGTAAACATACCTGACCTTTCCCTACCCACAATCACACTCACTGACCTTAACCGCACGTTGAGGGCTATGATAAAAACACGCGGGACCCTAGACATTTATGATATAAGTCTGAACATACTTGAGTGCGTCTGGCCAGTCATTGCGGGGTTATTAGTAGAACTAATAAACACCATGTTCACACTAGGTGTATACCCTGATGTACTGAAAAGCACACGAGTATGTCCAGTCTACAAGGGAAAAGGTGAAAAAACGGCTGTAGACAATTACCGGCCAATTACTATTGTTCCCAATATTTCAAAAATAATTGAATCCATTTTATCAAATTGTTTAATGAACCATCTCGAGACAAATAACCTACTGACAGACAGACAGTTTGATTACAGAAAAAATAGGTCAACTACAATAGCCGCATATAAGATTTACGATTGCATAACAACAGCTTTGGATGCAAAAGAAAAGGTAGCAGGGTTATTCTGTGACCTGTCAAAAGCGTTTGATGTGATTAGTCATGAATTATTGTTAGAAAAGATAGGACACTATGGAGTCAGAAATAACGTTCATAGACTATTCACATCATTCCTTGAAAATAGACGCCAGACGGTCGGGGTTCAAATTGAAGGCAAAAATGTCAAATCAACAGAAGGCAGCCTAAAGCTCGGGATTCCACAAGGTTCAGCGCTTGGGAATACCCTGTTTTTGATGTACATAAACGACCTCCCGGCCTCTGTTACTGAAGGTGTGATGGTATTGTTTGCTGACGACACCACTGTGATAGTAAAGGCACCCACGTACTCTCAGCTTGAACATATTTTATCACAGACGTGCAGCCAACTACACGAGTGGTTCTCAGTGAACGGCCTCATCCTTAATGTCACGAAATCCAACGTGATGTTGTTCTCTGCTGGGAGCACCACAAGCATCCCATTGATACAGAGTCCGATGCCACGCTGTGACTCATGTAAGTTCCTCGGATTTACGATCGATACAAGGCTGAAATGGAAAGAACACGTTGACAATTTGTGTGGAAGGCTGAGCAGCGCTGTATTTGCGCTGCGCAAACTGAAACCAATTGTCTCCAGTGACGCCCTGCTTCAAATTTACTATGCGCATTTCTTCTCACTTATGTCGTACGGTATAATTTTGTACGGAAACTCAACCGATTCTAACAGAGTGTTTAAATTACAAAAACAAGCCGTACGCATATTAGCGGGAGTAAATCCGAGGCACTCGTGTAGAGAAATATTTAAAACATTGAAGTTATTGACCCACTACTCACTTTACGTATATGAGGTTATTATGTTCACACGTGGAAATATAAAATTATTTAAACGGGCGAATTTCCCTGGCAGAATCACCCGCCAAACGGGGCGACTACTGTCTGTGCCGCGTCGACTTGCGCTGCTCGAACAGAATCCCCGAGTAGTAGGCCCGTCGTTATATGAACGCCTACCCGCCAGTCTCAAAAATGAAATCTCATATGATAAATTTGGGCACCGGCTGAAAGAACTTTTATTGTCCAAACCGTTATATTCTGTGAAGGAATATAACGAAACCAAATTGTAAAAATATTTTATTATGATGATTATCTTTAAGTTATTAAGTATTTGTGTTGTTTTTGTTTTTTATACTATTTTGACATGTTATACCGTTGTATTTGTATTTTGATATTGTACCTATTGATAAAATAACTCAGTTATTTATTTTGACATTTGACATTGCTTAGGATATCCTAATTATGTATACAACTTCATTGACATTATTATTTTTCTTTTTGACTTTTACTTGTGACATTTTCTTTTGTTTTTATAATGTCAAATTATTATAGGTACATATTGACGATCTCTTAGTGAATCCATCTTATTCTTGATGTAAAATAATATGTTATTTTCTAAAAGAAATAAATGAATCTAATCTAATCTAATCTAATCATTATTTATGGCATATGGCCCCTCAGTGGGTGGCTTAACCAGTTTATTGCGCAAATGTGAGTCGTACGCGGAGGCCCAGGGGCTCAAATATAATGCTAAAAAAAGCGAGGTTATGCTATTTAAAGCAGGTAATAAGGTCTACAGAGTCCCCCCTGTGACTCTTTGTGGTACAACCTTAGCTCAAGTTAATCATTTCAAATATTTGGGCCACTGGGTCACGGACGACATGTGTGACCATATGGACATGGAGAGGGAACGCAGAGCGCTGGCTGTGCGTTGTAACATGCTGGCTCGTAGGTTTGCACGATGTACTGATAAGGTAAAGGCTACGCTTTTTAAAGCATATTGCCAGTCCTTTTACACGTGCAGCCTATGGATCAGCTATACGCAGCGGGCATACAGCGCTCTGCGGGTACAATATAACAACGCGTACAGGGTGGTGTTCGGGCTGCCGCGACACTGCAGTGCCTCTGGCATGTTCGCGGAGGGGCGGATCGACGGCTTCCACGCGATCATCAGGAAGAGGTGTTGCTCGCTACTGAGACGGTGGCGCGCCAGCTCGAATACCATCCTGTGCACGCTGGTCGACCGGTGGGACTCACCGTGGCTGAGGCACTGGGTGCAGCTGCATGTCCCCCTATGTATGTACACCTAGACCTATATTAATATTAATACTAACCCTAGAATTAAGTAATATGTTACTAACAATTTATGGACTTTGAATATTGATTTTGAAATTGAATTGAATTAATGGGAGTTGGTTTGGTGTTTAGTAATTCTGTGCCATGGTTTTCTTTTGGTTTATAGTTTGTAATTTTTTTAATTGTCTTCCACAATACTTTAGGATTTTTAGTCGATTTAGCTAGTTGGTCTCTCTCATATTTACGTTTTAGTTTCCTTATGAGATTGTTACAGAAGTTGCGGTATCTTCTGAACGTGATCTTCAGGATCTCATTATCAGGGTCAGAGCGAGTTTTGAGTCTCATTTGATTTCTGTTTTTTATACATTTAAGAATACCTGGGGTAATCCAGGGTTTAATCATCTTTTTGTTCCTAGGTACCTTTTTAACAGATGTGCTCTCTTTTAGTGTTTAATGAGGCATTCTAGGAGCTTTTGTATAACGAAGTGGGGGTCGTCACTAAATAAGAGTGGGTGTAAGTTTGTCTCAAGTAAACTACGGAGGGCATGAGAGTAGTCAAAACTATTTGTTGTAACCGGGATTTTTTCTTTTGCAGTATTATAAAGGGCCAAGAATATTGTTAAATGGTCAGTAATTGTCGTGTTGATTACTGCTGTGCAAGCTGTGATTTGATTTAGTTTAATTTTTAACATAAACTGATTGGCTTTAAAGTATGACGTCACACCGTGCAATTTGTACTAACCGTTGCATGGAAGATGAAGTAAATTGCTGTTTCGGTCGCGAAATACTGCGTTTAGGTCCATACTTATCATACAAATTTGTTTCTATAAAAGCGTAAGGATTCTATTGGTACCTTTAAATTTACTCTTGGACAATAAATAAAAAAACTTTTTTTTCTAAACTTTCAAGGTTCATATATTTTTATTATTCGAATTATATTTTGTAATTTATACTGTATTACAATCATTTGACGGTTTACTATCCATTTAGCAACACGACGTTATCAATTTTAACACCACGCAACAAGCCTATTGGGTAGGTATTTTATCCAGCGTCATTTCGTCGTCCTACTAGTTTTTCCGATTGTGTAGTAAAGGTGCCCGGGGTCTGCTTTATTCGGCGTCATTTATTAAACACCCTGTCAGTGTCTCATAAATTTCAAAAATTATAGGCAAAGAGTGTAAATACATGATCCTTTCAATAAAAAAATTATAAAACGTCATATTCCGATGTAGAGATTCGCTTTACAGGAACACTGCACACTTAAAATGTTAAAATGAATTATTAAAAATAATACGTTTTTATCAAAATTTCCTAACCATTTTACGTCAGATGTTTTCAATACAATCACATAAGGAAGCAGAAATATATTGATTTATTTTTGGATCAACAAAGTTTTAACAGACTTCAAATCAGTAGCCAAATTGCATCAAGTTTGCCTATAAAATTTGAAGAGTTCCCTCGATTTCTCCAGGATCCCATCATCAGAACTGGATTTTGGTGACAACGGAACCAATCTGGAAGTGTATGCTTTCAAACAAAGAAAGAATTTTTCAAATCGGTTCATAAATGACCAAGTTATCGCGTAACAAACACACGAGAAACACACACCTCCTCCTTTTTGGAAGTCGGTTAAAAATACTACGTTTTTATCAAAATTTCCTAACCATTTTACGTCAGATATTTTCAATACAATCACTTAAATGTTGAAGGATGAAGAAATATTTTGATTAATTTTTGGGTAAACATTCACGACTCACTCTGTACTCGTAGGTAAGTAATTAAGTATTACTCATCAGTACCAAATTAATGTTTGGATTACTGTTCTATTTTAGAAGGTATATACCTATACCTACACCTACCTATATGCGCAGCGCAGGCGAGAGTTTGTTTATTTGTGGGCATCAAAATTCCCATTTATCTCCAAAACGGCTAAACCGATTTAGATACGGTTTTCAGTAATTTATTGGAAATCGGGAAATTTTCCGCGATTCTCGAAACTCCGCAACTTACGCACGGCAACCTAAAACGTGCAAAACAATAGGTAGAAGACGTCTATCAGCGAAAGGCACATAACTTGGCTTCCCCACAAATTGTTCCGAAGCTAGGTGCAACCGCAAACCGCTCGACGTAACTTCCCCACCTTTGTGCTCACAGTTATTATGCACAATTAGGACTTAGACCGAGGCATGCGGTACTAATCTTGCTATAACTTCGCCGTGGCTTAGGCAGAAAATAGTTGCTCATGTGGTGATCTGTCATTTTGTGATATACAATAAGTAGGTAGCAGTACAACTAGTATGTCAAGCGAGTCGTGACAATAGAAAACAGCGGCCAATTTAAAAAAAAACGCATGCTGGTAACACGAAATGTATAGAGGCGGTACTTATAACCAGTGATCGGCACGACCCGTGCAACACGGTCTCAATGACCTATATCATTATGTTAATATGGATATTCCCCGGGATTCCGGAATTCGAGTCGGTAAAGGAAGACAATATTTTCTCATTTCAGTTAAGTATATAACATGGACAAGATTAATGATTTTTACCATGAAATAAAAAAAATATGAATTTCAAAATAGGTTAGTACATTTAATCATTAATCACAAAGTAAAATAACAAGTAGGTACAAAACTATATAATTATGAACTCATACAATGAATGCACTGTGCACTTAATATTTTACGCAATATAAAAAAAATCAATGTATATCAATATTTTCTTTAACGAAAACTTATAAAAAAATTGAGTTTATTAAATATTCTGACTTCTATTTACAAATTCATTTATTAACTCTCAATAGAGTTATTTTTGCGAACGGGATTATAATCATGTCCATATTAATATTTCTTCTCGGAATCCCGAGGTGTTGCACGGGTCGTGCCGATCATTGCTTATAACTGACAGTTTATTTCATAGATAAAATTGTTGCCATATAACAATATAAGGAATTTGATAAAAATGCTGTGGTCACGACTCACTGGACATACTCTATGTAGGTATTAAGTCTCTTGGTTCATTGCTGTAAATGCAAATGGTAAACCGGTGAACCAACTTCTTGTGCCGCTAGTTGCCGAAGTTACGTCTCCTGAGCTATAAACACGAACTTCGAATCTCGAACTTCGTATATCTCCGTCTCTATCGCACTTATGTCTTATGGTTTATGGTACTCGAGCGACAGAGACGGAGATATACGAAGTTCGAGATTCGAAGTTCGTGGTAGCGCCGCTGGGGTAACTTTCAAAAACTGCGATTTTATGGATTTAAATCCAACAAGTGTGGGGTTTCCTGTATGATGCATGGATCTGAATGTCGGACCTTAAAGGTGACGTGATGAAAAAAGACTGCATGTTACGGAGATGAGAATGTTGAGATAGATGTGTGGTGTAAAGAGGATGGACCGAATAAGAAATGAGTGGGTATACTCGTATTAGAGGAATCCAGGCCCCGTAGCATGGATGGCCTTATCACGCGATAAGTGATAGGATAGAGCATCCGTCCCTGGCTGACACCGTTCGATAGAATGAGACGACGCGCTTATCATCGACAAATTGAGATCCAATCGCCTAGCGTGGTATGGGCATGTTACTCATATGCGGAGGGATGACAGTCATGTGAACAAAAGAGTATTAGGTATGAACGTGGAGGGATGGAAGAGACAATGAAAAGGTGGATGGACTGTGTGAGAGACGATATGAAGAGGAAGGAAGTAAGTGACGAGATGACGAGTGACAGGGAGGTATGGAAGAAAAAGACATGCTGCGCCGACCCCAAGTAAATCGGATAAAGGCATGAAAATGATGATAAAGTGTGGGGTTTTCTTATCATGTTCAACCCCCTTCTTATGGCGTAATAAAGTCTTTGTGTTCTTTTGAAGTAGCTCGACTTGAACACCTGGACCAAAAGCGCCATTTACGGAAGACTCGACCTAGACCATCCTATGCATATACTTACAATGACCAGGGCCAGCTATACTGCACACAATGTGACCGGACATTCAAAACTAAGTTCGGCTTTGCGAGCCATATTCGTGCTCATCAGAGGAAATTGTAAGGGTCGCCGTCCTCGGATACGACAAGGATGACTATATATATGGACCATGTTCTAAGCATGCTAAAAGTCCCCGTTGTAACATTTTTTCTAGGAAACTCTGTCGTATTGACTCCTGGATAACGGTACAGAATAAGAACAAGAAATAGTTGATAGATCATATCTAACATTGCAGAATAAAGTTTACCCAGTGTCTAATTGTAAAGAAGTGAAGGATTTTTCAAACTTTCGGCCCATTTTTGATGCGATAATCTTCTGATTCTTGCCAGTACAACTTTCTTAACCAGCTGCCGTGCATTTTATCGTGTTGTCATGAGACGTAGGCGTACCTATTGGGAGAGGGCTTAAGGACTAGTAGGAATTATTGTACAGTCGCCATCACATACATCGGTACACTATAAGGTGTTCAAAAATATCGGCACATGCACCCTGCCTTGAAAATAGAGGTGTGTTCCGATGTTTGTGAGCTGCTTGTTTGCTCCGATATATTTGATGGCGACTGTATAGTAGAGTTCGAAAATACGTGAAGTGAAGTGATTAAAAATACACAACTTTATTGTTAAGGGCATGATGCTGCTCAGATATTTTTGATCCTTTGGGAACGTACATATATTTATGAAATCTGAAGCTTTTTTTAATTTGTCATGAGGAGGCCTGTGCCCATGGATGATGATGTGATGTGATGCACGAGTGACTTCGGACTTGACAAAATGTAAGATCCTCGAAAGCGAGACTTCGTGATTGAAATTTGGATGTAGCCTATCATCATGGAAATAATGTTTCACGACGAAAGTTAAGCATATGTCTATATCTTTGTTTCCCTTGATTGTTCTAAGATGATATGGTATAATAAGTGAATGATATTGATAATGCAAGGTTACACGAAGTAGCGTTCCATTAAAGCTATGGACACAACACAAATTGGTACAGTCAAGTGTAAAAATATGGGTGCATACAACTTACTCATAAATATGTCCCAGCGCTCTTGTCAGCGGATTAAGGTTTTGGTACAGTCAGGGGTATTAATATAAGTACATAAATATCTGTACAGGACAATCATCAGGAATTGTCAATAAAGGCGTGTATAGAATTTATGTACGTATATTAATACCCATGACTGTACATATTCATAAGAGGATTGAATCAATACATATTTTTGCTCTTGACTGTACACAATAAGTAGGATTAGCGCGCTACTTCATTTAAGTCAGCGAGGTACTTGAAGGTAAATTAATAATTAAAACCAAATAATATTATATAATCAAATTTATTTAATATCCATACATAAATGGACACAAAATCTCATACGCACTTCACCAATGTTTTCATAAACGAACGTACAAAAACATTGACAAAGCCATTAAAATATATATCAATAAAAAAATTACATAAGAGAGCCCTAGATGAGGGCGATTACATAATTCTATATTTTAAATCTTATTCTAACGATTATAACCTAAAAATTACATTCTGCTATGGTTCAAGTTTATTTCGAGTGCATTTTCTACAATTGAAGTACAGAATGTGCAAGGTATTATTGTTAGAATGCATTGTTAATATTGAACATACAACAGTATTTTCCGAAATAATAAGTAGGTACCAATGCAATAATAAGTATTTACCAGACACATTTCATGGTCACCCTAAGTCAATATGTAATGATTATCGTGTAAAAAGGGTGGTTTTAAAGCCGTGGTTTTAGTAACCTAGTGTTTAAATGCGAAAACCCCTCTTCCACTCAGTTTGGCTTCGAGTTATACCTACACGTCGTACAACCGTTAAGAGATATTCACTGCTACAGCAACCGTGGATAAATCATACTATAATCACTTAAAACTATAGTCCGGAGAAATACTAATCACATCATCATTTAATTAAACAAAATACTCATCTAGACTAAACAAAACCAATAAACTATTTATCAACCATACTCGCTCATTATAGCTTCAACCTTATTATTAATCGTAAAACAATTTGATTCAAATAAAAAATGGCAGTCAAATACTAAAAATTACTTTTACGATACACGCCTTACACGATAACAGGACAGTCTTATCCTTTTTAATTAAATAGAATAAGATACATTCAAGTATAAAAAGTGTAACAAAATCTCAAAAACATTGCTTAGGAAGAAATTAAGTTATCGGGTCATATTCGCACTGAATACATTCCTTTTACTTTCTGGGATTGTATTATATAATACGCATACAGCGCTCCCAAGAAAGTTTACCAAAATCGTTGATAATGTATTCTCCGATGTCTATCTTTTAACTATATGGATCAAAAAAGTCAAATAAAAAAACTAAATCCTTTTATGACCCTACTAGAAAATTCAATACCGATAAATACATTTAGTTATATAATTTAAAGGCTACAAAACCTTACAAAATGATTTACCCTATTTTCCGAATGAACTCGCGTTTCGCGAGAAAATTACCGATATTATCAACGCAGGGCAACATCGGGTATCATTTAATATATCGTATGATTGATATAACAATACATATAATAAATCCAGTAAGCTCGTAAACTTAGCACCAATGTAATTTTGAAACTCATAGGCGGTTTATGTCGTTATATTTTTTCTAATACTTGTAAAATTAAGTCATGCAATGGTATACGTAGTTTTATAAATTGCATATTGGCAACACTGAATTGACATAAAGCTGCTTTGTGTATCACAGGTTTCTTGATCATACATATATTTTGAAATCGTACGTATTCAGGAGAGCCTCAATGTGCTCTTTTATAGATTTCAAGGTTTTAATTTAATTTTCATATGAGATCTACTCATCGTGCCGACACATCGGTATAATTTTATTTCTCCACCCTGGGCTAAGAGCTAGCTTAGTGCAGCGTGGAAAGCATAATATCTCCTGATTACCGATTAACAATGACGACTTTGCACTTTGAAATCGGCTAAAACAAAACTAAATCGAAATATTCAGTCACGCGGCTGTATAGGATAACTTGTATGTAAATCATGTTCATATACAAAGTAAACATTGTGTGCTTTCCGTGAAACGCGCGCGCCTGCGCGTACGGCTGTGCGCGTCATTTTGTCTTAGAATTGACGAGTGCATAGTTGTAGTCAGATTATTGCAGTTAAATCAGCTGCGTTCCACGGAGTTAGATAGTAGTGTAAGCTTAAAGGTCAGTGTCGTACCAAGCCGCGACGTTGTTGTTGTCGTGCGGCGGCTCCGGGAAGGCGAGCTCGTCGGCGGCGGCGCCCGAGTCCGCCTCCATGTCCATGTCCATACCGAACCCACTGCCGATCTCAAGCCCCTGCATCGAGTCTATCGGTATTTGATCGTATCCTAGAACATTACGTTTTTCATTATTAATCGTACACCAAATATCTTAATATCACCAGAGGCCCTAGCACACTAGGTTTCATCGCCTCGTTTTACGGCGAAAAAGTACTGAAACGTCACGTAAAACGTTACATAAAACCTAGTGTGCCTCAGACATCGCAAATTGGTGCAGCGTAGTTGTTAACGATATTGGTATAAACAATTTCAATCGTAATGTTTTGCATTAATATTAATCTTAATTACCAATTATATATCTCTATTCTAACTCCTTTAACACAACCATGCTGCACCGAAAATGCTATAAAATGTATGATACCTTAATTTCACATATAAGACAAGAAATAAACAAACACTTACAACACAATATTTCACATGAAAAATAAATGTGTTCCGAACTTATTGAGCGAAATCATTTATGATTGTTGCTAAACAATAACTGTTATTACTTTGAAACCTTTATTGTTTCTATCACCTTGCTTTATATGCCGGCAGTCAAAGGCAAGTTTTCGGATGTCGTATTTCCGGTATATAAGCTTATTGTTTTAAGTTTTGATTGTTAGAATATACAATACCCACAAGCGAATACAAGCAAAAAAGAGTTGTTAAAGTTTTAATAGCCTCTAAAATCGTCATTATTATTTTCTGTATATCAACCACAAACCGCGTGCGTGTAAATATAATCATAAGTTTTATAATTGAGTTAGTCATCATAAATATAACATCAAACGATAATACAAACAAGATTCCCTTCACCTGTTTAGTGATAAATAGGTCCCGGATTAAGCTGCATGTAAAGAAGAGAGAAAATAATTAAACACCCGCCTTCAATTCTTTTTATAGTAACGTCCATGCCTATATAACTACAAGATTGGTGTAGATACCAGGGACTGCATAACCGAAAATTTATTATATTTTATTTATTAAAGGTATTATATTTTAACGGTATGACGTCATATCGGTTGTCAAATAGCGGTTTCGGTAGCGGAACCTTTATATTTCGCTACCGAAATATAAAGGTACCTTTATTTTTTCCGGTACCGTAACCGCTATTTAAAGGTACCGATATATCGACTTTGGCCTGGAGTTGTTGCCAAACCGCCGGCAAAGGCTCTGCTGCTTTGTATTTTAGTATTTAAATGTTTAGTAGCCAATGCTTCCTCTGTAGAGTGCCAGCTCGCTTACTTTTCTTAATAACCTTTTCTCAAACATGCTCGGAAATGTATGCGTTAATGTCACGAAATGAAGACATGAAGTTCCTTGTTTATGGCTGCCTACATTACTTCTTGGCCTAGGCCAAGAAGTAATGTATGAAAACCCTAACTAAAAACATTATTGGCCGCTACTCTAACTTTTTAAATTTGCTTACTGATATTAAACAGACAAAGGAAAAAATACATACTGCCAACCACCAATACTTTTTTTTAATTGTTTTAGTTTTTTGTAAAAAAAAAAATTATTAGTTTTTTTCATTTTTTTTCGTTTATTTTTTAGTGTTGTTTATCGTTTTTAATGATTAAAAAAAAAATCTTTTCTTTTCTTGATGTTTGTCTATTTTTGAATGTTAAAATTTTTGTAGGGTCTTTTGTTATTTTTAAGTTTTTTTTTATCTATTTTTCCTTTTTGTTTTACTTTTTTTAATGTTTTTTGTTTTTTTGGTCGTTTTTTTTAATTTTTTCAAGTTTTCCTGTTTGTTTTACTTTTTTAATGTTTTTTGTTTGTTTTTCTTTTTTTTTTGTTTTTTTTCTTTTTTTTGTTTTTTTTAATGTTTTTTGTTTGTTTTTATTTTTTTGTGTCCATTTTTTCGTTTTTTTCCTTTTTTTTTTTTGTCATTTTTTTGGGCGTTTTTTTTTTGTTTTTTTAGTTGTGTAAGAGTGTGGCGGGATCGTGGAGCGTAGTGACAGCAAAACAAGGAATTGTAGTAAACGTAAGTTTATTTGAAAACTTTAAAATTAAATCAAAAAACAGGTACCACCTATTTGCGTACGAGCACCGACCCACAGTCGCAGGAGCGTGCACTCGAAGCGCAAATAATACCGCGGGCTAATATAATATACAAGTCTCCGAACGTCCCACGAGTGGAAGCAGACAGAAAAGCAAGTATAAAGCCGTGTACCTTGTAATAATCAAGACAAATAATAAAAATCACATTCGAGTCTTACACATCCTACGACAAACAAACGTTAGTGCGTTCTATCTGACGTGCAGCGCCATCTAGCGGGTAATTGGGTAGGCTGTTCTTGGCTGTTTATGTGTGTATTTTCTTACAATCTCCCCCTCAGTTTCGTTAGGTCGCCTCGACTAAGAAACTGTATGCGTAGGTTATTGTTGGTTCTTGGCTGGCCACGGCAGCGATGCGATGGGAGCTGACATCTATCAGGCTTCTCCCCCTAGACGAGAACTTCTCAAATTACGCAGCAACTTATTTCAGATGTTTGGCACTAGGCCTTTGTAGGTGATCACGCAATTGTAGATATGAGACATCTGCTGCAGGCATTAGACATCTGTTCCTGCTGTGTGTCGTCCGTTGTACTGGCTTGTGCAATGTTGAAAAAGAATATATCCAAGATATCCTCCCCCTGGTCCACAGATCCATGGAAAAGGCTTTCCGAGTGCGGGGACAGAGTCACCTCATCACACTCGTGTACAGCTCTTTGTGCATCACGCATCATGAAATCCAGTCTCGGATCGTAACCATCGAAAGTCTTATATCTCCTGTCCGTGATTGTGTCATCAATACGAAGCAGACGATATGAAGAGCCATTATCGTGTTTTTGCATCTTGGACGACTGGTTTTCTGTATCCCTGGTCTTAGAGACAGTGGTTACACGTGAGGCATTTCGGTGCTGGTCGCTCTCAGTGCCCTTCGACTCGTGCTCTATAGAAGTTTTGGAGATGTGTACCTTGGGTTTACTTTGTACTTCAAACTGTAGGAAATCCTCTTGATACATCTCTTGTACATTTTCAGGTGTATCCGAGTACCACCACGTAAATTGTCCCATGTCCAGGATCATACGCGCATCTTGTAGGAATCCGGACCCCAGCAACGTTCGGTTCTCTCGTGATTCCGGCAGCACGACAAAAGTTGTTAAGATGTTCCGTTCACAGAGCCTCACCTCTGCTGTTACTTTTAGCACGACTTGACTTTTCGGAACCCCGTCGGCTAATGTCAGCTGCACTGATTCGGTTCTGAATGGATAACCTTCTTCCTTTAACTGACAGTATAGCTGGTAGGACGCTATACTTGATCTGGCACACGTATCAATGTAAGCATAACCGTGTATGTCCTTGACCGATATACATACTACGGGTCTGGACTAGTGTTGTAAAAGACTCGAGTTCTAGAGTCCTGATTGAGGAGACTCGACTCAAATATACGGGACTCGGGGAACTCGAAGACTCCCGAGTCTAGAGTCCAGTCGAGCGTGAGTCATCTGTCCGACGACTTGAGTCTCTAAAACCACTCGAGTCTTAAAACAAACTCGAGTCCATGAGTTTCCAAATTAAATACAGAGTTAAGTTAGCAATAGAATACGAACGAATCCGAAGTCAGAATCGGAAAAAATAGGCGCCATATTGTTTTCTTACACGATATTATTTAACTTGCACTGTTCGTATGTATGTAAATACGAGTATGTAAGCTGTCCGTCAAAATTTGCAATCCATTTTTCATTCACTTTCCGTTATCCGATTGAGCTGAAATTTGGAATACTTTTGCATGTTTGGTGACAATGCAATACTTTGTCACCATTTAGCTGATCTGATGCTGAAGCCGGAAGATGGCCACTGGAACTCTATGATAGAAAGTGTTATGATAGTCGTGGTTGGGCTCGTTTGTTTTGTTTTCGTCAGCACTTACCATTGCACATGATGGCACGGGTCTCATGATGGAGCCAGAAGATGGCCACTGGAACTCTATGACGGAAAGTGTTATGATAGTCGAGTGTGGGCTCGTTTTCTTTGTTATCGTCAGCACTTACTATTGCATATGATGGCGAGGTTCTTATGATGGAACCTCAAAATGGCCACTGGAACTCTATAACGGAAAGTGCTATGATAGTCGAGGTTAAGCACGTTTGTTTTGTTATCGTCAGAATTTACCATTGCACATAATGGCGAGGGTCTCATGATGGAGACAGAAGATGGCCACTGGAACTATATGACGGAAAGTGCTATAATAATCGAGTTTGGGCTCGTTTGTTTTGTTTTCGTCAGCACGTACCATAGCACATGTTGGCGAGGGTCTCGTGATGGAGCCGGAAGATGGCCACTGGAACTCTATGACGGAAAGTGCTATAATAATCGAGTTTGGGCTCGTTTGTTTTGTTTTCGTCAGCACGTACCATAGCACATGTTGGCGAGGGTCTCGTGATGGAGCCGGAAGATGGCCACTGGAACTATATGACGGAAAGTGCCATAATAATCGAGTTTGGGCTCGTTTGTTTTGTTTTCGTCAGCACGTACCATAGCACATGTTGGCGAGGGTCTCGTGATGGAGCCGGAAGATGGCCACTGGAACTCTATGACGGAAAGTGTTATGATAGTCGAGTGTGGGCCCGTTTTCATTGTTATCGTCAGCACTTACCATTGCACATGATGGCGAGGGTCTCATGATGGAGCCTGAAGATGGCCACTGGATTTTTTTTTAGTCTAGTATAATGGTCAAATGGTATGGTGGTTCGATTCTGATGATAAGTTGTCAGAAATCGGTACAATTTATGAATTTATAACTGAAATGAAACATTATATGAAAACATTATCAAAACATGGCAATAAATTCCAGTTAAAAAGCAAAATTTAATTTGAAAAATAGCACGTAAAAAAATATTTTTAAAAACCAGCTATTATTCAAAATGTGAACTAAAAAGAAAAAAAAAGATTTATATTTTAATGGCATTAATCACTTGGCTCTTGATCGCGTTGGATGGACGGACATCATTCGTGGTTGTAATAAAGTTGTAAAAAAGATTTAAAAGCTTGAGGCACTGAAGTACAGTAACTTCTATCACTATCAGGCCTTTAAATAGTGCTTTTTCGCATAGCTTTATCGTTTAAAACGTTATTTTTCCTTTAGGCTTTTTAAATCGTTATACTTAGAACGATATTTGACGCGCTGTATAGCGGTATCCATTATAACGTTATAAATCTAAACCAATATATAAAAGCGATACTTTTGTAAGCGATATAATAACTATAATATAACGTTATAGGCTACCCCTTTCTCGCATTCAGTTTCGCCTACTCGAGCACGGCTCGCAGTTTAAAACGATATTATAACGTTATTCGACCGTATTTTATTACGGTATGATATTCATTCTGTTATGATATTTATATCGTTATGTTACTGATTTTAGTACAACGATCTTGTTAAACACTAACGAAATATATCGTTATAATATCGCTTTTTGCATATAACGTTTTATATGATATTGACAGCTCAGCTACATGAACGTCGTTTTTGCATGGTTTACTTTGTATTCTTAACTAATTAAGCACGGTTAAAAACCGGCTTCACAAGGTTGTTCAAAATGCTTCGTCTATCTTTTTTTTGTCTGAAATATCTTTTTCTGAAATATACGATCAATGTTACCGAGACGATTGATGTTTAGATTTATCTTTTTGTAGATATTTTTACACACCTACTATAATTTTAAATTGTATAGTGCTTTGGTTCCTTGCTGTCAAACTGTATGCAAATTTTGTATGAAATACTTAAAATAAATTTTGGACTCATCATTGTTGGAATGTGCAACTTTTTGGATTATAAAATGGACATCGTTTTTATTCTGCACCCTCTATTACCTAGAAATTGTCACCCATGGCGACTGTTACAAAAAAGGCCATGTCCAAGATTTCTGATTCCAAAATTGACATAATTATAGGAATCTGCACCCTCAAATACCCTAAAAGTGACATCTAAGACGACTTTTAGGAGTTTAAGATTGCCAAATGGACACCATTTTTGGAATCTACACCCTCGAATACCCGGAAAGTGACACCCATGAGAACTTTTCGGAAAAAAGCCATGTCTGCCATTTTGGATTCCAAAATTGACATCAGTTTTGGATTCTGCACCCTCGAATACCCAGAAAGTGACACCCATGACGAATTTTAGGAAAAAAAGCCATGTCCGCCATTTTGGATTAAAAAATGGACATCATTTTTGGAATCTACACCCTCGAATACCCGGAAAGTGACACCCATGACGACTTTTAGGAAAAAAGCCATGTCCGCCATTTTGGATTCCAAAATGGACATCATTTTTGAAATCTACACCCTCAAATACCCGGAAAGTGACACCCATGACGACTTTTAGGAAAAAAGCTATGTCCGCCATTTTGGATTCCAAAATGGACATCATTTTTGGAATCTACACCCTCGAATACCCGGAAAGTGACACCCATGACGATTTTTCGGAAAAAAGCAATGTCGCCATTTTGGATTCCAAAATGTACATAATTTTTGGAATCTACACCCTCGAATACCCGGAAAGTGATACCCATGACGACTTTTAGGAAAAAAGCCATGTCCGCCATTTTGGATTCCAAAATGGACATCATTTTTGGAATCTACACCCTCGAATAACCGGAAAGTGACACCCATGACGACTTGTAGGAAAAAAGCCATGTCGCCATTTTGGATTCCAAAATGGACATCATTTTTGGAACCTGCACCCTCGACATCCCCGACACATGACGATTGGTGTGACCCATGAGTTTGATTCAGACCTTAAGCCTCTTACAGATGGGCGCGGCCTGCGGTGGCGGTCAGTAGTAATTCTGACAGCCATTGTTAAATTTACTACTGATCGCCACCGCAGGCCGCGCCAGTGTGATTCAGGCCTTACGCGGGCGAAGCCGCGCGGGCAGTTGGGTATGAATCGGGCTCAAACCGTGAAACAACTAGGTATCTTGGAACTCGGAGCTCAGTCCAAAAAAGGACTCAGCCGCGAAAAGAGACTCGAGTCTTGATGTCACGCTCGTTTTGTTCGCTAGACTCACTCAGCAAGAAGTCTTGCAAAATGTGGAGTCTTGAAATATTGAGCCGAGTGTCGTTTTTGGACTCCGAGTCTTATTATGAAGACTCAGAGAACTCGAGTCTTTTACAACACTAGTCTGGACCTGGTGTCATTAGGGTAGTTTACGCTGGCACTGCAAAAACTAACGTTTTCCTTTTTAATTGGCTGTGGGCGTGGTTGTTTGGAGCAGGTAGGGCAGCTGGTGCGTACCACTCCGGGTGCACCACAGCCATAACATGAGAATCGCGCTGCAGATGGCGAAGGCATTTGCGTCTGTGCTACTGAAATAGTCGGCTTACTAGGTGCTGTGGTCGCTCTCTCCTCAAACGTCTTCTTTCGGCAAACGTCGGCGGTGTGACCCGGGTTCTTGCAATGACTACAACGAACTCGCTGCCCTTTGACCGGTTGAGGCCTGTCTTCAAAAAGCTCTTCCGCACTTTGGGCGGCCTTTAGGAGCGCATCGAATGACCTCACAGACTCCCTGGCGACCTTCTCCTTGATTCTCTTGTTCAGTGTTCCATACACCATATCGAGCTGATGGCATTCAGGGTGGCGTGGCGGCGGCAACTGTGCAATTAAGTCTCTTTTCGCAGCCACGAACGTTTCAGTTAGCTCATTCTCTTTTTGGTGCGTTGCAATAAGCTCCTGGTAGATGGAGGAAGCTGGTTTCCTGGGTGCGAATGCTCTATGGAGTCTATCCTTAAAATCATCCCATGTAGTGACGCTGTCCGATATCCCGTTCCACCATGTTGCAGCATCGTCCTTCAGCACGAGCGGTAGGCTATCCAGTGCGTCTCTGTCACTCATGTTCTCCACCCGTTTGAAGCAAGACGCCGCAGTTAAAAATGTTTTGACCTGCGTAGGATCTCTCTCTCCGTTGTAGGTAAAGTTGGCCAAAGCAAAAGATGTCGCTCGCGCCGGCATCGCAGCAGGGACAGCAGGATCTGGAGAGCGCGCCCCCGCAATAGCTCCAATCAGCTGCTGGAACTGAGCTTCCGACATATTGACTGCCATATTTCCTTTGTTTACTACTTTTCCAGGCTTCACTCTCGTTGTTGTTACGCGTCCAGACTTCGTTACGATGTATTCTATCTTTGAAGTGCCCCACGTTGGGCGCCAGATTGTAAGAGTGTGGCGGGATCGTGGAGCGTAGTGACAGCAAAACAAGGAATTGTAGTAAACGTAAGTTTATTTGAAAACTTTAAAATTAAATCAAAAAACAGGTACCACCTATTTGCGTACGAGCACCGACCCACAGTCGCAGGAGCGTGCACTCGAAGCGCAAATAATACCGCGGGCTAATATAATATACAAGTCTCCGAACGTCCCACGAGTGGAAGCAGACAGAAAAGCAAGTATAAAGCCGTGTACCTTGTAATAATCAAGACAAATAATAAAAATCACATTCGAGTCTTACACATCCTACGACAAACAAACGTTAGTGCGTTCTATCTGACGTGCAGCGCCATCTAGCGGGTAATTGGGTAGGCTGTTCTTGGCTGTTTATGTGTGTATTTTCTTACAGTTGTTTTTTTTTGTTTTTTTATTTGTTTTTTTTTTTTAATATTTTTTCCTTTTTGTTTTACTCTTTTGTAATGTTTTTTTAATATTATTCTTTTCTAATGTTTTTTTTTCTTTTTAAGATTTTTTTATCTAGAATCTTTCTCACTTTAGTGAGGTGAAAAGGATTCTATTTTTAAACCACTCACATTCGCTAGCTCGTGTTTCAATTCCACACTCGCGGTTAAATTATAACTGCACCCTTGTATAACAAATAACTATTTATTATTTCCTCACATCGTTTGAGAAAAGCACTATACAAGCCTCGGCCGGAACAGGGATTGCTGGACTCGTTGTATCCGGCCTCGTCTACGACTCGGCCGTCTAGCCCAAACTCGTCCATCAATCCCTTACTTCACGGCCTTTGCAGTAATGTACTATTATAATACCGGTATTATAAAGGTTACAGTATCGTTTTAAACTGGTACCGCTAACCGTTATTTCAAAACGGTTACGGTACCGTTAAGTTCGCGCGGCGCGCATAACCTTTACGACATAACGGTACCGTAATGGAATACCGGTATAACCGTAACCGAAATCAGTCCCTGGTAGATACTTGATAATTATGTTACAGGACAAGATATAATATTCTAATAACGAAGAACAATTACTTACAGTAAAATATATACAATGCTAATAATAGATGGTTTATACATCATTTTAGTCGGAATAGTATATTGTGTTCGGTTGACTTTTCCACAACCTAGTTGATGACGTGTTATAAGTTATAATACATTACATTACTAGCAATGGGAATATTATGGAGCTTAAGTAGTTTTGAAACAGCCAGGAACAAAGCATACCGGAATTTAGTTAGTAATGAAGAAAAATTACGAATTTAAATCATATGTGTAGTGTTAGTTAAGTATATTATTTTAGAATTTTTCTATATACATATTGTGTTAGTAAGTATAATGTGTAATAAGTGTCAAATATCTACACACTAATGGAAAACAAGCTGAGTTAAGGGTGTCTAAATCTTACCTTGCTGGTGGAAGGACGGTCGGGTACCGTACAGCCCTTCATATCCCTGCTCTGGCCCGAGCATATCCTAGTAAATGGGTAATCTCCATCAAAATCAAATAAAACAGGGCTAATACTACAGTTAAGATAAAAAAAATATGAATGAGGTTGAACACTAACATCATCAAAAAAATGTAGTGGAACAATTTTGCTTCATCAGGATAAAAATTAATATATAACACACTGAACATAAAACAATCTTTCACACTTAAATAAACTATAATTACTCAACAAAGCTGGGTAACAACTACACGAAAAACACTGTCACACATTTAACACAATATGAGGGCTTCCAGGATGCATAATATCACCAGTCGAAAGCGTTGTCGTGTGAGGTCTAGGTGTCAAAATCCACCAATCATGTTTAATTATCGTCCACTTGATTGGTGGATTTGAAAATACCTACGCCACAGTGCTGCCAGCTGGTGATATACTATGCATCCTGGAAGCCCTCATTGGTGAAAGGCAAAATGGAAAGAGCAGGAGTTCATAGTTAATCAACAGGTAGTAATTTAACCTTATTAACACAATACAATAAACCTTACTTGATATACTTATGGCAAATAAAATAATTTTGTTTTTTTTTTGATTTTGATTTTTGATAAGTTTCCGTTTCGGTACAAACTCTTGTTGCAGACTGTACTTTTTTGCACAATCATGAACTACTCGTTGAAAGGGTTCCGACGACAAGGTACTTAGGTGTTCACCAACTTATGAGGCCGACTGTTCCTATATTGCATTGTCACCGAACTTACATCAGTATGCCAAATTTCAGCTCAATCGAATATCAAAAAGTGGTTGAAAATTGATTGCCAAGATTTGAAACGGGCAACATTCATACGAATTTGCAAGTTAAATAAAAGCTTGAATATGAAACAAGAAAATTGCTTTGCAAACTGACAAGTCTAATGGTTGGAGGAAGTTGACGCTGTTTGGCCGCAGAGGTGTTGGTGTTCAAAAGGTCAATTTTGATAATTTGTTGTAACATATTCATCGCTACTTGCAATACTCTCGTTTCTACAACAGTGTATAAAGCATGTGTATGTGTTACCTGTAAGTCGGGCTGCATGCCGAGATCGTTGGGCCACATCTGGTGATCATCACGGAACAGCGAGTTGGTCAGCTCCATGGACAGTCTCTTCTTGTAGTCGTGAGGCTTGTCTTCGGACATACGGAACAAGACGGCGGCGGCGTATGTCGCGACCCCTGCGATGTACAACACAACTCAACTATGGTCAATTGTTTTTCACCTCAGCAGCTCGAACAAACATATTTTGCTGCGTGAAAACAGTGAGCAAAATGCGATTTTGCTCACTCCATGAGTCAAAGTAGCTTTTTAATTTTGATATCGAGCACTGGTGACACATCATAGTCTGGGGTCTATTACAAATTCAGAAGAAGAGAGGTGCGTAAAGCCTAACGATATATTTTTTAACGTGACGATGTTCTCACTGCTGAGGTGAAAAGTTGTATGTATCACACGAGAGCAAAGATCATCTCGTGCCTTTGAGTCCCTCACTACGCTCAAGATTCTAATTTTGAATCACTCGCTACGCTCGTGATCAAATATAGAATCTTTCGCTTGCTCGGAACTCAACATCAACACTCGCAGCAAAAATCTACTTTGCTCTCTTGTTGAACAAATAACTATTGTAACAAGGTTCATAAGTGAGACAAAGTGTACAGTGGACAACACTAGCGACGTGTTACTTCCCTAAGGCGTCATCCTTTCAAGTTATTGTGTATATAATGTAATCCTACCGTAGATAGAGGATATAATAGATGTCGTCCTAGCGTATATACCATTGATTTAGTATATGTAACTAGATACACAATCAGTCGAAAAAAATGGCAGTCCAAAAGAACCGGCTGATGGAATTGACCGGCTCTTTTGCGTTTAGTCTGGTTTCGACCGTGAGACTTGTTGGTTATCAGATATTTCTAAATGTTCAGTCAAAAACTGCGTAAATACCAAGAAAAAAAGATGGGATATATTTATTCCAGTAAGTTTTCTTGATAACGTAACGAAATTTGTGTAAACTCGTTGTAATTGAATAGTTTTAAACATGTTTTAAATAATTCGTTTTGTTAGTTCAAATGACATACGTCGCAGAACATAAATCTAAGAAGTCGGTATTAGATACTTTTTTATGACGTTGTTACCTACGTTATATGGTTTTCATATTTAAGATTTCAAAGAAATCCTCAGCGACATGCAAAATGGGCTGCAGTCATAGCACGCGACAGTCGAGACGATTTATTTAAACGACTTTAAAATTAAACGCGAAGTAAAACATCATTATGTTACACTCATCTGTGAGCTGTAAATTTGCTACACGATACAAAATAAATGTACAGATCTTACAACAAAGAAGACATATTCCATTAAGGTAAAGACACACCCGTTTAGCGGACATGGTTGTAACACCGAAAAGAAAAACAATAAAGAACTTTCTATTCTAATCTATTCTATTCTATTCGCGCGTCGTTTGTTCGACTCATTTTCCTGCTTCGGATAATATATTGTATATTGTGAGATCAATAAATCATATCATATCATATATACGACAAAAAATGGATTAAACAGCCAACTAAAACTGCCACACCTGTCATGGAAAGAAATGGACTAACGAGTCCACTTCTTTCCATTACATATTTTAATTTCAATTCTTTACAATAATTTGTCAGGCAAAATTAATTAGTTTATATGGATCCAATTTATAAAACAAACAAAATACAGCGAAAACAAGTTTGGTATGAAAAACTTAAATTTGCTGTATTTTTTTATTGTGGTACTGAAGCTACATAAACTAATTACAGACCTGGACGGTATTCTAAGTACAAAGATTTAGAGCCAAACTAGCTAGTCGTTTTAAAATGAGAGCGTAACTACGTTTGTATGGAGAATTAATTTACTATAATATAATTGTATAATCCAATATCAACACATCATTTAGAAATTTGAAACTGTTTATTCCCCACTTGTAAAATAAAGAAACCTGATTTATTTGTGATATTGGTCTTTCTGTTTAAATTCCTGCATAAAAGATTGTTAAAATAATTTTATAACGCGACTCCATTCATTCGCTATTTAGTTTTGACGTGAGCAATCAAATCTCAATAAACTAAAAAGTATTTTATCTGTGATTTGCTAATATGGTGCTTAAAGTCTAAAAAACTGAGTTGTTTTTGCTATGAGACATATATTTTGATGCAGGTTATAAGTTAACGCTATTAGCAACTACTGAAATATAGCTAGAGTTGTCATTATGGTGCACATTTCTAGACATTTTTATTCGGCATTGGGAGTCTATTTACTTTATGGTACGTTAATGGTATATACCCAATAGGGACGATGGTAAATTAATCTTACTAAATTAAGAAGTATCAAGACTAATACATTCTTGGCGTCTAATGTAATTTATAATTTGGTCGTGTTATATCTGTGACATCATGGTGGTGTCAGTTTCAGTACAAAATGTTGACAGGTGGTGGCAAACAAGCTGGTGGCAGACAAAAATTCCGTATACGCGATTAGGGACCGAAAATATGACACTGTATCTCGTTCCCACTTGCGGTATTGTCTGCATACATCCTTGTCACTCATGTGTGTAGTGTATCTGTGCTTATCTAGTGCGCATACGTCACGATGACAGCAGTCGTGGTCCGACCGTTGCCAGGAATGGTGGTGCGTTGGCTAGCCAAGCTATACAGATATACCTTTAGAATCCGCAAATAAGTGAATACTACAATGTGTGTATGTGTGCGTGAGTCCCTCTATTCTATTCTACCTCTATGAATCCTACTAATATTATAAAAAGTTCAGATGTTTTGCTAAATCACGAACGGATGAACGTATTAAGATGAATTCTAGTATACAAATAGAGTATAGCCTGGATTAACATATAGAATACTTCTTATCCCAGTAAAAGTCCAACAAAAGGAGGTTAACACGAACGAAGTCGCGGGCTTATTTATTTATCGTATGGCGGTTACACACTAGTACAATTATATGTATTCGTATCGATGTCGCTGATAGAGTTCCAGTGTGCGCTGCGAGGTTCAGAAGGAACAGTGCAGCTGCCGAGTTTGTTGTTCTTTTAGCACCACCCGGAGGTCACGTGCAGGGTTTCTAGGGTTATTCCTATGGACATAGAACAACAACGACCTCCCGCGCGAACGAAGTCGCGGGCTAAACCTAGTTCAACATAAATCTGAGTAAATTTATCAAATCAAGACAAACTTGTTGATGTCTTCTTGATACATTTGACACTGGAAACGTTCTTGCTTACCTTCGTTGCGAGAATGCAGCAGCTCAGTGAGAGGCGCCGTGGCCCCTTCGGCTTCTATCATCTCCGCACCTTCCTTGTCGGCCGCCAGCTCACAGAGCACGCCCGCTGCCACGCGCTGAAGAATAACAGACCAATACTATATTTGATTGTTCCTTTAAGTTGTAGGAATAGGGGAACACGGAAAACTAAGCAAGACTTATTCAAATTAGAGACAGACTGAACAAAAAATCATCAAAATAGTATAATGTTATCATCAACACAAATTCGCTACCAAAGGTTCACCGACAAGTTTCGGGCCATTGGCAATATGGATGTACGTTTGCCTTAACAAACGAAGCCTCGTGTAGACGTAAAAGCGGTTTTTTGCGATGAGCGATGTCTGAGGTATTTCGAGGCAAGTCTTTCACTCTCTGTTTTGTTCCATGCTCAAAAGTTTATCTGTCTATTTTCTTTCACTTAGTTGAAACGGGCGTAATGTGCCTCGGTCCTTATATAGCTACAGACAAAGTAGGTAACTCGTATGTTAGAACAGGTTTGCGACCTGCTTAGTCCTCACGTGCTAGAATATAGGCATGAAGTTATGTTGCCTAATGACCTGCCGATTGAGAGCCTCGCGCGCGAGTATGTGCAGCGCTCCTTTCATGATCTTCTGAATGGGCAATTTGTCGAAGTACGCACTACTGAACTCGACTACGGACCGGCATGTTCTCGATCTCGCTAAACAGCAGCTGCACGAAGATGGGCACGACGTTCTGTTGGCGGATGAGCTGCCGGTTGAGGCCCTCGCGCGTCATTATGTAGCCACACCCACGGCTCCTTCCACGATCTCTTCCATGCGCACTTTGTACGCGTAGTCACCTCTCGACTCAGTCACAATACTGACCTGTATGTTCTCGATCTCGTTGAACAGCAGCTGCACGAAGATGGGCACGACGTTCTGCTGACGGATGAGCTGCCGGTTGAGCCCCTCGCGGGCCAGTATGTGCAGCGCACCCACGGCCCCTTCCACGATCTGTCACACTACTACTGACCTGTATGTTCTCGATCTCGTTGAACAGCAGCTGCACGAAGATGGGCACGACGTTCTGCTGACGGATGAGCTGCCGGTTGAGCCCCTCGCGGGCCAGTATGTGCAGCGCACCCACGGCCCCTTCCACGATCTGTCACACTACTACTGACCTGTATGTTCTCGATCTCGTTGAACAGCAGCTGCACGAAGATGGGCACGACGTTCTGCTGACGGATGAGCTGCCGGTTGAGCCCCTCGCGGGCCAGTATGTGCAGCGCGCCCACGGCCCCTTCCACGATCTGTCACACTACTACTGACCTGTATGTTCTCGATCTCGTTGAACAGCAGCTGCACGAAGATGGGCACGACGTTCTGCTGACGGATGAGCTGCCGGTTGAGCCCCTCGCGGGCCAGTATGTGCAGCGCGCCCACGGCCCCTTCCACGATCTGTCACACTACTACTGACCTGTATGTTCTCGATCTCGTTGAACAGCAGCTGCACGAAGATGGGCACGACGTTCTGCTGACGGATGAGCTGCCGGTTGAGCCCCTCGCGGGCCAGTATGTGCAGCGCGCCCACGGCCCCTTCCACGATCTGTCACACTACTACTGACCTGTATGTTCTCGATCTCGTTGAACAGCAGCTGCACGAAGATGGGCACGACGTTCTGCTGACGGATGAGCTGCCGGTTGAGCCCCTCGCGGGCCAGTATGTGCAGCGCACCCACGGCCCCTTCCACGATCTGTCACACTACTACTGACCTGTATGTTCTCGATCTCGTTGAACAGCAGCTGCACGAAGATGGGCACGACGTTCTGCTGACGGATGAGCTGCCGGTTGAGCCCCTCGCGGGCCAGTATGTGCAGCGCGCCCACGGCCCCTTCCACGATCTGTCACACTACTACTGACCTGTATGTTCTCGATCTCGTTGAACAGCAGCTGCACGAAGATGGGCACGACGTTCTGCTGACGGATGAGCTGCCGGTTGAGCCCCTCGCGGGCCAGTATGTGCAGCGCGCCCACGGCCCCTTCCACGATCTGTCACACTACTACTGACCTGTATGTTCTCGATCTCGTTGAACAGCAGCTGCACGAAGATGGGCACGACGTTCTGCTGACGGATGAGCTGCCGGTTGAGCCCCTCGCGGGCCAGTATGTGCAGCGCGCCCACGGCCCCTTCCACGATCTGTCACACTACTACTGACCTGTATGTTCTCGATCTCGTTGAACAGCAGCTGCACGAAGATGGGCACGACGTTCTGCTGACGGATGAGCTGCCGGTTGAGCCCCTCGCGGGCCAGTATGTGCAGCGCGCCCACGGCCCCTTCCACGATCTGTCACACTACTACTGACCTGTATGTTCTCGATCTCGTTGAACAGCAGCTGCACGAAGATGGGCATGACGTTCTGCTGACGGATGAGCTGCCGGTTGAGCCCCTCGCGGGCCAGTATGTGCAGCGCGCCCACGGCCCCTTCCACGATCTGTCACACTACTACTGACCTGTATGTTCTCGATCTCGTTGAACAGCAGCTGCACGAAGATGGGCACGACGTTCTGCTGACGGATGAGCTGCCGGTTGAGCCCCTCGCGGGCCAGTATGTGCAGCGCGCCCACGGCCCCTTCCACGATCTGTCACACTACTACTGACCTGTATGTTCTCGATCTCGTTGAACAGCAGCTGCACGAAGATGGGCACGACGTTCTGCTGACGGATGAGCTGCCGGTTGAGCCCCTCGCGGGCCAGTATGTGCAGCGCGCCCACGGCCCCTTCCACGATCTGTCACACTACTACTGACCTGTATGTTCTCGATCTCGTTGAACAGCAGCTGCACGAAGATGGGCACGACGTTCTGCTGACGGATGAGCTGCCGGTTGAGCCCCTCGCGGGCCAGTATGTGCAGCGCGCCCACGGCCCCTTCCACGATCTGTCACACTACTACTGACCTGTATGTTCTCGATCTCGTTGAACAGCAGCTGCACGAAGATGGGCACGACGTTCTGCTGACGGATGAGCTGCCGGTTGAGCCCCTCGCGGGCCAGTATGTGCAGCGCGCCCACGGCCCCTTCCACGATCTGTCACACTACTACTGACCTGTATGTTCTCGATCTCGTTGAACAGCAGCTGCACGAAGATGGGCACGACGTTCTGCTGACGGATGAGCTGCCGGTTGAGCCCCTCGCGGGCCAGTATGTGCAGCGCGCCCACGGCCCCTTCCACGATCTGTCACACTACTACTGACCTGTATGTTCTCGATCTCGTTGAACAGCAGCTGCACGAAGATGGGCACGACGTTCTGCTGACGGATGAGCTGCCGGTTGAGCCCCTCGCGGGCCAGTATGTGCAGCGCACCCACGGCCCCTTCCACGATCTGTCACACTACTACTGACCTGTATGTTCTCGATCTCGTTGAACAGCAGCTGCACGAAGATGGGCACGACGTTCTGCTGACGGATGAGCTGCCGGTTGAGCCCCTCGCGGGCCAGTATGTGCAGCGCGCCCACGGCCCCTTCCACGATCTGTCACACTACTACTGACCTGTATGTTCTCGATCTCGTTGAACAGCAGCTGCACGAAGATGGGCACGACGTTCTGCTGACGGATGAGCTGCCGGTTGAGCCCCTCGCGGGCCAGTATGTGCAGCGCGCCCACGGCCCCTTCCACGATCTGTCACACTACTACTGACCTGTATGTTCTCGATCTCGTTGAACAGCAGCTGCACGAAGATGGGCACGACGTTCTGCTGACGGATGAGCTGCCGGTTGAGCCCCTCGCGGGCCAGTATGTGCAGCGCGCCCACGGCCCCTTCCACGATCTGTCACACTACTACTGACCTGTATGTTCTCGATCTCGTTGAACAGCAGCTGCACGAAGATGGGCACGACGTTCTGCTGACGGATGAGCTGCCGGTTGAGCCCCTCGCGGGCCAGTATGTGCAGCGCGCCCACGGCCCCTTCCACGATCTGTCACACTACTACTGACCTGTATGTTCTCGATCTCGTTGAACAGCAGCTGCACGAAGATGGGCACGACGTTCTGCTGACGGATGAGCTGCCGGTTGAGCCCCTCGCGGGCCAGTATGTGCAGCGCGCCCACGGCCCCTTCCACGATCTGTCACACTACTACTGACCTGTATGTTCTCGATCTCGTTGAACAGCAGCTGCACGAAGATGGGCACGACGTTCTGCTGACGGATGAGCTGCCGGTTGAGCCCCTCGCGGGCCAGTATGTGCAGCGCGCCCACGGCCCCTTCCACGATCTGTCACACTACTACTGACCTGTATGTTCTCGATCTCGTTGAACAGCAGCTGCACGAAGATGGGCACGACGTTCTGCTGACGGATGAGCTGCCGGTTGAGCCCCTCGCGGGCCAGTATGTGCAGCGCGCCCACGGCCCCTTCCACGATCTGTCACACTACTACTGACCTGTATGTTCTCGATCTCGTTGAACAGCAGCTGCACGAAGATGGGCACGACGTTCTGCTGACGGATGAGCTGCCGGTTGAGCCCCTCGCGGGCCAGTATGTGCAGCGCGCCCACGGCCCCTTCCACGATCTCTTCCATGCGCACGCCGTCAGCGTAGGCGCCGGCGGCGGCGGTGCTGCCCGGAGCTGATGTGCGTTGCTGGAATAACGTAGACAGGTTAAAAAAAGCAAAAGACACCATGAAAAATAAGCTATCACTAAATACGTGACCTTGATAAGGTTCGAGTGCTCGACGCTGTACTAGTATATGGCATGGGCAATCTATGTCAAAGTGACATCGCTTAAATTCGAATGAAGAAAAATCCTCTTAGTTCAAATTTAACCAATATTGCTTTGACATAAAGTGCCCATGCCATATATTAGTACAGCGTCGAGCACTCGGACGTTTACCTTACTTAAATACCGCAACAAAAATAATGGTTTTCCAATTACAATATAAAGCGCGAGCATAGCATTTCAAATAATATGTTTATATTTGAAATGCTAAGATCTCTATTCTGTACATCGGGGAAAAGCATCCGCATTGAGAAACTTTAAACAGATTACTTATACAAGCAAACACGTATTGTGGCTCCTACTCAAAAGACTGTTAATGGCGAATTATTCGTGTCGCAGCTAAGCGGTCATTCACTGGCGATTTCTTCGCAAAAAAGATTCCTCAGTCTTATTGCCGCGCTCAGCGTGACACTCGTTCATGCTCAACCTAACCTTCCTGACGCGGCAGTTTAGAAGGCAGTTGACAAAGTCCTTCTTTACCCGGTTTACTAAAAAATATATCAGTATTTACCCGCTGGGTATCATTGAACGCGCGCATCAGCAGGCGCACCAGATGGTGCACGGCGCCGTGCTCGCGCAGCGGCGCGTGGTTGGCCGGGCACAGCGCCAGGTTGCGCACCAGCCCCACCACCGCCTTCACCAGCGGCCAGCGGGACGGCGGCTGCAGCAGCTTCACGATCACCTGCCAATGGGATAACGTCACATTAACATCACCAATTTAACACTTTCGGTACCAGGCACGCCCCATGTGGGTGTAGCGACCACAGCACATATTTAAACAATAATAAACCTTATTAACCTCCCTCGCCAAATTTGTTAAGCTCAGAATTGCGCGCGGCGGTGTACGCGCAGCGAGTCGCCGATCGTACATCCAACGGCCGGCGCCCGCAACGAGGCGGCGTGGCCAGCAGTCAGCAATCGATCGCGCCGGTGAAACTACGTCTCTCGTGCTTGCCTTATATAGTGCTTACTACAGCTACGATTTGCTTTCACTATAGACTATTTTTCGGTGATCTCCTCGCGGTCGCCCGCCGAGACCACCGTGCGGACTAGAGCGTCCACGCCAGCTTGGCAGGGAGGAACACTGTATACTCACCGGCAACCCGTAGTGTAGCCGCACGGCATTCTGCGCCATCTCGCTCTCGACGTGGCGCGAAGTGAGGTGGCGCAGCGCGCACACGGCCGGCTCGGTGATCTCCTCGCGGTCGCCCGCCGAGACCACCGTGCGGACTAGAGCGTCCACGCCAGCTTGGCAGGGAGGAACACTGTATACTCACCGGCAACCCGTAGTGTAGCCGCACGGCATTCTGCGCCATCTCGCTCTCGACGTGGCGCGAAGTGAGGTGGCGCAGCGCGCACACGGCCGGCTCGGTGATCTCCTCGCGGTCGCCCGCCGAGACCACCGTGCGGACTAGAGCGTCCACGCCAGCTTGGCAGGGAGGAACACTGTATACTCACCGGCAACCCGTAGTGTAGCCGCACGGCATTCTGCGCCATCTCGCTCTCGACGTGGCGCGAAGTGAGGTGGCGCAGCGCGCACACGGCCGGCTCGGTGATCTCCTCGCGGTCGCCCGCCGAGACCACCGTGCGGACTAGAGCGTCCACGCCAGCTTGGCAGGGAGGAACACTGTATACTCACCGGCAACCCGTAGTGTAGCCGCACGGCATTCTGCGCCATCTCGCTCTCGACGTGGCGCGAAGTGAGGTGGCGCAGCGCGCACACGGCCGGCTCGGTGATCTCCTCGCGGTCGCCCGCCGAGACCACCGTGCGGACTAGAGCGTCCACGCCAGCTTGGCAGGGAGGAACACTGTATACTCACCGGCAACCCGTAGTGTAGCCGCACGGCATTCTGCGCCATCTCGCTCTCGACGTGGCGCGAAGTGAGGTGGCGCAGCGCGCACACGGCCGGCTCGGTGATCTCCTCGCGGTCGCCCGCCGAGACCACCGTGCGGACTAGAGCGTCCACGCCAGCTTGGCAGGGAGGAACACTGTATACTCACCGGCAACCCGTAGTGTAGCCGCACGGCATTCTGCGCCATCTCGCTCTCGACGTGGCGCGAAGTGAGGTGGCGCAGCGCGCACACGGCCGGCTCGGTGATCTCCTCGCGGTCGCCCGCCGAGACCACCGTGCGGACTAGAGCGTCCACGCCAGCTTGGCAGGGAGGAACACTGTATACTCACCGGCAACCCGTAGTGTAGCCGCACGGCATTCTGCGCCATCTCGCTCTCGACGTGGCGCGAAGTGAGGTGGCGCAGCGCGCACACGGCCGGCTCGGTGATCTCCTCGCGGTCGCCCGCCGAGACCACCGTGCGGACTAGAGCGTCCACGCCAGCTTGGCAGGGAGGAACACTGTATACTCACCGGCAACCCGTAGTGTAGCCGCACGGCATTCTGCGCCATCTCGCTCTCGACGTGGCGCGAAGTGAGGTGGCGCAGCGCGCACACGGCCGGCTCGGTGATCTCCTCGCGGTCGCCCGCCGAGACCACCGTGCGGACTAGAGCGTCCACGCCAGCTTGGCAGGGAGGAACACTGTATACTCACCGGCAACCCGTAGTGTAGCCGCACGGCATTCTGCGCCATCTCGCTCTCGACGTGGCGCGAAGTGAGGTGGCGCAGCGCGCACACGGCCGGCTCGGTGATCTCCTCGCGGTCGCCCGCCGAGACCACCGTGCGGACTAGAGCGTCCACGCCAGCTTGGCAGGGAGGAACACTGTATACTCACCGGCAACCCGTAGTGTAGCCGCACGGCATTCTGCGCCATCTCGCTCTCGACGTGGCGCGAAGTGAGGTGGCGCAGCGCGCACACGGCCGGCTCGGTGATCTCCTCGCGGTCGCCCGCCGAGACCACCGTGCGGACTAGAGCGTCCACGCCAGCTTGGCAGGGAGGAACACTGTATACTCACCGGCAACCCGTAGTGTAGCCGCACGGCATTCTGCGCCATCTCGCTCTCGACGTGGCGCGAAGTGAGGTGGCGCAGCGCGCACACGGCCGGCTCGGTGATCTCCTCGCGGTCGCCCGCCGAGACCACCGTGCGGACTAGAGCGTCCACGCCAGCTTGGCAGGGAGGAACACTGTATACTCACCGGCAACCCGTAGTGTAGCCGCACGGCATTCTGCGCCATCTCGCTCTCGACGTGGCGCGAAGTGAGGTGGCGCAGCGCGCACACGGCCGGCTCGGTGATCTCCTCGCGGTCGCCCGCCGAGACCACCGTGCGGACTAGAGCGTCCACGCCAGCTTGGCAGGGAGGAACACTGTATACTCACCGGCAACCCGTAGTGTAGCCGCACGGCATTCTGCGCCATCTCGCTCTCGACGTGGCGCGAAGTGAGGTGGCGCAGCGCGCACACGGCCGGCTCGGTGATCTCCTCGCGGTCGCCCGCCGAGACCACCGTGCGGACTAGAGCGTCCACGCCAGCTTGGCAGGGAGGAACACTGTATACTCACCGGCAACCCGTAGTGTAGCCGCACGGCATTCTGCGCCATCTCGCTCTCGACGTGGCGCGAAGTGAGGTGGCGCAGCGCGCACACGGCCGGCTCGGTGATCTCCTCGCGGTCGCCCGCCGAGACCACCGTGCGGACTAGAGCGTCCACGCCAGCTTGGCAGGGAGGAACACTGTATACTCACCGGCAACCCGTAGTGTAGCCGCACGGCATTCTGCGCCATCTCGCTCTCGACGTGGCGCGAAGTGAGGTGGCGCAGCGCGCACACGGCCGGCTCGGTGATCTCCTCGCGGTCGCCCGCCGAGACCACCGTGCGGACTAGAGCGTCCACGCCAGCTTGGCAGGGAGGAACACTGTATACTCACCGGCAACCCGTAGTGTAGCCGCACGGCATTCTGCGCCATCTCGCTCTCGACGTGGCGCGAAGTGAGGTGGCGCAGCGCGCACACGGCCGGCTCGGTGATCTCCTCGCGGTCGCCCGCCGAGACCACCGTGCGGACTAGAGCGTCCACGCCAGCTTGGCAGGGAGGAACACTGTATACTCACCGGCAACCCGTAGTGTAGCCGCACGGCATTCTGCGCCATCTCGCTCTCGACGTGGCGCGAAGTGAGGTGGCGCAGCGCGCACACGGCCGGCTCGGTGATCTCCTCGCGGTCGCCCGCCGAGACCACCGTGCGGACTAGAGCGTCCACGCCAGCTTGGCAGGGAGGAACACTGTATACTCACCGGCAACCCGTAGTGTAGCCGCACGGCATTCTGCGCCATCTCGCTCTCGACGTGGCGCGAAGTGAGGTGGCGCAGCGCGCACACGGCCGGCTCGGTGATCTCCTCGCGGTCGCCCGCCGAGACCACCGTGCGGACTAGAGCGTCCACGCCAGCTTGGCAGGGAGGAACACTGTATACTCACCGGCAACCCGTAGTGTAGCCGCACGGCATTCTGCGCCATCTCGCTCTCGACGTGGCGCGAAGTGAGGTGGCGCAGCGCGCACACGGCCGGCTCGGTGATCTCCTCGCGGTCGCCCGCCGAGACCACCGTGCGGACTAGAGCGTCCACGCCGCCAGCTTGGCAGACTGTCACCTAGAAAATAGGTAAATAGTCAGTAGAGATCATAGCGTATTTTCGATAACCTCTTCAAATGTTGCTTAAAGTCAAAGTTAAAAGTTATGTGCTTCAATTTAGGCATATTACAAGCACCTATGAATGTTGTTAAACTACCACTGGTTCGGAAAGAAAACCTCTGCCTCGAGAACTGGCGAGATATATTTTGTCCAAACAGTTAGGTACACAATATATAATTTCAGTATCACAGTATTTTATAAAATTACATTGCTACAGTAGAAAGCCTATTTTTATTTATTTTGCGATAGACTTCTCGTGCAGGACTTTATCACTGAGAAATATCCCTATCCATGATGAGGTCGTTTATCTTATAATATGGGTATGAAATAAGTGTTTTACGACAGATTTGAATTCAGAGTCAGTAAGTTCGGTAATGTGTTTTGGAATTTTTTTGTAGAATTTTATACAATTTCCCAAGAACGACCTTTTCTTTTCGCTTTTACTAGTCCGTAAAAAGTTGTTTTGAGCTCAGGAGGGGCTATCAGATTATTACCTAATCCCAAGACTAGTACTAGCTATAAGCTAGTGCCTTTATGCAGAAGCAACTAAAGAGTCTATTTATATGTCCGTCTTCTGGGTAATTATTATTTGTCTCTTTTGTGTATTATTTTTTGTTTCACAGTGCCTTGGTATTACTGTATAATGCTGTGAAATTGTATAGAATAAATAAAAAAATATATATAATAAGATATAATTAACATCGATAGCTTTCAAGTATTTGCGATAGTACGCGGTATTATGAGAGTGTGATGACTGATGAACCTTACAAGGAAATAGGCTGCTTCTTCTTATGTCAACTCACTTCCAAGGATTTCTGAATAACCATGCAGTGTTAGCGGAAAAAGTAGTCCCATAAGCCCACTCTCAATACACTTACGTCTCATGACAACACGATAAAATGCATGGCAGCAGGTCGAGAAAGTTGTGCTGAGCAAGAATCAGAAGATTATCGCACCTAAAACTGGCCGAAAATTTGAAAAATCCTTCACTTCAGGTCAACATTTTAAGGGTAGGTATATTTACGTCATGTGACAACAGAACGAGACATGTGGCATCATTTACCCCTTTAATCGGACTTACTTACTAAATCGTAGACAGTAAACCTAAGTCTGTCAGTCCTGAAATGGCCGGACGGAAATACTTATTGTACGAAAATGTATCGACTGTGATTTATATAGTTACTAGTTTCCACCCGCGACTTTTTCTGCGTAAACCCGGGATAAAAAATCCAGGCTATGAACTATCTTCGTGCAAAATGTCATCCAAATCGTTTCAGCCGTTTAAGCGTGATTGAGTAACAAACATCCAGACATCCAAACTTTAGGATATGATTACTATACCTAGATATTTTCCTAGCAGGAACAACATTTGTTTAGTGCTTGCCACAATAAAAATATCGATAACTACTTCAACGACAAGACGTACATACAACAACAGACTTTATCAGCTACCTACCTAGATGCCGCGTGCACCGATCTTGTACAAATTGAATTTGTTTTGGGACCAAAAATGGGTTTGGGAAAAACTACATGTTGTGACATTCTGCGTTTTGAAAGACAATTTCGGTGTGTGTGAGTGTGTGTGTGTGTGTTATGGAGTGACTTATGGGATAAATAATTCAGTGACACGAAGAAAGAAAGTTATGAAAGTATTCCAAATAATTTTCTGAAAATTTCTGAAATATATAGAATGTAAATAAATAGAGAACATTACTGCAATGTTCTGCCACCAGAGGCAGCACTACCACTAAAAGTAAACCACTATAGGAATATAGGGATTCACACACACATGCACAATTGATTGTCAAATGAGTGACAAGGATGCTTTCATAGACAATACCGCAAGTGGGAATAAGATACAATGTCAACGCTGCTAGTGTCGCCACCTGCGAAGAGTTTTGCGTAATGTTCCCTATTAATAGTGTTGTTATTATTATCTATTTTCTAACCCCTATAACCACCTATTACCCTAAATATATTTGTCTTTGTATTAAAGTCCAGTTCTCCAATATCTATACAGACAACCTTTCAAAAATATCTACACAGAGTGTTTATTGTTACTAGCATAAGATACATGTATAGATATTTTTGAAAGGTTGTCTGTATAGATATTGGAGAACTCGACTGTACCTCTATGACGTTGAAGTGGTACTTATCGATAACAGGACTGTCGATGTTTTTATTTTGTCAACCACTTACAATACGTCTTTCGTGCTCGAAAAATATCTATCTAGGTATCTATGCAGCACTTTTATAGTTTTACTAGCGACCCGCCCCGGCTTCGCACGGGTTTATATGTATAATACATGCAAGTATTATACATATAAACCTTTCTATTGAATCACTCTATCTATTTGAAAAAACCGAATCAATGTTCGTTGCGTAGTTTTAAAGATCTAAGCATACATAGGGACAGACAGACAGCGGGAAGCGACTTTGTTTTACACTATGTAGTGAAGCAATCATCTATTCTTTCTTGCAGTTCCAGGAAGGAATCGGTAGAATTGTAAAAGTGGCATTGCGGCCTACTTACAGAATAAAATTCATTTATTACATTTATTCAATTTATCTGACTAACGAAAAAACTCAATCTCCATACAAATATGTTTACGTTAACAGATAACCTGAAAAGCTCTAGTAAGTACAATTAGCTCACCTTGTTGCGTTGGTTGTTGCACGTCAAGTTGGACAGGATGCCAGCAGCGCAGGTGACGATGTTAACGTCGGTGGAAGCCAACACCTGAACAAGGCTGGAAAGAAGGTTTTCCAGCCCATCCACCTGGGGAAACGTCAACTATCACCAATATTAAAGTTGTTTACAATACTTATACTACCAATTCAATTCAAATAATTTTAAGTAGCTACAGCCTACTTAGGACTGTGGCGTTACACATACTTGTGATCATAGATATTCTAGGTGAAAATACCGTGAGGTTTCACTTAGAATATTTTGACAGTTTCTTTTAGTTTGACTATGATATTTATGCTTGTGTCAAATTTATGCTATAGCCAGCGGATGGCAAGAATCAAACGCGCGTGCCTGCGCGAAGACGAAAAGAAATACTGCCAAAAGAATGTAAATAAACAGTGGACATGATATTATTTCTGAGGCGTAAGCGTACACTAGATTCTTCTCCAAAAATATGGTTGGCAAGAGTGGCTTTCGAAATTCAACCAATTTTGACTAAAAAAGAATGTTAATAAGTTTTTTGGTATTTTTGGTACAAGCTTTTATTGCCGACTGTACTTTTCTGCATACCATCATGAACTACTCATTGATACGATTCTAACGAGCCCAAACTCGATGGGGTTGTGTCGTTTTATTTCGGAGTTCCTATGGCCACCTTCCAGCTCCAGCATCAGATCACCTCCATGTCATCATAATACTTATGCATGCAAAATTTCAGATCAATCGGTTGACAGGAAGAGGGTGAAATATCAATTACTAAATTTGCCCCAAGAAAGAAAAATAAAACAAACGGGGGGAGCTAAATAAAAGGTTGTATAAAACAGGCGTCTAATGCGCTCCAGCGTTATATTTGTTTTAGGTACCTTAGTGGCTGCGTCAGAGAGGTTCCGCAGGGTCCAGAGACAGTTCTGCACGAGCCGGCCGCTCGGGTTGCCGAGATGCATGGCCAGCGCCTGCATGCCACCGGCTTCCACGATGGCGGGCTTGTTGCTCGAGCACACCGAAAGGACCTGCATCAAATTCAATTCTGTCATTTCTTGTTCTGAAAAGTTAACAACTGTACAGCATAGTGCCAAGAATATAGAGTTGAAAAACCTAATGTCACCTTGAGGCACCATCTACAAACTAACTGCATAACCACTTTATTCATAAGTATTTGAACAATATAAAAAAAGAATGCGACAATATTACCTTTAGGACTCTTGAAGTGGTCCACAGCAACTTTTCGTAATCGTAAGAGCGCATAATTCGCACCAACTCGATAGGTCCCTGGGACGCGAGGATGATCAGTTTCGACTCCTGATTCCCATAGGCCAAGATCTGAAGGCAATCAGTGACGATCGCCAGGAACTTGACGTTGTTTCTTTGCAGCAGAGCCACCATCTTCTGAAGCCCACCGGCCAGACGGACCGCCATTTTAGATCCGTCCTGATGCAAAAGGAGGTTGTGGAGGGTCGTGATGGCGTAGAACAGAACGGATTCCACCGGGGAGCTCAGGAGTTTCACCAGAGCGGGTATTCCACCACTCTTGAAGATGGCAAGTAAACCTTGACGGTGGTGGGACAAGTTGTGCAGGGTCCCGACAGCTCCCTTGGTAGTTTCAAGGTCATTGCTGTTGGATATCGCGCGGACTAAAGCGGCCACCATCTGGGGCGAGTTCATGATGGCGTGGCGGGAGGCCTCCTTTTTCGACAGCTGGTGGACCATCATTGCAGCTTGAGATACTACAACTTGATCTTCATCGTTCAAGAGCTTGATCAACTCGGGTATGGCCCTGAAATACATTATCCATATGTCAGGTATGTACATGAATTTGATATTTGATTGACATCAACACTTAGGTATGCTGCTGATAATTTGCTAGAGGCTCGTTACTGGCTTGCAGCGACTATTCCTTTATTAGTAAGAATTTGATGACTGTAAAATGTTTTGTGGGGTCTAATTATGGCTTTATCCGTTTTGATGTTCACTGGTCTTGTGCATCAGAATAGATTCAAAGAGGCTGCATGCCAGGCATTGCCAAGAGACCCTTTGAACATACTTTGTTAAAGTTAATAAATACATGTAAGCATGAACAGTTTGGGGCACATTGCACGTAGAACCGATGGCCGTTGGGGCGGAAAGGTTCTCGAGTGGCGACCACGTACCGGAAGGCGCGGCGTGGGTAGGCCCCCCCCACAAGGTGGACTGATGACCTGGTAAAGGTCGCGGGAGTCCGCTAGATGCGGGAGGCGCAGGACCGGTCATTTTGGCACTCTTTGGGCCTATGTCCAGCAGTGGACGTCTTTCGGCTGATATGATGATGATGATGATGATGAACAGTTTTAACATCAAATCTCACTGCTGCTCATGCTGAGATGAGACTTGTGTGGTGCTGTGACTTAGAAAGTGGTTTGGCTAAACACGAAGTCGGGTTAGAAAATCTAAAGCAGAAAAGATATTGCAGTGCTGCTAGATCACTGCAGGAGTGCAACATATTTTTCACTTCTCATGCTCTAAAAGTTCGTCTTTATGTCGTGCGTAGGCGACATAAAGTCGCTTTTTATGCTCTAGAGCATAAAGTAAAATCTTCGTCGAAGACCAAGGCAATCGCTGCAACAGCCACACGAACATCTTTAACTTCATACAACAACCTCTTTATTTTATTTCGTTTCGTTCGTATTCTAAGACCAAGGCAAAGATACCAACAGCCAAAGTACACAATAAAACTTCATGAAATAAACTTATAATTTGTATTTCGTCTCATTTATTATTTTACGTGTTGCTGTTTCATTTCCTCGCAATCGAAGTGAAAAGTAGAGTGTACAACTCGTCCATAAAACCCATTTTACACTCGACTTTATATCTATCCTCGCTCGCAAGCTCGCTCGGATGGATAAACGTCTCGAGTAAAATGGTGCGTTTTATGCACTTGTTGTACAATCTACTATTTCATATCTCATGCTCTGAAAGTGGGTCGTTGTTGTTCTAAAAAGTGTGCTGAAAGTGATTACGTTTCTGCTCTAGAGCAGAAAAGTAGTGTATTCCTATTGGTCCTCGCCATAGCTATAGCTCCACTTAACCTCGCCATAACATATTGTTAAATTTTCCTTCTGTGGTTTTTATTTACTTTCCTCGTATTCAATATGAAAAGTATCGTGTTTAACTCGGGTGAAAGTCACCCATTTCTGACTCGAACTATTGGCGCTCTCACTTCATTCGAGCGCCAAAATATCTCGTCAGAAATGGGTCCCTTTCAGCCCTTGGTTAACAATCTACTATTGTTGCTTTAGAGCCATCAAAGACAATGTACATCACCACCTCAATGATGTCTCGCCTTACCTTTTCGATACACAGTCTCACTCCAGAGTCAAAAAAATACTACCGATTTTTTTATAATGTAAGTCTCAAAACCCGCTGACGCCCTTGGGAGCCACAAGACTCGAAAGGTTAACTGCTGTCACAAACATATGTAAAAGATGCTCCGGCCAATGATACCCTCTCAAAAATATGATTTAACATCAAAGGTTTCTCACCTTGTAGCCAAATCAGCATCATCCTGATAGTTGATCAGGTTGACAACAGCATGCTTGAGCATCTGCGACGGCTCCGACAGGCGCTGGACAGCAGTGGGCTGGGCAGGGTCCAGCTGGGTGGAGGGGATCTCAATGCCCTCCTCCAGGGTCTCCGGGAACATGGCAGCCCGGACGCGCTGGGAGCGGGTCTGGGAGAGCTGCTGGTTCATGTCTGATGGAAATGTATGTAAATTTTCAGTTCATCATGCTTACGAGCAAGTGATGGGGGCTTAAGGGATAGTGTATGCTTTGAATCATACTCAATAAGACTAACAGTGGTTACACACAATGTCTTAATAAAAGCATAATGTAGCTTGAAGAAGTGAGTTCATGAAACGCGTATTTGTAAAGCTGCTAAAAGTGCCGTGTGTAACCCCTCTAAAGCAAAGAGAAGAGCTTCAGGCCCTACATCACAGCAGAAGGTGATGACTGAAAGAAAAACAAAGATAGTTCAAAGAATACGGGCTTGATTATAATACATCAAAAACGAAATTCAACTATGAGTCGGTACCATGTTTTTTTACGGCACTTTCATATGTCAATTTCAGAGGAAGTTGATTGTCCTACACCTCTTCAGAGGTCAAAAGGATAAAGAAGTCAAATTCACCACTCAATTTAGTACATAATTCAAGTCATAGTTTATGGACTTAAAAAAATACCAAATTATGTGGCATCACAGAATGAATTTACAAATAACGAAAATAAACCTGTTTCTTACCTTCAACTTGCTCCTGGGTAAAACCCTGGGCAAACCCTTGGTCCAAGTCAAACATGAGCTGATCACCTTCCATCTCGTCATCTTCCTTGCCAGTGAGTGATGGCACCTGTAAATTATAAGAACACATGAAGTTTTTGTTACCAGAATTACAGATAGTTTTTGTGCGCCGTTACAGCTAAAAACAGACATCATAATTTTTGTGTTATTTTTGGCTGTGTACTTCACCATCATGTTGAATTTAAAAAGTTACACCTTGCAAACTTTGCCAATGAGATGCCAAATAAATGAAAACACAAAATCGCAAATCTCAAAGTGGAATAAGATGGAAAAGTGTAAATCTTTGGTGTAGACTAGTGTAGAGTAAACACAACAAGGTGGCAAACTTTTTTCAATTTGTAAAGCTTCTTGGCAAGAAGTTTTCCAGGAAGGCATGCAATACCATATTCATTCGACATATCTTTAGACAAGCCGGATTTATTGTGGCTTATTTCTTCAAGAGACATAAAATGCTCATTCCGGTGTAGTTTATACAAAATACAATACAAAATTAGTTTATTTGACGGTATAAAAACAAACAAGGTTGGAACCTTCCATTAAGTATGTCATATGCTTGTATCGGAAGATCCCGCTCTTCCATCACTCGAACATGGTAACAAAAACCAAATAAATTAAGTTTAAGTTAAAATTTAAGTAATACATATAAGCAGTAGTGGTCTAGTATATTTCTAACACTAGTTAAATACTCTTTAAGAGTTTCAGAAACATGCAATTAAGTAGGTATTACCTGAGTGGCAGCTCCAGAGTTGATGCCAGAATCCACAAGGTAGGAGTTCTGCTGCCACAGCAGAGTCTGCTGCTCCTTGCTTGGAGCCATTGGCACATCAGATCCACCATAGTTGCTGTGAGACACTAGAATAAACAGGTTCAGGATTATACAGAGAATATATTGACAGATGACCTGGTAAAGGTCGCAGGAGTCCGCTGGATGTGGGTGGCTCAGTACCGGCCATTGTGGCACTCTTTGGGGGAGGCATATGTCCAGCAGTGGGCGTCTTTCGGCTAATATGATTATGATGATGATGATATTGACAGATCTCTCATGAATCTAAATATATTTTGATAAATGGCAAAACAAAGGTATTGAATATAAAACTAGAACTTAAATAAACTTATGAACACAAGCAGTGATTATGAATGAAAATCAAGTACAGTGAGTAGGAATGAAGAGCAGCTTGAAAGTTCAAACCGTCAATACCAGTGACGTGAGTCACCATAACAATCATAATAGGTACTTTAGCATTCTAGATATCTTACCTAAGTTACAGATAATAAAACCATGTATAATTTTTATTAGAAAGTTAAGATATCACAATACTCACTTGTGCGGCTCTGTGAAGATGGAATCTGATAGCTCATGGTTCACAGGATGCGCCCTGCACCCAGCGTCTGAAAATGCAATAAAATAAAACTACTATGTAGACATGCTGCGTCTATCGATTATTCAAGAATCTATGGATCGTACACCATAACAGTTTACATTTTCGTTTCAAACACTTCCACCTGGCTCAAGTTTTATTCAATCTATGGCTAAAATCAAAGGCATAAAACAAAATAAACAATTACAAAAGGGGATCGCGTGAACTAAATACCACACCCGACTTTAGTATTTCAATCGATTCCGAGTTCCGGCAAGAATGGAGAATTCGCAGTTATCACAATGAAGTACGCAGTCTTACCTTAGAAATTAAGACGCACTCAATAGAAAAACACGTATTTGAACAATTTGTTACAGAAAATTATTTTCTCAAGCATTCGCCATCCACCGTCAAAACTCTGACATGACAATATGGCGTCGTCGAAATGTGAATGTTTCGATTACATTCGGGACAGACCGGTAGCTGTATTGCTAGCTCGCTTACACGCATAGCGAAACACTAAGTTCGTCTCTTTTTTTCATCAAAGAAATGTTCTACCAACATAAGCGTACCAACAATAACGTTTCATTTCACGCATAACAAATCGTCGCTCCCATGCTACAGTAACGAAACTGCAAAAACCACATTTTTCAGGGAAGCGATTTGGAGTTGCAAAAAAAAATATTTTGTTTTTTTAAAGTGGTCGTTGAAGTTGTATTGATATAGTCATGGAGGTAGAATAGTTAGAGGGAGTGACAAAGATGTATGCATAGGCAATACCACAAGTGGGAACGAGATACAGTGTCCCTCATCGCGTAATAAGTAATAAAGTAATAAAAGTAATAAAAGTTTTATTTGGTATATTTTCTTACATTAATTTCCAGAGGTCTCCGCACTAGGCTTCGCCTGTGTCGCGGGGAACCAGTTAAAAATTACATTTTGGAATTATGTTACAAGGTACTTACATTCAAAGTATAAACTATAGGAACTTAAAAAGGGACTTAAACCTTAAAAAATAAAAAAAATACATTGCACTTTTAGAAAATTACTAAACTGTAAACTTAAGCTAAAGTATAATGTCTAAAATAGCTTCTGTCTCGGCATAAGTTAACGAGTGAAGAAGATTAGAAGTTAGTTTTTTTGCCTCATTTATAGTACGACCCTTAAGGTTACAATGCTTTTGAATCTCGTTATAAGTGGATACCCTTATATACTTAATCTCTGAAACGCTTACCAAATGATGAAAGTACTCTGGGAACTGGTAAGGCAAATACGCGTTTTTTAAGTAGAATGTTATAGCATGTTAACGTTTTGAGAGATCTATGAGTAAGTAAAGACATTTTGAGTAAGAACAGTTTACGGACGGATAGAACATGAGCTTCGGCATAGAGAGCTGTGGTTGGGTAACGGAAAGGTTTTTTAAGCATTACTTTTAAGACAGAACGTTGCGCTCTCTCTATTTCTAACATAGAGGTCTTCGCCGCGCTACCCCAAACTGTAATGCAGTAACTGATTACTGATTGGCACAGCGCGACGTAAACCAATATTAACAAAGATTTCTCAGCAGAGTGCCGAAGTTTTTTGAAAATTGATATGGATTTTCTGATTCGCGCGGAGAGCTTATGAATATGGGATTTGAAGTTAAATTTTTCATCTACATACAGACCAAGGTACTTAATGACATCAGTGCGTTCAATTGAGTTACAGTTACAAGTGTTGTTTGGAAAATAATTACATGTGTGGATTTTTATTACAGGATTAGAAGGTGGTTTTAATGAGTCAGTCTTATAAAAGCATAGAAATTTCGTTTTACTGTTATTGAGGGTCAAGAGATTATTGCAAAACCAATCTGCTGCGATTCTCATACCTCTTTCTGAAGCATTAACTGTGTTTTGCCAGTTTTTATCATTGGAAAGAATGTCGGTGTCATCAGCATATCAAATAATCTCTGCGTTTTCAATATGGAGATTAAATATGTCATTCATATAGATAATGAATAGAGTGGGGCCAAGGATGCTTCCTTGCGGTACGCCAAAATTAATTTGCTCCGTATACGGATTTTCTCTCGTAGTGGCTTTAAGTATTTCGCATTAATTTGGCATGATATTATAAAAAAATATTTTTGTAGGAACCAAAAATTAATACAGTTTCGCAAATCTATTACCTACTGAATAAGAAGGCATTCTATTTCAAATACACCATAGTAAACACACGAAACTATCATTTTCGTAACTTTACCTCAGTTTAAATACATTAAAACGATTTTTAATTTGCGAAACTGGTACTTTCGTGAGTTATTTATGGTGAAAAATCTTACCTGTTTTTTGCTATGTATGAAGGTGCAAAATTGCGAATGTGCCGTAACTACTAATTGACAACATTTCATTTTTCTGACTCCATAATTTAGTTTAGGCATTTAATAGTATTTGAAAAGTCAGTAGACACGTATTTTTTATTTTCATTTAATTTTAAGTTAAACCCCCTAAATTTGGTAGTTTTAAACTACCACGTTCGAAAAGGGCCTAAGTATGTTTATAGGATGAATAAAATTAGCACTGTGGTCTATTTATTGAATTAAAAAGTAAAAAGTATGCTGCTGTATCTGTGACAGGAACATTTGACATTTTGAGTTTTGACGGTTCCTTGCTGACGGTTTTCGTTTGAAATAGAATCTTGCAAATCATTAATCGCAAATAAACGTGTTTTGGAGAGTAACGAGAAAACGAAAATGTATCGTCAAAATCCATTGATTTCGTGTTTTGTGCTAAGTTGCAGGCACACGGCACTGATGTCGCTTGAAATCCAATGTTCCGAAAGGTTTACTATACATATGTGAAGATAACCCAAACTGATAATAGCATTTTAGATCATTAATCTTCAAACTCGTTGGCTGAAAAACATTGAACTGTTTAATCATCATCATATCAGCCGAAAGACGTCCACTGCTGGACATATTGAACTGTTTAATACAATAAAATTGTAAATATTCTTTTAAGCGTTGTTTAATTTTTTCCAGGCCCTACATGACAATAAATGTGTTTTATTTTATAAGTATTTATATCTACCTAGTCACGTCAAGTCCACTTTGTTCCGACTTTTGCCTCCTGCTTGCTCTGGACCAGCCTTTATTTTAATCATAATATATGTAACTAGCAAGTACTAGAGGCCCTAGCACACTAGGTTTTATCATCACGTTTTACGGCGAAATTGTACTGAAACGTCACGTAAAACGTGACATAAAACCTAGTGTGCTAGGGCCTTAGATCAAGGTATAAACAGTAAAAGTTAATCCTTTCGACGCATTTCACAACAAGCAAAGATGACAAAAACGGCGCCGTGGGCACGATAACCCGCAACACCTTTAGGCGTTCTTGGCGTTAAAAAGGTTAATAGCGTAAAATAATAATTACACCTGATGCTGGACAGCGTTTTATTTTACAGTATTTAATTGTATTACAATATCACCTACAGTATTGTTGCACTACTAGATATTTTGTCAAAAATAAGCAGGTATATGTCTTCCAACACATCTCTGACTTCCAGTGATAATTTCTGCTCTGCATACCCTTTGAAGTGCTTCAGTGAGTTAATATATCTTGAGCTAAGACAAATTTATCTTTTAAAACAGCCTCAGACAACTTAAGCCGAGTCCAATAACACCGTATTGATGTGACTGGTGAGTTAGCTTCCACACATAAACTGCATTAACATTATTCTATCCACCGTTGGCAGATTGCAAGAATTAGCTATAACGTAGCCATCGGTGACTTACATTATTAATTATTTTCAAAGTTTTATCAAAATTACATATTACCGTCACTGACTTAACTTGACAAGAATTAGTCAAATAACTGTCACACTGTCAATGTCACACCCAAAGAGAATATAACCACTACACTTTGAGTAGATAAATACATGGAGAGGCCCTATTCTACTATAGATACATTTATGTTATGCAAATATACATGAAATCTACATAGAAGGTCAAAAACACAACTTATCTCTTTCTTTCCAACTTTTGATAGCGTATGGTGAAAGAGATAGCATGATATTACGTTGCTCTTACTTCCGATACTAGAAACAGACATTACAGCCGCGTGCCATGCGCCATTTTATGCGCCAAATGTCTTTGTAGTACATGCGCTGTCAAGTGGTAAACAACTCAGAGTTAAAATCGTAATTTTCCGTATTAAAATAGTTTTTTTGGACTTGGTTTTGTGTAGTGAACACATATAGATGTGAACGCAAAATGCCTGCGTGCTCAATAAAGCAATGTGGTGCACGGAAATCAAGTAATCAACCGAATTTGACCATTCATAGGTTAGTAGCCGTTTTTCTTTGTCAACTGCCAGTATATCGCACTATCCGCCAAATGATAGTCAGTTTTGAAATGGATTTATCGTTCCCAACAAGAAAATACTCGTTTCGCTATATTTGCAGCAGTATTATTAGCATTTAAATCATACATCTTATTTTGACTAGTGCTGCGCTCTGATATCGACAACTTGCTATTAAATTAAAGACTATGTGAGTAATTTTATGATGTTATTTCAGATCAATCCGTTGACAGGAAGAGGGTGAAATTTTCAATTACTAAATTTGACCCAAGAAACAAGAATAAATAATAAAAACAAACGTGGTGAGCTAAACAAAAGTTTGTAAAAATACCATTGTTTTATTCACTTCTGCACCATTCATATAGTAATCATAGTATACACAGTGGGCTGGGCCTGAATAACCCGACAGATTTTAATTGTATTTCTGACCATATTGGAAGGGTCCACGAAAAGAACATGTCTACTCATTTTTTTTTTTCAAAATGAGTTTCTAATGTCAAAATGCTGAGCTCGTTATGAAAACTTGACAAACCTGTATTTGAAAAAAAAAGTGACTACACCTGTTCTTACCGTGTCATTCACACTATAGGCAGCTGCGACCTTATCGGTTGTACCAATAAAATTCAATGTTGGTAAAACACTTCACAAATAATATAGTTACGGTAATAGAGTAGTGTAGTTGGATATTATTATTCGTCTCGGTCAGTTTCAATTACAGAGAAAAGTCAAATATTGATGTCGATATTTTTCAAAGTCCAAGTTGATATCGATAATTGTCTCTAATCGATGACAACCCTACAGCCACGAATTGACAGGCCGCCATATTATGCGCCAGGATTAGGTATACACGCTCATTTCGTAGGTATTTCGTGTCCATATAGTTTAATTAGTCTGAGCCACTACACCAATAGTTGTTTATTACAGGGCACATTAAACAAAGCCATGGAATGTCCGCGTTCAGCCTTTAAATGGCTTTTTCAAAGTAATTTCCACTTTTCTCAAGAACTAGCGAAGATAAAAATCTGTAATTTTTTTTTATTACCAAGCTATCCCAAATCTTTAAATGGTTTTTAGTTTGAGCCGCTATGAAAAAATGAAATGTTGTTAATTCCAATAAAATAATGCATATCTGGCAAATTAATCATGTACTACATGCATTTTGAATACAATACATACCATACTAAATTAAGAAATATCAGCCCGGCTAGCACACTAGCAAAATGACGACTTTTATGCACATGTTTTATGTCCACAACCGACGTATAAAATTTTACCGTCATGAGCTAACATGCTATACCATCATTTACGTAAAATGTGACCATTTATATGTCTTGCACATTAAACTATTTGTTTTACGTCAAATGCTCGCTATGCTCTTGATTTTGGCACATAAAACTTGAAGATATGAGCCGTTGACGGACGAAATTTTATGTAGGTCACTCGAGACCTCGGATAAATTTTAACACTATGAAAACAATATAATTTTCGCAGGATTTCTCCGATTTCTGTCACGATTTTAGCTAGATCATGATTACTAACTATAAATTAGTATAAATAACGCAATGATTATGATTTTTTGCTTGTGTTGTAATAAAGTGTATTACACAAATTTACAAATATGATTGATTCAATTATAAACTAACATGTGTTTTGGTACTCGCTAAATTACTTAAAACCACTACGTAAAACTTTTAGTGGGGTGGGAGTAACGTAAATAAAAACAAAAAAACTATTATAATTATAACACAACTTAATACAGGAGAACAACTGTTTAGTAAGGCCTCTCACAGACTGGCGCGGCCTGGCCGCGGCGGACAATAGAAAACTTGTCATTAGCTGTCAAATTTACTATGTTCCGCCACCGCAGGCCGCGCCAGTGTGATGCAGGCTAAACTGTGCAGTGCTTAATCATTACTCTTTAATTAGGTAGTATTATAATAGGCTTCTAACCATAGACTACCATTGAACGAATGAAATGAATGTAATAATTTTGCTACGTATATTTTACGCTATGGCATAAATATATGCTACGTGATTACCATGTTAGCTAAGTAACGTAAAAATGGGCACAATCGTAAAGTTATACGTCAGAACGTAAATATATGTCCGATTAGTGTGCTAGCTGGGCAGAAGCTAATACACTCTTGACGTCTAATATAATTTATAATTTAGTCGTATTATGTCGTTGACGTCATGGTGGTGTCAGTTTCAGTACAAATTTTGACAGGTGTGGTGGCAAACAAGCTGGTGGCAAACAAAAAATCCGTATACGCGATGGTGGACAGAAAATATGACACTGTATCTCGTTCCCACTTGCGGTATTGCCTATGCATACATCTTTGTCACTCATGTGTGTATGTGTGAGTGACTCCCTCTATCTATTCTACCTCTATGATGTAACCCACCCGAAAAATACATTTAAACTTTTTAAACGTTTTCGTCGAAACGGGACTAAAGCAAGGTGCCTATTCTGCAGTAGAAATAGGTTTGCTAAGAATAAATTTTAAAAAAATCGTAAAATATTGAACATCAATAATACTGGAAATATAAAACTACCAACGTGTTCCTCTTTTCGAGTAGAATAAAATTAAAATTCGTTATTATGGCTAGCTCCGCTTACACATTTAATTTATCAAAAAAGAAAACAGAAATTAATACTTTCATAAATGAGTTCAAATATCGCGTACAATGTGTTATAGCAGAAACTATAGATGACAACTATAAATCTCCCTTTGTTTCTTTTGCTGAGAAAAGAATTTCTGTAACTGATGGAGATTGGCTTCAGGACAATGAAGAAAGATTCTTTAAAAAAACACCCAATGAGAAATTACTCAAGTACTACTATTTATCGGAATTGGGTTATGTTTTTTGTATGCTGTATTCCCCTGATGGTAAATACTTAATTGTAGGATATTCCACCGGATTGGTTCAGGTAATTTAAATTTTGTGTATGCTACCTATGGCCGCGGTATGGTACCTATTTTATGGTACTTAATTAAATATACAAAAGTACCTACATGTGGAGCCGATTCGCATATTTGGTTCGCATCTTGTTAACCACTTTTTCTCGGTTTTTTACCCCGCGTCAAAGAGGTGTGGAGCCAAGGAAGAGTTCACGCGCGATTCTCGCCGCGATACGCACCGCGATACGCTCCGAATCACGCGCGGTCGCGCGAATGTGGAGGGGCTTTGGACTCTAATCCGACAATTATAAATAATAACAATAATAAATATATGCGGACAATCTTACACAAATCGGCCTAGTCCCAAACTAAGCAAAGCTTGTACTATGGGTACTAGACGAAGATAAACAAACTTATATCTATACATATAAATGCCTATATCCTGACTGACTTATTCACTCTCTCATCAACGCACAGCCGAAACTACTAATCTTAGAGAGTTGGTTTTTGCACAGTAGGTTGCTTTTATAACGTGAGCTAGGGATAAGAAGGGATTTTTGAAAATTTTACCCCTAAGGGGGTAAAATAGGGGTGAAAAGTTTGTATGGGAGAACCTTTTTTTTTGAGCCAGTAGGACTTAAAACTTTGTAGAACAATTAGTTATCAAAATACAAATAAAAAAATTTAAGCGTTTTGAAAAATTATGCCCCTAAAGGGGTAAAATAGGGGTGCAAAGTTTTTATAGGGGAAACAATTTTTTTTAATAGAGACTTAACACTTTGTAAAAATATTATTTATTAGAATACAAATAAAGTAATTTCAGCGTTTTGGAAAATCCTACCCCTACGGGGGTAAAATAGGGGTACAAAGTTTGTATGTGGGAAACTTTATTTTTGAGCTATTAGAGACCTAAAACTTTGTAGAAAGATTATTTATTAGAATACAAATAAATCACTTTCAGCGTTTTGAAAAATTCCACCCCTAAGGGGGTAAAATAAGGTGCAAAGTTTGTATGGGAAAAACTACTTTTTTGAAATATATAATTAAAACGTTGTAGAAAGATTACATATTAGAACATGAAAAAATTACATTCTGCGTTTTACAAAATGTATTCCCTAAGGGGGTTAAAAAGAGATTTGTATGCGGAATACTTTTTCTGAGCTAGACACTTGAGACTTTGTAGGAAAATTACTTTTAAAATTACAAAAAAAGTACTTTCAGCGTTTTTGGAAAAGACCATTCCTAAGGGGGTTAAAAAGGGGTGCAAAGTTTGTATGAGGGAAAGTTTATGTTTTTGAGTTAGAGACTTGAAACTTTGTAGAAAGATTACTTATTAAAATAAAAAAGACATAACGCGTTTTTGAAAATTCCACTCCTAAGGGGGTTAAAAAGGGGAGCAAGCTTTGCATGGGCAACACTTTTTTTTAGCTAGAGACTTAAAAATTTGCAAAAATATTACTTATTAAAATACTAAAAAAGAACTTACAGTGTTTTGAAAACTCCACCCCTAAGGGGTCAACAAGGGGGAGTCAGTCTTGTGGGAAACACTTTTTTGAACTAAAGACTTAAAACTTTTAGAAAAATTACTATTAAAATACAAAAAAAGTACTTTGCAGAGTTTTTATAAAATTCCACCCCTATGTAAGGGGATTAAAAAGGGGGCAAACTTTGTATGGGCAACACTTTTTTTGAGCTAGACTTAAAAGTTCTTTCAGCGATTTGAAAAATTCAACCCCGAAGGGGTTAAAAGGGGGTTCAAATTTAAACCCCCCCCCCTTTATATGGATAGCAAGAAAATTTTAAAGTATGAGTAAGATATTTGTAACTTTGGTCTTATTCTGAACGTCTACAAAACCAATTTTAGAGTTTTTCCAAATTCATCCCCTAAGAGTGTTAAAAGGGGTTTAAAGTTTGTGTATTTCAAGAAATTTGTAAAATATGAGATTTTAAACTTCGGTTTTAGACTGTTTGTTCACAAACTAGAAAGTGAACATCAACGTTTTTTTTTTAATGTTGGGCAACAGCTAGTAGATAAATACATACTTACGAGTAAAAACATAGAAAATATCCATGCATGACTCGGGAACAAATATTCGTGCTCATCACACAAATAAATGCCCTTACCGGGATTCGAACCCAGGACCTCTTGCTTTGTAGTCAGCGTCACTACTAACTAGGCGAAAGCGGTCGTCAAGGTCAATTGGTTTGACCAGGCCCCGTAGAGATAAGTGACAAGATAACAGCGTCGTCTCGTTCTATCGAACGGTGTCAGCCAGGGACGGATGCTCTGTCATGTCATTATCCATGCTACGGCACAGATTATATAATAGTTCTAAATGGGTAGGTAGATTAGATAGTAGGTAGGTATCACGCCACCACTTCTACTTGTAGATATTATTATTAATATTATTATTTATATGTAGGTACATATGTTCCAACAAATAATATAATGACATATACCTACAGTGCGAGTCTTTATAATGTGCACATAGCAAAATGGGAAAAACCACGCCCAATTTATCGACGCAAAAAATGCTAAATTTTTTTTTGGTTATTTTTTTTTAAATGTTTTTTTTAGTTTTTTATTTCGCAATTCCATACTATTGTAAACGTTAAATCTAGCTATCCTCCAAATTTTATTCAAATACACCTTACCGTTTTCAAGTAAAATGCCTGTGAAATACGGACAGACGGACAGACGGACATAACGAAACTATAAGGGTCCCGTTATTGACATTTTATTGAGTTATTTTACATTTTTGAAAAAAAAGTAGGAAAATAAACACAATTTTATGAAAAACCTCGTAGTTAATAATAAATTGGGGGCGTGATTTTTTTTCGACAATTATCATTTAAGTGCCTTAGCCTTATTAATGATCATTTTTAAGGTTCCGTACCTCGAAAGGAAAAAACGGAACCCTTATAGGATCACTTGGTTGTCCGTCCGTCCGTCCATCTGTCAAGACCCTTTTTCTCAGGAACGCGTGAAGGTATCAAGCTGAAATTTATATCAAATGCTCAAGTCTACTGTCCTTTAGAGCTGTAAAAAAATCAAACTTCTAAGCCAACGCAATCAAAAGATACAGCCGTTTATGCCGCAAATTTCCCCAAATTTTCGAAACTTGCAAGGGAATCAAAACCTACAGGGTACTCCCCGTGAACTCAGAAACTTGAAATTTGGTACGAAGCAACGTCTTATACTTAATAGCTTTTAGCACAGATAAAGGAAAAATTGCGAAAACCGTAAATTTTTAGTTACATCACTAAAATTTAATGTCCAGTATAAACTGACACGCACTAAGTATGTGAATACATCACATACTTAGTGTCAGTTTATAGTGGACTTGTTTCTATTGTACGGGGTGGTACCGGAACCCTCGGTGCGCGAGTCTGACTCGCACTTGACCGGTTTTTTGTTTTTGTTTCGTGTCGACAGGCGGTGTAGTTTAAGAGCAGCAACGTTTTATTTACAATTAAATAGCTAAATACAAAACTAAAAAAACATAAAAACTGAAAATAGCCAAAAACCATTTTTAATATTTTTCGCGTGGATAATATTGGTCGTAGTTTCTCCCATTTTGCTATGTGCACATTATAAAGACTCACACTGTATAGGGACGGAACGTAGCGAAATATATACTTAAACTGCCAAAATAGTCTAGTAGGCTTTCCCACTCAACCAAAGAATGGATGAACTAAATACCATACTCGCGGATTACGCAAACGAAATCCAAATGTACTACGAACAGGATTTCCAACAGAGTAACATTTGGTACCCTCTATTCTATAAAGGACGAATAAAACAGAAAGACCGTAATAAGCAATGGGTAAAACAAAACTACGAAACATATATGAAAGGAGCTGCCAATGAGATATTGCACAATAGGTGGTATCTATCTGATTCAGGCTATATTACGGCATTGGAGTATGCTCCAAATGGGTCTCATATTATCGCTGGTCATTCGTCTGGATTAATACAGGTAGATGAACACGATTGCTAAGTAGCTATGGGGTTTCAAAAAGGGCATTTTGATGAAACTTTATTGAAACTTGATTGTGGTAAGAATAGTTAATAGAGGGCAGTAGGATGTAGGTACTTACTGTTTTATTTGTTACTTTTGGCACTTATTCTGTGCTTTTGGTCATTTGAAGGATCAAAGCGTTAGATAGAGGTTTAACACACGCCAGAACACAAGTAGGTAACACTATATAGTACAGTCAGCATCAGAAGTAGCTAAGCAAAATAGCACGCTCAAAATGACCTAAACACACAGATCCTTAATTCCCTTGACATTAGAGTCCATGTGTAGATCATTTTGAGTACTAGGGCCGCTTAGCAACTTCTGCTGCTGACTGTACCTAGTGCTTATGTAATTCTATACCTACATGAGAGCGCACCAGAGAGTAGAACAACATTCCAGTCATATTGCTAATCGTTTATATCAAATCCAGAACACACAGTCGCTGTGGCCGAAATCGGTCAACACAGCATCATCATCATCATCATAAATGTATAATATAAGCAGAGTTACGAGTAGGTACGAGAGTTGGTATATATATATATAGCTATCCACGCCGTGGCCAGTGATGGCGACCCTAGCTAGTTGCGGGCTTGAGCCCTGATATGGCTTGCGAAGCCGAACTTGCTCTTAAGCATAATACGTACCTACGTATAATTGTAGTTGGGTTATGGGCGCGATTTTCGTGCCTGACGTCTCTCATCATTGATAAGTCATCAAGGTCGACGAGCCGAGCAGCTTCAAAATGCTTGATGCTCGTTTTGACGCGAGAGCGCCATTCTGGGCGCAACGAGGCAAGCTCCTCCCACTTATGCGTTGGTATTTTGCAGGCAGTTAGGTGACGCTTTAGCACGTCCTTGTAACGTAGATGCTGCCCACCTCGATTCCGTTCGCCAACTGATAGCTCGGAGTATAGAACGGCTTTCGGTAGTCTACAGTCATCCATACGCCAAACATGCCCACACCACCTTAATAGCTGACCTTTCACCAGCAAAGCTTCTATGCCAGACATCTTACAACGATGCAGTACTTCCGTGTTGGGGACGCGATCTTGCCACTTTATTCTACGAGAGTTGGTCAACAAATCCTGGAATAACATTTAGTTTTGGATTTACCATTTTGGTTTTTGTTTAGTGGGGAATAGTACATGGTGATACAAGTGAGCAATGTTGATCATTACATTAGAGGTGGAATTGTCACGCGAACCGCAGGTTCATGAAGTTCGCGAAGTGCGCCCGCAGCGAGGCTTAGATGTAATCTCTAAACAGCCAATACAAAATAAAATAAATATTTTCTTATTCAATATAAATTCATGTAAAATGTTATCAAAAGTAAATAGTTTTACTAAATGAAACGTTTCTACGAGTATATTATATCCAAGAAGAAATAATCAATTATTTCACAAGAAGGATTTAATTTGTTTAGTCAGGGGAAGCGGCGCACCATAATACCGGCGTTCCTTCTCCTCTGCGGTCCCACCAATGCCGTTTCAGCGGGACGGCCCCGCCAAGTTCGCTGGGGGTAGGGAGAGTGGCGCACCGTTATACCAACACGCCTCGCCCCCTGCGATCCCACCTCGGCCGCAAATAGCCGAAAGAGGTAAACACCAGTCCACGGCCCATTCCCTTCCCCCCCCCCCCCCGCCCTGGCAAGAAAGAAAGAAAAGAAAGAAAGATACATTTATTCACTAACACACAGGACACACATATAAGCAAAAATAAATAAACAATTACAGTAAAAAACATGTAACAAGTGTGTCTCTGCGGCAGTGAACCGGACACTGATTCAGCATTATGCTGAGGTGTCAGTCAGACGCCTACAGCGCTGATTTTCAGCCAGCACCGTTGGTGACTCACGGAAACGTCATACAATTCTAATTACACAACTATATAATTAATTGTGAAAGGCGAGAGAGAAATAAACATAAATACTCGTACATAGTGAGATAGTACATGTACGCACTACCTACATGCAGCTTTAATAAAATAATAACTACGTTACACATTAAAGTAATTTTTACTATTAAACTAAAAACAAAAACTAGATAAAAATTTGCAATTGGCATATTTATGCTGTCAAAAGTGCAGGATTAGGATTAGGTTTTTTGGAGCGTCAACAAATAGCCTTTAAGCTTACGCTTAAAGGCTAAGCGCCCCTTGGATAGGGGGAGGGATATCATTCCAGCACTTAGACGCCGCGAACTTGAAGCTACCTCGGAAAGCAGCGGTTCGGTGCATAGGTATTATGGCCATTGCCTTGAATCTGCGCGCACTCTTTGACCATACCAGTTTATGGAAAAGGTAAGATGGGGTTTCGTGCCTTACCACCCCGAAAAGCAGAGTGGCAAGGTGCAGGCGTCGGCGTGCAGACATGTTAAGCAAGTTAGCGGCGTTCAAGTATGGAGTGATGTGGGACCGGGGAGGGACTCGGAAACAAAAACGAGCACATGCGTTCTGCACTCGTTGTATGAGCCTCTTGGAACGACCAGTAATGCACCCGTCATACACGACATCACAATAGTTTAACCTAGATAATATAAGCGATTCACATAGGTCGACACGCAAATCGACACTATAAGGTAATCACGTATATTATATAGAACTTTAAGGCGATAGAAGCAGTTACTCATGTGCATGGTATTGCATAGGTATATAGGGCATTGATACGGCAAATTAACACGTTTCTGCAAGCTTTTGGTAAATCAGTTTTGCCTCTGATATCTACCGGCGTGGGAATGCAATTTTATGATGCATGTCACAGAAACGCAGCGGTGCCTAGTAGGTACGTAGGTGTATGTAGCTACAAAGCAAAGGATCCACTTTTCTATGATGAAATGGTTTACCTAGTAGAAAGGCAACCGTATTATGCTTGTAAAACTAAATCGTGAGACCTATGTTATAGTACCTATAGGCAGACGTTCCGCGTTCGTATTATTCACCACGTTTTACTCAAGTCAAGTTAACGATGGAGATATTATACTTCTGTCTTTTAACTATTCCTCCCCGGTTAAGAGGACCGCTCTGCGGTCGTACATCCTAATTTCAGTAGAGATAATAATAAAATACAACCGTCTCGTTCGGCGAAAAAAAATGCAAGGGCTTAATTTACTCCTTACCTGCTTTATAGGTACCTACCTGTTCTTTTGTTCTTTGTTGCGGGATTTGCGGGGATCAGTTACAGCGGCAATTAATTACGCCTTAGAGGATTTGGGTACCAGGAATAGGTAATTTGATTGCACGGTTTCAATAGACCAAAAAGCGGTGGTAGAGCCGAGCGTTATAAACATGCGATTTTCGTATAAGAATTCGAATGGTTTACTCAGAATGTATGCTGAAGTCCCCAAATCACACGGACCTGAGTCTCTTTTCACCTACTATAGCTAGGCTTGGTCCTCTTGCCGCTTCGGCTAACCTCGGGAGAATGCATCTCCGAAGTGTTGATTCGGCCGATCTCACTACGAACGAAAGAGGACGAAAGATGAGGCTATGTGCGGCCTCCCATGTTTTGATATTCCAAACTGCTTTATTAGACAGAGGAACTTAACGTTAGTTTTATTATTTATTCTGTGATTTATTTATTTATTTATCGTATGGCATTTTATTCACTGGATTACATATAAAAGCTATATAAGAAAATAATTATAATAAGATTGATTAATTCAAAGGTTAAGATTATTCTGTGATACAGCCAGGTCACGTTAATGAGAATAAGGTACCTTAGTACCCAACAGTGTGCCGAAATATAGGCTAAAGTGACTGGACAGGTTCTTTTCTTTTCAACATTAGATGCCTCATTTACAGATGCACCACGGCCGCACGGGAGCAGCGATGTACACGCTGCGCGCAGTCCAGTTCCCTCCAAAGCCGATATACGCCCTTGAATACAGCCGTACTGAAGAGCGTGTCTGCTATGCGGCCTGCATGGATGGCGCCGTGTATCGTATCGAAATACCTTTTGTAAGAATCAATTGTTATCATCAGCATATCAGCCGAAAGACGTCCATTGCTGAACATAGTCTTCCCCCATATAGTGCCGAATGGTAGGTAATGATCGGTCCTGCGCCACCCGCATCAAACGGACTCCCGCGACTTTTACCAGGTCATCAGTCAACCTTTGGGGTGTCTACCCACGCTGCGCCTAAGAATTGGTTATATCTATTCCAAAATCAGCAAGAGTCCGATGGATTGAGCGAGAGAGAAAGCCAATTAAACGGGGTTGTGAAAAGGCTGGGACTTCAGACACGCCAAGTACTGCCGAAAAGACAAAGGGGATCTATTACATAGGTCATTTGTAATTATCGTTTCCGAGAGCAAATGCATAGTTAAAAAAAACCGGTCAAGTGCGAGTCTGTCTCGCACACCGAGGGTTCCGTACAAATTTTCACCACGCTTTATTAAGAAAAAATCCATGTTGGTTTTTCAGAGATTTATTTGCTAGGCTAGAAGGTACTTTCAGAATACTTCCATACAAATTAGAAGGAAAAAAATTCTACATTATTAAATTACAAACTTAAATATTAAATGATTTTTGAAGAATAAAAAAAAATACGCTAGATAGAGGTCTCGTTATACTTTTCCGGTAATAAACCGACTTCAAAAAAAAGGAGGAGGTTCACAATTAGGTTATATATATATATATATATATTTTTTAATGTGTTATCTCAGAACTCCGTCATTTTTGAACCGATTTGTACCATTCTTTTTTTAATTGAAAGTATAAGCTTCCAGGTTGGTCACATTGTTTTCAAAACTCCAGTTGAATGATGGGAACCATGAGGAATTGAGGGAACTCTTCAAATATATAAGGCATGCGTGTAGTAATTTCGGTGTTTTCTATTAGAACTCGTGTATTTACATCCGGAAATCATAAATTTGGTGAAGTGGAAGTGATGATGAAGACCACAGATGGCTTGTGGAACTTGTCAATGATGTACCTACTTCAAACTACGTAGTACAAGTACGTCACCGATTCTGATAATTCCGTTGAAATAGCAAACAAAGAAGTGCCAAAGGTGATTCTGAGATCCTTGAGCAATTGACGGAAGTCCTCAAATATTATTGGCCCACATACAGCGATTTGGTTATTTTCTCTAATAATCAACGTATTTGCTCTCGGAAATCAGTTCATGTGGTAAATTGGAAAATAAATGTGGAAATGTTCATGTGGCTTGGCGGAGTACTGAATTGAAGTCGGTTAAAACTTTGTTTTTAAAGTTAATTATATTTACGTTAATAATAATAATATATATTATTTAAAAAAAAATCGCACAGTGAACTTCGGAGATAAGGGGTTTCTACATTTTCCTTAGTAAATCAAAATTTTACCACTATAGAAAGAAAATGAAAAATTGTTTAAGAATGTGCAACTCCAGCCCTTTCATATGATACCCCACTTGGCCTACTAACTAGACTTTAAATTTTTGCCTTCCTCTTCATCTTCCTCATCATCATATCAGCCGAAAGACGTCCACTGCTGGACATAGGCCTACCCCAAAGAGTTCCAAAGTGACCGGTCCTGCGCCACCCGCATCCAGCGGACTCCCGCGACCTTTACCAGGTCATCAGTCCACCTTATGGGAGGCCTACCAACGCCGCGCCTTCCGGTACTTGGTCGCCACTCGAGAACCTTTCCGCCCCAACGACCATCAGTTCTACGTGCAATGTGCCCCCTCTTATCCGTCCCTTTTTATAGAAATTAAAAATATATCTTTAAATTTTTCATCTCCCATACACGTGGATTAGCTTTGTTTACAACTATTCCAAATTTCAAATTGATAGCATTAGTAGTTCCTGAGATATTTAACTTTGTGACAGACAGTCAGACAGACAGACGGACGGAGTCGCACCATAAGGGTTCCGTTTTTACCTTATTGGTCCGGAACCCTAAAAATAACAAACCGATAATATTTTTATCTATCCAAATATCATAAACTGACCACCATAAAAACAGACTGTTTTGTTAGAACAAATTTCTTATCTGTGAAAATGTTATTATTGCTAAATAATAACATTGATTTCGATGCTATTATTACATTAAAATTTCGAACACCTCGAAAAAAAACAAAGCAATTTGATTTGACCTCTATTCTAATATCAGTCGAGATGACGTTTAGTTCGAAATGAATTGTCAATTTGCATACAAATTTGACAAATGTCGCACGTAAGTAAGATATCGAACGATATGACAGTTGGCGCCGACTCTAGTTGGTCTCTGAATTAAAAAAAGTACTATGACAGCTGCCAGAAAACAACGCCGCGATGCCGGTCATAATATGCGGCTCCTGGATGTATTATGGAGGCTTATGATATGTGAATAGATAAAGTAGTGTATGTAACTGTACATAATTAGGCATTAACACACTCGTGTGATGTTATTATGAAACTCGCCTGCGGCTCGTTTCATAAACCCACTCTCGTGTTTAATGCCCTTCATTATGTACAGTCACATAAACTACTATAAGAGTTTCGTTTGAGTTCCTATACCACGAGTAGGTATACTGACTACGATGATGACTATTAACATTCTCTTATATTATTAAATCTTATGATAGATACCGGATGCGGTCGAAGATGGAACTCAATACGGCATCAAAGCGAATCCAGGCTTAGATTGTCTACAGATGCAATTCTACGTGGCCCCTGGACCATCGGCGTGTTCTACTCCTTTTATCTCACGTCAGTAAAATACTACTAATTAACTAAATAAATAATAAATAAATATTTGCGGACAATCTTACACAAATCAACCTAGTCCCAAACAAAGCAAAGCTTGTACTATGGGTACTAGACGACGATATAGATACTTATATAGAGAAATAAATACTTAAATACATAGAAAACATCCATGACTCAGAAACAAATATTCGTGCTCATCACACAAATAAATGCCCTTACCGGGATTCGAACCCAGGACCTCTTGCTTCGTAGGCAGGGTCACTACCAACTAGGCTAAAGCGGTCGTCAAGCTTTTATTTAACTGTTCGTATGTAAATATTAGGTATGTACGTATAGGTACGTAGGTAATAGGTAAGTTGTCTTTCAAAATCTGCAAACCATTTTCGGCCATATTACGGTATCCCAGTGACCTGAAGTCCTGAAATTTGGCATATTCAATCGTCAAGGCTAATATGAAGGTACTCTACTTGTCCAATGTTTTTATCCAGTTTCTAGGTAGGTACGAGTATGTCCAATCTTTGATCAAATTTATTTGACTCAGTAGTTGTTCCTGATGTATTGAGCAAATCCTCCAATTTCTTTGATCAAATGCACATTGGACAAGTGGAATACTACCCTTATATCATTACATATCTCACCAGCTGGCAGCAGTGTAGCAAGAGGTATATTAGAATTTAGACAGCTTCTTTTAAAATCCGCCAATCAAATTAAAGATGAATAATCATGATTGGATTTTGACACCTACATAGACCTCTTCTCTCATTGCTGCCAGTTGGTGACATAATATAATGCATTCAAGAAACCCTCGTTGATCAGGTTTTACGTTACGCTGCAGAAAGATTTTCGGCGCTTTCTCTGGGGATCACCGCGGACTCCGAAAACATGGTCGTCGGCTACGCCGATGGCTGCATTAAAGTTTTCGACATGGAGACACAGGAGGTAAACTTGCTAACTTGTACAATGGGGAATGGATGAAAATTTTAGAATTGCCTGATAATTTTTTTGGTGATAGGTATAACCTTCCTTAGGACCAGAAAAAAGTTAAAGACTTTTCAGCTGCGTCAATTATTCTTGAAAAATATAAACAGTTTCCTCACTTACGTTTTGGGTTTAGGACGGCGATTAAGACACTTTCATTTATCTGTCTCATATTAAAAGAAAATATCTTAAAAATCCGTGGTGAACTGACACTGGCAATGAAATGAAATGAAATGAAAAATGAAATGAAATGAATGAAATGAATGCCAGGGTCAGATATTTAAAATATTTTTTGCAATTTGAGACGGATCGAGGAAAGTGTCTCATTCACCGTCCTAAACTCAAACCGTAAGTGAGGTATGTTTATATTTTTCAAAAATAATTGACGCAGCTGAAAAGTCTGCAACCGTTTTTTGGTGCTAAGAAAGGTTATTCCTATCACCAAAAAAAAATCAGGCACTTCTAAAATTTTCATCCATTCCCAATTGCCGCTCGCTACGCGTGCCGAAAATCATAATTCCTGGCCAGTAAATATTATCTTCACCACGGGCATTAATAAATGAAATCTCTGATCGCACATTTATCGGCTTAGCCTCGGGCATCAAATACCTGCGCTCTGAGACATTGTTTGTTAATTTGTTATACCGCTCTAGATGAGCCTACTGTAGTACGGTAAATGAGTAGGTACCTAGAGTAATTTTAGGCACGTAATATGTCTAACATTCAACTCTCACATCTGACAAGATGGAAGCGCGAGTGTGAAAGTGATATACTTACAGCCGATAGCTTTTGAACCTGATAAGTAAGTAGTACCCGATGCTCAAAATGGCCCTTGTTTTGCGATATTTGGGAGGACATTCGGATACGGTATTTGACTGATATCTAGTCAAATTAGATATGTTTGGGCGCGGTTTTATAATAAACGTGTTAGAACAAATGTCAGATCAAATGTTAGTAAATGTCTGACGGATTTTCCTAAAGCCGGACTTTAATTAATCGTCAAAAACGCTCTGTTGTATGGAATATTTGCATTAGTTCCTTTGGAAGCAACTAGGTACTGGGAATAATTCATCTTTGCAATTCATAGTCAAAGATACTGCCTTAGTGCCCAAAGGAACTAGAAACCTATTGTGAACAATCGTTAGTATCAAGTTTGTAGAATATCACAGAGTAAATAATACTCGCCCGGCATACCTAGCTATGTTGTTACTTTGTAGACGTATATAAGAAACAAAGAGAACGTTATCTATATTATAGTTTTCTAGCTCAGGCTTAGGGTTACCGGACGTCAGGAATTTTATTTGACAGGAATGCGGCCGGAATAAGTACTAGAATGTCAGGAATTTCAGAGGTTTCTTTTTTCTAATGTACCGTTTTATTTCTTTTAATACAAAACAAATCCAACCCAATGTTCTATTCTTCCTTTTTGCAAACTTCTGTAAACTATAAACTAACTATATTTGAGGCAACCCAGCCAAACCCCCCCCCCCCCCCCCTCCCCATTATATTCACAAATCTGGAATTTTGCCAAGTATTTCCAAATTTGTATCTGGTAACCCTAGGCAGGCTCGATTTATGTTCATTGAATATTAAAACGTGGAAAGGTGTGAAACAATATATTTGGTACTCGACAGCTGTTCAATTTATAGTTATTAGCTTTTGCTGTTTAAACTTCTCCTGTACCCTACCAGTTTTATGCATTAAAGTTTTATTTGTTTTAGCTAGGAATTCGTACTGAGATGCAACTTAATGTCTTTAAGTAATAAAATATAATCCGTTAACAATATTGTTGATAGTGCCTGTGCTTTCGAGTATTTTTAGTAAAGAAATTATATATGTTAGAACTTCTTTAATTGAAAGATTTAGGTACCTAGGTAACCCAAATAAACCCAACTTAAGAAATAAAGAAAGATCACGATTTTTTTAAATTCAACTATTAGATATTTTTATTAACATGTCTCCTTATAACTAGGGATCGGTAATTTGGTAACATTTTTGTTTCGGCGTAGTGGTGTGTTAACAGAATAATTAGTGAAGACAATTTCAATCGAAATTATTAATTAAGGTTATTTATGTTAATATTAACCTTAAGGCGACGTAGGCTCGTGGTCTACTCTCCCTCTCACTGAGCATAAGCGTGAGCGAGGTGGAAGTGCGTCTTCGGAAGCGCGTATATCATGTTTTTTAATGTTTAGTGCGTTTTAATAAATAAAAAAAACCGGCCAAGTGCGAGTCGGACTTTCGCACGAAGGGTTCCGTACCATTATCAATAAAAATACCTGGTGACAGACAGACGGACGAACGGACGGACGGACAGCGAAGTCTTAGTAATAGGGTCCCGTTTTACTCTTTGAGTACGGAACCCTACAAAGGAATAGCTAAGTTCCCTTAAACATGATATTACCGATTTTTGAACCAATTTTAATATGTTTAGCTGTTGTGCATAATTTGTTACGAATTTTTTAAGTGTATTTTAGACCTATGTTCGTGATTACTTCTATCGAGCAACAGTCAAAAACTCAGTATTCGAATAGCTGTTCAGCTCAAGATTGCTAATTATTATAATCCAAACAAGCGCTACAACTTTTTAAAAATCCGTTTTTGAGCTCACTTTACCTTAAGTTTCAATCGAAATGATTAGGATCATTTCGATTGAAATTGTCTTCACTAATTCTGTTACCTAATATACTACGCCGAACCAAAAATGCTAGGCACCAAATTACCGATCACTACTCATAACTGATTCAAACATCAAATACCTGAATACAAAATGAACAAAAGTCCGTCGCTATAGGCCTTCAGACTCGATGAAAACTTTATATCGTAGGTATATTATCGTGAAAAATTTGCCTTTGGCTTCATTTTATTACCCTTGAGAATTTTCAAATAATCTAATTTATATCCCGACCACTTGTTACGAGTGTGCGTAAAACGTAACCTCCAATAAACCGTTCGGCTTAATCTCAGTTTACGGCCTGTGCCGTAAATTCAACATTACAATGGTTTTACGATATCCTTAAGGGCCCTCGCTTAATCCTTTAAAAAGTGGGTCACTGGTCAAGGATTACATTTAAAGGATCCTTCGCTGTAAAATTGTAAGTAAGTAAGTGTAGAAATTGACACCTATTAAACGATTTTAACTGTTAAAGTTTAGAGTCGATCATTGCTGGTTCGCTTTAGATAAATTCTTGGGCTCGTTGAGTTTAGTTAATACGTTGATCGAGGCTCGTGTTCATTTAACTTAACATTTCGAATTCAAGTGGATTTTGAGACAAGTTGATGTGACTGTATTATTTTACCACATAATATGTCTTGTGACAGGTTGAGAGGTCTGCGTCCGAAGGCTATTATTTAAGTAATAGATAATTTTACATGGATCATATATTATGTCAACATAGGCGAGCAACCCGATACATATAAATACGTACAATCTTATTTTTTAACCGACTTCAAAAAAAAGGAGGAGGTTCTCAATTCGGTTGTATTTTTATTTTTATTATTATTTTTAATGTTTGTTAGCCCAGAACTCCGTCATTTATAAACCGATTCGTACAATTCATATTCATATGTATATATATATATATATATCAGGCACGCGAGTAGAATTTTTGGTATTTTCTATTATAACTCGTGTATTTACACCCAGAAATCATAAAATTGGTGAATTGGAAGTGATGATGAAGACCACAGATAGTTTGTGGAACTTCTCAATGATGTACATACTTCAAACTATAAAAGTACGTTACAGATTCTTATATGATTCTGTTGAAATAGCAAACAATGAAGTGCCAAGTTCAATTCTGAGATCCTTGAGGAATCGACGGAAGTCCTCAAATATTACCGGCCCACATACAGCGATTTGGTTTTTTTTATCTAATAATCAACGCATTTCGTCTCGGAAATCAGTTCATGTGGTAAATTGGAAAATAAATGTGGAAATGTTCATGTAGCTTGGCGGAGTACCTACTGAATTGAAGTAGGTTAAAACTTGTTTTTAAAGTAAATTATTCACTTTTAACATTCTAAACAAAAAAATATAAAAATAAAGAATAATAAAATTATGACTGCTGCATTGTAAAAAAAAATATATTCACTCTACATACGTGCTATCAAAACAAATGTACCAATACCTCGTACGTTCTTCCGTCAAGCCGTTTTAGGCTGTAGAAGGTGCCAACAAATTGTAAGTACCATAGTGCCCCACATCCACATTCATTACATTTGTTTATTTAATCGTATGGCGTGTGTATCAATAAAAATTAGAAGTCCACACTCAGGGTCCCGAGCCAAGTAGGAGCATCAGGTGTTATGCAGACGTGTGTGACTGATGAATTGATGATCGTTAGTCCTTTGGGCAATACACAAACGGCTATTTAAATAGTGCTAGGTAGACTATTTAAAATTAAATAACCACTTATGTAACGTTAATCAACGAAAGAGAACATAAACCACATTGTATCTCGTCACAATGACATTGCAAGGTACAAAGTGGCCAGTGTTTTTAAATATCTTGGCCGTACATACCGCTGTCCAATTTCGTTGAGCACATTCTTCCAGGCAACCCGAACCTACAAAGTGCACAAGTTGCGTCTCCAGTTTATCCCGAAGAAGCTACAACGCATGCACTTTGGGCAGATCTGTGCTCTCAAGTGCCACGATGACAGACCGTTTGTCTTCGCCAGTGCAGCGTGGGACAAAACGATCAGGGTGAGTTTGAGTAAGAGCTCATGTTGTTTAGTAAAGCCTCGAAACACTAGGGGACAAAATATTCGGCTCCAACGGGGCTAGCACAACTGTTCAGGCTCTACCCTCCTCTTTTTAACCCGCAAATAGTTTCCAGGAAAAAATGGACACAATGTGTTGTAGTGACGTCAGACGAAATTATGTTAGCGTTTCGCTGACGTCGGAAAATACAAGTGTTGTAAGATACTTGTCCCCTAGGGAATTTGTAGCTTTATAAAATGTGGGTATTTGGTGCGGAGAAGGTGCCGAGGGAATATTTGTGCATTGGTATAAACCTCTGATCAAATCTATCTAAAGCTGTAAATGACTAAACACACGACGTGGAGGGTGGAGGTTTCTCATTTCTAATCCCAAGCGCAAAGTGCTTTAGCGCGGGCTCCCAGATATAGAGATTAAGCTTGTTGAATTTAAAATGGGATGATACTTAGTGAATGATATATAACAAAGCAAATTGACGCCCTGTTCATTAATTTATATAAATTCTATAAGGCTGCTTTTCACTAGGCGTTAGAGCCCGCTCTCTTCAATAGCCGCTTAGAGGCGCATTTTCGTTGGTCGTTAAGTCGGTCGATATAACGCATGCGAGTCCTGCATGAGACTCCGCCTAACGGATAGGCAATCGCGTCGCTCAGAACACGCTCGCAAATCTCCAGTGTGAAAAGGTCCTAAACGAGGCTTATTTTTAAAAAAGGTACCTATTTTGAATGGATTTGGAGTGTCCAATTACGATGATTCAAAGTTATTTATATTATCTCAACAAACCATTCCCACACTAACCTTGTGCTCAAAGGAGAAGGACAAATTTAACGACCATTATAAAACTACGTTAAACGAAATTCTCTTTTAATTTACCCGCAAAGTGTTTACAAAGTACAAAAGCCTTTTATAAATTAAACGTGTAATTAAATACCAGAAATGTTATTTTGTTGCGGAGATATTAAACTGTGCCACTTAACCTTTTTAAAACCTTTTGTGAATTTAAAGAGCTGAAAAAATGGTAATGAAAACGTTTATTTCGGAACAAGCCTGTCGTATATAGCAGCGGTTATTTGAGTGAATGTAAAGGTCTATTTAGACTGGAAAAAATAGAACCACAAGACTGTATGTACGTACTAACAGACACATTGCGATTGAGTTTTACAAATGGTCTTTTAATCCAATAACTTTGTCGCCTGAAAGTACGGTGTAGTTTGCGTCAAATCCGGTAGGTAGTTCTGATTTTTTGCATACTTGTTTATGATGTTGGCCCAATGAAGTATTTTCGATTTTTGCCAAAGTTGCGTTCGGCGCTCGAGGTCACAAACTTGGATTATTCATTGGGCCAACATCATAAACAAGTCTGCAAAAAATCACAACTAGCGGATTTGACGCATGCTCTGGGTGTACTCGTATAAAGTTACTGGATTGTTTAAGCTGCGTTTATACCTAGATAAGCAGGCACCGCGGCGCACGCGCCTTATTACGCGCAGATACAAAAAATATCAGTGCACTGCATAGTTACATACTCATAGGACTGTTTATGCACCCGTCTGTAAAGCAAATGCAAAAAATTGGATGCCTATATGCCATACTTTTTGCATTCGCTTGAAAGCCGGCCTCACACAACGCTACACGCGTCGCAAACGCGGCCTAAATGTTTCTTGGAATAAACTACTGCTTGTTGTATTCGATTGTAGCCATTGCTTATTGTTAACGACGAATTAAAATATACAGCGTTATTGTGAAGAATGTTAAATGTAAGATATAAAATTCATAACTTGTAAACTAGTACCTAGGTTACATAATAAAAATTGCACTATGGGTCTCACATTTATTACTAGGGCACCTAGCATAATTCGCTAATAAGCGAAAGGCGTCCCTGCCTATAGATAATAAAGGAATAAAAGTTAGAAAAAGGCATACGACAGCGAATGTGCTCCGAGGGCGGCCTAGACAAGAATGAGCGCTGCCTAGGGCGTTGCCGGTAATTATATTTATAACCGCGGTGAGGCGGGGTGTATGCGAGAAGAGATTATGCCTCTGGAAAGGCTCAACTCTCGCATATACTCCCAATTCTAAGCAGAATCCTGTAAGACTGAATTAGATGTATCATATTAGAACACTGTAATATAAGATATATGTACGTAGAATAAGATATAAAGAAATAACTGAGTTTGCGCGGGAAGGGGGGTCGGTGCGGGATGGCGGGGGGAGGGGTGCGTAACGATGGCTATAAATATTTTTGATATAATATTACTCGCAATAACGCTCATCTCCACTTATAATAAATCTCTAAATCTCCACTTATAATAAATCTCTAAATTAAAAAAAGAATCAGCCAGTTTGAAACTAAGCTTTGCGCGGTTCGAATGTTCTCAGCATCCCATGAACGGAAAAATATGAAACATTTTATATAGGTACATTATTATTCTAGCTGCAACTTAGATTAGTTTTTATCCGACTGCGACAGTTAATTAATTTTCCGAAATATACGACTTCATTTAATTTTTCATTTATTTTTACTGAAATCTAACGCTGCTCCAACTGTCAGCTATAAGAACCGTCAAATTTTCGTCAAAATGGCGGAATTGCTTTGCCTTTCACTTATTAATAATTTAAATCCCGTCTACGATAGACCTTTACGAGACAAATGCTAAAATATAAACCATAAAAAAATATTCGATTCTGATATGAGAACTTATATGCGCAAATGTCGTTTTATGTCGTAATTTCAATAAATGAAATCAACAAATTTGAACAATATAATTAACACGAATTTGTTTTTTTTGAATGACAATGGCACGCGCTCGGCGCATTCAGCCAAAGTACCTGCGGCGCTACCACGAAAACCGATACTCAATGTTCATATATTTGCATCCCTGTCACTCGAGTATGGTTAGTGCGATAGAGATAGAGATACCCGAATATTTTCGAATTCCGAAGTTCGTGGTTATAGCTCAGGAATCGAAAATATGGTAAATAATCATAATGTATTTTCTCGAAAAAGAATTTAAAATAAATATAGTCAAATGGAGAAAAAAACAAAGCACGAGGTTATATAGGTAATGATTAAGTTATAAGAGTCCAAAGTTTTAAGAGGGGGTATGTTCTGTCCCTTTTCCGCAAAACGCACCTTCATATGAAACGATTGTTTTTTACTATGACGCTCGAGTATATTGACGTCACAGTCCCTCATCGTTTTCTCACTCTAACAAGCGACATTAAAACGGATGTAGCTTCATAATTTTTTGAGATATTTGAATGGGAGTTTCATTATCTTCTATCTATTTATACATAATAAATGCCTATGTCCTGACTGACTTATTCACTCAATCACTCACTCACTCACTCATCAACGCACAGCCGAAACTACTAATCTTAGAGAGTTGATTTTTGCACAGTATGTTGCTTTTATAACGTGGGCTAGGGATAAAAAGGGATTTTTGAAAATTCTACCCCTAAGGGGGTAAAATGGGGGTGCAAAGTTTGTATGGGAGAACCTTTTTTTTTTGAGCTATAGACTTAAACTTTGTAGAAAAATTAGTTATTAGAATACAAATGAAACACTTTCAGCGTTTTGGAAAATTCCACCCCTACGGGGGTAAAATAGGGGTGCACGGTTTGTATGGGGGAAACATTTTTTTTTTTAATAGAGACTTAAAACTTTGTAGAAAGATCAGTCATTAGAATACAAATAAAGAACTTTCAGGGTTTTAGAAAATTCTACCCCTAAAGGGGTAAAATAGAGTGCAAAGTTTGTATGGGAAAAACTACTTTTTTTTAAATAGAGACTTAAAACTTTGTAGATAAATTATTTATTAGAATACAAATAAAGTACCTAGATTTAGTGTTTTAAAAAAATCTACCCCTAAGGGGGTAAAATAGGGGTGCAAATTTTGTATGGGGGAAACAATATTTTTTTTAAATAGAGACTTAAAACTTTGTAGAAAGATTAGTCATCAGAATACAAATTAAGAACTTTCAGCGTTTTAGAAAATTCTACCCCTAAAAATAGGGGGCTAAAATAGGGGTGCAAAGTTTGTATGTGGGAAACTATTTTTTTTAGCTAGAGTCCTAAAACTTTGTAGAAAGATTATTTAAATACAAAGAAAGTACTTTCAGCGTTTTGGAAAATTTCACCCCTAAGGGTAAAATAGGGTGCAAAGTTTGTATGGGAAAAACATATTTTTTTTAATAGAGACTTAAAATTTTGACGAAAAATTACTTATTAGAACATGAAAAATACTACATTCGGCGTTTTACAAAAATCATTCCCTAAGGGGGTTAAAAAAGGGTGCAAGGTTTGTATGGGGAACACTTTTTCTGAGCTAGACACTTAAAACTTTGTAGAAAGATTACTTATAAAAATACAAAAAAAAAGACTTTCAGCGTTTTGAAAAAATCTATCCCTAAGGGGGATAAAAAGGGGTGCAAAGTTTTTATCAGGGAAAGTTTATGTTTTTGAGTAAGAGACTTGAAACTTTGTAGAAAGATTACTTATTAAAATACAAAAAAAGAACACAAATCGTTTTAGAAAATTCCACCCCTAATAGGGTTAAAGAGGAGAGCAAGCTTTGCATGGGCAACACTTTTTTTTGAGTTAGACTTAAAACTTTGCAAAAAGATTACTTATTAGAATACTAAAAAAGAACTTTCAGCGTTTTAGAAAACTCCATCCCTAAGGGGATCCTTAAGATCCTTAAGAAGGGTAGCCAGTGTTGTGTGGGAAAAACTTTTTTTTTACTAGACTTAAAACTATTCAAAATGTTACTTATTAAAATTAATAATAAAGTACTTTCAGAGTTTTAGAAAATTCCACCCCTAAGGGGGTTAAGAAAGCTTTGTATGGGCAACACTTTTTTTGAGCTAGAGACTTAAAAGTTTACGAAAAAAGTTCTTTCAGCGATTAGAAAAATTCAACCTCTAAGGGGGTTTAAAAGGGGGTTCAAATTTTAAATGGCGAGCAATAACATTTTAAAGTGTGAATAAGAGCTTTTTAACTTCGGTCTTATTCTGTACGTTAAAAGACTACAAAACTGATTTCAGAGTTTTTCCAAATTCATCCCCTAAGAGTGTTAAAATTGGTTCAAAGTTTGAGTATTTCAAGGCATTTTTAAAGTATGAGATTTTTAACTTTGGTTTTAGACTGTTTGTTCACAAACTAGAAAATGAACATCAACTTTTTTTTTAATTATCTCCTAAAAGAGGGTTCAAATTTTGTATTGAGAGAAATCATTTTCTAAGACGATAAAAAGTTCTACGCGGACGAAGTCGCGGGCAACAGCTAGTCTGATATAATTCTCGAGTTGTATAACAACACTTAATATATTTTCATATGGTATAATTATCATTTTATATAACGATCATTTGATATAATAATATTTAGTATAACATACATTAAGTATAATGCATATTTGCTATATTGAACATTGGATATAATGCTCATTCCGTCTAATGTACAGTTGATACGAGGGCGACACTGAAAGTCTTTAGAACTGGCCACTTGTAATAAATATAATAAAAAAATAAGTTCAAAATTTGAAAATGGAACTCTTTCTTAATATTTTTGTGTACGAATTCCACTCGATTGTCATTTGTTTTACGATTTGGCGGCAAATTGAAAATTGTGTGTACTACGTGAGCATGAATTTAACGCGAGAAAATTTTCGAGCAATGATTTTTTACGACTTTCGATGTAATTTAAGTCAACAAGAAAGTTATGATAGACTTCGATTGGCCTTTCACGATGAAGCCCCATCTCGTGCTACTATTTACAACTGGTTTAATGAATTTAAACGTGGCCGCACTGATCTCACTGATGATCTGCGTGAGGGCCGGCCTTCTACGGCGACTACTGAAGATAACATCAGTGTTGTGCGGCGTATGATAGAGACTGACAAAAGAGTAACCTATCAGCAGATTCGTACAAGCTTAGCCATTGGTATGAGTCAAGTCCACAAAATCCTCCATGAACATTTAGCGGTGAGGAAGCTTTGTGCCCGGTGGATACCTCATAATTTGACAGAAGCCCAAAAAGTCCGTCGTGTTGATTGGTGCCGTGAAATGGGTCAAAGATTCAACGGAGGTGACTCAAATGCTGTGTTCGACGTAGTTACGGGTGACGAAAGCTGGATTTACTGTTATGATCCTGAAACTAAAAGACAGTCTGCTGAGTGGGTGTTTCCTTCCGAGGAGTTGCCTACTAAAGTGAAGAGAGGTCGAAGTGTGGGAAAAAAGATGGTGGCCTCGTTCTTCGGAAGGACTGGTCATTACGCAACAATTATTTTAGAGGATCAAAAAACAGTTACTGCGAAGTGGTACACTAACAATTGTTTAACACTTGTCTTGGAAAAAGTTCGAGAAAAACGGCCTCGCAGTAGGATCCTGCTTCACCACGACAACGCCTCATCGCACACCGCCAAGCAAACGATCGACTATTTGGCGACGGCAAACGTGGAATTACTGGGTCACCCACCTTATAGCCCCGACCTTGCACCTTGTGATTTTTATTTATTCCCAAAAATTAAAGAAAAACTTCGAGGAAAACGTTTTATGGACGCCGACGAAGCAGTGGCTGCGTTTCAAAAGGCCGTCGAAGAGACCCCTAAGGACGAGTGGGCAAAGTGCTTTTCTCAGTGGTTCTATCGAATGCAGCGATGTATTGATGTGAAGGGAGGCTATTTTGAAAAGATATAATAAAAGTAATAAGTTGCTTGATTGCTCAGTTTTTGATTTTCTAAGAACTTTCAGTTTGACCCTCGTATAATCAAGCCAGGGTAGCCAGAAAAAGGCGGGACGGGGGGGAAGCCCCCCACAAGGGAGGCTCGGGGGGCGAAGCCCCCCGCAGTAAAAAAAACCAACACTCGCAATAATTGTACTATTGGTGGGTTAGGTTAGGGTTCACTTGTGTCCCTTAGAGCGGAAATAGGCACCCCGCGAAGCGGGGTGACGTCGACACGCTGGCGGTTGGGTTAGGTTAGGTTAGGTTAGGTTATCTTGGTTTAAAACCGGCTTCACTAGGTGGTTCGTCATGCTCCGTCTATCTTTTTTTCTTGGTCTGAGGGTTTACGTTAGGTTAGAACGGAAAAGAAGTAGTTTAGCTAAGGTAAATTTGCACATAAAATTTATACCGCTTGATCATTATACAATATGAGAGATATATCAAATAAGAATTATACTCTATGATGGTTATAAGAAATAAGCGTTATACCGAATGATAGTTATACTAAATAAAAATATATATTTTGATATTATACCAAACGTTTATTATATACAATGAATGATTCTACCCTTTGAAATTATATCAAAAATAGTTATATCCAATGAAATTATATAATTTGTTTTTATACCGATCATTACACACCCCGGGGGGAGAGGTGCTTAAATATAGGCGGGTATAAAGCGAGGGCCCGCGCCTCCCCGAGGACCATGAAGAGTACCGGGTAGTCCAGGCATAACTGACGACCCTCGGGGACACCATCGCCTGGTCGGCCCTCCAGCCAAAAGAAGAGATCCCCCTGAAAGTGTGCATCGGGGAGCCCTCCCCGCCGACACGGATCCAGAGCACATAACGGAGGACCTGGCGGCAAAAGGTTTTGCGCCAACTTACACGCGCCACGTGAACGCGCGTGCAGGAAGACCCGGCTGCGTATTTTATGCGCAGCTGACCAAAACTGCAGACCTCATCCCGGCCATCTATGGTGTCCGGGAAATTATGGGAATGACGGGAGTGGTGGTGGAGGCGTGGCGCGGCAAGAAGGGGCCGGCGCAATGCCACCGCTGCCAGGGTTTCTGGCACTCCTCACACGGCTGCCGCCGCCCCATCAAGTGTGTCCGATGTGCGGGACCACACTTTGCGGGCGAGTGTGAGCGGCCGAAGGACCAGGAGGGGACCTGCGCTAACTGCGCCGGCCCACGCACAGCCAACGACCCGGCGTGCCCCGAATACCATCAGGAGGCATGCAGAAAGAGGGCGGGTACAGCTCCCCGCACAAACCGTCGCGGGCAAGTTGTGCCCCAGCAGCGCACTGTGCAGCCCTCCGAGAACGCGCCAAACTCGCTGATGGCGAATGCAAATGAGGCGGCACCACGCCGCCGCCGCCGAGAAAGAGGCAGACGGGGCAGGGGACAGTCCGCCCCCGCCGCCGCTGCTCTCACCGACACCCAGACCTCCGTCGCCGTCACACAAACGGCCGCAGCCACCGCCCAGGCCATCGCCGCCCAGGCCCCCGTCCAGACCACCCAGACTACCACCCAGAGCAGGCCGCAAGCAGCCGCTCCCGCCCCCAACATCGCAGCGCCGAGGCACCCCCGCCACATTGCGCCCCCTCCCCTACCGACGAGCCAAGAAGGCAGTAGGAAGAGGACGATAGCGCAGTGTATTACGATCCTGCAGGACGTGCTGGGCGCCCTGCAACAAGGTACAGACCCAGTCCCCATAATTCTGAGAGGACTGGCCGATCTGTACCAAAACTAACACACACGGACGTTCCTGTAGTGCCGTCGGTCCGCAGATCGCTCGCTGGGCTTCTCCTTCGGGAGTCCCACCCGGCAGGGCTCGATCGCACCGACGGACGAAGCAGATCACCCCACTGGACCAGCCGGGCGTTACGCCCACCCCAGCTACCCGTCCATAGTCGCGGACGGCGCCCGATCCCGCCACATGCGGCTCACGATGCGAAAGGCTTATACCAAACCCCAAAGAGGGTTTGTGAGAACGTCACTTGAGGGCCCGCGCCAAGTAAAATCACTCTACAACCAGCAGCCGAACAAGAAACACCTCTCCTCAAAAGAAGCCTCCACACCTCACACCGCTCCAGCCTCGCCCAGCAACGTTCTCCAGTCAACCTGCGTTTGTTCTCATCCCCGCTGAAACCTATACAGTCCACTACAAAAATAAGAAAAATAAAACTCCGTTGGCACGTCACCAACACTGATATTAAGCCTGCATCACACTGGCGCGCCCTGCAGTGGCAGACCACTTGTTCTGTGTGGCAGACCATAGTAAATTTGACAGCTAATAACAAGTTTTCTATTGTTCACCGCGGCCAGGCCGCGCCAGTCTGTGAGAGGCCTTACTATAGAGGTAGAATAGATAGAGGGAGTCACCCACACATACACACATGAGTGACAAAGATACCGCAAGTGGGAACGAGATACAGTGTCATATTTTCTGTACCTCATCGCGTATACGGATTTTTTGTTTGCCACCAGCTTGTTTGCCACCACACCTGTCAAAATTTGTACTGGAACTGACGCCGCCATGACGTCACCGATATAATACGACTAAATTATAAATGACATTAGACGTCAAGAGTGTATTTATTAGCTTCTGATACTTCTTAATTTAGTATGGTTAATTTACCATCGTCCCTTTTGGGTATACGCTAGGACGCCATCAATATATCCTCTATCTACGGGCCTTACGATAACGTTAAAGCCATAGTGCGTCAACAAAGTACCTAACTACAAGCCAAACTGCCGTGTTACAATCGTACGTACGTGAGTGATTGAGACCTGAGCAGCGTAGTTATTGCCTATTGTTGTGGTACTTGTGGTATTCAGTCCTTCATCAGTTTTAGCATAATACGTACTATTATACTGTTCTGTGGTACGAGTTGGAGTAGTTAGCGGCAACGGTCGGATCAGGTTTCCTGACACGGTTTGGGAGCTTAGAGCGTGCATAAAACTTAATTGTATTATGCACGCTCAATCAATTTTATTACAACAATGGCAACTAATCATTCATACGGTCTGTTTGATGGTATACCTACAGACGCCGCCTATAAAAACTTGCGATTTTGGAACAATCATAAGCGCTTGTTGTCAATTCGCAGAATAATAAGGTTAAATACCGATCGACAGCGCAGCGCTTTAATATGACCATATATGCACTACGCGCGTTATTCCCAAAACGAACTGATCAGGAATCCTGATATTTGCGGGGCTTATTAACAACTAGCGACACGCCCCGGCTTTGCACGGGTATGTATTATACATATAAAACCATACTTTCAAGTTCAGGGACCCCGGTCTTGTGCGAGTTATCTTTTTGCGGGGAAACGTGTCAATGTTTTCTTTGACGAATTTAGCGATGTCATAAATATATGTACTGCGAGGGCAGGGTGAGTATATTGTTTTCTCTAAAGAGATTTTGAGCTGAAGTGCGTGGAGGGACAAATGAGATGATACGTACGGCACGCTTTTGTAGTATGAATACACGTTGCCACTCTGCAGCCGTACCCCACAATTCGAGACCATAGTTCATAACTGAGTGGAATAGTGAAAAGTAGCATGATCTGAGTTGTTTTTTGGGTAAAACGTGTGCCAATCTGCTTAGAGCGAAGCATGCGCTTGACAGCCTACCACATAAACTGTCTATGTGTGCATCCCATCTGAGTCCATAGTCTAATGTTATGCCGAGGAACTTGGTATGTCTTAATTGTGGCAACAAATTACCGAGGATGCTTATATTTAGTGGATCTGGAGGTCGTCCGCCTAGATTAATGTGCAGAATCTGAGTTTTCTACAAGTTCAAAACTAGGCTATTTGCGCGGAACCAATTCAGTAGTTTGAAAATGTCGGATTTCAAAGAGACTTCCAACTGTTGGGCGGTATCTGCTATCTACTAATATGCTATCTAAGAAATAATTAAATAATTTTCTTTTAAATGTGGCTCTATTGGCCTCCAGTCTGATATGTGCCGGCACGCAGTTTAGAGTGTAGGGTAGGCGTTTCCGCAGGCATCTATCGCCATAGTAATTGGTTACCCTTGGTATATCGTACTTGCCCGCAGCTACCGACCTGGTGCCGTAAGTGTGACATAAATGCGATAGGCTATGTTCTCCACTTCCATGGTGAATAAGTGCTAGGATAAATTTATGCTTAAGGCAATCTTACATATCTTAAAAAGTTTGTTATAATCTGTCTTATATTTATTTTTAGTCTTTTTGTTGACTAGAAGTTTTAGGAATCTTAACTGCAGTTTTTTCTATTTTACTTAAATTTGTCTTAAAAGTTAATCCGTAACAGGTAAGGGCGTATCCTGTAATAATTTCGACTAGGGATTTGTACAAATATTTTAACGTATGCAAAGGAACTTTAAAACTTAGGTTTGATAAAACCTTATGTTCGCGTTAACGCATAGCCATGAGTGTGTGCATTTGACATACTGATGTTCAGACAGATGGGATTAGAATCAATTTAGAAATGCAACTGTTAGTAGCAAATGTAGGCATTGGCTGGTTGCTCATCACCTTTATCGACTTTTAATTTCCCGGTGCAAGTTCGGCTCGGCCTGCTAAATCATACTTGTCCAGGATGTACCTTTTGAACTGTGGTACGTAATATTACACGAGTGTGGGTTTATGAAACGAGCCGAAGGCGAGTTTCATTATAACATCACACGAGTGTCTTAATGCCTAACTATCCACATATCATAAGCCTCCACGATGCTTTCAGGAGCCGCATATTATGACCGGCATCGCGGCGTTGTTTTCTGGCAGCTGTCATAGTTTTTTCTTAATTCAGAGACAAACTAGAGTCGGATCCAACTATCATATCGTTCGATATCTTACTTACGTGTGACATTTTGTCAAATCTGTATGCAAATTGACAATTTATTTCGAACTAAACGTCATACGTAACCCAGTTGGTAGTGACTCTGTCTACGAAGCTGGAGGTCCCGGGTTCGAATCCCGGTCAGGGCATTTATTTGTGTGTTTATCACGAATATTTGTTCCTGAGTTATGGATGTTATACAATATGCATATAAGTATCTATATGTATTTATCTATTAAATATATCGTCGCCTAGTACCCACAACACAAGCCTTATTGAGTTTACCGTGGGCCTAGGTTGATTTGTGTAAGATTGTCCCGTAATATTTATTATTATTATTTATTATTTATAAGAATAGAAGTCAAATCAAATTTCTTTGATTTCAGAGATGTTCGAAATTTGAATGAAATAATATTATCGAAATCGATGTTATTATTTAGCAATACTATCATTTTCACAGATAAGAACTTTGTTCTCATGGGGTAGGGGAGAGCGGGGACAAACGTAACACTTTGCACTTTGACCGTGGTCTCTAGTTAGGTGTCATGATTTTCGGGTAGTTAATGATACCATATGAAAAATTCATTCATATTCTTCGAATTGATGTATTAATTTATTTTATTATTGCGTGTTGTGTGTGATTTAAAAACACTTTTAAAAAAAATGTCATTTGTTACTTTTGACCACGATATGAGGTCACAAGTAACGCAGTGTGGGTCAAAAGTAACAGGATAAAGGTTTATGCAATAAAATCAACTTCATTATTAAATCAACAATTATTTATTAAAAAACAATGTAATAGTGATAACAATTAGCTTCTGAAAATAAAAAAAATAAAACGAATGCCTCTTCGTCAGTACTTATTATAAAATTATGAGTTGAGATCAACATTTTTTTATTACAAAACTATGTAATCAACCATGTATGTATGTAACCTATCAAAAATAATATTCTGTTACGAATGACCAACAATAATCTTCTGTGAATAATAAACAAAAATAATCTTCTGTGAAGAAAAAACAAAAATAATCTTCTGTGACGAAAAAAAAAGAAATAATCTTCTGTGAAGAATAAAAAAAAGTAATTCGTCAGTTCTTATTAATAATCAGTCTAGATAATTTACTACTTATTATACTCTTCTACTCAGACATGCAATTGTGGCACACATAATTTGCGTCATCAGAGACGCAAACATTGTATTTTTTAGAAAGGGCTCTAATTTTTACACCATCTTTTAAATGCTCGCCAGCTGCTTTTCTATACACCTCCATGTCAGTGGTTCCTCGCGTGGTTTTTCTTATGCGTTGTCGAGGCATTCTGTTGAGATAAACAAACACGCATGAAAAACATATGTAATTTAGTCATAACGGGCCAAAAGTAACAGGTCGGGGACACAAGTAACATGTTACTCTTGTCCCCGCAGTGGTATGTTACGTTTGTACCCAACCATGTTTTTGATAATTAACGAACGCTAACCTCAAAATGGAATATACTAGACGAAAACGAATTATAACACTATGAAATCAATTTAATGAAAAACTACTATGCAAACAATCACGTTACTATCACATTTCTAATACCACGTAAACAGTAAATGAAAAAACATCAAAATACTTACTTTTGGTTCGTAAAAACACGTTCCGTCCCGTAGCACAACCAAACAGCGCGCTGCGCACGCGGCAACTGGATGCAACTGAGGGGGGCGCGGCCGGCTATCGCTCGAGGGGGGCAACGCCATGTTTTGTCTAAAGCGTAAGCTTACAGAGCGTTTGTTACTATGGACCCGCTGTTACGTTTGTCCCCGCTCTCCCCTATATATGTCACCGTTAGATTGCGAACACCGTCAGTTTATAATCTAACTCGCGATATTATAAACTGACGAAAAATTGTGAACTGTCAAAACCGTTCACAATTTAACGCATTATTTTTCGTTAGTTTATAAACTATCAATGTCGAATCGTCAAATTGTCAACTGAGATCAAATCGGCTTGCTACGGAACGTACACAAAGACTAGGTAGGTTAGGTTAGTAAGGTTTTTACAGTTGCCCGAAGGGCAAAGCGCCCAGTAATAGGAGCCCCGCCCAGCGGGGCTCCGTCGACACTGCTGGATGCCGAAATAAATGGAATAAAATGTCTGAATAACAAAAAAAAACAATCATGTTTGGACGTAAGTGGAAACTGATGCCAGTGGAATAATTCGCTCAACCAAACAGCGCACAGGTTGCGTTCCGAATCAGGCAAATTTGATTCAGTTCACAATTTGACGATATGGCATTGTTAGCTTATAAACTAACGAAAATGAATGCGTAAAATTACGAATTATTTTGGCAGTTCACAATATTCCGTCAGTTTACAATATAACGGGTAAGATTATAAACTGACGGTTTTCACAATCTAACGGTGACATATACATGTAATGATTTGTCAGCCCCAATTTATCAGAATCTGACTAATTGCTATCGTCTGGAGGCATGTTGCACTGCTGATGCAACTGTCAAAAGTGTCAAACGAGTTGTACTGACAAATTGTATTTGGACAACCAATACAATTTGACCATGGAAAGAATTTATGATCAGCCAAGTTTTCTGGCAGATAATTTTGAAGTAAACTATTTAAAATACTTATTATTGAGTTTATTGTAATTAGTCTTTCTACAAATTAAGATAAGATCCGGAACGAATATGTCCGCGGCTCGTTCAAAGTTGCACCGGTCACGGAAAAACTCCAAGAAAGCAGGATGAGATGGTATGGACATATTATGCGACGAGATGAGAACTACTCCGTGAGGAAAACCCTGAGCATCCCAAATCACCCCCGAGGAAGAGGAAGACCACCTGCAACGTGGTGGTCCAATGTCGAAAAGGAGATGAAGACACTTAACCTGACTACATCGACAACCCAGGATAGAATATCCTGGCGCCAACGTACGAGGAGGCCCGACCCCATCTAAAATGGGAAATGGGCTGGGCAAAGAAAGAGTCTTTCTACAAATTTTACAAGCAGTTATTATAAAGTTTGTATTTTAAAGGTGTTGTATAGTGCTATAAAACACATTTCACAGTCGATTTGAGCCACGCTTTGATAGTTTTTTTTTATCATCACGTTAGCATCTTACTGTGAATAGCGATACCTTAGGAAAAATAAATAATAACACAATCATGATTCATGACACAGTGCTTTGTTATGGCAATATTATTTTTACGAAATGGTATCCCTAAATTGCCACATTTTGTCAGAAATTGGATAGGACAAATCAGAAGTGATAATTGTATGGTTTGTAGAGCCCATAACAAAACAGTCTATTTTTATGGTGGCCATAATGTGCGGTTCTTGAACGCATCATGAAGGGTTTATGATATTTGGATAGATAAACAAATACTCAATTATCAATCATTTATTGAAAGAAAAAAGAAAAGAAAAGAAAGAAACATTTATTCGAGACAAACAACACACAGCGTTTGTCACGAAACGGTTCTATCTCAGCATAATGCTGGCATTGCTGCCAGCGCTGGTCTTCCGATAGAACCGTCGAGTGAGTTCACGGTGGATAACAAACAAAATAATGATATAAACTTAATTAAACACGATGTACGATGTATTGCATTCCACAATGTTAGTTTACAGGGTATTACGTAAACTTAAGTTCATAAATCAATAAGAATAAAACTGAATTGTGGAACCTGTTGGTCACCGCAAAAAATAGTGAATAGAAGACGACTTACATACCTATTACCTACTTAATGTATATTTCTGCTTTTTATAATTTGCATATTCTGTGCAATGTGCAAATTATAAAGAGAATCACGAGTAGGTACTTTATATGTCTACAGTAGTACATTTTTATAGATTTATTTTTAAGTACCTTTCAAAATTTGCGTATTGCACATTTTGTTATACATTTTTTTTAAAGCAACTTGGTTTTATATATAATGTACCTATACGTATAAGATGAGTTTGAATACTTTTATTTTATTTTATAGTTTTTCTTCTAAGTATTCTTTTAGTGTATAATAACTTTTATTAATAAGGAATTCTCTTAATATTTTATGAATGTGTTGTGTTTTTTTTCGGATTTAATTCTATCGGGCAATTTTATTATATACTTTCACAGACATGGTATAGGTTGCATCAGAGTGCATTTTTAGGTTTAATGAAGGTAACATGAGCCTTTCTCTATATCGGAGATTATGAGTTGTGGGTATGTCTTCGCGTTTCTTATAGTATTGGGGATAGTTTCGAACGAACTTACAAACTTCTAGAATATATAAACCTGTTAGCGTCAGTATTTTCTGATTCTTGAAATGGGGTTTGCAACTGTCTCTGTTGTCAGTATTTGCTAAGATGCGAATAAGTTTTTTCTGTAAAGTAAATAATGATGATACGTCTGTGCTATTGCCCCAAAGTATTATACCATAGCAGAACCATGCGTTAGCATAAGCATAATAATAGGTAGCAAGTGAAGTCTTAAAGTCAGTACATTTTTTAGGGTTCCGTACTCAAAAAGTAAAACGGGACCCTATTACTAAGACTCCGCTGTCCGTCCGTCCGTCCGTCCGTCCGTCCGTCCGTCCGCCCTCCCGTCCGTCCGTCTGTCTGTCACCAGGCTGTATCTCACTGATACCGTGATAGTTCCAGCTGAAATTTTCACAGATGATGTATTTCTGTTGCCGCTATAACAACAAATACTAAAAACACAGAATAAAATAGTTTTTTTTATAGATAATGGTACGGAACCCTTCCTGCGCGAGTCCGACTCGCACTTGGCCGGTTTTGATTATTTTATTTCGCTGAGTGCATATACAAAAGAACATATTTTTGCTTTAATTTTTTTTTAACCGAGTAGTGAAAATTCGTTGGCTAAAATTCGTTCATTCAAACTTTTTATCTCTATATACCATTAATTTAGTTTTATTAAAGTTTATTTCTAGGTTCTGATTGCTAAGGCATTCGTTAGTTTTATCGAGTATTGATTCTAGTCTGCTATTTGAGTTTATATTATTTTCACACTTTGTTAGTATGGAAATATCGTCCGCGAACAGGATGGTTTTGGGGAGCTCATTTATTACTGCCGTCAAAAATTGATTCAATTAGGCGTTCAAGAAGTCACTGTAGCCGAGCAGTACGGAGAAGCCACTGTAACCAAGCGCTAAGGTAGCGACATTCAGTCGTGGGTTCGACCCCGGCTCGTACAGTCACGGACTTTTAATTTGTTGAGCCATTTAGGTGTCAACTAATTTTGGTTTTTATAGTAAGCTTTGAAGTGTCCAGTATAAAGTGTGCTCTTAATGACTCAACAATTAAAGTCCGTGAAACTCATGTAGGTACGGAATATTATTTGATATTTTAAGTGGCTCTTCGGTGAAGAAAAACATCGTGAGGAAAGCGGTCTTATCCCAATAAGGTCTAGTTTTTCCTCGGGATTGGAAGTCGCTTTCGTAAAACTAGTACTTATACCGAATCTTGGGATGCCAAAGCGGACCCTGGGCTTTAGTGCACAACCGGGAACAACGCTAGGAGGATGACAAGGCGTTCAAAGTTCAATGTATTAGAATTTGTTATAATTATATTAGACAACCCTATTCGTACACCATCTGCCGGCTCAAAGCATCTCTGAGATTAAAATATTCCGCTCGTCGGCGGTTAACTGCTCAAATTATATATTAAGCGCTCCTTTTCACCGTTGTAAACTATAACAATTCTTTGTAGAGACGCCTCTACAAAGAATTGTATCCCGTTTGCTTTGAGGGTTATGAAATACACTGGATTCCCGCAATGCTTTTGCGGATAACATGTTTGTAGTTATAACGCAAATAGTGCAGGGAATATGTAGAGTATAATATTTATAAAGTCGAAGTAAAATAATGTGCTTCGGAAGGAAATCGACCAATGTCGCATATCGTCGGGGATAGTGCAATACCGCGCAACTAGCACTGGTAAATACTGCGTATATGAGGTATTTCACGAAGATTATTTTACAGACATTATATAGGTATGTTCTTTGTTTTACACACCTTCCTTTTAAGGGTTCCGTAGCCAAAATGCCAAAAAAGGAACCCTTATAGTTTCTTCAAATCCGTATGTCAAAGGCATTTTACTCAAAAAACATAAGTTGTAAGTATTTTAATTAAATTTGGAATACTTATAGGTAGGTGTATTTTATTAACCGCTACATAGTTGTGTTTAATATAAGGTGTAATATAAGGTATCTCAGCTTTTATTTGATTTACGTAATTGCTCCGTAAGAATCACAAAACAGAAAACAAGATCGGTTCACAGGATTTTACTTAAGTTATTTCTGAAAAACGTAAAATTTGACTTTACAGACCGTATCTTTTAACCGAATCATCACAGACATACAGTTTAATTTTTGAGACAAGGTTTTATTCGTGGCATTAGGTCACTACTGTTTTGCAGTCCACAACTAATTAAATTACTCATTGAAACAATTCTAATGACCCCTAACATAGTTTATCATGTTATGCGTAATGGAGGAATCTATTTAACCACCGCCCATCTTCAACGCGAGATCAGCTTCATGGTAACATATTGCAATGTCACCGAACTTAAATAACTATACCAAATTTCAGCACAGCAATCAAATACCACCAAGTGTTTCAAAAATTGTGTTCAAATTTTGAAACTAACAAGTATAACCTTTTGAATGTAGGTACTTATTTGCATACGCACATTACAAATTAACAATTAAAAGTTTAAACAATATCTCAATGCACCCTAAATTTTTTTAAGGTTAGAATATTTAAGAGCACCTTGTTTGATACGATTGAGTTCAATTGATTTTATGTCACAACTGGCCATATATCACCGGCCGCTACGCTGGCTGAAAATCCCACTTCCTGGCCTGAGACGTATATAAATGTTCACCATGTGCTGTAATAAAGAAAGCACAGACAGCTTATTTTATTATTTATCAAATACCTGCGATCTGAGGCATTCTTTGTTTTACCGCCCTAGGTGAGAATAGTGCTACTGCTTAGCGCTCCATGTACCAATTATCATGATTTATGAATGATGTTTGTTACAGATCTGGGATACGAGATGCCAGGTTGGCTGTTCAATGACGTTCGAAGGGGTGGACGTGTGCAGCGACAGTATTGATTTAAAGGTAAATAACATAGAGCAAGTAGTGTTCAGTCAATGGTATGGGTACAGTCGCCACCACATACATCGGAGCAAACAAGCAGCTCACAAACATCGGAACACACCTCTATTTTCAAGGCATTAGGGTGCATGTGCCGATATTTTTGAACACCTATAGTGTACCGATGTATGTGATGGCGACTGTGCATATGTATTTCGCCCAGTCCATGATATGGGTACATATTTCGCCCAGTACCTACATGATATGGGTAGGTACATATTTCGCTTTATGAGTCCCCAGCGCGGTGAACTCAAGTCGACTCTCCATACAAACGTAGTTTGGTTCTCATTTAAAACGGCATACTGGAATAAAATTACACATTTTACGGGACCCTATTACTAAGTCTTCGCTGACCGTCCGTCCGTCCGTCCGTCCGTCCGTCCGTCTGTCTGTCACCAGGCTGTATCTCAAGAACCGTGATAGCTAGAGAGTTGAAATTTTCACAGATTATGTATTTCTGTTTGCCGCTATAACAACAAATACTAAAAACGAAATAAAATATTTTTTTTAATTTTTTGCCGTTTTTATAGATAATGGTACGGAACTCTTCGTGCGCGAGTCCAACTCGCACTTGGCCGGTTTTTATACACAATGGCATCTGCCATATCTAGGTCGGAAACTAGTTTCTGAGGCTATTAATTTATGGCGGATCCCATTGCGTATCGAAAGTTTCATGTTATAAGTACCTACTAGCCAATCGTTTTAAAATTTGAACCAAACTACGTTCGTATGGACAGACGAGCGCCCTGGCGAACCTTATTACAATTGAATAAGGTATAAAAGAGTTGACATCTTTGACATCGACGATACAAATATGTAATATAGTCCGGCCTATAATATATTAAGTGGGTATCTTAAACTACCCAAGGGTCCTTAACCCTTTAACCGCTATGGCGGTTAAAAGGTTAATTATATATACTTAAGGACAAGATATTTGATAAATATAATCAACATTTAGATGCTTTTTAGGGTTCCGTACTCAAAGAGTAAAACGGGACCCTATTACTAAGACTTCGCTGTCCGTCCGTCCGTCCGTCCGTCCGTCCATCCGTCCGTCCGTCCGTCCGTCTGTCTGTCACCAGGCTGTATCTCAAGAACCGTGATAGCTAGAGAGTTGAAATTTTCACAGATTACGTATTTCTGTTTGCCGCTATAACAACAAATACTAAAAACAAAATAAAATATTTTTTTAAGGGGGGCTCCCATACAACAAACCTGAATTTTTGCCGTTTTTATAGATAATGGTACGGAACCTTTCGTGCGCGAGTCCAACTCGCACTTGGCCGGTTTTTTTATTTCAACTATGATTGTCAGAGCCCGGATTTTTCAAAAACTAAACACTATCATAATCTAGCCAGTGATTGAAACATTAATGTTATCGATATCGATAATTGTGTAGTAGAAAAAAAAACGTCACCAAATAAAATAAACAAAAAAAATATGTAAAGTTTTTATGAAATTATATACAGGGTGTTCGGCACTGCTGGTAGGGTAATTTCCTACCTTTTCACCCTTGGACTCTAATTAATTTATAAAAAAAAAATAGAATTTTGAAGTGTAGATGTTTTCGTCAATTCGTTTTGTTTGTTAACAAAAAGCCTCACGTGTTCATTTTGTGGTGTTATTTGTTACAAAAAAATATATTTTTAAACACACACTATGTACACGTAAGAGAATTTAGCAAGTTATGCATGTAAAACATACACAAAAAAAGTTATGGGGCTTCGAAGGTCAGATTTTGGGTAATTTAGGTAAAAATAATAAAAAAATCGTACCTCCTTGACCGTAACTCTTAGGACCCAGGGTCCAAGGGTGGAAAGGTAGGAAATGACCCTACCAGCTCGCTAAAAAAATTTGACGGTTCATGTGCCGAACAACCTGTATTAGAAACAGATGCAATTTCTTCTTCGTAATCCACGTCAGAACACACAGCAGCACATGTCATTTTATTTGTGTAATAGTAATATGAGTAGATAATTATTAGTTTTTCAACATTCTCTGGGAGTAAACAGTTTTGTTTATCACTATAAAGCCATTGATGTATACTAAATGTACAGTCGGCCCATGAAAATGATGAGCATACTTAGAACCTTATCGCATCAAATTGCAAGCAACTTCGTTGACACTGAAATGTCATATACCTACATTTGAAACCTCCTCCGAAGTATTAAAACTTCTACAAATGCCACTGATAAATGTCATCGGTGACATTAAATTACCAAAATGATTAGTCTGTCAAGAGCTAAAATTATCAAAGAAATTGAAAGAAATGTTAATATTTAAACATTAAGATTCCTGCCCTGAACTGGAGTATTGAAATTATCAAGAGGGCAACTGTATTTCCAAACTTAATGATATTAGTCTTTCCGGTTGTTTCTTGTATGTTGTCTTAGTTTACAACGGTATCCATGTTATTGTATTCGAACAGTATACTAACGATTCATTATTCCCATCGTAATACCGTAACTAAAGAACTGTGAATGAGTAAGAAGATTATGCTGTCGAAGGAATAATTCGTAGCCAACGTAATAGTCTAATAATCGTTGGCGGACAAGTCTTCTGTGGAATATGAATGAAGAAAACCGATGTTCCTACAACAAACATAGATGGTCATCTAAGGACTCTTCCCCGAGTGATAAGAAATTATTTGCTATCACTGGATTGCACTACAGATTCTTCAATAACGCTTATTTTTATATTTTACTTTGTAATAAAGAAAATTCCTGGATACATCTCGGTTTTATTTCATCAGATCACGAATGACAATGATTTAGATGACGTGATGGCAACCACGCAAGAAAACTAATTTAGTCTAAGATTAGTCTCATTATAATTTATTTGTATTTTTAATCAATAATCGAGCTCAGATTAAGATTTAATCTACGGTCATAAAATTGGACTTTGGTGGATTTTCATTAATAAGTAAAGCAGTAGGTAAAGTTTGTAAGTTTGTATTCTTCTACATATATTTAATCTCCGAAACTGATAATCTGATTTCGTAAAACAATGCACGAACATTTAGTATTGCATAAATATGTATTTCACCTTTTTCTAACACCAAACATGCCAATTACTAATTACTAAACTTCAATAAAAATCAAAAAAGACCGTCGTCGTATGAGATTAGAACCTGTGACCTCAATATTAGAAAGCAAGCAATTACTGATAACGCCACTGATACTTTGTTATTCGAAATTAATCTTCTCATTTGTGCCTTGTAAGTTTAACATTGTGTCGTGAAAAATCTATTCCTAATTTAGTTAACCGCAGTCTGTCAACATCGCAGAACAGAGACAGAGATATGCAATGACAAGTCTATACTCTTTTGCATGAATGTCATAACAATGGGTTCTAAATTTAAATGGTTGACATTTGTTCATCACGCGCGTCACTCTCCCTTATCGTGATTTAATTTGACAAAGTCCTAAAGTGCTCTACATTTTCATGGGCTGACTGTACGTTCAACTTCACTTGAAGTCAAGGGAGCTTCATAAAATTAATTTTCGGTTTGTGTATTTTCAGATATTTCTCTTAAATTTTCATAATCAGGATTTCGTCCGAACACAGCTTCAAATTTGCGTATCACTGGTAAACGTTTACTCCAATTTACGTAGCAATGAACAGTATCCAGAATGAGGAAGGATTCCGCAATAGACAAAGTCGAATATGGCAATTGTTCTATTACTTCTAGATTTTTGCACACTTTAAATTGTCAATAATGTAAAAATATATCGGCATGTTATTTTTATACCTATAATACTCGATATCGATAAAATAATGTTTCTATCACTGGCTAGATTACGATAGTGATTTGTTTTGCCGTGAAAAATCCGGGCTCTGATGATTATTGATATTTGTGTTACCATTAGGTAACTATATCAAGGGTTAAAATGTTATGTTGATTTTTTAAATATTAACGTAATGTAATCAGAATTAATAAGAATGCCTGACTTGGCTCTACGAAATATCTCACCACTTTTTACTGTGAAAGAGTTTCGAGACTTGGCCTATTTTTTACATGGAATGTTTTTTATGGGATTACATTTTACCGTTGGTCGGATCTGACAACCTTATCTTTATGTAACCCGGTTTTCTCATTAGATGAAATTTTTTATTTTCATTGACAACGTTTTGATTTTCATTGATTTTAATAGTCTAACATCGGTACATTGATAAGGGATCGTACCCATACTACGTGGCCCCCCTCTCCCGCCCTCACGTAGTTCCCGAATAAATGCAAAATGTATTGATTATAACGTCCGCGCATCAAATTACCTTGAAGAATACTCCTAAAACTTCTTAAATTTAATTATTTCGCGTTTAACTTTCGGTGAAATAATTAACAGGTAGGTAACAATAGCATTTGGAAATTTATGCGAGTTTTGTAAACAAGTTCTGTTTGATGTCTAGCCTTCAAACTAGGCTCAATATTTAACTAAACAGATTAGAGAAAAGACAATTTATACGCCAGGCTCAAATTAATTTAGCAAAAGGCGTAGTAATTATATTTTATGGCAATAAGCAATTTGGCTTCGACCTTTGTGTAATATAACTTTGAACGTCTTAGAGTAAACGTAATTAAGTGATTGAAAGAGTTTCTAAATGTTGTTCATTGACATCTTATTATTTATTATTACCTACACATTAGAGTCTATCTTGGGCTCTCCTCTTTACTTCTTGGTATGTGTGGCAACAGCACCATTCCTTCATCTGTGTCATGTATGGTATTCTGGGCCTTCCTCTCCCTCTCGGAGAATGCTGCAACGACAGAAGACCAGGCCCTCTTAATATTGATGAATACCTACACATATTTTTAACCGAATTTAAAAAAGGAGGAGGTTTACAATTTGTCGGAATCTTAATTTTTTTATGTATGTTCCCGACTGCTCGAAGACACGTGGAACGATTTGGAAAATTCGTTTTTTGTTTGAAAGGGTTACCTTCCCAGGTTATCATGGCCATGGATAATCATGGCCTGGCGAAGTACTAAACTTGGCCACCTTTGGCACCGGTGGCCAAGTACCTTCGGCCATTTCAGTACTGACAGACTAAGGTTTACTATCTCTACGATTAAATGGCTAAATAATGCCACATGACTCGTACTGGTCTCTTATGATGTAAATATACTCGTATCTACCCTTAAAATGTTGACGGGAAGTGAAGGATTTTCGAACTTTCGGCCAATTTTAGGTGCGATATCTTCTGGTTCTTGCTCAGCACAACTTTCTCGACTTCGTCTTGCATTTTATCGTGTTGTCATGAGAACGTAGTGTGTATTGGGAGTAGGGTTACGGACTGTTATTCTGGGTTAGTTTAGTTTTAAGTGTTCGAATCAGAGGTCGGCGGGGGTGAGCTGTTTTCAGTTTTTGCATAACATGGACATACCTTGTCATTCAATGGTAAATGCCCCATGTGTAATTATTAACTAATGTAATGATTTTATTTAGGCTGCCTTCCTGCTACGAGCTTTATGTCGCCATCAAAACAATTAATTTTATTAGAATACATTACTTATTTGGTTTAAATTACACAAATGGTCAATGTTTAATAGGCCAAGTACCATTTAGTACAATAAATAAAAAAGTGCGAGTCGGACTCGCGCACGAAGGGTTCCGTACCATTGTCAATAAAAATATTTATTTTATTTTGTTTTTAGTATTAGTTGTTATATCGGCAACAGAAATGCATAATCTGTGAAAATTTCAACTCTCTAGCTATCACGGTTCTTGAGATACAGCCTGGTGACAGACAGACGGACAGCGAAGTCTTACTAATAGGTTTCCCGTTTTACTCTTTGAGTACGGAACCCTAAAAAAGGTTAATACTAGTTTTGTAAAGCATTTTCATTTTATGTTAAACAATTAAAATTTTGTCTTCTTTTAATATTTCTTTATGGCACCTTATCCATATTAATATCTACAAGACACAACTAAATGACATTAATGACGTAAAATAGCTCACCCCCGCCGACCTCTGGTTCGAATAGATGCAGCATACTTGGTTTACTGTATTAAGTAGGTACTCTGTAGACTTTCTTTAACTTTTACAACTAATTTGCTGGCTAAGTCTGTTCCCCTCATATGTTAAGCTTATCTAATATTTTGAGCGGTGCCCAGCAAAGCTAATACAAAGCACTTTTAATTAAAACTTGCCTTTACTCTTGCTGGAACTTAGTGGTCTTTGTATTAGGGATGTGTAAGTCCATTCTGCGGATTTAATTATTCATTTAAAGCGATATATATAAACTGAGATAAAGAAACTGTATAAAGTAAACATAGTACTTTTTATATATAAGTATCTGAAATAGGTAGTGTTAAGATATATGTTTAAAGGATGCTGACTTTGTTATAGGGTTTCAACAAAGTGTAACTTTTTTATTTGTTGCAGCCCTGTAGTGTTTCATCTACAGTTCAGTCGTGCCTCGCCACTCGTTATAAAGTTTGATGCTCTTAGTTCGTACTTTGAGTTGAAGAATATTATTTTCGTACTTTCATTACTTTCAGTTTGTAAAGCGATTTCAGCTTTGCGGTGTGCAGACAGGTTCCCTGCAGACTAAGTTGACAAAGTTCCATATTAATTTCTATTCCAGAGGAATTGTCTGAATACTTAAACGAGATGTTCATCTCTAGTTTTGAGCGTTATCCTGCTTAGTTTGCTTTTACCTGGTCTAAGTTGGGGAGCCAAGTTTTCTTTCAGGGGAATATCTACCAATGACTACCACCTGGTTTTATTTTTATTAAATTATTTTTAAACCTGTTCGGCCACGTACGAAGCCAACGCTACGTAACTAGTTACGTGTGAATAATATTTTTTCTTGCTGCGGAACTAGTTACGAACAAATAATATTTTTCTTCCTACGAAACCAGTCGCGACATTTTCTTTCGTATAAATTTGGACATTTACGACGGAGCTTCGCTCCGCAGGGATCCTTTTTCTGGTCCGTTTGCCCGATACCCGAAGGTATCTGAAGCTACCTAACGAACCTATACTACCTAGTGTTTTGCGGTCGTAACATGTTTCCAACAGGGAAGAAGAATTCTTTGTACGTAACTGGTTTCGTAGCAAGAAAAATTATTCTTCACACGTATCTAACTGGTTACGTAGCGTTGGTTTCGTAGGCGGCCGAAGGGTTTTAAAAAGACTATGAGCGGTTTTTTAAAGTTTCGTACTCAATGAGTAAAACGGGACCCTATTACTAACACTCCGCTGTCCATCCGTCGGTCCGTCCGTCCGTCAGTCCGTCCGTCCGGCCGTCCGTCCGTCCGTCCGTCCGTCTGTCCGTCTGTACGTCTGTCCGTCTGTCTGTCCGTCTGTCCGTCTGTCCGTCTGTCCGTCTGTCCGTCTGTCCGTCTGTCCGTCTGTCCGTCTGTCCGTCTGTCCGTCTGTCCGTCTGTCCGTCTGTCCGTCTGTCCGTCTGTCCGTCTGTCCGTCCGTCCGTCCGTCCGTCCATCCGTCAGTCCTTCCGTCCGTCTGTCCGTCCGTCCGTCTGTCACCAGGCTGTATCTCAACAACCGTGATAGTTAGACAGTTGAAATTTTCACACAATCTTACACAAATCGGCATAGTCCCAAACTAAGCAAAGCTTGTAGGTACTATAGGTACTAGACGACGATAAACATAATAAAAATTAAATACATAGAAAACATCCATGACTCGAGGAACAAATATTTGTGCTCATCACGTCACACAAATAAATGCCCTTACCAGGATTCGAACCCGAGACCTCCGGCTTCGTAGGCAGGGTCACTACCAACTAGGCTACAGGAGGCTCCCATACAACGTAATTTTTTTGCCGTTTTTATAAATAATGGTACGGAACCCTTCGTGCGCGAGTCCAACTCGCACTTGGCCGGTTTTTTGATTTATATATATGAATTAGATTCCTACATTAGACAAGTACAACTATAATACCCAGCCTGTTGCGATGCTTCGATGCGTTCCAATTTTTATCTTGAAATATTGTTCATTAAATAGATACTTATATATATTATGGTTTACGCGTCCTGTATAGCAATCTCATGAACATTTTGACAGATTCTTAAATTTAACCTAGCTATGCACATAAAAAACAAAGCAATTAAAGTCAAAAGTATAAACATATCTTTGACGTGGACTGTACATATATTAACGTCCAAATTCTAAATGCAAAAAAGCAGATTCGTGGGTTTTTCATGGATGAAACGATATTATTTTGTTCGCTTGAGGGCCCGCTTATAAAAATGGATAAAATCGCCATGATTTGTACTTATTTAGGTACTATAATGATTGACGGCTCACACCGTGATGCATTACTCACTTACTTTTTTTTTTTTTTTTTTTTTAACTAAAGATATAAAAAACTTATTCTAAAACATGTCCCTGCAAAACTGTTTAAACAGTTTGCCTGCAGGTAAGTCTCTTTTATGCTTAATATACATAACTTAACACGTTCAGTGCCGGGAACACAACTGTCGTGTGCCTACGCCGTAAGCGCTTTCCGCTACATACGAGGGAAACCACGAGATCGGCTACGAGGGTAGCGATTCGCGGCGGTTAATGTGTTAACACAATATTCGTTGCCAAGAATCGCTACGCTCGTAGCTGATCCGATGGGGTTTTCACTAAGTTGCCTAAAGCGTCTACGGCGTAGGAGCTCGCTAGGCAGGTTTCTGGCTGTGAATGTGTCAACGTATCAAACACGCACTCACACTCTGTATGTTTTTGTTATTACGAAATAACCACCTCTATGGATCTCTTGGAAGTAATTCTTTTGTCACGACTTTCCCTAATGTAAGTAGACAATGTTTTATTATCTTGTTGTTTCCAATATAGGACACGTCTGGGAAATTAGGAACCCACCCGTTAAGTTGGAATCCTTACAAACTACATCTATTAACTTGGGTACAATGGGGGACTTGGAGGGAAAGTTTTTGTTAAGTTGACCTTTGTTGTTATTCTTTTGTCTAAGTTTCTCAGCCCTCTATTGTAAAGAGTATTTAATAAGATAACAGGTAATATTTTAGTCTAAGTACCATGTAACCTCATAGAATAGAGAGTCTAGGTGAAATTCTCAAGTCAAGAATTTTGGCAGGGGTAAACTTATCTCTCATTATTTGTATTCGTTTTGGGCTTATAGCGAGATTTTATTCTTTGTTTCTAGAAATTTGGCCGTGCGTAAAAGTAACTACGATGGAACACACGTACATACAAACAAAGACTGCTATTATTGCCGTGGCCGGGAAGGAGGCAATTGCAGGCTGAGTATTTGTTTAAACGGACGAGCTTTAATTGTAATACGAAGCCTGCAATTGCCATTCCGGCTGAGGCTAATATAGTGTTTTTCTCAAAAATGGGGGAATTAAAAAGACTAAATTGAAATCAAGCTTTATTATTAAATAGAAATTGAGGATACTGCAAATTACATAAAATTAAACGTCATAATATTTTTTTTTAAACAGAATCGAAAGTGTATTTTTCCACCGAAAAATGCAATATATTTGAGACTCATACAAAAATTTCACGTTTGCAACAGAAAAATACGAGTTGATTTGGCTAAATACGACCTGTGCCGTCTTTTATATGCCAGTTTCTACTTTTTAAAAAGTTTGGTACTCGACAAATAAAGGAATTTATATGTAACATTCCAGGCAGCCTGCAATATTTTTAATTTTTTAATTTTGATCTGGCCTTAAACTATACACTTTACCTTCCAATATGTAGCGAGTTATGTTCACTTTGCGGGCCATTTTTGAGAGAAATTGTGTTCCTTGGTTTTGACTTTGCCGAAGTCGGCCTCTTTGATCTTTAAATGAGGCACAAGATTTGTCTCTCTTTATTTTTCAGAATGCTTTATAGTACCACTGTCAGCTGGCAATATTGCACTGAGAATCCACGTATCATTTTAATCAACATTATTTAATTGGTTGTTTTGAAACCTAGACCTCTTGCCACTATTCTATCTGCTGGTGAAATAATGCATCCTGGGTAACGCATTATTTTAACCCTTTAGCAACACGATATTTACTGTAATAATATTATTTCAGAGAAACTACTGCCTAGCGGGCAGTTGGCAGGCCAGAGAAGCCTTGACTGTGTGGGATATCGTCGCTAAGAAGAAGGTGTCCATCGTGCGCGTACAGAACCGACGGCCTGATGTGGATGGCGAGTACATCTATGCGTGCCGTTTTTGGAACTCTAATAAGGTATTGTATATGTTTTACGCATTTTAACACTTTCAGTACCAGGAAAATGCTAGGTGGAAGCTCCTCTATTTTCGAAAACGGTTTCGTATGTAATCGACTTCGAGGGTAGAGCTACGAAAGTATACTCAAGGTATTAGGAAACCTATTATTCACGATGTTGCTTAGATTGGTACTGAGTCGATTTGTATGAGATAGATAGTCCCCGAACATATACCTACTTTTACTTTATGCAAACGAGCTCAGCAAAAACGTCTAAATTATGATTTAGTCGCCGTTTTCATAAAACAAGATATATACAATACAATAGATATACTCTTTTTGCACACCTCAAAATAAACTATGATTTTATTTAATGTAAATCACAATCCATTCTTTCCAATATTTTTCATCGAAACCCAGAAGTTTTCAATCCAATCGGTCATCAGTTTATTGAAGTACCAGCCTAACAATCAATTCGTGGCACTGCACATTCGTCGAACATGCGTCCACTGCCCACTCGCAAGTTTTGCCTACTCGAGGGTTTTATTAACTACTTAACAGTGGTATTTACGCAAGTATTTAGAGCGTTTTTCAAATAAAGTTAAGGTAGAATTAAGAAACGTTAACTTTGTCAGTTTTGTTATGAATATTAGCCATATATTTATAAGGCTTTCGTGACAAAATTGACAAAGTTAATGTTTTTTTTAATTTTACACTAACTAGGGTATATGCTGTCCGACGGTTTAAGAGCTAAAAGCCATAAAACTTGTTACAATGGCATTTTTATTTCAAAAGGTCTTAAGTCGTAATACGACAAAGTGAGATTCGACCCAAACCACTTCTATTACAGCTTATAATGCACTTTATGTTTCTTTAACAAAAGGCATCATCACTTTTGCATAGGGTTGTCAAAAATGTACCTAACATTGGAATGGAGTAAAAATAATACAACATAAATGATTTACTCATATATTACTTTATTAAAAATTTATTTAATTATTCAATATCTGAGCTCTCTGTCACGTTAATAACGAAGCGTTGCTGATCTTGAATAATAAATGTGTTCTCGATACCCTCAACATGACTAAAACATGCGGTCCATACATTATTAGCAATTTTCATCACCTCCTCACGTTGGTATTGGTGGTTTTTTCACTTGTACCGAGACACATATTTTTTTTCATATGGCACCTGAGTAAGTTCAGCAGTTTTTTTTTAATGCTGTAGGTCCAATTTCTCTAAAAAGTCCATTGTACACATTTTTGACTATTTGCTTACTTTGACTGTTTAAATGAGTTCGAGCACTTGTACTGGTTTTCTTTTTATCTACTCACGGACGAAACATTTTTACCAAAACAACTTAAATAGTATAAACACGTTATCACTAAATCAGTTCCAACGAAATACTAGATGGACTTTTCCCGTTTGTTGCAGCCCTACCATCCAGACTTTTAACAATAGATGACTAATTAGCTTATCTTTATGGCTTTTGGCTCTTACGCCGCCGGCCGAACTATACACTTAATCACATTCGTTTATTTATGATGAAAATAAGTACCTACTTTTGCAATGTAAAGTTATAGATACCCATCAATTTCTACTCGTACTTAACCTTATAATTTATTTTTTATTTTTTTTATTATTGAGAAACAAACAGTCTTAAAAAACACATAAGTAACTTAGCTATGGCTATGTGAGTAATGCTATAATAGACCTATAGTTTCATAAATGTTTACAAAGTTACAAGTTATATTAAAAATTGGAAAATATGTTTAATATAAGACCAAATGTCATAAATATATATATATATAAATATATATATATATATATATATATATATATATATATATATATATATATATATACATATATGTGTTGTAAATACACTTATGACAGTTAAGTACATTTACAACTTAGGTACAACCATTATACAATGAAAAAAAAAGAAAGAAAAAGTTAATGAAAAGGTTAAGGTAACTGCGTTTTAACCTTATTAGATTAAAGAAAAAACTAATCTTTTAAATATACTATATGAGTTGCCAAACAAATCTGCGTCCATACATTTTTCATTATACAGTTTACATGTGCTAATAATTCAAAATAATGAATAATTAAACATCAAAGTTCTTGAAATAACCGAAACGTATCGAAAAAAAACAAAAGACAGTAATTCTTACTTAATAAATTTAATAATAAACAAGATTGAAACTTGAAGTAATCTTTTGTCTATTGTCTTTGCTGTCCCCATTTAAAATAATAAAATAAAATCATCATTGTCTTCCTGAAGTTAAATACCAACAGAAATTATCATGTAGGTTGTGACCGATTTAAACCAGATTCCGCTTATTTCATTATGTTACGGAAATTAGACATTAATTACGAGAGTGATAAATCTGTTTTATATTATAACCTATTTTTATTAGTTTTCCATCAATTTGCCGTTTATAACCCTCTCGCGTATACGCAGGCTTAACCCATTAAAAGTACATTAAGGTGTATGATTGATAGCGAGCCGAGATGCTTTTACGAAAGCCAGACAGAATTACTAAATGGAACATGGGATATTCATGTTTAATATCTTATTTGACATACAAAGTTTGGAGATTACACAGACATTTAGTATACTAAAATATTTTAAGGGTACCTAATCTACCTAGCTGTTAAGATAATAGACATCAAGATATGTCAGCATTTACGGGGTTTCGTCTAGTTCAGAAGTATTCAAAATTCACGTGGTGCTCTCGCAAATAGTAGAGAATATAATAAATAATACTAGCTGCCCGCGTGGATCTGCCCGTGTATTAGAAAGAATAAGTGCATGCCGAAGCAGCTATGTTCGACCAGACGGGCGACGGTTCGTCTATATCTACTAATATTATAAATAGGAAAAGTCTGTGAGATTAATATCTTTGTAAGTTTGTATGTAACCAAAACAGCTTGTCCGATTTCAAATAAGTTGTAGATTGTTAACCAAGGGTTGAAAGTGACCCATGTCACCCGATACATTTCTGGCTCTCGAACAAAGTGCGCCAAAGAAGCGAAGAGCGCCAATAGTTCGAGGGTGAAATGAGTAATTTAACCCGAGTTAAACACTTTACTTTTCATTTTGACTGTGAGGAAAGTAAAATACTACACGTATATTTTATAAAACAGGTATATTAATATATATATACTCCGCCTCATCGATTTCGTTGACGGCGACCCCAACAAATTATGGACTAGCCCAGCCCTATTATGAGCTCTGATATGACTGGTCTGGCCAAATTTGCTCTTAAATACTCTATTGCCAGGGTGACAATACAATTGGCCAGTCGTGGTATATTAATCGCAATCAGTAAAGTACACATACTGCCAACTTTAGAAAAGTTTAAAAAACGTATCTGATCTAGTTTTAAATGTCCAGTATTATATGTATCATATGAAATTAATTAATTATTCGATTTTATTGTAGTTACCTAAATAACATAATAGAGAACTTGCATCTTAATATTTTATTACGAAAAACAAAAGTATAATCCAGCATTAAAACAACTGTAGCATTAAAACTTTGTTAAGATTTATTTTTCTGATGTTATATGCATTTAAAATCTGCGCGCGCCGGCACCCCCCGAAAACGCTTTATACTAAACGGGCTTATGCTATGACGTCACAGCGTAGCCTTTACTATGGAGTAAGTCATTAATTTGCGATTATCTCCACAAAATGTACGTTTAAGTCTATACTTGTCGTACAAAATATCATTTCTAATTTAATATTCTATGTAACTGTTACGTTATTTTATCGAAAAAATAAAAAAATAAATTTTCGTAATTTTTACGTTAGGTAAAACTAATAAAATCGTTTTTTTTTTTTTTTTCTTTTGTATGATATCTCTACGTATAGTTGCATCGATTAAGTGCAATTTATTCGAAATTGAAGTCCCATGCAAGTTCCCCATTGAAACTACATATATCCAACCTCCAACCAAAAGCCATACTGAGTGTAAAACATAATGATAATTCTTAACTTAACTTACAATAACTAACAAATACTTATTAACAATAATTTAAATTAAAATGTCAATGATATGATATATAACTAACTGAACTTAGCTAATAATCTTTAAAATTTAAGATTGGGTTAAGTTGTACCTGAATAATATTATTTGTTGTCAAATTTTTAATATATTTTTTTTTAAACTTCTTTGCACTGGCCACTTGTAATGCCTAATCGAGTAGGCCGCGACGCAACTAATCTAGAGGGCCATGCCGAAACGTGAAAAAAGAAAGTGTCATGGCATTATGGCGGGCAGCCGAAATTTACGGAAATCATTTTAAATGTTGATTTTCTGTAATTAGAAAAAAAAATACTCGTTATGAACCCGTCGCTTAATGTATAGCTGACTTTATATATATGTAAAGCTTTTATTTTGAAATGTGGCCGTGGCTGAAAGTAACAATAAAAAAAAATACTTTCCACCCTAGGGTAGAAAACGCTATTTTCCACCCAGATATGCCCATGAAAAGTCATCTTTCAGAACATGAGAGATGTAAAAGTCTTTTTCATCTCTCCTGTTCTGAAAGTTGACTTTTCATGGGCATATAGCCGGGTGGAAAATAGCGTTTTCTCCCCTAGGGTGGAAAGTAATTTTTGCGTATTGTAAAAATACCATAAAATCTAGTAAATTTTTTTTTTGTTTTTTTTTTTGTCGTTCGTTTTTTGTTCTGTTTGTTTTTGTTTTGTTTGCTTTTTCACGTGTCGGCATGGCCCTCTAGATTAGTTGCGTCGCGGCCTACTCGATTACAATGTTTATTTTACTTAGGTATATCTAAAATCGAATAATTAATTTTCCTCACAGTCGAAATGAAAAGTAGAGTGTTTAACTCGGGTGAAATTACCCATTTCACCCTCGAACTATTGGCGCTCTCACTTCGTTCGAGCGCCAGAAATATCTCGGGTGTAATGGGTCACTTTCAACCCTTGGTTAACAATCTACTATTGCACCTGCGTATAAAATGGACTTTCTGAATGATTATAGGCTATATTTTACCCCGCAGGTTTGCCCGTGTTCTTTGAAATACGCGGGCGAAGCCGCACGGGCAGCTATTCCTATATACAGGCAAAATATTTTTTGCCTGGATCAGTTGTTCCGGAGTTTATCCCTTACACACACTGCAACAAACGTACAACTCTATAAACTTACAAACTCACAAACGTTTCTTTCTTTACAATATACTTCCTATAGACTTGATAATAAATAATAATTGATACTAACGTAATACATTGGATAGATACTGATACCTAGTTTATTTATGGCACCTATTTACCTTCTTTATGGTAGCATACGTAAATCGATTTTATGAAGTCTAATAAATAAAATAAATAAATATCCCGTGTCTCCGCCTGGTTCCTTTATATAAAACGCGAGCCAAGCCGTGCGGACAGCTAGTCTTTCATAATGTCATACGGAATATGTCGCGTGGCAAGTCGCCCGGGCATGACAGCCTCAGTGTGGAGCATCTCAAGTACGCCGGTCCTCATCTGCCCAGGGTACTAGCCATGTTCTTTGCATTATCCATCGGACACTCTTATCTGCCCGACGAGTTAATGAAAACCACTGTAATACCGATTATTAAGAACCGAACGAGTGATGTATCGGATAAAAACAATTATAGGCCCATCTCTCTAGCGACTATAATTGCAAAAGTGCTGGATAGTCTGCTTGATCAACAGTTAAGTGCTCACGTAAAGCTGAATGACGCTCAGTTTGGTTTCAGAGCTGGGGTGTCGACTGAGTCAGCTATTTACTGTCTCAAGCACACTGTCCGGTATTATGCAAAAGAACGGACCCCTGTGTATGCTTGTTTCTTGGACCTTTCTAAGGCCTTCGACCTAGTGTGGACGATATCATGTGGTCAAAATTATCTGAAGAGACAAGTATACCCAGGGAGCTTGTATCAATATTTAAATATTGGTATAGGCACCAAACAAATGTTGTGAGATGGGCTGGTTGTTTGTCGGACGTATACAGGTTGAAGTGCGGAGTGAGACAGGGTGGGTTGACGTCTCCAAAGCTCTTCAACCTGTATATGAATCGACTGATCGAGGAGCTCAGTAACACCCCAGTGGGTTGTTCTATTGGTGGAAAAGTTATTAATAACATCAGCTACGCGGACGACATGGTGTTGCTGAGCCCTTGCATCAGTGCGTTGAGGAATTTGCTAGCCGTATGCGAGCGCTATGCTACAGCCCAAGGCCTCAAGTACAACGCGACGAAAAGTGAGCTGTTGTTGTTCAAGGCGGGCAATAAAACTTATGATATTGTCCCGCCAGTTGTACTTGACGGCACGCCATTAAAAAGAGTCTCACAATTTAAGTACTTGGGGCACTGGGTAGTGGAGACGCTATGCGACGATCTCGACATAGAGAGAGAGCGCCGGGCCTTGGCGGTCCGTTGTAATATGCTGGCCCGTAGGTTCGCACGGTGTAGTGAGGGTGTCAAAGTTACCTTATTTAAGGCATTTTGTCAATCCTTCTACTCGTGTGCGCTGTGGGTTGGGTATACGCAGCGGGCCGTCAATGCCATAAGAGTGCAGTACAATAATGCGTTCAGGGTGCTGTTGGGTCTGCCCCGCTATTGCAGTGCGTCCGGCATGTTCGCGGCGGCGGGCGTGCCGGGATTCCACGCAATAATGCGCAGTAGGGTGGCATCACTCATGCGGAGGGTGCGGGGTAGTACCAACAGCATCCTGCAATCGCTTGTTGAACGGGTAGACTGCCCGATAATGCGGTACTGGGACGAGGCGCATGCTCCGGTGCGTGCCCCCTCACGCCGATATTAGTTTTTCTAAGTTACTTGTTTTGTTACTAACACTAGTTTTTAAGTTTTTTTTTAAGTTAATATATTGTTACTAACAAATTATGGATGAATTAGTCCGAAATAAATGATTTTTAATTTAATTTAATTTTAATTTATAATCTATTATTCTTAATAATAAGTATTTTTTTCATAATCTATAATTAATATCTAGGGCACCATTCTATCGTACGATTTGAACGTAGATTCTCGTATTTACTTAACTTTACGCATTTCGAGTTCACCATCGAGATAGCTGTTTAATTTGAAAATACAATTACCGCAAAATAAACGTGAATATTTGTGAGCGAGTGTCTGTCAGGAACAAGCGACCTACTGTGGTTTTAGCAGTTTATTTTCCTTGAATTTCTCGGCGGCTCTGTAGGTACAATATATAAGGTGTTAAGAGATAAACTGTAGCGGAAAGCTACGAGTGTTTTTTTATTGTTACGGAAGAATACCACTATTCAGTATTCTTGACAGTTTGTCCACTAGTACCTAATATGTGGTGCGCTACCGTCTGCCCGCAACTTCGTCCAAGTGGAACTCGATTCCCTCCTAACTTCGTTTCAAACTGTCGTCCCACATTTTGCTCACATAGGGGATGATTTTCGGGATAAAAACTATCCCTTCTCCTTCCTAACTTTTGAATGTGTATCTTTATCGGTTACGTGGCTTAAGGGTGAAAAGGTGACAGAAGGGTTCGATCTCCCAAGGCGGGACTGGTGTAACATCAACCGACTCCGTACTGGCCACGGTCGCTGTGCTCACTATAAACACCGTCGTGGATTGCCATACGATTAAATAAATAAGGTGACAGACAGAATAGTTACCTACTTTCGCATTTATTATTATTATTATTTATTTCAATATTCAGACATCATTACAATGGTCCATAATCTTTAGTAAAACTTAGCCTAGGGTTTAGTAACTTAAACTAAAGAGGTATTGTTTTACTTACCGCCTAGCGGTCATAATAATATTATAATGCCGCATGAAAAGAGAGTTGTGTCTGTCTGGCATAGTGGCATAATATTCACAAATTCACTGCCAACAATTTCGTAGCCGATAACATGCGAAAACCCGTTTATGTTTACGTTTATTTAATGCCGTTTGTAGGGAACAGCGCCTGCGAGCACCCAGCGGTCCTGGCACTGAAGGTGTTAGGTATTTTGAATTTAATCGCCGACTTCCGGATCAAGATTCGCCGCGATACGTTTACGAGAAGATTTCACGATTTTTGGTTGACATTCAAATTCAATTATTTATTCGTGACAAAAAACTAAAAAAAAACACATAAAATAAATAATATAAAAACACGACGTCCTTAAACTTTTTACCATAAATTGTTACATAATTTGGGGGGTGCAGTTAGAGCTACGTTTTGTCATACATCCAGATACATTTGATTGACTTTGGATTTATTAATAGTAGCAAACTAGCTGAAAACATTATTCGATGCTCTCAGCTATACTTTGACCTAATGATAGCACTTAAGTAGCTAGACTAATTATAATAAGACTAAACTTATTATTTCGCCTATTAAAGGCCAAGTTCAAAGTTTTTATTTGTTAAAACACAAGTCGCAACATGCGAGGATTAAACCATCTACCTGTATAATTGCTTGCCCTCGCGGTAAGCTTAATTCTTGGGTCATCCCGTAACCCAAGTGCTAATATTGCTCAACTTTCCAAATCCTCGGTCTTGTATACTCAAGTTAGGTTTGTGTTGGGGCTCTTGGTGGTAAAGTTGGAACGGTAGTTTCGAACCTGGTTCGATGTCAGATCTTAATTGCTCCTCGAACACGTAATGCCTACTTTATCCTGATAATTAATAATTACGTAACTATCTTCATTATTTTTTGATTAAGATACTTGCTTTCGACCTACTTTTAGGTACCGTGGCAACCAAAACTAATGTTAATCATATAAAATAGATTTATCTTCACTTGTTAAAACGTATACATATCTCTGGTGTAAGTTCGTCTATCTCGTTTATCCCACTTTCCATTCAATTGCTCAAATGTTAGCTGGAAGAGAACCCTTACAAGGATAATTTTGCCCTTTTACTTAATATTATGTAACATATATGTTTTCATATAAACATACAAATTATAGATGTAGTGTACTACGACCTCTAGATTTTGACGCCGAGAAAATAAAATATGTACCTACTACCTACTTATCAATTTACGTATACCTGCCTTGTTAAGCTAATTAACACTATCTTTCTCTGCAGTGTTCCAGCAAACTGCAATTATGCTATTAGTATTCTGATACTTGCTATGTTTACCAAGTCTCGTTTAACTCACGCGTATGTTTATCAAAAGTTGTGGGATCTCTAACGTAAACATAAACAGCTATAAATAATAACTGGGCAGATGTACCATGAATGACTGAAAGTCAACAACTATTATAAAGTCTGTTCTGCTGAAAATATCCAGAATATTTTACGAAGGTATTTCAACCCACCTCTTTTATTCACGTCCTGCAAGGTATTCTAGCTTGTGACAGGGATAGTTCCGTTTGAAATCTGGGAACTATGTAACATTCTGAAACTTTTGAACATATTGGAATACCTGACGCCATTTTTATTTCGATGCACAAAGCCTGAATTTTAAACTGCTGGAAACTAACTTACTCGTAACTACTAAATAATGATAATTTTTGTTTATACGTCAAGAATTCAAGATATACCTACATCATTGAGAGGTATTCCAATATATACAGTTTCGAATTAAACCAATGTCTCTCGGATGGTTTATGTTTTGTAATTTACTTTTTTGTTTAAATATCATAGAGTACACAAACCGATCTAGTTCCAAACTAAGCAAAACTTGTATTACGGGCACTAGTCGACTCGTATAGATAAATAAATACTTAAACACTTAAAAAAACATAAACTGCTCATCCATCACACAAATAAATGCCTGCGCCGACAGCCAACCTGAGTAGGCGGGGTCACCACCAATAGACTAATAGCCGTATTCATAAACGTCCAATAAACCGATTTTAGTTAAATTGCCTTTATCTTTCACTTTGAAATTTGTGTTCGTAAGAAAGGGACAAAACACCTTTTTTTCTATCGGAGGTATCTTAAGTCTTATGAATAAGTGGGTTAGCCTTTAAATTAACTCTTCCCTTTATCTTCCAGTACAACCGCAAAGGCAAGTACGGAATCATAGGCGGCAGCGGCACCAACTGTGTCGAGATCGTCAACCTCCACAACCGCTACATAACCTGCTCCTACCCAGCAGAGGGCACGGTCCTAGCCATCTCGAGTCACGAGGACCTGATAGCCTTCGGAGGAACTGCTCCAGTTCTGAACATAGTGAGTTTCCATGATCCCAAGCACGAGAAGTATCCGAAAGAACCAGCTACGACTTGGGAGTGTCTCGGCTTGGATCCAGATGATGTGGTTTTGTACGAAGGTGACTATGAAAGTGGCGTTTCGACCGAGGCAGAGCCAATCTAGAATGAGTCATAAAGAAGTCTTAAAATGGTTACCTAATTACCTATAGGCCGAAGCATTGTAATCACTGACCTGAAATTTCGGTCTTTTCTGTACGTAAAGTCAAAGGTTTATATAAAAAAATAGCCTTATTGAACAAACGGATATTTAGGCAAATGGTGTATTAACGTAATTACGGACTTGTAATACCCTAAAATAAACTTTAGTCTTGTAAAAGGTCGTAATGATGACATAATTACACCTATGTGTGTATTTCGAGAGGGTAAGCTCTTATGTTTTTACGTTGAGTTGACTAGGGCAATTCAAACATGGAATGCGTGTTTTACTATTAAAGAAACCTTGAACAAAACATAGGGGATTACGTATTTATTACGGTAATAAGAACCTTGCAAATAGTGCCGCAGTTATTGACAATGTCGACTTGCCCGGAGATTAACTTCACATTTGCTTGATCGGAAATACTAAGACTGTAATGCGGAAGTTTGTATTTTTACGATAATAGGAAAGACAAAAATAATGTAATGCTGTAGAAACTGAATGTTTGTACAACAATTATTACAAAGTCATTAAAAATGCTAGCCTAGTTCCTTGACATTCACTTAATAAGAGGTATACATTTGGCTATTAATAAACTTTTAAATTATTAGTATGTCACTTCTTGACGTACAATTTACTTATAGGACTTGCTTTGAGAAGGTCACGCTACCGTCTCGCCCGTCATTGTAAGGCCTATGTTTAAGACATAAAATTACATACCTACATTCTTATCTTTTTATATTTTTTGGATACCACCCATCATAAGCTGAAAAAGCCTGAAACAGCTTATATATTGCTAGGCTACCGTCTAACATGATCGCTTTTATGCCGGCCTTAAAGCATTCGTTCCTCTCGCACTACTACTACTTTCTAGTAGACATAAACGCATTATGTTAGCGAGGCAGGTACATCCAAACTGTATAGAAAATATGGCTTTATTTTTTAATAACAACAGACCGAGATTGTCATTATAATTAGGTATGTATAAATTATATTGCTTTATTAATACTCATGTGGCATTTTCTATAATTTACATACTTTCCTAATACATAAACAAAACGCATGTTAAACATTCAATGATGACTACTCAAATTAGATTTGCACGCGAGCAGTCCATTACGGTCGACTGTAATCCGTTTCAATTTTGTCAAAGGGAAAACTGGCTTCATTCGGTAATGGGCTGCCCAAACTGGGCACCGCGCCATTTGCACCGTCACTGTAATTATCAACCCCGTCCTAACAAAATTGAACCACAGCAATAACCGTAAAAGTCGTTAGAGAAAACACGTATGAAACTTCGACTCTAAATTAAGCCCAGAAAACAATTGAACGAGTTCTAACCGAGAAAAAAGTTCTCGCGGGGCCAACATTGAAAAATTAGACGGCATTGCGAATTCAGCCGAGACTACAACGGTGAACAAGTTGCAATAGAATTTAAATAAAGAAAACGTTCCGTAACAGCGAGAACTCGGTGTGTCGGGCGTTGGCGAACTTTCAACTTTCAGCCGCCTCGTGGAGCGAGCGGTCCCCCGCCCCACCCCCCGGGAGGATCCCGTACTCGGAGCGAATATTTACAGCGCAACCTAAATATAGCGTGCCTCTGCTCAGCTGGCACGGCCGCGGGTGGGGGAGGTAAACATCCCCCCTCCACCGGTCCCGGCTCCCGTACCGCATGGAAGGCCATTCGGGCGCCGGCTTCTGAGGTGAGCGGACGTCTCTTACATAATGCAAAGGTCGTTCCGCGACCATGACCGACGAGGGTTGCTCGTTCACGGTAATAATAAAATATTTTTCAAGGTTACGCCGTTATAGGGGTTCTATTATCGTTTCTCTGATATCACACGATAAAAGCATCGCGCTGACTAATGCAAACTATTATAGGCCGAACCCATTTTGTCGTAATTTGTTTGCGTCATAGTATACTCGTAAGCGCTGAGTCAATGTAAAAGATTATGGCAAGAATTTAACAACGACTAAAGCAACAAAGATTGGAATGAGAAAAGTTGCTGTTATATACATGTTTTTGAATTGATGACGTAATAAATAAAAAAAAAAACACGTAGTATAAATATTGGATGAGTTGCGTCAGCATTTGGAGCATATGATATTTTTATATTTATTGAAACTAAGCTACTTTCTACGGGAATAAAACAACACTGAACAATCTGAAAGCGCCAAAATTTATGTTCGCTCGTGGAGACTTTCTCGCAGTTTGGAATAAAATATTGAACATCGAACTTCAGATAAACACCTTTTTGGTGAAAATATTCTGACAGAGGAAAGCTATTATTGCATAAAGTTGGCAGGACATGTTTTATTTGTGTGTTTGGACGTAATTAATTCGTGAAACTCGTAAAAATGTGTTCATTTAATGTAACTCTCCTGTTCAAACCGGAGTGACTCGACGGCTATAATTAATTGTGTAACAGTTTAGGGTCCCTGAGGCAAATGTAAATGTTATGGACGAAATTATTACCCAGATTTTAAAGTAGGCCTACGTAGCCTAGCTTATGATAACTGCAAAAAGTTAAGCTTGAGGTATTAAAGACATGTGATCTGTTATTATGGAGGTTAAATTAAACTTTTCTTTGCGGTAAATTTATGAAATAAATTCATTTAAATGTGTTTCACTCTGTAAAAAAGCAGCAGAGGCATGTTTACTAGACAAAAACGAAAAAAGGAGACCATTTCAAGAAGAAACACCGAGTCAAAATAATTCAGGCAGTCTGTTTATGCCGGTAAGATCTTTGCGTAATAAGGAAAGGAAACTAATTGATTACTAGGTATCATTAGCAATCACATGTTTTCCCAACATAACCAATGGTACCGTCGAACAAAAGACTGTATGCAGCATCATTAATAAATCCGCAATAACGGAAGGAACCCCCGTACAGGTGATATATTATAGTTTCCACGGATAATAATCGTCTTTTTTGTTCCGCGGATTTAGGACAAGGCTATTAATTTTATTTTCCCGCGCAGCTTTTTAAATACGAGTACCTAAATTATGTAATGGCGCCTATTTGGCACGTAAGTAATAGCTGGGATGTTCTGACCCGGATCCGGGAATCGATTTGGTGATTGCGCTAATGAGGAATTGATTCTCGTTGGCGCTGGGGATTTCATCTTTATCTTCGCTTTGCTCTCTGATATTAGTTCAACGGCTTACTGAAGTAATCGGCATTACTCTTGGGGTTTGTTTGCTTCGCTGTTTTTGATATTTTAAGTTTTGTAATGACAATGGTCTATTTTTACGAGCATTTATCTTGCACTGTTCGTATGTAAGTAGGCTTTCATAATACGCAAAGCATTTTTGACCATATGATATACTGTTGACTAATGATTAAGATAATAACGCAATCTATCCGTTTAAATTAACAAAATAAAAGTTATCGTCGAGTTCTACATAGTGAGTAAACGCTACTATGTATTATTCGCTCTTTAGGTTAGTTCGGTGCGCGAAGCACGTTAGTTACGTGTGCTACGCGGTAGCGCGTAGCAGCATTTTATCGCTTTGTAGCGGAAATTACTCATAGATAGAGGCATGGCTCATATGCGAGTCCTGGGCCTTGATTGGGTTAACACTTTACTGCCGGGAACCCTATAGATTTTAGATTTATTTATTTCGAGATAAAAATTACAATTTAGGTTTGCATACAATGTCAAATTTATAAGAATCACGATCGTCAATAATCAGAAATAAATTTTAAAAATATTCAAAATGTAAATACACAATGTGGAAATTGTAGCTCCAATTACGGATTGTCATTTAACAACTAATAGACACAGTCATACTATTAAACAGAAATAAACAATGTCAATTTATGCATTAGGTACGATTTAAAAGTTGAATATAGAATATAAATGTTACACAAGAAATCATATCAAATTATAGCTGTCAATAAATTAAATAAACTCTTAAAAAACCATTTCCATGAACTCATGAACAGAGTACAGAGGGTTATCCAACAAAAGATTTCTTAGTCTACGCCTAAATGTTTCGTCGCAAGGTTCGTTTCTTATATCGGCGGGTAGGTGCTCGAAATAAGTAGGCCCTATAACCCGGGGATTTTTCTCTGATGTTTGCCTGGTACATTCACACGCTCAAACTGGGAGATGTTTTTTTTTACAAATAAGAGAAGCTCAAACAGATGTTGTGAGTAGTGTGTCATTATGCGTTGCGTTGAGAATAACTTCCGACAGGGGTGCCGATGCTTGACTCCTACAAGTACCCGAACTGCACGTTTTTGCATGACAAGAACACTTTGCGCATTGGTGGAGTTACCCCAAAGGAGGGTACCGTAGGACATCAGGGAAAGAAACGATATAGACGCCGTAGACGATTTCGGCTACTTAGCGGGAAACCACGGAATCGGCTACGAGCGTAGCGATTCTTGACAGTGAATAAGGTAACAATGCTACGCGCGCATGCGCAATCTTAGTTTGAGCGCGTAGCATTGCTTTGTTTTTCTTGAGATTTACTTGCTACGCCCTACGGCGTAGAGTTTATCAGCTACGTGCCTTGAAATAACACATTCACGGCGAAGCTAATCTCGCAGCGCTACGCCGTAGTCCGTAGCAGGTTAAACCTCGTATGTAGCGAAAAGCGCTCGTAGCGCTCTGACGCATATGTGTCGTCATGGGCACTGAATGGGTTAATTAGAACATTTGAATGTGTCCTTACTCTGTCGTGTGTCCATGCGCTCGTTCAGCGCGTGAAACACATAAATGTAAACCGTATACCTCTGTTCGACCCCTTCAACAGACAAGTAACGGGTCACACCGACGCGACAACAAAGCCGACGACAGTTCGAGGTTGGAATATGAACCCTTAACACTTTTACTGCCGCTTTTACGCCGTAGTCGCTTTCCGCTACATACGAAGAAAACTACGCGTTCGGCTACGAGCGTAGCGCGAAGCAAGTCTTGGCAGTGAATGTGTTAAAATACCAATATCAACACGTACTTAGCAATAACGTAATGTTATTTACTTTGAAAGGTTAATTCATCCTACAAAGCGCTCACCCATCTCACTACATTAGTGAATTGGGGTCTCATTAGTCGCTCTGAGTCGGCTTTCGACGTATCCTTGGCCGCAGACAATGACTCGCTCCGAATCGGGCGGTAAACCTTTTGTTACACTACCATAGTTGCTACCTTTTATTATTAACCCTCTCTGCGTATGATGCGATATTACGACAAAGTTAGACTTATAAAATTTTTCTTTGAAAAAAGTTGATTGGCCCATATTTAGTAGCAACTACTAAACCAAAGCTCATGCATGACCCACGTACATCATGCGAGTTCCGCTACAAAACGGTAAAATTATGCTGCACACTATGACGTAGCACACGTAGCATTGTGATTGTCGCTGAATGGGTTAAGGAAGCTGGAGAAAAAAAAAGAACTCTAAATCGCTGAGGTTCAAAATGATGTTGAATTTTTCAAGAACAGTCTGATCTCGAGAACAGGTAGGCTAACACGATATACAAATTATGTTAATAACCTTAATATATCTCTTTTGACAATTACATACTATTATATTTTATCAGTGCACAGTGTCAACACTTCTAATTAACGCGCAGAATAGTGTAATACCGGCTTAACGCATTCACTGCCACCGACGCGTATGTGCGTTCCAGTGACTTTCACCGTGTGCCATCGACGCACAGACGCGTTCGTAATTACGTAAAGTGCATTACATAAAGTACATTTTAAAAAGTGTGGCACCTGGCGAATGCCCAGGAAAAGGAGGTGGCAGTGAATGCGTTAAAGGTATTCATTACAGCAACCAGTTCCACGTCTTAGTTAGCTTCCTCTGGAGCGTGAAATTGTAGGTAAATAAGTAGGTACGTTCTGAATGAATACGTTAGTGAGTTGATGAAATGGCACATAATTAAATTACGCTATTAATTAGTCGAATTTGCGAACTTACACGTGTAACTATTGACGTATCAAATAAGTTGTTTTGTACGAAATACAGGAAGATTGAAAGCAAAGCGCCACAAAGATAACGCGCTTAACATAACGACACCTGACAACCCTAACAAGACAAAAGAAATTTGCGATCGAGCGGGATGTCATAGTTTGAGTTTTTTAGGTGTCTAACTTTGGTTTTGTTAGACACTGCTACTGTACGTACCTACTATTATTTATTATGTGGCCATACACATCTGAAAAATTTATTCTGCAGGGTATGCAGTATGGACACAAATGAGCTAATCACACACACAGCTTTCGTGCTATTTAAACGTCACACACAAAGCTAAAATTCCCACATAGTTGCTTTCCAATACCAACAAGCGTCGACCGGAATTCCGTGCATTGTGAAAACTTGATGGACGAAACAATGCATTTAATTGAATCCAATATAATACAATCTTGTTTTGTTTTCAGCTGAATTGAAAACGAATGTAAATTTTTTTTAGTACCATTGTTAGATCTTTGATGGTGAATAACTCTATTGTACGATTTATTTTTCTAAAGCTTATGTAGCACCATTTCGATTGGTTTTATTATCGATTTGTCTTTTATATTTATCTTTAGTCACGCACTCCCTTTTAATGAACGTGATGTGGCGATATTGAGATTGAATTGAATTAAAATGATAATAACATTGCATTTTCAAAAATATTTTAAAATGTAATAATCATAATAAGATTAGTAGAATACGACTAAAATCAGTTACCGATTCTGAAGTGAGCCTCGAGTCGCCTCCCGCATATCCGCCCGACCCCTCTGACACCTTTGCGGCGCTACTAGTAGTATCAGAATCGTTAACTGATTTTAATCGTATTGTAATATAATTTATGAGTTAGTTTGACCAGGTGACCTCTATAAATAATACTACGTCTGGCTCAGGCAGTGCCGAAAAGATCCCAAACAAGTGTTGCTTTTTTAGAGGCCGTATTTCAACGTAAAAACTTTAAGTACCTAAGGGATCGGCGCCCATGATACAAACTAAGCCAAGGGAAAATACATTTTCTCAAACATGCAATATATTTATTTATCGTATGGCGGTTACACACTGGTACAGTCGCCATCACATACATCGGAGCAAACAAGCACGCCACAAACATCGGAACACACCTCTATTTTCAAGGCATTAGGGTGCATGTGCCGATATTTTTGAACACCTAAAGTGTACCTATGTATGTGATGGCGACTGTACATAATATATATGTATTCGTATCGATGTCGCTAATACATGCAATGAAATATTCTCTTTACGTTCCTTATAATAGACTCGGAAGTATCCTTTTTCGGGAGCAGCATCTCGAGGCGGCCTGAAATGGGATTTCATACAACTTTTCAGGCCTTTTTTTTTGTATGTGGAGAAAACTTGCGAACCAGGTACCCAATCATCGGGGGCTGACTGGGTTATGTGGTATTCCTATCCACTAAAAACACCACGGCGGCCGGCATCTGCGCTCTCATGCGGAGGACTCCAGGGTCTCATACTGAACGCACTGGAGCCCTCCTCGCGCCTCGCCACATTTGGCTCGTCCTAGGATGATGATGGTCGCCTTCCCTGGGGTTTTTAGGTGAGTGCCCCGGCCCCCGCCAGAAACACTGCGACCCCGATGACCCCCTTTAGTCGCCTTCTACGACAGGCGGGGGAGACCGTAGACCTATTCTAGGCCTGCAAAGTAACTTTTTAATTTTCATTCCACTATTTGTGGCACAGCAACACGGCATTCAGCCATGAAAATTAGTTTGATTTGAGGATCTTTATTTATTTATTTCATTGCATGTTTGAGAAAACCACTAAACAGTCATGCCTCGGCGTGAAAACGGATTCCCGGCCTCGTATCTCTATCCGTATCTATACCTACTTGGCCGGAAATCCGTGTTTTCCCGGCCTCTGATGTAATGTATACTTTCTTGGAAACAATATCGATTCATGAATGGGAGTTATTCCGGACTGATCCTGAAATCGAACCCTCCTTTACCGGTTTGATCCATTATGTAAAAATAAGGACGGAATAAAATAATTCAAACCAAGCTAGGAGGTTTTGACTCATATTCGTAAAAAAACACTTGCTAACCTCGTGGCACAATGTATTATTTTGTTTCTTGCACTGTGGATTGCGCAGTGGAAGCGTGTGACATGTACAAAATAAATTATAATTTCAGACGTTTTTGGAATAGTATCCCTATCCCCTATCCTTCTCACAGTCCTTTTTTAGCAAACATTTTTTATTGCTCTACTAGTCGCAAATGAACTCACGACTTGTTAAAATTTGCAAAGTAAAGGTTAAAAAAAAACAACCGTTATAAATCGCAAAGTTGAAAATTAATGTTAAACCTCTACTCCACGTTCAGTTATATTCGGGCGTACCGCGGCGCGCGCGGGGCGGGGCTTGGAGCTGCATCGATCGCAGGCCGTGACCTTGACCTGACCGCTTTCCCGGATGTGCTCGCTTGCCTAGTTGCGCCAGTACAACCTAGCACATCTTTTAGTAGGACTGTTGAGGCTGTGCTTATTCACGACACTGGGAAATAGCGTTATCATGAACACTACTACGGGGCAATTCGGAGCACGTTTTTGACATAATGGTAATGAATGTTATCAACGCGTTCTTAGATGTGTTAACCTGCCTGCCAGTCCTCATGTATTGGGAACACTGAAATATCTCGGCTGTCCTAACTTACTTACTCAAATCTCTATTAAAAATTGTTGACTCGGTTGCATTAGCATCAAAAACCACTTCTTACAATGAGACGATTCTAGAACGCGGTTTTGAAGTAAGAACAAAGTCTACGTCAAAGTTATGCACTATTTGGATAAATTTTGGTATGTAGACATGGAGTGTGAGTTAGGTTACTTAATCTTAGGCCAGTATTCAATTTACAAAATGATGTGTACGCGTCATGTCCATTGTTTCATCTATTCTCAATCCATCCATTCTCTTACATTTAGTTGATTTTACTGTACGTAATGTCTCGTATTAAAAAAATATTCCTGCTAACCATGTTTTACTAGTTATATTACTTACAGGTATTATAAATTAAAACACAATAAAAGTACTGGTATCTAGTTACCAAGTTAAAAGTTCTGTGAAAATGCTTACAATGCTACAATTTGCGTAACACTGTGCACTGAACGCAATAAATGGCACCTAAACCGCAATTTTAAACAGTGACTGGAAGCCTAAAATACCACTACTTACACTTTTATTTCGGTGTTTTCCATAGAAAACTCGCTACAAACAGAGAATATACGGAGTAGGTTCTTAGCGACGAAATTGTACATTAAATTCAGTCATGTAAAAGTAAACGGTCTAGTTAATCCGCTGTAAAACCCTCCCTAAATAAAAACAAAACAACCTAAACAGTACTGACAATAACTTTCTGTGGCTAAACAATGCAAATATATGCAATATGGCGGACGGCGGTCTAGTGCATAACAATGTACGCTAATCAAAAGATAACTGCTGATGCACGGGCACCATGGCGGGGGTAGTCGGCAAACTAATTTGGATGCAATTCCGTTGATGAGTGGACCTAGTAACCTAGCTGGCTGGATTTAGATGCAATGCTTACGTAGCTTTACCGTACAAAATGGGCTTAATTATCGTTACATGGAGCTCTTTACAGTTTATGTTTGACGAAAAAAACTTGACATGCTATGGTAGTTCTTCGATTAGACAACTAACTTTCGCATTTAATTTTCGTGCGCTAATTTACACTAGCACCAATGTAGCGTCTTATATATATATATATATATATATATATATATAGTCCTCCTTGTCGTATCCGACGACGGCGACCCTTACAATTTCCTCTGGTGAGCACGAATATGGCTCGCAAAGCCGAACTTAGTTTTAAATGTCCGGTCACATTGTGTGCAGTATAGCTGGTCCTGGTTATTGTAAGTATATGCATAGGATGGTCTAGGTCGAGTCTTCCGCAAATGGCGGTTTTGGTCCAGGTGTTCAAGTCGAGCTACTTCAAAAGAAGCTACACCTTTTCTGACTTTATTACGCCATTCTGGTCTCATAGACGCGACCTCCTCCCAGCCCTCAGCAGGTATATCGCAGGCTTTGAGATGACGTTTTAATACGTCCTTGTAGCGCAGAAACTGCCCCCCACGATTACGCTTTCCATCCGCAAGCTCGGAGTAGAATACAGATTTTGGGAGTCTGCAGTCTGTCATGCGACTAACGTGGCCACTCCATCTCAACTGGCTTTTCATCAGTATGGCCTCCATGCCGAGCATGTTAGAACTTCGTAAAACGTCCATGTTGGTCACACGATCCTGCCACCGAATGCGGAGAATGCATCGTAAACAACGCATGTGGAAGGTGTCAAGCTTTCTAATATCTCCCTTGTACAAGCACCAGCACTCAGCAGCATATGTGAGTATTGGGAGCACCATAGCCTTGTAGACAGAAAGCTTGGTTTGGAGTTTCAGATCGTGCGATTTCCAAACACGTTGGTTCAATTTGCCAAAGGTGGCGGCAGCTTTGGCTATGCGTAGTGGGGTCTCTGAGGTAAGGCGATTGTCACTTCGAATTTGGCTGCCCAGGTACTTAAAGCTAGTCACTTCCTTCAGCACTGAACTGCCCAAAGTAATTTGAGCTGTATCAGCACTGCAACCTCGGGGTGGTTGCTTAAGTACCTGAGTTTTGGCGACACTTATAACTAGGCCAAATCTGTCACACGAGTCACTCAAAGACACCATGGAGCCCTGGAGTGCGTCTAAGCTGCTAGCCATCATGCATACGTCATCGGCATACAGGACTTCAAGCATCGATACCTGGCGAATTTTCCCTTTTGCCCTAAAACGCGAGAGATCAAAAACTCCCTTGTCTGATCGCACGTGGAGCTGAATCGGTTCGCTGTTTCGGCCAAGCGCGTCTCTCATTACAGCGGAGAAATACAGAGCGAATAAAGACGGAGCCATCACGCATCCTTGCTTGACACCACTAGTTACCTGAAATGATTCCGAAAATTCACTGTTGTGCTGAACCTTGGCTGTCATATTGACGTGGAATTGCCTAATTAGGTTAACTAGCTTAGCTGGACAGCCAATTTTCTCTAAAATCAACCAGAGAGCCATACGTGGGACACGGTCAAAAGCCTTTTCGAGGTCTACAAAACACATGAACAGAGGATGATTTTGCTCGATGCACTTCTCTTGTATTTGTTTCACAACAAATATTGCATCCACAGTACCTCTGCTGGGCCTGAAACCACATTGGCTCTCTGGGAGAACTTTCTCTGCTAGGGTGCTCAAGCGGGTGTTGATTATATGCGCCAGTACCTTACCAGCAGTGGAGAGAAGAGATATTCCTCTGTACGAGCTACAATCAGCTACATCTCCTTTGCCTTTATAAAGTTTACATATAGAGGCATCTCTCCATTCCTGCGGCACTATTTCTGACTCCCAGATCCTACGTATCAAGGCAAAAAGCCTGTTTAGAACATTAGGTCCGCTATATTTGTAAACCTCCGACGGTAACCCATCCGAGCCAGGTGTCTTGGCGTTCTTAAGTTTCTTTACTGCCGATACGAACTCTGTAAAAGTTGGTGGGTCTGCAAGACTCTCGTCGACCGGCAAGCCAATAAGGGCATTGATGTAGTCGAGGTCCACTCTTTGTATTGCGGGATTAAGGACCTCGTTAAAGTGTTCTGCCCAGCGAGCAAGCACTTCGCCTTGGTTAGTAAGGCGGCAATCCCGACTACGTGAATAGATGGGTGCGATTTTCCTAACTCGTGGACCAAAAACCGCCTGAATGCCTTCAAAAAACTTGCCAGTTTGATTCGAATCCGCAAGCTGCTGCAGCTCTTCCGCTTTGTTACGCCACCAGCGGTCCTTAAGCTCACGCACTTTTGCCTTAAATTGCAAGTTTAAAGACTTTCGATCAGCATTTGAATGTCGCAGGGCGCGTCTGTGATTGTCAGCGAGTTTCTGGATGTCCTCCTCGTAAAAATCGAACCAGTCTTGGTTTTTCTTCGGTGGTTTCCCTATAACTCGCTCAGCGCTCTCATTCAGCCTGGTTGAGTATGTTTTCCATGCTTCATCAACTGTGACATCATTTACATCTACAAAATGAGTGCCGAAATCGTCATCGAAAGTCTTTTGCAGCTCTTTTAAGTGAATCAGTCTTGGGTAAGCCAGTTTTGGGGTTTTATGTTGTGCTCTTCGTGGTGCTTTGAGCTTAATACGTAGCTTAGATCTTATAAGCCTATGATCAGTCCAGCCCTGTGCTCCTCTCATGGCCCTTGTGATTAAAACATCGCTGAGATCTTCTTTGCGAACAATCACATAGTCTAAAAGATGCCAGTGTTTGGACCTGGGGTGCATCCACGAGGTCTTGTATTTTTCTGGGAGTCGAAAGAAGGTGTTAGTGAGGCAAAGGTTGAATTCTGCACATAATGTCAGAAGATCGAGACCATTGGAGTTGCAGTTGCCAACTCCATGTCGTCCAAGAACTCCTCTCCAAGCACTAAAATCCGTACCAACACGTGCGTTAAGATCACCCAGTAAGACCAGCTTATCCTTTGAAGGAACACTTACAAGGACATGGTGCAGCTCTTGGTAAAAGCGGATTTTGTCTTCATCTGGTGAAGGCAGAGTGGGCGCATACACACTAATGAAGTGAATGTGTTTGCCAGAGGCTAGCGGAAACCGTAAAGTAATTATACGGTCATTAATTCCTGATGGTAACTCTTGCATTGATCTTGCAATACAGTTTTTAATGGCAAAACCTACTCCATTTGCCGCTTTTTCGTGTTCAGGTTTCCCGCTCCAATAAAATGTATAGCCACCGAGTTGCTCACAAAGTTCTCCGCTGTCACTCAGATGGGTTTCGCTTATTGCTGCAATATCTATGTTATATCGGGACAATTCACGGGCTATAATGGCAGTTTTTCTTTCTGGACACAAGTTTCGTTCGTTGTCTTTCAGAGTGCGGACGTTCCATGTTGCTATAATTAGGTTTTTACATATTTTATTTTGTGTTCTTTTTCGACCGCGTGTGGTTGATGACCAAATGGCCGCGGTTTGCCACTTGGTGGAAAGGAGAGACGGACTATGTTTAGGCCACCTTTTCTAGGCCCCTCCCCGGATTGGGGAAAGCAGAGCGATCCTAAATAGGGCTGCTTTGTCACCAGACGTGCTGCCGAACCTGTCCTCCCGTCTCTGTCGAGTCCAAGGAGCGACCACTCTCGTCTGATCGCCTCCGTGCAGAGTGCCAACTAAGGCCCGGATCCATCGAATCCAGAACCCCACCGCCAACACTCCGTCGCCGCAGGGCTTTTATCTCAGAGTCCAGTAATTTTGCAAGGGTCATCTGCGCGTGATGGGATTATAGTGGATGAACAGTTGCGCTGCTGCAAACCCACTCTCTCGTTCCATATCACCTGGTATCAGTGGATCGAGTGATCAATACGACTGATGGTGACAAGGAATGCAGTGACTGATCACAAGAGATTTTATTTAAATCTGTCACAGTAGAATCCCTAAGTCGACTTCTACGACACCCAAGGAGGACATAGGTTGGCGCTATTCTTGACCGGCAACCACACGGTAATGTAGCGTCTTATAAAGAGCGCATCAAATGAACTCGAAACTTAAGTGTCTAATCGACCCCGGATTGCGTGTTTTCTTGCGTCTAAACGACATAACAGTATTTATCGTTTATAATTTTAGATTAGGGTTTTATAAATTAAATCATAGGGAGACCTCATAGCAATCTCGTGGTGAGTGCTTTATAGATTGAATTGGGATTTGTCTGTGTCAGTGAATAACATATTATTCTTATGGAAAGGCAAACCAATACTTTTGTTAACATAACAAACATCTCTTGTAGCTTGTAATTATATATTTAAAATATAAATCTAACTGAACCAAACAAAATATGATGATTTTTAGTACAATTACAAAAGCAACTATGGAGTTGCTTGATGGCCCGGTCTTATTAAAATCACTATTACCAGAAACTCCTTCTATGGGACCCTTTAGGACGGCTTTCATATAAGCTTTTGCCATTTCAAGTGTGAGGTTGGCATCCATTGGCATTGTTTCGTTATTATCTCAATGAGCGGCTCTAACGAAGTAGTGGTAAGCGTCATTTGACTATAATGCCGCGAGGGACATTGTCGTGAAACTTTATCGGCCATTACGTCCATGCAAACTCTATAATGTTGACTTAGGTAATGTTGACACTTGTGTATAATCGGGACGTTTATTGGGTCCTCCTTGTTTTCGCAACTAACGTTTGGCAAACTGATTAATTTCGCAACTTTTAATTTCCGGAACTCTGAAACTGTAAATATTCCAGGATTTATTTCAGGGTCATTGTGTAGAACCCTATAGGTTAGATTACTCTATAAAAATCCTAAAATATTTAACAGTTTCAGGTATATTACGAGGTTGGGAAATGAAAAGATGTGAAATGAATCAGGTTGCCAAACGTTAGGTTGGGAAACATTAGTGAACCCGTTTATTGTCCAGTCGCCATCACCATCACATACATCGGAGCAAACAAGCACGTCACAAACATCGGAACACACCTCTATTTTCAAGGCATTAGGGTGCATGTGCCGATATTTTTGAACACCTATAGTGTACCGATGTATGTGATGGTGACTGTCCTACCCTTTGTATTCATACCGAGTGAAATACAATAATACCTACTCGTCCTATTTCAACTTTAGATAACTTTCGTAAATATTCGGAACCGTTTTTAGTACAAACACAACACACAAACAAGTGAGGTAAACCAATTTTGAGACGTTTGATAACACATTCACTGCCAAGAATCGCTACGCGCTACGATCGTAGTGGATCTCGTGGTTTTCCCGTAGGCGCCCGCTAGACGGGTTGCAGGCAGTGAAAGTGTTAATAAATAAAATAAAATAAAATAAAATAAAATAGCCTTTATTACTAAGAAGAGTACATATACATAGAATAACAACTATTACGTATGGAGCAATACAATTTTCTTGTTTGCGATTTTACTCTAATGAACACTTAAAACTAATCACTTAATCAGTAGTACTAATCACTATTTCGTAAATGTGTTTTTCTACTCCTGAACCGTTATCTGTCATTTGTATAGGCTGTAGCTCAAATACAATGACACCACTAATAAGTGGTCGAAAAACTCTATGCTCTATGGCCCAAAAACGAACTGTTTAGCGTACTTTTTTGGTTCATACATTTTTCATAAAAGCACTGTTTAACTTTTTTTTAAATCGGCCGCTATATTGCAGACTCACAAATATTTCGAAATAAAAGTATTTATTTACGATTTAACATTTGTATATTATAAATTATTTACTACAATAATAATAAATTATCATCTATTGTGTGTTAAATTACATGTTTTATAAATTCTTGGTATTATTTATGAAAATAAACAGTTCGAATTCGGTCCGGGTCCGGATTCTGTTTGGTTCGGATGGCAAGTGCAAACAAATTAAAAACAAAACAAACCATAAGCAAGAGGTGTCACATTTCCAATTTCTTACCAAAATACAGTTCAATATGAAAGGACGAAAGATGATAAACTATTAGTCCTAAACTATTAAGATTTTATTCGTATTTGTGAAGACAAAAGTGTACGTTCCTTTTAAAATGGTCGAAGAAATTAATAACTCCACCTACTGAAGTAATTGCGCGAGTAGGTAGCAAAAGTACGAATAGAAAACTTGCCGCCTGAAAAGTTTAACTATTCTGTAGTCAGCTATTTATTTTAAATTTGTCGTAGAAAAAGTATTGTATGCAACTGTGTATAACTGGTCTAAAAACGCTCGGGGCGTCTTTAATTGCGATGCTCGCCAAGGCTCGCATCGCAACCCACGCCGCTCGCGTTTTAAGACCCTTCTTATAGAACAGTTGCATAAAATACTATATTCACTTCACTTTAATAATGTCTATTAACTTATAAAATGTCTCTTATCTCAGTTTGCCTCTTGGCAAAGGCCTCCTCCAACTCTCTCCACTGAGCTCTGTCCATAGTGACTCTTCTCCAAAAAGGTCCCGCTGTTATTTTTATTTCATCTTCCCATCTACAATACTGTCTACCTCTGCTTCTAGTTGAACCTCTGGGATACCAATTTGTGACTACTTTACTCCACCTTCTTTAGAGCGCATCATGTGGCCAGTCCACTTCCATTTTAGCTGGCCTGTTCTTTTTAGAATATCAGTGAATTTTGTTTTTACCCTTATGTCCGAATTTCTAACTCTGTCACTTCTCCTAAGAAAGTGTTAAAGCTGTGTCCTAAAAAAGGTCCTATGCAATGCTTCTATTTTTAATGTTCAGGAACCGAAATACAACAATTATTTATAAAGCAATAAAAATTGTCTGACAAGACCAAAATTTTTGGTATTCATTATGGGCCGATATGGGAAATGATAATCATGGTTCTTATCTTTTGGACCTTAGGTTGTTTGTTCTGTATTAGTTATTTATATAATAACATATAACATAAACAATATAAAATATATACATACCTACATCACATATTAATGGACATGTGAACTACTACAGCTAGATAGATCTGTCAATATCAATCTACTCTGCTCCAAACTCTTTCCTCTAGAGGATTTGTCCACACTAAGTTATAATTTTACTTGACAAGTTGATAGTCTATTTAGTTTATGTCAATGTATGCAAGAACCGGCCAAGTGCGAGTCGGACTTGTCGCCCTCAGGAATCCGTACCGTACCGTAGTCGTTTGATTTGGAGCGGTTCCTCTTTCCCTTTTGAGGTACAGAACTCTAAAAATTATATACGTAATCTAAGGCATAGTACTCGTATTATCTGAGGCATGATTCACGAGTTTAATTACCCGCTTTATACAAATTAGTGCCTATAACGCTCAAATATTCGCCAATAAATAATTGTCCCATTAAGGCCTCACGTGTACGATATAAATTATCTATTCCGCACCCACGCAGGAATCCAATGAAAATCTAATCCCCCACAAATACGAATATCCAATCGTGTGCCCTTCAGCAAATTTAATTATATCCATATCCCATACCATTAGCTGTAACCGCCGCGTAGAGCAACCACACGCTCTGGGAATGAAGTTACCGAAATGTGCCACGAATATTGGATAAGGTTGACCTGGTGACTGGAACTGAGTTACTTATTTGGCATTATTTTTTCGAACAGGTATATAATCATGAATCTTTCTATCTTATTCTTCCGTGGCGGTACCATTTTTTGTTCTAACAATAACGGTCATGAAATGATCTGAAATAACAACTGAGTGAAGATTTTACGGAATTGTACGTTATATTTTCACCTTGAAATGTGGAATTTTACCAAGAACGTCTTTGGTTATGTAAAGTAATATATAAATTGTGTCTTCTGTTAAATTTCAATCACTAATAAATAATTTAATTTCGTTGATCAAAAAAAAACTCGTTGTACTCTAATATTTATAGTTCATGATTCATGAAACAATCCAATTTGTTGTTAGGCTCACCTTCACTAGGTTAGCCGCGGAAATTGCCTTTGTTCAGTACACTTACTTTAGGGACCGTAATCGTGTCCGGTATGCTTAATGTATTTTAAATGAAGGTATCAATTATTCACACGAAGCGTGGCATATGAAAATTTGTAAATAAATTATTTCTCGCCCGTACCTATTCGTCTGCGTAGAACTCGAAAAGTCTAAAGCTGAGTTTATGGACAGACATGCAGCGGCGTTAGACACGTGCTGTCCGACACGCGCACGCCTGGACGTAAACACTCCTTAACGCCTAACAATGCTATTTAAGCCACATTCACATTTATTTTCGTATTGTGTTGTGCCTTGTGACGCATCAGAACGGTGTCGGTTTCATACATTTAATATGGTTGCGTTCACATTTATCTGATGCACACGGCATCAGAGAAATGTGAACCCTTATTAAATGTATTTATATTTGGGCATATGTATTATTTGTGTTTGGGTGACACGAAGTCCGATGCCGATCACGCCGCTTGTCTATAAACACGGCGTTAGAAGATGATTGCTATTCAATTCTCAAAGACGTAGTATTAATCATCGTGTTTTAGGAGATAATTTTTGGAAAAAAAAGTAGGCCCGTATCTATCTGTCAATGAAACCCATTCAAAAGTCCAACTGTGTTTCATTGTTTCATAGAATAGCCAATATATTTTGCCAAATCACTAGCTTTTGTTTCGGTCGGCCATACCTTTGTGCAGGTAGTAAACCCTTTGCCTTATAAAGATGTGGCTCACGTACCAAACTACAAATAACATAAATATGTAGGTGCCGACACGTCACAAAAATCGGACGTGTTTTGGGTTTGTCGGATGTTAGTCTCGTTATTGAGGAGGACATCTTCATGAAGCAATTTGTAATACGTTGTCTGTATCGGTGTTTACTATATCTAGTCTCATTTTGGGTGTTTTGGGAATAAAATGACACAAACATGAGTTTAAATATGAACAAAAAATAATAAGTATCGAGTTGCTGGTCGTTGCTTTGTTAATTAGAACTTTGGTAAAGTGATAAAAAAGGGTTCACGAAATTTTCTACGCAACACCCTTAACTTCAATGATACAGAAGTGAAATGGAGAAGAGTCCTGTTCTTTACATGATGATAATTACTGAAAGAAGTATTTATTCATAAAACTAGAAATAACGGTACTTACAGAATATGAAAAATTCTGGATCTATTTTCATCAAAATACACGAAACAAAATAATGCGAAATAGATCGTCTAAAAAGCAAAAAAAAAAACTTATTCTACTTTTGCAAATGCAGACTGAATACCCTAATTACTGCATAGAGGGTGTGACCAAAAACTGCCTGTCAGCATCTTTGGACGTACGCCAACTGTGTTATCGTGAGAAACAATTCGCGTACAGAGGCTACCGCCAGGGACACATTTGCATCACCAATTCCCCACTAAGACAAATCAAATAGGGCGATCCTGGATTGAATAAATATAGCCAGTAACGTTCAAAATAGATTTCATTTTGTGGTGTAATTAAGCAGCGCTTCGTTATCGGGTTAGTGCAGGGCTTGAAGATGAATACATGTTTTATACTTATTGCTAGGATTGGTAAGTTATACGATGCACTATGTAACACCAACATAGAACAAAGGTCAATTAGAGAATTTTGAATGCCACATTTTGCGCGTGACACATTTTGACACGTTATCTTGGCGCGCAGGAGCATGGAGGCGCAAAACTCATTGAAATCAAATTAAAATACCTACGATAGCGTGGCAGTAAATGCGATTGGCGCTGACAAGGTTAAAATATTGTTCATGACTACGGCAGAAAAAGTAAATGTACCATTTCGTACGTAATCTACGTCTTGGGAAAGTAGTTACTTCTCAAATAACTATACCTACTGTTAGAAACGTAGTTATTCCCAGGGTTCCTGTTGTAAATTATACTCACGAAGACTAGTAAATATAAAGTTTATTCATAGACACATTACTATAGAATTAACAGAATATAAATTGTCACACAACTTCTCTATCTGACAGCTAGTCGACGACTGCCCGCACCAGAGGGGTAATCACGTAACGTTCCGAACGCGCGTCGGTACGATTTAACTGTCAATTTTCTATGTAAAAAGTGACATTTAGATCTACCCGACGTTCGTACAATGCGTCACGTGATCGACCTACTGGCCCGCGCTTTTATGAACGATACCCATATGACATTATACATTTTAATAGTATTTGATGAGATGAATAGAACCAAAATTACAGAATGTATTAAATAGCTAACAGACGGCCATTCTGCCGTGGGGATGACCCCATCCCCAACTCCGCTCGGCCATTCACTGTTAGGTATGACCTCATGCCTTGATTTGTTTATACACCATAAATTAAAATATGTTGAGAAGCATTGATTACAAGATTTCTACTTATTTTACATTACATTTTTAACTGTACTTATTTATCTTATTCTAGTATATATAACATAAATCTAACATCATTAATGATAGATATTTTCCAGAGTTCAAGAAATCAGTCCACAGTGTTATGTATATAAATAATTATCTATTTCACATTTTAACTGTACCCATTTATTTATCTCATTCTAGTGTAGCACAGATCTAAATACAAACAATGATTGATATTTTTAAGACTTCAAGAATTATATATCTATAAACTTAATAAAAATTAAAATTATCATTCACAGTTTATAATTACTAAGTGTAATTAATTAGTCCAAACCTGTCCAAACACTAGAGTCACACTAGGGGCACACAATTTATAATCTGGGGGTAGATTTCATTATTGCAGCCATACTTGGGGATTCTCATTAATTTCAGTGGATTATCATCATTAGTGTTCACGCTTGGGAACTTCATTAGGTATCACACTTGGGGTCCATTGTTATCTACTTGTATTGGCCACACTAGGGGCTAACAGTAACACTTTAAGGATTCTCATTAATTTCAGTGGATAATCATCACTAGTGTTCACGATTGGGAACTTCATTAGGTACCACACTAGGGGTCCATTGTTATCTACTTGTATTGGCCACACTAGGGGCTAACAGTCACATTTGGGGATTCTCATTAATTTCAGTAGATAATCATCATTAGTGTTCACGCTTGGGAACTTCTTTTGGTACCACACTTGGGGTCCATTGTTATCTACTTGTATTGGCCACACTAGGGGCTAACAGTCACACTTGGGGATTCTCATTAATTTTAGTATATAATCATCATTAGTGTTCACGCTTGGGAACTTCTTTTGGTACCACACTTGGGGTCCATTGTTATCTACTTGTATTGGCCACACTAGGGGCTAACAGTCACACTTGGGGATTCTCATTAATTTCAGTAGATAATCATCATTAGTGTTCACGCTTGGGAACGTCATTGGGTACCACACTTGGGGACCATTGTCATCTACTTATATTGGCCACACTAGGGGCTAACAGCAACACTCAGGGTCGTATTTCATCATTCTCTCACTGCTATCTATGCTGTAAGGGTCATAATAGGGAAAATAGTGGTAAGTGTATACGATGTAAGTCAGTTAATTAATAAATATATAAATGACTCAGATAATAGATGTAGTCAATTACCCTGAAAGAGAATCGTCAGTTGTGGAGCTTATTTCATCAGTAACAGCCCAAGTAACACAGAAGCGCTGTATATGATCTGAAAACCTGTCCACAATAGAATCCTAAGCTGTACAAGCCTGCTGAATAAGAGCATTAGAGGCGCCTCTAATGCTGATATAACTCTGATTTGGGCACAAATTAAACAGCTATTAGCTGAATAACTGTAACCAATGACATTATAACAGCATTATTTGAGCATTATTAAAGGTAACAGGCAACCCAAGAGCTGAACATTGACTGATTATGAGAGTATGTGTTAAACATTACACAGTACAATGGCTGAATAGCAGAGTGTGTGTTACCTATTTTTCAGCACAAACTACCAGCCAGGATCTTTTTAACGCTTCTATGGATTTGAGGAATCACAAGTGGCAGCATTGTGAATATTTTTCACTCCATTTATAAATTTTAGCGGTTTCATTATCCTTGCGAATCCAATTTATAGCCGATTGTTCATTAGCATCTGGGTTATATTCGGGAATCACATTTTGCGCCCCTTCAAAGTGGTGATCGGTGTTATGAAACAAACGTGAAAGTTCTCTTATAACGTCGATGTCACGGCGCGGTGTTGCATACGATCTTCTCTTACGCTTTGAGTACTTGCTTAGCCGTGGTTTTGGGCGCGATGATCTTTCGAATGCAGTCGATGAAAGTGAATCATCAAATGATGATGTGTTAGATTGGGAACCACGCCGTCGTTTCGTACTTTTTGAGTGTCAATTTTTAATATACTTGTAGTATAAGTCATCCGAGCGTCGTCTTCGAGATCTGCTACGGTTAATAGTTTGTCGTTTATGACGGCGGCGTTTATTACGCAAACTTGTCACAGACCGAATGGGCAGATCATACCGAATTTTTCTGCGACTGCTGCGAGACTCTTTAGTTCGCCCACGATCACGTAAGAGACGCCGGGGTGGTGGCGTATAGCCTGACGCTTCCGTTTGTTGTATGGGTTCTGACATGACTGACACGTTTCTGGTATGGGTGGAGACTATGTATGCATCCACAAAGTAGCAAAACAAGATAACAGGTAGGTATATACACAAATGAGTGAGTGAATGTGTGTGTGTATGAAGGAAAAGGAAGAAAGTAAAAGGGGTCGGTGAAGGAGAGAGGAAGAGAAGAAAACAATAAAATGTATCATTACGCAATGAGTAGGTAGCTACGTGTAACTGAACGTTGTCATCCTATTTTTCTTAAAGTATTAATTAGTTTATATAAGTTGTATTTGTATTGTTCTAATTATTGTTTTTCTTTAATTTTTTTTTTTTTTGACGCTTAGAACATAATTATTGTAGGTACTTAATGGAATTTAAGCAGCGTCAGCTGCGGTCATAAATACATGAAATAACAAGAAACACACACACAACAAAACAAAGGGTATACAAATAAACCCCAGAACGGCCAGAACCCAATCATGTATTCAAGTAAATTTATCTAATACTCGGCCGGGGATCGAACCCGGGCTCTCTTACACACGCACGCCACCAGACGTACTATGTGCTTAGTCTTTGTTATCATAAACGTAGAAAGCAAAGAAACCGACACAAGCCCGGTCGGTACCCTACCTACTTCCGGCGGCTGTTGGTAGGTACGCTTTGCGATGACCATATTGACCTACTTACAACTTTTGTTAGTGCACCCTCAGATGTACTATAAAAGTACATAATTACCACACCCCCCGTTAAACATGTTTATAAAATAAAAAGTGAGCTTATCATTTCAAATCAGACACTTTTGTTTAGTTCTAGAGGTGATTACGCTTGTTTATAACTCGCCACATTTAACTTTAAAGGCAAGTGACGTATAACCTACACACTTCGTTCTTAATTCTCGATACTAAGATTGTAAAATAATGTAATTGACATCTTTGTAAGTAAATATACAAACCAATTATGTAGTGATTCACATTATAATAAAGAGGTTACATACCAGCAGATTTTCTCTAAGGTTTTTACCACTTCTGAAATGTTAGAAACGTAGTTATTCCCAGGGTTCCTGTTGTAAATTATACTCACGAAGACTAGTAAATATAAAGTTTATTCATAGACACATTACTATAGAATTAACAGAATATAAATTGTCACACAACTTCTCTATCTGACAGCTAGTCGACGACTGCCCGCACCAGAGGGGTAATCACGTAACGTTCCGAACGCGCGTCGGTACGATTTAACTGTCAATTTTCTATGTAAAAAGTGACATTTAGATCTACCCGACGTTCGTACAATGCGTCACGTGATCGACCTACTGGCCCGCGCTTTTATGAACGATACCCATATGACATTATACATTTTAATAGTATTTGATGAGATGAATAGAACCAAAATTACAGAATGTATTAAATAGCTAACACTACGTCGCAAATATATTTAACGCTCTCCACTAAGTGTAAGGCCTGTGTGGACGCTCCGCTACGAGCGGGGCGTGGAGCGTCCATATAAATTGCATTTGTTTTATATGGACGCTGCACGCCCCGCTCGTAGCGGAGCGTCCACACAGGCCTTACACTTAGTGTTCAAAGTTTGTGTATGAACAGAACGCCTGCGTCACGCGTGTGTTTTGCAACCGAGACGAGAAACCTAATTATATTAATAACTCTGTGTAGTAAGCCGATTTTATGCTAAGCTACGGTAGCCTAGTGGTTCAGGCATACGGCTGTCAAGCGGCGGTCGTGGGTTCGAATCCCGGCTCGTACCAATGAGTTTTTCGGAACTTATGTACGGAATATTAACCGTTAGCTTTTCGGTGAAGGAAAACATCGTGAGGAAACCGGTCTAATCTCAATAAGGTCTAGTTTTCCCTCTGGGTTGGAAGGTCAGATGGCAGTCGCTTTCGTAAAACTAGCGCCTATGCCAAATCTTGGGATTAGGTGTCAAAGCGGACCCCGGAATCCTTTAGGGCACAACCGGGAATAACGCTAGGAGCATGAGTAAGCCGATTTTATGCTAAGAAGCTCCTTTCTCCGTGCCTTTTCCCATCTCATTTGGGGTTGGCCCTTCGAATATTTTACCGCCATTCAGCTCTGTCACATGGACCAGTTGGAATATCCTTGGCTAATTTGGAAATTTTCATGATAAATAATGATTAACAAACAAATAGGACTGGTAGAAGAAGACCACGATAAAATCAGGAGCTACGCTAACGGTTATCTGAAATAGATAAAAGTAGTTTACAAGTACAGTCCAAAGCAGTGTCGTTCTTATTTTACAGCGTTTGTTCCACAAAATCACTCGTACAATTTGGTAGAGCACAGCACTATTCGAATGCTCGTTGATATCGAATCGAACAATTTGTTTGTTTCTTACTCACACACGTAGCATTTTAACAAGTCGGGTGCGATTTTCACGAATCATTTCGAATCCTCGTCGAAAGCTGAATCAGGGCTTACAGATTGCTTTCTTTTAAGAGATCTTAAATCTTTGTAACCTTTTTTTTTTAAATGAGCACTCTATACACATGCATTAAAGTAGATTGCACATTGTATTGTCCGACTAAAAACGAGATTGTGTAAGTAAAGGTTTATTCGAGTCACCCGGCGAGAACTCCCGATCGATTTGCCTACACAGACACATTTGGAATAAAGCCAAGTGTTATTGCATGGAATTGTGGGGCAAATCGTATGCCATGACGATTCCGGGCGCATTATGAAACTATACGGAGCCACAACTGGAGAAATGAAGTCAGGAATAGGAACAGCATTTATTGAATTTACATTAAATATCAATTTAGGATAGGATATAGGAAACTAGTGCATATTTTATTTTGAGATTTTGTTAGTCAAATAATTTCAATAGATTGTGTGTTCATTCATAATTGAATTTTGAAGTACCAGAAGGTCCCTACTCGAAGACCGACATTATTTTGTTCGTTTGTTTGAGCTACCATATTGACGCGGTTGGCCATTGACCGGTGTATTACTTAAGATGGTTCTGTGAGGGTTTTCTAATTGTAGTCTGTTATCAACTTATCAATGTACCGTACCTACTTCACAGTATTACTTAAACTGTGCCTACGTGCTTGCACTCACATTGTAAATACACCAAATACCCGTTAAACACTCGTCAAGTCTGAATTGGATCCGCTCTATGTTTTTGTAAAATTGTTATATACCTCATTTTTCTGTCCCCGATGCTTTTGACCATCACGCAAAGTTCAGCCAAAAATATTCTTTACTATAGTTTAGTAAAAAATATTCAAAACTTACGTAGTAAAATTTTAAATTTTCAAGCATCCGCCTGGTACAAAAGTTTTTATGAGTTGGATCCTTTTCATTAAACTTTGAAGTAAGTATGTTTTTCATACTCGTTTCGCTCTTTAAAAAGTTGCAGATGCATGCGTACCAAACTATTTACCCTGAACGTCAATTGCTAAACAAGCAGACTGGCGGCTCGCCAGCTCCCGATGGAGACGTTGATACAGCCTGATTGAAACTTGGAGTTACTTACGGTCTTTTATGGTGCCAGGACTTTGTCTGTTCTTTGCACGACCTGTTTAGCCTGTTTATTTTGCTCGTTTTAAATAGCTACAGTGGCGAATTCGCCTCGATAACAGATTTAAAAGATGCTTGTCTGGTTTTCTTCTTTGTTGAGTTTATGCATTATTATTTTAATGACACCTTAACTACGATTTCCTAAACGATATTCAGTATTATGGTTTTAAAGTTAAGTAAGGATATCCTGATCGCTGAATTCACTCGTCTATCGGTATCGCTTGCGTCTCTGTCTATCAGTGACCTGACTTATTAAAGTAACCATATTTGTGGTGGATACCTACTTTTTTTTTTATCATTACCTAAACTCTTGTCATAATGGTTAGTGACTTTTGTTAGTGCTACCCGTCGCCATTCCTTGTACAGTCGAGTTCGACAATGTGTGCACGGACAGTGTTCAAAAATATGTGAACACGACTTTATTTATAAGGGCATAAGGTTGCTAAGATATTTTTGAACCTTTGGAAACGTACATATATATTACAATGTAAACACCTCTTTGACGTAGACTTTACTGCCCTGTAGTCCCGGCTGGTTGGTGAATAACTATCCAAGCAAGAATAAGAGTGTTTGTTTAATTTCTTAATCCACTTATATGTTAAAATACTAACATGCATTTGATATAAATATTCATCATATTAAGTACGGAATTGGACTAATATTAGGCCTGTCTGTTGAATTATTGCGCTCACATGCAATTTTTTTAACCGAACAGGCATTTACAACATGTGTAGGTATTCTGAAAAAGGGGAGTGTGCTAAGTAATAGGTACCTACTATATGTATAGGTAGCCATGTTAAATGTAAACTCTAAATTAGACGAAACCTTTACTAATTGAATGGAAACATAAATAAGTTAATGCTTGATACAAAAATCAAACTGCTCAATGTTAATATAGTTGGCTTTGCAATTACATTTTCAGTTAGAAACAATACCTAGATTACAAATATCTCATCTGCTCATTATATTCAAGAGGATTCCGTATTCTTTCTTGAATTCATTTTATGCAGAATTCCTGAAGCTTACGTAATTTATTCTAGTATCCTACGAAGTTCTCTGATAACGAGGTAACTGGGTTGTTGGTCTACTAGAACGCATAACTGTGTTAAAAGTTAGAACACTTAAATCAGTCTAGCCTTCTTCACAATGTTTCGCGAACTGAGTGGATCTTTGGCGCAGTGCCAAATGTGTTACAGCACCGTTCTTGCAAATTATCATATAACAGCATAGATGTTAAATCGTTAGTACAAGTATTTACAGTACGCGTTTTGAATGTAATGTATTTTTAGGTAATTGAATCGCTCAATAACGTGTTGCTATCTGCTGCTTCTACATATGTTTGAGTAGGTAAGATAAAACAGAAATATAGTATAAAACCGTCTATTCTCTTACAAGCCCCGAGTAATGTAATGAGGCATCGCAGGAACCACTTACATTTTATTACCATCAACGAAATGAGCAGGAGCAAAACCCAAATAAAATAAGACTAATGACCTCGTGATGATACAATTATGGCTAGGCTGAAATGTTAGCTAAGTATATTTATTGTTACGAGGGCAAAACTAGTAACGAGTATTCAGTACCGATAGTACCGGTCATTTAGTATTGTGTCAAAGTAATCCATTCAAAATGCAACTCTACCGTCGAAGGTAAATTTCCAGTTTTAACGATAGTTTAAAAAAAACAGTCGATCACATTTTTTAAATAATCTTAGACATACCAACAGTGTAACCCCGATATGTAGGTAGGTTGTGGCCTATAATAGGAGCAAATATTCAAAAAGGACGCTTCCTTATAGCATTTGCAGTAACCCCCTTGTCTCCCGTCCCATTAGTTTTTTTTTTTGATTCGGAGAAATTTTGATCGAAAGTTATGACCTCCAAGTAATGTAACCTGGCACCACGACATCATAGCACAGCAGTCAATGCAGATTTTGAGGTAACATCATGTAATGAGTCATAATAGTTTTTGCATTTTTGTTTTAAAAATATATTTTTGTATTTTTTTAATTTTTATTTAATTTTTTAGTGTTTTCAAAATAAAAAGTTACTTACATATAGCACTCCAGAAGAGTAAAACAAGACAAGTAAACTTATTTTAAAGAAAAAAAAAATATGTTTTTTTTTTCATATAAAACCACGTGGAAATAATTGTTCACAAGCTTAATAATCTACCGTTTAATTTATTGCTCCTATTACAGGCCACACCCTGTATAGTGTTTTATTCTTGTGATTGTTTGCCTTGAAATATCTGTTTTTTCTGCATTTGTTGTTGCGGTATCAGTAAGTTGTGTCTAATGTCAGTCAAGACAGTAACAGATTCATTACTGAACGACTAAGTTTAAGTGTGTGCTTCCTGATTGGCACGGGATAACAGGAAGCGGAGCGGTACGAATGCGGTACTGCAAGCGCACCGCCTCGCTTCCGCACATGATATTACTACTGTAAGTCATTAACAGGTAAGGAAACCTAAGGGACCTCGTTAAGCTCGCGGTAAAGTATGAGTTAGCAAATACCAACTCCGCCCCGCCAAATGCGGAAGCGGCCTCACACGTGGAAAGGTTCAGATACCTAAGCTAAGGTAGGTACTCGTATTATTAAGGCAATGTAGGCTCACGGTCTTCTCTCCCTCTCATTGAGCATAAGCGTGAGCGAGATGGAAGTGCGTGTTCGGAAGCGCGGATATCATGTTTTTTAATTATATTTTTTTGTGCATTTAAATATAAATAAAAAAAGTAATAGCTAAGTTCCCTCAACCATGATATTGGCGATAGTTTTTAGGGTTCCGTAGCCAAATGGCAAAAAACGGAACCCTTATAGATTCGTCATGTCTGTCTGTCTGTCCCAGCCACTTTTCTCCGAAACTATAAATGCTATACTGTTGAAACTTGGTAAGTTGATGTATTTTGTAAACCGCATTAAGATTTTTACACAAAAATAGAAAAAAAAACAATAAATTTTGGGGTTCCCCATACTTAGAACTGAAACTGAAAAATGTTTTTTTCATCAAACCCATACGCGTGGGGTATCTATGGATAGGTCTTTAAAAATGACATTGAGTTTGCTAACATAATTTTTTTCTAAACTGAATAGTTTGCGCGAGAGATACTTCCAAAGTGGTAAAATGTGTGCCCCCCCCTGTAAATTCTAAAATAAGAAAATAAATAAAATATAAATAAATAAATAAATATTACGGGACAATCTTACACAAATCAACCTAGGCCCACGGTAAAATGATAAAACTGAAAAAAATATATGATGTACATTACCATGCAAACTTCCAACGAAAATTGGTTTGAACGAGATCTAGTAAGTAGTTTTTTTTTAATACGTCATAAATCGTAAAAAGCAATTTATTTAACGGAACCCTTCATGTGCGAGTCTGACTCGCACTTGGCCGCTTTTTTTTAATATGTTTAGCTTTTGTGTATAATTTGTTATGATTTATTTAAGTGTATTTTAGACCTATATTCGTGATTTTTTCTATCGAGCGAAACTCAAAAACTCAGGATTCGATAGCTATAGTCCCTCGAGAAAGGCCTCAAGATTGCTAATTAAATTTAAGGCAGCTGTATTATGACCCAAACAAGCGTAACGACTTTTAAAATTCTGTTTTCTGAGCCTACGGTGCCCTAATAGCTAACAGATCTTTTTGAAGAAATCCGGCGTACCTTGTGGCAACGATGAAATTTCTTCACGAAATAGGATTAAAGCCTACCAATTATTTTCTACCTCACCCGCTTCTCATAATACTTACGTTCAAGAATCTCACGAGTGTAAAAGAGACGAATGGTCGGGCTTTAATAAAAGACTGCTATAAAGGAATTGACGAAAATATGACTTCGCGAGAAATCCACTTATTACCACTTTATTGAATTTCCTGACATTTCACTCCGCGAAGGAGATTCCGGGGGAAACCTTTTCCATCTCAATAACGATGTTATATTCACATAAAAATTGGGGTTTTCGTGAAACTGATGAAAGGAGATTGCCTTGTATATTTATCCACGGTGCGAGTAGCGTAAATATGATACCAACCAAAGCTCAACATAACATATAATTTTCATCCTTGTTATATTCGCTACTTTTTAAGTTTTGTTTCCATATATACTCCTTAGAATAGCTTTTCGTTATGTTCCATTGTGATTTCAAGCAAGCAGTTAAAAGTTCGAGTAGTTTTTCGGTTAAGGACAATATACCGTGAGGAAACGAGGTCTAGTTTTCCCTTAAAACTAGTGCCTACGCCAAACCTTGGGATAAGGTGCCAAAACGGACCCAGGGCACAACCGGGATAACTCTAGGAGGATGAGGGAGGATGCTGAGAAAACTTTGAGAGCCGCTCACTGGATTTTATGGTAAAACTTTACTATCAATCAAGACAACTTCCGCCTTATACATGGCAGACCGGTATAATGACGGGCAAGGAAGTTACTCAATATACTTTGACAAAGTTGTACGGGACATTGATCATCTCACGGTGTTACGTTAATGGGGTCTCCTTTATACTCAGGTTCGAGTACCGTTCGCATCGCCTTGAGAAAGTTTAATCGACCTAAAAAATCCTTTGTTTGTAGAGGAACCGCTAAAGGCATTCAATAAAACTCACAAAGGCGGCTAAGGGACCCTTTCGATAGCGATATAAAAAACTTTGTAATAAAGAGCTCGAGGTGGAGTCGAAATTTTTCATTGTTGCCAAGGGATACTTTCAATTACTTTTTTGTAAAGAATCTCCGTGGAAGTTACAGCTATACCCTTGTTCCCTAATTAAAGTTTTTGTTTTAACCCCCAAGTTTGCTCTATTAACCTAAAATAAGTACCATTAAGAAAAGTCTATTGTAAATGTGGAGTTGTTTCAATTATGTGGAGTAAAACTTATACAGAAATTTATCAAATCGTTGTCCTTAGAGATATGACCCATTTGCGACTACCTGCTTTCAGGAATGCTTTGTCCGTCTATCCGTTATATAATTAGCCACGAAATATCTTGCTATCATGTTAGACAAAATATTGCCACTATTAATCCTACTGCTAGTAGTATGTCCATGCAAAAGTATTTCACCAATGCGGTCCTCGCATATCTCTTTTTATTTTGTGTTGGAGGCTTAACAAAATACCGTCGACGAGTCCTTCACAGGACAGGTTATGTAGTCACATAACGTTGTTTTATTCCTTTGACTTGATTAAACGCACAGGCAGTAATCCGACACAGCCAACCGAGCGCGGAATATTTGCTATGAGCAAATGCGAAATTTCCGCAGGAAAACATAAATAAAACGCCGACAAGCAAAAAACTCCCTTTTGATCTTGTTTTAAGGGAATCAGAAATTCAATGCGATTGTCCAATGGGGGTGAAGAAAGGGACAATTTGGAAGTTTGAGGTAATACTGGCTTCTTTTCGGAGAATGCTGCGTTTGCAACGTTTCAAGAGAACCATTTTCGAAATATGCTAACCTTTACAAAAGCGTTTATAGGGTTCCGTACCCAAAGGGAAAACGGGACCCTATTACTAAAAGTGCTGTCCGTCCGTCTCGTCCGTCATCCATCTGTCCGTCTGTAACCAGGCTTTATCTCATGAACAGTGATAGTTACAGTACGTGACAGTTCAAAAGGTACGGCGTCCTGCCACAGACTAAGGCACGGTGGCGCTCCATTGCTAGTTTAGGGCCACCGCATTGGACGAATTACTCGTGCGGGTTGGGCCTATCTTTACTTTATATATCTATGGACGACAGTCTGACTTCAGTGTCTATACTTTTGGGAGCAAGATGAAAAAATATGTACCTACTCCCGTCCGCGTATGATCCAAATATAGGTATATTTGGGTCATACGAGGACTATATGTTCGTTAAAACAGAAGCCTGCGACTTCAACCAATATACGAAACGGTAACAAAATACTGTTCAGGAAACATCCGCCGCTCAGTCAGTAACGAATGGGGCGGAAGTCGCCCACACGTGTTCGTTATTTCTTGAGCAACAAAATGTTTAAATTTAACACAGTACTTACCTCCTTTTTACTACCCGAGTAAACCAAGGGAGCTTGCAACAATCATTTATTTTAAGTACACCTGATTTGGTACAAGGAAAAAGGCCTCCTACATATTTTATGTAAATATACGTATATATACTTAAACCAGGATGCATATTATTAATCTGTAACGGCTCTTTTAGGTAATGAATCTTGGTGATAAAATGTACATACCTACTAATAATAATGAGATAATGTCTGACGTGAAATATAAGTTTATTGTAGGTTTAGGTACAGTCAACCAATTTGATTCCTAGGCCATCATAGAACCTTGCCGTTGTAAATGCTATGTCAATACGGGTTACTAGGATTATTGCGTCGCTATGTAGCAGTTACAATGACATGGTTCTACGGTGGCCTAGGAATCAAATCGGTTGACCGTACATGTACGGTCTAGGAAATTGAATGATTTGCACTTTTGGACTCTACCTAATACGTATTTTGGCATTAAGGTTTAAACCTTAAAATAATAACGCCTAGAAGGATAGTTTCATACGCGCCAAGCGTGAAGCATAAAATGGATTCATGCAGTTGTGATCAACTCGTATTCACACGCGCCAATACGCACACAAACGCACCAATTTTGTTCCACCGATTGGCGTACTGGGCCATTTATGTCCTACTTATGGTGGCCTCACCGTTGCGCGTGAACTGCGTTTCTATGCGTTATTATTCTATGGTTTAAAAGTGATAAACATTCAAATTCCTCGACTGTACATAAGAAATTGTTGTTGTGAAGAATTGCTTTCGTACACTAGGTACTGCACATATGAAAAAGAAACCGGCCAAGTGCGAGTCGGACTCGCGCACGAAGGGTTCCGTACCATTATCTGTAAAAACGACAAAAAAACACGTTTGTAGTATGGGAGCCCCCTTAAATATTTATTTTATTCTGTTTTTTAGTATTTGTTGTTATAGCGGCAACAGAAATACATCGACGGTGGAAAGGCAAAACCACTGAAGCGACATTTTGGTCAAAATAGAGTTATAAATATCGTTGAAATCAGCGTTTTTTTCTGCGTCGATTGAGCCGGGTTTCATGGCGATCTGATGACTTTCATGTCGCTTAAGGTAATACAAAAATAAGCGCCAAATTTATAAAATGTTACTTTATGCGACACACTTTTTGAGTAAAATCTAACCTGTGTCACTTAACCGTACACTCAATCATAACCATGGTCGCATACAGTATTTTTAAAAATCGTTAATTTTCGATGTCATGTCACTTAAAGTGTTTCTTCCAGGTACATATTTCATAAGATAAGGTACTTAAGTGTTTCTTCGGACATGTTGAAAATAACGGTTGTCGCATGATGGTGTCGCTTCAATGGTTCTTCCGGGATTTTTTTGGGGGCTTTTTCACTTAAGCGACATTTATTTTCGAACCCGCCTTGTTTAGGAGAATGACATTATTTTTATTAAATATCTATTATAATTTGAAATAACACGTGCATATAACTCAACGCTCTAAGTTAACAAGAAATAAAGTTACGATTTTTTTTATCAAAAAAAAAAACTTTAAAATGCTATCCTGTAAAATTCAAAAAATGTCGCTTCAGTGGTTTTGCCTTTCCACCGTCGACATCATCTGTGAAAATTTCAGCTGGAACTATCACGGTATCAGTGAGATACAGCCTGGTGACAGACAGACGGACGGACGGACGGACGGACAGACGGACAGCGGAGTCTTAGTAATAGGGTCCCGTTTTACTCTTTGAGTACGGAAACCTAAAAAACCAGCCAAGTGCGAGTCGGACTCGCGCACGAAGAGTTCCGTACCATTATCTATAAAAAAACTACTTTATTCTGTGCTTTTAGTATTTGTTGTTATAGCGGCAACAGAAATAAATCATCTGTGAAAATTTCAGCTGGTACTATCACGGTATCAGTGAGATACAGCCTGGTGACAGACAGACGGACGGACAGCGGAGTCTTAGTAATAGGGTCCCGTTTTACTCTTTGAGTACGGAACCCTAAAAAATTAAAGATTCCGACGAATTGAGAACCTCCTCCAAAATAAAATTGGAAGCTAAATCTGTGTAAGTATGAACCATTTGCAACAACGAAGACTGAACAGAAACTACCATAAATAAAATACATTCGAAACAGGTTAACATTAATACCTACTTCATACATCACCCTCTGCCAGAGATAAAAAGTGAGACAGTTTTATTAGGCAGGCGTCCGATGTTTCACCCAATAGCCTAGCCCAGTCCATTATTTTTACCCGATGACCCGTTTTATTTAGATTCCATCAACCAGCAATAGTAGTCCCTATTCACCCCAACGGGTGCTGTCTCTGTGTGCGTCCCATGACATGGGCTGGGACAGCATGTGCTCGGTGTACACCTTGCATTTCATTAAATTGTCAAAATTAACGCCACACGTCATCTAGAAGCTTAAATTTATAATATGGTGTACATCTGTCCGGGCGCGCCCAGGAGTTAACTATTGTGCTGGACGTGGGAAGAGGCAGCTGCCGTTGAAGAAAGGATTGACCAGATTCTGAAGGTTAGTGCACGTGATTCTTCTGTTTCCAAGCAGCCCCTAACCAGCTAGCAATTTGCAAGTGTCACGCGTGGACTTTCTAATTCAAAAATATACAGTCCACTTTTGATGTTTAAAGGTTATGTCGAAGGTCAACCCCTCATTATTATTTTTCTCCGCACTCCAAATATGGATTAAGCATCTCCATATCATACCTTTAAGAACATTTCTTCAGTGCGTATTTTGGTTCGCCAACCACGTCGAGACCAGACAGCAGACCAGAAATAATCAGCTTAGTGCATTGCCGATCCTCTCTCCTGTGTGCCTAAAAACCAAAATACCTAAACCTATCGCAAATAATACAGTCCACTTTCAAATTAATTTAAATCCGCAAAAACCTTCCCCTCAGGTGTCGAGGTCGCGTACCGACACTTCTTATGGTTAATTATGACACCACCATAAGTTAAGGGCTCTACGTGTTGGCTCAGTTAGTACTATGTATGTACCTAGCCGCATGTTATCCTGTTTTTAGTATTCGAAGTAGGTGAAAAATTGCCTTGTTGGCATACAAACACACGTAACAACTATGCATTACGTTGTCATAATATTTATGATCGTAGCCAGTTTTACTAACCAGTTGTCTTTATATTATAAAATCCAAAAAAGGCAACTGGTTAGTAAAACTGGCTACGATAATTTAAAAAAAACTTATAGCAAACAACAATTCAACTGTTTCCAAGTCACACAAAGTAATTTGGAGAAAGTTGTAAGCAATGATTTCCACTCTACGAACCAGATTTATTTGTTTGCGTACAGCGTTGCGTAATTCAGAAGTAGAGAAAATTTCCTTCAACAGAGGTACTGTCCCATTCAGTCCAAGTTAACGACGGAATGATAGCAATCAAGTAAACATTTTTTTTGTAAGTTTTATGGTTTCATAACTTAACCCTTCTTTGCATGATATTTTATTTATTTTTGAAATAAATCACGATAATGTCAGTTGACCTCCACATTTCGGTAAGAATATAAAAAAAAATATATGAGGTAAGTTTTACATGATATGAAAACAACGTGATCCCATTTTTAGGGTTCCGTAGCCAAATAGCAAAAAACGGAACCCTTATAGATTCGTCATGTCCGTCTGTCTGTCCCGGACGGATGTCACAGCCACTTTTTTCCGAAACTATAAGAGCTATACTGTTGAAACTTGGTAAGTAGATGTATTCTGTGAACAGCATTAAGATTTTTACACAAAAATCGAAAAAAAACATTAAGTTTTAGGGGTCCCCCCATACTCAGAACTGAAACTCAAAAAAAAATTTTTCTTCAAACCCATACGTGTGGGGTATCTATGGATAGGTCTTCAAAAATGATATTGAGGTTTCTAACATCATTTCTAAACTGAATAGTTTGCGCGAGAGACACTTCCAAAGTGGTAAAATGTGTGTCCCCCCCCTGTAACTTCTAAAATAAGAGAATGATAAAACTAAAAAAAATATATGATGTACATTACCATGCAAACTTCCACCGAAAATTGGTTTGAACGAGATCTAGTAAGTAGTTTTTTTTTAATACGTCATAAATCGTAAACCGCAATTTGTTTCACGGAACCCTTCATGTGCGAGTCCGACTCGCACATGGCCGCTTTTTTTTGATATGATGGAAATTTCCATCATTATGCAAACTCTGACCTTAAGCATATCACAAATACGTTCCATTTCAAGCTATACTGTTCTTGAAACATAAAAGTCTTAAAATAAATATGAGTCTCCCTCAAGACTACCTTTAATTAACAGGACAATGTTACCATGCAAAGAAGGGTTAAGAAAAATAATTAATGGGGGAATCCCTTGTACGAGTCGGTAATTTGTAAATTTACGAATTACCTCACCGGTCCCTTGATATTTTGACGCTATAAAAAATACGACGAACCTACACGTCTTTTAAACGAAAACTAAAATTCCCGACCCAGTTCATCCACTTGAGGCATGATGCCTAGGACGCAGCGGGCCTAAGATAGTTGCCATTTTATCACTTATCATTGTGGATGTGTGACATCCGTTACTCTCGCACTATACATGCTTTTCAGAACGTAACGGGTGTCTTATCTACAACGATAAGTAATCTGGGGGCACGGCAGTGCCCCCGCCAAGTCCAGCAAAACAAAGAGGCACGGCCGTACCATCCTTTTCTCGAAGCCATTCAGGCCATTTTCAACATCCTGTAATTTTGTGCTGGCTAAAGCCAGAACCCTGAATTTTCACTAATATATAGGGCAATATATGATTTACATCTGTTCTAAATAAAATTAAATTTAAACTTTTAGTTTAAGAACTATTTGCCCGTCAAAGTTCCTTAGTTTTGTCACTGACATAAACACTGACTCACTTATGATCATCGTAATTCTAAGGTACTACTAGCAGACCCACAAGCTTCAAACTTTGAACATATTTAGGTTTTAGCCTATCTATTCATAAAAAAATTAAAAATATTACAGTTTCCGTCACAATTCTGAGATATACGAACTCCATAAGTAAGTTTGTAATCCTATACAAATAAATGCGATTACAAAGTTAATTTTGCAGTTGCTACCCGCAAAACTATACAAACGTTATTTGCGGTTGGTAAATAATATTTCCATACAAAGTTGATAACACAATAACTTACAAAAAGAAATGAGATCCCATAAAAACATTCCATGTAAAAAATAGGCCAAGTCTCCGGAACTCTTCCACAATTAAAAGTTGTGAGATGTCAGGCATTCTTATTAATCTTTATTTGCTTGCTAAATAAAATGTTGTGACTTGGTAATCACACTTACATAGTTTAAGGTATGCAAAAAATAGTAAATGCAGTAAAATTGTGTGATTCCCAAGTTGCAGAATTTTATTTAGCAAGCAAATAAAGATTAATAAGAATGCCTGACTTGGCTCTACGAAATATCTCACCACTTTTTACTGTGGAAGAGTTCCGAGACTTGGCCTATTTTTACATGGAATGTTTTTATGGGATATAATTTACTTTAAAAACAAAGTTTAAACCGACCTCAATTCAGAACTTCGCCAAGCCACATAGGTACATATTTACATGAAAATTTCCTTTCCAATTTAGTACATGAACACTCTGAGAGCAAATGCGTTGATTATTACAGAAAAAACCCAAGTCGCTATGTGTGGGCTGATAATATTTGAGGAGTTCCGTCGATTCTTATTTTCTGAATTCTCGGAATTAACACTTCATTCGATGATACTTCAACGGAATCATGTCATAATACTTTTCATGACAGAATATTACAGACGTATTTTACATCTTTGAGGAGTTCCATAAGTCATATGTGGTCTTCATCATCAGTTCCACTTCACCAATATTACGATATCCGAGGATAAATACACGAGTTATAATATAAAATACTGAAATCACTACACACGTGCCTATAAAATTGGCGGGTTGCCCTCAATTTTCCTGGGATCCCATCATCAGATCCTGAATTGGTGACAATGGGACCAATTTGGGAGTATATATACTCTTTTGAATAATTTTGGAAATCGGTCCACAATTGAAGGAGAAATCGGCAAACATACATGAAAAAAATACATACAGTGACCTTAACACATATACATAAATAATACATAATACATATAGTGATATATCCTCCTCCTTTTTATTACAAGCTTTATATTAACTTGCACTGTTCGTATGTAAGTATGTAAGTTGTCCGTCAAAATTTGCAATCCATTTTTCAGTCACTTCCTGTTATCCAATTAAGCTGAAATTTTGCAAGCATATGTATATTGCATGACAATGCAATATTATGATGACTCGGAGCTGATCTGATGCTGGAGCTGGAAGGTGGCCATAGGAACTCCGCAATAAAACGACACAACCCCATCGAGTTTGGGCTCGTTAGAATCGTCTCAATGAGTACTTGATGATGGTATGCAGAAAAGTACAGTCGGCAGTAAAAACTTGTACCAAAAATGAAAAAAAAGAATCAGCCAGTTTGAAACTAAGCTTTGTGTGGTACGAATGTTCGCAGCATCCCATGAACGGAAAAATATGAAACATTTTATATAGGTACATTATTATTCTAGCTGCAACTTAGGATAGTTTTTATCAGACTGCGAAAATTAATTAATTTTCCGAAATGGCAAAACTGCATTACTAAGAAAAAGTATATTGGGAATAGCAACTAAAATTTATAACTTTTTACCAGATGCTCTTAAATGTCAAGATCTTCACATATTTAAGAAGGACCTGAAAAACAAACTGGTCGAAAGAGCTTATTACACGCTAGATGAATTCTTTAATGACCAAGTCTAATTGCATGTTTATATAATTTCAATTTATTGTCATGTTTAAAATAGAATTCTCTTGACATTGTGAACTGTAATTATTATTATATATTGAATTTTTTATTTTCTAAATCTTTAATTGTGACATTCCTTATTTTTTTTTTTTTGTTCTTAATTCTGTATGACATCTACTTACTATTGATTTTGTATAAAGCAGTTACGCTGCTAATTTATATGTTTAAATCTGTTTGACATATATAGGTATTTAATATAAGAACACATGTGCCATTTATTATTGTAATTGTTCTCCTGTTTTATTTTTTTGTACGCCGCAAGGTAGACCATAGAGGACTCTCAACCTAATTTAAGATCTACAATGTATACATAACTATGTTTCACAAAATAAATTACTTACTTACTTACTTAAAATATACGACTTCATTTAATTTTTCATTTATTTTTATTGAAATCAAATGTTGCTCCCTTTGGTTGCTCCAACTGTCAGCTATAAAAAACGTCAAATTTTCGTCAAAATGGCGGAATTGCTTTGCCTTTCACTTATTAATAATTTAAATCCAGTTTACGATAGATCTTTACGATACACATGCCAAAAGTTAAACCATAAAAAATATTCGATTGTGATATGAGAACTTATATGCGCAAATGTCGCATTAAGGCGTAAATTCAAAAAAATGTATCAACAAATTTGAACAATATAATTAACACGAATTTGTTTTTTTTGAATGGCAATGGCACGCGCTCTTTGCGCATTCTGCCAAAGTGCCTGCAGCGCTACCACGAAAACCGAAACTCGAAGTTCGTATACCTGTCACTCGAGTATTTGTTAGTGCGATAGAAATAGAGATACCCGAATATTTTCGAATTCCGAAGTTCGTGGTTATAGCTCAGGAATCGAAACTACACCCCGTAAGCCGCGTCCGCTGCGCCATGTTTTCGTGGTTTTTAAACGTCAAACATGTTTTGCCAATCAAAACAAAACCCTATTTGTTTGCCGAACCTGACGGAAAACATGTTAGATGTTTAAAAACATGGAAAACATTGGTGCAGCGGACCCGGCTGTAGGTACACTAAATAAAATAATCATAATGTATTTTCTCGAAAAAAGGATAATACATAGAGAAAAAATCAACGCAAGAGGTTAGGTATACGTATAGGTAATCACTAAGTTCCAAAGTTTTATGTTCTGTCCCTTTTCCACAAAACACACCTGCATATGAAACGATTGTTTTTTACTATGACGCTCGAGGATCTTGACGTCACAGTCCCCGATCGTTTTCTCACTCTAACAAGCGACATTAAAACGGTTTTGAGATATTTGAATGGGATTTTCGTCATCTTCTATCTATCTATACCTACATTTAAATGCCCTGACTGACTCACCCACTCACTCATCAACGCACAGCCGAAACTACTGGGGCTAGAGAGTTGAAATTTACACCAGAACTACCTTTTACAACGTAGGCAACGGATAAGAAGAGATTTTTGGAAATTCTACCCCTAAAGGGGTCAAATAGGGGTGCAAAGTTTGTATGGGGGAAACTTTATTTTTTGAGCTAGAGACTTAAAATTTTGTATAAATATTACTTATTAGAATACGAATAAAATGCTTTCAACGTTTAGGAAAATTCTGCCCCTAAGGGGGTAAACAAGGGGTGCAAATTTTGTATGGGGGAAACTTTATTATTTTAGGAAGAGACTCAATACGTTGTAGAAAGCTTACTTATTAGAATACAAATAAAGTACTGCCAGCGTTTTGGAAAATTCAACCTCTAAGGGGGTTAAAAAGTTCCAAAGTTTTATGTTCTGTCCCTTTTCCACAAAACACACCTGCATATGAAACGATTGTTTTTTACTATGACGCTCGAGGATCTTGACGTCACAGTCCCCGATCGTTTTCTCACTCTAACAAGCGACATTAAAACGGTTTTGAGATATTTGAATGGGATTTTCGTCATCTTCTATCTATCTATACCTACATTTAAATGCCCTGACTGACTCACCCACTCACTCATCAACGCACAGCCGAAACTACTGGGGCTAGAGAGTTGAAATTTACACCAGAACTACCTTTTACAACGTAGGCAACGGATAAGAAGAGATTTTTGGAAATTCTACCCCTAAAGGGGTCAAATAGGGGTGCAAAGTTTGTATGGGGGAAACTTTATTTTTTGAGCTAGAGACTTAAAATTTTGTATAAATATTACTTATTAGAATACGAATAAAATGCTTTCAACGTTTAGGAAAATTCTGCCCCTAAGGGGGTAAACAAGGGGTGCAAATTTTGTATGGGGGAAACTTTATTATTTTAGGAAGAGACTCAATACGTTGTAGAAAGCTTACTTATTAGAATACAAATAAAGTACTGCCAGCGTTTTGGAAAATTTAACCTCTAAGGGGGTTAAAAAGGGTTGCAAAGTTTGTATGAGCGAAACTTCTTTTTGAGATAGAAGCTTAAAAGTTTGTAGAAAGATTACTTATTACAATACAAATAAAAAAAACAGCGTTTTGGAAAATTCCACCCCTAAGGGTATGAAAAAGGGGTTCAATGTTGGTATAGGGGATTTTTAGATTAGCTAGAATCTCGAACCTTTTTAAAAAGATCGCAAGCGACAAACCTTTGTTGAAAGATTACTTATTACAATACAAATAAAGAACTTTCAGCGTTTTGGAAAATTCCACCCCTGAGGGTGATTAAAACAGGTGAAAATTTTAATGGAGGAAACTTTTTTTTTTGAGCTAGAGACTTGAAATTGTGTAAAACGATTATTTATTCGAATACAAATATAAAAGTAAATTACTTTCAGTGGTTTGAAAATTTAAGGGGGATAAAGAGGTGCAATGTTTGTGTAGGAAAATTTTTTTTAGGTAGAAACTTAAAACTCTGTAGAAAGATTAAGTACCTACTTATTAAAATACAAAAAAAATACCTACTGCCAGCGTTTTGGAAAATTTCACCCCTTAAGGGGTTAAAAAGGGGTGCAAGGTTCGTATGGGAAACACTTTTTTTTAGCTAGAGACTAGATAAATAGTTTGTAGAAAAAATACTTACCTATTACAATAAAAAAACCGAGTGTTTTATGTTTAATTTTTCCCTGAAAAGCGTTCAAAGTTTGTATGGAGAGCAAGAAATTTTTAAAGTATCATATTTGTAACTGCGATCTTAGCCTGTTTAGACTACAAAACTTATTTCAGCGTTTTTTTAATTCATCGCCTAAGAAGGTTAAAAGGGGGTTCGAACTTTGTATAGAGAGCAAGACATTTTTAAAGTAAGAAATTTGTAACTACGGTTTCAGACTGTTTACTATGAGGGTTCAGAGAGGGTTCTTAGTTTGTATAGAGAGCAAGAGATTTTGAAAGTAAGAGATTTGTAACTTCGGTTTTAGATTGTTTTCTAAAAGTCTAGGTACTTAGAAAATTTATTTCAATGTTTTTTTTTTAATTCATTCATTCAACAAACATTTAGACGATAACATGTTATACGCGGACGAAGTCGCGGGCAACAGCTAGTATACAAAAAGTCCGCTTCAGCTTACGACTAGATCGTGTCGTTAGAAATGTCCAATTAAAAGTGGAGCACAAATTAATGACTTCTTCGTAGGTAGTTCCTCGTCGTCAGGTTTTCGCTGTAGGTGTGTGTTTTTACGTGAAAGTACAGTGTTTTTTTAGGGATCCGTAGCCAAATGGCAAAAAACGGAACCCTTATAGATTCGTCATATCCGTCTGTCTGTCTGTCCGTCCGTATGTCACAGCCACTTTTTTCCGAAACTATATTAAGAGCTATACTGTTGAAACTTGGTAAGTAGATGTATTCTGTGAACAGCATTAAGATTTTTACACAAAAATATATCTATGGATAGGTCTTCAAAAATGATATTGAGGTTTCTAACATCATTTTTTTCTAAACTGAATAGTTTGCGCGAGAGACACTTCCAAAGTGGTAAAATGTGTCCCCCCCTCCTGTAACTTCTAAAATAAGAGAATGATAAAACTAAAAAAAATATATGATGTACATTACCATGCAAACTTCCACCGAAAATTGGTTTGAACGAGATCTAGTAAGTAGTTTTTTTTTATATGTCTTAAATCGTAAACAGCAATTTATTTTACGGAACCCTTCATGTGCGAGACCGACTCGCACTTGGCCGCTTTTTTTGTAACTTTGTGCAAATATATAACGCCTATAAATGTTTTATAAATGGGCATCGGAAATTCAGATACGTAAATAATTGATCTAAACTTTGGCTGCGACGTTGTTATCGAGTTGTATGGGAGGGGGCTCAAATTTATTTCTTAGTACGCAAATTAGGTACGCCTACATAGTTATGTACACATGTATCATAAATTTTTGTTTAGCTAAATGGTTTTCGGCTATGTTTTTGTGTAGTAGCTTTTTATAAATTTTTAAGATAGTAAGTACTAGGTACAGTCGCCATCACATACATCGGAGCAAACAAGCACGTCACAAACATCGGAACACACCTCTATTTTCAAGGCATTAGGGTGCATGTGCCGATATTTGTGAACACCTATAGTGTACCTATGTATGTGATGGCGACTGTACAAGTATGTACTTTAATAGGGGTGTAGACACTAAAGTTTTAAGAGGGGGTATGTTCTGTCCCTTTTCCGCAAAACGCACCTTCATATGAAACGATTGCCATTTACTATGACGCTAGACGATCGTGACGTCACGATCCCGGAGCGTTTTCTCTCTCTAAAAAGCAACATTAAAACGGTTGTAGCTTCGTAATTTTTTGAGATATTCGAATGGGATTTTCGTCATAAGGGATATTTTTATGCCTTCTTTTGTTTGAAATTATAATTAATTTTAAGGTGGTTCGATTGCCATACAAAGCGTTATTTGACATTCGCAGGCTAACGGCGTGATATTTTAAGAAACTTATGTACCAAACTTTCATCAATTGGCTTCCCATTTGCGCCAAATTCCCCCTTTCCTAGAATAAACTTGTATAAACTACATTAATTTGAGAAAAATAGTTTTCCCAAAATATCACGTGACAAACCAATTTCTCAAATTTATCTAGTTTATGTAAGTTTATTCTAGGAAAGGGGGAATTTGGCGCAAATGGGAAGCCAATTTATGAAAGTTTGTTACATAAGTTTCTTAAAATATCACGCCGTTAGCCTGCGAATGTCAAATAACGCTTTGTATGGCAATCGAACCCCCTATAGTAAACATAAGTAATACCTAGGTATTACTTATGTTTACTTTGCAGAGCGGTGCGTCGCGGCCAGGATCGAAGAGGTCATATTGCATTACGTTATTTTTCATCACACTTGCTCATAAATGGTGTTATTCTATGCCTGTATACGGAAGGACAATGGCCTAAATTGTTCCCGCGGGAAATAATGGTCCCGAGGGAAGTAATGAGCTTGTGTGTGATCTGATTGGTTAAGCAAATCTTGACGGCCACGTACGACAAGAATTCTGGCTTTGTGATTGGTAATCGAGCAGGCCATGCCCTGCAAGAACCACATGCTCCATGCTCTGTGATTGGTTGAAATATTGAAACTACGCCCCCCACTTCCCAGGTAGCAATTTCACGTCATCACGACGTCCATTCACAGTCATTTCTGACGTAAATGACGTCGCAATTGTCGTCGCACAGACGTACAAATTGACGGCCTAATGTCATAGCCTCACGACGTCTCTGACGACGTAATCGGACGTCCTCTCAGTAACGTGATATGGACGTCTTCTTACCTCGTTGGTGGGACGTCTTAGAATTAAGTAATATGGACGTCTTCTTACCGCGTTGGTAGGATGTCTTACAGTAACGTACTATGGACGTTTTATTACTGCGTTGGTAGGACGTCTTACAGTAACGTAATATGGACGTCTTCTTACCGCGTTGGTAGGACGTCTTAGAGTTACGTAATATGGACGTCTATTTACCGCGTTGGTAAGACGCCTTAGAGTTACGTAATATGGACGTCTATTTACCGCGTTGGTAGGACGTCTTGTAGTTACGTGATATTGACGTCTTCTTACCGCGTTAGTAGGACGTCTTATAGCTACGTGATATAGACGTCTACTTACCACGTAGTTATGACGTCTTGTAGTTACGTGATATTGACGTCTTCTTACCGCGTTAGTAGGACGTCTTATAGCTACGTCATATGGACGTCTACTTAACACGTTGTTATGACGTCTTATAGTTACGTGATATGGACGTCTATTTACCGCATTGGTAGGACGTCTTGTAGTTACGTGACATTGACGTCTTCTTACCGCGTTGGTAGGACGTCTTATAGTTACGTGATATGGACGTCTACTTACCACGTTGTTATGACGTCTTATAGTTACGTGATATGGACGTCTTCTTACCGCGTTGGTATGACGTCTTAGAGTTACGTAGTATGGACGTCTTATGCTAAACCAATATTGACGTCTCCACGACGTCTTACTAAGTCGACTTTTAAAGTCGTCGGTAAGTAGGTCTGTATTTGGTTACGAGCACATTTTCAACTGCATCTTCCAAAAAACAATGTACCAGACTATCGCGAGTTAGATTATTAACTGACGGTGTTCACAATCTAACGGTGACATATATACGAGTATATATGTTAAATACACGCGACGCGATGATAAACGGTTGGCGAGAAAAATAAAAACCCAAAATTTACATCAAGAATTTAGTTATATAATCAATATAATCATTGTATTGAAATTACAGTGTTACACTACAATCACTACATACACTGTAGTATCTATAAAACATATAGGAAATCATAACTAACGGAGACGCTTCTCGCTTGTTGTGTGTTGTCGCACTTTTTAAGCTTTCTGCAAAGAAAAACAATGTTTTAGACATTTCTTTAATTTTTCGAAGAAACTAAGGATGAAACCAAACAATGTAAGGCACGTTCCTCCTATGTTTAATTTCTAAGCTTAAAACCTCAAATTGTATGGGCAAACATAATAGTTAATCATACAAAATTTCAAGTTTCTATATAAAACACGCCCGGTTAAACACACTGTCGTCACGTCCGCCGCCACACTGTGGGCTGAGAATCGGCTCTCCAAGAACAAAACATTGCCAGTGTGAAAATCACCTAGAGTTTAATTTTTAGGGTTCCACACCCAAGGGTAAAACGGGACACTATTAAGCCTTGGTCAGACACACGGCGCGACGCAAGCGGTTTGTACGGAGATATCGCGCCGGGGTCGCGCACCCGCGCCGCGCGACCGCGGCGCTGCGTCGCGCCATGTGTCTCACCAAGGCTTTACTAAGACTCCTCCGTCCGTCTGTCTGTCCGTCTGTCACCAGGCTGTAAATCATGAACCGTGATAGTTACACAGTTGAAATTTTCACAGATGATGTATTTCTGTTGCCACTATAACACATACACATACTAAAACAGAATAAAATAAATATTTAAGGGAGCTCCCATACAACAAACGTTATTTTTTTGCCGTTTTTATAGGCAATGGTACGGAACCCTTCGTGTGCGAGTCCGACTCGCAATTGGCCGGTATTCTTCCTTTTAAGTGAGGCAAATAGTAAAGCCTTGGTCAGACACACGGCGCGACGCGGTCGTACGGCGCGATATTTCCATACATGGCCTGTTTGACCACGCTAGCGGTTTGTACGGAGATATCGCGCCGCGGTCGCGCGTGGGTCTGACCAAGGCTTAAGTGGATACAAATAGGCAAATACTACTTACCAACAACAGACGCCCGGAGACGAAGGTCAGCAAACGGCTTCTTGTCCGACCTTTTGCCGTAAAAGTTGTACTTGGTAGCTAAAGAGTCGGACAAGGCAGCTCTCATAACTCTCGAAACTTTGTTATTGACGCCCTGTCCACCAAGGCACCTAAAGTACGCTACCTGTAAATAATTTTAATTAAAAAATATTCTGGTGGTTGGGCATTTTCCTAAATGAATGTCGCTGTCCGGGACTTTGGAGTACTTTTTTTCTGTTAAATATTGTTCTACAGAACTAAAAATGGTAAAGTAACTCGTTTACTGCAAAATTATGTTGAATAATCCCTTTAAAACCTACTAAAAGTATTTTTTTGTCAGAAAACTCGAGGAAAGGGTGCCGATTTTTGGGTGTCCCACGTACACTTTGCTAACTTTGAGGCGAATAATAATAGCTAATATAACTTTTGATATTTGTTTTCAGTATGTCTCAAGTTAAGATGATTGTTAAGCTATGATGAAAATCAAAAAGTAACATAATGGAAAGATTTTGTCAAATAACTTTATTGTGACACTTAGTTTTGCACATGTTTTTCATTTCAAGAATATTATTGTGTTAAATGTCATTTAATAAAGACTGGTTTGCAAAGAACCCTCTGAACTTTACTTAAAGCAGCCTAAAGTTCGTATTGTAATGGAATGTCACAGCGGTAAGGTTCAAAGTATAATATTTACCATATAAGCAATTTATATTGAAACAAGTATTATTTTCTTAGAACATCTGAAGAAGGAGAATTCATTAATAAGCGTAGGTATCTAAGGTAAATTTTAGAGGTGTAGAGTGTGTAGGTCATTTTGAGCACTTGACCCGCGTAACTATTTCTGCTGCTGACTGTACCAAAGGTATGATCGCGTCGTCAAACTTAAAACTTACCAAGTTAGCATAATTTTCCTCGACATTTAATAACTTTTCGGCCACCTCCATTTCCTCCAAAGTTTTCAAAGGAAACTTGAAGTCCGGGTTTAATGTGTGTTTGGTATGAGTGTCTCTTTCTTGCAAAATCGACAGAATCGTATCATTTTGAGCCTTTACGTGTGCTAGTAATGACACTATTTTATCTTGAGAACCTGAATAGAAATAACAGACAGTAAGTAACATTAATGTATACTAATAATAATATACCCACAACATGTTCCAACTGCCTGCCTGATACATAAATAATAATGACAATAAGTAACTTTTTAGGGTTCCGTACCCAAAGGGTAAAACGGGACCCTATTACTAAGACTCCGCTGTCCGTCCATCTATCTGTCTGTCCGTCTGCCACCAGGCTGTATCTCATGAACCGTGATAGTTAAACAAATACTAAAAAACAGAATAAAATAAATATTTCAGGGGGCTATCATACAACAAACGTGATTTTTTTCCGTTGTCATAGATAATGGTACGGAACCCTTCGTGCGCGAGTCCGACTTGCACTTGGCCGGTTTTTTTATATACCGCGTCAGTGGCAAACAACAAACGTACGGGCCCGCCTGATGTTAAGCGGTCACCGCAATCTGTGGACGCCTGCAACTCCAAGGGTGTCACATGCGCATTACCGACCCTTTAAGAACGTAGATAGTTATAATAAAAAGAAATAAAGTAGTATTAGGTATATTGTTTAGTTAAAGATATATTAATTGGTACTACTTACCACATTTCGAATTTTTGCAGACATCCATATGTATCCGAGAGCAGGGTTCGGGTGAGCCCAAAGGTGCATTGTCATTATCTGTAAAGGTACAAATTATACAATATTCAATTAATTGTCTTTCAAAACAATCAATGTCAAAAAACATCAATTATAGTAGTCACGCGTAGTGCATGATACTTTGGTAATTAATTTTTACTTACAAAGTGCATCGGTGTCAGTTTCATCATGGTCACCATTTACTGGGTCTATGGACTGTGGCATTTGTGAGTCATGGAGTTTTTCACCGTTGCTTGAGCTTGGAGTGAGATAATCTGCAGAATACCAAATAATTAATAAGGAAATAAGTAAACCTATCCGACTTAAGTTACATTAAATTGGACTGGCTATAAAGGCAAAAGTATTAATAAGTAAGTAAGTTATCATTCAGGCAAGACAAGTTACTTACGGCTAGTTGAAATTAACTTTTTCAATGGTGGGGGTCGTGTGAGACCACTCTCATCTTCACCTTCACTAGAAGAGTTGTTATATTTGTTGTTTTTCTTTATTTTGCGTTTTGTAGTTGTATTGGTTTCTTCGTCCGTCTGGATATCGGATGTTGTTTCCACTAACTTTAACTTTTTCTTAGCCTTCTCCAACTGATCTAAAATACAAGCCAAAACAAACACTAGGCATCTTTATAATAAACACAAGGTCGTACTTATATTTTGTCCTTTTTACAAGCTTTTATATAACTTATTGCAATGTATGACTGTATGTATGTAACTATCTTTGTTCGGGTGGAATCTTGCAACTCAATGCTGAAGCAGATATCTTCAACCGGTTGAGCTAAAATTTTGGGTTTAAGTATAGCTTGGCTGACAATTCAATATTAAGCTACCATCGAGCTGATCTGATGATGATAAAAGCTTGTACCAAAAAATGATTATTTTGTCAGAAACTTGTTTGACTTCGCAAGGAGGGATTTGCATAACATACTTTTAGCAAGGGATCAAGTGACACAATAAATTAAAGGCTAGGTTTCAGTCTTATGGAATTTGTTTCTAAGAAAAAATTAAAACTTTTGAAGTCATGGACGCTTGGAATGTCCGTTAAGGTTAAGTACTATGGTGGTTTTATTTTAATCATTGAAAAACTTACCAGTCTCATAAAACAACCTATCAACTTCATACAGTGACCATCGCTCATTAGGCGATGAGCATCGCTGCAATAATTTGTCGTACACTTTGGGGTCCTTTGTTGGCGGCCAGAATAACTCTTTCTTTTTTGGTGTCAGCCACTTCTTTACGACGACTGCCACATTACCGCCTTCGCTGGCTGCAAATTGGACAATGCAGTAAGACATCCCAATAATCCCGGAAGGATGCCGGGACAATGCCAGGACATCAACTCACAGGACGACGCGACGCCACCGCACAACCACGACACGACACTTACTTTACTTTGCACAAGTCTGAGCCGAGAAGGCGGAAGTCGCACCAACCACTGCTAAACTCTTTTCTTGAAATCGGTAATAAATATTAGCAACGTTATACGTTAAGATATGATATTAAGTAAACCCAAAGCCGAACTGGCGGGAGCATTAGACAATATGGCCGTTGGCGGTTGGCGTCTTTGGTTGTGATTGGGTTAGCGACGTTAGCGTGGCGTCGTTTGATGCAGTGTTGCCAACTCAAACTTATTGGCCTCGATACAACCGTTTTGAAAAACATTTATATGTAATACGTGTTTTTTGTTCATTTCATTTAAAAATATTATTCTGAGATGCTTTAAATTAAAGAATCCTACAAACTTTCCAACGGGTAATAAAATGATACTAATATAAATGAAGCTTTTATCTAGAGGCACGTTAGTGCCCCCGCCACGTCAAGCAAAACAAAGAGACACGGCCGTACCATCCTTTTCTCGAAGCCATTCAGGCCGATTTCTCAATAACATTCAATTTGATATTATTTTGAACTTATAGTTTAAGAACTATTTACACGTCAAAGTTCTTTAGTTTTTTCACTTACACAATACAAAGTAGTGAGATATTTCGTAGAGCCAAGTCAGGCATCCTTATTAATCTTTATTTGCTTGCTAAATAAAATTCTGCAACTTGGGAATCACACATTAACTTTATTGCATTTACTAATTTTTGCATTTTTAAAACTATGTGAGTGTGATTTCCAAGTCACAAAATTTTATTTAGCAAGCATATAAAGATTAATAATAATGCCTGACTTGGCGCTACGAAATATCTCACCACTATTTACTGTGGAAGAATTTCGAGACTGGCCTATTTTTTACATTTCATGTTTTTTATAGGATCTCATGCAATATTTTTAGATTGTTTATGAATTGATAGGCTGAAAAATAATTATGTTTAAAATTTGGAGTGTTGTTCTGCTAGAAGTACCTTATAATTACGTTGGTCATCATTAAGTGAGTGAATACGTCAGTTACAAAACTTAAGGAACTTTGACGGCCAATAGTTCTTAAACTAAAAGTTCAAATTGAATGTTATTGAGAATATATGTAAGCCATATTTATGCCCTATACATTACTGAAAATATATTTTATAGCAAACACAAAATTACAGGATGTTGAAAATGGCCTGAATGGCTTCGAGAAAATAATGGTAATACGGCTGCCTCTTTGTTTTGCTTGACTTGGCGGGGGGCCCACCGTGCCCCCAGATTACAAGGTAGGTACCGTGTAGGTACAGTGCACAATACGAATTAATAACAATGCCTGACTTGGCTCTGCGAAATACCTCACAACTTTTACAGAGGAAAAATTTCGAGATTTGGCCTGTTTTTTACATAATGTTTTTTATGGGATTAACTATTTTTGTGTGATTTATCTACCTTGAGCATGAGTATTTTTTTTGTATATCGGTCCACAATTGACCGATGAATCAGCGAACATACATAAAAAACATAGGTAATATATGCAGTCCTCCTTTTTTGAAGTCGGTTAAAAAAAAGGGTCTCTTGAAGAAGAGTGATTTAGCGGGAAGTGAACCAATCAGGATTATCAGGAACCGCACGTCACATGTCAAACAGAGTTGCCATTCTCAAAATTAATAAGCGTTTTATTGGTAGGTAGGTAAATTCCCTGACCCCAAATATTTATATTTAGACACCAAGTTTGTGATTCTAAGTGATTTAGAACTAGAGATATTAATAATATACTGTATACTACCTGTTTAGTGTAGTGTAGACACTTAGACAGTGTAGTTCAAAAATTTCAAAATGGCCATCATGCATAAAAATAAAATTGAAGATGGCCGATTGGCCGTATCGTAGCGACTAGCGTAGCGTAGTCTTCACGTATATAACCTTTATACAGTAGACGGAAAACTTCGTGCGCAAATGAGGGGAAGTGGGGGGGCAGCTTGCACGTACAATTCGCCTTTGCGCAGGCAAGGTCATTTGCGCACGAAGTTTGCCGTCTACTGTAACAAACAAAGTACTTTGTGGTCTTACAAGTCAAGTGTCAACGAATATTATGGTCAATGGGTGGACTGGACTGCCCGATAATGCGGCCATGGGATGAGGCAATGCTGCGTGGTGTACCTGCCTAGTATTGACTACTAAGTTCCTTTCTTACTAGCACTAGCCTTGAATATTTTTTTACTAATATACATTAATCATTTTTTGTTACTAACAAATTATGGATCAAACTAGAGTCATTCCTATATTTCAGTTTTTCATATTTATGAGTAAAATCACCCCATTGAGGTTTGTTTTACCCCTCTTATATGCTGTATAAGTTTAGGTAATAAGATAAGAGAATTTATTGATAAAACATTGTTACATCAGAATTTACTATTAGACTAGGAGCTTCTTTTATTATGGTCGGCACACTTGGCGGTGTTTGCCCAAATATTCGTGTTGCATCTTTTTCCTTCCTCCGGCAAATGGAAGAGAGGCAATGAGAGATGAGAGGCAATGACGCAACGCAAACACGAACTCCCAAGTGTGGTGCGACCATTAGAGGCAAATAACACGTGCCTGAGCTAGGATAGGAATAGGAAAAATCATAGCATTATCTATTTACAGAATTAAACAATAAAGGTGCATTATTGCCAATTTATCAAACCAACCATTGTATGAGAAAATACGTAGGTATATTGCTGTTTCAGTAGTGAATTTATTTTTACAGAAGTATTTGATTGGTATCTTTTATTTTACTATTGGACGAAAAAGAAAAAAAATACATTATTTTCAAAATTTTATGTACATCTAATATGATTTTGGTAAAATTTTACTATTTATTATGATATTTTGATGGGTTATATTATAATCTATAGAGAAATGCCAACTAGGGTCATTTCGCCGGTTGGCGACCACCTAATTTCATGTGCTGGTTAGCGACCACTTAGCTGACTTGGTGAACTGAAAGCATATTTTCTCGTTTTTTTTGTAAATTTATGGAATAGGTTCCATAACTACAAACAATAAGGCATACGGCTGACTGTTTCAATAGGCTCTGTAGAATTGATGTTATCTTCAATTGAAAAAACCATGTTCTTCAAGTGGTCGCTAACCGAAGGTGGTCGCGTAACCGGCGAAATGACCCTAATACATTTTAACATGACTGTGTGAAATACCCAATCGTACACTTGGTACTTATTTCAATAATAAATGTTGTATTGAAGCGTTATTCGTTTCTTTCCTAAACCCAAGGGCCTACCGCGAACGGCATTCGAAGTTTTCCCTCTCTGTTGCACTTACGTACGAACTCACAAGTATGACAGAGAGGGAAAACTTCGAATGCCTTTCGCGGTAGGCCCTCCAATTCACCCACCTCCATTTCACGCCCCAAAGACGTCCTTTAGTCGTCTACAAAGACGTCGTTTACAAAGACGAATAATAAACTAGTTTCTCCGGAACTGTTGGTATACCAAATGTTGTACGGTCACCAGCATTAATATCTGCCACAACGAAACGTGCACAAATATCTGACACGTCCCTGGAAATAAGAGTCGTGTCAGATATTTATGCACGCTTTATTAATAAATTGTGGCAGATACCTACAATAAAATGTCACATTGAGGTTCATTTTACGAAGTCACTCGCTTCTTATCGGTGTTCGTCCTATAATATGGCGATTTGTTACGTTTAAAGCGCGATGGTACGTCCAGATACTGACCCTAAACTGACGTCAATAAAACGTCCACTTTAGGATGAATTTGGTATGTCCAGATACTAAGTATAAATAAACGTCAGTAAAAGGTCCACTTTCTGGCGAATATGGTACGTCCAGATACTGACCCCAAATGGACGTAGGAAAAACGTCCACTTTATGGCGAATATGGTACGTCCAGATACTGACCCTAAATTGACGTCAATAAAACGTCCACTTCGTGGCGAATATGGTACGTCCAGATACTGACCCCAAATAGACGTCGGTAAAACGTCCTCTTGGCGGCGTATATCCTACGTCCATATACTGACCCTAAATAGACGTAGGATAAACGTCCACTTTATGGTGAATATGGTACGTCCAGATACGGACCCTAAATTGACGTCAATAAAACGTCCACTTTGTGGCGAATATGGTACGTCCAGATACTGACCCTATATAGACGTCAGTAAAACGTCCTCTTGGCAGCGTATATGGTACGTCCTGATACTGACCCCAAATAAACGTCAGTAAAACGTCCACTTTATGGCGAATTTGGTACGTCCAGATACTGACCCTAAATTGACGTCAATAAAACGTCCACTTTGTGGCGAATATGGTACGTCCATATACTGACCGCAAATAGACGTCAGTAAAACGTCCACTTTATGGCAAACATGGTACGTCCAGATACTGACCCTAAATTGACGTGAATAAAACGTCCAATTTGTGGCGAATATGGTACGTCCAGATACTGACCCCAAATAGACGTCAGTAAAACGTCTTCTTGGCGGCGTATATGGTACGTCCAGATACTGACCCCAAATAGACGTCTGTAAAACGTCCACTTTATGGCGAATATGGTACGTCCAGATACTGACCCTAAATTGACGTCAATGAAACGTCCACATTGTGGCGAATATGGTACGTCCAGATACTGACCCTAAATAGACGTCAGTAAAACGTCCTCTTGGTGGCGTATATGGTACGTCCAGATACTGACCCTAAATAGACGTCAGTAAAACGTCCTCTTGGTGGCGTATATGGTACGTCCTGATACTGACCCCAAATAAACGTCAGTAAAACGTCCACTTTATGGCGAATTTGGTACGTCCAGATACTGACCCTAAATTGACGTCAATAAAACGTCCACTTTGTGGCGAATATGGTACGTCCATATACTGACCGCAAATAGACGTCAGTAAAACGTCCACTTTATGGCAAACATGGTACGTCCAGATACTGACCCTAAATTGACGTGAATAAAACGTCCAATTTGTGGCGAATATGGTACGTCCAGATACTGACCCCAAATAGACGTCAGTAAAACGTCTTCTTGGCGGCGTATATGGTACGTCCAGATACTGACCCCAAATAGACGTCTGTAAAACGTCCACTTTATGGCGAATATGGTACGTCCAGATACTGACCCTAAATTGACGTCAATGAAACGTCCACATTGTGGCGAATATGGTACGTCCAGATACTGACCCTAAATAGACGTCAGTAAAACGTCCTCTTGGTGGCGTATATGGTACGTCCAGATACTGACCCTAAATAGACGTCAGTAAAACGTCCTCTTGGTGGCGTATATGGTACGTCCTGATACTGACCCCAAATAAACGTCAGTAAAACGTCCACTTTATGGCGAATTTGGTACGTCCAGATACTGACCCTAAATTGACGTCAATAAAACGTCCACTTTGTGGCGAATATGGTACGTCCATATACTGACCGCAAATAGACGTCAGTAAAACGTCCACTTTATGGCAAACATGGTACGTCCAGATACTGACCCTAAATTGACGTGAATAAAACGTCCAATTTGTGGCGAATATGGTACGTCCAGATACTGACCCCAAATAGACGTCAGTAAAACGTCTTCTTGGCGGCGTATATGGTACGTCCAGATACTGACCCCAAATAGACGTCTGTAAAACGTCCACTTTATGGCGAATATGGTACGTCCAGATACTGACCCTAAATTGACGTCAATGAAACGTCCACATTGTGGCGAATATGGTACGTCCAGATACTGACCCTAAATATACGTCAGTAAAACGTCCTCTTGGTGGCGTATATGGTACGTCCAGATACTGACCCTAAATAGACGTCAGTAAAACGTCCTCTTGGTGGCGTATATGGTACGTCCAGATACTGACCTTTAATTGACGTAATTACGACGTCCTGTTTAACGCCTGACCCTAAACTGACGTCACTTTAACGTCTGATCTCGACGAATAAATGACCGACCTTATTATGACCTATGAGTGACGTCGCTTATACGTCGCTGACGTCAGTTTGCTACCTGGGTTGCACTGATCTGGAAGAGAAGTTGTCAATTTCGTCAACATTTGATTAGTGCGCTTGTATAAAACATAGATTTTTCATAGGCGTCGGGCTTCTGATAGACTCTCGTTTGCAATAAATAAAAAAATAAAAAATAATAAATATTTTTCGGACAATCTTTCACCAATCAACCTAGTCCCAAACTAAGCAAAGCTTGTACTATGGGTACTAGACGACGATATACATACTTATGTAGAGAAATAAATACTTAAATACATAGAAAACATCCAATATTCCTCATTCGCCCCTTGTTAAACAATGTACTATTAAATGAACAGGTGTTGCTTACAACCACTTTCAGAATTAAGAAACTGTAGTTAGGTGGTATAATGCTTAATTATTTACAACGCGAATTAATTGCAATTGAGCCATTCTAAGTCAGTAATTTTGTCGCCTGAAAGTACGGGATAGTTTGCGTCAAATCCGGTAGTTCTGATTTTTTTCAGACTTGTTTATGATGTTGGCCCAATGAATAATCCAAGTTTGTGACCTCGAGCCCCGAACACACCTTTGTCAAAAAACGAAAATACCGCGATAATAATATTCCTAAAGGACTCCTTTTTGATAGAACCCTTTGAGGGCGTTCTTAAAGTAGACTAAATTTGCTACAATATGAGACTAGAACTGTCTCTGTAGACCCAATAGATTCCTAGATAAAGCTTTCAAAATTCATAATTTTTTCGTTATCCACAATTTTTTTGCAATATTTTAGTCGTCGCTCTAGCGGGATGAAGTTCCAAGTAGGTACCGCCGATGGAGTATACTAGTGTTGCGAAGTTCGAAAATTATAAACTTTGAAAGGTTTTATCTCGGAAACTATTGGGTCTAGAGAGACAATTCTAGTCTCATATTGTAGCAAATCTAGTCTACTTTAAAATGTCCTGAGAAGGTACCTTTAAAAAACTATTCCTTTATGGTTATATAATAAAAACTTTCGCGGTATTTTCGATTTTTGACAAAGTTGCGTTCGGCGCTCGAGGTCACAAACTTGGATTATTCATTGGGCCAATATCATAAACAAGTCTGCAAAAAATCACAACTACCGGGTCTGACGCACGTTCTGGATGTGTAAAGTTACTGGATTATTCGAAGTCTTGACATTGAAACACTTTAATGTTTACTCTGCAGCTAGCGGCCGCAATCGTGGCCGGAGCCAAAGAGATTATATATTATATTATGTTATTTTCAATAAAGAGGCTACGTCGTTTAAAACTACTTCCAGAAATAAGTAACTGTGTAGTTAGTTGGTATAATGCTTACTTATTTACAACGCGATTAAATTGCAACTGAGTCATTCGTACCTAGGACCCTAAATGCCTTGTCATTTAAACACTTACGAAAAGGAAACAAAACTAGGTACCTACACGTTTACATTATACATTTTTGAAATGCTTATCATTTTCGTACACTTTGCTAACAGTGTTCAATAAACTATAAGCAACATTGTATCTAAGTTATACGAATATTCAGTGGAATGTTACCAATTTAAAGTCTCCCAACACCGTTTAGTATTTAGCGGCATAGCCAAATCTGCCTTCCAGAGATATTCTATTAATTCCTCTTAACGCCAATTTGGATTGGCTGCGGGCTATGCGGATGATTTATTAGCAAAGTTGTTTGTCTGGCACGTAATTGTCCTATCTGTGAGATTCACTGCTTTAACCTAGATAGCGAACATAGATAATAAGGTAATAAAAATGAAATTTGCTTTCAAAAAATAACAACGGAACAGATAGCTGTACTCTGTCCCAATTCTACAGTGAAAGAAATGCCGACTTTATTTTTAAATCGTACAGGAATAGAAATGAAATGAAATGAAATATTTATTGTATTAGCATGCAAAATATTTGCCAGTATTTGCCCACTGCTGACCACTGGCCTGTCTTCAACTACGCGCCTCATCCCGGTCCTATGCTAGTTTAACTAGGAGTGTTTTTTTAAATGTCGGCCACCCACCCGTCTATCGTGCAACGCCAACGCTGCTTTTGCCTATATGAGACCACCAATCTGTTAACATTTTGCTCTCATGGTCACTCTGCCAACCATTATGTGTTGTCTAACTCCACTTGAGTTTAGTAATGACTTCTCGTCACATCACGCACCTTAATCCATCATCGGATGTCATATACGAGTATGGTCATAAACATCGTTTATTTAGAAACACCTTTTGTTACTATTGACAGAGAGATTGGGCGCTGATAAATCTTTATTTTGCAGAGATCATGTGTATGCCACTTTTTTCTTTTGGACATGTCGTAAAGTGGAAATCTCCACGAATTTTCTTAATGTATGTGTAGAATTCGCTGGTATCAAATTCCCATCCCCCTTGTACGCCGCAGTTATCTTTAAAACTAATAGCTGTATTCATAAACGTTCAACCATCCAACTAAAGCTAAAATGCCGTTAAAATTTGTTTGTCTTCATCTGTCACTATGACATCTGATGTACGTACGAAAGGAAAAATTACATTTCCTCAAACATGCAATGAAATATTCTCTTTACGTTCCTTATAATAGACTCGGAAGTATCCTTTTTCGGGCGCAGCATCTCGAGGCGGCCTGACATGGGATTTTATACAACTTTTCAGGCCTAGGCCTGCAAAGTAACTTTTTAATTTTTATTCCACTATTTGTGGCACAGCATCACGGCATTCAGCCATGAAAATTATTTTGATTTGAGGATTTTTATTTATTTATTTCATTGCATGTTTGAGAAAAGCACTATACATGCCTCGGCGTGAAAACGGATTTCGGGTCAAGTAGGTATAGGGATAGAGATACGAGGTGTTTTCCCGGCCTCTGATGTAATGTAGGTACTATTAATTCATGAGAGGCATTTAAAGTTTGATGAATAAGGGGAATAACGTCCAAGTAACGTAAGCACGCGTCTTTAGAAAGCCCTTTGCAGACTAATTACAGGATTAAACGAACTTACCTGAAGTGAAGTTCTATCCTGATTATATGAATTAATTAGTCCGAGGTATTTATTTGTAGTACTCGCTTCTCGTAGCCTTGTGACGCGATCTTCAAAGCCTAGATAAAAAAAATAAAAACACAACTGGCAACATTATTGCCACCATAAACTCATTTAGTTCAGAGTTAATTAGAGAAAACTAGGGAACAAGTTAACCATCATGTTAATCTTGGGAGGGAGGGAGCTTCCTACCTCGGACTAATTAATTCATATAATCAGGATAGAACTTCACTTCAGGTAAGTTCGTTTAATCCTGTAATTATATTCTTAATTAGTCCGAGGTATTTATTTGTAGATGTTTAGAGGACATCAATAGTCATTATAATATTATTAATATATATATATATATATATATTTACTTCTGAAAAGTACCAATCTCGATCATTATTCTTACTGTATATTAACTAAGAGCAGTAAGAGTATCAAGTTTTAGTACTAACTTAGTACAATAATTTTTAAACAAGAAATAAAAAATTCAGGTTGTTAACAACTTAGAGATCACTACACTAAACACTTCTATATTCCTTACTGTACTTATAATACTCCATGAGATCTTAACTATCCAGTAAATTACCAGATAAAAAGTTTAAACTTGAAATAAACCTTTAATTTTAATACTTAATTAAGATATGAACTTTTTGAATATTACAATTCTTAATGTTTCTTAATTATGAAGATAACCATACTATGTATCAGTCAATCAACGGAACCACTGCTCCGGTCTGTAGGTACTATACAGGAAACAGTTGTCTGTTGCAAAAATAAAATAAAATTTCAATCTCCAGGCAAATAGTACTTGATCACTATTATTATTAGCTAAAGGCATTATAATGATTAGCGAATGTGAAAGATCTCGTGGAACATCCTACCGTCTTCAATATGCTATCGACAGTGAGGCGTGAGTGAGTGAGTTATCTAAGAGCTCTAGATGACGAAGCATGTCTGGTAGAGTGTGTTGAGAACCTAGACATATCAATTCCACTATCCTTCATAATCTGTCTGAGCCACCTAATGATAGTTTCGGTAGAGGCTTCTTTGAAAGGCCTTTTAAAAGTTTGAAAAAGATTTTTGAGTAAGGGGTTCTATACCCGGAATGTTTGAGTTATTTTTAAATATTTAATTAGAGTCTTGGCTGGGCACATCTCTGGCTTATTGTTCAAATAAGGTATGACTAATTTGGTTGAAGGTCTCCTTGGTCCTGAGGTCCTTAATAGGTCTGTAATAATAATTGTAATACTACAGGGGTAATTTCTATATTTTTGGGTTTAACGTGAAAAAGAGTTTGTACTCTTTGCCCTGTTGCTGTTGCCAAGATTAGCCACATAGCCGCCTTTTTAGTGATAACTTCTAATTGTGAATAATATATGGGATGCAAATTTCCTACATATAACACTATAACTCTGGGTTCCAAATGTTATCATATTTGGGTTTTGTGGTTGTTTGAGACTTAGGGGTCTTAGTTGAAATGATGAAGACATAGATTATCTAGACTTCTGTAATTCTTGTTGTTTACAATGTTGTATATAAAAAAAAAAAATGTATGGACAAACGTTTCACTCGTTCATCTGTACCTAATGCGGCCGCCAATTATTAGGCATAGAGCTGAACGATGGCAGTTGAGAGATTGATAAGAATAACCTTTTCAAAGCAATCTGTCAAGTATGAAATAATGGTGGGAATTGATGCACTATATACATAAATATTATGACATTTGCTATACATATATGTCCCCCATTGGCGTAAACAGCTCTTGTATTGTTTTATGGAATTATTTGATAGAAAAACCATCATTATATTTACTGAACGATCGGAAATTAAACTTCTTTTAAATTAAACGCTTCCCTGATAATATGCATGCAGCCAGGGTAAGTTGAGCCTGAAGTGGGTACAGTGTTAAAACTTGTGATGGCCATAGTGGAAATACTAAAAAATCCATGTAGCTCTTCTTCCTTTCTGATTACCCTTAGTAATATTCCAAAAAAGGCCTAAAAGAAGGAAGAGTTCCATTTGATCGTAAAAGCATCAATGTTCCAGGCAAATGGATCCCTTTGCCATGATATATACTCGTATTTGCTGCATTTATGATTAGTTCGTAATGCGAACCAATCCACTTCCGGGGTGCTAAAATGTTCAGTAATCGAATTAAAAAGACTCTGTGAGAGTTCCCATTCTGTATCGATGTTAAAGTTGCGAGACTGAAAAGTCTGCCTCTATATTTTCTTTCGATTTTATGTAAGATGCAAAGGTCCAAAGACTTGTAGCCTCACACCATTTTCATATTTTCCTGGCAATATCGTTAAGTAAGGGGTATTGCACCCCTCTCATATGATTAATATAGGCTATAGCCGTTGTGTTATCTATTCTAAGGAGTATCTCTTTATTTTGGTGTTAATTGGCAAAACATCTAAATAAAACAAAAAATGCTGCCAGCAATTCTAGATAAATAATATGTTGATCTCTCTCCCATTCGATCCAGTTATCCTGTGTAATTTTGCAATTAAAATGCCTTCCCTGCCAGGGAAGCATCTGAATATATTTCTAAAGCAAAATTGTATTGTTTCACATGACTATTTTTTGTCAAATTTCTTTAACTTGTTTATTAATATTCATATCTTCTTCCAAAATTGTCATTATGATACGAGTATTAAGTAATACTAAGTTACCTAATAATCTAGCAAATTCTCTGATAGTAAGTACATGATTGAATCTCTAAGAAGTCTTGTATTAGGGAATGTATTCTATTTCGTTTCTTTAATGTGGGGCTTAATGTCATATTTCTGAAATTAATTATGAAAACCTAAGTATTCTCTTTCCTGACATGGAAAGGCGCAATTTTTTCTGTATTAATTATGAAACCTAAACATATTAATATGCTGCAAGTTGTCTGTGTATTAGTTAGACATTCATCAAAAGTACTTCAGAGGCAAAATATGTTGTCTAGATATATGACAATTCTAATGCCCCGACTTCTTATATATTCAATCGATGGCTTCCAAAGTTTGGTGAAAACTAGTGGGACACAGGATATACTGAACGGGAGGCAGTTAAACTTATACATCTTTTTGTTAAACAAAAACCTTAAATATTTTTTGTGCATGTCACTAATAGGCACCAAATAATATGATGCATGTTTTAAGTCAATGGTGTTTTTGATCACAATAGATCAGCGATGGTCGCAGTGATATAAGGGCTTTGACAGCCCGAAAGCCAATACCAGAAGTCAACGGTGCACATAAAAACATCTTTTATGATTAATTTGCACTAAGTCCTGACATTTTCAAGTGATTTTTCTTGACAAATTGGTTCTAACATTTAAATTCAGAATAATTCTATGTGTGTCATCATTCTTAAGTATTGTAAAAATACTGGATAGGAAATGTTTATCACATGGCTGGCATTGGGTTTGTTGGACTATTCATAAAAGTAATAGAGTATCTCCTTTTATCCAGATTAATATTGTTGTCTTTTGCAATATTTGACCAACATTCATAAAAATAAATGAGTCGAGCAGCAAAGTTTACCTTTATGGGTACTTGGCACAACTTCCCCGGTTGACTGGTCATGGTCGTTGGGCTGGTCTCGCTTGTTGTGCTGGACGAGGACAATTGCGATGATGCAGCTTGTATGGTTGTCCGTGTCTGGCTTGATATGGACCTGGTTTGTAATGGGCATGGCGTGCCATGTTTCTTGTCTGCAAATTTTTGGGCCTGGTTGTTCTGGCGCCTGGGCTAAGCTATCAGCAAGCTTTTTGAGACATTCTTCGGTTTAAGGATATTGATTGTGCGTTTTATTGCAGAGAAGTTTTAACTGATTCTTCTTATTGAGAGTATAAAAATTCAGACCTTTTATTCTTTTTGAGACAATGACTTGTCGAGTTGCGGTACAATAAATTTTCTGCCGATCTGCATGTATTGGTGGTGTAATGTGTAATGTTAAACTGAGTAATCTTAAACTGTCACTGAGGTTCTTTATGACCTCCAATTTGTCAGTCTTGTTTGGTTAATTTGTTAATTGACTGTGTAATTAGGGCAATGCCCTGGCCCAGGTCCTGTTGTCTATTCTTTAACATGTTGTCTCATTGAGACGTAGAGCAAACACGCGTTGCTTGCTATTTAAAGCAATCTGGAAAACTCACTGTTTAGCTTTGGTACATCGAGCAGTTTTGCATTCTTCGGGATCTTTATTTCTCCCGGTTATCATATACCTCCTTGTCAAGACCATCGGTCAGTATACCAGTAATTATCTTTATTATTCCAGGGTTTATCTCCTCTCCATATAAATCTGTATGTTTACTTCCCTGTCCGATGGCTTCAAGGATATCCTGTGGCAGCACATCTCTTGCTGTGGATCTAGCTGGCAGTGCTCCTCTTCTGATAACTCAGATTTATCTGGTGCATTTCTCTCACAAAAAACTGAAAAAACCACCTGCGGATCTTCAGGATCATAAGCTGAAATTGCTTGTATTTAATAAGTGAAGTTATTCCAGATTTTCAGTTCAGGCTCACTCGGGTATAACAACCCATATTTTAGAGACAAACTTTCCAACAGAAAGAGTAAAAATGATGGAGAAAAACCGTCCGTTTTATTTATAATATGTGACTGTCGTAACGTATATCCTCTTATCCCAACGGGAGAAGCAAACTTATCGACACTCAAAAGGACCGTAGCCTCCGCGAGGTTATGATATAATTTATTATCTTTCTGCCAGCAATCAAATCATCTCAACGAGATCTTCTTTCCCCGCGGGACAATAAACATATTATGTAATATAAATCAGATTATCCCAACGGGAGAATCACATTTCGGCACTCGAAAAATCGGAAACGGAAGAGGTTATGATAAAAACAATGCCGTTTCAACCACAAAAAACCACTTTATCTCAACGAGATCTTCTTTTTCCCGCGGAAAAAGGGACATAATGTATCACATTATGTCAAGTATCCCAACGGGAGATATAATTTTCGGCACTCGAACAATCGGGAACCATTGAGGTTATGATAACAACAATGCCGTTTTCCACATCAAAAAACCACTATCTCAGAGAGATCTTCTTTTCCCAACGGAAAAAGGGGGCATAATGTATCACATTATGTCAAGTATTAAGGCATCTTGTGTGAAAATACTGAAAAAACATACGCTAAAGTCACTTCCATGGCGGGGCTTCTTTATATTTTTCAATTTTACTTTCTAGTCGTCGTATTTTTAGCAACTTTCTTTCCTCGTTTGTATTATTTGCCTTTATAGGCATGATTAAATTAATCACGATCTGAAAAACTTAAAAAAGCACTGAAAAAACTGGTTTTTTCACGTTGAACAATCTTCAACTCTTTCGCGTTGAAGGCGCGGGAAAACGAATGAGTTTATGGTGGCAATAATGTTGCCAGTTGTGTTTTTATTTTTTTTATCTAGGCTTTGAAGATCGCGTCACAAGGCTACGAGAAGCGAGTACTACAAATAAATACCTCGGACTAATTAAGAATATAATTGAAAAGATGTGCTAATCCACAGCGTGCGTTGCTAACCAAATCCGGTATAAAAGAGTTTTGAGAAACGCTCCTAATTAGTGAGAGCGGAGGCGCTGTTGACCTAGTTAGCCGTCAAAAGCGACGGCTTCCATTCAAATACTTTCCCACTAAAGTTATGTTCTTATGATAACATTTTCAAAGTGTTTTCTAACGGTAGTTCCCAAGTGAGAAGTAAAAGGGGATGCATGACAAAATTATGAGCTGTGGGCAATGCTGGCTGAACTAATAAACAAAATGAGTTAATTTATAATTAATCGAGAAAAAAGTATGGTAGTATCTTGATTGCAAACTTACATTTGTTTCACATGTAAAATGACATAACCAAGTTAAAATTACGTTAAATGAATCTCATCAAAACAACTAAGCCCTCAGGATGCGTAAGAAAGCTAGGTCTGTAGGCGCAGCCTAGAATAAAATAAATACACACTGTCACCGCCTATCATAAAAGGCGACTACAGAGGCGCATCGGGGTCGGATGTGTTCTCCGTGCTGATTCCCAGAGCACTTGAGTAACGAAAACAGCGAAATTCGACTCAGGATAGAAGAAATACCGAGATAAGAAGGCGGCCTCAAAACGTTTTTGTTCCATAGATATATACAGCGTGGAAATCCAATACGAGCAAAGAATTAAACCAGACAGAGGGTTAAGTAGCGTAAACATTAATTAAATTAACAAGAGTTTTTAAGGCACACTTAATTGAAAGACTACAATGATTTTTTTTTTTAAATGCCGATCTGCAATGTAACGCAAATGATTCTTGGTGGTGACAAGTACCTAACTGTCAACGAGACTTAACTTGAACATTTAACGTTACATTGCGGGCTGAATTATTTTGTATGGTTAACTTTTTCGTTGTAATTTTATACAAAAATTATCTTAATACGCTTCTTAGGTCGTGTACAGTCGCCATCATATATATCGGAGCAAACAAGCACGTCACAAACATCGAAACACACCTCTATTTTCAAGGCATTAGGGTGCATGTGGCGATATTTTTGTACACCTATAGTGTACCAATGTATGTGATGGCGACTGTACTAACCACCATTTATAGGTTTGCTCGTATTGGATTTCCACGCTATATATTACTTCGTATTTGTTCGTTTTTACGCCACGACGGTGTCCAAAGAGCATACGGCCTGTCTGATAGTAAGCAGATACCGTAGCCTACGGATGCTTGCGACTCCAGAAGAGTCGATCTCTTAACACAGCGCATTCTAGCGAACTCGTTTCACCTTTCTCACCACCAGGAACACAAGACCACAATTTTATATAGAAAACTGCCGTAAGAATTGATGACTAAACTTAAAAAAATATTTAAAAAATCCATATTTCATTTAATACCTACCATTCAAATCCTAGTTTATTTATAGCCAAGCCCTTCACTTTGATATTGAAATACGGTTAAATTCATTCAGTGGATCCTGTTCATATTTCTTCAGAAGCATTTCCTATTTCAATTAATAAAATTAGAATGTTCTAAAAAAGCTTGGTATTCCTACTATCACTTCATTGATCTAACATTTGTATAGATATAGTATATACATTTTGTTTTATTCGTTTTAAGAAACGTTTGAAAACTGAAATGAAATGTTCTTAGCAAGAACATTTCATTTCAGTTTTCAAACGTTTCTTAAAACGAATAAAACAAAATGTATATACTATATCTATACAAATGTTAGATCAATGAAGTGATAGTAGGAATTTATTACAGGTGTGCGCCAATGACTATTTGGTGATTGGCGTAATGAACTATGAACTACATAGTTAGCCAGTCCATAATAGATTACTAATGCTACTTTGACCTTGAACCACTCGTCTTTGTCCATTTTCCAGTTTGACCATGAAGCAGCTATGTCAATAATATACTCGACTTTCTCCTATTTCCGCTATGCCCATGTACATTACAATTTAAAACAATACAACTAAACAAAACTTAAACATTGTACACTTAAAACTAATATATTCACTCCCCTTAGGTTTTTTATTTTGTCCATCAGACACTCGACTTTGTTCATTATTCGACTTTGCCCATTGCTCCACTTGGACCACTAATCCACTTTTTCCATTAGACACTCGAATGTAAATGTTTCACTTTGCCCACTAGCCGATTTTGTTTGTTAACTAGGTACTTACTCGTCACTGTGCATTTGACACTTGACTGTCATTTATTAACTTTGTCCATCTAATCCACTTTGTTGGTTAAATACTTGACAGTGAGTACTAAAATGTATCATTTCATTAGATATTTGATTCAGTTATTAATAATACTCGACTTTGTCCATTCATCATCATCATATCAGCCGAAAGACGTCCACTGCTGGACATAGGCCTCCCCCAAAGAGTGCCAAAATGACCGGTCCTGCGCCACCCGCATCCAGCGGACTCCCGCAACCTTTACCAGGTCATCAGTCCACCTTGTGGGGGGCCTACCCACTTTGTACATTATACACTCTTTAATGTCAATTAGATAGGTAGGTACTCAACAGTGTCAATTACACTATTTATTTAATTTACAGTGCATGCATCGCAATAACGAGGCAAATCAAGAAGGTAGTGTGGGTAAGTAAGAAAATAATGATGTCTTGTGTTCGTGTAAATGTAGACCTACATATATAGGACATAAATATATGTACAGGACTCTATTGTCTATGTCATTAAGGCGTGTACAGATATTTATATCCTTATTTATGTAGGTACGTATATTATAACTCCTGCCTGTACCAATAAAATATTTAATAAACCTCCAAATCCGAAGCTCATTCTGCAAGTAAGGTACATACATAAATATATTCACGCTCGTATCCTATCGGGGCGGGGTAGGCGAGACCAAAGACCGCCAAATACTCCTAACTCCGCTCATCCATAGGTATTCTACATGTCATACGAGGTCGTACTGCTCGTCGATTGCTTCAGATCTAGCCTTTTGTTACATTCTGTAAGAGACAGCGACATCTATAAATAATTGAACCAGAAAACTACGATTTTTATTGCGTGCGCTTAAAAATCGATGTTCTAATTTTCCGTCAGACTGACGAGACAAGGTCACTCGGCGTGTCGTGTCGTACCGAAAAATAAATGAAATATGTCTCCCGTCCATTACTTAGTCGAGCCTACTTTTTGATTTATATCGCCGTCTATTTTAGTACCACCATAAAGTTCAACTTTACCAATTAAGGATGGGTACAGACCAAAACATACATAGATCCAAAGCAAAAAGCACAAACATTTTTTCGTTTTATTTTAGTGAAAACTATAATACTTTTTTCCCATTTATACCAAAAATTCACGTGCAGAGGGTGAATCCAAAAACAGATTAAAAGTGGCCGCACATTTCGGCCACTAGTGTCCGCCACTAAATACGGCCATTCGGCCGCCACTAAGTAGTACCTAAGCAAGCGTGGGGCGGGCCACTCCCGCAGCTTGTGGCTAGGACGCGGCCACTTAAACACTCTGTGTGCGCCGATACTAAAGAATGTTTGGAAGAAAAGAACTCGTCCGCAACTTGAAGTGGCCACTAGTAGCTTAAAGAAATATCCAAAATATAACCATATAATTTATTTATTTAAAGTGCGTGCGGCCGCTCTAAGTCTTGCTGATGTTGACAATAAAAATGAATTTTTATGTGTAGGAAAATGGTATTTGCATTAGATATGAGCGCCGATGGCCAAAAGAACGGCGGCGGCGTGAGGTGAAATTTTCCACGGCGGCGGCGTCGTTTCGGCGGCGTGGCCTTGTATTGAGAGCCTTAGATTTTCAATTATTTATTTATTTCTGACTAATGTCCATACGTTGTTAGTATACAATCACGAATTATGAACTAAGGTTAGTATTGCAAAATTTAATCCTAATAGAGTTAGATGTTCCTTCCCGTGGCATAGGGTCCTGCACAATGTAGGGTGTTCCAGTGCCTAGGTAATGGAGCATCCAGCCTCGCAGCCAACGTCCTCAGGATACAGGATTTTTGAAGGGATTGATTTCTTAACAAAACTTAAAGAAAACCGTTTTTTTGGTTGCTTTATATTATTTATTAATTAGAAGCTAGGTAGCATTTGCAATTCCAGTCATAAAAACAATTAGAGATCACGTTTACAAAAATAAACATTCCAGTATTTTTTTACTTCATGGTCATCAGAAGATCGCAAATTGCTAAAACAGCAGTAAAGCGCTTGGAAAAGATATGGAGGAACAGGAACATCTACCCCAACACCAAAGCCAGACTTATGCGCACCCTTAACTTCTCCATTTTTCTCTATGCCTCTGAAACATGGACATGGCAAAAATACGAGTAGATGCATTTGACACATTTTAAATGCATCTATGTGCTGGTGTAGAATTTCGAGCATCTCATGTATACAACGCCGATACTCAAGGAGCACCTTATCAACACCCGACTTTCAACTACATGCTTCAAGAGAATCATGACATTAATTGACCACGTGGTCCGCCGAGACCATTGGAGAAGATGATAATGGTTGACTGCGTTGAATGAAAGAGAAGTAAAGGCAGAGCACCCACACGATGGATTGATGCAATCCGTGGTGTCACGGGCTTCAATATTCAAGGCGCAATGCCATTAGTCCAAAATAGAGGGGGTTGGAAATGCTTGTGAAGAACTGCGCTCTTGGTGGTCACGAAGAAGAAGAAGATTATCAAAATTCCTGTTTGATATTTCTTTTTAGTTTTTTTGGTGCAATTACATTTCGGAAAATGTAATATAAATGAGAATGTACGCTTACATACTTATTTTTCCATAACCGAGAAAAAAGTACCACACCGATTTCACGCCGATCACGCCGCCGCCGCTGATCAAAATCCCATCAGACGCCGCCGCTAATATTTTTGCCATCGACTGAGCTCGACTGAGCAAGCGAACGTGTGACACGCGTATAGCGTATAGGTAGCAGGTGGTGCGAGCGGGAAAGCAAGTTGTTAACTATCGCAACGGCACGCCACCTGCCAGCTGCGGCGCGTCGACGCGAACTCACGGCGGCGACGGCGCGCCCGCGCGGCGCTCATATCTAATTGGCATTTTGCTACTTTTAAAACCGATAATACTTGGTTACAAAAATGCTCGGTCTCTCGCTCCAGGTGCAAGTCTACACGAAAGAGTGTGTGCGCGACAGAACACACCTCCCATACCACCTGCGAGTGGCATGCGTGCAAAAGAGATAGTCACCTGCGAGTGAAAGGGACAGAGCATCCCATTTTTTATATTTTAGAAGAAATCTAATAAATAGGTAATACGCATAATAATGTCTTTGCATACCCTGTTCAATCAATAAGGCGATAGCGCCATAATTCAGCTCATAAAGCATACCGCTAATTTATATAGCGCGTAATTTATCTAGAGTCATGTACTGAAAGTACATTTATAATGAATAGCTTATAGGAAAACTAAAGGTACGAAGTACCTACTGTAATTAATTGATAAATATATCTATGGGGAGAGCCGCCCATAACTGAGGAAGAGACGTGTACAAATGATTGTAAAAACCGGCAACTCAAGACTATATCAATAACAAGTCCGTGAACGAGTCACATCTGTGACTAGCACACTTAAATTCATTAAAGCCAATAAAGGCATTAATAGTTGTATAGCGGCGTAACGCAAATTACGCCGTGTACAGAAAATATATTTATGTACAGTAGTAATGAATATAACCCCAGAACATGCCTGGGCATATGAAAACCTCATTTTTAGGAGGAAAAGTAGGACTTCATCATCCGTAATCATCACACACACTTATAAAGAGAAGTGTGGTGGGGGGCATATCAGTGCAAATAGCACTCTGTGCCTGCATGGGGGCGCGGTTTATAACAATAAACCGGTCATTTTGGCCTTCTTCGGCATTTAAATTTCCTTCTTACTGGACATCGCCTTCTTGGCTTTCACCAGGTTGGCCTGTCTGCGGCATTTGGAGTGACAGCAGTCTGTCTGCGGCTTGGTGTGGTCCTGGGGGCAGGACTGGGGTCGTGGGAGGCGGCTGGACGAGCTCGCGTGGTTGGGCTCGTCGCCGTCTCGTGTCGGGGGGGCGTGCGTGAAGCGGCGCTATCCCCTGCAGTTGTTCGTGTCGGGAATTGTCGGCGCGGTCGAACATTCGACGCGCCAGCTGGGCGATAAACTCGTCCAGGCTCTGGTGTTTCAAGTCCCTTGCTATGTGTCTGTTCCGCACATAGCGGGGGGCTCTGACGAGGGTCCTCAGGCTCTGCGACTCCTGTGCCCTGAGTCTCTTCCGGCTGGATTCTGACGTCAGGGCGTACCACGCGGGAGCCGCGTAAGTCAGGCGGGACCTGATGTAAGTCTTGTAAATCCCCACCTTAGTGCGGAGCGGCAGGTTGCTTGCGAGCACTGGACGGAGTTTAGCGCGGGCGCACTTTGCCCGCTTCACCACTTCGCCTGTGTGTTGCGACATGGAGAGTCCCCTATCGATGGTGACCCCCAGGTACTTGGCCGTGTGCTGCCACTCAATCTCCTGGCCGAGAAGTTTCAGTGGCTGCGGTACTTGTTTGGAGCCCGTCAGGAGGGCCTGTGTCTTGCCCACATTTACAGTGAGCCTCCATCTGGCCAGCCAGTCCGGTAGGGCGTCAAGCTGGCGCTGGATCTTTTTAGCGGCGTGTGCTGGTGAGACTGACGACGCGTAGTATGCCGCGTCGTCCGCAAATAGTCCCAGCTTGACGTCTCCGACCACCGGGATGTCATCTGTAAAGTAGGCGTAGCAGGCTGGAGACAAGCAACTCCCTTGGGGGACGCCCGCGTGGATCGGGCGCTCTGTTGATGTGGCGTCGTCCACAGCCAAGTAGGACTTAATTTTGTAAAAACTAGTATATCAGGAAAACATTACCATAACGTAAGCCCTTAGCAAAATGGTCAAGTTCGAGTCAGATTCCCTGATTGGCTAATATTCTAGTATGGGAAATGTATAATTGACGGGCCGTAATGGTAAAATGTGCCTATTGTACTCAGCTTAAGCGGGCGTAATTGTGTAACCGTTTGAGCAACGATAGTGACAGATATGTCAAATTGAAGCACACGTGTTGCGCCGTACTTATAAATGGGTACAGTAATAATATATATGTAAATTTAGTAATTAGAGCCGAGAGAGCTTATTGTAAGTGAAATAATTCACTAAAATAAAAGATGGAAATAATTCCTGTAAATCAGGATAACGCTTCAGGAGGCTGAAAACAATCGTATTATACTCGTATAAGGCTAAAGCCATAGCTTCTTCCTGAAGATGGAATCATTCCAACAAGACTTTCTTGTTGGAATATGAAGTAATTAGTTAATTTTCATAATAAAAGTAGGCGAGGCCTGGATTTGTGTATTAAATTAGGATTTATTTAATTGGCCTAGACTAGCAAAATGTTGCGTGCCAGAGATACCTCAATGTATTCCGTCAAAGGGGTATAAAAGAAGCTCCAGGGCTCAGTTCAAATTGTGTTCCGCAAGCTCCAACAAGTAAGAGCTCCTAGTATTTAGTAAAGTAAAATCAGTAGAATGTGATAGGGAAGTTGTAAATGAGAATTTGTGATTGAGTATATTATATCAGTTTATTAAAATCAAGTGTTATCCTTTCACCGTCACCCCACCCACAATCAGCACAGCGAGGCTGCCGGGATTAACACTCCCCGAAAGTGTTCTGGCCGTTTGAGGGTTCGCCGAGCGGTTCAACCGCCGCGGTTCACCGACGCGGTTCGCTCGCCGCGTTTTTAAAAACCGCTCATTGTTAGGGGACTGGCGATCCGCCCGTCTCAGCGCAGCGAAGGTGCGGTGCGTCAGGCGACGAGTCCAGCGCGCAGGGTCGCGCGCCGGTACCTGAGGACGGGGCATCGTTCACAGAGTTCTATGTATGACCAGCTTTGCACGTGATATTGCGGCGGTTACAATAAGCAAGATACCGTTCTATTTGTATCTTCATCTCCATTTATACATACCTACTAAGAGCAACTTGAGCTAACAAGCATAAACAGTTCAAAAACGGGCTACGGAAAAGTTACTGAAAATATATATATGTATTTTTTTCTATACAACGACAGTGGTAAACAAGCTTACGGCCTGCCTGATGTTAAGCTGGTACCGTAGCCTATGGACACTTGTGACTCCAGAAGAATCATAAGCGCGTTGCCGACCCTTTATTCACTTGAGGATTCGCTGTGTTGATATTTTGTTTTCATATAAAATGTAGCGACTATGTCACCCGGAACAAAATTGACGCCTCATTTATCAAAATCTGTTCAGTATCTTAAACAGTATCAGTATCAATATCAGTACTTTATTGATAAAATGTCATATTTTACAGGTCAATATCATGTCAAATACATTTTATAATTTCTTATTGTCTTAGATGTTATTTAAACCTTTCATTATTGAATAATTTTGAAAGTTTTGTTGATTTATAAGTGGGTCAGTGATATATTGGTCAAAAAGTCGTCTATGCTGTAGCAAGCCATTTTTATGAAGAGCTGTTTGAGCTTGTTTTTAAATGCTGCATCAGTTACGGCGTTTTTAACGTCAGGCGGTTAAGAGTACGCAGTATGCTCAATTCTCCATACAAACGTAGTTACGCTCTCATTTTAAAACGACTATCTAGTTTGCTCTGAAACTTTGTACTTAGAATAAGTAAAGTACCACCCAGGTCTGTAATAAGTTTATGTAGCTTCAGATACCACAGTATAAAAAATAGGTACAGCAAATTTAAGTTTTGTAATACTTGTTTTTGCTGTATTTCGTTTGTTTTATAAACTGGAGCCATATAAACTAATTACAGACCTAGATATACCTCATGTCATTATATATGAAAAGTTTCGTTACAATCCAACACGTAGTTTTAAAATGAGAACGAAACTTCATTTGTATGGGAAGGTGAAATTCGGCCGAGCTTACTGCGGACTCTTAAACGCTATGGTGGAACACACGTGAATACAAACATAGTCTGCTATGGACATATTTTATCCCTTCCTTTCGGCTGGTGTGGTCGGGCAAAAAAGCCACGCCATAATATTTTATGTTTTAACAAAATGAAACATGCGAAAATAGTATTGTTAACATAACATTTGGACAGCATGCTGGTAAAGCTTTTCTATATAACTAACTTGATTATTCATATTGAAAGTCAACCTCTGACACAAATTTATTTTTAGGTCGTTGAAACAATTCTTAAAGCAATTTAGGCCGCAAAGTCAAAAAGAACCGTAACGTGGTACAGCAAAGTTACAAGGCGACAGCAACACGCAAATTAGTTTCATTTTACGAGCCAAATTCATTCCACTTCCATCGCTTACGAGAAATTATACTTCCTGCTTGTGTCTCGGTAATATTTATACCCTTACTTCCTTTGATGTTTTGTGTATTGTCTTACATACTTGATATTTATTACGATGTTTGTACATTTCTGAGTTGGAACCGGCATATATAGGTACACCGTGGGCCCGAAGGAACCCGAAAGATTTTAACCACGCCTTCCTGAGTTCATTACGAGTAAAAAAATGTTATATGAACCCAATTCAAATTAAGCAAAAAAATAATTTATTATCTGGTTTTTTCGGTTTTTGTAAATAAAATCTGGATAACTGTCGCTTCTCTATGCAAATTATTGCTTTTAATAAAATGGTAACGATTCTTTTCCAAAAAAGGGTGAATTTAGTGAGTGGTAGTTGTCACTTTGATATATGTCAATAGCGACGTGAAACTTGGCGAAATCGGTAGCAAAGTCGCAATCAATATAGCTTAATAAAAAAAATTAAAAAATAGTTTACGTGAATATGACAATATCTTCTAATCTAAGCCGGATTTGACTGTGGTTCATATAACATTGTATGCCCCTAATGACCTAAGGAATGCGTCGTTAAAATCTTTCGGGTTGTATAAATATTAAGGTTTTTTGTAAGTATGTAAGTGTGAAGAATCGGTACGCATAATTTACTTTAAAAACAAAATTTAAACCGATTTCAATTCAGTACTTCGCCAAGCCACATGGTACCTACATGAAAATTTCCAAATTTCCTTTCCATTTAACACATGAACTGCTTTTCGGGAGCAAATGCGTTGATTATTTCAAAAAAAAACCCAAGTCGCTATATGTGGGCTGATAATATTTGAGGAGTCCCGTCGATTGTTCAAGGATGTCAGAATTAACACTAATTAATTGCCACTTCAACGGAATCATTTCAGAATTTTTGACGTACTTTACATCTATTCTTTGAGAAGTTCCATAAGTCATCTGTGGTCTTCATCATCAGTTCCACTTCACCAAAATTACGATTTCCGAGGGTAAACACACGAGTTATAATAGAAAATACCGAAATCACTATTACACTAGTGCCTATAAAATTTGAGGGTTGCCCTCAATTTGCCTGGGATCCCATCATCAGATCCTAAATCGGTGACAATGGGACCACCTCGGGAGTATACTATTTCGAATAAAAAAAGAATCTTGGAAATCGGTCCACAATTGACGGAGAAATTGGCGAACATACATTAAAAAAAAAAACATACAGTGGAACATATAACCTCCTCCTTTTTTGAAGTCGGTTAAAAATATGTTATACTATAGTACAAATAACACTTGAACCAGAAATCATTTTGTCTGTTTCTCAGTCGTTACTTTCGTATTTGTACTCTAACGTGGTGCTGAAAAGATTTTAGACAGTAAAATTAAGAGTTGTTGTACAATGTTTCATAGATCAAGCATTAGTTATATTTAGCTTCTCTTATAAAACTTTTACAAAAAACGAATGCTGTTTCCATATCAAAATTCATCTCTCATTGTTATACCTACCTCATCATAATACAATCAACAGCAAAAACACTGGTCATCATTGGCCTGTAGGTATCTGTAACATCTAAAAAAGAGGATTTAAACGAGGACCATAACAGCGCGACATGTGTGTAGGTACTTACGTGGATTGTGAGACCTATACAAGACACCGACAGTCGTCCTGCACCAGCTGTACCCATTTTCAAATACCTATTCCTGATTATTTATCAATTGCATCAAAAGCTCCTCAAATTCCCTAATTGCATTCCTAAATGAATGCTGCGTTTAGTTCGCATTATTCCGTTGAAAGCTTCAGGTACGTGCTCGCTTCAGAAAGTATACGCAAAGGCATTGGGGCTATTCGACCCGTTCAGCTACATTTCAGCCTGTTTGTAGTCCATGGAGAAACTTAAATTAAGTTTAAGGAGAGAGCGGAAGAAATAATAGCCTTCTTTATTTCCCAATTGTACCTTAAATATGTCGCAATTAATTACAGTAATGTTATGTTATCTATTTTGTTGTAATGTGTGTAGCAAACCTTATATACTAGTTAAGGATTACTCACGCTAGAATGGGCCGTGTCCGGCCCGGGCCGTTTTCTAAGAAAAACGTCGGCGTTTTCACGGGGCCGAGCCATACGCAAGCCCGCGGCCGGGCCGTGCCGACGCCGAGCCGTTTCCGAGCCTTGGCCGTGGCTCGTCCTGGCTTCGGTATGGCTCAGCCGCACAAAAACGCTGACGTTTTTCTTAGAAAACGGCCCGGGCCCGTTCTAGCGTGAGTCATCCTTTATGTGACCAGCTTCGGTTAGCGACCATAATTATGATGAAGCGATATTTTTGAATTTAAGGTAAATTAACACCTCCGGAAATGCAAACGTGAGGCTTAAAACCACTATCTTGAAATAATTAGTTAGGGAAAACTTCGTTTTCGACCGTAGTTTTCTACTATTTCGCTGAACCGAATTGTTAAGTTTTGGTACTCATTAGACGTAACATTTTAACTAACAAAATAACCTGTTGTTAAATGGGAAGAAAACTAAATATATAAGGTTCGTAACTACCAATGTCAAAACTACACAGACTACTGTCACCATCAAAGATGAGGAATTGGAACCAACCAGCAGTACAGTGTTCCTAGGTTTAACATTGGATGCCAAGCTGCAATGGGGTTCCCACATAAAGATTCTCACAAACAAGCTCAGTTCTGCAGCGTTTGCAGTATGGAAAATACGTCACCTAACAGATGAAAAGACAGCTAGATTGGTATACTTTGCCTACTTTCATAGCATCATGGCATACGGCATCTTGCTTTGGGGTAGTGCTGCTGATGTCAATGCCGTTTTTGTACTGCAAAAGCGCGCCATACGTCCTATTTATAAAATGCGTGCTAAAGATTCGCTTAGAAATAAGTTCAAGGAGATTAATATATTGACTGTATACTCCCAATACATTTATGAAAATATTGCATATGTCCATGCACACATAGATACCTTTCAAAGAAATTGTGACATACATAATATTAATTGGTTGGAAAGTAAATTTTCGCTAGGATGCACCGTATAGAATTTACAAGCGAGAAACCAAAAAATGACCCAAAATTTCGAAGATTTGTAGCTGCCAAAAGTTGTCCCGATATATCTCGTGTAACCATTTTTGATAATTGCTCGGTTTTGTCAGTATACATACACGATATAAAAAAAAATCTTTTACAACCTTTTGCAACAAAGAATTGCTCTACGGACTGGCGTAATAGTTTAACGCTTACAAACCTTAACTATGAAGAAATGTTACTAACACTCTATGGATAATGTATGAAAACATTAAAACCGACATAAAGTAAAAAATATAAAATACGGATTGATATAATTCTATAAAAAAAAACAAATTGAATTCAAATATTTATTCGTGACAATAAAAACACATACAAAATAAATAATATAAGACACACTTTGTCACGAAATTTTATTAGTATTTCTTTCAATTAAATTTATAACTCTAACTGTTTAACTTTCTTCTAAACGCAATATGGAAATTAGATTGCAAACATTTTCAGGAATTTCCTACATTACCTGTTTTGTACGATATTTTTGAAGTTTGACCAAATGACCATGAATTCTTTACAATAGCCTTATTTTGAACAACTCTACATTTAGGCTTATTTGCAAGAATCGGTTGCGACTTAATTAGTTTGATGTCTAGTACATTTCGTATTGACTAAAATGATTTCTCAGATTTCAGATCAGAAAGAAGATGATTTTGTTATGATTAAGACAATCTATGTAATGTTTTTAAAGTATTTTTTTACATGCGTTTGAATGTAGATATATTAAACAAAATACAGGGAGTTTTGTTTAATATATTTACATTCATATTGTGTACAAAGCGCGAGAGTTTAAAGTGTTATATATCTACATTTTCCAAGTGTTCTTTAGGAATTCTTTACAAATTTATGTTCACATTTCGTTGTAAGTGTTGTAACCGCTACCGCTTACCGCTCGTGGTTCTCGCGGACGCGGCCCGGCGTAGGTAGGCGGCCGCTACATCGATCGCGAACCCTGACATTAAATGAAAGACAACCCGCTGCGGGTGAGGAATGCTCCGTTCCCACATGTACTCTGCCATTTTTCTACTTTATTATGACCTGAAATTATGGAGTAATTAGCAATTTACATGCAAATTTATGCGGTCATAGAAGTTAGTGCTCATTTATGTTGACTAAAAATGTAATGTCCCACGTTTTCAATTATGATTAACGTCCTCAGCGCGTGTAACTCGCAGGCACCTACGCAAAATGCTACGAGATATTTTCGACTAGGTAATGAAGTAAGTATGCTACGCGCTACATCATACTACGGCTGCTTGCTAAATGATTAACACTTAGTATATGTGAATACATAAATTTCACAAAATTACGGGTCAAGGAAACGGAAATAGGGTAGGATCCGTGTTCAATTAAAAAAACGATTACACTACCCAACTGTAATTTCGGAAGCGGTAAAAGTAACGCGCACTCTGTCTGCCGTATAAATCCGCCGTTATCCCTACCCTGTAGCAACCCTAGATCGAAATGTAGGGCACACATACATGCGCAGTTACTCACACGCGTGCAATGTTGGGCAGGGCGGGGCTACGCAGTCTGAGCACGTCGCTACCTGGCTCAATTACGAAAACCCACACAGACTGGTTCTCGTAATGGTAGCTAGGCTATATTTAAGTCGGCAGCTTAATGCCACTCCGTAATACGACAACGAACCAGGGTTGTGCGTAAAGCATTTTATAGGTTGTTTGCATTCATGGTTTATGGAGCTTTGCAAAGGGAATCTTTATGGAATGGACGTTTCATTCATTCTGTTAGGTAGGTCAAGATATTAAATTTCAAGTGTAGGTACTTTTAAACTGTCTTTATAATAATAGAGGTTCTAAATGAACGTGTATAGTGACCGTGTATGAGGAAAATACCTTCTGTGATGAATTGAGAGATCTTCCAAAGGACATTTTTTGTCTGCCAATGATAAGTACCTTTCCTGCGCTTCAGTAGAATATGTTTTTTCTTACTCCTTGCTGGTGTTAGAATTTTTTCCTGGTATGAACAATGTGCTTACATTATTTACGAAATGGTGTAGGCGTGTACTTACTACGGTTTCTCTCCTGTACCTAATGCTTTTTATTTGTACATTAACCGGGCGTTCATGAGAAATTGGTCTTTTATTTGACTTTCATCAGTTCAACAGTTATTTAGTGAGCTCATAAATTATTAAAATTATTTTAAGGTTTTAAGTACGATATAACTCAGCAATTTTAGAATAATTTGCGTTATTATAATGAATGGTTACATTTGAATTATTAACCTTAAAATATTGGCCCGTTTCAATGTTATTTCAATGAACTGAACTATTGTCTACTAGCTTCTGCCCGCGACTTCGTACGCGTATAAATTATAGCTTACATGTTATTTTCATGTATAAAGTCATACTACTGGATAATTTGTAATTACAATTTTAAATATTTATTACACCACGTCGGTGTCAAACAACTTATAATCAGTAGTTACCGTAGCCTATGGACGCTTGCAACTCCATAGTTTATGTGTGTATCGGTTTAAATTCTCTTTCAATCAAAACACCCTCACAAACGTCGTCATCGTCAATAATATTTAATTTTAGTTATTTAATCTTTGTTGCAAAAGCTGGACTTAATGCTTTAAAAGCATTATCTGTCAGTCAACCTTAAGTCAAAGCAGATAATATTTGGTGGGAAGTATTTTACTATAGACCCATTCATAAAAATTTCTTGACATTCGGTAGATTCTATAACTGTAGCATTGCGCCCCTTTAACTTCAGTTGTGTAAGTATTTTCTGTAAAAAACCGAGCATTTGCTTTCGGAAAGAGTCTGTGAGGTAAAGTTAACAGGAAGTGCGTGCATGTGGTACAACAAAGTATAGATTTGAAGTCGTATTTTAGTTGCAAATTATGAAACAAATTAAGTCTGTCCGAATGTAGTAGCAGCAAACCAAGTAGTTTTATTTTATCTTCAGAAAATTTAATAGTTAGCTAGTAACCAAAAGCCTCCCTCTTCAAAAAAGACTTATTTTCTTATCACACTTTAACTTCCTTGTAACCCCTTCTTCTCTTAATGTTTTTACAACAAACACCCTGAAATAAGTTTACTTGTCCTGACATGGAATATAGACGACTAATGACTCTCATCTCAGTTTTGAAATCGCTGAAAATAGTTTCTTTGTATGAGTATATTTACGAAGTTTTAAGGCTGAGAGTTTGAGTTGCAGGACCTTTTAACCTAAACAGAAGGTATCCCAACTGCAAACGAAGTATAATTATAAAAAAATATAAAGTATAATTCAAGGTAAAGATAGAGAGAGCATCCAGGTAAACTTAAATATTATTCGTCCACGAGCACGCACTAACATCCCCGGGTGTCTTGCAAGCGAAACCTGACGATCGAAGTCTAGAAGGTGAGCGGCCGGGCAAGCTAGATTTTGGTGGCATTCGTATATCAAGCTAGATGTGATGTTATCACTGCTCAATGCTTGTAGTACTGATTTACTGTCTGAGAGTATCCGTATGTTTGTGTTTTCGACTTGTCGTCTCTTTATGGCATTGCAGGCTCCCTACGCATTAAACCTGGAATGCCGTGTTTTGTACACCCAGTGGTTTGGACATGTGTATGTTTAAATCCTCTGAGAAAACACCACATCCCGTTCCCGTATTTGTTTTTGAACCATCTGTAATGATTCTAAGATCTGTTTAGTTTAGTCCCTCTTTCGTGTCTTCCGTCAGTAATATGCCGTAGTCTTTCCCAAAGACTGCAGTTTTTGGTATTTTGTCGATTGAAGCTTCAGGCTTGTGATCAGTTCGTTATGGATCTTCGTGTGGGGTATGTCTAGTTTCGTCCATAGGTAGTTTCGGCTTTTCAGGCGTATTGTCGTCGCAGCCGCCTCCTTTTGTATCATCATCATCATCATATCAGCCGAAAGACGTCCACTGCTGGAAATAAGCCTCCCCAAAGAGTTCCAAAGTGACCGGTCCTGCGCCACCCGCATCCAGCTCCTTTTGTATGTCAAAAAAAAATCAAAATCAAAATAATTTATTTCCGTAACTTAAATAAGTATACAAGTATCTGTGCTGGTGCCTCTTTTTAAGTATATAATATACTTGTGCTAAGAAGAACACCGCTCTTCCACATGTTGTGACTTAAAATAAAAATTAATAAGTAAACATATCGTATTATATTATGTGGTTAGTGTGTGCGTTTGTGTGTGTGTGTAGCTTGTGTATCACATTTAATATACAGGTTTCTGAAGTAAATTTTCTATATCAAAATAGCTTTTGGTTTTTAACCATATTGGTAACTTAGATTTACACTCATGTGTGGTGGAGGAATACATATCTATGTGCTTATTTATAAGATTATACAGGTTGGAAGATTGTGCTGCTTGTTGTCTCCTTGCAAATGCAGATTTCTCTGTGGGAGTGTGGATAACTTTAGTTTTTTTCCTACGTGTACTTGTTGTTTCCGGTGTATATGTGGTTGTCTTGTGTGTTTTTATGATTAGGCTAAATTTATATAATTTTCTTACAGATAATAAGTCACAGAGTGTATAAAGTTTGTTTGTGGAAAATCTGTGCGGTTTAAAAAACATCACTTTTGGAAGTGCCCTTTGAGCTCTCTCAAGCTCAAGGAACTTGGTCTTTGTTGCACCACCCCATATAGGGATACAATATGCGAGGACTGACTGGGCCAGTGATATGTAAACTTGATTTAGTACGATCTTCGTTACTACGTGTTTTGCGAATTCTGCCCATAATACTCTCAGTGTGCAAGTGCCAGGTGAGTCGCTGGTCGACCATAACCCCCAGGTATCTAGTGGATTCCATATGTGCATATGTAAAGGTAGAAGTCCTAGCATGATTTCTAGTGCTGAGGGGCAATCACGTAACGTTCCGAACGCGCGTTAGGACAATCCAACTGTAATTTTTCCATGTAAAATTTGACATTTAGATCTACCTGACGCGCGTACAATGCCTTACGTGATCGACCTGCTGCTGTGTAAGGAAGTAAAAATCTGCTATTTGAAGGCATAAGTGAAAAGAAAAATTGTAAACCAAATATATTGTATTCGACTGCTTTGATTGGCCGAAGGCCCGAAGCGTCACTTCAAAGCGTGCTAACGTGGTCACTTACTATCCTGTGGTGTTTTGCAAGTGAAACCTGACGGCCAAAGTCGAGAAGATGAGCGGTGAGGTAAGCAAGGCCGGGGGCCGACTTTCTCGTATGAGTGAAAGGCCTAGAGCGTCCCTTCAGAGCGCGCTCACTATGCGAGCCCCCACGGACACTCACTATCCCCGGATGTCTTGCAAGCAAAACCTGAGGAGAGGACCGCAGTCGAGGAAGTGAGTGGCCAGGCAAGCGAGGCCGAATGCTGAGTTTCTCGTAGGGATGAAAGGTCCAAAGAGTCTCTCCAGAGCGCGCTCGCTATGGGAGCCCCCACAGACACTTACTATCCCCGGATGTCTTGCAAGGGATACCTGAGGGTCCAAGTACCGAAAGTGAGTGGCGAGGCAAGCGCAGCTGAAGGCCGAGAGACCGAAGGCAGAAGCGCCCCTTCAGAGTACGCTCACTATGCGATCCCGAACGCAAGCGTACGTGGGCACTCACTATCCCCGAATGTTCTTTTAGCGAAACCCAAGGGCCGAAGCTAAGCGGCGAGGGAGGCTGAAGGCCGAGCTCCGCTCCATGAATTTCTTTTAAGTTTCGCGCTTTATTAGGAAACACCTATTCTAGTCTAGACATACTTTTTAAAAGCCTTTACTTTTTTTTGTAAAAAAGTTGAGAATAATTATTTTTCAACACATTTGCTCGTAACGTGCCTCTTATTGTGCCGCTTCTGGGCTCATAATCCTGGGTATTAAACACGCGTGTTTAATATCATAACGACACTCGTGTAGTTATGTTTATATGCCGATTAAAGCCCGAGCCACACCGACTGCGTGCGTAGCACGTATGCGTGTGCAGCACGTACACCGCTGCGTTGTAATGTATGAATCCTTATACGACATGTCACACCGGATGCGTCTGCGTAGACGTGCTGCAACGCATACGTGCTGCGCACGCAACGCAGCACCAGGCAGACAAACCGGCTGCGTGCTGCGTGCGTCCGTACACAGAGTGGAGCGGCAACGTCGCTTCGCTGCGTGCAGTGATGACGTTGTATTTGCCGGCGTTCCCTATTAGAGGACAGACCGGACAGGTACGGACACGCACAGCTCGGTGCTGCGCGTGTGACGCGCAGCTCTCTTGTATTTATTTACAACTTCTTCGGTGCGCGAGGAGGTTTGCTTAATGAATAGGAGTCTTTCTCCAGTTGTAATAGCCGTTGTGTATAATAGTGTCATTTAAAATATATGAGATCTCACTATAACCATATCTTGACATGCCGAACTACCAGAAAAATCGATCGTCGTGAGATTCAAGTTCGCGACAAAAGTTGTGTTATTCACTATGTTATTCTCTTCTTCCATTGATGTTATGAACCCATACTTTTTTGGATGTCGCATAAAATCCAAAATGAGGAGGAGGATCTTCACACAACAGTAAAAACAGTGCTACTTCTTTGTCAGAAGAACTGCCATCAAACATAGTGCTAATCATATAAATAATAGTACGCGAATGGCGGCTGGTGACGATACGGAGCTGCAGCGTGCGCACGCGTTGCGTGTGCAGCAGGTACGCCGTAGACACGTTCGTGTACACGCGCGTAACCCGGTGTAACAGGGGTGCTGGGCACGTCTACGCTTACGTCGACGCATACGTGCTGCACACGCAGCCGGTGTGACTCGGGCTTTAGACACGTTAGCACCTTGCAGCAAGGTGTATGTATGGACTCGGCGCATTCTTAAATTGACCGGGTTATACAGGTTTGTTTTTAATTCTCGGCAAATGGATTCTTACTCGACTAAACAAATTAAATCCTTCTTGTGGATTAATTGATTATTTCTTGTTGGATATGATATAGAAACGTTTCATTTAGTAAAACTATTTACTTTTGATAACATTTTACATGAATTTATATTGAATAAGAAAATATTTATTTTATTTTGTATTGGCTGTTTAGAGATTTCATCTAAGCCTCGCTGCGGGCACACTGCGCGAACTTCACGAAAAAAAATTGTTGCGCGCCATTATAGGTAATTTCACAAATATTTGTAAACATTGATGATGCGTGTTTGGTTATTGTTAAAAATGTTGACTCGTAGTGAATATAAAAGTGATAAATAGATTTGACGCCACTGTACATTCTTGGAGATGTACAAATATGTGAGTAAAAACTTGTTGTCATCAATAACTAAAGGAAACAACTTAGGAGCCTGTAACATGTTCATTTTATGAAAAGGATTTTTTCCTTGCAAATGTGTTGAAAAACGTCGTATAACACGCGTGAGCTTTGATAATTACATCCTCGGCTCTATTATCACGCTCACCTGCGGTTCGCGTGACAATTCCGCCTCTGATGTAATGATCAACATACCTCACTTGTATCATAATGTACTATTACACGATTTCTTACTTTACAATACAAATACTCTTTATTGCACACTTCTTGACCTTTTTTTTCTCGAATATTCTTTATGTTAATTAAGTTCCTAAGGCATCAAATCTTCTATTCACTAAACTTCTCTGCGTTTTTGAAAATGTTTAACAAAATAAAAATAACAAAAAACAACGTGGATGCTGATCTCTGGGTTTGAACTCGTGGACACCGAATCCGTAAGCTATAGGCCAAACCACCGGGCTACGTGTGAGTTGTAAGAACGCAATGAATTTTCGAATATGGTGACAACGTGTTACCATGGTAATGAAACTGTTATAATCCCGCTCTTGCAACATTATATCCAGTCTCTAGTCACCTCAGCGCCTATTTTTCGTCCCAGATTTTCCACGTTCTATCTATACATTGCTGAAAGTTTCAATAGGGATGTTTTAACTTTCCAGTCAAGTTTATGCTTGCCAATTTTCAAGTCTTTAGCTCATGAATTCAAGGAGTTCCCATACAAGGTTCAACCCCATTTTTACCCCTTTGAACCCTAATCTTTATAATTTTTATAGCCTATAGCCTGGCTGAAGATCCACTTAACGTTTTAGTAAAAGATGCATTGATCCATTCGCTCGTTTTCACGTGATGCCGTTACATATAAACAGACAGACAAACCGACAAACAGACAAAAATTCTAAAAACTGTTGAAGTGTGTTCTGTTATCGATTCTTAGAGCCCTCAATTGATTTCTTTGCCAATATCTTCAATTTACAGAACGATTGAGCATCATCTTTTTGAAATAGGACGTAATTGTTATCATTAAGTTCAGCGGTATAAAGATATGATGAATACCATATCTTAGACCGCGTTTATATTGTTCGTTATTGCCTAATAACAGTAATAACCATTTAACCGTCATTAGTTATATACAGAAATGTCATTTGCACGCTAAAACTTTTGCTACAAACGAAAGAAAGTAGAGACCTTACTTGAAGGCTACCGACGGAGTGATCCATGGTAACTATTAGCTGTGTTTGGCGCCGTGCGCACAATAATTCGTGACAACTTTCGGTTGAATATCCATCAGAGGTCTGCTAAGCTGTGTGACACCTAATTGTCAAACTTACGAGCTATGGTTGATACTCTTACCCTTAGGCATCCTTGGCGTTGCATAGATGAAAAACGTAACTAAAACCTTCATTATAATTTTCAGTCGGTAGTCGCCAATGGCCGAACATAAGCCTCTCTTCGAATACGCCACTTGGGCCTGGGTTATTCTTAGATATCCAGGAGTGACTTGCGAAGTTCTAATATGGTCAACCAATCAAGCTAGTGGATGACTGACGCGACCTTACCTAAGTAAAAGTGGCCACCTACTTTATTATGATAGCTAGTTTATTTCATATGTGCTCCGCGAATCAAAACTAGTAGACATTTCGTTTCACAGTTTACCTGCCACTTTGCATACCGCTCGAGTCGCGGCCTAATGATATACTCGTACATCTTGCTTAAGTTTTATATATACTAATATAAATCCGGCTCACATTTTATATTCACGTTTTGAAACTCGTAATTTCTGCCACGCTTTTACATCAAGTTGACGTGAGTTTAGAATCTACTGAAAGCTGAGTAAAAGTTACGAGGTAGAAATTGTGCCATTAGGTAAATAAATTTGCGATGTTGGGCTCACATAAATTGCAGATAATTTTAAGATAAGTTGAGTCGCACGTAGGCTCTCCGGGAATCAATTTTACCAAAATCGAATTGCAGTTATATTGTAGCATTTGCAGCTAAAGGTACCTGGACCTACTGACAATCATGAAGACCCTATATGATACAAATATTTAAAAAAAAGGGCTGCGATTAATGAACCTGTCGGCTTACTAACTAAAAACAAACATTATATTTGTGAATACAATAAACCAAAGGTTCCATGCTTTACTCTACTCGAAGTAATTACAATTAATCAAATCGGTGACATACGTAATGCACTAGGGTATTTCAATACAAAAACGGCACTGAACAACGAACAGCGTTACAATTAATTTTTTTCCAAGGCTTGATTAGAGCAACTTTTTCGGCAGGACCAGTTTAGTAAGAGACAAAAAAAAACATCCTGATTCATCAAGCCATCCATCACGACAGACAAATTTTCTATTAAAAACAGCACGCAAGTCTGTTCAACCGTTTGTAAGTATATACAGTCAGCAGCAGAAGTAGCGGGCCAGGTTTTCAAAATGATCTACACACGCTCTAAATTTTTCGTGTGCAGGTCATTTTGAATACATCTCACATAAATACTTACATAGATACGCATATTAAACTTATAACACCCGTAGTTTGGGTCAGGGGTAAAAAAAAATTGATTGCATTAGGCCAATCATATATTTTTAATTGCTTGGACATCCGTCCCCAAAAGCCCGGCCGCCTAGATTCGTAAAAAAAAAAATACTTTAGCGTTTTGTAACATTATTCCCGTCCTAGCTAGCTCACAAATGTTCTCCGGTTTTCCAGTTAACTGTTATTAGAGGGGAAACGTCATAAACAAGCGCAGAGTCAACGCAACCGCTAAATCACATATTTATCGCCGGCCCATGTGGTTGTTAGTACAAACAGAGAAAGCCGAGCCTAATTTACCGGTGCGTCTACCTAGAAATTACCTTTATGTACATACGGTAATACAATGTAGCAGGCACAGCCTATATATTAGACGTGTGCTTTGCATGTATGGACTGCACAGAGGTTGTTGTATGTACTGATAAATACATATATATGGGTCAGGCCGTAGATTTTGCCACAAAGAGCGCAGCGGTGACGCAGAAATTTCTACGAATCGGATGCGCAGAGTGACGCAAAACAGTAACGCAGGTGCGCAGAGTGACGCACAACGGAAACGCAAAATAGTTACTTAAGGCCCGCACAACATGTGTGATTTTTAAATAAAATATTTGGAATAAATACAGCGTGGAAGTCCAATACGAGCAAAGAATTCAACCAGACAGAGGGTTTAGTAGCGTAAGCATTAATTAAGGGGAATTTTTAAGTTACACTTAATTAAAATACTATAATGAATTTTTGAAAAAAATCCGAGCAACAATGTAACGCAAATGATTCTTGTTGGTGACAAGTACCTAACTGTCAACGAGACTTTTAAGTTGAACATTTAACGTTACATTGCGGGCTGAATTATTTTGTATGGTTAACTTTTTCGTTGTAATTTTAGACAAAAATTATCTTAATACGCTTCTTAGGTCCTATACCAACCACCATTTAAAGGTTTGCTCGTATTGGATTGCCACGCTGTATTAGTAGATTGTAAACCTAGGGCAAAAAAACACACATTTGAACAATCGCAAATCTAAGCAAGTAAGTGCGCATACACCTTTACTAAGTAGCGCAGAGTAGCATACTGCCATTCTGCGTCACGGGACGCAGATATAATCAATCATAACGCGATAAATACACTGTTTTTTCAGATTTCTTTAGCCTTTAAAGATTACACACACTATACTGAATAGGGTCCCTTTCTTACGAACACAAATGTCAAAGTAACAGATAAAATCAAAACAATTTTAACGGCATCAAAGCTAAAATACGTTTGTTGAACGTTTATGTTATGAATACGGCCATAACATAAGTCATTAAGTTATTAGCGGTGCCAGTAAACAAGTAAAATATATATATTGACCAAAATGATGTAGTTGTGTTTTCATTTCCTAAGATTAAATTAAATCTACTTCGTATTATTAAAATACATTGTGTCCAATTGAAAATGTTAAACGTCTTGAAAAGCTTACCAATCTTACCATTAACTTAACGCACGTTAAAAAGAGGCAGCCGTTCATTCTCGACACTACCAAAGCACACATTACCTATTTAAACATACATTTGCGTTTCACCCCAATCCAATCAGGAACAAAGGTTAACCCGTAGCTACAATATTGGCATAGGTCAAACAAATCGATAACACGCGCCCAGTGCAGGCAAAGTGCAAAGGTGCTGTCCCTATTTATAGCTTCCCGGGAGCTACCAAGCGCTCTCGAAACAGGAAAAGAAGTGAAACGAGAGTGACCCAGTGACCTAAGGCTACTTATGTCAGAGTAATTGCATATAAATACCTGTTAATATTGATAGCATAATAATATAAACGTTGGATCATGGGAACCATGAGGAATTGAGGGAACTTCTCAAATATATTAGGCAAGCGTGTAGTAATTTCGGTATTTTCTATTATAACTCGTGTATTTACCTACACCCGGAAATCATAAATTTGGTGAAGTGGAAGTGATGATGAAGACCACAGATGGCTTGTGGAACTTCTCAATGATGTACTTCAAACTATATTAGTACGTCACAGATTCTGATATGATTCCGTTGAAATAGCAAACAATGAAGTGCCAAAGATAATTCTGAGATCCTTGAGGAATCGACAGAAGTCCTCAAATATTATCGGCCCACATACAGCGATTTGGTTTATTGGTCTAAAAATCAACGCATTTGTTCTCGGAAATCAGTTCATGTGGTAAATTGGAAAACATGTGTAAAAATTCATGTGGCTTGGCGGAGTACTGAATTGAAGTCGGTTAAAACTTTGTTTGAAAGTAAATAATGTATTAACAAAACACTGTTAATTTAATACGATTATTTTTCGGTTGGAGTTTATATATATCTAAGTACCAGTAATGGGCTTGTGACCTTAAGATTGTTTACGATGCCATTCGAACCAGTTTTTGTAGATGAACAAATGTTTGTATGGAAGCAACTTCATTTAAAGGACATTAATACCCAAAAAATCGAGTTAAAGACGGACCTCGCTGACAGCAGCCGAAACGCTTCATACTGATTGGCTTTAAAGTATGACGTCACACCGTGCTATTTGTACTAACCGTTGCATGGAAAATGAAGTAAATTGCTGTTTCGGTGGCAAAATACTGCGTTTAGGTCTATAGTTGTCATACAAATTTGTTTCTGTTAAAGCGTAGGGATTATATTGGTACCTTTAAATTTACTCTTGAACAATAAAAAAAAAACTTTTTTTTCTAAACTTTCAAGGTTCATATCTTTTTATGATTTGAATTATATTTTGTAATTTATACTTTATTACAATCTTTCGATGGTTTACTATCGATTTAGCAACACGACGTTATCAAATTTAACACCACGCAACAAGCCTATTGGCATTGACAGCAATAGTATTAAATAAGAGCGCATTCATTAAGTTATACCTACAATAGTAAGTTTTAATTTAAGTTGAAGTCTGCGTGCAACTTGCAACACATGTATGTTTCCATCACCGAAGGTCTCTGCATGATTTCTTAAGTTTATTATTTTTTATCCGACTACGGCAGGGATATGTTTTAGCAGTCCATGTTTGTATTTGTGTATGTTCCACTGTAGCGTTTAATTTACTTAACCGATTTTGATAATCGGGGTGTCAATCGATTCGAAATTATGCTCCGGGTGACATATAGGCTACATTTTGTATGACTTTGAAAAAATGTTTTGCTATCATAGCGTGTTGGGTATGAAAATGAAAATGAAAATGAAAATGAAAATGTTTTATTTCATAGATTGCTAGGTTACATTGAAAATAAGGTTGGGTCTTCCTAGTAGGTAAAAAATACCTGTGTCAGGAAGACCCGCTCCTCCATAAAACAGCAGTTAATGTTAATTTCTTATATGTAGGTAAATATTTATAACATAAAATAAAAACAAAGACGAATTAGGTATCACAGGCATAGTGTCGTGACCCTAAAGTTGAGTGTGTGTGTGTGTGTGCGTGTGTGTGTGTGTGTGTGTGCGCGCCTGTGTGTGCGCTTGTGAGTGTGTGTGTTAGTGTGTGCGTGCGTGTGTGTTAGTGAGTGCGTGCGTGTGTGTTGTTTGATAAAGTAGGTATATATTATATATAACATTTTCCATTTTGTTATGTTTTACTAACTATAGAATTAAATTTAGATTAATACAAGATTAAGTAACAGTTCAGTATCTTCATAACTTAGCATCTTTAACCATTCCGTTAGAGACCTCTTACAATTATATTTCTTTTGTTGATAGATATTAATTTTAACATTTATTTTATTATAAAGGTATGCTGCACGTGTCTTATACTGCCTTTTAGCAAACAAAGATCTATATGTTGTAAGTGGGGCAACGGTGTTTTTACGTCTTCTAGTTAGAAGCGTTGGATTAAATTTTAGTGTTTTATGTAACTTTAATGTTGTATGGAGGATATACAGTTTTCGCATTGATAATTGGTCACTAATTTTATACAGTTCATTTGTGGGAAATCTGTATGGCCTCAAGTACATTACCTTTAACAGACACCGTTGCCCTCTTTCAACCTCCAAGAATTTGGATTTAGTTGCTCCACCCCAGACGGTGATACAGTAGGTCATGATGGATTCCGCTAACGATACATATAGTTGGTTAAGTAGTGTCTTGTTTGCAATATGTCGAAGAATTTTAAAGATCCATACCAATTTTCGAATTCTACCATTTACAAATTCAATATGCTGATGCCAAGATAGGCGCTGGTCTAAGATGACACCAAGGTATTTAGTGGAACTAGCCCTCTCAATGTCCTTACAGTTACATAGAAGGCGATCAGTAAGTGAACAGGTGTGTATTTTGAGGTTTAGGTTAGTCTGTGGTTGAGTGCTATTGTACTTGGTAAAACAAATGTAGTTCGTTTTTTTAACGTTTAAAGTGAGGAGGTTGGATTTTAGCCACGAGGATACCCTACCAAGACCCACATTTGCATTCACGAACAAATGAAAGAGGAGAAAATTTCAACATCAGATATAAGTATACAATTATTATTCATAGTTACTTTTCCGTAGTGTGGATATAGTTTTTAAATTTTTTATGCTTGTTCTTCCTTTCAATCTAGAAATATGTCTGTCGTCACAACATGTCGCAACTTCAGTCCCTTTATTATTATCACTCCCGTTATGTACTCGGGTCTTTATAAATAAGATCGGCTACGTGAGTCACACCAGAGCACATGAACGAGATTAACGCCGGAGTTGAGGCAGTCGCCGTGGCCGAAATCGTGGACGAAATAGTAGTGTATTAGTAGTATCAGCATGTAAAATACTGGAAGGAAATCGGGTCACGGTACTCTGTCAAACCTTTGTCTTGGGACTGATTTAAGGGTCACATAAAGGTGAAATTATGCGTAGATCTATACTGTGAAAAAGGTTGGGGTGACATAAATTATGTTCCTTTACTGAGAAAGGATATGACAATAAAGATAATTACCTACACAATAACACTATATTTAAACATAAAATTACCTACTTTAGTCTTGCGCTGGGCAGTTGCAAAATTAAACATTTATTTGCCCATGTGTAAATGTATGTTTTGTTATCCTGATGCATACATGGACAAAGAACATGTTAATATTAACACAAGTTTGTAAAACAAATTTCCATACAAAGTTAACCACTTTATACAGCGCGCATTTAGTTTTCTAGTTGCAGCAGAAATTTAAAAATGCAACATGAATCTGGTTACTGGAATCAAAGCGAATTTTAAAGGAAAAGGTCAGAGTGCATCTCTGACAGCCCATTTGCAAAACCCAGGTCGCTTGAGCTATCTGTCTCTTTCTATCAGGCCCCGGGAAAACCTAGATTCAGAGCTACAGCTTCCGTGTACCATGCAAGATTAAATTTGAACTTTACTACACTGGTTTAAGATTTAAATTGTCTGGGAGTTGGTTGTTAGTGCGAGATATGTACTAAACCTGTTGCGTCTTCGTCATCATATTGAAATCGAATCAATACAGCGTTGTAGATACTAGCAATTTACAATTTACGTCAAACGTTTTGATCTCTACAAAAAACATTTATACGTACACTTTCTACGTAAGCAGTTTATAAACGACGACTTTTCATTGATAATTAGGATTCGATATTATGTACATACTTGACGAAATGGGATTGAATGGGTGAGGTCTCATTCATTTCATTCACTGTTTATTATTAATTGAAATGAATGATCGCGTTTAGTGGGTAGGTATACCCACTAAGCGCGTAGTCATCCTACATTTTCTGGAAGTTAAGTTGATAGATGCATTACTCGTAAATCTCTTCAGTAAAACTCTTCAGCAAAATGTACACATGCAAGAAATTGCACGCAAGTTTAACTACATTGCGGGGTGTGGTGTATTTTGCGCTTTGCATTTATCAGATAATGACAGTTTATTAGTCATAAGATAATATAAAGTATTTTTTTTCCATGATAAGAAATTATAGTACGAATTCGCATACTGTACATGACAAAACTATAGTGATTCATAATATCAAGATCGTCAAAAACAAAGACCATAATAATAATAATATTAACAAATGTCAACAAAGTTAAATACACAATAACAAGCAATTAGAAAAACAAATATACTTATCGCCCGTAAGGTATCGTCATTCAATTTAAAATATACAGAAACACAAGAGATAAAACAGATTTTTAGGGTTCCGTAGTCGACTAGGAACCCTTATAGTTTCGCTTTGTCTGTCCGTCCGTCCGCGGATAATCTCAGTAACCGTTAGCACTAGAAAGCTGAAATAAAGTAGGTACCAATATGTATATCAATCACGCCGACAAAGTGGTAAAAAAGTGTTTTTTTTTTATTAGGGTACCTCCCCTATACGTAACGTGTGGAGTGTTTTTTTTTTCACTTCAACCCTAACGTGTGATATATTTTTGGATAGTTATTAAAAAATGAATAGGGGTTTGCTAAAATCATTTTTTGATAATGTTAATATTTTCGGAGATAATCGCTCTAGAAGTAAATTTTGAACCATAAGTTTTAAAAATGTGAAAAAAATCTCAAAAGTAGAACTTTGAATAATTATTTTAAACTTGATAGGTTGAATAGTTTTTGAAAAAAATACAAAATAATTTCACAAACTTACTGTGACGGACGAAAAACTACGGAACCCTACACTGAGTGTGGCCCGACACGCTCTTGGCCGGTTTTTTTAGTTCAAAGTTTATATTTCTTCTTTTCTGGTTGGGTGACAATGGTTTTAATTTAAAGCTGTTTTCTAAATATTGTATCCATCTAATTTTTTTTGGTAACTACGATTTAAACTTATCTAGATTGTACTGAGCAACAATTAAAAGTAAGTATTGTATTTTATTTTATTCAAAGCGAAATTAAATCTTAACGAAAAAGCTTGTAAAGGTCAACATACCTTTTCAGTTTTTATATAGGTATTCTATTCTAAAAATGATAAATTTCACTTCTCATACTTGCAAAGTTCGCCTTTGTGCTGGATGTATTTATTCTGCACAAAACGCCACTTTTATGCTCTAAGTAGTGCACAAAGTTATAAAATAAAATAAATAAAAATAGCCTTTATTGCTGAGGTTTAACAATTTTCAAGAAAACTTAAACTACATACTTTACTTATTATCTACTTCTACTTCTAACTATTTCCATCGACAACCTCAACTTGTCTTCCGACATAGGCCTCCTCCAAAGCTTTCCACGCCTCGCGATCCCTTGCGTCCCGCAGCCACACTCCTCCACCAATCTTTTTAAGGTCATCTGACCATCTTAGAATGGGTCTTCCTCTTTTTCTTTTATTTCCTCTTGGGTACCACTCAACTATTTCTTTTGTCCATTTACCTAAGTTTTGTCTTATCATGTGGCCTGTCCAGCGCCACTTTTGTTGCTTCACTATCTTACCAATGCTTTTGCTCTTTGATTTCAAATCAAAGTGCACAAAGTTACTAAACTATTAATCGGGCCTAACAGCCACGAGCACAATAAAGGCCTCCACACACCGGTCGCGTGCGCGGGCCCGCGCAAGTTGTAAAACATTGAAACTACACTTCAAACACACACCGAACGCGGGCCCGCCGCGGGCCCGCGGCGGGCCCGCGAGCTCGCGTTCGATGTGTGTTTGAAGTTTATTTTCAACTAGCTGTTGCCCGCGACTTCGTCCGCGTAGAACTTTTTATCGTCTTAGAAAATGATTTCTCTCAATACAAAATTTGAACCCTCTTTTAGGGGATAATTAAAAAAAAAGTTGATGTTCATTTTCTAGTTTGTGAACAAACAGTCTAAAACCAAAGTTAAAAATCTCATACTTTAAAAATGCCTTGAAATACTCAAACTTTGAACCAATTTTAACACTCTTAGGGGATGAATTTGGAAAAACTCTGAAATCAGTTTTGTAGTCTTTTAACGTACAGAATAAGACCGAAGTTAAAAATCTCTTACTCACACTTTAAAATTTTATTGCTCGCCATTTAAAATTTGAACCCCCTTTTAAACCCCCTTAGAGGTTGAATTTTTCTAATCGCTGAAAGAACTTTTTTCGTAAACTTTTAAGTCTCTAGCTCAAAAAAAGTGTTGCCCATACAAAGCTTTCTTAACCCCCTTAGGGGTGAAATTTTCTAAAACTCTGAAAGTACTTTATTATTAATTTTAATAAGTAACATTTTGAATAGTTTTAAGTCTAGTAAAAAAAAAAGTTTTTCCCACACAACACTGGCTACCCTTCTTAAGGATCTTAAGGATCCCCTTAGGGATGGAGTTTTCTAAAACGCTGAAAGTTCTTTTTTAGTATTCTAATAAGTAATCTTTTTGCAAAGTTTTAAGTCTAACTCAAAAAAAAGTGTTGCCCATGCAAAGCTTGCTCTCCTTTTTAACCCTATTAGGGGTGGAATTTTCTAAAACGATTTGTGTTCTTTTTTTGTATTTTAATAAGTAATCTTTCTACAAAGTTTCAAGTCTCTAACTCAAAAACATAAACTTTCCCTAATAAAAACTTTGCACCCCTTTTTATCCTCCTTAGGGATAGATTTTTTCAAAAAGCTGAAAGTCTTTTTTTTTTGTATTTTTATAAGTAATCTTTCTACAAAGTTTTAAGTGTCTAGCTCAGAAAAAGTGTTCCCCATACAAACCTTGCACCCTTTTTTAACCCCCTTAGGGAATGATTTTTGTAAAACGCCGAATGTAGTATTTTTCATGTTCTAATAAGTAATTTTTCGTCAAAATTTTAAGTCTCTATTAAAAAAAAAAATGTTTTTCCCATACAAACTTTGCACCCTATTTTACCCCCTTAGGGGTGAAATTTTCCAAAACGCTGAAAGTACTTTCTTTGTATTTAAATAATCTTTCTACAAAGTTTTAGGACTCTAGCTAAAAAAAATAGTTTCCCACACAAACTTTGCACCCCTATTTTAGCCCCCTATTTTTAGGGGTAGAATTTTCTAAAACGCTGAAAGTACTTAATTTGTATTCTGATGATTAATCTTTCTACAAAGTTTTAAGTCTCTATTTAAAAAAAATATTGTTTCCCCCATACAAAATTTGCACCCCTATTTTACCCCCTTAGGGGTAGATTTTTTTAAAACACTAAATCTAGGTACTTTATTTGTATTCTAATGAATAATTTCTCTACAAAGTTTTAAGTCTCTATTTAAAAAAAAGTAGTTTTTCCCATACAAACTTTGCACTCTATTTTACCCCTTTAGGGGTAGAATTTTCTAAAACCCTGAAAGTTCTTTATTTGTATTCTAATGACTGATCTTTCTACAAAGTTTTAAGTCTCTATTTAAAAAAAAAATGTTTCCCCCATACAAACCTTGCACCCCTATTTTACCCCCGTAGGGGTGGAATTTTCCAAAACGCTGAAAGTGTTTCATTTGTATTCTAATAACTAATTTTTCTACAAATTTTAAGTCTATAGCTCAAAAAAAAAGGTTCTCCCATACAAACTTTGCACCCCCATTTTACCCCCTTAGGTGTAGAATTTTCAAAAATCCCTTTTTATCCCTAGCCCACGTTATAAAAGCAACATACTGTGCAAAAATCAACTCTCTAAGATTAGTAGTTTCGGCTGTGCGTTGATGAGTGAGTGAGTGAGTGAATAAGTCAGTCAGGACATAGGCATTTATTATGTATAAATAGATAGAAGATAATGAAACTCCCATTCAAATATCTCAAAAAATTATGAAGCTACATCCGTTTTAATGTCGCTTGTTAGAGTGAGAAAACGATGAGGGACTGTGACGTCAATATACTCGAGCGTCATAGTAAAAAACAATCGTTTCATATGAAGGTGCGTTTTGCGGAAAAGGGACAGAACATACCCCCTCTTAAAACTTTGGACTCTTATAACTTAATCATTACCTATATAACCTCTTGCTTTGTTTTTTTCTCCATTTGACTATATTTATTTTAAATTCTTTTTCGAGAAAATACATTATGATTATTTACCATATTTTCGATGCCTGAGCTATAACCACGAACTTCGGAATTCGAAAATATTCGGGTATCTCTATCTCTATCGCACTAACCTCACTCGAGTGACAGGGATGCAAATATATGAACATTAAGTATCGGTTTTCGTGGTAGCGCCGCAGGTACTTTGGCTGAATGCGCCGAGCGCGTGCCATTGTCATTCAAAAAAAACAAATTCGTGTTAATTATATTGTTCAAATTTGTTGATTTCATTTATTGAAATTACGACATAAAACGACATTTGCGCATATAAGTTCTCATATCAGAATCGAATATTTTTTTATGGTTTATATTTTAGCATTTGTCTCGTAAAGGTCTATCGTAGACGGGATTTAAATTATTAATAAGTGAAAGGCAAAGCAATTCCGCCATTTTGACGAAAATTTGACGGTTCTTATAGCTGACAGTTGGAGCAGCGTTTGATTTCAATAAAAATAAATGAAAAATTAAATGAAGTCGTATATTTCGGAAAATTAATTAACAGTCGCAGTCGGATAAAAACTATCCTAAGTTGCAGCTAGAATAATAATGTACCTATTTAAAATGTTTCATATTTTTCCGTTCATGGGATGCTGAGAACATTCGAACCGCGCAAAGCTTAGTTTCAAACTGGCTGATTCTTTTTTTAATTTAGAGATTTATTATAAGTGGAGATGTTTTACAACTTGCGCGGGCCCGCGCACGCGACCGGTGTGTGTGTTCTTATTTTATTTGATACTAGTGACCCGCCCCAGCTTTGCACGGGTATGTTTTATTAAAAATTCTATTCTATTCTATTAAAAAAACCGCATCAAAACCCGTTGCGTAGTTTTAAAGATCTAAGCATACATAGACAGACTTTGTTTTATACCATGTGATGATGCAATTTCACTTCCGTGTTTTCTATTACTAAATATCGAAACATTAAATGGCTTGGCAGTAGGTATGAAGTAGGTACAGTCAAGGAACTTAATACCCTACCCATTTCTTTAAAATGTCGTTAGACATTCGCAATGCAATAAGGTCGAAATCTCTATTTTTAATAGTATTGAAATGTCAATACGTATTATTTGTCACTTCACATTACAGATAACCTCTTTGCGAAAAGTTCACATTAGCTTTTTTTCTACATTTGTCATGTGTCAGTGTCAATCGAGACAATTGTAAAATAAATTTCACGTTATTCATTTGAAAAATAAAATGCTTTCCGCTAACCGCAAACTATTAAGAGCTCAAATAGTGAAGTTACACCAGGAAATAATAGGGATTCATGAGATAACACGTTCAAAAAATTCAGTTCACCACAGTTCACCATGTCAACGTAGTTAATCTGTTGCCTAGTTACTAAAAAACACAATACATGCGATATGTCAAAGTAACGCCGCCGTGCTCTAGCTAGCTCTTATGGTGACGGTTTGCTATACGATATTGAACCTTAGGTGGGTTGGAAATTAAATTCCTTGACTGTACCTCAGTCTAAATATATCATGTGTCGAAGATTTAACTCAAAAACTTAAAAAAGTTAAGTAGCGAGAATTCAATATTATTTTAATTTATTTGCAAATGTTATTTGTTCTCTCAATCGAAATGATAAGCAGAGTGACGTATTCACTCGGGCGGGCATAAATGAGCCATTTTACCCCTCGACATAAATAACTATCCAACCTCGCCACCAGGTAAAATGGCTCGTTGTATAACACTTGTTGTCATCAATTGATTGATTGTTGATGTGGTGTGGGCAGACATAAATATATATGAAGAAACTGGTAAATTATATTATTATTGCAAAAGATGGTTGTCGGTTAGGTTTACACTAATTTTATTATTCCTTGTAAAAATGTATGATGGTCGTCATGATCGTGGTTTTAAACTTTATCTCCCAAAGTTCCACCTCACCATAAATGTACAAGTTATACTTACTTGATATTTCATTAAATCCCAAACAATTTGCGGTCTTCAGTTTTATTAAGCGCATATTCCTGATGTCTAATTTTCTAAGTCACAAAAAGGCACCCACAATAATAATTCCAAAAATTAATATTCGACGTCGCATCGTAATACGAAACTGTTCCACCCATTGTTCCAGAAAATATGTAAATGAATTACATAACAGAGATCCGTACAATAATACCCCCACGTGGCTAGCATGAAATTACCTCAGGCGTTTGATATTGCCGAAATTATATCACTTTGTCAGAACCTGTGTTCGCAGAATAATTAACTGCTTAATTAAAATAAAGATATTTGTTCAGCTTGAAAATTAAAGGGATATAAATTAACATAAGTAATTATAACACGGTGCGGGTGATTTGAACGAAAACGTTGGAAAACGTGATTCCTGGTATGATGGTACAAGGGTGGTACTGAGACCTTAATTCGCTGACATAAGAGTGATGGAACAGATTTATGAGAAAGTTGTATGCACCGATATTTTTACACTTGAATGTACGTACTTACACATAATACAACGGATATGTAGGTTAGGGTGGAGCGATTTTTTAAAATTTTGGGATTTTGTTACGGAACTGTAATGAAAAGTTGCGTGATTTTATGTACGTTTAATGAAAAATAATAAAAAAAATCTTGGCATATACTTTTAGCCCTCTACCCAGCAGTAAAATATTTAAAAACCTGATAGTTTAGAAAAATATATGTTTTTTTTTAATTTAATTTTAACTGTTTTATTTGTTAAATAACACCTTTTGGTACCTAGGTTGCTTGATTTCGGTTTTGATTTATTATTTTAAACAGCAAATTGGGTACATTTAACAGGTTAAAGCCAGTTTTTTAGAGATACCACATTTACGTGATCTAAATGGGCCATTAAAAATTGTTCTGATAATAAATCAAAACCAAAATCAAGCAACCTAGGTACCAAAAGGTGTTATTTAATAAATAAAATAGTTGAAATTAAATTTAAAAAAAAATATATTTTTCTAAACTATCAGGTTTTTAAACATTTAACTGCCGGGTAGAGGGCTAAAAGTATATGCCAAGATTTTTTTTATTTTTTTTCCTTAAACGTACATAAAATCACGCAACTTTTCATTACAGTTCCGTAACAAAATACCAAAATTTAAAAAATTCGCTCCACCCTAATGTAGGTAGGTACTTATTGCTTCTAATTCATCTCAAATTAAATAAAGATATATCCTGGACGTCATTCTTTCGCAATTTGAACATTAATATGCATGTGAGGACTACTAGCGACTAAAATATTAAATTTGCAGAGATCGATTAGGCATTCGATTTTACACACACACGGTGGACATATAAAATGTTGTGTAAGTATTAAACTGTTCCATTTTATTTTCATCCTTCCCTCTCCTATATTTACACTACACACACTCTCCTACATTCATCCACTCAATAATTACACTACGCACGAATTCAACTAACTGCATGTTTTACCGCATTTGTAAAAAAAAAGTTTATTACAAGCTTTTATTTAGCTCCCCCTGTTTGTTTTATTATTTCTTGGGTCATATTTAGTAATTGAAATTTGACCCACTTCCCGGTTTCCGATTGAGCTGAAATTTTGCATGTATATGTATATTGCATGACAATGCAATATTATGATGACATGGAGCCGATCTGATGCTGGAGCTGGAAGGTGGCCATAGGAACTCCGCAATAAAACGACACAACCCCATCGAGTTTGGGCTCGTTAGAATCGTCTCAATGAGTATTTGATGATGGTATGCAGAAAAGTACAGTCAGCAATAAAAGCTTGTATCAAAAATGAAGTTTTTTACAGAAACTTGTTTCAGTTTTTACTTTTCTTTTTATAGCCGCATGATATTTGTAACTCTCGTGTTCGATCTGACTACCACGATACAGGCTGTGACTAGTGTGGAAGTCACTGTATCTAAACTTTATTTTTATTTGAGTTAAGTATTATGGTAAATACATTTTTCTTGATCTTCTTATCCCCATTCCCTTAGTAATGTTCTGAAATGTCAAAGTTATGTACCTACCGTTACCGTGTCGAAATTTTTGAGGCTAAAATGCTTTAGTTGGCTAACGATTTGTAAATGTTCAACTACATATTTCCAAAATAATAGAATGTAGCGTTTAATGTAAACGCTCTGCCTACCCTTGATACAGGTACAAACCATTGAAAAGATCAAGTTGCCACGTGTGATACCTACTTATTTATTTAAACCACTGTATATGATATATTACATAGATTTCGATTTAGATTTTTAATGTCTTAATAAACAATTACAATATAAATTAAAGCTAGCTTAACCTATATGAATTACATAGGTACATACCTACTTAAACCTATTCTGTTTAGGTTAAACGCGTTTTTTATACAGAATAAAACGAGTTTTGAATAAAAAATAATATTTGGGACAAAACGTTCAGGTTGAACTTTCCTTTTTACTAGCAATATTTTGCGTCTATTTATAAATAAATTACTTCGAGTCAGACAATTTTTTGTTGGTGCGCAGAATAAATTAGAACAGAGATTATAACGCCTCGCTTAATTTACATAAAAACCAAACGCTTACATTATTAGATGGGCTTTCTAATGCCTCTTAATATTTATGAACCTATTTCGCAAACATGTTTTTGTTCTTCTGAATACATATTCTAGGGAAATTATGGGTCCCAGTGATAATGCTGAGTGGAAATTCGATCCAATAGGTTATCTATGTACTTAAACAAATGCTTTAACTTTCAAACTCTATCTAGATCTTGAAACAAAATTGTTTTAAATTTCTATTAAACGAAAAGTTTCAACCTTTATTAAGTAGCTGCATAATGGACACTTTTTCAAACGAAAATCCATTTTATTAGGGGCATTAAGCCAAAAAACCAATTACGACTACTTTATTTAAATTTATGCAAACCCTTTTAACTCCTATTTATACTTTGTTATTATCTGAGTTACTTGAATTTTGTTGCAGAATACTTTTAGCTTGATCTCTCTAGTCGAAACTTCAAATAAAATCAAAACAAAATTCATCAAAACAAAGTAAAATTTTTTTTTTTTAATAATATAATTGTTTATTGCGTTAAATAATACAATATTAACTCATACAATATCATAAAAAAAGAAGAGGAATCTAGTGTTCTATGGTGGGTATTCCGCAGCCGTCTTCGCATCCAAATCTTCCTATTCTTCTTCTCGTTCCTCTAATTCTCATAGAGACCGCTCTGATGATAGATATTTGTATTTTGACATTGATCCAGCTTATTATTTGTGAGTATGGTTTGGACCATTTTTCACATAGCTTTAGAGATGTTTTCTTTATAAAGGATTACAAAGTTAAATACATGTTAATATTGCAGATAATAAACAGCTACCTATAACAAAATGACTTTATCAATATCTAAATTATGAAATTCACCTCAAGTTTTATAATTGGTAATATTAATCTCAAAATAATAGTAATCTCAAGTCTTTGCAGCTTTATTGGTCTTCGATATGAACGTATTTTCTTCCTTTACGTTTTTTTTCATCTTCTTTTATATTCTACAACTGACCCACTAACACCGCAAGTTAATAGCCTTATGCACGTTGTGCACGTGAACGGGTGTTACATTATTTCAGTGGTCGTGAAAATAAATCCTGCTAATATTATAAGTGCAAAAGTTTGGATATTTGGATGTTCAGATGTTTGGATGTTAGGATGTTTGGATGTTTGGATGTTTAGATGTTTGGATGTTTGGATGATTGGATGTTTGGATGTTTAGATGTTTGGATGTTTGTTACTCAATCATGCTTACACGGCTTAACCGATTTGGATGAAATTTTGCTCGAAAATAGTTTATAGCCTCGAAAAAATATAAGACTTTTATCCCAGGTTTACGCGGACGAAGTCGCGGGCGGAAGCTAGTATAATATACATAATGGTGACCGAAGAGCTGGCGGCTTTCTTGCGCAACGCATCAGCATTGCAATTCAACGAGGAAATGCCGCCAGCATCCTCGGTACAATGCCTCGAGGGCCTTTTTTAGATTTAACGTAGTTTTAATTTTATTTAGCTTATGTTAATTATCAAGTATTTACTATAGAAAATAAAGATGTATTATATACATAATTAGACTTAATACAAAAAAAAAACATCAGAAGACAAGTGCCACAAAACGGTTCAATCTCAGCATGGCAAAATCAACTCATACCCTACTTATCCATAAATTGCTTATGCGATAGTTTCGAATCCTTCATCCAAATTATAACTTTAATACCTAGTATCATTAATGTCCAGATAATACTAAAGATTTATTACAGATCGAGTCAAATGCTCCCAAGGCCGCTGGTTGTCATCTCAAATATCGGCGGATCGGTTATCTTCAGTACCGAGTCCGCAATATACGTCGGGCTAAAAGCAATCTATCACCATTAGGACTACTATTACGGAAGCCTGTACTGAGGTTTTTGTGAGAAAGGTCTACATAGGCGGTTAAGGATCAGAAAATGTAGGACATAAAGCGTACCTACATTGTTCGGTAAAAGCTTTCTCTAAAATATTGGCTATAACCATAATTCTTGATTCTGACATACAAGAAATGTAAAAAAGTGCGAGTCGGACTCGCACATGAAGGGTTCCGTGAAATAAATTGCGGTTTACGATTTATGACGTATTAAAAAAAACTACTTACTAGATCTCGTTCAAACCAATTTTCGGTGGAAGTTTGCATGGTACATCATATATTTTTTTAGATTTATTATTCTCTTATTTTAGAAGTTATAGGGGGGACGGGGGACGACACACATTTTACCACTTTGGAAGTGTCTCTCGCGCAAACTATGCAGTGTAGAAAAAAATATATTAGAAACCTCAATATCATTTTTAAAGACCTATCCATAGATCACACATATGAGTTTGATGAAAAAAAAAAATTTGTGTTTTAGTTCTGAGTATGGGGACCCCTAAAACTTAATGTTTTTTTTTCGATTTTTGTGTAAAAATCATAATGCGGTTCACAGAATACATCTACTTACCAAGTTTCAACAGTATACCTCGTATAATTGCGGAAAAAAGTGGTTGTGACATACGGACGGACAGACAGACAGACAGACATGACGAATCTATAAGGGTTCCGTTTTTTGCCATTTGGCTACGGAACCCTAAAAACCGGCCAAGTGCGAGTCGGACTCGCGCACGAAGGGTTCCGTACCATTATCTATAAAAAACTATTATATTCTGTGTTTTATTATTTGTTATTACTATATAATTTTACTAGAAACAAATACCACCCATTGTAATCTCTGCAGCAAATTACAATCAAGCTTGATTCCCAGTCGTGATCAACGTCATTGTCGACCGAACATTGATGGATGCGCGACCCCGTTACGTCTGCTGTGACATCTCATCGAGGAAAACACAAGGGACTAGTTTATTCCACAAGGGCCTACACGATTTCAGGCATTGTATGCTTTGTATCTTGCTCCTAAACGCTTCAATGTCAGTAACTTTTCGTACCTTCGTTAGGTAGATCTAAATGTCATTTTTTGTATGGAATAAATAATTACTTTGTTGTTACCCTCGTTCAAAAAGTAACGCAATAATCCCAAATTGTGGCGACCTGGTGGTGACAGTTTTCGGTACTCATCGGTTAACTCATTCATAATACCTATCTATCCGTCTGCCCATCAAGTTCCTGCGGTATCGGTATTCAAATGATAAACCCGTCTTAGACAGAGAAATCGAGTCTCACATCGCCAACAACGCCTAAAAGTGTCGTGCGTTAGGTATCGCGAAGTCTCACTAATACCCAGCGACCATTATCGTTCTTTTAAATTGACAGTTCAACTGCTGGACATAGTCCTCTAGCAAAGAGTGTCACAATGACCAATCCTGCGCCACTCGCATCCAGCGGACCCCCGCGACAAATGGACAGCTCTAAATAGGTGTAATTACGTCTAAGTTTGAATACGTTTGAGTATTCCTAACTACAGACTCAGTATTGTACATTTGTAACCTGATTGTATCACTGTAATAATCAGCATGGCTTACTAGGCGCGGTGGGAGACGTCATTGGCGACCGATGATTGATGTGCGGCCTCTGCGGCTGACGTGACGTTTTCCGACACGAGACAAAGGGCTGGTTTGAACTGGTTTACATTTCAATGGGACCACAACCGAGCAGCTAAAAGCTAGAGTGACCTATATCTGTTATGTAAAATGACATAAACAATCGTCATTTGAATGAATCTGGCATTCTTCAATGAGCTTACTATGGGACTATTGACCCCTTATATTTTTTTTATCCAAGATGCTTGACTGGTCTTCACAAAAGGCTGCAGATTATTGGAAAAATACCGGCCAAGTGCGAGTTGGACTCGCGCACGAAGGGTTCCGTACCATTATCAATAAAAAATATTTATTTTATTTTGGTTTTATTTTAGTTTGTTATAACGGCAACAGAAATATATAATCTGTGAAAATTTTAACTCTCTAGCTATCACGGTTCTGGAGATACAGCCTGGTGACAGACAGACGGACGGACGGACGGACTACGAAGTCTTAGTAATAATGTCCCGTTTTACTCTTCGAGTACGGAACCCTAAAAATAGGTATCTACACGTTGAAAGATACCTTATAATCGATTCGCATATACAAATAATCCTAACGTGAATTAAACACTTATAAGTGTTTCATTCACGTTAGGATTATTTGTATACCTATTCAAATAGTTTGATCGACCGATTTATCCAATGATTGGTAGGTTGCGTGTAAGCCAAGCACACCCTTCCATCTCGTACAAAAATATCTGAGACCTATTTCAGGTTGATTCAATTCAGTACAATAAACCAAGGCAAGTAAAAAAAGGTTATATGCGTCCGACACTTTTTTTTTTAATATGTTCTTATGCCACTGATGTAGAGCGAAATGATAAGTCTCATGCCGTATTTAAGTGCCTAAAAACTAAACTACAAGTAATGTAGGTCAGTGAGTACAGTTTACGGCACATGAGCGCAGTCTCGCCCAAAAACAACATCTGGCTTTTGCTAAACTTTACCAATGACTATCACTGAACCAACGACCTCTATGTTAAGCGATCTCGTAAATAGGCAAATGGTATAACAATTGACTGATAAAACTGCTACTAGCGGATTTTTCTGTACTTTCCGACCCGTGGGCACATCGGAAACGTCGAATAGATAATTAGTAAAAGTCATTAGCACACATAATTAGCAAAATTACATAAAATATTTGTATGTACGGGAAAAAGTTCAAAACGTCTTCAGTTACTGAGCGTTGCTTACCAACACGTAAAACTTGCGTTTTCATTAGGTAATTATGCCCTTGCCAGACAAAGAATTAACTACTTTGGTAACGGTTACCCGCAACCAAAGGAATTCAAGGTGCTCCCGGCGAACTGCATCATCCACTTTGTGGAAATGATGGAGAAAGCCTGGGAGCAGGTATAAAGGAGAGGGCAAATGCACAAAAGATCCCACTGGGTCGAAGTGCATCCGAAAGGGCCCTCACCTAGATAAGATAAGATGAGATAAGGTAATTATACAATAGGTACACAAACATCACAGGCACAGATTTATCTTTTTACAAAATATACATTGACATCAGTGTAAATGGTAGGTATACATTATATCTAGTCGGAAACGTGTGTTAACTTGTTTGTCATTATTTACCAGTGTTATTGGTTAACTTTGTAGGGTCATGGACCGACCTCTGCCCCTCGTCACGTCAGAATATTTGCCTACCCAGTTTCAAATATCGGCTACACTTAGTTCCGAACAACTGGTCTAAATATTGAAGTCCTTGCCACATTTCCCCGAGTGTTCAGCGTCGCTTTGTCACGTACAAACAGCAATATACATCACTAACACCGGTTAGAGAAAGGAGATTTTGGGATGCATTCTGTGTCAGATTTTGCGACTTAGTTTTGTCACAATGCGAATTCTTTCAGCACCAAAGGATAATTTGCAGTACAACTTGAGTACATGAGTTTCATCATTATTATTATTAAGAAGTCTTAAGGCTTTAGCCCAGCATTGGAACACCCCACTGCTGGGCGATGGCCTCCCTCTTTTTTTCCCACATATCCTTGTCCTGGGCAGCCTCCCACCAGTCTTGGTCGAAGACGTATAGCTCGTCTCGCCATCTCCTATGTAGTCTACGTGACGCCGTATTCAGTTCTGTGGGACCCACTTGATGGTAATTGTGGCCCAATTCCCAAAACGCTTTTAGCATGCGGCAGACGTGCCTGACCCGCAGCCGCGGCGGCGGAGTTTCATCAACATAGATAATTATTATTTATCATGGTAAGTTTATGTTTAGTTTAACTGCGTATCGGATTTAAGTCTATATTGCTGTGTAAACATATTTTTAGTAAAAAGCAAATGACTTTTTTATACCTTTAAATTCACTGATTGGGTGAAATGAATTTTGTAGAACGAAATCCTTAACATAAGCGGGCATTTAATATTAAATAGCCAGCCCTCATAGTACGTAAGCCCACTCCCAGTATGCCTACGTCTCATGACAACAGGATAAAATGCATGGCAGTAGGTCGAGAAAGTTGTGCCAAGGTTTGACACCGTCTGCCAAGTACCTACTTCCGGCCATCTAGGACTGTCAGACTAAGGTTTACTCTCTCTACAATTAAAGAGCTAAATGAGGCCACGCATGTCTTGTACTGTTGTCACATGACGTAAATATACCTACCCTTACAATTTTAACCGGAAGTGAAGGATTTTTCAAACTTTCGGCCAATTTTAGGTGCGATAATCTTCTGATTCTTGTTCAGGACCACTTTCTCGACCTGCTGCTATGCATTTTATCGAGTTGTAATGAGGCGTAGGCGTATTGGGAGTGGGCCTACGGTCTATCAGCAGAAAGCGCGATTTTATAAAGCTCACGTTGCAGAAAATATAACGTTTTCATTTGTTTTTAGTTGTTGTTTGTGTTGCAAAACTAAATGTGTTTTAAAGATGCGGTCACACGATGGGCCATGGAGCTGTCCGGTTAGGTTAAAAGTATACCTACTTGCTTGTTTTCGACCAAGGCTTGTGGATATGCCTTTGCTTAGTGTGAGACTTCCAAACGCCACTGTTCACATGGGTCCTCTCTTCTGTGAAAGGGCAGCTATTCGGAACGCCCGAATGCATCTCACCTCACCCGTCACGCCTAACGAAACTAAACCTCTACCTTCGCTTGATTACTATGAATCGCGGTGCCAAAATATATTTGTGGGTGAACGTTGAGGTCAGCTTAAAACAAGTTACAGAATGGCGGAGGAGTAGAGCGCCATTCCGGTCGGCTTGCCGTCCTGCTCACTTACCTTCCAGCAATCAATCGGTATACCGCAGGCAGTGCAAGCTTGTAAAAATAAGTAGACACCTACTATTTCAGCGATAACTTCTGCAGTCAGAAAAAGTCTACATGAGAGTGAATAAGAAGTACGAGTACAAAGGAGCGCTGTGTTCTACTTCATCGTTTAAATACGTTTATTCTACAACTCTGCAAATTTGTAAACGCTAAGATATCTTCTGAGAACGGAAGGCTCCATGGAGGAAGCAATTTAGCTAGGAAAGAATTTCCTACCTAGTCGGCGCAGCGAGCAAGCTAGTGCAGAATCTACAGTGAAGGCAGATTTTTACGACGCTTTTGCCGATAAAATCATCGACAGAGTAGCTATAAGTTTTTTGTTTTTAATCAATAATTTATCACTGTTCCTGCAATATTTGACAGGAGGATAGGACCTTTCCAGTCCGACCGAGAGACTGAGCTGAGTGTAATCGATAACACCACAACAACGATAAAAAAAAAGTTTCATTTGTATCATTAAAAACCTAGTCAAAATCGGTATTTCCTCTTAATAAAATAATTATATGTATCACTAATATTACAACTACGTAGGATCAGTGATCAAAAGGTTTTAATATTATACAAACTAGTTTACACACGGACACTCAACATATTCTAAAGATGCGTACAGTTTCTTAAAAAGAATCTGTACAAATTACCAAGTTTAAATAGATAACGTTAACTCAGAGCGTTTCTATAGGTACTTTCTAAGTCATTAAGTATTAATTGCAACATTTCGCCGTAATTAGCCACCCTATTGCATATTGAATTCCCAGTTGATATAATCAAGGCAATCTAGCGACCGAGGTACTACATCCACCGAGGTAAATATATTTATAGTAGATTGTGAATAGGTACATATATATAATATTTTTATAAAGGGGGTAATATCAGGAACTACCTCCGATTTCAAAAAGTTTAAAGATTGGACCTTTAATGGCATGGCTTCGCCTGGATTCTCCATATTTCATACGCGACGCGGGTAGAGCCGCGCCGGCAGCTAGTCTTATGGCCAAGAATCCGAAAAACGCCTGTCATTTTCAAAACATTACCCTGTTCCGTAGTTCCGTACAGCAGATACTTTCTTATGATGTTATATTATATTATTTATTAATTAACACGTATACACAAAATATCTGGTAAGTTTAGTTAAAATTGTATCATTCTTTTTATTGGCGAAAGTGATTTTTTTCTGGAACACAGACACCGGAATGTCAATCATTAATAAAAGTGTCGTTGAATACATATAAATTATAGTATAATAAATGTATAAATTACCTTTTAATATTTTTTATTATCAATATACCTAAGGAAGTCTCTGCTTTTCGGAACAGGGTTATGTTTTGAAAACGACGGGCGTTTGTCCGATCTTTGCTTATGGTCTAAGATCCGTTGAAGAAATATAATAAACCCTCATGTGTTATTTGTGCTTACAAAACCTGGACACAAAAAAGGTTGCCTGAGTTAAAGATCGGGTTTTTTAAAACAGATCCTTAGGAAAATAATCATAACCTAACCTAACACTGAATGATAAAAAGCCTTTCATTTCATATTACGAAGTATGTATTAAATAACAGATGAGGGTATATTTACTCCGCTCGGTGACCTCTTCAAACCTGGGAACCTCATAGCAGTCCAGGCTGAGAGTAGGCAACCCCTATTTTTCCTATTCCTTGTGTCGTATTCTACCAGCTCGTGCTCCATTTTTATGATTAACACAGTCATGAGGGTAGTTGACCCAATATTTATTGTTTATTATTTCATTTATTTCAGGATAAATATTACAATATAAATTTGCATAAATGTCAAAATTACAAGAATTTCTACCATGATCGTCAATATAATTGAAATGTAAAAATAAAATATAATTCTATCTCCCAAAAAGGATCGTCATTTGTTATACAGTAGGTATAATAATAAAATTTTAAAAATATTCATGTCAACATAATAAAAACCAAATATATAAAAAAATATCAAAACATAATTCTCTCAATAAATACTATCACTAAAACTTAAAACAGAATATTATAATACTTAATAACACTTAATAACATTTGATCCAATTAAAATCAATCATCAGGCGGCAATGTCAATTTATTAGGTACATCATTTAAAAAGTAAGTTCCATGTACTCGTTCACGGAGTACAGAGGGTTGATCAACAAAAAGTTTCTCAGCTTGCGCCGAAATGTTTCGTCCAAAAAAGTTACTTTGTATTAATTTTATTTAACAGCTTCGGTCCAGGATTTCGCTGGGCAACCCAACCCATGTACGGTTTATCAATCTATGGTTTATTATCTAAAATGTTATATTAGTGAATATCAGATAACAGATGAGGGTATACAGTGTGTGATTTCCATAAGAACATATATTTTAAGGGCTGAAAGTATACGCCCTAATGAACGTAAATATATTATTATTAATTCGGCACGCAATGTATCAGTAACAAAGCTAACAACTGACAGTACCTAACATTTGAAATTAGCTCTGTATCTCTGAAACGTTAAATAAATGTTAGCAGTACATTGCTAATCGAGAAAATTCTAGCTTTCTATTAGAAAAGGTAATTGTTATATCTTTTCGATAAAACGGTTCACAGCACTTAATGCTATCGTTACTTAAATTTTATGTTCTAATGGATGTCACACGCTGGGTATTTATTATCCTTCCTATTCTGAAAATAATTATCACTACATAGTATAAAACAAAGTCGCTTCCCGCTGTCTGTCTGTCTGTCCCTATGTATGCTTAGATCTTTAAAACTACGCAACAGATTTTGATGCGGTTTTTTTAATAGATAGAGTGATGCAAGAGGAAGGTTAATATGTATAATACACGCATGTATTATACATTTAAACCCGTGCGAATAAACCCGGGGTGGGTCGCTAGTTATACTATAATACTCGTACACCACAAAATACCTCGAAATTCATACCATCCTAGTTCGAAAATTGTATCTAAAGCCAATTTAAGGCGATGTGAGCTCCAAAAACTGATTTTTAAAAAATCGTAGCTCTTGTTTGGATTATAATACGGCTGCCCTAAAATTAATTAGCAATTTTGAGGCCTTTCTCGAGGGAAATCAGCTATTCGAATCCTGAGTTTTTGACTTTCGCTCGATAGAAAAAAATCACGAACATAGGTCTAAAATACACTTAAAAAAATCATAACAAATTATGCACAACATCTAAACATATTAAATTGGTTTTAAAAATCGGCAATGTCATGTTTGAGAGAAATCAGCTATTACTTTTTTATTTATTAAAACGCACAAAAAATTAATATTAAAAAACATGATATCCGCGCTTCCAAACACGCACTTCCATCTCGCTCACGCTTATGCTCAGTGAGAGGGAGAAAATACCACGAACCTACGTCCCCTTAATTAAACACAGTTCCTCTCAAGACGCCCTTCATTTTCCGCCATTAAGTCTTATTAAAACCATTGTAGCTGTATTAAATCACCTTATCACAGTCACTTTACATTATTATCAATACCAAAATCTGGCTACGTACGTTAATATAAGTCAAAGAACAAAATGACGTAAATAACATGATTTTCCTACTAGAAAACTTCCACGCGAGATTAGCCTCAGCCAAAGTAGGTCAAGGTTCGATTTGGCCGGGCCATTTGCATCAACGTGTTACGTACTTACGGCATCGCACGATTACTTTTACACCCTCTCATTTATTCTACTAAGTCACTCAGAAAATAACCTTGAGTAGTAAGACATTAAGTTCAATTTTCAAAACGACGGTGAAAGTAATTACGAGTTGAAGAAAGTATTCAACCGAAATGACGTCAGCAGGGGTTGGCTGAAGCAATTATTTAAGGTGGTTCGATTGCCATACAAAGCGTTATTTGACATTCGCAGGCTAACGGCGTGATATTTTAAGAAACTTATGTACCAAACTTTCATCAATTGGCTTCCCATTTGCGCCAAATTCCCCCTTTCCTAGAATAAACTTGTATAAACTAGATTAATTTGAGAAAAATAGTTTTCCCAAAATATCACGTGACAAACCAATTTCTCAAATTAATCTAGTTTATGTAAGTTTATTCTAGGAAAGGGGGAATTTGGCGCAAATGGGAAGCCAATTTATGAAAGTTTGTTACATAAGTTTCTTAAAATATCACGCCGTTAGCCTACGAATGTCAAATAACGTTTTGTATGGCAATCGAACCCCCTTAACGTCTACTTTGCGACTCAGATTAGCTTCGTTTAGGTTTATCTGGGCTCTTTTATGCCTTAACATTAGTTACAAATAGATTGTATGAATTCAGGGCTTTTGATAAAATTATAGCTTATTGTGTACCAGCAATGTACCAGCGACAGCAAACAATCCTACCGATTGATGGCAGGCACCCGGGTGTTATAGTACATTACTTACCTAGGGCGGTTAAACAAAGAATGTCTCAGATCGCAGGTATTTGACGCCCGAGCCGAAGGCAAGGGCGATAAATATGAACTCTGAGGCTTTCTTTATTACCGCCCGTGGTGAGTACAAAATTTTACGTCTCTATCTGGCCAGGAAGTGGGGTTTTCCGCACGCATAGCGTGCGGTAATTCCTACTTTATGGCCAGGTATGACGTAAAATATATTTCGCCTGCGCTCTGACGATTTTGTCTCTCGCCGCCCACATGGTTCAATTTCAAACCTGACACTTCACGATCATTCGAAAATTAATAGAAAGGCAAAGCATTCACACTGTTCCATTACCTAGTTTGTAACTTCAATTGAGTGTTTATCTTAGGTCCACGCTGTATCGAGCACGTATGCGAGTTTCCCTTTGCACGATTTTCGCTATATAGCGGTAAAATACCTGGTATGTGCTACGGCGTAGCATTCGCTGCGCTGCACCGAGCTGTGCGTGTCCGTACTCCGTACCTGGGTGTGCCGTCTCATTGGGAAGGCCGGCAAATACAATGTCATCACTGCACGCATCGAAGCGACGACGTTACCGCTCCGCTCTGTGTACGCATGCACGCAGTACGCAGCCTGTTTGTCTGCCTGGTTCTGCGTTGCGTGTGCGTCCACGTCTACGCAGACGCATCCGGTGTGACATATCGTATGAGGATTCATACTTTACAACGCAGCGGTGAACGTGGTGCTGCACACGTATGTACATGATGCGCACGCAGGCTCGGCCTTTGACTGAGACAGCACCTGTGACGGGGCAAGGACGCGAGGGGAGACGTCAAAGGGTTCCAGACGGGTAGCGCGCGGCAGGGACCTGCGGAACCTTCCCGCACCGTCTCAGTTAAGCGGCCAACCTGTAACTTCATTATATGTGTGTCCTGTGTGTGAAGATCTTAAAATTCGTAATTGCACCAGTCACACGCACTAACGACGACGCACTCGGCGGACCATTGGTGGACTTTATGCTGTTGTAATAAGGTTCACAAATGGTCGGCTGAGTGTGTCGTCGATGGTACACTAAGTTTAGTGTTAGTACATAAATTAAGTAGGTAATTTAGTAAGTAGGTAAACACAACAGTGTTTGACTTTTGGAAGGGAGCGCACATTCGCCGACAAACTGTCCTCAGTTTGGCGAAGCAGAAAGGAATGTACTTGCCATTGTTGTTTTTTTTGAGAATAAATAAAAAAAAAAAAAAAAGCCTTGAACGGACGTAAAGTCTGAAAAGTACGTACTAAATATAAATATGACAATCCGCTCATATTGAAAATTATGCGATTATGAAGACTTTCTACCAAGCCTAAATTAGTAATAAGATAACTAACAACGTAGAAAAGTTTAAAAACCCCCGACATTTTCATTTCAAAGTTCAATATCTCAAAAATGGCTGAACCGATTTTGATGAAACGTACCTAATAACCATCTCGATTACGTCACAGCTTTCGGATTAAAAAACCCGCATTCAAATCGGTCCATTCGTTTAGGTACTACGGTGCCACAGACAGACAGACAGACACGTCAAACTTATAACACCCGTCTTTTTGCGTCAGGGGTTAAAAAAATAAAAGATAAAAGTATTGTTTCCTGTAATTTTCTACTTCGATGATTTGTATGTTTCTGGACCATCGTCAAAGCACATGCATGTATTATTAGACTCATATACAGCACAAATATTATATAACAACCCTTTTTGAATAGGAAATGCTGAGCCATCGCGGTTAGATGGCCAGTTATTTTTTATTCCACACTCCGGACCGTCTTTATAGACAGGTGGGATAAATGGCGGTCAGTCATGGAGAAGTTTACCTAACTTTTCATATAAAACTTTAGCATGGCCATTTCTTCCTATGTATTAAAAATATACAGTCCTTTGCGGACACGATATGGTTGGACAAAAAGTTGTCTTTGTTTTGACGACCGGCTTAGCCTAGTCAGTGACCCTGCCTACCAAGCTGAAGGTTATGGGTTCGAATCCCGGTAAGGGTAAATGTTTGTCTGGTGAGATTAAATTTTTCGCAAATGGTCTATCGCTGAATATTTTTGAGATTCAACCTTTATTTTTTACCTCATGACCCTGCCGCTTCTTGATCGGGGACTGTTTATTCGATATATGCATAGACTGGACAGCTAACCACCATACCTATCTATATTGCTCGATTAGTCTTGGTTTATTCTTTATGGTACACATTGCTGAACTCTTTGCTCTGTAGTGTCGTGCTTTATTTGAATAATCTATTATATTCTATGTTTAGTATACATTAATTGATTACTCCTGTAACTTTCGGCCTTAGGATAGGTATAATGCACTTACCTTAAAGAGATCTCTTATCATATCATTATCCTCCTAGCGTTATTCCCGGTTGATGCCCTAAAGGAGCCCGGGGTCCGCTTTGACGCCTAATCCCAAGATTTGGCATAGGTACTAGTTTTACGAAAGCGACTGCCATCTGACCTTCCAACCCAGAGGGAAAACTAGACCTTATTTGGCATTAGACCGGTTTCGTCACGATATTTTCCTTCACCGAAAAGCAAACGGTAAATATTCCGTACATAAGTTCCGAAAAACTCATTGGTACGAGCTGGGATTCGAACCCACGACCGCCGCTTGACAGCCGCATGACTGAACCACTAGGCTACCGTAGCTTCAAGATCTCTTATCATACATCACATAGTAATTGACCGTCTCGTAGAGGTTATGGTGCGTGAAACCTGTAACAGCGGAAGACAAAAGTATTTACGTGCCTTAAATTATTACCACTAACTGCTACATTTATCGTGAAAGTACCTAACGCAAAATGTAATAAAAACGTAATAGTAGTAGTAGGTAATGAAAGTGTACGTACCTACGTAATACATAAAAATATGTTGGTAAAAAAAGCCTTGTGCTCTAGTGAAATACAGTGTGGCTTCAAAATTTTGAATATAAAGATTCATAAAACTTATCAATAAACATTGCGTAATAAAACACTCTTGTGATTGTGACTTGTTGACCTGCGCTTTTGATATCGTGTCGAAACTCCAGAAAAAATGAAGAAGTTGGGCATAAAAAAGCTATTAATACTTGTGTTAGATACTGAATGTTTAGTCCATGTTTATTCGATTCCCGAACGTATTATTTTTTTAATGTATACGTCAGTTTGGGCGGGCTTTGAATTGTCAGTCTGTCAAGAGCGAGACACTTCTTCATCGGTCGTTGTTATCCAAGTTTTGTGATTTTTTTAATTATCAAAATGTATTCATTCGCATCAATAAACCATTGTGCATTTAAATACAGTGTTTTTTTAGACAACTATATTACTAGCAAGCCATAAATATCTAAAACAATCTTAATTACAGCAACATTTCCCAAAGTTCAAACGCAATATTGCTCAAAGTGTTATTTGACTAACTCCATAACGAGCCCCATTTAAAGACGTTTCAAAATCTTATACGACTAACGTAAATCTGGCAAAACGTACAAACTCGCATGTCGGGAATTCCTTTTCGACCCACATATGCAAAGTTGGTCGTGTCCTGAGATTCATAAAGACGGCTTACTTACTTAATAAAACTTCTTACATTGTAACTGGGTGGGGTAGGTAGGGTTGTCTCTCCATAGTACTAGATATATTATACAAGATCGTTTGAAAACAAAGAAAACGCGTCAACATATTATGAAACAACTTTAATAAACGAGTTATGTCGCATATATGTTGACTTTGGTTTTATATTTTAAACCTAGTCTTATTATTTGGTACTACACAGGTTAACACAGTCACTGCCAAGAATCGCTACGCGCTACGCTCGTAGCCGATCCTGTGGTTTTTCAGCTAAGTAGCGGAAAGGGCCAACGACGTAGGCTCCCGCTGAGCGGGCTCCTGGCTGCAATTTGGTACAAACAACTTCATTTTCAGCTTGCAATGATTTAAACACTTCTATTCCTAAAATAAGGTTATACGCGTTGTAGCGTTTATTCCGCAATTAAAATAAGGTAATCACTAGACCTCGTTATCTTGTCACACTGTCATTGCTTTTCCGTAGAGTGTGAATAATCTAAATATCGATAGTGTACTTAGAGTTATATGTCACTTATAATTAGTCAACTGATAAGAAGTCACTAGGTACTATCGGGTATAAAATATATGAAAAAAAAAAAGAAATAAAAGTCTCGGGTGTAGGTACCTTAGTTAAGACTTAAGACTGTTTATCATAGTGTTTCCACAATAATTACAATACACTGTATATAACTCTACATCGTCAATGTTACTTTACTAAGGATCATATAGGGGTTTTGGTGATCACAAGTTTCACATTGGGCGGCAACTGTAAATCCTGCTGCATATACATGCGAAGGGCGCATTGACCAGCCCCACACAGTTTCAAAAATAAATGTTTTTTTAAAGGCTGCTGGTACTGGTAATTCAAAAATGGCTTGCATAATACGGAATGTATAATATTATGCAAGCCATTTTTGAATTACCAGTATAATATCTGGAAATAATAAATAGGTACCTACTTAAAATCAGCGTTCAACAAAGTAACCTTTAAAACATTTGCAAATAAATACCACTTACGATATTGAAGATTCCGATGTACAGTCGCCATCACATACATCGGAGCAAACAAGCACGTCACAAACATCGGAACACACCTCTATTTTCAAGGCATTAGGGTGCATGTGGCGATATTTTTGAATACCTATAGTCTACCTATGTATGTGATGGCGACTGTACTGGAAATGATAAGTTACTTTTCTTCGTTGAGTTGCAAATAGGTAAATCATTTATATCTCTTCACCAATGAGATTATCTACTTATTTTTCATCAAGAAGTTTTCATTGAGATTGAGCAAAAATTTAAAAGGCGAAAATTCAATCGCATTGTTGCATTATATAAACATCGATATCAAGACGGTCGATAAAAAAATCATTCACGCTCCACGAAAACCCAATGACAGTGCAACAAGATAACGAGGTCTAGTAATCACGCAAAAAAATCTTTCTCTTGTCATGAAATTGATAATAGGAATTACTTTACGAGAAAAGAAATGCAAGGTCAAAATTACTTTCTAACCTATCTACCTTTAATTAAAATAAATACTAGTATCTCAGTTTTATTAAGACCTACATCTGGAGCATAGCGTTGTACGGAAGTGAGACGTGGACTCTAACCCAGCGTGACAGAGAGAGACTGAACGCATTTGAAATGTGGGCATGGAGAAGGATGGAAGGTATTAGTTGGACAGAAAGAAGAACAAACGAAGAGGTTCTAAATTTGATAGGAGAACAAAGATGTCTACTAAAAACTATTGAAAACAGAAGGGGAAATATGTTGGGGCACCTGATACGACATGACAATTACATAAAAACTATAATTGAAGGAAAAATTGAAGGAAGGAGAGGCAGAGGAAGGCCAAGACGTGCGTTTATGGACCAAGCTAAAGAGAAAGTTAATGTAATGTCGTATCAGGAGCTCAAAACAGTGGCAGAAAGAAGAACAGAATGGCGATTACTCCACCGACAAGAGCCTGGCTCTTAAATTTATGATGATGATGATCTCAAATTGGTACTAGCTGAATATGTATGTTTGTCTCTTAGTTAAATTAGTACAACATTGTTTGAAAGTGACAACCCTAAGTTGAATAGAAGGATCTTGAATGCCGGCCGCCTGCTGTTTGTTATCCTTTACCTATTCTTGTCTACCAAACTAGGCTCAGCCCACTTTACTCTGTCAGTGACAAGGAGTTTCACCTATTCAGCGAATCTAAGGAAAAGGTCTATGATATTTCCAAATAGGACACAAAGAAGGAGACTTGGCCCTATTGTACGAAATATACTTTTAATTATTTTTGCTTCCCCTGAGGTAAGGTCAAGCAAGAGTCGTCGGAATATTTAATACTTAAACGTACATACAATATAGTTTTATCTGAAAAAGGCAGCTTCTCAATTACATCCCTATATGAGTTTGGAAAAAAATGCTCTTTTTATTATTTTTTTATTTATTTGTGGCTTTTATCGTAGTTTTATTTAATTTGTCTTCTTTCAGTGACATTTTCATTCATTAGAATTAATCATATGTGGGTCATGGCATGGGCCTTAAACGGGTTAAGTTATACTTCTACATCACGCTTTAACTGACAGTTTTCTGACTTACCGTGTGCGTCTGACAGTAACCGTCGGTTTCGTGACGATCACTATATAACCACCGTTAATTAATTACAGATGCCCTTACATTGCCTTTTGTCATGTTAAAGCACAATTAAATATTAAATAAGTAATTATCCAAAAATTAAACCCAAAGTTAATGTGAAAGTAAACGTTAAAGCCTTGAGGCTGCAGACGAACTTAAAGTCCTCCTATGTTTGTTGTGGGAGGTCGTCTGGGTCGTGTGTCTCATATTTTCTGATAATCTCTGCTAATTTCGATTAAACTATTATTTGTTGAGGATAAATAATAATACCAAAGCTATGTAAACCACGACATAATATACTAAATACTTTTCGTGTGGAAAAATTAGAGCCATGAACTTTAGTCAACAAACACAGGGGCGCGATTTCACTTGAAAAATGCGACATGTCCCCAGGATGTCATTGATATATATACCTTTACCTATATATCTATCTGTCTTTCGTAATAAGAATGAGAAAGACTACTTAGAAATAGATTCATTTTGTAGGTCGATTACCGGCTAGTCAAGTTCTGTAAATTGGTTTTTCAAAGGAAAAGTATGCTGTTGAAAATTTATCCGTTTTTACAGAAAGTAAGTTGTCCTTCAACATTTTCGTATAATTTTTCAGCGATTGGCCGGTATCCGATGGAGCTGATATTAAGAATAAGTACCTACTTATGTAAGTTCGGTGACAACGCAATATTTGGGCACCACCGAGCTGATCTTGATGATGGAGACTGAAAGTGGCAATCATCATCATCATCATTTTCAGCCTGTAATCGCCCACTGCTGAGCATAAGCCTCTCTTCGATTACGCCACTTTTCCCGGTCCCATGCTAGTCTCATCCAGAAATAAGCCGAGGTCTTTTATATGTCATTGTCATCAACTCATCAAGCTGGTGGACGACCGACACTTCTTTTTCCTGTAGGTGGCCTCCAATGCGTTAACGTTTTGGTCCACCTACCGTCACGCTGCCTGGCAATACGAGTATGTCCTTGCCCAACTCCATTTGAGTTTGGTTATTACTTCGCCGAAGTCAAAAAGAAAGTGGCCATAGGAACTCGTAAATACACAAGATAAAGCCGTGATTGGGTTCATTTAGTCCTCACCGAGTAATTTGTAATTATATAAAAAATTGCAAAAGCTTTTTCTACAAATGAAATACTTATTTAACAGAAATTTATTTTAAATCTAGAGATTTCTAGATTAGCATAGATGCCGTATGATGAAATTATGTGATAATTTAACACCTGCACGACGTTGAAATAGAAGGTACGTACCTTATATTATTCTTAATTCATAAATAATGTAATATTAATGATAAAGTAAATTAAGAATACCTAACCTAACCTATACCTACAAAAAACCCCACGCAAATCTGAAATATCAGAGATAGATTTATATCGTATCAGACTTATATTATTTTAAATAGCCTCACTACGCAGCACCTGAGACAAAGTTTATTTAACATTCAATCTTACAATTTCAATTCAGAATAAAATTCAAATTCAAGTCTGATAAATAAAGATTAAAGATATTGCTTCTTAAAACGATAGGTATTACGTAAGAACAAAGTTATCCCCGAAGTTCCACATTTAAGACGATACGTCTAAGAGTCGGGTAAAGACTTCATTTGCAATTCGATGCCGTGAAACTTTCTGATTAAAAAACTTGAATGTTGATACCGATTCTGGTTATAGTACCCAAAAATATTCAGTTTGTGACAAAATGATACAGATTCAGATTCTTTATTGCGTTCATGTTGTAACAAAACTAATGATTAAAAAGTTGTTAGTAAGACATTTACTACGTAAACGACGTCTTGGTCTTTTCAACAGAACTAACAACGGAAGCAAGCCATTTAGTAAAAACTTCAAACCACTTCCCTTGAAGTTATGTACTTTAACCTTTTCATTACCAAATACGCCTATATCCGCACCACTGGTTCAACGCCAATGACGGATTAATCAATCAAGGAGTACAGCCTTTAGTACGATGGCAACCTACATGTATTGACAAAAAGTTTAATTCCGCATTAAATGCAATGTTTACGTGGCATAATAGTATTTAGTTACAGATAATTCAACTCATCTTTGCGCGGGGTTGTACTTATGTGTTCGTGCGTTTGTAACAATGCAGTTTGGTTTGTTTGGCAGTGACGCGACAATTGTCGCTACAGGTGCACAGCGGCAGTTACAAATGCACGCACAGATACCACCGCGCTCAAACATGAGTAGAACTATCTATAAGGTTTATTATCTTAAGTATGAAGTCATTATATACAGATTCCCAAAGCTAAATTTAAAGCAACGAAGGAAGTATGTAGAGACGGCCATAGCCAGGTTCTAAATTCAATTCATCTCTTTCATATCGCAATCGCATTTGAATATAGGTACTTAACCCGCGCGCCCTTTCGGACACGCCCAGCTTGTATGCACTAAAAAACGCGCTCGCTAAACATTCTAATGCGATTGCGGAGCGAAAGGCATGAAAGAAAGGCCCGTAACAAGCCTGATGTTTACTTATCACAACACCGGCATTTTTTGCACTAAACCCTGCTTAAAACCATTCCGTTTAACGTAAAAGTACATACCTTGTATCCCGTGCCGCCGCCCAACAATCAGGGGCACAATTAGGGCATTGCCCTAATTGCGCTAATGCCCCCCATTATCCGAAGTCTCCTGAAATGGGGGATATTTATGGCGCTTTCTCGGCGACTAATGTCGTCGAGAAAAAATGACGACAGATTTACTTACATAGTGAAGTGCGCTGTGACTGGAAACTGTGAAGTAGAATGGCGACAGATTTGGAGATCGATGAATGAATACGCCAAGTAAGCTTAATAATACCTATTAGGGTTACTTACATTTCAATTAATAGATAGGTACGGCCAGCAAGGGGTTAACACCTTTGTACCGTTTTCAAACGAGTGAAAACGACAAGGTAGTTAGGTGTTCAGCAACTTATGAGGCCGTGTACCTATTGTTTTTGTACTAGTTAGTTATTAGGGTTAAGCTTAAGGCTGCTCTGTTTACGGACAGGTGACGCATATGGAGACTCGAAGCACGGCCTGTCAAGCGTGCGTTTTTTACAATATATAATCAATCGTAAGCTACCTTTTCAAATGCACAAAATGAGAGTAAGAAATCTTTGATAATAGACACATAGCAAGCCGAAGTAGTGTAACTTAAATAGTATTTTTCACAATCGTGTTATAATAGAGAGCTTTTTAGTCGAGTACCGTGTTTAGGCCACGAAGCTTGCTGAGTGGCCTAAGTAAGGTACGAGATTAAAAAGCTTGATTATAACGCTATTGTGAACAATACTTTTTGTACGAGTTCGTTAAAATTAATGTTCTACGAGTCAACTGAACTAATTAAACAAACTCGATACTGTTGAAACGAAGTGCAGCCTATCGCTCGTACGCTCGTTGATATCTTAAAAGACATCAACGAGCGTACGACATCAACGAGTAGACTTAATAATCAAAGCGATTCTATTGACACAATTCATTACAGTTCGGTAAAGCAGCCACGTGATTGGTCGAATTTATTTTAGTTCTATTTTCAAATTTTTTTCGGTTGTCTTTTTTTTTCGGTTGTCTTGTTGTGGAGCGTATCGAAACAGTTATTTCGATTGTTTCGACAGTAACATGGACTACAACTATGAAAAGAGTGACGTTGCAGTATTTTCTATGAAATCTTAATACACAGATTTTAATCGACGAGTACAAAAAATATTATTATACAGTGTGAGTCTTTATAATGTGCACATAGCAAAATGGGAGAAACTACGCCCAATTGTATCGACGCCAGAAATGTGTTTTTTTTTTGGCTATTTTGATTTTTTTATGTTTTTTTATTGTTTTTTATTTCGCAATTCCATACTATTATAAATAAAACTTTACTGGTCTTAAACTACACCGCCTATCGACACGAAACAAAAACAAAAATGATCATTAATATCAGGCTAAGGTACTAAAATGATAATTGTCGAAAAAAAATAACGCCCCTTATTAGCTTTCTAACAGTAATATTACCACGTTTATGACTGAGATATAACTTTTGTTATCAGCGGTCAAACAAACTTCCCACTCCCAAAACGTCGTAGCACTTACATTACCTGGCAAAATACGGTCTCTACCTGCGACATCGTAGCACGTGCGTAGTGCGCAAGGCCATTGTTTGACCGCTGATAACAAAAGTTGTATCTTAGTCATAAACGTGGTAATTTTACTGTTAAAAAGCTAATACGGTGTTGAAAAACATGAAATAATAAAAATTTAGGTAAATGAGACATTTTAGTGAGTTATTTTACATTTTTGAAAAAAAAGTAGGAGGAAGAATGAACACTTTTATGAAAAACCTCGTAATAATAAATTGGGAGCGTATTTTTTTTTCGACTAATATCATTTTAGTGCCTTAGCCTGTTATTATTGATCATTTTTTTGTTTTGTTTCGTGTCGATAGGCGGTGTAGTTTAAGAGCAGTAACGTTTTATTTACAAAAGTATGGATATGCGAAATAAAAAACAAAAATAAATCATAACATAAAAAAATTAAATAGCCAAAAAAAAAATTACATTTCTTGCGTTGTTAAATTGGGCGTAGTTTCTCCCATTTTTCTATGTGCACATTATAAAAACTCACACTGTATAAAGACCTTGTATCTAATGTAATGGATACTTTTTTGTAATATTTTTTTCATTTACAAATACAAATAACTTTATTTTGCATGAAATATGGTACAAAAGGTGGTCAGACAATATTATAAATAACACATATTTATAGTTTTTTTTTTGCATGCCAGATGCTATGCAAAAAAATAAACACTAAACTTATTAATTTTATTGTAAATTATTGATTGACATATATACTCGTATAAGTGCCTTTGTGGCATTTGCAGAATAAATGTTGGGTTTTGATATTGATTTTTTGATTCAGGTATTTAGGTAACAGTTTCTTACACGTTTATTTCCTAGCTATTTATAAAATGCGATGACATTAAATAAAACGGTTTAAGTTTACGCCTCATAAGACTCCCTAGGAGGGATCATAAAATGGGTCCATTGGTTTTATTCCGATGACATACCCTTCCTTTCGTGGATGCTGTAAAAGATAAGTATCTATGAGATTGAGGTGCTTACACTAAAAAGGGGTTGAAATATTATGTTGTAATAGTGCATTTAAAGCTACGGTTCTGTTACATACAGTTGGTTTTATATTTGACATGCATCTCACGATAAATAATACAATATTTATTTATTCAAACTTTATTGCACAAAACCAAAACAATGTACATATGGCGGACTTAATGCTAAATGGCATTATCTACCAGTCAACCATCAACCAGTCAATATAAGTTTATATAAATGACAACATTACAAGGATTCCTTCAAAGATAATAATGTAAAGGGGATTATAAGGGTGTTCAAAGTGTTGTATGGAAAACAAGACATTTTTAAAGTAAAGGATTTGTAACTTCGGGTTGTAAAGGATTTGTTGATTTGATTTGTTTGCTAAAACACCACAAAACTTATTCCATCGTTTTATTTAATTCATCACCTAAGAAGGTTAAAAGGGGCTACGAAGTTTGTATAGAGCGCAAGACATTTTAAAGTAAGAAATTTGTAACTACGGTTTCAGACTGTTTGCTATGAGGGTTCAAATGGAGTTCTAAAATTTTATAGAGAGCAAGACATTTTGAAAATAAGAGATTTGTAACTTGTCTGTTTACTATAAGACTACAAAACTAATTTTTATATTTTAAAAAATCATTCCTCAAACAAACATTTAGACGATAACATGTTCTACGCGGACGAAGTCACGGGCAACAGCTAGTCTATACATATAAATGACTATGTCCTGAGCTGACTGACTGACTCACTCACTCACTCACTCATCAACGCACAGAGAGAGTTGAAATTTACACCAAAACTACCTTTTACAACGTAGGCAACGGATAAAAATGGAATTTTGGAAATTCTGCCCCTTAAGGGGTTAAAAATGGGTGCAAATTTTGTATAGGGGAAAGTTTATCATTTTAAAGTGGATAATGAAATTAAAGATAAAAAATGTAAACAAATGTGTTGCCACTGCAATAAAATCAATCCCAAGAAGTGGAAACTAAAAATTCGTTAAATACGCAAGTTAAAAAATAATGCGACTAATTTATACGTAAAACAATGCCTGGAAAATATTCGTAAATATTTAAATAAGCAAAATGAAAACGTTATTATTTTATATTCATAAATATGTGCAGTTTATATTTACGCCACTGGCAATGGTTAGGAATTGTAAACCTTTGGTTCGTAATTTAATTAATATACCTGGATATTCCTATTCCTTATTCTTAATGTTCAAAGAAGGTTTAAAATTGGTGACGCCTCAAAGATGGAGTGATTGTGTGGCTCATGTAATAAAAGTAGAGGATAACTTGTGCCAACTCGACCACCTAATAGACAATGTAACAGAGAAATTAATAATAAATGTAATTGAGGAGGATTCGACGTCTTCCTCAGAAAACGAGATTGGAAGTGAATAACTAAAAAATTAAAAATCTAGTGTTAATTTTCTTTGTGTTTTTCTGTCCTAATTAAACATATAATAATGGCACGTCTTGCTTCCATCGCTTGGTGTGGTTCTAGTGGCTGCAGGCAATAGGCTTTTGCTGTATATCGTACCCGGACTATCGTCACCTACTAATTACCTATTCATACCAACCTACGACATTAAAGTGATCAAAGTAAAATATAAGATTGTTTTAAAAGTAGTTTATATTCATTAGTTAAAACCAAAACCTGGTTGATTGCTCCTGAGACGTCACTTTGACGTTGACAGTTCTTTGTTTACATTTTTTATCTTTAATTTCATTATCCACTTTAGCAAGAAACTAAAAACATTGTAGAAAGATAACCTATTAAAATACAAACTAAGAAATTTCACCGTTTTGAAAAACCCCTAAGGGGGTTAAAAAGGATTGCAAAGTTTGTATGAGGAAACTTTTTTTTAGCTAAAGACTTAAAGCTTTGTAGAAAGCTTACTTATTACAATACAAATAAAGCGCTTTCAGCGTTTTGGAAAATTCTACCCCTAAGTGGATGAAAAAAGGGTGCAATGTTGGTAAAGGGGATTTTTTTGAGCTAGAATCACGAAACTTTTTAGAAAGATTACATAATAAAATTAAAATTAAATACTTTCAGCGTTTTAGAAAATTCCACCCCTTAGAGGTGTATAAGGGGGTGCAACGTTTGTATGGAGCAAATATATTTTTTTAGCGAGCGACTTAAAACTTTGTTGAAATAGATTACTTATTACAATACAAATAAAGTACTTTCAGCGTTTTGGCAAATTCCACCCCTAAGGGTGATAAAAAGGGGTGAAAATTTGTATGGAGGAAAGAAATTTTAAAGTAAGGGATTTGTAAGTTCGGTTTTAGACTGTTTGCTAAAATACTACAAAACTTATTTCAACGTTTTTAGGGTTCCGTACTCAAAGAGTAAAACGGGACCCTATTACTAAGACCCCGCTGTCCGTCTGTCTGTCTGTCTGTCCGTCTGTCACCAGGCTGTATCTCATGAACCGTGATAGTTAGACAGTTGAAATTTTCACAGATGATGTAGTTCTGTTGCCGCTATAACAATATATACTAAAAAACAGAATAAAATAAATATTGAAGGCGGCTCCCATACAACAAACGTGATTGTTTTGCCGTTTTTATAGATAATGGTACTGAACCCTTCGTGCGCGAGTCCGACTCACACTTGGCCGATTTGTTTTAATTCATCGCCTAAGAAGGGTAAAAGGGGTTTCGAAGTTTGTATAAAGAGCAAGACATTTTTTAAGTAATTTGTAACTAAGGTTTCAGACTGGTTTACTATGAGGGTTCAAAGGGTGTTCTAAGTTTGTATAGATAGGCAAGACATTATGAAAGTAAGAGATTTGTAACTTCGGTTTTAGACTGTTTACTAAAAGACTAGGTACAAAACTAATTTCAATGTTTTTCTTTAAATTAATTCCTTAAACAAACATTTAGACGATAACATGTTACACGCGGAGGAAGTCGTGGGCAAAGGCTAGTAACATTATAACAATGTACAAATAACGTAATTGAAATTATATATTACTTTGTAACCGAAGTTCTCGAGGAAACCATTTCCGTCGGTTTCAATTACCTACCTGTATATTTAATTAAGATAACATGAAGAGGCTTCTACGGGGTAACGAGATTGAACGAGGAAGTGGCTTTCAAGGAAGAATCCTCCAAATGTACGTATAAACGTAATATTTAGCATCAAATTAACGTTCGCATTATTGAAATGTAATATAAGATCTGTCATTTAAATCCAATTTGCATATTTGAACAATTTTAGCCATACCCACTTTGATGAGAATAAGATAACCCTCAAATGTATATATAGTACCAAGATGTAACTGAAGTCAGTCAAATAGTTACATAATTTAATTTATCTCGAATAAAACAAAACTGTGAGTACATTTACAAATGAAACATTCGGTAATTTTGTAAATTCATACCGTTTTATTTGATTTTATTTTAGTTTATATTTAAAGTTTTTAGTTTATATTTATCCTTTAAATGTATTCAATAAACTGTTGATCTTAGGTAAATTAAAATTTATCTCATAATACTGTTATAGTTGTATTTAGCTTTGTAGTTAATATTAAATATTTAATTTCTACAACCCAAACAGTTGTAATTATTTCGAACGGCTGAAATTTTATCTCACCAACCTATTTCCAGTGTCTGATGTAAGAAAAGTTTTTTAGTTGTTCAAGACTGGATGAAAAATACGGTATATATCTACGACGTTCAAACAGGTCTCAGGAGCTCTAGGAATATGTAAAATTCGCGTCTTTCAGGGGTAGATGGGCGATAAAAGCAGGCTTCGCTCCAGGAGGCAGAAATATGAGGGTTAACTCCCTAGGCCTTGAAGGAAGCATTTTGTGTGACAACGAAGCTACATAACCAAGACAAGTTTGTTTAAAAAATGTTCATTATGTATGTGACCTTTAAATAGTTAAAAACGCTTCACACAATTATTTATTTTGACGTAGTTATGACTTCACAATTCTGCAGCCATACTAAATGTAATAACTTAATAAGTCAACTGAGAACACGGCCGGTGCAACTCGTGTCAAAACGTCAGAAATAAAGGCCAATTAATGTAGCGTTAGATAAAGCGCGATGGGATATTCTGTAGATACGTGAGAGTTTAAAGTATTCATTCCAATTTATAAGGAAAATGCAGGTCGCATTTCGTTATCACGGGTCTTTTTCGGGAGCTTTAGCGAATTTATACTCACGCCAGCCCAGCTAGCACGATAGGTTTTATCGTCACGCTTTACGACGAAAATGTACTGAAACGACACGTGACGATAAAACCTATCGTGCTAGGGCATCAGGAACACAACAGCAGGTATAATCAAATCTTCAAAAATAGTAGTACCTAGAGAACCTAATTTAAGTATAGCTGCGGACTTTTGTCAGTTGGAGGAACTTCACTAGTTGAGCTGCTCCAAATATGAGAGACAACATTGCGTAGTGCCCTACTTATTTGAATATAAAAAATAACATCTTTTATATTCAAATTATACTATTGTGATGCTGATAGAAATCTAGTCAGATGTTCACTCAGACATTATTTACATAGCTTTCGGCACGACCTCACTGCCTCACACATGTTTTATTTATTTTCGCACTAAATTTTCTTTGTGGCTGGTCTAGTGTTTCAAGTAGGTATTATTTTATACCACGGTGACAGCAAACAACTTACTGCCTTGATGGTAGCTTTTTTTAAATACGAATACGTTCAAGGACTAACGAAACTCTTTCTATATTAAATATCAGTCGTATCCTATGCCAATGCAGTTCAAAGGTGTATATAGCAGTGGCTCTTAACCCCTGCGAGCACCCGAAGTGGTTCGTGAAGCCATCGGAAAAATATTAAATAAATGCCAACGAGTCGACACAACGATGCGTGGAGCGAGCGCCCCCAGAAATTAAGTATACAGGGTGTTTTTATTCATTATCTTTAACTTCGACACACTTGGTACATTTTTAGAAACAAATTAGCATAATTATTTATTGAGAAATTTTTTTTTTTTTTTTTTTTTGAATATATTATAACTGCCATCAGTCGATAACGACTATTATCAGTTTCGGTCTGTGATTTGGTTTGATTGGGTTTAGGAGACCATCGTCTCGCACAACCACTATGCAGCCTTACACAATGTGTTTTCGTTTTAGGCGTTTCACAACTTGTGTCGCATCTAGTAACCTTATAGCCAAAGGATTTGGGTGGCCTGCAAGGCGCTCGATATATCGTCTCGTGTGCTTTGTAATTTCGTCCTTTATGGTGGGCATGTTGAGGTAATCGTGTATTTCGTCGTTCCGGGTAAAAATTGAGAAAAAATAAACGAAAAATATTTTTTTTCGATTTTTGTCCCAATTCATTCAATGTAGCATTAACGGTTATTGTCTTATTGTACAAGGGTCTTCATGAAATAAAAAATATGTATTAAAAAAAAATATCGATCGAACTCACTTTGTAAACTTTCTTGTAGTGTATAGGAACCTTACAAAATTTAAAAGCTGTTATGACGTCACAGTAAAGAGCCATTTACACTGGTTAAATCTGCAAAACTGCTTAAATTAAACATTGAATATCTTGATAACAGTAAGAGATACAACTGTCTTGGAGAAATTAACTTTATTTTATCTAAACTATGCCCCCTGCAATTAACTCAATGTCATGAACACGTTGTATACGTACAACGTGTTACAAAACACCCTGTAAAAAATGTTCTAATTTTTTTTTTATTGATACAACGCGGTAAAAAAAAACTTTTAAAATTTTGTAAATTGACTCTATAAGGGACCATTTAACCCCTGTATATGTGTATACCTTAAATTAATGGCCTTGATCATATACTAGCCCCGATGCAGAAGAGTTCGTCCAGTACTTAACAACTATCACATTTATCTTGATATTTATTACATGCTTAGATCAAACGACTAAGTAACAGGAACAATATTAGTAATGTTTAATGTAGTTTATTTTCATTCTTAAATAAAAAACCTAAAAGGTTTTAATTGTAGAAAAAAGGGCACTTAAAAATTATTGTCCAATTCAAATTGTGGTGTCCAACTGCACTTCTTAACTCATGGACTCGAAGCAGAACCGTCAGCATTACAAGGTGGGCCAAAAGAAGTCATCTGATGTTGTATGGCGAGCATACAACATCGGATGACTTCTTTTGGCCCACCTTGTAGCTTTGCCGTGTCGCTTTCCCTAGTAATGGCCTTTTTTTCGCCTGATGAGTTCGTTACCGAGATAGTTAGAAAAAAAAATCGCAAAATTTCTTCTGCTTATTAAAGTGGTATAGAAAGCAGATTTTTTCACAATAGGTAGTTTATATAACGTTGAGAATTGAGTTGCAGGATACCAAATTATCTATACGTAAGGATAAACTTTCACATATTCATTATGAGAACAGTTTGGGTCGTGCTATTTATTAAGTTTACAGGTCAATTTATTATTTCACATTTTCCTTTCACAGTTTTTAAAGTCTTCAAAGTGGCATAGAAAATTAAAATTCATGTGCTCTGTCTACCCTATTTCGGGAAAGCAGGAGTGAATTTATGTTTGTGTATATATTCGCATTGTAGCAAACCTTCAATCTCCCAATATACCTACATAGTTTATTCAACCAACACATCTAATCGGATTTAGAAAGAGCGAAACTCGAAAAAACATGACTCCCCTATTGTTATCCAGTGTTGTTAGCAATTCCGGGATCTATTCGTTTCACCACAGAAGCTAAGCCGTATTGTGAGTTGGGTATAAAGGTAGGTATAAGCTTTAAAGATAAGACGAGTTAAAATAAAAAGTAGAGCGAAGATTCGTTATAACTACCTATGCCAACTAAGTTTTTTCGCATGGTCAGCATAGAAACTGAGGTTAGAAATGGCATTTTTGATTATATATCTTTGCAAATATTGCACTTTAGATGTATGTATTTTGGCGAGCTATTGATGTAGCTATAATTGTACTTTCAAAACAAAGTTTTAACCGACTTCAAATGAGTAGCCAAATTGCTTCAAGTTTGCCTATAAAGTTTGAAGAGTTCCCTCGATTTCTCGGGGATCCCATCATCAGAACTGGATTTTGGTGACAACGGGACCAATCTGGAAGTATATGCTTTCAAACAAAGAAAAAAAATTTCAAATTGGTTCATAAATTACCGAGATATCGCGTAACATACACACATAAAAAAAATACAGACGAATTGAGAACCTCCTCCTTTTTTGAAGTCGGTTAAAAAACGGCGGTCAGGTCTAGCCTATATATATGTAGCCGCACACGCTTTTGATCGTTTTTAAATAAAGTAAAATTAAGAAACGTTAACTTTGTAAGTTCTATTTCTATTAATTGTACCTTAACTAGGATACCTATACCTAGCCTTTATTTGAAAAACACTCTTTTATGACTTTCCAAATGGTGAAATTAAGGAAATCGATAGTTTATTTTTTATAGAAACTTAATAATAACACCAAAACAAGCAGAATTGCTTATTAACTTATTTCTAGAGTGTGCAGTGCTGTTTATTGCAAAGCCTGAGAATTGCCAAAATTTACTTCATCTCCAATTGCTATATGGGGTGTTTCCTGTAATAGGAGCAATAAATTAAACGGTAGATTATTAAGCTTGTAAACAATTATTTCCACGTGGTTTTATTAAAAAAAACACATATTTTTCATATTTTTTTTTCTTCAAAATAAGTTTACTTGTATTGTTTTACGCTACTGGAGTGCTATAAGTACCTTTTTATTTTAAAAACACAAAAAAAAAAACAAAATTAAAATTAAAAAAAAAACAAAAATTTCTTTTGAAAACAAAAATGCAAGAACTATTATGACTCATTACATGATGTTACCTCAAAATCTGTTGACCTCAATTGACTGATGTGCTATGATGTCGTGGTGCCAAGATACATTACTTGGAGGTCATAACTTCCGATCAAAATTTCACACAAGGGGTTACTGCAAATGCTCTAAGGAGGCGTCCATTTGAATATTTGCTCCTATTACAGGAAACGCCCTATATACTGACTCGATCGCATGGTCAAACTATTAGTGTGTACTAATGACCTACTTAATTACTTATTATTGTTATTACTGTCTACATTAATCATTTGACTTGTAACTATGGTGTTATCAATAAAGAATTGTATTGTATTGTATTGGACCTTCATTCTCACACCCAAATTTCGTTTGTAGCATAAAGATGTATAAATACAGGTTGAAATCGGGGTCGTGTAGCAAGAAGACCAAAAGCGAATAAGATGGTCATACTGAACAACTTTTCCCATGGGACTACACACAAAATCGCAAATAACCAAGAGCCAATTAAGAGTTAACTGTGAGTTAATTGAGAGTTAATGTATGGAACTGCTGTTATTTTTTTGCGATTTCGTGCTCGGTTTCTTGGGAAAAGTTGTTTAGTGTTACCATCTTATTTGCCTTTAGTCTTTTTTCTACACGACCCCGATTTCACCCTGTATAACATAGATGAAATATCGTAGTTACTGACAAGCGACAAAACGAGTAATCTAACCGTATATTTTGCTATGACCAACAAGCTAAACCAATCTGTAAACTTAAAACGCTAATTTTAAAATGTTAGCATGTTTATTATAATATTGGACAACTGCATTTCATAAACGAGTTTCATGGTTTTTACTTCGAGTATTGCTACAGCTCAAGTACAACATACTTTTTAATCCAAAAAGTATGTATGGAATGCCGGATGTTGTCCAGTTAAAAATTTATCATCAAAAACATTCGCTAGTGGCATGTTTGAAGGATTTGTACGCGCGGACTTTTTGATTTGTAGCTGTAGTGCTATACTACTAGCTCTAAAAGTGGATTAAAAAATATCAGTACTAACGACGGAGGTGATTTTTTACGTTTTCTGGACTTTTACATACCTGCATGTCTTTACTGCTTCATTGTACGTATACGGTATTGGTATTTCATACGGTATTTAAGAAAAAGTAAAATTTAAGACTTACATTTGATTGAATTAAATTTATAAGGAAGGCTCAACTTAATTCACCTCTAGGTACAGGGTAACAAAATGGCTTAAGTATCTTAACAGCTATTTGATTTTCATATAGTAACAAGTACATGTAAACATTGCTCCAATATCCTAGGCAAACAGCATACGTCGACAAGGACACTACAGAACAAACAACAAACAACTTTCACATTATCGCATCACGGCTACCATTAATCACGAAATTATATCTTACCACGTTGACATTGAGTTATATTTTAACTGCGCAGTTGCGTGAGATTCGAGCTGGGGGGAGTTAACCCTGGAGATGGTAAGCGCGTTCTCAATACGAGCACAAAGAGCGTGACGTCAGCGCCTCTGACGTCACTGCGTGCATGTGGGTCAATGGGGCGGCCCGGGCGGCCTGCAGCTCAAATGGGTCACTAAAAATACACGGATATTACGGGCACCCAAGCAGCGTAAGGGTTAGCGTCTGAGATGATATTGGGTGCGAGTCTAAGGTTTTTAGGATTACGGTATGAAATGTATTCCGATCAATGGAGGGGTTGGGTGTATTCAATTAGGCCCCGTCATCACAAATCCGTAAATTGAACCACGAATTCAGCTAAATTGTTTTCCTTTTGTAACCCTATCCCAAATGTTTCCGTGATTATTTACGGTAAGTGTTAAAGTTTCAATTAAAGTTTCATAATTTAAGTATAATTATAACAAGGAGGCCCCTCAAATTACGCGATGGATTTAAAGTTATGCTTTCTTTTGAATGGGTTTTACAATTTTGTTGATCCTCAAGAGCTACATACTAATCGTGACAGACTTACGTATTCGCTACGCATGCTACGCCGTAGACGCTGCTACGAATAGCGTAGACTAGTCAATATTAATAGAAGGAACTATTCTCGAATTCTTGGAATTCTTTAATTTAATTCAATTCCAGCAATTGCAGTCTTGGAATCCAAGTCCAGATCTCAATGGAATATTCTGAATAGCTTAGTATAAAAAGAAAAATCTAGATTGGAAAATTATTTGAAACATGGCGCGGACACTCAAGGCTATTTTTTTCTACTCATTTTGTTCGTCCGGGAATCCATTAGTTGGCAAAATGTTTCAACGAGATGTAGTTTTCAGCTTCAGAGCTTTCATTTCTTGCGACGACAGATTAGTGAGAATATTTTTATAGTGTACCTACTCTATACTTTTTTCTTCAATAAAAAAGCTGCTACTGCAAGGATAAAGGATACTGTTATTTTAATAAAATTTATGATTCTTTACTGAAAGAGAAGGCATAATTTAAGACTTATTAGAAGAAGAAAAAAGCGGCCAAGTGCAAGTCAGACTCGCACATGAAGGGTTCCGTTAAATAAATAGCTTTTTACGATTAATGACGTATTAAAAAAAAACTACTTACTAGATCTCGTTCAAACTAATTTTTGTTGAAAGTTTGCATGGTAATGTACAACATATATTTTTTTTAGATTTATCATTCTCTTATTTTAGAAGTTACAGGGGGGGGGGGACACATATTTTACCACTTTGGAAGTGTCTCTCGCGCAAACTATTCAGTTTAGAAAAAAAATATGTTAAAAACCTCAATATCATTTTTGAAGACCTATCCATAGATACCCCACACGTATGTATTTGATGAAAAAAAAAATGTTGAGTTTCAGTTCTTAGTATGGGGAACCCCAAAATTTATTGTTTTTTTTTATATTTTCGTGTGAAAATCTTAATGCGGTTTATAGAATACATCTACTTATCAAGTTTCAACAGTATAGCTCTTATAGTTTCGGAAAAAAGTGGCTGTGACATACGCAAGGACAGACAGACAGACAGACAGACAGACAGACAGGCAGACATGCCATTTTTTGCCATTTGGCTATGGAACCCTAAAAAGACCAGGTAAATACAAATGAACAGACCGGTAGAGACAACATACGATTCTTAAAAACATTTTTTTTGCAACAAGACACGCTTTTCTCTAAAATACCCTTGACCAACTTTCAAGGTAACACTTGCTACTCTTAAGTCAATAAGATACTTAAACACATAAGCTCATATTGCCATTTAGTCTTCTTAAACAATTAACGGAACCAAGAGCAATTTACCGTAAAATTACTTCTGACTAAATATCCTATTTATGTGTTTATGTTTAACAAATTACAGAAGCGAGTACATACACCTGAGATTCACAATAGTTAATTTCACCTCAACCGAGTCCGGTGAACCATCGTGAGGCAGATCTCTGATTATACGTTGTTAGTAGAGTGTGGCCACCCCAATATATTTTTCTAGTTAACCGAAAGTGTCGATATACTTACGCAGTTTGTTGAAAAGTATTAAGCCCATTGCCAAATATTCAAAGAATTCGTCTAAATAACTACCTCAGGTTTGGTGAATTAATAAACATACTACTTTAATCGATCAATTAAATTATATGCGTTCATTTTCTTTTTTCACCCGCGTCAGAAATGCTTACAATTTCATAAATTATTAAGTTTCAAGATAATTATAACTACTACTCCAAAAACAATACTATATATTCAGCTTGCGGTAGTCAGAATCTAGCAAACCTGAGGGGTAATTGCGTAACTCCTCGAGCGGGCGTTAGGTTAGGTTAGGTCATGTCAATTTCCCTTGAAAAACCTGACCTGACTAATGTAAGAAAAGGAACGCAATCGCCCTTGGTGACGGCCATATAAAACTAGGGCCGAGCGGTGAGGTGAGGTGAAACAGGTTGTGAATAGTATAGCTGCTCTCTGCTAATATATCATCTTAATTGCTGTAATATTAAATACGCAATTAGCCGAGTAACTGTGGTGCTGAGCGAATTAGCTGTACAATTACGAACGTAATTATTATCAGGGTACAATGTTCTTCGCAATATTATATCTGACTAAAAACTAAGTTATGCTTATGATGTTAATTGTTAATGCTATGTTTGGCTGTACTAAACAGTAAATATTGTTTAAATATTGGTGAGGCATATTGGTGGGGAATTGTTAAATAGGTACGAACAGTCTCAATCGAAATTGCGCATTAAGATCAACATTGCCATAACCAACACTGAATCAATTTGTTGAATGAAAAACATATTTTTTACTTTAACTGTTTTGCTAAGTTTACTATGCGAAATTGCGTAGGTTATATAGGCATTTTACGCTCGTTATTTTGCAAAGTCGATTTCAATACAGTTTATCTTATTATATTTTGACGTTATGTATAATATAACTATACATGACATTTATAAATACCAGTAGGTTTTTGAAACTACAAATAACTAATGCTAATAATTACACGGTTCAACTCACGTATTACTCGTAAATGCATTATTATATGCACGGATTATTTCAACACGTCTCACGAAAGTTTAAATTACAAATGACTATATTTAAGACACGAATAAAAATATTCTTGGTTATTTTAGCAATGCACATTTCTCTTCGAAAAATAGCATGTTGCTAAAATATACAAGGGTTGACTTTATTTCACAATCCTCTGCATGACCGCTCCGTGGAAGTTTATTTATTTCTAGCGATAAGACTCGTGACGTCTTGTCTCGAGTAAAACTAGTCGGGATTATAGCAGCTTATAAGTGACAACCCTGGGTGGGGGTGCACTTTTACAAGAAAATTGACAAGTTTACTACGTCTTAATCCTTTGGAGATGTAAACGGTTAGAAATGTGTGGGTGTGTTGAACTTATAAATGCTGTTGATTTTATTTTGTGATTGTGGCTAATAGTGAGGAAAGCTGCGATATTGCACGTTGTTAGGGTACGGGATTGGGAAGTTGTTAGGCAAGTCTCTAAGGAGTCGGTCTCTCTAGTACTGACGTCATCAAAATCGCTGCGGCCACGTTTGGAAGCGTGTCATTTTACATCCAAAATTAGCAACGAACACGTACGTTCCAAGAAGAAATAATCAGTGAATTCACAAATAGATTTTAATTTGTTTAGTCGAGAAAGAATCCATTTAACATAATTTACTTTAAAAACAAAGTTTTAACAAACTTCAATTCAGTACTCCACCAAGCCACATGAACATTTCCACATTTATTTTCCAATTTACCACATTAACTGATTTTCGAGAGCAAATACGTTGATTATTATAGAAAAAAACTAAATCGCTGCGCTGTATGTGGGCCGATAATATTTGAGGACTTCCGTCAATTTCTCAAGGATCTCAGAATCACCTTTGGCACTTCTTTGTTTGCTATTTCAACTGAATGATACCAGAAACGGTGACGTACTTTTATAGTTTGAAGAACATCATTGACAAGTTCCACAAGCCATCTGTGGTCTTCATCATCACTTCTACTTCACCAAATTAATGATTTCCGGATGTAAATACACGATTTATAATAAAAAAACACCGAAATTACTACACGCGTGCCTTATATATTTGAGGAGTTCCCTCAATTCCTCATGGTTCCCATCATTCAACTGGAGTTTTGAAAACAATGGGACCAACCTGGAAGCATATACTTTCAATTAAAAAAAGAATGGTATGAATCGGTTCATAAAATGACGGAGTTCTGAGGTAACACACATAAAAAAAAAATAAAAAAAAAAATAGGTACAACCAAATTGAGAACCTTTTATTATTTATATTACCAATATCTTTGCCTTGTTTATTTAACAGGCATGTGTTTTGTCGGGTCTTCTACCCTCTACATTTTTGTAGACTTGTGTAGGGTAGTTTAATGTTGTGGCAACTTGCTGAAATGTCAGTCTGTCAATCTGTACTACACACCCCGTGTCAAAACTTCGGAAATAAAGGTGAATAAATGTAACGTTAGACCCGTGTCAAGTACCTAATCTATTAAATAAATAATTACGAATATGAACCTTCGTGGGTTCACATTTAAATTACTTCGAAATGCGCAGCGAAACTATGCAAAGAAGTTATTTTATAAACAGAATATACCTATTGTAATGCCCTTACAGGGTTCATATTTGAAACCTAATGTCACAATTGTTATCTGTGTACTTAACAACATGAAAGCAATAAAATAATTGAATCGAATTTAAGACAAACATATACCAGTGGCGGCGCGTGAACATTTTTGACTGGCAACCCGGGACATAAAAAGTTATAAAATAGTTTAGAGTATATAACCCAAAAATAAATTTTAGGAAAGCCGGTGGAAATCGCTTTGTATGGGCGCTCCGCCACTGATATACCTATACTAATATTATAAAGAGGAAAAGTATGTGAGATCATAATTCATAATTCATTTATTGTTTGCAAACCATGGTATTACAATATATTACAAGAGTATATAGTACAGCATGGACCCTGTTAGGGCAAAGCAAAACTTATAGTTGACCTAACCTACAGAATAAAAGTATGTGAGATTGTAGCTTAGTACGTTTATAAGTTGGTATGTTGGGTATAATCTCCGGAACCGCTAATCCAATTTCAAAAATTATTTCACCTGCACGTAGAATATACTTTATGGATGGTTGTTGGCTATATTATGTCCCGCGCGGGTTTGCCTGCATTCTTTGAAATACGCGGGCGAAGCCGCATGGGCAGCTAGTATTGTATAAACAGTTGTGTTGTTGTGTTCGTGAATCGTGATCCCTCCCTTTGTTTGTCACCATTGTAAAACACACACTATAAAATAATTAGATACTAAGAGTGACATAAATTTATTAACAGCATATAGTTTGATTTTCTCTAGAAACATTTTAAGCAATAGTCATTTCACTCTTTCCAATCTGCTACCACGATAACAATATAAACTATAAACAAATGTAAATCCGTCTCCCACTTTTACTTGAAATCAAAACAAAACGTATTTTGCACCGAACTTAAACTTATCTTGTTCGACGAGTCCGCACTGAGGGCAATAAGCTCGTCTCGTATTCCAATTCTGGGTGCAAATAAACCGTATGACCAGATAGGGACGTCACTGGCCAGTCCGATCGTTTGATCAAGAATGCCCAGAATTCACTTTGGTAGTTTTATAATCTTTTACTTCACCACCGGTTAAATGGAGTTTTCCACTCACTAACGCTTAAAGGAATTTTCGATTTCCTAGTGTAAGGCCGCGGACTGGACGCCAGCGGGCAGCAGGGCGACGAGCGGCAGTTTATTAATACATTCGACTTCAGGCCTTAGAATTATTATTACATAGAAGGATAGTTCCATCGCCAAGCGTGAGGCATAAAATGGATTCATGTAGTTGTGATCAACTCGTATTCACACGCGCCAATACGCACACAAACGCAACAATTTTGTTCCACCGATCGGCGTACTGGGCCATTTATGGCCGAGTTTTAGTGGCCTCACCGTTGCGCGTGAACTGCGTTTCTAGGCGTTATTATTCTAAGCTTCAGGCCTCCACACACCGAACGCGGGGTCGGGCGCGGTTGAAACGGCCAGTCCACGGCCTAAAACGTAAAATATATACACCAAAAGCGGTAAAAAAGAAAGCCTTAGGTCGCTTTACTGCCCTTAAATTTAGCTCAGACATTTACCTACAATAATTAAATCTAAACTGTCTTGAGTCATGTTTACATTATTATTACTTAATAGTTAGTATAATCAGAATCACGGTTAAACTCACGTACCGACTTATTAATGAGAATTCGAGTGTCAGTGTGCGGGACGGTACAGCCGGGAGAACAATCATCCCGAAGCCCGAAGAAGAACACCCGAAGGATTCGAAACATGTCCCCGTAGTGACAATGAATACGCTAGTTTAACCGTAACTATTATTAGTTACTATTAGCCACTTTACGTAAGTTATTTTATTAGTATGATTCGAATAAAAATGTTATACTCCAGGCAAAATACGGTTTTGAAAAACATTAATTTATAATAGCGTTTTTTTTCTCTATTTAATTTTATTCTAAGATGCTTTATACAAGAATCCAAATAACTTTTCATCCGGAAGTATTTATATAGATTTAAATAAAGCATGAATTGTTTTTTTTTTATTATTTGATCTTGAATATTATAGCGCAAATGTAAATGTACCAAAATAAAAATAAAACCTCATAATTTAAATTCATACTTTTTCTGACTTTTCGTAAGCTAGTTAAGTTATAATTTTTTTGATGTCTGAAATTTTGTTGGATTTTGTCGCTAGGTAACTATTTAATTGATAATAGTTATATCCATTACATAGAATACCTCAGCTATTATAAATTATTTCCAAATTTGTCATTTTATCCATACAAGTTGTCAGTTCATTGCCTGGACTATTATGAAGGTCTCTTCCATTTATCATTTCCGTGCTACATCTCGCCAGTTTGATAAACAGAAGATAAACAGATAGAAGTCGGTTAGAACGATGTTTATAATTCGCTTGTTTTATTATTTATAGGGCTAAACCATTTAGTTGGGATTAGTTTTCTATCGAGCACACCACTAGCGTGAGACTATAGGGTGTCATGAAATGTGTCTGCGCTGGGCGGGAGCTAGCCAATCCTTTAAACGTTTGATCCAAAGAATTGTAAATATTTAACATACGGAATGGGGCGAAGCTTTGAGAAGCTCTAAAGAACTAGATACAGAGCAATATTGTCGCATTTGCAGAATTCTAGATAAACACATACTCGTACTTATTCCATAAAAATTTACATTTTGCCACATATTTTCTTATTTCAGACGATTACAAGATTATTACTGTGCTGTACATTTCTATTCTACTTAACGAATTGTGGCTAACAATATTGATATATATATTATTGATCAAAAATATCACGGTTCTAGCCTAGTGGGTAATGACCCTGCCGGCGAAACTGAAGCTACACTGTCCTCTGTCACGGATGTTTACGGCTTATAACAAACATCAAAATTGTATTGATCTCAACTCGTCTACTATCCCATTCACAGATCCTATTCATAAAAGCCACGATTGCTGCAAGACTTAGTTTGTGGCTTGACTTGGCACAAATTATGTTTTATCTATCTCATTTGAAATTTGAATCTTGACATAGAATATGAGTCAAACTAATTGTAATCTGTTTTTATTTTTATTTTCCCTGTTAATTGTTGCATGCTGTGTCCTTCTGTAATTAATAAGGTACTTAGTTTTAATTTGTGCATGAGCTATATTTTGTAATGGTATCCTTTTTCCGCTCACGGGACAATAGAATAGAATAGAATAGATTTATTTATTTCAGACATTTTTTTTGTGCATCCATATATTGTTAGTATACTCTTCGCTTCGCTTGAAAACCGTCCGTGTGGGCATCGGCGATTATGTTCGGCGCTACACCACCGGGGTAGTCCCATCAGCACTCTGAATGCGTTGTTATATTGCACGCGCAGGGCATTATAGGCTCTTTTGGTATATTTCACCCACAGGCTGCTCGAGTAGAAGGACTGGCTAAACGCCTTAAATAGCGTGATTTTCACTTCGGTGGAGCATCGAGCAAACCTGCGGGTAAGCATATTTGACCTTACTGCTAATGCCCTGCGCTCACGTTCAATATCTAGGTCATCTTGTAGATCGTGAGTTATAATGTGGCCCAAATATTTAAATCTATCCACAAAAGACAGGGGGGTACCCTGCAGTACAACTGGGGTATAAAGGTAGTTTTTGTCCTTCCCGGCCTAAACACCATAACCTCACTCTTCCTGGGGTTATACTGCAGCCCATGATCCCCAGCATATGCTTCACACACCACTAGCAGCTTCCTCAGCGCACTGATAGACGGACTCAGCAGCATCATGTCATCGGCATAACTTATGTTGTTTACACTTACACCATCTATATAACAGCCCGCATGCATGCTGCTGAGTCCGACTAACAGCTCATTCACATAAAGGTTGAACAGCCTGGGAGATGTGAGCCCTCCCTGCCTAACCCCACACTCCAGCCTATACTCCGAGGACAGCCTATCAGCCCATCTCACCTGGTTTACCTGATACCTGATACAATGATGTCCCGGACCTTTGGGAGGCGTGCGTGGGGCTAGGTACAAAGTACCAACTGAGCCAACACGTAGATTCCCTTTTGACAATTTTATTAAATGCAAGGAGTACACCGAGCGGATACTGTCCCTGCCCGTGTCATGGGACGCACACAGAGACAGCACCCGCTGGGGTGTATAGGGATTATTGCTGGTAAATGGAATCTAAATACTACGGGTAAAGGATGACTCACGCTAGAACGGGCCGTATCCGGCCCGGGTCGTTTTCTAAGAAAAACGACGGCGTTTTTGCGCGGCCGAGCCAAACGCAAGCCCGGCCGAGCCACGGCCGGGCCGTAGCGACAAGAAGCCGCTTCCGAGCCTAGGCCGTGGCTAGGTCGGGCTTGCGTATGGCACGGCCGCGCAAAAACGCCGTCGTTTTTCTTAGAACACGGCCCGGGCCGGACACGGCCCGTTCTAGCGTGAGTCATCCTTTATTGGGTGAAAATGTAGGACTAGTGGTTGGGCTATTGGGTGAAACATCAGATGCCTGCCTAATAAAACTGTCTCACTTTTTATCTCTGGCTGAAGGTGACTCGCTAACTGCTAGATGGACCCCTATTAATAGCGACATTAAAAAATGGCCTAAGGTCAATACTGGTCAGAGAGGCTGGAGGGGTAGGGAGGTGGCACTGGACTTTAAACATATAGCCAACTCGCCACTTAGGTGTCCACATCTACCCTCGAGCAACAGCGCTTGCGACTCCACTCTGAACAGCCGCTTAAGGCAAGCCAGAGGTCCACCCTGTCGGCTCAACCTGACCACAGGAGCACTCAGGTACGTAGGGTCACTACTTTCGAACAGCCCGCCACAACCTGCCTCACGTTGACTGATTGCACCAAAATCTCGGTAGAGCCAGCATTAGCAGATCTAAGATGTTTAAAATATATCTAATACGCAAAATACAAGCCTTATGGAGATCACTAGGGGCGTATGGGCTAGTTTGATTTGTTTAAGATTGTCCCATAATATTTCTAGATTTATTAATAAAGGCAAGGTTAATGAATAAAGAACATTTAGATAACCAACTCTAATTACAAATTCTCCATCGTATGACTTGAAGTCATAAGATTACCCTTTTAACAGTAGTGTTGACACTACTGTTAAAAGGGTAACGATCTAAAACGGTATGTTGGTTTTCAAGTTTATTTCACCTTGTACATCGACTAGAAAGACAGCTTTCGAGTTCTTCAATTGTATCTGTTTATTGAATCTTAAAACCAGACGCTGGCTTCCCGAGGCTTAATTCCAGTTATGGTCACGCACAAAGAGCCGGGATGGCGGGTATTTTCCATTTCGTCACGCCCGTGTGGGCTCGACGATACGGAAATATTGAACGTACGAGTATTCAAAGACGGTGACCAGAGTGAAGGGTAAAGCCGCACGTACAGTGCTGGATAACTTAGACAAAACGTCGATACATGTATCTGAAATCTCTGAATCTACTCTGCGAGAATTTCAACATGCTTTCTTCTTGTGCTAGAAATACTTTTTTGTCGATATTTACTAATAGCCCATTTATTCCATATAATATTAGAAAAATCGTGCGTTAATCGTCATGCGATTTCAAGGAAATATTTTTTTTTTCAAACTATGACGGTGCCAAACAAGCCGCCTGCATGATGGCCAAGCAGCTCCGTAGCCCACTTGAGGCTTGCAACTCAAGAAGATTCACATGCGTGTTGCCGAGCCTTTATTGATTTGGGGTTTTGTTGGGTTGACAGCTAGAAGCAAACATTTCTCATCACAGCGCATCCTCGGGAGGTCTGCCTTTTCATATATTATTGGAAACCAAGAGCATACAGCAGTAGTATAAATAAATTGGCGAGATCGCCGGTTTGACGTAAGTCTCACAGAGACTGGAAACAGTACAGGAAAAACCAAAACAAAAGCGAAACTAAAAAGGCGAAACAAAAGATGGATTGGTCAGGCTCGGTATTTCTCAGCGAGTACGACAAAGACGCCAAATCCCTATTAGAGTAACTAGAATGTAATAAAACGGGGCCTAAATTAATGAATCAGTCGGCTCGAGCGAGCTCCGGTGACCCGTTTTCGTAATCAAGCTAATAAGGTTATCATTGATTTACGGCTGTTTGCGCGGCGCGGACTGATCCGCTTTAATTATGCGTGGCTTACTATTCATATTGTTGTGGGAGCTGTCCCCTATTTCACCAACTTGACAATTGTCAGCGACATATGTCGGCTGACAATTCGACATATGTCGCTGGCAATTGTCAAGTGACAGGTGACAACTGACAATTTTGTAAATTATTTCGTATAGAAATGCTTATAAACATGACAAGCATTTTGTTACAATTGTCCTAATCTTAATCAAATGACAATTATGTTGTGAAACAAGAATAATTTTTCCAACTCGACATATATGTAGGGTCATTTTGCCGGTTACGCGACCACCTTCGGTTAGCGACCACTTGAAGAACATGGTTTTTTCAATTTAAGATAACATCAATTCTACAGAGCCTATTGAAACAGTCAGCCGTATGCCTTATTGTTTCTATTTATGGAATAGGAATTTACAAAAAAAACGAGAAAATATACTTTCAGTTCACCAAGTCAGCTAAGTGGTCGCTAACCGGCACATGAAATTAGGTGGTCGCCTACCGGCGAAATGACCCTAGATTTGTCGGTAATTGTTGACATGAGATCGAGGCTGTGTCAGCCTAGCGTTACAATTGTAGTGTTGTTAGTTACAAAATGGTTCTCCGCGAAAGCAGTAGTAGTGACAGTGAGAGCGATTTAGATGAGTTCGCATATCGGAGAATATATAAAGGACGAATAAATTTCTCCTTTGACGTCACTGACTTTGCGTTCAAGGAAAATTTTCAAATTAGTAAAACTAATTAATGAAATCGGCGCTATAGTATCGGTGAAAACTACAAAAAATAAAGTTTTGAGGCCATATCAACAAATACTTTGTACGCGTTGGATGGGTTCGGGTCGGGATCTCAAAACCACGTCAGTGGTTCGAAGGCAAAGATCCATCGCTGTGTAAGGCGTGTTACCACTGCAAATAGTCAATCAAATATTTGGTAACGAAGTACGTTGGCCAGCATTTAATTTAACCTCACAATTATTTATGGAAATTGGTAACGTTCCAAGAATTGGTGGCGTTGTTGATGGATCGTTAATACCCATCGATTCACCTCGGCAGAATGAACACATGTTTGTGGACCGTAAAGGTGACCATTCGATAAATACCATGGTTGATACAGCGGGTATGGTATAAATAAGTGGCTAATAACTCCGAACATCCCCATAGTTCCAAGCACGGCAGCAGTACCTAATGACCTAATGCGATTTTCAAGAGCATTTAAAGATAAAAGAAGGATGGTTGAAAATGCTTTGGGTATATTCAAGGAGAAGTTTCCCTCTCTCCATCATCTCCGTTTGCAACCGTGTTCTTAGCGTGTGTTACCCTTCACAATCTAGAAAAACGCAACAAGAAAGTAGACAACAAGGAAGCTATTGACCCTGAGGCAATCGAAGTAATAAGGGAATTGATACAAAAAAAATTACAGTTTTATTGTAAGCAATTTGATAAAATTAGAAATTAAACTTAAAATGCAAAAAAATATGTATGTATGGTCCAATATTTACTATACTAGTTACCTACCGTAAGCACGGGTTACATTGTCCAATTTTTTTTGTATTTTTTTGTTAAAAGTCATGTAGTTTTACATATTTAGTAAATATAAATGTTCGACTAGGTTTGATAGGATTTCAAGGATGTAAGATGTCGTCCGAGAATGATAAAAGGTGAAAATTATTTATTTAACATTTTTTTTTTATTTTTTTTTTTGGGCCAATGTTGTTCTTAAAAAAAGGCTTCTTTGCCCCTAAGCCTTTTTCTCGTATTTAAAGTACGATTTAAAGAGAACGGGCTAATGAAACTATTCGGTAGTGTTGAAAAATCAAATCTGAATATTTATTAAACAAAAATAAACAAAGAATTCAAACAAAATTTTTTTTTCTTGAAAAGAAACAAAACTTAAACTAACATCTTAACTAGATTTAACTTAACAGTCTTTTTATGAGAATCATTGCAGTCATAATTTGGTTTTGGACTTTCTTGTCTATATCTAAGTCTCTTTAAACATAAAAAATCAACAAAAACAGAAAAAAATATTTTTCTTAATACAAAACATATTTGCGGTTTTCTTAAAACCTAACATGATAATTAACAGCCTTTATTGAGAATCATCGTTAACATAGGTACAGTATTATACCTTTTTTAATCTTAATCTACTTATATTTAATCATCTCTGGGACGGAAAAGCAGCCTTTTCTTATAAATTTAGGCAGTTTGATTTTTTGTACTATATTTTGGGGTGTATATAATTGTTCATCTTTTATAACAGGCCACCGCCAAAAGTATTTTCCTTTCTTCATACTTCTAAGTTTTCTAACGCACACCGCCTCCTCACTTATAGATATTACCTGACCAGGGTAAAAGTCTTCGTTCCACTTCACTATAACATGATCGCCAGTTTCAATATTTTCTTTCATTTCTGATGATTTATTTTGAGAATGGCATGACTGCGAACTAATTGGCGTTTTTTCAATGGACAATTTCGAATCGAAACCCTGAAGAGGAACCTTCTTTGCTTGTATTTTTTTCACTTGAATAGGTGATTCTTCTTTTGTTATGTTGTTTGATTTTTTGTACGATATAACTTCAATAGGTACCTATAACAAAATTATTTTTAGCCAATAGGGTTCCACTGAAATTGACGAGACCTTTTTTAGAAAGTGCGTCATCGTTTGTTTATTTTACGGTGCGGTGCAATATTAAAGCAAATTTTGTTGTTTTAATGAACTCGGACTTGCTCGGGGGGCTAGTAAGCCCCCCAAGACATAAGGATTACGGACAGTGGTGATTCTAGTGTGAACAATGTTATCAACAATAGAAAATAAAAGTGAATTAAATATAATGGACACGGACAGTGCGATGGAGTCGTCTCTCGAATCAGTGCAAAGAAATATAAAAATTACTATAATAGATATAAAGAAATTCAACGCTGGTGAATTGACCTGTTGGCACTGTGATGTCACTATTAAATTAGAACATAAACTAAGGTGGGAAAAGGGAAACCAGACCGTCACGGGTCGCGTACGGTGCACCGCTTGTATGAATTCTACCTGTTACAAATGTGTTATTGAATTCGACTGCCTAAAAACAACAGAAGGGGAATACGAACAAACAGTGACCACAGCGAAAATAGTCACATACGACTATGATATGTGCAGCACTCGAGACATGAAATGCAAAGAGTGTAAAAAAGTAAACAAGCGTCATATTATACCTCTTGATGGGCTTAAAAATATAGAATGGTTCCTATGCGAATGCGGGATAAACCAGGTAACGGAAATGGTGAGCATAATAGGTCTAGATATCGGCATTCAAAATAGACGCATTAATAAGAGAAACGGCCGCAAAACAGGCCCAAAAAATATAACTATACCCTCAGCGCATTTTTATTCACGTACGCCTCAACGCACCAACAACGAAGGTAGATCGCAGAACATGATAAACATAGCAGGAGGGAGCAGGACAGACGCTGTTCATATAGTCGAACGGCCCGCGGCAGCCGAACACGCGGTAACAAGCCGAACAGACATGAATCTTCAAACCAAAAGTACTAGGAGCGCATACGACGTAGGCGATGATGGCAGCCGCGCGCGCAACGTCACGCGTAGCAGCGCTACGCCGGGAGCGATCCACGTCACGCGTAGCGGCGCTACACCGGCCGCGACCCGTAGCAGATCGCCCGCTATCTCAAAGCTATCGACTACGCAGACACTCGGCGGTATTACAACTAGTAACAGATTTGAGCCATTGCCCGCTCAACCAATTGAAGAGACCGGTGATAGAGGATCGCGCTCGCCCCCACAAAAAAAGCAGCGCATCAACAACAAAAGGAACAGAGAAGAGAGTGAAATGCCGACGGTCACAAATCCTCCTAAAGGGAGCCCACATATTCCCAAAATTAGAATTACAAACCCCCAAGACCTAGACGAGGGTGACAAACTAAAGAAATTAAGAGACTGTGCGAAATTAAACGACGTACCATACAGTTTCTCAAAAAACAGAAGGGAACTAAGACTTTACCCTAGAACGAGTAAGTCTCGCCAGAACGTCAAAGAACTGCTGGACAGCTTTGAAGGAAAAATTATATATATTGCCCCCAAACCGCCTGCGGACAGAGAAAGTAATGTGTTAGTAGTAATTGGAAATGAAACATATGGAGAAACAGAACAAGAGCAGATCGAAGAAATGGAAAGATGCATCGACATCAAGCCATCGAAAATAATCAGACTAAACAACAACGGTAGTCTGCATCTTCTAATCTTCTCCGCAAAACGAGGTAACAAAACGTTTACGACTACTGAGATAATCTCCAGAATGAAATCGACGTCAGAAAGATTCTTCGGGGCCCCGAAAATTAATGCGGAGCCATTCCGCAGAAGTATGAACAGAATAGTACAATGCAAAAAGTGCTATAAATTCGATCACACAAAACAATCTTGCCACGGACCTCAACTATCGCCCAGAATACAAATAACCATTGAAGACAGGGAAGTGACAGTATGTCGGGCGTGTCGACAGGAGTCCGACCACGGCGCTAATAATGTGATCTGCCCGGTCTTCCAAAATGAACTAGACAAAAATGCCCAAAGACTACAGAAAAAGTTAGAAAAAGAAACAAGGAAAAATGAGAGACTTGCCAATTGTTATACACGCCCAGAAATCTCTTTCGCCGACAGAGTGAATGAATTCCCCTCGCTCGCTGCAGAGGGATCAAAAGAAGGAACAGTCACAGCCCAAACGATGCCACCAGTGCAACAGATCCAGCCGGCTCTACAACCCAACGTAGCAACAAGCAGACTCGTTATGACACAAGAAGACGCCATGAAACTAGCGCAATGCATATACGCCTTTTTCAATGGAAGTTAAGACTCAGTTCAAAAAACTTAGAATACTACACGTTAACGCCCAAGGTCTGCGAAATAAATCTACAGAAATAAAAGCACTGGTAGATAAACATTTGCCTCACGTTATCATTATAAATGAGTGCAAAGTGAACTTCGATAAAGTAAAGTTTGACATACACAACTACGACAAACTAACGCATAGCAGAGCGACGCACCTGGGCACAGCAATGTACATTGCCAGGGGGCTCAGATGGACCCAAACTGCGCTCACACCGGGATGGGAAGAAGAAGATGGCAAGATCGAAGGAGTTGCAATAAAACTAGTATTTGACCACCGTTCTGGTGAATACATAAACATAAAAGGAGTCTACTTTCCAATCCCAGACCAGCACCACGCTAGAGAAGAATTAGAATACATGCTCATGGATGAACCTTCGCTGGTAATAGGAGACCTGAACCTACGAATGAGACAGCTGGGACACTCCAGGGATGCAGGCCTCGGCACCCTTGTGAAGAGACTACAACAGGAAGGAATATGTGAATTAAAACACACAGGACTTCCATCGCGACCAATGAACCAAGGTAACAATATACTCGATGCCGCAATCGTTACACATGAACTTCAACGAGTAGAGGATTTCAAAATGAAACAAATCTCGTCGATTGGTTCAGACCACCTCCCTTGGATCCTAGATATCAAACTTAACGTCGACCGCGAGGTAAAACTCACAAGAAATATGAAAAGGATCACCGAAAGCGAAGAGACCAGAAATGCTTTTATGACCACTTTGTGTGAAAAAACTTCCGATCTATTGACAATAACTGATAACGATTCGTGCGAAAAATACATAGAAAATTTCGAAAAGGCCATTACGGATGCCTTGGATATTCATGCGCCGCTTAAGGAATATAACAGAAGAGACTTCCTCCCAGACGAAATAAATGACTTGATAGACCTAAGGAATCGAGCAAAGATACGAGCCTGGACGAAAAGAAACCACGCGAACCCCGAGGTAACTCGACACGCACGCTGCGAGTATAACAAACTCAAAAAAGCAACGAAGGACGCACTCACGAACCTCACTGAACAGAGTTGGTTGAAAGCTCTTTCAGACCCCTCGGATAGTAGAGCACAGATGTGGAAAATACAGAGAAACATGAAAGCACCAAACATGAAACTCCCCAATATCGACAGATGCACGAATGAAAAAGAAACAATAGATGCACTTGTCGACGCGGCTATAGTCAATGAAGCCCGGATAAACCCAACTGATGAGGGTTCAGAGAAGACTACCCCTTTCGAACCCCTAGACAGGACATCTACGAGAGAGATACGTCTAGAACTGAGGAAATTTAAAAACAAAAAAGCTCCGGGGCCGGACCAGATCAGAGCAGATGCTTTGAAACTGGGTGGAGAAGTATTCATCGAAGCTTTTAAACCGATAGCAGACTATGTCCTTGTGACGGGTTATTTCCCGAGACGATGGAAGGTCGGTGAATGCATCTTCCTACACAAAACAGGCAAAAATCACAAAGAACCGACCTCTTATAGACCAATTACGTTACTTAATATAATGGGGAAGCTATGTGAAAGGCTAATACTTTCAAGGATACAAGGTACAGTCGACAAGATGCAACCCCCATTTCAACATGGCTTCACCAGGTTCAGAGGGACCGCTACACAGATTGTCCGTACTGGTAAGATAATAACAGACGCACTCGCGCTTGGGGAAAGTGTATCTATGATATGCACGGACCTAAGCAAAGCATTCGACTCGATTAACCACAAAGGCCTAATTAAGAAACTGCAGAACGCTGACGCTCCTTCCAACGTTATAAAAATCATAGAAAACTACTTAGAAGATCGATGGATAATAGGGAAATTTCGTACGATGAAAGGAGAATTAAAGAAGCTACCACACGGCGTGCCTCAGGGATCAATTCTCGGCCCCGTCATCTTCAATCTTTACGTCTACGACATATGGGATAGTCACGACAGGATTCGAGGTCTGAAACTATCTCAGTACGCGGATGACTTATGTATCCTAAATAGAGCTATGAAACCTGATCACGCCACATTGAGAGCGGAATGGGCGGCCGAAACCATTGTTAACTACTACGATAGATGGGGTTTAAAATGCAATGTAGACAAAACAGAATGTATCTTGTTCACAAAGAAGAAGAAATATAAACCGACAGTTAAAATAAAAAACCAGACGTTCACTTACAAAGAAGACATAAAGTACCTGGGTGTCATCTTTGACAAAACCCTCAAAATGAACCCACATACCGACAAAGTTGTTAAAAAATTAAAACAGGTAAGAGGTGCTCTGGGACCCATCATTGGCTTTTATGCCAAAACTGATGTCGAAGTCAAACTGGCAATCATCCAAGCTTGCATCCTCCCTATCATGGATTATGGAGTGGTACAGCTACTATCCAGGTATAGTTACTCGAATCTACTGAAAATAGAGAGACAATACAGAATGGCGCTCAAGAGCGCCGGTCAGTTCTCAAGACGTCTACCCACGGAAACGCTCTGGGAAATCGCGGATCTTGAAGCGTGGCACCTTCGAGCCGCTGACCTAAATCGCAAAATGCTTGACAAGGTAGCAACTCTGGGTATAGAAGATTTGGACACACCTGGGGACGCTTACCTGGCACACGGCGAATTTAACCCGCTATTAACAAATAATAGAATAGGTGAAATCACATATATACCAAATAAAGACATGAGGCGCTGGCCCCGAGGGACGGCGGCTCCACGTCCCCTTAGAATTAAATAAATGTAAAATATGAAACACAACCAACACTAACATCCTTAACTCAACACATGTGACATAACACCTACAGCTTACACAGATCTTTTAGACATAAGTTAGCTGACACAATCCTGCGGGAACTAAAGGATGTAAACCCTAATAGGTAATAAACGTTTTCTCATTCTCATTCTCATTGTCAACAAAATGAATTATTATTAGTTTTATGAAAAAGGTTACTTGGCCCGCGGGCCAAAGTTGTATGAAACATGGTACAAAGTATACACACTCAACGTTTTCAAGATTTTCTTACTTTAAACAAGGACTAAACAAATTAAAAATACACTTAGCTTGTGCCCAAATACACGTCTGAAGATATCAAATAGATAAATAAACGAAAACTTACCAGATTTATGAGTTTCGACAGGAAGTTTGCAGGCACGATTGCAGCACGTTTTCACTCAGTAACAGCTAATCGAGACTGACAAGTCAAAACCTGCGCCAGCGTCGTGAATATATCACCGAGTTGCTAGCCACTAGTGCCATCTATGAGTTTAGGTAGACATATCTGCGTTCGTACACGAACTGACAGAGTAGCGAGCTATGCAATCTTTTTTTTATTTTGGGCCATTGTTACCCCCCAGGGCCAAAGAAACCCGTGCTTACGGTATATTGTTATCCAAATTTTAGCCCCCCCGTTTTACCCCCTAAGGGGAAGATTTCCGGGATAAAACCTATTATTTGACCTTCCGCGGGACTCAAACTATGCAAAATTTCATCTAAATCGGTGCAGCGGTTTAAGTAGCTCCATACAAACTTCCACCCCCCATTTCATCCCCTTAGGATTGATTTTCTAGATAAAAACTACTCTATGTCCTTCCCTAGGACTCAAACTATCTCTATACCAAATTTCATCTAAATCGGTTCAGCCGTTTTCACGTGATGCGCGGTCACATAAACAGACAAACAGATAAACAGACAAACAGACAAAAATTCTAAAAACTGTTGGAACGTGTTCTGTTATCGATTTTAAGTATCCCTAGCCAATTTTTTTTCGAATATCTTCCATGTACAGACTTTTGACCCTCTTTAGCTTTATTATATGTATAGAAGATAAGTATCAGTAACATCTGCGAAATTGTCAATAAGCTACTGCATTGGTTTGAGGCGAATGGTATGCAATTAAATATAGGTAAGACAAACCTCCTGCACTTTTCACTTACCTGCAAAACGCAGCCTAAACTTGAAGTCATGGTGAACGGTGCCCAAGTGAAACCGGTAGGTCATGCACGCTATGTTGGTTTCCACACACAGTTGGGGCGACCACATTGACTCATTATGTGCAAAATTGAATTCGGCCTACTATGCCATATCCCGATTAACTCGCACATTATCGCTACACAACCTGCTAACAGCGTACTATGCCTACTTCCACACGCACCTAATACGCGGAATCGATCTCTGGGGTCTGGCAGCTGATAGAGACCGGCCATTCATATTACAAAAAAAAGTGATCCGTTTGATTTGCCGTGTTCTATCAGATGAGACAGCACGGCCACTTTTTGCGACTCTTGGAGTACTAACAGTGCCTTCTCTCTACATATTTGAGGTCGGTAAGTATGTTAGAAGAAACCCCGAGGAGTTCCCTATAGGTAACTGTTATTCAGCAAGACGGAAACCGGGACTGGCCGTCCCTGCGCACAGGCTCCAGAAAACTGGCAAGTCTCTTGGTGTAATGGGTGCCAAAATTTACAATAAAATACCAGAGCAAATCAGAACTTTAGACACTGAAAGTAACTTTACACATAAACTTAAAATATATTGCGCAGCCAAGGCTTACTACTCTGTGAAGGTATTCCTGGATGAATAAATATGTCGAGCTGACATTTAATTAGAAATGACATTGATAATGATAATACTTACATTTTGATTGTATCATATTATTTTAATTGCGGACATATTCAATCTACTATTTTATCATTTTATATTCAAGCTATTCTTATTGAATGACATTATGTAACATATTTTTTAATATTATTCTTGGGACATTTGTAACCCAGTATTTGTGGTTTTAATTTTAATTTACTTATAAGTTATAATGTACCCAATTGACAGTGTATGATTAATACCAAATAAATAAATATAAATAAATATAAATAAATATCCCTAGCCAATTTTTTTTCGAATATCTTCCATGTACAGACTTTTGACCCTCTTTAGCTTTATTATATGTATAGATAGATTTGTTTATTTGAATCAGGCATAACGGCCCATATTTACATATACTTTGCAGACACCATCTAATATAAACTTTTCAGCCTGACTATCCTGCAGAAAGAAGATGTCCTTTAGCAGCTTGGTAACGTCCACATAATCAAACGTGACGGAACGCAGACGATGATGTCCTTCGCCATAAATGATGGTACCTACGCTAGACGAGTCGGTCCCCTTGAACAACGTGACACAATTTCCTTCCTTCGAGGAATTTAATTCTGAGCTGTTTGCCGAGCCGAGCAATCTTGTTATTTTTCCGTCAGCGTCCTTTTCCGCGCACCTCGCACAGTATGTCCTAGAGCGTTCGCTAGAACCATCGTGAAAATATTCGTAGCGACGTTTGGCTATATGCTTGCCTCTATAGGATAGAAAGTTCTTTATTGTTTTTTTTTTCGGTGTTACTTTCATGTCCACTATTCGTTGTTCAGTTCGAAAACGAAAACGGCAAATGCTCGATGTTCTATTACATGTGAACGATCAAGTCATCATGCAAAGCACCTGTATGTTATTTACTAGCTACGAGTAATGTTATTATCTATCCCGTACAAGAATAATTATTAATTCGTCAATGAAGGAATGATTGTCACTAAGTACTGCTTTTATTTTTAAATGATTAGGTACTAAGTATATTAGTAGATACCTAGAGGTAAGTGTGGCAGTGTCATATCGTTATTTACAAAGGTACTGATTTAAATAAAATGTATAAATTTTATTTTAACAGCTTGTCTACATGTGAACTAGATAGATTTATACGCAGCAACAGATTTTAAAGCTTATATTTAGTAGTGAAATGCTTTTCTGATAAACCGAACGCAATTACTTTTAATAGGATTACCCACAAATTATAAACGACGAGTATAACAAAATATGTATTTAAATTAATCTAAGAGTTAGGCCGTTTAATCCTCCGAATAAATTTACAGACCGCTGGCCTGGCCAACTGGTGGAAATGCTGATTCGAAAGGTCATTAAAATTTAATCAACTGCTTATTTTTTCATTCTCTTGTCTTTAATTAACTTAACTTAAAATGAACCTTCTCTTGCACGAAATAAAAAGCAAATTTTAAAACATATTTACATAGATATGACCGTTCAGTACGGAAGGTAAAGTGTTGAAATTTTACCTTTGCTGCCGTTATTAAATCTGAATTGTATAGTGACTCGCCCTCTTTTGGTCGGGTACACTTTAAAATTACTACTCGAAATTTCAGTATCGAAAATGAATTGTTGCTTTGGTAAGCGCACTGCGGAGTGGAATTTTAAATGGTAGCTTTTGAGTTTTCTTTGTTAATTAAATCTATGGAATTGGTGGTTATTAAATGATCATAAATGAGTATTGAGACAGGAAAATGTTGAGCGTAAGTAGGTACTTAAAGTATTACAATCGCAAAAGTTTGTAAAGTTGTTTGTTACGTTCCAAAACTAACCAAACAGCGTTTGATGCCATTTTCCAATAACATATCTACGCACAAAGATGCTGGTAGCGAGTATTAAATATATACAAAATTTACCAGTTTAGACAAATTGCTTCTTTTTAAAATAGGTATTTTAGTTTGTTATGGGGTCGACATACTAAAATAAATCATTATTTATATACCAGGCAAGTATCATCATCATCATCATATCAGCCAAAAGACGTCCACTGCTGGACATAGGACTTCCCCAAAGAGTGCCACAATGAGCGGTCCTGCGCCACCCGCACCCAGCGGACTCCCGCGACCTTTACCAGGTTATCAGTCCACCTTGCAGCGGGGGGTCTACCCACGCTGCGCCTTCTGGTACGTGGTAGCCACTCGAGAACCTTTCCGCCCCAACGGCCATCAGTTCTACATGCAAAAGGTTGGTTAAGTATACTGAAAGTCTATTTACATTCAATATTATAATTTAACGTAGGTGCATGGTTTCCTACCATACATATATTATTACTGTTTAACACTGTGACACAACCAAAACATACTTAGTGTCTTGTCAAATAAACCGCCCCGTGGCATTCCAAGTACAAAGATGCACATGTGTTTCGCACATTCACTGCGTTACCGCATTGACTATTAACACTTGTAAAAACCAAATGCAACAGAACTTCAAGCAAACGTTCTCCTAGCGCACAGCTTCTCTCAATTACCCACCGGTTCATCGATTTCCGCACCTCCGCGGCTTCCATGCACCTGACCCATATGCCGTGTCGTGACGAGGAGCACTTTTAATTTTGGGTCATCGCCTGACATTGAACTTCCTCGGTCCCTGGGGGCTATTGTTTAGCTTAAGTCTGCTGCAGGCTTCCAATTTGGGTCATTGTCAGATTTAGGCTCGCGTCTCTTCGGTGGACATTGCCAAAGTTAAGGGCTATAAAGCCTAATTTTTGGTTGAACTCTGAATCCGCATAAACAGCGTTGCCCCTTCTATAATTCTATGTGATTAAGACATATTATATGTAAACGTAAGCCCTTAACTATTGACCACCGGAAAGATGATTTTTGTTTTTGTGACTGACAATGACCCATTTATCATTTACTTACGCAGCTTTCAGTGGATAGGATATTAGGTGTTTACCTATTAATAGAAAACTCGCGTATTTTTTAAGCCTTTTTTAAGTACGAGCGTGGCCTTATTTGCTACGTCGTCAACAATAGCATGTAGTCCTAACTCTAATATAACAAATCTTCGTATGAACACCCCTGCATTGTGTGAGAAAGTTATTGATTACAACACTTTTGAATGTGTATGAAATTCTAAATAACTAATGCAGCTATTTTCTCCTACACACAGAATCAAGTTTATCATTGGAGGCGCGTCCATTTTAAATCAATTTACGTTATATAAAAAAGAAGAATAAATCAACCTGTTCTCTATCCGTACTAAGTTTACAATAAGTTACAAAAACTAAAGAGATATAGTTGTAATCATTAAACTACAGCCGATTTAGTTAGCTAACACCATACTTAAACTCAAAATATAAAGGTTCGGTCACCTTAAATACATTATACTCTATTGCACCTTATTGCTATGTAATAAAGTGCAAAAGTGTAAATTATATCATATATTGACGTCAACTGTACACACTACACAGTGTAATGAATTCAACTTTAACACTTACATTACCTCATTCATACATGGTGTGATATCGTAAAAATGTCTTAACATTTTTGAGATAATATTCCCAACTGCTTACACTGCCCCGACATTTCCTCTCCTCTCCGCTTTCATCCTAAAATACCAGCCACATTCTTGCGGTCATCCAACGGCACGTAGATAATACAAATTTAACTATCCAAATGGCAAATGTTTGAAACTGGATTTTTCTCTAAGATTCAGTCTTCTCTAACAAGCAGCAGCGCCACTTTCAACCGCAAATGTAACATTGTGTGTTCCGAGAGCTGTGGATACAAAATTGCATTACGTTGCACGTCGTAACTTGCTTACAGAATGTGATTTTATATCTCTAGTTGCACACATTGACGTTTACGTTGCATTGCTAGAGTAAATACTTATTAGCCTGAGTGTGTGAAGGAATTAAGAACGGAATGGTCGTTGGGAACGGCTGTTGGGTAGGTAAAGTAATACCTAAGTTTAGTAGTATCGTGGAGTTTTCGTGGGAAACAGTTTGCTTTTTTACCCGACTGCCTCAGAAGGAGGGTTATATTTTTCGATCGTATGTATGTATGTAGGTATGTGGACAAGAAAATTCTGTTTCACGAACTACAGTCCAAACGGTTTGATGGATTTTGACATACTATGAGGTGTCGTGGGAGTGCATCGAGTGACATGGACTTGAAACAAGCAGTTGGTTTTTAGGGTTCCGTACTCAAAGAGTAAAACGAGACCCTATTACTAAGACTCCGCTGTCCGTCCGTCTGTCTGTCACCAAGCTGTATCTCACTGATACCGTGATAGTTCCAGCTGAAATTTTCACAGATGATGTATTTCTGTTGCCGCTATAACAACAAATACTAAAAACACAGAATAAAATAGTTTTTTTATAGATAATGGTACGGAACCCTTCGTGCGCGAGTCCGACTCGCACTTGGCCGGTTTTTTTTTTAATCTTTTGCTTTCAGTTGTTGATGAATAACGCGTCTGCGAATTGGGGTCAATCAGAGATATTCGCTTTCCATATCAATGTGTTTGGCGTAATTATCCTGGCATAACAAATTGATATTATCATTTTGGAATGCTTAACTTAAGTGCGACATAAAAATTACATGGGTGTTACAGAGCCAGTTTTTGACGTTAATATTTTGTTGAAAATTATTGTTTACTAGCATTTGCCCGCGAACTCGGTCGTGTGAACTCCCTTACCTATCAACATCCCATTGGAGGATGAATTTTGGGTATTATTTTATGTTTTATTCCAGTTTATGAACTATATGTATGCCAAATTTAATTGAAATCCATTAAGCCGTTTTTGCGTAACATCGTAAAAAACATTCAAACATCTAAATATTCAAACTTCCAAACATTTTTCATTTATAGTACCCATCGGACGTTACTGTCTTGAGAATCGATGTTTTATTTTCCAGCATCTAACATACTAGCAACGTTTTGTTTGCACAATATGTATCAAATTAATTTTAAAATATTCAAAAGTGAAGTATCTATGTTCTATACAAATAGCTTCAGTCTCGAATTGTTTATTGTCATTAAGTTTCGATGTTTATTATTCAGTTGTTCACCCGTCTAGCCTGAACACGTTCCATGCAAATGCACATTGAGGGATAGTTTTCAAAATATCTTATCTCACAATCATCCAGTGTTAAACTCAATCTTGTTTCGTGTAGATGAAAGTACAGTTTTGAAAATGTGAATATTTTATTGTGGCTCTTGAAAAGTTATGCAGTGCAACTGCAACTTTATTGAAACGTCGGGACAAATCAGTACTATAACTAGTGGCTCTGTGAGCTATAGATCTATATACCGTGCTAGTTTGTCTTTTACTGAAACATTTTTTTTTTAAATTCCAAAAAATAATCGAGCTAAAAATTCCATAGGTACGAGTATAATGTTCCCTACATTACTGCAATGTTCTGCCGCCAGAGGCAGCACTACCACTAATAGTAAACCAGTATATGAATATAGGGATTCACACACACATGCACAATTGTTTGTCAAACGAGTGACAAGGATGCTTGCATAGACAATACCGCAAGTGGGAATGAGATACATTGTCAACGCTGCTAGTGTCGCCACCTACGAAGAGCTTTGCGTAATGTTCCCCATTATCGAACCTGCTCACAAAGTTTCTCGAGAATCGGATGAGAAATAGAGGAGCACAGCCGGATAGCCGGACATACGAAATAATTTTCGCCCAAGCCGAAACGGAGAACTCGTTGAATAAGTATGCGTAACTTATTTTGCATTATTTATTAGAATCTTGGTTGAACATTGTGTGTTTTTGTACCAAATCCTTTTGTGTCAAATGTGTATTCATGAAATTTTGCTTTTTTTGTACCTTCAGTAAACGTTTCTATCAGAACCACGTTTCGTAAGACACAAGACCATCAATCATTGAGGAATTTTCAGATGTATGCCAAAGATAATATTCAGAATCATTTTATTTCTTCAATTGTGATTCAAGTAATATTTTATAAAATTATTTTAGAAACACTTCATTTGAAAGCCTCACGTCAAAGCCACTCGGTTGCCACACCACTCAGTAAACAATTATGCTGATTAAAAGACAACATTTTAATTTTCTAGAAGTCAAAATTGCCAGAACTAGTATTAAGCCTCTCGCCTCTTCCCGCATCCCTATCCAAAATTATCTCAAAGCAATCTACTTACAAAATGTGCTGACGTATCCATGTTGACATTCAACTTGCCTCTGATATCCATATTAATACAAATATCGTGTTAAGTACAGCGTCGTCAGCAGCAATAAAAAGAAGCACGTGCCTCAGAATAACCTGGAGGTCAGTTTGGTACAACGTTTCACACGTTACATGTCGTTTATAGGTTGTATAAGTGTACCTTTTCCACATGCCAGGTGATTGGGAATGGTGACGTTATCAGAACGCCGCACAAATGAGTCTTTCCTCGACAAGCTCAGCATCAAATCGAGTCTCCATCTGTACCCAACGTATCTTAAGCTTCTTTGGCCATATGGTCAGGTCTGGACCGGGAGAGGAGTACAGGACTGATGCCTATGCGTTGGGTGGAAACGGTAACATCGGTTACTAGAGTCGCACTACAGGCCAGCATGCACCAAGCCCAGGCCCGAGCAGCTTGGAGAGCGACGGTGAAGAGCGCCCACAGCCGTCACGTTCCGACCGAGCAGCTTGGAGAGTGATGGTGAAGAGTGCCCACAGCCGTCACGTTCCGACCGAGCAGCTTGGAGAGTGACGGTGAAGAGCGCCCACAGCCATCACGTTCCGACCGAGCAGCTTGGAGAGTGATGGTGAAGAGTGGCCACAGCCGTCACGTTCCGACCGAGCAGCTTGGAGAGTGGCGGTGAAGAGCGCCCACAGCCATCACGTTCCGACCGAGCAGCTTGGAGAGCAGCCAAAAGGATACGACAAGGAAGAAGAAGAATGACGTTATAGATTTCGACTACGAAATATGTTCACGTCTTCATCAGAACCGTTATGTGGTGCGAGAAGAGTGACAGCGCTAGGGAAACGGGCCCGCTAGGATAGCACCAACAGGATCCTAGATATTAAATTGTAATCTTTTAAACTTGTACTCATTGTTAAATTTGTATTAATTTCAACTGTAAACAAGACACACAAATTATTTGAATTGAATTAAGAGTCACCAGCACAGTCGAATAAAGCCGACTCTCCATACAAACTTAGTTTGAATCCCATTTTAAAACATCATCGGTATTGGAATAATATGAAACTTTTTATAAACAATGGGATTCGCTATATCTAGGTTGAAAACTAGTTTTTGTTACTATAAATTATAGGACAAAAATATATTACTTAAATCAAAGTTCTTACCGCTCTATTATTTTTTTTTTAATTTCTAGCAACATAAACTAGTTTCCAAAGATTTCCGAGCTAGATAATTATGTCGGATCCCATGTGTATGCAAAGTTTAATTTTATTCTAGCATGCCGTTTTAAAATGAGAACCAAAACTAGTTTGTATGGAGAGTGAGAGAACCTTACGCTGGGTATTCACAGAAGCGTCCCGCAGCGCCGTTTGCCTTAGCGACAAATTGATGGACATAATGTTGTTCCTACATTCAATTTTGATACTTACGACAGTTACATTTGGATGACGTGCTTCCGATCCACTTGGACGGGGTGCAGGCCTGACTCAGTTAAATAGAAGGCCTATATAGCAAGCCCCTATTTCACCAAATCGACAATGTCGCCTGACAATGACAATTCAACTTACATGGCTGCGTCGACAGGTTAAAGTGGTTGCTGGACCGCTTATTGACCCAGCAATGTACCTGGAATTCTCATTGTCTACAGGGCTGACACATCATATTAATATCGTATTGAAATGCTCCCGACGTGTTGAAAGTGAGAGACCAGGCCCCTATTTCATCAACTTGACAATTGTCACCTAACAACGACAATTCTCCATACATTGCTGGTTCCACAAGTAACCTAGCGACCACCTTAACTTCTAGAACAAGCAATGCATGGCGAAATATCAGTGTCAGGTGACAATTGTCAATTTGGTGAACTGTTACCTCTAGCTGTCGATACAACGATTCCTAAAATCAATAAAGAGTCGGCAAGCGTCCACTGGCTACGGTGTCTGCTTACTTTCAAGCAGAAAATACGCTTGTTTACCATCGTGCCATAAAAAGTGCGAAATGTCGGGTTAGATGGTTTACCTGGCCGCCTATTAAGTTTAACGTTCTTTTCGAACGTCCAATCATCTAGAAAGCCAATAACGTTTTATAACTGCTAGGTGTATGTTTAAAGTGTATTTACATGTGCCGCTCGCCATAAATGGTACAGTTGTCGTCAACCTGTGGACTTTATAGTTTGTGTTATGTAATGTCCCACACAACCACAACTTGCTACTGAAAATATACTTAAGATACCCCCTTTATTAGTAAAGTTACAGAAAAACAATTTATTTATGTTTATTTCGTAAAGTTATATTTTTTTATGTGAACACATTTAAAACAGTGGATGTAGCAACTATTATGGACCAAAACTTTTTGGAAAAATTAAGAAAAACCTTTTTTTTCATAAATTTTACCATAACATTCAGTGTTTCTTTCCAAAACATTACAAACGGTCGTTAGGTTCAGTAAGTAGTAGAATAACGTGGCCCGCTTGCATACAAACTTCTATGCAAAAGGGTCACATTTCTCTGCAACTGACTGTTCATACATGTATACATTACCCCCCTTTCCACGGGTGTGACCGCGCGAGTGCACAAAATGCCTGTATCAATTGTATTGTGGGCATAAATACCTACCCGATAAAATAATCTTTTGGATACAAACAGATTTCTTCTTGTAATTTGGACGTGACTAAGTATTGTTTTCTTTGAATAGTCACGCTTGAAGCAGTGTTGATGAAGTAGCAAGTACTATTGCCATTGGAACTATCACCCATTTGCACGAACTCTTTAGGTGGTTCGATTACCATACAAAGCGTTATTTGACATTCGCAGGCTAACGGCGTGATATTTTAAGAAACTTATGTAACAAACATTCATAAATTGGCTTCCCATTTGCGCCAAATCCCCCCTTTCCTAGAATAAACTTGTATAAACTAGATTCATTTGAGAAAAATAGTTTTCCTAAAATATCACGTCCCAAACCAATTTCTCAAATTAATCTACATAGTTTATACAAGTTATATTCTAGGAAAGGGGGAATTTGGCGCAAATGGGAAGCCAATTAATGAATGTTTGTTACATAAGTTTCTTAAAATATCACGCCGTTAGCAATCGAACCACCTTAAGTTATTGCTCTGCGACGCAAAAAGGAACATCATGGGGACAAAAATATTACCAAAACCCTCGCCAAGTTGCCATTGAGCCCGCTATGGTTTGAACATGATTCGCCTCAAAAGTAAATAATATTTGTGGCCATAATGTAGGAATAATAAGTGGAATTACAACTCAAACGATCTTCTATTGAACCCTCCCCAGCAGTAACCTATCGCAATCACTAAATTTCATTTCCCAACTGTATCGTTTGACCAAATATGGTCTCCCCATTTATTCACTACAAACCACGGAATAAAATATAGCCTTTGTCTATATAGAAAATCCATTATTGAACAGTTGAAAGATCCTTTGTAATCGGATGGGTGCAATGGTTCAAGAGATTACCTCCTACGTTCAAACTACAACCTCGCAGACACGACTTCTTAATAATATTTATAGTATAGAAAATATCATATTATACTACCACAATCCTTGCCACTAACATCTACAATCAGTAGGTAATTACGATAACATCTAACCAACGGCCTGTCCTAAAATAAATTAATGAGACCACAATAAATCACAGTAAATGGTTTCCATAAAATGAGGCAGCATTATTTTTCTAGCAAAAGTTAATTGTGCTTAAATTTACATAAATCTCATACCAAACATTAGACAACTCACGTCGTAATTCCGAAAATCTGCTCATAATACTAATTAATCACGAAACACTGAGTCCACAATTTTGATTACTTGAAAAAACGAAAACAGACTGTGATAACATAACATTTTTGAACAAAGAATTTCAGCTTATCTTCACAAAGAAATCAAGAGTCTTATGATATGAATCTCAAGATTAACCAAGAGGCTTTAGTAGCGACGATGTGATTAATTATTAACCAATAAAATGCCTTCAACGGCTTATTTTGAAGCGTGACCCGTCACCCTTGCCCTCTCGGTTTCATTCAACTGAGTTTTTGTCCAAAACCGCAGACGCGAAATGTTCAGTCCAAAGATTAGCGTGGTACCAGTCAAAGGGTCTATATAAATGTATTCATTTGCTCCCCAAACAACCAGCTGCCACTCAATTCTTGACATCAACAAGGATTTTAAGTGTTCTGTGTCTACTTTATTGTTAGTAAATTTTTTTTGTTGTTCGTTTTTTTTTCTTTATTATTGTTTCTTTTTACAAGCTTTATATTAACTTGCACTGTTCGTATGTATGTAAATATGTAAGTATGTAAATATGTAAGTATGTAAATATGTAAGTATGTAAGTTGTCCGTCAAAATTTGCAATCCATTTTTCAGTCACTTCCCGTTGTCCAATTGAGCTGAAATTTTGCAAGCATATGTAAATCGTATGACAATGCAATATTATGATGACTTGGAGCTGATCTGATGCTGGAGCTGGAAGGTGGCCATAGGAACTCCGCAATAAAACAACACAACCCCATCGAGTTTGGGCTCGTTAGAATCGTCTCAATGAGTACTTGATGATGGTATGCAGAAAAGTACAGTCTGCAGTAAAAGCTTGTACCAAAAATGAAATTTTTGACAGAAACTTATTAAATTTTATATTAAACTGCGGGTGTGTTGGCGTTTGTTGCGTCATTCGTTTAGGTAGTTAAGTACTAGATTTAATTTTAATTATATTATAGTCGTTTTTAGTCAGGGCTCCACTGAAAATCAGCGCCACGGCTTGTCGTGGCAATATTATGCTGAGTGTGGCTTCCTCCATCCTTTTAGCGTCCTTTGTTGTTATTTTGATATGTCTTGTGTACCTAATCATGTATTGTGGCGTTAATAAATAATTATCTTATCTTAACTGTCCAAGACTATTTTAAGAGAAGTAGGGCACAGCGGAATGTCATCTCGCTCATACTTGGCTGCCCGGCTGGGCCCATAACCGATTGCTCTGTAGCTTGTAGGTATGTGGTGTTTTGTACCTGGTGGTGACGAGTAAGGTCGCTAGAGGTTCCGAGGATGCACTGTGTGAGGGAACTGCATTTGTCTATTGCTCTGTCAACACACGAATATTCAAATCGGTAAAGGGTCGGTACGTGTTTGTGACTCCTTTGAGATCACAAGCGCAAAACGTGTTTTTAGGATTCCGTACTCAAAGAGTAAAACGGGACCCTATTACTAAGACTCCGCTGTCCGTCCATCCGTCCGTCCGTCTGTCTGTCACCAGGCTGTATCTCACTGATACCGGAAAAACACAGAATAAAATAGTTTTTTTATAGATTATGGTGCGGAACCCTTCGCGCGTGAGTCCGACTCGCGCTTGGCAGGTTTTTTTTATACAACGACGGAGGCAAACAAGCTTACGGCCTGCCTGATGTTAAGCTGGTACCGTCGCCTATGGACACTTGTGACTCCAGAAGAATCACAACCGCGTTGCCGACCCTTTATTCACTTGAGGATTCGCTGTGTTGGCAGATAGAGACATGCAGGTCCCTCACTCCCAACGCAGCGCATCCTAGGGAGCTCTGGCGACCTTACTCACCACCAGGAACACAACACCACATGCTTCATAGCATGCAATAATATGGCTGCGGTCTTCTGTAAGGTGGAGGTACTTCCCCAGTTGGGCTGCTCCACATACGAGCGAGATAACATTCCGCTGTGCCCTACCTCTCCTGTGTGATTAACTTCAAGCAGGCAGCCTCATTTCTATAGCACTTATTACAATACCTACCTACAATTTAACGCTTTATTGCTCACGTCAATACATAACATAAAACTTATGTTAGATGGAAACCACAAGCGGTCTAAGTGTATCGCTAAAGTACCCATAACTTTTATTAGTTTTAGTGACTGAACTTTTTACTTGTTTATATTGATCGTGTAATCAAAAATCCAATAAAAAAATCAAGCATTTTCCTAATCAATTTAAGCGATAGGTATATTTACGTACTTTCCTTTTTTCCAATTTCCTTAATTTTACCTTTAAATATTTAGTAAAGCAAATTACCGTCTAATGGACCGACTTTTCCTTCGTTCAAGGAAATAAATTGTGAGTGACTTTTATACGCTTGTATTTAATCACTTTTATTACAGGGTAGGAATGTCTATGGCAGCCGCTTTAAAAAACACTTTCTATTGATTAATTTACACCTTACATAGCTATAGGTCATAGCTATAGACTAGGTATAGGTCAGGTAAATACGCACCATCAGGCAAATACTGCTGCTGCTAGGGGGTTACCAGCCTAAAGAAGGGAAAATAATTAATGACTCATTACAGTTGTCTGAATTATCCTTTTCCGTCGTAAATATCCGCCATTGACTTCTTGATTGAAACAACCCCGCAAAGTGCTTTCAGTATATTCGTATGTCTCATGCTAAGTTGTCGACTTCTTAGTATTCATGAAACAACATTTATTAAGACAACATACCCGGTGTTGCGTCCACTGATCCGTAGGTAATATGACGTCATCGTCACGCATCGGTAAAGATGCCCCCCCAGTAGGCCAAGAAAATTAGATCCAAAAAGGACGTTTTGAGGAATTAATTCACATAATGCTGGAAATCGTTTTAATACCTTCGTTTGGTCCTAAACGCATGTAATCCGAGTTTGCACATACCCGTAATGACTTATCTACACACTGCACTGGTTCTTTAATTATATGCTAGTATCTACTTGTTCAACGATTGTATTTTTTTTGACATAACGCACTAAGATTTTTGAAAATGTTTTTATATCTGTATGTACTTATAGTGGGCATTAGTGGCTTGTCACAATATTTTTCTTGTATGTAAAACCTATCAAAAAAAATAAAACAAAATTAAAAGTAGATTTTTTTAAAGGATTAAGGAAAGGAAGGAGGAGAAAGGTTTAAGGACATAGTGTTGATTGAATATATGCACTATATAGCCTGACTATTCTATTTTTATTCATGAGCATTTTGTTTGGTTACTCTATCTTGAACAGTTTACCTATTATGACACTATAAATGACAACCTGATTTTTTTTATATTATCCTAAATTACTCGAAAACAAAAGAAGATCGCGGACTAATATTAAGCATGGAGTGTTCTTAGGACCTGCCAGTACACCCCCTGAAAGAATGACCAAATCCCTCGTCGGGGGCCACTCTCACTAGCTTAGCCTGCTAGACCCCTTTTTCCCAGTTCCTTACCTTATGAGACCTTTGATTTCGACTATACCACTGAACCAAATTTGAAGATTTAGATTTTCATTGGACGCAAAATTTGACCCTCTTTAATATTGTTTCGAATACATTTTCCAGCCGACCTACCGTTTTTGTGCTATATGCCAATAACTGAAAGATGAGCAAAGATTTCGCGGTTATCGGGCTCCCAAAAGTTTAGCACACCTCCTTGGATGGTGCAAACTCGGATTACATACATTTAGGGCCAAATTAAGGTATTAAAACGATTTCCAACTTTATGGGAATTAATTCTTCGAAGAATTCTAATTTTCTTGGGCTACAGAGCGTTTGCATCAGCATTATCGACAAGCATCGGCTTGTCGACGTTTAGACGTGCGATGCAAATCAGTGGACGCTGTTGTATGAGTTACTATACAAAGAATACTAAAATCCGTTGCGTGTGATGTGTCCAATGCGTGAGATACGGAGCTGTGATCGTTTACCTTTAAAGCTTGTTGAGATATTTTTGACCACCAGTACAGTTGAGTTCGAAAATATCTATCCATTTTTCACCTTATTGTAAGGCGATAGAGTTCAAAAATGTATACATCTCGTTTACATCGGATTACATTTACCTAGGCCATTTAATATCATTTACTACATGCAATGAAAAATAAATAAATAGACGTACCTATCAAACAAACCTGGAACAAATATTGGGCAATGAAGGAAATTATCAAAAGTTCACTACCAACGCCACTGAAAACTAAAGCAATGCAAATCAGCCTTATGCCTTGCCTAACCTACGCATGTCAGACCTGGATAATGACTCAAAAAACATTAAATAAAATAAAAATATGTCAGAGAGGAATTGAAAGAAGTTTTATGAACATAAAAAGAAGGATAGAGTAAAGAACAGAACAATCAGAGAAAGAACAAAAGCCAAGGAGATAACAAAACACGTCCTCCGATTAAAGTGGAAATGGGCAGGACATACGCAGAGAGTTATGGATGAAAGATGGTCACACATACTAATGAACTGGTTTATAATATATAAAAAACGTAAAAGAGGCAGACCATTCAAAAGGTAGAGTGATGATATTGTCCAAATGGCAGGTAAAACATGGGCTAGAACAGCAAGAGACAGAGGAAAATGGAAGCAATTGGAGGAGGCTTTCACCGCAATAGGCGGTCCTTACAGTTAATAAAAATACTTACTAAGGAATATTGTGTACCTAAATGTTTAAGGAAAATAAAGCTTACATTACATTACTTCTCGTTGTAGTCAACTGTTCATAATTTTTAGATGAATTTGACGATGACAGTAAAGCACTCATTCCTAGCTGATAAGTGATAAGGCTGGTAACACAAACAAGCATAGGTAAAGGTATATATATATATTGTAGGTACTCGCAAAATTCGTGTAACAATAGTCGTGTACCGGCAATGGCATTCTAGTCCCATTCCGACACATTCGCGAACATGGCTGTTAGTCGCTTGATTTAGTGCATCATGTAATAGGGCACATTGTGGTTGTTAACCCAGTTTGCTTGATTAAACCGGATTTAGTCCGTTGTGAACTTACATAATATATAACATGTGTGTAAACGTATGGCTAAATTTACCTAGCATGTACACTGGCGGAATGAAAAGGTTGATCAGTTTTCAAATCAAATCATTTACGCGTTGCAAGCACATGTTACCTTTTTAAACTGTGTTTCAGACGAGATTGATGTATTGAAAATTAAGTTCAACTGTTTGACAACAAAGTTCAAATTTACTTAGACGAACTTTCCTTTGATTATTAATAGTTGAACTAAAACCTTTTTATTAGTTTGATCTAGCCATTACGTTGTGTCAAGTTGTGGTAAAGTTTGATAAATGTAACGATTAAATCATCTTCACTTAAAATTATTAAAACTATAAATGTGAGTAACAGATCCTGTCAATGTCATCATTGCTATTTCTTGTATACGTTTTTTTTTCTTTTTTTAACTCGTTTTCCAAAATTCAAAGAGGTCAATTCTCATAGTGGACGTATCTGTAGGCCATGTTGTGAAATGACATTCATTATGAAAGAATGTGTCTGACACTCAGTCGATAAAGCAGATACTGTTAAGTTATACTGAGCAAGCAAAAACAGATCTTTAGACATAAGACATAAAGACATAAGACATTTATTTAGCATAATCGTTTACATATATATTTATAAGTACCAGTCCCTGCACTAAAAAAAAAAAAAAAAAAAATTTAAAATTTGAACTGTTTATTTTCAGATCTGTGATTAAATTATATATATCAGTTACATTTAGTACAATCTTTAATATTTAAGATTATTTACTAAACTTTTTTATCTTAATAACTAGTTATATTTATCTATGTTACTAGGGGGGGCCATAATGAACATTTTCTTAATTATATTTTTAGTTTTTGTAGGATTACTTTCTATATTTTCTACAGTAGTTTTGGGAAAGCTGTTTAATACAAAGGGTAGGTAGTTAGACCACACTCTTTGCCCATATGTGTTGTTACTGTACTGTTGTGTTGTACTAGGCTTTGCCTGTATCGCAGGAGACCGCTTATTACCTTTTACATTGCATGGATTCAAAATATTACAATCAATTGGACAATATATTATAAATATCAAATAAGGAATACAATGTGTGTGTTTGTATAGTGTTTGTGTGTGTACGTGTGTGTGTTTTATTTGATAATTTCCAGAATCTTCTCTATTTCCTCATAAGAAAGTGTATTGAGCCATGATTGTACCTTAAGTTTTACTTCCCTCGTCGAGTAGTCTTGCAAAGGAAATTTTGTACATATTTTATTATATATGAATGGATGGAGAAACGAGCCAAATCTTTGGGCAACAACCGAATTTTTAGAGGAAACGTTAAGGTGATCAACCTTTTCATTCCCTGACTGTACCTATTACTACTGACACTGACTAAACAAATTGGTACACTACACACTTGAATTGGGCTCTATACTTTTTTCATCATTTCATTACTTCATTCATCATCATCAACTAATAATAGGGAGGGTTCTAATGAGCCTAAACGTAACAGGTTTATGGGTGAATTGCAAAAACATTGTACATAGTTAAGAGCCTTAATTTAATCTACGCTTTAACTTTTTTCCATTGTGTAACGGCAATTACCCATACATTTTATATGGGTAACTTTCGTTACACAATGGAAAAAAGTAAAAACCTAGATTAGATTAAAGTTCTTAATTATGTACAATTTTTTTGCAATTCAACCTTATATTGTAATATTGTTTTTATACAGGGATTGTAACCGGTTATTTTTTGTATGGGAACTGTAACCGGTTTTTTTCGTTCTTTGTTAATTATTTCATTTTCTAATTGGGCAATCTAATAATACACACTCGTTACCTCAAAACACAACTGAGTCCTACATGTCATATGAAGTATAAAATAGTTTGAGATACATATGTGGTTATTTCGAGGTTTTTGCAAAAAACCGGTTACAATCCCTGCTTTTATAGTTACTATGGCCACCTCCCGTCTTAATCATCAGACCAGCTTTATCGCGCAAAAATATTGCATTGTCATCCGAACTAAACGTAGGTATATAAATTATCAAAATTAATTTGCAAGATTTGATCTGAACATTGCATGTAAAATAAGAGTTTGTAAAACTATCAATTAATCAGTCCGACTTAGATGATGATACTTTTTAAGTGTAAATGCGTGAGCTAGGTAAATTAGATCGCTATGATGTTTCAGGAGGTCCGTCAATTCCTTCTGGATTCCATAGGATCATTTAGGGGGATGAAAATGTTCATTTTTAGGGTTCCGTACTCAAAGAGTAAAACGGGACCCTATTACTCAGACTTCGCTGTCCGTCCGTCCGTCCGTCCGTCCGTCCGTCCGTCTGTCGACAACCAGGCTGTACCTCAGGAACCGTGATAGCTAGAGAGTTGAAATATTCACAGATTATGTATTTCTGTTGCCGCTATAACAACAAATACTAAAAACAAAAAAAAAATTAAGTGGGGCTCCCATACAACAAACGTGATTTTTTTAACGTGTTTATAGATAATGGTACGGAACCCTTCGCGCGCGAGTCCAACTCGCACTTGGCCGGTTTTTTTTTTCAAATGCTAATGATAAAGTTTTGAGGTAACAACGTAAAAAACAATTAATCACTTCCTCCTCATAAGAGGCTCATAAAAGGAGCCCTTCTATTATGAAGCCGGTTGAAAATCAAGTGCAAGGACATTTTTGTGGCATACATTTATCTCTCAATTGGACAATGTTCTCATTATAATTGGTGCCCGGTTAATAATTGAGCATAACCAAAATATTTAAACGCTTGAAATGTTTTTATCTCGGAGGGGTAATATTATCATTTACTACTTTTTTTATGTGGAGAAAACCTTCGGGGGATTACTGGGTTATGTGGTATTTTTATCCACTAAAAACTCCACGGCGGCCGGAATCTGCGCTCTCATGCGGAGGACTCCAGGATCTCATTCTGAACGCACTGGAGCCCCCCTCACTCCTCGCCACATTTGGCTCGTCCAAGGTTGGAAAAGAAGTTTGTCGCCTCCTTCCCTGGGGTTTTTAGGCGAGTGCTCCGGCCACCGCCAGAAACACTGCGACCCCAATGACTCCCTTTAGTCGCCTTCTACGACAGGCGGGGGAAACCGTATACCTATTCTTCCAAAGTTTGGTATTCTTGCCGATAAGTTCATAAGATTTTCACAATCGCTAGAAAAAATCTCATTACTCATTTTCTTTTTGTACTTATCCCGAATGCGAATTGAAAAGAAATATGCCTTGTAACCAATTGCGAGAATACTCCGAATGAAGGTATGAATTTTAAAGGAAACGAAATTGAAACGGAGATTGCGATGAACCTCGTTCAAATGTTAGTAGTCTTTCAATTTTCTCACTTCGGCGTACTTTTAAATTGTTTTTAGTAAGTATCTTCTATTTATGTGAACTATCAAAGTGGAATTCCAGGCTAGACTTGGTTCATCTTTTATTTACCTACGTACTTACATGTGCATTTAGCTTTCAGATCTCAATTTTGCAAGATAATGGTGGTGACTAGACCCCGCTATCGGAGGTGCAAAATGGTAGCTGTCAAGTTCTAGGGATGGGTAAACATTATTTTGAAATACTAGCTATGTGTCGATAATTATAGCCATATGTCGATAATTTACCATAATGAGAGTCTAAGACTTTAATTAAAACGTGTTTATTTTATAAAACAGGGCATTATAATTACAGAATTGTGTGTTCAATATTTTTAATTTTTATAAATAAAAATCTTCAATCTTTCATCATTACTAAAAAATTATCGTTATTTTCATAGTACGAACCATTCATAAATTAATTCAAAACTAAATAATTCATAAATCTATCTTTTATTTCCACCAAAAGGGCTATCGTATTCCTAATGAACAATCAGTTTTTTTTAAATTCTCTTCAGTAATCTAGTGCAGCCACGATGAATATATTCAACAATAAACCCAGTATTATGACTCTATCGAAAAGGTTTATCTCAAGACACTCAAGAGTGTTCATGCAACTCGAAACATTAGAAAAGTAAAATAGCAACCATAGTATCTTTATTGTACTGATAATGCTTTATATTTCTGATGACAATGATTATCATGGATCACAAAAAAACATGTTAAATTGTAGTCTAAAAAATGGTATACATACTCGTAAACTAAACAGAACGTACAGAATAAGTAAGAGTATCGATATCGATATCATAAATATTTTTCCCATCCCTAAGAACTTGACAGCTACCAATTTGCACCTCTGATAGCGGGGTCTAGTGGTGACGGTGTAGCGTTTTTTCAGTTTTTTAATGTATATAATTTTGTGCTCCTTATTTTACTGTGTTTTTATTGTTTGCTTGATTTGAGTATTTTTTAATGTCTTCTTAAATTGTCATTTTATTTTTCGCTTGATGTGTAGCGGATAACGACATATATTTTATTTAAAATGAATATGTTAACAGTCTCGTCCTGAACGCCGAGCGGTGCGTACACGCGCGTGCGCCCGTGCGGATATTTGTATTATTACTTGCTCAAAATTAACCTAAATTCGCGCGCGAAATGGAGTGCCAAAAGTGTAAGAAAGTGCTCGCAAAAAAAGGTTCACACTTTGTTTGCCAGGGACCATGTCAAGGGACATTCCACAGGAGCTGTGTAAAGGGGTTAGCGGCTGACATCAAAAGTGGAAAAAATAGAATTTATTGCAGTAACTGTGAGGAAGATGAATCGGAAGAAGAGACAATAGAAGACGAATATAATAGCCAGTCGAAAATACTAAAAGACATTCAAAAGAAAGTGGGCGCACTCCCGGGAGTCATGAAACACCTGGACTCCATCACTCAAAGTTTGACCTTGCTGTCCGATAAATACGACACACTGATTACTGAACACGAACAGTCAAAGCAAAAAATCTACAAACTAGAAAAGACGGTCGCAAGTGTCAATAATAAATGCGTTTACTTAGAAAAATTCAATGCTGCCCTGGAACAAAGATTGAACGAATTCGAGCAAACAACTCGGAAGAATAATATTGAAATAGTGGGCGTTGAACAACTTCCCGGCGAAAACTTGAAAGATATTTTATCCAAACTGGGTGCAGTACTCAACGTGAATACCACCGATGTCGAGTGGGCAAGGCGCACTCGGCAACCGCGGCCCGGCAACAACAAACCGGCGGCCATCCTCGTCGGGTTCAAGGCCGGCGCCGGTGGCGCAGCGGCGCGGGACAGCTGGCTCGCGCAGCGGCGTAAGGTGGCGGAGTTAACGAGTAATATGGTTACCAATGGATCGGCAGTGAACAAACTCTATATTAACGAGGACCTATCCCACTCGGTACGAACCTTACTATGGAACACAAAAAAATTGCTAAACGGAATCTACAAGTACATCTGGGTGTCTAATGGAAAAATATTAGTTAAAAAGAGTGACGGCGATAAATCAATCTGCATTCGTGCTGAGAGCGATGTCACCGAACTCAAGGACGAGTGAAATACCTAAATTACTAATGCCTAACGTGTTTAACTTTGCTTTCAACATTCACTGACTTAAATAACTTAGACAATATAATTGATGAAAATGTCAATTATGTATGTATCGAAAATTTATCTAACTGGAGAATTAATTTTAGCGTAAAAGATTTATGTATTTTACATGTTAATATTTGTTCATTAAGGAAGCATTTTAATGAGCTTCTCGTAACTCTTAATGACCATTTGAAGCACATAGATATTTTAGTGATCACCGAAGCCAATATACATTACTCGCTATTGCCATTTTTTCAAATCGATGGTTTTAAAGTGGACGCCTATACCCGCGAAGGCCGCAGTGGTGGAGGTGTGCTTGTCTATTCGCAACAGCGCCTTCGAGCGCGTGCGAGTGAGACGGGCGCACTTGCTACCGCCAGCGCCATGCGATCGGCAGAATGCGTGTCCATTTCACTTTTCAATAATAATGAACATATTTATGTCATATCTATATACAGACCTCCCCGTTATAATAAACAAGATAGAATGTTAGAGTTCTTAGCTGAATTACGTAATCTTTTAGACAGCTTACCTAGAAATTCTAAAGTGATAATTAGTGGCGATTTAAATATCAACTTATTAAACTGTCAGGATAACCGAGTCTTAGCTTATGAAAATATGATGGCGGAATATGGTTTTTCAAGATGTATTAAAGATGTCACTCGGAGAGAAATTATTACAGGAAAACTTGTAGAATCGTGTTTAGACCACATTTATGTTAGAGCATCAGCATCCGTTATCGACTCGGCAGTAATTACGCACAAGATTTCTGATCACTATTTAACTTCAGTGGCAATACAATGGAAACAGAGCCTAGCGAGGGGCGACGCGAGCGCGCGCGCTGCGGCTCCGCCGGCCCGCGGGCCACCGGCGAGCGCGCGCGCGCCCCCACCACGCGCGCCTGCGCTCGCACCGCCTGCTACTAGGCACGTACTTGATAATAGCCTAGTAAGAGAAAAATTGTTAGCGACTAATTTTGACGACCTATTAAATATGCAATGCCCGATTAAACTGTACGAAGCGTTCACTCTTCTGTTCCAAAATATTTATAAGGATTGTTATAAGACTATAGTTGTAAGCGATAATTCCTACAATAGAAACTGTAAGAATTGGATAACTGATAATTTGAAAAAAATGATCTCAGAACGTGATAGGTTATTTTTAGTATGGAGTAACGAACCAAAAAATATGTCAAAGAGGCTTAATTATACTAGGTATAGAAATAGATGTAATAAAGCTACCTTTAAATGTAGGAATGATTATGATAAGCAAAGTATATTAAATTGCAATAATAATATTAAGAAAGTTTGGGATAAAATAAATAGTCTGTTAGGTAATAATAAACAATCTTTAGATAGTTCCGTCCTTAGTAACGTAGAAAACCAAGGCAGTATTAAAGACACTTGTGACAAGTTCGCACTTAACTTCTCTGATGAGATCGAACAGATCAAACATATATGTAACGAAAAATGGCTAGACCGTAATAGTTATGTAAATAAACCGGACGTGTATATAAGATGGCAACCCGTGCGTAGCAAGGATATTGAACGCGTCATTCGCCAAATGAACAAAAATAAAGCACCGGGGAGCGATCTTGTACGCATGTCCGACTTGAAACTAGTGATGGATAAGGTGAGTCCAGTCATAGCTCGGTTAATCAATTTATCAGTAGCCCAACATAAATATCCTAACAAGTTAAAAGAATCCTTAGTCCGTCCAATCCATAAAAAAGGCGACCGTAAAGTACTTTCCAATTATAGACCTATATCCATTCTATCTAGCATTGACAAGGTGATCGAAAAAAGTATCATAAACCAAATTAATTCTTTTCTTCAAAAAAATAAAGTACTTAACGACTGTCAACATGGTTTCCAAAAAGATAAAAGCACTGTTACCCTTTTATCAAGATTCACCGATGAGATAAATACGTACCTAGGAGATAAGAAATTTGTTGTAGCCATATTTTATGATTTTAAAAAAGCATTCGACACCTTGGAAACCGACACTCTTTTAAAGGGCATGGACGAATGTGGTGTGGGGCAGCCGCTGAACTGCTGGTTCCGGGACTACCTCACATCACGTTCATATCGCGTCAAGATAGGCGACGGCTTAAGCGACGAGACGCGGGTGCGCTGCGGGGTCCCCCAGGGCTCCGTGTGCGGACCTGTGTGCTACCTCATGCACGTTAACAGTCTGTGTGGAGTACTGCGTCACTGTTCCGCGCACATGTTTGCAGACGATCTATGCACCCTACTTGCCGGAACCAACCTTTCAGAAACTTGTCGATTGGTTCAACAGGACATAGACGCAGTCGTTAAATGGTCCCATGATAATGGTATAGTGTTAAATACAGATAAGACCAAATTCCTCATCATTCAATCACCTTATTTGTCAATAGCTGAAACCTCACCACTTATGTATACCCATAGTTTTACTTGTCTTCATAATAGTTTAAATAATTGCCAATGCAAACATATTGAAAAGGTAGACTGTGTTACATATCTTGGCGTCAAGGTTGATGTTACATTTTCCTGGCTACAACATATTAACTATATTTGTAGTAAATTAAGATTACTCCTAGGAAAATTTTACCACCTTAGCTTTAAAGTACCAAGCAATATACTAAAATGTCTGTACTTTGCTATAGTAGACTCGGTGCTGGGATATGCCCTTGATTGCTATGGACTTACATTCAAATCTTACATAGACAAACTTGAAGCATTGCAAATTAGATTCTTAAAATTACTAGTAAATAAAAAAACAAAAAACAGTTGCAAGGGCGATTATTCAAAATTATTTAAAATCTGTAAAATACTTCCGGTTAGCCTAAAACATAAATACCTTTTAGCAGTTAACAATCATAGCAATCGAGTACATAGCCCAATACCGATAGAACACAAACATAGCACAAGGTCGGTGTCCGCGGGTAAGTATGAAGTACCCCGGGTTGATAACTATTTTGGAGACCGTACTTTAGCCAAGAGACTTCCGTACTTCTTAAATACTTTACCCGAAGACATCCGAAATGAACCAAATAAACATAAATTTAAAAAAGCACTAAAAAAACACCTACTGCATACCTACACTTAAGTAACTGCTTGCTTGCTTATTTTGCAAGCAAGCGTTATCATATCACACTCATATTTATAACAAGATTAATAAGTTAGCATTTAAGTATAAAATAGGATTAAAAACGATGTTATTATTATGATATGTATATTAAGCATAAAAGAGACTTACCTGCAGGCAAACTGTTCAAACAGTTTTGCAGGGACATGTTTTAGAATAAGTTTTTTATATCTTTGGTTAATAAATATAATAATAATAAAAAAAAAGTAAAACAAATATGTTATTGCTACAGATGTTATTTTCATCAATTTCATGTTATGTTTGTATTTCCTTTTTTTATTATTATTATGTGGTTCATGTGTGATGCTACGATAGCCTAGTGGTTCAGGCATGCGGCTGTCAAGCGGCGGTCGTGGCTTGGAATCCCGGCTCGTACCAATGAGTTTTTCGGAACTTTATGTACGGGCTATTTACCGTTGACGTTTCGGTGAAGGAAAATATCGTGAGGAAACCGGTCTAATCCCAATAAGGTCTAGTTTTCCCTCTGGGTTGGAAGGTCAGTTGTTAGTAACTTTCGTAAAAAAAAAAAATACCATAAATGAAATGGATGGACCAGCGCAGGCTGCGAAACCATCATCATACTGAGTTGGGTCCATTTTATGACACGGCACACACGGCTCAGATTGACTTTTTCTTTTGTATTTTTTTTTAGTGTGTCACGAATAAATGTTTGATACTGATTCTGATCATCAACTATACTGGAATTCTAATTCAAAACAATTAACAATGCCGCGAGAATTCGTTCCAAAATTGGGCCACTATAGGTACATCGTTAAACCATAAATTGGTCAAAACTGAAACACAAACAGAAACCTTACATAACCACAATAGGATGAAACTTACCCGTGAAGTTCCGGTCACATAGTCACAAATCAAAATCTAAAGCCAAATATCAGCAGTCTCAGTGGTAAACGATCGTAAGTCTCTTTAACGGCTAATGTACTTTAAGCTTTTATTTAAATTTCTATAGTTCGGGCTGTTCAGCGTTTGTCCGTTGTTGTTAGTTTGGTACCTAAACAGTCCTACTTGCTATGGCGATTTTTTGGCTGAATGCTGCACTTTGTAATGAAAGCAAGCCGCTTTGCACAGTGATAGTTAGGGACCAAACTGAGTGATTTGACCCGAAGCAGTGGAAGCGCCAACTCTGTTCCTAAGGGGTGAAACTTCCGCTGTTGCGGGTCAAATCACTCAGCTTGGTCTCTACTATCACTGTGCCAAGCGGCTTGCATTCATCATAAATTGCAGCATTTTGTTCATAACAATTAGGACTAAAATAGGTATTGTTCAGGTGGAACGAGTTTAGATCTGAGCGTTTAAAGGACACACTGGTGTCTTGTGTGATATACCTACGAGTAACAGGAAGTATTTCAATAAACAACGTTATTTAAAAAAAAAAAAATTAACAATAAATATTTAAATAAATTATTAACAAACCCAATAGTTAGGTACAGCGCAATTCCTAAATTTGATTTCTCAACTGTATCGTTTTGTCCGACTTTTCATTTTGGCAAACTATGAAATTGTCAGAACCTGGGTTCCATACGATAAGTCATCAACATCATATCAGCCGAAAGACGTCCACTGCTGGACATAGGCCTCCCCTAAAGAGTGCCACAATGGCCAAAATACGATAAGTGTTTAAAAATAATCAAAAACTTTGCGGTGTTCAAGGTAACTGGCTTTTAGCCGAAATGAAAATTCGAACAAACGATACAGTTTGGAAATGAAATTTAGTGATTGCGATAGAATACATGCTAAGGGAACCGAATTTGCACGAATACAATGGCGTTAACAGGGGACTTCTAATCAAAATAGATAGCGAACGCGGTGATCTGTAAAGAGGTCGTGTTGGTTTCCCTCTGCACATCGACGTAAATGTCCCTCTCGTGGTCCCAGAGGAATGTGATGGCGTTGTTGTAGCACTGCGCGCGTCTCTGCGTGAGGGTAACGATCACTATGAAGCGGTAGCGAGGGTATTCCATCGTCTTCATCTTGCGCATGATGTCGCCGGACAGACGCAGAGCTAATGCTGGGGTATCCTGGAAACAATCATTTTTATTCAAGTGTTCCCTTGGGCCACAAGCTTCACAGTACATAATCCCGATAATTGTCCAATGGGCATACTTTTTCCGAATTTCATCATCATTATCATCCTAAAACCATGTTTCACAGATAGAATTTTTGATTTTCATAATATAATTAGAAATCAAACGAACTTACCAAGTGAAGTTCGATGTCAATTGTGTGAATGTGTTGGTCCAAGACGTCTTCCTGCGGGTGCTGCGCTGCGAGTGAGCGGAGAGATGGTTCAGGTGAGGCCCCACATTAAATATCTGGGCCTCATCCTTGACAAGCGGTGGAACTTTGGGGAGCATTTCCGCCTACTTGCTCCTCGGATAGTGGCCGCGGCCTCTGCGTTGGGGCGGCTGCTGCCCAACGTGGGGGGGAAGTCCGTCGCGTGCCGTCGCCTATTTGCCGGTGTCACCCGATGTATGGCCCTTTACGGGGCCCCGATTTGGGCAGACAGGCTAAGCAGGGCAAATAAGACCCTGCTGCGTAGGCCACAAAGGGTGGTGGCCATACGCATATGCAGGGCCTACGTAACGGTGGCGTGGGCGGCAGCGTGCGCCTTGGCTGGCACTCCTCCGTGGGAGCTCGACGCGGAGGTGCTAGCTGAGGCGCACAGGGAGCGGGTGCGGTGGAGAGCCACCGGGGATTATCCCGCTCCTAAGGAGGTGAGGGCGGCGCGGCGGCGGACCGAGCGTAGGCTGCGCGAACGGTGGAAAAGCGACCTAGAGGACTCCCCCTACGGAATCCGAACTGTAGGGGCGGGGCACTCTTTGGGTCGCTGGACGAATGGCTGGATAGGGTCCATGGTAAGGTGGACTTCCGATTAACGCAGGTGATGACCGGACACGGATGTTTCGGTCATTACCTGCATAAAATCAAAAGGGAGGGAAGCCCCGCCTGCCATGAGTGCGGCGCTGAAGATGATACGGCCCACCACACCCTGGAGTGGTGTACTCGCTGGACCGACGAGCGCCGCACAATGGTGATGGCCCTTGGAGTGAGTGATCTCTCGCTGCCCAGCGTCGTGGCGGCCATGTTGCGTAGCGAGAGATCTTGGGAGGCGATGGCCTCCTTCTGCGAAGTCATCATATCGCAGAAGGAGGCCGCGGAGCGGGAGCGCGAAGACAGTGCGGATGCGCTCCCGCTCCGGCGCAGACGGAGGGGTCGAAGACGCGCGCGGTATGCAGCGGCAGGCCGCGTCCTCCCCCAGTAGGGCCAGTGGGTTGGGGACCCACATTGCACATGGCCCTACACGTCTGGGGGGAGGGTCAAGCGTCCTGACCCTCCCCTCCTTTGGTGCGGGTGTCCTGGCACGAGTAGAAGCCGGGGCCGCCGGGGGGTGGCGTGGTTAGAATGTTCGCGATCCCATGGCGCCCCCTTAACGGCAATGCGGGTGACGCCGGTGTGTTTTTAGTGGGTATGCTCCCCCAGTCACCATCACTCGGATGGCGGCGGGAGGAGAGAGTCCCACATAACCCCCAAATAGCCTTCCCCAGGCTGGGGGTATGCGTAAAGCATTTTCACACCGACAAAAAAAAAAAAAAGACGTCTTATAATTCTTGAGATTAGAATTATAAGACGTCTTGGACCAACACAGGAACACAATACTAACCCCTACAATAATATTGAATCAACGGCATCCAAACTTTCATTTTCCAACAAAATATATTTTTTTTAAATTTCGGAATAATGACGCGTTCGAACAAATTGCTCTTCGGAATTTTCGTGTGTCCCCCTCAATTGATATACGTTCTAAAAGGTATGCATCATCATCATCCAGTAGGTACACTTCCCACTGCTGGACGCAGACCTCTACGTATGAAAGGAAATGGGCTGTAAAGCTGGGTTCCTAACAACGTATGCAGTGATAAACGTGTAGGGTAAAATAAAATTGACTAGTACTTGACTGATAGAATCAACAGTTTTTTTTTAATTATCAAAGTAAGATTCCCTAAATTTCTGACATAACTTATAACCAATAAAGTTTAAATCATATATATACTATTAAACGAGCAATATTTGCAATCACGTTCTCGGAAACGGCGCTAACGATTTCGATGAACTTTGGAATATAGAGGTTTACGGGGGCGAGATATCGATCTAGCTAGGTCTCATGTCTGGGAAAATTCGTTTTCACCGTGTTTTCTCTATTTTCACCAGAGCAGAGCTCGGTCGCCCAGGGGCTAAAGACATACTTAGTGGTATTTAAATGATTACATAACTTAACATCATCTGTGACCATCACCGGTGAAATCCGTGTCGAAACCTAAATAAATCGAAACGTAAATATGGCGTTAGACCCTTCTAATGTAATATTTAATTTAAATATCTATGTGTACAAAGTGCGAGAGTTAGTTTCAAATAAAGGTAGTTGTAATACCTGAACGTTATACTTATGGCCAGTAAAATCTTCGTCGAGAATCTCATTAATGGCCTTCCTTACTTCAGCTTCCTTGACCTTGCGCGGTGGCTCCAGCTGATACGTCGGGAAATACATCAGAACTGGTCGCTTGAACTCAATGGCTAACTGAAAAATTCAAATTACATGAAAATTGTTAGGAACGTTATCAAATACGGTGCTTCATTATCTTGCTACGCGACGACTGCAAAGCTAGGCCTGGGTTCAAATCCAAGGCCTAAACAGGGTGAAATTAAATTCGTGAATCAAAATAGCAAAATGTGAATCTACTGATTCCATGATTCTGAGCAAGTTTTACTATGGGACCTATTTAGACTGACGAAAATGTATGGACAGCTTTTTTTGCATGATACAAAGTTGATCCCTTAGTGAAAGTTGCTGAGAATCATGGACAGATTCACATTTTGCTATTTTGATTCACACATTTAATTTCATCCAGTATATTCGCGTACTTGAGCGTACTAGGGCCGACCGACAGTTCGCCGCCCAGATATCGCTGGGGCGATAGCGTGCAAGCAAAATTACATTTGCTTTTTAAGATTATTTTTTTTATTTATTTTTTAGATTAAGACATTTTTTTATTTATAACTTATTTTATTTACAATAATAGTTATTAATTTAGGCGGATCTGCATCATGTTCAAGATGAAAGCTGGCAGGAAGTGGCGCAGGATCGGGATAAGTGACGTGCTGTCGTTTCGGAGGCCAAGACTCTTTTTGGATCACTGAGCCAAAATAGTTAGTTATAGTTAGTCAGTATATTCGTGTGATGGGCATTAATATAGCTTGGGAAACGTATTGAGTCTTGAATGTTTCCTATGTATTTATATTTATGTATTATTGTATAATATATTTTGATAGAAGTGGGCTATGTTGATCATTATAATCGAGGCGGAATTGTTCACGCGCGCCGTAGGTGAGCGTGATAAGTGATAACTGAAAAGAGAGCCGAAGATGTATCAAAGCTCACGCGTTTCATAAGACGTTTTTCAACACATTTGCGAGGATTTTTGTTTTTATAAGATGAACATTTTATATAATTTTTAAAGTTAATAATATTTAGGTAACAGGTTTTTACTTAGCAGCTTTAAACAAGCGAAACTCCTGAGCACCAGGCGCCGTTTGCTTGTTTGATTGACGTGGTATTAAAAAAAGTATTTTTAGAAGCTACCAAAATCTTACATTCTTTCTTATAGCAATTTGCGTCTGAAAAATATGCTTAATGGTACGTAAACACTGTTTAAGTTGATAACGGTCTGCAAATATCGGGCGGGTTAGCTTTTGTAATGCTTCGGTGTGACCATTAATGTAATAAATTGCCACCACAATTATTCTCTCCAGCAAACCGGATTCAGAAGGTCACCTTAATTGTGCACGTGTACGTTTATTTAATTTTAGTGAATATGTGATTTGTGCCTCAAAAACACCTGCTCCAGAATATCACATGAAATTTTAGTGAATATGTGATTTGTGCCTCAAAAACACCTGCTCCAGAATATCACATGAAATTTTAGTGAATATGTGATTTGTGCCTCAAAAACACCTGCTCCAGAATATCAGATGAAATTTTAGTGAATATGTGATTTGTGCCTCAAAAACACCTGCTCCAGAATATCACATGAAATTTTAATGAATATGTGATTTGTGCCTCAAAAACACCTGCTCCAGAATATCACATGAAATTTTAGTGAATATGTGATTTGTGCCTCAAAAACACCTGCTCCAGAATATCACATGAAATTTTAGTGAATATGTGATTTGTGCCTCAAAAACACCTGCTCCAGAATATCATATGAAATTTTAGTGAATATGTGGTTTTTGCCTCAAAAACACCTGCTCCAGAATATCACATGAAATTACAAATATACCTACCCTTTACATGATTAAGGAGATGTTTGATCATTCTATTGAAACGAATCAATCACGGAACCTAAAAAAATCTAAAAGTAACCAAAGAGTTATATGTTACAATCTAAATGCATTGTGTACTTTATACCTACTATGTTTGCAGCAGCGTAGAGTAATGGGCATTCACATTGCTATTAGCAGGGTTGTGATATGATGGACGTTTACATGCGCGTCAAAGACAAAATAATGTCTTTGTCGTGATCCGGGGCGACTCGCGCTATTTCGCACATGAAGAAGATAAATTATAATGATTCACGGTATTTATAAGGCATGAAAAATTTATGGTGTACATCTTTGAACTTTGCCGCGTTGTAAAAATACATCTGCTTCTGGCTTAACCCACGAGGAATTTAAATAATGTACAAAAATAAAAACGTGAAGAAGGGATACTTATAAGTGATGAAGCTGCTTTTACCTGGGAAGTCCTCGGTCCAGCCGCAGTGATTCCCGGCACCTTCCCAAAGCCGTACGACTGCCGCCTCATCTTCATTCTGCTGAAAGACCTTTCTGCCAGCGCTGCCTTGCTCGTGCTGACATGCACGTTCAGAGTCGATCGGCTTTTTTGTTGGTCACCCATGATTAATTTCACAGTTAGTGAACTATCTTAACTAAATGACTCGGAATAATCTCCAAATTGCTAATGAATTGCAAATCGATCTTTGACAATGTCATAAGAAATTTCTTTTTGACGCAAAGATACTGATATAGGTACATACTGTTTTGACGTTCGTGGGTTCGTATGTGCACTCTTTTAATGAGTGCTTATTATATTTTTTGGCACTAATACTGCTTTTAATAAGGTTTGTTTTGTATTGATACTCTAAGAAGCTGACAAGATGATTTTGTTGTGACAAAATGAGTTTCGCAGTAAAGAGGTTTCATTAAATTACTTCTGTTTTATTTAAATTTAACGATAATATCGCCAGCATACCGCCAGGCGGCGTTTTCCCTCCTTATGCAGTTTTGCTCAGTTTTACTACAAATGAGAACTAGAAGGTATCGCTACGAAAGGATTGGTAGTCAATATGTAGTTTTAATTCACTATTAAAATTCAGCTAGTTATAATGTAAAAAAAACCTTTTTCAGATGCCAGATAAAATTCAAAAACTTTATCTGTAAGGCTCAAAGCTGGTATCAGATCAGCGGGGCAAGCATATCTTTATTGCGGTTCACGCGCGAGTATCACACGGGGCCAATGCATTTTTATAATGTCGACGTGACGTCTCAGTAAATAAGTGCGCAGACGCAGACCACCCCCAAGCTATAGTGAAAACTGTCACCGCTTGGCGTTTCCAAACTTGATGATTATGAAGCAAAAGCCTGAGGAGACCACGACAAATGAGCAGGATGACAGTGATGATAATGATAGTGCAGTAACCATACCACCGCCTAATCAATGGGCAGAGATCATAGGGGTGTCAGGACCACAAGATATTGTGCTTGCTAGTCATAGCCCTATTCCAGTCAGCAGCACCAAACGCCAGAGACGCCTCAGAAATCACCAGAGCATAAAATAATAGCGTTAGGCCAAAGTAGTAGTGAAGACGAAGAGGTGCAATGGGAAAGTGATTAAAAAACTATTTAAATAAAACTTTATCATAGTAGGATTAGTGTTAGTGTATAATGAAATAAAGTGTATATAGACTTATCTTAGTGGCGGAGGTATGTTGTGTATGAACATGATGGACAAAGGGGGTAGTTTTGTGGCACGTGTCAAGGATATGGAAGGTGGATTGGAAAGTCAGTCTGTCACCTGTTTTCAGCTGGCCCATGTGCTCTAGACCCTAAATGTGAGTATACAACAGAGTCCAACCTCCAACCATTAGCCACTATGGGTAGATGGCGTTTTAATAAACAGACATCGATTGATAGTGTCTAAATTAAGGCGCTATAGGTTCAGCGAAGTAAAGCGAACATAGTTTTTGAAACAATATAATGCGTCTGTTTATAATAATATGGTTTAAAAAAATACGAATAGTAATCTTGAGGCTTTTCTGCAGGGAAATCAGTTCGAAACACGATTAAGCAACTTTCGCTCGATAGAAAAAAATCACGAACATAGGTCTAAAACATATTAAAATTCACTTAAAACATTCGTAGCAAATTATGCACAATAGCTAAACATATTAAATTCAAATTTTTTTTTTTTTCAATTTTTTTTTATTTCAGACCATGTCCATAGTGATTAGTACATATACAATTGCTTATCCTAAGTTAGTCAGGTACCTAAATCTAATATTACCTACAATATATTATACACAGAGCCTCTCATGTGCACCGAGTCCCAGTGCTTCCACACAGCGCAGGCAGGAGACTCCAGCACCAGGCGCACGAGGTTGTTGGAGCTGTCACGCACGCGGCGCATCAGGGAGGCGGTTCTCTTACGTATTATTGCACTGAAGCCATCAGTACGTGCCTCCGCAAACATACCTGATGCGCTACAAAAGCGGGGCAGCCCCAACAGCATCCTGAACCCGTTATTATATTGGATGCGCAGGGCATTGAACGCCTTCTTAGTATAATTTGTCCACAGGCTGCACGTGTAAAAGGTCTGACAAAGGTCTGACAAAAAAACAATTAAAAAACATTAGTTCTAAAAATCGGCAATATCATGTTTGAGGGAACTTAGTGATTACTTTTTTATTTATTTAAACGCACAAAAAATTAAAATTATAAAACATGATATCAGCGCTTCCAAACACGCACTTCCATCTCGCTCACGCTTATGCTCAGCGAGAGGGAGAGAAGACCATGATACTATAGCGCCTTAACATTAAAATAGATGGCGCTGCATGTTCTTCAATCCACCACAACCCGTGATGCTGCCTTGCTCAACACGCTGTAGGTATATAGTGAATCTCCGACATACATATTTCTGTCACAATGACTTCAAGCCTTAATTTCATATCAAACCTTTCTTATTACAACTTACCCAAAAACATTTGGAGCGTGGCCAAGACATAATTTTAAAATATTTACAATAAATGTGTAATTAGTACAGTTATTAATTATTGTCCACTTACTTCAGTGTTTCAGTTCCGTAATTAATCATTTAACTGTAAGCCTCTTTGTGGACTTAAACCACTGAAATGTAATTTATTAAGTATTTTGAAAACATCGTTTTTCGCCGTTATCAAGACATGTCCAATTTAGAGAATGTTTTCAGAGTAATATGTAAGACTAAGTTATGTACGAGCCTCCCTAAGGTTAATTAGAAGAGTTAAGGGATTGAAATATTCGTTGCCTCTGGCGGGACCCACGGTAGCTCAGTTGGATAAGAGCAATGGAAGGATTCCAGAGGTCGCGGGTTCAAATCAAATTTTTAAATTTTCCTCTAATCGAAACTTATGGACGTAGTTATTTATACTCATAAAAAGAGGCTATATTTTATTATTAAAACCCCACTTCCTGGCCAGGGAGAGACGTAAAATTGTGTACTCACCACGGGTGGTAATAAAGAAAGCCTCAGAGCGCAAATACCTGCGTTCTGAGACATTTTTGTTTAACCGCCCAAGATAAGTAATGTACTTTTTTTAAATCGGATGAAAGTTCCAAAGATTACCCCCTACAAACAAACATACTAAGCTACAAACGAATATTTTACAAACCTTTAGCTCTACATTATTAGCCTATAACGCCATATATATATAAGTGTGTGCTGACTTTATAAAAATCATGTAAGTAATGACTATATAAAAATCAAGTTACCTGTGGAAAGCGTCAGTTTCATACTGGCAGGCAAGGCAAAATCCTGTATCCGTACTTAAAATTATAAATGCGAAAGAGGTTGCGATCCAAGACCTGGTTCAACGTATCTCGTTGGCTATCCAACATCCAACCTGGCAATGTGACGAGTATTATTCAGACGTTTGTCACGCACGCAGTACGATACTGTTGGATCTAGGTTATAAATGAACTATATTATTATATTATAGTTTTAGAAATTAGCCGAGGACCGAGAGAACTGGCGCATACTCCACCGACCACCACCGACAAGAGCCAAGCTCTTAAATGTTGATGATGATAGTTTTAGTTGACCATGCGTGTTGCGGATGGTGTGTTGTACCTATTGTGTACTGACGAAACCTGTGGTGGATCCTTTATCTGTGGAATGATGAAACCTGCACTGTGGATCTTGAATTCTTGATGGTATGTAGTGGTTCAGTTTTTATTCTTTTTTGTGGTTTTTTCCTAAATAAACAATGTGAAAGTTACTCTGTCTATATGTCAGTCTGTCTGTTACCTTTTCACGCATACCCCAGACCCTTCAGACAAAATTTTGTATGGAGATAGTTTGAGTCCCGGGGAGGTCATCCTCTACGGTGGTGATATGGGGGGCGGAAGAATGTATCGAGATACCTACGATATAACCGACTTCCACGCGGAAGAAGTCACGGGCAAAATCTAGTCGTATATGAAAATACCTACCATAATTAGGCAAAAGAAGTACAAAAACCGGCCAAGTGCGAGTCGGACTCGCGCACGAAGGGTTCCGTTATTATCAATAAAAATATTTATTTTATTTTGTTTTTAGTATTTGTGGTTATACTTAACTTTACTTAAAAATTAACAGAAATACATCATCTGTGAAAATTTCAACTGGAATTATCATGGTATCAGTGAGATACAGCCTGGTGACAGACAGACGGACGGACGGACGGACGGACGGACGGACGGACGGACGGACAGCGAAGTCTTAGTAATAGGGTCCCGTTTTACTCTTAGAGAACGGAACCTTAAAAAGGGCATAATAAATATATTCAAGACATAAAATAATACACAATAATCTCCATTGTTTGACTTTATCTAAATACATTTTGAGATATTTCGTACGATACAAAGAGAATACTTTAATAACAATAAAATACTAGGAAATTTGTACATGGCCGGGAAAATAATTCTACGAAATTAAATTACTTACTCAGGATTAACCATCCCTTTGTTACAAATTATTCTTTGAAGACATTAAACAATGGATTAAATGTGGATTAATAGTACATTATGATACAAGTGAGGTATGTTGGTCATTACATCAGAGGCGGAATTGTCACGCGAACCGCAGGTGAGCGTGATAATAGAGCCGAGGATGTAATTATCAAAGCTCACGCGTGTCATACGACGTTTTTCAACACATTTGCGAGGAAAAAATCCTTTTCATAAAATGAAGTTTCTATATTATATCCAACAAGAAATAATCAATTAATCCACAAGAAGGATTTAATTTGTTTAGTCGAGTAAGAATCCATTTGCCGATAATTAAAAACAAACCTGTGTAATCGAGATATAAACATAACTACACGAGTGTCGTAATGTTATTAAACACGCGTGTTTAATACCCAAGATTATGAGCCCAAAAGCGGCACAATAAGAGGCACGTTACGAGCAAATGTGTTGAAAATAAAGTTTCGGTAAGTACTTGGAAATATGGTACGGTAGACTTTAAAAATACGATCACAATTTTGCACCTTATGGCTTTGAAATACGGCGAAAACCGTATATGTCTCTTTGACGTTGATTGTACCAAGAAACTGATGGATGAGGTAGAGGTAGATGATTAATTTTTATTTTTATTACATCCACATCATATATATTACAATTCACTTAAAGCTAGTATATTAGGAGGTATTTATTTCTGTTATATACAAGAATAACGGAAGTACATAACATTGGCTACGCATGTTGCATTGTTTTCAATAAAAGTTATAAATAACTATACAATACAAAATATGAACTAAACTAATATTAACAGAATTTATATGTAAATATCTATAGAACTAATATTATTTACAATAATGGCGACAAAATTATTTTAGTTTTGGCAATGATGTCGATTTAAACTTAGGTAGTGCAGTGATAACTCCCTGCATTTTCTTTTATTGCGTTATCTGTATTTTATTTTGTTCATTATTTTTTTAGCGGAATCAAATATCCTTGCTGCACGTCGTGTTGAGGGACTAGCTGGTTTTTCGGCTATTATTTTTTTACTAGCTGTTGCCCGCGACTTCGTTCGCGTAGAACTTATACTTAGAAAATATAATGCAAACAGACTTCTACTTACCATCTTAAGGGATGATTTCCGAGGCAAAAACTATTCCATATCCTTCGAAGGGTCTCAAATTATCTCTATACCAAATTTCATCTAGGTATATGGATTTTATCCAAACTTTCACCCCCTATTTCATACCCTTAGGGAAAGATTTTCGGGATAAAAACTATCTAATATCATTCTTCGGGACTCAAACGACCTTTATACCAAATTTCATCTAAACGGGATTCATCCAAATTTTCACCTCCATTTCACCTTAGGGAGTGATTTCCGGAATTAAAACTATCCTATGTCCTTTCCCAGGACTCAAGCTATCTCTATACAAAATTGTATTAAAATGGGTTCCATCCGAATTTTCACCCCTAATTTCACCCCCTTAGGGGATGATTTCTGGAGTGATTTTTGAGGGTTGCCGAGGACTTAACCTATATCTACACCACATTTCATCAAAATAGATTACATCCAAATTTTCACCCCCCCCCTCCCTTTTCACCCCCTTAGGGGATGATTTCCGGGATAAAACCTATTATATGTCCTTCCCCGGGACTCAAACTATTTATATACCAAATTTCATCTAAATCGGTGCAGCGGTTTAAGTAGCTCCATACAAATTTCCACCCCCAATTTCAGCCCCTCAGATATAAAAACTACCCTTTGTCCTTCCCCGGAGCTCAAACTATCTGTATACCAAATTTCATCTAAATCGGTTCAGCGGTTTAGGCGTGAAGAGTTAACAGACAGACAGACACACTTTCGCATTTATAATATTAATATGGAAGTATGGATTATTGGTATGGATAGTATGGGTTATTTCCGCTTGTCTTCCAAATAGAGGTGTAGCTGTAGACTCACTTCAAAAAAAAGAAGAAACGAAAAACTCATTCAAATATCTCAAAAAATTACGAAGCTACAACCGTTTTAATGTCGCTTGTTAGAGTGAGAAAACGATCAGGGATCGTGACGTCACGATCCTCGAGCGTCATAGTAAAAAACAATCGTTTCATTATAAAGGTGCGTTTTGCGGAAAAGAGACGCAACAAACCCCCTCTTCAAACTTTATACACTTATAACTTAGTGATTACCTATACGAGTATAGCCTCTTGCGTTGTTTTTTTCGAGATAATACAACATTATGATTATTTTGTTTAGTGTCTACATCCCTATTTTCGATAAGATAAGATAAAATAAGATTTCTTTATTGTCAGAACTGTGTACATTTAGTTGTTTTGGGTAAAATAAAGTCCAACAGCTTGCCCATTTCGGACGTACAATATTAAACTTAAAGCTAGTCAAATATACTAAAACAATAACAACAATAGTATTTCCAAATAATTTTAACCATATTCACACATAAAATATTAATTTAGATCTATCCGACATCCGTATTTTCTTTTAAATCACGAACTTCGGAAATTCGAAAATATTCGGGTATATTTATCTCTATCGCACTAACAAATGACAGGAATGCAGATATACGAACTTCGAATTTCAGTTTTCGTGGTTTGGCTGAATACGCAAAGAGCGCGCGCGCGTGCCATTCAAAAAAACCAAGTTTATATTGTTCGAATTTGTTGTTATATTTGTAGAAATTACGCCTTAATTCGCCATTTGCGCATATAAGTTCGCATATCAAAATCGATTAATTTTATATTTGCTTTTGGTACCTATGTGTCTCGTCAATGTATATCGTAGACGGGATTAAAATTATTAATAGGCGAAAGAAAGGCAAAGAAATTCCGCCATTTTGTCCGTAGTATTTCTTATTAGTCTGTGATTTTGACGTTTCTTTTAGCTGACAGATGTGGCGGCGATATACTTTAAGAATAATAAATGAAAAATTAAATGAAGTCGTATATTACGGAAAATAAATTAATTGTCGCAGTCGCATAAAAACTATCCTAAGTTGCAGCGGGAATAATAATGTACCTATATAAAATGTTTCATATTTTTCCGTCCATGGGATGCTGAGAACATTCGTACCGCAGAAAGCTTAGTTTCAAACTGGCTGATTCTTTTTTTAATTTAGAGATTTATTATAAGTGGAGATTATTCAAATTTTGAAATGCGTAGATTATTCTTCTCGAATCTTGTCAATTTTGGTAAACAGACTGGTGCAGACTTCATTCTGACTAGAGCTTTTATCTGAAAAACATTGATATTAAGCTGTCTGGGAGATTTATTTTCATGGGGCTATGTTGAATAAAAAGGCGTACAAGTGCTCTATCCTCACATTGTTGTGAACCTTTCTGCTTTGAGTATTGTCCCGGAGGCTCCAGCCACAGCGCCACAGGAGGCCTGTATTTTTTTGCTCAGCGAATGCTGAATTGGCTCGACCATCTGATATTTGTAGTGCCGAACTAGAGGACTGTTCGGCCGCCAGTTTCGGGCGGACGAGTATCGGACCAACATTCACAAACGCTTGGACGCGTCTGTTTCACGAGACACCCTGCCGGGCGTGGAAAGCCGGTCGGGTAACGAGGTCGTGCTGGACATCCTGCATTTGTGCCGCGCAGGCAACATGTGGGCAATTCTTCGAGTTTCGTCGGCCAAGGATCTTCGCGATCAGATTAGTACTACATTAGCAGTTAGGTTTAGCCTCTATCTTTCGATTTGTAATAAGGCGTGCATAGCCGGGCTCTGATTATTTTATCGGGTCAACTTTTATTTTCAAAATTTAGAAAGGCTTCATGTTCGCCAGCGTAGTTATTTTTCGGCTAATTCGTTTAGGACCATCATTACATATCATCATTCACGTCATACGACCGGCACGCACTTATCATTACTTACCCTTATCATCTCCACTTATAATAATCTCCACTTATAATAAATCTCTAAATTAAAAAAAGAATCAGCCAGTTTGAAACTAAGCTTTGCGCGGTCCGAATGTTCTCAGCATCCCATGAACGGAAAAATATGAAACATTTTATATAGGTACATTATTATTCTAGCTGCAACTTAGGATAGTTTTTATCCGACTGCGACAATTAATTAATTTTCCGAAATATACGACTTCATTTAATTTTTCATTTATTTTTATTGAAATCAAACGCTGCTCCAACTGTCAGCTATAAGAACCGTCAAATTTTCGTCAAAATGGCGGAATTGCTTTGCCTTTCACTTATTAATAATTTAAATCCCGTCTACGATAGACCTTTACGAGACAAATGCTAAAATATAAACCATAAAAAAATATTCGATTCTGATATGAGAACGTATATGCGCAAATGTCGTTTTATGTCGTAATTTCAATAAATGAAATCAACAAATTTGAACAATATAATTAACACGAATTTGTTTTTTTTGAATGACAATGGCACGCGCTCGGCGCATTCAGCCAAAGTACCTGCGGCGCTACCACGAAAACCGATACTCAATGTTCATATATTTGCATCCCTGTCAATCGAGTATGGTTAGTGCGATAGAGATAGAGATACCCGAATATTTTCGAATTCCGAAGTTCGTGGTTATAGCTCAGGAATCGAAAATATGGTAAATAATCATAATGTATTTTCTCGAAAAAGAATTTAAAATAAATATAGTCTAATGGAGAAAAAAAACAAAGCAAGAGGTTATATAGGTAATGATTAAGTTATAAGAGTTCAAAGTTTTAAGAGGGGGTATGTTCTGTCCCTTTTCCGCAAAACGCACCTTCATATGAAACGATTGTTTTTTACTATGACGCTCGAGTATATTGACGTCACAGTCCCTCATCGTTTTCTCACTCTAACAAGCGACATTAAAACGGATGTAGCTTCATAATTTTTTGAGATATTTGAATGGGAGTTTCATTATCTTCTATCTATTTATACATAATAAATACCTATATACCTATATACCTGACTGACTTATTCACTCAATCACTCACTCACTCACTCACTCATCAACGCACAGCGGAAACTACTAATCTTAGAGAGTTGATTTTTGCTCAGTATGTTGCTTTTATAACGTGGGCTAGGGATAAAAAGGGATTTTTGAAAATTCTACCCCTAAGGGGGTAAAATGGGGGTGCAAAGTTTGTATGGGAGAACCTTTTTTTTTTGAGCTATAGACTTAAACTTTGTAGAAAAATTAGTTATTAGAACACAAATGAAACACTTTCAGCGTTTTGGAAAATTCCACCCCTACGGGGGTAAAATAGGGGTGCAAGGTTTGTATAGGGGAAACATTTTTTTTTTAAATAGAGACTTAAAACTTTGTAGAAAGATCAGTCATTAGAATACAATTAAAGAACTTTCAGGGTTTTAGAAAATTCTACCCCTAAAGGGGTAAAATAGAGTGCAAAGTTTGTATGGGAAAAACTACTTTTTTTTAAATAGAGACTTAAAACTTTGTAGAGAAATTATTCATTAGAATACAAATAAAGTACCTAGATTCAGTCTTTAAAAAAAATCTACCCCTAAGGGGGTAAAATAGGGGTGCAAATTTTGTATGGGGGAAACAATATTTTTTTTAAATAGAGACTTAAAACTTTGTAGAAAGATTAGTCATCAGAATACAATTTAAGTACTTTCAGCGTTTTAGAAAATTCTACCCCTAAAAATAGGGGGCTAAAATAGGGGTGCAAAGTTTGTATGTGAGAAACTATTTTTTTTAGCTAGAGTCCTAAAACTTTGTAGAAAGATTATTTAAATACAAAGAAAGTACTTTCAGCGTTTTGGAAAATTTCACCCCTAAGGGGGTAAAATAGGGTGCAAAGTTTGTATGGGAAAAACATATTTTTTTTTAATAGAGACTTAAAATTTTGACGAAAAATTACTTATTAGAACATGAAAAATACTACATTCGGCGTTTTACAAAAATCATTCCCTAAGGGGGTTAAAAAAGGGTGCAAGGTTTGTATGGGGAACACTTTTTCTGAGCTAGACACTTAAAACTTTGTAGAAAGATTACTTATAAAAATACAAAAAAAAAGACTTTCAGCGTTTTGAAAAAATCTATCCCTAAGGGGGATAAAAAGGGGTGCAAAGTTTTTATCAGGGAAAGTTTATGTTTTTGAGTTAGAGACTTGAAACTTTGTAGAAAGATTACTTATTAAAATACAAAAAAAGAACACAAATCGTTTTAGAAAATTCCACCCCTAATAGGGTTAAAAAGGAGAGCAAGCTTTGCATGGGCAACACTTTTTTTTGAGTTAGACTTGAAACTTTGCAAAAAGATTACTTATTAGAATACTAAAAAAGAACTTTCAGCGTTTTAGAAAACTCCATCCCTAAGGGGATCCTTAAGATCCTTAAGAAGGGTAGCCAGTGCTGTGTGGGAAAAACTTTCTTTTTTACTAGACTTAAAACTATTCAAAATGTTACTTATTAAAATTAATAATAAAGTACTTTCAGAGTTTTAGAAAATTCCACCCCTAAGGGGGTTAAGAAAGCTTTGTATGGGCAACACTTTTTTTGAGCTAGAGACTTAAAAGTTTACGAAAAATGTTCTTTCAGCGATTAGAAAAATTCAACCTCTAAGGGGGTTTAAAAGGGGGTTCAAATTTTAAATGGCGAGCAATAAAATTTTAAAGTGTGAGTAAGAGATTTTTAACTTCGGTCTTATTCTGTACGTTAAAAGACTACAAAACTGATTTCAGAGTTTTTCCAAATTCATCCCCTAAGAGTGTTAAAATTGGTTCAAAGTTTGAGTATTTCAAGGCATTTTTAAAGTATGAGATTTTTAACTTTGGTTTTAGACTGTTTGTTCACAAACTAAAAAATGAACATCAACTTTTTTTTTAATTATCCCCTAAAAGAGGGTTCAAATTTTGTATTGAGAGAAATCATTTTCTAAGACGATAAAAAGTTCTACGCGGACGAAGTCGCGGGCAACAGCTAGTATTATTTAAAAAGCATCCGTGTCTTGGTACCCCGTAGCTGGGCGTACTGATAACGAACGACAAGCGGAGCGGCTCGTTACCAGTTGGGAAGTGGGGATATTATTATTGTTTACCTTTGCGTGCTGAGCGTCGAAAGGGTTATAAACTATTACTCGGGGACATCCTATGAACCTTTTTTTTAGGGCCATTAAAAAGTGATAAATTTGCTCTAACGTTGTACCTTTTCAGGCTGTTGATTTTTTTTGTTAATTTTCTCTGATAATGTTATTAACAACTCAACCGTGACAACAAACTTTAATTATGTAGAATGTATTTACATTGTTTTCCTTGCATAAATAGAATTTCGATGACATTGTGAAATAAATTACGTTCGTGTTATATTTGCAAGTGTGTTTATTTTTACACTAGTTTTCCAGCAGTAGACGGTCGTGGAAGATGTCGATAGATTTATTTTAGCTGACAAAGTCATTAAAACTTGAGCAAATTCTCACCATAGGAGACTGCAAGCCAAGGTTAGTCCTGCTGAATTGAGTGGCGAAAGGTTTTGTTATAGGGCGAAGAGGGTAATTGCGAGGAGCTGTTAATGAGACTCTCTCTTTATTATTTATTCATTTGTAAAGCCATGTACAACATTGCAATTAAGGTGTTACATTCAGTATTCAGGTCAGACCATGACGCCCTGTAAGGACACACAAAACTTAATGCTAACATCCATACAATAACAACATTATTAACATTTTTGCATTAAATACATATTCATTCATTTTAATTACAATTAGTTTGACTTTAATTTCATATTATTTTTACATTATTTCTACAATATTTTTATATGTCAATTTAGATATGTCATTCATAAAATTTATAAAGACCCATCATTTAAAAATTCGTCTACTGAGTAATAACATTTCTCAATTAATAATTTCTTTAATTTATTTTTAAATATTTTTTCGTTACGTTCTTGTTTAATTGTTTGTGGGATTAGATTATATTATATTGATATAATAAATAGATTGCAGCATTTTATTTGCCCATTAACTACCTTGTGCAAGAAACAAAAATCTATAATTCGCCGCCGATCACGCAAGCTGTCTATTAAACTGTCTAGCAAGACGACTGTTATAGGTATTTCAGTGCGAAAAGCCAGGGGTGCCAAACTGCCAAATGCATGGTATCTTGTGAACGCCCTTTGTATGCTCTCAACCCGTTGCGAGTGAACCTGGTAGTGAGGACTCCAAACAATCGAGGCGGTTTCGAGATGGCATGTATTAGGATTATATAGGTAGACCGCTGAACTCAGTCCTCGCCTGCGCGGCGCGGGCTTCGCTTCCCGCACGTCGCCCGCACCCCGTTAAAGTCCTACCCCCGCGCCTACGCCTACCTGCGCGTAGGGGAGGATTTAGTTAAGAGTCCGCAGTAAGCTCGATTCTCCATACAAACGTAGTTACGCTCTCAAAACGACTAGCTAGTTTGCTCTGAAACTTTGTACTTAGAATAAGTTAAGTACCATCCAAGTCTGTTATTTGTTTATGTAGCTTCAGATACCATAGTAAAAAAATACAGCTAATTTAAGCTTTTCATACAAAACTTGTTTTTGCTGTATTTCGTTTGTTTTATAAACTGGAGCCATTTTAACTAATTGCAGACCTAGAATTACTAAAGTTTCGTTACAATCCAACACGTAGTTTTAAAATTAGAACGAAACTCCGTTTGTATGGGAAGGTGAAGTTCTTAAGAGGGTATCCTAGCAGCATTTTTCCATACAAACGTATTCCCCTATTTCCTTCCTGGTTTATCACTCTAGAGGACTCGTTTTTTTTTATAAAATCTAGGTGTACCTACTGTATGTATGCCCCTGTCATTTACTTTTTCCCAAAAAATAATTACCAAAACAGATACGAATTTTCGAAAACCTAAAAAATGCCCCATTTTTACTGTCATGTTCAGATGACTACCAGACAAATATGAAAAGTTTTTACGTTAAAACAAAATAATAGAAACATAGATCTACTCTTCCTCTAAATTTCAACACCAAACATAATTGAACCGGCGCAGGTTTGGCGGAGAAAACAGGGGAATACAAAGCATCGATCTTGTCAAGATTTTGTAGTGAAAATCGGTCTGAGCTGCGGTTGTCCCTATCGCGCATCGCACGCGGTCGCTTGAGTGCAACGCGACAGCAATAGTTTGTACAAATACCTATTTCTCAATTTTGTCGCAGACCGACTACGCTCTTAAGCGGTCTACCTATACGAGTAGAACCATATAGAACGTCAAAACTTAAATGGTTCTACATTTGACTTTTAACTATTGTCCTATTTCTATATTGCTTTTTATGGATTTATGTGTTGTAGCACGGGTCCGGAAATCCGGAATCCGTGCAATTTTACGTGACATTTTATAAAAATTATCCTGTGTCCTTCCCCGGGAAAAACTATCTCCATACCAAATTTCTACTCAAGCGGTTCAGCAGTTTAAGCGTGAAAAGGTAACAGACAGACAGATACACAGATACTTTCGCATTTATAATATATTTGTACAAACGAGTACATTATGAAAAGTAAATAAATAAATCTAGTCTTCTCTAATCTATTCTGTATTTCAGTATCAAAACGATTACCAATTTCAATTCAATCTTCCTAAACAAGACCGTATCAACGAAACGCTCCGCTGTCTAAATTACCAGTCACCATGAATTGAACTCATGCGATTCAGCCCAGATTGTCTAAACAGTTCACCGCCCCGTCGAGCATGAAATGCAACTGCATTTTGAGGTTTTACTTCAGCAACCTCCAATCTCGTCAATTATGAAATCGTAAATTAGACTCTATCGTACACGATTTAAGTTTCAATCTCTGATAAACCCGAGTGGTATATAAGTGGTTTAAAAGAATACTTGACTTTGTTTAGATTTAAGAGACAGTGTTACGTCAACGTTCGTTTTACTTAAGAGTTCTGAAGAACGCGAAGTCGTATTGAGGTATTTGTCAGCATTCATACGAAAATTGGCTTGTTTGCCCTGTTGCCGTGGCGAGGCATCCTTAAGAACTCGATTCCCAATAGCTTAGCCTTTTTATTCGACTTAAAAAAAAGTTTGACCCTTATGTTTGTATGTATGTCAAACATACATACATACAAACATAAGGGTCAAACTGAGAACCGCCTTTTTTTTATTATCTCGAGTTTGGCTGAACCGATTTTGATGCGGTTTTCATTATACAATACGACGGTGGCAAACAACTATACATACGGCCTACGCAAGCAGACACCAGAAGAATAACAAACGCTTTATCGACCCTTTATTTATTTAAGAACACGTGGTGTTAACAGGTAGAAACAAAAGCAGGAATAACGGTAATCTGAAAGACAAGTGAGCATCGTACGGCATGCGGATCCGGCAACGATATCGGAGGCAAGTAAATGCAGGAAAAACATTCTCAAATTCACAATGCACGGTACGATATAGGAATCTGCTCCGACACTAGTACCAGTGCGGTCCAAAAGTTTCTGGCTGGATCCATATACTTATTTTCTTTGTTAGGCCGGAAACTTTTGGACCGTCCCTCGTATGTATGTACATATTGTATGTAAATTCTTTATTATACATGGAATAGAACACAACAAAAGAACAAATGTACAAAGGCGAGCCCTGTGAAGGACTTCTTCCAGCTAACCTTTGAGCAATTGAGTGGAGATGACAAGCAAACCGCGACATATGTACAAACGATAAAAAATAGAATAATAAATATATATAAGTAGAAGCCTTAAAGTTTAAAATTCTAGTAATAACCAAGAAGTAGCCAAAGAGCATTCGACAACCATAATTTCTTCACCAGTCGATATGTTAGCTATCGTTACCGGATCCTGTACCGATATCGTACTGGATAGTGTGAACACACTCTTAGTCGTTCGCTAGTCCAACGTCAACGCTCGCTTGGTTATGGGTCAGTTAACCGATTGTTCACCCCAGTGAACGGCTCCGGGTGGCACTGAAGATCTACCTAACTGATAGGATCAATGGAACTGTTTTGGTTCACTAATATTTAGCATTACCTTCCTCGCTAACATGATTGCGTTTATATTATACGGGACTAACGCTTCCGTCATTCACTAGCAAGTTCGAGAGAGTCGAATGCTTTATGTCCAGCCTTAGTTTTTGTTAATCTGTTCAAGGCAGCTAAGGGATATTTACGTCATTACAAGACATAATAAATAAAGTGTTAATTACCGCATACTACGCGTACGGAACATTGTCCTCCCTGCCCAAAAGATGATGTTTAAATGTGTAGTCACCATGAGCGATAATAAAGAAAATCCCAGATCGCTCACCTGCGATCACACATTTTTTGTTTTACTGCCGGTTAGTAATATGCTATTGAAGCCCTTTTGCTATGTTACGCGGCGTCCTACGTGGGCGAACTCCTCGGGAACGCGAAGCGAAGCGACGTGGCGTGAAATAAACAAACAGTCGACAGCTATTGAAGTGTCCTACGACTCCTACGTGACCAATACAGGCGCGAAGTGCGGGCGGCACGACGCGACGCCAAGCGGTCGCGATCAGTTGGTTTGATATTTTCGCGCGAACCAGACGCGACGGCGCGGCGGCGGTGCAAGTCCTGTGGCGCGGCGGGGCGATTCGCGCGCACGTAGGACAAGGCCGTCGCGTCGCATCGCATTCGCGTGTCGTCGCGTCGCAATTCGCTTTGATTCGCCTACGTAGGACACAGCCTTAACCTACAAAATACCTCCGCTATGGTAGATCCGAAAAATCCGAAGAGATAGTTTCCGGACGGAGATATCCACGGGTAACTCATTTCATTAAAATCAATACAACAGTTTAGACATGAAAACTGCACAAGTAAGAACCAAATAAACATAGTTACCAACAATGATGTAATATAAAAAAAAATAGGTAGATATATTATGTTGTTTATACGAAATTCCGTGTTTAAAAATGGCCACCAAATTTTGACAGCATTCGTTTCCATTGACGACGCAAAACTATGGCAAGCTTTAGTGTGCCACTTTTAGACCGCTTATAACATATCTACGTATATTTTATACTCAGACCAAGTAAAAAATACAGACAGAGCATTACGAACAGTCTAATAGTGACGCCGAACAAAACTAAGCCTCATAAGTAGATACACGCTCACGCACACATATACAGACAAAACTAAGCCTCAGACCTGAGTACCTACCGCGAAAGGCATTCGAAGTTTCCCCTCTCTGTCATACTTAAGAGTTCGTACGTAAGTGCGACTGAGAGGGAAAACTTCGAATGCCGTTCGCGGTAGGCCCTCTGTTCAGAGCGTGTCACGACGCCGTCATGTTGACACGTTTTCGATGACAACAAAATAAACAAATAATGGTCTCCTGCGTTTTCAAACGTTGTACAAACAACACCAATTCAAAGACTAAATCGGACGGAATAACGTTTCATGTGTAAGTACTGAAATAATACCTTAAAACACCTTTAGAAAACACAAATTAATGCTTGGCTTGGAACACAAAACCTCAACAGTCAGTTGAAGTGACATCTAAAGCCGGGTCCGCTGCACCAATGTTTTCCATGTTTTTAAACATCTAACATGTTTTCCGTCAAGATCGGCAAACAAATAGAGTCTTGTTTTGATTGGCAAAACATGTTTGACGTTTAAAAACCACGAAAACATGGCGCAGCGGACGCGGCTTAAGGCCTCTCACAGACTGGCGCGGCCTGGCCGCGGCGGACAATAGAAAACTTGTCATCAGCTGTCAAATTTACTATGGTCCGCCACCGCAGGCCGCGCCAGTGTGTTGCAGGCATTACATATAAAGCACCAGTGATACCAGAGTATGATTTTTACTTACCCCAAACGGACAAACAATTACAGTCCGGACATGAAGACCGTATATTAGATTTATTATACATATTAGGTAGTAATAAAATCAGGTGTGCTAGAAAATAGGTTTTGTTACATTCAATAATGTGTATCTATATCTATACTGCAGCGCGAGATTTAAAGTGCTTTACGATATTTTATGATTCAGATACTTGTTCGAGAACAAGTATTGTTATTTTTATTTTTTAAAGAACTAATTGCAAATTCGTAACTAAGAACATTTAACTGATGCTCAATATTTTAAATAGCGTATGTTTTAACTACTCCGCCACTGACACGGTTGGTTCTTTATGTGTATCAGTCTTGCATTCTATTACTTATCTAAAAAAGTTATTAACTTTAAAGTGTTACTATCGACATTTTTAAACATCAAACATATTGTAATGCGTCAGTTTCGGTAAACAAATATTGTTAGAAAAGCATGTTTGACTTTTAAAATTCACAAAAATATTTCTTAATATTGCAAAAGCTGACGCCAGACGTCTGAGCGTGGCGGACGGCACGAGCAGTACGAAGTTATAAGATAGAGTGAGATGGGGATATAATTTTGCAGGATGCCGTGCTTCTTTCATTGCGCACGGGCCGAAATGACGCGGCGGATTGCATGGCAAACTGCTATGGGGATGCGCCTTATGTCCTACATTACTGCTAAACAATCTTAAACTAGGTAAATTAGATTTAATATTTCACAAACCATTATAGAGAGACCTTAAGCAAATTACCCAAATTATAGGGATGCTTTTATTCTACTGGTATCGCTCTTACGCACACATGTTTAAAAAAGTTGCGTCACTTTGTAGTTCGTAACGCGGCTTCTGCCTTATTCTTTGCTCTGAGATTTTATATTACATCATTGGTTACCAAAGAGAATATCCCTTCAACTGTGGCGAAAAAACATGGCCACCTACCCCTGTCTGTGGACCCCTCTGAGGGCCGCTTCACAGACAATGTTTCTGGCGATACATGATTTCGTAAAATTGAATTTTCATCAGTTTTTTAACTAATTACAGGCTAGATTTTAGATAAAACACAATCTATATTAAATTATTTAACTGCAACTATGTATCATCACTACAATAAAGTCGTATTAAGGCTATCTAACCGGACTTATCACCAGGGCACCAACATTTATTATATATTTTGGTAATTTTGAATATGTTAGATTAGTTTTCTGGGTCAATGAACGGCATTAATTTTAAGATATTGGAGTTATACACATTCAAAAACCATAAAATGGCAGGCTCAAAAGTATTTTTTTTACAGGAGATCCTTTGACGTATTCTACCAAAATGGGACCTACACTTAAAAGGTGCTTGCATGGACTTTGATTTAGATGTTCATTACTGAAGTGTGTTTTTACTATATTTATTCAATTCATACATAAACAGTACACATAGGTCATTGACTAGGTGTTTCCAGAGATGTTTTATTGTAGGTGCGCTAGACGTTATTTTAGAGATAAATGAAAAAAGGCTTATCTACTTTCATCCAAAATGATCACTTGCGATCGACTGAAATCATCACAGCAACCATATGTTTTGAACCAGATAAATGAGGTTTCTAAATATTACCATTAAATAAACTTTTAGTTTTAATTATAATCTTATCATCAGTTAAATAAAAATCCCATAAAAACATGATCTAAACACGATACAAATCAAGGCCATGATTAGTATGAGTGCGCAGCGTTGATGACGTCACGAGGTGCGATGTGGGAACCCCTCGGGGGGCCTTCTACCGGCCTGTTAACGGCCCTCTGAGGGCTTTGTTATGATCGTTACCAATTTCGATCGATTTATTTACTTTCGGGCCATTATTAATCCATTTACGTTAATTTTAAATGAATTTCCGATAAATAACGGTAATGTTAATAGCTGTTAGTGATATCAAATTATTAGAAAAGCGCTAAATAACGTGTAGGCAAATTTTGACCTTCAGTAGGTATGTTATGTTAGTCACAGGTTTAGTACCGATAATGGGCTCAACTTTATTTTTTTTAATGAAGAACGATAGATTACTTACATGTCCAGAAGTGTTCTCTTTCTGGCACTAAAATTCAGCACTAAACCCACAATTTTTCACTCGCGAACACCGACCGTGTCATACGCGTCAATGACCGTTTTAGACTAACGATCAAATTAAATTTTTCCTCTATTGGCCATTGAAATTATGGCTTGCTAGTTGTCTCGCTTCATTGGCTATACGTCTCAATGGCTTTAAACGAGATCGATACACGATCGGCTGTTATTTCTCCTAATAAAGTAAGAACAACTCCTGCGGCCCTCTGAGGGGTCTCCACAGACCTGCATGAAAAAATGTGAATCCCGCCGAGGGATCACCACAGCTGAAGGGATATAAGAGTAAGAGACGGGACTTCGAACACGGTTTTGGATGACAGTGACATTGTCATTTGATTTTGACATGACAACTCATTCGAACTTTAGCTAGTTTGAAATAACGCAATACAAATAAATATAAGCGCTAGTACCTACGGAAGAAGACTTACCAACCTAACGAACGAGGACGATAGTAGGGTTGTAGTACTTAAAGTTATCGATATCGATAATATTAGAACCCAACGTTATCGATATCGATAAATTATGATTAGGAACGTCGTTGGGCCCACTGCATGAATCGCAAATTGCTTTACAAAATCTAAAACTAATCCGATTTAGATATGAAATAATAAAAGGAGAACAAATATTTCATACAGTTTATTTCACACTTATTTCCAAATCACAGTATATTTACAAAAATTCACCAATCTGTACACATATCTTTGCGGGTCGCAATGAATTCTTCTCGAACTAAGAAACCTCCCGCTTGTAGGTTTTATCCAAGTACCAACTGTTGTTTTTCATAAGTAAATCAATATTGGCGCTTGATATTTCGTTATTAATACTTATGTGTTTTATTTTAAGATAATTATTAATTTCATTTCGTCAAAACCATTGTTTGTTTGACACACACATGTTTTCTCGTGAAGTTATAATATCCATGGTAACCGGCCAAAGTCACCATGACAAAATGACAGAGAGAGAAAGAACGGAAGTAGGAGATAGCATGAGTCCGCCATAGCAAAAACACAGATAGAAAACTTGTCACTTGTCAGAACTTGTCAGATTTGATGCTGAATTTGAGCAGTTGAACGTCATTCATCTTTTTGTTCCTAGTTGCGCTACACTGATAGTTACTTTCGTTGTAATAGCATATACAGGGTGGGCAGGAGTATACCGACAGATTTTAACCATGGATTCCCGAGGTCATTAGGAGCATAAAATGTTAGATTAACCCCAGTCAAATCCGGCGTAGTTTTAAAGATATTATAAATTTTCATGTAAACTATTTATTGCGATTTCATAAGTGCATTAAGCTCTTTTTATTGCGACGTTGCCACCGATGTTGCCAAAGTTTCGCGTCGCTATTCACAGACATCAAAGCTACCACTCACTATTTTCATCCTTTTTTGGAAAAATAATCTTTATTATTAGTTGTTACTCACAGAATGTTATTTAGTTTATGTGGCTGACATGAAAATAATGCTGAAATGACCGCCACTTTCAATGTATCGCATCATATATAATATCATATCGTAATGTATATTTTACGGGTACAGCCAACAAAGAAGTATCCAATTAAACTTATTTAACGGTTGTATCTCCGACACAACCCATTTCTTTTTATTATAAATGTGAGAAGCAGTAGTACAACTAGTAGCAGTGATTCTGATGAAACTACAGAAATTGAAAAATTGGAGAGTGATTTTTAATATTCGCATATACCTACTTAGTATATTCTTCGTAAAAAAACAAATTAAAATATTCAACGAGCAGAACGAGATTTATTTCATGTCCTGCTTACATTAGTTTTATTCAACAACCGCGTACCCGCGATGAAACCGCGATGAAACCGCAATGAAACCGCGATGGAACTACTGTCCGCGCTCGCTCCTGCTTTGCACCGCTTCCGCGACGGAGCCTTACGGCCTTGGCCACGACTTTGGTCTTAAGCGACCTGCGGCAGCGGTTTTTTCTAATTCATTGCGCGTGATCCCAACTAACCACAGTGCGTTGCGCGTCTCGACCGCGCAATGAACAGATAAAACGCTGGTCGCAGGTCGCTTAAAACCAAAGTCTGAAATCTGTGTGTAATGTAAAAGAAGAAATATAGCCTACTAGCTTCTGCCTGGGCCTCCGTCCGCGTGGATATTGTTTATATTGTAGCTCCATACAAATTTTCACCCTCCATTTCACCCACTTGGGGGATGGTTTCCGGGATAAATTCTATGTCCTTCCCCGGGACTCGAACTATCTCCGTACCAAATGTCATCTAAATCGGTTCAGCGGATTGAGCGTGAAGAGGTAACAGACAAATAGACAGACAGACAGACACACTTTCGCATTTATAATATTAGTACCTATGGATGTGCATCCAAAAAATCCATTCCATACAAAGGTAAAGTTTTTTTTTTTAATTTAAATACATATGTGGCTCCGGAAATTGACCATTACAACATACAAAGCTACAATCAGAAATTTCCTGTTTACAATATTAGTATAAATTCTTAAGAATCGTTTCGCATAACAAGTGTGTAATGAAAAATGCCTTAAGAAAAAAAAATAGTTCAAGTAATAAAAACCGTTATCAATACCTACTATATTTTCGCGTTATACACGGTGTTGCCACACGCGGTTTTTTTTAATTGGTCGCTCTTTTTTAGGCTCATGATTCCCTGGCCAGACTCTACAAAAAAAACTATAGAAGCAAAGCTCATTTCATATTATGTTGGCAGATCTGTCATTGGAAAATGAGCCCCTACTCACGGTGTCTATTGAAGTAAATAATCAAATATCGACAGCTGTCTCGTTCGGCAGAAACAAATTCTTTTTGATTCTTTCAATACACGTCACTGTTCCGTAAGAATTATTTACAAGAAAATATCCGTGAGGGATTCCATCTTGCGATTTAGATTATATGAATGGCATCAATCCCAGAAAGCATATTATTTTGAAGTGTTTAAAAATGGCGCTGTGACCCTTTATTGAGGTTAACTCTCACAAAAATAATTGGTTCCTGGATTATTATTAGGTATCTGCACTCGTGTTTTTATTTTACGCGCCACTGTCATTCTTTTCGTTCATGTGCGTCGCGCGGTGAGGACCTAAAGTGATTTCGGCTCTCAACACATATGCGCTATAACTTTGATTTTTTCGTGCAAGGAACCATATGGTAGAATAAAAATATAGATACAGATACCAGTCATCATCATCATATTAGCCGAAAGACGTCAAATGCTGGACATAGGCCTCCCCCAAATAGTGTCACAATGACCAGTCCTGCGCGGTGCCGGTTAATGTACGGCCCGATAATACGCGTCCATCTATCGTTATCTCTCTCTTTGTGTATGAGTTAAAAAGAGACATAGATATAGTGGACGCCAATTATTGGGCCGTACATTAACCGGCACCTCCTGCGCCACCTGCATCCAGCGGAGTCCGGCAACCGTTACCAGGTCATCAGTCACCTTGTAGGGGTCTACCCAATCTGCGCCTTCCGGTACAGTCACCGGCTTCAATACATGATGAATCAAAGGCCGCAAAAATATCTGACACGCTCTTACGGCTCTAGGAATAGAGTTGTCATCAGATATTTTTGCGGCCTTTGTTCCATCATATATATATGTATGCCGGTGACTGTACCTAGTCGCCACTCGAGAACCTTTCCTCCCCAAAGGCCGTCAGTTCTACGTACAATGTGCCCCCCGCCCACTGCCACTTAAGTTAGCAATTCAGACGGCTATATCGGTAAACCTTGGTTCTGCTGCGGATAGCCTCAATTCGTATGTCATCAGTGTCATCACTATAAAATATTTAAGTACGTAGAATAAATAACGATAACATTAGAAATATCCCGACAAGGTCTCTACGTTGGAAGGTCAGATGGCAGTCACTTTCGTTAAACTAGTGCATACGCCAAATCTTGGTATTGGGTGCCAAAGTGGACTCCTTTAGGGTAGGTACAAACGGAAAAAAAAGCTTCGAGGAAGAGGAGAACATTAGAGGAGGGCGTTTCTAAGTATTTACTTAAAGTAGCAATTTGTGTGACTATTTATTTCACCCTCGACCAAATATCCAAGGAAAACTCCCAAATAAAACTTTCTAAAGCAGTAGCGTGGATTACATAAGTAACAGTAGTATTACAACTACAACAAGAGTGCAAAGGGCTTCGCCCGCCCAGGGTCGCCGACACCAGTTCAACCTAGACGGCGATGCTCGCTTATGTAAGACCTCGTAATATTAGGATTGAGTAACGCTGCTGAGTTACAAAATGTTCTTGATCTTTATTCGACACCCCCAAATTCATATATACTTACACGAGAGCGGTTATACACTGCGACTTTTTGTAGCTATGGCAGGAGACAAGTGATCTATGGCTAGTGCGTGCGTGCGTTTGCATAGCTGCAGAAAGTCGCCTAGTGTAAACTGTTCTTAATAAAATTGTAAGACAACCTATACATTCAAAATGTGGTTTGCTTTGTCAACCATCTCTAAGCAGATTGTAAGTCAGCCAATCGAAAGAGTTTAGATTATGAATGCACATGGAATTACAAGTAAAAAAGCCTAGCCTTACCAGGCCCATACTGGCTTATACTTACATTTCATATATCAACCTGATTTTAAGATATTTAATTACTAATTATTCTGCATCAGGTAAATTACTTGAGAAAGGTATGTAGTTGTGAATTTGTGACATTGCACGTTTAAAATTTGTATCACTAACAAGACAAATGCCAACCTATTCCAACCGTCAACAACTACAACATGCAAAGGGGCCTTACTTCATTGTTTTACCGTTAGTTATCAACAGTAACTAGGTATAATTCCAATGACCCATTTCAACTTGCTTTTGGCAGTTCAAATTATATTATTGAAAGCAATTCAATTATCGGAAATCCCTGGGTACCTACATACGAGTATGGCATTTGCACAAGGCATTGAAAGCTGACCTGGGAAGGTCAAGACTTCCAACAAAGGAACGGTCTCAAAGGGTAAATTGATTCACGATAGAAACTCGACACTAGATCTTGATTGTAGCCAAATGACAATTCCCTTTTACACAGTACAAAGCGATTCAAATACAGTCTAGTATTAACGTCTACAAAATAAATTAGAGGACCTCTTCAGAAGGCAACGTAAGTGACTACAAAGAAAATAGTTAGATTTACCCGACCTGTGGCGGTTAAAAATATGCTTCAAGGTAAATGACCCAATGCTCGACACTTTATTACCTATTGCTTTGACACAAGATTGATAGTGTCTTGTATTAGGTCAGTGTCAGGCATTGGACGTTTACTTTACTATCATCGTAAGTAGCAACACTGCTTAAATTAGAATCATAAACCAATCCAACTGTTTTCGAAGAACGAAGAGAATAAATTTCCAATACTTACCTATCTGTTCGGTAAGTCGAATTATATGAAATGTAAATACCTTTCAGAAAAAAAAAACTCTATCAAGAAAGATTCGCATACAAGCTAAGTACTCAGTAAGCTACTTATTCTAGTACTTATTTCATACGTACGTATTCATTAATAGTATCTCCTAATGTTCAGCTGGGAACTCCATTTCTGAAAAGACCACAAAGGGTAAGGGTAGGGTAAATATGGTAATATCGCTGTAAATGATGATGAGGATTACGCTTCTGGGATGCAGACCACTATTCCATTAGGTTTTCAATTATAACTAGAAACCTAGGGGGTGTTTGGAAGTCTTTTGTGTAAAAATGCTAATGTTCAGTAACATTAGTTACCATTTTCATAGGAATATTAGCGAGGACTGTTTCAGAAAATTAAATATTTGACGGAATATTTAAAGGTGCTTTTCACCTGTGGAACCTGACACGAGTATCGTGCTTGGGCCGGTCTTCGGTCAACTGATTCCAAATTTGACTGTCTAGCGTCCGACGATTGACCGCGAGATAGGAAAGCCAGTCAAAATTGCGTCGTGCGTGGTACACCATTATCATCAAAATTGTCTTAGTTAAAATGTGCCAGCGACTAAGAGTGTTAGCGTGACACGTTGTAGACGGAGAGCTGGCTACGGAAATTGGTTTGCAATTTATAGAGCAAAGAAATCCCTCTAGTTAGTGTGCCATACTATCATTATTAATTACTTCGGGCGCCTGGCAGCTGGTCAGCGGTGGGTGCGAGAGTGGGCAACAAAGGGGTTGTAAAATCAATTGAAGGTGTGCAATTTATAGAGCTCTGAGTTTGTTGTGATTTAATAGCTAATTATGTATTTAATTCGAATATAACATTGACATTGCGTTTTAATTGGGGGGTTTGCTCTTAGACTACTGGAGCATAAGTTATTATATTGTATTTCATAAAAAAACAAAGTAGATCATAATAATGTGAAAGACATTACATTTATTCTTTACTTTTAATTTATTTCTATAAACATAGTTGGTATGATTTAAGTGACCTTGAAAATAAAATAATAATATTACTTGTATACCTACGCATATACCAAATAATTCAAATTCAATGTATCCTTGTCTTAATTATCTTTGAAAGTATTTATTAGTATGACATAGGTTACAATAGGTGTTACAGTTTGGTAAATACGTCGTATCACTATGCCAAAGGCCTCCACACACCGGTCGCGTGCGCGGGTCGGGCGCGGGCCCGCACCCGACCCGCGCCCGACCCGCGCCCGCGACCGGTGTGTGGAGGCCTTACCTGAGGGGTAATCACGTAACGTTCCGAACGCGCGTCGGTACAATTTAATTTTCCATATAAAAAGTGACATTTAGACCTACCCGACTTTCGTACAATGCGTTACGTGATCGACCCACAGAAGGTATACAAATGGCATGAAGAGTTTAACATGCAGGATGCTTAACAGTAATTTTATAATGTTCACCTAATTCCGTAAAGAGATTCTAAATTTGAAATTAATTGTGAGTAAAGTGCTAAATATAGTACAGAAAGTTATTTTTGACGTAGCTTAACCTAACTTGTTGTGTACAACCTGGTAGGCCTGTTGTCTACCTCCACTGTAATCTTTATGTTCGGTACTGTGTTATTTTATGAGGTGTGCATTAAAGTGTATTTGTATTGTACAGTCGCGGAATGAAAAGGTTGACCACCTTAAGATCTGTTTTTGCTTGCTCAGTATAAGTTATCAGTATCTGCTTTATCGACCGAGTGTCAGACACATTCCGTCATAATGAATGTCATTTCACTACATGGCCTACGGATACGTCCACTATGAGAATTGACCTCTTTGAGTTTTAGAAAACGATTTAAAAAAAGAAAAAAAAACGTATACAAAAAATAGCAATAATGACATTGACAGGACCTGTTACTCCATGAACCTAGGATACTCTCTACGTGATGCCACAATGAGGGCCGGCAACAAAGTAGATGATACCTGTGGGGTGGCCATGTAACTAAAAATTACCCCATCGCTTACATATGTTTATTTTAAATAATGCGCTTTTATTGTAAGTAGTTTTTACTGAAGCTTTACACATTCACTGCCTAGCAGGCGCTCTGTTCGCAGGCACTTATAATATTCAGTTTAATAACATGAAATATGATTCTAGTTACAGAACATGTAGGTAATTAATAGTCATTGTGCAAGCGGCTTACCTGTGTTTCTTATCAGCACAGTTATTACAGAAAATCGCGGCGAGGTAGTATGTCCGTATCTTTCTAAGCGTTCTAATTAGAAAGAGATGGTCAGTCTACCTCGCCGCGACACAGCTCGCAGGCCGTCCTGATTTACTTAATTATTATAAAGCCTGAATCACACTGGCGCGGCCTGCGGTGGCGGTTCATAGTAAACTTGACAGTTAGTGTCAAATTACTATTGACCGCCACCGCAGGCCGCGCATGTCTGTGAGAAGCTTAGTCTCTCACTGCGACTGGCGCGGCCTAGCCGCGGCGGTCTATGGTAAACTTGTCTTTAGCTGTAAAATCTACTATTGACTGCCACCGTAAACGACTAGCGCTACCTTAGACAACGTAGGTACTCAACTATCACATGTCTAAACAAAGTCGGTAATTCCACAGCAGCGCCAATCCTGAGCAGTCTTTTTATAAACTCCACACAAGGATTACGTGTTTTGCAAAGTAAATAGAATACCTCGATGCCGTGACGCAAGTTCAGGGTTAACGACTCGTCCCGGTGCATCGCGGGGCAGCCACTGAACCTGCACTTCTATAACAAGTGCATTCAACTATGTACTTCTATATACCCGCTAATGAAGGTTTGTTCTGAGGTAACTGCTTTAATTATTCTTTGATGTTAGATGGCTGAGTGTTGGTATTCGTACTCTTTAATTTTGATGAAGCTCTCGAAAATTACATGGAAGTTTTGTAATGGGCTTGTGACCTTAAATTTGTTTACGATGCCATTCGAACCAGTTTTTGTCGATGAACAAATGTTTGTATGGAAGCAACTACATTTAAAGGACGTTAATACCCAAAAAATCGAGTTAAAGACGGACCTCGCTGACAGCAGCCGAAACGCTTCATACTGATTGGCTTTAAAGTATGACGTCACACGGTGCAATTTGTACTAAGAGTTGCATGGAAAATGAAGTAAATTGCTGTTTCGGTCGCGAAATACTGCGTTTAGGTCCATAGTTGTCATACAAATTTGTTTCTATAAAAGCGTAAGGATTCTATTGGTACCTTTAAATTTACTCTTGATCAATAAACAAAAAAAACATTTTTCTAAACTTACAAGGTTCATATCTTTTTATGATGTGAACTATATTTTGTAATTTATACTTTATTACAATCATTTGATGGTTTACTATCCATTTAGCAACACAACGTTATCTATTTTAACACCACGCAACAAGCCTATTATGTATTCGTATAAAATATTTTTTACTGCTTTTTTTAGGGCATAATTGCCCTCATCTTTACAGAGGGGTAACGTAACATTTCAAATGCGCGTTAGGACGATTTAACTGTCATTCTCCCATATAAAATTATACATTTAGATCTACCTGACGCGCGCAAGTTTTTATTTAACTTGCACTGTTTATGTGTAAGATTTTAAATATGTAAGTCGTCCTTTAAATGTGCAACCCATTTTCAGCCACTTGCCGGTACCCGATTTGAGCTGAAACCTGACATAGGGACTTTCGGTGATAACTGATAACACAATATTATAGCACCACTGAGCTGATCTGACGATGGCAATAGCAACTCCTCAACTACACAAAATATTTAAACCCGTCGCGTTTGGGCTCATTGGATTGGATCCCTCTGGCCACGTGGTCCATTGCTTTCAACTTTTTTTACATGCAGGTCCGATTGGCTATTCGGACTACGAGAACTATTTATTCCTTAGGCCACATGGTCCCGCGATCGGACGACGTGAACTTTTGTATGTCCTGGTAGTTCGATTAACTAATCGGACTACGGAAACTGTCGTTTTGTTAGACCACGTGATCCTACTGATCGGACCACGCATTCGCGGCGTTCAGACGCGTAGTCCCTGACCTGACACGAAAATAACTAGATACGGGGAGGGCCAGGTTTTCATACACGATTTACCTGCTTTCACAAAAGGGGGGAAAACATGTGATTTTTTTATATTTTAGGCTTGCGGCCTTTTTTTTTTAACGTTGGGGCAATGTTTTGACGCACCGTCCGCCCGGTCAGGGGAGACCGGGCGGGTGTGTGGGACTAAACCTCCGACGATTTTCCAACCATGTCGCTGCCAAGGAGGGCAAAGGTTCGCTTGACGCATTCTACTTTGACCCTCGCTACTGGCCCGTTTGCGCGGGTACGACCAGGGAGGCTTACGGCCTTTTTTTTTTTTAACGCTGGGTGAATGCTTTGACGCACCGTCCGCGGTCAGGGGGGACCGGACGGGTGTGTGGGACTCCCGGACAGAAGGCCCAGACTACCCACTAAACCCCCAACGATTGTCCAACCATGTCGCTGCCAAGGAGGGCCAAAGGTTCGCTTGACGCATTCTATTTTGACCCTCGCGACTGGCCCGTTTGCGCGGGCACGACCAAGGAGAGCGCCCCGGGACAATTTCGGGGCGCTGCCATCCCGTGGGCTTATTGGACGGCTAGGGTCCCCCAACCCTGCCATCCAGACCACTACGGCGGGGGGAGCAAGTGCGCATAGCGGCGGTGTGCGCGCCCCACTCTCCGTCTGCGGATATTAGGAGCGGAAGGATCGTTCTCCCGCTCTCTCTCCGCTGCCTCTTTCTGTGCCATTACGGACTTGCAGAAGGAGGCCATAGCTTCCCAGGACCTCTCGCTGTCGAGCATTGTCGATACAATGGTCGGCAGCGAGAGGTCGTTACCCACTATAGCGACCAAATTGTGCCGCTGTGGCCCCCACGCCAAGCATACCTCCAGTGTGTGGCGCACATCATCTACTGCTGCGCCACACCCATGGCAGCGGGGGCTTTCCTCTCTACCGGCGACTCGGTGCAGATACTCCCCAAAGCAACCATGCCCTGTGAGTACCTGCACCAGGTGGAAGTTTAGTTCACCGCGTTTGCGGCCAATATACCTCTCAAGGTGGGGCAGGGAGGCTTACGGCCTGCCTTGAGGATAAACAAAAATCGGGTGTCCCTTGTTTTGTCGACAAACTTTTCATCGAAAACGTTTCAAGTAACATTTAGTTCACGAATTATTGTTTGGTGTCATTTTATTTCATGACCAGATCATTCCAATTTTTATTATTTTATAGAATAACTGTTCACGGAATATTATTTGGCAAATGATTCATTTTGTATGAATTTTAAATGGCAGAATAACAAAACAACGAATTTTATTTGTTCGAAATTTAATTACAACATTACAAAACAATCAAATTAAACTGATTACCTACAGGGGTTTAACTAGATTAAGGCTGTCAGAAAAAGGGGGGATAGGGTGGAGCACCCCACAAAGGGGGCTTGGGGGGCCCAGCCCCCCGCAGTAAAAAACAAACAACCGTAACAATTGCATTATAAGTAGGTTAGGTTAGGGTTCACTTGTGTCCCTCAGAGCGGAAATAGGCACCCCGCGAAGCGGGGTGACGTCGACACGCTGGCGGTTAGGTTAAGTTTAGGTTAGGTTAAAATAATTGCCGTGCGTAAAAATTATGAGTTCAAACCTGTTCTTAGTAATGACAGTATGAATAGTTATGTTATGTGTCAAGATAAACAACTTAAAATCTCAAGTACCCTCATTCAGCGCGTGGATCCCGATATTGCATTGCGTTCCGTTCTCAACATAATGTCATAGATATTTTATTTTATGATATTAAATTTAAATAATAATCCTTGTAATAATTTGTATGTGAATTCAAAATATTTGAAACAATAAATCACAAAACGTTTTCCATGACATAATACAACTATTGAATGAATCATCCGATAAGTAAAATTACACGATTTAAAATTACTCGTAATGACCATTCCACGAACTGAATGGGCTTGTGACCTTAAATTTGTTTACGATGCCATTCGAACCAGTTTTTGTAGATGAACAAATGTTTGTATGGAAGCAACTACATTTAAAGGACATTAAAACCCAAAAAATCGAGTTAAAGACGGACCTCGCTGACATCAGCCGAAACGCTTCATACTGATTGGCTTTAAAGTGTGACGTCACACCGTGCAATTTGTACTAACCGTTGCATGGAAAATGAAGTAAATTGCTGTTTCGGTCGCGAAATACTGCGTTTAGGTCCATAGTTGTAATACAAATTTGTTTCTATAAAAGCGTAAGGATTCTATTGGTACCTTTAAATTTACTCTTGGACAGTAAATAAAAAAACTTTTTTTTCTGAACTTTCAAGGTTCATATCTTTTTATGATTTGAATTATATTTTGTAATTTATACTTTATTACAATCACATGATGGTTTACTATCCATTTAGCAACACGACGTTATCAATTTTAACACCACGCAACAAGCCTATTGTCGACGAAATGAAAATACATGAAACGTTGACTTTGAAGTGAAATTCGACGAAGTGAGTGTCGACAATTTGATGATAAACCACAAAAATCATAGCCTATTTACCGTTTGACTCCAGAAAAATCACAAGCGCGTTGCTGACTCCGTGTTGATATGACGAGTCCCTGTATTGACAGCTGTATACAGTTCCACGTCTAGGAATGATTATGTTAAAGGTGAAGAAAATGTGATGTATTCGTATTCTTATTCTTAAGAAATAAAAAAATCATGTTGTCCGATCAGTAGGACTACGCGGAATAACAATTTCTTGTAGTCCGTTTAATCGGACCAGCAGGAAAAAAAGTTCATGTCGTCCGATCGTAGGGCTACGCGGAATTGCAAGTTTTTGGAGTCCGATTAATCGGACCAGCAGGAAAAAAAGTTCATGTCGTCCGATAGAATAGGACAAAGCAATCGGACCACGTGGCCAGAGGGTACTATTGCTTAGAGATGTCAAAATTTTTAATTTAGTGTATGTGTGTTTCCCTTTCTGGGAATACGGGCGTAAATGTATGTATATTTTATGTAATGCAATATATTATATAACTCACGTATTCACCTTTGAGAAACGCCCCGAGTAAACTCATCCGACTGAACAATAACAAAACATATCCTAAAATAATAGTGAACGGGTTCAACAAAAATAAAGTTTTATGTTATTTCATCTGAGAATTATTTGCGTAGCCATAAACATAATAGTGGCAAGTAGAATTAGATTCAACGAATGCTCTGAAACGAATATCACCTACCTACCCGAAGGTTGTGAGTAAGTACTTATGTAGTTTAACCATTAAAGTCTGTGGAAGAAAATAAGGTAAGAATACCTATGGAGCCTACCTTATGACGACCTCTGTAGCCCAGTTGGTAGTGACCCTGCCTACGAAGCTGCAGGTCCCGGGTTCGAATCCCGGTAAGGGCATTTATTTGTGTGTGGAGCACGAATATTTGTTCCTGAGTCATGGATGTTTTCTATGTATTTAAGTATATATTTATCTATATAAGTATGTATATCATCGTCTAGTACCCATAGTACAAGCTTTGCTTAGTTTGGGACTAGGTCGACTAGGTCCCCCCCCCCCCCCCTTACAAGGAGTTATTACCTTACTTTCTAGTAGGTAGGTAAAGTACGACAGCTAGCACCTTCTGTAAAGATGTCAGGAAAATGGCTGAGCTTTTTTTGTTTAGATGGCAGTGTTTTATAATATTAGGTAATTACTTTTGGAACGTATTAACGAAAAAAATGTAGAGCGTACCTTCATAAACAAAAGGGAGGCGATGGCTGAGATATGCGTCATACTCGTGATCGGGTGCTGTTTGTGGAGTCCGGTCTGTTCATGCTTGCAAGGGCATAGTAACTACCTAAATACTAGTGTTATTATCATTATTTTGACGAGAGACATCATTCTGTTCTTGACACGTTTTATTGTTATTGACCCTGTATATCTCTGACAATATTACATTAATGATCCTTTTTTTTCTGTTTTAACGCTTAGGGACAGTATACATCTCTATAAGAACATTAGAATAATTATTAATTGTATTTGGATGCTCAGAGACATTATACATCTCTGGGGTACTAAATTATATCATAAACTTATTGTTAATTCTGATACAGACCTTATATCGAATGTATTTGATAATATTTTACAATTTTGGATTGTTCTAGTTTTCATTCAGTGACATTTAGTTTGTAACCATTTAGGTACTAATTAGTTAAAATCTGCAATTTTAAAATTATTATTGTGTAAGATTATTAATATTATATTGTAGAACACCATTTGACATGTAAAAGTGCCCTTGTGGCCTATTTGCAGAATAAATAATTGATTTTGATTTTGATTTTGATTTTGAAAATTCCTGCGATTTTGTTACATGCTTTTTTACTGCCGAAACATTGCGGAGAAGAAAGATTTACCGTATCCGTTATAAATAAGCCTCGTGAACTGAACGAAATTCTTACTTGGCTCCACTTTTATTTCGAAAAGTAGAAAAATACCGCAGCCTATTTAATTTGTCCGGTCCACTCCCTCGTATTTTCCGTATAATTTTATACTTCTTACCTATAAGCCGTTTTTCTAAAGGTCGCTGAACATAAAAGCGCTTATTTTCGGACTAATGAACATTCATACCTGAGAAAAGATTAAATAATAGATAAGTTTGCGAGTAGATGAGGTCTCGGGAGAGCCGTAGCTCTCGCGGATTTGGAGGGAGCGTGAAATAGTAATGTTGCAGGATTCGTTGCTCGTTTCAGGGATGTATGTTGTCATTAGCTTTGTGAGCGCGGATTGTTTCAATGTCGGTGAACGACGAATGCGGTTGTTGTTCGTGAAATATTCAAAGGCGAGCGAGTTGTTTAAATTATCATGAAATGTTGTGTTTTGCGGCTGCTCTGGCAGAGCCTTAGGTGGAGCCCGTCCCGGTCGTTACGACCATATTACTCGTCGGCTCGGTTGTTTCAAACGGTCGGTAATCGTAAGTTACGTCCGTTAAAGTTATATTTAAATCACGTCTATATAAGTCAGTTTGGTGACGAAAGGTGTCTATTTGTGACAACCTCGTTACCATCCGTGTATTGAAATGAAAATACCCTAGAATTTAATTGCACGGGAAGTTTAAAAGTACTCTAAGAAATTACTGCAACCGGCGCCATATTTAACTTTTACCGTTCTGTAAAGTGTAGTGGTACCCTCACTTAGTTATATACTAAGCTTAATGTGCAATAGTATTAATTACCACCCATGAATGTAGCTGTTAAAATCATGAAATAGTTAAATATATAAATCATTATAATGTTCTTTAAGGTATATCTCGTGCAATCGATTATACAAAACATAAATATGTACATTGTACATTTTTGACGATGCAAAAGCGATTGTAAAATCCTACTTGAATGAATGATTTTTATCTTTTATCTTATCTTAAAACAATTAAGAATATTTTTCAATATTAATTATCAAAATATCGCAAAATTCGCAAAACGTGCATACTTAAAAGAGTAATTTCTCCCTTTTCTCAATCTTAATTTGAAATGAATCCTGTTTAGACTTGGTATTTCAATAATCCATTGACCCAACGACCCGATATTGGCATCAGCATATTCCTCAATATCTCCTTAACTTCACATCCAATAAGCAGCGACGCTGCTCAATAAGATAGGATCATAAACTATCTTGCCTATACGGGACATGAATCTGACTGGACTCACTGAATGGAAAAACAAATGGGGCAAAAACGTCAGGACAGTCGTTGACGAAAATCCAAGCCATTATATTCTTGGTTTTGAACTACTGAGGCTTTATTTTCTTTTAGTCTCTCTTTCGTGAGCATCCGCTTGTTCTTTGCTCGCTCGTTTTCTTGGGTGTGAGCAATGGTGTAAGTGAATACCTAAAGCAACTTCGACGAAAACGCTACAAGGCGGCAAAATGCTGCTACACGCGTAGCAGTTTTTTTTTTTTTTACAATAACAAAAACATGGCTCCAAAAAGTAAGATGCTGTCAGTAATGTTAGTCAAGTACCAGTTGACCAACAACGTAAATTATTGGTACAAAACAAACTACAAAAATATCTGTACATAACTCTATTATCACCAACATAAAAGCGTGCACCAAATAAAATTACGTGTCTTTATTTTTGTAGTAAATTATATTATGTTAACTGTACAGTCGAGTTCTCCAATATCTGTACAGAAAACCGTTCAAAAATATCTATACACAGTCTTTATTGTAACTGACATAAGACTCATGTGTAAATATTTTTGAATGGTTGTCTGTATAGATATTGAAGAACTCGACTGTACAAAAGATGCTTGCAGCATCCCGTTATATCGCTATTGCTATTTAGTACCAACTTTTTAACAAAATAGCGACTGAAGTGAAATGCTGCTTTATAATAAAATAGCGACAGAAGTGCAATGCTGTTTTACAAAATTGACAGCGTCTCTGAGGATCTGAGTAATTAGTTTCAGCAGTTAGCCATGTGTGGCAGTCGCGCTCCGCTGTTTTAATGCCATCCTATTATTTCAAGGGCTCAATTCTAAAAGATGCTACTACATACGTATTGGGATTAAATTGTAATTTTATTCATAGGGGTTTTTATTTCAAGTTATTGTTTTCCAAATTCATTTCTCGAATTGTTCATTTCCAAACGTGCATTTTTTTCTGAAATCTGTCTATTAGAACATCAAACTGTCCATTACAACAGGGGGTCAATCTGAGATGTGCATTTCACGTTCCACGATATGGTTTGTGCAATCGCTTTCACGCGCGCCGAGCTAACGTGTTAGAACGAGAGAAAACGAGAACAACGGTTTCGTAGCACCTTGCGGGTTCCTGGGACTTAGGGTGGGTTGCACCAACCAAACTACCTGTAAGTAATCGTAAGCGGTGTTCGTTTAAATCGGAATGTATGGATAGTTCGAAAAGTTTCTACGGAATGACGGATAAGGTCTGTAATCGTAAGTTGATCCAACCCACTCTTAAAATGTTTCAATCAAATTGAAATCTAGACATAAAAATTGTTCATACAATCCTGAAAAGTTTAAAGTTAAAGTTTTAGAGAAAGTAGATATTAGAAACGAATTTATGAAATTTAATAGTGTGGGAAAATATATCGGCTTGCGCAGGAGAAAGCGGAAGCACACCTACTAATACAATTCCAATGTAATGTCAATACGTCCGTAAGGAATCGAGCCTCAGCTCAAGACAGACTGGGGTATGCACTCGTATATACAAAGGTGTTTGGGACTGTTCTTATGCTTACGTTGTTTGAACGTAGACAGAATTCAACTATGTATTTCGTCGAAATAGTTAGCATTGTGTCTTATATCGTTGAATCCATTCATCAATTTCAGGGTTTATATTAAAAAGCTTCAGTTAAGTGACTTGCTTGCTAATTATTTTTAAGAAAAAGTTACGTTAAACTTTTCATGGAAATGTTTTATTATAAAATGTATTTTGAACTAGTATTTGCTCGCGAGTTCATCCGACTTTTATCCCCGATTTTATCCTTTGATTTTATACAAATTTAATCATGTATTCTATATTTTTATTCATGTTCTTTATACCCATCTCGATGCTTCATCTAAATCTGTTCAGCCGGGTTGCGTGTTTGATTAACAAACATTCCAACTTTCACATTTCAAATATTGGCAGGAAAGTAGGTAGTCGGTACGGTACGTCTCGCGAAAATGTTGGAATTCTATACAATTACGGTTACGCAATTTAACTAATCTTAGCTCGAAAACTCAATTTGCCTGAGTTAAATAATCCCATGTTACTTGTAACTTAGGACACATTTACATTTGTAGATCACCGCCTACTAAGCTCAAAATAATATATTATTCACGATATATGATCACGATAAACGTTACTCTGGCGACATATCGCGACAGACAGTACTTACAGTATTGGAGTATTTAAAATGGCCTATGTACATAAGGATTAGGATACTCTTTGGCTTTGTTAGCATGGTTATCTCCACTTATAATAAATCTCTAAATTAAAAAAAGAATCAGCCAATTTGAAACTAATCTCTGTGTTACGAATGTTCTCAGCATCCCATGGACGGAAAAATATGAAACATTTTATATAGGTACATTATTATTCTAGCTGCAACTTAGGATAGTTTTTATCCGACTGCGACAATTAATTAATTTTCCGTAATATACGACTTCATTTAATTTTTCATTTATTATTCTCAAAGTATATCGCCGCCACATTTGTCAGCTAAAAGAAACGTCAAAATCACAGACTAATAAGAGATACCGACACCTCCTACGTATACTGATACAAGTGACAATTTTGAGATTTTCAGTTTTTTGCATTTTTGTGATTAATATGTCTATATTTACCTACCACAAAAATTTCGTACGCATATTCCAATTAGTTTCGGAAAAAAAATAGCGTGTATGAATGCATCTAACACCATTCATCTAATCGGTACGACATAAACTGAGGCAACTCACTTACACCTTTATACGCGGCACCGATATAGTGGTGGGGCGGGTTTAGTCCAGTGTAACTAGCAGTTGCCTCAGTATGCACGCTAGCTCTCGCTGCGTACGGACGGTGTTCCGCTTTGTTTTAGTAGTAGACGACGAAGCATACATCTACGTGGACAAATATTTTTAGTAATTATGTTAAGTGCACGTTGCTTATGGTATTTTATTGATAAATGGAAATATAACATATCAATAGTACATCGTTTTCTTGTAGTTGGGCATACACAAAATGAAGGTGACAGCATGCATGCTCTAATTGAAAAAAGAACGAAAAATGTCAATATATACACACCTGAGCAATGGTATATGGCTATGCGTATGGCGAAAGTAGAAAAACCGTATGAAGTTATAGAAGTCTCCCAAGACTCGGTATTTAATTTTAAGGCTTGTCTGAAGCTATTCAATAATTGGAGCAAAGGTACAAAAGGGCAAACCGTTATGTGGAGCCGAATGTGTGAGGTATATGTATCACACGAAGAGCCCTTTACATTAAAGTACAAGTACAGATTCGAACAGGAATATGAATCTATTGAATGTGCTTCCATGAAACAGACAAGGAGCCGACTAAGTGAGCTTGAAATAGGGTTGGATAGTATTATTGTATCTTACCAAGCACCATTGCCTCTCGACAAGCAAAAATTGAAAAATCTTGGTGATATGTGTAAGACTGGTGTAATTCCTGCTAAATACCACGAATTCTATCACAAATTAGTCTGATACAATGACCTGATTACTTATTAAGGTTTCTTATTTTGATTACCTAAAATATGTTCCTGTCGGTTAAAAAGCAAATGCTTTAGATTGTTTTATTAAATAAGCAATGTTGATATTTTATAAAACTGAAGCAACTAAAGTAGTTAATTTTGTTGTTGAGTTATTTTGTGTTCATTTTATAGTAGATTTGTATTTTTTTTAAGTATTATTTTTATTAATTATTAGGTCAAAGTGATCTCAATTTCATTACGTTAATTTTATATTAAGAGAATTGATGATCTCAGTTGTGAATTGTAAAAACCTTTATTTACGTTGTGAAGTAAAAAAGGGCCAAAGTTAAGGTAACTAGTTGTGATCATAGATACAGTAATTACTAGTTCCTAGATACTAAGTAGTAATATGGTAAGAATATATTCTTATTAAACTCGCCTTAAAACATAAACATATTCAGATGATTAATTTTATTAATGATGCTCAAGACTGATTCTGACAGTGTGATAAAAAAATTACTTACCTTTGTACAATTTTCTATGAGAATAAAAACCTGTACATAGCATAGAACATTTGAGTTTTTTTGATAATTTATTTTAAATATTTCTTTATGGTACTTTTAATACATTACTAGCTGTATATTGATACAAGTGGTAAATTCATCGCAACGTATATTGATCCAAGTAAGGAAATCATTAGAACAACATTAAATAGAGGTTAATAAGAAGCAAAACTGCACCTGCTTTGTTTTTCATACAAGCCCTATGAACATAATTATCGAATTATCTTTATACAGTACAAAAATTTAATCAAATGAATAATCGATTTACTACGACGTATATTGGAGCAAGTGGTAATTAGCTCAGTATACCACACAAGTACGACATGTGAAATACACGTATACTAGTGTATTTGCAGTTTTCTTCAAAACGGTCTAAAATTTATAAATTTGATTAATGTAGGTTTATGGAAAATGCCTTCCTTAGTACTGAGCCAAAATTTTGAAGAGTTATCTCAAAAACTGAGAAAGTTACGGGTTTAAGTACCTTTGAACAGCTGTCCTGTGAAACCATTATTTTGCACTTGTACCAGTATACGTAGGAGGTATCGATACTACGGATAAAATGGCGGAATTGCTTTGCCTTTCTTTCACCTATAAATAATTTTAATCCCGTCTACGATATACCTTGACGAGACACATAGGTACCAAAAGCAAATATAAAATTAATCGATTTTGATATGCGAACTTATATGCGCAAATGTCGAATTAAGGCGTATTTTCAACAAATGTAACAACAAATTCGAACAATAAGTATAAACTTGGTTTTTTTTAATGGCACGCGCGCTCTTTGCGTAAAGGGAAGGGGGAAAATTTGGATGTAATCTATTTTGATGAAATTTGGTGTAGATATAGGTTAAGTCCTGGGAAAGGACATGGGCTAGTTTTTACCCCAGAAATCATCCCCTAAGGGTGTGAAATTAGGGGTGAAAATTCGGATGGAACCCATTTTAATACAATTTGGTATAGAGATAGCGTGAGTCCTGGGAAAGGACATAGGATAGTTTTAATTTCGGAAATCACTCCCTAAGGGGGTGAAATGGGGGGTGAAAATTTGGATGAATCCCGTTTAGATGAAATTTGGTATATAAAGGTCGTTTGAGTCCCGAAGAATGACATTAGATAGTTTTTATCCCGAAAATCATTCCCTAAGGGTATGAAATAGGGGGTGAAAGTTTGAATAAAATCCATGTACCTGGATAAAATTTGGTAAAGAGATAATTTGAGACCCTTCGAAGGATATTAGAATAGTTTTTGCCTCGGAAATCATCCCTTAAGATGGTAGAAGTTTGTTTGCATTATATTTTCTAAGTATAAGTTCTACGCGGACGAAGTCGCGGGCAACAGCTAGTACATAATACATATACAGTTTGTGAGCTGACTTATTGGGCCTTGGTTATTTATTTACGACTATTATGGACTCTTAATGGCAACGTAGTTGGGTATGTCGGTTATGCCTTACCACGCCCATCCCACTCTCGTATTGGCGCGAAACAATACCTAAATATTTATCTATTATAAATATTATAATATCGTCGTAGGTATTTCAATTTGACTAAAAGGCGACAGGTATTAAATCAATGAAGAATTTAACTTATATTTACTTTGAATATAATTCTTCAACGCTCGCTGACCCAGTCAAGTTTTTCTTTCCTTTGATTATAAGTACAAACGTCGATTGAATAGAAATTTCTTGTACGCTTTGGGCTACGGTACTGTGCGATATTTGTTGAGTCGATTGAAAGAAGTACCTACACAAACTTCGTCTACGAGTACGTTTGACCAAGCCTTTCAATTTTCAAGTGTAGACTTATTGGGCCTATTGGCTAGTTTTATTTGGAGAGTTTTTCAATCGTTTCTTAAGTGCCCCTTGAGTAGTCATCGTTTAGTAAGTAGTTAAAATAGAAGTCGTATAACGCAGTCAGTGAAATGGATTCCCAAATCTGCGAATGAAAAATCGATGTCGCAAACCACAGTAATATCATACAGTAATTCGTAACGCAAAGCCAACGTTTACGCACACGGACGATACGCGCGCTTGTCAGGCGCTATGAAAATCCATGCTAAATAAATTACATCTGCGTGTCAAGAACGCGGTCTGAGTCTTTGATCGGTGGCAAAATACAGGATATATGGTAACAGGACTTGACTGCTTTACTATTAGACGTCATAGCGCTACGCCGTAGTCTGTAGCAACGTATATCCCGACCAAGCTATGAATGCACCTCGCTCAGTGTAACTTATTCGATGCGAGGTGCATTCTTAGCTTGGTCGAGTAGTAACACTTTCAGAACGCGTCTAGCGAGCACCTACGTAGGCACTTTCTGCTAATACTTAGCAGAAAAACCACGAAATCGGTTTCAAGCGTAGCGCGTAGCGATTCTTGGCACTGAATGTGTTCTCCATACGTAGCAAATGCGCCCGTAGCGGCCTAACATATGTGTGTCACGATTAGCTCCGAAATGGCACTCAAGCTGACATTGGCGCCAACCGTGGGGCTCGAATAGGGATTTCAAATTAGAAATTTTGAATAGTGATTATCCAGAACATTGTGTGTAACGTTCCGTTACACGCATCGTAACAAATATCCTATCTTTAGCTATCGTGCCCTTAGTTTTCACGATGATAACTTAATTCAAAACGACACGCTCTGAGAATAAAGCGAGCCAAGTAATTCTGGTATCATGTCAAAAGTTTCCCTTGTTCTTGATAAAGTTATATCGGCTGGCCGTAAACTGCTGGAGCTCATGCAAACCCCAGTTCAACAACCGGAATATTTAAGCCGAGACATTTTCTTCCATCGTCGTAAAACATGTGACCTTGTTTCCTGTACGGTTAGACCCGAAGCTTCTTGAGAAAACTCAACGTCATTGGGTCTTATAAATACGCAATTAGGTTACGGTTTTTGGCTAGCTATTTGTTAGAAGAGGCCAGTCGCAGTCAGAGCTTAGGCATGTTGTTCCTTCAAGTATAATGACATTTAAACTCCAAAAAAAACAGGATATAGCTCAATGCCATTAGGTCAATGTCGGAGACGGTCCCATTGAAATAACATAGCCGTGTTAGATTTACCTTTATATTAAAATTGTGTTACGATGCACACCAAAAGCGACCGCAATTGTATTATGTGTCAAAAATATAAATGTTAAGGGTCCCTAGTCAACAAGAAACGCTTAAGTATTGTTTCTTATATCCGTCTTAAATCTCTTTTAAGTCCGTACTCTGAGACGGACAGGCAACTAAAACTATGGAACCATACACTACGACCTACCTAACCTCATCTTTTTGTTCTATAATCATATCAACGCGCTGATATGTCCCTGCGTAAAAAGACACAAACAATATCGCAGTTACAATAAAGACTTTAGAAGGTAATCAGTGTAACAAATGACGTAGATTTCTCGCAAAGATCTCTGTCTACAATGAGAGTGACAAAATTTCAACAGTGAAAGGAATTTGATTGACCATTCACGCAGTCAATGGAGGCGTCAGATTCCGAAATAAAGTAGGCTTTTAAGATAAATTGCGTGTAAATAAAATTCCGAAATGCTGGAGGAAATATAAATGTCTGCGTTTCTATACGTATATTCCTATCTCTTATTCGAGGAAATCGAAGCTACTCATCCAATAGTATGATTTTTTTATTTACAGTCGTAACGAGGTGGAGTATTTTCCCGTGTTCTTATCGTTCGCTGCCAAGCGCACTGGGAGAGACTTTAAGAGGTATTCACAATATGTATGTACATATTTAAGACTAGCTGTTGCCCGCGACTTCGTCCGCGTAGAACTTTTTATCGTCTTAGAAAATGATTTCTCTCAATACAAAATTTGAACCCTCTTTTAGGGGATAATTAAAAAAAAAGTTGATGTTCATTTTCTAGTTTGTGAACAAACAGTCTAAAACCAAAGTTAAAAATCTCATACTTTAAAAATGCCTCGAAATACTCAAACTTTGAACCAATTTTAACACTCTTAGGGGATGAATTTGGAAAAACTCTGAAATCAGTTTTGTAGTCTTTTAACGTACAGAATAAGACCGAAGTTAAAAATCTCTTACTCACACTTTAAAATTTTATTGCTCGCCATTTAAAATTTGAACCCCCTTTTAAACCCCCTTAGAGGTTGAATTTTTCTAATCGCTGAAAGAACTTTTTTCGTAAACTTTTAAGTCTCTAGCTCAAAAAAAGTGTTGCCCATACAAAGCTTTCTTAACCCCCTTAGGGGTGGAATTTTCTAAAACTCTGAAAGTACTTTATTATTAATTTTAATAAGTAACATTTTGAATAGTTTTAAGTCTAGTAAAAAAAAAAGTTTTTCCCACACAACACTGGCTACCCTTCTTAAGGATCTTAAGGATCCCCTTAGGGATGGAGTTTTCTAAAACGCTGAAAGTTCTTTTTTAGTATTCTAATAAGTAATCTTTTTGCAAAGTTTTAAGTCTAACTCAAAAAAAAGTGTTGCCGATGCAAAGCTTGCTCTCCTTTTTAACCCTATTAGGGGTGGAATTTTCTAAAACGATTTTTTTGTTCTTTTTTTGTATTTTAATAAGTAATCTTTCTACAAAGTTTCAAGTCTCTAACTCAAAAACATAAACTTTCCCTGATAAAAACTTTGCACCCCTTTTTATCCCCCTTAGGGATAGATTTTTTCAAAACGCTGAAGGTTTTTTTTTTGTATTTTCATAAGTAATCTTTCTACAAAGTTTTAAGTGTCTAGCTCAGAAAAAGTGTTCCCCATACAAACCTTGCACCCTTTTTTAACCCCCTTAGGGAATGATTTTTGTAAAACGCCGAATGTAGTATTTTTCATGTTCTAATAAGTAATTTTTCGTCAAAATTTTAAGTCTCTATTAAAAAAAAATATGTTTTTCCCATACAAACTTTGCACCCTATTTTACTCCCTTAGGGGTGAAATTTTCCAAAACGCTGAAAGTACTTTCTTTGTATTTAAATAATCTTTCTACGAAGTTTTAGGACTCTAGCTAAAAAAAATAGTTTCTTACATACAAACTTTGCACCCCTATTTTAGCCCCCTATTTTTAGGGGTAGAATTTTCTAAAACGCTGAAAGTACTTAATTTGTATTCTGATGACTAATCTTTCTACAAAGTTTTAAGTCTCTATTTAAAAAAAATATTGTTTTCCCCATACTAAATTTGCACCCCTATTTTACCCCCTTAGGGGTAGATTTTTTTTAAACACTGAATCTAGGTGCTTTATTTGTATTCTAATGAATAATTTCTCTACAAAGTTTTAAGTCTCTATTTAAAAAAAAGTAGTTTTTCCCATACAAACTTTGCACTCTATTTTACCTCTTTAGGGGTAGAATTTTCTAAAACCCTGAAAGTTCTTTATTTGTATTCTAATGACTGATCTTTCTACAAAGTTTTAAGTCTCTATTTAAAAAAAAATGTTTCCCCCATACAAACCTTGCACCCCTATTTTACCCCCGTAGGGGTGGAATTTTCCAAAACGCTGAAAGTGTTTCATTTGTATTCTAATAACTAATTTTTCTACAAAGTTTAAGTCTATAGCTCAAAAAAAAAAGGTTCTCCCATACAAACTTTGCACCCCCATTTTACCCTCTCAGGGGTAGAATTTTCAAAAATCCCTTTTTATCCCTAGCCCACGTTATAAAAGCAACATACTGTGCAAAAATCAACTCTCTAAGATTAGTAGTTTCGGCTGTGCGTTGATGAGTGAGTGAGTGAGTGATTGAGTGAATAAGTCAGTCAGGACATAGGCATTTATTAGGTATAAATAGATAGAAGATAATGAAACTCCCATTCAAATATCTCAAAAAATTATGAAGCTACATCCGTTTTAATGTCGCTTGTTAGAGTGAGAAAACGATGAGGGACTGTGACGTCAATATACTCGAGCGTCATAGTAAAAAACAATCGTTTCATATGAAGGTGCGTTTTGCGGAAAAGGGACAGAACATACCCCCTCTTAAAACTTTGGACTCTTATAACTTAATCATTACCTATATAACCTCTTGCTTTGTTTTTTTCTCCATTTGACTATATTTATTTTAAATTCTTTTTCGAGAAAATACATTATGATTATTTACCATATTTTCGATTCCTGAGCTATAACCACGAACTTCGGAATTCGAAAATATTCGGGTATTTCTATCTCTATCGCACTAACCATACTCGAGTGACAGGGATGCAAATATATGAACATTGAGTATCGGTTTTCGTGGTAGCGCCGCAGGTACTTTGGCTGAATGCGCCGAGCGCGTGCCATTGTCATTCAAAAAAAACAAATTCGTGTTAATTATATTGTTCAAATTTGTTGATTTCATTTATTGCAATTACGACATAAAACGACATTTGCGCATATAAGTTCTCATATCAGAATCGAATATTTTTTTATGGTTTATATTTTAGCATTTGTCTCGTAAAGGTCTATCGTAGAAGGGATTTAAATTATTAATAAGTGAAAGGCAAAGCAATTCCGCCATTTTGACGAAAATTTGACGGTTCTTATAGCTGACAGTTGGAGCAGCGTTTGATTCTCATTTTAAAACGACATGTTAGAATAATATGAAACTTCGTGGAGGAAACCTGCGTACCAGGTACCCAATCATCGGAGGATGACTGGGTTATGTGGTATTTCTATCCACTAAAAACTCCACTAAAATCTGCGCTCTCATGCGGAGGATTCCAGGATCTCATACTGAACGCACTGGAGCCCTCCTCGCGCCTCGCCACATTTGGCTCGTCCTAGGATGATGATGGTCGCCTTCCCTGGGGTTTTTAGGTGAGTGCCCCGGCCCCCGCCAGAAACACTACGACCCCGATGACCCCCTTTAGTCGCCTTCTACGACAGGCGGGGGAGCCTACACGGTTTGTATATCTACCTACAGAATGGGATCGGCCATATTTAGCTCGGAAAATAGTTTTTGTTGCTAGAAATTAAGATATAGCCTTCGTTCCGTTATTTTCGTTTCCAATATTATTTGTTTGTACTTTTTCGCTTCCTGCTAACCCAGTCAAAGCCAGGCGTATAAAACATTTCTTTTTTCTGTTCACATTTGGTTCACCTCGCTGGTAGCCCGGCATCGATAACCGCATAAAGTCAATACACAATTTATTGGGCACCCGTAACTTTTGTCACATTCGCGATATTTACCGATTTATGGCGCGCATTAGGCTGTTTCCGGACGAGATTATTACGCAGTCTACAATAATAAAATATGAAGGTTTCTTACATAAATCGGCGAGTGGGCGATATTTAAACCGATTTACAAATAATGCCGTAACGACGTTTCTCAATTACTTACATAAATATTATAGACTGAAAGGCAAAGTATTTCTTTACTAACTATAGCCATTTTGGGATTGAATTTTAAGCATTATTTATTGTTCATTTAGAATTTTGTCATTATGATGATGTACTTTTTAAGGTATTTTTAAATACTTCAAGCACTAAGCGTTTAATCTAGGCCTATCAGAAAAATAAAGAAAACGTGGGAAAACTTGAAAAGTACTAGCATTTGGCTGTTTGCAGTGATTTGTCATTGTCACATTTCAAACAAAGTTATTAAAATATAATAAATTGAAGTTAGTTTTTCACTATTGAACTATAGTTGTAATTTATTTTCAACGTCCAAAATAAATCAACCTTTTCAATTGGTGTCAACATTCCTATTCAAATGTATTGTTTATAGACACGCATTAATATTAAATAGTTATACACGCGAACCTCGCGAACCTACAAACTTACGCGAACGAATGGGTACTGTATAGTAATAGTACATTATGATACAAGTGTGCTAAGTTGGTCATTACACTCGAGTCGGTTTTTAAGCCTGAGCCGAAGGCGAAGGCTTAATGGAGACGAGAAGTGTAATGACCAATGCTCACGTGTTTCATACGACGTTTTTCAACACATTTGCGAGGAAAAAAAATAAATAAATAAAAAATGAAAATGTTAAAAGATATGTAATGAAAAGGCACTAGTGCGATAATGTAATGTAAAAGTCACGGCATGGGTAATATTCTGCATTATTTTGCTAATATTTAAAAAGATATGATGTAATGAAAAGGCACTAGTGCGATAATGTAATGTAAAAGGCACGGCATGGGTAATATTCTGCATTATCAGTGTAAATACGCTGTAATAAGACCTACTTTACGAGCAGGTGTGTTGAAAAAGATCATTATGCAATAAGAAGTCGGATGGCACATAAGCTGTACACAGTTAGGGCGGCAGCACTACCCGACGACCTTAATATTTGATGCTTCTGCGAGATTATACGCCGTCGAGAAAGAAAATAAAACAACATAAATTATTGAGCGTGGCAAGTACAGTCACCTGCAAGTTTATATAAAAGGGCAAAGTGCTCAGAAATATCTTACGAGAGCTTACATTTTGTAGATAAAGAGTCAAATGTAGAGCTAGTAAGGCCCTGTAGAGGTTCCTGCTGATAGCTAGAAGAGTATTAAATAAGCAAAAAAATTATACAGACTTAAACTACGATCCGACCAAGCCAAGTAGACAACGTGGTCGAAAGAAAAGCTATACATTTTGTTTGACTACATTGCTTAGATGGTTAGTCATTTACACACACTTTACTTTGTGAGAAAAAATTTAAATCAAGACCGTATTAATAATGCGGTGCGTTCTGGAAATGGATTTCTCATTTAATTGCTTACCTAATATTAAATCTTGTTGTTAAAGTCGGGTATAATTTTAAAGTTAGTAATTGTATGGTAAGGTTTTTAACAGTAATCGGGTTGCACAAAATTATACCAGAATTGATTGTGGGTACGATATAAAAAAAACAACATTATATTTTGATTATTCTCAATAAGAAACCATCGACTGTTAGTATATAGACTAATGTCGTACTTGTAATTGTTTATAATTGTTTTAGGTATTTTTATTATTTAACTACTGCAATCATTATAAATTGCCTTTAAGTTGACTGGTAGACAATGCTTCATATCATTAAGTCCACCTTTTGTATTATAAGTTCTTCTTTTGTGCAATAAAGATTAAAAAAAAAAAAAAAAATAGTCATTATCCTCCTAGCGTTATTACCGGTTGTGCCCTAAAGGAGCCCGGAGTCGGCTTTGACACCTAATCCCAAGATTTGGCAGATGCTTTAGTTTTACGAAAGCAACTCGCTATATCTGACATCTGACCCCAATCAAAGAAGGAAAACTAGTCCTTATTTTGATTCAACCGGTTTCCTCACGATTGTTTCCCTTCATCGAAAAGCCACTGTTAAATATCAAATTATATTTTGTACATATCTTTTCTGAAAAATGCAGTGATGCGAGCCGTTGTTCATGGCTACAATTACAAATCATCACGGCTAGCACTGAAACTACCCGTCTCTTTGTAAGTGTTCTAATTAGAAAGAAACAAATAGTATTATATCACGCGGTAGCCCTGCTAGCCGTGGAATGCCGCTTTGAGACAATATGGAACATGCTTTGAGCAGCACATAACAGCAAAGGTGTTAGTTTCAATTAATGTGAATCCAAAACAAACCTTATCCTTAAAGTATTAACGTCAATAATCAATATTATTTTCACTAATGATAACACATGACTTCAAATAAGCCTCTCTGTAATCCTAGCGAGATTAGTATTCCAAGAGCCTACCCACGTGTAAATCTGTCTGAAAGAGCTAAGTCTACGATTAGCTATCTTCTTTGAAAGCATTATAATTTTGAAATAATTTACCTAGATTTATAACATATCTTTGTAGATTCTAACCATTATAAGAACGACAGTACCTTAAGCTTAGTTTAAATTGTACTCTTTTGTATTTTAATTTCAATTCAGCAACATCTGTTCAAGACAAATCCAAAAATATATTTATAGGGCTACATCAAATATACTTATACGAGTAGGAACATCAACGCGTTTAAAGATATTTTTAACCGACTTCAAAAAAAGGAGGAGGTTCTCAATTCGGATGTATTTTTTTTTTTAATGTTTGTTACCTCAGAACTCCGTCATTTATGAACCGATTCGTACAATTCTTTTTTTAACTGAAAGTATATGCTTCCAGATTGGTCCCATTGTTTCCAAAACCCCAGTTGGATGATGGGAACCATGAGGAATTGAGGGAACTCCTCAAATATATTAGGCACGCGTGTAGTAATTTCGGTATTTTCTATTATAACTCGTGTATTTACTACCGGAAATCATAAATTTGGTGAAGTGGAAGTGATGATGAAGACCACAGATGGCTTGTGGAACTTCTCAATGATGTACTTCAAACTATATAAGTACGTCACAGATCCTGATATTATTCCGTTGAAATAGCAAACAATGAAGTGCCAAAGGTAATTCTGAGATCCTTGAGGAATCGACGGAAGTCCTCAAATATTATCGGCCCACATACAGCAATTTGGTTTATTGGTCTAAAAATCAACGCTTTTGTTCTCGAAAATAAGTTCATGTGGTAAATTGGAAAAAAAATGTGGAAATGTTAATGTGGCTTGGCGGAGTATTGAATTGAAGTCGGTTAAAACTTTGTTTTGAAAGTAAATTATTTAATCTATGGTTATGATCTGAAATTAATGATATCCTTTTTAGGGTTCCGTTGCCAAATGGCAAAAAACGGAACCCTTATAGATTCGTCATGTCTGTCTGTCTGTCCGTCCGTATGTCACTCACAGCCACTTTTTTCCGAAACTATAAGAGCTATACTTTTGAAACTTGGTAAGTGGATGTATTCTGTAAACCGCATTTAAGATTTTCACACAAAAATTGAAAAAAAACGATAAATTTTGGGGTTCCCCATACTTAGAACTGAAACTCAAAATTTTTTTTTCATCAATCCCGTACGTGTATCTATGGATAGGTCTTCAAAAATGATATTGAGGTTTCTAACATCATTTTTTTCTTAACAGTTTGCGCGAGAGACACTTCCAAAGTTGTAAAATGTGCCCCCCCCCCCCCCCCCCTGTAACTTCTAAAATAAGAGAATGATAAAACTTAAAAAAAAATATCATGTACATTTCCATGCAAACTTCCAACGAAAATTGGTTTGAACGAGATCTAGCAAGTAGTTTTTTTAATACGTCATAAATCGTAAAAAGCAATTTATTTAACGGAACCCTTCATGTGCGAGTCCGACTCGCACTTGGCCGCTTTTTTCTTAATGTCGCTTTTTAACAACAAAGGGCTTGTGCACAAACCACGCGTGGTTTGATAGGGGGGGGGGGGGGGGTCCCAGGAAAAAAATACGACAGACAGAGGGGGGGAGGGGGTTATAAGGAGACCTCACGTGTATTTTTCTACAGTGAACGAAACTAAGCCAAGGACCTCACCAAATATCACCAGCGGGGTGGGGGGGTCAAAAAGTGGCCGCAAAAACCTCGTGTGATTTGTGCACAAGCCCAAAGGTCATTAACGACCAAAAAGGAATTATTTTTTGTTATATTATATCGGATTATTTGATTAATACAATAAATAGAAACAATCATTTAAGTTGTTAGGCAACTTACAGATTTATTTTTCTTTCTTGTAGGGTAGAGGAACCAAAAGATGAACGTTTAAGCGACTATCCCAACTTTACATTTTTTTTTCGAGGAGTGGTGATTTATTTTGTTTACATTGAATTTTTTTATACGATTTCGTATATAGTCGAGATTGGATCTGACTATTTTAAAACATCCTATTACAATACAGTATTTTATTAAAAATGGTTTTATGCTGAAGTATGTCATTTTGCCCAGAAGATGAACACTGTGCCTAATAGTTGAACATTTTGACACCAATAGTTGAACGAAGAAAAACGTAACACCGCGCAGCCTCTGACTTTTGGTCAAGTTATTATATAATCATTGTTATAGCAATTTATACTAGTTAACAATCACAATATTGATACTAAACACAGAATAAAACAGTTCAAATGTACCCTTTTCATATGGTTACAATTATAAGAGATTATTATTTACATATTAATCATTAAAACATTTTTTTATTAATCTATCATTAGATTAAAATAGATAAATTGTTGGGTTTTATATGTATAAGTCAGATTTCATATTTATTACGTATCTTTGTTATTAAGATGTTCATTGTACTAACCCTTGCCTAAAACTTGAACGAATACATTTTGTTCGTTCATGTATTGGGCACGATGGCAAAGGAATGAACGGACTAAATTTAACAGAGCGTTCACTTATTGGAATCGAAGCCAAAAGTTGAACGAACTAATTTTATTCGTTCATCTTCTGGGCAGCGGTTCTTTGTTGAACAATCGTGCTTTTCATAGTAAAACAAAGCCCAAAATAACCGTGTTGCGAATGGATACTCACGTTCAACTTTTGGTTCAAAAATCAACAGTTAAAAAACGATTCATTTGAGCCATAAAAGTTTTATGTACCTTTTCAATAAGAATTTATATAAGCATTTGAAAAAACTATACCTTGCCCAGTAGATGAACACCGTTCATCTATTGGCTCAGGTACAAAAAGTTGGAACCGTTAGTTGAACGCTAAATATCTCTTAAATTAACAATAAATACGCAATTTGTGATAGATAATCCATTAAAGGCATTAATCAAGAATCTATATCACGCAAAACAATCCATGTAGACGTTTTATTCAGTTTTATACATAATTTAGAGCTTAAATTTAAGAGCGCTTTCCTTAAGTAAATCTCCATACAAACGGTGATTTTAGCGCGAGACCTCGACGCGACAACCGCTCACAGCCGTGTGTGTGTGGGAACTGTATGGGAGTTTAAATGCCAGCCTCGGCAAAGGGATGATGCGTTAGGAAAAAAATATCCCGAAGGCGTAAAATGTGTCGCGATTTTTTTATTTCAATTTTACGACAAAACGTTCAACTATTGGGTGGTGTTCATCTTTTGGTTCCTCTACCCTATGCTAAACACTCAATTAAAATATGGCTCACCGTTAACTCCAAACCGCATTCATCACATTTTTTTTTCAGTCTTAGTGATAAGAGATAGCCTTGGGTTAACTTTGTGTGTCATATTCTTAACCTAGTAATAGCGATCTGATCTCTTCTACACGTGAAGAGTTTCGGTGGGGTTTTAAAAACTGATTCTCTAACACACGATAAATCACTTGAGTTACCACTTTTCCAATAATTCTTCCAAAAATGTTTGACAGCTGTTTTGATCAGTTTTTTAACTTCAGGGTAGCTAGGTTTAATCGAATAATCTATTGATTTTTAGTAGCGTTTTTAGCTTCAACACAGTTTTTCGTTTCCAAGGATCCCTTGATCCTGGAATCCAGATCAATTCAATACTGAAATGATTTTCTATTATTTCAATAGCTTTTTGTTTTATATGTAAAACGAGTGGATGGAAGTTATTGGGATTATGCGGGGCCATTAAGCATGATTTAGCATTATTGTAAATTACATGTTTCACCAGTTACATCAAAAATATTAGGTTCAAGGTGTCTATTTCAACCACAAATGGCCGCAGCAAAACTCTTTAAAAGCATACCTAAAATCCAAAGACGACTTCCCTATCAAACTTTTTGTCCAAACACCTGTAACTTTGTAAGTGGGCACAAAAGTAATTTTATTCCATTTATTCCATGACAAAAACTATTTCATTTATTCCAGATCTCAAGAGACAAAGGCGTCGGGATAAGCGAGTTTTTCTTCCAAACTTGATAAGTTTGATAACACACAATCAGGAGGAAGCGAAAGTTTCATTTGTCAACATTCTCTACTAAAACGATGAACAACTTCGAGTTACGAGAGCGCCTGATGTGTTTTGAGGGGCAACTTGTTTGTTATTTACAGCTATATAATAGTGCATAAAAGATTCATTGTTGTCGTCAAATGGGGAAGAAAGTTGTACTTTTCTTTTTGGTCAGGACCAGAAAAGTGTAATTGTTGCCCTCAATTGAGGTAAGTATTTCAATTTTCCCCATAGAAGGAGTGAAAAACAGTATGTTTCACTCGGTGGGAAAAATTATTTCCGTCTTGGGTGTAAACACTTGAACCCCTCGTTACGCTCATGAATCTAGTTAAGAATCCTAGAATCTTTCACTTCACTCAGGTGGGAAATCACTTTATTTGCTGACTGTACTAATTAAAAGACACACATTTCCAACCGTGTTATAAAAAAATTACAAGTATTTTTTTATTCTACTTTGGTTTCTAACTGATGTTTAAAATCCAAATCCAAGATACCTACAAATATCAAATTTGTTTGAGCGCTCTTAGGAATATTTGGATAATAAGATGATTGATTGCATTTAAATATAATATTCGGATAGGTAGTCAAATTGATTGCCCTTGGTTTATTGAAAACTTTCTAATCAATCCTTAAGTTCTCTGAATATATAATAAGTTGATTTGACGCCATCAGAATACCGGGTACCCAGGTAATTTATGCAGATTGTCAGCACTCTAGCCGAGGTGAGTTGGAATGGAAAATAATTTTCTTTAATATCCCTTAAGGAAATGGAATGAGCGCCCTGAAACGTGAGGATCAATAATATTTTACGAGAGGCGTATATCAATTAAAATTAACATTGGATACGGCGGTGGAATAATAAGAGCATTTACCAACTGTATTCGTGTAAGTAAATGGAATGTTTTCATAATTAGGATGAAAAATTGGTTAATTGAGAATGGAAGGGCGCAAAGGATGTAATAGAAAAGACCCTAGCACGACACATTTATATTTATTTCTTGGTTTGTTTTACGTTTAGAATAGTAGTTTATGTGACTGTACATAATGAAGGGCATTAAACACGAGTTTTATAATAACATCACACGAGTGTCTTAACGCCTAATTATGTACAGTTACATACACTACTTTATCTATCCACATATCATAAGCCTCCACGATGCATTCAGGAGCCGCATATTATGACCGGCATCGCGGTGTTGTTTTCTGGCAGCTGTCATAGTTTTTTCTTAATTAAGAGACAAACTAGAGTCGGATCCAATTGTCATATCGTTCGATATCTTACTTACGTGCGACATTTGTCAAATTTGTATGCAAATTGACAATGTGGGATGCAACCTGCGTAGACACACTAGCCCCGTCGCATCTCCACCGAACCTCCGTGAGGGCAGCGGCAGCGGCAGAGGCGGCTGAGAAAGCCAAGGTGGGCAAATACAGTGGTCTCGGCGCCGAGTATAATTTTGTTCCATTCGGCGTCGAAACCCTAGGTCCGTGGGGCCCTGGCGCTCTGAGCCTCTTTAAGGACATGTCGAAGAGGCTCAGAGACGTCACGGGAGACCAAAGAGCTGGCAGTTTCCTCGCTCAACGCATCGGCCTGGCGATTCAGCGAGGAAATGCTGCCAGCGTCTTCGGTACCATGCCGCAGGGGCCATTTTTAGATATATTTTAGTTTTATTTAGATGTATTTTAGTTTAAGTCTAGTTTCATTATAGTGCTGTATTTATTAATTTTTATGAATAAAATTGACAATTCATTTCGAACTAAACGTCATCTCACCTGATATTAGAATAGAGGTAAAATCAAATTTCTTTGATTTCAGAGATGTTCGTGAATGAAATAATCTTATCGAAATCGATGTTATTATTTAGCAATAATAACATTTTCACAGATAAGAAATTTGTTCTAACAAAACGGTAAATTTTTATGGTGGCCATAATGTGCGGTTCTTGAACGCATCATGGAGGGTTTATGATATTTGGATAGATAAACCTTTTAAAAACAAAAATAAAACAGCAATGTAGGTTATTGCTGTTTTATTTTTGTTTTTATTTCACCTTTTTGACTGTGGAGATTTTTTTAACTAGATATCCTAATGTTGATGTTTGGCTCTATTACTTTCGGGTTTCGTTCTCGATATTAGCATAAGTACACATGTAGTTTCACGTTAGACTCGCTATTTTGCACTATATTTTGGAGAAACAAAACACAATTTAATAAAAAAAAATGGGGTAGGACAAGTTTTTACCTCGACGATCCTCCCGCACCAACCAGGCCCCATCATTCACAGTTTAGTGCTTCGCTGTCGCACGTTACACTTGCTTTAATAATAGTGTTTACATTGTTAACGAGTAAATTGGTTAAGTATCGAACATCGACATGCCAAAACGCAAACGCGATGAAGGAGATTATGATTATTTGCAAAAACAAATTAAAACGTAAGATTAAAAGTGGGCGTAACCGCCGCCGTGAAAATTCTTCGTCTTCGTGTAGCGATAGTTCTTCGCATCATTACCCACGGGGTGAGTCATTATCTATGCTAATTTTACCTTGTTTACGTTAATAACGTAATACATTTTTTCGTCCGTTATTATTCTGTACTTTAGTACAAATATCAAAATAGATAACTTAATCTATATATATAAAAGAAGACTTCCTGACAGATCATCAACGCACAGCCGAAACTACTGGAACTAGAAACTTGAAATTTACACCTATACAACCTTTTATAACGTAGGCGACGGATAAGAAGGGATTTTCGGAAATTCCACCCCTAAAGGGGTTAAATAGGGGTGCAAAGTTTGTATGGAGGAAACTTTATTTTTTGAGTTGGAGTCTTCAAACTTTGTGGAATGATTACTTTATAGAATACAAATAAAATACTTTCAGCGTTTTGGAAAATTCTACCCCTAAGGGGGCTAAAAAGGGTTGCAAAATTTGTATGGGGGAAACTCTTTTTTGAGATAGAAGCTTAAAAGTTTGTAGAAAGATTACTTATTGAAATACAAAAAAACAACTTTCAGCGTTTTAGAAAATTTCACCCCTAAGGGGGTTAAAAGGGGGTGCAACATTTGCATGGAGGAAACATTTTTTTTTAGCTAGAGAATTCAAACATTGTAGAAAGCTTACTTATTGGAATTAAAATAAAGTACTTTCGGCGTTTTTGAAAATTCCACCCCTAAGGGGGTTGAAAATCGTTGCAAAGTTTGTATAGAGGAAACTTTATTTTTTGAGCTAGAGTCTTTAAACTTTGTGGAAAGATTACGTATTAGAACACAAATAAAGTATTTTCAGCGTTTTGGAAAATTATACCCCTAAGGGGGCTAAAAAGGGTTGCAAGGTTTGTATGAGGGAAACTCTTTTTTGAGATAGAAGCTAAAAAGTTTGTAGAAAGATTACTTATTAAAATACAATAAAACCACTTTCAGCGTTTTAGAAAATTCACCCCTAAGAGGGTTAAAAGGGGGTGCAACATTTGTATGGAGGAAACATGTTTTTTTAGCTAGAGACTTAAACCTTTGTAGAAAGCTTACTCATTAGAATAAAAATAAAGAACTTTTAGTGTTTTGAAAAATGCCACCCCTAAGGGGTTAAATAGGGTTGCAATGTTTGTATGAGTAAACGCTTTTTTGAGATAGAAGCTTAAAAGTTTGTAGAAAGATTACTTATTGAAATACAAAAAAACTACTTTCAGCGTTTTAGAAAATTCCACCCCTAAGAGGGTTAAAAGGGGATGCAACATTTGTATGGAGGAAACATGTTTTTCTAGCTAGAGACCTAAACCTTTGTAGAAAGCTTACTTATTAGAATAAAAATAAAGTACTTCCAGCGTTTTGGAAAATTCCACCCCTAAGGGGGTTCAAAATCATTGCAAAGTTTGTATGAGGGAAATTCTTTTATGAGATACAAGGTTTAACGTTTGTAGAAAGATTACTTATTGAAATACAAAAAAGAACTTCAATAAGTAATCTACAAAAAAGAACTTTGAGTGTTTTAGAAAACTCCACCCCTAAGGGGATTAAAAGGGAGTGCAACATTTGTATGGAGGCAACGATTTTTTAGCAAGAGACTTAAAACTTTGTAAATAGCATTATAAGACTATTATTAAAGTACTTTCAGCGTTTTGAAAAATTCAATTTTAGAAAATTTCACCCCTAAGGGGGTCAAAAGGGGGTGCAACATTTGTATGGAGGAAACAAGTTTTTTTAGCTAGAGACTTAAACCTTTGTGGAAAGCTTACTACCTAGAATAAAAATAAAGTACTTTCAGCGTTTTGGAAAATTCCACCCATAAGGGGTTAAAAATGGTTGCAAAGTTTGTATGAGGGAAATTATATATAAATAATTACTTTTGAAATAAAAAAAAGCACTTTCAGCGTTTTGAAAAAAATCCACCCCTAAGGGGGTTAAAAAAGGTTTCTAAGTTTGTACCATGGAAACTTTTTTTGAGATAGAAGCTTAAAAGTTTGTAGAAAGATGACTTATTGAAATAAAAAAAATACTTTCAGCGGTTTAGAAAATTCCGCCCCTAAGGGGGTTAAAAGGGGGTGCAACATTTGTATGGAGGTAACATGTTTTTCTAGCTAGAGACCTAAACCTTTGTAGAAAGCTTACTTATTAGCATAAAAATAAAGCACTTTTAGCGTTTTGGAAAATTCCACCCCTAAAAGTTGTTAAAATCGTTGCAAAGTTTGTATGAGGGAAATTATTTTTTGAGATACAAGGTTAAACGTTTGGAGAAAGATTACCTACTTATTGAAATACAAAAAAACTGGCCAAGTGCGAGTTGGACTCGCGCACGAAGGGTTCCGTGTCAATAAAAATATTTATTTTATTTTGTTTTTAGCATTTTTTATTATAGCGGCAACAGTAATACGTCTTCTGTGAAAATTTCAACTGGAACTATCACGGTATCAGTGAGATACAGCCGGGTGACAGACAGACGGACGGACGGACGGACGGACAGCGGAGTCTTAGTAATAGGGTCCCATTTTACTCATTGAGTACGGAACCCTAAAAAGAACTTTCAGTGTTTTGGAAAATTCCACCCCTAAGGGGGTTAAAAGGGAGTGCAACATTTGTATGGAGGCAACGTTCTTTTAGCAAGAGACTTTAAACTTTGAAGATAGCTTACATATTAGAATATAAATAAAGTACTTTCAGTGTGTTGATAAATTCCACCCCTGAGGGGGTTACTAAGGGTTGCAAAGTTTGTATGAGGGAAACTCTTTTTTGAGATAGACGCTTAAAACTTTGTAGAAAGCTTACAAATAAAGTACTTTCAGCGTTTTGGAAAATTCCACCCCTTAAGGGGTTAAAAAGGGTGCAAGATTCGTATGGGAAACACTTTTATTGAGCTTAGATACTTGATAGTTTGTAGAAAAAATGCTAATTACAACAAAAAAAAACTCTTCTTCTTAATTTTTCCTTGAAAAGCGTTAATCCCTTAAGTTGGTATAGAGAGTCAGAAAATTTTGATGAGATTTGTAACCTCGATCCTAGCCTGTTTGTTAAAAGACTACAAAACTTATTTCAGCGTTTTTAGGGTTTCGTACTCAAAGAGTAAAACGGGACCCCATTACTAAGACTCCGCTGTCCGTCCGTCCGTCCGTCTGTCTGTCACCAGGCTGTATCTCACTGATACGGTGATAGTTCCAGCTGAAATTTTCACAGATGATGTATTTCTGTTGCCGCTATAACAACAAATACTTAAAACATATAGTAAAATAGTTTTTTATAGATAATGGTACGGAACCCTTCGTGCGTGAGTCCGACTCGCACTTGACCGGTTTTTTTTACAATTGAACCTCTAAAGGGGATTCCAAGTTTGTATGGCGAGCAAGTAATTTTTAATGTAAGGGATTTGTAACTTCGGTTATAGACTGTTTGCTGAAAGACTACAAAACTTATTTCAGCGTTTTTTTTTTATTTATCGCCTAAGAAGGTTAAAAGGGGGTTCGACGTTTATGTAGAAAGCAAGACATTTTTAAAGTAAGAAGTTTGTAACTACGGTTTCAGACTTATACTATGAGGGTTCAAAGAGGTTCTAAGTTTGTATAGAGAGCAAGACATTTTGAAGGTAAGAGATTTGTAACTTCGGATTTAGACTGTTTACTAAAAGACTACAAAACTGATTTCAATGTTTTTTTTTTAATTCATTCTTTAAAGAAACATTTAGACGATAACATGTTCTACGCGGACGAAGTCGCGGGCAACAGCTAGTTAGTTATAAAAGTGTTATTTAACTTTGAGTATATCACTGGATAATCGGGTTGTCCATATGGGGCTTTCCAAATCCAAAATAAAAAAGTTGTATTTGTTTTTATCAGTACTTATTCGAAATGTATTAAACCACTGGATAATCGGACTGTCCAAATGGGGCTTTCCAAATCCAACATTAAAATTTGTACACAATCGGGTTCATCACAATGGGTGCTCCCACCGTGACATAGATACTAAACCGTCGCCATCAGTGGGTTTGCGTGTTTCTCATAAGGAGTCTCACTACCCCATAAAACATATATTTTTATATTTCTACTTTAGAATGCGAATCAGTCGCCACCGTTAACGATGACGTCATCGACCCTGAACCTGGGTGTTCCTACTGGGGCGACTACTGGCCAGAACCGGATCTGAGCGACGTTGATGATTGCGAGTCTCGCTTACCTGCCGTGCAACCACCCGTTGCTACTATGCCAGTACCTATCGGTGCCGCTACCGCCGCGCCAATGCCTGCCGATATCGCAACTACCGTGCCGTCAGCTACCGTCGCTGCAGTACCGTCGCCTACCGTTGTCACTACACCAACGTCTAACACAATTGGGCCGTTACCACCTGGCACTTTACAATCTACCGTGACTGTTGTGTCGTCACCGCTTGTTCAAGCAGGTACCGCCGGGACTTCAGTTGCACCGACGCCGACGCCAACAGCAGTTAAAGCACAAACCTTTTTAGGGTTCCATAGCCAAATGGCAAAAAACGGAACCCTTATAGATTCGTCATGTCTATCTGTCTGTCTGTCCGTCCATATGTCACAGCCACTTTTTTCCGAAACTATAAGAGTTATACTGCTGAAATTTGGTAAGTAGATGTATTCTGTAAACTGCATTAAGATTTTAACACAAAAATAGAAAAAAAACAATAAATTTTGGGGTTCCCCATACTTTTTAACCCCAAAATTTGACTGAAACTCAATTTTTTTTTTCATCAAACCCATACGTTTGGGGTATCTATGGATAGGTCTTTAAAAATGACATTGAGGTTTTTAACATAATTTTTTTCTAAACTGTATAGTTTGCGCGAGAGACACTTCCAAAGTGGTAAAATGTGTGCCCCCCCCCTGTAACTTCTAAAATAAGAGAATGATAAAACTGAAAAAAAATATGATGTACAATTACCATGCAAACTTCCAAAGAAAATTGGTTTGAACGAGATCTAGTAAGTAGTTTTTTTTTAATACGTCATAAATCGTAAAAAGCAATTTATTTAACGACACCCTTCATGTGCGAGTCCGACTCGCTCTTGGCCGCTTTTTTATCAAAGTTGTGCATGTGAGCTAAGGCAGAAACGCATACAGCCAACCTTCAACTAAATACTACTAATAAATACAAATAGTATGAAAATGAGAGCGAGAAAGAGATATCTCTTTCCCGCTCTCATTTATGGGTGCGGCGCACGAAGGTCGCGGTGCGGTGGGGTAGTCTGATACGGCTTTAAACGAAGGCGACGTTTTTAGAAGAAGAAAAAAATATGCTATTTAAGACACCGATTAATTCACCGAAAACGAGCGTAAAAAAAGTTTACGGGCATTAAGGTCCTTGAAAAAAGTTAAAGGGCGGGGAAGCCTAACTAGTGCGAACATTTGTATTGTAAGACGAATTTAATTTAAATACATTTTCGCGATTAAAATGAGTTCATCCAGTGATTTTGAAACCGACTTAACGCCTGATTTGATCAGAACAGAAGCCCAATCTATCGTGGAAGGCCTTTTACCGCAAATTTCAAAAGAAAGATATATGAAATCATATATACCGATTTTATAAGATGGCGGTCCGCAAAGAGAGTTAAATCTTTCTCGGAAATTGTGATGCTAACTTATTTCAGTGAGTTATCGAAGAAATTAAAACTATCAACGCTGTGGAGTATGTATTCAATAATGCTTAAAACTACTAAAATGACGTGAATTTAAAGAAATACCTACAGTAAGCTGACATGGTTTCTAAAAAGGCAGTTGGATGGCTTTAAAAGCAAAAAAGTTTAAGATTTTTACTGCAAATGAGATAAAAACCTTCTTAAATGAAGCTCCTGATGGTGTTTATTTGGCAACAAAGGTAATAAAATAATGATATTATATTGTAAATGTAACTAAATTTCTATAGAAATCGTAAAAAATAGTTTTTGACAAATACCTACGTAATTTATAAATAAGTACCTACTATAACTGTTTTGTTTTCAGGTGGCGCAAATTTTTGGTATATAATGTGAATATTCCAGACAAAAATACTACATTTACATTTGCAAATTGCTCTACTTTTCCATTAATTTCAAGTAATCGTACCTATACTTTTTTTTTTATTTTTTTTTTTTCTTACTCAACAAAAATTACGATAAACTTAATCTAAATCTTCGCCAAACTGCATAACAGTTTGTTGGCGAATATACACTCTTTGTAATTATGTTTTGATATCTATATTATGTGTACAATCTACATATGATTTTATTTTTAATGCTTATTATTAGCGGTAACAAGGAATAGCAAGTGATGTAAACATGTAAACAACTTTGAATAAACATATTGTAAAATTTTCCTTCTGTGGTTTTTTTTTTACTTTCCTCGTATTCGATATGAAAAGTAGAGTGTTTAACTCGGGTGAAAGTCACCCATTTCAGCCCTTGGTTAACAATCTACTATTTATCGGCCCAGGATTGTTTTAAGACTGCTTTTAGCAATATTTTTACGACAAAAAATGTTATCTCCGTAATGGAAAGTACCTAAAGTATGAGATCGCATCAATCTCCCCACAATCGTGACACAGTTTCTTTGATAAGATAAACAAGCTGTGATCATCTTTCATCCTTTGGATATTCTTGCTGTAAAGATTGAGAAAACATTAGATTTAGCGCCTGAATGATTAAAAAAATGCAAGTAACTTGGTATATAAAAGACTGAAATTTTGACAGCTTTCTGTACAAGAAACAAAATAAATAAATGAACGTAAACATCATTGCTCATCATCACCATCATCTTTCTCAGCCTGTATTCTCCCACGGCTGAGCACGGCCTTTCTTCGAAATACGCCAATAAAATAAAATAAACGTTTTGTCAAACGCCCTTACGAATCGCGAGCGAGCAAGGAAACATTTCGAGGGCTACATTCCCCTTTAATAAAAACTCATCTTACGTCGGCAACATCCAGCACTCAATTCCAAAGGAAATGTGCTGAAGTGGCTCAAAATCAAAAACCCGCGCAACAAGGACACTCGGAGCTGAGTGCCGACAGTGATCGAACGCCTGATGAATCGCCTGAGGAGTTCAGTCTAATCAGCGACGGTATTACTGCTGATTTTCATGATAGCGTGCCGCTTCGTTGTATATGCAAGTACCTTTATTTTGTAAGATGTATGTTTTACTTTATTCCGGTGTTTGCTGCTGGCGCGGCTCCGCTCGCGTACTGCTTGGACCTAAAATCGTTCGTATGTCCAATGTCCGATGTCTCGCTGTCGCTTTTCTCAAACGATTCCCGTGAAGTTGTGAGCTGTCATAATAATTATATTGGTAGATAGTTTTTTTGTAGATTCACTTGTTTTATATACACAGCCCACTACTTCTACTTCTACAGAACTCGGACTCCACGGAGTCACCTAGTCGTAGAATGGATACATGAGCGAATTGATGTTTTCGTCGTGAAATACTGCGTTTGGGATTAATAGCGGGATCGAGATGAATCTATCTTTTTAACACGTAGGTATTTTATTTTGCTTAACAGTTTAAGTACCCATATCGTAAACTGGTTACACTTAAGCCTAACTTCACGCTATCCCTTTTCTCTCTAATGATGATTTTCTATTTATATTTAGTTAAACATATTAAAAATAACTTGTTCTTCTTATTGTAAATATTTATTTATTTATATTGTTTCATTTTACATCTCGCATCCACTAACGCTTCAATCCAGTCTGTCACTTTTTTTCTTAAAAACCGCCAACTGTCTTGCGCGTGAACCATAATGCCACTCACGTCGCTGTCTTGTCCGACCTTATTCTTGATGTATCGGCGTTTATTAACATCGTTGATTATAAAATAGCTAACATTCGGCCATTCTGACTCGTGTCTGCCCTCAGACCACGATACAGGAATTCAAATAAAGGTGCTTTCTGGTTTTTTTTTTTGTTCCTTTTACATTCGTGCGTGTGCAAATTCATACAAGACCTTGCTGAGATCCAGACCTTCACTTTAAAGACTGCTCGTATTGCCCCGTAGATACCCGATGCTTCAAATGTTTGTGTACTGTTGGGTAACCACTTCAAAGCAACTGTGTTAGGTTTCTGACAAAAAAAAATATTCCCTGGCACAGGCTCTTATAGCTGACTGTACTTTTTCACACAATATTTACTGATTAGGTACACCAGATTGTGATATTGCTGAGTTCCTATTCCTTACTTGATTGAACTTCAAATCTCATTTGCAAGATCTATTCAAAAGGACTCAACTTTCAAGTCTGTATTCCTGTAGTGCTTCGGCCATCCCTCAATCATAGAATGACCCTATTCTATCAGTTTATTTTATCATTATTATTGCTATTATTATTAATGCTTTATTTCCACATTAGTGGTCCCCAAGGGTAAAAGCCTCCTCTATTTTTTCCACTTTTCCTTGTCTGTTGCTGTTTCAGTCCAGATTTTTTTCTGCCGTTTTTATGATGTCGTCAACCAATCTTTTTCTTTGTCTTCCTACATTTCTTTTTCCAGCTGGACCTCGCCATTTCGTTGTTTGGAGGGTCCATCTTTTATCTTTATATCTAGCTATATGGCCTGCCCATCTCCACTTCTGTGTTAAACTATATTGAAGAGCATCTGATATCTTAGTTTTCTTACGTATATCTGTGTTTCTCGTTTTCTGTATTCTTCTTAGCTTTATTTTACTCCTTTCCATTGCATGCTGGCAGGATAAAATTTTGTTCTTTATTTTTCCAGTATAGACCCATGTTTGGCTAGCATATGTCAAGCTTGGAAGGATGCAGGAGTCCATTACTATCTTTTTCTAGTTAAGGTTGTAGTTTCCTTTAAGGATTTCTTTCTGAGCCCAGTATTTCTTCCATGTTGTGTTTATTCTCCTATCATTTTCATTACTATTTGCCTCGAAAGACACAAATTTCCCTAAACATACATTATCATCCACATATTCTATGGGGTTTTCCTCTATTTTAATTACTTTCCTGTTGTAGTTTGAGATTAATTTTGTTTTAGATGCATTCATATGTAAGTCGATTTTCTTGCTTTCAGAGTTTAGTTCTTGTAGCATTTTTATTTTATCATTACTAATTCTTATCCTTCGGAATGTCAAGCCAAATCATTCAAATCTTCAGCCGTATTGGAACACGCTCACTTCAATATCTACTGCAGGCATCTAATTCTACTGTCATCGGTAGCACATTTACTCCAACACCCAGCTAGTCAGCCATCTATCTGCTGTCATCGATAGCACGCTCACTTCGACACCCAGCTAGTCAATCATCTATATGCTGTCATCGGTAGCACGCTCTCTCCGACACCCAGTCAGTTACATCTATCTGCTGTCATCGGTAGTACGCTCACTCCGACACCCAGTCAGTTAATCATCTATCTGCTGTCATCGGTAGCACGCTCACTCCGACACCCAGTCAGTTAATCACCTATCTGCTGTCATCGGTAGCACGCTCACTCCGACACCCAGTCAGTTAATCACCTATCTGCTGTCATCGGTAGCACGCTCACTCCGACACCCAGTCAGTTACATCTATCTGCTGTCATCGGTAGCACGCTCACTCCGACACCCAGTCAGTTACATCTATCTGCTGTCATCGGTAGCACGCTCACTCCGACACCCAGTCAGTTACATCTATCTGCTGTCATCGGTAGTACGCTCACTCCGACACCCAGTCAGTTACATCTATCTGCTGTCATCGGTAGCACGCTCACTCCGACACCCAGTCAGTTAATCACCTATCTGCTGTCATCGGTAGCACGCTCACTCCGACACCCAGTCAGTTACATCTATCTGCTGTCATCGGTAGCACGCTCACTCCGACACCCAGTCAGTCACATCTGCTGTCATCGGTAGCACGCTAACTCCGACACCCAGTCAGTTACATCTATCTGCTGTCATCGGTAGCACGCTCACTCCGACACCCAGCGAGTCAGTCATCTATCTGCTGTCATCGGTAGCACGCTCACTCCGACACCCAGCGAGTCAGTCATCTATCTGCTGTCATCGGTAGCACGCTCACTCCGACACCCAGCGAGTCAGTCATCTATCTGCTGTCATCGGTAGCACGCTCACTCCGACACCCAGCAAATCGCTTGTATCTTCAGCAGCGTCGGAGCACGCTCACTCCAACACCTGCTGCACTGCACCCTAAAAATAAACACATTCTCCAAACAGAATCATTTTCAACATTAAATAATATAAATTAGATGTCTCAAAGGTTAGATTGCACCTGCTGCACTCATTTGCTGCGATCGGTACTAGATTTATTCCAAGACCCAGGCTAGTCATTCATCTGCTGTCATCGGTAGCACGCTCGCTCCGACACCCAGCAAGTCGCTTAAGTATATCTTCAGCCAGCCGTGTCGGAGCACGCTCACTCCAACACCTGCTGCACCGCACCTTAAAATAAACAAATACTCCAAGCAGAATCATTGTCGACATTAGGTCTATTAAATACAAATCTTAAGACCTAGATCTATTTTTCGCCTATAAACTTGAATATCATTAATAGCATGGGCATTGCCAAAGTTGACTTCTACAACTTGGTACGACAGTCAAACAAATATGTACAGATATTTATCAAATACAAGACGATATATGAGAGAAGTAATAGTTTATTAATAACAATATAAAATATAGTATAATGAAAACAGCTTAATCTACTAGGTATATTTAAATACATATATACATAAATATTATTTGTGCTAGTCTGTGCTCGTAACTTTTGCAACATCCTTGTATATCCTCTTTTAATATTGGCATTACCAGATACTATATTACAAATGATTATTTTGGCACCAACTGTATCTATCAATGGATTTGAGGAATAGTAATTAATTAGAAGATTATGTTTCTACCTGACGATTCAAAAGTGCTTGTTTACTCATGATCTTCTGTGTTTATTTTATTTCATATGAAGCATGAAGCATTTTTTTTTTATTATTTTTAGAGCATTGTTCTGCAATAATTGCAGAATTTCAATATATATACATATTTTTATTTTGGGCAAACTGAGCCCATAGTTATGGCCCGTAACTGCTGCAAGTCCATAGTAAAGTACGTATATCGGATTGACATTCGTAAATAAGTATTTTATTTTCACTTCAACTGTCTTCCTACAAGACTCTATGGTTAGCTTGATATTTAGGTCTTGTTTCGTTCATTCGGCTGAAACACATACTCCGGCAATGCTGAAAGAAGTTTTTGCTTTTTCCTTGGAGCTCCTCCCGGTCGCCTCGTTTTGTTTTAAGCATACCTTCATGATTAGGCCCATTTCAATCTTCTTTGACAGTTTCCATAGTGAGTAGTCTCCTTTTTGTCTACCTACAGTAAGAGATTCTAGTCTATCTGGACGTATTTAATTTCAAACAGCAAATTGTATGTGATTTGCGATGCACCAATAGGGAATGATGGCTATTAGATATTTTACTTTTCTTTTCAACTTTAGTAGGTATTTCTTAGCAAGTCTTAATTCAAAAGTTCTGTTTGCATAATTTAATATAGGTATTAGTTCATCATATTAGATTATCTTTTCTTATCAATGTTGCTGTGATTCTAAGATCCCTTGTAAGTACTAGGTATGATATCTAAAATATGTTCGATACTTTCGTTTTACAAGTGATCAACGTTAAATATCGCGCTGACGGACGTAAATTCCATCCCTGTGTAGAGGCGATACACACAAACCCACACGGAACGAGATATGCCAAATGTTGAATCTCCTGTTCTTCATCATATACTAACTTATAGCCCTGTTTTTTTTGTTAGAAATCCAAAAGCTGACATTATGCACATAATACGACTAAAGTATCTATATAGATAGGACATAAGATGACAAGGATGTAATCTCTTTAGTCTTTTGTTACCTACTTCTTAATTTAGTTAGGTAGGATAATTTACCTTCATCCCTGTTGGGGACTCGCTAGGTCCCACTAGGACTCGATCTATGGAATTCGTATCCTTATGGTAGGTACCTTATATGTTATAACGATTATTTTGTGGTCTGAACACGTCTAAGACCATTCGTCAAAATGTTTCAGTTTTATATTCTTTCGCAAAACTGGATCTTCTCATTGATTTATATAAATAAGCAAAAGAAATAAAGTGAAAATCAAAGAAACGTTATTTCAGCATGAATATGGTAAGTATCGGAACGCAAAACGGTCAACTCATATGTCATTCTATGGGCACTTTATTTCATGTCAAAATACTCAAAATTGTCAAACGCCAATCTTCGGAATTGTTTCCATCGTTGAGGTTGATTTTGATTATTATCTATGTGTATTATAAGCTGGACTAAGACCTAAATGGCCTGGATACTGATTTCCTGGACGAGAAACGGGCTCTGCTGCAGACTTGACAGTTACGGTTCTGTTTACCTTGAACAAACGACGCGTTTCAAAAGGCAAACAATACTTACCGCAATGAATGCATCAAACGTTAACGAAGAGATTAAGAACTGACGTCGGTAATTCATTTTTGTATTGACTGGACTTCAAGTGTCTTCAACGGGAAGAAACAATACAATTGAACCTTTTGTGCCGCAACTTCTCTTATGAGTAGGCATTTTGCTGTGTAACAAGTGTATAATCATAATAATACTATACTCTTAAGTTACAAATAAAAACATGATGAAGAATCAATGTGGAAGTCAAAGTTATATAAACATTGAAGGAAGTGTTATTTAGAACCTGTTTACCCTAAAAGTTTTGACTGTTGGTAAACAATAAACACGTTTTAATGATCTGATTACAAAAAAATACTGAATGATGACTCGTTTTTTTTTCTTTATCACCTCTCTAAACTTGAAGCTGTAGTGAACAAAAGATTCTCCCTGTCAGTCTTCATAATATTGATTCAATACAAGATTGAATTTTCACTGGCCTCCGGAAAAGTGTTTTTCATTGTAAAAGTACAATTAAACATCATTGAGTACAGCAAAATCTGAGCTATCCTTACCATTGGCCACAATGCATCACCAGTGAGCCACCCACGATTAAATCATACATATTTTAGTCTCTATACATCGTTTTTCAGTAGGGCATGACGGGCAGGCTCAACGTGTCTTCATAATTTCACCAAAAGACCCATATCTCTTTCAAATATTTGCTATCCTTCTGTCAATTTCTTTTTGTATCTTATCCTGTCAATATTACTTAACTGTCCTCGATAGACAATGAATTCAAATCCAATATTTTCATTTCCAGGTTTCCGTATTTAAAATGTCCAAGTTTATTCATTATTTTCCATCTCTAGACATGTTAATCCATTCATTTTTTTCTTTTAACTCCTCCCTTGTTTGCCTATAGTATATTCTCTGTAGTGGTATAAGGTTTTACAAAACCTTCTCCTCTCATATCACATCATATTAAGTAGGTACTGAAATTTCTTTGCACAGTTAATAACTTCTTCTGTAAGCCATAAATACAAGTTTTCAATTTCAGGGAAGTTTTATAATTTGTTTACAAAGTTACTCAGTACATTGTGTTGTCACCTATTTTCTTATCATGTGCAAACACTTTTTGTATGGTGTATCTTTTAAGTTTGTTACAAAATCTGTCATATTGTCTCCTGGCTAATGGGACAGAATAACGACAAGAAATAGTTGATTGACCCGCATAAGCCAACTCTCAGCCGAAACAAAAGGACATGTACCTTCTCAGCTTATTTACTACTGACACAGTTCTGGCTGACTGAACAACCAATTTTTGTGTCCACTTCTCAGTTAATAAAATTAACATGAATGTTTTTAAATAATACTACAGTAAGTATTAAAATATCCAATGAATCAAACAAAACTACAATGTTAATAGTCTTCAAATCCTTATCATTTCACTTGGTTACTTTGTGAACATTTCTTGTTTATGGGATGTTGTTGTACCTACTTACTATATTCTGAATACCATACAATTAGGTAGGTAGGTACACATATGTTTAACAAACTTTTATCATGTACCTAAGTAATGTTAATGTCTCAAACAACAAGTGGCTACCAATGTTAATAAAGTTGTACTTATTTAACTAAATCTGTATTTATTTCACTCTTAATTTGTCTTTAATGAATTACTTAAAATTGTCAATAGGATAATAATATATTTGCATTTACATTAACCTATGGTTTGACATGCTACATAGTTATTACTAATGTTTTAATCTTTTGCCATTTCTATTGACCGCGAAAATACACACTTACTTTTAATTTTCTCTTTCATATCAAGTTATCTAAGGTATAATTGGCTAAACTACTGTGTATTATTGCATTATAGTTGGGTACAGTCATGCTCTGTATTGCTGTTGATTTTCTGAATAAATATATTATGTCTACATTGATTGAACTTTTCAAATTCATATTATAAATACAATACAAATACAACTCTTATCTTACATACATAAACTTTCAAATACTAATTGCGTCATATATAATTTATTCACTTCTAGATTTATTATAGGTATGTACTTGTAATAAAATCATATTCATTTTTCCTTGTCAATTCGTATCTGAAAACTGGAGTCTCTTCTTATTTTGTCGCCATATTCTATGCAGCGAACTGTTTACAGAAAATCAAACATCATTGTTACTTCTATATCTCGATTAGAAACCCTCACCTGTTTTATCGATTGACACTGGCGTTTCTTCTGGTTGTTACCACTTCTGATCTATTAAAAATAACTTGTTCTTCTTATTGTAAATATTTATTTATTTATATTGTTTCATTTTACATCTCGCATCCACTAACGCTTCAATCCAGTCTGTCACTTTTTTTCTTAAAAACCGCCAACTGTCTTGCGCGTGAACCATAATGCCACTCACGTCGCTGTCTTGTCCGACCTTATTCTTGATGTATCGGCGTTTATTAACATCGTTGATTATAAAATAGCTAACAAACATGACTGTAAGGTAAACGTTCGAGTGTTCGACGCTGGCATGGGCATTTTATGTCAGAATCAGAAATCATTTATTGTCAACTAGCGACCCGCCCCAGCTTCGGACGGGTATGTATTATACATGAAAACCTTCCTCATGAATCACTCTATCTATTAAAATAAACCGCATCAAAATCCATTGCGTGGGTTTAAAGATCTAAGGTAACATAAATAAAATATAAATAGTAAAAGTAGGACAGACAGCGGGAAGCGACTTTGTTTTATACTATGTAGTGATGAAGCAATATCGGTTAAATTCGAATTAAGAGGATTTTTCTTTATTCGAATCTAAGCCAAGTCACTTTGACATAGAACGCCCATGCCATATACTAGTATAGTCAGAATCAAAAGTAGTTACGCAAACGAAGACATCAAATGTCTTTATTAAAAGGGAATAAGATCTTTTGACGTCTTCGATTACGTAGTTACTTTTGATGCTGACTGTGCAGCGTCGAGCGAGCCTACACTTTACCTTACCTACCTACCTACCTTACCTTAGGCTACCTAATTTGATGCTAAATCTCACTTGAGTGCGCTGTTAACTCAATCTGTCAGTGTTAATCTTTACTGAGATGTTAAACCACTGTTAAAATGCGCTCTAATGGATGGCACTACGATAAAACAATAAAAGCCCTCCCTGTAATAATTTACTTTCAAAACAAAGTTTTAACCGACTTCAATTCAGTACTCCGCCAAGCCACATTAACATTTCCACTTTTTTTTCCAATTTACCACATGAACTGATTTCCGAGAACAAAAGCGTTGATTTTAGACCAATAAACCAAATCGCTGTATGTGGGCCGATAATATTTGAGGACTTCCGTCGATTCCTCAAGGATCTCAGAATTACCTTTGGCACTTCATTGTTTGCTATTTCAACGGAATAATATCAGAATCTGTGACGCACTTATATAGTTTGAACATCATTGAGACATCACACAAGCCACAAGCCTTCTGTGGTCTTCATCATCACTTCCACTTCACCAAATTTATGATTTCCGGGTGTAAATACACGAGTTATAATAGAAAATACCGAAATTACTACACGCGTGCCTAATATATTTGAGGAGTTCCCTCAATTCCTCATGGTTCCCATCATCCAACTGGGGTTTTGGAAACAATGGGACCAATCTGGAAGCACATACTTTCAGTTAAAAAAGAATTGTACGAATTGGTTCATAAATGACGGAGTTCTGAGGTAACAAACATTAAAAAAAATAAAAAAAACATACATTTTTTTGAAGTCGGTTAAAACGCAGATCTACGCTCCATAAGCAACTGTAATTGGCTACATGTCATTTTCTTTACGCTGCCATTTTAACCAGTTTTCTCAGGGGATCAAATGTTTGTATGTGACTAGCAGGGGTCAATCAACTTTCTCTTGTTGTTATTGAGTCCTCGTAAGCCAGGAGATAATAGAGGCAGTTTCTTAGAAAATATACTATAAATTAGACTCCTGGTACATGATAGGAGTCCCACCATAGAATGGGTTTACCAATATAACAAAAACACGTGTTTGGTGGATTGAAACCCCATAAAATCGACCCGAAAATCGGTATAGAGTGACCCAGGATACGTAACCGTGGCAACAAGCCACAAAAAATAGTTGATTGGCCCTGCTACAGTTAGAGCACCAACCGTTACATGGCAAATAGTTGATTGGCCCTGCTACAGTTAGAGCACCAACCGTTACATGGCAAATAGTAGATTGGCCCTGCTACAGTTAGAGCACCAACCGTTACATGGCAAATCACGTAAATTGCTGTATTATATTACAATTATTATTTTATACTACAATTATTATTTTATTAAAGTGTAAGTTTAAATTAGCTCTTGGCTGATAAAACTCAAAGAGTAAAACGGGACCCTATATGCAACTGAATTTTACGGGATTCCTATTTGGGAGCAGGTGAGTGAAAGACTAAGTTCACTTTTCCGAGTTGATGCCGTTTCGCTGGTACTTGTAGATCTGACTTTTACGGGGCCCGGACGCCATATTTATACCATGAATTTCCTGGCCCCGCTGCCCGCCCGCCCCGCATTTTTAGCGGGAAAATGACTGCGGGCGGGAAGTATTGGCGGGAAATATTGGCGCGAAACGACATTCTTATTTATTTATCATCAATCTTAGGCTAATACATTATTTACAGTGCTAACAATTATAGTATTATAACAAATAACATGAAACTTATTTCTAATTACGTTGTTAAGGCTGTCTTTCGGCGGATTTTATTATCCGACCGTTCGTTCGTTCATATATAGATCGCTAGTTTACCTATCCCTGTTCTGGTATTCTCTATTCTAGGTCCCTACATCTAGTCTAGTCTACCTAGAGCGACCTGTCCAGCCTTGCGCGCGAGTGTGTTCCATGGTGTAGCTATATGTCGTAAGGGCCTTTAGCGTGCTAGGGGTTACGACCTTTTGGAACGCACTCGCGTGAATCAAACACATTACGTAAATAAGTTATTCTCAAACATGCAATGAAATTTCGTCATTCCGTGCGTTATAACAGGCTTCAAAGTATCACGTTTCAGGCGGAAGAAGAAGAGAGAGAAGTGTAAAGGAATTTCATAGGAAATTGAAGGCCTAGGCCGGGAAGCAATTTTTTTTTAATTTCATTCCACAATTTGTGGCAATGTTCACGGAGTTCAGCTATGAAAATTTGTTTAATTTCTTGAAGTTTTTTTTATTTATTTCATTGCTCGTTTGAGAAAAGCACTATACATGTCTAGCCGTGAAAAGGGCTTGCCGGCTTCGAATCACTATCTGTGCGAGACGCACCTATGACTGGCTCTGGGCTGGGTAGAATTGAAGAGAAATCCTGCACCTTCGGCGTTGGTCGTTACGGCTTAGCAGGAACTTGGTCGGGTCGGGGTTCTGAATTGAAAGACTTGTTTACTTTTTCAAGTAATGTCACTTCGCTGCTACTGTAGGTACTGAATTTCATGGGGCCTGGCCGCCCAATTTATACTATCATGTTACCTCGGCCGGACGCCCCTTCGCCCCGTATTTTTGGCGGGAAAGCGATTTGCGCGGGAAATTTTGGCGCGAAATGACATGTTCATTTATTACACTTCAATCTTACTCTAATACATTATTTACAGTGCTTATACCTATTTCTATGCTATTTATAATACATTATTACACGAGATCCCGCTCGTTCGGCGTCAAAATGCATCTGAAACGCGGGGATTTCGTGTCGGCCCGTATATACGTACCTCGTCCCCCACCTGAGGTATAAATACCAGGGTTCCCCCCTCGCTCGCCCATCAGTCGTTGCCTGACTGGCGCGCGAGTAGGAACTCTAGGTTTCCTTTAGTCTGTCTATATTTCTTAGTGGAAACTTAGTGTTGTCCACTCTTTATTTAGGAAACCAGCGGTATATTACCCTTTTTTTACTATGTAGGAATGAAATGTGAGGCCTATTATTCTTTATTTCAGGTGCCAATTACATAAGGCAATAGTAGCGCAATGCCTATGTTATAAGAGGTTATAAGCTAGATTACAAGTTAGGTAGCGACTGACAATTTTATGTTTATAACGGGTTTTATTCTATGCCGTCCTGCACACTATCCTACTCTACCTACTCACCCGGCAAGCCCTTCTTTCCCGGCGGCTGCAGTAATGTACTATTATTCTGAAGTTATGTACAAGTTGAGACGGTCGTCCTGCACACTATTACTAAGACTCCGCTGTCCGTCTGTCTGTCTCTCTGTCTGTCTGTCACCAGGCTGTATCTCATGAACCATGACAGAAAACACAGTTGAAATTTTCACAGGTGATGTATTTCTGTTGCCGCTATAACAACAAATACTAAAAAACAGAATTTAATAAATATTTATAGATAATGGTACAGAACCCTTCGTGCAAGAGTCCGACTCGCACTTGGCCGGTTTTTTTTACTTTAAAGTCTCATATCTTTTTATGGTTATGATTATATTTATGATTGTTTTTCGTTCTTGGGATTATAATTTACAGTCAAACATGCCTGCTTTGCCACCAGGGGGAACTTTGCCCAAGAGGAAAATTTTAAAATTTGCTTCTTGGGCAAAGTTCCCCCTGGTGGCAAAGTAGGCATGTTTGACGGTACACTTTATTGTAATAATGTAATGGTTTACTGTCATTATAGCAACACTACGTTATAAATTTTAACATGAGGAAAGTACCTAACCAATTGCATTTAGCAGTAGCCAATACGGTAACAGTAAACATTAATAAATTTTACATTACTGTACAGGTTTTATGGCTACGCTGCCTGACCCTACAAAAATAACATCTAAGCTTCTAATTAGTAGTGAGTAGGTACCCAAAAAATTAATTTCAGAGTTAACTTTTTCAGCAATCCGCCATGTTACCTGTGTGTGGCCTACCAAAGTATAGGCTACATTCGACATTACCAAAGCAAAACTCACGAAAATACACGAAGATCACGGGAAATGGGAACGGTTCAATTTTTTTCGATATTTTAAAGATTTTTAAATAGGAAAATTGGTCATACAATGATTTAGGTCCGCGTCTCTTATGTGGACTTTGCCAAAATTAAGGGCTATACCTAAGGCCTAATTTTTGGTTGAACTATCCGCATAAACGGCGTCTCCTCTTAAATGATTTAAGGTAAATGGAAGAGATCCCTTACACGGATAAGTTCGCCTTTGTACCGATTTAACCTATTTTTGTCTGTATTTTTACCTGTGTCTTGTGTACAATAAAGTATTTACATACATACATATATTTCATGCAATCAAAACATTTTGTATACCTATACACGGAAGGCCTTAACTATTGCCCACAGGAAAGACGACTTTTGTTTTACTCAATCTGTATGATCCAAATAGTGATATGCAGCCTAGCTGTGGAACAAAGTACTACCAAACAGTTATTTAAACAAAGGCTGAGAACAATACTTTTAGATAAAATAAATTTAGACGTATTTAGATACGGTAGATATATAAACATTATTTCGTAATTGCACCAGCCACGCACTAACGACGACGCACTCGGCGGACTATTGGTGGACTTTATGCTGTTGTAATAAGGTTCACAAATGGTCGGCTGAGTGTGTCGTCGATGGTACACTAAGAAGTTTAGTGTTAGTAAATTAAGTAGGTAATTTAGTAAGTAGGTAAACACAACAATGTTTAACTTGTAGAAAGGAGCGCACATTCACCGAAAAACTGTCCTCAGTTTGGCGAAGCAGGAAGGGATTGATGTTTTTTTTGAGAATAAATAAATAAAAAATTAAAAATTGCGGAGTTTCCTAAAAGTTGGAAAAGTTCTCGGAAATTTCTAGAAAGTTTCACAAGGAGTTAAGGAAATTTATGTATCTGAATTTACATAGTGTATAAGAGTTACAGTTTTATGCTTCTCAAATACGGAATGTCCATGCTGGAAATGGAAAGTTTCAATTGCCATACAAAAATCTAAAATTCTGAAATTTTCCTATGTTAAATTGCAGAAAAAAATTATATATAGGAAACATTCCGTCGGCACATCAGTTAGACCTAAATATCAGAAAATGAAGGGTTTTGAGCAAAGAAAATCGTGATTTGAACCGTGAGCGTTGCTGAATTGACTATTAGTCAACGTCCCTATTCATTCAGTCCCAATTCAATCTGATTATCAGTGTGAGCTCTTGCACATTCGGCTACATGCTAACGCAAGCAAGAGCACATCAATGAACACAAGATCCTGATCTCAGTCCGTCAGTCGCACTTTATTACTAGACATGCTTTAATGTAGCTTGCTATTTGTAGTTTAATAAAAAAGAGAAAGAAACTTTGTGTCAGTATCTCCCGGTCTATTAGTTTCTGTCGAAACAAACCTTAGTCTGATTAGTACTTCCAATTACAAAACTACCGCAATTCCCAGTAGGTAGGTATTACCATCATATTCCCTAAAGTTATGGACATTTCACCACCAAACAACAAAGCTCTCTTAGCTGAAGACTTAATCCACTTACTTAGCAGCACTGGGAACTAGAACTATAACTTAATAGAATAATGAGGTTTGTCTCTGATTATTGGCTCAACGTATTAAGTACATTTGTTTCGTGAAGTCTGGTATTGTACAGTTGTTCGTTGGTTTTTTTTGTACCCATTTGTACCTTTACCTCCTAATCTTTATGACGTCTACCTAACCACAACGATATGTTTTCTATTGTAGTTATCATAACATTCATAACTGTAGGCGACGGGCCGCCGATGGTGAAATGCCACACGCAGGATACTTTATACAGTTTATAACAATAAAAAACAAATAGTACAGGAACAACTCATAAAACAAAGGTTATAGTAATAAGTGCATAAATAATTTACAGAAAGCGTATACTTACAGCGAATTTTCAAGGACGAAGAAAAATCAAATTATAAACAAAAGCCGCGCGCTCTGGCAACGGTGGTGCCGCCGCCGGCCAGCTTGCCAGCGGTGGCGCCGGCCAGCTTGCCAGCGGTGGCGCCGGCCAGCTTGCCAGCGGTGGCCCCGGCCAGCTTGCCAGCGGTGGCGCCGGCCAGCTTGCCAGCGGTGGCGCCGGCCAGCTTGCCAGCGGTGGCGCCGGCCAGCTTGACAGCGGTGGCGCCGGCCAGCTTGACAGCGGTGGCCCCGGCCAGCTTGCCAGCGGTGGCCCCGGCCAGCTTGCCAGCGCGCGTGCACCGTGGAGGTTGGTGTGCACGTTGACAATATCTGCCTACTCATTAAAATTCAACTAATACTGCTATAACAGTAAGACGTAACGGGTTAGATTTTATTATATCTTGTTTGGACGAATTCAATTGTCCCTGGAAACTGTTAGCTATGTTCTTTGGTACTCTTTAATTAGGAATATAAACCGACCCTGGGTTTAACTGGAGATGGCGAGTAGGTAAGTCTGTAACTGCTTCTTCAACTAGGGTTGACCCTTCGACAAAAATTGGTAACGGTTTCTGATTTAAGTGCACATTTTTTTAAATATACGAGTAAGTACCTAATATTAATCACTTTATGAATAATTTGTTGTTGGTCACAATTCTAGTGAGTACTTTTCGGAACCTATCGTTTGATTCTCTTAAATATCACGTTTAAAATTGTTCATTACAGTTTCGTTACTTACCACTACGTTGCAACGAAATTGCTGCCAAATAACCGATCACTGAATCTCCGAAACATTTTGTTTTAAAAAAATTTTTGACTAATACACTTTTGGCGGAGTGGTTGTTGTTGATAAGCTTAAAAAACCATCGCAATTCTTTATTTTAATATGAATTCATAAAAAGTTAAATCGAGGAGACTGCATTTTCCATTATAGTAAGCAATATCCGGTACCGAAGTGGCGATATCCGTTGCTGAGGAAAAGATCTAAAATTGATAACAAAATACTAACTTGTAAGTTGCAGGCAACCAATATTCGACATTCATTTTAACTAGACCGATGAAAATGATACTTAGCTAGATCGAATTTTCGTGCCCGTAAACACACAACACTGAGGGTGTTGTATCTAAATGTTATCAAAATTGTTTACAAACAAATATATAAATGTAACTCGTATAATACTATAGGTGAAGGATATTTGTCGAAAGGGCATGGTCAAATTAAAATGTATGTAGATTCCGGGGGTGGATGCTGTAGAAGAATTAGTATATTATTAAAAAGAATACCTACTGTTTACAGATGGAATGGAATCCCAGAGTTTTAAGCGCTATTTCTGTAAGGTCCCAACGCAACCAACACCCTTGTAATCGTTTCCGAAACGTCCAAAATTTCATATACACATCTGGATATACTCTGTTATTATTGTAATTAAATTTGAATAGGCTGAATTCGATATGTGCCATTGCCTATTATAAAGTTACTTTAGTGCGGTATTTGGCCACTGGTGGCGCTGAGGTCCTTGGTACGAGGTATCATTGCATTCGGCACATATATATGTCTTACTTACTGGTGTATTTCGAATTAAATTTACGAATGTTTTCTTGTTAGGTGATAGGCGTTTTATTTCATTGTTATAAATATCACAACAAGTACATAACCGGGTTGCTGTTTAACCGGGCCTCTAAATTGCAACTAAAATTAAATTTGCTACCAATTCCATCTGATTATTAGTCCGTCACGCTCACTCATGTGACGTGGCTATGGTCTTACGGAATAGGGAGAGTATGGACAGAGACGGCTCAAGATGATTTCAATAGTAAAATGCTTTCGAGACTCGGGCCACAGATTCCTGCTGAACTGGTCATAATTGAGTATGCCAAAGTTTCCTTGATTGGGTTCCTGTTACCGGGTTAAATTGAAAACGAAATTGTCTTTGTTTGATTTGTTTATTAATTACTTTGCCTTCAATTTCCGCTTCGTATTTATTGACGGACAACATCAAAGTGTACATGGATTAATTTTGCTGTTTTAACTACTTGCGTAAATTTTGTTGTCTTTGTTTATAAACAAGTTTAAGCTCACGATAATGAGCCAAAAGAGGAGTTGTAAATGTACAGAAGCTTTACGTTTTTAAATAAATTACGCTATTCAGAAATTAAGGACCGACTACGCCAGTTGAACTTGCTTTGGCTTTGTGCGTCATTATTTGAAGAAATATTCTTGTCGACCTTTATTAAGTATATTAAAATTTAATTAAATAAAAGATAATAGAACTAACCGTCATGAAACACCCAAAAATTATTCTTTAGTTTTTTAACATCTGCTAATCATCATCATATCAGCCGAAAGATCCGCGATCTGGATGCGGGTGGCGCAGGACTGGTCACTTTGGAACTCTTTGGGGGAGGCCTATGTCCATCAGTGGACATCTGCTAATATTATACTTCAATTCAGTAATCGATGGTAATCAAATCGGCATTCGTTTATATCAAAGATCCCAAATAATTAACTTTACATTTTAATAATTGTCGTCCAACCCGTGGTTAATAATAATTAATGACCCTTTTGATCTTAAATTAAATACTTTTTGAATTCCGTTTTAAACAAACTGTCTCATAAGCGGAAGAGTATGACGTAAAAATGTCAAGAAAAGATAATATGACCATGCTTTTCTTATTGAAAGCGGCAAAGATAAATAAATAGCATAGATGGAGTATATTAAGTTAAACAAAATTCCTTATCTAATACGCTCTTTACTCTAACGTCAAACTGTCTGTGTTAAAACTAGGTAGCATCATGTCTCCAACCCTATCTTCAAGCCGTGCGCGCCACTTCACCTCGGCGGCCATATTAGCTTGATAGCCAGCTGGATATCAAACGCGTTGTTGTGTTTTGGTAATAATTTGTGGTTTTTAGTATTGAAAGTGATCTTTTGGTTAAATGTACGCATTTAACATTAAATATGGCGTGTGTGGTACAGGGTGTAATCACCGAATGGGTGTACTAAGTGAAAATAATTCAAGTGCATCATTTCACCGGTAAGCTTTATGACATAAATATTGTTATTTTAATGTTTGTTAAGTATGAAATACCTGCAGATCTTATTGAATATCGATCACTGGAAAAGCATGTACAGTTTATTGCATCAATTTTGCGTATTTGCATCAGCGTTACATTATTATTTCAATTATAAATAATGCAACCCGATATTTTGACACTTCACATACCACATCGTGTTGTAGGTACTTGAGATCCTACTAACATCGATAACGTTTGATAGTGAGTTTATACATTTTACTGTTTTTTTTTATATAAATAGGTTTCCGGCTGATTTAGAAATAAGAAAGGAATGGGTCAAAAATATAAACAGAGGCGAGGAATGGAGTCCTACACAATACTCAAGGATATGCTCTGCACATTTTGAAGAATCCTGTTTTCGTCTGGGATACACTCGAAAAACTCTCCATTCGCATGCAGTGCCAACAATATTTGTTAATCATCCCTTATCATGTCAACCGGTAAGTGTTCAGATTATACAAGTCGTATGCACAAAAGTCCTAGTACGTCTAAGACTTATTCAGCTAGTCTGGTGTGATTTATTCAAACAAGTGGCAAACAATATTTACATGTACAAGTCAAAATCTGTCAAAGTGCTCATTTGTATTGATATAACCTGACAACACTTTCACAATGTTCGCAGTTTTTATAACAAACTTGTATTGATTTATAATGTTTGCAAGTTTTATAAAATTTGCAATTGATCATTTAATAAACAAAAAATATGAACTACATACGTCTTTTAATTTTTCCGCTTTTACCCTATAGTAGCTGCCATAAGTATCAAATTAAGGCGGGACACGTTCAGGTCGATTCGTTTTGCTGCAAATTTCTCGGATTGTACTGTTTATTAAACAGGGCCCAGATGCACCATCCTCCTAGCGTTATTCCCGGTTGTGCCCCAAAGGGCCCCGGGGTCCGCTTTGACACTTTATCCCAAGATTTGGCATAGGCACTAGTTTTACGAAAGCGACTACCATCTGACCTTCCAACCCTGATGCACCATGCGCAATAACATAAGAATTCGCCAAGCTAGTCAAGAGAGTGATATTTTGGACCATTAAATGCAGTTTATTTTATTTTATGATTAAATATTTTATCGACAAAAGCTTACTATGAAGATTACACAACACTAGTCGTGATGACATCTGTCAAATATATAGTTGAGAATTTAATCCATAAATCCATTGCACCATTAAAGACCAAGTAGAGTAGCCATATTTGTCTCTCTTTCTCTTATGAATATACTTCCTAAGAAAGTAAAGGACGGCACTAGTTATTCAGATCCTTCAAGATACACTCCATCTATGCTATTTATTTATCTTTGGATAGCGGTCAATAAATTCCATTTTGTCCGGTTGTCAGTATATTTATAGATTCTTGATCCTGATTACCGCTTAAAAGTCATAGTGTAGTTACCATATCCTATACTATTAAACGAGCAATATTTGTATATATATTTAAAGAAGAAAGAAGAAGAAAGAAAAAGTATTTATTGTCACACGAAAATTATCAAGAAAAATATAATAACAAATAAATTAAAACTTACAAACTAACATGTGACAATAGGCCCCAGTCTCAGCATGTGCTGGGCTAGGCTATATATATATTTGAAATCACGTTCTCGGAAACGGCTCTAACGATTTCGATGACATTTAGAATACAGGGGTTTACGGGGGCGAGGAATCGATCTAGATAGGTCTCATGTCCGGAAAAAATCGTTTTCTCCGTATTTTCTCCATTTTCACCCGAGCAGAGCTTGGTTGCCCAGGGACTTGAACGTTAATTGCAAAACCAAGGACCTGAACTACAACTGCGAGTTAAACAGTAGTTCAAACGTCTTTGATCGCTGAAGCGTTATGATCAATAGGACGCGCTGTAGAGTGCCCGCCAAGTCACTAACGGTGAAATTGCACGTCAAGTCAATTGCAATAAGAGAACGGAATGTCACAATTGCCTTTGATTTAGTCTTGAACGTACACTTTTATAACTGTTTTTATCGTTCATGGCATATTTACTAAACTTTTAAAGCTGACGTCCGTTCTTTTGGATAACCTTAGCTTCAAATGTCTGATGTCAAAAATGGGAGCAGACGACGATCGCGCAATTTAGTAATTTATACAATCGGCGTTAAAGCTGTGTATGTAAAAACGTTACTCACGCGTTCTAGAGATAAAGGGCCTTGTTAGACAGGCGGACAACAAAGCGATCCTATATGGGTTCCTTTTTTCCCTTTGAGGTGCCTGACTATACAAAAACTAAAGATACTCAGATAGGTAACATGTTTATCTTTACCATCTTAAGGCGCTGTATACGTTTAGGTATTTAAATGATAAATTGAAATTGTTCTTTTTATATGATTTTTGATCAAATTACATTTTTTAATAGACATAGTCATGTACTGAAAAACTTGCTGGTATTAAAATAAACACCCTGTATAATAAAATGCGCTTCTGACTAACAGTGGTCTAATTATCTAGTTTTTGATCAGTCAGTCATACATATGTAACATAGGTAATAAAATAATTATGGTAATAATATAATTTGCCAGGAGATAAATAGATGAACATAGCTATTTGTTTATTATTTTTGTTTAATGTTAACCGGCGCTATAACCTTACCTATAATCGATTTTATTTCGGTTAAAAAAAACTATAATATATTAGAACAAGCCATAATTGTTGACGTTCACCCTTAGGAAGTGAAGATGTACTATTATTTTATCAGTTTTGAAAAACGGAATTATTTGTAAAACGGAAGCACCCATCTAGGAACTAGGAGGATTGATGATGAAGAAATCTTTACTAACATATCTTTGGAAAGTAAGTGTCCATAATTGATGTCATCATACTACGATGCACTTAAGAACTGTAACTACCGTCTATTATTCCTTATTTTCTAAAATAATAGATTTAAATAAATAAATAATAAATATTTGGGGGCAATCTTACACAAATCAACCAAGATTTGAAAAATAAAACAATAATTCAAGATGAAAAACATTTGATCGTATGATCCGCAAAAACGAGCCGAATACGGATGCCAACAGATTAAGGCCGTTAGCGGGGTGCGCGGGACGCGCGTCTCCCGCTCCGTCTGCCTCACCTCCGCAAGTACCTAAACATCGTCTAATAAGAGCGCCTTAATACTTCAGCAATTAAACTTCATCATTTACGGAGCCAACAATCTAAATTACCACCGCTATTTCTCATTGCGCCCACCGATTAAAGTTGCAGCTTCATTTACTTTCTAAATGTTAATCAAAAAATGTCCTTGATTGCGATTTTATTAACTTTTTAGAAAACAGAATGTAAACAATACTGTAGCAGACGGGGTTCACTAGCCTTAATATCAAGGTACAAATATCTGTTCGGTTTAATATTTATTTATATTAGGGCTTCGGAATTAAATTCTGTCTCAATATTGCGGCTGAACCTATTTTGACTGTATATGAAGTAGGGTAGAGGAACCAAAAGATGAACGTTTAAGCGACTATCCCACCTTTACAATTTTTTTTCGAGGAGTGGTGATTTAGTTTGTTTACATTAAATTTTTTTATACGATTTCGTATATAGTCGAGATTGGATATGACTATTTTAAACCATCCTATTACAATACAGTATTTTATTAAAAATGGTTTTATGCTGAAGTATGTCATTTTGCCCAGAAGATGAACACTGTGCCCAATAGTTGAACATTTTGACACCAATAGTTGAACGAAGAAAAACGTAACACCGCACAGCCTCTGACTTTTGGTCAAGTTATTATATAATCATTGTTATAGCAATTTATACTAGTTAACAATCACAATATTGATACTAAACACAGAATAAAACAGTTCAAATGTACCCTTTTCATATGGTTACAATTAAAAGAGATTATTATTTACATATTAATCATTAAAACATTTTTTTATTAATTTATCATTAGATTAAAATAGATAAATTGTTGGGTTTTATATGTATAAGTCAGATTTCATATTTATTACTTATCTTTGTTATTAAGATGTTCATTGTACTAAACCCTTGCCTAAAACTTGAACGAATACATTTTGTTCGTTCATGTATTGGGCACGATGGCAAAGGAATGAACGGACTAAATTTAACAGAGCGTTCACTTATAGGAATCGAAGCCAAAAGTTGAACGAACTAATTTTATTCGTTCATCTTCTGGGCAGCGGTTCTTTGTTGAACAATCGTGCTTTTCATAGTAAAACAAAGCCCAAAATAACCGTGTTGCGAATGGATACTCACGTTCAACTTTTGGTTCAAAAATCAACAGTTAAAAAACGATTCATTTGAGCCATAAAAGTTTTATGTACCTTTCCAATAAGAATTTATATAAGCATTTGAAAAAACTATACCTTGCCCAGTAGATGAACGCCGTTCATCTATTGGCTCAGGTACAAAAAGTTGGAACCGTTAGTTGAACGCTAAATATCTCTTAAATTAACAATAATTACGCAATCTGTGATAGATAATCCATTAAAGGCATTAATCAAGAATCTATATCACGCAAAACAATCCATGTAGACGTTTTATTCAATTTTATACATAATTTAGAGCTTAAATTTAAGAGCTCTTTCCTTAAGTAAATCTCCATACAAACGGTGATTTTGGCGCGAGACCTCGACGCGACAACCGCTCACAGCCGTGTGTGTGTGGGAACTGTATGGGAGTTTAAATGCCAGCCTCGGCAAAGGGATGATGCGTTAGGAAAAAAATATCCCGAAGGCGTAAAATGTGTCGCGATTTTTTTATTTCAATTTTACGACAAAACGTTCAACTATTGGGTGGTGTTCATCTTTTGGTTCCTCTACCCTAAATAGTTTTATTAAATCCTGGATTCTGCCCGCGACTTCGTCCGCATATCCTAGTTAATCGATTTAAGGGCTTAATACTACGCCTGTATATAATCTAATTGCAAATATGCTATTGGTCCTGCCACAGGCGCAGCATTAACTATCGCGTTACCATAGACCCTTTTTTTTCACGCAGAGGGAATGCGTTTACGCATGCATTTATGGCCTGTTGTGGGGGGTAAGTCGGGCCGACATTTCCGTAAGGAAAGGGATTACCCACTAAACCCTCTGCGGCGTTAACCCTTACCGCAATGCAGGGGAGCACCATAGGAACGCATGCATTCTGCCAGGATGCTCTCCCAAGAAACTCCCATCGAAACGCTAATTCCACTCGCGTTTTCAGTCCTTTACGATGAAATAACAGCTGGTGCGTGTTATGATACTATTGATATATGTATGTGTTTGGGTGGGTAGTTTTTATAATAATAAAATGAGTCCTAACCTAGCGCGCCTTTCATTCACAACATGGTGACAGCGGTGGCGAATTAAAATTAAAATAGTGGCAATTTCGCGTATAAGTGCAGATTGTGGATTAGTGTAAACATTGGTGGATCTTAAGTGTGCATCAGCAATATGGAACACGCTCGTCCGCCACCAGAACTGTGCTTAGAGGGCGGTCCTGCTCGGCGCGCCGACGCATGGCGCCGATGGTATACGCAGTTTGAGGTATTCCTGAAGGCTTCTGGTGTTTGCAAGGAAAGCGACGACGTGCAAGCCAGCTTGTTAGTGAACTTAATAGGGTCGGAAGGTTACGACGTGTACATGACCTTCAAGTTCACGAAGGACGAAAAGCGTGATGATTTAAAAACATTAGTGAAGAAGTTTAATGAGCACTTCGGAACAAAGCAAAATGCTACGATGGCACGTTTCAAGTTTTTCTCAAGGAACCAGGAAGATGGAGAATCTATAGACGAGTACGTCACCGCAATAAAGATACTTGCTCAGCCATGCGAGTTCAACGACCTCGAAGAGAGCCTGATACGTGATCGTATCGTATGCGGAGTGGTCGACAGCAAGGTACGCGATCGCTTACTCAGGGCCGAGGATCTCACTCTTGAAAGGGCTGTGAAAATATGTCAAGCGAACGAAATGTCGAATGAAGAGAAGCGCCAGATCGAAGGGACCAAGGCCGAAGGGGCGTCGTCGTCGGCGGTGGACGTTGTATACGGATCGCACGGGTGGCAACCCCGGGGAGGCATGGCCGGGCGCTCCCAGCGCCGGCGCGGCCGGGGTGGAGGCGCGTGGCGCGGTGGCAGCGCGCCTCGCGACGCCCGGCCCGGCCCGAGTGCTCCCGCGCGGCCCGGCCCGAGTGCTCCCGCGCGCGCCTGTCACGCCTGCGCCGGGATCTACTGCGACGGAGGGTACCGATGCCCGGCTAAGGGTGCAAAGTGTTTGTTGTGTAGTGGCATAGGTCATTTTAAAGCGAGGTGCCCGTTCAAATCGCAAAACAAAGTGTATCATATAGAAAAAGAGGATAATGACGTCGACGACGACGAGTTGTATTTCATAGATGGGATCGACGGTGACCGCGATGACAGTAAGGACTATAAAAAATGGTATGAAACTTTATTGTTATGTTTAAATCGTAAAAGAGAAACTTTTAAGCTTGACACGGGCTCGGATTTAAACGTTCTGTCTCTTAATAGATTCAAGAAATTGGGCCTGGACATTGATCTAATAAAACAAGAAAATGTTAGAGCCCAATCCTTTTGTGGCAATTACATACCAATTATGGGTACATGCGTCATAAACTGGTTATATAAAGAACGTTTATTTCCGTTGCGTTTCGTTATATCTGATCATGATTGTAAAAGTGTTTTAGGTAAAAATGCTTGCGAGGATTTAGGCCTCATTAAGCGGATATTTTCACTTGACATAGATCAATATGAGGATCTCTTTCACGGATTAGGAAAATTACCGGGCAGTTATACGATTGTAATCGAGGAAGGTGCACAGCCGTCGGTCTGTCCAGTGCGTAAAATACCCCTGGGTGTGCGTGACAAGTTGCAGGGTGAGTTGGAACGCATGGAGAGAATAGGTGTCATTAGAAAGGTATCGCACCCTACACAGTGGGTAAATGCAATTGTAGTGGCTGCAAAAAAGGACGGCAGTATACGCGTGTGCCTTGACCCGCGGCCGCTCAACCGCGTAGTGCGACGCGCGCGCTACCCGCTTCCCGCGCTCGGCGAGATCGCGACGCGGCTACAGGGCGCGAGGTATTTCAGCAAGCTCGACGCTCGCTCCGGGTTTTGGATGGTACAGATAGACGACGCAAGTGCAGATTTATGTACCTTTGGAACACCATTTGGTAGGTACCAGTTCTTACGTCTTCCGTATGGAATTAATTGTGCGTCAGAGGTATTCCATTCAAAGGTTCGTCAGATCCTAGAGGACCTAGAAGGTGTCGAGTCTTTCGTTGACGATATCATATGCTGGGGTCGAACCCTGGCTGAACACGACGCTAGGCTGAAATTATTGTTAGACAGGGCGCGCAATGTAGGCATAAAGTTCAACAAACAAAAATGCGAGTTCCGCGTAGAAAAAATTACTTATCTTGGTCACACCTTTAGTAAAGAGGGAATGTGTATCGACAAGGAAAAATTAAAAGCTGTCGAAATGATGCCTTCACCGCAAGATCGGTCGTCGCTCGAAAGGTTTTTAGGTATGGTAAATTACCTATCAAAGTTTATACCGAACTATTCGGAGGTGGCGTCACCGTTACGGTGTCTGCTGAAAAAAGACACGGAGTGGCGTTGGGACGCAGAGCATGAGGCAGCCTGTGCGCGGTTGAAGGAGCTTGTGTGCGGTGCGCCCGTGCTGGCCCTTTTCGCGCCACGTGCGCCAGTGCTGCTGTCGGTAGATGCAAGTTCCCATGCACTGGGTGCTGTGATACTTCAGGCAGGTCGCCCGGTCGAATTCGCGTCTGCCACACTCACCGACGCGCAGACGCGATACGCTCATATTGAAAAAGAGCTTCTAGCCATTGTTTTTGGCCTCGAACGCTTCCATCAATACGTATACGCTCACGGTGACGTCACTATCGAAACGGACCATAAACCGTTGGAGGCATTGTTCATCAAGCCGTTGGATTCGGTTCCAGCCCGTCTACAGAGAATGATGCTTCGCATCCAAGGCTACGATTACAAAGTCGTCTACAAGCCAGGTAAATATATGTTTGTCGCTGATGCCTTATCTCGAGCGCCATTAGCGGACACAGTAAGTGATAAAATATCAATGGAAATAGACGAACAATCATGTTTCCTGATAGAAAATGTCAGATTCAGCAGTGGTAGATTACGTACGATTAAAGAGGAGACAGCAAAAGATGAGGTGTGTCAATTAATTATAAAACACATCCAGTCAGGATGGCCACACAACAAATATGACCTCGACGAGAAAGTGCGGAGTCACTGGTCGTTTCGAGAATGCTTGGAATACATGGATGGTATAATTTTCAAGGATAATTTGGTATACATACCAACAGTATTACGGTCAGAAATGGTCAGTCGCGTGCACGATGGCCACATGGGCATCGACCGGTGCAAGAGACACGCCCGCGAAGTGATGTTCTGGCCGGGCATGTCACGCGATGTGGAGCGCCGCGTGCGCCGCTGCTCAGCCTGCACCGCGCGCGCGCCGCGCCCGCCGCGGGAGCCGCTGCTGCCGCACAATATACCCGACGTTCCGTGGATAAAGGTCGGCTCAGACATTTTCCAATATGGTGGAAAATATTTTCTTATACTAGTCGATTACTTTTCGAACTTCATAGAAGTATGTCCAATTAAGAATATAGGTAGTAGAGCGATTATACTTGCTATGAAAGACCAATTCGCGAGACATGGTATTCCATGGGAGTTAGTAAGTGATAATGGACCCGCGTACGCATCTAAAGAGTTTGCAAATTTCAAAAAGGAGTGGGAATTCGATCACACTACGACGTCCCCACACTACCCACAGGCTAACGGTCGTAGTGAAAAAAGCGTACGTACTATAAAAGATATTTTAGTTAAATCGATTAATTCCGGTACCGATTTTTACTTAGGTCTTTTAAATTATCGAACGACGCCGCGCGACAACCTGAGTTCACCATCACAATTGCTCATGGGTCGCACGCTCAACACCAGGCTGCCGGTACACGAGAATAAACTTCGGCCAAGCCGAGACAACAAGCACGATTATGAAACTATGTTACGCAACCAAGAGTACAGTAAGCGGAACTACGACAGGCGGGCACGCGCCCTGCCTGAGCTACAGCCCGGCGACCCAGTGCTCGTCATGAACGGGCGGAGCAGGAAAAGTGCGCGCGTCGAATCCCGAGCTGAACAACCACGTTCCTACTGGGTGACCGATCGCTCCGGTAAACGTATCCGTAGAAACCGGTGGCACTTAAAGAAACTGGAACCGGGTTCACCCGTCGACTACAGCAATGCGATTGATAATGCTGCAAGTGGTGAAGAATCCTGGTCAAGTGCCGACAGCGACAGGTCGCCATCCCCTGCTGGCGAGAGCGGCGGCGGCGCAGGCACAGACCCCGCGGCTGGCTCCTCCTTGCAGCCTGTCACACACACGGACGCGCCAACCGAAAAAACACACGACCCCAGACAGGCGGCGACCAAAGCCCGCTTAAATTTAAAAAACTGCATGTAGTTAGTATACATAATATTATAATCTTTGTTATTTCAATAAGGTTCTTGTCGTAAACTACCTATACCATGGTTATAATTAGTAGGTGCCTGCTGTGTAACTTAATTCTATTATTCAAGGTACTTATTGTATACTTATCGTGTAGAACCAGCCTATGATATAAATAACAAGTAATTAATAACGCATGCTAACTAATTTTATTTACGTAGTAACAATAATGTGTTTGGTAATTATAACTTAGGTACTTACGCATTATAAATTTCCAGATATTTGTTGCACTAAACCTCTATGCAATTTACCCGTGCCTTTCAGATCAGGAAAGTATTAGTAGGCGTACATAATGTTACTTGAGTTACCTATGTTAATTTGTTATTCGGAATACTCTTATATAGGTATCTAATGCTTATCTTTACTTAGGTAAAGTAAATCAGTGTTTAATTAATTCTAACATTACTTTTTAATATTGTTGTTAAAAAGGGGGAGATGTTATGATACTATTGATATATGTATGTGTTTGGGTGGGTAGTTTTTATAATAATAAAATGAGTCCTAACCTAGCGCGCCTTTCATTCACAACAGTGCGGGGTTCATACAAAAACCTGAATTTCGAGACGCAGTAGTCTCCTATTTCCAACGCCAAACCCATACCTATGACAATATTTTTTCTAACATATGTAGATTAACTAAGAGTGTCACTGTGCTCCTGCTGTGTTTTGTTGTAGTTAAAGAATATAGGAGCGTAGTCGAACTCATTTTCATTTTCATTAAATTGAATGAACTGAATCTTTATTGATAAAATGGTTACAGGTCAGTTTTTACAGAATATTAGTTTGAACATTTCATGTCGGTACACAAAATTAGATATCATATCATACATTATTATTATGTCAAGTATTATCATTACATTTATTATTATCATATTAGGTATTATCATTAAACTACATTGGATGATTGGCAAAGGAATTCGTCTAGAGAATAATAGGCGTAGTCAAATCAAATATTATTTAAGTTTACATATAAACGAGCTTACTGATATTTTTGGTGGCTTAAAGTCACTAGGCAAACGATTATATATTTTGGGACCTATGGCACACACACTGTTCCAGACCGGGCTCTCAGTGGAGTTTCGTTTGCAAAAATAGCGCACCGCAATCTGACTTCTGATATATATTATATGGATCCCAGACATCCAATAAATGGATGTTGCCAACCAGTTTTGTGGTCCAGTCCACCAAACAGAAGCCGTTATATTCCCTGTATAGTTAATTCAGGGAATTAGCTTTTATAAACAGTCTAGTATGAGTATAATAGAGCTCTAGTGTAAAATGTTCGTTACATCGAGCTATCTTTTGTAGATTACGTTACATCTGGGATTTTTGGTCTCAAGCCTGGTATTTTACCGTGCTAAGTAAATATGGCTTACTCTTTCAATACTTTTATCTACTTTGTGCCCTATATTTATCACCGTAAAATTGTTCGAAGCGTTAGTTTATTATCTAATCCAGTGAGATGTAAACAGTCGATTAGGTAGGTTAAGTTAGTGTGTCATACGCATCAGATTGGTATGAGATAGTCATCATAAAGGTTAACTTTACGGCTGTGATGAAAACAGAGCAAAGAATGCCAAATAACTTAAAAAGTGGAAGAAGGTAAAGCAGATCCTGACAATTCAAAAGTAGATAGAGATAGTAGAGGCCGACACTCCGTCTTCTGACAGGAGCCATAACTGGTCACGCACTACTAAACAAAAATCTCTTTACTCTAGGTGTTACAGACAGTCCTCTCTGCAGAGCCTGCATGGAAGAGGAAGAGACAGCCGCCCATGTCATCCTGACATGTCCTGGGGTGGCCGAATAGAGGGCAAAGCACCTCGGAACACCAGGGTCACTACCGGAGGCCGTCGGCAACATAAAGCGTCTGCTAGGCTTCCTGGTGGAACTGGGTTGGCACGAAAACAGTAGTGCCAAAACCCATACGCAAAATAGGCGCATTTATGACGTCGAGTTACAGGAACCCAGCCAGCGTGCAACCTATAGCCTATAGTGGAGAGAGACAGCGAGAGAGAGAAACATTCAATTATTATTTCATTCAAACAACACGAAACTATACTGACCACCTGCACGCCATTTTAGCCTAATACGCACAAAAATGCAGTGTATCAGACCTTACAGAATACGTAAGATTTGGTAATGTCAAAAAAAGGATACAAATGACTCAACAATGAAACTCCAGTACCTAACATCTAGAGTACAGTACGGCGTGCAGTTACGTAAGAAGCGGTAACATGGTAATATCAACAGGCGTTGTGCAACGCTGATAAGAGCGTTATAAACACCGGTGGATACGGTACATGGCACGTTTCAATTGGGATGTTTAGCACCTTCGTTAATTTCCGCTAAGAGGCATACTACTTAGCTATCGGCTTCGGCTAAACTCGGCGCTCGCACATGTCGTTACACCTGAGGGGTAATTGCGTAACTTTATACAAAAAAAAATACATTTAGCTCTACCAAACGTGTGATAATCGTGAGTACTTACGAAACGTTACGCAATCGACCAGCTGATTAAGCTAATAGGAATAAACTACAAATTAGAAAAGTTGGAAAAACCCCCGACCCGACATTTTTCGGATAAAAAAACCTCATTCAAATCGATCTATTTGTTTAGTAGCTACGATGCCACAGACAGACACACAGGCACACACACAGACACACAGACACGTCAATCTTATAACACCCCTCTTTTTCCGTCGGGGGTTAAAAAGCACGTGCTCTCCCTCCGGCGAACGCTGATGCCATGAGTTAGCTGTATAACAACGGTTTTGTTAGATAGAGAAACTTATATTCATATTTCATTAAGTGAGATTTTAGATGAGATAAAATACTATAGTATTAACTTGATTGTGTCGTAAAATAATGTATTGTTTGAGTAGGGTGACTAAAAAAAGGAAAATAAAGACCCAACTTTGGGTTTTTTTTATCGAGGAAAGGCAATCATGTATCGATTAAATGGTCAAGAATCATTATATCTGAAAATCAGACCTTATTTCTATATCTCGTTCGAACCAATTTTGGTGGAAGTTTGCATGGTAATGTACATCATATATTTTTTTTAGTTTTGTCAATCTATTATTTTAGAAGTTACAGGGGGGGGGGGACACACATTTAACCACTTTGGAAGTGTCTCTCGCGCAAACTATTCAGTTCTATTTCAGGCCTAAGTATGGGGAACCTCCAAAATTTATTGTTTTTTTGTGTGAAAATCTTAATGCGGTTCACATAATACATCTACTTACCAAGTTTCAACAGTATAGTTCTTATAGTTTTGGAAAAAGTGGCTGTAACATACGGACGGACAGACAGACAGACAGACATGCCGAATCCATAAGGGTTCCGTTTTTTGCCATTTGGATACGGAACCCCTAAAAACTGACTAACACAATTAGGTACCTACGAGTATGTCCATTTTAACACAAAAACCATTAGGTACTAGGGCCACTTACACTGGCGTAGCTCACTTTACCCAGTTACCTACATAGCAGCAAGATTTAAAAATGTTTTTAAGTGAAACACAGCCAACTGCGCACTTTTCTTGTTTTCCCAGAAGTTAATGCTTATAGTTAGTATGGACCAGATTAATAAGTAAATAAAATAAAATAAGATTAAATTACTTAGATACATATAAAATCTATAGTATACAACAACGCGAAAATAACTTCTTCTGTCTGTCTGCTTAGTACCTTCTCAAGCTTAATCCGAGGTAGTTTGAGGACCGAAGAAGTTTAATTTTGGGAATCATCCCCTGAGCAGAGAAATGGGAATTAAAAGTTGGTTTATGATTTCTACCCAAAACAAGCCGCAGGCAAAAGCCAATAAGTACTCACACCAATTTGGGTCTTCCTTCGTGCCGGCCCAATCGCACAGGGCGGTGGTCCTGCAACGTTTATACTACTTACTATGCCAAGTAGTTCGGCTGGCAGAAGAGTGTGCGCGTGAGCTGACCCGCGTGCACCACACACACGCGTGAAATGTGCTTCTCTCGCACAATCCGTCTCTCTCCTATGAGACCACTTAGAAAGAGAGAGTACGGCCGTCTTGTGATAGCCATGCAGGCGTCGTGTGCTAGCTAGATGAACAGATTTCATTTGCTTGTAGTATCAGAGTAACCAAGGACGCCATTGAAGCGAGATGAAGGCCCCAGACGAGGCGGCCTGCATTTCCTTGTTTTTCTTATCTGTAAAAAAACTTCCTTCGTGACTGCGATAAGATCTTTGTTTGCTTTGTTTTTCTGATTAGGTTGGAACTGGACGTCAGCGTATACGATTAAAATAATTAAGAAATTAAGGACGCAAATTTCCAACTTTTGCAATGCCAACAAATAACTTACCAACATTGTTTAACATCCTTTGCCCCTAAATTATGTATGTATGTATGTAAATTCTATATTGTGCATGGAACAGAACACAACTACAGAACAATTATTACAAGAACACATAACACATGTACAAAGGCGAGCTTATCCCTGAGAGGGATTTCTTCCAGCTAACCTTTGAGCAATTGAGTGGAGGTGAGATATAGGCAAACCGAGACACATGTACAAAACTATTAATAATGTTAAGTAATTATATATTTTTAAGGTTGGTTTCATGAAATCGATTAGGAATAAGAAGTCAAATTAATCAATGTGACCGAATCACTCGGCTATCACAATTTTCTCAGATAATGCTTTCGAACAAAGCATTATCTGAGTTCTGGCTGGTGCTATAATTATTCTCTTTAATTAGGGGTCTTGTTTTTGTGGGGAAAAAATAAAACGATATTACTTTTGGGCTGGGTGTATTGCTACTGTTTATTAAATATTAAATCCACGGTCACACCCTGTTGCGAGATACTTATACTTAAGCAACAATGATATTTTTATCAACATCTCAATTTATCGGTATCTGAGTTCGGCCTTATCGCGCACATGTTAGATAAAAATAACTGTAGCAGATAATAACTACGCAACATCCATCATCTTTTCTAAATAATATTGTTCTATTGATTTATGACTGTCCATGTGTAGGTAGGTACAATTTAATAAGCTGGTTTCACTTGCTTGTTCACGTAAAAAGAAGCCAAGACACCGAAATTCGGTTTTTCTCGATGAATAACGATTTGGGAGTATCTGTATATTTAATATGATAGATGCCGTCGGCGAAGTCATAACCAAACTCAAATGGAGTTGGGCAGGACATATTGCCAGGCAGCGTGACGGTAGGTGGACCAAAACGTTAACGGATTGGTGGCCAATTGCAGGAAAAAGAAGCGTTGGTCGTCCACCAGCTCGATGGGTTGATGACATAAAAAAGACCGCGGGTCATTTCTGGATGAGACTAGCACGGGACCGGGATAAGTGGCGTACGCGAAGAGAGGCTTATGCTCAGCAGTGGGCGATTACATACTGAAAATGATGAATGATGAGATGCCTTCGTCGTTCAATTTCTTGGAATTGTAGATATTTATATAAGTGGTTCTCGATTTACGGCCTACTTTGTGAAATTTTTGGGATACACGTTACTTAGTAGTTTCTGCTGTTGGTGTTTTTGACTTTGTGTTATAAATAAATATAAAAACCACATTGAGGTACCAGGTACCTACCAAACATGCATACAGCATGCACTATTGTATAATACTTAATTAGTACATATATCAATGGCGTTGATGAACAGCTACTAGTAAATGGAGGCGGACTCAGTTCAATTTTATTAATCAAATCCCCGGGTTTGATTAATAAAATTGAACTGAGTCCGCCTCCATTTACTAGTAGCTGTTCATCAACGCCATCGCCAAAGTGAAGGTATTTATCTAGCCGATTATTCAATCCCTGCTGATAAATCTCCTAAAGTGTACGCATCATAAATTTGTGCAAGTTACAGTAAGGCATTCATTTACATTCATCAAATCAAGCGGCACTTTCCTAAATTAGGTCGAAATCATTTAATTTTATCGCCAAACCTACGCTTAATCACATGTAAATTAATCGACATGTGGTGAAAGCGTTAATCTTCCGCAGCTAACGCACGAGCAATTTGTATGCTAACAAAATTATCCAGTGACACGCTAAGGTAAATTTTCGTGGCATGGTTTTCCGGCAAAATTATAAAGTAGTATATTTTGTAGTCGTGTACACTTATACTCGCCCTCAACCCAAAAGACCACTAGGACATTAAAACCCTTGAGCTCGCGTTATCTGTTTCCCATTGTATTGCAACGGAGCGTATTTATGGCCTCAGTCGTCTTTTGGGTTGAGGGCGAGTATAGTAACATTTCCGGACGAAAAATTCCGTGCTGTTTTTACCCGACTACGGCAGAGCCGAAAGGAAGGGATATGATTTTAGCAGTCTATGTTTGTATTTACGTGTGCTCCACCGTACGTAGCCGATTTTGATGAACGAGGTATCAATCAATTTAAAATTATGCTCCGGGTGACATATTAGGCTACCTTTTGTATGAAAAATACATACATCCTTTTCAGTTAGTTTTCCTTAGTCGGGATACAGTTTTTTGGACTTTTTATACTTGTTAACTATTTCAAATTACAGGTACGTAAGGTATAAGTATACTTGAGATAATTTTTAGGGTTCCGTACTCAAAGAGTAAAACGGGACCCTATTACTAAGATTCCGGTGTCCGTCCGTCCGTCTGTCTGTCACCAGGCTGTATCTCACTGATACCGTGACAGTTCCAGCTGAAATTTTCACAGATGATGTATTTCTGTTGCCGCTATAACATCGAATACTAAAAACACAGAATAAAATAGTTTTTTATAGATAATGGTACGGAACCCTTCGTGCACGAGTCCGACTCGCACTTAGCCGGTGGCGTTCAAGAAAATAAATAATAAATAAATAAATAATAAATATTACGGAACAATCTTACACAAATCAACCTAGGCCCACGGTAAGCTCAATAAGGCTTGTGTTGTGGGTACTAGGCGACGATATATATAATATATAAATACATATAGATACTTATATACATATATAACATCCATAACTCAGGAACAAATATTCGTGATAAACACACAAATAAATGCCCTGACCGGAATTCGAACCCGGGACCTCCAGCTTCGTAGGCAGATTCACTACCAACTGGGCTACGGAGGCCGTTAAAATCATCAACAATATTAATTAAATTTATATTTAATTAACTAAGAATTACAGTGGGGCATTAAATATTTACTATTAAACATAGTTAACTTCATCAGTAAACTTACCTTCGCAATACATTTCTACCAAACGCCGAAGTTATGAGCATTCTTAATAAAAACATGTAACATCATGTCGGATTAAAAAAATACTTAGCATCATCCAATGCAAACCAATTAAATTCCTTTTTCAACAATTCTGTTGTTTAGTTGCCTAGGATGCGATTACTCCACAAATATGTCATATAAGTGGAAGTTATAGATCAAATCAGTCATATAAAAGTCATATAAGTTGCTAATATACAGTTAAATTGACATAAAACAGTCAGTATAAGTGGCGGTGGTTGCAGTTATACAACTTTTATATGACTGAAATGCTGAATAAAATGGGCCCAAATCGCGTTATATAAACGTGCTGATTACGTTTATATGACTAATAGTAAGCGCTAAAAGGTTGCCGCAGAAACGTTGCCGCAACCATTATATGACGAAATTTTGCTAGTTGGGTGGTCCATTTAAGAAGCAACTCTACCAGAAACTCAACTAACCAGAACACGTACGAATTGTGTTTGTGGTTTATAGAAACGATTTCTGATACACATTAATTCACTGCCAAGAATCGATACGCGCTACGCTCGTCGATCCCGTGGTTTTCCCGCTAAGTAGCGGAAAACGCCTACGGCGTAGGTGCCTGTTAGGCGGGATCCTAGCAGTGAAAGTGTTAAACTGCAAGAATCGAATACAAACATTGTACCTACACTTTTTGCACTGCAGGCACTTTTTTCCCAGGCAATTCTCGATCTCTCCATGATTCAGTTCCTAATGCTCAATGCTCAAGTAAAAAGAGACCGATCTCAATGCACCCGAGGCCAGAGAGGTGCATTTCCTTTTCCTAAACGAAGTTCCGTGATAAAAAGTGTAAGAGGTAAAAAGTAAGGGCATTTAAGGGCTCGCAAAAACTGTTCGATTGTTGAACATTGTATGTATAGAGATTTCTTCATGAGCTAATAGGTAAAGGGCATAATAGTATTAATAGTAGCTTAATGGAGAATTACGTCGATCACGTTTCCTTGTAGATTTATATATAGTGCTGATATGATGATGATGATGATGATCCCTGTTATTGCAGGCTGTTCTCGCGAGGTGAAGATAACACTGTTTAAAACTTACTGCCGAAATCTATACACGTGCAACCTGTGGAGCAACTACACCAAAAAGACCCTCAGTGTTCTGCGTGTCCAGTAAAAGAAGTAAGAAGATGTTTAAACGACCTTCAGGGTACTGTTGGGGCTGCCTTGGCGCTGCAGCGCGTCAGGGATGTTGGCTGAGTGGAGTACTGATGGCTTTCAAGTTGTGTTGCGCAAGCGTTTGGCGTCACTGTGGGCCCGCTTGCGGGGCAGCAGCAACACTTACATGAAAGGATTGCGAAGGAAGTGGTCGCGGAAAGGATGGCCAATCCTACACTTACTCATTAGATGACTGTGCGTGTGCATTCTAATATTTCTAATGAGCATTTTGCATTTAACTGACCTAGGTAATTAATTTCTTATTACTTATAGGTAATTTTGTGTTTCTATGGATACCCGTGCCGTGTCCGAAATAGTACATTACTTACCTAGGGCGGTTAAACAAAGAATGTCTCAGATCGCAGGTATTTGACGCCCGAGCCGAAGGGTTTAAATTTGGACATTTATTTTAGTGAAAAGGGGACAAAACCAGTTTAAGTTGACAAAGGTTTGTTAAGTTTTCGAATAAATGAAATGAAATGAAATGAAATGAAATTATTTATTTTACGTCATACCTGGCCATAAAGTAGAAATTACCGCACGCTATGCGTGCGGAAAACCCCACTTCCTGGCCAGATAGAGACGTAAAATAAATAATTTCATTTCATTTCATTTCATTTATTCGAAAACTTAACAAACCTTTGTCAACTTAAACTGGTTTTGTCCCCTTTTCACTAAAATAAATGTCCAAATTACATATGTATAAAGACAATTTCATTTTAACGTCATTTTAAAACATACAGACTTAGAACATTTATTTATATGTTTACAAACGTATTGAAAAAAAATAACGCTGGAGCATGTCGTACTGTAATATTGTTAGCATACAAATTGCTCAAGCGCCGTTCTATACAGGAGGTTATCGCTTTATCCCACATGTTGATTAATTTACATGTAATTAAGTGTATATAAGCAGTAAAGGCAAACGGTTGACCTAGTTCGAGGAAGGATTATTTACAGAGTTCCATTTAATAGGAAAATATAAAAAATGCGTCCAATTTAGACCTGGATTTTCCCCGTCATATACCTACCTCACGATGGTATATCCATATAAGAATTATAGAAAGCACGTATGATGTAACTTGATTTTTGTAGAATCATGGCGGTCAGATATAAGGCTGACCGCATATTTCCTGCTTATTTACTAGATTTCGTAATTTAACTTTAAAATTTCGCTTTCGGCAATAGTTAAAATATGATTATTTCAGATAATATGATTGTCATGACTAAATTTATTGTGGCGCCTAGCGGTGGCATGATAATTGTAATTTCACTTTAACCTTCCTACACGAACGACCATAATAGTACATTATGATACAAGTGTGCTAAGTTGGTAATTACACTCAAGTCGGTTTTGTCACTCAAGACGAGAAGTGTAATGACCAATGCTCACGTGTTTCATACGACGTTTTTCAACACATTTGCAAGGAAAAAAAATAAAAAAATAAAAAATGAAAATGTTAAAAGATATGTAATGAAAAGGCACTAGTGCGATAATGTAATGTAAAAGTCACGGCATGGGTAATATTCTGCATTATTTTGCTAATATTTAAAAAGATATGTAATGAAAAGGCACTAGTGCGATAATGTAATGTAAAAGGCACGGCATGGGTAATATTCTGCATTATCAGTGTAAATACGCTGTAATAAGACCTACTTTACGAGCAGGTGTGTTGAAAAAAGTGTTTTTTCAACACATTTGCTCGTAACGTGCCTCTTATTGTGCAGCTTTTAGGCTCATAATCCTGGGTATTAAACACGCGTGTTTTATAACATTACGACACTCGTGTAGTTATGTGTATATCCCGATTAAGACACGTTGTCATCTTGCAGCAATGTGTATGTATGGACTCGGCGCATTCTTAAATTGACCGGGTTATAAAGGTTTGTTTTTAATTCTCGGCAAATGGATTCTTACTCGACTAAACAAATTAAATCCTTCTTGTGAATTAATTGATTGTTTCTTATTGGATATGATATAGAAACGTTTCATTTAGTAAAATTATTTACTTTTGATAACATTTTACATGAATTTATATTGAATAAGAAAATATTTATTTTATTTTGTATTGGCTGTTTAGAGATTTCATCTAAGCCTCGCTGCGGGCGCACTGCGCGAAATTCACGAAAAAAAAATAGTTGCGCGCCATTATAAGTAATTTCACAAATATTTGTAAACATTGAATGATGCGTGTTAGGTTATTATTAAAAATGTTGACTCGTGGTGAATAGAAAAGTGATAAATATGATTGACGCCACTGTACATTCTTGGAGATGTACAAATGTATGTGAGTAAAAACCTGTTGTCATCAATAACTAAAGGAAACAACTTAGGAGACTGGAACATTTTCATTTTATGAAAAGGATTATTTCCTCGCAAATGTGTTGAAAAACGTCGTATGACACGCGTGAGCTTTGATAATTACATACTCGGCTCTTTTATCCTTATTCCGCCTCTGATGTAATGATCAACATACCTCACTTGAATCACAATGTACTATTAAAGGTTTTTAAACTTTACGTTATTAAACTTAAATTTTTGTTTTTTCATAATTCATACATAACAGTACTACAACAAAACTAAAGCAACCAAGCGGGATAATATTTCTGGCTATCTTACTATCTTGCCTTGTGAGAATAATGAGAATAGTTTCTCGATGTTTTTAAACTGACTCCATTTGGAAACCGTATGCTGTTTTTCTTCCCAAGTTAGCTATTAAATAAGCTACTTACAAATCGAAGAACATAAGCTACGAAACCATGTGTCACTTGAATAAAATGTAGCTTAGCTCTGGTATTACACTAAACTTGCAATCAATACTCAAAGAGGTCATCTGAATGTCGGTCACTCTAGACCAGCCTGCCAGCTAGCCTGTTTCCCATGAGTTGGCTTGACCGAATTGTTGGAAAAGTAGTTGCTAAAGATCACACCTGTCAAAATTGCGAAGGAAACAGAACGTCAATAATGAATAGATGAAATATTTGACCGTGTATAAACACTTTATTTAGTCGGGTTATAATGTTAGACCCGGTACTGTAAATCCTCTTTAAATTATTGTAGAATACGGAAGCGTGTAGACTGCCTTACAAGCAAGGGTTTACCAGCGTCACGGCTCTGCAATCTATCAAGCGGGAGGATTCACCGGTTCCATCTATTCGATAGGAAACTAAGTGTACTTTATTGATTAAAATGGAGTAAGTACCTACAGTTTGAGTGGTTTTTTTAAACATATTGTAGCTATTTATTTAATAATATTAGACTGATAATATCAACTATTTATGAAATGTCAAAAACGCTCTATTAGTATGACATTTGTAGGGAATGGGGAATAGATGAAAATTTTAGAATTGCCTGTTTTTTTTGGTGATAGGAATAACCAGTAAAAAAAATTAAGGGACTTCAGCTCCGTCAATTATTTTTGAAAAATATAAACAGTTTCCTCACTTAAGTATTGGGTTTAGGACGGCGAATGAGACACTTTTCTTGATCCGCCTCATATTACAAGAAAATATCTCAAATATCCGTGGTAAACTGACACTGGCAATGATATTGACAGCTGCAGCAGCTATATTTGTCATTGCCAGGGTCAGATATTTAAAATATTTTTTGCAATATGAGACGGATCAAGGAAAGTGTCTCATTCGCCGTCCTAAACTCAAAACGTAAGTGAGGAAACTGTTTATATTTTTCAAAAATAATTTACGCAGCTGAAAAGACTGCAACTTTTTTTTGGTGCTAAAGAAGGTTCCTATCACCAAAAAAAAATCAGGCAATTCTAAAATTTTCATCCATTCCCAATTACAGACTAGCGGCGTCAAATTTTATAGGGTAAACAGCGTCCCTTTTAGGTTTCTATGTTTGTATTGTTGTATTTTGATTTTTTCCAAATATTTTGACATGAAAGTCACCTAAATAAAATACTCATCAAAACAAACCAATCCGCAAAGGATATTTTCCCCATTCTGCCAAAACTTTTGCAAAAGCTAATGCTCTTGGGCATTACATTCGACCGTGTGTTAGGTGTTTAATCTAAAAGTTGGATTGTAACGTGGGAGCAACCACCGGGTTACGATTATTTTTCCTCGGATTTTATTGAATTCTGTTATTATTTTCGTCAATCTCAAAGAGAGCTCGAAGCACTGTCAGATTTCTATATTTTATTTTGTTTAGTTTTGTCTTTGTTTGAGCGTATCGAACCTTTCATATTCGTAGGTAAATCGGATTAATCTTGTTATTGTTTGTTACAAGTATCTTTATTGCTTATAGCTAAACATTATAGAATTGGATTTTCACAATTTCATCGTGACTATAATTTTGCCTCTACGAAATTCTGAAAACACTTAGTAGCTAGCAGACTGAAAACTCGTGGCAAATCAGGTCCGGCCTGGCGTGCTGTAGGTAGTGTAGGTGATCAATGCTAAGCCCATCGTGTCTTACATACTTCGTTTTTTTTATTTTTTTTTAAATATTCCTATAGATTTAACTGGTATTTTTATTTCCTCAAAATAATATCGCTTTATGCAAATAAATAATGGTTGAAATTTGAACGTTATATATTCGCGCCAAAAGAGCAGCCGCCATTATCGTGACGTCATAACTGCAACACCAAACCACACACCACAGACTACTAAGATACGATGTGCAGAAACATAGAAACGTCAAATGTGCATGTCCTTCTTATACGCCTACGCCTTCTGATTTTAGTTTTTTTTTTATACCACGTCGGTGGTAAACAAGCTTACGGCTTACCTGATGGTAAGTGATTACCGTAGCCTATGGACGCTTGCAACTCCAGGGGCGTTACATGCGCGTTGCCGACCATTTAAGAATTTATACACTCCTTTTTTGAAAAACCCCATACTGTAGCCCCTCGGGTAAACCTCGGCAGGGAGCTCATTCCACAACTGGAGCGTACGAGGGAGGAAATTTCTCTGAAACCGTACGGTACGCGACCATTTAGGTTCCAGGGTGTGAGGATGAATGCACTACCGACGGCGAGCGGTGCGGTGGTAAAATCGGCATAGGCATCATGTCGAACAGTTCTTCGGAGCACAACCCATTATACATGCGATAGAACACGCACAACGAGGCGAAGTCTCTCTTTAGACTCAACGGTTCGATACCGCTTGTAAGTATGGGATCGTCCACAATTCGCACAGCACGTCTTTGAAGCGCGTCGAAAGGCCCAAGCTGGTATCCAGGTGCTCCCGCCCAGAGATGACAGCAATACTCCATGTGGGGACGGACTTAAGACTTATATAATAAAAGTCTCTGTCCCTGGGAGAAGTAATCCGAAGCAGTCCGAGCTTTTTGGATGCCAGCTTGGCTTTGCCCTCTAACTGGCTTCGAAACTGGACGTCGCTGCAAATGTCAACACCAAGAATGGGATCCTTGGTGTTGACATTTCCAGCGACGTACCTACTCTTTGAAATCGAAAGAGGAGTGCCTTCGAACTGTGGGGCTACAGAAAAGGGCGTTTTCTTGGCGTTGACGTGCGTCTTCGTGGGGTTGAATCGGACCAAATTGTCCCTCCCCCACTCAAAGACTCTGGAAAGAGTGCTCTCTATTTTGGACACAAACTGTTCACGACTCTCTATTACCACAACAGAACGAGGAATGTTTGTGCAGTCCGTATAATACGTATCCCCGTCGTCCGCATAACAATGAATTTGCTGTTCTGACGTCACTCACAGAGGACAAAATGGCGGTCGGCGTTTTCGGTCATACAGATAATAACACTACGATTTTAATTTTCAAATTAAAAATGAGTCTTATGTTTTTATAACAAATTGTGTTATATTCTTATTTTCTATGGTAAAAATTATATAAAAAAAATTGATAATTTAATTTTGATAGCTAAAAATACCCTATTCTCGCGGCCGCATCAGCTGACACACGCGGCGTGAACTGGGCACGATGTGGCTTGATACTGAACGACCGCGGTCCCAAGGGGAACTGATGGAACTGAATTAGTACGCTTTCAAAAGTTTTTTTAAATCACCCTCAGTATGTTTCAAAGTTAAAATGTCAATTTTAAGCTGCTCTTGATAGTTCATAGGCACCACTTAAGTCGATTAAACTTCTTCTTACTTCGTAGGTATCATATTTTCGTACACATAACCACTCTTGGGCCTGCCATAAGTACTCCATACATTAAATCAAAACGTCCTATGCACTTTTAAATTACGTTAACCATATTTCACGACCGCTGATGGTTTTTCCTAGTTTAGCGAGTTGATCTGTTATCTTGATTTATTAAGCCCGAGATTCGAGCAATCCTCTTCAAGGCCTAGTTGTCTATATCGTATCATGTCGTAGCTTATTCATCAATTCAGACTGATTAGCTTCATCTTATCTTGGGAATGAATTTTTGGCAAAAAATAATGCTCAAAACACACCTTTTTAAGTCTGTTTTGTAATCAAATTAGCTTAACCTTATATGTCTCCAAGAAAATATTCGGGAGTTTAAGAGTCTGAACTATATCTAGTCAGATATGAAACAACTTTTTAACCACCACAAGTTACCTTACCTACCTTAAGATATGCTCTGTCTGCTATGCAAGCAAATAAGCAGCGAGAAAGTATTAAATTGAAAGCAAAAAGCACGTTAAACAATCATTTTCCAACGGTTAGTTTAACAACAATTTCCCATTTTTCCAACCTTATGGAGCATACCTAATCACGTAATTCTTGTACTGATTACTTTTTTTTTTTGTATTCACAAGAGGATTATATGGTTTTTGTGCGATTTTTCGTGGTCCCACGCTGTTTATAAATATTTCCCATGCGCACCATTATTTCAAGTGGTTTTTGCGTAGAATGTTCCAATTTGACCTATTTTTGGACTTGTGGGTAAGTAATTGCAAATTGGTTCAGAACTTTAGACGTAGAAATTGACAGTGCTACGCTAAATATGAAATGAGTCTGTTTTTAAAAGCTTACTGGTTTTTTTTTTTTTTTTGTATCGTACACACAAAGGGTACATTCGATGATAATGCAAAAAAATATTTGAAAACTACATCTTGTAAGTAAAATATATATAGGTACTTAACTAAAGAAAAAAAAATAACATCCGCTACATATTAGATTGTGTCTTAGTGGCACTACTAGTATTATAAATACATGCGTTAATGTCCTTATTCGGAATTTCGTAATGTTTGTCTCGAAATCTTATTCATCATTAATAGTCACGTATCGAAGCACCATTTATTAGGCAGCCATATCACAGATTATATAATAGTTGTGCCATATCTCCAAATTATTACTAAAACAATATTACAATATTCGAAATCATTATTTCAATACAATTGATACCCTTTGAAACCAAAACAAATGAGAGAATTATATTAAACTAGCTGTTGCCCGCGACTTCGTCCGCGTAGAACTTTTTATCGTCTTAGAAAATGATTTCTCTCAATACAAAATTTGAACCCTCTTTTAGGGGATAATTAAAAAAAAGTTGATGTTAATTTTCTAGTTTGTGAACAAACAGTCTAAAACCAAAGTTAAAAATCTCATACTTTAAAAATGCCTTGAAATACTCAAACTTTGAACCAATTTTAACACTCTTAGGGGATGAATTTGGAAAAACTCTGAAATCAGTTTTGTAGTCTTTTAATGTACAGAATAAGACCGAAGTTAAAAATCTCTTACTCACACTTTAAATTTTTATTGCTCGCCATTTAAAATTTGAACCCCCTTTTAAACCCCCTTAGAGGTTGAATTTTTCTAATCGCTGAAAGAACTTTTTTCGTAAACTTTTAAGTCTCTAGCTCAAAAAAAGTGTTGCCCATACAAAGCTTTCTTAACCCCCTTAGGGGTGGAATTTTCTAAAACTCTGAAAGTACTTTATTATTAATTTTAATAAGTAACATTTTGAATAGTTTTAAGTCTAGTAAAAAAAAAGTTTTTCCCACACAACACTGGCTACCCTTCTTAAGGATCTTAAGGATCCCCTTAGGGATGGAGTTTTCTAAAACGCTGAAAGTTCTTTTTTAGTATTCTAATAAGTAATCTTTTTGCAAAGTTTTAAGTCTAACTCAAAAAAAAGTGTTGCCCATGCAAAGCTTGCTCTCCTTTTTAACCCTATTAGGGGTGGAATTTTCTAAAACGATTTGTGTTCTTTTTTTGTATTTTAATAAGTAATCTTTCTACAAAGTTTCAAGTCTCTAACTCAAAAACATAAACTTTCCCTGATAAAAACTTTGCACCCCTTTTTATCCCCCTTAGGGATAGATTTTTTCAAAACGCTGAAAGTCTTTTTTTTTGTATTTTTATAAGTAATCTTTCTACAAAGTTTTAAGTGTCTAGCTCAGAAAAAGTGTTCCCCATACAAACCTTGCACCCTTTTTTAACCCCCTTAGGGAGTGATTTTTGTAAAACGCCGAATGTAGTATTTTTCATGTTCTAATAAGTAATTTTTCGTCAAAATTTTAAGTCTCTATTAAAAAAATATATGTTTTTCCCATACAAACTTTGCACCCTATTTTACCCCCTTAGGGGTGAAATTTTCCAAAACGCTGAAAGTACTTTCTTTGTATTTAAATAATCTTTCTACAAAGTTTTAGGACTCTAGCTAAAAAAAATAGTTTCCCACATACAAACTTTGCACCCCTATTTTAGCCCCCTATTTTTAGGGGTAGAATTTTTTAAAACGCTAAAAGTACTTAATTTGTATTCTGATGACTAATCTTTCTACAAAGTTTTAAGTCTCTATTTAAAAAAATTATTGTTTCCCCCATACAAAATTTGCACCCCTATTTTACCCCCTTAGGGGTAGATTTTTTTAAAACACTGAATCTAGCTACTTTATTTGTATTCTAATGAATAATTTCTCTACAAAGTTTTAAGTCTCTATTTAAAAAAAAAATAGTTTTTCCCATACAAACTTTGCACTCTATTTTACCCCTTTTGGGGTAGAATTTTCTAAAACCCTGAAAGTTCTTTATTTGTATTCTAATGACTGATCTTTCTACAAAGTTTTAAGTCTCTATTTAAAAAAAAAATGTTTCCCCCATACAAACTTTGCACCCCTATTTTACCCCCGTAGGGGTGGAATTTTCCAAAACGCTGAAAGTATTTCATTTGTATTCTAATAACTAATTTTTCTACAAAGTTTAAGTCTATAGCTCAAAAAAAAAAAGGTTCTCCCATACAAACTTTGCACCCCCATTTTACCCCCTTAGGGGTAGAATTTTCAAAAATCCCTTTTTATCCCTAGCCCACGTTATAAAAGCAACATACTGTGCAAAAATCAACTCTCTAAGATTAGTAGTTTCGGCTGTGCGTTGATGAGTGAGTGAGTGAGTGATTGAGTGAATAAGTCAGTCAGGACATAGGCATTTATTATGTATAAATAGATAGAAGATAATGAAACTCCCATTCAAATATCTCAAAAAATTATGAAGCTACATCCGTTTTAATGTCGCTTGTTAGAGTGAGAAAACGATGAGGGACTGTGACGTCAATATACTCGAGCGTCATAGTAAAAAACAATCGTTTCATATGAAGGTGCGTTTTGCGGAAAAGGGACAGAACATACCCCCTCTTAAAACTTTGGACTCTTATAACTTAATCATTACCTATATAACCTCTTGCTTTGTTTTTTTTCTCCATTTGACTATATTTATTTTAAATTCTTTTTCGAGAAAATACATTATGATTATTTACCATATTTTCGATTCATGAGCTATAACCACGAACTTCGGAATTCGAAAATATTCGGGTATCTCTATCTCTATCGCACTAACCATACTCGAGTGACAGGGATGCAAATATATGAACATTGAGTATCGGTTTTCGTAGTAGCGCCGCAGGTACTTTGGCTGAATGCGCCGAGCGCGTGCCATTGTCATTCAAAAAAAACAAATTCGTGTTAATTATATTGTTCAAATTTGTTGATTTCATTTATTGAAATTAAGACATAAAACGACATTTGCGCATATAAGTTCTCATATCAGAATCGAATATTTTTTTATGGTTTATATTGTAGCATTTGTCTCGTAAAGGTCTATCGTAGACGGGGTTTAAATTATTAATAAGTGAAAGGCAAAGCAATTCCGCCATTTTGACGAAAATTTGACGGTTCTTATAGCTGACAGTTGGAGCAGCGTTTGATTTCAATAAAAATAAATGAAAAATTAAATGAAGTCGTATATTTCGGAAAATTAATTAACTGTCGCAGTCGGATAAAATCTATCCTAAGTTGCAGCTAGAATAATAATGTACCTATATAAAATGTTTCATATTTTTCCGTTCATGGGATGCTGAGAACATTCGAACCGCGCAAAGCTTAGTTTCAAACTGGCTGATTCTTTTTTTAATTTAGAGATTTATTATAAGTGGAGATGAAATGGAAAGGAAAATTATTTGTTATTTTATGAAGATTTTTTATTCATTTCACTGGCTCTGTGTTCATATGGACTTGATACAGACTGTATTTACATTTGATATAAATGTTAATGACTTAGCTAAAGCCTCCAGCGGCCTCGTGGAATCGTTTCGCTACATTTTATCCGGATTTTTATTTGGGTCGAACGTTTCGATGTTGAAGATTTATGATTTCTGTGTGAGGTTCAATAAATATATTTCGAAACCAACATAGTATTTGAAATTTATTACAATTTCAATGGCGCTTACGTCCTGTTGGGGATAATTTATGTATTTCGCGGTAGAGGACGTGGGGAAGGAAAATCTATTCAAGAAGATGTCGTTTATGAATTCATTCTTAAAATTTATGTGAAGTAAATTCAGCAATCTTTTTTATCAATCTTCCAGTCTGTTAATCTGTAAGTTATTAATGCATGGAAGCCTATTGACTACGTTGGTGGCATTTTTTTTAACGAATATATAAATATAGCTAATATTATGTTAAGTTAATACCTAATTGACCATAAGCTACTCGCACAAATTCCACTGATATGTATTTACATCTTCATATGTGTGCAATTTGACTCGACGAATTCCATGTAATCAGCCTCCACGAAAACTGAAGTTATTAAAAGCACTGCCCGTTTCTCCCACCGACATGAATCACTGTTAAAATAGAATTTGAATTTGAAACGTTAATTGCGTAAGTTCATTAATTTCCTCAACATAGCCCGGGATTAATGGCCCGAATTATACCAGTTAAGCAAACGAATTTCTTCAGAAACTTTACCAAGTTATATCACGAAAACTGTCGCAATACCGTTTTACAAAATATTTGGCAACTTTGTGTTTATGTTGAATTTCTCGAAACATGTGCAGACAAAAACATGCCAAAGTTACAATTGTGTTGAAAGTTTTGAAACCTCAAATGTAATATTTATTTTAGTTTCACCTTGAGCTGATATTTATGTACTAAACAGTATCAAAAAAGTCGCCGTCTGAATTAAATTTCTCTACATGGAAATTAAATGTAACATTGACTTTGTGCGCACATTAACAAACGATGTCTTATCAATTTGTCACAAAAATCAACTATAAACTCGTATTCTGAATAATTGGATATTGCTATGCATACCTATAGCATATCCCATACACAACATATGTATTTATATTCTAATGTCTTTATTGTGTCTGACTATTGAGAACATTTATTACCCATTATTTCGATGCCGAAATTACCTAGACAAGAATATAAACAAGAAATTAGCCATCTGTATTATGTATCCTAACTTTCAGAATCAGGTTTTTACGTTCAGTCATGTATGACCCCAAATGAATCTTGCTACCTTAAATTGGTACGTCCGCGATCGATGGCCACATCAGCATGAATGGGTTCGTGGACCCGCGATCCGATAAATTGGCGTTGAGTGTAGATTAGATTACACAGCCATGAGCGAAGCTGTATCAGCCGCCATAATCCAGCATGAACACAAACAGAGCTACAATGATCTGACCGGGATGCAGTAGCCATTAATGATGAGTGTAGCTACCGAGATTCCATAATATTAAACCATTTTACACGAAGTAAGGTAAACGTCCTATTCGCCGACGGTGCACTAGTATGACATGGGCACTTTATGTCAAAGTGACATGGCTTAAATTCGAATGAAGAAAAATTCTCTAAGTTCGAATTTAACCCATATTGCTTTGACATAAAGTGCCCATATCATACAATAGTGCACCGTCAAGGACAGGGACGTTTAATAGTACATTACATCAGGCCGGGAATCCGTTTTCACGCCGAGGAATGTATAGTGCTTTTCTCAAACATGCAATGAAATAAATAAATAAAAATCCTCAAATCAAACTAATTTTCATGGCTGAATGCCGTGATGCTGTGCCACAAATAGTGGAATGAAAATTAAAAAGGTACTTTGCAGGCCCAGGCCTGAAAAGTTGTATGAAATCCCATTTCAGGCCGCCTCAAGATGCTGTGCCCGAAAAAGGATACTTCCGAGTCTATTATAAGGAACGTAATGAGAATATTTAATTGCATGATTGAGAAAAGGTACCTTATCGATGAGTTGAAACTCACGTTGGCTTCTTACGCTTAGTCAGGCCATGGTCTCCGGTTGAAAAAAAAAAACGTACGCCACAAATAATGGTGGGGAACACTCAAACAAAAATATTCCGCCACAGGTGGGTCCGGTGAGCTGGACAACTGCTGGCGGAGTCGCGGATGTGTGCGAGAGCGTTCCCGTGACTCCACCACAGGCAGTAGGAAGAACTCCCCAGGGATTTTAGCCGGTACGAATCCGGCATATCCACCGCGCCTCCCCAAAGCGCGATGGAATCTATGAAGATTTTCCCTGGGATAAAAAAAAAATAAAAAATAAAAAAAAGGTCTCCGGTTGACGCTACACGCCGCGTACAGTCTCAATCTACAAATGTAGCTACTCGTACAATTCCATACATCTTGAAGTTGTATAAGGCGTGCGGCGTTAATCGGAGACCATAGCCTAAGTGTAAGAATCCAGCGTGAGTTTCAACGCATAGATACTTGGATACTTATAGTTTACGCCGACCCAGCGCATTCTGCATTCAGGCGCGAAACGATAAAAACTTCAGCAACCTCTTTACTTAGGTCACTTTGCGTGACTAAGTGCGCTCTCCCGTGTTTTGAAAGGCACGTTAAATCATTGATCTCGGTTGTTGTCCATGGTAGCGGTCGTTAAGCCGGGAAAAAGGAGGTTGGAAGGACAGACGGCAATCGCTACCGCAAAAACTAGTACCTCAACCAATATTGAGATGTGGCGTCACTCCTGTCGAATGGACATAAGCGCAACTCTGAATATCCTGACTGACGCCTGACTCTTCTCAGCAAGCCAGACTCTCTCTCTCTCTCCGCTCGCCACCCTGGCTCTGAGCGCTCGCTCGCCACGCTGGCTCTGAGCACTGGCAAGCTGCACTCTACTCTTCATACATCCTTGACCCCTCCGTCTCAAAGGGGGGCTGATGTGGCGTCACTCCTGTCAAATCTGACGAGTTCTGCATCGCACTATCGAAGTTTCTTAAATCAGTTGCATAAATATAACATCCAAACAACTCTCATCGGACTTCGGTCCCTGAGAGATCTCTCTATTGTCTTATCTTCTACAGAGATTAGGCGGCTACGGTCCCTGGGCTCCTCTAGAATACAATAACGCTGAGATAAGGAAGAGTAAGAAAGACTGTATGGATTTTTTTTAATAACACTGGAAGGGTTCTCTTTCCTCAAACGGAGCATTCGAAGTAGGAAATTCTTCAGAAACCGTACCGTACGCAACGTGTGTCTTCTGTAGTAGGTTTAGTTCAGAATAGAAAAAAAAATATTTTGCCGAAACCCTGCAGTGGGTTCGGCGCAGATTCGTTTGAATTTGCACGTTACAGTGGCTCAATAAATATTTATCTGGTGCGGCTTTGGATAAACTAAAGTGGAATACGGGTACACCTTTTTGGGCATACTTTTATACGCTGATTTTTTTGCATTGCGTATGCTGCTGTGCATATGTCCAATTTATTCGTTTGCTGTTCATATGTCCAATTTATGGCGTTTCATTGTATGTCCCATTAATATGTGCGAGAGAACAATTTTTTCTCGTAGGTGAAAGGCCCTCAAATTTTTCATTTCAAAGTATACTCTGGCATGACCACCACTAACTGAATGAAGTATTCGAATTGAAGGGCAAATTAATCACCTTGTAGCCAAATATACGTGACTGCGAAGTGCTGATGATCGGATAAATTTAGAAAGAACTAGTATAGTACCTAACTGAAGACTTTTTAAAAATAAAAATAAATAAACAAATATCGGGGGACAATTTCACAGTAATGGCCCAGTGCCAAACAAAGTAAAGCTACTGCTACTAGACTTCGATATTATATAGATAAATTAACACTTAGATACATAGAAAACATCCATGACTCTGGAACAAATATATTCGTGCTCATCAACTCATCACAAATAATTGCCCTTACCGGGATTTAAACATGGGACCTACGGTTTGTAGGCAGGGTCACTACCAACTAGGCTAAAGTGATCATCTAGTGCTAGTTTTTGTGGAGAAACTCTATGAATCAGGTCAGGTGATGATGGGTTATGTCCACTAAATACGGCGGTCACCAGCTGCCATACAAAGCATATAAATCTGCTTTGTTTGAGATTGTCTGGTAGAGAATGCTTATGACATTAAGTCCGCTTTTCGTACTGTAAGTTCTTCTTTTGTGCAATACCTAATGGTTAAATAAATAAATAAAATTTATTTGTATTCGTACCGCTAAAATTGAATGGAACTTAAAATCATTGCCAACGTCATCTACACAATATACCTCTAGACATAAGGTATTGAAATAAATACACGTAAATATGCTGCTTTTCATGGCATGTTAATTAGAACAACATGTTAACATTGCTGAGTCAACTTCTAAATTACATTCGCCCGTTTTTAACTCCCGCATAATTATTATTTCGATCCGGGATCTATCTGACTAAATGTGTTAAAAGAGATTCAATTGATATTTGTATCGTGCTCTTTCTGACGCGTTAGGCTTAACGCATGTAAAAGCAAGCGAGTGCGATAAAAATAAATTATATTTTGAATTTGTGTAGATGCCGAACATAAAACTCTTTAATTTTCTAAAGAAGCAACCCCTCAGAGGGTAGAAATACCTGAATTTCATTGAACGGTCATTTATCAAACTCTCTCCTTCCGTCTACCCCATGCTCGAATCTTGAGCAGGGTAAGTAGGCCGAGGAAGGGTTATTGAATTTATTATTTGCATATCCTTCAATTATCTAGGGCTAGGGCAACTAATATCTACTGAAGATCGTATGCTTAAAGAAATAGAAAGGAGAACAGTCAATACTTGAAAAAGGTTTTGGTCACTTAGCGAGGTAATGAAGTGTAAAGACATGCCTATGAAAGAAAAAAAGGAAAGTATTTAATAATATACATATTATGTGTATTAAGGTAAACGTCCGAATGCTCGACGTGTCAAAAGAAAATATTTATTTGCTTCGTGATATTATGTTCATTTACACATCTACACAAAACATATTCATTTATTTTTGGAGATGTGACCTTTACTTTTGTTAAATGGAATTTGTAATATATGGTGACTATATCGAACTCAAAATTAAATAAAATGTTAGTCAATCGGATTGTACGAGTAAATGTCACGTGCTTTTGCTGGCAGTCCCAATATATGTCATCTGAGTATAATTTGGGAGAAACACCGAAAAACATCTAATTTATTATAAAAAGCGGGCTACGAAATGAAAAGATGGAATAATATAATCGTATTCCGCTCAAAATATTTACTTTAGATGTTAGGTGCATACTTATAATTAAATAAAAAAATCGACTCCACATTCCGAGCAAAATAAATCATGGAATGTCCTAAAATAAGGATTCTCCCAAAAGCACTAGGCAAATTATATAGATTTCACTAGATTGAAGGTAAAAACATATTAACAAAAACAATAAAAGAAATACAAAAACGAGCCAAGTGCAAATGGGCATTTTTTATTTTTCTTGTATTTTGATGTTTTTAGGCGTTCTTGCCAGGACACGCACCAAATGAGTAGTTTGCCGTAAATGCAGGGCTCAATAGTTAATAATTAGATGCTGAAAAATTGAGGCGCTGACATTTACATAAGTATATAGTATATATATATATATATATATGTATATTTACACGACCAGTATTATTCCCACCTCAAAAACAACCAGGAATGTGAAAACATAAATTAATTACATTCCTAGTTATATAAATCTTGCATCCCAATACTGCCGATTTATTACTTTCTCAAGCGTTGATGGAAACGTAAACTTTTTACAGCACTCTAACTAAATATGGTTATTTTTGCAATCGAACGCTTGCGTCACATACGAGGTTGGAAAAGTAATGTTTCCTGAGAAAATTTATCGAATACACGAGAGTTCCAATTTTTCCGATTCATCCGGGACCCGGCAGGGTCTACCTGGGGCGGTAAGTAGGTTACCCGCGTTGCAGATTCACAATCTTCCGATGTCTAATTGTCGACCTATAAATAAGTCATCAAGTAAGATTACAATATAAGATGTACCGCTGGATGCGGGTGGCGCAGGACCGGTCATTTTGGCACTCTTTGGGGGAGGCCTATGTCCAGCAGTGGACGTCTTTCGGCTGATATGATGATGATGATGATGATAAGATGTACAGCCGTGGTCATCCACGTTGAAATCAAATTGGAACTTATAACATACATACGACGATAATACAGATTAACATTCGACAATATTAGCTCGCGTCTCGTGTCGCTGCACGCGTTGCATGTCCATAAATGGGCATTTTTTATTTTTCTTGTACCTTGATGTTTTTGGCTTGTCCAGTGCGTTTGACACCCTACAAATACGAAACACGTTAAAAAAATGTACTTGTAACTATTTTAATACGTCAATAATATATCTTACATGTAAATGAACCCAAACAACCTATCATTTAGCATTAAATTTACCACATTTTCTTGGTTTTTCTAGCTGCCGACCCTCGATTTTTGCCTGTCCACCTGTGGAAAGCCAACTTCAAGTATCGATTCGAAGGCAATAATTTTTTACAATTTAATAGATGGTGCAAATGCAATCAAGTAGGTATGTTGTTATCTAATGTGCAGATTTTATATAAATATAACAATATGTTGATTTTTTTTTAATATATGTATGTTTAGGTTAGTTTAGTATTTAAACATGTTGCTACACCCTAGTAGGGTCCATGTCTGTACTGATTAATTTTAAGAACATCCTGTAAATACCATGGTTGCAGCAAATAAATGAATATGAATATGAATATGAAAGTATTAGGACTTGTATATTGTGCCTGGAAATACTTGTTTCTGATAGTGGAAAACATAAGTTTTCTTAAATCAACCTTATATTTATCTCGCTAAAGTATTTTTTACATAATAAACTAAAATTAATCTTGTCCAGTGATTTTGGAAAAGTGGACATGTCCACATTCCGTTACGATGATTTTATGATAGTTCCAGTTGAAATTTTCACAGATGATGTATTTCTGTTGCCGCTATAACAACAAATACTAAAAACGGAATAAAATAAATATTTTTATTGATAATGGAACCCTTCGTGCGCGAGTCTGACTCGCACTTGGCCGGTTTTTTAATCCTTTTTGTTTTTCAATATGTTTCGCACGCTCGGTCTTAAATGTTAGAGCGGTAACACACGGCGATATTTTGTAGCATTACACACGCGATCCAATATCATCATCATCATCAGCATCATATCAGCCGAAAGACGTCCACTGCTAGACATAGCCCTCCCCAAAGAGTGCCAAACTGATCGGTCGTGCGCCACCCGCATCCAGCGGACTCCCGCGACCTTCAATACAACATGAGAAGGGTGTTCACTGTACAAAAGAGGCCAATACGGACAATGGTCCGAATTCCACAAACACAATCGTGTAAGGAACACTTCAAAAGTTTGGGCATACTTACTGCACCGAGCCACTACATACTCGTGTTACTTACTGATTTTATGAAACATTTAACGGCCTCCGTAGCCCAGTGGGTAGTGACTCTGCCTACGAAGCTGGAGGTCCCGGGTTCGAATCCCGGTCAGGGCATTTATTTGTGTATTTATCACGAATATTTGTTCCTGAGTTATGGATGTTATGTATATAAGTATCTATATGTATGTATCTATTATATATATCATCGCCTAGTACCCACAACACAAGCCTTACTGAGCTTACCGTGGGCCTAGGTTGATTTGTGTAAGATTGTCCCGTAATATTTATTTATTTATTTATTTATTTATTTATTTATTTATCTAGATACGAAACTGAAGACCAAACTGACACACGACTTGCGGCTAGAACTAAAAATATGAAACTGCCTTTCACACCCAATCTTCAGGTAGTTGAACATTGCTCACATATACAAAGTGTAAAATTTTTCAATAGATTACCCATGAATCTTAAATGTATCACAAACTGTAGACATTTCAATTTACGTCTCCGTGACTTTCTCCTTAAGGGGTGTTATTATAACATAGAAGAAATATGACTAAATTAAGTAGAATAAAAATAAAATAAAATAAAAACTATGTACTAAAAGTACCTAATTATTATTGTAATTAATTCAATGTATAGGTAATTGATTAATTATTTATTTTTGTGACAAATTCAAACACAATTAATGTATTGTTATTGAATAAATGAACTATGAACTATTTACCAGGTTGTCAGTCCACCATACAATATCAATGGCAGGTGCAAAATAACGACAGGTGATTCAACCGCGATTAGTTTGGAAATAAAGGTGACAGTTTTGCTCACGTCAAAATGTGTATGAATTGACAGCTGTCCCATTTCTAAACCTATCGTGGTCGAATTATATGGCTACTTCGCTAGCTAGGGCGGTCGTGAAACAAGCGCTGCACAAGGTCACCGTGTTTATGCTTAAGATTATTTATTTATATAAGTACCCATAGTACAAGCTTTGCTTAGTTTGGGACTAGGTCGATTTGTGTAAGATTGTCCACAAAATAATTTATTTGAGTTGGTCGAATTGCATCAAAGTAGTCTATTCAATAAGCAACCTTACCGTCCGAGAAGATTCCAATTCCAATTAAAGTTTTACAAAAAGTCAGTCGTAACGAGCGCGACTACATTGACGCTGGAAACGCACAGACAACGGACGGTGGTGGCACGGTGTGGTGCGGCGCGGAGGCGGTACCTGTTGTAATGTTCGAGCTAATATGAAAGGGTCCGCACAGAATACCGCACCGCTCTATGTGGATCCTTTCATATTAGCTCGAACATTACAACCGGTACCGCCCCCGCGCCGCACCGCACTGCGCCGCCACCGCTGTCTGTGCGTTTCGACCTTGAAATGTGATCCATGATTAGGATCAGAGCGACGAACACGGAACAATAATAGACGTCAGGGGCTGTGAATTTATTTTCAATGTCGTTACCTATACTTATCTAATAAAGAATACAACAGAGAAAGGTGTAGATAAGGTATTGCGGTTACATAACATAGCACGTGACGATAAGAGTTGCAGGTTCGATACCTGGCAGTCGGATAAAGCATTAACACATTCATTGCCATGAATCGCCACGCGACATACGCTTGTAGCCACATATGTATGAATATAAGGAGATCGGACATGGCGGCCGATTTGTATAGAGTGAGCCTGTCGCAAGTACATTAACCCACACAACGCCCAAGTAATTGACAAGACAAAGCACGCACACATCTAAAACACACACACTTGTATACCTACACGCTTATTTGACAATAAACGCGCATCATATCAGGCATTTTGGGATAAAACGTAATATTTTCTGCGATCAGCACGCGTGCACAGTATGGCAGTGTATGCCCATTGAGCATACAGCTGCGACACGGCCGCCGGCGGCTTGTCCTCTCTCTAGTATTCTATGCTCTGAGCTCGTAGCCGATCCCATGGTTTTCCTCGTATGTAGTGGAAAGTGACTATGGGGTAGGCACCCACTAGGCGGGTTCCTGGCTGTGAAACTGTATGAAATAAAAAAAACAAAAAAAGTCGCATGACGATTTGAAATTTACGTAAAAATCATGAATCCCTATGCATAGACTATGTTAATAACATAGATAGATTCTGTGTAGACTCAAAATTTATTATTCCTCCAAAAGGAAGAAGGCAAAAAAATATGCCTAGTGACGAAAATCCCATTAAAATATTTCAAAAAATTACGAAGCTACAGCCGTTTTAATATTGCTTGTGACAGAGAGAAAACGCTAGGGGATCGTGACGTCACGATCCACGAGCGTCATAGCAAATGACAATCGTTTCATACGAAGGTGCGTTTTGCTAAAAGGGACAGAATATGCCCCCTCTTAAAACTTTGAACACTTATTACTCTGTGATTATTTAATCCCCTGCTTTACTTTTTTCTCCATTTGACAATACTGTTAATTCTTTGTCGAGAAATTTCATCATTATTGTTTATTTTATTTGGTGTCTACACCCCTATTCTTTGTTATCTTTATTTGCCTGTCTTGATTTGCCTGAATTGATCCGTCGACTCATATCATTTTTTAAGTATGGCACTCTAAAAAAATATACTACAATAATGACTTAGACATTTTTTAAATGGAACCTCTTCTGAAATTCTCTTGTAAAAATACTAACGGAACAAGGAAAATTTGGGCCCTGAAAAAACTTGATTCGACTAAAAGGTTCGCCTCAATTGGGTTAAACGTTTTTACACTTAGCTAAGTGAGCATGTGACAGTACCTATATAAAGTAGTATAGGTATTATTAACACATTCAGTGCCAACACATTTCGTAGCGCTACGCTCGGTATATAAACGTGCCAACGAGTTGATCGCCCATATAGCGGGTTGCTGGCACTAAAAGTGTTAAGAGTTTTCGCATTCGACGATGCGTGATTTGATTACAGAAGACTGTTTCCTTTGAAGTGAAGTTTTTTTTGAGTGTTCTTTCACGTATCCGAAATCCCAATGTTTAATATGGTATTTTTTTATTATTTATTATTTTGTTTGTGGGCCTTAATGTACCGCTTCGACCAGCAAGTGATCTATTGTGGCAGCCCTTGCTTTAGAGTTCACCGTTAATTCCGTTGCCTCCAGGAAATTCCAGATTCTTTGGGCGGTGATATGTTGTACTTCTTGTGGGTGCACGATGTGCCGCCCTAGGTAGGTACTTATTTTATGCATGAGTGGTCCGCAGGAGCAGAGAATGTGCATTGCAGTCTCCTCTGTCTCCTGGCAGAACCTGCAGGTTGTGTCCTGCTTCATACCCATTTGAAACAGGTGTTTGTTCAATTTGCAATGTCCTGTCAGGATTCTTGTCACTGCGCAGGTTCTGTGCCTTTTGAATTGTAATAACTCTTTAGACAGCTTACTATTGAACCCTTCGATCAGAGCTTTAGCTTGTTTTTGTCCTTTGGTGAACTTCCACGGCTTGATTGCCTCTGATTTTTCCGCGTTGTTTAGCAGAGAATATGCTTTCCGTTTTGTGATGCCACAGAACGGTTCCGGGCCGACCAGGGCTGTGTCTGCGCCCTGCCTTGCAAGTTCATCTGCTTTTTCGTTTCCTACAATGTCGGAGTGCCCTGGTACCCATCTAAGTATGACTTAATAGGGTATTAGAACACAGTGAATTTTTTTTTTTAATTCATAAAAACTAACAAAGGACGAACGTTTGTTTGATTGTGAATCTGACGTCACAAGCCAGTTTATCCTTACAAGTTCAAGTTTTTACGTTTCATAAAAAGAAGCTGATTTGATGTTTGTCAAATACCGTATTGTTTCATTTCATTTATTTGCCATAGACTGTATGTTACATAACGTATTATACACACACACAGTGAATAAAATTGTTTGATTTTTCATCGCTATTGTTATGAATTAAGATAAAATGTGTCAAGTATTTGGACGTGTACCTTAAAACTAGGTTGCTGTGAGTTGTATTAATAAGCATGTTTGTGTATGTGTAATTAATCAACTAAGTAGGTACCTATTATTTTTTTATTTCAATAACGTATTAGTTTTGAAAGTCAGGTTTTAATGTGGTTTAAATATCAATTCAATAGAACTACAGCTTGAAAACTTTTCCAATCCGAAACTTCTTAAATATTATATAGAAATAAGAAAACTACACGTATATTTCGAGGAGCGTTTATTTGGCTAACGCAATGTGACCGTGAAGGTTAAGCGTAGCAAGTCTCCCGTGCGTAGCTCGTAGCGCTACGACGGGGAGGCTCTACGACTAAAAGCTACGCGCAGCCTCACCCTCAAAATAATGGGCACGTCCGGTGCATTTCAATAGCCCATCCCAATTGAATGCCCATTGTTCAGACACATTTCAGGTCACTAGGCTCCAAAGATGACCGTAATCGTAATGATATGTCCTTAAACTTGTCAAGTGTAACAGCACGGTAGAGTGGGCAAGTGCAGGCCCAGTCCCCGTGACCTACATCTGCGACCCTCGCTCAGGAAGCTGCTAATTTCCACCGCGCGGGCTGAAGCCGACGTCACAGGGCGGGGGCCGGGGGGAGGGGAGGCAGCGCCGAGCTGCCTGCGAGCCGGCAGCCGGACCAGTCCGCCGCCCCACTCCGGTCTGAACGCACGCGTCCTAACAACAGCGACAGACACGATAAACACGGAATCATACCGCCTGATTTAATTTTTTCAAAGTGTCCCGTATTTTTATTGAAGTGTGATAAATGTGTAAATATTTTTCTATATCGACTCTGTGATAAAGGCGGGCAGGCTCGGGCGGGGCGCACTCCTGACACAGTGGCTCAGTCGGCCGCAGGTCGCCGAGTAAGCACCATCGATTTTCTCCACGCAACAGTACGCGAGGTACGTAGAGTCACGTGCAAGTATTTTCATCGGGCTATTTCCACGCGGCGCGTATTTCGAGCGATCTCCGTTCAAGGCCGCATCTGTTTGCGTTTACGTTGCGCTTACGTTTCCGAGTTTACGTTAGTGTTGTGATCTGCATATCACGGGGGGTTGATGGTTTCACGGCTGCGTTGGCCGGGACACGTGCTCCGGATGGCTAATGTGATAATGGTATGAAAGCCAAGGCTCTGCTCGCTGACGGCGCGTTTATTGTGATGCTAATATTGCCGTGGGATCTTGTCATAACTACGGTCTAGTAACATTAAGCGCGTAAGTACGCACTTAAAATACAATGAACAAGGTCGAGTCATCCTACATCACATCTATGACTTCAAAATTTCCTTATAAGTGTCTGAGTGGTTTACCAGATTCAAAACGTTGAGGTTAAGTGTTGGACAGGTGTGTTTGCTGTGATGATGGGCATGATCATGACCTACAGATCTCATCTAAATCAGGCGCTCGGTGATAAGCGATTTGGCAACTGTTCTGACAGCTTCCATTCAGCACGGCCGTATAATTGTACGCGTTGCATCTACCGGCAACATTTATTTTAATACATCGATAATTTATTATCGCGACATAAACATATAGAACTGTCGCGATTATTGGCTTGTTACCTTGATTAAAAAAAATTCATTGATAGGATATTATAATTATTATAAATTAAATTTAATCACTCCATAAGCCATGTATGTTGACAAAAACTTGTCTGACCGTATGTTTCCTGCAGTTTGCTACGTAAGTCAGCTATCACATATTGACAATTTCTTCAATAACCTTAAAAGTTGCGATATTACATGGTATGGTTTTAATTATTATGTTCAAAATGGTTATTAAAATCACGTTAAGCAGTAAAATACCCTTAATGGCGTGTTGAAAGTAAAGGAGGAAATAACACCAATTGAAGTAAATATTTTTCGTTTAAAGTTTTCGCGGTTATCGGTCCGCCAGCCAGGTGCCGTAAAACAGTTATTAAAGCCTTATCGCGCATATTTCGCAATTATTTCAAGCGACATTTTTTTTCATGACGAAAATCTTTAAATAATTTATTCCGAGGTACCCAACAAATGAATCTAGTTCAGCTAAAATAAATTATATTATGTACATATAACTAATCGGGTAAATAAATAAAATAATAAAGAAATGAAGGTACCTATTCGTTACGTTTGGATGGTTTAAATCCCTACAGTTAATTTAACTAAATCGATTTAATTTAAGAATATCAGTTTATCATGAACAAATTTGTATAACCAAGGCCAGGTTCCATATATTTATTATGACACTGAAACGTCAGTCTTTATAATTTACTAGCTTCTGGTGCATGGGTATTTTAACGCAGATACTTGAAACTTTTAATCTTAATGTCAAAACAATGGAGGTCAACAATCGGGACGACGTCGTTGGTAGGTGTCAACTATTAAGCATTAAGGTGTGTCAAACATTGGGACGTTTACCATAGTTACTAATTAATGATGTCTCGGGGATCAGCAGGTCGATCACGTAACGCATTGTACGCGCGTCAGGTAGATCTAAATGTCACTTTTTATATGGAAAAATTACAGTAACAGACAATTCCCTGGGATACTTTACGAGATTTAACATTGATACTCGTATAACCCTATTATTTGCTAGTAAATTAACCAGTTGATGAGACAACCACGTTATGATAAGGTAAAAGTGACAAATCTCCTAAAACATTTAATATACCCACGACATATCATAACTTGTGCAAGTTATAGTATCATTACATGTATACTTCAAGGCTTTGTCACTAAAGGCATTTTTTGGTCCCCAGCTTACTCCAAGGTTATCAAATGTACGTAAAAAGAAGCCACTCGTCCGATTCAGTGCCAAAACACCGACCTCCACCAAACAACGGTCCAGTAATTCCCACGAACACTTCCTAATCCACTGTGAGATAAAAACAGCCGCGAACTAAACTGAGTGCGGAGCGGAAAGGACAAAGGTTAGCCTAAATTAGTGCTTCGGCATTGTCTTTGACAATCGTGACTGGCTCTGGTTTCGCTCAAAAAGGATTTCCTAGATACATCCCGTTTATTGATTTTTTAACAAACTGTTTTTGGAGAGCGGCTTTCTTAGTAGGTACTAAAACAGCCGCTCTCCAAAAATTGGTACCACGTAGACATTATTGAAAAAAATATCTATAGACAAAACCTAAGGTAGGACGTACGATATTGACCTAAGGGTTGCCATGAGTCGGGACATGTCCTGTTTGGAGCGTGTTGTCCCGGGGCGGCCCGTTAATTAATTGTCCCGAATTGAAAACTTAAATCCTAAGGCGATATTTATACCTTTATTAACCCGTGTAATATTTTAAAGATCTGTAAAAAGTGCTAGAGTTTACAATTTCACGTTGACATCTTCATTTTTTCTAGAGTAGGTAGATAATAAAATATGAAATACCTTGCAATTTATTACTAATACTTAATTGCTGTACCTAGATTGTAACTGTCAGTTAACATGTAGCATTCAAAGGTCTCATTTTAATTCATAGTAACCAGGTAGGTACGAGCAATATTTGTAAATGAAGATTGCTCCAGAAACCTAACCCCTTATTTATAAAACTTAACAAACCTCTGTTAACTAAAATGTGTTTTGTCCATTCTCACAAACCCAAATATCAAAGTAACAGATAAAGACAAACGTATTTTAACGATGTTGTAGCTAAAAGTGGTCTGATGAACATTTATGAGACCATAAGATTCAAAAATTAAGCTGAAATATATTTCGGTAAACAAAAACAAAATTACAATTTCGATATTTACATATTTAAATAACTTCGTTATCTCCCAAAAAACACCTGCGACGAACAAACAACCTACCTTTTGTGTGTTTGTTACCATTGATTGACACACTTGGCCTTGGACAAGGACGCGTATCGTAAACATACGTGACATGACTGTTTTCCCAAATCAATCAACTGAGCCTCTGAATTTACGTAATACCTGACCACGAACGCTTAAAAAAACATAAAACGCTGTCGCATTAGATACAACCTTTGAATTTTGTTAAGGGTCGGATCGATACAGTACCTACATATCTACAGTTTATTTGATAAGTCCTTCTACAATTAGGATTAAAGGGAGCGATGCTTTCTATATTCTATTATCTAAAACAAGCAATCAAAACTGAATATCAAGCGTTTCTATGGCTTAATACATTTGACAAAACATAAAACGAAGACTACGTTGACCGGCCCTCCAAATAGTTTTCCGCGACCTTTACGAGCGAATTATTAACAAAGAAGTTAATTTACATAACCCCTAGTAATACAGTCGATATTATTCAACCTCGAAATATCGGGGAGTTTGATGAAATTTGGTAGGTACGAGTGTTCGTTGGAAGCCCTGCTTGTACAGAATTTATTTAGCTTTAATGTTGCTGTAGACCATGTTTTCTTAGAGTACGTAGTTCGTTTTCTAACAAAACCTGAATTTCTTACGAATGTCCTGACCCGGGGACTATTGGGAGATGAAAACTGGGCTTCCAACGAACATTCGTACCAAATTTCATCAAACTCCCCGATATTTCGAGGTTGAACAATATCGACTGTATTACTTATAGTGTAAAATAACACTTTCGCCTCGCTGTTCACTTTAACTATTGTTTCCGTAAGTTTTACCCTACAGTTTACTAGTTCAAAATGGTATTTTTCGGCTGTCATGAGTGAACTAGTTAATGGCATAACATAATGGGCCACGTATCGATGTCAAGGCATACCTGCCTGGCATCACCCGTCCCAGTGAACGCCAAATCTGACGATGCCCGCGATGTACAAAATCTGTAACAGATTACACCACTACTAATTATAAATATTGATGCGATCCATTCATGACACGCTTATCACGATTGTGGTTTGATACGAACGAAGAAAGTAGTACTTTTAATCTCATACAGAGGAAAGTTTAAGGGTATAGCTTTGTAAGTTTTTTTATGTAGTGAGTATACTCCGAATTACTCATACCGCACTTATAATGAACATTCGAAATGGACATAAGCATATTATATTAATTACACGGCGCCGCCAGGGTATTCTGTGATACGCGGCAGCAGCCGCGCGCGCAGGTAGTAAAAAAGTACGTATTGAAATGATGCGATTGTGAAAGTTGTTGCATTAAACTAACTCCTAAATTCCATCGAGATTAAATATCCATATAATTACTGTTTACTACTCGAAGATTAATGACTAATACTACCGTTAGTTGTAGGTAGTGGTGATTTTTACCAATGCCATTCATTGTTTTTTCGATTGCGGTCAGGTTTATTAGATTTCTGTAATTTGTTTCTACACATGTAAAGGCAGTTTAACCCTTAACGTATACCTTATTTTATTTCATTCATAAATCTTTGGTGGTTTTAAGTAGCGAACTAGCTAATAATCATTCACAATTGAAAATGTTATAATAAACAGGTATTATACACAAAATAGTCGTAAACATGATATGTAAGAGTAAAGTAGGTAAAATTAAGGTAGGTAGGTAGGTAGGGTAGGACCTACAAAGGCGAAACTTATCCCAATAAGGGATCTCTTCCAAGTTCCAGCTCACCTAACAGGTCATAAGGTATCATTAGGTATATCGAATAAAAGTCCATAAAATCGATCTTTATGATTTTTGCGCTTGAATTTTATTTATATTTCCAAAACTTTGGTAGTTAACCACACAAACGGCAATTTACGTACCAAAGCAAATTCACCTTAGTAATTCTAAACTTAGGTATTTTATTCGTCCATTTCTGAGTTAAAAGGCTTTCACCAAATTTATTCGAGTTTTAACTTAGTGGCTAAAATGGTAGTTGAAGATGAAAGCAAAATCATTTATATATGTATTACAATATAAGTTATAAGAATAGTATTATCATTTAAAAATAAACGACCACTATACAGGGTGTTTGGTCCATCGTTTGCCAAATTAAAACGTCAGGTAGTTTGGGTCATTTGCTATCACTTCCAGCATTCAAATAAATTTTGTGGCCACGGGTTTTTTTTTAATATTAAAAACAATGTAAAATTCTAAGGATGATTTTTTTTTTATTTTATAAAAAAAAAACCCGTGGCCACAATTTTTTTTGAATGCTGGAACTGATAGCAAATGACCGAAACTACCTGACGTTTAAATTTGGCAAACGATGGACCAAACACCCTGTCTTCAGATTTAAGATACAAATCCAATAATAAATATTTGTAATTTTCAGCTCTCGGCAAAATTGACGTGCATTCATAATTTCATAGGCTTTCAAGTTTATTTTAATACCTACTTAGGTACGATTTATATTTGTATACATATCATAAAGCATCGAGAACAGGTATATTTTTGCAGAATTTCTACACTTCTTGTATACATTTTAGAAGTCCTTTATCGTCTATATTATTCACATGTAAAGGCTTTAAGTGCAATTAGTATACACTTTAACATCAAAATCAACCGACTCCGATAGCCTCGATGATACCTTTTAGACAGTTTACCTTAACTACGGACTAATTTACGTGCTGGCCAGTCACGCAAGCACTTTACGAAGGCCTTTTCCTCGATATGCTTTTTGTTTTACTTTTACCATTTAACGGGTACGCTGAGCGACTAAACCGACTTTAACTGATTGCTTCGGATTAAGAGCACATTAACGTGCTCACTAGCACCACTGGTAAATAATTGTGATTATTTAAATCTAACGACAGATATTTAAAAAGTAGGCCACTATCTACTGTATTTTGTATTATTAATACCTTGTGAATACATCAAACTAGTTTTTATGTTGCTGGATCGATCTATGAACTCAAAAGAAAAACGACCGTTTTAACTTTGGACGCATAGATTGACGAATCCAGCAACGTAAAAACTATTATGATGTATTTAAAATATACTTAAATATAAAATAAAGTAGATCTCCTGTTTTAAATATCTAACGTTAAATTTAAATAATGACAATTATTTACCAGTGGCGCTAGTGAGCACGTTAATGGCCTCTTAATCCTGATTTACGGGATAGGTTCCAAAATGACAGGTTTATCTAAACAAATACGAGCATATGATATTAATTAAAATTTATGAACGAATTAGCTAAGTTGATCATGATCACGTAACGCATTGTACGCGCGTCAGGTAGATCTAAACTTCACTTTTTGTATGGGGAAATGACAGTAGAGTTGTCCCAACGTGCGTTCTAAAGTTATGTGATCACTCATCTGTTGTCTGATGAAGCTAGGCCGGTATTCGACTTAAATGTGACCTGTTTCCTATCAAAGCAATATCCTAGGGATGACCCATTCTATCAATAGAGGCCAATAGAATAGGTTAATATATATTTGCTGCTGACTGTGTATATAACACAATTGAATGCTAGATGGGACGCAATGTAACATAACCACTCATTACAAAAGAAAATATTTTCATATAACACTTCCAATTTTATCATTAGTTATGTAAATGTCTTTGCTCACGGGTGCACCCTAAAAGTAATTTAGCAACATTAGTGTCGTATTGGGCATTCCCCAACTGAGAATCAAGGTATGTTTCAACCATTACAAAATAATATAACGTGACCGAAATATCACCGTACGTTCGGAAACACGTCCGAGATGTAGCGATAAGCACGCGATACAACTATTTTCTCAATGAATTGCTATATATATTGATTTACGCCGGTTTCGAAAAAGTTGAGTAAAAATAACCCAAATCAATGTTGAGTATTTTTACGGCTAGACTACACTACGAGTATTATGATTATGACTAATAATCATAAAATAAGATTAAAGCTATTTTATAAACAAAGCAAAATTGCCGGCTGGTGGAATTTAATTTTAATAAACATGTTTCCTGGGCATGTTATTCGTAATAATACCTACTATGTGAAATGAAAACAAGCCAACTCTAAAGTACGGAGCTAGCCAAAAACAACGTTTGGATCACAAGACGGAAACCACCGTTGCATAACACTTTTTAAATTCAATCTATTTAAAGCATATGGAATAAAACAATAGAATGTAACAGTTTACTAATTTAAAAAATATATAAATATATCGATTAGACTAGCACACACACACATACAAGGTATGGATCAATTAATTGTTCTTTTTCGTCTTGGTTGTATTATCGAGTCTGAGGTACGATCCTCGTGACCCTCACCACTCCCCTCCAGGCGGTTTGATCTTCAAGCCTTCTTCTGTGCGTAGGAGTATCGGTGTATCAACTCAGTATTTATCTATTAATTAATACCTGCTACCGTTGGGGCGGAAAGGTTCTCGAGTGGCGACCACGTACCGGAAGGCGCGGCGTGGGTAGGCCCCCCACAAGGTGGACTGATGACCTGGTTAAGGTCGCGGGAGTCCGCTGGATGCGGGTGGCGCAGGACCGGCCATTGTGGCACTCTTTGGGGGAGGCATATGTCCAGCAGTGGACGACTTTCAACTGATATGATGATGATGATGAATACCTGCTTACTTATTATCTGACCACATTTATTATGTAAGTAAGTACACAAATACCACCATTCAACGCTATAACAATTATGTAACATTTAATTATAAATACTACTTACTCGTACATTGGAAATAAAACTCTAAAATTAGCGCAAGGTCCTTAAACTGTCGCATTAGTCACTTAATTCTGTCTGGTTTTTGGACTAAATATAATTAATAATATTAGTCCCGACTATGTGAGTTAATTAATTTAGTGTGTAAATTAGTTATACCTACTCCAAAGATAAACATTAGGCTAGAGTTTGTGTATATCTCATTAGTCCTTCTAATACAAGTTGGAACATGAGTTATAGAATCCCAATGTGACACCTTTAGGTATACATTAACTGGTACTTCTACAAGACTTTTGACAAAAGTAATTATAAGAAGCAGGAAAAGTCATCGTGGTTTTGTTTCTTAACGTATTAATAGAATATGGTTTATTATTTAAATTTGAATAAGTAATCTTTAGAGAATTCCGAAACTCATCAAAACCGTTTGAGACTTAAATTAGTTTAATTAATTCATCCATTCCTATAATTTAATCCAATAATCAAATCGGAGCATTCTGCCTATAGCACTTTATTATTATAATTAATGCAAATAGTCGGCTACTTGTATTATTATTCTAATTAAGTAACATTCAGTCTGCATAATGATTAGGACTTTGTTTCTATGGTAATCTGAAAGACGTTTTACTTATGACGTCTGGAAAATAACTTTGAAACTGACAGACGGAATAATCTTTATATTTTGAAGGTTAAAATATGCGTTAGATAAACACTGCCTTCGGGCACTCCTCGGTTTTCATAAGTTAATGGAATACGCCCAACTAGCTTCTGATGATAACATAAATTATTTTTTAACTTTATTAGGCTTTTATCAATAGCTGACAACAATTTCCCTAACTATACTCGATAGTCTACAAACTACATTGTTTTTTTTTCAAATAAACTCTATAATACTGACTGATGCACATACTTCGGTTCGGTGTCAACTAAACCAATTTAAAATGTTTAACTGGTATAGGGACTAGTTCCGTGATCAAACGTTCAAATTATGTGGACTAATCATAGATAAATTTATATTATTGTTTGCTCAAATTGAATCTAATCGAATTTCTATTCCGTATTGGTCAAATTAAGTCTAAGAAAAACAAAGTAAGTATTTATTGTCAGCCTTCAGAACTCAACACGAGTTGCGAAGCCCAATTAAACTGGTTCCATAGATAAACCGTACTTCACGGTTAGTTATCCAGGAGCGAAGGCTCACTGTGTCTGCCCGTTCCTCGGGATTAATCATTGTATCCTGATTGCATGCTACCACACAAAATGTGTGCCAGGCTACAATACTCTCTACCGCTTGCGATGCAGGTGCGAAATTACTTTGGAATCCTAGAACGATGTAATCGCGGTACGAGTATGTTACGAGAACTCTCAATGAAACGTATTTTAACTGGGTAGAATTGTCGTGTGATTTTAAATTTTAAAGTGCGTTTTGATGATTAAAACTCAAAATATCATGATGGAAGATAGATTTAAATATTTCGAGACTGAACGTAGGTCGTTGTAAATTCATATGCCATCATTTCCTCTTACCCTTCATTTGTTCTGCTATCAGTCATGTTGTAATATTGTATTTCAAACCGTACGAGTATATACTAGTACTTAGGTAAAATTAAACATTCCAGTGCTCTACAATGCTTCAATATTTAGCAGCTTCTATCTTGAATCATGGCAATAAAAGTGACTAGTATCATCAATTCTCGAAATTAATGTGTCAAACTTTGGGATATTTAGGTACATTTACTCTTCACCCAATTATAATTTATCTAGCCGCACTTAGCCTATTTGGAACTTAATGATCTAAACCTGCAATGTCTGCAATATAGTCGTAATTTAATTATTTCTGCCTCCCATATTTTATTAATTTATTATACCTAGTCGGAGAGAAAGCAATAATAATGATGGCCACCGGTGTTCGTCTATTCGTATGCCAACGACACGCCACGGGACACTTAGTATAAATTTTCCAATTTCTACTGGCATACGTTCAAAATTCTCACAATATGCCGTCATAGCGTTTCCGCTGATATTTACGATATGAATAGCTTAGGTTATAATAGTTATGTCATAATCATAATTTAAATGCTTGATGCGATGAGAGATCAAAAGAAAAGCATGCCCTTAGAGCGTCGTTGAGGCTGTGCTTCCTCCAACACATGTGTAGGTAAGATGCCTTGTGCGAACAGCTTCATATAAAATGTTCTGCCATTGCCACTACGACACACGATAAAAAGCAGTGTTCGAAAGGATAATTATCAAGGATAATAATCACGATAATTATCATGATAATTATTGTGATAATAACAGATGGATAATTATCGATTGATAATAACAACAAGTTGCGCTCGTGAAAGTGAACTGAAGCTATTCAAAGTATTCGAACGTGTATTTCCGCACTAACGTCTATGCGAACGCACGAAGTGTCAACGTCACGTGCCGCGCCGCACTTACAAGAAAAATTCAGTTCAGATTATGCAAAGTGGAGTAGTATACTGCTGATAATTATTCGATAATTATCTGATAATTATCCGATAATTATCTGATAATTATCAAGAACCGTTTTTATCTTGATAATTTCGAACCCTGATAACTCCAGACAGACGACATAGTGGGAACTGGGTCTTACATCTCATATATGCGGGTGACACTGTCGCTCTCGTATTGGCCTGACAAGTGACGTACGCAAGTGCCATACTTTTATGGACTTAAACCATCTTTTATAGATGTTAAAGGCCAAAGATGATGGTGATGAGACTGATGAGAGCGCTGTTCGAACCGCTCCGCCCACGTATTAGAAAGGATAAAACTAAACCGGATAAAATATGGCCTACGTCCATCCTAAAGATCAGTTCAATTTATAGTAGGTACTGAAATATTTATTTTATTCATATTAGTACCTAGTTTCGGATATTAACGCTCTACTTAAAAACTTACATTACTCAGACTCTTTATTAAATAGTAACTAGAAATTCATGAAAATTTGCAGTGATGCAATTATTTTACTCGTGAGTGTAGTATTGATATTCCTTTTACAGTTTGAATGACTTGTTTGTTTTATTGGGAGTTTATTTTTATTTTCTTCAAAACAAATCCGTTATCCCACTTATGAACTCAAAACATCTCACTCTCTTAAACTAATCACTCCCCAAGTTTCCGATCTCTCTAACTAAAACAACAGTTATTTCCGTCCCAATAAGACGGATTAATAGCGTATTTACGTAACGTGAATAGATTGATAAAGTATTTCATCCAAGATCAGACCTTTATTTCAAGATTGGGTACGGACGGTAGCTGTAGGTAATTTTCGTCTGAACGAATCCAGCTATCGATTTAGGGTAATCTTGTTTTGGCAGCGACGTCTAATGTTAGGCTTGACCTAGAACTGAATATCGATTTGTAAGCCTTTTAATAACATTGCTTTGTTCATGCAGTTCTTAGAAGTTAGTGCTGCGGATTTAAGTTTTCATAATGTAGTACATTATGAATAATCCAGATTTCACGTAGAAAAAAATAGCACCTAATTACTTAAATTCGATCTCTACCCGAAACGTTGGCATGGGCAATTGGGCACTTTTTGTCAAAACAATGTGGGTTAAATTCGAACTATGGGAATTTTTCTTCATTCGAATTTAAGCATAGGACGTTTACCTTACATTCGGCAATTTAATAAACGTCAGAAACGCCGGATAAATCCCTTATTTATAAATAGGTAACTAAATTAAATAAGTACAAAAAAAAACTAAGAACTTTACTTAAAAAAAATTAGAACCTATTATTATTATTTATCGTATGGCTTGTTTTTTATATCTCTACTTCAAAGATTTACGGTTTTCAAGTACGCTACCGCGTCTTTAGTTAAAGTTTTAAAATCCTCCACTTGCCCGTGGTATTTGGTTAGAGGGCAGTCAAATACCGTGTGGTGAACAGTCTGCTCGGGAGCTCCACACCGGCACACTGCTGATTCGCACCAGTTCCATTTGTGCCATAAGTAAGCACAGTTCAACTCCTGTCCTTATCCGATTCAGCATGCACCAAACGCGTCGGGGCTCTTCAAATCCAGTAGGTCGTGCCTTGGGATTAGGCTTGAAGATATCATCAGGAAGAGATCTTGACTCCCATTCAGATGCCCAGGATTCCTGTAGGTTGGAAGTTGGTTCAGGATCATGGAATCTCAGCGCTGGAGGGTGGCGTGACTTTAGTCTTGTCTTTTTAAAGTCGGCTAGGTCTTCATGGACGGGTAGTGTTGGAGATGCCCGAATTTTTTGTATTTCGAGTCCAAGGCATCTTTCTCTTCGCATATGAGGAGGCAGTATATGGGATAGGGCCTAGATAGAACCTATAATATAAGTAGTTCGGGAAACTTGTGGTTTTGACGTCAAGTTCCAACTGACTGGGGTCTGCACTGGTGGTTATTGATATTGCGGTGATGACTCGGTGTTTTCTAGCTCTATTCAGTTCAGTGATTCATAATCTGTTTCGGCCTTCGGCTCACCTCACTACCTATCCCAGTATAACATGATCCTGAGTCTGTAATAGACATGCGGAGATCACGCGTAACTGGTCAGCCTTAAACCGAGTTACATGTGAGCGTTTTGAATGGCAGTAAGTTTGTTTGTCAACGTTTGTTAGGACAGATGGTACGAAGCAAACAACACGCATGTACCCTAGTGCAGGTAGCTAAGTACCTGAGGTGCGATTAGTTTTTGTTTGAAGTGTATAGTTTAGTTTTCATTATTTATGTAACGTCACTATACTATAGTGTCTACAGAGCAAACTCACGCGTGGAGCGTTTAAAAATGTGAGACGCGCTAGAAGAAACTAGTGTGAAAAAAAATGCGTCATGACCTGTATTATGTTTGTTTTATGGATACAACTTTTTAAGATGTTACTAAATTACATTGTGCCGCTAAACATCATATCTACGTAATATTTTTTTATCGATCTCAATTGTCAATTGAACTACCTTCCTCTGCATTGCAAACATCATCAAGATAACACCTGATGAAGAGCAATCTCATACCAGTTTGCACTTTCAACCAAATTGCGTCAGTGGTGCACCTGTTTGTCGGCTGTGACGCAGTTAGGAACAATGAAATAGTTATTTGTTTTGCAGTAATGAAATTGTGTAATTGTACACAGAAGTGATTCGCTACGCTTCACGACTGGTCGAATAATCTCTTTCAAACGATGTAACTAGTGTTTTCATGACGATCAATAGGCCGTGACGGTCAAATGGTTACAAGTTACAATTAAATAATAGGTATTCCTCCCAGTTTTGTTAATTTGTAGTAACATATCAACTAGATCTTGAATTAACGTTAGTATTGAAAGTAAAATGTTTCAATAAATCGATATATATAAATACCTAATACCATTTATTTTTTAATATTCACTGCGTTGTGTTCATAAACATCTGGCTGTCACTTTGACATTTATGATTGTGGGAAGGGAACAAAACACATCGAAGATCGTCAAGTTTTATAAATAAGACATAAGAGAGTTAGTCTCAATAAACGAGATATAAATTAATTTTCCTAAGGAATTACTACGAGTGAGGAATATTGAGATCCGACGTCGCACTAAGGTGCGTGAAGTCGGCGATGTCATAACCAAACTCAAATGGAGTTGGGCAGGACATATTGCCAGGCAGCGTGACGGTAGGTGGACCAAAACGTTAACGGATTGGTGGCCAATTGCAGGAAAAAGAAGCGTTGGTCGTCCACCAGCTCGATGGGTTGATGACATAAAAAAGACCGCGGGTCATTTCTGGATGAGACAAGCACGGGACCGGGATAAGTGGTGTACGCGAAGAGAGGCTTATGCTCAGCAGTGGGCGATTACAGGCTGAAAATGATGATGATGATGATGAAGGAATTACTTTCGTATTATCTTCTTTAATTTTTATCCATACTTACTAAACAGATGCTCCACTAATAATTGGGTAAATGCGTCCAAAAGCCGGTCAAAGATTCGCCGTGTAAATACACCATTTCCATGATGTCACGACGTATCTCAGCAGATCAGTCTGTTTGCTGCGTATTTATCTAGTCCGCAGTCAGATGCGACCGGTTGGACAGACCAATAAGGATATTGAATGATGGGGTCACTTCCACCGGGCCTTATAATGCATCCGTCAAACGCAATTGATGTGTGCCGCGTAAATTAATATGATTTGTCAAGGTTTTTGTTAATAAGACACTATCGTTGGCTTACAAAGTTTCATAAAAATGTAATAGATTTAACAGAAAACTCGTTCATATGTACTTGACTCTCGTGTTTATGTAGCTATAAGGTAAATAGACTATATATACCTGTCTATTTTGCTAAAGAGACATTATTAATGGTCCTCTTCAGCATTTGTCGTAAGTATAATAGGTAAAATGACGATTTTTTAGTAGCCTACGTGGATTTCTGCTGACATATGCCTCTCCCCTTGATTTCCAGCTAGAACTGTGCCACTTCCCATCTTCGAAATCTTGCGGCATAACTTAGGAAGGTATACACACACCACATATGCGATAGACATGATTGGTCCATGTATGTAATAATTTGTTTTATAAAATAAAAGTATGCTATAAGACTATACTGCACACTGCATCCATGGGAACACCATGCCAAGCTACGTTATATTACAAAAAACGTCACGCATCAGAGCGCACCGGTCGTCTCCACTTATAATAAATCTCTAAATTAAAAAAAGAATCAGCCAGTTTGAAACTAAGCTTTGCGCGGTTCGAATGTTCTCAGCATCCCATGAACGGAAAAATATGAAACATTTTATATAGGTACATTATTATTCTAGCTGCAACTTAGGATAGTTTTTATCCGACTGCGACAGTTAATTAATTTTCCGAAATATACGACTTCATTTAATTTTTCATTTATTTTTATTGAAATCAAACGCTGCTCCAACTGTCAGCTATAAGAACCGTCAAATTTTCGTCAAAATGGCGGAATTGCTTTGCCTTTCACTTATTAATAATTTAAATCCCGTCTACGATAGACCTTTACGAGACAAATGCTAAAATATAAACCATAAAAAAATATTCGATTCTGATATGAGAACTTATATGCGCAAATGTCGTTTTATGTCGTAATTTCAATAAATGAAATCAACAAATTTGAACAATATAATTACCTAACACGAATTTGTTTTTTTTGAATGACAATGGCACGCGCTCGGCGCATTCAGCCAAAGTACCTGCGGCGCTACCACGAAAACCGATACTCAATGTTCATATATTTGCATCCCTGTCACTCGAGTATGGTTAGTGCGATAGAGATAGAGATACCCGAATATTTTCGAATTCCGAAGTTCGTGGTTATAGCTCAGGAATCGAAAATATGGTAAATAATCATAATGTATTTTCTCGAAAAAGAATTTAAAATAAATATAGTCAAATGGAGAAAAAAACAAAGCAAGAGGTTATATAGGTAATGATTAAGTTATAAGAGTCCAAAGTTTTAAGAGGGGGTATGTTCTGTCCCTTTTCCGCAAAACGCACCTTCATATGAAACGATTGTTTTTTACTATGACGCTCGAGTATATTGACGTCACAGTCCCTCATCGTTTTCTCACTCTAACAAGCGACATTAAAACGGATGTAGCTTCATAATTTTTTGAGATATTTGAATGGGAGTTTCATTATCTTCTATCTATCTATACATAATAAATGCCTATGTCCTGACTGACTTATTCACTCAATCACTCACTCACTCACTCACTCATCAACGCACAGCCGAAACTACTAATCTTAGAGAGTTGATTTTTGCACAGTATGTTGCTTTTATAACGTGGGCTAGGGATAAAAAGGGATTTTTGAAAATTCTACTCCTAAGGGGGTAAAATGGGGGTGCAAAGTTTGTATGGGAGAACCTTTTTTTTTTGAGCTTTAGACTTAAACTTTGTAGAAAAATTAGTTATTAGAATACAAATGAAACACTTTCAGCGTTTTGGAAAATTCCACCCCTACGGGGGTAAAATAGGGGTGCAAGGTTTGTATGGGGGAAACATTTTTTTTTTAAATATAGACTTAAAACTTTGTAGAAAGATCAGTCATTAGAAAACAAATAAAGAACTTTCAGGGTTTTAGAAAATTCTACCCCTAAAGGGGTAAAATAGAGTGCAAAGTTTGTATGGGAAAAACTACTTTTTTTTAAATAGAGACTTAAAACTTTGTAGAGAAATTATTCATTAGAATACAAATAAAGTACCTAGATTCAGTGTTTTAAAAAAATCTACCCCTAAGGGGGTAAAATAGGGGTGCAAATTTTGTATGGGGGAAACAATATTTTTTTTAAATAGAGACTTAAAACTTTGTAGAAAGATTAGTCATCAGAATACAAATTAAGTACTTTCAGCGTTTTAGAAAATTCTACCCCTAAAAATAGGGGGCTAAAATAGGGGTGCAAAGTTTGTATGTGGGAAACTATTTTTTTTAGCTAGAGTCCTAAAACTTTGTAGAAAGATTATTTAAATACAAAGAAAGTACTTTCAGCGTTTTGGAAAATTTCACCCCTAAGGGGGTAAAATAGGGTGCAAAGTTTGTATGGGAAAAACATATTTTTTTTTAATAGAGACTTAAAATTTTGACGAAAAATTACTTATTACAACATGAAAAATACTACATTCGGCGTTTTACAAAAATCATTCCCTAAGGGGGTTAAAAAAGGGTGCAAGGTTTGTATGGGGAACACTTTTTCTGAGCTAGACACTTAAAACTTTGTAGAAAGATTACTTATAAAAATACAAAAAAAAAGACTTTAAGCGTTTTGAAAAAATCTATCCCTAAGGGGGATAAAAAGGGGTGCAAAGTTTTTATCAGGGAAAGTTTATGTTTTGATGAAAGTTAGAGACTTGAAACTTTGTAGAAAGATTACTTATTAAAATACAAAAAAAGAACACAAATCGTTTTAGAAAATTCCACCCCTAATAGGGTTAAAAAGGAGAGCAAGCTTTGCATGAGCAACACTTTTTTTTGAGTTAGACTTAAAACTTTGCAAAAAGATTACTTATTAGAATACTAAAAAAGAACTTTCAGCGTTTTAGAAAACTCCATCCCTAAGGGGATCCTTAAGATCCTTAAGAAGGGTAGCCAGTGTTGTGTGGGAAAAACTTTTTTTTTTACTAGACTTAAAACTATTCAAAATGTTACTTATTAAAATTAATAATAAAGTACTTTCAGAGTTTTAGAAAATTCCACCCCTAAGGGGGTTAAGAAAGCTTTGTATGGGCAACACTTTTTTTGAGCTAGAGACTTAAAAGTTTACGAAAAAAGTTCTTTCAGCGATTAGAAAAATTCAACCTCTAAGGGGGTTTAAAAGGGGGTTCAAATTTTAAATGGCGAGCAATAAAATTTTAAAGTGTGAGTAAGAGATTTTTAACTTCGGTCTTATTCTGTACGTTAAAAGACTACAAAACTGATTTCAGAGTTTTTCCAAATTCATCCCCTAAGAGTGTTAAAATTGGTTCAAAGTTTGAGTATTTCAAGGCATTTTTAAAGTATGAGATTGTTTACTTTGGTTTTAGACTGTTTGTTCACAAACTAGAAAATGAACATCAACTTTTTTTTTAATTATCCCCTAAAAGAGGGTTCAAATTTTGTATTGAGAGAAATCATTTTCTAAGACGATAAAAAGTTCTACGCGGACGAAGTCGCGGGCAACAGCTAGTTTATGAATAAGTGACATTGGCATACGACGTGGACCAGGGTCATACGATCGGATTAATATTCTACGTTTTTATCGTGTCAAGAGAGACATTGAAAATAGCTGACAAGCCACAGAAATATCAATTCATGAAGATGCGTTCCACTCTTACATACGCCAAAGACAAAACACAAAGTACGGAATTGGATGATCTACGGGAAGGTTATGGCGAGATGGTGTCCTAATTGGTTTTCTTTAGCATTTATTTTGGCTGACTGGTATTCAAACGCCTCTCCAAATATTTGGGCACCACCATGCTAAGATCTGCCACTGTAACTTTAAGGCTTGGGCAGACAGCGAGCGGGGACGGGACGGTAGGAGCTGTAATGAACTAGTTAATATAGACAACTTCAAACAGAGCCGTTGCGCTCGGCATGTCGCGCTGTTTGACGTTGTCCATATTAACTATAGTACATTACAGCAGCTCTGCTACCGTCCCGCCGGCGTCCCGTTGACGTCCCGTCCCCGCTCACTGTCTGCCACAGCCTTTAGTCTTAAATTATCGTCTGCACTGGGGACTCCGCAAGCTACGTAGCATCATAAATAAAAACGCGTGCACCTGAGCGCGGCCAGCAGTCTATGAATGCCTGACATTGGCACACGTCGCATAGTGTCGAGGTCGTTTTTTATAATCGTACATTGAGCGTTTATTTCAAAATGCAATCAATCCATTCAACTTCTGCATTTTGAAGACCAGCAATGTGGTTTTCGGACACTATGCGCAAAGCCCCTAGAACCGCGTAACTTCTTTAATAAATATAAATATTAGGGGGGACAATCTTACACAAACCGACCTAGTCCCAAACTAAGCAAAGCTTGTACTATGGGTACTATATAGACGATGATGTACATACTTATATAGATAAATAAATACTTAAATACATAGAAAACATCCATGACGAAGGAACAAATGTTCGTGCTCATCACACAAATAAATGCCCTTACCGGGATTCGAACCCGGGACCTCCGGCTCCATAGGCAGGGTCACTACCAACTAGGCTACAGAGGTCGTCTTCGGCCAATTCATGGCTAAAACTGCTGTCTTATTAACCCTCAACTGGCAAGCTTGGGCCCGTTACCTTTATGTGCCAATGGGTTAAAGATGGTAGGTAGTAAGAAAGTATACAACTGTCGATGAGACTAGAATGAGTGGCATTGGCACGCGTCGCCATTTGCCAGGGCCATTCGCTTTAATTGGATTAAGTTTATACACGGGTTTATGATTACGACGGTTTAATGAGTTTGCATGAAGTTAGCTTGAAATATTTTCGTAATTAAGATTAGTTTTTTCAGCATACGTTTAGTGTGTAAGTAAAACCTGAATGACATAAATTAGGTTAAGCTAAATATATAAATATATATTAAGATACAATCTTATACAAAACTATCTAGTGCCATAGTAAGATCAATAAGGCTAGCTTGTGTTATGGATACTAGACGACGATATATTTCATAGATTTAAATTAAAAGAATTACCTATTAAGGCAGTTATGCGTAGGTACTCTGTTGTTTTCTTCGTCAAAATAGCATATAAATGTTTATACTCCAAAGAATCAGGGCAAAGTTTAATGATAAGTTAGGACGTCTCATCTTAATAATTATACTTAGATAGAAAACTTTACTCTTTAATCAATGCAAAATAGAATTCCATCTCCTCTAACCTCTTGGGCTGGGTGCCAGGAGGTTAGAGGAGATGGACTACAACTTTGTGTCATTGTTTTTTTTTAAATACAACGACGGTGGCAAACAAGCGTACGGCCTGCCTGATGTTAAGCAGTTACCGTAGCCTATGAACACTTGTGACTCCAACAAGTCAAGTTCCAAGAAAGTTTCACGTTGTGTTGAAAACTTTTTGACTTTCAGTAAAAGTTCAAAGTTGATTTTGAGTAAAAAGTTTTGTACCTATACGCGGGGTCTTAGGAGGCTAAGTATAGGCCATAGTAAAATTCAAAGGCACAAGGAAGATAATTCGACTAACTAACCGTACACCGTTTGATCGCCAATTACAATCAGATCCTGAGCCGGTTAAAGGTCGCGACTCCGCCAGAATACACACGAGCTAGGACCTTAACACAGTTGTGCAAGGTTCGGAATTTATTAGCACGCATTAGGACTTAGGAGCTTGCTAACTATTATGGCTGCGAGGTTTACGGCTGCTAGTTGGGAACAACAATTGTTCTCTGGGGACGTAACATGTATATGACTTGAATACAATTCTAGCTTCCATGCTTGAATGTTACATTTTTAATTCAATTCTAAGTAAAGGAATCTTTGGAAACAAAAGTGTTTACAGTTTAATAATTTTACTACCACCACCAAAAATTCAATTAAATTTCATGCCGAAAAACCCTATAACCATATTCAATCCCACACTACCTAACATAGTTCCTTATCTATGGACCAATAGTAGGTAGTCTGAAATAAATGTATTTTTTATAGGTATTTATCGATAGGTCGATACTGATTACAAAAACAAGGCAATTAGGAACGTTAAACAACTATTATTGCCGCTTGCACTAACCATCATGCTCAGATTGGTTACTGCGATGCGATAACAACAATCAACTACTCCAAAACAAAATAGCATCTAAAAAAACAACAAACAGCACTAAATTTTCAACTCTATCCACCTTGTCATTATGTTGAAATTGGTTTACTATTCTCAATTAACTAAGTGCGTTTTAGTTGTAAAGATGCGTTATATTTGCCGACGATTTAGCAGCATCACAATTGGTGAGAATTGATATTTCACATCGCATCACGGCCTTGTGACGTCACAGCGCAATGTCACGTCCATTGCGTTGCGTGACGGTTTGACGTTGCGCGTGACTTGTCAACCAGCGTATGTAGACCTATCGCTGTGAATGTGTAATGGGCGGGGAGAGCTCAAGGATACGTGGATCGTGTACCGGAATATCAATTAGAATATGGAAGAGATGGGACCTTGAAATACGTATTTATGGGAGTTTTACTAGTGTTTGTTTCGATCTGCGTGTACAAAGTTTAATTAGGTACCTATGTATATAGATCAAACGCAGTCTTTGTTTAGCGATACCTTTTCCCATTATTATGAAGTTCATTTCAGTATTTATGCACAATCTTGCTGCTTAACTAACATTGACGTGTTTTGGCTTCAATAAAAAGTACATAATATTTTATACAAACGATTTTGAATTAATTGAAGTCTCCACTTTGGCTGCGCTTACTAACAGAAGAAGACGGCCCTGAACTATCGCTCTATGACAGACAGTCATAAAAGTAGGGTTCTCCCTATGAAATGCCGGGAACGCTACCTTTTGAATCTTAAATGGAGCCCACATGTCTATCACGTAACACATTGTACAGTCGCCATCACATACATAGGTACACTATAGGTGTTCAAAAATATCGGCACATGCGGGTGCTATTCCTTGAAATATGCCTTGAAAATAGTGATGTGCTCCGATGTTTGTGAGCTGCTTGTTTGCTCCGATGTATGTGACGGCGACTGTACGTGCGTCAGGTAGATCTAAATGTCACTTTTTGTATGGGAAAATGACAGTTGAATTGTCCTAGCGCTCGATCGAAAAGTTACGGGATGCCACTACCAATCACGTCATAGACGTGACGTCGACCTCACAGACTGAAATACAGTGGATTTTAAGTATTTTCAGCCACATCACTCATAAAACATTTAGCCATGCTGGCCGCACAATGCCCAGTGCCCGTGACATTGGCGAGGTCGACTCGAGTCAAGATGACAAACGACCGTTTATACTTTTATGTTACGTTTTTTAGCGATATAACTCGACCAAGCTAAGAATGCACCTCGCGTCGAACGAGTTACAATGAGCGAGGTGCATTCTTAGCTTAATCGAGTTGTACTTTCATCGTTAGGGGGGGAGGGGAGATAAGGAGAATAAAAGTGGTAACATTGAGGTTAAATAATTTTGGGTAAAGTTCTTAAGGTTTTTGCGGCTATTTGGCGTACTTAAATGTATAGAAAGCGACCCTAACTTTAAGTTCTTCTCTTCCTCATTGGATATATATTTTAGTGAGGTTAGCCGCTCGAATCAAGATGACGTGTACACTTTAATGTTACGTTTTTTTAACGATACCTACCTACTTTAATCATTGAGGGGTTACGGGAGGTGTGAGGGAGTCCAGGAGAATAAAAGTGGTAACCTTGACTTTGATCATTTTGGGTAAAGTTTTTGAGGCTATTTGGCGTACTTGTATGGGAAATTACCCTTCTTCTCATGTCTATGGTTTTCTTTTTATTTAAGAGTTTAGTCTGTGCGGGACCTGAAGCTACCTTAGGGTGAATATCCAGCAGAGCTAAGCTGTGTTTTCATATAAGTATTTGACTTCCAACTTTCAAGCATGCCCAGTGTCAAAATATAAGAAAACTCATCTTTGGACGTCACTGATTTATCCACCAGTGCGGTGCGGTGCAAAGATGAGTTTTATTGCAATGTCTGTCTTAAGGGTATATGTTCACTAGCGTATAGTAGAGGTAGTAATTGTCAGACAATCTATGTGAGTTGAAGGTGGGATAACAATCTACAAAGTATTAGGTATTTTAATATACTAATACGATGAGTATCATAAACACAAAAACCTCACAATACATTAACAAAAATATCATAAAAGCAAACGTCGTCAGGTCTAACAAGGGATTTACCGTTATAAGCGCCTTTAAATTACTAAACAATGTACAGTTATCATTTTCTTAAAGCATTACCCACCAGATGTTAATGATAACATATCGTTCCTACGCCGAATTAACAATAAACAATCGTAAACAATAGACGGCCGTTTTTAATCGAGCGATAAGACTCTTTGTTGTCGAAGTTTCCTTAAACAGTTAATTATATTTTAGAGTTCAGTAAGTAAACGATTTTATTTGCATTGTAGTTAATATCTATAGACACCTAACTTATTGCAATCAATGGCAAAGTATGCATCCTACCCTACTGTGCCCACAGTATATTAACTCCATAGAAGCTATTCTTCATTGTTGATGATCCGTATTAAGAGGTTTCCGCAACATGTTAAAACTAAACAAACATGTGTAAACTTTTAATAGACTTGTATGTTGATAGCAACATCCACGGGAAAGCGAAATAGATTTTCTACCATAACCTATTAAAGGTTGGAACAGTTCACGGGTTTTACCACCCTATGCCGTGCGAATAATGGCTCCATTGCACGTATCGACTCGACCTCGGTTTTATTGTTCATTGTGTCAGTGTAACGAAAATAAATAAAATACAGCGGCTTCGGCTGTTAGCGGAGGGGTAGGTTACGTAATGCTATCAGGATATTAACTGCCTAGGTGTCGGATTACGTGCGTTTTGATTTGAATATTTTTTTATAGAATCTGTTCATTATTATTACTAATTAATCGTGTACTTATTTATTTACATTGACATTTCGGACGTGTTGTAACATCCTTGGTCGCGAATACAAGTATATTGTATAAAGGTCGTGAAAGATTAAATAAATAAATAAATATTTGCGTACAATCTTACACAAATCAACCTAGTCCCAAACTAAGCAAAGCTTGTACTATGGGTACTTGACGACGATATAGATACTTATATAGAGAAATAAATACTTAAATACATAGAAAACATCCATGACTCAGGAACAAATATTCGTGCTCATCACACAAATAAATGCCCTTACCGGGATTCGAACCCAGGACCTCTTGCTTCGTAGGCAGGGTCACTACCAACTAGGCTAAAGCGGTCAAATGAATAGAACCTGATAATAAAATCGTAGATTATGTGTATACCAGTTGCGGAGCGCCCATACAAGCCGATTTCCACCGGCTTGCCTTAAGTTTATTTTTTAGGAAAGCCTATAGTTATATACTAGGTACTCTAAACTCTTTCATAACTTTTTTGTTCCGGGTTGCCTATCGAACATTTTCACGCGCCGCCACTGGTGTATACGCACGCATTACCAACAGCGAATACGAAAAACGACTAGCAACTAATGAATGAATTGTTTAGAGTAGAGTAACAATAGAATTAGATTAGATTTCGATTTATTTATTTCAAGATAAAAATTACAATATAAAGCATAAGTACATGTCAAAATTATAATAATCCTTATCAGGATGACTTATCAGAATATAAGAGAAGATAATAAGAAAAAAAAGAATAGAATAGAATTTGGTATTATGAAAATAATCAACCTACTTTCAAATTGTCTTTATGACAAGGAGAACTTGTTGTGGTTGTTATGTTTACTGTTTACATAATAGCTCTCAAATGTCATTGAAAATATGAGAACAAATAAACTACCTGCATTTATACTAAAACTTCATTGGAAACAACGGAAATATAACCACTACGTATCCCACAAGCCCACATCAATCAAGTTTTTACCGGGTCTCAAAGGAATTCTGGATAAATGGCAACATTAATCATTATGGACGAACGGCCCAGTTCCCCTGGTGTCACGTTTATCCGCGATATTTCCAATTTATCCCAGTGTTACCAGACAAAGGATGCGAAAATTCCTTCAATCAAAATATGTTATCCAAGAATTGTCCGCCTATATATCCCTGTCCCAATTTTATCGACCAATCCTTTGCTTGACACAGTTATATTTCAAATTGTAACTTGTAGGTTCGGGAAATGAGTTCCTGTTCTAGTTTTATAACACCTAAGCGTACCTGCCTTCACCTCTAAACTTAATGATTATCCAGGAAAAGTATATTATGGATAATCGTTAACTTTGGAGGCTGGGTCATTGACTAAATATTGTATCGATTTCAGAGTTATTTTCGAATAAACTAGACACCATTAGGAAAACAAAGGATTATAAATAATCTGGATTCCTGAAAGCCACCGGTTTAAAGTTACAGAAGCAATTTATAAGGGCTATTGTTACTAGGGGATCATAAAGTTTCGGAGTGTTTCGGCTACGGTGACGTCGGAGATCGATCGTCTGACGCCTACAACACCGAAGCTGTAGAGTTATTTACGGGCTGAATATAAGCGATTAAATAGCCGTAGTGGGAGTAGAAGTATAATTACGCTACTCGTGCAGTACGCCTACAAATAGTTTCTAGACGACTAGTTGCTTGGACGAAAAGCGTTATAAAAATGAGAAGGCAGCATAATTCAATCGAGAAATATTTGCATTTGTCTATCCTTCTGTCGTGTGAATTAAAAGTATTAGTAACCTCTTTTACGATGTAGGACGGCGCTTGGACTCGTATTGGTACCTACCTATCCTAAACTAAAGGCTTTAAATATGTAGTTTAAATCTGCGTATAACTAGCCAATAAGCTATCTGCAGAAAAATCTTTTTGAATTTTTCTCGTTCGTATGTCGATACAGCTTTGCATGTTACATGATACGATGTTAAGCTGGTACCGTCGCCTATGGACACTTGTGACTCCAGAAGAATCACAAGCGCGTTGTCGACCCTTTATTTACTTGAGGATTCGCTGTTGGCAGATAGAGAAATGCAGGTCCCTCACTCCCAACACAGCGCACCCTAGGCATATTTGCAGTTTAAACTTATATAGAATCTAAATATACCTACATTCAGTATTTGATCAACTTTTGTTGACAGCAGGCACCAGACAGACATATATCATTTTATAACTCCCCCAAGAATACCGTAATAACATATGACGTCACATTATTTAAACCCAAATCAAAACACCATCCCTAGGGCACAAAGTTCCCTCACCAATTATTGTACTAACTAGAACATGTAGCTACCAAAACTTTGCCCTAACCAATTATTGTTCACTGATACACAAACATACTTGAGACTAATACCCGTCACCGATACACGTGCTTAGAAAATTTCTTAATTTATTTAGAAGCAATAAGCAACCATATATCCTGCAAAATAAAGTTCACGTTACATCACTTAAAGAAGTGAAAGCAAACAGTGGAAATGCAAAGTACAAGCTGGGGGCAATTTGCAGGGGGTGCGTCGTCTTTATGGGATTTTAGGCCTTGTGGGGTGGGGAGACGGTCGGGTTCCCCCTGGAGCCTAATGCGAGAAGTTTGACGTCACATGACTCGGGCACGCGGTTATAAATAATTGTACATATTGTTTTCGTGATTTCTATCTGGGAAGTAGGTATCTGGTGCTGAGTGCTGGTATGTTAAATGTTAGTTTATTACTTGGTTGGTTTTGCGGAGAAGTGTAGTACTTTATTTATTGTGCTTTGTATAATAAGTTACTTATTCCTAAGCTGTAATAAGCAACACTTATAACTTTAATTCCTAGTGTAATCTGGAGTGAATTACCTACTTACACATACTTACCTTTAATTTTATCTGTAGGCATCGTAAGACAATAGTTCCTACAGACCTATTAGAACATGCTATGAGTTTTTAATAGAAGTAGAATAATTTACTTTAAAAACAAAGTTTAAACCGACTTCAATACAGTACTTCGCCAAGCCACATAGGTACATGAACATTTCCACAATTCCTTTCCAATTTACCACATGCACTGCTTTCCGAGAGCAAATGCGTTGATTATTACAGAAAAAACCCAAGTCGCTATCTGTGGGCTCATAATATTTGAGGAGTTCCGTCGATTCCTAAAGGATCTCAGAATTCATGAGTTGCTACTCATGTCAGAATCTTTGACGAACTTTACCTCTTTGAGGAGTTCCATAAGTCATCTGTGATCTTCATCATCAGTTCCACTTCACCAAAATTGCGATTACCGAAGGTAAAGACACTAATTATAATAGAAAATACCGAAATCACTACATGCGTGCCTATAAAATTTGAGGGTTGCCCTCAATTTCCCTGGGATCCCATCATCAGATCCTTATTTGGTGACAGTGGGACCACCTCGAAAGTATACTCTTTCGAATAAAAAAAGAATTTTGAAAATTGGTCCACAATTGACGGAGAAATCGGCGAACATACATTGAAAACAAAAAAAAATACTTACAGTGAAACATATACCCTCCTCCTTTTTTGAAGTCGGTTAATAAAATAAAACTAATCAGCGACTCTACAAGTACCTATATAAAACTCTCCTTTAGACTCCTACGGAGTCGCAAGCTGCTTACAATTATATATGTCTGATGAAGTTAGTAAACGGCATGCCATTTACGCGTTTAGCACCGACGTGGTGCAGAAATAGTAGTTTATGCAATCGTTATATAATGTATGCTTTTTAAGTCGAGTACCACGTTTAGGCCACGAAGCTTGCTGAGTGGCCTAATTAAGGTACGAGACTTAAAAAGCTAATTATATAACTATTGTATACAATACTTTTTCTACGAGTCAACGGAAATAATAATTTATTAAACAAACTAGTTTGGTATCTATTGAAAATCGCCCTGCTGAAATGAAGCGCAGCAGCTTAGTATCTTTGCGCGTTGATGTTTTCACAGTTATCTAATACAGCTCCTGGATTCATAAGATGACTGCTGGCGGTTATCTTATGAAACCACGAGCTCCGTGACGAGCTCGTGGAGCTCCAGGATTAAAAAGTATGTGATCTTAGTTTCGTGTACGAAATCTTAATTCAAAGATTAAAGTCGACGAGTAGAAAAACGGTATTTAGAGAACAGAAATACCTACTTCGTAATAACCGGGCTGATACAGAGTAACTAAATTAGTATGCACGACACGCAAATATATTTACGTCAAGATATATTTATGAGCATAACATTAACATAGCGATAATTGGTTTAACAAGCTGGTCATGAATACACAGTGATTAGTTGATAACATACAGTAGAATAGCTTAGAAACTGTCTCGGTTATACGTGGTTATACTATAGGTATTACATGTTAGTGCAGCGTTATATGAGTTATGTCACGGTTGAACCGTTGCTAAGTTGGTTAGTTTTACTGTTTAAGAATATGTTATGGGTTGACACGCTGTAACGTAACCTATACTATAGTATTTTTGTAGTAGGTAAATACTATTACGAGTATATTATGTTGTCTAGTCCGGTATTGTCAGTCATCTGCCTTAGTAGTAGTAGGTCAATTTTAAACCAGTAAGTGATTTATGTTCCTCGGTAGATAAGAAGATAATCTTGACACCTGTCATTTCAATACCAGCATAAAGATAATATGATTATACATAAAAAAATGCATTCGTATTGAACGTTGATATAATCATAATCACTGCAGGGTAAACTAATAGTTACACTATTCAATGCCATATTTTTTTGCCCATACCTACGCGTGTTTTTTTTCCATTACTACATTTTAACACTTTTCCACAATAAATTAAAACACAATTTACATAATTATGTTTAGACTCGGTTATTTAGTGACATCCAGGGCACGTCCGTCAAAAAAGGGAAACGCCTTGACACCGCGTCCCGTCCTCGATAGCATTGTCACCGCGTTGCATTGTGTCCGTTATAATTTCCATCTTTTATGTCACCCTGGTATCAGTGACAATGGCACCTAGCTCACATTGTTCGGATTATGATTAAAGCCTTGGGGATAACGATAAAGCGGTTATTATTGTGGTTCTTTTCTTAAAGTTGAGCCAGTTGGTTGAAAAAACTGTTTGCTTTTTCATTATTTCCCGATTTTTTTTAAATTCTTTAAAGAAACGCGGATTTTGGAATACCAAGGAGAGATATGCTTTCGGATAAAGAACTTTTTATGCATTATTTTATGTAGTGTACCTACCCAAGTACCCACTCTATCCGAAGTATGTTGGTTACAGCTTTTAATTTGTATATATTTTAGTGTAGTACAATACCTGTACTATAGGTATATTTTAGTACAACATGACGATCACTAACAGGCCTTGAATTTGTACTAAAATTCAGTACAAATCAGCATAAGCGCCAAAGAGACAGAAGGCTGAATTCATCAATCATGTTCCTAGTTTTAGAATATTTCGGTACCTATCTTATCAAAAGTTTCCGATATCATCCATCACAGGATGACGTATTGACTATCACTTTACTTTGTGCTTATCTGCTCCAAATGGTTATGACCAAAGTTTTGTTGCTAAAATAAGTACAGTCACCGGCATAAATATATGATGGAACAAAGGCCGCAAAAATATATTATGACAACTCTATTCCTAGAGCCGTAAGAGCATGCCAGATATTTTTTGCGGCCTTTGATTCATCATACATACCGGTGATGTACATATACCTATTTAGTTAGGTAACATAGCCTTTGACGGTAATGGAATCAAAAAAACGAGAATTGTTTCATTTCTTTCACAAACTTAGTAGGTAATTGATACACCAAATTCATTATATAAATAAATTGAAAATTTACAACGCCTTTAACCTGTATTTAGTTAAGCTATGTTAAGTTACTGAATAAACTATTTTTCATTTTTTCATTTTAACACAACAAACAAAGCTAAGAACCCTCTCTACAAACAAGACTTTCTATTTATAAACCCCACTAAGTTCGGTTAATCCGTTTGGGTGCTACCTAGTTATACCTACCTTGGTACAAACAGACACACAGATACACATGTTAAAACCCTAGCTCTCTTCACTCAAAAACATTACCCTCCTTTGCATAAGTCGGGTAAAATGGGTACACAACCTATTAGAAAATCGAAAGCTGAATTTCACGAAGACGCAATGGAATAATACTCGTAGGACCAACACGGTCGCCTAGTCAAAGGAAGATTCGAGTGCGGATGTCATTAACAATTATTGGATGTCGTTAACGAGAACAGGCGTACAAAAACTTATCCTTACTTTGTTACAGTCACGCGAACTGCAAAAACTAAACCATTACTGCTCACGTGTCACCATTATCCATTGTGAGATCAAACGTGTACCGTGTTATCACTTGATACTCGTTTGTTACGGCTAAGCGGCGCGGGTGCTCAGGCAGGACACTTAGTGTTAGATACAATTTTTTTGCGAAACCGTCTGCCGTCTGCCCTTCCAACCCCTAGAGGAAACTAAACCTGGTTTAGGAGATCAATCAAGAGAAGTTTTCAATCCGCTCAAAGACCTTAATGGGCCATAGATAACAACCGGGGTCTAGAGCTTAGCGTGCCTTCCAAAGCACGGAAGCACCCAACGTTAAATTAAAAGCGATCAACGTTGCTTAATCCGCACAATCGTATGATCGTGTAGTTACTGCTAGGCCATGAGCACTCGTTTAACGCGCACGCGTGTTTCAATTGTACATTTAGATCAAACGTGTGTACCGTGTTATCACTTGTTACGCGATCGCTACACTATGTACACGAAATTACTGAGCTCTGACGTCAATTTCTCCTACGCACTGAACGTACGTAAGGCAACAACTGTATCCATAACAAATCTTCCGCAAAATGTCTGTACTTATTCAAATTTTACGGTCGTTTTGCGATTTGAGTTAAGTTAATGTTACCTTTTCGTTCGCGTATTTCTTTAGTTCCTGTGTTGGTCGCTATTTTGTATATTCCTGCCTTTCATTATTTCACGTTAACAAAAGATAGATTAATAATCACATCTTCTTCTTTCGTCGATATAATAATTACGTATTTAGTAGCCTAGATCATTCCATATTCTGCATACCACATTGTGAATTTACCACATTGTGTGTTACACAATTTTATTTTCAAGAACTGTTTTTGTTCAACCCAAAGACGCGTCCACCTGCTTTCAACCAGCCGCGCAGAGTGTGGTGCCAATTAAACCGCGTTAGAGCAGGCATTAGAAACTGCGCCCACCATATGGTATGATATAAATGGGGCTGGTGCGACTACTCTCTATCAGTGTGTGCGCGGAAACCAAATAGTCAACCAAATGGTTCTGGAATGGCCGCTTACAAAATTTTCAGTTTGGATGGAGGACCTCAAGAATCTTATCCAACCGGCTACAGAGTACTTGAAGAGGGCTAATCTAAACCTTTAAATTAGTCAACTTTATTATTCTTTTATCGTGCTTTAATTTATAAGTATAGAATGCAGTGACCAAAATGCCATACAATAATTAAATAAGTTTCAAGAAAGTCCATTGGAACTTCTACGTAACACAATTACAAATTTGAAATGACAAACATTGTTGACCATATTCAGAGTAAACACAATTAGGCTTAGCTCCCAGACGGACCAATTTATCCGACATACGAGCACCCTTGGGGACCCAACTTGCAGTCGGCATAAACATCAATCAGAAAATGATTGGTTCAACGGACACTGCACTCAAATATACTTTTTTTCAAACGTGTCCAGCACCAGCAGCAGGTAGATCACGGAATCAGGTGGAAAATTAACAGTTAAATTGTACCGACGCGCGTTCGGAACGTTACGTTATTTATTACCCCTGTGCCTGTGGGGTAATCACGTAACGTTCCGAATGCGGGTCGGAACAATTTAACTGTCAATTGTCCATATAAAAAGTGACATTTAGACCTACCCGACGTTCATACAATGCGTTACGTGATCGACCTACTGGATAGGAAAAGGCCGGTTTCCGATGGTATATTTTCTACTAGGTATTCCATTAAAGCAATCAGTTTAGCTATCAATAATTATTGAACAAGCGGGCGTAGGCAACGTACTTCTCGTTTCAGCTTGGGCAAACATTCTTTCGTCTGTCCGGATGACCGGTTGTTCTCCGCTACAAGTCGCATTTCTCAACTGATTCTCTTAAAATTTTATGAGCAGGTTCGACAATTATATAGTTTTTTTTCTTGATTCAGTTTTAGGATTTAAAAAAAAAGTGATTTGCGAGTTCTACACCTCGCAGAGCCACTTTACCCTGAGAAAATTACGGTTTTTTTGGAAATAATTCAATATCAGGCTAATTATTTGTACACGGCTTTTATGTGTTATTTTAAACAACTTTTACTATTGACATCAATAATTCTATGGACCGGAAGTTAAGAAAAAAAATTAACCCGCAAGCAAAAATGCTATCAGTATTTTTATAATGAAAACATGTTTGAGTACACAAATTTGGAGACTTACTACCTGAATCCAAAAATATATACATCAGGAAATAAACGCAATTTTAATTAAATATTTTACGACCTTGAGATAATATTGAATTTCATCTGGCCTATAGAAAGGTTTATCCATTAACAAAAATAAGTGGATTATGCGCGTATCCCAAAGAACGTATATAGACGTAGTCAATTGTAAAGTAAAGAAAGTTTATACCATTTTTGCCTGATTTTTACGGAATTTATGAAGATTACTTTTCATTATTTATTACCGTATCGGTATTAAATTTAGGTGGATTATTAATGAATATTTAGTCAAATTACCCGACCTATTTTTTGGTGTAAAAATATCTCTGATATCAATATATTGTTGTGTTTTCATAGAGCGAAACCGTAAAGTTCTCAGGCTACTTGTGTTATTTTTATAGATGATAGTTGCCAGTTTATTTTGTTTTCACTACCTGCTTAGGTAGGTACATATACATACATACATATATATAATCACGCCTCTTTCCCAGAGTGGTAGGCAGAGATCACGGATCTCCATTTGCTACGATCCTGACAAACCACTTTCGCTTCACTCACTTTCATAACATCTTTCATACATGCTCGTCGGTTAAACAACTAAGAAACTACCAACCATAGACGGAATATAATATCGTAAGCGTACCTAACTCCTTATTATAACTATGTATTTGATTTTATGGAGGACAATATCTGTTTCAATATAAGTAAACCACAATTTACTGCTTACATTATGTCACCAACTCGTATTAGCAATGAGGTAAGGTGCCTTTAAAGTAGGTATGATGGCGGTACCTAACTATGTAGTCGGTTTGTATCTGTTGAATAAGACCAAATTATACTATCTACTAAATCATAATTCCTACTCATTCCGGCACGTTAGCTTGAGCGCGTGGAACCAAGAAGCACACTTGAATATTATGAAATTGGAATGCAAAACATAATTCGCTAATCGACGATTTTTGCAAGACAACTGGCAACACCGGTCTAATAGCCAGCCGTTATTGGTCAAGCGCCTCAATGTTGCCACCTGGACATAAAATTATAGCTTGTAGCTTCGTGGAACGGGCCACAGACCACAGGCCCGAAACTGTAAAGGTACAGGTTGGAACCAGACCGTAGATAGCAGCAGCAGCGTGTCGCAATAACACTACTGGTGTCTATGTATTTTTATGAAATACCTTTCTTTGCTAGCGACACGTCGCCGTCATAGACATAGAAACCGCTAGTGTCGCTGCGACACGTCGTCTGCTGCTGCCCCGCTTTTCTGTAACTTGTTTTAGTCTCACCTCAAACAAATATATCTTGACGCCGCGATTTTTAGTAGCAAAGCGTAATCAGAGGCCTAGTTTCGTTAGGCGTGACGGGTGAGGTGAGGCGCATTAGCGCGTTCCGAATAAAACAGCCCTGCTGTTTATTTATTCGTATGGCATTACAGAGTCGCTTCAAGGTCAAAAAAAATACTTAAATGATATAATAACTACAAACTAATATCCAAATTCTTCACCCATTGGGCTGCGTTGACATCTGGGGAGAGCAAATTCAGAGAGTCCCCAGTGAATTTTCGGTTTGGGCAGTAATTTATGATAGGTATGATGGATGAATGGTCTGCACGGGCGTACCGCAGTCGCACGCTGGTGATGAGTCCATGCCCAGTGCGAAGCCTATTTAATTGGCACCATTCCTTCTTACCTTCAAGGTACAAGTCGACCGCAGACAGCAGCAGCAGATGACGTGTCGCAACGACACTACCGGTTTCTATGTATTTCTATGACGGCGACGCCCGGCGGCGTGTCGCTAGGAAAGGTATTTCATATAAATACTTAGAAACCAGTAGTAGTGTCGCTGCGACAGGTCGTCTGCTGCTGCTGTCTGCGGTCGGGTTCCAACGTGCACCTTAATACTGCGCAGACGCATTTACAAAACACGCTGACCCACATCGCTATCTCCGCGAAAGTGTGGAACTGGGTGAAATTTACATAGTGATAACCGAACATGGTGGTTCGGTGACAACATCCTTTGTCCTGGATAGAAAACATGAAGTACGAGTAACTTTCAATTTCGGAATATTCTTGTGAGAATACAGTAAAATGACAAAAAAACAACATTTTTCATTTATTAGTTCATAATACTCAGGTAGGTACTTAGTTTACACGATATGTGAAACATATTACTTATCAATGGCTTACCCTTGTTTTACGGACAAACTTTATCGGCTATATGATCTTCATTATTTTTAAGGATCGTAAACTTTTCAGGATTTTTATGACACAAACCTAACCTACCCTATTTGGTTCTACACAATGACCAACCTGTACCTGACTGAAAAGATTGTAACTAAGAATAAACAACGCGATAAATTGATAAATTAGCGAAACAATGCATTCATTGAAACGTTTGACGGTAAAATATTATCCCTTATCAATAATTAAGAATGACATATTTTTGTTCAATTAATAAAATAATTGATGCTTTATTATAAAACTTAGGGCCTACGCTAGCTGACGCGGGTGCACGGAGCGGGCGCACGCCTGCGGGTACCCGTACCCTTATTGTGAGATAACAATCGTAACCTAACGTTACGTATAGTTGTTATTTTCTAAGCCGTCCGTTCCGCACTAAAGAACGCCGCACTGCAGAACGGACGGCTTAGAAAATAACAACTATAACTAATACGAGATCGAATAAACGCGCTTCGAATAGATTTCGATCTCGTTACGGTATTCTTCGATTCGACCCGTCAAACTTGTAACTCACAATGCCGTTGTCCTACGAAACCAACTGCAAAACGTTAGGCTCTAGCGTTTAGTTCTCGATGCGTAATTTAACGTTCGATTCGTACTACCAATCGGTAGTGTGAGACCCAAATTTGACATTTCGTATCGAAGAATACCGTAGCGACTGTAGTTTACTATTTCACTTGCAAAATGGCCCGTGATATCGTATTATTCCGTCAAGAGTTACCGTAGATCCGATCGAAATTTATCTCAAATTAAAGAACTTATAAAAATAAGGGTTTTGAATTGACAACATATATCCGCAAAATTCGGATTGTCGCGTATTTTGTATTTAAAAATGCAAATAAATGGCCCCCGCGCCGCCATATTGTATCGACAGTGGACACTGTCGACGTCGCGATGCGCGTATTCTGTAATGTCATAACCGACAAACATTTAAATTAAAACGATAAATGCTAGTGATATAAGGTTGAATATTGGAAAATCGTGAACGAACGTGAAGTCGATGGCGAATTAAGTAATGTATAAGTGCCTCACGTAACAGTTTGGATTTTTAGTTCTATGAGTGACCACCAGGGGCGGTGTATAGACTTTTCATACTAAATCTTGACGATAGGCGCTAGCGCCTGTAGTAAACGCAACTCACGTCATAGCCTGAGAACTTTACGGTTTCGCTCTATGAAAACACAACAATATATTGATATCAGAGATATTTTTACACCAAAAAATAGGTCGGGTAATTTGACTAAATATTCATTAATAATCCACCTAAATTTAATACCGATACGGTAATAAATAATGAAAAGTAATCTTCATAAATTCCGTAAAAATCAGGCAAAAATGGTATAAACTTTCTTTACTTTACAATTGACTACGTCTATATACGTTCTTTGGGATACGCGCATAATCCACTTATTTTTGTTAATGGATAAACCTTTCTATAGGCCAGATGAAATTCAATATTATCTCAAGGTCGTAAAATATTTAATTAAAATGCCGTTATTTCCTGATGTATATATTTTTGGATTCAGGTAGTAAGTCTCCAAATTTGTGTACTCAAACATGTTTTCATTATAAAAATACTGATAGCATTTTTGCTTGCGGGTTAATTTTTTTTCTTAACTTCCGGTCCATAGAATTATTGATGTCAATAGTAAAAGTTGTTTAAAATAACACATAAAAGCCGTGTACAAATAATTAGCCTGATATTGAATTATTTCCAAAAAAACCGTAATTTTCTCAGGGTATCAATCCCACGCTAAAAGTACCGCTCTATGCACCCGCCGCGGGTTAGTTAGCGCTGCTAATACTATTTTTCAATAGGCGTCCACCCGCTCCGTGCAAACAGCGTCAGCTAGCGTAGGCCCTTACAACGAATACCTACTGAGTGCGTGTCATGTTCTCCCAATTAGTTTTAATATAATAATAAATAATTATACAACACTGTTATCTGAATCTATTTCTAAGCCACCAAACATAGTAAAAGTACGGTAAGGTATGATTTTAATATAATAGTCTGAACAACATTGAACGATGCCGAAAAAAATAATAAAAGCAAAAAACTAACACCTTTTTATTGTTTCAATTAAAAGTAGAGGTAATCGTTTATATTTACGTATTCAACAACGCAATAAACTTACTATTAAATAAGTTTCTCGCGATTAATATTTAAAAGCTAATAAAAGGAATATACCCAAGTTTGGAGAAGCTTTCGCAGCAGTTCGTATTTTCAAAGCCTTGAAAGCAATCACCGTTTTTATTATGTACAAAAGGCTCACTCTAGGGAATTCACAATTCACTGCGTGCGTTCCTTTGATAAAATAAGTATCTTTAATACGTGTGATGTAAGCGTTCAACTGTTTTTTTAGGGTTCCGTATTCGGTAAATATTATGATAACTGCGGGGTTATAACATTTAGAGGCAGGTAGGGTAAAATGACGGATATTATACGGACCTCGGAATAATCCACGTCCACTTCTCGCTCTCTCTCTCTGTCTCTCTTCTTACAAAGACTACACTAAAGTGAGAATTGGATGCCACTATGTCACTCTTTTTACAAAAAAATATAAGAATCCTTCAACATTCCCTGACACTAAATTGCCAATCTAAAAAATAGATTCCTAAACGAAACCTCGTATATTAAAAGCCTCATTCACGCTTATCCACTTTTTATCCGATAATAAAAACGCTATTTACCAAGCCACTGAGTCAATCAACTGTCGCCATTTCGTCCAAAGCTTAAGGGACAACCGTAAGATTTATTCTCGGTTTCACTGTAGGCTCAAAGCCAAGGGCCCAGACACATAGGCGCTGTTTCCACGTCTGAATAATTCCCAAGGCTGGGTATAAAATGTCTGTAAACATTAAATGGAGCAGTCGTTGACCCGACTGTCTTATAAATTGCTGTCTACCCACATGCACACCGCGAGTATTTGTGCGGGTTTAAATGGTGGTCACATCTCTAATTCCCTGGTTGTTTATATTTGAGAGGATAACAAAAGTATGCCAGCTTTACACTAGTGGCTCTGTCAGATGTTGAACTCACGATTCTGAATTTAATCATTTTATTCAATTTCGAAAGCCGGTTCGACAGAAATAGTTATTTGTTATACAAGGGGGGAAAGTTGTATTTTACCTGCGAGTGTTCATTTGAAACACGAGCTGGCGAAAGGATACTATGATTGACCACGAGCAAAGCGAGTGGTTCAAAAATAGAATCCTGAGCGTAGCGAGTGTTTCAACACACGAGACGTAAAATAACTTTTCACCCGTGTATAACACAAATCTTTTCACCTCACTATAGCGAGGAAAATAAGAAAAAGGGTAAAAAATAAAAAAGTTAAAAAAAAGTTAAAAATAAAATAAAATAAGTTCAAAAAGTTTAAAAAATAAAATAAAAAAGGTAAAAAAGTTGAAAAAAAGTTTAAAAAAAATATGTCATAAAAAATAAGTACAAAAAACAAAAATAATTATTTTACGTTCTACGTCATAGTTCTTATAACGCTCTACGTCTACTTTCTTCACATGTGGATAAAAGCGATTTTCTCAATATATAGATATCAAACATACAAAAAGGTCTTTCCGAGCTAGTGAGGTGAAAAATCTATATAATTATTGAACCAGCTCACAAAACGCGCTCACAAACTCACAAACCAGCTCACCGCCGATTCACACGACAAAAAACACGAATGCGACCTGTAAGGGAGAACAGCCGGGCAGCCGGACATACGAAAGAATTTTGGTCCAAGCTGAAACGGAGAACTTCGTTCGCTTCGCTCGCTCGTTCAACTTGTTAGTTGAATATTAACAATATTAATATATATTATCCGTGCAATATTTTCTCTGATTTTAAGCGGAGCCCGACAATGGTTTTATTTTTTCTAAAATACTCAAACTCATATTTTATACTTATTTATTCGATTTATACAAGATATGATACGACTAAGTTCGTAAGAGTTTTGAACATGAGGCTATTAAAAACTTCATTGTTTTGATAATTTATAGATCAATGATCTTTTTTTTCGCTATATTACATGTTTTTTTTTCAACTGTATTTCCTTACTGTTGAGAGTCACGAAGTATGCTAATTATTAATTTTTCGTTACAGGTAATTATGCCATAATATTGCTTCAGAACACAACGACAACTGCCGCATCGACTTATTTGTAAGTAATTAGTCAAAAAGGAATCTAATAAGGAAAGGAAGGCTATTCTGTTCATGAGCATGAAAACTTTTAAGGTACATAAATATATTCAGTTCTCTGAAATTCAGGACATACTTATAGAGCTGTACCTATGTGCATTTAAAACATTTGTTTAGCAATTTGGACTTATTCTTGCAGTTGAGTGGTCTCGAAACTAATTTACTAGAAAAAAAAAATCCGCTTACAATCTGTTTATATAAAAAAATGTGTGAGCACTCGCGAATATTCCTAAACTACGTTTTGCAAGCGACTTCGTCAACGTGATCCGCCATAGCAACTTATATCCTCAGTTTATTTTCTTTTGGGGATAATTCCCGGGGATAAAAAGTATCCTATGTTTATATACCTCAATTATAAATTCGTTCAGTTTTTTTTTGCGTAAAGCTATAAACATCGAAATACCAAACATAGAAACTCTCACAAATATTTACAATATTAATAGCTTTATTGTATAGCGCTGCTTTCCCATGGAATTAATTTATTTGATCAAATGCAAATACTTGGCCCTTGACACTTGAAATCACTTGAAAGTTTGGATTTACATCCAATACCCATGTATTCCTGGCAACCTTGGCCTGCCTGCATATTCATGAGCTAGTTTAAGTACGGAATAACTAATGCCTAGCTAGAGGCCTGTTGTCTTTGACCTTCGTTAAGCCAGGAGATATATATCATCTCATTTATTTAAAACTGAATATACAATGTGTCATCGACGTCTTCGTCCAAGAGATTAGTCGGTTTGGAAGATAACCTGGGTATTTGATGACTTTGCTTCGCTGGCAAGGCCAAAGGCACTGAGTTTGATTCTCAGTCAATGTCACTAGTTGCGAGTTTCAAGTTTTCTTTATATTTTGATCCTCATATCAATGTCGCACTAGAACGTAATGTAATTCCCACATTAAATTACGAAACTTAACATTGTTATAAACTTAACTTAATATAAACATACTACTAAGAAATAACACTTTTCATTTTTGTATGCTCTTAGATACGCAAAAGAATAAACAAATCAAAAAATACTCCACTGAAGTTATTTTCGATTTCAATACTTAAGGTCAAAGTGACTAGCGTAATATTTTCTAGTTTAGAAAATATCTAATTCACAATTTTAGTATGCAATACACACGTAACTATGTTTATATATTTTTTTGATATTGACGCGAATTGGAAATTCACAGAGAACAGAAATATTAGGTACACTCAGCGTCAAATACTCTGTAGCAGTCAAAGTGGCCAAATAGTTCGGTACACCATACCAAATATATGGTGTACCGAACTATTTGACTACTTTGGTTGCTACATAGTATTTGACGCTGAGTGTACCTACCTACTACTGCATAATATTAGTTCCACCACTCTACACGAGTCACATATTGATTACTTCCTAATAGGAAACAATTACAGCAGCCGTAAGAAATTGTTACTTTTCTTGTTAATTACTTCTTTAGCACGTTTCTGTATATTTCTTGATTATATACTACATATTTGTTCCAAGTCTACGGTAGTAATTAACTTTAAACTTTTGTAATTACACGCACCTGCCTGACGTCTTTATGTACGCTCGCCTTGATTTATTATATATGTTCGGGTAAAATTTCCTTGTTTAATAATTTAAGCTTCAAGGGACTTATTCATCAGTGCCTTTCCATTGCAGATATGGTTTTATTTATGTTGGTTAGGTAACTATACTTGCCTCGTTGCTAACATGCTGATGATTTGGGGAGTCCCGATTTCATGTAGGTATCTATTTGAGCACGACAAGTATATTTCAATTTTACATGATTGAGAAATATGGTAATCAGTAGGTAAGTGAAATGAATGATAGACTAAGGCCAGCGAGTTGGCACAAATTACGCTTCTGCGCGAAGAAAATCAAAAGCTATTTATAATTTATATCACATTTGAAGCTCCACCAATTACTCAAAAATTGAGTTGATTAAAGTGTAAAAGGTTTACTTTGAGAAAACAAAGTTATACAACTTACTAATTACTTGATAGAGCCTGGGTGTAGTAGCTTTTGAAGACAAATTTTGTCCCGCAAATAATACAAATCGAAGAAAGCGAACCTAAAATTAGGACCCGATTTGTAAATGCAGAAGAGCTTTTGCAAATTGGGCCACGAGCCACTCAAAGATTTTAGTTACTCAGCTTTGAATAAATTATTCCAATTGAGTCCTTAGTGCTCAGCTAGCAGCCCCATTCGCCCCTACCGCTATTTAAAGTCACCCCGGCAAAATGGCGGACGTGAAATTACCCCAAATCGACGCAGACGTCATTAAGCTTAGTCTATCTGGAAAAGTAATAGCAGATAGCTGTAGTGGAGGTGGAGATTTTTATAAAGCTATTACAATACATTAGACCATTAGACGGTGAGAGCGCTGTAACGGGGATGAATGCGTGCCATTTGTAAGGAGCAAGGCGTGAGCCACGATATATGGCGAATAAAATGGGGCGAATAAAACCGGCCTTTGTTTCATGAGCTTGACCTAAAATCCAAAGCTTTTTCCGTGTCTGCTTGTTTTAGTAAAATGCACACTTCCACAGTATTCCATCTCAAAAAACAAGGTGTGATTAAAATTTGTAAACAAATGGGGTGGCCACTAACCAAGTTTATCCGGAACCGGAATTACTTAAGTGGTTAAAATATCGTAAGATGTACGTTAATGACATTCTTACGATACTAATACCAATCGGCTAGCATAGAGTGAAAATAATGTAGTGCTGGAAGGCGCGGCGTGGGTAGGCCCCCCCCCACAAGGTGGACTGGATGACCTGGTAAAGGTCGCGGGAGTCCGCTGGATGCGGGTGGCACAGGACCGGCCATTGTGGCACTCTTTGGGGGAGGCCTATGTCCAGCAGTGGACGTCTTTCGGCTGATATGATGCTAATGATGATAACTGGTAATTTGCCAATTCGTTTATACATCAAAAAAATGCAAATTAAATGTCAGTACTAAGGAGAAACAATGAGAAATTCTGTGAATGGCCATACTTGCGGAACACATCGCCTCTGACGAACGGCATTGTTCTCATCTGTTCTTTTCAGCTAAATGGGGTAATGCATTCATGTTTACAACTGGTTTTCAAAGGGGTACACGTTTACTTTTCAGAACAAGCATAAGAAAAAAACTCTAACCCGACTACGAAAAAGTAACTCAAAAACGATTGTTTTTCATACAAAAGGTAGCCTAGGTCACCCGGAGCGTAATTTCGAATCGATTGACACCTCATTTAAAGTCGGTTCAGTATCTTAAACCCTACGGTGGAACACACGTTAAATACAAACATTGACTGCTAAAAATATATGTCTTCCTTTAGGCTCTGCCGTATATAGTAACGCAATGATACAAACAAACAAATGACAAACAAATGACTTTATTTACCAAAGGTGCAATTTTACAAGAATGAGTTTTACAAATTAGTGTGACAAGTTATGATTGGTGTTAGAGTATCCGTGGTCCTCACACTAGGTCGAGCCTGTCGTGAGAACCGACAGGGTCGTTGCAGAAGCATTTGCGTCAGGTTAGGACTTTATTGGATTATACGTTAACAGATGTTTACAATATCACTGCAGCTGTGTGGCAAGGAGAAAAATGTACAGAATTTATAAATGAATGAATGTATGATCTAATCTACTTAAAGAAAATAAAATAAAATTATTCCTAGGTTAACATAGTCTATGTTAGTGTGTGTGTTGTGTGTCAGAGTGTGCGGGTGTGAATGGGTGAGTATGCGTGTGTGGTGTGTGTCCAGCTATTGCACAGTTCTTAGAATATCTTCTGTTTCCCTGTACGATAGAGTGAGCAACCAAATTTTCAATTTTGTGTGGAGCTGTTTCACTGTCAGCTCTTGGTTATTGAACCTTTTCATTATTTTGTTGTATACATATGGGTGTAGGAATTGGGGCAATCGCTGGGCAAAGGCTGTTTTTACAGAGATCTTTGGAGCATTAAATATTCTTTTGCTTTTGAGTAGCTCATAATCAGGGGAATTTAAAGTTTGTTGATGCATTATTGCAGCAGCCCTACTTGTGAAGAGTTGTCGAACTGTGAGTACCTTAGTTTCTGCATACAATTTATGTGTTGGGTATTGGAAAGGCTTCTTAAACATTACCTTCAAGACAGATCTCTGGGCCCTCTCAAGATCAATCATGAATGAAGAACCTGCCCCTCCCCATGCAGAAATGCAGTATCCCAAAATGGACTCACAAAGCGAAATATATGTAGACTAAATTCAGAACACGTCTATTGGCAGAGTTACGTTAAGTTGAGATAGAGAAAGAATGTGTGATTTAAAAAAGACGTGCTGATCCATGTCTATTCCAAGGTATTTGATGCAGTTGGTTCGTTCTATAGCTTCAGCAGACTTTGCGGAATTCAAACTCGAATTAATGGTTAGCTTGGTAGGATCCTTAGGTTCACAAGCTTTAGTTTTATGAAAGCAAATGAATTTTGTTTTTTTTAAATTAAGTGTAAGAAGGTTATTGTCAAGCCATTTTTTATACTATGCATACCATCTTCAGCTTTATTCAGCGCATCAGTCCACGACTCACCATGAAAAAGCGCAACGGTGTCATCTGCGTAACAAATTAGATCAGCTTTCCATGGTCTGACTGTGAAGATGTCGTTCATGTAAATAACAAACAGGGTAGACCCTAAGACACTACCTTGAGGAACCCCAAAATTAGTGGATATTTCTGCGCTCCTGTGTTCTCCTATCCTTAGGCTTTGGTGTCTGCCTGTGAGTTAGCTTTGGAAACACTTTAGTGGTAGTCCCCGTATGCCGCAGTGTTCAAGCTTTTTCAGGAGAATGGGTATCTAAACTGTGTCGAAGGCTAATTTACTTTGAAAACAAAGTTTTAACCGACGAAAAATCAATCATCCCCTATTTTCCTACCCTAAGGGTTGGTTTTTTTTTCCAAATTTATATGAGACCAACTTTGGGGTATACCCTTTCCAATAAAAAAAGAATTATCAAAATCGAACTACTTTGTAAAAAGTTATGCGTGGTCATACATAAAAAAAAATATACGCGTCGACTTGAGAACCTCCTCCGTTTTTTGCGTCGGTTGAAAAGAGATTAGATTTTGAATTTCTTTGGATATCTAACGCCCAAACTTCCAGCCCAAGTCAGATATTAAGCTGTTGGACCCAATTCTAGATTTTTTTTACGTACAAAAGATTGAAATTGTATGATTCGCCGCAGTGTGGCCTCTACCTTCAACCCTCATGTGTTGCACCGCACGTGCCAAAGTGTGTGCAAACGCGACGCCGACGCGCTAATATTTATCAGACGATATTGGATAATTCTGTTACTAACCGGAAAAATTAAGAACTCTAGACCTTGCTCGCGTTTATAATCGCAGGTATTTTTTTTAATATTGGGAAAAAGATTTTATCTACGCACATATAATTAGTGCTCTAAAATGCGTTCACAAACCGTCGGTAATGACCAGCATTATTACAACCAATTTTACTATGACAACTTTCTTGTCTGTGGTAGTAGGTAAAATCTTTACTGTAATGTTATTACAGTACAGATTATCGGTATCGTTATGAGTTTAAATTTGGAACAGCTGTCAAAACTCAAGTGGGTCTCTAGTCTAGTATCTATAGATATTAAAACAGTTATCGATACGAAACGTCAATTTATTATGTTTTTTCATTTAACTTTTTCTTTTTTTTTTCCTTTTTACTTTTTTAGCTTATTTTTTTCTTTTTTTTTACTTTTTTTTTTACTTTTTTCCCTTTTTTTTTACTTTTTAAACTTTTTTTTCCGCTTTTTAACTTTTTTTTTACTTTTTTATATTTTTTTTAAATTTTTTGCACTTTTTTTTTACTTTTTGTCACTTTTTTTTTCACTTTTTCTAACTTTTTTTTTACTTTTTTTAATTTTTTTTCACTTTTATTCATTTTTTACTTTATTTAAAAAAAAAAAACACTTTTTCCCTTTTTTTTTTCTAAAGATAACTTACAGGTAGCACTCGTAGCAATGCAGGTCATTTTCCTACGGCTTCTGAACCCATCTTAGAGTAGGTACTTATGATATGTGTTTAGATAAAGTAGTGTATGCAACTGTACATAATTAGGCCTTAAAACACTCGTGTGATCCTGTTATGATTAAACCACACTCGTATTTTAAGGCCTCTCATTATGTATCAGTAGCATAAACTACTATAATGTTCCCCCTTGGCTAAAAAAAATGGTAGGTAAGCACATGTAGCTTGGTTTATAAATGTTCTATTTATGTGTGTGTAGCAGTCAATCTTGCCCTATTAAATATAACCCAGTGATTTATAGTTTACCTACCAAACGTAACACTGGAGTTGCAGTTTACTAAGAGTATCTTTGACTCTTAGTAAACTGCAAAGAGACTCTTAGTAAGAGTCAGGATTTAAATATTGGGTACCTAGTGGCGGAGCGCCCATACAACCCGATTCCCACCGGCTTGCCTAAAATTTACCTTTAGGCTAAACCTATAGTTATATACTTACTCTAAGGGTTGTCCTTCGAAAATTTTACGCCTATCTGCCAGAGACTATAAAAAATGCCTACTTTATACAGTTATTTGTAGGTACCAGGTAGGTAATGAAATTTATAATAAATGTTTCGATGAACACTGGCTTTATTTAATGTATAATACCAATTCTAATGTAATAATTCATACTAACATAGTTTTATAAATAAATAAACAATAAAATAAAAATAATAAATTGCCTTTACAAAAACTCTAAACGAAATCACTGTCTTCTATCGATTATAAGTTCCTTTCATTCATTTCGTTTCGTTATTGGCAGGAGATTATGATCCCCGAACATGAAGCAGTACAATTTCGCATAAAGGGATTATTTCTGCCCCAATGGTCGTGGGTGGATCGGTTGACACCCTCTTAAACGATTATGACCTCACGTTTCATTTATACAACGTCAAGGAAAATTACTCGAACAATGTACTTACACAAGTTTACGATCACACAAGTTCGAAGTTAGAAAGTGAGCGTCATTTTACTTTTAGTTACAGTTTCCTAACACTTACATCAATGGCCGTGGCGTGGCCTTAATTACTGAAGTTGGTGTCCATCTTGATCCTTTTTGGCGACTTCTGTCATAAATACGCCCCTGGCTACATTCAATTTTATATACAACTAGCTGACCGCCCATACGCGGCTTCACCTGCGTATTGCAAATAGCGCAGGTAAACCCGTGTGATAAAATATAGCCTATAACCATCCAGAAAGTCCATTCTGCACGCAGGTGAAAGAGTTTTTGAAATCGGATAAGCGGTTCCGGAGACTACCCAAACATACAAACTTGCAACGCTACAATCTCACAGCAGACTTCCTCTTTATAATATTAATGAATAATAGTACCTTTTGATGAAATGAAATGAAATGAAATTTTATTATGTACGTGGGAAATGGGTACAATTTGAAGTTATAGTTGCAGTAGATCTGGTTGGCTCACCACACCCTACCTTTTCAGGTGTACATACATCTAATTACACATATCAAAATAAATTAAATGACAAGAAAAAGTTGATAATACAATTAAAAGGAATCATTTAAAAAATCATTGATATTATGATCACACTACTTCACACGTTATAACTTTGTACCTACCTAAAATCTTTACTAATAATGAGTTCTCGACACTGGTCGTATAGTTCCATCTTGATTCATAGCGATAAAGATGGGCAACACAGTGTCACATATTAGAATCAAGGTGTCTGACATTGAGACGTGTACCTAAATGTTAATCACTGAAATCAATTAAACGATTGGACCCTGGTAAGCCAACATGAAGGCTTTCATGAGGACCCTGTCGTCACGGCCGGTCCACGCCTCAGGCGACCCCAGAGCTGGTGTCGCCTGAGGCGTGGTGGATACCTTTCCCGGAGGATCGCTCTTGCGGTCCAAAGGGGAAATGCCGCAAGCAGAACTTTTAGATGGGCAATTTTTTTTGTAATTAGTTTTTAATTTTTCTATTTGGTGTTTAATTAATTTAAGTCAGTTATTGTGTGTATATTTCTGCATAATGTTTTGTCTTAAAAAATGTACAAAGTATATAGGAAATGGTAACAATAGGGAAAAAATCTTTGGGACTTTTGTTAGCCCTATAAGATTGAAAGAATTCGTGATCACTATAAAATCGCTGTATTAAACTCCAACAAGAAATCCAGAAGAAAATCCAACATAAATCCAATTCGCTCCAACTAAGTACTTAAAAACCGGTAGCGGATTAAGGAGAGCACCGGATTATGAGCCTTGTTTCAAGGAGCTAAGTGCTTTAACTGCGTGTGCGTGTTCTCGGGCAGTGGGGCACGATCGATACTCGCTACATTTGGTACAGATATATAGGACAGATGAACTCAAAGGCCGCCTCCGACGCTCGGTTTCACTGCTAAGCCATTCACAGACTGTCTCGACTCGCAAGACCAAGTAACTTGGCCCCGGAATCCGTATGAATCTAAAGCAATCTTGTCTGGTCGCTTCAGGAGATTATATGTAAGTGTTGTAAATAGAACTGGAATCGATTCTGGGGCGAGATGAGGGCCTTAACGATGTCTAGCTTCTGATACTACGTTATTATTTATTCCTGTAACCTCGATTGCTGAAATAAGTAAAATGTAATTTGAGTTTTTTAAGTTAACAGCCGCCTACGCTAAGCTTTGGAAGCGAATATCTATGAAAATTGGAGCGTAAAAAGTTGAAAGAATCATAATATCTCGCGAAACTAGATGGAATTTATATACCTTGTTTGCAAAACTGTTGAGAATAAATATATAGTTATTTTCAATTTTATTTACAGCGAAGAGTAAACCTATATTGAAATAACTAGGTCATAAATTTTGATTAATTGTACTTACCTACATCAAACATTATTTATTGTGCTTTAAGTTGTTGTACATAAATCTGATAAATAATTGCGTGAAATAAATTACAGTGTTAATTTACATTAAGAACCGGGGTTTTTAGAGTTAGATTGCACATATTAGGGATTCTACTTTAACTAGTTTAACTTAGGCCATGTTTATAGTTATATAAGCTGGGCGATTGGCGACGCAGGCCCCGCGTTGGTACACATACAAATATAGACATAATTATGGCGTTACCTAAGAGTAAGAGTGCTTATGACGAAATATATAAACCCGGTTTCGGGAACAGAATGTACGTGTATCAACCCTGTAAATCCGGAACATTATTTCTAAAGCTAAACTTAGATTTTTACAGAAACATTGTTACTATAAAAATCTAAGTTTAGCTTTAGAAACAGTGTATCCGAAACACTATATTTACTATTAAACCTCGATATATAGCTGGATGCGGGTGGCGCAGGACCGGTCATTTTGGCACTCTTTGGGGGAGGCCTATGTCCAGCAGTTGACATCTTTCGGCTGATATGATGATGATATAGCTTTGGGAATAAAGGTGACAGTATGATAGTTTTGCCATAAATAATTACGTCAAAGTTTGTGGGGATGCATTGACATCCTAATCCTAAACTCACCGTGGTCATATAAGGTACTGGCTTAGTGAATACGTGGCCCTAAACACAGTAAACTCCTTTACTTCGAGGTGAAAAGTGATTACCCCTATTCAGTTAGTTAGGCCGCCGAGCTAGATAAACGGGCATGGGGGATGTGTGACGAGAATAAAACCTCAACCTCCCTCTGGAGTCCTTGATTTCATTACGTGCCAAGATATCAACGCTAACGATATTAAAGATGGCTTGAGGAAATTGATACTCTTTTTTTTTTAAGTGTTAGTGGTTTGCGTGTATAATGTTAGTTGTATAATGTCATGTAAAAAGGTAAAAAAATTACACTGATGTTTCCATTTCAGGCGAAGATTTTGGTGTCTACTTAACTAAAACAAAACCGTAAGGGAACTTTCATAATACCTTGAGTTTATTTTTGAATATCTTTAAGTTTTGAACGGACTCTTTTCAACAAATAATCTTCGAAAGCTACCACAGCTAGTTATACCACAGAATAAGTAATAGTACTACGTACAGAAGTTTCTCTGTTAACAAATTCCCTGTTTAGGTACGCCAAACGTGCCTAAATGTGGCCATCCCGTTCTATCGCATGCAACGCGCTGCGACTCGTGCGAGCGTCCTGTACCAAAACGTGGCAGCCACTGAATAGGGCCCTCCGAAGGGGCGACCGGCATGTACTTGTAGCGATAAACACAAATCGCGAGTGAGCCGCGCCTGGTTATACCACAATTTTAATTAAAAACTATGTATTTACATAGAGGGCACCCCCTTGCCTAGCAATGGAATAAGATAAACGTCCGAGTGCTCGACGCTGTACTAGTATATGGCATGGGCACTCTATGACGAAGTGACATGGCTTAAATTCGAACGAAGACAAATCCTCTTAGTTCGAATTTAACCAATATTGCTTTGACATAAAGTGCCCATGCCATATACTAGTACAGCGTCGAGCACAGAGTACAGTTTACCTACCATCAGGCTCTATACAGGGTGACTGGTAATTCGACCTATTCCTTGAAAGGGGTTATACTAGAGCTAATTTGCAACAATTTATGTCCAGTCAACCAGGGGTCAAAACAAGATTTTTTTTTAATTTTTCGAGTTTTTAGTTTTTTTGAAAAAAAATCGCCTTGATGCCTTAAAGTGCTGATTGTGACAAAAATGTTTTTTTACCATCCAAATGGAAGTACTTTTGTCACAATCACCAGCTTAAGGCTGCAAGGAGATTTTTTTTCCATACAAACTAAAAACTCGAATATCTCGGAAACCAGCGAGTTTCGACCCCTGGTTGACTGGACATAAATTGTTGCAAATTAGCTCTAGTATAACCCCTTTCAAGGAATAGGTCGAATTACCAGTCACCCTGTATAATAATAATATAATTTATTTACCTACCTACTTCTTGAGAATAGCTCCGCTCCATTCACATTATCAATTAGAAGCTAACTAGACTTACTTGTTAAGGAAGTAAGTATAGTGAGGACAGTATTAGGCACATGCAATCACATAATAATATCATCTAATGCGAACACACTGAACTAAGTAATTGTAGCGACACTGCTACTCGAAATAGCCAATTTAGGAAGCGTATGTTCCGACCTTCTCGAGGGATGCCATCCGACCTGTCAGATGAAAATTGCCTACTCGGAAGTTTAGCTACAGACCTTAACTGATTCACTTACGGAGTTAGCCTTAGGCTTCTAAGATTATTTCACGCTGATACGCCGTTTTAATTCAGAAATGTTGAACGAGACTGCCGATTACGAACGATATCTTTTGAAGACCTCCGGGGCGAACGGATATCTTTATCCTGCTATAACAATAGCCAATACCAGGGTAGCCCCTATTTTTTGCAGGATTATCAGGCCAAATTTGTTTGAACTAAAATTGAACGGTAGGTTTAAGTAGGTAATATAACTTTAAATAAGTTATTTAACTAACCATGTGCTAGTAGTACAGGAGTTATATGAAAAATAATAGGTCATACTACCTCACAGATGAGGAATTATTTTTTTAGTTTTTTGTTTGTATCTTTTTGACATACTAAAAATTAAAAGTGTAGAAAAATCTAAGTGCAAAACGCATTTTTTACCATCATCTTGAAAGAAACAATAATACCTACTCTACTCTACTATTGTGCAAAAATATTTTGTAAAAATAAAGGTGGAGAGTTCCATTGTTTTTTGAAGTGTTAACACATTCACTGCCAGGAACCCGCTTAGCGGTCGCTTTCCGCTACAAGGGGCTCCACGCACTTTTTGACTAGTTTTGATGAGTTTTGAGTTGATATTCCTCCGTCATTACAATAGATATATTTATGCCACAAACGTTAATCGGTTCTTCAATACTTTATCTACTTTTGCAAGAGTTTTTTGGAAAAAAATGTATATTTATTTTTCTATGATTTACTCAAACATGGTCCAAAAAAGCTCTGTTTTCGATATTAGTATGTTGTTTATGCACTTTTATATATGAAATTTACATGTAACTGTTCCTTTTTGACGTTTCTAACAACCCAAGAGAGTATTTTTTTATTTTTAACTAATTTTTACAAAAGTTACGTCCAAAAAACTGGTTTTTTGGCCTAAAACTGTTAAAGTTTAGTGCCATATATCTCAAAAACTATGAGTTTTGAAGTAAATATGGGATACTATTTCGGTTAACCTCGTTGTTGTTAATACGGTAAGCCAAAAAAAACACGAACAAATGGACGGTAACAGATCGAAGCTGTGAGCCCCCTAAATAGAAAACCACGGGATCGGCTAAGAGCGTAGCGCGTAGCGACTCTTGGCAGTGAATGTGTCCATTGTTAGTGTTTGCGTGACGTCCGGCGGCGCAACGCCAATCGCCCGTTTGTCCATAAACGCAGCCTAACGTAGCTTCTACACAACCGTTTTTGGACGGAAAATGAACGGCTCATTACACTTCAAAAACACCCCATACCTATACTTACACAAGTTTGGCTGTTAACAACTCTAATGGTTCGTTCTCGTGAGATGGTTGCTCGAATGTAAGATCACTTAGCTGCTGGCAGCTAGTGATTGATGGTTGGCCAAATTAATTATGCCGACCTTCACACTTCAGGGCACAATATTTAGGTAGGCAAAATGCCTCGCGTTCTGATATAACTGTAAGGTTGGTACAGTTCATGAGCGTTGGCGGGCGGATTGCTTGGTCTATCCGAAGTTCACACAAGGTTTTGTAATAGAGCAAGCTAGAGTAAGCAAAAATGCCTGTTATACTACTACTACTACTATACTTTTGCCTTAAATAAACCTTAGGTTTTAAGTCTGCAGAAATACAGCCACCACAAGAGAGTTCCAAATAACGGCGTTGCGGTCCAAAAGAGATATGGCACGGAGGGAATTCAATTAGGTACCTACATGGGGGTGGAAGCCGTCTCGTAGTTGGGTGGGAAAAAGATGATGGTGGGATTAGATCGCAAATTTTTCGTTGCACATTCTCGAAAATATTCCTTATACAATTAAAAATCTTCTCCAGTTCTTGTCGTTACCCGTTGCCGTTACTTAATTTTACACGCTTCAGCTTATTACTTAAGAACTGTTCGGGCTTTTCTCATTACAGCTTTGCTCGTAGTAAAAGCACGTCGTTCTTAACTGCGCAGGTATTAACATCGTGGTAAAATTTTGATGGAAATCAAAATAGGAATATTTTTGCATTGCATTGATATATTAGGTCATTGGCAGATTGACACATAACTTTTTTTTTATTACCGCCTCCACGCCTATGTGATGAGAGCAGTGGAATAGAATAGCAGATTTTAGAGAGACAGAGAATATTTAAACCTTTACCAATATCGTATAGGTAATTTAAAGTAAAACTAGGCTATACTTTTGACGTCGTAGCATCCATGGTATTGAAACATATTCGTAACTTTGAGTAAAGTAAACAATTTAATATAATAGTACGCGATTGAGTATCGTTTATTAAAATAACAATTGACAACATTTCAAATTATGTAATGATGCCTAATTCGAAAACCATTTCGGTAATTATGTTACCTGAACGTGTAATAAAGTAGTTTTCAGATTTCATTTCTCACCCGTTTTTAAGAAAATCGCGAAATTGTATAAATGTGGTGAAGCCGTGTGTGACGTCAATACTACGATTGTCATATGAAAGAAGTGCAAGCTGCCATACAGAGCCGTAACGTTGACGTCATCATTTGCTACTTTTCAATTTGATATTTCTGAATGAAAATTATAATTTAGGAAGAATTAAAAAACACGTGCCGCTTAAAAAAACATTTTCTAGCGAAATAAATCATAAAATTGGCCACTTGAAAAAATGAAATGTTGTCAATTGACACAAGATACAGACCACTAGCCTACACAAATCGTTGACACCTAACTAACTCGCGTTCGCTTAAGCACAAAACTGCACGCTCGCCTCAGCTTATGGCTTGGACCGGATGCTCGGACTATTTCTCAACGTGACCTTACTCGTGACAGGGGTGGGCTTTGTTCGCTCAGCAGGCACCATTTCGCCTCGCTACCTGTGTTCGCTGCCTTTATTTTTGTCACACGTGCGTCATTTGAATTTTCACACTAAGTAGTTGGGTATTGTCAGTTTTCTGCTATTTTTACAGCAGAGGACTGAAAAATATAATTGCAACGATCTATAACGTGTATTATTTAGATGAAGTAAGTATGCCAAATACTGATTTCTTTTCTCAGTTGTACTGTTTGAATACTTTGATAAATTAATGAATATTAAGGGACAATCTCACACATCGAACTAGCCCGACAGTAAGTTAAATAATGTTTATGTTATAACATAAGGTACTAGACTAAGAAGCGATGGCTGGATGTCGTGAAGGCCGACATGAGCGAAAACGGGCTTACAAAAGAAGTCGCCCTGGATCGTGCAGTGGAGCAAAGCGAGTAGGAAAGCGGACCCTGGCAAAGGCCGGGGTAACGCTAGGTAGAAGAAGATATATATATATGTATATATAGATATTAATAATAATTAATAATACTTAAATACATAGAAAACATCAAAGACCAAGAAACAAATATATTTGGCCAACAAACTTATATTTGCCCTTGATTTGAATTCAGTTCAGGCAGGGTCAGTCACTACTCACTCACTAAGCTAAACCAGCCGTCAAAACAATCACCACACAAACGTCACTTTGAATTAACTTTCACATTAGTCACGGTAACACTTTATACAGTTTATACAGAAATTTAAAAATTGTTATAAGTAGTTAAATGCTGAGGTGGTCCGATTTCTTTGCACCAGAGTGTATATAGGTCGTATTCATCATCATCATTATCATATTCGATACCTGCAGACTCAAAGGGCGTAACCACCAAAACGCCACTTTTGAGGAGAGCAAAAAAAACCAAAAAGAAAAATCTTTTTTTATCATAACTTTTTGGTGTTTAGATTTATCCTAATGTTCATAATTGGTACAAATTTTTAAATTTTGAAAATGCGTCGTATTATTGATTAACATTTAAGATACATTAAAAAACAAAGAAAAAAGAAGGCTTATACGACCCAAAAAATTAAAACAAATGGCATATACGACCATAAAATATGCTGTTTATGTGATAGGCTTAGGGCGTAAAAGACACCCAAAGCAGTTTTATTGTGAAATAGGGTAAACGGGGTTCAAATTAGAGGTTGTCTTTTCAATTATTAATTTGTTTCAACCACATTCGCTTGCCATGATTAATAAATAGACAGTTTAAAAATATATTTTTCATTAGTTGTATGGAAAACATATCTAAAAGAAATAAACAAAAAACATTAAATAAAAACGACTTCAAATAAATTTATTAGTTATGGGTCTCATCATCATGTGCCGTTGCCAGTAGGTATTCATATGATCTACCGGAAATATTCCAGCGAGCAATATTCCCGGAAAGATTTTAATGTTGCCGGCAATAAGGCTTTATAAGTCCTGGTCTTACTAAACTTACTAACTGACATACAAAGAAACCTTGCCCGTTAAGTTCGCACAAGTGGTTATTGTGAACAAGGATTATTCGAAAAGCTCTTGAGCTCGAATCCTTCGGACCCCAGCAGATATCCATTAAAGATGCACTCATTGTTTAGATAGATAGATCAAAATGCCAGTTCAATATAATTCTTTCTCGGGTTATTATGCATCGGTTCTAAGTAAGTTAATAAAAACATGAGGCATCTTTTTTTCGATTCTGAATTCTGACCTCGATTTGAAAATCGAAATGTAAGCAATATATAGCAGTATTGCTAGCAGTTTACTGAGAATATTCCTAGTAACATATATTCTATGTCTGGCAACATACGGAAAAACTATGAAGATAAAATATTTTCGATACTTATTTATTTTTGTGCCTGGTACAAGCAGTTAAGTTACAGAAAAACATATTTTTTAAACAAATCGGTTATAATACAAACCTTATTTGTCGAAATTTACCAGACGCGTCAGCTACTAGGAAAATTCTGACCTCGAGCAATGTTTCCAGCATTCACACATTGGTATAATTAATACCTACTCGTACATATACCTACAGTTTACCTCGTAAAATTGGCGGTATTCAATCAATCCTTATTGAAATGATACGAATGGTCAATACCACTATGAATAATGAATTTATTTATTGGCTTCTCAGCATAACAACAGAAAATTTTCAAGATGGGTGATTAAGATTATGTGCCACGATTTTTACAGTTAATGCCAACTTCTACGGCTTAAACGCCACAAACGCAAGCATTAAGTCCACTGATTTAGATGTTTTGGGGCGTATAAGCCAAAACCTTTGGCTGTTGTGGGGCGTATAAACCAAAACCCATAGATTGTACTTAAGTATTTGAGCATTTTTGTGTTAGGTCGTATGAGTCAACAAAAAATTAATACCTAAAATAACATGGTCGTATAAGCCATTTTTGATGGTCCTCGGTCAAAAATGACTTATACTACCTTTAAATTTTGTAATCATTGTAACATACTACCCAAAATTTTCAAAACTTAAATTTTAAAACTATTACGACCAAAATTTTACTAAAATCGTGTTGAAAAATGAGAAAAACTCGGGTCGTATAAGCCATTTTTTTTTCGCTACTTCAACTACATAGATCGATAGAGAAAAAAAAACTGAGTAAGGTGGCATTAATAAGTCATTTTCGCCAAAATGGTGGTTACGCCCTTTGAGTCTGCAGGTATCGTATCAGCCGAAAGACGCCCACTGCTGGACATAGGCCTCCCCCAAAGAGTTCCAAAGTGACCGGTCCTGCGCCACCCGCATCCAGCGGACTCCCGCGACCTTTACCAGGTCATCAGTCCACCTTGTGGGAGGCCTACCAGCGCCGCTCCTTCCGGTACGTGGTCGCCACTCGAGAACCTTTCCGCCCCAACGGCCATCAGTTCTACGTGCAATGTGCCCCGCCCACTGCCACTTAAGTTTAGCGGTGCGGAGGGCCGTAGGTCGTATTGTGTAACTAATATTATTCGTGTAAAAATGTTATGTAGTTTTACGTAGTTACGAGGCAGGTGTTCTAAGTAATTTTCCATAATACGTGTAACATAGTAAATTTTTAACCTAAGGAAATAAGATGTTTATTAGCATAACTTATCAGCGTATAGAGGCGTGTCTGAGGGTTTAACCCGTCACGATTAGCGTACACTTACATATGCGTTTACGTTAGGTAATGTATGCGAAAATGTATACGCAAAGTGCTGAAACGCAAACCTTCTAGTCGTAAAGTACCGCGCATAAGCCGTAACGAGGGATGGTAGGGTTGCCTAATATTTAGGTTACGGTGTAATAAAATATTAATTTATGTAGGCCACTATTGATGCGTTATTGGTGATTATACAAGTTTGTTACACTAAGTCAACTTCACATTTTAGATTAAAGCGTTCGATGGAGTATAATATAATGTTCATGAGTTCTAACCTATTTTAGATACCTACTTAATTTATGAATAGTTACAATATATGTATATAATGAGTATAATGACTGTCGCATGCGTATTCATAAAATGAGAAAGATTGTAATCAAAAATATCACATAGGTATTAGTAATCTTAACTAATGTTTCTTCCTTAGCAGTAGTCTTTTAGGATTCCCTAGCCTAAATCTAGGTTGTATTAATTTAAAGGATGATACATCCACGATACATCAGAATATTGACAGAATCAGGGGAAAAAACTGGGTCATTTTTTTATAGTTGAGTCAGGTTTTCCGCAAAAGCTACTTACGCTACGTACACGAATCGTTTGTTGTTTTTTCGACTGCGGCAGAGCCGAAAGCAAGGGATTAGCAGTCTATGTTTGTATTTACGTTTCGATTCGAAATTATGCTCCAGTTGCCTTTTGTATGATTAAAACGTTTTTTTTTTCAGTTTGGTTTCTGTATTCGGGATACAGTCTTTTGAAATTTTATGCTCTTCAAAATAAATATTTTTAGAGCAGCAACCCTAACTAGTGCTGAAAATTGATTAAACCTTGTACTCGCGTATGGCTATAAAAACGAAATTGCCTGTATGTATATGGAAAGGTTTCAGCCGAAACGTTTTACGTGCGTACGTCAAGGCGGACACGTGTAGGAGAATGTTATGAAATAATGGTTAGTCTAACTGGATTTCCTTTCATGGTCGAATTTACCTTCTTAGTTAAAAATTGACACTTTGCTTCAGATTAAAAAACCGACTAGATTTTGTGGACTGTGTGTAGGTAGGTACTTATACCTACTGTAAACTATGGTCCAAATTTTGATAGCCGTTTTGATTATATATGATAAATGACATAAATAAGTACCTAACAATATTTCAAAAGGTGGAGCTTTAGTAGGCATAATGTTGGAAAATTGGAACATGTGACGTATCGATTTTCTATGACCGAACAGCTTCCATTTTTGAAATAGCCGAAATTAGGTTAACGCGTGTTTTTTCAGAGTATTTTTGTGAGTTTTGTTTATTGAATAATGTAGGAATATTTATTTTTGTGAGTTTTGTTTATTGAATAATGTAGGAATATTTATTTTTGTGAGTTTTGTTTATTGAATAATGTAGGAATATTTATTTTTGTGAGTTTTGTTTATTGAATAATGTAGGAATATTTATTTTTGTGAGTTTTGTTTATTGAATAATGTAGGAATATTTATTTTTGTGAGTTTTGTTTATTGAATAATGTAGGAATATTTATTTTTGTGAGTTTTGTTTATTGAATAATGTAGGAATATTTTTTTTTTTACTGTTGTTAACTCCCGTATTCGTGTTGTATTAGACCGTAGGTAATTAGCTAATATACCTACCTATTTATACTACCCATATGCTGAAATAAAGTCTAAGAGTAAGTACATATGTGTATAGTGAGTTTCCCTAAAGCTCGTACAAACAAACCGTTACACTTCAGCCCAGCGACCTTTGGCAATAAAACCAGTCTTATTTAAACAAACCTATCTTGAAAACTTGTATTCCAAGGAGCCGGTCCTTCCGATAGGGTTTCTAGCTCATTCCATTTATTTGAAGCCCTCAACCTTATCTGATGATGGTCCCGGCCCAGCGTCCAAGGACCATTCGCTAAGGTATCTGATATCGGAGGAATCCGTACTTATTTAACACGATTTGTGCCATGACAATTACAAACATATTAAACAGGGCGTAGAGTTTAGTTTTGAATGCATTTTAAAGTGTATTCTAAGAGTTTTCGTGAAACTGCATTTGGCTTAAAGAGAATGCATGGTCGTCGTGTGTTTCGTTCTTGCGATGTTAGATTTCGTAAAGTTTTAAGTAGTATGTTAGAGTTCAACTGAAACGTATGTGGTCATTACCAATAAAACTTTACCTATTATCATTACCATAGGTCATATAGGTACAAATAAGTTAAAAACTCAAGTTGTTATGCCGCTTTGTTATTAGTTTATTTTTTTCTATAGCTACTTGCACTAATTAAATCAATTACTTTAAAAAACGTTCGACTGCTCACACGCTGTATTTTTTTATTTACTAATTCTTTCCACAATTTAGACCTTATTTGCAATAAACAAAAGTTGACTGGTAGATAATGCGTTGTGGCACTGACTTTGCCTATTGTACTCTACGTTATTCTTGTGTGCAATAAAGATTAAATAAATATAACCAGCCAACAAGAGCCTTGCCGTTGTCTAGGAGAGAGTATTACTTTAGATAATTCCAGACAAGAGACAAGCAAGCATTGTAATTTAACAATGCCCTTCGCTCTCCACTTAAAATATATATAATATTACCTTTCTCTCTATTTTTAGAAAAATGCGTCTACGTTACTTTGACGGATTATTTCATTAAGATCCCTATGACTTTGGGTCAATTAAAATAAAAGTACATATTGAATTGAAATCGACTTCGTAACGTCGCAACGGCTAGCTTCCACAAGCACGAAGCCTGTGTCAAAATGAGCACGCGCCACAAATACAACTCCGAATTCAATTCAACACGTTTAGTGAGAATAGATCCTCGTATTGCATTAGTATATAATGTGTCCCTTGACGCAAGCTTGTGACAGGTGTTATATTAAAGTTTATGCGAGTTGAGTAGGTAGGTAGTCGTAGTAAAAACTCTGCCACTTTGATACTCTCGACGAATGGCTGCCATAACCATAAGTCATCTACGAATAGTGAGAAAGGTGGGCTTACACAAATTGAGCTATTCCCATTTATTACCACTGGGGAAAACTGGGAAAGAATCATTCCCGTTTGTCCCCAGTGGTCACAAATGGGAATGATTCTTTCCCAGTTGTCTCCTGTGGTAACAGATGAGAATATTTATTCCTATTTGTTCCCAGGGGTAACAAAAAGGAGGGAACAAATGGGAATAGCCCCACAAATTGCTGACAACTCGCGTCGCGCGACTAATTGCCTCCTTTCTCACTCGCACTGTGAACATTAGAAAGAGAAGGTTACATTTTTCTCGCGTCGTGTGTTGTGCTAGCTCGGCGGAACTTTATATGGAAAGAAGATAGCGACATAATTTATTTTCGTTGATAAATATTTGTGTTTACGTATCGTGTAGTATCCTTATGGATTTCATATCAGATATTTTTTTAGGGTGCTTTATATTTTTCCTATCTCGATGACTCCGATATTTTCTTACGTTTTAATCGGAAAAATATGAAAAAAATACCTAGGAATACAGAATTGACGCTGACGGCAATATAGAAAGATATCCAATAATCTATATTTGTCTATAATTCGCTATAGGTATTGCTTTGTAGGTATATAAATCATAAATTTATTTCGTAAAAAAAGTACAAATTGCTACTTACACCCATGCGAAATGGTTTAAATGCTTATGTTGAACATGAGAGAAGGCCTGTCCAGCATTGGCACGTTTATAATATTTATAGGTATTAGGTACCTTTATATGATGATGTTGATAATGATGATGAGCGTCCCATTTTTTGATAAGATAAATTTTACATCAATCGGTCAGAATACAATACACACCTCGTACAATACCTTTTTAACCAACTTCAAAAAAGGAGGAGGTTCTCAAATTCGTCTGTATGTTTTTTTTTTTTTTTTTATGTGTGTTTGTTACGCGATAACTCGGTAATTTATGAACCGATTTGAAAAATGTTTTCTTTGTTTGGAAGCATATACTTCCAGATTGGTCCCGTTGTCACCAAAATCCAGTTCTGATGATAGAATCCTGGAGAAATCGAGGGAACTCTTCAAATTTTATAGGCAAACTTGAAGCAATTTGGCGACTGATTTGAAGTCGGTTACAACTTTGTTTTGAAAAGTAAATTATGTAATTCATCTTCACTTTTTCTAAGGTACCTATTGATACAGTTGTCTGTCTCTTATCTCGTACATTTCACCGCAGCATTACCAACATTACAGCATATCTACAAGTCTTCTCGCCAAAGGAATTAATTTAAAATTCCTTCAGCAGCTTCACACTTTTACATCAGTCTAGATATTCCAGCTCATAGAAACAGCAGTCACGTTTTAAAGAAATAACTCGAGACTCGAACGAAACGGAAAATACTCGAGCTGCTGGCTGCCTGAAATACGAATGGTGGTAAATATAAAGCGATCAAGTTAGAGTTTACGATGTTACCAGGAATGGTAAATAATTGAATTAGGCACTCTGTTTGAGCTGAGAACGGTGATAGTTAAGGCTTATGAAGTTAAGAGTTTGTTCCTAAAGGACAGCTTGAACAGTTGGGAGAGTTTATAAGATGTTAATAATCTTTAACTAGTGGCTCTGTGAACTATAGAAATAATCCTATTTTCTCAGAAAAAACTTTTTTTTTTAATTTCGGAAAGGTAACGAACCTGCTTACAAAATTTTACGACAATCGGTTGAGAAATGCGACCTGCAGTGTAGAGGAGAACAGCCGGACAGACGTACATCCGGACATACGAAAGAATTTTGGCCCAAGCTGATAAGGAGAACTTGGTTCGCTTCGCTCGGTCGTTCAATTATAATAAACCGACCAAGCGAAGAAGACAATTAACTGACTCGGAAAAAGCAATTGCATTTCATTTGTCTACTTGTCTTGGTGGATTAGTAATCCCTCCGTTATGTATGTTTGTAATATGCATAGAATAGAATGTATGGCTTTATTCTAAACTCAATGTGTGCTTTAATTTGTTTAAAGCACGCTGGTCGTTAATATAAAAAAATAAGTGCATTTTCTTTGACTTCTCTTCATGCCATGAATCGATTACAGATTAAAACGAACGAAACGTATGACGTTTAATTTTGTGTGTTGCCGTGCTGTCATAACAACCTATAGATATAATTGAAAGAGCAAGCGAAGCGAACAAAGTTCTCCATTTCAGCGTGGCCAAAAAAAAATTGTTAATTCAATTTTTGGAAATAAAAAAATTAATTATTAATTAAATTGTTAAACATTTTTTTTTAAGACAGGCTCTCGACTCACAGATCCACTAGTTTATACTACTTACCAAGTTTCAACAGTATAGCTCTTATAGTTTCGGAAAAAAGTGGCTGTGACATACGGACGGACAGACAGACAGACATGACGAATCTATAAGGGTTCCGTTTTTTTGCCATTTGGCTACGGAACCCTAAAAAGAAGTCGATATAGACGATATATGTGCTCATTTAAATTTCTCGATTACTTACTATAAAAAGGTTCGATATCATATCTGAACACATACCTATCATATCTGTTTTATTTTGACTCAAAAGTCATTATAAATATTCAAATACTGTTTTTTCCGGGTCTCTTCCGGGCCGATATTAGAACCGGAAAAAACAGTATTTAAATATGTGTACAAAGCGCAAGAGTTTAAAGTGTCATTCATTATAAATATTTTAAGAATTTGTTGGCCACTGTGGACGTTGAGATTTGAGATAACGTAGGTATAGTCATTTAAAGTGGATATTTTCAACTAGACCGCAATCTTTATTACCGACGAATATGGAAAAAAAATATAATTATAGGAAAAATAATATACTATGAAAACTATTTTAAAATAAACAAATAAATACACGTTTTAATTTGTTGTTAATTGTTTTTATTTTAAAATGAAGAGAAAATAAATCATATTTATTTATGTTAAATAACATTTAGATGTTGACAGTAACATCGATATATTTTTTTGTCGATAAAATATTTTGCTACATCACTTTAGTATAGGTGCCCCGAGTTAGCACAGGTATGCACATCAGGCATCTGTACGGATTTGTTTCATTGGTTTAAACTATATAATTATTATCTACTGTGACAACTACGCGGGATGTCCCCAACAACTAAAATTTTAACAGATGCGGCTATTAAAACACTGGCAGGTAGGTACTTATCGCTATATGCGTAGTTTCTGTGAAACATATTATGATGTATGTTTTAGTTAGTTTTAGTTTTATTAATCTCATTATACAAGGTTCACATAATATATTTCAGATCATATTACTTGTCGTACAGTGATGGATAAGGTATGACGTGAGTTTCATACATACCTAACGCGTTTTGTTACCCTGAAAATTAGTTTCTACATACGAAGACGTAAGGCGTAGCAGGCTATACAAATTTAAATAATACATGGATAAATATTACTTTATAGAACATGATCAGTCTCACTAGTTTATTAATTTTTTACAGCGCTCTGGGCCACAAAACGATAATTACGAGGATAGCTATCTTCCCACTTAAACACGAAAAATTTAGTAAACACCAGGAGGGGAAGAAATTAACCTACAGCTCGATGGTACGTGTAGGCATAGTTGCCATGTAGGTACATATACATGCATTGCGAAGCATGAATACCTATTCAACTGAAACTTTAATAAAATAACCTACAACATAGTATACTACGTTTCAAATACCAAGGCCCGATTGCATTTGAGACGGTCAATGGGCGTTAACAATAGGATTAGGGATAACAAAATATACTAAAAGGCAAACATTATGAGCCCTATTGTTAAGGTTCAAGTGCATAGGGCCTTCGTATTTGAAATGGACTATAACTCTTACGTCACAGAGGTTAGGTCGTACCTAAGTCGTAACTTCAGGTCGAGGTCAAAAGATATAGAGCCTGCGCCGACTGTAACTTTCCGGCAAGAGCTAAAATTATTACGACTAAGACTCGTAGAGTTTTGTGATGAAGGAGGCTCTGAGAATCCGAGATTAAACTGAGCGCTACGAAAATACTGTATTACGTATCTTATCCTATAAATTTTGATTGTCTACTAGTCATCACTATTAAGATATTCATAAATAAATAAATACCTACACACGTATTGACGTGTTAACGTCTTATAAATCGATGAGCACGCACGAAAAAGTATGACTCATTGTCCCGTTCCGCCTGATCCGAGCGTTCGGCTTTATGACGTTATCACGTAAAATTATCTTCCGTAAACCGACTTTATGTATAGCCAACCAATTTTTTACGTTCATTTCGCATATGTTCATATATTTAACGAAATGATAAGACATATTCTATTTTAAGGACTGGCTACCTACTTACTACTATTTAATTAACAATTATTTGACGAGTCTGTAGTAGGTAGTCCCGAAATCTCAGACATGTTATTCAGGAAACACTTTGCTTCATAAACTTAAGATAAAATACCTATGTGTGACGCATACCTATACGAGTAGGTACACCACGTGGATATTTTCCAAGTCTAACCACACTATTTAAATTAGTACCGTCAAACTACACAACAATAGTTCACTACCCCAACTATGGTCCAAAAGTAAACTCATTCGTTTCTATCAATACCGAATTCGGATTAGTGGTTTTATACGTTTTTATTTAAATTTGTGTTATTACACTCGTACCTATTGTCTGTCTTTAAGTTCATCCATGAAAATAGTGACTGAGCAAGTCATATGAGAATTGATTTGGACCATAGTTTGGTGACCTGGACTATAGTTATGTAGTTTTACGGTACCTGTACTACAGTTACTAATAAGTATAATTATATTGTTTTACACTGGTTTTTTTTAAAACCTTAGGTAGCTAGTAGCTACGAAATATCATTTGATATTTAATAGTGGCTTTTCGGTGAAGGAAAACATCGTGAGGAAACCGGTCTAATCCCAATAAAGTTTAGTATTCCCTCTGGGTTGGAACGTCGGAGGGCAGTCGCTTTCGTAAAACTTGTGCCTTCGCCATCTTGGGATTAGGTGTCAATGCGGACCCCGGGCTAATACCATGGCAATACCAGGAATCACACTAGCAGGATGATGATTCGTATATTACCGGCATAATATACTCGTATATGTATACCTACCGACATATCGTACCAACTTCATCGCTATTTATATTCGTATAATATATGGTATACCTACAGACTCTTCTTTCATCGCTATTATATTTTTAAATATGCGATCATCATTTCGAGGCCAAGCTAATTTTGAGAGAAAACTTCGGCCAACATTTGTCTTTCCCGACGACGCGGACGTTTGGGGCAATGACCCACTATCACAGCTAACCAAAATACAAAAAATTAGTAACGTAAATAATACCAAGGCTAGTCTTCATTTTTAATTTGAATTTATGATAAATGGGTACCAGAGCAGTATTTAACCGACTGGAAAACATGATAATACTCATGAGCAGTTTCCATATAAAAGACCAAATAATTTGTATGAAACATACTAAGCACTTATCCAGACTCTGCACTCCAGAGTGAATAAAGGTAAACCCTATGTATAGGATTTATTCAAATTATAAATTAAACCTGGTTTCCATGTCGATAAACCACACCTGTACCTATCTAATTAATATAACCTCTTTCATATCGACTACATACCTACTAAGTAACGTACGACACTACTTTAGCTCATCGATCGATTATTATTTATAGTTAGGCGTTTTACTGCGCTCTAAATCCTAGGAAATGTCTTCAATAAACTAATCACTATTTAAATATTAGATTCGCAAATCGCCTAGAAACCGGTGTTCCGAGTAATCGACCGGTTCAATTTCATCGATTCGTCGCGATTACGTTTTTTATCGATTACCTACACTGTGCACGTAACGAAGAAATGGTTAAAACTACTTAACGTTTCTTTTGTTTTGAATTTGACTATGGGGCTGCATAATTTCCGACTTCGTTTTTCATGCGACGAATTCTTGTTTGTAATCCATTTTAATTTGTACATTAGGTACCTACAGGATCCCTGTTAAATAGGCCTTTTTAATGTTTGTTTTAGACGATTTAAATATGCATATCTATTCGAATACATCATCACAACATACAAGAAGGGCTTTACTTAAGTGTTTTACCTATGTATGGCATTTTCAGAATAACTACTGTCTCTCATCGGTATTTAGATGAAATGCAATAAGGACTGTTCAATAGGGAACATTACGCAAAACTCTTCGTATGTGGCAACACTAGCAGCGTTGACATTGTATCTCGTTCCCATTTGCGGTATTGTCTATGCAAGCATCCTTGTCACTCATTTGACAATCAATTGTACATGTGTGTGTGAATCCCTATATTCCTATACTGGTTTACTATTCGTGGTAGTGCTGCCTCTGGCGGCAGAACATTGCAGTAATGTTCCCTATTTACTAAGCGGACACGCTAAAACCTCTTCAAAACTTCTGATTTAAAAACGATTGATAAACAATTGACGGCGATGACATTTAGAAAATCTATCATCTTAACGTAGTGTTTATATTCTCTTTGTCTATCATCATCAATTGCTATAAATATATGTGTATATGTTCTTCCAGTGTCGATTATTTTACACGATGGAACGTATTAATTTGGAAGATCGCAAATCAATTGTGCAAACATGGTGTACCGGGCAGTATTCTCTGCGAAAAATCGCAAATACGCACAAATGTTCAAAATCTGCGGTGTTCCAAATCATCCAAAAAATTTGGAGAGCACCATACGCTTGAAGATTTACCGAAATCTAGGCATAGAAGCGGTCCGGCAAATCCTCAAGCCGACGAAAAAGTCCTACGGCTGTTAAAATTGCGGAATTATCTATCGGTTCGCGAAATTGCTAAAAAGGCAAGCGTTAGCGTAGGTAATACCGAAAAATGCCGAAGAGAAGTGCAGATCAGAAATCACGGTTAAAAAAGGGTGCGGAAAACTGTATAGGTAACATCTTACTAAAAGATAAATCTCATTGCATTTTAATGGACGACGAAACGTACGTCAAATTGGACTGTAGTACATTACCGGGACCCCAGTACTACAATGTCGTTGTAGGAGAGCATGTGGCAGATGAGGAGAAAACCATACAAATTGATAAATTTGGGAAGAAAGTCCTTGTTTGGCAGGCAATCTGTTCTTGTGGCCTTAAAACTGCGGGATGCAAAAGGAACCGGTAGGTGGCGACATTTACAGAAAACAGTGCATTCAAAAACGACTAGTTGCTATCTATCGGAAGCATAACACCCCGCCCTTGTTTTGGCCTGATTTGGCAAGTGCCCACTATGCTGGTCAGACAGTGGAACTACTAAAATCAACAAACATTGAATTCGTCCAAAAGGAAGACAATCTACCAAACTGCCCGGAGCTCCGTCCGATCGAGCGGTACTGGGCCATGTGAAGAGGCATTTAAGAAAGGATGTCACTAGATGAATTTGAAGGAATGTGGTTTGCAGCTTGTCGAAAAGTAAGAAAAACCGATGTGCAAGCACTTATACTCGTACATCGTATCCGGATAAAAGTGCGCAAATTTTACCGATATGAAATTCTTTTTTTTTATATTAAAAATAACTCTGTGTGTTTTCGTTTTACTAACATTCAGCCCAATAAAACTATATTGCCGAAAAAAATCATTTATATGCTATTTTTAAGTGTCCGCTTAGTAAATTGAATAGTCCTTACTGATTTGTAAGAGAACATTATAGAATATTGTTGTCCCAGATACCATCTCCTACGAAATAGATTAAAAGAATAATTTGCGTGGGATTGAAAGTACCAAGCTCTACGCTGACGAACAAATAAACTCTGTTGTTTGTTTGTTTCTTACTCAGCCCTGTTAGTTAATTAAATTTATTTACGTTTTTAACAATAATTTTTCTTTGTCCACAGCGCCCTCAAAATGCATATTGAAGTGCAAGTCGCCCTCAACTTTGTCATATCGTACCTATACAACAAACTGCCCCGGCGGCGCGTCAATATCTTCGGCGAGGAGCTGGAGAAGGCTTTAAAAGACAAGTTCCGGGGTCACTGGTACCCTGACCGGCCCTGCAGAGGGTCTGCCTTCAGGTGCCTGAAGACCGGGGGACCCCTGGATCCAGTTTTGGAGAGGGCTGCGCGGGAGTCGGGGGTTCCTGTACGGGACGTGCTTGAGCATTTGCCGAGGGACCTCGCTGTTTGGGTTGACCCAGGTAAATACTCATATCTTACGTTTATAAAGTTAGGTAACATTTATACTAAAATTAATGGAACACGAATTTATGAATTAGTATGACTTTAAAGTAAACAAAAAGCTCAATCCGTTTTAATAACATTACGATTGTTAATATATTATTAGCGTTAAAACTGTATTATATAATTTAATTTACTATAAATATGTAAAGGAAGAGCTGTATTGTTGGCTACAGTATCGCATTGTTTCTGTTATACCAAACGAATTCGTGCCAATTTTATATGTGAATCTGAGTTGATCTCAGTTACCTGAGTATGTTTCTAAAAATGGAACAGTTGACAATCGTCATTACATAATAGTTCGTAGATGTAAAGCAACATTTCACGTAACTTTTGTCTGTCATTCAGTTTCGCTCGGAAAATAATCTAATTTAGGTATTTCATCACCAGAATTGACACTGTAATCTGTATCTGTAATACTTATCAACAAACTTTTCATAATAGTTTCATAACTTCTCACTGAAAATATTGCCATGAGCTAACCGGTATGTGTTAACTTAATACCAAGCACAACTGCTAAATGCCAATGACATTGATGTAACAGCGGTCACTTGTTTTTAGAATCAAAAGGTTGATTCAAATAAGGTAAAGTTAGCACGGTTCAATAGCAGTATTGTTTATTTGTTACATAACTTAGCGAGGTCAACGGACGACGTAATAATATTATTCGACCCCTACTGGTTGTAACTGGGTTCAGTTGGCTGGCTGGTGAATTGAATGTCTAAATTGCAACCGCTGTGCTTCTTTTGACTGTTGTGCTGTCAAGTTCAAAGCAATTGTGTAATAATCATCGAAATTATTTCTCGACTCTCGATTCTTAGCTGTTTAGGGATCTAGTAGATTTAACGGCTATTAGGTTCAGGCCTATAATTGTCGATAGACGGGTAAAGCAGAAGTAGATTTCGAACTTAACTGACTCGCGATCACCTTTTATTTTCGAAATCCTCTAGCCAGTCTAGCTTTCTTACAATACGATTAAAAAGTTATTGACGCTTTAGTGTCGTCGTGTGCCTCAGTAAAGGATACATGGAACATGGCCTTATACCACATAAGGCCATGTTCCATGTATGGTGTCCTGGTATCTAGTTGGTAGTGTTCGAAGACACCCCGAATGATATACTATGATTATTGATCACAATGAACATGCACGGTTCCCTCAAAAAATGTTACAATATCACAAGGCTGCCCATAATATTAGATTCCGCAAATAGCCCTTAAATTTTTATTCAACGGATTTTTTTGCTCGTTTCAGGAGAAGTGTCCTACCGCATCGGTGAGAAGGGAGCAGTGAAGGTGCTATTCAGCAGCGACGAGCGGGCAGCCGACGAACGGACCGACCGAGAGGTGAGATGAGATTGAAATACCAGTGCCTGCCTGGCTCGCCCATTAAAGACCCATGACCCACATAGGAGACGTGCCAATACGAGCCATTTCCGCTGCAAGGCGAAAAAATAGTGCTAGACGCATGTAGCGTTGTTATGAAGTTAAGGCATGGAGGGGACAGTTATGCCATATAATTGGGAACGAATGAAAAATTTTGAAATGCCTGATTATTTTTTTGGTGATAAGAATAACTTATTTTTGAAAAATATAAACAGTTTCCTCGCATAAGTTTTGGGTTTAGGGCGGCGAATAAGACTTTTTGCTTGATCCGTCTCATATTACAAAAAAAAATCTTAAAAATCCGTGGTAAACTAACACTGGCAATGATATTGACAGCTGCAGCAGCTGTATTTGTCATTGCCAGGGTCAGATATTTAAAATATTTTTGTAATATGAGACGAATCAAGCAAAATATCTTATTCGCCGTCCTAAACCCAAAACGTAAGTGAGGAAACTGTTTATATTTTTCAAAAATAATTGACGCAGCTGAAAAGTCTGCAACGTTATTTCTGGTGCTAATGAAGGTTATTCCTATCACCAAAAAAAATATCAGGCACTTCTAAAATTTTCATCCATTCCCCATTACGTCAGTGTGTATGAGTTGACAGCTATTCCAAGCCTAACGCAGTTGGATAATACGTCGGATGTACTTGAGTTTTATATACTTGAGTTTATTTGAGTTGGCTGAATTGCAACAAAGTAATACGTTCAAAAAGTAATACGTTCGATTCAAATTCCCATAAAAGTCGGCAACATTAGTTAAATAATCTCAACCATAAAGCATAGATACATCCTTCACTGGCAAGTATGTAAGTGCGAGGGAAGAATGCAATGTCGGAATAGCATAAACACGATCATGCTAACAGTGCTGTAGTTGCCTTATCTCCTTTATCAAACGTCATGAGATGAAAGATCTGGCCCCGCATTTTGGCAAGGGCAGGCAGGTGGTGTCATAAATAATAAATGAGTTAATCGCGTAATCTGCAGACGCTTCTCAATGTGAATTAGTTATGTATAATGGTAGAACTCGGGAGTATCCGCTTACCGCTCATGGCAAAGACGTCATTTGACATAGAGAAATTGCTACCACTGAACCAAAGTCAAGCCAAAGTCAGCGCTGACTCGCGGCCACACCGTGGTGCTTCCTCCTCCTAAGGGTTATTCTGGTTATATCTAGACGGTGCCTTAGTTCCGTTCAGGTACCTAATGCCAATAATTGACGTAGGCACTAGCGACAGTCATCTATCTGACCTTCCAACTCGGAAGGGAGACAAGAGTTATTGGGATTAAGTAGGTTAATACCAAATTGTGAAGACTGAGAAATTGTGAAATTGTGGAGGTAGGCCAAATTGTGAAGACTGAGAGACAATAATGGTTGTGTTCTTTCCAGGTGACCCGGGCGTTCAACCCCGAGGCGCAGTGCTTCCGGCCCGTGGAGCCGGCGACGGCGCCCTCGCCCCCCGCGCCCGCGGCCTTCTCCCCCGCGCCGCCGTTCCGCGCGCAGCCGCTCACCTTCACCACCGCGACGTTCGCGCAGACCAAGTTCGGCAGCACCAAGCTGAAGACGAGCAGCAAGCGTGCCAACCGCATGTCGCCCACAGAGTTCAGCAACTACATCAAGCAGCGCGCGGTGCAGCAACAGCTGGCGGCGCGGCTGTCGCCGGCGGCGGACCCGGCCGCGTACTTCGTGGGGCGGCGCGAGGGCCCGTCGTCGGGCGCGCCGCCGTACCCCCCGGCGCCGGCGCACCTGCTGCTCGCCAACTAAGCCGCGCACGCGCGCTAGCCGCCCCGCGCGACCCGCTCATAGAGTCTTTACTTTTTTACGAGAGAGACGCGCGCCGCGCATCTCGATTTATTTTTTTATTTTCCGCGGGGGCGCCCCGCGCCGCCCGCCGCTTGTGATATCCGTACGATTTTCCATAACTTTTTGTATTCTCGTTCGTTACGTCGATGTGTAAATTTATCGATAGGAGCAATAATCGGCCGCGCGACTCGCCGGCGATTTATTTTCGTAATATTTAAAGCCGAGTCACGTTTTTGATGTCTTCGTTCGATATCGATATATTGTAGGGTAAGGGAGCGAGAGGCCGGATGGCCGCGTGCGCTTACGACGTACCTTCTATAGAGCGAGCCTGTATACATACGTCCTCCGATCTAAGAAATACTGATATTTAAATATGTATACATAATATATATTCGTACGCGATATTCGTCTAATTTTTCACGTGGAAACGAAAGGCCAATAGAGAAATTACGTATTTTTAATATTGAAATTGATAATTCATACTAACTATATAAAGTACCTACTAACTGGTATGTATGTACTCGTATCGTATCGTATCGTATGTAATAAATGTTTGCATATCCGGTCGGACGCGGTCGGACGGCGCGGCGGGCCGCCCGAAGGCGTCGGAGATCTCACCTAGTGTAATCATCACTCGTACGATTATTTATAACCTTATAATATTATTACAATATACATAATATATTATAGGTATAGTTGCGTTTCAATCTAACAGTATTTTTTTAAGAAGATATTAGTCCTCGAGTACATTACCGGCCGACCGCGCGTCGGCCTTAGTCTGTACGTAAGTACCTATAATTATAATGTTAAAATAAAAGACATTGAGTGTAAATGATAGAAAAGATATCTCAATTCATAAAATAACGGGTGCATGCAAATCGATGGAAGTAAATACTACGTGTTATTTATCTTTTTTATATTTCACTCGGCGGTGCTCAGTTTTTCAGTGGAGGGGGTAGTGGGGTAGTGGGGTAGTGCCGCTTAGTCGGGCTTGTCCGTGCACGTGTCGGGTGGCGGACCGCGTCGGCGCGCCGAGTCGCGCCGGACCGCGTCGGGGAGTGTGGACACGCTTTCGATTCCATGCACAACAATGACAAGTTGTACCTGAATAAGGAAATGTGCAACTATTTTTTTACTATTTTTATATTTTGATTTAGATTAAGTATAGATGTATGATTTCAGTAGGCATCTACATTTCCTACGATAATTTTAACGTGTACTTGATTGATACCCTATTTATTATGAGTGGTACGTTGGGTAAATGTACCTACTGAGGTCCCTCGATTGAAAAACTGGCCAAAGTGCTACAGTATTTTGTAGATAAAATCTATAATGTAAGTTTAATAATAATACAACTTAGAGTAATGAGAATTTTTATTAAAGATACTTTTTATTTTTCTTTCTTTTGTAAGATATATTAGATGGAAGTGTTAAAGATAATATAAAATTTGCATAATATAGTAAAGCGGCTCTCCATGCCCGTGAATATAATTAGTCAATAATAATTTTTCATATTGTTGTACGACTTTTTAAGTTTATATTAAAATGTTTTGTGCAATCTACAACTGTCTATGAATTTTATTTCCTTCCCACCTACCTACCTATGGCACTGGTCCCACCGCGAGCGAGTAACCTATGAGCTATCGGCTATTTTCTATCTCAAGAAACGAACAAAAGATAATCGCTTTCGTGTAAATAAAAGAGTTTTTTTTTGATATGTATGTTTGATATCTATTGAGAAAATCGCTTTTTATCCACATGTGAAGAAAGTAGACGTAGAACGTTAAAAGTAGGTAGGTACAGTCGCCATCACATACATAGGTACACTATAGGTGTTCAAAAATATCGGCACATGCACCCTAATGCCTTGAAAATAGAGGTGTGTTCCGATGTATGTGACGTGCTTGTTTGCTCCGATGTATGTGATGGCGACTGTACAATGACGTAGAACGTTAAATGTTTAGTTTTGTTTTTTGTATATTTTATGACATACCTATTTTGTTATACTTTTTTTTCAACTTTGTTACAACTTTTTTTTTTAATAACTTTTTTTTAAATTTTTATGATTTTTTTTTTAACTTTTTTTAAAACTTTTTTTTTACCCTTTTTCTTCTTTTCCTCGCTGTAGTGAGGTGAAAAGATTTGTGTTATACACGGGTGAAAAGTTATTTTACGTCTCGTCTGTTGAAACACTCGCTACGCTCAGGATTCTATTTTTGAACCACTCGCTTCGCTCGTGGTCAATCATTGAATCCTTTCGCTAGCTCGTGTTTCAAATGAACACTCGCAGGTAAAATACAACTTTCCCCCCTTACAAATAACTATTACTAAAAAAGTTCTAAAATGTATGGAAATTTTGGTTAAATTTTTTCACCTATTGGGATGGAAACAGATTGTGATTCTGAGTAGAAATAACACATTTTTTTTAAAGAAATGCTCAATATATGATAAATTGAATCATCAGCCAGTTTACGTCCCACTGCTAGAGGTATGGTCACGGACTTGAATTGTTGATTTGCATTTACAGCTCACTTTTTGCGGACACTTCTAAGTTTAACTATTAAAAACCAAAATTAGGTGTCTAAATGGCTCAACAATTAAAATCCTTGACTGTACCTACTGGCCTCTCTTTATGGATAAGAGGAAATGGGCAGTTCGAAGCTATGGTAGCCCAGTGGACAGCTTTCGGATGTCAAACTGCGGTGGTGGTAGGTTGGAATCCCGACTCGTAGGTACCAAAGAGTTTTCACGCCACTGCTCGGAAATATGGCCAAAGATGGATTAAAATGAGAGTAGAAAGTAATTCTTAGTAGTACAATTCAAAAACAGTCAAACAATGTAGATTTGCAAAGTAAAATGTAGTGTTTAGCGGCCTTTTTTACTTTCTAATTGGTCGATTATTTTTGAGTGGTTGTTCATTGTAATAGTGTGGTTGTTCAGTTTGAACAGCTCTTCGACCAATCACAGGGCGTCGAGCGGGAGGAGCGGCGCCGCCGCGCCGGTGAGCGGTGCCGCGCTTCTTTTGTTTTTTGATTAGTATTATGATCTTCAATTAGGAACTTAATTTTGATTTAAAATTATGATTATTTGCAATTTCCTCGCAGTAGACGTGAAAAGCACTATGTTAAGCCTCGGCCGAAAGTGCAATAGCTGGATTCGTACTTTCGAGAGCCTCCGCTACGCGTCGTCCCTCGAACTAACTCGTCCGTCTATTGCTTACTTTCTAGCCTCTACAACAATGTACTATAGTCGGAACGTACACTTGAGAGTATCTGAGTTGGCCACAGATTACAGAGAAAGGCAGATAGGCTTTAATTAATTGAACGTTTTCTATACATCCGATCTCTTCTCACTTTAGTACTGAAGAACGAGTAAGAAAGGGATAGAAACATGTTATCTGACAGGTATTTATACGTACGATGTAATTTGCTCTCTCGCTCGGTCGAGATTTAGTGCAGGGAAATATATTTTCTTACAAGTTATCGATATCGATATTTACTGTTAATATGTTCGTAATATGCGATACTAGTAAGTTAATTGTACCAAGTTAATTGTAAAAATACATATGGTAGGTACTTACAAAATAAAAAACAAAAAATCATGAAGTACCTACTAAGAAAATAATAAACTGTATAAACTGCATTCAAGATTCAGATATTCGCTACAAATTCAGTTATGCAAATATATATAATATGTAGTCAGACAAGTTACTTTTTAACCCTCCCAATTTTGTGGATTTTTAGTGGGAGTAATTAATTTTAACCGACTTCTAAAACGGAGGAGGTTCTCAATTCCGCAAGATCTTTTTTTTTGTATGTCCCTCGATTACACAAAGACGTCTGGACCGATTTGTTTATTTTTTTGTTTGAAAGGGTATCCTTCCTAGGTGGTTCCATGTTAATCAGGTCAGGATCTGATTATGGGATCCTGAAGAAAACTAGGGAAATCTTCAAATTTCATAGGCACACTTGAAACGATTTGGGTATTTTTAATAGTGACTCGTGCATTTGCTTTCGGAAAGTTCATGTGGCTTCGCGAAGTAATGATATGAAGTCGGCCCTGAAAAATAACACATCATCTTATTCATCATTCCTATCAACATTATATTATTCAGATATACATTTTTCTCACGGATTAATGAATAGTTTTTGACACGACTTCGTCCATGTGGAACTCGTTTATATTATCTCCATACAAACGAATCCCAGTCCTATATCGCCCCCGTAGGGGATTTTTCGGGATAAAATCTCAGGATTCAAGCTGCCTTTAAATACTCAATTTCATCTCAATCAGTTCAGCTAATTAGGCATGAAAATGTAAGAAACCAAAAGACAGATAGAGTTACTTTCGCATTTATAATACACTAGCGACCCGCCCCGGCTTCGCACGGGTTTATATGTATAATACAATGGTTTGTATTATATACATATAAACCTTCCTCTTGAATCATTCTATCTAATTAACAAAACCGCATCAAAATCCGTTGCGTAGTTTTAAAGATCTAAGCATACATAGGGAGAGACAGACAGACAGCGGGAAGCGACTTTGTTTTATACTTATGTATTGATATTAGTATGGATATATAAAGAAAGTCAATGTACTTATCCACAAAGTCTTTACATATACAAAACTTAAATCAAACCAATTCATCTGTAGGGAAATCAGAAATATCAGTCATATAGTAAATAAAAGTCTTACTTTTCCAACTTACCTCAAGCGGCATCTGAAAAACTGTAGGTATTGCATCTGGCAACACTTATGGTCTTCTGTTTTTAATAACAGTCAGATATGAAATGTTTCGAACATATTCTGTCGTATTTTTTCGGCGTCCAATTATTGCGCGCTACTGCGTCAATCCATTTTTTCTCAACGATTATATTCCGGAAATCTGAAGTTAACAGTTAACTACTTACATGTAAAATCAAAATATTTTGTCTAAACGCCTACATAAATAATTAATGTCGATAAAATATCGATATATACATTGTAATTTAGTCACAACACTACCCGTGTTTACGACAGTAAAAAGTACTTATTTGATAGTATCCAGCATCTACTGTAATCCCAGACAGATATTACGTAATGTAGGTACCTACATGAAATAAATGAAAAATAGGCAAAAGGATCTTACCGATAAAAACCAGTATTTTCTCCGGTCTTCTTTGTTAGTCTGCAGGTCGATCACGTAACGCATTGTACGCGCGTCAGGTAGATCTAAATGTCACTTTTTATATGGAAAAATGGCAGTTAAATTGTACTAACACGCTTTCGGAACGTTACGTGATTACCCCTCCGGAGTAACTCCGACAGTACGGAACTACACAAGACATTTTGCTACTTCATATAAATTGTATCACACAAATAATATAGTTTTAAAACACAATATTTTTCAAATAACCAATGGGCAATGGATGAAAATTTTAGAAACGCCTGATTATTTTTTTGGTGATAGGAATAACCTTCCTTAGCACCAGAAAAAAGTTGCAGATTTTTCAGATGCGTCAATTATTTTTGAAAAATATAAACAGTTTCCTCACTTACGTTTTGTGGTTAGAACGGCGAATGAGACAATTTCCTTGATCCGTCTCATATTACATAAAAATATCATAAAAATCCGTGGTAAACTGACACTGGCACTGATATTGACAGCTGCAGCAGCTATATTGGTCATTGCCAGGGTCAGATATTTAAAATATTTTTTGTAATATGAGACGGATCACGGAAAGGTCTCATTCGCCGTCCTAACCACAAAACGTAAGTGAGGAAACTGTTTATATTTTTCAAAAATAATTGACGCAGCTGACAAGTCTGCAATTTTTTTCTGGTGCTAAGGAAGGTTATTCCTATCACCAAAAAAATAATCAAACATTTCTAAAATTTTCATCCATTCCCTATTGTCCTAAAGATTTGACGTTGACTTGACTTTGACGCCTCGGTAGTACCTATTGTTTACTTTTTTTTAGTGGTGGGCAGTAGATGGAGACAACTCGTTAAAGCCTCAAAATCGTTATTCGTCTCATTCTATTAGTCTGTGGAGTTGTCCGAATAGGGTATTTGACAACAGTAAAAGTAAATTGTTTTTTCGTTAGCAACAAATATGGGTGATTCTACGAGCGTTCCAACCGCCGTCAGTCCGCTGCTCGCATTATTGTCAATGTACCGGCAAACTGGCATAGCATGTTCAGGTATTTTTAACAATTCCAGGACTACTACCAATTTATTTGGAAAGGGGATTCAAATCTGCAAGAACTTTGACAATAATGCGAGCAGCGGACTGACGGCGGTTGGAACGCTTGTAGAATCACCCATATACATTACGAAAATACTCGGAAAGTATCAATCTTTCATTTTAGGACTGCGATTTTAAAATTTTTAAATTCCTAAAAACGAATAATCAGGTTGATTGTGACCTCACAAGCAAGTAATCCCTACAACTTCCATACTAACGGGTTGTTTTTGACGTTTCATAAAAAGAAGCTGATTTGACTTTTGACAAATATCGTATTACATCAAAGTAAATTTATACTAAGCAGAAACGTCCGCTAACGAAATTCTAAGTTTCGATCAAAAAGGAAAATTGAAAAATTATTTGCCACGGGCGGGATTTGAACCCACGACCTCTGGAATCCGTCCATTGCTCTTATCCAAGCCCCTAAGGTTAAAATAGGTAGCAGATACGTATACCTTTCCCCTACTTTCGTACGACGTACTAACGCGTCAGAAAGAGATGTATATGCATTTGTTATTCCTTAATTTGGAAGGTTGTCACAAGTTTGTTCCTGCGCTGGGGATGTACAGGTGTCGACTGTTTATATCGATAAATTAGTCAACCAAATTATAAATTTAGATTTTAATAATTCACATTCACTGTGTGAAAAAAATATGTTTATGGAGAAGGCAAAAAGAAAAGTAGAGTCTAACTAACCCGGCATTATTAAAAACTAGAAAATCCCGGAATTTTGGAATGTTTGGATTAGTGGATTGAATAGAAATGTCATAACTAATAAAAAGAGAGCAAGCGTCTAGCTAGAGAAAGAGAAGTAAAGGCCGGTGAAGGAGGTGCGGGTGGAGTGTGCCGGATTAATCGACATAGCCGGCTATTGGAGTGACGGACTGATGAGACTCTACTGTAGTAGCAAAAACCAAAGTAGCTTTTGTCAACCTGGATGCGTGGCTTCCTGCAAAACCAAGGTCATTCATATCCCTGTCACAATCTATCTTATAATATCGCACTCATTTGCAGTACGTCATGCAGGACTGCCTGGACGCTACTACTTATGGGAAATGAAAGAATAATTTTATATTAAGACCATTTTTTATTTAGTCAAACTTAATCCGACTTCAATAAAATAGTTATGGCTAAAACTTCTTATTTTTCTTAAGGCACACGTTTCTATTCAATTTTGTGAAATATCTGTCTGCTTTCAGACGCTTCCATTTAAATTTACATTTGGTACAAATAATCTGGTGACGTGTTTGAAATAAAAATGACTGCTTTTCCATGTCAGATTCTCCTTCTTACACGTGTGGTATCCATTCCTTTTAACATATTCGTCCTTTGGAAATCTAAAATCAAAAAGTTGAGTTATTATTATTATGTCGATAAGTTATTGTGCCGAGGTCGATAAAAAAAACTACATCACTATGGGAAAAACATAACCTCTTCTACTTATCCGAAAAAGTCTTATTTTCATGCACAATCTGGTTTTAATTGAACAGATAATGATATTTACATAAATTACCAATTACTATTATTAATTTTAGGTGAGCTCCTTCCATGAATAAAATCAAAATCTATAGAAACTTACCAATACAAGCAAACTGCTCCATGGTTTATTTATGTCCCTCTTGTATGGGATTTACAGCCTTCAATGGCACAATACATTTTATCACAGGAAACAATCAAGTCTCGCAAACATGAACAATACATTTTTTCAAACATTCTCGGTGGAATAACACCAAAATAAATTATTTTCACACACAGGAGCCGCGATGTTTTGGAAGTAATATGATACGACCAAGTCAAGTTGTAAGGTAATGACACCTTCTACCAAACAATGATGACATATTGCATTTTGCTGGATTAAATTACATCCAATTACATCCATTTGACATTTGCCCGAGTTGATTTTAGTGACAACCTACGAAAATGTGAAACTGAATAGGGATTGTAGTCTCATTCCCTCTTAGGCCAACTATAGATTTACGCAAGTGAATAAGATAGCTGTTACCAAGCTCTTATTTTAACGTGGTTTCTATGCTTTAGTACAAATTCTTTGCTCTTATCCAACTGATAAGATAAGATAAGAGCAATGGACGGATTCCAGAGGTCGTGGGTTAAAATCCCGCCCGTGGCAAATAATTTTTCAATTTTCCTTTTTGTTCGAAACTTACATCAAAGTAGTCCATTCAAAAAGCAACTCTACCATCCAAGATAGAAGATTCCAATTAGGTACAGTTTTATAAAAAGTCAGCTACAATGGGGAATGGATGAAATTTTTAGAAGTGCCTGATTTTTTTTTGGTGTTTGGAATAATCTTCCTTAACACCAGAAAAAAATTGCAGACTTTTCAGGTGCGTCAATTATTTTTGAAAAATATAAACAGTTTCCTCGCTTACGTTTTGGGTTTAGGACGGCGAATGAGACATTTTCCTTGATTAGTCTCATATTATAAAAAAATGTCTTAAAAATCCGTGGTAAACTGACACTGGCAATGATATTGACAGCTGCAATTGTCATTGCCCGGGTCAGATATTCAAAATATTTTTTGTAATGAGACGAATCAAGGAAATTTTCTCATTCGCCGTCCTAAACCCAAAAAGTAAGTGAGGAAACTGTTTATATTTTTCAAAAATAATTGACTCACCTGAAAAGTCTGCAATTTTTTTCTGGTGTTAAGGAAGGTGTTATACCTAACACCAAAAAAAAAATTAGGCCCTTCTAAAATTTTCATCCATTCCCATTCAATAATCCATTGTACATTCAATAATCTTAACCATATTAGTCCGTTAGCCCACTCCCAATACGCCTACAACGCATACTCATGACAACACGATAATAATATATGCTTTTCTCAAACATGCAATGAAATGTCGTCATTACGTGGGTTATATCAGGCTTCAAAGTACCTATCACGTTTCGGGCGGATCAACTCGAGAGAACGGTAAAGGACGCATACGAAATTGAAGGCCTAGGCTGGGAAGTAATTTTTTTTTAAATTTTCATTCCACTATTTGTGGCACAGCATCAAGGCATTCAGCTATGAAAATTAGTTTGATTTGAGGAGTTTTTATTTATTTATTTCATTGCACGTTTGAGAACAGCACTATACATGCCTGGCCGTGAAAAGGGCTTGCCGGCTTCGTATCACTATCCGCTACTCACCCGGCAAGCCCTTCTTTCCCGGCGTCTGCAGTACTGTACTATATCTTTGACACCGACTGCCAAGTACTTCCGGCCATTTCAGGACTGACAGACTTAGGTTTACTGTCTACGAGCTAAATGATGCCACATGTCTCGTACTGTTGTCTCATGACGTAAATATATACCACCCTTACAATTTTGACCGGAAGTGAAGGGTTTTTCCAATTTCCGGTTAATTTTAGTTGCGACAATCTTCTGATTCTTGCTGAGCATAACTTTCTCGACCTGCTGTCATGCATTTTATCGTGTTGTCATGAGACGTAGGCGTATTTGGAGTGGGCTTACGGACTATTACCCTGTTACCCTGTGGGTTTTGATTTATGGGAGCAATTAAAACGGGTCAATGGGCATGAATAAATAAAATAAATAAATAAATATTTGCGGACAATCTTACACATATCAACCTAGTCCCAAACTAAGCAAAGCTTGTACTATGGGTACTAGACGACGATATAGATACTTATATAGAGAAATAAATACTTAAATACATAGAAAACATCCATGACTCAGGAACAAATATTCGTGCTCATCAAACAAATAAATGCCCTTACCGGGATTCGAACCCAGGACCTCTTGCTTCGTAGGCAGGGTCACTACCAACTAGGCTAAAGCGGTCGTCAAACGTTTAATGCATAATGCCTCATTTTAAAACTGATAACGTAGTGTTGCTAGATGGATAGTAAACCATCAACTTATTGTAAAAAGTTTATATTATTTAAAATATAATTCAAATCATAAAAAGATATGGACCTTGAAAGTATAGAAAAAATATGCATTTTTTTTATTGTCCAAGAGTAATTTTAAAGCTACCAATAGAATTTTTACGCTTTTATAGAAACAAAATTGTACAACAACTATGGACCTAAGCGCGCAGTATTTCGCGAGCGAAACGGCAATTTACTTGATTTTACATACAACGGTTAGTACAAATAACAGGCGTGACTAGGGTTTGCAATCCGGATATCCGCCAAATTTCGGATCCGGATCTGGCAGGCTCTTGGATCCGGATTTTTCGGATATTACGGATCCTTAAAATACAACCATCATGAAAACCGAAAATACGGCTACAAAATTAAGTTTTTACCGAGTCCACGCTGAAAACCGAATGTTAGATAACTCAATCTCTGTCTTTATTCGCCACTTCATAATCCCAGACCAGATTATTTTTGTTTTTAATTTATGAGTCACAAAAACTAATTAAACCTACATAGTTGCCAGTTTGATCGGGAAAGTTGGCGTTGGTTTAAATGCACTAATCTACCGTAGGCAGAGGCACTTAGTAATTATATAAATCCAATATTATCTATAGGTACTATAGCTACCTACTAAAGACTTACGCCCGTATTCATAAACGTTCTACAAGCCTATTTTAACTAAAATGGCGTTCAAATTCGTTTATCCTTATCTGTCACTTTGACACTTCTGTTCTTAAGAAAGGGACAAAGCATATTTTATTTAGCAGAGGCATTTTAAGTATTATGAATAAGAGGGTTATTTTAATTAAACGTACCTAAAAATATTTAAGAAGTATATTTGACACAGGACGTTTTGTAATTGTGTTGTGATTAATTTTTTTTGTATTATGTTCATGTAATATAATAAGCATGGTGCGCTATATTCATGGCCCGATCACAGTTTTTGCCATGTGAAGACATAGATTTGCCTAATCATTAGGCAACTAATGGGATGTCCCCTGCTAAAAAAAACCTTTTCCCTTAATTTTCATCGATTCCCGTGTTGGCTCTTCTTTTAATCGATTACTGAGTAAGGCATCCGGCTCATCATTAAATTTTTTCCTCCAAGGCTTGATACTTAGTTACAACCCTATTGAATTAACTCCGTACATGGAGCTCATTGAAATGTATGTACGAGCACTAGGTACGGAGTTAACTCGACCTGCTGGTCGATCACGTAACGCATTGTACGCACGTTAGGTAGTAGATCTAAATGTCAAATTTTATATTAAAAAATGACAGTTGGATTGTCCTAACGCGCGTTCGGAACGTTACGTAACTACCCCTCTGGTTGTATATGTTGAATAACTATTCAAGTGACAGCTATCAGGGACGAAACTCTCACTTTGCCAATTAGTTTGTAGTTGTAAGTAAAAAGTTGAAAATAAATAAAGTTTTATACCCCTTATGACCTCGGGAATGCGTACCTATTTGAAATCTTTCAGGTATACGGTGGTATAGCCGTTTTTTCTTAGTTTAGCCTTGCAATTCCTAATTTTTACCGAAAAACCCTTGTGGATCCGTATTATCCGAAAAATTCGGATATCCGGATCTGTTGAATTTAAATATCCGAAATATCCGGATCCAAAATATTGGCGGATATATTATTCAAAAATAAACTTAAGGCATGGCTTGTTGAGCAGTCGTTCTATAGTATTGAAGAGTTTTTAAATTCAGAATAGTATAATTAATAGCCAACTATGCTACTAACCTAAGCTTATTTTAATACTATAGGTATATATTTTACTATTATGTTGACATGTAATTTTTTATTACCAATAAATTATGAGTATGAGTATGAGTATACCTGTGTCTCAATTAGTATGAAGCATTTATGGCTGCCGGTAGCGAGGTCAATCTTTGTCTCAAATATTTGGGGTATTTAAGGGAATTTAATTGTACGTCGTTGCCCCCATACAAACATTAGTTCCTCTCCAAAAACTGGTACGAATGGCATCATAAAAAAATCTTAGTCATCATCACTATTGTATTGAAGCTCAATACAAAGTGTATTATGTACATCAGTCCTGTTGTGAGGAGGCAGAGGCCCAAGATCCTGCCAAGACTTATTTAACATTAGTGGTAAAAGTTGTATACAATATTGTTGACATTTTTAATGGAATGTAGGTAGGGTGATTCTACAAGCGTTCCAACCGCCGTCAGTCCGCTGCTCGCATTATTGTCAAAGTTCATGCAGATTTGAATCCCCTTTCCCAATAAATTGGTAGTAGTCCTGGATTTGTTTCAAATACCTGAAGATGCCATGCCAGTTTGCCGGTACATTGACAATAATGCGAGCAGCGGACTGACGGCGGTTGGAACGCTAGTAGAATCACCCGGTAACACTATTAATTATTAAGATAAGCGTGTACACCTGCAAAGGTAAAAGTTCAGTGAAACTTTCTTTATGCAACTGTATCTGCAATTCTGCAACTGTAACCTGGATTCATTATACGCAATAAATTTCATTCATTCATTCAAGGATGCGCTGTGTTGAGAGGGGCCTAAATTTGTAGTTTGCTGTCGACACATCGTATCCTCTAATGATCTAATCAATAAAGATTCGACAAGTGCATGTTACTTATTTGGAGATGGACCCATGGTGTTAAAAAAATATTAGTATCGGTAGCTAAGTTTTTTTAAATACCACGATGGTGTCAAACAGGTTTACCTACTAATACTCAAACTATAGCAAGCTAACACCGTAAGCTATGGGCGCCTGCAACTCCAGATAAGTAACATGCACTTTGCCGACTCTTCATTCATTTGAGGATTCGCAGCGTCGACGGTAAGAGACAAGTGTCCCTCTGCAACACAGCGCATCCTCGGGTCGATCCCGGATCGGCGCCTCCCCAAAACAGTAAGTATATTAAGTATACCGAGATTATTATGAGCAGCGGCGCTACCACGAACTTAGAATTTCGAAATTTTTGTATCTCCGTCTCTGTCGCTCGAGTACCATAAACAATAAGTGCGATAGAGACGGAGATATACGAAGTTCGAGATTCGAAGTTCGTGGTTATAGCTCTGGGCCCGTACTTTTCATGCCGATGACATCAATTTGACGCCACGCTGCATATATAATGATCCCAAATAGTTTTATAGTAATTATTAATCATTAGACGTCAATCATTTTAATCATTTACAAATTAGGTACTTGAAAAGTAATCTGTTCCCACGTGGAATAATTAATAGGTACGTAAGCTACCTACTTGATACGTGAAACGTAAATTAAACTATTTGTTTCGTTTTTATACATACATTTTATTAAATAGTATTGTTACCACCAGGGCCCGTACTTATCATGCCGTTGACGCAAAAATGACTTCACGCTGCATAGAGTATGATTGCAATTTACCCTGAGAACTTTACGGTTTCGCTCTATGAAAACACAACAATATATCGATATCAGCCATATTTTTACACCAAAAAATAGGTTGGGTAATTTGACTAAATATTCATTAATATCCACCTAAATTTAATACCGATACGGTAAAAAATTCCGTAAAAATCAGGCGAAAATGGTATAAACTTTCTTTACTTTATAATTGACTACGTCTATATACTTTCTTTGGGATACGCGCATAATCCACTTATTTTTGTTAATGAATAAACCTTTCTATAGGCCAGATGAAATTCAATATTATCTCAAGGTCGTAAAAAATTAATTAAAATGCCGTTATTTCCTGATGCATATATTTTTGGATTCAGGTAGTAAGTCTCCAAATTTGTGTACTCAAACATGTTTTCATTATAAAAATACTGATAGCATTTTTGCTTGCGGTTTCATTTTATTTCCTAACTTCCGGTCCATAGAATTATTGATTTCAATAGTAAAAGTTGTTTAAAATAACATATAAAAGCCGTACCTATACAAATAATTAGCCTGATATTGAATTATTTCCAAAAAAAACCGTAATTTTCCCAGGGTAATTGTATGTATAAAAACAAAACATATAGTTTATTAAAATTTACGTTTCACGTATCAAGTAAGTAGGTACCTATTAATTATTCCACGTGTGAATAGATTACTTTTGAAGTAATTTGTACATGATTAAAATGATTGACTAATGATTAATAATTACAATAAAACTATTTGGGATCATCCTATATGCAGCGTGGCGTCAAATTGATGTCATCGGCATGAAAAGTACGGGCCCTGATTATGTTATGTTATGAGACAGACTTTTTATAAAACTGTCATTAGAATTTGAGTATTTTACCTCGAACGATAAAGTTGCTTTTTGAATGGACTACATTGATACAAATCGGTCAACTTAAATTATCTCAACTATGTATATCTAAACTTGTTGGAAATGTTTTTTCACCTCACTTGCTCGGAAAGGCTTTTTTGTATGTTTGATATCTATTGAGCAAATCGCTTTTTATCCACATGTGAAGAACGTAGACGTATAACGTTAAATGTTTATTTTTGGTTTTTTGTAAATTTTATGTGACATATTTTTTTTTTACTTATTTTTTCTATTTTTTTTACTTTTTTTAAAACTTTTTTGAAACTTTTTTTTACTTTTTAACTATATACTTTTTTTAATTTTTTTTCCCCTATTTCTTATTTTTCTCGCTGTAGTGAGGTGAAAAGATTTGTGTTATACACGCGTGAAAAGTTATTTTACGTCTCGTGTGTTGAAACACTCGCAGGCAAAATACAACTTTCGCCCCTTGTATAACAAATAACTATTTCTTGACAGCTACCAGGGCCTGAGTAAAAGATTCTTACAGATAGACGGCAAATGAAGCGATCCTGTAAGGCTCCTTTTTCCTTTTGAGGTACGGAACCCTAAAAGTAAGCCTAAGGCAAACGAACCGGTATCCAGGAATGGTATAAATTATAAATAAAATAAAATGCATTTCTTTAATTCACTTTATTTATCAAACCACAAAGATGACAAAAGTAAACCTCATCTATGGATAATATTAGGATAAGTTGATGATATAAATATACTCTTTACAGGACATCGGATCAACCAAGAATTGACAAACATTTATGAATAAAAACACTTGATTTTTTTAGATTTTTAAAAATAATTTATATACATTAATAATTCCAGGACGTTGTGATAAATATAATTATATTATACAACATAATTTTTCCACCGTAAAATGATTCAACCTAAATCAACGCTGTAACGAAGCCAAGTTAATTTTTGCCATAAAAAAAAATGATAAAACAGATTCAGATATAACTTCCATTTTAAGTTAACTGATAGATCTGGATGCTTTTAAGTTATTTACATTTTTAAAACATGAAAAGGCACCACATTATAACATCCTTCGTAAAATATTGACTACTTGTGCGTTGATAAGTAATAATTAAAATTTAACACAATTGACGCCTCATACGTGTTGTATGGCTGTGCTAGTTTGAAAGCAGACTCAATATAATTTTGAACATTTCATATCTTGTAACAATTCCTTGATATATACTTTGCCAGAGAAATAAAATTATAATTATTTTCTTATTAACATGATAAAATTACTCAAAGTTTGCGTCAAATTTTTAATGTACAATATTAGAGGAACAACCTTACATTACATACTATTATTTAAAATACTTTATTTCGTACATGATGAAGCAAACTAAGAAAAGCTTTGGCACTGTCTGCTTTCCGGTGATGTGTTTTACTAAAGCAGTGATAAGTTTACTTTCAGAAGTATAAAATATTCACAGTGCAAAAGTAAAAACATTTGGATTCACTAACAGAACAAATATAATACATATATATAAAAATGTTTTGTTACCAAATTTTTATAACTATATTCATACAGGCAAATTTGGATAAGTAAATTCAAATATAATTAGTACATAATGTGGTGAATGCATTTTTTGAAAAACGTCTGTAGTAACGTTTTATAACAGAAATAGGTCCCCATTTATATTAGGCATCGCTTTGCTAGAATCACTTTACAGATATTTTAAACAACCTCTAACTCCGATACCAGCCTTCCGTTACAAAATGTAGTCACTATGAGATTAAGACGAGAGCATTTCAAGGTCATTAAGTACCTAAATATATATAGCTTCATAGTATAAAGTTAAGCCATAGATGAGGAGCTATGCCCTTAGTGGTAGTTTATAAAATACTATACACTTGAAATGTCTAAAAATAATCAGTACAATTTAATAAAACTTATACGTCTTCTCTTAGTACGCTTTCGTTAACTAAAAAGTCCTAATTTTATGATTAATGTTAATTTAAATTAAACTATTATTTATATTTACAGAATAAAGTAAAACTGAATGCATACTTTAAATACAAAAATAACTCATTCAAGACCGTTCTTATAGTTCTAATCGATTGTATATTAGTAGAGTGGAGCGTCACTGCATGGAGGACCTCAGGGTCTAAACACCTCCAATGTTGTTACTTGTTAATTTCGTTGATGACATACTACCTAACATGCTCTTATATTTTTTCCCTCATATCCTGTGGCTTCAGCTGTGGCTGCAGACGTGTGAACTCTTATACTTTTAAGTAAAGCTTTGAAACTAAAAACTGATAGAGGGTAGAAATGCATGACAAGGGTAAAAATATAATTTCATCAACATTCAAAATACTGCCAATATTTGAAAACTTAAATTATCAAACTTCATATAAAATAATCTTCATACAATGACGCTCCATCCTATCGTAATTATACCCATAATTTTAGAAAAAAACGCAAGTATATATAAGCATGACTTATGTCTAGTCTAACACTGGTTATGACTAATTTTGACTATATTTCACAATTTTGGCCCGTTATTCCAATGTTTAAAAATATAGAGAATAATTCGTTACATCACTTACATCTCAACAAATACACATAATATCCCGAAAGTCATGATAAGTACCTAAACACATTACATGTATTTGTCACCGCTGCACATACAACAATGTCAAAATCAGTAAATAAAGTATTAAGAGTGAGCAATGCTTACGAGAAACAAAAGAATTAACACACATTAAACCACAAAATAACATCTAAGGAATGACGGCAGAGCGACCGCAATGTTATACCAAAGACACGACACGCCAGTCGCTTCAAGGATTCATGTAATAAATCATGTGCCAAGACCAGGCGAACCTCCCTAATATAATATTATGTATCCGTCGCGTCTAAGGTCATCGTCAAACCCGGTTCAACCAAACAACTTAACGCTACAGGCGGTCAAGCTCAACTCTTACGATCAGTGCGCCATCTCGATGTGCCGCTGTAAGCTCTTCTTGTTCATATAGAAGCGTTCACACATGGCACAGGGGAAGTAGACCTTCTCGTTGTCGGCGTGCTTCGCGCGAGTATGGGAGGACAGGTCCAGGGCTCTCGCGAAGTAAACCTTGCAGATGTTGCAGAAGAACTTGGTAGGCGTGGCGTGCATGGTCCGATGGGCCATGAGGTCGCGCGGCGTGGCCACGCCGTCGCCGCACTGCGCGCACGTGAACTCGCCCGGCTGCGCGAGCGGCACGCTGCCCTCGTCCTCCGACTCCTCCTCGTCCTCGGCGTGATGCCGCGCGCGGTGCGCCAGCAGTGCGTCCTCGCTGTCCAGCTGCACACCGCACACGTCGCAGCCCAACAGCTCCTCCTCCGCCTCCGCCTCCACCTCCGCCTGGCCCAGCGCGCTCGAGCTGCCTTCGCCGTCCCCTCCATAATGCTTCTTCATGTGTACGAGCAGCGTAGACTTGCGCGTGAAGCTCTTGTCGCAAACCGGGCAGAAAACAGAGTTCGGTTGATGAACTTCGTCCATGTGGCGCTGATATGCCGCGCGTTTGGTGAACTCTTTGTCGCAGATGGTACAGTAGCGATCTTCTAAGGCGCCGGGCAAACTGTTCTGCTGTTCGAGCTCCATAGAATCGTCGGACCTCAACTTCTTATTGGGATTGACGACGGTCACTTCGACTTCGGGCGGCAGTCTTCTTTTAGTTGTGGCGGTCGCGATGGGGGTCGAGTGAGTGACTCTCGCGAGCTGCGAGGGGTCGACGACCTCGTGCTTGCTCACTTTGCTCGTGACTTTGTGCTGGGGCATCCACAGCCCGCTGTTGTTCGCGGCCGCCTTGCCGTCGGGCGAGCGCAAATGCCACCCGCGATGACTCTTCAGTGCGGCTATTGATGTGTAACTCTTATGACAAATCTCGCAGTCGAAGGTTTGTGGCTCCGAAGAGGATTGGTTTATACACTGGTGGTTTTGCAAAGCGAGTAGGCCGACGAATTGCTTTCCGCACGTGTCGCACGGGTATCGAGCTTGATACTCCGCGCTGGGGTCGGTGATTTCGGGTTCGGGATCGTACTCCACGTCTACGTCTTGAGATATATCTTGTGCTTTACTTGTGCCTTGGTTAGCGTTATATCCTAGTAATTCACGAGCGTGGGCAGCCTTTAAGTGCTCGTACAGCTCCAATGTCGAGTTCAATGGTTTCCCGCAAATCTTACACATTTGTGTCGTGGATTTGTGGACATTCTTTCTATGGCGATAGTACGACTTTTTATCCGAGAATGTTATCTTGCAAATCGTGCAACTGGATCTACCGCCTTCCGAAGGTGGTTGCGCTTGATTCTCGGGATTGCCAGACGCGCTCGCGTTAATGATGCCATGTTTGGCGCGTTTATGTTTCCACAGACTGGTTCTTAACGGGAACCGTTTGAAGCAAAGTTCACACGAGAAAGGCAAGGCGTCGGCGACCGGAGCCACCTGCGCCGCCTGCGCCTGTTGTTGTTGATGTTGTTGCGCATTATTGGCAAAGTTAGAGAAGTTGAAACTGTTGAACTGTGGCGTTGATAATGCAATGCCGTTTTCGTCAACGTTGTACTCATCATCTTCAGTCGATGCTTGCATGGTGTTTTCTTCACTGTCATTCCTCTCATTAAGGAGGTCTGCATGTAAGACTTTCTTATGTTTCCATATATTTTTCTTATGCATGAAGCCTTTGCCACATATGTCACAACAATATGGAGCGTTAGGAACATTGCAATTAGGTTTGAAGTTTACAAACCCGGGTTGAATCATAGGGAACTGCTTGATCGGCTTTCCGATAATCTGAGGAGCGAATCCTTTAGTTTCGCCTGGTTTTCTATTAGTGGTAGGAACTTTAGCATGGATACGCATGTGGTTAGAATAAGCCTGACGACTTTTGAATGACCTAATGCAAATATCGCAAAAGAATTCGGAATCAGCTGCGGCCAACGCTGCGGCGCCTGGGTGGGCTTGCTGCACGTGGTCGGACAGTTTTTGAGGAGTACTGTAGGAGTTGTTGCAAACACTGCATGGGTAAAATTTCACTCTCAAATGCGTATTTTTGTGTTCCGCTAGCTCGGAAGGACGCAGGAACTTCTTTTCACATTGGTCGCAGTGATGGGCAATTTGATTGTGTTCTGCAACTTGGTGGTCAGTCCACGCATCAACAGTTTCGAATATGGCATTACATTCAGTGCACGAGTAATGATATTCCTCCGCTTCCTCCTTGACAAGGGACATGTCCGGTTCCATGGATTGTGCTCCCAGTACTTTATCAGAATGTTCGGCGTAAATGTGCTTATTTAGCTCAGGGCTCGTTTCGAATTTAGCATCACAATTCTGGCAGTAATGTGGCTTGTCTTCGTCGTGAGCCGCCTTCAAATGCTTCACCAAGTTCGGGTAATTGGGATGTTTCTTTCCGCAAAGAGGACAATCCGTGGGACGGCCATCAATGCAATTTTTCTGATTGTCAGGATCGAAACTGCCGGCGTGGACGTGTAATGCGTGGTCATTAAAGTCTTGCATATTGACGAATTTCTCAGGGCATAGGTCGCATGCTATGTAAACTGTACATTCTCCGTTCCGGATGTGTCTCTTCCACAAGGACTTATCTTTAAACCTGGACCCGCAGTGTACGCAGGCCAGGGGCATGCGTGACTGACCATCCTCGTGAACATCCAGAACGTGTTTCATAATAAACTGTTTAAGTTGGAATTTAGCCGGGCACAGTTTACATGCATACGATCTAGCATTAAAAATATCCTTGTATTGCACTTTGTTATCTTTGGGTTCATCTTCAATTACCAGGTCATCAGTAATACCCTGTTCATTGTAGATTACCTTCCACAAGTCCGTGCAAACGTTAGCTCTCATGTGACTGAGCAATGCGCCAATATGTCCAAAAGTTACAACGCAATTATAGCATGTGTGCTTTGGTACTTTGTGACCATTTTTCTGTAAATGCTGTATGACAGCTTTTCGGCGAGGATGTTCCCTGTCGCAGCAAAGACAACGTTTAGTGTTGATCTGTTGAATAATGTCTTTGTATTTGTTGATAAAGTCTCTCTGTGTCTTTGTGACGTAAATTTTGTCAGGATCTATTTCTTTGGCGTCTTCTTCGATGGTTTCGTTGGCAACAGTTTCATCGAGCTCCTCCTCTTCTTCATTCTGTTCACTATTGCACGAAGTAGTCTGCAAGTCTTCGTTGATTTCAACAACCGGCGCTAGTCCTGGTGGGAGATCTTCATCTTCTTCATTCTCGTTATCTTCATTGCCGTCTTCCTGATCTTCCTCTCTTTCTGCGTTATCCTCACCGTTCTCTCTCTCAACATCTTCACCATGAACATCATTTTGTTCATCTATCGTAATATCTCCTTGGCTAACGCCATGTTCATCGTCTTCCTCTTGTTGTCCATTCTCGTTCTCACTCATTTCACCTTCCATTCCTTCCATATTTTCCGTGTCATTTTGAATATTGTCTTCACCATCGTGGTCCTCATGGGTATCATCCATGTCCACGTCATCCTCTTGTTGACGAGCGATTTCGATCTCATTGTCAGATTCCATATCAACTGTATCATAATGTTGGTTTTGATTCTGGGTCTCATCACCCTCTTCCTCATCTTGGTTTTGGTCATAGCCAGGTTCAGACAAAATGGTTTCAACTTGGAACGATGCTATTTCTGGCTCTGATATTAAAGTTTCCGGACTTTCCGGTCCCGAGTTTATAATTTCGGGCTCAGAGACCAACCGTTCCGGTTTAGATGTAAGCAGAGTTTTTAAGATTTGGGGTTCTTTTTTCTTGATTTGTAAATCTTTTAGAGCTTTTATACGCAAAGGATATGGTAAGTTGTTATGAACGGGTCTAGCGTTTTTGATCGGAATCGGTTTGGGAGGTGCCACGACTCGCGACGGCATGATCCTAGTAGGCATTGGTTTTTGGAATTGCTTGTGATTGATCGGGTTAGGCATAAGTCGCGCTTTCGGGTTGAAGGGGTTGATTCGTAGTTTGGGTTGCATGTGTGTTTTTGGTTTTTTAGCGGTATTGATTTTGTTTGTGTATCGGTCAAAGCTGTGAGCGGTCAGCTCGTGTCGCCTGGCGTTGTGCGAGTACCTGTAGGCACGGCCACAGACGAGACAGTCCTTGGACGCTAACTGCTGGATGCCTTGGCGAGCGTGCAGCGTCTCTCCGGTGGGGCGCATCACGGTGATGGAAACTTCAGGCATGTTGGGCACTTTGTTGTACTGCTGCTGAGCTGCTGCTGCATCCATCATCTCTTCATCTTCCTCTTCTTCTTCGTCTTTCTCACTCTCAATACCCTGGAAGAGAAATATCATTCACAATAAGTTACGGTATGATAATACATCATATGATATTACTTATACACATACATATATGTGCCCTTCAGTGGGACGTACATGGGCTGATGATGATGATGATGACATACATATATACACAACACAGTGTGTATTTGTGAGTAAATAATATCTTCGTAGCCCTAGGCAGTTGCTCGTAAGCAAAATTTACACATGCAAGAAATTGCATGCAAGTTTCATTACATTGCGGGTTACTGTGGCGTACTGAGTCCAATGCATCTATCAAATCCCGCAAAGTAGTTAAACTTGGACGCAATTTCTTGCATGTGTAGAAGCCGCTGTAGGTAGCGTGCATGCAGCAAAAATACAGTGCGATATAAAATTGTACACAGTGTAATTATCTGTGTAATAATAACCACTATCAATCGTTATCTAAGTCAAAAGAGAATGGAAGTAGGCTAGGCATGTACCATTCCCGAGAATATTCTTAAAAGATACCGATTTGTATGGTGTAATACCATTGCACTAGATAGCTTTGTCACAGTGCAAGTTCTACCTAAATTTATTTTATTTTTTATTTTATTTTTATTTTATTTATTTCCATACTCACAACTATCTTTACAGGTACTAAGCCTAAGACAATAGTGTAACTATTTGTACAACCATGTTACAATTTATATCTAAGTATTATTATTTGAATGGTGCTGTTATTTACGGATGTTACCGCCACCTAATAAACTGCTGTTTTAATGACACATTTTTTTTACTTTGGCACTTGTATCAGTGGGTTCAATTGATCATCATTTCCCTCAGGTTTCGAAGAGACAAATGAAATTAAATTAAAAGATTTTTCAAGAAACCCTACTGATTTTTTAACCAACTTCAAAAAAAGGAGGAGGTTCTCAATTCGGTTGTATTTTTTTTATGTTCGTTACCTCAGAACTCCTTCATTTATGAACCGATTCGTAAAATTATTTTTTTAATTGAAAGTATCTGTTTCCAAATTGGTTTCAATGTTTTTAAAACCCTTGGATGATGGGAACCATGAGGAATTAAGGGAACCCCTCAAATATATTATGCATTAGGTTATATTATAATTTCGGTATTTTCGATTCTAACTCGTATCTCTCGTACACCCGGAAATCATAAATTTGGTGAAGTGATGATGAAGACCACAAAAGATGGAACTTCTCAATGATGTCACCGGCAATAATGTCTGATACAACGAAGCGCGCATAAATATCTGATACGACTCTATTTCTAGGCGCATTAGTACGTGTCAGATATTTTTGCCGGCTTTGTTAACGCAGATATTATTGCCGGTGACTGTACTTCAAACTATAAAAGTACGTCAGATTCTGATATAATTCCGTTGAAATAGTTTTGAATCAATGAAGTGCTAAACAAAGGTAATTCCGAGATCCTTGAGGAACCGACGGAAGTCCTCAAATATTATCGGCCCACATTTGGTTTTTTTTTCGCTAATAATCAACGCATTTGCTCTCGGAAATAAGTTCATGTGGTCAATTGGAAAATAAATGTAGAAATGTTCATGTGGCTTGACGGAGTACTGAATTGAAGTTGGTTAAAACTTTGTTTTTAAAATAAATTGTTACAAATATTATAAGACGACATACACCACTTCCAACAACACCTCAAATGTTAAAATCTGTCAAGTTTAGATGGTAGCCTGTGAAATGGAATTATTCTTGTCCACATACACTTGAAAAGCTTTTGAGGAAGTCGGGTAAAAGTAAGCCACATTCGCTCTGGCTTGCCCCTATGATATATGTGGATATCAAGCCTCTAAATAGCAAAATCTACAATAAGCTTATTATAATCCAAAAGGATTCAAATACATTTTCACAAAGTACTTCAGATATTGATCTTCATAATGTTGCAAGATGAAAAAATATGCAGTAATAGGAGCTACCTGAATGTGGAAAGAGACCATGATCTCAGCAGATTCCAAAAATCTATGAGTCAATTAGCAAATGCAGTCCTACTACAGAACTTGCACTTCAGGGTTTGATGCCAGAAAATAGTAAAAATTGTTTGATTTATCAAGAACTAGCTACTGCCCGCGACTCCGTCCGCGTGTAACTCGTTAATATCGTAGCTCCATACAAACTGTCATCACCGTTTCACCGTCTTAGGGGGTGATTTCCGGGATAAAATATTCTATGTCCTTCCCCAGGACTCAAACTATCCCTATACCAAATTTCATCCAAATCGGTTCAGTGGTTTATGCGTCAAGAGGTAACAGGCAGAAAGAAACACAGACACACTTTCGCATTTATAATATTAGTATGGAAGTATACATATGGATTTATCGAATCCTGTTTGTAGTGTCCCACTGAAAGTATCTCTGGTGTGTATCATATTTTAAAACATGTTTTCTAACATAAATCAAAAACGATTCAAGTTCATTGACATCTGACGCATTGTACTCGAAAGTCATAACCGCCTAGTCCAAGTCTCCAAGTAGTCAGAGTATAGAGTTGTGCCTGGTTCACATTATTCTAGTCCAGTAATCCAGCAGCCCCATCCAGTCCAGTATTGAAACTAGCACTTATTTTATTTATTCAAAAGGCATTACTTAATGGGGAACTTGCATGGGACTTCAATTTCGAATAAATTGCACTCAATCGATGCGGATATACGTAGAAATATCACATCATACAAAAGAAAAAAAGAAAAAAAAACTGTTGTAGGGTAGAGGAACCAAAAGATGAACGTTTAAGCAACTATCCCAACTTTACAATTTTTTTTCGAGGAGTGGTGATTTAGTTTGTTTACATTCAATTTTTTTATACGATTTCGTATATAGTCGAGATTGGATATGACTATTTTAAACCATCCTATTACAATACAGTATTTTATTAAAAATGGTTTTATGCTGAAGTATGTCATTTTGCCCAGAAGATGAACACTGTGCCCAATAGTTGAACATTTTGACACCAATAGTTGAACGAAGAAAAACGTAACACCGCGCAGTCTTTTGGTCTAGTTATTATATAATCATTGTTATAGCAATTTATACTAGTTAACAATCACAATATTGCCCGTTTAATATAGAGCGTTTTCGGGGGGTGCCGGCGCGAGCATATAACATCAGAAAAATAAATCATAAGAAAGTTTTAATGCTACAGTTGTTTTAATGCTGGATTATATTTTTGATTTTCGTAATAAAATAAAAACATGCAAGTTCCCTATTACAGAGTCACTTTACTTAATTATTATAATGTTATATCTAAATTCTTCACCCATTGGGTAGAGTTTGCGTCAGGTGAGTGCAGACTAGCTGCTGCTGAGGATCATGCTGAGGCTTTCTATAGGCCTCATAAGAAGGCTCTGGAATGCAACTGGAATAATCTGAACCGGCACTGTAATATGCCCCATTCCACAAGGCAATCTAAGGCCAGCACTAGATTGGCTGTCTCTAAAGGTCGAAACGCACAGACAGCGGTGGCGGCGCGGTGCGGAGGCGGTACCGGTTGTAATGTTCGAGCTAATATGAAAGGGTCCGCACAGAATACCGCGCCGCGCCGCGTCCCGCCGCGGTATTCTGTGCGGACCTTTTCATATTAGCTCGAACATTACAACCGGTACCGCCTCCACACCGCACCGCGCCGCACCGCCACCGCTTTCAGTGCGTTTCGACCTTAAACTATTCCTACCGGCAAGGGGAACACACAAAAATTGCGAAGAGTAATTTCTCCGAAAGCATCATTATTATATCAAAATTCCTGACGTCATTTAAAACGCTACCTAAATGAAAAATTGGACGCTGGTGATTTAATAAAATACATAAATAGTTTAGGTTAGTATTATATATCCTGAAATATCAAAGAATCTTTCAGCGGAACATGGTTTTTTTGGAATTATGAAATTCGCAAAAAATGTGCTTTAGGACAAGTGACTTCGGAATAATGTAGTGTACTCGCCGGCAAGGCTCTGTGCTTGAACAGAATTAGGTAAACAGCTTCCTTAATTTAATGTATACTGTATAGCCAGTCAGCTTTCATGTGTCAGACTACACTAGGTAAATATCTCGGACATAATGTCAACATAACTAACAACTTAGAGAAAAGTTTTACTAACGTTTAACATTTTAATTTCAAAGTTCAAAATCTCAAAACAGGCTGAACCGATATTGATGAAACGTAGCTAAGAATCATCTCGATCATCTTGGTCAGCTTTCGGACCAAAAAAAAACCGCATTAAAATCGGTCCATTCATTTAAGAGCTATGATGCTACATATAGACAGACACGTCAAACTTATAACACCCCTCTTTCTGCATCGGGGATCAAAAATAGCATCAATGGGTTGTGGCCGGCAGACAAAAAGCCTCTGCAATATACCAATTACTTGAAAGAAAAAGTATATAGTAATACATATATTTTATGAGCAGCATTAGGATTATATTATAAAATCAAGCGAACATAAATTTGTAACCTTTTTTTTATATCTCATATCCTAGAAGCATGTTACAAGTTCATGTAATATTTTTTTTTCAAGTAATTCTGCTATTGATGTCTACTTGCATGAAACAGAATGACAACAAGAAAAAGTAGATTGATCCACAGAATCAACATAATTCTGTCAATTAATTTAAAACTGACCTACACCACACTATCCTATACGCACAGTAAGTAATGCAAGTATCCTTCAAAACATTTGTATCAATAAAAGGCTTAGGTTTTCAAGTTACACTGCAAGCTGAAGTGTCATTAAACGATGACTCAAGTGTAACTGTGTGCAAGCAATATGCTTGTTGGTCATGAAAAGGCAAACTGGATATAATTTTTACCTTATCACTCCGCGGTGTGAGTCCCAGTGAAGCCAAGATGGGTGGGCCACCGAGATGCGCCTTGCTGCTTCCGGCAACCTGAAAAAATGGTTTTATTTTTATTGTACTAGTATAATACCTGTACTCACTATCTGTCTCTCCCATTTATATTGTGTCCCACTGCTGGGCAAAGGTTTCCCCTTTTTTCTGCCAAAGGAGATGGTAGGACGACCTTAACATGTTTTGCATAGATTGGCGAATGTTAGCACAGGACCGGACAAGTCGTGGAAAAAAAGGGAGGCCTTTTGGGTATTACTGAAATCAAATTCACTAACTACAGTCGCCATCACATACATAGGTACACTATAGGTGTTCAAAAATATCGGCACATGCACCCTAATGCCTTGAAAATAAAGGTGTGTCCCGATGTTTGTGACTTGCTTGTTTGCTCCGATGTATGTGATGGCGACTGTACATGGTGTTGTATAAGCAAGGTTACAATTTCAGATCTAACAAACAACCACAACAAAGAAAACATTTAAACAGAAAGATAATTTAAGATTAAGTTTGTATTCATGAGATATGGAGATCTCCTGCTATATGTATAGGGTGACTGGTAATTCGACCTATTCCTTGAAAGAGGTTATACTAGAGCTAATTTGCAACAATTTATGTCCAGTCAACCAGAGGTCAAAACACGATTTTTTTTAATTTTTCGAGTTTTTGTTTGTTTGAAAATAAATCGCCTTGCAGCCTTAAAGTGCTGATTGTGACAAATATGTTTTTTTACCATCCAAATGGAAGTACTTTTGTCACAATCACCAGCTTAAGGCTGCAAGGAGAATTTTTTTCATACAAACTAAAAACTCGAATATCTTGGAAACCAGCGAGTCCCTGTATACATACAAAATCACCAACTTAACATTTTCATAAAAATCATATAGAAGAACAGACAAGCAAACCTTTTAAAATGTTAGAAAGGAGTTAGAAACTTTTTGCCTTATTATACCATGTTATCATATTCAGAAATATTACTAAGAAATAGCACAATATTATCTATCAGCATTACCAGTGGCCCGTTTATCAAAAGCTTGTAGCTTGTAACACAAGCGGAAGTCTCTCTCTAATGAGAGGATGAAAAGAGGCATCCACTTGTATTACAAGTTACAAGTTTTTGATAAACGGGCCCCTAGTCTTTTTTTCAACTAAAATGTACTTAAATGAATGGTTAAACATTATAGAAATCTCAGGTAAAATAATAATATATGACAAATTACAAGATTATTGACAACAATAATGGCTTGAATAAATCTAAAGTATCATTAGAAAACTGTAGCAAGATTGTTTCAGTGTAGTTAATATTAACTTTATCCTCATAACCCACATGGAATGTTCCATTTGCTTCCAACAATTAGTAGCTCAGCAGCCCCTTATCAGTTCAAGCTAACTTCCTGACCTGGCTATTTGACCTTGAGCACAACTGGTGACTCAGTTCATAAGCATCATTGGGAATAACTAGCTAAGTAAATCAACATACCTCATGGTAGCCCCCATCAATAACCACTCCATCATCATATGCCTCGTCAGACAAAGGCTCACTTTTTATTTTCACCTGAAAAATCATGATGCAATTGTTAACAAACATTCATTCAAATGACAGTTCCAAGCTTAAATAACCAGATAAGGAAACCCACCTCTTCTAGTTGGCTGCCATCTTTTTTAATCAGAGACTGTAGTTTGTTTTGAGTCTTTTCACATACTGTCTTAAATATGTGCCAGTTATTGACGTTGTCCACGCATTTCCTGCAGGCATTCGTCGGCAGGTCGTCGTTCTCGTTTATCTGTAAAAACAACATACGCAATCATAGAATGAAGGCCGAGAGCGACGCGCGTTTCATCAGAATGGGCACGAACGAGAAACGCCTCGTGTATAGATACGGCGCGAGGAGAAACTAAGTAGGCGTAGGTATATCCGAGCGCCGGCAAACGGCTGCTCCTCGACCGAATAAGTAGGAGCGAGTCGAGTGCCAGCCAGCGAGCCCCTCGAGGGTTACCGCTCGATATACGCACACAGCCACACCGCGCTCACGCCGACACCGACGCTCGACCCGTCACCCGCTCCCGCTCGGCTCGAGGGACGAGCTGCACCGGCCTGGTCTCGCCCGATAAATCAATACACCCGATGTCCACGCCGAGCCTAGCTAGCGAAACGCAGACCCCCTCCCTGCCAGACCCCCGGGAATATTGCCAAAACCCGACCCTCATCATACGCCATTCCTCGCCGGCTGCATGGAATGCGACGCGACGCGGTCACCGAGCCGAGCGATAGCCGTGGAGCATTACAAAATGGTGGACGATCTTACGACATCTCCACCTAAACGCGCTGCTGTCAATTCACGAACCGGGGCGGATGACGAGTTCTCACGTACACCAAGGGTCTACTTTCACTAAAAACACCACACTAGCACTTATTTTAACACATTACTTACTTGTACGGCCACGCAATCCTTGATTTTCGACGCGAGGACGTGATGCTCCGAGTCACTCGAACTGGTGGTAGGAAAAATCGGCAGTAATTCGCCCCGAGATGACAAGCACAGTCTACAAACACGATCATAATTCACACTCATCGTAAATAAACAAAATTTTGAACACTAGAACTGCTATAAAAATTAATTAAAAGACGCCATGTCACCACGAGCACTTCAACACAAAGCACTGCACATCTTTCTTGCTAGTAGAGCACGAAAGCGCCTGATGATGAGGATGAGAAGTCGATAGGTTCGGACGAGACGGCTGGGTCGAGTCGCCGACCACCTGTCGTTCTGCGCATGTGCGCGTAAAATAGCGTCAGGGCGACCAACATAACCCGCTTGAACAATGGCGGCGTTCAGAGACGGTAAACCTTTTCTGTAACGTGTAATTTTGTACTAACCATTGAGTGTATTAAAGGCATAGTGATGTTTCGTTATAAAGACACTTAATTTCACTTCTTGTTATTAACACATTGCGTAGCAATATTACAACTATTTATCAATCAAGTTTTCCACATATGCTCACCGATTCTTGACAATTATATACTTAATAATAATAATCACAACTGGTACATAGGTACCACATTACACAGCGTGTATTTTTAATATTACCTCAAATTGTAACCAGAGGTAGGTGTTAGGGCTATGAACCGATATTGCAAGATTAAATTTTTTTCTTAACTACTAACTTTTTTTTCCATATAAAATAATTCAGCACGCAATGTATCACTCCATTGTTTTACTGATGTGACGTCACAACTGTCACAAGTAACCCGCTTCTTCCATGTGTCAAATAAGTGCAAGCATTACATTGCTGCTCGATGAATTTTCTTTTTAGGATTAACTTACAATTTTCTTACAATATCGGTTCATAGTACTAAAAGCTACGTATGGTTTAAATTTGAGGTAATATTAAATATACAGGCTGAATATAAACAGAATGATTAAGTACAACAACGTAACAAGAAACTTGAAATAAATATTGAATATTGTCAAACCTTCTACCGTATCTTGTATAACCTAATATTAAATCCTCCAATTATTTAAATTGGGTTTTTGTCCCTTTCTCACGACCACAACAGTGAAAGTGACAGATAAGACAAACTAATTTTAACGGCATTTTAGCCAAAATTGGTTTGTTGAATATTTATGAATAAGTCCATAACTACTTGCTTCTGCTTTAAGTTTCCTACTAAATACAAAAAGCAAACATTTATTTATTTATACATTAATTTATATATATATATTTTCCTTTTAGTACCTACCTAATTTTTTAAGAAAAATTATAAATTATAAAAAGAAAATTTCATTTTAAACAACTGACTTTCGTTTCGCAAACGTCGTTTTAGTTTCTAGTTCTAAGATATGATTTTAATAAAAACATCATTTTAGCCATGTTATGTTAAGGCTATTTTGTTAATCTATACAACTAATGTTTATCCGTGTTATTATATTTGTTACCTGTATTTATTTTGAAAAATATTTTTTTCTAACACAAATAAAATGTAGACGTTCTCGGAAAATGTTGACGATTAATGGTTCAATATTTTCTCTCCTTCCCGCCCGGCATGGTGGGAGCGCCAAATTTCAAACAGTTGTAAACACTGGCAACTCGATCAGACTAGCGGGAGTTTTGAAACTGTTTAGATTTTCAGAGTAAATATTTTGATGTTTTAGCGATTAATTTAAATTTTACTCAACTTATTAAGTGTTATATAGTTATTTTATATTGCACTTAATAACTTCAGTACAAATGTACCACTGTCAAGTGAATTTTGAGCTTAAATCCACCAAAAGAAAACTTGGAGGAATAATAAATTGGTTAAGTATTGCCAACATAGAAGGCTTGTCTAATGAATGAAAGTTATGAATGAAACGCTATACTTATTGCCACTAACTATGGTGTTTTTCTATTTTGTTTGGGTTCCGTAGTGCGGTGTGCGTGAAATGTAGATCAAAATTATGTAACTTTTTTGAGGAGAGGTGACTGGTAAGTAAGTAATTACACTTCAGGCCAAAATTCCCGCATACTGTGCGATAATAAGATTTCGTGACAATGGGGAAGGCAACTGTCAAACTGAGAGCTCCAATAATGCTAAATTTGTATGGCGGGAAGTACTTTTTATTAACTTAAGCTATTGTATACCTCCATGGCAGATTCAGTGGTTACATACGGACTAAGCAGTTATGGTAGAACTTACAAAACTTACCTGAACGATATTTATAAACTACAAATTAGATTACTTAAAAACATTGTACCCAAAAACACAAGGAATAAAATATCACCAAACTATGAGCGTTTGTTTAATTATTGTGAAGTAATGTCAGTGTTCAATAAAGTTAAACTATGTATTTTGGGGGAAGAGTATGCGTACAAAGAACATTTAGTATTATATGTAAGAAAAAGCAACCTTAGACAAAATTTACCAAAACAAGCTATGTTCAAATTACCTAATTTTGTCAATGTTCATGGGAAAAGAAACGTCAGATATCTTCTTCCTTATATAATAAACCAACTACCAAAAGAACTACAGCATAAATACGTAAATAGCTTACAATCGATACCTAGTATCAAAAGGTATCTGACGTTATCTGAACCCAATACGAGTGTATTGTAATAATTATGAGCCTATAACGGTGATGTATTCAAGTAAATTAATGTACCATAGCGAACTATTCATCAGCATATAAACCCTAGAGGTTTCCGCTGGTGAAAAAATGTATACCAAAATGTACTACTCAGATTATATTGGTCAATAAATTAAAAAAAAAAAAAAAAAAATATTTTTTCGAGAATGGCTTTATTTTTCGTCCCGAATTGCTCCGTAGTGGGAATCCACCGTTATCCGAAAAAGGCTAAAAATAAAAGGTTGTGGAATAGAGCTATGGGGAAGATTTTTGCCTAAGAACTGTATATTGTTTCCGTACATAGTAGGTACAACCGATCTTCCGTCTCTCTCTCTCATCGTATGAAATCTAGAAGAGCGCCATCTACAATTAGCTTTCACCGGCCAACCTCAGTTAGAATGGATACTACAGGTAAACGGTCGTGTTTTTGGTCATCGCCACTCGTTGGGAATTACCTACTTTCCGCACTTGTATCATAATAGTCATTTAGGTTATTATATATAAGGTTTAAATGAACATTTAATGATATTATGTAATTGCCGCTAATAATAATTATTATTAATTTTATACGCTTATAAATAATACTTACTTACCTAGTTTATAAGTTAAATTGCCGTGCCCTAGCAGGGTTCATGTTGCGACCTGTATTATCTTTTAAGACCTAGTAAAACACACGAAGCAATAAATAAATATGAATATGAAAAAAAAACGTCATAAACGCTCGGTTATTATTATTAGTATGGAGTTTGAAGGGAAATACTCGTACCTCATTGTGTCACTGTTTTCTCTGGTCAGATCAAAGAGCGTCCATTTTTTTAACCTTTATTTAAAAATCTTCAATTTTTGAAAACTCCGTACTATTAATTACGGTATATAAAGAAAGAAAGAAAGAATACATTTATTCACTACACAAAAGACACACATAGACAAAGGGAGTAGACATACATTACAATTTAACACATACAGTGTGAATCTTTATAATGTGCACAAAAAAAAATGTAGGAAAGTACAGTTCATTTTATCGACGGAAAAAATGTAAAACAATTTCTTTTCCTTTATTTGATTTTTTTATGATTTTTAAAAAAAATTGGATCGCTATTGTGCCCTACTTGTAAAGAAAACATCATGTCTCTTAAATTAGTTGATTTATTGCAACCAAATAATAAAAAAATGGTAACTAATAATAGGCTGTAGTGTTGAAATGATAACTAATACAAAATCTGACGCCATAAATTAATTATTACGAGGTTTATGGCGAAATCCTGGCTATTTTTCATCACTTTTTTTTAAATAATGTAAAATTTCTCAATAAAACGTCCCATTTACCAAACAAATTTATGATTTTATGTTAATCTACATCGTATTAACTTTCGAATAGTGAAATCACCACGCGACTAGCTGACACACACCATTTGTTATCAGCGCCCAAACAATGGCCTTGCCCGCGGTAATCTACATTGTAATTAGCGTTCGAATGGTAAAATTACCACACAGCTACCCATCATTTGTTATCAGCGGCAAAACAATGGCTTTACGCAACTGCGCGCCCCCCTAATTAGCAGGCGAAACCTTATCTCCTACTGTCCTTAGAGGGTGGGGGACAATAAAACCAGGAGAACCTAGAAGAACTCTTACAGTCTCTCCAAAAGTTTCGCTGCTACTTGTTTCTTTTATTTTCTTCATTTTCAACTATTACGCTATGCCACGTGTTAGTGACTTTACTCCAGCTCACATTGCCGACATCCACTTTTACTATGGAATGGCACGAGGAAATGCCATGGGAGCACGCGCAGCTTACATTGCTGCATTTCCGAATCGAGAACCAGTCCCATCTGCCCGCAACTTTCAAGAGGTACACCGAAGATTGGCTATTATTGGTCTTGGAAATGGTAGAGACCGCCGCGAACCTCAACGAATCATCGATGTTGCTGTTGAAGAAGCAGTACTACATGCGGTATTCACAAATCCTGCGGCCAGCACTAGACGTCTTGCTCTACAGTTCGGAATATCGCAGATGTCGGTGTGGCGGATTTTGAAAAAAAGGAGGCCTGCATCCATACCATTATCAAAGGGTACACCATTTACATGAAGATGTAGACCAGCAACCAAGGCGCATCATGTCGAATTGGATTCAAAACAGGACTAGGGACAATCCTGACTTTCTGAGGACAATACTGTGGATGGACGAATCAACGTTTACAAGGGACGGAATCACTCTTCTTCTTCTTCTTCTTAGCGCATTCCCACTTTAGGTGGGGTCGGCTCTCCTAGTTAGTTGGCGCCAAGACAATCTGTCCTGGGTTGTCGGGTTGGGTAAATTTTCCACTTTTAGTAGTTTCGTCATGCTGGTCCACCAGGTAGCAGGTGGACGTCCTCGACCTTTTTTACGTTCTGGTAGGCGCAACGCTTGTTGTACAACATGTTCCTCGTCTCTCGGAATTACATGACCATACCATCGAATTTGGCTTTCAGCGAGTTTTTCAGATATGGGGGCCACTTTGAAACTGCCACGTATGTATGTATTCCGAACTTTGTCCAATCGCGTCACCCCTCCCGACCATCGCAGCATCTTCATTTCATTTGTATGGAGTTTTTGCAGGTGTGTCTTATTTACTGGCCAGCATTCGGCTCCATATATCAGTGCAGGTCGTACTGCTGTCTTATAGACATTACCCTTTGTCCGCACGGGCATACGCGGGTCACACAGAGGGACGGAATCACTAACTGCCGAAATTTACACCAGTGGTGTCCCAAAGGTAAAAATCCTAAATTGAAACGTTCATCTGGGTTCCAAGTAAGGTTCTCGGTTAACGTTTGGGCGGCTCTTATTGACGACAAATTAATTGGACCAGTGATATTGCCGAGGACCTTGAACGCAGCAAGATTCTTGGAGCTATTAAGAGACGATTTACCAGAGTTATTGGAAGATCTCCCGCTGGATTTGCGCCGAAGAATGTTTTTGCAAATGGACGGTTGTCCTGCTCATTATGCAATTATCGTTAGGGCATTTTTAAATGCAAATTACCCTAACCGTTGGATCGGCCGGCAAGGACCTGTAGGATGGCCGGCACGGTCACCTGACATGACGCCCCTCGACTACTTTTTGTGGGGCACAATGAAACAAAAAATCTACAGCACCCCTATCGAAAATGAAATTGATTTGCAACAGCGCATTTTAAACTGTGCGAAACAGTTAAGAAATGACCCTGACATGATAAGGAGGGCAACTCATCAAATTTTACTTCGTGCGGCGCTTTGTCAGCAACAACGTGGTGGACATTTTGAAAATTTGATGCATTTTTAGGCAGTTTCCTTGATAGTTTACATTAAATAATTTTACTGATCTTCGTGTAACTTATTATGAAAAATAAAATTTACTCCACTTTCCCCCACCCACGTATCACACTAGCAGATAAGGTTTTACCTGCTAATTAGGGGTGCGCGCGCAAGGCCATTGTTTGGGCACTGATAACAAATGGTGTGTTTCAGCTAGCCGCGTGGTAATTTCACTGTTCGAAAGCTAATACGATGTAGATTAACATGAAATCATAAAAAAAATTAGTAAATGTGACGTTTTATTGAGCAATTTTACATTATTTAAAAAAAGTGATGAAAAATAGACAGGATTTCGCCATAAACCTCGTAATAATTAATTTATGGCGTCAGATTTTGTATTAGTTATCATTCCAACACTACAGCCTATTATTAGTTACCATTTTTTTTATTATTTGGTTGCAATAAATCAACTAATTTAAGAGACATTATGTTTTCTTTACAAGTAGGGCACAATAGCGATCCAATTTTTTTTAAAAATCATAAAAAAATCAAATAAAGGAAAAAAAATTTTTTTTCATTTTTTCCGTCGATAAAATGAACTGTACTTTCCTACATTTTTTTTGTGCACTTTATAAAGATTCACACTGTATTGTGTGTGTCTTCGCGGCAGTGAATCGGTCGCTGTCTCAGCATTATACCTACAGCGCTGATTTTCAGACAGCACCGTACGTGACCCACGGAACGCAACACAATATAAGACCATTAATAAACACATAATTATTGTATACACATAATAAATAATAAATGTAATAAATTTGTAAAATATGTACCAGTAGCCAAATGGGATAGGAAGAAAAACACAAAGCAAAAAACGCGACACGGTTGGGGTAGGAAAGTGCTGGATGGGTTAGGATTGGGATTTCTGGAGCGTCAACAAAAAGCCTTTAAAGGTATACTTGCTAGACGCTCCTTGAATAGGTGGAGGGAGATCATTCCAACAATTGGACGCCGCGACGCGCCGGTATATGACCACACAGTAAACAAAAAAAGCGGCCAAGTGCGAGTCGGACTCGCACATGAAGGGTTCCGTGAAATTGCGGTTTACGATTTATGACGTATTAAAAAAAAACTACTAATTAGATCTCGTTCAAACCAATTTTCGGTGGAAGTTTACATGGTAATGTACATCATATATTTTTTTTAGTTTTATCATTCTTTTATTTTAGAAGTTACAGGGGGGGGGGACATATTTTACCACTTTGCAAGTGTCTCTCGCGCAAACTATTCAGTTTAGAAAAAAATGATGTCAGAAACCTTAATACTATTTTTGAAGACCTATCCATACACGTATGGGTTTGATGAAAAAAATTTTTTAGAGTTTCAGTTCTGAGTATGGGGACCCCTAAAACCTCATGTTTTTTTTCGATTTTTGTGTGAAAATCTTAATGCGGTTCACATAATACATCTACTTACCAAGTTTCAACAGTATAGCTCTTATAGTTTCGGAAAAAAGTGGCTGTGACATACGGACGGACAGACAGACAGACGGACGGACATGACAAATCTATAAGGGTTCCGTTTTTTGCCATTTGGCTACGGAACCCTAAAAAATGTACATTTACCTACTGATAAACCAAACTTACGAAAATACTCGGAAAATATATACATAAGATTCAAAAATGGACGCTGTTAAGACCAGAGAAAAACAACTGTGACGTCACGATGAAGTATTTCTCTACAAATCCCATAGCTACTACTTAACCGAGGGTTTTTCACGTTTCATAAAACGATGCTGATTCGACTATGTATCAGTCAAATACTCTATTGTACTTAATCGTGACCAACAGGATTACCGGACTTCGGTGTAGGTATACATACATACATATTCTGACCTAGATATATATTATTATGCGTCAGCGGCAGAGGAAGGGGCGTCAAACTCGATTCTTGTCCCTAGTTTTTTTACCCCTCTATTATATATATGTATAGTATATATATTTTACTAAACGAGCAACATTTATATGCGTGAGTATTTATTATTTATTACCCCCCCAAGGTGGACTAATCGATGGCCTGATAAGCCCCCCTATTCTGTAACTTGTTTTAAGCTCACCTCAACGCTCACCTACAATTATAACTTGACACCGCGATGCGCAGTAATTAAGCGTAGGTAGAGGTCTAGTTTCGTAACGGGTGACCGGCGGGGTGAGCCGCATTAACGCGTAGCGACTAACAGCTCAGGTCGCGGGAGGGTTCACTAATGTTTCCCAACCTATTAACGTTTGGCAACTTGATTCATTTCGCATCTTTTAATTTCCCAACCTCTTAATATTTCTGAAACTGTCAAATATTTCAGGATTTTTATAAACTAACCTATCCTGACCTATACTCGTAGTGTTCTACACGATGGCCCTTAAATAAATCCTGGAATATTTACAGTTTCAGAGTTTGGGAAATGAAAAGTTGCAAAATGAATCAGTTTGCTAAACGTTAGTTGCGAAAAGGTGTTCCTCGCGGGAGTCCGTTGGATGCGGGTGGCGCAGGACCGGTCATTTTGGCACTCTTTGGGGGACAACAGTGGTCGTATTTCGGCTGATAGGTATGATGTTGATGAAATTATTTTACGAAAATAGCATAAGGATTTGGAATTTGGATGCCGTACTTACTGCATTTTTGCCGGTATCCGATTGAGCTGAAATTTGTAAGGTATATAGGTGTCAATGCAAAAATACATTATGGGCACCTAATAGCTGATCTGATGACGAAGACAGAGGGAGGCCATATCAACTCTTAAACTTAACCAGATAAAAGGTCTGCGCGAAACAAACCACAGTAAAAAAACCGGCCAAGTGCGAGTCAGACTCGCGCACGAAGGGTTCCGTACTGTAGTGTACGAGTATCTGTCCTATCTAGTGCGCATACGTCACGATGACGGGAGTGGTGGTCCGACCGTTGCCGGGAGTGGTGGTGCGCTGGCTAGCCAGGCAACACAGATATAGGTACCTATACAATCGGCAAATAAGTGAACACTACACGTACCATTAATATTTCACTATTTTCACTCCAAGTGCGTCCTATCCCCAGTATTCAACTCCGCCCCCGTCGCAGCATTCTATTTGCTGTCCCGGCGGCACGAGCTCGTGCTCTATCTCACTCTCCACTGCACCATGCCTTGACTCTTCTCAATGATATACTGGACAGCGACAACAAACAGGATATGTTCCACAGCACGGAATCTCAATTTGTCTCGACTAGCAGCCGATATTTGGAGTCTGTATAACGGCTTCGAGTTCCATACTTTTTTGATACTGACTATATTCCCAATGCTCTAGACCTAAGTACCTTATTGTATAATATCCTCCTGTATAATTAACATGCATAGCCTGTCTGTTAGTGTTAATTTAAGGTATGAATAAATAAAATAAAATAAATGCCTATAAAAAAAAGCTATAAAATCACATTTGTTGTATGCGGGCCTTAAATATTTGTTTTATTCTGTTTTTTAGTATTTGTTGTTGCATCGGCAACAGAAAAACATCATCTGTGAAAATTTCAACTGTCTAACTATCACGGTTCAAGAGATACAGCCTGGTGACAGACGGACAGACAGATAAACGGACGGACAGAGGATCTTAGTAATAGTGTGGTAATAGCTGGGTCCCGTTTTACCCTTTGGGTACGGAACCCTAAAAAGTTCAAAGTGTTTATTGCCACTATTGCCAGAACATGGTTATAAAACAGATCTTAATGTAATAAGGCATAAAGTACCTAATTATGTTCTACCAGCAAAGTAAGGTAAGTATAATGTAAGTTTCGTTTCTATCAATACCGATTTAGTGTTAGCGATTTTATACGTGTTAATTCAAGTTTTTGTTATTATTTTGCCTTGCCTGTCTTTAAGTTTAATTACCTATGAATATACTCGTATAGTCCCATCTGAGCAAGTAATATGAGAAAAAAATCTGACATCTGCCACGCAACAATACCTCTGATTCAAAATGATCTAATTTACTGGAATTTATTTCTAATAATTATCCGTACTACCGATAAAGCTTTTAAATGCAGTTTTTTTTTAATAAATAAGCTATTTTTCTTGACTACAAATGCTGAAAATCATCTTTGAAAAATTAAGACCACCATCTCGCCAATTTGACAGGCCACATACGTCAAAGCATGCTATGCGAACTTAGAACTTAATGCAAATCCAGTTTCTTATTGAAAATAGTGTCACCTATACTTGATAGGTGGCGAACTCTCTGAAGCTCTAGCGATTGCTAGGCTAGGCTGTCAAGGTATTTCAAAATTCGCCGTATTGGCATAAGACATCAGTAGCCTAGGGGTACAGACGGCGGTATTTGGAGACGATGAGCCGGGGTTCAAACCCCGTGACCGACGCACTTTTTGTATGTTTTGTACATTGAAAGAAAAGTTTTAAGTATCGCAGAAGAGATGGCGCCTGTATTTAAATGCCTTCTCAATTTGGTCGAGTTGCCTGTCTATCTCAGTATGTATATTGTAGTCTTTGCGTCAAAGATACGTTGCCTTATTTCACGGGTTAAGCCAGCCATAGGCGCCCCTGCCCAGCACTGACGCGTAAGGCCGAAGGCCTAGCGCCTCGTCCGCTACCCGGCTTGCGCTGGCTGGCACCGGCCGCACCGGCGCACCGCGCTCCGACGGCTGCCAGCTTTGACAGGAGCCGTGACAGACTTTTATTTATTTATATTGTGTTGTGCGTTTTTTGATATTATTAAGGGTTTATTTTTAAGTCGTGAATTTGTTTTTTAAGGTGATTTTATGCAGGCCGCGACCCAATCTGGCGATAGCACGCCAGCAAATCTCGGTCACCCATGCAATCTGTGTCCAAAATCATTCCAGACCAGCAGAGGCCTCAATATTCATAATGCTAAATATCATCGTAATTGTCTCAGTCAAGATCCTCCTCCTCCTCCTCCTCCATTAAATTTAGACAATACACCGATTACACCGCGCATTAATCATATCCAACCTTATCCATTTACGCCTTAGCCATTACAAAAATAATGTACAAATAGTGAAACGAATCCCTCGCGGTGCTCGGATCGCCGTTGCAACTCACCTGGCTCATATTGTAGAAAAATGCTATGAATCTAATACCCTGGTAGACTGGCAAAACCTCCTCTTTTTTCCATATAATGTTCTAAACGCTAAAGATGACAATCAAAATATATCATTAACGCAAAAAATTCAAAATAATTGTGTGCTTCATTTCATCCCTCCGACTACACACAAACGCTCCTCATCATCACCCTACAACCATATCAAAACCATCGAAAATAAAATTTGTGAGGGAGACCTTAAAGGCGCCGCTCGACTTCTTTTTTCTAATGATGTGCTATCCCCAGATAACCCAGATACTCTCTCGGCCCTACTAACTAAACATCCCCCAGCTCCTGCGACCCCCTATTTTTTCGACCCTCCAACGGCAACTCAGTCATGCCTGCAGGTTAAAAACATTGACGTCTTCAACGCTATACTGTCATTCAAAAACGGTTCTGCGGCAGGGTTGGACGGCCTCAGCCTTCAACATTTAAAGGACCTGACATGCCATTCAGTTGGAGATGCAGGTGAGCAACTTATTACCAATATTACCAAATTAATCAACACAATGTACGAAGGAAATATTCACCCAGATATTGTACCCGTTTTATACGGCGCAAATTTGATCGCTCTAACTAAAAAGGATGGAGGGGTGAGGCCGATTGCCGTTGGCGCAACACTTCGTCGCTTGGCTTCCAAAATTGCAGTTCGGCACATTCTACCACAATTACAAAAATCTTTTGAACCAATGCAATTAGGTTTCGGAATTAAAGGAGGCTGTGAGGCCGCCGTGCATGCCCTCCGGACTTTCCTAAGTGACAGCCAGTGCGAAGTGTTGCTTAAAATTGATGTAAAAAATGCTTTTAATTATTTGTATAGAGACACCTTGTTGGCAGAAGTAAAATCAAATATTCCTGAAATTTATAACTATCTCCTCCACTGTTACGCAGATCCGACGAAGTTGATGTACCGGTCAAATGAGTTGTCATCGGAAGTTGGATGCCAGCAAGGTGATCCCCTGGGGCCAGCAATTTTTAGTTTGGCAATAAACCCAATAATTCAAAATTTGTCGTCAAAATTCAACGTCTGGTACTTGGATGATGGGACCCTGGGAGGTGATGCAGACTATGTTCTTTCGGATCTTTCAATAATAATAGATAAATTTAAATCCATTGGTTTAGAACTAAATTTTAACAAATGCGAACTTTTTATTAAAAATTCTTGTAACATTGATAATTTAAAACAAAAATTCGACCAACTCGCACCAAACATTAAAATTCTTGACAAAAGTAACCTTTACCTCTTGGGATCCCCCATTTTCGAAGAGAGTTTTCCTGATTTTGTTCAAAATTCTGTAACTAAATTCCAAAATCATTCCCATCGGTTGCTAGAAATTAGGTCACATTATGAACTTTGTATAATAAAATTTTGCCTTTTCGTTCCTAAATTGACATATGTGCTACGCTGCTGCCCCCTTTGGAATACTCAAAATCTTCTATCACGAATAGATTATCTAATCACAATTTCTTTAGAATCCGTTCTGAATATTCAGCTAAGCGAGCAGTCCTGGACCCAAGGATCCCTTCCCATCCGGTACGGTGGCTTAGGGATTCGCAAAATTTCGAGTGTTGCGTTACCAGCGTTTTTGTCGTCAGCCCATAGCTCATCCAGTCTCATAGGAAAAATCCTACGCATAAACTGTGAGACTTCGGGCCTGGCTGATGCCAAAAATGCTTGGTCAGTTGCTTGTCCCGGGCAAAATTTTCCGGAACATAAAAAATCTCAAAGGAGCTGGGACGACATTGCTTGTAAATTGACTCTATCCTCCCTTCTCGATCAATCGAACACTGAGGGGCGAGCCAGACTTTTGGCTGTAAGCTCAAAGGAAGCCGGGTGCTGGCTCCAAGCGCACCCATCTCCAAACATAGGCACTTTTTTAGAACCCAACACCCTACAAATTTCATTTTCTCTTCGCCTTGGGGTCCCGGTCTGCGCCCCACATCGTTGCCCCTGCGGAAGCGATGTCGACCGACTAGGGCACCACGGTCTGTCCTGCCAGCGAAGCGCGGGCCGCTTCTCCAGGCATTGCTGCCCTAAATGACATAATCCGCCGGTCTCTTGCGTCGGTTGGTGTGCCGGCTCTTCTACAGCCGACCGGCATCTCTAGAAACGATGGCAAGAGACCGGACGGTGTGTCTCTGATTCCGTGGAGTATGGGACGGGTGCTGGTGTGGGATGCAACCTGCGTAGACACACTAGCCCCGTCGCATCTCCACCGAACCTCCGTGAGGGCAGCGGCAGCGGCAGAGGCGGCTGAGAAAGCCAAGGTGGGCAAATACAGCGGTCTCGGCGCCGAGTATAATTTTGTTCCATTCGGCGTCGAAACCCTAGGTCCGTGGGGCCCTGGCGCTCTGAGCCTCTTGAGGCAGTTTCCTCGCTCAACGCATCGGCCTGGCGATCCAGCGAGGAAATGCTGCCAGCGTCTTCGGTACCATGCCGCAGGGGCCATTTTTAGATATATTCTAGTTTTATTTAGATGTATTTTAGTTTTAGTTTAGTTTAATTATAGTGCTGTATTTATTAAATGAAATAAAATGTATGTCAATCAGTGTAAAAAAAAAAAAAATTGGGCTATAAGTAGTTGGGTGACCTGGACTATAGAGGTGTGTGGTTGTACGCTGTGTTGACGGGGAAAATAAAAAGAAAGTTCACTTTATACACGTTTATTTTCCGATCATTAATCGCACAACACAAGCAACATACAATGCCACATAGGTAAAACATTTACACAACGATTATGCTTTACAACAAATGTATTTACAGATAAAGTTATTGTTTCATAGCAGTTATTTTGGTACTTAAAATTAGAATATGCTTCGAAAATAGACATTCAATGTAAAGTCGACTTCGGAGATTATGTTTACAATTTAACACCTTACTCACATGCAATAAAGTGAAAAATGTACCTATATATATAGTACATAGGTATCTTTGAAATCGACTGTACCAAGGTATAATTGCATGGGTCAAACATTGTACAACGTATGTAGGTAGATAGTTGTTAGTGTTGTGACCAGCTCAGCTATTCTGTAACTTGTTTTAAGCTCACCTCAACGCTCACCCACAAATATATCTTGACGCAGCGATTCGTAGTACTTACCTAACTAAAGCCTCTGCTAGACGGTCGCCAACACGCTTCTCCGACAGAGCGACATTGGTCGACACCGACCGCTGTAGTATGAAATTTTGCTGCAAACAACTGTCTACACGGTCGGTGCGGACCAAGGTCGCTCGGTCGGAGGGGCGTGGCGACCGTCTAGCAGACGTTTAAGGGTAGGTAGAGGTCTTAAGCCCCTGCTAGACGGTCGCCAACACGCCCCTCCAACCGGGCGTCCGGCGTCCTTGGTCCGCACCAACCGTGTAGACAGTTGTTTGGAGCAAAATTTCATACTACAGCGGTCGGTGCCGACCAAGGTTGCTCGGTCGGAGTGGCGTGTTGGCGACCGTCTACCAGGGGCTTTAGTTTCTTTCGGCGTGACGGTTGGGGCGAGGCGTATTACAGCGCGTAAAGAATAACAGCCCAAGGCGTCTTTGAAAAAGGTTATCGCCACGCTTTTCCATACCAACACGCTTTCACACTATGTGATACCATATAGGTATTCACCACAGATGGCTTGTGGAACTTCTCATGTACCTACTCAATCATGGAGCTGTATGAAAGTACAGACAGGTACATTCCTAATTTTGCTATTAAATACATATTCCCGACAATCTGCAGTATAAAAACCTAGATAGACTAAGTACATTACAGTTTTTTTTAAGAAACATTTTTTTCTTATAGAATTATTTCAAAACAAACCTAACCTAACCTAATGACTTCTATTTGATAATATTCAACGAAAACCCGAAAAGTTCACTGTTTCGAAGGAAAATGCAATAAACTAGGGCAGTTTCAGGTGATAATGTGGACACGCTGGACAAAAGCACCAAATTTTTTTTAGGTACTTACTAGTTAGGTAAATAGCTTACATTTTTCGATAGGAACCAACTCCTCCGCCGGCCATCTTTTTTTTATGGGGGTCATTTTGAATTATAGGTATATTATTAATATCTCGGGTTCTAAATCACTTAGAATTGTTAGAATCACAAACTTGGTGTCTAAATATACATATTTAGGGTCAGGGAATTCAACTAGATATTTCTTAGGGTCGAGTTCCCAAAGGATACCATACGGAACCCGTTACCAAGCCTCCGCTGTGGGTCCGTCTGTCTGCGTGTCAGGAATAGCTAGACTGTTAACTTTATTATTATTTATTATTTGTTCAGTTATTACTGACACGCCGATGATAGACGGACCCACAGCAGAGGCTTAGGTAGTAAAGTAACAGGGTTCCGTTTGGTATCCTTTGGGAATTCAATCTTAAAAAATATCTAGTTGAATTCCTTGACCGCAAATATGTATACTTAGACACCAAGTTTGTGATTCTAAGTGATTTAGAACCCGAGATATTAATAATATACCTATAATTCAAAATTACCCCCATAAAAAAAAGATGGCCGTCGGAGGAGTTGGTTCCTATCAAAAACTTAAAGCTATGTACCTAACCAGTACCTGAAAAAAAATTGGTGCTTTTGTCCGGCGTGTCCGCATTTACGACAATTTGATCCGGCAGTCAGCCCCACTATTATAGGTCTAAGTGAAACATTAGGGCTAAAGTTGTAAGGTCTAGTATAACAAGGCAGACCCCATTTTTATTGTACAGTGCAAACCAAAAAGGTCGGTAAGGGGTCGTCCATTTATTACGTCACGCTAAATTCCGACTTTTTGGAACCCACGTCCCCGATGTCACGCTTTTTCTGACCTATTTAATACGTACTGGCACGTTTTCTGACCTCTTTAATACGTACTGGCACGTTTTGCTTTGATCTTTGACTTTTGTTTTCTCTAGACTTGAAAGATTTTGAAAGACCAGATTTAGGGTTTAGGTAGGTACCTACCTTGAAAATTTTCTCTAACGGTACAAACAAACATTCATGGTAAAATACGTACAAGTAGCTAATATAATTTTATACATACATAGGTACAAGTTAACAAACATAGAGTACCTACCTACTTATATCACTTTGGTATAATTAGACAACTACGATATGGTCATGGTGTGGAAAATCATTATTTGTGCAAATATTTGCAATATTATAAGAACAAAATATAAGTATGTACCTACCACTTAATAGTAGATTGTACAACAAGCGCATTACCACCGGCACCAGCCACCGACGAGGGTGGATAGTTAAGTCGAGGGGTTAAATGGCTAATTTATGCCAGAGTTAATACACACTGCTTTTCACTTCGATTGCGAGAAAATGACAAATAATTGCTAAATTCAATTCTATAATAGCTCATTCCCGTCACTTAACTTTTTAAAGGAAGTTTTTATGTTTAATTTTCATACTGAAAAAAAGAAAGAAAGAAAGAAAACATTTATTCGTGACAAAAGAAATACATAAAACAAACTGCAGACACATACGCACATACACATTTGCCACGAAATGGTCACAACTCAGTGTACGAGTAAATGCTGGCGGCGCCAGCGCTGGTCTTCCGTTGTGACCATTAGGTGAAAACACGGAACATTGACGCCACAACGCACACAAGGAAAAAAAATACAAAAAATCATAAGAATAAGAAAGAAAGACTGCCAAGTCATTTAATGGTTCAATACGTTTTAAAATAATAATAGACTCCAATTTTATCTGGTATTATTAATTTAGTCATGGAAAACACAAATGTGAAATTTATTATAGCAAATCAAATGACAAGTTTATTCTACGAAGTTTTATTGTTAGGCCCGGTTATTAAAACAATTTTACTTTGTGCACTAGAGCATAAAAGTGGCATTTTGTGCAACATACATCCAGCACAAAGGCGAACCTTGCGAGCATTAGAAGTGAACAACGTTTTTGTTCATCCTATGGTCAGGAGGCTTGGTCATACTTTAAAAAACTTCGGTACAATTATACTTGAGATTATTTGAGTTGGTCGAATTGCATCAAAGTACTTAGTCCATTCAAAAAGCAACAATGTGTCGCTTAAATTCAAAATCGGATAAATCCATTCGACCCTATCAGCAAATATCTACCTTATCACCTTTTCTTAATAGCAAAATTTATTTGACAGATGGATTTACCCGGGTTTGAAATTAAGCGACTCAAATGACAGTTTTATAAAAATTCGGCCACATTAAATAATCTCACCTATACATACCTATTTATTTTGTGCTTAGTTAAAAAGCTAAGTTAAGTTAGCCGATAAAATATGCCTTCATGGTCATGAAGGCATATCTTGTTGGTCAACCATAAAACTAATGTAGGTAGGGTAAGATGCCAATTCTGTTATGTATGAAGTTATTAATAAACTGGTTGTATCAGTAATTGCGTATTTATTGTAAGGAATAAATTACATACAAACATGAACACAATGACAATGGCGGTCACTTAAGGGGCTCCAAGCGCTAATTGATTATAAAAAAAATTACTAATTATACTTAGTTTTGATGTGTTTTGAGTTGATATTCCTCCGTCATAACAATATATATATTTAGGGTACAAAATTTAATCGGTTCTTCAATCCTTTATCTACTTTTGCAAAAGAGTTTTTTTAAAAAAAAATGTATACATATTTTTTTATGATTTATTCAAACATGGTCCAAAAAAGCTCTATTTTCGATATTAGTATGTTGTTTATGCACTTTTATATATGAAATTTACATGTTTCTGTTCGTTATTGACGTCTCTTATTAGAGATTGGGTTATTACCCAAGAGAGATTTTTTATTTTTAACTCATTTTCACAAAAGTTACGTCCAAAAAAACTGGTTTTTTGGCCTAAAACTGATAAAGTTTGGTGCCATATATCTCGAAAACGGTGAGTTTTGAAGTAAACATGGGACACTATTTCGGTAAACCTCGTTTTGTTAATACGGTAAGCCACAAAAAACACGAAAAAACGGACAGTAACAGATCGAAGGTCATTGGGAGCTGTAAGCCCCTTAAGCAGTATCCGATTTTTTATTTTAACTCAAGGACTTACAGTAAAAGTAACTTACTTTTTACATAGCCTATTTAGTGGACTTAAGATATCTATGATACATATTATCAATATCGTACGGGATTGTAATTTTTTAAGCATTTTTCAAAACACTTCGTTGACCGTCATTAGCCGCAGGGTGCGGGTAATGGCGGTCAATCGAAATTAACACAGTTTTGCTTCTAAAAAGTATCAAAAAAACATTATTTTTATTATTTTATCTTATTATTTTTTTATATTCTAACCAAAATTACCTGTAACATTTTTTTTTATAATAAACTAAACATATTATAAATTATGTATATGATGTCTATGAAAAGAAAATTACAGGTCAAGACGCCTAAGAACTTTCCGTTTGCTCTCACAATAATCGCATAAATAGGTCGCAGGGGAATCAGCACCACTGCATTCTTTATGAGTCCACCCACCTCCCATAACTTCGACATCTATACCATACTGCGTTCTAGACCGGTATTACCCCCTCAGAATGATTGCCATAACCCCAAAATACGAAAATGTATTCTTTGGTTGAATACTAAAAACGTAAATAACTTTCATAAAATCCAACAAGCTAATGGGATACATTATTACATGGGTTATTATTAGAGATGCGCCGAATATGGGTTTTACCGAATATGAATATTCGGCCGAATTTTCGGTCCAGCTTATGCCGAACCGAATATTCGGCCGAATAATTCGGTTCAAAGGAATGCCTTATGCCTTAATCAGCCGTTCCAACACAGACTCATTTTTCAGTGGTAAAAATGTTGTTGATTTTTAAGTGAAACATTTATACTAAAGGTAGTTAAATAACAATAAGAATCCGTTTTAGAATAATAATTTCACAGGACAATGACTATGTTACATTCTTACAACTTGCAGACAAAAAACCTGCAAAATTATTCGGTAAATATTCGGCATTTGAACCGAATAATTCGGCCGAATAACGAACATTGAAAAACGTGCCGAATATGCCGAATACCGAATGTTTACTGAATATTCGGCGCATCTCTAGTAATTATTGACTTTTAGAAAGATATTGATTGGTATAAATCACTTTAAGCCTAAGTACCTACCTTTCATCGAATTTTCAATTTTTTTAGAAGATAACAAGTCCTAACGCTTAGACAGCTGTCAACCTCACTGCACGAGTGCACGCGATACAAAATGGCGATGCTTGGTAATGTAAGTATACTCGGTCGTATACTAGATGGCTGCACTATTAGCGATAGCGAAATGTTTTTGGAAGTTTGAGATTTTGACCTGACCGACATTGCCTGCTGACCGCCATTCCCCCATCTTACCCTAATATCGAAGTGCACGTTACTTAGATACCTCAATAAGAAAATACACAAAGAATTCACTAGAAAAACATATTTCTTAATTACAGCATATATATTTGTATAATCTCACTTTTTGTTTTTTTTTATTGCTAAAATGTAACAAAGTTTAACAAAGGATATGCACTAGTTTGTATTAGGTAAGTAGGTCCAGTCGACGTCACAGATATGTGTACACTTTGCACCTATTGTTTTGTATAACGGCGAAAAATTGAAAAGTAGGTAAGGTCAATGTGGGCAAGTCCGGCCGGCATACTTTATTTAAAGTTATGTTTGATCGGCTTATACGATGTTATTATTTATTCCAGGATAAACGGCCTAGACTTATAGGATGATACATATTATATTTTACAAAGTCGCTTTAACAAATTGACAAAATAACTAAAAGTTATGCAAAAAATGAGGTTTTTTTAAAACTCGGCGAGTAGACGGTCTTCCCGTGATGTATAAGGTAAGGCCGTCTAGTACTCCTTGCCGCGCTATTTGAAAGTCAATAGGCATGTTGATTACATTGTTGGTATCGTAATTTTAAGCCAATTCAAATTATGTTTTGAGTTTAGGGAGATAGAGTTGCAATTTAAATTTATGCATATTTTTCTGTTTTAAAGGCAAGATCGGCATATCCGTGGACGAAGAGGTTGTAAACCTTTTCTTAAAGGCTTAAATAAAACAATATAATAAACGCAAATCCATACTTCCATACTGATATTATAAATGCGAAAGTGTGCCTGTCTGTCTATCTGTTACCTCTTCATGCCTAAACCGCTTAATTTAGATGAAATTTAAATTCAGCCGAAAGTCCCTAAAGGGGAAAAGGTGGGTGAAAGTTTGTATCGAGCTACGATGTAAACGAGGTCTACGCGGACGGAGTCGCGGGCAGAAGCTAGTTTTTAATAAAGTTTAGTTTTAATAAAGTAGTTACTTTTTAGTAATATGCTGTCTACTACTGTTATTAATAGTAGGGTAAATCGCCAATAACTGACCACTTAAGAAAATGTCATTCACTTACTAGCCACTAATTTTGTGTGCAGACCCCTTTTACAAAATAAATGAAGTCGCTCTACTAGTCAGCTCTGCATCTAGTTATTTTAATTTATTTGCAGAATTAGCAATTTTTGCGAAGTGGCCAGTTATTGGGGGATGGCCAGTTATTGGCGATTTACCCTATTTATTCATCATATATATTATTATATATGTATAAAGATACTAGTTAAATATGCAATCTACAAAGTAACCTTCATTTCATACGCAATAACACAAAGTTTATATATTATTTGCCAGTACTGTACGTAAATAGCGTAGCGTAGTACATAAAAAACAATAGTGAATATGTTTTAAGTAATTTAAAAAAAGTTTTACGTGTAAGTATCTAATTTAACGAGAAGATATTTAAAATTGGAATATTTCAACGCAAAAGGTTGGCTAGACCTGGTTTAAGGCAAGACCGGCACATGACGGGCTTCCCTTGAACGTTTCAGACGGACTTTCCAACTAGACAAATTTTAAGGTTTGATATTTCGAAACCAAAAACTACAAACATATAGCGTTTTGGCTAGATTAAAAGCGTTAGACAGGAAAAGCGGTTATTAAACTGCTAAATTACTCACCTCAATAACAAATAGTGCAATCTTTAATATTTTTTACGATTTATTTTCTGGACCACGTTGCACTCACTTATGCAGTTCGAAACACGAATGAAGTTGACAGTTGAGTTGCGACCATAGTTTTCGTCATAGCGACATCTATGTTAGAGAAAAGAACTAATAGGACGAAACACCGCTTTACTGACCGAGTTATAGGTGGCGTGCGTATACAATACACGAGTTATGGCATGTAGACGGGCTTGCCTTATAGACGGACTTGCCGACACTGACCTTATGCTTGAGTTGGCCGAATTGCATCAAAGTAATCCATTGAAAAAGCAACTCTACTGTCAATGATAGAAGATTCAAATTGCAATGACAGTTTTATAAAAAGTTGTCAATATTAAATAATCTTAACCGATACATATCTTTGATGTCGACTGTACTAAATTAATGCGGAAAAATTTCATTCATAAAAATAGTGTTTTAAGGGTCCACCTTTTCTTGGTAAATTTTTTTATGTCCCGTAAATAAGCAAAGAGACAACAGTAACAAAGGGTAGGGTTTCTTAACCCTTAAATGCATAATGACGTATATCTACATCGTATATTTTGATGGCCCCGTGGCTCAATATGCAGGTAGCCAAAATTACATTTATTACTTTTTTCATAAATGTGACATTTACATGCTAGATTCTGAACGCATCCACAAACTTTTGACAGTATTTTATCTTATCTTTGGCGCGTAAGTCCCTAGTCCCAACACTGGTCGCCGCGAATTTTACAAAAAATCATGCATCTTATGGGTTAGAAAATAGTTATGATATGGACTTAGGAGACGCCCTAAAAACGATAAAATAGCCTTCCGATTGTCACAAAAACGTATCTTTGGTGGACTTAAAGTACTTAAACCCTATTAAATAAGTAAATACCTAGTTTTAAAGAGTTTTCGTGCAGAAATAACGAACAACAAGGATAAGTTGATTGTCCGTAAAATTGTAGACTGCACAAACATATGTTAAACTCAAATGTTTTTATCACCATTACATAATTTAAACAGACATCAAAATTAAATATTAATATTACACAATCTCTACTACAAACAATTTGATATTTATACGTAGGTATGTACCTATATGTAATAACAAACTTACCAAACATATCATTATCTCGCGTTACTAAGTACATACCTACCTATACATTGTGCATTTGCAGCCTTTCAAATGGAAATGAATCCATTTGTGCATTACTTAGTTAAAAAGCTGTGTAGGTCACACAGCTATAGTATCACCAAATTAAATTGACGACTGGAGCCTTAAAAATGTGTGAGACACACTCCGTAATGTTAAGCGAGTGCGAAAGAGATAGCTTTAAGACCTGAGTTGTCAGCTTGATTTGAGGATATTATTAGCTCTTTGTCGCTGCCGCTGCCGGTAGGAATATTGATAAAAATGCATGTATAGGCCTGATAATAATCAGGAAATTTATACATATATGTAATACTGGCCAACAAACGGTACGAAAACGATATCCATATTCGGAATTCAAAAACCTCCTTCCGTTCAGATTCAGAGAGGTGATCACGTAACTTTTAAAACGCTCGTTAGGACAACCTCAACTGCCATTTTCCCGTACACAAAGAGTGACATTTAGATCTACCACGAAAATCCAAACTCGAAGTTCGTATACATGCATCCCTGTCACTCGAGTATTGTAAGTGCGATAGAGATGTAGATACCCAAACTTCGAATTTTGAGGTTCGTGGTTCGTGGTTCGTGGTGGCGTAGCTCTGCTAGTACAGTCACCGTCATCAATATATGATGGAACAAAGGCCGCAAAAATACCTGATTGACAACTCTATTCCTAGAGCCGTTAGAGCGTGTCAGATATTTTTGCGGCCTTTAAGTTAAGCCACCGGTTGATGCCGGCGACTGTACAGTCTCGTAACGAACCCGAAAGGGGTTTTAAACGAAATTTTAATTGTTACGAGTAAGCGCACGTTAGATTTTTCTTGTGCATGGCGCAAAGTGCATATTTTTAGGGTTCCGTAGCCAAATGGCAAAAAACGGAACCCTTATACATAGATTCGTCATGTCCGTCTGTCTGTCCGTCCGTATGTCACAGCCACTTTTTTCCGAAACTATAAGAGCTATACTGTTGAAATTTGGTAAGTAGATGTATTCTGTTAACCGCATTAAGATTTTCACACAAAAATCGAAAAAAAACATTAAGTTTTAAGGGTCCCCATACTCAGAACTGAAACTCAAATTTTTTTTTTTCATCAAACCCATACGTGTCTCTATCATACGTGTCATCTATGGATAGGTCTTCAAAAATGATATAGAGGTTTCTAATATAATTTTTTTCTAAACTGAAGAGTTTGCGCGAGAGACACTTCCCCTGTAACTTCTAAAATAAGAGAATGATAAAACTAAAAAAAATATATGATGTACATTACCATGTAAACTTCCACCGAAAATTGGTTTGAACGAGATCTAGTAAGTAGTTTTTTTTTAATACGTCATAAATCGTAAACCGTAAATTATTTCACGGAACCCTTCATGTGCGAGTCCGACTCGCACTTGGCCGCTTTTTTTATTTGTCAACATTACAAACCTTGTAGATCGGGTGGGTAACAGGAGATAGAAGGTTAGGAATCACTGTACTTAGTAGGTGTAGGTACTACTAGTAGACCAGCATGTCGATCACGTAATGGATTTTTTATTTATTCGTATGGCGTTTTTACAGTCGTGCACAATAATAATAATATAATCTTATTCTTTAAATGGGGAACTTGCATGGGACTTCAATTTTGAATAAATTGCACTCAATCGATGCGGATTTACGTAGAGATATCATACAAAAGAAAAAAAAAACGATTTTATTAGTTTTACCTAACGTTAAAATGACGAAAATTTATTTTTTATTTTTTCGATAAAATAACGTAACAGTTACATAGAATATTAAATTAGAAATGATATTTTGTATGACAAGTATAGACTTAAACGTAAATTTTGTGGAGATAATCGCAAATTAATGACTTACTCCATAGTAAAGGCTATGCTGTGACGTCATAGCATAAGCCCGTTTAGTATAGAGCGTTTTCGGGGGGTGCCGGCACGCGCAGATTTCAAATGCATATAACATCAGAAAAATAAATCATAACAAAGTTTTAATGCTAACAGTTGTTTTAATGCTGGATTATACTTTTGTTTTTCGTAATAAAATATTAAGATGCAAGTTCCCTATTCCGTATCCAAGGGATTGCGTCATTTTCAAGGGTGAACAGGTCTGCAGGGTCCCCATGGTATTTAGTAAGAGGGCAGTCCCGGACAATGTGCGCAACGTCCTGCACGGCGGCTGCACACGCGCAGACCGGCGACTCCCGCCACCCACACTTGGACATAAAGTCGTTACTCCGTCCGCATCCAGTTCTCTGCACCCTGTTAAGCTGGCACCATTCCTTTCTAGATAGCGAGAAACCCATCGGTTTTGTGGTCGGATTGATATTGACTCCCATACTCTCGGGTGGTTTAGAGTACCATTATGTCGTCCACTTTGCAGTCTTGTTGAAGTTGATATTCATAAGGTCACGGGCCGTCTGATACGATGGGTGTCGCGACTTGAGACGGTGATGTGGAGGGATTGTAAATTCTGCGTGTGCTGATAAAGCAGGGTTGCCGCTGATTTTTTGGGCCTCTTGGAGCAATATATGTTGTCTTCTTAGATGTGGTGGAGTTATATGACTCAACACGGGGAGCCACTGGAGAGGCGTACATTTTAGAGTTCCCGATACACAGCGCATGGTCTGGTTAAGCTGTACGTCCACATGTGGAACATGTGCACTATTTGCCCATACTGGTGCACAGTACTCAGCTGTTGTACGTAATGGATTGCACGTAGATACGTCATAGTAACCAGGCGTAACCACGAACTTCGAAATTTGAAGTTCGGGTATCTCTATCGCACTTACATTACTTACTGGAGTGACGGATGCAGGTATACGAACTTCAAGATTTTCGTGTGGTAGGCGCAGGAGTCCTTTGTATAGGGCACACCAAATAACTTAACCGGACAACAAACAGTTAGAACCTATTATCTATTACTTTTATTGCCCTTTAAGTCCCACTGCCTGATGTACTTAGTATTTTATTTTTTATATGGAAGGTTGAGTGAGTCACGTGGCATATATTTAGCTACCTATATTGCCACTATGTCAGCAAAGTGTTTCCCTGATGTCTGAGTACGCAGTTGTGTTGCATCAGAAGCATCGAATTCTCTTTAATAATGGTTTTTATGTACAGAAATTAAAATACCTACCTGTGTCATAACGAGTACTTAGTGTACAGTGGCAAAAGTAAAACAGTGCTTGATAGGAGTAAACTTATCTTATCACTTATTAGGCAGATCATTCGGCAAGGGAGAACACAGCATCGTATCGGCCGAGAGATGTAACTAGACTGACTGCTGTGTTAAGTTAAGCCTCGTAGCAGTCGTAGCCCGCAGAAGCTACCATTGCGTAACATTTTGTACCTAAGGTAAATGACAGTTCACTTGTCCGTTGTCCTAACGCTCGTCCGAAAAGTTACGCAAGTCTGGTCTCTCTTGGTAGACGGGCCGAAATACATATAACCCACAGCCTTAAGAGCAAGGCGGACACGAAGATCTCTGTTCCTGCGTTTGCGACGCCCTGACAGCCAATCGGTTGGGGTCAGCCGGGTTAGCTTTCGCCACGAGCGCCCTCGCCACATGGGCGAAAGCCGCTTCCACGTTCAGCCCCGTTTTCGCTGAGGTCTCCATGAAGGCGACTTGATATTCCCTCGCGAGCCGCTGCCCTTCCTCCCGCCTCACCGCCCGCTCTAAGCCGCTGTCGGATTTGTTACCTGGAACGATATTTAACTTGAAAACAAAAGCCTGGCGATACAAGAACATTCAATTTTGCACTCTAGTTTGTTAAAGTTACGATTTCAATTGGTGTGTCAAGATTTATTGACTTCGTGTGTTTTGGTTGTTGCACGATTTGATAAACTGATAGTACCTATTGAAGTTTTGCGAGAGCGACAAGGGTCTTTGGTAATTTGAGAACATTGTAACGGATTCGTGGCAATTTTCACTCAAGTTGCACGTTGAAGTGATGGCGTATACCTTGGGCAGGTAGGATCATCAGTATCAGAATTGTGTATCAGGATCTGAGTGGGGTCTAACTCATTAACTGATAGTTTTGTTTTTGTAACAAACTAAGTATTTGTTTTCGTGTCAAAGGATTCACGCCTCGTGTTAATTTTATAACTAGGAGAGTCTTCAGTTCGCGTAGGTACCTACCTATAGGTACGAGGTACGAGTACTACCTATACGTTCCAAATTAGGACATGTTGAATTTATTATTGTGGGGATTCTGAATATTAGCCTACTTGTATTGTAATATTATGTGTGCAGTTAATATTTTGAATTTGAGTTAGTACCTTTCATAAATGAAATGTTCCTCGTTTAAATTATTAGTAGGTACCCTTCGTTTGTTCACCAAATTCAATATTGAAAGAAAAGCCGACCAATGAAGTGTAAGTAGCCTAAAACCTTTCACAATCGCTTCCTGGGGCGGAAATTAAACTGGCAACCTCGTTCGGAGGGTGCTAGAGCTACACAATTTATACCCGTAATGAACCTTTGACGTTGCGTTCATTTCGATTATGAAAAATGAAGAATTGTTTGTTTTCGTTATAAACAAAATAGGTGAAAAATCACAAATGTTGAGCTATCCTTAGTAAGTATATCTATATACATATACTTGTGACAGGAGATCCCGCTCTGTCATATCATAACATTTCTTAAAATCAATCAAACTTATTTTTTACTTTACTTTTAATCAAGGTTTACCCAATTATACTAGCTACTTTTAAATAATATCTAAGTACTAATCGACAATAATTACAATATCGATATCTTAACTAAAAGGTAGCTGGATTTTTAATAAGTAAGTAGGTGATATTGAATAGATCTTTAAAAAATGTGGAGTTGAAAAATTTCTAATCCCATAAAAAACATTCCATGTAAAAAAATATGCCAAGTCTCGAAACTCTTTCACAGTAAAAAGTGGTGAGATATTTCGTAGAGATATTTCGTAATTGCTAAATAAAATTCTGCAACTTGGGAATCACACAATTTTACTGAATTTACAAATTTTTGCATAGGTACCTAAAACTATGTAATTGTGATTGCCAAGTCACAAAATTTTATTTAGCAAGCAAATAAAGATTAATAAGAATGCCTGACTTGGCTCTACGAAATATCTCACCACTTTTTACTGTGAAAGAGTTTCGAGACTTGGTCTATTTTTTACATGGAATGTTTTTTATGGGATCTCATTTCTTTTTGTAGATTTTGTATAGGAATGTTATTTTACCAACCGCAAATAACGTTTGTATAGTTTTGCAGGAAGGAACTGCAAAAGTAACTTTGTAATCGCATGTATTTGTATAGGATTACAAACTAACTTATGCAGTTTATATCTCTGAAACGTGACTGAAATTGCAATATTTTTAGGTTTTTTATGAATAATTAGGCTAAAATCTAATTACCAACGTTTGAAATATGGAGCTTGTGGGTCTGCTAGAAGTACCTTATAATTAGCGTAATCATTATCAGTATATACCTACCTAAGTATGTCAGTGACAAAACTAACGAACTTTGACGGACAATAGTTCTTAAACTAAAAGTTCAAATTACACATTATGCCCTATATGTTCCTGAAAATTCAGGGTTCTAGCTTTAGCCAGCACAAAATTACAGGATGTTGAAAATGGCCTGAATGTCTTTGAGAAAAGGATGGTACGGCCGTGCCTCTTTGTTTTGCTCGACTTGGCGGGGGCACTGCCGTGCCCCCAGATACGACCATTGTTCGTTGAATTGTAACTTGTAGCTTTGTGAAAATGAAGCCCCCATAGATTCAGGTTTATCGTTCAGTTTTTAGGCAATCCAGTCAGTGTATATTTCTGGTGTTATCAGTAGGTATCAAAACGCTTTGGTTTGTAAGCTGCATGATGCCTTTCGTCACTTGCAGCCTGCAAGTGACGAAAGGCATGGTGAGAAAAATGTAGGACGCGCGACCAGTAGCGACCACCTAGGTTTGCGACCTCTGAAGAGTTGGTGTATTGAAAGGATATTTTCTCGTTTTTAGGGTTCCGTAGCCAAATGGCAAAAAACGGAACCCTTATAGATTCGTCATGTCCGTCCGTCTGTCTGTCTGTCTGTCTGTCTGTCCGTCCGTATGTCACAGCCACTTTTTTCCTAAACTATAAGAGCTATACTGTTGAAACTTGGTATGTAGATGTATTCTGTGAACCGCATTAAGATTTTTACAGAAAAATCGAAAAAAAACATTAAGTTTTAGGGGTCCCCATACTCAGAACTGAAACTCAAAAATTTTTTTTTCTTCAAACCCATACGTGTGGGGTGATATCTATGGATAGGTCTTCAAAAATGATATTGAGGTTTCTAATATCATTTTTTTCTAAACTGAATAGTTTGCGCGAGAGACACTTCCAAAGTGGTAAAATGTGTGCCCCCCCCCTGTAACTTCTAAAATAAGAGAATGATAAAACTAAAGAAAATATATGGTGTACATTACCATGTAAACTTCCACCGAAAATTGGTTTGAACGATATCTAATAAATAGTTTTTTTTTTATACGTCATAAATCGTAAACCGCAATTTATTTCACGGAACCCTTCATGTGCGAGTCCGACTCGCAGTTGGCCGCTTTTTTGGTATATCTAGACACGCGGCAGCGTGTCAAGCCAAGTTTAAGTAAAGGAACTGGCTAGCCAGCACCGAGTGCATCATTACACGAACCACTTGGTGCCACTTTTGACCCTTCTATAACTTAAAACCTCTTTAACGTAAACACACAAAACTACGTGTGTTTAATTATATCTATAAGGACATCTAGAAGCCCAAATTTCAAGAAGCTAGCTCAAACGGTTATAAAGATATGAAGGTTAAAAAGTAGTATATTTTAGCACTGACTGACTGACATATAGTACCTAAACCTAACCTACTTCCAGATGACTTAGAAGGATGAAATTTGGAATCCAGCTCGGTATTTGTGTGTAAGCGTAGGGAAAAATCTAAAAATTAAAAATAGTTAAAAAATAGGGGGTGTTTCCATACATTTTTTTTTTAATTGTAGCGTTGGAACCGTTACAAGCATATATTTGAAACTATCCCGATATATGTATATTTGCTATATAACAGAAGTATAAAAATAAAGTTAAGTCAAAAATAAGGGGTGTCCCCATACAAACAACTTGTAATACGCGCTAAACAACCGGCCAACGGTGTGTCGTCGTCGGCGCGCGGCACCTCATAATTAAGTATACACAGAACAGAGGTAAATCTCAATACCTGCCTAGTTTTCTTTACATAAAGTAATGATATCCCACCAAAAACATAAATGTAAAATAAAAACCGGCCAAGAGCGTGTCGGCCACACTCATTGTAGGGTTCCGTAGTTTTTCGTCCGTCACAGTAAGTGTGTGAAATTATTTTTGTAATATTTTTCTAAAAATAAATAAATTTCAAAAACTATTCAACCTATCAAGTTCAAAATATTTTTCCTAGAAAGTTTTCATAAAGTTCTACTTTTGAGATTTTTTTCATATTTTTAAAACTTATGGTTCAAAAGTTAGAGGGGGGGGGGTACACATTTTTTTTTACTTCTGGAGCGATTATCTCCGAAAATATTAACATTATCAAAAAAATATTTCTGCTAACCCCTATTCATTTTTAAATACCTATCCAACAACATATCACACGTTAGGGTTGAAATGAAAAAAAAAAACACTCCCCACGTTACGTATAGGGGAGGTACACTAATAAAATAAAAAACTAATTTTATTTTGTCACTTTGTACTCTTTGTAGGCGTGATTGATATACATATTGGTACCAAATTTCAGTTTTCTAGTGCTAACGGTTACTGAGATAATCCGCGGAAGGACGGACAGACAAAGCGAAACTATAAGGGTTCCTAGTCGACTACGGAACCCTAAAAAAGGAGAGCCAAGTTCAATACAAAAATTATGCTTATAAAATGACTGATGTAATGAAAACTGGCCAAGTCAAATCTAACTTACTTTAAGATATCACATTTTTAAATAACAGCAATTGTTAGTACTTATCCAATAAAGCAAAGACATAGAGTTTAATACTTGTTCATAATGTTATTTTGTTCCTATAAATACATATTTGGATTTTGCATACAACTTGGCACTCATTTAGATCTCCATTCCTTTTGCGGCGAAGCCCACAGCCAAGCATAATTTTTGTATTGAACTTGGCTCTCCTTTTTTACATTTATGTTTTTGGTGGGATTCCTATTATCATCATCGTCCTAGCGTTATTCCCGGTTGTGCCCCTAAAGGAGCCCGAGGTCCGCTTTGACAAGATTTGGCATAGGCTAGAGTTTTACGAAAGCGACTGCCATCTGACCTTCCAACCCAGAGGGAAAACTAGACCTTATTGGGATTAGACCGGTTTCCTCACGATGTTTTCCTTCACCGAAAAGCTAACGGTAAATATTCCGTACATAAGTTCTGAAAAACTCATTGGTACGAGCCGGGATTCGAACCCACGACCGCCACTTGACAGCCGCATGCCTGAACCACTAGGCTACCGTAGCATCCATACTAAAAAACTTGCATATGGCTCACAATGCTTCTCGTGGTCGCTAACTGAATTACTGATGAAGCTGCTGCGTAACTGGCAATCCGGCAATGACCCTAATGAAATTCAGAAGGATTCCTTACCTAAAAGCATAATAACGACATCGTCTTGCGCGTACTCGCGAATCTCCCCGAGCCAGGCCCGAATGTTGTCGAAGCTGATCTTGTTCGTGACGTCATACAGCAGCAGCAACGCTGGGAACAGGAATCACAAGATAACATAACAATCCAGCCATGCGAAACTCAACCGTAACAACTCGAGTCAAAGTCTTCGATAACCGCATGCGAAGTCAGTCTTATTATTACACAACATGTGTTGTGGCAGCACTGTTCGTGAAAGGGGAACGCGTTTTTTTTTGCTTTAATTCATTGAGAGATTGTCTTTTGGTGCAAGTCTTTGAACTACTTTCACATTTGTAAAACCACTTGATTTGGGCTTCTGTGGGTGAATCTCAAACGGTACCACGATCGAAATCGGCGATTACGCAACTTAGTCACACGAGCAACGCAGGGTATAGCTGGGTTTATTCGTAACATGCTGATGCACCTCACCACACCCGTCACGCCTAACGAAACTAGACCTCTACCTACGCTTGATTAGGTACTACGAATCGCGGCGTTGTGGGTGAACGTTGAAGTTACAGAATTGAATAGCGGGGCTGATGGAGTTGCAAGCGCACGTAAGCGACGGTGTCCGATTATCATCAGACTGGGTATATATGTGTCTGCAACAATCGTGTTAACTATTACTGAAAAAGGTAAAGATTGACCTTTGAATGGGCCTGACACGTTGAGAGTGAGGCGGTTGTTGAGCATCTCACTCATGGAGTTAGAAAGAACGTTGTTACCAATCTAAACGCGATAAGATTGCCATGCTTCGATTTAAAACTACTGAAGGTTATCAAATTCTGCATCAATCCCATGTCCCACGCCATGGGAGTGGAGGTGAAAATAGTTCTTGCAAGATGAACCCCTTCCGCCCATAATATCCAATCAAACCAAACTAAAGACTCGCTAAATAATAATACCACTCCGCTCAAGAATAAAGATTTAATAAGGCAGGGTTACAGCCCGTTCACACAGGGTTTCCGTTTTACTGTTCCGTTTTATCGTATACGTTTTTTTTCATTGATGGCGTATGGAGTTGTATGAGCAACTTCACATATGACACAGTATTCAGTATACAGTAAAAAATGTCGGTCCGCTAAATTATGACATTCCGTTTTGTTATCGAATACTGGATGAACGGAATACGTATCCGTCATGTATCCGTACGCTTTTACTGGATATGGATATAATTACGGAGACTATGTGAACGGGCTCTCAGTTAATGACGGATACGTTGAACGCTATACGGTGCCTATGTGTGAACAAAGCATACTTTTTTGTTGTATCCGTTAAAACGGGTACTGTAAATACGGAAACCCTGTGTGAACGGGCTGTTAGGTAGAACCAGTAAGGAAATTCAACACTGACTAGTTCCAGTATTATCAATATGATGGCGGGATTACTATCTAGATAAAGGAAGCGCGTCCTCGATAAGAACCAATAAAATATCCTTCCCTTGAGAATATTGGAAGGTTTTCCCGGAGTTAGGTACTGAGGGGTAATCACGTAACGTTCCGAGCGCGCGTCAGTACAATTTTACTGTCAATTTTCCATATAAAAAGTGACATTTAGACCTACCCGACGTTCGTACAATGCGTTACGTGATCGCCCTGCTGGGTGGGGGTTTAAAATTCAAAGCATTCAGCGAAGCGTACCTATCAGTAATAATTTTCACCATCAACTTATTTATTTTAAGTTACTAACATAACTGAACTGTGGTATACACCTAAATAGATGCGTATATCACATCTATCCCTTTATTCCCTTTTAACATGACAGAGATAACTAACCAACGCCTGCAACGGCATAAAACCGTACGTTCGCACCACATTGCGTTGATATCAGAAAGACGATAAGCGCTGTAAAAAACATCTCTAGTCCCTTGTTTTAGCCCGACAGCTCCGCCTAACTATTCACAAAACATTTTGTATTGGTCTATCAGATATCCCTAACATAATTTGACCCCAAGATTCGTAACTACCACGCATATCAGATGTCTCCTTTAGACTGGTTCGCGTGATGCGATGCGCTTTGTAACCGTTGTGAACAACGAGCCAGGACATCAAACGTCCGTCGTCGCCCAATGTGGCCAAATCGAGTTCCACACGTGTGTGATCCGGTTTGACGAGTTATGAAGACGCATGGACCTTATTTTAAGGTATTAAGGTTCAAAATACTGGTGTTGGGGATAGTTCAGCAAACGGGTCGAGGCCAGGCCTTGACTGCCTTTATGTGGTTTGGAATCTTGGACCAGTACAAGCCTGATCTGGTTACCTGTCTTTGAAATTATACACCTCAATAAAACATATAGAAACTTTTCAATTTCCAGACCAAGAAGTAAACTAGGTACCTATTAACTACCTGGGTTTTTTATAGTTTTTATTACACCGCAGGTAGGTAGGTACAAGATGCTTTACCTATATAATGAGATTCTAGACATTCTAGTAGATGCTCGTTATCTAGGTCGAGATTTGCAGGAAAAATGCAAAATAACGCTTATAGTTCCAAACTTTGCACAGAGATGGCGCTAGCAGTATCATATTCTTTTAAACTAATAGAAAATAAATGTCCCATTCTAGCCTGAGAAAATTACGGTTTATTTGGAAATAATTCAATATCAGGCTAATTATTTGTACACGGCTTTTATGTGTTATTTTAAACAACTTTTACTATTGACATCAATAATTCTATGGACCGGAAGTTAAGAAAAAAAATTAACCCGCAAGCAAAAATGCTATCAGTATTTTTATAATGAAAACATGTTTGAGTACACAAATTTGGAGACTTACTACCTGAATCCAAAAATATATACATCAGGAAATAACGGCATTTTAATTAAATATTTTACGACCTTGAGATAATATTGAATTTCATCTGGCCTATAGAAAGGTTTATCCATTAACAAAAATAAGTGGATTATGCGCGTATCCCAAAGAACGTATATAGACGTAGTCAATTGTAAAGTAAAGAAAGTTTATACCATTTTTGCCTGATTTTTACGGAATTTATGAAGATTACTTTTCATTATTTATTACCGTATCGGTATTAAATTTAGGTGGATTATTAATGAATATTTAGTCAAATTACCCGACCTATTTTTTGGTGTAAAAATATCTCTGATATCAATATATTGTTGTGTTTTCATAGAGCGAAACCGTAAAGTTCTCAGGCTATTCCAATCAAGAGACTTTTAGTGTCTCAAACTTAAAATTAATTAAATTAAACATAATATAATGTTCCGAGGATTATTACCTGTAACAGAGTATTTCAAGATAGTAAATAATACTTGCCATGTGCATCTCTGTAATATGCGTGAGTGACGCTACGAAAGCGCTCTTGCCCCGCCGTGTCCCAAATCTGAAGTTTTACCTTGATGCCGTCGACCGTAACTACCTTGTTCTGCAACAGATGGCGTTAGTTGTACTAAATGAAACGTTTACAACATCGAAAAACATTAACCATTATTAGATTAGCGTTTGATCTGACGGCTTTATTGAAAATGTATGGATTCAAATAGAAATTTTGTGCTACCATACCAGTGGAATTTATGGCTTAGAGCGTTGTTGTTGGGAATATTATTTTAGTAGGTAGGACGGTAGGTACTTAAACCGAGACAGGTATATTATAGGTACGAAAATCTGTGCATATAAGTTTATAAATCTTACGACATATGCTAAGGCCCTATTTATATAGGTAGGTATATACATGGTGCCAGAACTGACATGGCAATTTTCATAACATTGCAGGGCATCGAACTCTCAGTAGCCCACAATCCCGCAATGCAATGAAACTCCTATACTATAGTCTGGACGTTTAGGTATTTAAAAAACCGGCCAAGTTCGAGTTGGACACGCGCACGAAGGGTTCCGTACCATTATCTATAAAAACGGCAAAAAAATCACGTTCGTTGTATGGGAGCCCCCCTTAAAAAAATATTTTATTTTGTTTTTAGTATTTGTTGTTATAGCGGCAACAGAAATACATAATCTGTGAAAATTTCAACTCTCTAGCTATCACGGTTCTTGAGATACAGCCTGGTGACAGACAGACGGACGGACGGACGGACGGACAGCGAAGTCTTAGTAATAGGGTCCCGTTTTACTCTTTGAGTACGGAACCCTAAAAACTGTAAACAAAAAAACACCACGTGACTTGGTCATTCAACCAATCATAGCAACTTTTTGTATCTATGGTATTATCTTATTGGCTGAAAGACCTAGTCACGTGGTGTTTTTGTTTACATTTTTTTAAATACCTAAACGTCCAGACTATAGTGCTACATAATGTAAATAAGGCCCAAGTAATCTTGGCATTTGGCGGGGGTTGTGATTGATGACTTACCTACATCAGAAAACATATTATATTTCAAATTTAATCGGTGCATTTTAGACGCCTATCCTAATACAAAATGATTGCCGCCAATTCAATAATCCAATGACTCAAAAAAAAGTGACAGATGCTATAAATCAAGGCGGCAAAAACAGCACAAATAAAAAAACATTGCAATAATAAATCAGTCAGCCGAGAACCCGATTCAATCACAGCTGTCACGTGGCAAGGGGCGGGACGGAAAAAGCGCGCCAAAGTTCAAACACCAATGGCGTGGCGGCGAACCGGCCGCGAACACCCGTGACTGGCCGATTTGAAATTGGAACCCTTGATAGTTATCTTTTTTTGCGCGAATAATGGCCACATAGAAAACGAAAAAGTTAGAGTCATAGATTCAATACTTCTTTGTTTTTTTTGGCCTACTAATTTAGTTTTTATAAATGAAAAGTATATATAGTGATATCATCAGAGATTAATAATTTTACTGGTTTTTTTAAAATCCAAGTTATCTACCTAAATGCTTAATACTAATAAATATTAAGCATTTAGATCGACCCAAACTTTTTTTATTGGCAAAGGCAAAATGATGCATTCTGCCGAAAGCGATTCCAAGTAAACCAGTCCGTCCGTTACAACCCTATTCGTTTTTTTATCGTATTTTTATTTCTTATTCAGTGTCCCTCCCATAACGGGATATTTAGGTACCCGGAAGTCAATGCCGACGGTGGATATGTAGTTTCCGGATAGGAACGTGCCGTCCCGGAAGCGGACGAGCATGCACGTCTTTCCGACGCCGCTGTCGCCCAGTAGCATGACCTGGAAAATGGGAAAATTTATATAATTTTACCACGTTATCTTTGAGGTGACAGATGGCAATAAAAATTACATAAAGTGAGCACCAAAACGTAGCTAACCATAATCATTGTAATTGTAAAGTGCGTCCATGTTAACAAATAGTTAGGCTCTACGACAAATAATTTGGCAACATCCCACATTAACTAATATAAATGCATACTTAGCGTGCATATACGTTACATAGCTAAATCTTTATCGACATAAAGTTGAAATTCGGCAAGGATAAAATATTAACAACATACCAAAATATACCTAAATAAACCAATCGCAATGTAAAACTGTCATTGGTAGTAGGTACTATTTTCACTACCTAGTGGTTTGACTTGAGTTACAATAATGCAATAAGTAGATATTCATATCTAAAAATAAAGTAGCAACTGAGAATTGCCAAAGTTAAGGGCAAATTTTTGGTTGAACTCTGAATCCGCATAAACAGCGTCACTCCTTTTAATAATTATATGCGATAAAAACATATTATATATAAACATCAGCCCTTAACTATTCTGAAAATGACCCAAAAGCTGTCGTGAATGGTTCAAAAGTTCGAAAGTGTCACTGAAAGTAGGTATCTGCATAATATGTAATACCTATGTCATGTCAGAATGTATGACTGGAGTGTACCCGTTCATTACGTCATTCACGTCAACTTCAAAAATACATTATCCTCTAGATACTTCGGAACTCACCTTCCCAAATACATCGTATTTGTCTTCCTGCTTATTCTGCTGCCACGGCTCAGTTGGCGACGGTGGCTCACTGTGCGGCATTACACCTATATCTTCACTCTTCTCGTCGTCCTCTCTAGCTTCTGGAAGGTTCCGGGCCCACGTAGGGCGGACCCTCCCGACGACCACCCGTTTCTCCAGCTGCCGATTGTCTATGGTGTTTGGGTTCCACATTGTCACTTGTTTTTTGACAGTTGAATGAATGTTTCTAGGTTATGATTGTCATGATAGGAATCACTTGTCACTTGTTTTCACTTCACTTCAATGGATCGATAGTTTAAGATCCGCTTTAAAGTTAGTATGTATATAGGTGAACTTTTGGGTATAAAGACGATGCCTTCTGTTGCAATGAAAAGAATAGTAAAGATTGGTTCTTAAATTTTGGTTTTTCATCAATGTATGTATCTAATGAGAGTGATGTACATCCGCAAAGTGGGATTTTTGAGCCACTTGACATTGTATCGTATTTACCTTGTGTGTGGTTGCGAAGCAGTCTGAGGCTCTAGTATAAGTTTTATCGATACAATAGATACGTTTTCGAACGCGTTTGCGTTTAGTTTCAATGGGGAACTTGCATGGGACTTCTATTTCGAATAAATTGCACTCAATGGATGTGGATATACGTAGAAATATCATACAGAAGAAAAAAAAACGATTGTATTAGTTTTATCTCACGTTAAAACGAGGAAAAAATATATATTATTTTTTCGATAAAATAACAGAACAATTACACAGAATATTGAATTAGCATTGATATTTTTTACAACAAGAATTGACTTAAACGCGAATGTTGTGGAGATAATTGTAAATTAATGACTTACTCCATAGTAAACGCGCCGAGAATATATGTAGTGACGTCATATCATAAGCCAGTTTAATATAGAACGTTTTAGGGGGGTGCCGGCGCGTGCAGATTCCTACCTAACATCAGGAAAATAAATCATAAGAAAGTTTTAGAGCTACAGTTGTTTTAATGCTGGATTATAGTTTAGATTTTCGTAATAAAATAAAAAGATGCAAGTTCCCAATTTGTATGGCAACTCGAACAGCGTCTCTGGTGGTAACTATTAGAAACTACGCGTTGCCATACAAATTGAAACTAAACGCAAACGCGTTTGAAAACGTAGTACTTATATGAGTCGATAAAACTTATACTAGAGCTACTGTATTCGATATAATACGAGTATAATCGACCAAGCCCGATTCGCACTACACGACTAAATTATGACTCCTAAATGGCAAGTGGCTCAACAATCCAACCTATAATCCACGTTATTAAAATAAACTTGAAACAGGATGTACATCTCTAAAATTTAAATGTTTATTCGCTCTGTCGACTCCCGTACCTATTTCATGCATTGAACATTTGCAAATTGGCAATTATCGGTTAATTTCATAATGGATTTACGTCGTAGGCTTTCAGTGGCTAACCACAATACGAGTAGGTAGATATCAAAATAGCAGAGCATCAATAGGAAACGTGGAAGGGATAAATCCAAATTTCAATATGGCCCATATTTATTTCATACCTACCATCTTTAGTGTGTCGGAATCAGAATCGGAGTGGAATAAATCATCCCATGTGAACGTATATAATATGCAGATTTAGTGTAGTGACTGTTCTGATAGCAGTTTAGAACATCGCGTCCCGAGCCATATATTTAATTTGTTTAATTTCGTTTCATTTTTAAATATAATGAAAACTCACTCGCGTTTTTGAGGTCGAAAATCGCTTGACATGCTTTAAACCGATTCGCGGTTCTTAGTCAAGAGCACACGCGCTGCCGGCGCGTTTTGTGCTAAACCTTTTCAATATCTATCTATCACAGATGTATGAATATAAGGAGATCGGACATGGCGGCCGATTTGTATAGAGTGAGCCTTTCGCAAGTACATTAACCCACACAACGCCCAAGTAATTGACAAGACAAAGCACGCACACATCTAAAACACACACACTTGTATACCTACACGCTTATTTGACAATAAACGCGCATCATATCAGGCATTTTGGGAAACATGTAATATTCTCCGCGATCAGCACGCGTGTACAGTATGGCAGTGTATGCCCATTGAGCATACAGCTGCGACACGGCTGCCGGCGGCTTGTCCTCTCTCTAGTATTCTATGCTCTGAGCTATCTATCTATCAATATTATTATTAGGTACGCGAGGCCGATTTTTGTACATGCCATCACAGCTACAGTTATGGTCCGATTTTGATAAATGACATGTCATTCGATTTGTCTCATGCTGCAGATTTGCAAGAAGGTCTTCGTTTTTAGGGTTCCGTACTCAAAGAGTAAAACGGGACCCTATTACTAAGACTCCGCTTTCCGTCCGTCCGTCTGTCTGTCACCAGGCTGTATCTCAATGATACCGTGATAGTTCCAGTTTAAATTTTCACAGATGATGTATTTCTGTTGCCGCTATAACAACAAATACTAAAAACAGAATAAAATAAATATTTTTATTGATAATGGTACGGAATCCTTAGTGCGCGAGTCCGGCTCGCACTTGGCCGGGTTTTTTTTAATTTTTTATCGGTAAGGTACTAGATAAAAAAAAACTACTGTGCACTGACCACGTGACTTTGTTTGCGTGACAATGTAAATAAACATAAAATAATTTAACTCAAAGCTGCAGTAAGTTCTTCAGCATGAGAAATTATAAATGTTGAGTCGGCCACATATTGATACAACACTAAGAAAATTGAGAAAATAGAAAATAAACGATCTTTTAAACAATATTTACAAAAACTGACACACGTATTGTGTCAACTGTGGATTATTTTTTTTATTGACAAAACGGCATCATACGACCAGTATGATTGCCATGTATTTCTTACTTCAAAAAAGTTTATATGTACAGAATTATTTTCCCATATTTGAGATGTTGGAAGAAGAATGAGATATAATTAAATCCATTAATTGTAATGGACCCCATAGACGGCTGTGTTAACCTTACTTAGCACAATGCCGTAGGCGCCGATAGCCTCGCTTAATTTCCAGTACCTATAAAGATGTAGAAAACTGAATCCGATTAAGTACAAAATTTTCTTTTCGTATATGCCGGGGACTCCCATTGGCGACTGTTGACCTGTCTAGAATACCTACCATCTAAATTATTTCAGGTTCAGATAATTATATTTTAATTACAGGTAGGTTATACCCATAAAAACATTTCATGTAAAAATAGGCCAAGTCTCGGAACTCTTCCACAGTAAAAAGTGGTGAGATATTTCGTAGAGCCAAGTCAGGCATTCTTATTAATCTTTATTTGCTTGCTAAATAAAATCCTCATCATCATCATCATATCAGCCGAAAAACATCCACTGCTGGACATAGGCCTCCCCCAAAGAGTGCCACAATGGTCGGTCCTGCGCCACCCGCATCCAGCGGACTCCCGCGACCTTTACCAGGTCATCAGTCCACCTTGTGGGGTGCCTACCCACGCCGCGTCTTCCGGTACGTGGTCGCCACTCGAGAACCTTTCCGCCCCACCGGCCATCGGTTCTACGTGCAATGTGCCCCACCCACTGCTACTTAAGTTTGGCAATTCGGAGGGCTATATCGGTTACCTTGGTTCTGCTGCGGATAGCCTCATTTATGATGGGATCGCGCAGATAATAAACTCCCAGCATAGCCCTCTCCTTTCCATCGCCCTTTGAGTGACCTTGAGCCTTCTTATGAGGCCCATAGTAAGCGACCACGTTTCCGTTCCATATGTCATCACTGGCAACACACACTGGTCAAAGACTCTCGTCTTGAGACACTGCGGAATATTGGACGAAAAGATGTGCCGTAGCTTCCCGAATGCTGCCCAGCCGAGTCGGATTCGACGATTGACCTCTTTCTCAAAGTTGGACCTACCTAACTGGACAGTCTGTCCTAGGTATACATAATCGTAACGCTAATAAAATCCTGCAACTTGGGAATCATTTCGTTTCGTCTTAGGAAAAGTTGTTAAATGACAATTCATCTAAAAAATCGACCTAAACTATATTTTAGAGAGCTGAGATGTATGATTAACATATTTAGTTTTTTTTCTACCGATGCTCGTCCCTAAACCTTAAAAAGGTGGTACCTATCTCAACTACTATTAAGTTTGTTGGATAGTGTGTAACCTCTCAAACCATAAACATTATCTATCTTTAAAAACTGTTCGTTGCATGTCTATGGTACCTTTCCGTTCCCGTTCTTCTCTGCTATCCTACAATGGCGTGAACATGCATTTTTATGCATTTTAAAAATGTATTTTAATTAATTAATATTACCTGATAAAATGTGAGGCCTCATACAGCTGATTATATCTGTGATGTGTTGTTAAAACCTTTTTGCGTAGATCTTTATGAATAAAGGTTTGTACGTATATCGTTGTCTACTCATTCCATGTGGTACAGTCGGCCCACGAGCCCTAGTGCGATAGCAGCCGCTTTTCGCAAACCTAACAAAGTTAATATTTTACCAAGTCTCTGACTTTTCTTTGATCCCGTTATTTTGACGAAAACTCAAATGTAATCTCGTGAAACGTGAACTAAGTGCGTGTAAAGGATGTCTTTTATGTCGGAGTTCTGATTAAATGTAATCCAAGATCAAAGGTAACTTGATTCCGTGTGATCTTAATGAAGTTAAAGCCCGTAGTACATTTTGACTTTTTACAAAAACTTTTTGTAACGATAAATGATTAATGATATACATTTATCTCGGGCATCAAAAGCCCTTAACCTTTTCAACGCTCTGTCAAAGAGAAAAGTTGTCAACCACACGCCAAGTCAATAAGACGTTTATTGCGGAGTTAAACATTAATTAATAATGACTTTATAAAAGTCATAATATTAGATAAGTTTACAAGTCAATAAGTTTACAATTAATGACTTGTAAACTTATCGATTATGCGTTCAGAATGAGATCCTGGAGTCCTCCGCATGAGAGCGCAGATGCCGGCCGCCGTGGAGTTTTAAGTGGATAGAAATACCACATAACCCAGTCATCCCCCGATGATTGGGTACCTGGTACACAGGTTTCCTCCATGAAAAAAAAAAAAAAGGTAACAAAGACAGACAGGCAACTACGGAACCCAACACTGCGCGTGGTCCGACACGTACTTAGCCGAGGTTTTATCATATAAGTGTAGCAGACATCGTTAATTTTGTAGCATTTTGGTGCAGCGTGGTGTTGTTAACGGAATTGGCATAAACTATTTCAATCGTAATGCTTAATTAGCGTTAAAAATGTCAACATTTACCCTTATTAACAATTCGCATCCATGCCAATTCCATGAACAACACTACGCTGCACCAAATATGCTACAAAATTAACGATGTCTGATAAGTAGTTATTAACGTTGTTATATCAGCATTTTGATTACCTGAGTACTCTTTACCTAAATACCTACTAACATATTGTACGTATTAAATTAATTTGAATTTGCTAAAGCAATTATGACTAATTGAGACTTAGACGTCTATTATATATTATATACATAATTAACGTCGTTTCTATGTATTGTACGCACATGAACTTGACAGGCCTATTCGACCATCTCGAGATCACGTACGAGTACATTTGCGCATGTAGGTAATTTCGAGTAGGTAGCAGTGTAGTATAATTAAAACTATAACTATATTGAAATTTTAATCAAACTAACGGTACTTATCTGCGCTATTCACAAGTTCGATGCAAGTTCGCAACTCGGCTTATGAAGTGTAACGCCGAAGTTCACCTTTGACGTGTTTACAGAACTTGGCGATGAAACTATTTCTATTCACATGAAAATGTTTAATTAATTTCATGCTGAGTAGTTAAGAGTACTTAAGTTTTGATTATGTGCATCGCGGCCGATCGCAGCCGCGCGCGATCGATCGCGTGCATTGCGACTGACGCGCGCGTTTGATACGACAATAGGCAGTGTATGAAAATGTATGGAGCGGTGTCCGAAGTCTGCGATAGCGGAGTGCGGCACTAAATTACAAGCAAAGTTAATTTGTTCGTTCGAGTTTCTTCTCAGCACCGATCCATGCCGATGAGCAGGTACTCGAGTGGCGACCACGTACCGGAAGGCGCAGCGTGGGAAGGCCCCCCACAAGGTGGACTGATGACCTGGTAAAGGTCGCGGGAGTCCGCTGGATGCGGGTGGCGCAGGACCGACCATTGTGGCACTCTTTGGGGGAGGCCTATGTCCAGCAGTAGACGTCTTTCGGCTGATATGATGATGATGATGATGACCGATCCTTGGTCGGTGTCTCCTCCTGCGTGGCCTGCGTCTGCGCCTCGTGGCGCTGCTACGAAGCCAAATCTCCATGTTCGTATATCGATGGTGAAGTATAAAAACTACGAAAACCTAATTTTACAGTTTACTACCTTATTTTACGGTTAATAGTGCATGTTTTTAAAAATCGTCAAAATGTTAGTTAGGAGTTCATGGTACTTCGCCGTCGATATCTCTGTTAAGGCCCCTCCACATTCGCGCGTTTTGCGGGCGTGAATATTTATAGTTCGAGTGACAGTGAAGGCACCTCCACATATGCGCGAACGCGTGAAAGCGTGAATGTGGAGCCCATTCGCATATTTTTCGCGGGTTCGCGCATTGTCAACCACTTTTTGTCGGTTTTTGGCCCGCGTCGAAGGGCCTGCGAACGAGAACAATTGTGCCCTGCGAATTGGAGCCAAGGAAGAGTTCACGCGAGTCAAATTAATGTTGTTAAATGGGGAGATGCTGTGTCTGATGAATATGGACTTAACTGTGGAGTCAGGCAGGGAGGGCTGATTTCTCCTAAATTGTTTAACATTTACATTGATGCACTTATTGAGGGGCTCAGCAGCATGCATGTCGGATGCCGCATACAAGATACCAGTTTTAATAACCTTAGTTATGCGGATGACATGGTGCTGCTGAGCCCCTCAGTAGGAGGACTTAGAAAACTGTTGCATGTGTGCAGGCCATGCTCATTAGCATACTGCTCACGAGCATGGCCTTAAATATAATTGTATTAAAAGTGGAACTATGATTTTTAAGGCTGGTAATAAATGTCCTTTGAGTTTTCCTGCAATATTATTTATTAACTGGGGTGCCCTTAAAAAGGGTGTCTGTTTTTAAGTATCTTGGACATACTATATGTGATGATCTCAATGATGATGAGGATGTAAAAAGGGAGCGGTGGGCCCTAGCAACCAGAGCCAACATGCTGGCACATTGGTTTAGGCGATGTACATAGGTACACTACCTGTTAAATTGACTTTATTTCGAGCTTTTTGCACAACATTCTATACATGTACCCTATGGACCAGCTGTTCGCAAAGGGCGCTGAGTGCTTTCCGCGTCCAGTATAATAACGCGTTCAGGCCCCGTAGTATGGATGGCCTTATCACGCGACAAGTGACATGATGGAGCAACCGTCCCTGGCTGACACCGTTCGATAGAACGAGACGTCGCTGTTATCTTGTCACTTATCGCCTGATAAGGCCATCCATGCTACGGGGCCAGGGCGCTGTTGCGGCTGCCACGCTAGTGTAGCGCGTCCGGTATGTTCGCGCACGCGCGCGTGGATGGTTTCCCGGCCATCATGCGTGCGCGATGCGCAGCCGCGCTCCGACGCCCGCGGGACAGCCGCAACAGCCTCCTGGCCGTTATAGCTGACAGGATGGACAGTCAGTCAGCTTCTCATACATTGGACCAGAGTACATTCAATAGTCACCTCGTAGACGTGAGTGTCCTGGTTCTTTTACTTTGAAATAACTAACACTAGTTATTAAGTAGGTAAACCTAGATAATAATTTTAACATGTATGGATCCGTGGTTGTCTGAATTAAACGAATTTTATTTTATTTTTTATTTATTAAGAATAATATTTTATTTGCAAAACCTGGACCCTATTTCACCAACTTGACAATTTTCACCTGACAACGACAATTCTCCGTACATTGCTGGTTCCACAAGTGACCTAGCGCCCACCTTACTAAGCTAACCTAACCTTACTTAACACGCTTACGCTTCTAGAACAAGCAATGTACCTATGGCGAATTGTTAGTGTCAGGTGACAATAAATAATTTATATTTTAAACTTATTTTTTTTTTTATAGAAAGAAAATATTTATTGACAATAATGTAAAGTTAGACTATAAATTAAAAAATATGTACAATATAAATTAAAAAAATATGTACACTATAACTAAAATAAAATATACTTTAAATTCTAATGCAAAACAACAGGATTGTATTTTGTTTGATTGTTGTTGTGTGGATCAATCTAAACAAAAACTAAAGACAATCAAGTTGGTGGAATAGGGGCCAGGTTTATAACACATCGCTTTCTACAACAAAGCTTCAACGTAATAAATTTTATAAGATGCTTACATTTTCTAATAGGTACGTCGTTCCTGGGGAGACGAAGACGATTTAAATTCTTCACAAACCTTCTATTTAATTTAAACTTAAATTGTTTGATTACGTAGTAGCTTTGAGAGAACTGCAGTTGGAGAGTAGGTAATTATTGACTCAGTTAACTAATTGAGATAAGTACTACTAATTTCTCCGACTTGTCCGATGGAGCATTTGAGTTAGATTGTAGGTAGATATATAGGTAAATGTAGGGCACGGCTGGTAATCTATCTTTAGTCTTGTCATACTAGCGACGAAAAACGTATCTACTATCCTAATCTATGTATAGGTAGGTGTACATAAGTGGCACGTTACAGTGACAACGGAGGTAGGTCAGCTTAAGAGGAACCGAACCAGCTTAACATGACCTCATCAGTAAAAGTTGCACGGTTTTCGATTTATTACCAAATTAAATGTTTCAGTGAATTTTCACCCATTTTTTTTACAATGCCAGCATTCAGTTGGAAAGCTCACGAAGTTTATTTTTTAATATGTATGGAGTTCTAATTAGTTAGTTATAATGACAGAAGTATTTTTTTGTCAATAAGTAATGTAAATTCCCGAAAAATACTGGATACATCTTAATTAAACTTATCACCAAAACAAGAATAAAGCCCCCACATTGGCCACCAACCGTGAAATATATTCCTTGAAACGAAACGAGCAAAAAACGTCCAACAATAAGGCATGTTATGCAGATTCAGAAATGGTACAATACAAGTATCTTACTGTGAGAAGATCGGGCGCGAGTCGGGCAAGTTGCAAGTTGTAACACATTGAAACTACACTTCAAACTGAGTATATTATAAGCCATAATTAACCACCAACTTTTCTGTAGGTCCCTCGGGGGGGTCACTGGGAGTGTAAATTCAAAAAGTAGACTGAATCAGGCTCCTGCGTATATTCGAAAAACGGTTTTTCTTGAATAACTCGGCCATTTTTTATTTTACAGTAAAACCGTGAGGACAGAAATTGTAGGAAATTAGATTTTCTACAAGTTTGGCCCTAACAATTTTTCTTCTAGGATCGATATTTTGGAAATTAAATTTGAAAAAAAAAGCGGCCAAGTGCGAGTCAGATTCGCACATGAAGGGTTCCGTAAAATAAATTTCGGTTTACGATTTATGACGTATTAAAAAAAACTACTTACTAGATCTCGTTCAAACCAATTTTCGGTGGAAGTTTGCATGGTAATGTACATCATATATATTTTTTAGTTTTATCATTTTCTTATTTTAGAAGTTACAGGGGAGGGGGGGGGGGGGGGGGGTACACATTTTACCACTTTGGAAGTGTCTCTCGCGCAATCTTCATTCAGTTTAGAAAAAAAATATTCAGTTTATAAAAAAAATATTCAGTTTATAAAAAAATATCAATATTCAGTTTAGAAAAAAAATATATATCACTTTTGAAGATCTATCCATAAATACCCCACACGTATGAGTTTGATGAAAAAAAAATCTTAATGCGGTTCACAGAATACATATACTTACCAAGTTTCAACAGTAGGTATAGCTCTTATAGATTCGGAAAAAAGTGGCTGTGACATACGGACGGACAAACAGACAGACAGACATGACGAATCTATAAGGGTTCCGTTTTTTGCCATTTGGCTACGGAACCCTAAAAAAGCTGTTGTTTCCCCCAGGAACGTTAGTTCGTTACCTGACCCGGAAACTACGGACTGAACGGAAACTACGGAAAGTAGGAGCCTCTCGAATGCCTACTGATATTAAAAGTACAACTCGTCGGAAATATGTGCAGACCTGGCTTGATGACGTCATGCAAACTGGAGTGATAGCAAAAAAATCGAGATGCAAAAAAGAAATATATTTTTTGTTTGTGTGCCTATTTATTTTTATACTTTGATACAACGCCTTAAAATAAATTTAAAATAAAAAATACATTTCTAAAAACAAGCTTTTGTAGGTTTGCTTGTATTTTTTTTTTAATGTAAAAGCGTGTTTAGGTACATTTTGACGGTAAGAGGAATGAAACTGGTGTAACGCTTTTATATTTGAAAAAATAAATGCAAGAAACCATATTATAAAAAGCTTGTTTTTAGAAATGTTTTTTTTTTTGTAGTTTCTATTCTAGGGTAAGTCATACTAAATTAAAATCAAATAATTTTCAAGCCATTTAATTAGCAGGTATTTAACATTAAAGTTCTAATTTAAAGCAATTACTCAGTCATTTTCAAAAGCCTCAACACATTGTGTGATGTATCATGTTTTTCATTGTCAAAGAATTTAATTACTTTGAGCACTACATTCCGCTCGGCACTATGTATAGTCTTAACCATCTTGTAAGTAGGTAGTCTATTGTGATAATAGTTATATTTCACCAAACAAAAAACAATACACAATAAACAATAATGCGATTACGAAAGCGAGAATAATACATGTGCGTCGGCGCTTGCGTTGGCAACGGTACTGAATAGGCGATAACGGGCAGAGGTGCGGGAAAGCGCGGGGGGAAGCGCATTCCAGCGAGGTCCGCAGATATTTCCGACGAGTTGTATTTCGCTAAAATATTTACGGATTTGAAATGGTTTGGGAAGTAAAATTGCATCAGACTAATAGTCTATCTCACTCGTAAGACGTAACGCGCGATCTTCTGCTAACCAGTTACAAAAGCAAGAGTCTATTTAATTTTCTGCATTCTCATTTTTATTCTACCCCTTGTAAAAGCTTCAAAGAGTAACTTTAAATTTTATGTTATGTCCTAAGTGAATACTGCGGGTCAATGAAGTGTAAAATGAGATAGGGGGTGGTCTAGCCGAGCTTGAAAAAGCCACATGTGCAGAACGTAATGCAATGTGATACGCTCTATTTGCAATTTGTTTATTGTGTAGAAAACAAATAGAAAAGATGTAGCAATATAGACTATGTGGCTAAGGATTAACATAGAAATGATAGAAAGGGGAAGGAAAATATTATTGAATATCAAAGAATAACTATTATTCAGTAAAAAGTTTTTTTTTTAAATTTTGATGTTATATGTAGTTTTTCACCGTATTTCACATCATTTCACGGAAATCTTTGATGACCAATTGAATGTCGCCATTACTCGTACTTATCAGTGTTTGGTACTGAATCACTACCTACCTAAAACTCCCCACTCCTCCGCTCCTACCCTCAAAGGCCTGGTGGAAGTAAAATTTGTACGAGGGAAGTATAGATATAGAAAGTGCTGACACTACCCCCATCAAAATCTATTACTAGCCACTAATACTGAGAGCTATAATAGCCCTATATGCTATGTATGTAGTCCTTTATGATCCAGTATGATGAAAAGTAAATTAAAACCGTATTTTTCCGCAGAAACTCAATAATCAAAGGAATGACAAATGTTTGTTCGCTACGGTCTTTTGTGGAAAATCTGTTTACTTAAATAAATTTACCTCTGTTGAAGCTTTATAAATTTCCTTTTGAATTCGGCATACATACTTAAGTATTTTATTTGCCCAGACGCGAAAATAGTTTGGACAACAGCTCAATTTCACCACTTAGGGTTTCTGATGTTTTGAAAACTCGACGGTAAATAACAGGTTATTTGATTCGTCGTACTGGATCGAACAATACATCTTTTGTGAGTTTGAGAACTTCATTTATTGGAAACTAGCTTTTGCCCGCGACTTCGTCCGCGCGGAACTCGTTTATATCGTAACTTTCTCCCCCCTTTTCACCCACTTGTTGTTGTGATGAATTTCCAGATAAAAACTATCTTTAGTAAGGATTCTTTGGGAAGGCCCCGGAATTCAAAGTATCTCTACACCAAATTTCATTTCAACCAAATTAAGGAAGAAAAGTTAACAGACAGACAGAGTTACTTTCGCATTTGTAATATTAGTATGGATTGTATGAAGGAAAGGGTCATTATGGCTGAGTTGCATGATTTTATAGATTAGCTTACTCCGAACGCCTTTTTTTACAAAATAGACTCCGCCGCAAACTTGGTTTCTATGACCCGCCTCACCATAATAGATGCATGTAGGCTTTTTTCATTATTATTTTGCATATTTTCATATCACACGGCCGTAAGGACCTTTTCTACTAAACCGTAGGACTAAATTAACTGACTTGTAATCTAAATATTTTATATTAAAAATAAAGATACGTCAACAAAATGTTACATCTAATAGTTTTCAAAATAGCCATAATAAAACGTATTTTTTACCCCGTTTTAGAAAACATTTTCGAAACTAACGCCATAAGGTACCTTTACCCTTGGAACGTCACATACATATATTTACCTATATAATGTTCCTATTCCCCAGGACTCCCAACTACCGCTGTATACCGTAAATGGGTTCCATCCAATTTTTCACCCGCTATTTCACCTCCTTAGAGGATGATTTTCGGGATAAAAACTATCCGTTGTTATGACAACGGGTAGTTTTTATCCCGAAAATCATGGAGAACGCTCCAGGACTCAAGCTATCTCTATACCAAATTTCATCTAAATGGGCTACATCCAAATTTTCACCCCCATTTCACCTCCTTAGGGGATGATTTCCGGAATATAAACTATCATTTGTCTTTTTCCAGGACTCAAACTATCTTTCAACCAAATTTTATCAAGATGTGTCACAAACAAATTTTCGCCCCCAATTACACCCTCTTAGGGGATGATTTTCGGGATAAAACTATCCTATGTCCTTCCTTAACTATCGTTATACCGTAAATGGGTTCAATCCAAATTTTCATCCACCATTTCTCACCCCCTTATGTGATCCCCTTATTTCCTTAATTATTCTATGTTCTTTCCTTGGACTGAGACCTCTCTCTATACCAAATTTCATCTGAATGGGTTCTATCGAAATCTTCAACCCTCATTTCACCACCTCAGGAAATGATTTTTCGGGATAAAAACTATGCATTGTCCTTCCCTAGGACTCCTTCTATATCTTTACCAAATTTCATCTAAATGGGTTTTATCCAAATTTTCACCCCCTATTTCATCCCTGAGGGGATGATTTTCGGGATTAAAACTATCCGTTGTCATACTCCGGGACTCAAACTATCGTTCAAACAAAGTTTGTTTCTGAGTCTCGGGTGTTTTATACATATATTTAAATACCTATTAATAAGTATTGTAAAGTGTACCGATATAGCACTCCGAATCGCTAAACTTAAGTGGCAGTGGCACATTGCACGTAGAACCGATGGCCGTTGGGGCAGAAAGGTTCTCGAGTGGCGACCACGTACCGGAAGGCGCGGCGTGGGTAGGCCGCCCACAAGGTGGACTGATGACCTGGTAAAGGTCGCGGGAGTCCGCTGGATGCGGGTGGCGCAGGACCGGCCATTGTGGCACTCTTTGGGGGAGGCCTTTGTCCAGCAGTGGACATCTTTCGGCTGATATGATGATGATGATGATGATGATGATGATAAAGTATAATTTGGACTTGTTATAAAAACAGAGAATCGATAGATATGTATCAATCCTTTTCTTGGTACCTAATAAGTATATAATAGTGCTGGCGAAAGAATAACATAGAAGACGAAATTAGTCTCTACGCTCTACTGACATGAATGGCTGAATGTCGATACCTATTAGTATCCTCAAACCAAACGGACGACTGACCCAATACGAGCGCCAATATGAGCCAATACGATCCCAGTCGTCTATTTGGTTTGAGGATAGTATAGTCGATGTCGATAATTGATGTTCATTAAAATGACAATAGGCACCTCATTAAAACCAAAGCATTCGCCAGTTATACCGAATCTAAACCGTAACCGGGAAAAGTCACCGGCATTATAATTAATCAAATAAACCGAACAGGCGGCAGGGATTATGTAATAAATTTAATATCTTGCTTCGGCGCCGTATTACCCTACAGAAGTGTCAGTTTTACACAAACGTTTATGCCATTTTGAACCTTAATCACTGGTACTAAAGTTCTTCGAAAGTGATGGTAGGTGTAATAAATCCGTCGTAATTTTCCTTTCCGCCCCAAAAGTGTTGAACAGTGTTGAAAGGTGACTTGATTTATTTGTCGGCGAAGCTAACAAGCTGTCTGCCTACTATTAAACTTCCTGGTCAGAAGTCTTGACTTTTAGTAAAGTGAAGACAGGTTTGATTTTAGGAAGTATTTTGATTTTTATGACATGATATTGAGCTTCATTTATATGTCTGAAGTGTCAAGCTGTGTTGTGATCTCTCTGTGCAAGTGCAATGTCATTTTTTATATGGAAAAATGACAGTTGCATTGTCCCAACGCGCGTTCGAAACGTTACGTGATTACCCCTCTGAGGTGACGTGTCACCTAAACACCGTCACCGGCGTCACCTCAGGGCTGTTCTTCGGAACGCGCCTCACCCGTCACGCCTATCGAAACTAGACCTACTAATCGCGGAGCCAGGATATATTTGTGGGTGAACGGTGAGGTGAGGTTAAGGTGAGGCCGGTTCATGATCTTCTCTCCCTCTCACTAAGCATAAGCGTGAGCGAGATGGAAGTGCGTGGTAGTGTTAGAACAATAAAAAAGCTATCCTTTTTATAAAAAAAAAAACATAGATCGTTGAAAATTACGAGATCTCGAACATTTAAGTTTATTTTTATGGTGATATTTAAGATTTTTTTGCAGAGTTACCAAGTATTTTTTTAATATTATGTTCGGTGATTGTTTTTCTTTGTTTCTTTTTCAGTCTACAGTAATTTTGTTGTAGTAGGAGTCTTCATTATTTCTTCACACTGGAAGCTCAAAAATCAATCTTTTCGTCAGATCGTGAACGGCCTCGCTTTAAAACAAGTCACAGAATAGCGGGGCAGAGGTGACGCGACATTAAAACACCGTCACCGTCATCACGGCTAAGTCACATCTCTATCGTTTCGTGATGTAGGAAACCCTTCTATTATAAAATAGAAATACTCGTAGGTATGTCAGTGATCGTATTGAAGACGGCTCTGACGCCGCACGCTAGTCTGATCTGTAGTGACGCGAAGCGCCTTTCCCCGCAACTCCCCAACTCAGAATTGAATTTGACCAATAGATTAAAAAAAAATCGTTGGCAACGTTACGTTTTTTTTTAAATATTAGTGTCAACTCGTAAATTAGAATGTTGCGAATGTATTTTTGCGATTTATAGCCCCATCCAAGTTTCAAAGACTGGCCCTTTCGTAAAAGGAGCGTTTGGCTGAAGTAATCAAAGTACCTCGGTTTCTATACCTTTGCAAAATATAAAGGGATTTTACGAAATACCAAGCCTGGAGACTTACTTGAATTTCCGAAGAAAATGAACATTCAATTTGTCTATGTTACTAATTTAACCAAAGTAATCTTTCACAGAAAATGGCAAAGAAATAAGGAGGTTAAAGTGTGTCTTGGACGTTTTTGTGGACTTTACTACCAACAATTTGCTTAAGCCTATGTTTTACGCTCAAAATGCAAATTCAATAAAATCTAAGTAGGTATGCGCTATGAGAGTGTGGGTGAGTTGTGTATTACCTGCATTTTTCTCCAGCCCCGCTATTCTGTAACTTGTTTTAAGCTCACCTTCCTCAACGTTCACCCACAAATATATCCTGACGCCGCGATTCGTAGTAACTAAGCTTAGGTAGAGGTCTAGTATCGTTATATAGGCGTGATGGGTGGAGTGAGGCGTATGAGCGCGTAAAGCATCTACAGCCCTGCCCCCCTATTCTGTAACTTGTTTTAAGCTCACCTCGACGCTCACCCACAGTTACACCTTGACACTGCGATGCGTAGTAATTAAGCGTAGGTAGAAGTCTAGTTTCGTAACGGGTGACCAGCAGGGTGAGCCGCATTAACGCGTAGCGAATAACAGCCCTGGACAGCCTCCCACCAGTCTTGTTCAAAGACGTCAAGCTAGTCTCGCCATCTCCTACGTGGTCTACCGCGACGCCTATTACGCTAAATACACATGTATAGGTATAATTACGAACAATTGTAGAAATAAATGATTCTAACATTAGCAATAAACAACATTCACGTAATACTAGGAAGAACTCACGCCTCAACTTATTTTTGCTTTTTAAAGATTTTTAATAAGAAAATCGTAACGTCACTTCTACTTAAAACTATCCGAGCGCTTCTGACGTTAAAAATAATTGCTGATTTTCATTATCAGTCGATCCCTATTATTTTTACTCGATTTTTTTTGATTCAAAACATAACTAACCACCGGGTATTGGGTAGTGACGCTGCCTATGAAGCTTAAGGTCCTGGGATTCGAATCCCGGTTCTTCTTTAAATTTCAGAGTAATCCTCTTGTCGGTGGAGTATTTTCCACTTCTCTCTGTCGTACGCCAGCTCCTTGACTCGCTGATACGACACGACACCAGCTTTTTCCTTTATTTGGTCCATAGTCCATATAACTGCGCCGTGGTCTTTCCCTGCCTCTCCTCTCCCTTCAATCTTTCCTACCATTATGGTTTTAAGGAAGTTGTCGTGCCGTATCAAATTACCAATAATTTTCCCCCTTCTAGCGCTGATGGTGTTCAAGATCGCTCTCTTCTCTTTTACCCTTCTTAATCGAATCCCGGTAAGGACAAATATTTATGTGATGAACATGAATATTTTTTTCTGAGTTTGGAGGTTTTCTATAATTTCTATGTATTTATATCTATTACCTATAATAATAATAATAGAATTGGAACCGGTTCACGGGTATCTACCGATGTACCCGTGAATGGGTTCTAGCAGGTGTATTACATCACATTAAACTTCGTCTCCAAAGGGTCTCTACGTGTTGGATCTATATCCCCACGCACGCCTTCCAAAGGACCGGGCTTAGTCCCGTGAATTTAAACAGGAGATAGAATAATAATAAAAAATGTTTATTGTACATAAGGTAGTTTACATTAACGAGACTTACTATAGACAATTTTGTACACATAAGTCAGTAACATAACAAAAACTTCCAACCCCTAAATTAGGTGTGAACCTGTGTCTTAGGGGTTTGAGTTCATCCATATGCAATGTCCTTACAAACGGTGCTTAGACAATGTAACAGTAACACAAAGACTAAACTAATAAAATCATTACAAGGTGTGAAGGTGTCAGTAACGTAAGAAGGAAGCTAAAATTATACTTAATGTAACAAATTTAAAATTATGTCTAGAGAAACGGCTGTATTAATTTCATAACTTAACTCAATGAGATCTGTAAGTGAAAGTTATTAGTTTTATTTCTTAGCCTGGTATTTTTTTTTTTTGCTTGTTATTGTTGCCTTTAATTTATGAGATGATAAGGAGGAGATTTTCAGTATCCTGATTAGATAGCTTCTGCAGCCATTTTTAGGGTTCCGTAGCCAAATGGCAAAAAACGGAACCCTTATAGATTCGTCATGTCTGTCTGGCTGTCTGTCTGTCTGTCCGTCCGTATGTCACAGCCGAAACTATAAGAGCTATACTGTTGAAACTTGGTAAGTAGATGTATTCTGTGAACCGCATTACGATTTTCACACGAAAATAGAAAAAAGACAATAAAATTTGGGGTTCCCCATACTAAGAACTGAAACTCAAAAATTTTTTTTTCATCAAACCCATACGTGTGGAGTATCTATGGATAGGTCTTTAAAAATGATATTGAGGTTTCTTACATATTTTTTTTCTAAACTGAATAGTTTGCGCGAGAGACACTTCCAAAGTGGTAAAATGTGTGTCCCCCCCTCCTGTAACTTCTAAAATAAGAGGATGATAAAACTAAAAAAAATATATAATGTACATTACCATGCAAACTTCCAACGAAAATTGGTTTGAACGAGATCTAGTAGGTAGTCTTTTTTTAATACGTCATAAATCGTAGAAAGCAATTTATTTAACGGAACCCTTCATGTGCGAGTCCGACTCGCACTTGGCCGCTTTTTGTAATTTGTTTTTTACTTCATACTTTGCTAAGGTATATATGGGTATTAGGTTATGTATATATAGCGTCGTCAGTACCCATAACAAAAGCCGTATGGGCTTACTATTGGGCTATTATTATTATTTATTTATTACCATTAAGAGGATTGTGAAGTGCCGATACGCGGCGCGAGTAGGTATTTAAAAAAATTCTATCTGTTTCACACCACTCTGTGCCTCACCCGTATCGTCCGATAGAGAGAGAAGCAAGTCCTGGAGGCAATTGCCTACATTTCCTTGTTGAAATATTGTTTCGGGTGATAACGTTTTTACCCCCCTAAACCTTTATGAAATGAAATAATTTTGGAATTATTGGATTCAATACACTTTAATCTATGTCCGTACGTTTTCCTTTTTCAGTAAATCAGTTAAGATTAATTAAAAAAAAATAAAACGATAGACAAAGTTTTTAAGTCAAAAATATAGATTTTAGATGCTAATAACTTTTAAAGCAAGCAATATTTCTCAAAAATCAAAACGTACAGACCTAGTTTTTCATTATATCTACAACATGTCCAAAAATTATAAAAATCGAACAATGTTTAAGGGGTGAAATACGTTATCGCTTTTTGTATGAAAAATTACAGGTTCACAATCCTCTTAAACTAGTTCGATTTGTGTAAGATTGTCCCCTAATATTTATTTATTTAAAACTGGCCATAGAGCGGACCACCCTATCGGAACCTGTTGCTGGGGGACATTGTAGTGGGCACTTGCCTATAAATTGGATTGGCCTCGCACTAGGAAACCTTTTCAATCAGCGGTAAGTGACTGTAATATAAACCGCTCTTAAAAAGCAAATAAATTGTAACGGATAAAGAAATTCAATTTATTGCGATGTTAGAGGTACGTCGATTTATTTGAATTAGTTACTTTTTACGGGTTTGATTTATTAGACTATGTGTTTATTAGCGGCTGAAGCAACAAGGGTGTTGAATGTTTGATGTAGGTATATATTTATGTCTGTGACTATATTGGAAGTGTATGATGAAGATCGGATATTATTTTGTTAAAATTATTGAGGATCAGTGACGAAATTAATATAAGATGGATAGGTGCACGAACCTACTATGAACATCGTTGTATTTTTGCCCATCCACGGCAAAGCCAAAAGGAAGTGATGTGATTTTAGCAGTCTATTTCTATGCCGACTAATATGATACAGAAAAAACGTATGTGAGATTGTAGCTTTGTATTTAGGTAGGTAATCACCGAAAATCCTTATCCGATTTCAGAAATTCTTCCAACAGTGTATAGAATTGACGTTCCGGATGCACAAAGGCTGTATCATCCCGTGACTTCGCTAACTTCGCTTGCGTTCTTAAGCTAGGTTTAGACGAAGCCAGTGCTGGCTCACTGGCTTGCAAAATAGGCCGGCGCACTGTTCCCGCCAGTGCTGGAAGCCAGTGCTTTACATACAATAACAAGCCAGCGCTGGCTTCGTCTGAACCGGGGTTTAGTTATACGCGGGCGGAACCGCGCAGTCAGTAGGCACAACAATATTTCGATTAACGTCCGATATTGCCCCCATTTCACACTTATATCTACGTTACATTGAATGTTGATGTCGAGTAAGCACGTGCGATCTTGCCCCCATTTTTTTACAAAATGCCGTTCGATCTGTATAGTAAAACTTAGGATCTTTAGGATTACTATGCCAAATCTTAGGATTAGGGGCCAACCAGGCGGACCGCGGGATCCTTTCAACCGGGAATAACGCTAGGAGGATGACCGTTCGATCAGTGACGTGGGCCTAATCGAGTTGCAGCTCCCAGTCACTATGCCGCTAGCATCATAATCCGGTTACCCGTGAAGCGGGTATTGCTGATAACATAGTTTTAGCTTTTATGCCAAAAGGATTAGACGCAAAGATTGCAAGTAACGAGAGATTGGCTGTTAAGTTTGTTGGTATTGCAGGCTGTTTTTCAACGATTGCATTTACATTCTTTAAGGATATTATAATCAAAGTAGTCCATTTAGAAAGCAACTCTACCATCCAAAGTAGAATACTCCAATTCCAATTACATTTTAATAAAAAGTCAGTCACAAAGAAAGGAAGCAAAGGTGCGGCGCCCTAAAGTCCATTCTATATACAGTAAAAACGGTAGTTCCCGGGAATACCCGCTACCTACATACAAATTCGCAAACTTACAAAGCTATAATATTACATTTGTAGCTTTATAATTTTGCAAGTTTGTAATGCCTAATGAGGTAGACTACCACGGTGAGGTGGCTAGCTATGTAATTTTCTACTCAAGTAGGTACATAAACCTTATTAATCTGGCATCATTTCACAATTTCTTATTTTATTAGTGGTGCTACAATGAATACAATTACAATAATCAGTATCTTCACAACGCTATAGGTTCACAGAAATCGAATCAATGTCAGCCGAAACACAAAACCGTGACGCGGGTTGGTTCGCCAAAATGGCAAAGTTAGGATCACTGTTCTCGATGCGTCATTTGACGCACCGCCCAAAGAAATTAGATGGACCGCAGCCAGGTAACCGCGGTAAGGGCACCTCGGTCCTGCCTGGCGGACTGCAAGCTACAAGGTAGAACGGGATAGGGATATTAATTACCTTAGGGGCATGCACATCTTCCGCCAAGTTAAAGATGCCCCAAATCGTAGAAATGTTACCCGCCATGAAAACAGACTTTGTTTGCCAATATTTAAGCTGACGATGCACAGCAATAGTCCGTAGGTTTCTAAAAATCTAACAACAAAATCCCCGACATTGTAAAAGCCGAGGAAAAATACCATCTATTCAAACTTAAGTTAAAAAAGCTACTAAGTAATCGGAAAAGCGTATTATACAGTTAACGAATTCTTAAATGGCCACAAATTTACATGAAATAATTTAAATTATGAATTTTAATGTGTTGTATGCTCTATTATAATAATGTGTTTTACGTTATGACGCCAGGTATGCCTGGCCATAAAGTAGGAATTACCGCACGCTATGCGTGCGGAAAACCCCACTTCCTGGCCAGATAGAGACGTAAAATTGTGTACTCACCACGGGCGGTAATAAAGAAAGCCTCAGAGCGCATATTTATCGCCCTTGCCTTCGGCTCGGGCGTCAAATACCTGCGATCTGAGACATTCTTTGTTTAACCGCCCTAGGTAAGTAATGTACTATTATGTGTTTGTAGTGTAATTTTGTCCGTTGATGTTAAATTATTGTTAAATTATGAATTATTTTAAATTATCGTTTATTCTTTTTTGACTTGTAGGTACTTATAGTACTTAATAATCAAATTATCTGTTGTGACATTGCCATGCCCGGTGGGCCCATATGAGACTCAATGTACCTAGTTATTTAAATATGTACGTACAAAACTATGGTTGCAATAAATTACTATGACTAGAATAACAGTTAAGGAAGTAGTACCTTTACCTTACCTATCTATCATAACATTAACCATAAAACTGACAACTGATAATCAGGCCACACAGAGCTTACACGTGAGTGGACCAAAGCAATAAGATCAGAAGTAGGTTTACATGTGTGAATGAGCATGAATGAGCACACGCCGCTGAGGGTATTTTGAAAGCGTTTAAACTGGGGCGATGGATCTATTTTGAACAGGTCCGTGGAGGGGTACTTTAACGTTGTATTTATGCGTTCTAAGCTATGATTTATTATTTAAAATAGTTAAGAGATATTCTCTGAGATTCACGGTACTTTCCAAACTTACACTGTGGCAAAACCCTTGTCTTGCTCAACTGAGTAAAACAATAAACAATATTGATTTATACGGTTTACAAGCTTGCTGCGTAAGCCCTTCTTAATTGCCGTCAGTTGTGATTACTGAGAGGGCAACTGTATGAATGTCTAACGAAGTTTTATCTACCTAAATCTCAAACGGGCCAAATTAATTTATTGTGTAATAGATTTCTAAATACACGGGTTGAAAACAATGTCATAAATATAAACTTTAAGTATATACCTATTATTAAAGATAACCCCTACACAACAAACATAGCTCTGAACCACCAGATGTACAAGACTTTCGATAAAGAAAAACAAGGTGTGTAATGATCGGTATAAAAACAAATAATATAATTTCATTGGGTATAACCATTTTTGATATAATTTCAAAGGGTAGAATCATTCATAGTATATAATAAACGTTTGGTATAATATCAAAATATACATTTTTATTTAGTATAACTATCATTCGGTATAACGCTTATTTCCTATAACCATCATAGAGTATAATTCTTATTTGATATACATCTCATATTGTATAATGATCAAGCGGTATAATTTTTATGTGCAAATTGCGTTTTACGTTAGCTAACCTACTATTTTTCCGTTCTAACCTAACGTAAACCTAACCCAACCGCCAGCGTGTCGACGTCACCCCGCTTCGCGGGGTGCCTATTTCCGCTCTAAGGGACACAAGTGAACCCTTACCTAACCCACCAATAGTACAATTATTGCGAGTGTTGGTTTTTTTACTGCGGGGGGCTACGCCCCCCGAGCCCCCCTTGTGGGGGGCTTCGCCCCCCGTCCCCCCTTTTTCTGGCTACCCTGGCTTGATTATATCAACTGTACATTAGACGGAATAATAACGGATAATTTTTATGTGCAAATTGCGTTTTACGTTAGCTAACCTACTATTTTTCCGTTCTAACCTAACGTAAACCTAACCCAACCGCCAGCGTGTCGACGTCACCCCGCTTCGCGGGGTGCCTATTTCCGCTCTAAGGGACACAAGTGAACCCTAACCTAACCCACCAATAGTACAATTATTGTGAGTATTGGGTTTTTTTACTGCGGGGGGCTTCGCCCCCCGAGCCCCCCTTGTGGGGGGCTTTCCCCCCCCGTCCCCCCTTTTTTCTGGCTACCCTGGCTTGATTATATCAACTGTACATTAGACGGAATGAGCATTATATCCAATGTTCAATATAGCAAATATGCATTATACTTAATGTATGTTATACTAAATATTATTATATCAAATGATCGTTATATAAAATGATAATTATACCATATGAAAATATATGAGGTGTTGTTATACAACTCGAGAATTATATCAGATGAGCGTTATTGCGAGTAATATTATATCAAAAATATTTATAGCCATCGTTACGCACCCAGAAAAACCGCATTCAAATTGGTTCATCCGTCAGACAGAGATACAAATGTTAAACTTATGAGTATAACATCCCTTGTTTTCGTCGGGGGTTGATTTATATATTTCATTAATTTCATTATAAATCCCTTACTTTCTACATAACGCAAAGACAAAAGAAAAAAATTTAAAAAAAATTACTGCGACGGATCTACACATAGTCTTGAATAGTCTTGTTGTTGAACCATTGGTACTTTTAGGGTTTCAATTACTTTCCCAGATTTCAATCGTGATGTTTAATAAGCGTTAATAATGACAATATTTACCCTAATTAACAATTTTAGTTGATATGCCATGCCATGCCAATTCCGATAACAGCACTACGCTGCACGAAAAATGCTACAAAATTAACGATGTCTGGTCATTTGTATTGAATATGTCTACTCCCTTGTCTTTTGTGTAGTGAATAACTGTCTTCTTTCTTTCTTTCAATGAGTTCCCAGTATAGCCCCTAAATGCAGCTAAATGCTTCAATGCGCTTGATCACGGGTTGCATGAAGCCCACCCCTGTACACTGGCTCGCGGCTTTAAGTAACATCGCTCCCCCCCACCTCCGCCGTCAACGCCACCTGCTTAGGGAGGTAAAAAAAGCCCATAAACGACCGGAACTGCCAATCAATAGGGATTTTGCTGCCTTTACCAAAAAAACGACTTAAGTCACGTAACCCTCCGGTGTTGTTGGCCCACCTAGCTTCCAACGGAGTCTAAATGCGGCTTGGTCTGATGAATGGTTTGCCACTGACACCCCTCCTGAACTATTTGACCTGGACCCGGGCAGCCACCCAACTGGATTCAACGAATCACGCCGTGTCTGGTGCATGCTGAGTCGACTGAGAACGGGCATAGGCCACTGTGCCCATCTCCGGAAAAAATGGGGCTGGAGCGAGCAGGGATGCTGCGGTTGCGGATGCCCAAAGCAAACAGTGCGGCATATCGTCTTGGAGTGTCCACTAACCAAATACGAGGGTCCAGCAGAAGATTTAAAAAAATGTACGAGTGCAGCTGCTAATGTAAATTTAGATTATAAAAACAGTGTATGTTAATAGCCATACGATAAATAAATAAGCCTCTAGTGCAATAATGACTGTATAACAGAGTTATACCTAAAGGTACACAGGGTAACGGCAGAACATGCATGAAGTAATTAATCGAATTCGGCAAAGGCTCTTTGAGGCTTTGCTCCTTTCATGGCTGCCACCGTATGGCTTGTGTGTGTGTTGATTTGGATTTTCTATTTTTACCATCCGGGGCTGATATAATATAATGTAATAACTTATACTTATAGGAACTTTTATATGAAACCATCTCATTTTATCAGCGTTTATTTTTGATTTCAAAAACACCATTTGTATCCGTCCCGTTCACCGGGTCTTCGTATAAAAAGCTTTTGATTTATATTAATGGCTTGCATCAACTGCATTTGACTAACCCATGGACCTAGATTACTCAGGACAAGCTATGGTAATAATAATACCACGACCGAGCGAGATGGTAGTACACAAATCTCAACAAGTGTGACAGAAAGGAATATTATATCATTCCTTGTCCTTGCCATGGTTCCACTTTTTTTAATTTGTTGCATCTGATTTAGTAGGTATTCATCATCACAGGCCTTTGCGTCTATTCCAGACGATTTAAACATTGCCATGGAGACTTCGTTTTTGGTAACTGATTAACCATTACCCGCCGAAATTAATTGGTAATTTTTAGGGTTCCGTACTCAACGAGTAAAACGGGACCCTATTACTAAGACTCCGCTGTCCGTCTGTCTGTCTGTATGTATGTCTGTCACTAGGCTGTAGGTATCTCACTGATACCGTGATAGTTCCAGTTGAAATTTTCACAGATGATGTATTTCTGTTGCCGCTATAACAACAAATACTAAAAACAGAATACAATAAATATTTTTTTCTACTCCTGTACCGTTATCTGTCATTTATATAGGCTGTAGCTCAAATATAATGACACCACTAATAAGTCGTCGAAAAACTCTATGCTCTATGGCCCAAAAACGCACTGTTTAGCGTACTTTTTTGGTTCATAAATTTTTCATAAAAGCACTGTTTAACTTTTTTTTTAATCGGCTGCTATATTGCAGTGGTGCCAACTTCATAAACAAATATTTCGAAATAAAAGTATTTATTTACGATTTCACATTTGTATATTATAAATTATTTACTACAATAATGATAAAATGATAAATCATCATGTGTTAAATTACATGTTTTATAAATTCTTGGTAATATTATTATTATTATTTTTTAAGTGAATATTTATAATTTCAAATAACATTAAAATAGGTTATAACTATAAACAAAAAACATAAAAAGGGGAAGTTATAAAAAGAATACCGCCTCTAAGAGGTCAGACTGCGGCATGGACCCCATTACGCTGGCAGCATTACCTCTCTGAATCGCAATGGAAATACGTTGCGAGAGGTAAGCGCCAGCTCTGGGGTCTCCAGTTGCTTGGACCAGCCGCGAAGACAAGGCCTTAATGAAATTCCTCATATCTGACGACCAAGGACCCAAGGTTTCCACAGCAAGCGCCGCAAAATCGTAATCCTTTAACAAGGAGGAATATTTGCGGCGCTTGTTCACTTGGGCCTGGTCGGCAGCAGCGCCGGCCTGTGAACCTATTATTTATAAAAATAAACAATTCGAATTCGGTCCGGGTCCGGATTCGGTTTGGTTCAGATGGCAAGTACAAACAAATTAAAAACAAAACAAACCATAAGAAAGAGCTGTCATATTTCCGATTTCCCACCTAAATACAGTTCAAAATGAAAAGACGAAAGATGATAAACTATTAGTCCTAAACTATTAAGATCTTCGTGTTTGTGAAGACAAAAGTGTACTTTCCATTTAAAATGGTCGAAGAAATTAATAACTGCACTCCTGAAGAAATTGCGTAAGTAACAAAAGTACGAATAGAAAACTTGCTGCCTTAAAAGTTTAACTATTCTGTAGTCTGCTATTTATTTAAAATTTGTCCTAGAAAAAGTATTGTATGCAACGGTGTATAACTGGTCTAAAAACGCTCGTGGCGTCTTTAATTGCGATGCTCGCCAAGGCTTGCATCGCAACCCACGCCACTCGCCCTTTTAAGACCCTTCTTATACAACAGTTGCATAAAATACTATTATAGATAATGGTACGGAACGCACTTGGCCGGTTTTTCTATAAACATGTTCCACTGTGTGTTTTTTTTTCGCCGATTTCTCCGTCAATTGTGGACAATTCTTTTTTTATTCGAAGGACCCATTGTCACCAAATCAGGATCTGATGATGTGATCCCATGGAAATTGAGGGCAACCCTCAAATTTTATAGGCACGCGTGTAGTAATTTCAGTATTTTTTATTAACACTCGGAAATCGCAATTTTGGTAAAGTGAAACTGATGATAAAGACCACAGATGACTTGTGGAACTTATCAAAGATGTCAAAGATTCTGACTTACGTCAAAGATTCTGACATGATTCCGTTGAAGAAGCAATACTAACTAAGTGTTAATTCTGAGATCCTTGAGGAATCGACGGAACTCCTCAAATATTATCAGCCCACTGATAGCGACTTGGGTTTTTTCTGAAATAATCAACGCATTTGCTCTCGGAGAGCGTTCATGTGGTAAATTAGAAAGGAAAATGTGGAATTTTTCATGTACCTTTGTGGCTTGGCGAAGTACTGAATTGAAGTCAGTTTAAACTTTGTTTTTAAAGTAAATTATAAGAGTTCTTGATTTATCGGCACGCGTATAACTCCTCTGTAGATAGAGCAATGTAAAAAACTAACGATTACCAATCATTTGAAGCAACGGCCTTTAGCTGTCGATGGAAAATCTAGCACCCACTCTTTATAATATTATAATCCATAGACATTGGCTGTTATATAACCAAATGGATTTAAAGGTACGCAGAGTAGCCAAAGGGTAGCTTGATATCGTGTAATTAATCCAATTTGGGCTGAAAGGGCTAATAGCTATCCCACGTTCATAGGAGGTACCTAGGCTGGAATTGTACATCAAAGAAAGGTTTACGTTTTGATTAAGGGATTATCGTTTTTGGAAATTCGGCGACTATGGATGTTATAGGCCGGCTTGGTTTAAAGTACTAAAGTGGAGACGAAAAGAAGTACCTAAGGCTGGTTAAAAATGTAGGTACTCTAACTAGAGTTGATGAACCCTTATACAACTAACTATAGTAATGGATCTGTGAGCTAGCCTGTCTTTTTTCAATTTCGTTTTATAATTTAGAATATAATATGAATAGACAAAAAAAACATAATAATTGAAACTCCTCACAAAATTTCACGGTTGAGAAATGCGACCTGCAGAGGAGAACAGCTGGACAAACGAGAGAAATTTGGCCCCAGCTGTAGCAGAGAACTTCGTTCGGTTCACTCCCTCGTTCAATAAACTGTAAGGACACTTATGCATTTGGAGGCGCTGGGTCGGTGCGGTATCGGTAAGTTGTCAGCCGCTCGTGTGCGTGTTCTGTCAAGTCAGAACACATTCAGTGCCGCGAATCGCTACGCGCTACGCTCGTAGCCAATCCCGTGGTGTTCATCGTATGTAGCGGAAAGCGCCTACGACGTAGGCACACGATAGTCATTTTCCCGGCACTGAATGTGATGAGTGCTTCCTGATTGGGGCGGGATGCGTGGAAGCGCGTGGTACAAATGTAGAACTAGAACTGAACCACACCGTACGGTTCCTGCGTAATATAGTACCACTGCGCAAATGTAGGTACCTAATACTAAATAAGAGTACCGAAAAGTGAGGAAATCTGGGCGACAGCAGTATATGTACCTATAAGCTCGGTAAAGTACATGATACCGATTACGTTTCCCTCCCCGCCATACACGGAAGTGGCCTTGGCCAGCGACTCAAAAGCGCGTTTTTTTCGTAAAATGAGGCAACATGATGAACCTGTTTGACAAATTAACCAAGGGTTTCCTTTCATGTCGACAAATTGATTTAAAAATTAAATTCAATTAAATTTTAACCTAGAAAATATAAGTAAATAACGTAAAACAAACTTGATCTACGAGTCTACTTAATATTATATTATAAGGTGGAAAAATCTTTGAGATTACCTTAAAATTTATAATATTAATGCTCACCACTATAATTATGTTACGTCCCTTCGGCATTGCTTTGATATTTTATTGTTTTGATTATATTGTTTTGGTTTTGTTTTGTTTTGTTCTGTATCTCTCGTTGTTATTCTACTTGTTGGACTAAGTTTGCTTGGTTATGATAATTTTTAATTTTACTCGTGTTTCAACCTTACATGGCACGAGATTTTTTAGGCGTATCGTGTTACGCTAAGTTTTTTTTTGTTTATTATTGCTGGATTTTGTTATCCACCGTGGAGTCCTCAATGGTTCTATCGGAAGATCAGCGCTGGCAGTAATGCCGGCATTATGCTGAGATACTTAGAACTATTTCGTGACAAAACGCTGCTTTGTCTCGAATTAATGTTTATTTATTTTCTTTCTTTCTTTGTAAGTTTGTATGCAATGTCCGGAACCGCTTGTCCGATTCCAAGAATTATTTCACCGTGTAGAAGGGACTTTCTGGATGGTCATAAGCAAATTTTTATCACGCGTGTTTGCCTGCGTTCTCTGTATATAATAAACGCGCGAAGCCGCGCGGGCAGCTAGTATGTTATAAAAATGAGAACAAAAGATTATCATAACAATCGCATAGATTTATGAGTCAGTAAGTTTTCTTTTTAATTCCTATTCAGTTAATTTGTCCCAGAATATAATTTTAACCTTCTATAAGTACTATTAGTTTGAATGAATATAAAAACTGCCAAATAGTATTTTCAAATTTGAACGTCAAATTTAGATTACATGTTTTTGTGTAGGTATTCACCGCTTGGGTGATGGTGGTCACGCTTTGTTCGTTCGCTCTGACCGATTTTTCATTTAGGTATATTGTTTGAAAAAACTTTCTTCTAGGTTCATGTATAAAGATTACAGTATCGTTATTACAATACAAATATTCTTTATTGCTCACCACCGGCTTTTAAATATTAAGTTTTATTCAGTAAATTCACTACATTCAACTTTTTCCGTTCATTTCCATACAAAATTGTCAAGTATTTTTGTTAAATGCTCGTGGTCCACCTATTCTTACAAACTGGTATTCATGTTAAACGGTAAAGGTATACAAAGTACTAGGAAAATAGGAGTTAATAAGCTTACAGCGATATCACAGAATAAATAATAGTACCTACTACGTACAGAAGAGCTACGACGAATGACGTAAAGCGTTCCGTTGCAGCGCGTCCACTAAAATAGGTACTAAGTTGGTGGCACCAGAAACCATAATGAAATTATATCAAATCGACTAAAATAGTAAATTTACTCTTGGCGAAAAGATGCACGTGAGTAGTTAATTTATTTGTAATTTTAAATATATTACAATTTTAAAACATTAAGAATAACTAAATAAACATACAGAAGCATTTATTATGATTTCAATTTTAATTAAAACTGTTTTGTAGTAGATATGACATTAGAGGTACAATGGCAACCCCTACACATTTGGTAACTATCAGTTATGACACGTTTCACAGTTGAGAAAGAGGTCAATCGTCGCGTCGAATCCGACTCGGCTGGGCAGCATTCGGGAAGCTACGGCACATCTTTTCGTCCAATATTCCGCAGTGTCTCAAGACGAGAGTCTTTGACCAGTGTGTGTTACCAGTGATGACATATGGCACGGATACGTGGTCGCTTACTATGGGCCTCATAAGAAGGCTCAAAGTCACTCAAAGGGCTGCAATATGGCTATATGCTATATAGGCTATATGCTGGGAGTTTCTCTGCGCGGTCGCATCAGAAATGAGGCTATCCGCGGCAGAACCAAGGTAACCGATATAGTCCTCCGAATCGCTTAACTTAAGTGGCAGTGGGCGGGGCACATTGCATGTAGAACCGATGGCCGTTGGGGCGGATAGGTTCTCTAGGCCCCCCACAAGGTGGACTGATGACCTGGTAAAGGTCGCGGGAGTCCGCTGGATGCGGGTGGCGCAGGACCGGCCATTGTGGCACTCTTTGGGGAGGCCTATGTCCAACAGTGGACGTCTTTCGGCTGATATGATGATGATGATGAGTTATGACACAATTGGGGGTATGGTAAAATGGTGGCGGCTATGTCGTTTTTACTCTTCACTTAATTTTCGGTATCTTTACCTCCGTCTGCAACGGACGAATGTTTACTTTAGAATTATTTAGTTAGTCTATTTATGTATTCAAAATTCAATATCTATGTATTTCCGGTCGGTCTTGACTCCACGAGTGTGTAAAACGATAATAAACCACGTTTCATTTTTAACACCACAAAGCAATGATGTAATATAAAGTAATGTGATGTGAATGCCATATTGCTTCGGGGCAGTCTATCGTCCTACACTACTAAAACGTAATATCTAGAATATCAGTTAAATTTGAACCTAAATACTATGACGATACCGTTTGCTTTTCAACATGGATGTTGTAGTGGCACGTGCTTACTCGGTAGCTAGCGGCTATGAGATAATAGAGACAATGGCCTTTGTTTGAAAGATTAGGGCTCGGAGCGAAAAATTCACCTGAGAAGAGTCGTACTATACCTTACCTACGTACCTACACAGCCGGCATAAAAGCGGCGCGTTAACGGTGCCGTGCCCACGGGGAGCTCGCACGGACCACTGGGCATAGCTATTTTAGGAAAGCAATGGATTGTTTACTTTGCTTCTATGTGTTTTATTGGAAGTAGGATTGATTGCTTATTGATTTGGAAGGTGCATTTACGAGGAGAAATTAAAGTTACTGGAGGGGAACAAGTACCTACAATTAATCACCTTCAAACCATAGTATAGAACAAAGTCGCTTCCCGCTGTCTGTCTGTCCCTATGTATGCTTAGATCTTTTAAACTACAACGGATTTTGATGCGGAACAAACAACGGATTTTGATGCGGTTTTTTTTAATAGATAGAGTGATTCAAGAGGAAGGTTTATATGTGTAACAAATGCATGTATTAATTGAATTATACATATAAACCTGTGCGAAGCCGGGGCGGGTCACTAGTATACGATAAGACAAAGAATGTCTCGTATCCGAGGGTTAACTAATTGCGATTAGTTTCGGCATCATTTTTTATCTGATTAACTAGCTAACAAAACTAACTGTAATGGCTCACCGACCCAAAGCTAGTCTTGGCCTCCGTCACCAGTTGTCGCCTTTTGTCCCGCTGTCGTCTTGTGCTATTTCTCGCCAGTTCATGGCTTGAAGATCGCGCAGGTATAATTAAAGTAATTGTTGTTTTGCATAACAGTTAGAATAACTTCCAATAGCAAATGGGAGACCTACAAAGTAAAAAGTCGTATTTTCAGACCAAATTATACAAGAATGAAGAGCCTGTATTTTGTGAAGCGCTCAAACCCTAAAAGCCGCCTGGCATACCTCTGAATTTGGGAAATAGGCAAACTTTGGTTCAGCAAAGCGTTAATATTTAAAAACCCCAAAGTAATAAATTAATTATGTAATCAATCAATATCCGAATTATTTTGTTTACCTATTTTTCCTGTTATGATGTTACCAATTCTTTGTTGGAAGTATACAAAGATTTATTTTGAGATGTATCACTTACGAAACCGTCTCCCGTATAGTTTTTGTAATCAACATGTCACTAGCAGGCTGATATTCCATATATTTTGTGTAGAAATTGAATTTATTTTTATGCTAAGCTTAAGTTGATATGTAATTTCCTGTATGAGTCCTGTGTTACTTGAAATAAATGTTTTCATTCATTCATTCATTCATTGCGCACGGGCGTAGCCAGGCGGGGGTTTTGGGAGTTCAAACTTATTCATTCAGTCATTTTATGCATATTTTGTTGTTTTATTTTTATTTTATGCATAATTTTGTTGTTGAAATTTCTTGAGTGATTTAGAACTCGAGATATTACTAATATAGGTATTACCTATAATTGAACATGACCGCCATAAAAAAAGATGGACGACGGAGGAGTTGGTTCCTATCAAAAACTTAAAGCTATGTACCTAACCAGTACCTGAAAAAAAGTTGGTACTTTTGTCCGGCGTGTCCTCATTTACGACAATTTGTTCCGGCAGTCTGTCCCACTAGGAATGTCACGTCAAAAACTGTCTACCTACTGAAAAACGAACATTACTACAAGATTTACAAACAAGCTTTGACAAGTGGTATTGGTATTATATTTCATTAACAGTTTAATAATAATTATTATTTATTAAATTACATCAGGTGCCGCTGACACGGTAATCGTGTGTAAAAGATTACTAACCAATTTTGACTCCTGTAGTACCTATGTGTAAATAAGTATCTAAGTAATTAATTGAAATTATTTATTCCTGAACAAGGGTGACTCATGCAGAAGCACTACAATAAGGCTTGGATTACATGCATCCGGAATCCCTGCACCTCCTGCAGTCGCCAACCCGGAGTTTGGTACTTCGCTGGCAGGAGATGCAGATATTGGAAGCATGTCATGTACCTAAGCCTATAAATGTGAGCGGGGCGAACAGTGTTAGTGTATATATAAAGATAATGCAATTTATATGGAATGCAGTGCACTCAGGCCGTACACTAACTGATCCGTGGGCAACTTCGCGATGCTTCGTGTGATTCCGTATTCGGAAACACACTGTGGCTCTAGGGAAAAGGATACAAATCTCAGAGCATAGAATACTAGAGAGAGGACAAGCCGCCGGCGGCCGTGTCGCAGCTGTATGCTCAATGGGCATACACTGCCATACTGTGCTGATCGCAGAGAATATTACGTTTTTTCCCAAAATGCCTGATATGATGCGCGTTTATTGTCAACTAAGCGTGTAGGTATACAAGAGTGTGTGTTTTAGATGTGTGCGTGCTTTGTCTTGTCAATTACTTGGGCGTTGTGTGGGTTAATGTACTTGCGACAGGCTCACTCTATACAAATCGGCCGCCATGTCCGATCTCCTTATATTCATACATCTGTGCTTGAACCCTTTATGCAGTGTTGTAGTCTTAGGGAGGATTACGGAACTGGTATATTTATAGTGATATTTATTCGTGAATATCGATTAGTGAGAATTTTGAAGAATATTTCCACCCGAATTGAAACTTTAGTGAGACATGTTGAAATAATGCTACAAATATACGGTTTAACTCACGTATTAAATTAAATGTCACTACGGCCGACATGTTTCGGACCCTTCGGGAGTTCTTCTTAAGGATGAGTGTTCTCGCGGCGGTGTCGCTTGAACTACGGGCGACATGTTTCGGACCCTTCGGGAGTTCTTCTTAAGGATGAGTGTTCTCGCGGCGGTGTCGCTTGAACTACGGGCGACATGTTTCGGACCCTTCGGGAGTTCTTCTTAAGGATGAGTGTTCTCGCGGCGGTGTCGCTTGAATCACGGAAGGGTTCGAAACATGTCGCCCGTAGTGACATTTAATTTAATACGTGAGTTAAACCGTATATTTGTAGCATTATATTTCCACCCCTTTCCCAGCTTAATATAGTAAGGGTACGATGGCATAAGTGCACTTAGTTAGTCAAAAGTTTATTTTTAAAATATTAACAAATTATACACGCTCACGCTCACGCCATTAACTCTTGTTTAGTAAAAATAATAGAAAATCATTAAATTTATATCAATTTTTTTACTAGGTACCTCGTTTCAACACACCGAGAGATCATTGAACGTTACATTTTAACACGTACTTTATCCAATTTGTTCGCTAATTAGGATGTTAATTGCTCACAACCAGATTTCTCACCACACATTAAACACGCTTAATTAAATTCCCCTTTGATCCTCAAGGTTTCATAAAATAAACTCTATCAACCCATTTAAACATCGCTCGAAATGGAAGCTTTTTGTTACGCTAATTGCAGAATAAGTGGGCTGGGGCAAGAGATAAAATGTTGTTAAAAACCTTTAAAGTTTAAACCAGCCTTTTTAGAGTTAAAAGCAATGTTCTAAGTAACGTAATAAGTGGGCCTGTTAATGGATACAATACATATAGCCTTTTTAGGGTTCCGTACCAATAAGGTATTTAAACAGAAACCCTCACTCTGTCCGTCTCGTCTGTCTGTCACAACTTTAAATGTTTCAGGAAAAACGAATGCTTCAATTTGAAATTTGGAACAGTTCTACGTGATCCTAACAAACGTGCATGTACGGGGGGGGGGGGGGGGTCTGGCAAAAATTCAGTGACAGTTTTTTTTAATATTTACTAAATTTATATTTATGAAGGAAAATCTTGAAAAAATACCATTGACCCCCTTATTTCCGAAGTTTACCAAGCAAAAATTTTGAAATTATTAGGTACCTACATAAGATTACCATTCGGAATTGATCGAACCATTTAAATATTTTAAACTCTACGTAGCATGCGTACAAGTAGTTTAAAATCTTTTGATGGTCAAATCAAAGCGCCGGTCCAATGATAGCAAGTAGAGCAACCTGCTTCCCCTATGCAACAAATGGACCTGCAGGTACTTTAATCAAATAGACCTTTCACTCACGGAAGGTAAGTTGGCATTGGCAGCACTTTAGACTAGTTTTGACGTAAGCCGCTTTGCATCGCCCCGTGTGCTCGACCTTTTACACACTCCATATTCCATAACCAAATAAAACCGAAATTCGAGGAATACGGAATCAAATACGTCATGTGCATTGTGCACCTTTGGTACGTAATACGATTCAGCCGGCCCCGCGGCGTTTCTATATGATTGCCTTTTGCATTCCGATTAAAAAACAAAAATATCAGTATCAGTATTTAAAGTGGATCTTTCTGGCTCTGTCTGGGTTCTTTGTTCTTTGTAATGCGCGTGAGAAACCGCGCGGGTAGCTAGTAAAACGATAAAAAATGTTGCATGTGGTTTTGCGGGAACTTCTAAACTAACCTAACTTAATATAAAATATTCAAAGACTTTATTCGAATTGCTTAAATATTCTGAATTGATCAAATTAAATATTTCTATTTGGCATCCTCCAGGTAACCGAAGATAATTTACTTACAAACGATCTATCTTGTAGAACGGGCTGATCCCAGAGTGATATGACAAAAAGTCGTATCTACATACAAACGTTATACTGATATACGCCCTTTAGAAGGTTGCGACGCTCTGTGAGTTGTTGACACTACCACAAGTTGTTGACACTGAGCCATCTTCGTTTACGTTAGAGTTAACTTGGAATACAACTTCGTGAAAACAGACGTTATGTTTAGGTAAGTACTGTTTAAGTATTCATTAATTAGGGCGCATCCGATATTAGGTATTTAATAAACGTTGCTCACGGATACTCCACGATTATGGGATGATGCACCATTTAAGTTAATTATTTTTTTTGCTTTCTACCTCAAACTTATATACTAATATCCTCTTATAATGAAAAAGTACAATAGCCTGGAAGTCAGGATTAAGTAAAACATTCACAGATCTCGTGCTCACGCGGTCGCGTGGAGTTCTACTAGAACAAATACCTTCCGCTTTAAGAGTTTCGATCAGCGCGTATTGCTGCTGTGTGGTAGGTGCTTAATACGACTATATTATGCTGAAAATCGATAGCATAATAAAAGGATAGGTAAACTGATGTAACATTGCTAGTTGAATAATATGTTTATTATGTAACAGTAACTACGCTCGCTGTTACGATAACATTTCCATAGACGCTTCCGGCGGTTTACCTAGAAAATCGAGAATTTCCCGACCGCTTCAACAAGACGAGACTTAGACATAACATAAACTGCTGCATTCAACTGCTGCTGATTCAACTGAGAATTCGTTGGGACAGCTCGCAAACTTCGCAAGCAGAGAATTATGAAACAAAAATACCTAATTAGTTTTGGTATATAAGTATAGATCTATACTATATCAGGGCATTTATTTGTGTGTTTATCACGAATATTTGTTCCTGAGTTATGGATGTCATATATGTATATAAGTATCTATATGTATGTATCTATTATATATATCATCGCCTAGTACCCACAACACAAGCCTTATTGAGCTTACCGTGGGCCTAGGTTGATTTGTGTAAAATTGTCCCGTAATATTTATTTATTTATTATTTATTTATTTATTTATCTATAGTATCTATAGTAATCTTGACTGAAGCAAAAACAAAGTAGGTATGCTTATCTTTTTCACATGATGAGGGTATGTTACCTGATATAAACATTAATTGATACAAATACGATTTAAACTTTACAAATTTAGACATTTATCGACATTTGTCCAATAGATTCATTCCCAAAGAGCTTTCCATATCTTTAGTACGCTCGTGCGCAAAAAATATAAACGCGTCTGAAACTCGAAGCAGTGCCACTAAAACATATTAAAGGTCTGAGGCATGAATTAAATGTTAACAACTGACAAAGGTATATACTTAATTAAATAGTAGGTAACTATTACATGCAGAGTAGGTATTACCTTGACGAAATAATTAGTTCGCGGTAATGACATATACAAGGCACGCGTAAGGCGATTAATTGTTCATGTGGAAGGGAAGCTAATTACGAGTAAGCTTCAATCGTATTAGAGTAAACTGTACAATATCAATCAATATACGTAATAGATGTGAATATCTAAACGTGTAACGTTTGTGTAGTGAAGAGTCTGGGAAGGGAGTCAGCCCAGGAACAGCGCAGTAATACTTGAGATTATTTCAGTTGGCCGAAATTATCATCATATCAGCCAAAAGACGTCCACTGCTGGACATAGTCCTCCCCCAAAGAGTGCCAAAGTGACCGGTCCTGCGCCACCCGCACCCGTACCTAGCGGACTCCCGCGACCTTTACCAGGTCATCAGTCCACCTTGCCTAGCCGCGCTTTCAGGTGCGTGGTCGCCACTCGAGAACCCTTCCACCCCAACGGCCAGTGAAACTCCGACGAATTGAGAACCTCCTCCTCTCTTGACGTTGGTTAATAAGGGCAAATGATTGACAAAAAAATGCCATACTAACGTTATATAACGAAAACGTATTAAATTAACGTCGTATAACAAAAGTCGAGACATCGCAGCGTAATATGAAAAACTCGGCGTGTATTTTATATTTCTGCTCGATTTGTTATTTAATTATCCTCGAGCGTTTATTTCCGACCGTTCCATTTTCCTTTGTCTCACTTTTACATTTGATTACATTATGGTAACAATATATCATACAGAGATACAAAAAAGCGGATATAAACAATTGTGCGTACGTACATTTATGATAGGTATGTGAAGTGAATGTGCTACGTAACTCAACCGAATAGATCATAATTTTCTTTAAAAACAAACTTTAAACCGACTTCAATTCAGTTCTTCGCGAAGCCACATAGGTACTTGAGAATTTCCTTTCCAATTTAGCACATGGACTGCTCTCCGAGAGCAAATGCGTTTATTATTACAGAAAAACCCAAGTCGCTATGTATGGGCTGATAATATCTGAGGAGTTTCGTCGATTCCTCAAGGATCTCAGAATTAACACTTCGTTAGTTGCTGCTTCAATGGAATCATGTCAGAATCTTTGACGTACTTTACATTTTTGAGGAATTCCATAAGTCATCTGTGGTCTTCATCATCAGTTCCACTTGACCAAATTTGCGATTTCCGAGGCTAGGTAAATTAATTATAATAGAAAATACCGAAATCACTACTACTAAAATTTGAGGGATGCCCTCAATTTCCCTAGGATCCCATCATCAGATCCTGAATTGGTGACAATGGGACCACCTCGGAAGTATACTCTTTCGAATAAAAAAAGAATTTTGGAAATTGGTCCACAATTGACGGAGAAATCGGCGAACATAAATAAAAAAAGAAATACATACAGTGGAACATAATAACCTCCTCCTTTTTTGTCCCGGGCAAAAGCTAGTGTACAATGATGAAATGGTAAAAACTTGTATGTGGAATTTGTGGACTCTTCTGCTTTGTCATGTTTCAATCGGAACAGAACTAATTTGGTTTTAACGAGAGCTCGCAACTCAACGTTCAACAGTCGAAGTGTATATGTACAGTGGTTTTAGGAGTGTATGTAACAAAACGTATGTACCCTACTTTATATCCTATCATGTAAAATAATGTGATTTACCAACAAATTTCAGATATCTGTAAGTGTAAATATAATGGCGGTTAATCACATGACAGGTAATTCGACAAGTGCTAACCCGTTTACGTTCTCAACGTCTATAGACGTCGCAACAATAGTCTTTGGTAAACTCGTACAAGGAGTGCATCACGGCAGTAATTCTGTATTATCCTGAATTCATACAGCTAAATAGGTACTGAACTGTAATTCGTTTTTATGAGTAGTTAAATGTGTAATGAAACAATTACAAGAACATTTTCTTTACATAACATAATTTTAATTTAATACGGTATTGCATCTATAATGTGTGAATTAAAAATATAATAGTATAGTATATAGGTAATAAATAAGATGAAACGTTAAATTGTATGGAGTAATCTTGGTATATTTACATGTTTGCTATACCTCATTTCAGATAACATAAGAATTTTAACAGACAAATCGTTTATCTGAGGCCCTAGCATGATAGGTTTTATCGTCACGTTTTACGGCGAATTTGTACTGAAACGTCACGTAAAAGATGACCTAAAACCTATCGTGCTAGTTTTACTTACCTACTTCGATCATTAAGTGCTTTTAAAACATAATAATATGAAAGTTTTTGTGTTTTTAAGATGGTGTTTCTTGAAATCGCATGACTATAAATGCACGATCTAACTGGTTTTATATGGAATAGGGTATACACATACCTAGTTACTTGTTTATTTTTTAGTACTTAGTCAAGTTTATGTTTAGAAAGGCACAATTAAGTATAGAGCGTAAGAGGCCAAAGGGACGCTGAATTTACTTCCAGGTTGACATATCACCAGAAACAACCGAGAACGGATGTTTCTGGTGACGCCATACAAGGAGAGCGATATGAAAGAAGAAGTAGCAGAATTTACACCTTCTTGTTAACACGCCAGTGGTAATTTTTCCATACAAACGTTCTCGACTATTACCCTCGAGGTTTTTGGCCTTAGATTAACGATTTATTTAAGTAATATCAATATCATCAATATCTGTTTCGGTATGTTTTGCTTTTTTTTAATTTCATCTTTTCATAAGTTGTTGGTTGTTTCAAAATAAGCTTAAAATGCCCTATTTCAATAGGCCACAAAAATATGCCTAAGTATTATACAAATCCGTCAACAATAAGCACAAAAATCAAAACAGTCAAACATTTAATATTTCCTTCTTAAGGACGACTCACGCTAGAACGGGTCACGCCGTGCCGACACCGTGCCGTTTCCGAGCCCCACCCGTGGCTCGGCCGGGCTTGGGTATGGCGCGGCCGCGCAAAAACGCCGTCGTTTTTCTTAGAAAACGGCCCGGGCCGCGGACACGGCCCGTTCTAGCGTGAGTCATCCTTTATTCAGTTTTTAGTTTTTAATATTGTTACGATTGGTTAACTTTCGGAGGACGAAACAGTTGACAACGAAACCTCGATTTTTGAGTTTTTCACTTAAGATTTTTAGTAGACGGCTGCAGCTGTCCTTATCGCACTATCGCGCGGTCCCACCTACGTCAGCGTGACAGAAATATTGATCTATAATCCTTAAATCAGAAAAAAGGCCTCAGGTAATATTCTTAATTAACCGATTTACCCTTTTGACTTGGACCAGCGCTTCGTATTTAAATCACACAACTTTGTGTGCCCTAACGCAGTGGCAATAAAAGTTAACTTTGCATTGATATCTCTCGCTACAGGACATTTTGCACGTGCAAACGGATTGCGAAATGGTTCAAAGTTATACATAAATTGACATAGCATACGCGTACTTGTGAAAGCTTGTGCTTTTAACCGTGGGATCATTGCGAGATTCTTTAAATGAGCGCTAGAACAAATCAACTGATATTTTATATGACATTTAGAGCTCCCTAACGTAATGTACGAGGTCTTCCTTACAGTTCATCAGACAGCTATTCAGGAAGGTTCAGCTGAATGTTTATACATTCAGCTGAACCTTCTACACCAGCAGCCTGTGAGTGAGCCATACGCAGTGCACATACAATACGCTCAGGGTCCAGTATAATAACATATTCAGGATGCTGATGAAACTGCCACGACGCTGTAGCGCGTCGGGTAGGTATGTTCGCAGAGGCGCACACTGATGGCTTTCACACCATCAGAAGGAAAAGAGTTGCGTCTCTGTTGAGCAGAGTGCGCGGCAGTTCTAGACTAACATCATCCTGATTAGGTATGTTTGCTGAGCGACTGGACTGCCCGACGAATGCTGGACTTTACCCAGTGTCGCAAATATGTAATATTAATTACCTATTTATTTCAAATCTTCTAATTATTATTATTCTTAGAATGTACATAGTTAAGAGTCTTTTTGTACTCGACGATTAAAATATGTGCATTAAGATTTCATAGAGAATACTTCAACGTCACTCTTTTCATAGTTGTAGTCCATGTTACTGTCGAAACAATCGAAATAACTACTTTTCGATACGCTCCAGACAACTAAAATAAATTCGACCAATCACGTGGCTGCTTTACTGAACTGTAATGAATTGGACCAATAGAATCGCTTACGAGCGATGAGCTGCACTTCGTTTCAACAGTATCGAGTTTGTTTAATTAGTTCAGTTGACTCGTAGAAAATTAATTTTAATGAACTCGTACAAAAAGTATTGTTCACAACAGTGTTATAATCAAGCTTTTTAATCTCGTACCTTACTTAGGCCACTCAGCAAGCTTCGTGGCCTAAACACGGTACTCGACTAAAAAGCTCTCTATTATAACACGATTGTGAAAAATACTATAATCTAATCTACGCTTTAACTTTTTTCCATTGTGTAACGGCAATTACCCATACATTTTCTATGAGTAACATTCGTTACACAATAAAAAAAAGCGACCAAGTGCGAGTCGGACTCGCACATGAAGGGTTCCGTTAAATAAATTGCAGTTTACGATTTATGACGTATTAAAAAAAAAACTACTTACTAGATCTCGTTCAAACCAATTTTCGGTGGAAGTTTGCATGGTAATGTACATCATATATTTTGTTTAGTTTCATCATTCTCTTATTTTAGAAGTTACAGGGGGGACGACACACATTTTACCACTTTGGAAGTGTCTCTCGCGCAAACTATTCAGTTTAGAAAAAAAATATGTTAGAAACCTCAATGTCTTCAGTTCTAAGTATGGGGAACCCCAAAAATTTATTGTTTTTTTTCTATTTTTGTGTAAAAATCTTAATGCGGTTTACAGAATACATCCACTTACCAAGTTTCAACAGTATAGCTCTTATAGTTTCGGAAAAAATTGGCTGTGACATACGGACGGACAGACAGACAGACAGACATGACGAATCTATAAGGGTTCCGGTTTTTGCCATTTGGCTACGGAACCCTAACAGACAGACAGACAGACATGACGAATCTATAAGGGTTCCGTTTTTTGCCATTTGGCTACGGAACCCTAAAAAAGTTAAAGCATAGATTAGATTAAGGCCCTTAAATTATTTGCAATCCACCCATAGGTACATTCTTTTCTTAAATCAAACATTTTTTTTAGGTTAATTTTAATACTAGTACCTACTTGCTTAGGTAGCTACAGTCAGCATCAAAAATAGCTACGCAGTCGAACACGTCAAAAGTTCTTATTCCCTTTTAGTAAAGACTTTTGACGTCTTCGTTTGCGTAGCTACTTTCGATGCTGACTGTACTTAGTTCGGCTCGAACTGCGACCTTACGATTGTACTTAAGGGTTAATACAGATATTTGGATTGTCGTACCTACTTGTCGTCTTTCCTTTAGACACTGTCAACGCTATGGGTTAGGTTAGGGTTACAGCAGGTTTGATTAATGACTAAGCGGAGGAAATTACTTTTGTTTTTTGACTCTGTATGACCATTAAGCCTCCTAACTTAAAAACAACTTTGAATGGCGGCTCTCATTCGGACTTCAATTGACTTCAGCTCTGCCCTCACTAAATTTCATAGTTATATACTTACCTATAAAAGTACAGTCATCGCCATACAAACATTCCAAAATGTATGCACAAAGTGAAATTTAAAACCAACATCTTATGCAATAACATTAACGCACACAATACAAATGTATTAAGACGGTACAGGTATCGACCACAAACAAAATTCTCTTACTAATTCGCTATTTCCTCTAACTTGCACCAAGCTTTCCCATTCAAGTGTAGCCATATTAACCTTTAACGGAGTAGCAATAAAAAATATATCAGCGGGAGAATATCCCGGGCCATTCCAATTTACACGGCAGTCTTGGAAGTTCAAAGAAGTTTCTGATCAATGTAGTTCAGTTCAGTTCAGTTTTTAATGGATAGGTACTTCTACAGCGGGACAAATGTGCTGTGATCAGTGTAAATTGATATCTTTGTACATTTTTCAGACTTGCAGGAGCGCCGTTTTTCGCCCGACTACGGGTGGAAAGGAAGGGATATGATTTTAGCAGTAGCAATGTTTGTTTACGTGTGTTCCAACCGTCGATTTTGATAAATGAGATGTCAATCAATTCCGCTGTGCTCCGGGTGACATAGGTTCCCATTTGATTCAGCTCGTTTGTGGTTCGCGTGCCGCGGCCGCTGCAGGAGACCATCGCGTGTGCTGACTTCTGGCCGAAGGGTGTCGTGTTTCGGCGGTTCCGGGGGCAACCTACCGAATTCTACACCGGACTTGACGACGCAACGGAGCGACGCTCACGCTGTTTCGTCACCTAAATAATAATTCGTTTTTAATTTTATAACTGTATGTATGTTAGTCTTTAAGGTATTTGTAACTATGGGCCTTAGATGCCAGAAATAAATGGTTTATTTTTATTAATTGTATGAATATATTTTTATTCTTTTCAGTTATTTTCCGTAGTCGGGTTACAGTTGTATGAATTTTTTATGCTTGTTATTGATATGTAGAAGTCTGGAGAATGCTTGATCTTGTTCGAGTTAGCTTGACCTGACATAGGTTATGGGCGTTATGGCTACCCTGTTGCGAACCTCAAGTGTCTATTTTAACCTCCGACGCAAAAAGAGGGGTGTTATAAGTTTGACGTGTCTGTGTGTCTATCTGAGGCATCGTAGTTCCTATACAAATGGACCGATTTGAATGCGGGTTTTTTATACGAAAGCTGACGTGATCGAGATGGTTCTTAGCTAAGTTTCAACAAAATTGGTTTACCCGTTTTGAGATATTGAACTTTTAATTTTGTTTGATATCGGGGGTTTTTCAACTTTTCTAAGTTGTTAATTATTTCAATTCTTCATAGATCAGCATCGAATTATATTATTGCCATAATTCGTACATTTTGGTAAAAATCCCTTTTGCCCAAAAAATGAGCTATAAGCATTGAGTTTAAATTACACCCAAACAACGCAACGATATAGACGTTGCATAGTTTGGGTGTAATTTAAACGGGATTTGAATATATGATGATAAAATGTCCTTGGAGACAGTTCCGCAACTTTCTCGGTTCTATTGAATAATTATTATTGAAATCCAATTAGCAGTAAACGAATTAACTTATAAAATAATACTTATTTAACTTACTGAGATGAGTGCGATTGTGGCCATATGCTTAGCTCAATTATATAATAAGTTTCTGTTAAAAGTTTCATTTTTAGTAAAAGCTTTTATTGCCGACTGTACTTTTCCGTATCATCATCATCATATCAGCCGAAAGACGTCCACTGCTGGACATATTCCTCCCCCAAAGAGTTCCAAAGTGACCGGTCCTGCGCCACCCGAACCACCAAACTATAATACCTTTACTCAAAATTTCAGCTCAATCGGTTGAAGATATACCCGTATATATATATATATATATATATATATATATATATATATATATATATATATAAGAGACCCGAACAAACATAGCTACATACATTTGTTAGTTAGGTACATATATTGCAAGTTAATAAAAAGCTTGTAAAATAGGAATACTCCACATGAACATAGACATCCCTAGGTACCCTATACGAAGTTAGTATTGACCCAGCATTTCAGAGTTGGAGTATACTCCAGCCAATTAACAAGTTCCTATCAACTATAGAGTTAGTTGCGGCAAATATCTATGACCGAATGCTAACTATGTAGTTAACAAGTTTATAATGAATCAGCAAATTGTTTCTAGGGATTGGTTGGCAGTACAGTCTGTTGTTTAGGTACCTATATAAAAAAAATACGAACGAAAAACAAATCCCAAGTGGTTTTCGGAATTATGAAATTCTGAAAAAATATGCTTTCGGGAAAATTACCCTTCGGAATTATCTAGTGTCGTGTACACTAAAAATACGAAGCTAATAACTTACACTAGGCATTACATTACATACATAACCAAAGTATGTGATGATAACTATACGGTACGTTTGATCCTGCACAAAACTAAATCCATGTAACATATGGCGTAAAAAGACACAAAGTGTCAATTTAACCTTAGCTAAAAAACCTTTACTATTATTATTGATGTTTAATCTTAGATTAGGGCGTCCTTATTCTAGGTATATACCGATCGAAGTGTATCAATCAAGCACATCTATAATTATTTTCGGGCTTATTCCTTTACTTAAATATACTCCCATTTTTGAACCAAGTTATTCACTGATTTGTTTTTAATAAGTCTAGAATAATAATTGTCAGTTGAAATGAGTAAACAGAAGGCTCAAAAGTCAAAACAATAAACAGAATCCAATATATTTTCAGTTTGCTCGTGAAAAGAGAACTGGTTATGATATGAGTTTAGGGGCTCCATTGGAGTCAACGTATTAATTCGGAATTAGTATGATATTTGTTTTGAGCGCTTTCTTTTGCAAGGATAGACATGCGTAAGCGAGTGGGCGAAACAAAAACGAAATCGATTCCAATACTTTTGATTAAATAGAACCCTAGGTCTCAAAGAGCGAAAATTAGTAATGCCCCGTCTGTATGCAACTTGCAACTGAAGAGTGATATGATTATATCGATATTAAAAACAATATTGTAGACGTCAACCAATTTGATTCCTAGGCCAACATAGAACCTTGCCGTTGTAAATGCTATGGCAATACGGGTTACTTTACTAGGATTACTGCGTCGCTATGTAGCAGTTAAAATGACAGGGTTCTACGGTGGCCTAGGAATCAAATTGGTTGACCGTACATGCCCATGATATACTGAAAATACTTTGAAGAACATCCTGAGCACATATAAGAAAACATTACCTATCAACAGTAGCTACCAATAGTATTTTTCACAATCGTGTTATAATAGAGAGCTTTTTAGTCGAGTACCGTGTTTAGGCCACGAAGCTTGCTGAGTGGCCTAAGTAAGGTACGAGATTAAAAAGCTTGATTATAACACTATTGTGAACAATACTTTTTGTACGAGTTCATTAAAATTAATTTTCTACGAGTCAACTGACCTAATTAAACAAACTCGATACTGTTGAAACGAAGTGCAGCTCATCGCTCGTACGCTTGTTGATATCTTAAAAGACATCAACGAGCGTACGACATCAAAGCGATTCTATTGGTCCAATTCATTACAGTTCAGTAAAGCAGCCACGTGATTGGTCGAATTTATTTTAGTTGTCTGGAGCGTATCGAAAAGTAGTTATTTCGATTGTTTCGACAGTAACATGGACTACAACTATGAAAAGAGTGACGTTGCAGTATTCTCTATGAAATCTTAATACACATATTTTAATCGTCGAGTACAAAAATAATATTGCTTACATGCCACGAGTAATATAATCTCATGATACACGCGTACGACACACAAAATTAGACAGTTCGCAGACGTATCAATTACAAGTATCCTCAATTGATCCATGCTAATTATTCCAAAATTGCTTGAAACATGACACTAATTAGTTTAATAAACTTTAATTGGCCTATTGAATAGCGTCCATCGATTTCCAATAGCGGTCCGTATTTGTTCCCGCTCACTGAACCACGGTAAACTGCCCTAATTAAACTGCAGTAGATTGTTGGCACAACACTGGACCAAAATAGGTCATTGCCGACACGCCCGACTCTACATAAAAAATTTTGGCGAATTTCGTAAGTCCGAAAACCATCTTCCGCGTGAGCATGTATACAGGCTGACTGGTAATTCAACCTATTCCTTGAAAGGGGTTATACTAGAGCTAATTTGCAACAATTTATGTCCAGCCAACCAGGGGTCAAAACACGATTTTTTTTTAATTTTTCGAGTTTTTAGTTTGTTTGAAAAATAATCGCCTTGCAGCCTTAAAGTGCTGATTGTGACAAAAATGTTTTTTTACCATCCAAATGGAAGTACTTTTGTCACAATCACCAGCTTAAAGGCTGCAAGGAGAATTTTTTTCATACAAGCTAAAAACTCGAATATCTCGGAAACCAGCGAGTTTCGACCCCTGGTTGACAGGACATAAATTGTTGCATACTCGTGTGTTACTGGGTCTTGGGTGTTTTTCTACGTGTTTAAGTATTTATATCTATTAAATATATCGTCGTCTAGTACCCATACCACAAACCTTATTGAGCTTACTATGGGGCTAGTTCGATTGGTGTAAGATAGTATTAATTATTATTTATTTATTTATAATGTGTACATGTATTTATATCAACTTCGGGTCGGTGTGCGTATTTTTTACTACATAAAAACTAAGGCACGCTGCATTCCTGATTTAATCCAACTTTTTAATGAAACTGGTTGCATAAACTGTACTTCACTGATGAGTATGGGCGTGGCAATATCCGTGGTTGCTTCTGCAACAAAGTGCATCCCGGGCTCAGCCGCTGCTAGTCCATTCAACGACTACGAGTAGTGAATCTACTTTATACTTAGGACTGAACCAACTTCCAACCTACAGGAGTCCTGGGCATCTGAATGGGAGTCAAGATCTCTTCCTGATGATATTTTCAAGCCTAATCCCAAGGCGCGGCCTGCTGGCTTTGAAGAGCCCCGACGCGTTTGGTGCATGCTAAATCGGTTAAGGGCAGGAGTTGGGAACAGTGCTTACTTATGGCACAAATGGAACTGGTGCGAATCAGCAGTGTGCCGGTGGAGCTCCCGAGCAGACTGTTCACCACACGGTATTTGACTGACCTCTAACCAAATACCTACCACGGGCAAGCGGATGATTTTAAAACTTTAACCAAAGACGCGGTAGCGTACTTGAAAACCATAAAATCTTTGAAGTAGAGATATAAAAACGAGCCATACGATAAATAAATAAATAGGATTGTTACAACGAGGGTTCCAAATAAACCTCACAAAATGTATTATTATTATTTCGTGGGGAAATGCATTCACGTGTTAACCCATCATAGCCAAGCGGCGAAATGGAACCAATATCACGACGGTTGAAAATTTACGCTTCCATTGGCCAAATATTGAACTAAGGAATTTCACAAAACAATTCACAAGAAATAAAAAAACCGACCAAGTGCGAGTCGGACTCGCGCGCGAAAGGTCCGTACCATTATCTATAAAAACTATTTTATTCTGTGTTTTTAGTATTTGTTGTTATAGCGGCAACAGAAATACATCATCTGTGAAAATTTCAGCTGGAACAGCCTGGTGACAGATATACGGACAACGGAGTCTTAGTAATAGGGTTCCGTTTTACTCTTTGAGTACGGAACCCTACAAATTATAAATAGGTAAGGTAAACGTCCGAGTGCTCGACGCTGTACTAGTATATGGCATGGGCACTCTATGTCAAAGGAGTAGGGGTTAAATTCAAACTAAGAGGATTTTTCATCAATCGAATTTAAGCTATATGTTAGATTGAAATAGAGTGCCCATGCTATTATATAACTAGTAGATCGTCTAGCACTCGGACGTTTAGGTACGAGTAGGTACCTTAGTGTAGGAAGCGTAGCATGAGCAATTTTACTGACGGCTTTATATCGTTTTATATCAACTTATGCTCGCGGCTTTATCCAATTTCTTCCCCTTAGAGGATTTTTTAGGGACCAAATGTATCCTGGTTTAATCGAGTTCATAAAATCTGAGTGTCCTCTTAATCCGTTCAGTTGTGTATACGTGATTGAGTACTAACAAACTAAGTATCAAATTTTTTTATTTACAATATAGATAAGTAGAGTTATTTGAATAGAGTATTCACTGCCCGTTCGTAAACACGAAATTACTAGCTCGCTGAGCTACTTCTGTTTATCTGGTGCTTATCAACATTTCCATCTGGGAAATCTCACAATATTTTATGTACAGGAAATCGAGCGGTAAATAACATAATAATATGACGTCACTCTCCACTGGCAACGGATAAAGGAATAAAGGAACACATACACTGACGAAGTTTCTACTATGTGTTTTCTGTTCTGTAAAGAACATTGTACCTATATGTCGGCCGCCGATCGTAAAATCCGGCAGATCATGAAATTCCTAGGCATATCGTGAAACGCCGCCATTTCATGATTTGGCTAAATGACATCCGCCATATCGTTCAAAACTAAACGTTTAACGATTTGTCTAATGACGTTTAGGCAGATCATGAAATGCCTAGGCATATCATGAAAGGCCGCCATTTCATGATCTGGCTATAACTAACACCCACCAGTGACGTTTAGGCAGATCATGAAATTTTTAGGTATATCATGAAACGCCGCCATATCGTTCAATACCTACTCGCCGTTGTACGTAACTAGGGTTTACAAACAAGTTTTTTCGCTCTTTTATAAAAAAAATAACCTCGAAGACGAAAGCGGGAGCTTCCGCTTTCGTCTTCTAACCTATCCGCGATTCGAGTCGGTTTTGCCACTAAATCGATCTGCCGTATTTTTTATCAGGCACATCATGATATGTCTGGTCAACGTTTAGCCAAATCATGAAATGGCGGCGTATCTATTTTTTATTCTATTTTTCTTCTAATTTTTTTTATTTTTTCTTTACATTTATATTTTTGTGTGACAATAAATACTTTTTCTTTTTTTCTTTCTTTCATGAAATGGCGGCGGTTCACGATATGCCTAGGAATTTCGTGATCTGCCGGATTTTCACGATGTGCTAGGAATATCGACGAATGTGTTGTCTCTCTGAAGTCTCTGATGCGCCGTGTGCGAGGCAGCGTCAGAAGCCTCCTGAACACCATTGTTGATAGGTTGGAATGCCCGATGGTGGACCACTGGAACTCCTTACATGTTCTAGCTAGTAATTGTTTTGTATTGTTTTAATGTTGCTATTTTAATGATATTATTCAATGTAATTTTTTCAATGTAATTTTATTCAGTGTATTTTAATGTGATCTTTATTTAATAATTTATGATTTTATATGAACTATGTGGTTCGAAATAAACGAATTAAATAAAAATATGCCCGGTATACTCTTAGCCAAATCATGAAATGGCGGCATTTCACGATATGCCTAGGAATTTCGTGATCTACCGGATTTTACGATCGGCCGCCGACATATACATACAACCGCGATAGATTGCGGGCAGTGAGATTATTAATACAGGTGTTATGAATGATCGAAAACATTCAAGATTATAGGTAGTCAGATTAACCATCCGTAATCATAAGATTAAAGTCTGATTGTACGGGTTGTTTGAAGTTTTTATAGAAGATGTCAATTGGCGGCGCCATATTGCAGGCTCTTAAAGTATGGTTGGTGAGTGATGTAACTCGCCTTAAATATTCATGCTTATCAAACAAATGTTAATTTTGTATTAAGCAGTATGCTAACGAAATTTATAAATTTCAAAGTAAAGGAAAGACTGAAAAAAAAATATAATTATTTATATTTTTCAATTTATTATGGGGTGGCGCATCGTTCGTTAGGTACTGATGATTTCTCAATATAATTTGAGACGTTTGTGCCGTTATGAAGCCTATGGGTAGATGTCGCCACACACGCCTCCCTAAGGCGTTGTAAGAAGGAACTGATTGAAAGATTTAGTGTTCGAGACAGATTGTACCGATAGCTCAGTTGGTTAGTAGCTACTAGCGACATTTAGTATTTTTTCCTTTAATTTGAAATTTACAAGCAGATGTTGTTACAAAGAGTCAATTCCGGGACTGATAACTTCTTCGTAGCATTGTCAATCTACGCCGAGAGAGATAAAAATGTCTAACCATTATTATTATATTTCGTATTTACCAAAATTGTCTAGTTGATTAAAACGCCAGGAATGACAACCAAGCACGGCCACGGGTCTGTAGCTGAAAGTAGTTTTTTTCAAACGGAAATTGCATTTTGCCCGAAACCAATTTCATCGTCCAAAATACGTAAATTGGATAAATTTTCTCTGAAGTTTGTTAAAGGGGTAAACATAATTAAATGAGACGCTGAGTTTAAAAATGTAAAAGTATAATTCTTTCCGAAATTGCCAATAATAAAATAGGTTTGCTACGTAGTACGCCACACGCCTCTGCCTTTAGAACTAAATTATAATATGAGTTCTGCTTCTTCATATATAAACTTTATTGAAGACGATGCCATCACTCAGTAACAAAAATACTTTAGACCAAGTACTTAATGTAAGTTTAGTTAGATAAATAAGTAGTAGTTATCTCGTAGGTACCCTACCTATCAATGTAATATCCTACTAACGCGAACGTATTGATTTCAGGAAATTAATATTATTTTCTACCGAGCGTATACCATTGGCAACACAGTTGACTGACCATCCGTGCAGTTTATATAAATAAATAATAAATATTTGCGGACAATCTTACACAAATCAACCTAGTCCCAAACTAAGCAAAGCTTGTACTATGGGTACTAGACGACGATATAGATACTTATATAGAGAAATAAATACTTAAGTACATAGAAAACATCCATGACTCAGCAACAAATGTACGTGCTCATCACACAAATAAATTCCCTTACCGGGCAGTCAGTTAACTCTGTTGGCGTTTGTACCCTATACGGTAGTTGACGACATTACGGTCCATGAGCAATAAACAAAACACTCGGAAAACATGACGCTTCAGCATATTTATCTAATTTATCAAAACATCGCTGTTTGACACTAGAAAATCGTGACGTCATAAATTGTTCCTATTTCCCTAAAAACCTCATAAGTAGGTACTTATACAAAATGGAGCGTTTTTGACTTCTCGTACAAACACGATTATGTAATAAACAGAATTATATATTCGCTTATTATTATCTTAAATCGCGCCAATAAACTCAATAAAATTACGTCGCAGATATTCCCCAATTTGTGTTTTATTCAATGTCAGCTGAGCGCCAAATTCCTTTACAAAATTAAGGGAATGCCCGAGTCTTGGATGAACAAAATATATATCGACGCCCGATGTTCTTCGATATTATTATGATTAAATATGAAGCCCTTCTTACCACTTCGGCTGACAACTGATTTCCGAACAAATTTCTCATTGACAGACGGAAGGAAATAGGAAATCCTAGACGTGCGGAATTGCGGAATCCTAAAAATGAAATGATTACTAGCATTTTTCAGCCAAAATAATGACACCAAGAATAAACGCCTCTGACCGTTTACAGGCGCGTCCAAACACTCCAAACGGCATGATTGTGAGTTAGGGAATAAAAAAGCGGCCAAGAGCGAGTCGAATTCGCACATGAAGGGTTCCGTAAAATAAATTGCGGTTTACGATTTATGACGTATAAAAAAAACTACCTACTAGATCTCGTTCAAACCAATTTTCAGTGGAAGTTTGCATGGTTAATGTACATAATATTTTTTTTTTAGTTTTATCATTCTCTTATTTTAGAAGTTACAGGGGGGGGGGGACACACATTTAGGTTTAAAGAACTTTATTTTCTCTAAGAAATTATACATTTCACTTATGAGAAACTTAACTAATTTTACAAAACGTTTATATCGGTAGGTAAGCACCACAAGGTGCTTAACACTCTAAGCATATTACACAAAATAGATTATAAATTACAGTAGTACACACAATAGGTAGGTAGTTATGTAACAAAATTCATAAAATCTATTAAAATATTCACTAAATCGATTCACATTTTACCACTTTGGAAGTGTCTCTCGCGCAAACTATTCAGTTTAGAAAAAAAATATATTAGAAACCTCAATATCATTTTTGAATACCTATCCATAGATACACGTACGGGTATGTTGAATTTTTTTTTTTTTAGTTTCAGTTCTGAGTATGGGGAAGCCCCAAAACTTAATGTTTTTTTCCGATTTTTGTGTGAAAATCTTAATGCGGTTCACAGAATACATCTACTTACCAAGTTTCAACAGTATAGCTCTTATAGTTTCGGAAAAAAGTGGCTGTGACATACGGACGGACAGACAGACAGACAGACATGACGAATCTATAAGGGTTCCGTTTTTTGCCATTTGGCTACGGAACCCTAAAAACGCCTAATGTTTGAAATTAATTCGGTTTCCTGATTGGTCAGCAAATACACATGTTTTTTTAAAGGGTTAAGGGGTTAGTGGATTTAATACGGTGAAGTGTTTTGATTGGTCAAACTAAAATGTTTTAAAATCATAAATATGTATGTACCTATTCATATTTCCCCTAGGGGCTAAATGTACTACTTTAGCTCCGCTTCCTAAGACTAATATGACACACTTTACGAGCATGAGAAGTGAAAATAAAATTATAAGAAATTGACGACTATAGAGGCGTAGAGACTCTGATGGCAAGCGCGTGGTGTAAGAAGCGTTCTAAAAAAATTTTTATTTGGCAACAGTTTTACCTATGAAATAAGAGGAAGCTGCGAGTATAATAACCTATTATGCCGCTATGCATTTTGTGTTAGCAGCATGCGTTTTTTTTTTCAAATTTGCTGCATTTTATGGTTCCATTTTTGGGTTTGAAATTCTTTATATGACCACTATTTTATCTATGTAATAAGATGTCAGTTATAATAAGTACCTAATAAGCCGCTATCATTATTATTAAATTATTATATTTGTTTATTTCAGACTAGAAAACCATAGGGTTAGCTAATACAATAACTTATATATCTAGTGTTAGTACTACAGTCACACACACGACTCGCTGGTCAGACCCTCCCCTATTCCAAGAGTTACCTATTTGTCCGTAAAGTTCAAAAAATATATTTCTCAAGTCCTTTTTAATAACCATGTTCAGGGGTATAGATATTGATGATATTGATCTTATTTGAAAAAATCAAGAGCGCTTATATGGGAAAATCGCAGATAGGCATTCCTCTTAAACTACGCAAAGCAATAATAACCGTTAATGAATCCGTGAGCAATTTTCTTTTTCCCGCCACTGGCCAGCCCGCGTAATGAGCCTCAGCGAAAGTTTGATTGTTTTCACCAACTTTCACGAACCTGGAATTTGCTTCGCCGCAATCATTTTCTTCATTAATTAAACGCCAACTTAATCACGGCTTAATTTAAGACTTGACTAGATCTACTACTAGAGGGACACTTTATCTATTTTTAATATGAAGAGCATACATATATATATATACTTACTTACTTAAACGACTATTACAAAAAAGTAATTTGAAATTTGTGAAATTAAAATAATTTAAGCCATTAGCAGTGTATCTTGAAAACTGTATCAGGTACCTTTATGCATTATTTTTAAAATATTATTTTTGTATTCTATGGAGCGTGGCCGCATTTTTTTAATGTGGAAAGCTTAGGGACATAAAGCGTTCATGTGGCCTAAAACATTTTGCTAATAAGTTCTTGGATATCTAATATCACGGTCTCGAAGGTGACACTAAAGGATGTACTTATTACTAGTGGTATAGTATATATACACAGAATACGTGTATGTTAATATAAATTCCGCCGTTAATATTGATTGTGTTTTAGGAGCACCTGCATCACCTTAAATAATATAATAATCTTAAATGGTAATTTGAAGGTGAGGATACATTTGTCTCCTTCGGTATCTGGGACTCTCAAATTGGGTCCTCCTCGTTATTTCAAGCCCTTTAAATAATAATCCTTCCAATGGATTTGGGATCAGTCTGGGACCTGATCTAGGTCTAATAATACTCGTATGTCGCCCTTTTTGTGAGGCTGGTGTGAATATATTTTAATAAGTTTGAGCCCTTGAAATATACTGTTGCTATGTTTAAAAAGTATGATAACCGACTTTTTCAAAGAAACAATTTCTATTTGGTCTTAATTACTTATTTAAACTTTATTGCACAAAACATAAACTTATCGTACAAAAGATGGACTTAATGTCGGTTTCACCAGAACATTGCCAGCAGCTAAAGTAACTTTAATTTCAAGCTTGTAAGAAAACATCCCGAAAGTTTACCTTATGTAAAACCTGCGCTCATAATTAAAATGGTGGTTTATGTACAAACTCTTTGCCGGTGTTCTTTTTGTTCTTCTGGCGAATAAAACTTTTAATTTTCCCGCACAACTGGCTACATTTTCATACTAACGAGTATTAGGTATATCCTTAGTATTGGAAATGTTAAAGTGGCTTTGTATTGAGCATTGCTATATATGTACCTTATTCCATATAAGATTAGAAAAATCGTGCGTTAAGGATGACTCACGCTAGAACGGGTGGGCCGTTTTCTAAGTGTAAGGCCTGAGTGGACGCTCGGAGCGGAGCGTTCGGCGGGGCGTGGAGCGGGGCAGGCGAGCGTGCATTCGATCTACTCAGGACACCAGTATGAGTTTCATTTGTTTAACATGCACGCCGCACGCCCCGCTCCCCCGCACGCCCGACTCGAGCGTCCACTCAGGCCTTACACTAAGAAAAACGCCGGGCTTGGGTATGGCTCGGCCGCGCAAAAACGCCGTCGTTTTTGTTAGAAAACACAACAACAACACGGCCCGTTCTAGCGTGAGTCATACTTTAATAGTCATGCGATTTCAAGGAAAACTATTTTGAAACGCAAAATTATTAATGATCGAAATAAGTAAAACTAGTATAATATTTCCCTTTGATATCCTAGAATGTCCTAGATAAGCAAAGAATCGTAGACGAATTTTATATTGAATGGTGTAGATATACTTAGTATTAAAAACGATAGTCGCAAGTACGACGAGGCAATATAATTCTAGCCTGGTGCTCTCAGAAGAAGACGACCCACAATAAATTGTGCAAGTTATAGTTACTTTCATATTTTAACACTTTCACTACCAGCAAGCCGCCTAGCGCCCGCTACGTCGTAGTCACTTTCCACTACATACGGGGAAAACCACTGGATCGGCTACGAGAGCAGCAGTGCATGTGGTAACACTGACTTTACAATTAACAGACCGCTAGGAATGAATTCACGGTTTATACCTACTAGTTTCATAAAAAATAAAAGGCAACTATATAAGAAACAGAACGGACGCGTATTCCCTGCTCGGAGGAATATGCCAGTATGAAACGTGGTGAAAAAAGCGGCCAAGTGCAAGTCGGACTCGCACATGAAGGGTTCCGTAATAGTACATTACTTACCTAGGGCGGTTAAACAAAGAATGTCTCAGATCGCAGGTATTTGACGCCTGAGCCGAAGGCAAGGGCGATAAATATGCGCTCTGAGGCTTTCTTTATTACCGCCCGTGGTGAGTACAACATTTTACGTCTCTATCTGGCCAGGAAGTGGGGTTTTCCGCATGCATAGCGTGCGGTAATTCCTACTTTATGGCCAGGTATGACGTAAAATAAATTGCGGTTTATGATGTGGTAAAAAAAACTACTTACTTGATCTCGTTCAAACCAATTTTCGGTAAAAGTTTGCATGGTAATGTACATCACATATTTTCTTTAGTTTTATCATTCTCTTATTTTAGAAGTTACAGGGGGGGGGGCACATTTTACCACTTTAGAAGTGTCTCTCGCGCAAACTATTCAGTTTAGAAAAAAATTATATTAAAAGCCTCAATATCATTTTTAAAGACCTATCCATAGATACCCCACTCGTATGGGTTTGATGAAAAAAATTTTTTTGAGTTTCGGGTTTGGGTATGGGGAACCCCCAAAACTTAATTTTTTTTCTATTTTTGTGTGAAAATCTTAATGCGGTTCACATACATCTACATACTTACCAAGTTTTAACAGTATAGCTCTTATAGTTTCGGAAAAAAAGTGGCTGTGACATACGGATGGACAGACAGACAGACAGACAGAATCTATAAGGGTTCCCTTTTTTGCCATTCGGCTACGGAACCCTAAAAAGACGAAATCACAGATTCCTGCTAAGTGCTATTCCCGGAACAGTGCCGTAGAGTTCCGAGGCGTAATATAGCTTGTGTCAACTTATGGAAATACTGGTAACTGGAAATGGCAACAAAATAAACTCCTAGGTTATATATTTTCATTTCTACGCATGGTACGGTAAAACTCCTATCAATATGCACCCAAAATACCACCTGCACCCTTAGCGTGGGATTGAAGTGAGTCGCGTTTACTTCAGACGCTACCGCCTATCGTCAAGATTTAGTATGAAAAGTCTATACACCTGGTGGTCACTCATAGAACTAAAAATCCAAACTGTAACGTGAGTCACTTATACATTACTTAACTCGCGATCGACTTCACGTTGGTTCGTATAGTTTAATCGATTTTCCAATATTCAACCTTATATCACTAGCATTTATCGTTTTAATTTAAATATGGCGGCGCGTGGGCCATTTATTTGCATTTTTAAATACAAAATACGCGACAATCCGAATTTTGCGGATATATGTTGTCAATTCAAAACCCTTATTTTTATAAGTTCTTTAATTTAAGATAAATTTCGATCGGATCTACGGTAACTCTTGACGGAATAATACGATATCACGGGCCATTTTGCAAGTGAAATAGTAAACTACAGTCGCGACGGTATTCTTCGATGCGAAATGTCTCACACTACCGATTGGTAGTACGAATCGAACGTTAAATTACGCATCGAAAACTAAACGCAAAGTGCCTAACGTTTTGCAGTTGGCTTCGTAGTACAACGGCAGTGTGAGTTACAAGTTTGACGGGTCGAATCGAAGAATACCGAAGCGAGATCGAAATCTATTCGAAGCGCGTTTATTCGATCTCGTATGTAGTTACTTATCGTAAGGTTACGATTGAAACTCACGTTAGCCGTAGAGGTATCCCGATTTTGTAGGAGTAAAACGTGGCTGCGGCACTAATGACACAAGAATTTTCTTCGCGAAAAAAACACTTATTATATACTACCTATACTTAAGGCCTGGCTTGGCACTCTAAGCTCTTCATAGAAGGAGTGGACTCGGGCTGGACCAGAAAACTCTGGAAATCCAGTAAGAAGCAACTCAGAATTATATCTGGGGTGTTCACAGTTCACTTCGGGGTCAAGGATCTCTTGGCCAAGATGGGGGACTATCAGATAGTTTAGTTAGACTGTAGGTAGAATGTGCGGCGAGGAGGATGAGACTACTGAACACTTATTGTGTGAATGTCATGCCCTTGCCAGACAAAAAACGAACTACTTTAGTAACAGTTACCCACAACCAAAGGAATTCAAGGTGCTCCCGGTGAACTGCATCATCCGCTTTGTGGAAATGATGGAGCAAGCCTGGGAGCAGGTATAAAGGAGAGGGCAAATGCACAAAAGACCCCACTGGGTCGAAGTGCATCCTCACCTTGACTAGATAAGATAAGATACCTATACTTTATTCTATTTTATTATGAACTAGCTGTTGCCCGCGACTTCGTCCGCGTAGAACTTATACTTAGAAAATATAATGCAAACAAACTTCTACTTACCATATTAAGGGATGATTTCCGAGGCAAAAACTATTCTATAAGTATCCTTAAAACTATCCTATGTCCTTTCCCAGGACTCAAGCTATCTCTATACAAAATTGTATTAAAATGGGTTCCATCCGAATTTTCACCCCTAATTTCACCCCCTTAGGGGATGATTTCTGGGGTGATTTTTGAGGGTTGCCCAGGACTTAACCTATATCTACACCACATTTCATCAAAATAGATTACATCCAAATTTTCACCCCCCCCCTTTTTCACCCCCTTAGGGGATGATTTCCGGGATGTCCTTCCCCGGGACTCAAACTATTTATATACCAAATTTCATCTAAATCGGTGCAGCGGTTTAAGTAGCTCCATACAAATTTCCACCCCCAATTTCAGCCCCTCAGATATAAAAACTACCCTTTGTCCTTCCCCGGAGCTCAAACTATCTGTATACCAAATTTCATCTAAATCGGTTCAGCGGTTTAGGCGTGAAGAGTTAACAGACAGACAGACACACTTTCGCATTTATAATATTAATATGGAAGTATGGATTATTAGTATGGATAGTATGGGTTCTTTCCGCTTGTCTTCCAAATAGAGGTGTAGCTGTAGACTCACTTCAAAAGAAAGAAGAAACGAAAAACTCATTCAAATATCTCAAAAAATTACGAAGCTACAACCGTTTTAATGTCGCTTGTTAGAGTGAGAAAACGATCAGGGACCGTGACGTCACGATACTCGAGCGTCATAGTAAAAAACAATCGTTTCATTATAAAGGTGCGTTTTGCGGAAAAGAGACGCAACAAACCCCCTCTTCAAACTTTATACACTTATAACTTAGTGATTACCTATACGAGTATAGCCTCTTGCGTTGTCTTTTTTCGAGATAATACAACATTATGATTATTTTGTTTAGTGTCTACATCCCTATTTTCGATAAGATAAGATAAAATAAGATTTCTTTATTGTCAGAACTGTGTACATTTAGTTTTTTTGGGTAAAATAAAGTCCAACAGCTTGCCCATTTCGGACGTACAATATTAAACTTAAAGCTAGTCAAACATACTAAAACAATAACAACAATAGTATTTCCAAATAATTTTAACCATATTCACACATAAAATATTAATTTAGATCTATCCGACATCCGTATTTTCTTTTAAACCACGAACTTCGGAAATTCGAAAATATTCGGGTATCTTTATCTCTATCGCACTAACAAATGACAGGAATGCAGATATACGAACTTCGAGTTTCAGTTTTCGTGGTTTGGCTGAATACGCAAAGAGCGCGCGCGCGTGCCATTCAAAAAAACCAAGTTTATATTGTTCGAATTTGTTTTTTTATTTGTACAAAGTACGCCTTAATTCGACATTTGCGCATATAAGTTCGCATATCAAAATCGATTAATTTTATATTTGCTTTTGGTACCTATGTGTGTCGTCAATGTATATCGTAGACGGGATTAAAATTATTAATAGGCGAAAGAAAGGCAAAGAAATTCCGCCATTTTGTCCGTAGTATTTCTTATTAGTCTGTGATTTTGACGTTTCTTTTAGCTGACAGATGTGGCGGCGATATACTTTAAGAATAATAAATGAAAAATTAAATGAAGTCGTATATTACGGAAAATAAATTAATTGTCGCAGTCGGATAAAAACTATCCTAAGTTGCAGCGGGAATAATAATGTACCTATATAAAATGTTTCATATTTTTCCGTCCATGGGATGCTGAGAACATTCGTACCGCAGAAAGCTTAGTTTCAAACTGGCTGATTCTTTTTTTAATTTAGAGATTTATTATAAGTGGAGATAAATAGATAGAAGGTAATGAAACTCCCATTCAAATATCTCAAAAAATTATGAAGCTACATCCGTTTTAATGTCGCTTGTTAGAGTGAGAAAACGATGAGGGACTGTGACGTCAATATACTCGAGCGTCATAGTAAAAAACAATCGTTTCATATGAAGGTGCGTTTTGCGGAAAAGGGACAGAACATACCCCCTCTTAAAACTTTGGACTCTTATAACTTAATCATTACCTATATAACCTCTTGCTTTGTTTTTTTTCTCCATTTGACTATATTTATTTTAAATTCTTTTTCGAGAAAATACATTATGATTATTTACCATATTTTCGATTCCTGAGCTATAACCACGAACTTCGGAATTCGAAAATATTCGGGTATCTCTATCTCTATCGCACTAACCATACTCGAGTGACAGGGATGCAAATATATGAACATTGAGTATCGGTTTTCGAGGTAGCGCCGCAGGTACTTTGGCTGAATGCGCCGAGCGCGTGCCATTGTCATTCAAAAAAAACAAATTCGTGTTAATTATATTGTTCAAATTTGTTGATTTCATTTATTGAAATTACGACATAAAACGACATTTGCGCATATAAGTTCTCATATCAGAATCGAATATTTTTTTATGGTTTATATTTTAGCATTTGTCTCGTAAAGGTCTATCGTAGACGGGATTTAAATTATTAATAAGTGAAAGGCAAAGCAATTCCGCCATTTTGACGAAAATTTGACGTTTCTTATAGCTGACAGTTGGAGCAGCGTTTGATTTCAATAAAAATAAATGAAAAATTAAATGAAGTCGTATATTTCGGAAAATTAATTAACTGTCGCAGTCGGATAAAAACTATCCTAAGTTGCAGCTAGAATAATAATGTACCTATATAAAATGTTTCATATTTTTCCGTTCATGGGATGCTGAGAACATTCGTACCGCGCAAAGCTTAGTTTCAAACTGGCTGATTCTTTTTTTAATTTAGAGATTTATTATAAGTGGAGATTATGGATACAGATTTACGATTAAAACATTACGTAGGTACATCTAAATATATAAAAGAAGAAACTGACTGACTGACTGATAAACAACGCACAGCTCAAACCGCTGGTTCTAAAGATTCCAAATTTGGCACGTAGGTTCCTTATAAGGTCTAGGGGCGCACTAAGACAGGATTTTTCAAAATTCATCCTCTAAGGGGGTGAAATGGGGGTCCAAAGTTTGTATGGGGAAACAAGATTAGTCCGACTATTTTATTCGAAACTTCACACGAGTATTCCTAACGATAAATGAGTAAATACATGTTTCAGGATTTTTGAGAATTCAATCCCTAAAAGGGGTAAATGTGGTGACAAAGTCTGAAAATCAAGATGGGTATTGTTTCTATGGTTTTTCGGGTCGCTGATTACGAAACAAACAACGATTTTAAAATCCAACGTGACGGACATGAAATACCATCTCCCTGTTGGGGTGCGATGGGGTTGAAATGTCTAAATATCAATATTAATGTCGTTTTTATGGTTTTTAGTGACGTTAATTACGAAAATGGCATCGATTTTGTTTTTAATGTTGTGGACATCAAAATTCTTAAAAATAATTAGTGTGTAGGTATATGTAGAGTCGACATGTAGAGTCTATAAATGTTGAGTGTGAACCAATTTCAGGGTTTTTTTTTAATCATTCCTTAACCAAACATTTATATTCTACGCGGACGAACTCGCGGGCAAACACACAGACATACCCATAGGATAAAAGGGGTGGTGGTGTGGTGTGGGGGAAACTACCTGCATCTGTAATTAATTAGTACATTCAAGGTGCTGCACGAAGGTGGTTGTCTGCTTGCTTTCGATAAGTTTAGGTTTGCATTCTAAATTAAATGCAGAAAATCGTAAGTACCTACATACATATATCTACCTATTTACGTTCCTCAATTATTTTTAAAGTAAGAAATTTCTAACTACGGTTTCAGACTTATACTATGAGGGTTCAAAGAGGTTCTAAATTTGTATAAGACATTTTGAAGGTAAGAGATTTGTAACTTCGGTTTTAGACTGTTATCTTATCTTATCTTATCTAGGTGAGGGCCCTTTCGGATGCACTTCGACCCAGTGGGATCTTTTGTGCATTTGCCCTCTCCTTTATACCTGCTCCCAGACTTGCTCCATCATTTCCACAAAGCGGATGATGCAGTTCGCCGGGAGCACCTTGAATTCCTTTGGTTGCGGGTAACCGTTACCAAAGTAGTTCATTCTTTGTCTGGCAAAGGCATGACATTCACACAATAAGTGTTCCATAGTCTCATCCTCCTCTCCTCGCCACACATTCTACAGTCTAAACTATCAGATAGTCCCATCTTGGCCAAGAGATTGACCCCGAAATGACCTGTGAACACCCTAGATATAATTCTGAGTTGCTTCCTACTGGATTTCCAGAGTTTTCTGGTCCAGCCCGAGTCCACTCCTTCTATGAAGAGCTGAGAGTGCCTTTTAGGCTGTTATACTAAAATACTACAAAACTAATTTAAATTTTTAACCGACTTAAAAACAGGAAGAGGTTAAATGTGCCATTGTATGTTTTTTTATGTAGATTTCAAAAAATCTTTATTTATTCGAAAAAGTATACTTCCGAGGGTGGTCCCATTGTCACCAAATCATGATCTGATGATAGGATCCCAGGGAAATTGAGGGCAACCCTCATTGATATAGGCACGCATGTAGGGATTTCGGTATTTTCTATTATAATTCGTGTATTTACCTTCGGAAATTGCAATTTTGGTAAAGTGGAACTGATGATGAAGACCACAGATGACTTATGGAACTCCTCAAAGTACGTCAAAGATTTTGACATGATTCCGTTGAAGTAGCAACTCTTGAAGTGTTAATTCTGAGATCCTTTAGGAATCGACGGAACTCCTCAAATATTATCAGCCCACAGATAGCGAATTGGGTTTTATTCTGTAATAATCAACGCATTTGCTGTCGGAAAGCAGTGCATGTGGTAAATTGGAAAGGAAATGTTCATGTACCTATGTGGCTTGGCGAAGTACTGAATGGAAGTCGGTTTAAACTTGGTTTTTAAAGTAATTATTTTAATTCATTTCTTTAAGTCCTTAAACAAACATTTAGACGACAACATGTTCTACGCGGACGAAGTCGCGGGTAACAGCTAGTACCATGATATAGTGTGCATTTCACTTGCGAAGGCGGGATTCCACTTGAAACTTAACAATGAAGCTCATAATGTTTGTCTTTTGTTGTCGAATTGTTTTAGTACCTGAGCACTTCAAATTGGCACGTGTTGGTCCCAGCTGCATAAAAGAAAAGCATGACTGAGACATCTTGATACTTGAAAATAAAAATAATATTCGTTGCGTACAATATTGTTTCATATTCTTGTTTTGGTACAATTATATTAATTTAGCAATATAACATCAATCGTTTTACCTAATAGTTATATAAATAGATAATAATTTACACATATATTTTAATTATAAAAACGTTGGATGAAAATCTCATAAAAATGTATAGGATTCATTCACTTTCTGAAATATTTTCTTCCGAACTTGAGGTTTCACATGTATATTTTTATAAATATTGTTGACTTCAGAAACGATCAAGACTATCAAGTTGCGTGTAAAACACCACGCCGCAAAAGGGTCTTGCTACTTATTGTTATCGCTAATGACCGTTTTAAGTGGAATCCCGCCTTCGTAGGTGAAATGCACTATACCATACAATGGCGCTATAGGTACATTATACATTATGGCGTTTTTATTTCTAAACTAGTGACTCTGTGAGCCGTACAACTCGCCAGCCGGTTTTTTTTTTCAAAAAAATAATTTATTGACACTTAAAAAGAAACTGAATTTACACTAAAATTTAATATATTTATCGAACCTTCTCACAAAATTTCACGAGACTCGGTTGAGAAATACGACCTGTAGAGGAGACCAGCTGGACAGCCGGACATACGAAAGAAAGAAGACCCAATCTGAAACGGAGAACTTCGTTTGGTTCGCTCGGTAGTTCGATTAAGTCTTTCCACTTTCCACACAATCATAAACATTACATTAGTCAAATGATCCGTCATTATAGCCATTCAAATTCAAAGCCCATTTATGTAATTTCCTATAACGTAACGTGACCTTTTTGTAACCCACATTATGTATAGTCAGCGACAAAATTATTCAATCAATTTTCGCCTTTAACTGTAACGCTTTAAGACTCAATTGTTCATAATTTGACATTAAGCATTCAGACAGCCGCAGACGCAATAAATGCGTCATAAATAACATAGGAATAGAGTCTTATGACGTCATTTGGTCATAAAAGGCGAATAAAATGCTCGGAATCTGTAATGGTACAGTTTGTGTATTAAAACTAACTGATATTACCAAGTAAGATGAAGTTTCGTTTTTGGGGATATTCTATACTAGATTCCTGTGCTGTGATCGACGAGCTATTTAGATATCTATACATCCATATCTGTACAGAACATCCATATCTGTACAGAAGCCTATGTGGGCCAGACTCGCGCTTGAACGGTTTTTTTATAGGTATACCTATGCGTCGTGTAGAATCCATACAAATATTTACAAATAGTACAAATACAAATAGTATATTTTGCAAGAAAAAGGGTTGTTATGGTCGTGTTACAAAATATTCAGCGCCTCCATAAACAGCAATTACATATGGCATGAAAAATATTAACAGTTTATTTTAAATATTCCATTCTATAAATTATTACATAAAGGTTAATCAGGTTCATCTTTAAGTCAATAGTTACCACATTATATTACTTATTATTGTCTATCAAAAAAATCATTAAATTTATAAAACGCGCAAACCTTAATTTTATATACTTAAATGAATATGAGGGGAAAATCATACACAAATCTAACTAGCCCCATAGTAAACTCAATAAGGCGTATGCTATGGATAGGATCTCGACGTCGATAATATATATTTAATAGATATACATAGGTACTTTAATACATAGAAAACATCCAAGACTCAGAATCAAATATTCATGCTCATCACACAAATATCTGACCATACCGGGATTCAAACCTAGGACCAACTTCGTAGGCAGGGTCACTACTCAGTAGGCTAACCTGTCGTCAAAAAATATGTGTAAGAGAAAAACCACTTACCAGGTGGGCCGTAAGCTTCTTTGCCACCGACGTGGTATAAAAAAAAATAGAACATCGAATAGAATACCAAAGCCGTATAATTTAGGCTTTTGGTGGTGGTGGTTAGTTGATGAGTGGGTTTAAGGAAACGTGATTAAATGTAATTGAGACCAGCCGAATATCACAGCCATTTAGTGAAATTTGAATTGAAGCGTCCGTTAGATTTTAGCCATCCCACTTCTGAATATTGCGGAGCGCTTTCAAATGATAACAAACAACCGATTTCAATACGGAGTAGAGCGCTATTCATAAAGGATCACCGTTCCATGGCCAGACTGAAGGTACCCATATAACACATATAACAGTGTGGTCCATGGACCCCTTAGGGGTCCGTGACATGATTGCTAGGGGTCCGCGGCCACTTCGTTTACTCTTAACGTAGGTAGGTAAGTAGGTAGTTAGTTATACACACATGAGTATTTTTTTCAACATTTTCTTCAATCCGGGGTCCGCGCTATTTTTGAAATTCATGCCTAACAGAAGTTTAAGAACCACTGCCGTATAACATGACACCCATAATATAAAGGGTGGGGCCTGTGACAAGAGCAAATAATGAAACGGCCGATTATTAAGCTACACCACAGAATAAGTAATGGCTACATAGCAATTATTTGTAAGTGGTTTATACTACTTTTTTTTACCTAGATTTATTTTTGGGTTTTTTTCTGATTTTTTTAATTTTTTATTTCTGCTATCGGTATTATTTTACATTTTAAATATCAAAAATTTCGTATATTAGTTAAATGAAATTATTTCATCCTCTTCGTTTTCAATTTATAATAGAAAAAAAATTGGACTGAAGGCTCGTGTCTCCTCTGGAGTTTTAGAATACCTACCGTTTACGGCTACTATCAATTTGATAGCACGTTAAGTGTGCTTGCAAGCTTTACTCCCCCTCAACACAAAACATATGGCAAGACTATGAAATACAGACACACTCCCATACACACACAAACTGATACTCACCAACTCTTACTTACTCTGCTCCTGCGGACCACTCATGCACAAAAGAAGTAGGTACTTACCTACCTAGAACGGCACATCGTGCACCCAGAAGAGGTACAACATATCACTGCCCAAGGAAACTGGAATTTCCTGGAGGCAACGGGCCTTAACGGTGAACTCTAAAGAAAGGGCTGCCACAATACCCACAATAGATCACTTGCTGGTCGAAGCGGCATATTAAGGCCCATAAAACAAACAATAATAATAATTCACACACATATGTAATCGAACAATAACTACAGTATACCTGCGGCGCCTATTTTAACTTTTATTCTTATAATATTTATTCCATACTATTTTATTGCATTAGTAATGTTTACTTTTTTCTTTTGTTTAATTTGTTAAGGTTGCGACCAATCTGAAAACCAGCGCTAGGCACTCAAGCCTAGCACATGCTGAGATCGGCTCCCATTGTCACACCAATGTTTACTAGATTTAGGTTATGTAATTGAATTTTTTCTTGTGTTTTCTATTTTCTTATTATTTCGCGATTTTCGTTTCATATTTTAAGCTGGTGGCAATAAAGACATTCTTATTCTTGTTTACCGCCCTCGTGGTATAAAAATAAGGTCAGAATAACACTTGTTAGCGTAGGGCGCAAGTATTGTTTTGTGAATTACCCTTGTTGTTGTTTTGTTAAAGGTTGTTGATTGGCTGTCGTAAAGTTTGGAAGTGCTGAGCGGGGACGAATTGACTTTCAATCGAATGGTCAAAGATTTTGAAACAATGGTTATCAATGTTGTTGATTATTGCGGTTTATTACGAAAATAGCTGCCCGCACTGTTTCGCCCCCGTTTTGCAAAGAATCAAGGCCTACCTGCGGGATAAAACGTAACCTACATAGGTTACGTCCACCCAAAAAGTCCATTCTATACACGGGTGAAATTATTTTTGAAATATACAATATACTGTTATCTGTTTTAACACGAACGCTTCATTTATATCTATAAAATAACTTCCAGTTTAATATATAACTGATTCGGTTTAATAATTTACTATTCATTTTTGTTAGTTTATAAACGAAGATTAAGTAAAAACAAGAAAACAACATCATAAATAAAAATAAACTAACAAGCAAATAATTATAAACTAATTAAAAACTAAATTAACTTAACTTGCCCAGTTATAGGAAGAAAACCCCGTCCAGCAGTTCCGTCTGCGGCATGGAGCCCATAACGCTGGCGGCGTTACCTCTCTGTATTGCTAATGAAATACGTTGCGAGAGGTAAGCGCCAGCCCTATGGTCCCCTGAAGCGTCGACGAGTCGGTTAGTCATTGCCCTCATAAATGATTTCATGTCAGCTGACCAGGGACCCAATGTTTCTACCGCAAGCGCCGCAAATTCGTAGTCTTTAATTAAAGACGAGTATTTGCGGCGCTTCAACACCTGGGCCTGGTCAGCTGCAGCGCCGGGTTGAGTGCGAGTCCCCTGGATGTGGGACTGAGCAAACGTATCCACGCACGTTGCGTCCCACACCAAGGCTCTGCCCAACCTCCACGGCACCAATGTGGCACCATCAGGTCGCTTGCCATCGTCTCTTGCCAAACCTGTGGGTTCGAGAATAGCAGGCACAGACACGGTGGCAAGCGAACGACGGACTAAATCGTTTATAGTGCCGTGGCGGTATAAGCGGCCGGCGCTTTTTATACATGAGTGGTGGTGAGGTGAGAGATGAATTTGAATGAACGGAGAGATTAGGCAAAACTGCATTAAAATTGGTTAGTATGTCAATTTTATTTTCAAGTGGAAGGCGATCGGGGATGAACATTTCGCACTTTGTGAAGTTCAAAGAAAGGCCAATTTCCGAAAATGTATCAATGATTGTCTGTAAGTCCTGCAGAACAATTGAAGCATCTCCACCCAGAGAACCATCGTCCAAGTACCATAAATTGAATTTAGAATTTAGCGATGAGATGATGGGGTGAATTACTAAACTAAAAATGGCGGGTCCAAGCGGATCTCCTTGTTGACATCCCACACATGAAGGTATAGTTTGATCCTGATAAATTAAATTTGACGGTGCTCCGTAGCATTGCCACAAGTAGTTGTATAACTCTGGGAGCACTTTCTTGGCTTCAGCTAACAGAGCGCCGCGGTCTACCGAATTGAATGCATTTTTAACATCTAATTTGACAAATACCTCATAGCCCGGACGACTTAAAAAGGTACGTGCAGCATGCACCGCCGCCTCGCAACCGCCCTTAATGCCGAATCCCAGCTGCCGGGGCTTGAAAACTTTTGTAAGCCTCTCGCTAAATTTTCGGCTGCAGAGCTTTGAAGCCGTTATCTGTTTAATTTAATCAGTTTTGCAGTTTTAACCAGTGTAAATGGCTCTTTACTGTGACGATATAACAGCTTTTTAAATGTTGTAAGGTTCCTATACACTACAAGAAGGTTTACAAAGTGAGTTCAGTCGATATTACATTCTACATACATATTTTTTATTTTATGTGTTTCAAGACCCCTGTACAATAAGACAATAACCGTTAATGCTACATTAAATTATATTGTACGAAAATGGAATTTTTTTTTGTTTTTTTTTTCAAGAAATAATTATGCTAATTTATTTATGTGAATGTACTCTGCAATCCGAAGTTAACGGAAATTCCCGGGAACACCGTAGAATGGACTTTTTGGATGGACAGCGAGGTTACCTGCGTTCTTTGCAAAACGCGAGCAAAGCCGCGCTGGTAGCCAGTTACAAAAAAAATGTTCCTAAAACATAGGCCAATGGTTTCAGACGCCAATGAAACAGACAGACGCAAGTCAAACTTGTTTTGCAGTCGTATTTGCCCGAACCTCTAGCTTGTGAAGTGAGTAATCGTATGTTTGAGTGAGTATTTATATGTTTATTCTTGGAATACTTATCTAAATCAAGTTAATCTGAATAGTGTGAAGTTTCTTTCATCTTTATTGAATGTTAGACGTAAAATGATTACAATAAAATTTCTCCAGAATCGTTAAATGAAACATTAACTATGTATTTTCTTCTTTTTTCTTTTAATACATTATTTTGCCACGGTTTTCAACTATCCTGTACAGCCAAGATCATAAATAAATACGTTACCGCTTTTAACCTTGGAAAATGAGTGCGTTGTCATATTCCACGTCATTTTATTGTGTAGGTGCAAATGCAATTAGCGTGCGTGAGTCGTCAAACAAAAAATAACTCAGTGTCAGTTTTGTGACGACAATTAAGTATTCAGTTTGTATGAACATTCACTTATTTGTTTTTTTTATGATATGCATAAACACGTTCAATTTAGTAAATGTGAAACTTGTTTATTTTTACTTAAATTATATGTTTAATTGTCGTCACAAAACTGACACTGAATTTTTATTTTTTTTGACGACTCACGTTAATTAGGTTTAGGTACACAATTATTTGAAAATGCCCACATACCGTACAAATATTTTCAATGCTGAAACACGCATCCATGCACGTATCATTTATAATATAGGAAGAGAAAATGAAAAGACTATTCCTTGTAGATTTCCAGCGGATTTACTTGCTCTAATAGATATTGCCGCGTATTACGCCAGTGGTGACTATTATCCGATTTACGTGTCGTGTTGGTTCCGGACATCGTCACTTAGCTTAAGTAGTTATTTTTAATGCATTTTATAGTATATTTCGTGAAAGGGAACGCATTCATTAGTGACAGTTAGGTAGGGTAGTTGTCTAGTTTTTTTGACATTAGTAAAACGCCAGTTGAGGGTATATCGTTTTGATGGCTGACAACGGCTCCGCGCGCAAGCCCATACGTCGCGCCCAAAAATCGCAAATTTGGTGAAATACGCAAGAAACCCTCGCATCAACCAGTGCCATACCAGTGCTTCATCAGCTCGCGCCTGTGGAAGTGTGGACTGTCGGTACCGACTCATTTGTTCGCCGGGCACGCCGGGGTGAGTTGGCCTTCATTTTCGATTTACTTTCACTGGCATTTCTCGTAGAAAATTGTAGCTTTCGTTTCGCAAAAAATACGCAATTTCCCTGCTCGAGGGCGATTGTACATGTCGGGCCCTATACGCTTTGTGGGCTTTATGAGCTATATTCGTATGCAGAAGTGATTGATACGCTTGCAAATGGGGGAGAAAGGGATTTTCCGCGAACACGGGTCTAATGATTTCTATGAGACTTGGTACATAGCCCCTTATTAAGAGGGCGATAAATCGATCTAACTTAGGTCTAATATCAAAGAAAAATAATTTTAGAATTTCAAGTTGTCAGCCACTTTTTTTTTTAATTCACATTAAGAGGCCTGTTGGACCCTCAGATATCGATTTTGAACGAAACCAGAGAGCATCATCCAAATTTTAAATCATCCAAAGTTGAACCTCTCTAGACATAGATACGTCATATTATTTGTCACAAGTCGACCGATGTAATTGCCTGTTTATATCTAAATGTATATTAATAGGTACATATGTGTTTCTTTCTCTGCAGTTCTTCAGCTTTTCACAAATGCAGAAAACGATCACAAACAAGTTAAAACTTGAACTGGACTCGCGAGAGTTATAGCATACTTTTCCAAGATGTCAAGTTCTCCTATAGGTAATAGGTACAGGGTGTATGATTCAAACGGGACAGTGAGGGAAAAACTACAAGAGAGAGAAATTTGCTCTTAAGAGTCACGAGAGTCGAGACCAATTACTACTATTTAGTAGCGTAAATTAATAGTGCATACTATTAATCTACGCAAAAAAATAAAAAATAATTGCATGTCCATAAGTAATTTGGCGAGATGTGCTGACTGATCATGACTAAAACGCTGTTCCATCTAATGTTGTACCATGTCTCTAGCAAATAAAATTTCATTTCATCTCATTTCTGATTTTAAGACTGATTTGACCGGGTTCGATTACCGGCCGCGTGTATGAGAGTTTTTAGAAAATCTTTGAAAGCAGCTTATCTCTTGTAGTTTCAGATTTTTCCCTCACTGCCCCGTTTTAATAATACAGCCTGTATAACCCACTGGTTTCACTAGGTGTATGCCTTAACTTGCCAGGACCCAATTATTTCTTAAAGTGCAGTTACAAACTGGAGTCAGCTCCAGCACCGTCTGCACAAATATTAGGTAGCATCAAAAGTAGCTACGCAATCGAAGACGTCAAAAGCTCTTATTCCCTTTTAATAAAGACTTTTGACGTCTTCGTTTCCGTAGCTACTTATGATGCTGACTGTACATTCAACGTTAATGGGTAGGCACATACTCTTTGTACACTCCACATTATTTATACGTCACAGAAAATCCGGAAAATTACTTTCTTTCAAGAGCGATTCTAATTTGCCGAGACTTCTTTCAACATTCATACATTAGGTACTTTTTCCTGTTTGATGTAAACATGATATAATATTAAAAAACCGGTCAAGTGCGAGTTTGACTCGCGCACCTAAGGTTCCGTACAAACTTTCATACAACATTACCCGTCTTTTCCCACCCATTATTCTAGATATATTTTAACAACGCATAGCAGAAGTTACCGTCATGAGTACCTACCTCTACAATGCCATTTACGGTGATTGAGATTAATTTAATCACAATAAAAGATTACATAATAAATTGCATGTCACATTTTGTTACTTATATACCTACTTACTTGCGCGACGAAAGAACTCGGTATATATGTTGGTTTCTTTATCACTTGAACGAATTTCAATATTCTATTTTAAGGTACTTTCAGAATAATTTTATAGTAAATAATATAATAAGAAAAAATATAAATTACATAAGTACCTACAAAGATGATTAATTAGTCCAGTAATGATTTTTGATGATTTAAGAAAAAAACCGGCCAAGTGCGAGTCGGACTCGCGCACGAAGGGTCCCGTACCATTATGTATAAAATGGCAAAAAAATCACGTTTGTTATATGGGAGCCCCCCTTAAATATTTGTTTTATTTTAATTTATTTATTTATTTTTAAAGTGAAAATATAACTAAATATTCTGTGAATATTTCAAGCGTCTACCTGTTGCCGATATCAATATCGAGCAAAAACGAGCAAACAAAACACGTTTGTTGTATGGGAGCTCACTTAAAAAAATATGTACACATACATATATATACGAACAATCTTACATATATCGACCTAGTCCCAAACTAAGTAAAGCTTGTACTATGGGTACTAGACAAAAAAAAATATTTATTTTATTCTATTTTTTAGTATTTGTTGTTATAGCGGCCACAGTGATACAACATCTGTGAAAACGCCTGGTGACAGACGGACAGACAGACAGACAGAGACGGACAGCGGAGTCTCAGTAATATGGTCCCGTTTTACTCTTTGAGTACGGAGCCCTAAAAATTACCTAGATTGAGATACTTAGATACCGTTATATTTTTCCTGTATTATTTATAATAATGTTAAACATAGGTTATCACTTCAAAATATTCGCTCAGTAAACTTCGGAGATGAGGAGGGAGAATGGTATGTTTTTCAACATTTTCCTTCAACGGAAAAAAAATAAAAACTGTTTTAGAATGTACATCCGATTACTATACTTGATTTTTTGCCCATCATTATTATCCTTAATTTTTCGTAGCAAATACAATTATATGTTAAAAAAAAACATTTTCAATACACGCGCGTTAGGCTACAACTATTCCAAATTTCAAATTGATAGCATTAATTATTTCACGAGATATAGGTACGGGTTGGAACAGCACGACGGACCTTCCCGCAAGAGGGGGATTATTTAGCGTTAGTACGTACGTAAAGACAAAAAGAAAAAAAAAATCACGTGATTTTTTTTTTCACTTTTCTATGGAGCGTTGGCTGACTGAGGCGACCTGCTCCATACAAATGCTTAAAAAAATCGCGTCAAAAAAAATTTTCTTTTTGTTTTTACTTATGTACGTACTAACGCTTAATAATCCCCCTCTTGTGGGAAGGTACGTCGTTCCGTTCCACCCAGTAGGTATAACGTTGTGACAGAAAGACGGACAGAGTCCATAATGGTTCCTTTTTTATTCATGACGTTCTTCTATACAAACTAGAGTTCTACGGCCTTCGAGGTTCTGTGCTAAATCTATTTGCTTCTTACCTGAGCAATCGTAGACAATTTGTAGAAATAAAATGTTCTGATCATACACAATGTGAGCAAATGTATAAATCAGCAGAAGGCACTATACGTTGCGGTGTCCCACAAGGTTCTGTACTCGGACCTCTGTTATTTATCATATTTATAAATGATCTACCGGATAATGTGTTCAATGGGACACCATATTTATACGCTGATGACACAATTCTTATTTTGGGAGCAGAATGTTACGTGACTACCCCACCGCACCGCGACCTTCGTGCGCCGCACGCCGCACCCATAAATGAGAGTTTATACATTTTCATACTATCTGTATTTATTAGTAGTATTTACTTGTAGGTTGGCTGTATGCGTTTCTGCCTTAGCTCACATGCACAACTTAAAGATAAAAAAAAGGTTTGTGGGTGTATTCTATTTGTCACCACCTCATAGAGCCTAGTGAATATTTAAGCTAGAATAAAAGTAATGAATTTACAACATAAACTTATTTTATATTTAATAAAATAAATTCCATGAACTTTAATTAAATTATTTACTTACCTACCTTCGTCAGTGGCGGGGTAAGTATTGATATTTATTAGAATAAGTTCCCGCATACTGCTTATACCTAAGGCGAGGACCAATTGGAATACACTACTTTTCTGCTCTAGAGCTGAAACGTATCATTTTCAGCACACTTTTTAGAACAACAACGACCCACTTTCAGAGCATGAGATATGAAAAAACACTCCCTGCATGACGGTCGTGTTTTTGGTCATCGCCACTCGTTGGGAATTACCTACTTTCCGCACGTGTATCATAAATAACTAATACACACCGTCAACCGCGTAGACAAAGTCTTATAATAAAGCAGCTTATAAACAATTTAGAGTTACGTTACATCGTCAGAAAACCAATGAGGTAGGTTCCCTCTTTGCCTGTTCCGAAAACCACCAGTTGCTTAGAAGCGAAGCTGGAAAATCTGTAGTGAAAAATTAAAAAAAAAAATCTTGTTAGGGATCCGCACCTCAAAAGATAAAAACGGAACCCTTATAGGATCACTTTGTTGTCCGTCTGTCCGTCTGTCAAGACCCTTTATCTTGGGAGCGCGTGGAGGTATCGAGTTGAAATTAATACTTAGGTTTACAGTCCCTTAAAAGTCCTTATGGATTCTTGCTATCTCTTTCCGATTTTGTAAGATAAAGGTGTCACCAGACCGTAACTTACAAATTTAATAAAAGTTTTAGCAACAAGAAGGCAACAAGGAAATTAATAATTATTATTCATCAATGTCAAGCCGAGTTTCTCAACTCCATAACTTCTGTTTCAACCAACTCCTGGTTCAGGCTTTAATGAGAATCGAATGAGAGATCAAACAAACTTTTACAATGTTACGGCCCATTGCTGTTTGAAAGCCATTAAAAGTTACTTTGGATACGTTATTGCGTTATTCAGAGTTTTTATAAAGTTTGTTTTATTTTGCACACCGTAGCCCGGCTAGCCGGCGGGTTAAAAATAAAACGAATCGTTTATATAGGTTTTGCCGTGTTACAACACTATGATTTTTTATGCAAGGTTATTTGTTATGCAAGGCTGCAAAGTTGTTGTTTGGCGCAAGTGCTTGTATTGAAAGCAGAGCTAGCGAAAGGTTGTTAGATTGAACCATGAGCGAAGCGAATGGTTCAAAAGTACAATCCTGAGCATAGCGAGGCTTTCGAGGCACGAGACGACAAACAACTTTGCTGCCGAGCGAAACACACAACTTTTTACCTCACCACCGCGAGGAAAATTATAAATATAATAAAAGTAATTTGGACCTTTATAGGTACTCATTTTAAATAAAAGTTTGTTTACATCTCATCAAAATCAAAGCATTTTATAAATTATTAAAAGTAACATAATCATCTTCGCAGCTTGAAATAGTCTCCACGCGTACATTAAAAAAGTCAAAGTATTTTTGGGTAGGTATTATAGGTACTCACGGGTAAACTACTGCTCAAATACGCATATTTTACTTTTTCCGCTAACTCAGCAGGCATTAATAGTACATTATTGCAGAGGCCGGGAAATTGCAATTCGTGGATAAGTTGATTTTGTCGGCTGAAGCGAGCGAAGCGAAGCGAATTTGTCACACCAACTTGCAATAGTTGGAAAGAGACAGCCATACATTTCTTTCATTCTAACAATAACAAGTTGTTGTGATAAAGTGCTAGGCCTTGAAACGTACGAGCATTTGGCTGTTTGCAGTAATTTGCCTTAGTCAATACATATGGTTAAAAGGTGAAAAACTATACTGTAAAGGATTTTCATACATTTTCCTGGCCGCTGAAGCTCAATCATGACTTTTAACTTTTTAAATTTGCGCTCGGCAGTAACGAGGAACTTCACGGACTATTTTTGCTACAGTAAGGCGGACATTTCCGAGCATATTGGAGAAAAAATCATTTTATGTATATCTTCTGCGCTAAAATCTATAAATTACTTCCATTATTTTGATATTACTGTGGCTTTACAACAAAACAAAACAATGAAATGTAGGTTTCTTAAATTAACTTTTTAAACGGTGCGTTCCAAATTTGCATGAAGCGTAAAATTTGGAAATGTAAAACTAAGTACATTTTAAAATTAGTTATTTGTATTGTATTTTTATAAGTCAGTCTAATCATTAATATTTCATATGTAATTAAGAAAGACTAAGTATTATTAAATTATTTTATGAATTTACCTAATGAATTATAAGCATTACACCATAAGTTTCTGAACGCAGGATAATGCTATCATTCCTATAGAAAAAATTGAATCTCGCGATAGAGCGTCACGTTCGAAACTCAAAAACTCTTTCCACGCTAGCGGATATAATGGACTTTTGCACGCAGATTTTGAGCGACAAAGCAAGCCTTTTCGAGCCGGTGAGGTGAAATAGTACATTTCGATGCTAATGCGGAAAGTATGTCATTACTTCACGAGTGCCGAGACTCGGAACGAGTGAAGAATGACATTTCCGCACGTGTATCGATCGACGTTTTTTAGTAGTTGCGAAAAAATAAGAAAAACAACAAGTAAGAACAGTATTAATTTTTTTTAACAACTTCATTATTTTTCAACTGTATTACAATGATGTTACAGAATTAATAATATAAAAATTTCAAATTCCTTACTTGTTGTTTTTCTAATTTTTTCGCAAATGTATTATATAAAACGTCGTTCGATACACGTGGAAAAGTAAAAAGCACTATTGCGCAAAATACAACTTTGCGCACGATTTGCAGCTACAAAAAGTACCACTTTTTGAGCAACTGTATTAAAAAATATCTTTCCATTTAAGTAGGTATAGTAAAATTATGATGATAAAAATAAAAATTGATTTCTTTCCGTTGTGCCAGATATGATCCAGCCTTCCGGTCACGCGTCAGCCTGGTAAGGCGTCATTGTGATAACAATGTCAGAAACATAGATATAATAAATTACAAATACTGCAAAAGAAATAGGTATCTCAATTAATTAACTACTTAACTAACTGAGTTTCCTATACCACGATACGGGAAAGCTAGACAGCTCTTTGTGTAGTTTCTCTTTGAGATGGACAAAATATAATTGAAATTCACGTTACCTACCTAGGTTTTCATGATAACCAAAAGTTTTCATACCACGAATGAGAGATTGGTGTATTTAGTGACGTAATTCATTCAAAATGGTAATATGCCGAATACCGAATAATTACCGAATATTCGGCTCTTCTAGTAAATACAAATCAGTAAATTATAAGAACTGGTAAATTAAAGCTCCTCAACTAGTTTAACTAATAATTTTACCGTTCGCTTTATCGTTATTCATATTCATAACAATGCAGTCGCAACCTTTTCTCTCTAATTAGGTACCTATACAATTTAAAATGCAATAATCGGACGGCATCAAAAACAGAATATTTTTTCCAATCTCAAAATTGAAGAACCAAATCCACACCAAAAAATGACTCACAATCAAAGCAGACACAATCACTTCGATATCCAAAAATTGTCCGTTAAACCATCGCGCGCTTCGAAATTCGAAATTCGCACAGCGATCCGGCGACCCCGAGCGCTCTAAGAGGAGTCCTGCCGTCAACTGACTTCAGGAGCCGAGGGTCCCAGATCGCCCTCCCCGCCTCGACACGGATCCGATGTTACCGTGTCAATGTCAAATTAATTTTGCGACTACTTTTATTGGTGAATAATTATAATAATTATGGAATATCAGAGTGGATATTTTCAATCTGTAAAGACGCGATTTCAACGCGAGCGGTCGTCGCCTAGATCGTTGAATCCACATTCATGCGTAGGTACTGCTCCTCATTGTTCTAGTTTTTATTTTTACTTTTTTAGGGTTCCGTACTCAAAGAGTAAAACGGGACCCTATTACTAAGACTTCGCTGTCCGTCCGTCCGTCCGTCCGTCCGTTCGTCCGTCCGTCTGTCTATCACCAGGCTGTATCTCAAGAACCGTGATAGCTAGAGAGTTGAAATTTTCACAGATTATATATTGCCGCTATAACAACAAATGCTAAAGAAATTTTTTTTTTAAGGGGTGCTCCCATACAACAAACGTGATTTTTTTGCCGTTTATAGATAATGGTACGGAACCCTTCGTGCTTCGTGGTTGGGCACATTGGAACTCTCTCAGCGATTATATGTATAGATGACGACGCGACGGTGCAAATTTTTTTTACAGAAACTTATGTCCGTAGTCAAAGTAAGAGAGGCACTTTCTTTTAGGTCAAACCTTTGTGGATGCACACAATGAAAACAAAATAGTACAGTCGCCATCAGATATATGTGATATATATATATGTTTTTATTACCAGCAACGAAAAAGGTTACGGCATGAGAACCAATCATTACATGCTTCCAAAAATAATAAATAGTCTCCCAAAACACATACAAGATTTATACCTATCCAACCCTATATCAGCTAAAGATGTAAACAAGTATTATATGTCAAGCAACAACTATGATTACGCCTTGTAACCAACCAAGTTATTGTTCATCAGTGATACAGTAAACGGCATGTAAGTACATATATTGATGTAAACTAACATATCTACTTAAATAGTAAATAGTTAGACCGTAGTGGTGGCAGCTATAGCTGTAAATAAGCCACTAATGGCTTAAGCACCTAATTATGAAACTCTGCAATAAGTATGAATTATTTGGAACTTAAAATAAAAAAAATTTTAGATATATGTGAGCACTTCGGCCGCTCCGATATATCTATGTGACGGCGACTGTACAGTCTATTGTAAAATTTGAATTGTTTGTTGGTAGGTACCATAATAATATTAATCCGTATGTACATAGCCCTATTTTGATAACTTTAGTCTTGTCTTAATTATCTTTGCTTTAGTTTAACGGTGCAATTAAGGCTCCGCACGTTCATGGTCTTCTCTCCCTCTCACTGAGCATACGCGTGAGCAAGATGGAAGTGCGTGTTCGAAAGCGCGAGTATCATGTTTTTCGGAATATTTCAGAAAACGAGAAGAAATTTTAGTAAGTTAGAAAATAACGTTATTGTTCATTACTTTATGAAAAAGATTATAAAATTTCATCTCTTTCTGATAAAAAATGGAGCAGTAAACTGGTTACAAGTGAAAAAATAGGGTTGACTTTGGATTTTATTTCTCTACTTTCTTATGTTAAAATGGATTTCTACGAAAACTATGTTACTTCTCATATCTTGCATATTATGACATATATTTTCCGACACGAAAATTGTTACGTTATAATGTATAAACTGGTTACTAAACAACTATTTTTTACCAAAATTTGACATGTCAAGCCTTAATATGTCAAATAGTAAAAACTCAAATCTGTTTGGTAGACACACTACACACAGGTTTTGAAATGAACCAAGTTGTTAGTAAATGTATGCCGATTTACATTTGTATCATTAAATTGAAAGTGTGCTTAAAACGTAAGTATCTACCGACGGAATATTTTATTTAAGTACAAATGGATACCCATCGCTGTTGAGAGCAAGTTAAGTAAGTGCGCATTTATTTATATACTAGCTGTTGCCCGCGACTTCGTCCGCGTAGAACGTTTTATCGTCCTAGAAAATGATTTCTCTCAATACAAAATTTGAACCCTCTTTTAGGGGATAATTAAAAAAAAAGTTGATGTTCATTTTCTAGTTTGTGAACAAACAGTCTAAAACCAAAGTTAAAAATCTCATACTTTAAAAATGCCTTGAAATACTCAAACTTTGAACCAATTTTAACACTCTTAGGGGATGAATTTGGAAAAACTCTGAAATCAGTTTTGTAGTCTTTTAACGTACAGAATAAGACCGAAGTTAAAAATCTCTTACTCACACTTTAAAATTTTATTGCTCGCCATTTAAAATTTGAACCCCCTTTTAAACCCCCTTAGAGGTTGAATTTTTCTAATCGCTGAAAGAACTATTTTCGTAAACTTTTAAGTCTCTAGCTCAAAAAAAGTGTTGCCCATACAAAGCTTTCTTAACCCCCTTAGGGGTGGAATTTTCTAAAACTCTGAAAGTACTTTATTATTAATTTTAATAAGTAACATTTTGAATAGTTTTAAGACTAGTAAAAAAAAAAGTTTTTCCCACACAACACTGGCTACCCTTCTTAAGGATCTTAAGGATCCCCTTAGGGATGGAGTTTTCTAAAACGCTGAAAGTTCTTTTTTAGTATTCTAATAAGTAATCTTTTTGCAAAGTTTTAAGTCTAACTCAAAAAAAAGTGTTGCCCATGCAAAGCTTGCTCTCCTTTTTAACCCTATTAGGGGTGTAATTTTCTAAAACGATTTGTGTTCTTTTTTTGTATTTTAATAAGTAATCTTTCTACAAAGTTTCAAGTCTCTAACTCAAAAACATAAACTTTCCCTGATAAAAACTTTGCACCCCTTTTTATCCCCCTTAGGGATAGATTTTTTCAAAACGCTGAAAGTCTTTTTTTTTGTATTTTTATAAGTATTCTTTCTACAAAGTTTTAAGTGTCTAGCTCAGAAAAAGTGTTCCCCATACAAACCTTGCACCCTTTTTTAACCCCCTTAGGGAATGATTTTTGTAAAACGCCGAATGTAGTATTTTTCATGTTCTAATAAGTAATTTTTCGTCAAAATTTTAAGTCTCTATTAAAAAAAATATGTTTTTCCCATACAAACTTTGCACCCTATTTTACCCCCTTAGGGGTGAAATTTTCCAAAACGCTGAAAGTACTTTCTTTGTATTTAAATAATCTTTCTACAAAGTTTTAGGACTCTAGCTAAAAAAAATAGTTTCCCACATACAAACTTTGCACCCCTATTTTAGCCCCCTATTTTTAGGGGTAGAATTTTCTAAAATGCTGAAAGTACTTAATTTGTATTCTGATGACTAATCTTTCTACAAAGTTTTAAGTCTCTATTTAAAAAAAATATTGTTTCCCCCATACAAAATTTGCACCCCTATTTTACCCCCTTAGGGGTAGATTTTTTTAAAACACTGAATCTAGGTACTTTATTTGTATTCTAATGAATAATTTCTCTACAAAGTTTTAAGTCTCTATTTAAAAAAAAGTAGTTTTTGCCATACAAACTTTGCACTCTATTTTACCCCTTTAGGGGTAGAATTTTCTAAAACCCTGAAAGTTCTTTATTTGTATTCTAATGACTGATCTTTCTACAAAGTTTAAAGTCTCTATTTAAAAAAAAATGTTTCCCCCATACAAACCTTGCACCCCTATTTTACCTCCGTAGGGGTGGAATTTTCCAAAACGCTGAAAGTGTTTCATTTGTATTCTAATAACTAATTTTTCTACAAAGTTTAAGTCTATAGCTCAAAAAAAAAAGGTTCTCCCATACAAACTTTGCACCCCCATTTTACCCCCTTAGGGGTAGAATTTTCAAAAATCCCTTTTTATCCCTAGCCCACGTTATAAAAGCAACATACTGTGCAAAAATCAACTCTCTAAGATTAGTAGTTTCTGCTGTGCGTTGATGAGTGAGTGAGTGAGTGATTGAGTGAATAAGTCAGTCAGGACATAGGCATTTATTATGTATAAATAGATAGAAGATAATGAAACTCCCATTCAAATATCTCAAAAAATTATGAAGCTTCATCCGTTTTAATGTCGCTTGTTAGAGTGAGAAAACGATGAGGGACTGTGACGTCAATATACTCGAGCGTCACAGTAAAAAACAATCGTTTCATATGAAGGTGCGTTTTGCGGAAAAGGGACAGAACATACCCCCTCTTAAAACTTTGGACTCTTATAACTTAATCATTACCTATATAACCTCTTGCTTTGTTTTTTTCTCCATTTGACTATATTTATTTTAAATTCTTTTTCGAGAAAATACATTATGATTATTTACCATATTTTCGATTCCTGAGCTATAACCACGAACTTCGGAATTCGAAAATATTCGGGTATCTCTATCTCTATCGCACTAACCATACTCGAGTGACAGGGATGCAAATATATGAACATTGAGTATCGGTTTTCGTGGTAGCGCCGCAGGTACTTTGGCTGAATGCGCCGAGCGCGTGCCATTGTCATTCAAAAAAAACAAATTCGTGTTAATTATATTGTTCAAATTTGTTGATTTCATTTATTGAAATTACGACATAAAACGACATTTGCGCATATAAGTTCTCATATCAGAATCGAATATTTTTTTATGGTTTATATTTTAGCATTTGTCTCGTAAAGGTCTATCGTAGACGGGATTTAAATTATTAATAAGTGAAAGGCAAAGCAATTCCGCCATTTTGACGAAAATTTGACGGTTCTTATAGCTGACAGTTGGAGCAGCGTTTGATTTCAATAAAAATAAATGAAAAATTAAATGAAGTCGTATATTTCGGAAAATTAATTAACTGTCGCAGTCGGATAAAAACTATCCTAAGTTGCAGCTAGAATAATAATGTACCTATATAAAATGTTTCATATTTTTCCGTTCATGGGATGCTGAGAACATTCGAACCGCGCAAAGCTTAGTTTCAAACTGGCTGATTCTTTTTTTAATTTAGAGATTTATTATAAGTGGAGATGTATTATAGTGTTTTGTCTCTGCCTTATTTTTGAGCCGCTATGAAGGACATTTTATACTGGCGAGGCGTACTTAGAGAGGATTGAATTAAAATAGGATAGTTTCCCGTATTGTGACCAACAACAGTAAGAGCACTACGAAAAGACAAAAGTATAAATCAAAGTCTGTGCCTTATTAAATTGTCAATATTAAATGACAGTTAATTTTGGTGCCACAACGTTGGGGGCTTTACTGTATTGAAAAACAAGTTATTTGCTGTTTTATCCTTAAATACAGCGTTATCGACACACAATATATTCTTTTATTGTAACGCAATACTCGTGGATGATAAAAGTAAAACATAAGTTTTCGAAGCTTTGATAATTTGATGGTTCACTATCCACATATTTATAGCATCTTACAAATAACTTATAAATCAACAAACAATTTTTTATATACCATGTCTGTAGCAAACAAGCGTACCGCCTGATGGTAAGCTAGAAAACTAATTGAATACATACAATTTGCGAAAACGTATGACAATTTTGTCGCCGACGGAATGACATTTTTCGCTCCACCTTACCTGCGGCGCTACCACGAACTTCGTATATCTCCGTCTCTGTTGCTCGAGTACCATTAACCATTAGTGCGATAGAGACGGAAATATACGAAGTTCGAGATTCGAAGTTCGTGGTTATAGCTCTGACCTCATGTGCGGTGGAACACCGCTATCAACAGAATCAACCGTGCATTCGAGTATGTTACTCGTGGATCATCATTTATGCAATGTAAACTCTGGTTCAGAAAATTAAAGCGGGCATCAGTTATTCCAATCCAATTCGGATTGAGGTTTTGATCGTATTTACCTTCGTATAATTTAGCTTTACCTACATACATACATACTTGTTTATCTATAATTAAGATTAAATAAATACCTGTATTACAAACATAGAAGCGATGCAACCAAATACTAGATTCCTTTGATTGAAAACTGGATCATTTAGAATATTTTAGAATGATAATTTTATAGTTACTCACCCTTTTAGGTGATTACATTTTTAAATGACCTATCTAAGGGATAGTTTTTTTTTGTAATTAGTTTCAATTATTTAGTTTGTTAGTATTTAGTATTAGTTGTATTATAATTTAATTTAAGTCGGTTTGTTTTTAAATTTTTTGTACTTTAGCTTATAATTCTGTCTACGCCTTAATTCATTTTAAAATCAAAGGTCTTAAGAGAGTGATCTTAACATTTTTACATCTCCTAGCAGAAACATTAGAAGTGACTGTTTTAAAGAGGTGTGTTCCAGGCAATAGATATCTACCTACTATACCCAGGGCGGCCAATCTTAGTACTAGTTGCGCGGTAATGACAGCATAATATGTCAACTAGAGGCTGTCAAGGTATTTCAAAATTCGCCGTGTTGTCATAAGACATCAGTAGCCTAGGGGTACAGACGGAGGTATTTGGAGTCGATGAGCCGGGGTTCAAACCCTGCGACCGACGCACTTTTTGTATGTTTTAACATTGAAGTGGAGTATTTCAACTAACGATTCTAGATGGCGCATCAATTACAGGGTTACCGTTTTTAGGCCCAGAGATTGTTCTCTATTTCAGTATATAACAAAGTACTTTGTGACTATACCCGAAACTGGAATTCAAGACCAAAAAAACTACGACAGATACGTCACTGTCAAATCTGTCAAAGTCACTTATGTCATTGTCAAATAAAGTTTTCAGATTTCGCCAACCTTTTTGTTATAAGCTTCTTTGTATTGGCTGGCCCAATTAATTCATTAGGATTTTCTCAAAAAAAAGGACTTAAACAAGTTGAATTACCAATGAACACACACGACAATGTGCCATATTATTAAGACAGTATGGAAAAGTTAAATAAAACCATTTTTTTATTAATCCGTCCAGTTTGCACATTTCGTCCTCTACTTTCATGACATGACTTACACATGACTGCCACTTCTGCGGTGTCACCTCCCGGAGGCCTTCATGAAATAGGTCTTTGACCTCTGCCATTTTAAATGTTTTATTATTCCTGGCTAAGTACATGCTCTTTTACCTGAGCCCATACCAATTCAATTGGGTTCAATTCGCAGGTGGTAAAGGGGCAATCTTAATATTTTGACATTATGTGCCGCTGCGCTGCTACCTCATCCACTGCATATTTATTGTGAGCAGGCTTCTCTTTTGCAACAATTGTCATCAATTTCTCTTTGGTCAAATTTTCTGGAAATGTGACATTATTTTCCTTCAGCCAATCAATCATCAAATCTATGGTGTCATGGCGGGCATAACAACCATAAAGCACGCTACACACTATTATTCTGCAATTAGCTAAATGTATGCAAAAATAGGTTATTAATAACTAAAAAATGTTGTACCAAATGTCTGTAATTTTAACTTGGATTTTTCTGTCTTTTGTTTCCTCGCAAATGTGATGAAAAACATTGTGTGTATCACGGGCAGTAAGGGGATTGCAAACTCGACTCATTAAAAGCCCTCTGCCTTTGGCGTCGGGCTTCTAATAGACTCTCGTTAGTAATCCCCTTCTTACGGCCCTTAATGCACAATGTACTATTGTTACCTATTGTGTTGCTATTGTAATTTGTAATGTATTTTGTGTATGCTTACCAACCAATTTATCACCTCGCGGTGCTTATCTATCAATATCAAGAAAATAAAATTCTTTAAACCTAAAAAAGTCGTTATTTAAGTTAAAAGCGCTAATCAGGCACCCCGTTCGCTTGTTAGCCACCATTATCGCATTAACAGCGGTTCTCGGCGTCGTGATTTACCTAAGTCTGATTGTAAAGGAATAATTACATTCAATTCTAGCAAAATACAATTGCTTTACAAAGTTTAACGAAGCTTTGTATTCCGTTTTGGGTACACTGTATCGCGAATAATTGTATTTGCGCCCTCCCCTTTGGATTCAATTTCTGTTATTAGGGTCATTGTCAGTCACAAAAACAAAAATCATCTTTCCGGTGGTCAATAGTTAAGGGCTTTACGCTCACATATAAAATGTTTTTATCACATAGAATTATAGAAGGGGCAACGCCGTTTATGCGGATACAGAGTTCAACCAAAAATTAGGCTTTATAGCCCTTAACTTTGGCAATGTCCACCGAAAAGACGCGCACCTAAATCTGACAATGACCCTTTATCGATTAGACCTCAAACCCGGAATATTGATTATTTGAATGTGATGGTAAAAATGCTGTTTTGTCTTATAATATTTTAAATACTTATAAGAGATAGGCAAAAAACTTAAATAAAGCACCTGCTGCTCGTGCCGCACCAAAGGCTAGCCAAGACTCGGAAATCACTCAGCGTGCTAGGCCCTAAAATCTATAACGTCCTACCGCCTGACGTTATAAACGCCGTAACTGATGCAGCATTCAAAAACAAGCTCAAACAGCTCCTCATAAAAATGGCTTGCTACAGCATAGACGACTTTATGACCAATATATCATTGACCCACTCATAAATCAACAACACTTTCAAAATTGTTCAATAATGATAGGTATATAACATCTAAGACAATAAGAAATTTTAAAATGTATTTGACATGCATGATATTGACCCGTAAAATATGACATTTTATCAATAAAGTTCTGAATCTGAATCTGAATCTGAAAAGCCCCTCTTGCAGGTAGGTATGTAGTTGTGCCCATTTTATTTGTTATTTCAGCATTTTGTACGACAATAATATCAACTGTTAGTAATAAACTTTTCAAAACAGTATGATAATAGATAATCAAAATTCAGTTTATTGAATTTTTACGACTATAATTCTAAATGGCAAGACAAAAACGAAACTAAATTATACTCGTTTTATTTAATAAAAGTCAAAGAAAGTTAAACATGTTTTGTAACGAACAATTACGCCTTAAGCCCGGGAACTTATTCGTTTTTCGCCTTTTCGAAGCCTGAACTTTTTAATTTACCTAAACTCTGCTGTCGATACTCTGAGAGTTACAGTACTTTCATAATTATCTGCTCACTTCAAATTAAGCTGCTTCGTGTCAGCTTATGGAATAAGAAACCGGAGGAGAATTTTATGAAAATCATCATCATCATCATTGTCGGCCCGTAATCGCCCACTGCTGAGCATAGGCCTCTCGAGTACGTCACCCAACCCAATTCTGAAAAGACTTAAAATACTGTGGTATAATAAATGTGTGTGTGTGTGTGTGTGTGTGTGTGTGTGTGTGTGTGTGTGTGTGTGCGTGTGCGTGTGCGTGTGCGTGTGCGTGCGTGCGTGCGTGTGCGTGCGCGCGTGTGCGTGCGCGCGTGTGCGTGTGCGTGTGCGTGTGCGTGTGCGAGTGCGTGTGCGTGTGTGTGTGTGTGTGTGTCAGCTAATGGTTATATTATAAGTTATAACCTTAACCTTTATAAAAGAGTTATAATTATCTCAGTTGGAACGTATAGTGTCATAGACGAGTTCAGAAAAAATATTAACTCCAAAAGTGTTACTAGAGCTTTATTGAACGCTCTTAAGCAGGTTTAAGAGTTATAAGAGTGTTACTCAACGCAAGTACACTTAAGATATTAAAACTTTAACACCCTAACCTTTACAAGAGTGCTCGTTAACTCTTATTGCTTTTTAGTTGTTGCCGTGGAGTGTATTATAAAGCTTAAGGTGTTATATCTACTATAAAGTGCTGGCAAAGGTTTTATAAGAGAGTTGGTCAAGAGTATACGAGATACTAGAAGTGTTGAACAACTCCTTTGTAATTATTGAAACTTTTTCTAACGCTTATGGTGTTAGTTATAGCACCGTTATGAAGGCAAAGCCTGCGCAATATTCTTGACTAAAGGTGTTGTAACTCAATAAGCGTTATAGAAGACTAAGCTGACGCCTAAAGCTTTAGTGTAAGTTCGCCATAGTTTTGGTGAAATCTAACCTACAAATCGATTAAGTACCAAATTCCGATGGCCACCTCCAGTCTTCATCATCAGATCAGCTCGATGGTACCATAATATTGAATTGTCATTTTAACTATACCTTTACCCAAAATTTTAGCTCAATCGGTTGAAGATGTCTGCTTCAAAATTGAGTTGCAATATTCCACCCTAACAAACAAAGTTATATATACGTAGATATGTTATAAGCGGTCCAAAAGTGGCACACTAAATTTTGGTCAAGTCACACAGCTTGCCATAGTTTTGCGTTACGTCAAGAAAGATTGTAAAAAAATATTATTTCGAAATGTTTTTGGTATTCCGATCTCCATTTGTTTTATGAGTTTTATGATTTATTTTTTGTCCATGTGTAAATAATGGGTATTAGAAATAGAAGAAAACCGCGACTTGGATCAAGTCAAAGAAAAAATTAGCGGATTATTAGTAATAATCCGTCCGTAAATCCAATAATTTATTACCGAATAATTCTTCTAGCCTAATCCGATATTTTCAAACGATGGTAGCTTATTTTCATACACTGTGTTGCGAAACTTGCGAATGGTGCTATTGATTTTTCCGAAATAAACAGTGAACGAATTCTATTTATATACCTTGCGGCGTTCGCAGATTACTGAATAATTAGTGTAGATAACGCCTTCAGTCCCATAAAATATAACGTTCATTGCGTTCAGTGTAATGTGACTGAAGTCTCACCAAACACGAGCAACCGCTTAGACCGCCATGTCAGCACGGCAGGAGTTCTTACCAGCCCGATATCTGACATGATTACTGCATTTCTTATTACTGTGTCTATACCTAACTATACTCATTCCATATAACATTAGAATTTTACCGGACACATTCGTCTGCGTTTCTTCGTTTTTATAGTTTTACTTATTACGATCAATAAATGCTTCAAAGTTCAATCATAACAATACTGATGTATTTGCATTTCAAAATGTTTTTCCGTGAAATCGCAGGACGATTAACGCACGATTTTTCTAATCTAATTTGGAATACGGATTCGCTTAACCAGGTAAGTCAATTAGGTAGGTAAGTGTTCAAAACACGCAGCGGAAAGAAAACATAATAAGTATGAGCTTTTCATAACTTTCAATCAAAGTTGATAAACGGGATTTGAACCAGGGACTTTTGCATTCCGAGCACTGCTCTTGATAATACGGTAGTCTACAACAGTAATAGTAAATTATTCTTAAATTACCAATAAACAAAACTCACGTAAATAGGTACTCGCTGCATCTCAACGCTCTTTAACTTTGTGACGTCACTTTGTGCCAATTTTTAGCTCAGCTGGCAAGAGCAGTGCACGGAACTCAAAGGGCGCGGGTTGAACTGCCGCTTGTGAATATTTTTTCAATGTTTAATTATAATTTAAATAGCAGAAACTACCGCTCATCAAATGTTGCAGCACTGAGCTTATTTTCTTACACTTCCATACAACACTATATATCGGAGTTATACAAAAATAAAAATAAAAACGCTCTTGAGGACTAAGGTCTGAGTCACACTCGCCTGCGGTGGCGGTCAATTGTAAATTTGTCAGCTAATGACAAGTTAACTATTGGCCGCGGCGCGGCAAGGCGGGGCATTCTGTGAGAGGCTTAAAAGCCTTACCAAAAAAACCACTTTTATTTTCTTATAAAACCCCACACATTATTTTTTGTATTACTAGTTTTTACTTTTTCAATTGGTATGATAGCACAATAAGGAGTTACTAACGTCTAGTCTCTTGAACGTATTAAATAAATGTATGAATAAATTCGCGAGTCCGTGGAATGGATATATGAAATATGTTTTTAAAAGCAATTTAACAACCAAATATTCTGTATTTTATCATTTTCTATCGGCAAAGGTATTAAATTGCTATAGAATATGCCATATTCCCCAGACTTGACTGTCTACGAGCAATGTGCCATACACTTTGTAAGAGTAATATAATAAACTACAGTACTTTTATGTAAGTAATTAATGACATTACTATTGGTAGTGTAGCGATTGAAACGATTGATAATCACTACCGAATGAAGGAATGTCAGTATTATTCATGTTATTATTACTGATAGCGACCGGGCCGCATATCACATACCTATTCCACGTATTCGAATTAGGTATTTGTCACAATAGTTAGTTAAAGCTGACAATATTAACCAATTGCTTTATTTCAGGTGACAATGTCAGGATGTAGACATTGGCGAATGTTATCAGCTTAAGGATAGATTTTGAGTATTTTACTTCTTAACACGTTGGTTGCCATATCACGCGAACTCGCGTGAAGCGGCTGTATACGTAGTGGCCGCTCACGCGAGTTCGCGTGATGATCGAATACAATATTGTCCGAGCCACAAAATTGCGGCCGTTGCGTATTGGCTTCTGATTTTTCCTTTGGCCACTAGGGAAGGGAATTACCTATTTACTAGGGGGCGTGGCCTGTGGGTAGCCATGTTTTACGAGCACTTGACAGTTCGCTCGCCGCAGCCGTACTGTGCGGGTGTGTTGTTTGTGTGGCCATTCATATAAATTCTGCATTTTCGGCTTGGCAACGAACGTGTTAACTTCATAAAGAACGTTTTTGCCAAGAAGGTGTCTAATTCCTCAAAAGTCTAAAACAGCGATTTGAACGCTGCTACTTTCACAATATTTTAAACTGTTCAAGTCAAAATATTATCATTTGCTACACCGTAATAGCAGCCATTTTCAGCTACCGAATTTGTAGCGTTTTCGCTCGTACTTTCTATGATAGACTTGTTAATAATAATAATAATCGTTTATCTGCTGCTTCTTTTCTGCAAACTTCGCTACTTCGGTAACTGAAAATACCTGCTACGGTGTAGCAAATGTGGCGTAGCGGCGCGGTAAAGGTACCTATAACTTACCGTGAAGCCGATCCCGACTGTTGCAGAGAAGTTCCCCGCCTGGAACTTGCCGGTTTCAAACTGGACAAGCAGGGACGTTTTACCAACGCCACTGTCGCCCAGGAGTATTGTCTGTGAAAACAAGCTTCCATCAAAAACATAAATCTATTCAATGTATTTTTTTTTCAGATAGATAGATCCTGTTCTAGGAAAATCAACAGATGTTGTTTGTTTATTATTATTATTTAATAAATAGATAAATAGAGCATATAAACATAATAATTAACTGAGTCTCACAAAACTGTCGGAACTGTTTGTCTGTGTGATTATAAACATCATAGTACAGAGTTAATAATTAATGAATTACTAATTTGTAAATAGGTTTAGGTTAAATACATGTTACATACATGCATACAGTTACCTATGCCTTATGGGTTATGATACTATTAAGTAATGTAGTTTTAATTTTCTTTTAAAGTCGCTTTTAGGGTTCCGCACCTCGAAAGGAAAAAGCGGAACCCTTATAGGATCACTTTGTTATCCGTCCGTCCATCTGTCAAGACCCTTTTTCTCAGGAACTCGTGGAGGTATCAAACTGAAATTTATATCAAATACTCTAGTCTACAGTCCCTTGGAGCTGTAAAAAAATCAATCTTCTAGGCCCACGTAATCAAAAGATACAGCCGTTTATTCCGTAAATTTCCGCAAATTTTCGAAACTCGCAAAGGAATCAAAACCTACAGGGTACCTACTTCCGGCGAACTCAGAATCTTGAAATTTGGTACTAAGTACTACTAAATTTGCGAAAACCGTAAATTTTTAGTTACATCCGATAATAAAAATATGTTTAATAAATAATAGGCTTGTACGGAACCCTCAGTGCGCGAGTTCGAGTCGCACTTGGCCGGTTTTTTTATCCTTTCACGGCTGATGTTTTCTGGTAAACTGTTCAGAACATAAGGGACATATTTTTTTTAGGGTTCTGTCACTATAATAGTTTTTTCCAATTACTGCCTCGGAAAGCCGTCTTTTATCCTTTAAAACCAGTGAGCAAAAACGCATTTCATCCACTACATAGTGGGCAAAGTAATTTGACCGTGGAGCGTATCTCATGTATCTCATGAACCGTGATAGTTAGACAGTTGAAATTTTCACAGAGGATGTATTTCTGTTGCCGCTATAACAACAAATACCTACTAAAAACAGAATAAAATAAATATTTAAGGGGGCTCCCATACAAAAAACTTTTCAGAATTGCTTGTTGCTTTCATCAGGCGCTGGGTCTCAGAATGTATGGGAAAACTAAAATCCAACCCGCACTTCACTAAAATTCAAAAAAATATTGTTATTTGTTATATTTTTTTATACAAGGGTGCAAATCTATTATTTAAATTAAATAAAGTTGTTTTGCATGTTGCATTTTCCTCGCTACAGTGAGGTGAAAAGTTTTGTGTTACACACGGGTGAAAATGAATTTTACTTCTCGTGTGTCGCTACGCTCAGGATTCTATTTTAGAACCACTCGCTTCGCTCGTGGTTCAACTATAGAGTCCTTTCGCTTGCTCGTGTTTCAATTCCACACTCGCGGGTAAAATACAACTTTGCATCGTTGTATAACAGTAGTTATTTACGATACAAGTGCAGAAAATAGGAAATTCGCAACGAGTGTTGATAAATTAAAACACGACCGAAGGGAGTGTTTTAAATCGACACGAGTTGCGAATTACCTATTAGCACGTGTACCGTACAACGTTTTACATTACATATGGCTCTTTAAAGTTTCGACATATGCACGGAAAGTGCTCTTTTCAGCACAGGTGCGGAAAAGTAGCACCATGTGTACTGTAAATAACTATTAACCTTCGGTACGCACAGTTTCCCGTACGCCATAGATTATACACCGATTTAATCTGTGACCATAGCCATAGTTTAGAGCTAGGCTCTAGTGAGTCTAGACTGATGCTATGTTTATTTATGGAGTATTCGTTTTGATCTTGATACAGTTGTGTAAACTATTATAAAATTGCCCTGTTGATATAAAATTATGAAAATTGGATGTTTAAGTCCCTCGCTACACTCGCTCGGACTTAACCATCCAATTTTCATGTTGTTTTGTCATGTTAGTTATTTCAAAAGGAATGAAATTCCTCGGTATTTCATTTTAACTTCGCTCGGGGCTGAAGCAATAAACTTGGTAATATTCTTCAGTTTAGTATCTTATATTGGTCAGTTTAGCATTAAAGTTCTTTAGTGGCCAATATCGGGACAATTCTAAGTTTTAACAGAATAAGTAGGTATGAATTGCTTTTAGGCTAGGGTATACAAACTTTGGGTTCCCTAACTTTGAGCTAGGGAATACAAATTTAAAGAAACCTACCTAGATACCATGTACGTAGGTAGGTAATAATTTTTTACTGTACTCAATTTTAGTTAACTTGCGGGCAACATCATCTTCATCACCTACTCAGAAAATTTACACTGAACATGAACAGTTCAATTAGGCTGTAAATTGTTGTGTGTATCAAATTATTATAAACATATTTAGAAGTGTAAATGTACTTCAAATGAGTAACAAATTATTTGACTTACAATTTTTTTCGTTTAATGAGTACCTAAGTATTGTGTTATGAAACGGCAAAAAAGACATGATCGTATATATTCAGCCTGTGGATAAATTTCATCCTCTTATAGTAGTGTTGTCTATTCTGCGCTTCAACTGAAATCATGCCTCTTACAGACTGGCGTGGCCTGGGTGGCGGTCAATAGTAGACTTGACAGCTGTTCACAACTATTGACCGCCACCGCAGGCCGCGCCAGTGTGATTCAGGATTTAAGGGTGATTCACAGAACACCCTGCCGTGCCCGGGCCGACGTCGAAACATTTTCATGTTTTCAGTAACCCAATACCAGACTGGCAAGCAACTAAATACAGCCCGTCGAAAAACGAAAAAAAAATGGGCGGCGTCCAAACAAAGAATAGCGAGTGCATCCACAAAGGGAAATTATTTTCAGGTGTTATTAGAAAGTCCCAGAATATTCACAAAGTGTTTGATAATCGGATAAATCTATCATTGGCCATTTTCAATGAGTAATTTTGCTAAAAACAACTACTTAGGTCTCAAGTGGAATCACGCCATCTTATATATTGAACGCACTCTACCAACTATCATAATCACCTGCGTGAATGATTGTAAAGCCCATCAGGTACCTACGGTCAGCACCAAATATATGTATCCAATTTTCAACTTTATTCCACCGACATACGTTCGTAAATGTATACAAATTTATGATGCTGGCTGTACAGGAATGTACCCACCCTTTTACCTATCGTATGATCTTGTTTGTGTAATCGGTGTAGTACATCTATAAGTATAAGCTAGGAATAAAATAAAAAATCTCCACTCACAAAAAATTGGAAATTAATTATTATTATATTTTATTTGCATTTATTAGGTAAATATTAAAATAAATAAAATACAAACATACATAGACTGCTATTACGTATATTAGCTTAGGTATTTAGTCGGATAACAACTAACGGTACATGTACCTAACATTATGTCGACTATGTCAAGCCACATAAATTTACTCAAAGCACGATACACGACGCTCACACACGTTCATTTTATTATCTATGCTCGACGACAATGGCAGTGGAAACTACTTAGTAATAATTCAGGAGCCTTTTTCAAAATGTCGCGATTAATTCCCGCCATTTTTAACCCCCGACGGAAAAAGAGGGGTGTTATAAGTTTGACGTGTCTGAATGCGGTTTTTTATCCGAAAGCTCACGTGATCGAGATGGTTCTTAGTTACGTTTCAACAAAATCGGTTTAGCCGTTTTTGACATAATTGAACTTTGAAACTAAAATGTCGGAGGTCTTTCAACTTTTCCAAGTTGTAGTTATGGAAAAAGGCAATAGGTAAGTCTGAAACAGCCGATACCAAACCTAAATCTAAAATACATACATATAATCAAGTCCATTTCCCGGAGGGGTAGGCAGATATCACGAATGTCCACTTGCTAAGATCCTGACAAACCTTTCTTGCTTCATTTACATTCATTAAATAATTACATTATTGATACATGCTCGTCGGTCTAGGGCACTCTTGACCTGACCTACTTTCTATAGGATTTCTCCGATTTGGTGGGAGAAAGTTCGACGAGGTCGTCCCCTTCCAACTGTACCATCCACATTTCCCTCATACACTCTCTTTGTTAATCTTCTTTCATCCACCCTCTCTACATGCCCTTCTCAATTTTCGTGACTACATCTTCAGTCACTCCACACCTCTCTCTTAACACACTATTTCTTAATTTTGTTTTTTAAGCAGTAACGCTGCTAACTAAATTTATAAATTTCAAATTAAAGGAAAAATTTTAAAATTTCGACCCGTCGCTACTAACCAACTGAGCTATCGGAACAATCTGTCTCGGCCACTAAATCTTTCAATCCGTTCCTTCTTACAACGCCTTAGGCCTTAGCCAAAAATTTTAAATTTTTCATTTAATTTGAAATTTACACTATTTCTTATTCTATCCTTCAAACTCACCCACCCATACTTCGCAACGCTCCGATTTCCACTGCATTCACTTGACTCTGATGCTTTTTTTGCCACACCCAACTTTAACTACCATACATAAGTGTGGGGACTAAAACTCCCTGAAGCACAGCCAGACGCGCTTAAATTAAACAGGGTAACCATCTCCATACAAGGGCTGACGGAAAGCTTTACAATGTTTCTCTCCTAAAGTCAAAGCAAAAGCGAGACGATTTCTTTGTTGACAGCTTGCTGTTTGCTGACGACGCAGCCTTCGTCGCCACATCGCAGTGCGAGCTCCAAACCATGATGGATAAGTTTTCACATGCCTACGCTCTATTTTCCATGTCCATAAACGCCCGGAAAACTGTTGTGCTGGCTCAAGGGTATGCGATAACACCGAAAATTCTGCTGGATGGCACGCCGTTGGAGTCAGTCGACAGGTTCTGCTACCTTGGGTCGACTGTGACTAGCAATCTTTCATCGGGTGCAGAAATCGATGTTCGGATTGGAAAAGCAGCGGCGATGTTTGGGAAGTTAAGTACAAGAGTATGGCAGAATAAACATCTAACCAGGAAAACCAAGATAGTCGTATATCAAACTTGTGTCCTTAGCATACTCTTGTACGGCGCTGAGACCTGGACATCGTACGCCAAACACGAACGTCGGCTTAACACCTTTCATATGCGCTGCATCCGAAACATCTTGGGCATACACTGGAAGGACAGGGTCACAAACCAGAGGGTGATTGAGGTTGCACAGCTGCCCAGTCTCTCTGCGCTGCTTAAGCAGAGACGCTTACGCTGGCTGGGGCATGTGCATCGAATGGATCCATCGCGTTTGCCGCGGCGTGTTCTGCTTGGGGCCGTAGCTGATGCCAAAAGAAGCGTAGGCCGGCCGATGCTGCGGCATAAGGACTGCGCCAAGCGAGATATGCACGCATTCAACATCCCGGTTCACAAGTGGGAGGACCTTGCCGTGGACAGGGACAAATGGCGCAAACTGGTGTTCGATGGTCGTTAAGTTCATGATGAAGCGAGCCAAGCGGCATCAACGTGGCACCTGTTCGACGCGAGCAAATTACACCTGCCAAGCTTGCGGTCGTGTATGCCGCTCTCGCATTGGCTTACACAGCTATGGAAGACGTTGTCTCCTTTCTTAACACTGCTTGTATAGTCTGTATTAGACTAAAAGGCCATTGGTGAATCAAAGTTAGGAGATTCTATACATATAAGGCTTTGATTTATAGATGTTTGGGCTTTTTATGAGGAATAAATTTCACTCCTCAAGGTCTTTGTTTAGAAGCTCTTTCTAGCTTTATCCTCCTTCATTGGATTATTCTGGCAAGTTATGAGAAATAGAAAAAAAGGATTGACGTAGACTACCTAAGTAAAAAATTCTACGTACCTCTACACATCAGAATATTTCACAAAACAAAAAATAAATGTACATTGATGTCATATTAGTAGGTGTACGTTACATTTCACCAATGATCACGCCACGCCATGAACTGAAGTATGTTCTAGGTAAATAATAGTCGAGTCTCAGGAAAAGAATGAACCGTGTGGTTCGTCAGAGTTGATGCGCTGCGTTGGTTGCTTGGCTCGCGTAGGCTACGGCTAGGGTAGGGACTGGTTTTAGCAGCCCTACTTGCAAGATCGCTATGAAGCGATCTGCATGGAGCGCGGCACGGTTTTTTTTATATAGCGGCAAGGCAGGTCGTTGTGAAGCGACCTGCCCTGGCAGGATCACTATGAAAATGTCCTGCGAGGCCTGGCAAGATCGCCATGAACTGAAATCGCAAGACTTTTAATTTAATCATACATTAGGTTAGTTTAGTGTTTTAATTATATATGTCTTTCCCGCTCACGGGACAATGATGTCCCGGACCTTTGGGAGGCGTGCGTGGGGCCCCGTGGGGTCCCGTGGGGGACACGTAGAGGCCCTTTTGACAATTTATTGAAACGCAAGGAGTACACCGAGCGGATGCTGTCCCTGCCCGTGTCATGGGACGCACACAGAGACAGCACCCGCTGGGGTGTATAGGGACTATTGCTGGTTGATGGAATCTAAAGAAAACTATTATTGAAATATATTATTGTTGTAATTTAAATAATGAATACTAATAGATAGTTTTACGTAGTGAGTTAATTTAATGTAATACTTAAATAGATGCTTAATGATTAAATTAAGTTAAGTACTCGTAGATACTCGTGGACCTAGTCTTTGAATCTAGTCTTTTTGCGGACGCGTACTCGCAAGGCTTAGTCCGCGTTTTACCTAGTACGTCTCACCTCTATACATTGTACTAATAAAATACCTTGATTCAAGAGCTGCCTAGTCGTAAATTCCTTTCGAAAAGAACAGTAGTTAGGTATGCAGATCGCACCAAACTTACCTAGTCTTGGACCATTATAACGGAAATCCCAAGTATCCCAACTAGCAAAATTTCGTCATATATAATGGTTGCGGCAACGTTTCTGCGGTTTCATATACGGACTTCGAGATTCGATTTTCGTGGTTATAGTCTTGCCCATTTTACTAGTAAATTAAATGTTGTGTGTTGTTCTTAGATGGAAAAATAGACTCGGGGACATTGCGAATCCTCACCGACGACGAAATACGTCAGTTAATCCCTGTCCCGGGGGATCGAGCTAGGTTTAAAATTAATCTCTCGAATTGGAAAAAGGAATTAGCGGATTTGAACTTACAAGAGCCAGAAATTGTAAGTATTTAAGTACCCATCTACTTATTTAAAATGTTATACAAGTAGGTAGGTAACTAATTAGATAGGTACGCCTATTATACGCTACGTCTATAGCTACGAACCTACGAATCGTGTTGAGGCACGCGCACGGCACGGCTCACCTATTTTGCTCAAATTCGTACGCGCTCACGCAAGGGGGGAAAGTGGGGGGAAGTGGGAAGGTGCAAAATGGGGGGAAGTGGGGGAAGGGAGAAGTGGAGGGAAGGGGGAAGAAATGAAGGGGGATAGGGAACTGGGGGAGGGGGTGTGGGGGAGGGAGAAGTGAGTGGAAGGGGGTAGAGGGGAAGTGGGGTGAATGGGGAGGAGGGAAGAGGGGGAAGGTATACGGCCTAAGTATTCAAAACTATGTATACAAATTCTTTTTTCCTTGGGCCCCTTTGCTACACCCTAACCGAAAGACTGAAAAAGAGGAAGAGTACCTACAAAAAGAAATGAGATCCCAATCCCATCCAAAACATAAACATAACAATAAAAAAACCAAGTCTCGCAACTCAGTTTTCCTATCGTAAAAAGTTGTGAGATCCATGTAATACCAAGTCGGTCAATTTATTCAGACCCTACTTAAGGGTCCTTCTGTTGACTTGGCCATCGAATGAAAACACACTAAATGATCTAATTTAATATAAAATGTATTACTTGTGTTTTCATGGGATGACCGACCTATGAATAAAAATAGAATAAAATTGTTTGTTTTAGGAAACATCTTTCGACGTCGGAGATTTAGAGTTGGGGAACTTGGGGACGTTATTGAGGGAGTCCATTGATGACACGGAGTTCAATTTGACCTCTTCCACTCCAGTGTCGAAGAGATTGAGGACCTTAGACGATAAAGCCCCTCCTATTAACATTCCGATCCAAGAACCACAAATCGTCCCGCGTGAGAGGTCCCAGAGAGCTGCTGAAGATTTGGGTCAGCAGTTCAGCGTGGCAGCACAGCGTGGATACGTATGTATTAGTACTACGTTACGTATCTACAGCGGTGAATTCGTGAATGCCCCAGATCGCAGGTGTTTGTGGCCCGAACCGAAGGTGAGGGCCATAAATATGCGATAATTTTACACCGTTGCTTGTAAGTGTATCAGTAAAATGATCATAAATAGTATTGTTTAGCGTACTTTTATGATCAATTTATTGCATATACTGTATGCAACGGTCTTTAATTAGGTCTAAAAACGCTCGTAGCGCGTTTCTTAGCGATGTATCGATGTCTCTTTACCACCCATTCAAATCCATGCTATTATTTTCAGGTTTTGAAGATTTTAAAGTCGACAGTTGACGGAAGATCATTACTGAGAAACAGAGATACAGGAAAATTAGACGACTTTCAGCGTAATTTATTGGTAAAATTACTCATAGCACCAATCTTTGAAGAAAATCCTTACGCTAAAATAACAAATAAAGAACTACTAACATGGTCGCTGGAAATACAAGAAATTTTTAATAAGGAATCGGCAGCATTATATTATACCCCATATGTGTCTGCATTAGTGCATACAACTGCCCGTAACGCGTCTGGAAAACTACTGCGTTACGTTTACAATAAACGGCAACAATTTCGTTCTCGGGGGATTATTGAGAAAGCGCGTTCCTGTTCTTCGAACGGGGCATCATCATCATCGTCATCCAATTCTGATCTGGCTCCGTTAATACGGTTACCAGCAGCATCTGCAGGTAAGATATTATATATTTTACATTATATATATTAAACTTGTTATCTTTATAAGCACAAGATAAGGTTAGTGATATTACTGTGGTAAATTAATGATTAATTATTGTATGCCTCCAGAAACAAACGAAGAGATTCAAGAAAAAATAAATTGGCTGAGAAATTCTTTAGAGCCGTGGCACCTTGTTGCCCAAAATTGGTCCGACACAGCTGCATTTCGCCTAAGGATCAACTACCTGGGTGCTACTAGTTTGCAGGAGTATTTCAACGAATACCCTGTGCTGAAGTCTCCCGCCGGTCATGAACTACTACAAGATGATTTCAAGGTTATGTACAGTGACAAAACGGATGCTCTCTTTACGAGTTTGACAATACACACAAATAAAATTGCAGAAGTGGCAAAAAAAAAGAGTAGAAAGCACTAGAGACAAAGACATCAAACAGTCAATGCAGGTTTATCTAAATGCAATCAGTGGTAAGTAAATAACCACTGAGTGCTTACTATCTGTAATAATATTTGAAAAGCAATGTGAATAATTTGTTAATATCTATTCAAATATGATAGACTGATAGTATTACAAAGTTAGGCACAGTTCACACTAATTGAGTTCAAAATTTGAAAGCTTGTGTGTGCCTGCTAGAAGTATGTATATGTAGGTATCTAAAATTAAGTAACTTTGACTGACTTGTATTTAGTTCTTACACTGCAGGTCCAAATTGAATATAATTTGGGAATATACAATAGTCTAACCGAAACTGAGTAAATTTTGTCAAACGAACGCAAGCAAAAATCGACTTTGTGCTCTCGTGATAAAGTCGTTTTTTGCTTGCGTTTATTGACAAGATACCTTACTATTTCGGACGTACTATACCTAGTTATTTTACCTATGTCCTCTTGGTCACGTATATAATTTTTTATGGTTCCGTATTTAAGTATAATAATAAATTTTCAAAATTCAAAATTCAAATCATTTATTGCACTCATGTTAGTTCTCATGTTCTCATGTTAAATGACATTATTTTTTTTTTGTTTTTTTCAGATGCTGAAGGTCCGGATGTAAAAATCAACGGAGCTCTATTGCTACTGCCATACATTACATCTAGTGTACCCTTAAAAGAAAAAAGAAAAACATTGTGGAAACCGTCTAAATCAGAGGTCAGGGACGGATTTATTACCCAAATCGGCTCCGATGCCGAGCTAGAAACCGTGGTAACAGAAAGAAAAAATAAACTGTTAAGGTATGGGAAAAGCTTACAACCATTCATAGTATTTGTAGGTCCGTCAATAGAACATGTATCTCACTGCTATATAGCTGCCGGAGATATATACTACAAAGTTCCCAAACTAATAAATGCGGTAGACATATGCTTTAAGATATTTCACGCTACGGGCGCAAAATATCAAAGCGAAGCATTTGTGGTTTGGATGCTGATTCAGAAAGCTTTTTATAGGATTGACACACCATACGACAAGGAATTGACAACGGTCAAAAGTTTACTAGTAGATTTAGGTATTTAAATTATCTTTTTTTTATTTAAAGTTCCATATAAATGTATCGCAGAGTTTCAAATTTTTAGTAACTACTAAGCCATTAGTGGCTTGTTTGCAGTCAGATTTCGTATTAACTATTAATTAACTTTAAAAATCTACAACTAGCTTCTAAATCTAATACTAACTACTATAATGTTTACTTGTGCAGAGTGTAAGCGTAACTTCGAGTCAATTAAAGCTCTTTCAGATCATCTTAGATTTCTTTGTTTTAGAGCACAAACATCATCTTTCAGATGTGGACAAGAAGGTTGTCTAAGACATTTCAGTAGCTTGGCATCTCTTAGAAAGCATATAAGTAAATGTAACTCTCAACAGTTAAACTTACCGCCTGCTGACGTAGAAATAGCAGCGTTAGATCAAGGCCAACATATTCCTGATAGTAATTATGTCAATAATAATGAAAATAAAAATTGTTTAACCGAACCTGCAGACCTCTCTCGTCAAACAGAATTATTTGTATCTCATTTATATGCCAACCCATTTGTGGACGACGCGTGGCGCCGACGTGGTCGATGTGCGACAGGCCTGGGTTTGACCTTCGCGACCTCACAGTCACCTAACAAGGGGCGTTTAAAAACCGCGGCGGGCGAACCGCGCGTTTCAACCGCGGCGGGTGAACCGCGGCGGTTGAACCGCTCAGCGTGTTTTTAAACGGCCGTAACGCGCTCTGATAGCGCAGGTGCTCTAGGGGAGCACTAATCCCGCAGACTGAGCTGCACTGTTGAAGGATGGGGTGAGGGTGACGATAAAATAATACTTGGCGAAAAATAAATGAAACGGTATAATAAAATAATGAGACACAAACTACTGATTAAACTTTCCCTATCACAATTTCCTACTTCCTATCACAATTTCCCTACTTCTTCCTTTCTTCTTCTTCCTAGGAGCTCCCACTGGTGGGGCTGAGCGAACACAATTTCCTCCGGAGATTATAGCCTCTTTTATACCCCTAAGGCATTAAAAGTGGTGGGGATATAATTTTGAAGACCTCGCCCACTTTTACTATGGAAAAGCTAGTTTTTACGTTTTCCTGGTTTTCAGGGAAACCTTAAGGGTTTTTACATATTTTCCTTCAAAAGAACTATTTCTGAGCTATACATTACAATATCTAATAATTTTCCTGCTTTTCCCGTTTAAATTGGGAAAGTCGATATTTACGTAAAATTATCAACTTTGGTAACATGAAATGGCTTTGCCAGGCCCTAGTGGCTTTAATTAACATTAATTATCAAAAGTGATTATACATGCGTAAGGGCATTTACAGTACCTTCCTAACTGTTGCGAACGCAACTCTTTTTGTGTATAAACTTAATTATAGGTATCTATTTCATTAGCAGTAGCAAAACGCGCCCGTCAGGCACGGTTTGTATGAGGGGGGCTTTGAATGCGCCAATCATGGTGCTACACATGTGTAGGTTTATCCCTACCTAAACCAACTAGAGATCTCGCTGGTCACTTACTTTGACATAACATATATACAACCACTTCTGTAACTATCTAAACGGCCACACTCTCCTTGCTTTCAATCAGAGCCTATATAATTGTAAATTATATTACAGTCAAACTTTTATCGAAGTTTTATTTAAAGTCGTCGAGCGAATAACACCACCGGCATCGGCGCAAACACTAACGATACCTCAATTGCTTTCGTACCTCATCTGGTTACGAAGCTATGGCCGGGTGAGACCGTCAATTTTCACATTTACATTAACGTGGTAGCATAAGTTTGACTTTGCTCCCGTCTTTTTAGCCAATCAGAGAAATCAACCTGAACCTTGACCATTCTTGCACCATAATATGCAATAAAACTCTATGCATACGTAGTGTACATTTTTATTTCACATTTTATGTAACTCTAGTTACCGATGTCCCTTGTTGACGGACTAGATCTGGATATAGTCTCAAGTTGGTTTCTTTACAAATAATTTGGCTATCTCTCCCTCATTTATCAGGGGCTCTCCCCCTATCGATCTTTATGAAATAATTACTGGAGGTACCTGGTACTTTTATCTTTACTTTAAGCTATTTTCTTCGTCTGTACCTATTGTACTTAGGTCCTAAATAAATCACGCGCTTCTTATATGAGCCGTTTGCTTTAGGAGCTTAATCTGGGCACAATTGCCGTCCTTATGTGAAGGAATTATAGTTACACATCCTCTCTCTTCGTGGCCCGTAGGCTTTATCGTTCACATACTATACAACACCCTTTCTCTTCGTGACCCGTAGGTCCTACATTTCACAAACTACATTCTGTCGCCCACAATGCCCCCGCCGGTATGTATCGCAGATACATACTGGGTTGCAAGGGTAAGCGACAGTCTACATTAAAGTCTTACGGTACGATTTGTCATCAATTACACTTTTAATTACTTTCACTTTCATGTTCATTCACTGTCTTTACTACTTACTTTTCTTCACTACCACCAGCCGCCGCTGCGGTTTGGTGATGGATTCCGTACGGGTTGGGGGGGCGCATTTTCCTTGTTGCTGCCTGCCCCTCGTACCGGAATAGACACTTTCACTTTCATTACCTTATGTGGCCCTTGAGCGGCCACCACTGGTAACACACTTTCACTTAGCCGGTACCCCCAATCGCGTGGTGGGTCGGCGGGGTCGGCGATGACCCTGCAATCGCCGATCTTAATCTTTACCTTCTTCTTTTTGTTTTGAGCAGGCCTTGTAGGCGCTGCGTCATCCGGTGGCTCCGGTGGAGCCGGAGGTTGTCCACTATTGCCGGTACGCAGTGTCAACTGCGCGTCCCGGCGGCTCTTCTTCATGTAAGCGACACTACTAGTCGCTGCCTCTCGCGTCGCGAAGGTTGGCGGGTCGGCGGGGCGCCGTTTGCGCTGTGCCGCCGACGATGTTCCGCTGTGTGCAGTGCGTGTGATGGCGAGCTGGCTCGCCCTTCCGCAACTGGCGACCGCGGCACTCTCGTGCGTCGCGGTGGAGATCGACCCCGCTATTCCAGGGGCCGATATGTTAAGAGTGGCCGTGACCGACCCCGGGCGACCGCGGGTCGGTTCAGTGATGAGGCGGGCCATGGCGCCTCCTGGGGCCATGATTGTAGACACTGTGATGTCTTCTGTGCTGCTGTGCACGGCGAACACCACCTCGGCGCTTGTATTTATAACTTCGAACGGCGGGGCACCGCAACTGGCGGTCTGCGGGTGCCCGGACGACTGGCTGTCATCCAAGTAGGCTCCCTCTTGTTGGGGCCTTGTAGCTATGCCGAAGTCAGCGACTTTCGGCAAGGCGTCGCCCTGTCGCGGCTCTGTCGGCCGGGCGGGCTCTGGTGTGGATATCGCGTCGCATAGGCGATGTTCCTCAGCCATGGCGAGCGTGATGTAGGTTTCCGGTGGTGGTCCGGACGGTGGGGCACCGCAACCAGCGGTCTGTAGGTGCCCGTATGACTGAGTATCAGTCGTGTGGGGCCCCCGTTGTTGGGGCTTCCTAGACGTGCCGAAGTCGACGACTTCCGGCAACTGGTCGCGCCATCGCGGTTCTTTTGGCCGGACGGGCTCCGACGTTGATGCTGCATCGCGTCGGCGACGCTCTGCAGCGGCTATAAGCCTCTCGTTGGCATTTCTTAGCCAGCACTTATGTTCCTCTTGCTGTGCTCTCTTTAATAGGGCTTGCCTATTTATGGATTCTTGTTCCATTTTTAGTAACCCTTGTCTAAGAACGGCGTCTATTTTCCTTATTTCTTCCTGGTGTGCTGCTTGTTGCAGCATTTCTTTTTGCCGTAAATTGGCTAGTTGCTCGCTCTCTTCTCGTTCGAGCTCCTGCTGGCGTGTCGCCGATAACCGACTTTCGGTTGACTGTTGTGATTCCGGCCGGCATGTCGTCAGTGGTTCCGCGAACGTGACTCTCTTTCTCATCTTGCCGACCTGCGCTCCCCCCGTCAGGGGGTATTTGAGGATCCCTCTATGGTAAGTTCCAAGGGGTATGCTCTCATATTCGTACTGCCGCTGCAGCCGGTTCTCTGCTTTTATGCGCCACGAAATATCCGCTTTTTCATATGGGGACTCTGTCACGTCCATGTTTGATAAAACTGCGGGGGCCGCCCCTCTTTGGGTGTCGGCTCTTCTAGTATCGTCGATACTCATAGGGGCCGGCATTCTTCTCCTCAGCCATTGCTCCCAGACCGCGTCTCGGGCATCTTTTTCCGGTTGCTTTTTCCTGGCAACCCGTGCGGCGTGCGCAGTGTGTGCGCCATACGCCGCTGGCTCGGCGAGCCATGTTCTAGGGATGTAGTTGTGATATGGTGTCAGCTCGCTCCTGACTGGCCTCATTGGAATCGTTCGGTTCATAATTTTGGCTTAATTCTGCCTATTTAGACCACTTTCATTGTGGCTTTTCAGTGCACGCGCACTTAATAATACTGTTGTCACACCGTAGTGACATACATACATTCACAATTTCTAATTTTTCACCACTTTTGGTCGCGACACGGCGACAAATTTCAAGATACACTGTTTTTACTATCGCCGTTGTTTTTATACCCCCCAAACGACTTTCTTTGAGTACCCACACGTACTATCACTTTTTATAACTTTCACTTTTTTGGATCTCCAGATCCGGTTCGAAGGACCATAACGACTGTGGACGACGCGTGGCGCCGACGTGGTCGATGTGCGACAGGCCTGGGTTTGACCTTCGCGACCTCACAGTCACCTAACAAGGGGCGTTTAAAAACGGACTTTCAAATACTACAAAGTTCCCAAACTAATAAATGCGGTAGACATATGCTTTAAGATATTTCACGCTACGGGCGCAAAATATCAAAGCGAAGCATTTGTGGTTTGGATGCTGATTCAGAAAGCTTTTTATAGGATTGACACACCATACGACAAGGAATTGACAACGGTCAAAAGTTTACTAGTAGATTTAGGTATTTAAATTATCTTTTTTTTATTTAAAGTTCCATATAAATGTATCGCAGAGTTTCAAATTTTTAGTAACTACTAAGCCATTAGTGGCTTGTTTGCAGTCAGATTTCGTATTAACTATTAATTAACTTTAAAAATCTACAACTAGCTTCTAAATCTAATACTAACTACTATAATGTTTACTTGTGCAGAGTGTAAGCGTAACTTCGAGTCAATTAAAGCTCTTTCAGATCATCTTAGATTTCTTTGTTTTAGAGCACAAACATCATCTTTCAGATGTGGACAAGAAGGTTGTCTAAGACATTTCAGTAGCTTGGCATCTCTTAGAAAGCATATAAGTAAATGTAACTCTCAACAGTTAAACTTACCGCCTGCTGACGTAGAAATAGCAGCGTTAGATCAAGGCCAACATATTCCTGATAGTAATTATGTCAATAATAATGAAAATAAAAATTGTTTAACCGAACCTGCAGACCTCTCTCGTCAAACAGAATTATTTGTATCTCATTTATATGCCAACCCATTTGTGGACGACGCGTGGCGCCGACGTGGTCGATGTGCGACAGGCCTGGGTTTGACCTTCGCGACCTCACAGTCACCTAACAAGGGGCGTTTAAAAACCGCGGCGGGCGAACCGCGCGTTTCAACCGCGGCGGGTGAACCGCGGCGGTTGAACCGCTCAGCGTGTTTTTAAACGGCCGTAACGCGCTCTGATAGCGCAGGTGCTCTAGGGGAGCACTAATCCCGCAGACTGAGCTGCACTGTTGAAGGATGGGGTGAGGGTGACGATAAAATAATACTTGGCGAAAAATAAATGAAACGGTATAATAAAATAATGAGACACAAACTACTGATTAAACTTTCCCTATCACAATTTCCTACTTCCTATCACAATTTCCCTACTTCTTCCTTTCTTCTTCTTCCTAGGAGCTCCCACTGGTGGGGCTGAGCGAACACAATTTCCTCCGGCGATTATAGCCTCTTTTATACCCCTAAGGCATTAAAAGTGGTGGGGATATAATTTTGAAGACCTCGCCCACTTTTACTATGGAAAAGCTAGTTTTTACGTTTTCCTGGTTTTCAGGGAAACCTTAAGGGTTTTTACATATTTTCCTTCAAAAGAACTATTTCTGTGCTATACATTACAATATCTACTAATTTTCCTGCTTTTCCCGTTTAAATTGGGAAAGTCGATATTTACGTAAAATTATCAACTTTGGTAACATGAAATGGCTTTGCCAGGCCCTAGTGGCTTTAATTAACATTAATTATCAAAAGTGATTATACATGCGTAAGGGCATTTACCGTACCTTCCTAACGATACCTCAATTGCTTTCGTACCTCATCTGGTTACGAAGCTATGGCCGGGTGAGACCGTCAATTTTCACATTTACATTAACGTGGTAGCATAAGTTTGACTTTGCTCCCGTCTTTTTAGCCAATCAGAGAAATCAACCTGAACCTTGACCATTCTTGCACCATAATATGCAATAAAACTCTATGCATACGTAGTGTACATTTTTATTTCACATTTTATGTAACTCTAGTTACCGATGTCCCTTGTTGACGGACTAGATCTGGATATAGTCTCAAGTTGGTTTCTTTACAAATAATTTGGCTATCTCTCCCTCATTTATCAGGGGCTCTCCCCCTATCGATCTTTATGAAATAATTACTGGAGGTACCTGGTACTTTTATCTTTACTTTAAGCTATTTTCTTCGTCTGTACCTATTGTACTTAGGTCCTAAATAAATCACGCGCTTCTTATATGAGCCGTTTGCTTTAGGAGCTTAATCTGGGCACAATTGCCGTCCTTATGTGAAGGAATTATAGTTACACATCCTCTCTCTTCGTGGCCCGTAGGCTTTATCGTTCACATACTATACAACACCCTTTCTCTTCGTGACCCGTAGGTCCTACATTTCACAAACTACATTCTGTCGCCCACACCATTAATCCCACGATCAAATGTGCAAGTACTTTTGGAGTCTGTACAACATTTAACAACCACTTTAGCAAGTTCTTTGCAATCAGAGGTATCTGCATTATTAAGAAAATTAAATCTCAATAATGATGATTTAGTAAGACCACTTGATACAATTTTTGAGAATGCAACTAACATTTTTGAAAATTTTAAGTCTGAATATAAACGACTGCAACATTTTGAGAATCTAGGCACATATATTCCGCCAATTCAGGTTATTGTTGGTCAACAGATGGAACAAAAACGTACTAGAATGGGTCTCACTTACATGCCTACTAATTGCACCATGCAAATTAATTTAATTTATTCAACAATGTTGCCGTAGATGTGTTGCATGATATGCTAGAAGGGTGTTGTAGGTATGTTATGTCTTTTGTTCTTACACATTTTATAAAGGATTTGAAATTACTCCATTTAAATACTGTGCAACAGCGGATTGCAGCTTTTGATTTTGGTCCTGAGTCGGATACCAAGCCTACTACTGCACTGTTTTTCGAAGGAACAAAATTAAAAATAAAAATGTCAGCCTCTGAAATGTCAACATTCGTTGGCTATTTCGGCCTTTTAGTGGGTTACAACATCCCAAGGGAAAATGAAGTTTGGAGTTTATATATATTATTACGTACAATACTGGACAGATTGCTTTCGCATAGGGTATACTCGGATACATGTGATCAACTAGCTGGATTAATATGTGAATTCAACGAGAAATACTATAAGCTAAGTAAGGAGAATTTGAAACCGACATTTCATTTCCTTTTGCATTATCCTACTATGTTGAAAAAATTTGGACCTCTTATTCATTTATGGACAATGCGGTTCGAAACCAAGCACAGCGTCGCAAAAAAAATTTCTCGTGGATTTAGTAGTAGAGTCAATCTATGCAAATCAATTGCAATAAAACATCAGTTATTACTCAATGATATGTTTATACGCAATGAAAGTAATTCGGGTATAAAGTATGGAAAAAAGAAAATTCTAACTCTTGAAAAGTCAGCACAACTTAAAGAGAAATTTAGTATGTGTACTGAAAGTATAAACTTTTATCTTACCTGGGTCGAGATTAATGGTAGTATTTTCAAACAGTCAACTAACGTTACCGTAGATTTGTCTGAGGAGACCTTCTTGCCAAGTTTTGCTATAATTCATGAGATATATATCGACGACCAAGATCAAATATTGTTTTCTTGCATGTCGTTAGACACGATTTATTTTGATGAGCATTATTTAGCTTACAAAGTGGTGACTACTGATAAACCTTTATATATTTCCTATACCAAGTTACTTGCTCCGTTACCAAATGCTATGAATGTTATGCCCGATATGTCTACTTATGTGACCACTCGTTGGCCTCTTGATTAAAACAAAATAAACCGAAGTATAGAGTCTAGCTTGAAAAGAGAGCCTATGAATGTACAGAAAACTAAAACATTATATTTAAACAAAGCCTAATAACTTAAACAAATTGCACTGGCTCTCTTTACAAGCTAAATTTTACTATATTTTTTGCGACGAAATGAACACATTAATACAGGATGTCCCAAAATTACCACGTCACAGTGACACTGGAGGTGGCACCTCAAAAGATGTCCAACCAACCTAACATGACCCCAGTAAAAGTTGCACGGTTTACGAGTTATTCAAGATGGTGATCTAACATTTTCGTGTAATAGTAGTGATACACGAAAATGTTAGATCTTTCGAAATCGATGCTGGCAAAACAAAAGGCTGGTTAGGTCCCTCTTGAGCTAACCTACCTCCAGTCCAGTGTCACTGTGACGCGGTTTTGGGACATCCTGTATATTAATTGTTAGCAAGTTTATAACTTTTTAGCGGTAGTTTAAGTTACACTGTGTTTTGTAATAAGTGGAATAATTAAGTTATCATTAATTGTACTGGGTGTACTAAAAACCAATAAAGTTAAGTAGTAAATATTCGATTTTTATATTTAAAGTTAAGTTACACTGTGTTTTGTAATAAGTGGAATAATTAAGTTATCATTAATTGTACTGGGTGTACTAAACACCAATAAAGTTAAGTAGTAAATATTCGATTTTTTTATTTAAAAGGTATGATTTAGCTCCTTTCCACAACTATGTGATTTGTCACAAAATTGTTGGGTAGTGGTGGCACTACAATTGACCGCTATATTTGTACTGCATCCCTTTCTAATATACAGCGGGATGCAGCACAAATATTTGGCAAATACGGCTAAGTGTAGTGCCACCACGATCCAAGTGAACCAAGTCAACCAAGTGAAACGTGAAATTGAAAATGACCGCGAAATTTAAAATTGTAGCTATGGTATGCGTGTATGAGCTAGAGTTAGAAAATATTAATGCTTTTGTCATTAATTATGAAGTCATTAGTTAATGACAAAAGTATTAAAATCATTTAACTCTAGCTCATTCAGGCATACCATAAGCTACATTTTTTAATTTCGCGGTTATTTTCAGTATCACGTTTCGATGGCCAGACTCTAATTAATATTAAACAAAATACTGGAAATTACATCACAGCTTACTGAATATTATACACGGATTTGTAATGTCTAGTCATCATTTTACTAATTCCTATGGGAAACAAACTAGAAATCACAACACGGCTTTGTTAATTTACATCACAGCTTACTGAATATTATACACTGATATGTAATTTCTAGTCATCATATTACTAATTCCTATTAACAACAAACTAGAAATCACAACACGGCTTTGTTATTTCTATACACAGTATTGTGAATCCTAGTCCCGGGATTCGTATAACCAAAAAAGAAAACACCAAATAAAACATCACGGTTTAATAAATTCCGTATTTTATTTTGTAATTCCTAGTAACAGGAGTAATAAGTACTATGAAAAAGTTTTAGAAATAAAAAAATATAATACTCTCACCGACTATCGAATGTTATCGGCATAACTAATACATATTAATAGCAAGTATGCTAATATTATTTGCATTCAAATAAAGTTTACGTGTTATTAGTAAACAATATTGTAATTCCAAAGACACATATTTTTTTTGCTGTTAGTAAATACCATAAGTAAAACTCGTTTGTAACCGTTAGTATACTCTCCTTGTCCTGGGAATAACTAATATTTTAGCCATTATTACTATTTTTTATTTAAATCTACAAAAGTTTTCTCTCCGTGTAGATAAAATTTGGTATAGAGATAATTTGAGAACCTTCAAAGGATATAGAATAGTTTTTGCCTCGGAAATCATCCCTTACGATGGTAGAAGTTTGTTTGCATTATATTTTCTAAGTATTAAGTTCTACGCGGACGAAGTCGCGGGCAACAGCTAGTTTTAAATAAGAGTCATGTAACTATTCTTATAAACCATTCAATTTGGTTCCGTTTGCATCATTTTGAGGGATGTATTACGAAAGTGACTACAACCTAACCACACTTACTGAATTTTTTTTTCGAAATATACATACATTATGTTCTTAGTGGTAAAAGCAATTGCTGCGAGCACGAAATTGGAGCCCCGGCAGAATGTAGAAGCCTAGAGCTACTTTCCTCCTTCCAAGTAGCCACCTTCTAACAATATGAAGCTAGGCAAAAGGCTTTTCTTTTCAACAGAGCCATGAGCCCCGGCCGATGACCAAAGACGAAGTAAGATCGATGCAATATCCTTCCATAAATCTCGCACGTAAGGAAACCCAGAGTTAGGAACCTTCTTAAAATTTCAAAAGACTGCATTACTTCTGCGGCAGCAAGGGATAAATTAAGGCACCACAGAACACCAGTGAGCTCTGGCAGAAGCCTGAAGGCCGAACTTCTTTGGAAGGCCAAAAAGACTCAGAAGCAGAACCTCTTCATCACCTTTATCCCAGTAATTTGATATGAGACCGAAGACGAACTTCAAGGTCCGCTTTAGATCCTGCTGTAACTTATTAAAAAAACATACTCCACATCCAGTATAGTAAAATTTCACTTAAAGTCCTTCATTTTGGACGAATGGTTCTCAATTTCATTTTAATTGTAATATTCTTTTTGCCTCCGTAGCGTAGGTAAAATTATTAATGAAACTTATTGTACCTAGAAACTATTTTAACTTTTTAATCGACTTTAAAATAAGGAGGAGGTTGTCAAACAGGTTATAAGTTTTTTTTAAATGTTTGTTACCTCAGAACTCCGTCATTTATGAACCGATTCGTACATATTTTTTTTCATTTTAAAGTGTATACTTCCAGATTGGTCTTATTGTTTTCAAAAAGCTAGTTGGATGATGGGATCAATGAGGTATTGAACCAAACATTTGGTGAAGTGGAAGTGTTCATGAATACCACTTATGGAACTCCTCAATATGATGTAAATTACGAGTACGTCACATATATTCTGATATGATTTCATTTAAGTAGCAACTAATGTAGTGCCAAAGGTGATTCTGAGATCCTTGAGGAATTGACGGAGCTCCTCGATTATTATCAGTCAACATACTGTGATTTCGGGTTATTCTGTAACTGGGGACTGGCAATTTCGGTTCTCTGTTTCCGTCACCCCAAACCATGTTCGCGATTATTTCTCCATCAAGGAGAGCTTCCACCTTCTCTCCGACTTTTCTCTTCCATGAGAGTCATCCCAACCGTCTATTGTTCTGTCTCTTATTCAAATAATACCCGTAATAGAACTCTGTTAGCGCACGGCGGAACTAATGAGATCCCGAGTTTGCCCAGAAAAATATGTCCTCGTTACCTGACATTATAGTAAAAGCACATTACAACCGAAGTCACAATGAAAGTAATAGGGGGCGCTGAAGGCAATATTCTTATCTCCGACTAATATTTAAATTTACAAATATCATAATATGATAATATATCATTCACTAAAACACCCGTTTTAAATTTAAATTGCACAATTTGGTCATACAAAAATATAAAGTACTATTCTGAGGAATTCGAAAATAGTTGTTGGTTTCATTCCAACGATTATAGGCATTATATTGCAAACCTTTGGTTAAAGATTTAGTGTGTGTGATGTTCAATTAACTTACTCTTACTTAAAAATACTGTATGTACTACAGTATTCCCAAATAAGAGATACCTATACAACGTTAAATCCATATACATAATTACAAAAGAAAGCGATAAATACCAAAGATTTGTGTGTCCTTGTATTCTTAAGACTTGGCAATTATATGTATATGAAACTAAATAATCCCCAAATATCCGCTTTGCTACGCGGCATTTTCAAAGCGTCCTCCTTGACTTTTCGCTTTTCAAATACACACACGTCAAGTCAGATGAAGTAAAATTTGGTCACCTTGGTTTTTAAGTTTTTTGACCTGAATTTTTTTCTGCAATTTTGCCACAGTGCCTCTTGCCTTGTAAACATGTTCTACAGCTTTAAACGTTCTGTAATACATTTGCCGAGAATCAAGAGTTTTGCCGCCAAAAATAGTTACGTCAGAAAAAAAACTCATACCTACTTGCCCACGCTATAGTACTTGGAAGCTTTTAGGCATCGTTTTTCATTCGAAGAAATCTTTAACCATTGTACTTTTCACCACTTAGTATTTTCTGAATTAAATAAATGTTCATTCATGCATGCAACTTTATCTGTAATATTAACGCAATGATTACTAATTTACATCGTAAAAAAATATTTGCGATTCCTGAAACGTCCAATTTTGTCAGCTGTCTCTAACTTTTTTTTAGAACCTTCATGATTCACTGCGTTTTTGAAAATCTATCACTATCTATCACTAAAAAAATAATAACTATTCTTATTTAAATACAAAAACTGCATGCCGGTCGCTGGGTTTGAACTTGGGAACACCGAGTTCGTAGTCTATAGGTGAAACCACCGGACTACGTATCAGTTGTTAGAACATGATGAATATTCAAATACCGTGACGTGTTATTTATTACCAAGGTGACGAAACCTGTTATTCCCTGCCGCCGCATCATTATAATCTGTAATCGCCTCACCACCCATTTTTCATCCCATATTTATCACGTTTTATCCCTACATTTCACAAATGTTGAATAAGGTTATTTTCACTTTCCAGTCAAGTATATGCTTGCCAACTTTCGAGTCTTTAGCTCATGGATTCAAGGAGTTCCCATACAACGATTAATTCCATTTTTTACCCCCTTTGAACCCTAATCTTTATGCCTTTTATAGCCTATAGCCTGGCTGAAGATCCATTTAACGTTTTAGTAAAAGTCTCACATTAATCCATTCGCTCGTTTTCACGTGATGCCGTTACATATAAACAGACAGACAAACAGACAAAAATTCTCAAAACTGTTGAAGTGTGTCCTGTTATCGATTCTAAGACCCCTCAACTGATTTTTTTGCCAATATCTTCAATGTACAGACTTTCGACCCTCTACAGCTTTATTATATGTATAGAAGATAATATTAAGTCTAGACTTCTATTATGAACTCTACTCCTATGTTTAGATGTACTTCAGTAATATTCAGTATATTGCTGGACATTGACCCGGGAATTTTGTCAAAGTTATAACGAAACGCAAGATAGCAAAATATGCATGAAAGATGGGGTTGTTTGATGAATTAATAAATTTAATGTAACTTTTTAGTGGTTATTTTTTGCTGGTTTGTTGTCGTATTTTAGATTATTGTTTGTCACGAAAGTGAGTCTATAGTAGATACAATATTCATATTTTATATCCTAGATAAAACAAAAAAGGCTTTGTCCGTAGAATTATTATGTTGTGGGAGGGCTTTAATATGAAGGCGTAGTACCTTACCTAAATACTATTAATAATAAATAATACTGTGATGAAGGTGAAAATGAATTAATTACTAAGTAAGCTATACTTAGTAATTAATTTTAGTTTTTAGTTTTAGGTACTCATTGTTTGTTAAATTTAATATTATGTTTGTATTTAGGTGAAAATTAATGTTGCGTCATGTACATATTACTTACTAACTATATTAATCTTCCGTTGTTACACAACTAACTGGTAACTGGTTTTTCTGCCGACAAACTGCTTTGCAGTTTGGCAGATATTAATAATATTTTCAAATGTTATGCTTAGTTAAATAATTAAAAAAACAGATGTGCTGGATGGTACTTCAATCCGCTGCACATTTTTTGTAACATACTTCGGTTTTTGGTCTCATCAGCCAATAGTAGAAAGGGATCCGCGCTGTCAGCGCCCCTTTTCGACCCTTAACTACCGTGTATTTAGTGTATTGTGCACGATTTTGAGTGGCGTAATCTGCTATAAAGTATACCTACCTGTATCGCTTTACTTTTCGAACAAGCGTTAAGGCATATTAACTGCTTATTTTTTTGGAGGTGTAATTGACAGTTGATGCTCGTTCGGAAAGTTACGTAATTACCTGTAGATTGCTGGTGCGTGGTAGGTATCACGAATAAAAAAAAATGTCACGTGTCACTATTTATCACCGTTTTTGAGCTGCGGGTCAGTCTGGAAACTCCGGAAGCCATATTGGGATGGATAGATGGCGCGCTTGAGCTTGTCGGCCTCAGCGGTCTGACCGCTCGGCCATGACTTTGGTCTTAAGCGACCTGCGACCAGCGTTGTATCTGTTCATTGCGCGGTTGAGACGCGCAACGCACTGTGGTTAGTTGGGATCACGCGCAATGAACAGATAAAACGCTGGTCGCAGGTTGCTTAAGACCAAAGTCGTGCCCGAGCGGTGATAGTCCCGGTATATCTCCATTAACCACTCACCTTGTGTAACTATGGCACGTCGTCATCGTTGAGTCTTCAGCGGAGTTTCAGCAGGCTGATAGTCCCAGTAGCCTGCCAAGAGTATCGACCCATCCATCTATCTCCATTCACCACTGACCATGTGTATAACCGTCGTCATCGTGGAATTCGTGGACCGTCTTGAGCGATTTTCAGCGGGCTGGTAGTCCCAGTAGCATGCCTCTAGTGCTGTCAGGGTGTACATTCACCACTCACCTTGTGTACAGTCGCCATCACATACATCGGTACACTATAGGTGTTCAAAAATATCGGCACATGCACCCTCACACCTTGAAAATTGAGGTGTGTTCCGATGTTTGTGAGCTGCTTGTTTGCTCCGATGCATGTGATGGCGACTGTATGGGCACAGCTCATGGTAATCAATGACACTCTTGAGCGATGTTTCAGCAGGCTGATAGTCCCTGTAGCCTGTCAGAAAGAGGCTGCCACGCTATTAGCGTATACCACTCACCTTGTGTATAGGCATGTCATCATCATTGACAGTTTTGAGTGGTGTTTCAGCGGGCTGATAATCTCGGTAGCCTGTCGGGGAAGGAGTCCCGCGCTGCGCAGGCGCACGCAGCGTCGGCTCCTCGAACACGTCGTCACTCATGCTGTCGTCAGTAGCCGTTTGCTGAGGAAATCAAATATGTGAGTAAATGGTGTGTGTCGTTCTTAGGGAAAGGGGATCTTAGTGCGTTTGACTCAGTAAGTAAAGAAAGGCTTTAATTTTTTCTTAACGATATTCGCCTTTATTCAACTTAACAAACCTCTGGTTACTAACTGCCTAACTGCTAACAATGCTTAACAATTATACGAAAAGGTATAATTGAATCCTAGAAATATATAATAACTAATTCACTAAGTATTGCTAAGCGGCCACTTACTGAAAGGTCGACCGTGAATATAATTTTTGTCCTACCTAAACCTAATCCACTAAGTTCCAGACAAACGCTTTCAATACTGAATAATAGGGATCCTTACGTTAGTCAATGGGCACGTCCTTCAGCTAAATATGCTATTCACAACAGGACTTGATACGCCTCACCACTCACCCTTGTATATCTTGACCTCAAGATTTATTTAATACCACGCCGGTGGCAACCTACCTACTATACTCGTAAGGCCCGCCTGATGGTAAGCGGTTACCGTTGTCTATGGCAGCTCCAAGGGTGCCGGCACTTATATCTGTAAAAGTACACTGACTTTTCTAAGAATCCCATGCTATGTTATCTTTTGGTAGTATATGACCTCGGCAGGGCTCATTTCACGGCCGGACCGTTCGCGGGAATACATTCTCCGAAATCTGTGACGTATGCAACCGGATTCCTAACAACTACACGGACCAAACTAATTAATCCGTTACGTAAGAGCGCATCAGATCAACATGAAGGCTACCGTAATAAACGTAACGTAAATATCGTTCTGTCGTCACGTCAAGACAAATTTGAATCCGACTTTACTGGTCCGCATCAGGCCTGTTATCCCTTTGACCCAGAGATTTGTCACAGCTACGTAATTGGGGACCTGCCACACCGGTGCGTAACGCTGCATATGCACGTAACGCGCAGCGCGTTATCGTGTCACGTCTTCTTCATACTTTTTTATACTTTTTGCTGCGTTACCGGTGCGTCGGCCGCGTATTTTAAGCAGCGGTGTGGTTCCGACTGGCTAGCCTCAAACAAGGTGTGAATTGTGAATGTTCCTGAATAGAGGTCGTAGCGACGACGTCGCGATCGCTCCGGCGATCTACCTAATGATCCGGTAAAACACCCCAGGGAATGAGGTCCAGAATAGACAATTTCGGGGAGCACTTGGCTTTGGAAAAACGAAAAGACAACGATAATGCTTTTTGTGCGTGTTTGCTGAAAAAATATCGGGGGCCAACGAATCTTCAGGTTACGATTTTACAACCTTAAGTTGAAGCGCTTGACCAATGTGAGATGCCTATTTGACCGGTAATTTGCAAAATTATAATTTAGATTTGCAAAATTATAATTTGTAGCTTCGTAAACGGGCCTCAAAAGAAGAAATATATAATCTAGCCTAATAATTCTAATAAAGCCTCCTGCCTGCGGTGGGTCCTGATGCCTGCGCTTTGTGGAAACACTGGGACTGGGTGCACATGGAAGCGAGATGCTTTGTATATAAGATACACTCAAGAGCAAAAGTTTCGGGTCACCCTAAATTAAATAACCGCAATAGGATTTTTTTAATATTTTACACTAGTCTTATTGACATAATAAACTATTATTTGTAATACCCAAATGTATTAGCAATTTCCGGGATCCTATCATAAAAATATCTACATCCAAAAATGACGATTTTTGCGATATCTCGCTCCGTTAACGTTGTTTTTTTCATGGGTTTTTACGAGTCCGATTTAAACCTGGTAACGTGTTTTTTTTTACTGTTATTTCTGCAGATTAGATGTAAAATTTGATAAAGATCATGACAGGGTTAAAAATCGTTACAACCTTGCAGTATTTTAGGAAATATGACGGTATTTCATCGACCCGAAACTTTTGCTCTTGAGTGTATTATGACATTAGATTTAACGAACTTAGAATAAGCAAATGTATACTAACACCATGGACATGGTCTGAAATAAATAATTTGAATTTGAATAGTTTGTGAGTGTCTAGGTTTGTGAGGGTGTAAGTTTGTACGCAAGGGCGTATATCCCAAACTAATCATACCTACGCTTTCAAAAATTATTTCACCAGTATATAGAATGGACCTTCGGGATGGCTAAGCTATATTTTGTCCCGTGGCTTTGCTTGTGTTCTGTGAAAGACGCGGGCAGAGGGTATTATATTAGCTTTAAATATATCTCTAAACGAAGGAACTATAGTTACCAAAATAACTAAAGTTCGATAGCGTAGACAACGTAAATACCTACACGCCGAAATAATTATCAAGATGACGTATCTCAAATGTTCCTGATATTAGTTTGCCTTGTCCCTGATAGCAATCATAAGGATATACAACAGGGTATAAGTATCTATACAACCTCCTAGCGTTTGGACTGTTTGGAGGATGATAATAATGATAGGTAGGTGCTGGTGCTCTATGCGATGGGATTCATGGAATGTGCAGTAAGCCACTGCGCCGCTTGGGTTTTTGGGCCATGTTATGAAAAATGTACTTACAATGAATTTGACAAAAAAGTGTCCCATAGTTTACATACATCTTCCATTTATCCATTCCGTTACTTCATACTACCATGTGTGAAAAGGTAACGGTTTAACATGTTCTGATTTACTTTTAGCTTACATGTTGTATTTAGATTAAAATTGTATTCACAATTAAAATACTAATTTTTGAAATCTATCATGTGACTTTTCCAACGCGCGCCAAGCATAGCAATTAACTGTCATTTTTGAAGATTTGAGAGAAGACAGTTGATTTGCCCCAACGCTCGCTCGAAAAGTTAGACAATCCATCTGCTGTACCCGTCAGAGAGAGCAATTAGTTAGTCAATTGGCGTCCATATTCAGTTTTATAGTCCATACAAACTACACGATAAACTAGTTACTGAGCTTCCATCCTACCTTTCGATTTATTTAGGCTTCCCCGTTATTATCTGCATCTGACATCAAAGGCGTATATCCATATTGATCAATTATATCACACGAGCTTCTGTTTACTGGGTAATCAGCCTAAGAGCGGTAACACACGTTACATTTTGCAGCGATACAAACAATAGGTTACTGCAAAACATTACTGCAATGTTCTGCCGCCAGAGTGCAGCACTAGCACAAACCGTAAACCAGTAGAGGAAGATAGGGACCCACACACACAATGCACAATTGATTGTCAAATCTGGGGGCACGGTCACCCTCATATCATAACTTGTTACATTATACCAGATAAACATAATTCTCGAGATATGATGTCCATAGCAAACTTATTAAACATATAAAGTTTCAATTGCATAGGTCTTATTTATACTTTAGATTTTATTGATATCTAAACAACGCCGATCTCGTCACTGACTCACGTTGATCATGAAAACCTCTAGGGTACTTCCTGAAGTCCTAGAAAGCTGAAATTTGGTATGTAAGCTACAGAATCAACAAAAAAAATTCAAAACATTGGAACTTTTACCCCCTTTTACCCTTAAACTAGGGGATGCAATTTTGTATGAGACTTTCGCAAATTTTGTTGCTAGAGGTCTGAAAATTGAAACAGGGACTCCTTATTATAAATAATAAAATACTTATTTCAGGATTTTCAGTAAATCATCCCCTAGTATTGAAATTAGTTGGTGGAAAGTAGTATGGGTTTTCCCTTACTTACACTTCTTTAGAAATTACCTTACAAAAAGGAATGAGATCCCACCAAAAACATCAGGAGCTTGGCGCTACTTAAGATCTGATATATTTTTAACGCTGAAACTAAATGAGCTAGGGAGTCTTGGCAATCACTTTACATCAAGTTTTTTCATAGATTCAGAGAGATCAATTGATAGTCAGCCATATTTGTTTACATTTTTTTCGTTTTCTACTGGCGCGGACTTTATAGACTCAGCTGCATCGAAAAAAAATCGTGGTGTGTAATCGCTCTTACTTTATTCCTTTTTTTTAATGGGAGTAAAATTCTTCATGGCTACCTCCGCGCCACGGGTAAGTAATACGAGATATAAGAACTCATCATATAACATTCATAATATCACTTCCCTCACTTTGTAGAAGCTTGTTGAGTATAACATTCACTGGATATTATAATGAACGAAATATATAATTTAAAAATATCTACTTTTGTAAAGTATAACGTTATTTAGATATAATACCAATTGATATAACGATTAAAGTGTATAATGTTCATAACTCCTAAGATTGAAAACATATATTATACAATTAATCTAATATCAAAAAGCATAATGCTCGTATAGTATAAACGCATACAATTATTTTAATAGCAATCGCTTGAAAAGCTGAATGTACTGAATGTGAATTTCTTAGAGCGATAGCCTCAAATTTGTGTTTGAAGAAAAGTAAACATTAGAGATAATATACATGTTACGAGTATGTTGGTTATATATTTATTTTTATGTGTTATGTGGTCTTCCTAGTTTAAAATCAACCTTCAACCTTCCATAACGTATGAATCCTGAACATTTAGTAAAAGTAAATTGTCTCCTTGTAACCTTAAACCTAACCTAACCGAACTTTTTTTTTAAAGGAACGCATGGCAATTATTTTAAACTAACCTAAACCTAACATAACCATAACCGTCAGCGTGTCGACGTCACCCCGCTTCGCGGGGTGCCTATTTCCGCTCTAAGGATCACAAGCTAACCATAACCTAAACCTACCAAAAATACGATCGTTGATTTGTTTTTTACTGCGGGGGGCTACGCCCCCGAGCCCCCCTTTTTCTAGCTGCCTAATTCCGCGGGCTCTAATTTATATCTCATGTCTCTTATATCTTATAATGCGTATACTAAAAGATATTATGTATTATGATCGTTATACGTTTTGCATGTTATACCAACTGAAATTAGTAAAGAGTGTTATATAATATATATATGGACGACCGCTTTAGCCTAGTTGGTAGTGACCCTGCCTACGAAGCAAGAGGTCCTGGGTTCGAATCCCGGTAAGGGCATTTATTTGTGTGATGAGCACGAATATTTGTTTCTGAGTCATGGATGTTTTCTATGTATTTAAGTATTTATTTCTCTATATAAGTATCTATATCGTCGTCTAGTACCCATAGTACAAGCTTTGCTTAGTTTGGGACTAGGTTGATTTGTGTAAGATTGTCCGCAAATATTTATTATTTATTATTATTATTATAATAAAACGTTATATAAAATTTATATTATGGCAACTGACTGTTATTCCTTATAATTTTATTGATTTTGTTATTATAGCTAACGTTCATTATATCTTGTAAACGTTATTAATATGAAATTATATATTAAGTATGTTGTTATATTTCGTGAGACGCACCCCCGCGCCACAGGGATAGCGCGGTGGTTATGTCGGACTCACACCGACTATAAATACCCCCCTTGTCCTCCTCGACGTATTTCGGACGGCTCTGGAATCTCCTACGGAACGCACCAGTGCCGCCCTAGCGTCATGCCTATGTGAGTCCTACCTTAATTTCAGCGATTGCAGCCCCCAATTGTCACTGCGTACCACCCCGAGGACCCCTTTTAGTCGCCTTGTACGACAGGCAGGGGATACCGTTGCCGTATTCTAAGGGCCCGGCCACATGTCTGCGGTGCGGAGCTGCAGAAATACACGCTGTGAAACCGCAACGCAGAAAGTCACGTTGCGGCGCCGCAGGAATTCAGTTTTGCGGCATCGCGCCGTGAGTTTACGGCGCCGCGTTGCATCGTGTTTTCCTAGGGTACTGTGTCGTGATAATACCACGAGCAGTCTTCAAACAGATATTGACCATATCACACGTATTCTGCTCTTGTTGTTGTTAAGAAGATGCAAGAAAAAATATTTGCACCGTGGATAAAGGCACCGCAACGTCAATTTTGGAGCGACGCGCGCGCCGTAGAAAGAAACCCGCGATCTGAGGGGCAATCACGTAACGTTCCGAACGCGCGTCGGTACAATTTAACTGTCAATTTTCCATATAAAAAGTGACATTTAGACCTACCCGACGCGCGTACAATGCGTTACGTGATCGACCTACAGGGCCTGCGGCGCTACCACAAACTTCGAATCTCGAACTTCGTATGTCTCCGTCTCTGTCGCTCGAGTACCATAAACCATAAGTGCGATAGAGACGGAGATATACGAAGTTCGAGATTCAAAGTTCGTGGTTATAGTTCTGGCCACATTTCTGCGGTGCGGCGCCGCAACGCAAAATTTTGCGGCACGCACGACACAAAACCTGGGTTTCTCGGTACTAAACGGGGGTTTCTGCGGCGCGGTGCGGCGACATGTGGCCAGGCCCTTACAAGATTTTTATCGACATATACTTATTGTGGAGTTTCCTGTCGGGCGCGGTAGACATAAACGTGTCTCTTATAGGGGTAAACGTCGACGAGAATCAACGAACGCGTTTAATAGCTACTGTAAGTATGAAATACATAATCCTCATTTTGCTTCAGCGCGTTCGGTCTATCTATATTGTTAAACAACATAAACATAAGATATTGCGGTACCCCACCTGAACATTTCAGTAAACTACATCCGTCGTCCCACGTCACAATTATCTTACTTCAAACACAAAGTTAAGTATTCACCTAAACGGGTGCCACTGTAGTACATTATTGCGTTTTGCAGCGCGCATAAATAAGTTTGTAATAATAGTCTGTAAAGCTGGGTACACAATGGCGGGTGGGACGGCACACGTCCGAAGCTTCCGATAAGCTTTATGTGCAATAAAGCTCCGTTATGTTTGTGTCTGTCTGTGCTGTGCTACAGTGAAGGGAAATGTTGTATATATTATGTTTTTTTGGAGTAATGTATTAAGTTCGATTATGACAGTGTCCTCATTTGGTACCTAAAAGATGTTCGGTACCTGGGCTTGATTTATGCCATTAGTAGCGGAAAATCTAAGGTCAGGTAAGGTATTACCTTCAGTAATGAACATGATTTTATCCTGTAATTTTTTTATGCATATCCTACATTGGTCGAAACATATAAATAATAGATATTATCACATAAATACTTCATATAAAAGAAATACCACGAAATGCGTGGTTTTTTTTCCCCATATCTCTTTGGAGATGAACTCCACTATGTAGGTATGCATGGACGCCGGCGCTTCCCAAAGAAACGCGCCGGGGGATGCTTCGTTTATATTCTTTAGAACTAGGCAGGCGCGGACCTGTTGCTTGTACCCAAACTGGACTCGAGTACTTGGCCCGCTACCAAACAACATGTGAAACATACTCCGATTTAACCTCTAATGCATATAGGAGCAAAAATGATAGAACTGAAGTGCCTTTAGTAGTAATAAAATCGATGTCATTTATCGACTTTATCAAACTCGACACAGAGTCTCAAATGTGACGATGCATTTAATTGTACAGCCAACTGTCATAGAGATGTTGAAAATGGCCTGAATGGCTTTCTTTGTTTTGCTCGACTTGCCGGGGGCACTGCCGTGCCCCTAGATTATATATTTAAACTTTCTTGCCTTATTAAAAAGGAATAAGTACCTACATTACACGTACATTGCACGTAGAACCGATGGCCGTTGGGGCGGAAAGGTTCTCGAGTGGCGACCACGTACCGGAAGGCGCGGCGTGGGTAGGCACAAGGTGGACTGATGACCTGGTAAAGGTCGCGGGAGTCCGCTGCTGCGGGTGGCGCAGGACCGGCCATTGTGGCACTCTTTGGGGGAGGCCTTTGTCCAGCAGTGGACGTTTTTCGGCTGATATGATGATGATGAAGTACCTAGTCTAATTAAAAATATTGAACTAGTGGCTCTGCGTGCTATAGAACTGACTGGAAGCGACATTGCCGCGAAAACACTCATCCTGAAGAAGAACTCCCGAAGGGTTCGAAACATGTCGCCCGTAGTGACATTTAATACGTGAGTTTAACCGTGGATTGATTATTTAGAAAGAAAGAAAGAAAGAAAGATAGATACATTTATTCACTAACACACAGGACACACATATTGAGCAAAAATAACAGTAAAAAACATGTAACAAGTGTGTCTCTGCGGCAGTGAACCGGACACTGGCTCAGCATTATGCTGAGGTGTCAGTCAGACGCCTACAGCGCTGATTTTCAGCCAGCACCGTTGGTGACTCACGGAAACGTCATACAGTTATAATTACACAACTATATAATTAATTGTGAAAGTCGAGAGAAATAAACATAAATACATAGTGAGATAATACATACAGCACTACCTACATGCAGCTTTAATAAAATAATAACTACGTTACACATTAAAGTAAATTTTACTATTTCATTTTTTTTGTTTTTTTATTAGTAGTATTAATGCCATACTAAGTATGCAATTAACGACTTAATGCCGCGCTTTTTGCCGTTTTGCCGGTACTCTTGTTTCTAACTAAATCATTCCTTAAGGCGACAGGTAAGGCAAGGCATTCTCCACACAAACGTTATGCAAGTTTTTTTCGTCGGTTTTGGCACTCCAGAATATTCGTTTTTTTGCTTGTTCATATTGGATTTACGCGGGGTATGGTGTAACAATTTGTTAGATTTAAAAATAATAAAAAATAACAATAAAATATTAATATCAGTAAATAGTTATCTAACAAAAAATAAGTGCACTGACTATTTAAATAAAAAAATCCTTTCTTTTCAGACAATTCAAGTCCATAGATTGTTAGTTGACAGTGAAGTGGCAATTATTATATTATTATCTTAGTGTATACTACGTTTCAAATACCAAGGCCCGATTGCATTTGAGACGGTTAATGGGCGTTAACAATAGGATTAGTGATAACAAAAGATACTGAAAGGCAAACATTATAAGCCCTATTGTTAAGTTTCAAGTGCATAGGGCCTTCGTATTTGAAATGGACTATACCTATATCTAACTAAAATATTACCTGAACCGGTCTATCGAACCCCACTATTTTGAACGTGAAGTTCGATATACCGGCTCAGAATAACCGTGTCGAGTCGGTCGGCTATCATTCTTCCCTAAAACTTAAATTTATAGCGCAAACAAAAATGAAGAAAAACTTGAAAACTTGCATAAAACTTGTATAGCTTGCCCTACGCGGCCCGTAGATTATAATATATATACGAGTGACAGACCGAATGGCTCCTTTTGAATGATACATTGTATATTACATTCCGTTCACTCGGTCTCGATCTTTTCTCACCCAACTCTTATACAAAACAGATCAATGTCTGTAGGTACCAATTTAAGATTTTCAATAAAATAAACATTCATTAACAGTTTTTGAAATGTTTTTAATCATCTACCATCAACTCTTTTTATTATTATTATTAATTTATTTGTCTCAGGCAACAAGGCCCATATTTATACAAATACCTTACAGACAACATACGTATCAATATACAAAACAAAAAATTATAAGTAACCATTAAAATATGGATAGTTGTGAGATGTCTAATATCAATTTAAGAATCAAGCATGTATAAGAACATAATTATACGAAAATATTTTATTTTTAAGTAGGTATTGCTTCAGGTACCTACTACTAACAATACTTCATTAAATCATTACAAAGACCTACGATAGTCTACTACCTATTGAAAGTTTGCCAATTTTGAACATGAGCGCCATCTAGAGAGTATATGCGGAATGATAAAAGCCTCCACGCCTGAAGGGCTCACGCGAGGTAATTTCAGCTACGGTTTCAGCTGACACACGCTTTCAGGGCACTTTCCCTGAGTTACGCGATTTCCCCACAGATGGCGCTACTTGCAAAACTAAGTTATACAAACATAGCGTGTATGTTAGCGGTTTATAGTTTAGACCCTCTGTATTATTCAGTCCCCATCCACGGGTACATTCTACATTTTATCCAGTTAGTGGCTGTACAGGTTCGTTTGAAAAGTAACCAGCTTTAATTATATTCAAAAAGAAGATAATTAGCCAGTTCGCTTTCAGGATGCGAATTTATATAAATCAATTTAAAAAGAATGTATTTAGTACATAATGTGCGTAGGGATCTAATAAAATTAACGGGCTACATACAAAATGAGAGAGATTATTAACCCTTTACCTACGGGTGTCAACCAGACTAGAGTTGCCAGTACGGCAACACCGCTGCAGTACGGGTGTCAACTATAGTTGATCGAAGTAATGGTCATGTTCAATATTTTTTTTCATCAAAACGAAACCTTGTATCTTGGTAATAGCGGTCACATTATGCATTGGGATTAGTACAGATACAAAGAAAAAAATATCAAAATGTTTCGGTAGATGGCTCTGAAATAAACATATTTATAAAAATGTCGGCTTTTTTGGTTGACACCCGTACTGCAGACGTGCAAATAATTGAACTCATTTCATTTCATTTATTTGCCATAAATTGTATGTTACATAGGATGGTACATTAATAAAGTTTGTTAATTTGTTTCAATACAATTTTACCACTTTTGGTGTAGCAATAATAACAAGTATTAAATTACAACTCAATATGGCGGACATTAGTGTTTTTGTTAGAGTACGGCGTGGGAGTGTTTGGAGTGTTAATTTTAGTGATTGATATTTATGCATTATTTTTATAATTATTGTTATTTAAGTGTTGATTTGTGTTCAATATACTATAAACTAATGTTCTTAAACTTAAACATGTGAAATCCGCGAGTAGTAACTTAAAAATCTGCAATTTCTTAGTGACTGATATATTGCTTGATATCAGAAAAAATTGTGAATATTATTACTCTAAGTGATTATTTATTGATTAAACACATTATACTTATTGTCTGTGTAAAATTTCATTTGTGTAGCTGTAATACTTCAAAAGTTACAAGTAAGTGAAGTTATGCCTAACCACTGACTCTCGCCAAAACATGCCCGTATTGAGCGATGACGGAGTGATTCAAGGCCCCGTAGATAAAGGGTTAATAGTTCATTAAAAAATAATGTGATAATATACAGGGTGAATCCTAAGTCGTGAACTGAAATACTAGTTTCCAATGCACTTCAGTATGGCGATTTAGAATATCTGGGTCTACTAGCAATTAAATAACATTTAACATAATTTTTAAACATTAGAAGCGTTTCCAGTCTCGCTAACATTTTCTTTTGGTCACCCTACTTAGCTTGTAGTGATTTGTCATTAATGTGTCAACTGCATAAAACACCTGTAGGGTGACCATGAGTTATGAAGAAATAACATATTAATATTTTTTTCATCTTTGAAAGAATATGCTATCTTTTTGCCCTAATTATCACTCTAGACAGCAATTAGATAGGATAGTATTAGGAAAAAAAATATTCTGTTCACGACTTAGGATTCACCCTGTATTAATGTAACATTAATAATTTAGATAACGTTACCTAAATACTCACATTTTTTACTATGACAGAAGCCAACTTTTACATGGTTTTTAGGGTTCCGTACCTGAAGGGTAAAACGGGAACCTATTACTTAGACTCCGCTGTCCGTCCGTCTGTCTGTCTGGCCGTCTGTCACCAAGCTGAATCTCATGAACCGTGATAGTTAGACAGTTGAAATTTTCACAGATGATGTATTTATGTTGCCGCTATCATACGTATATCTGCCACAACAAAGCGCTCATAAATATCTGACACGACTATATCTAAGGTCGTTATGACGGGTCATAGGGCACCTTGGCTAATCGGTGATAGTTAGGTTTTTTGAGTTTTTTTTTAACTTTTTTTTTCTTAATTTTGACGGATGCGTTCGGATTCTTGCTGCACGTAAGTAATTATTACAGGTAATTATTACAAGCCGTAAAGATATCGAGTAACTCCGCTGTTAGACCTTAAAGTAACTATCACCGAATAACTTCATATCACAGATTAGCCAAGGTTTGCTCTATACAGGGTGGAAAGTTAAAACGGGGCAGTAAGGGCAGCTACTAGATACCTTGCCCCTACGCAAAAATGTCACAAGGATTTCATTCCTAACTTTTAAAGTGATGACAATCTACATTAACAGATTTTTGAAAAAAAGTACAGTCAGCGAGAAAATCATCAATTTTGACATTTTTTTTTTTATGTCATTCGATCCCATTCCTATTAAGGATCAAAATAGTCTTTGGGACCGACTAAGGTTTGACTACTAGAACGCCCAGAAATCAAAGAAAACTTTATCCATACAGTTAGTATGGGAATCCCAAAGTCCCATTATGTAATTATTTCAGAATCTTCGCTTGGTAAACTTCAGAGATAATTTTCCATAATAGATCAAAATTTAAAAACTGTAGCAAAAAATACGGTTTTAGAAAGTCCAACTCAAGCCCTTTCATATGATACCACACTTGATCTATTTACTAGACTTTGATTTTTTAACCCCCCTCATTTACACAGAAATTAAAAATGTACATTAAAATTTTTCATTCGTCATTTACACAGAAATTAAAAATGTACATTAAAATTTTTCATTTTCCATACACGTGTCTTAACCCTCTTAACAGTTGTTCTAAATTTTGAATGGATAGCTTAAGTAGTTCCTGAGATATTTAACGTTGTTATAGACGGACGGACGGACAGACGGACGGAGTCGCACCATAAGGGTTCCTTTTTTACCTTTTTGGTACGGAGCCCTAAAAACCGAAGACAATATCCAAACACAAGCAAAACATCTGCGATGAGATAGCTGAGATCCCTCGCAGCATGTGTCAGTGAGTTTCCCAAAATTTGCGTATTCGTTTGCAGGACTGCCAGCGACGACATGGGGGTCATTTCAAAAAATAAATTGCATTAGATGTTAGTCACAAAAAATAAATGATCAGGAAATTAACTTTCATGGTTTTAGTTTCATCAAAGTTTCAAAAGTACAAAAATTTTCGGCCCACCCTATATTATGTAACGCAAATAAGTCACAACTCACAACCCATCACTGTCATGTTTATTAGCGATCAATACACTATCACATCACAAATAGCTCATAAATTATGTAAAACGGCAATGTTATACCCAAGCTTACGTCCAATCCAGTCCAATATTATGTAAATCGATGGATTAATTCCACGACCTCAGCTTATGCTCAATTACACAATGTAAATTCGACCTTGCCCCTTTGATCTGACAGTTTAATGTGGAAGAAAAAGCTAACATGAGATACGAGCTTGCGTGAGTATTTCGGCTAACTATGTAAAGCAAAATGGTCAATCTCGCTAATCGCGCGTCTTGAAATTCAAATGAGGATTATTCGATACAAATGAATATAGACAAATTGGGTATCAAGTAGGTATGAAGGGGCATTCATTATTAGGTCAGCGGGGCGGTAAACATGTAGCGTTCCGATTGCGCGTTCGTACAATTTAATTGTCATTTTTCCATAGAAAAAGTGACATTTAAATCTACCTAACGCGCGTACATACAATGTGTTACCTGGGGGGTAATCACGTAACGTTCCGAACGCGCGTCGGTACAATTTAACTGTCAATTTTCCATATAAAAAGTGACATTTAGACCTAATACCCGACGTTCGTACAATGCGTTACGTGATCGACCTACTGATCGACTAGCAAGGATACAGCAGGATCACGTAACGCATTGTACGCACGTCAGGTAGATCTAAACGTCACATTTTATATGGAAAAATCACAGTTAAATTCTACTATATGTAGATAGCGCGCGTTCGGAACGTTACGTGATTACCCCTCAGGCAAGGAAAAGGTATTGAGGGAAATGCTTGGAACACAATTTTTGAAGATGATTTTGAGATGAACATATCTGTGCACGACGCGGAGCGTCGACGGAGTCGATGTGCGAGAGGCCCAGAGCTCGACCCTCGCGACTCTACAGTCACCTACCAATAGGTATCCAGGAAATACACGGCGTTGGATGAACCACTCGAACGTGACCCCTGGATACCTGGACTACGCTTCGATAGCGCAAACAAACACTTTCAGGGAGTGTCAATCCCACAGCTTCGCTGGTACTGGTGGTGATTGGGGTAATGGAATAAAGGAATACTAGAAAACTGAATACTGAATAAAATAATATATTGAAAAGAAACAAACTGCTATTTATAACTCCCTTATCATTATCACTGTCCTATCACAATTCCCCTACTGATTTACTTATACTTAGGAGGCTCCAACCATTGGAGTTAGCGAGTCGATATTTACGTAAACTTTTACAAACTTAAGGATTTTCGACCCAGGCCTGTTATGGGATGCTTTTGATAACCATAGTATATGGTTTATCCTTACAGATAAGGCGCAATTCGCGTACCACCTCGTCATAATTGACTTTATTCTTAATTGGAACATAGGATTTTAATTCGGCTAGTTTCTAGCTCCGCTAAGTGGCGGACTTGGAGTTGATACGGTCTCGACTTGGTTTCTTCATATAGGTAGTATTTGAGTGATCTCTACCGCGTCCCTCCTCGAGGCGATTTTCAATATTATAATTTCTATGGGTTCCTTGGGCCCTTGTCTAACCATCAATGTATTTATTATGGATGTACCTATTATACTTACTTTAGTATAAAGTAGCGTACTGTCCGCATGGATTAAGTAGCTTAATTAGTCTATAGTGGCGTTTTCGCCTATCCTACCATTCGGATATTAAAATACTTGGTGTGACTCATTCATTTATTGCTATAATAAAGTGGTCAGCGACCTCGGGCTTTTCCCGTTACATATTATTTTCCTACAAAACAACCATCTAGGTTTTACTACATACATTCATGGGTTCTGTCGCTCACAATATCAAAAGTCCCCGTCCGTAACCCTTCAGCTGGATTTGAAGGTCCCATTTTTCGGTTTTACGCTTATATCTCGGAAACTATGCGTCCTAGCGACATGACTATATTCTATACAAAATGAAAGCTAACTAAATTTGCTACTGGAGATCCGCCATGAAACGGACATTTAACTTTGAAGTATTACTACAACTGTAGTTAAAAACTTAGGAACTCGTTAACTGTCCTTAAGGAATTCGGATATCATATTGCATAATTCTGCATATTACATATTTAATGAAAATTAAGTAACTTTTATTTAAATTAGTCAAACTTTTTGGTACGATATAAAATTAAATAATAAAATAATCAATTCCAAAAAAAACAACGTTAACTTAATTAGTCTTTCAACTTCTTAGTCTAAGTTTGAATTTGGCAACAATTTAAATAGCTATCAATTTACTTTTACACAATATCACTTATTTAAATATTTCTAATACTCAGATACAACTCAAAATGAGATCAGAGACATATCAATCAGTAGGTACCTACGTATGAAGACAATTGTTCGTCCGTTTCAACGCGACGGTACCTGTCCGATTCATTGCGAATCTACCCTAAAAACATTTTAACCAAATTCCAAATAATTAAGAATCAATAAGATTATAACTCATAGTTCAGTATATTCTTGAGAATATGTCACAACAAATACAACTATCACAATTGTAGCTTAAGTTATTATCCAATTTTAAATCGGTTTTCAAATATACGATATTTTTTACGAAGTTCATGCGCTTCAACAACTTGCGAAAAAGTAAACGAAATAATGGCTGCCGGAATTTGTCGTTGTTGTGGGTTTATCTATGGTCATCAGTGTTGCCAACAACCAAAAGACGTGAATGTTTTCTTGGGGAAATTACAAAGATATCTAACGGCCTCCGTAGCCCAGTGGGTAGTGACTCTGCCTACGAAGCTGGAGGTCCCGGGTTCGAATCCCGGTCAGGGCATTTATTTGTGTGTTTATCACGAATATTTGTTCCTGAGTTATGGATGTTATATATGTATATAAGTATCTATATGTATTTATCTATTATATATATCATCGCCTAGTACCCACAACACAAGCCTTACTGAGCTTACCGTGGGCCTAGGTTGATTTGTGTAAGATTGTCCGGTAATATTTATTTATTTATTTATTTATTTATTTATCTATAATGTCCGTTTCAAAACCCGTCCGTTTCATTGCGGATTCCCCCTACAAGTTTTTCGATGTCTTGTATGTTTTTCGAGATACCTGCTCTTGAAAGTCTGAAATGAAATAAAATTCCTCATCTCGAAAACTATACTAGATAAGATATCGAAAAACTTGATGGATGGAATAAAACTTGTAGCAAATTTAATCAGTTTCCATTTTGTCTTAGTAGTAGGTAATGTCGCTAGGACGCATAGTTTCCGAGATATAAGTGCAAAACTGAAAAATGGGACCTTCAAACTCCCCGGCTCAAGGGCTACGGGCGGGTACTTTTGATACTTAGGGGAAGGTGGCTCAAAGTGGGCACCTTAACGGAAAGTTGAAAAAAAAATGCTTTGTAACCCAGCAATATTATTCATTTGTTTGCCACAAGGTTCATAATTTAACACTTTTTGATGGATTATGGCTTAATTTATCGAAAAATTAAAAACAAAATAATTCTACGCAATTTACAAAGCCCCTACGATTGACCGCTTTGCCCTAGGGGGGGGGGGGGTTTGACGGTGTGAAAATGCCTTACGCATATCATAAGTGAACATAAACTTATTTTCTTCTTTTTACCTACCGAGGAACCTTTGAGCGCAGTGCCCGCATTACCCTGCCCGCTTTGCCTTTTTTGACACTTAAAATATCCAAGCAAAATCTAACCTCAAATTATTGAGACGTGTAGAGTTTAATGCAACGTTATTGCGGCCAAATAACTAATTAATAACTAACAGGCATTGATAATAGCATTGCAAACATCAAAAATGAGAGAACACACGAAATATACCTTCAATAATTTTTCAAAAAACAGCCTGAAACATTTTTTTGACGACCGTGTAACGGCGTGCTTGCAGGTGAGCCGGATGAATGACGCAAGGTGCGCGAGCGGCAGGGAGTACTGTCGCGTTTAACGGCCGCACTCTTACTTTAAACGGCAATATTAAATCCAGTGCCCGCTTTAGGCCACCTTCCCCTATGTACATCTCCTAACTAGTCCAAACAAAGTTACGAAGTCAAAAATTGTGTTCCAAGCTTTTCCCTCTAGAGGGGTAATCACGTAACGTATCGAACGCGCGTCGGTACAATTTAACTGTCAATTTTCCATATAAAAAGTGACATTTAGACCTACCCGACGTTCGTACAATGCGTTACGTGATCGACCTGTAGGTATATCTTTTTTTGAGCATTCGTTGCGTGACCGTTTCGGGACGTAGGTGCACATTCATATGAAAATTGTTTTTCATTTCATGATCTCCCTGCTGCTGTATCTGGGGTACGATATCAATTACCTTAAAAGGGTTGCCAGGAAGCTCGGCTGTCCATACAAACGCTGTTAGGTTCTTATTTTAAAACGACATGTTAGGATAACAAGTTACAATGGGATCTGCCATATCTAGATCGGAAGCACGCAGACTTTTCCTATTTGTAATATTTAGAATAGATTATAATATTAGTACACCCGCTTAGTAGACCGCGCAAACTTCGTATCGCTATACAGAATGTCTGAGAAACTAAATTTTCTATTCTTTTTCGCCTAGTTTTCCATGTTTAAATAGTTATTGTGGTATTCGGAGCGGAGACAAATCCAAAAAAGCAAACGTCATAAAAATTGGACCCGCTGTTCTTGATTTATAAATAGTGCAAATACCTACTTAACCCGACTTTTTCAACGGACGAGCAAGCGAAGCGATTAGTATTATAATTATTATTTATTTAAATTGACTTTATGCGTGCTATTCTATTAACTTTATAATCACTGATATTAAGATATGTATTACTAACAATAATGATCCATGTTGGTCCCTGCCTGAATAAATGAATTGAATAGGGAACATTACGCAAAGCTCTGCGTAGGGGGCGACACTAACACAACCCGTAAACAAACCGGTGCCGGTTAATGTACGGCCCAATAATTGGCATCCTCTATATCTATGTCTCTTTTTAAGTTCAACAAAAAGAGAGAGATAAGGATAGATGGACGCGTATTATCGGGCCGTACGTTAACCGGCACCAACAAACCGCCATGACGTACAATGTCATATTTATTTACCTAAAAAACAATAACGAATAATTGATGAAAACGCGTTAAACTACAATCGTTTTATTATCATTCGTGTGTAAAATACCTGTACTGTGATATTAAAATGGCATCCTATAGCCATTTAAAGGTGGATGAGGGCTTTTTTTTGCTTTACGACGTATTGCCGCTTCCCATAGTTTTCATATCATCGTTTCCTTCGGGAATGAATGATGCCCTTCATTCTTGCATCCAATTACGCGGCACTGATGCATTTTATTCATTGAAATATTTTCTTCACTATTTGATCCAGAGCTTTGAAGGACTTGTCAAAGTTGTCAAAAAACCTGTTTACTAATTGTGTTAGTGCTGCACTCTGGCGGCAGAACATTGCAGTAATGTTCCCTATTGAATTTGCTTCAGCTTGGGCCGAAAATTGTTAGTCTGTCCGGTGAAGGTCCGGTGCATGTCCGGAGTCTCTCCCGCTGTCCGGATGCTTTCCTCTACTGGGGGCCGATTTTTGACTTTCGGGCACTCGAAAATTAAAGTAAAGTAAATACGATTGTATTGTCAAAATTGCAGGCACTTACTTTCTACCGATAGAATTGAATACGAGTGGACAAATACCACTCGTTTTTCGTTTTTCTATCGCTATTGCAAAATAGCATTTCGTAATTTCTGTCAGTTTCCGAGTGAAAGACGCGAACGGTCGAAAGTCAAAAATCGGTCCCCAGGTCGTATTTCTCAACCGATTCTCGTGAATTTTTGTGAGCAGGTTCGTTAATTATAAAGATTTTTTGTGAGCAGGTTCGTTAATTATAAAGAAGTTTTGTGAGCAGGTTCGTTAATTATAAAGAAGTTTTGTGAGCAGGTTCGTTAATTATAAAGAAGTTTTGTGAGCAGGTTCGTTAATTATAAAGATTTTTTGTGAGCAGGTTCGTTAATTATAAAGAATTTTTGTGAGCAGGTTCGTTAATTATAAAGATTTTTTGTGAGCAGGTTCGTTAATTATAAAGGTTTTTTGTAAGCAGGTTCGGTAATTATAAAGAATTTTTGTGAGCAGGTTCGTTAATTATAAAGAATTTTTGTGAGCAGGTTCGTTAATTATAAAGATTTTTTGTGAGCAGGTTCGTTAATTATAAAGAATTTTTGTGAGCAGGTTCGTTAATTATAAAGGTTTTTTGTGAGCAGGTTCGTTAATTATAAAGAATTTTTGTGAGCAGGTTCGTTAATTATAAAGATTTTTGTGAGCAAGTTCGTTAATTATAAAGATTTTTTGTGAGCATATTCGTTAATTATAAAAAAAAATTGTGAGCAGGTTCGTTAATTATATAGAACTTAATTGTCGAGTAAATTTTTCGTTTTTTTTTAAAGCCTTGCTTGCTAGTTCTGCAGCTCACAGAGCCACTAGTAAATATATATTATAGGTATATATATATTTATATGGATACATAGATTGCTTGCAAATACATAGCTACGTAATCATAGATAACTCAGTATAATTTACTTTAAAAACAAATTTACACCGACTTCAGTTCTGTGCTTCGCCAAGCCACATAGGTACATGATTTTTATTACATTTCCTTTCCAATTTACCATGTCTGTATGAACTGCTCTCCGAGATAAAATGCGTTGATTATTAGTATTATTACAGAAAATCCCAAGTCGCTATCTGTGGGCTGATAATATTTGAGGAGTTCCCAAGGATCTCAGAACTAACACTTCATTGGTTGCTAACTTACTACTTCAACGGAATCATGTCAGAATCTTTCACGTACTTTACATCTTTGGGGAGTTCCATAAGACAAGTCATCTGTGGTCTTCATCATCAGTTCCACTTCACCAGAATAGAAATTCGAGGGTAAATACACGAGTTATAATAGAAAATACCGAAATTACTACACGCGTGCCTATAAATTTTGAGAATTGCCCTTAATTTCCCTGGGATCCCATCATCAGATTCTGATTTGGTGACAATGGGACCACCTCAGGAAATCGGTGAACATACCTACATGAAAAATCAAAATAAATACATAGATACAGTGGAACATATAACCTCCTCCTTTTATGCCCTTGACTCCCGGCGAGGCAGCAGTCGTGTGTGAAACAGATAAGAGCCAGTGATAATTAAAGCTGCCATAGTAGTCGTTGCCAAGTGGCACATTTTTTGTTCATTTGGACAAATTTAGATAGCTCTTGTACTCGAATGACTTGAATGCTTTGTTACTTTGGTAGACGAGTGGCCTGCATAGGTGTGAAAGGAGTCGATATAATATGTAGGTATGTATTAAGTATTCAACGTATGGTTAATGTAACTCCTGACCGAAGAGGTAGCAGCTTTCTCGCACAACGCGTCAGCTTGCAATTCAACGAGGAACTGCCGGCAGCATCCTCGGTACAATGCCTCGAGGGCCTTTTTAAGATTTAACTTAGTTTGAATTTAATTTATTATCATTTTGTATATAGGTATGTAGGCGGCCGATCGTAAAATCCGGCAGATCACGAAATTCCTAGGCATATCGTGAAACGCCGCCATTTCATGGTTTGGCTAAATGACATCCGCCATATCGTTCAAAACTTAACGTTTAACGATTTGTCTAATGACGTTTAGGCAGATCATGAAATTCTTAGGCATATCATGAAAGGTCGCCATTTCATGATCTGGCTAATAGTTGCGAAGTCTTCCGTATTTGATCTGCCGTATTTTTTATCAGGCACATCATGATATGCCTGGTCAACGTTTAGCCTAATTATGAAATGGCGGCGAATCATGAATCAGCGGCGTTTCACAATATGCCTAGGAATTTCGTGATCTGCCGGATTTTCACGATGTGCCCGGTATAGGTATAGAGCTAGGAATATCGACGAATGCGTTGCTCTAATCGATCTGCCGTATTTTTTATCAGGCACATCATGATATGCCTGGTTAACTATTAGCCAAAACATGAAATGGTGGCGTTTCATGATATGCCTAGGAATTTCGTAATCTGCCGGATTTCACGATCGGCCGCCGACATATACATTAGAGAATAAAAACTATTAATATTTAATTATTCATGCCATCGACTTATGTTTCATACCAATTCCATTCTTTGATGATTGTTGCAATCTGAAAATACTTACGTTTTAGACTTTGCCATTCGAATACACCGAAAACGCGTTCGAAAATTAGGTCCTACCTAGTACTCTTTACTGTAGGTAGTGAGTCAATAAACACCCAAAACACGAAGAGTTGAAATGTTCGAGAATTTATTACGAACAGGCCTAATAGGTTTCCTCTCGGCGACGACGAATTGGGTCAATGTCGACATTCAACTGGTAATACCCGTGTCTCCCCTTGTCATTCGAAAAACGACGTAATCTTTGCATCCTTTAGAGCCCTTATGGCTTTGGTAGAAGGTCTAGTATCGCTGTATTTACGATTTTAACTTGATGGTTGTTCAATACGTGATTTGGACTTATTTGTCGCCTGGTGTAAGTCGAATTAGTGGTTGTTTATTGGAAATTCTGTAGAGAACGTGTGCGGAAGATGTTACACGTGCTTTGTAGACTCAATAGTTCTGTATTAATTTTCACCTACTTACTGAAATATCACATTTTCTTTGTCTGATTAAAATGTAACGTGCTAACGTGTGTATTTAATTTTTTTTCTGGTTTAAGTAGTAAAATTACGTCGTAAATAAAAGTAATAGTACGTCTTCCGAACACAAACGGGTTACGCTACATGTCATTTGATAAATTGACTCACATGTCATGCTATCAGAATGAAAACCATTATACCATTTATGTACATTCATAAAACACATGAACATTAGGTAAATACCTACGGTCCTTTTTTAACCGACTTAAAAAAAAGGAGGAGGTTCTCAATTCGGATGTTTTTTTTTTAATGTTTGTTACCTCAGAACTCCGTCATTTATGAACCAATTCGTACAATAATTTTTTTAATTGAAAGTATATGTTTCCAGATTGGTCCCATTGTTTCCAAAGCCCCAGTTGGATGATGGGAACCATGAGGAATTGAGGGAACTCCTCAAATGTATTAGGCACACGTGTAGTAATTTCGATATTTTCTATTATAACTCGCGTATTTACACCCGGAAATCATAAATTTGGTGAAGTGGAAGTGATGATGAAGACCACAGACGGCTTGTGGAACTTCTCAATGATGTACTTCAAATTATATAAAAGTACCTCACAGATTCTGATATGATTCCGTTGAATTAGCAACCAATGAAGTGCCAAAGGTAATTTTGAGATCCTTTAGGAAATGACGGAAGTCCTCAAATATTATCGGCCCACATACAGCGATTTGGTTTATTGGTCTTATAAAAATCAACGCATTTGCTCTCGCAAATCATTTCATGTGGTAAATTGGAAAAAAAAAATTGGAAACGTTGGTGTGGCTTGGCGGAGTACTGAATTGAAGTCGGTTAAAACTTTGTTTTGAAAGTAAATTATAGGACAGTCGTTTAAAAACAAAAAAACTTACCTATCGACATGGGGCAATAGGGGTGTAGCCTCAAAATTTATTATTACTCCAAAAGAAAGAAGGCAAATAAAATATAATAAATACTATATCGTATAGCTTCATACAAACCTTCACCCCCCATTTCACCCCCTTAGGGGATGATTCCCGGGATAACAACTATCCTATGTCCTTCCCCGAGTCTCAAACTATCTCTTTACCAAATTTCATCTAAATCGTTTCGGCGGAGCTTGAAGAGGTAACAGACAGACAGACAGACACACTTTCGCATTTATAATATTAGCATAGGATGGATCACCGACGTCGACTGTACCTACTCTAGTCTAAACCTTGACGTATATTAGAACGTATTTCACACCCCGCCGCCTTTCATATCTCTAGCTTCTTATCCGATAATATTATTTTACGCTTACACGGCTTTTCGCGTCGTTTTTATTAGGGTTCCGTAGCCAAATGGCAAAACACGGAACCCTTATAGATTCGTCATGTCCGTCCGTCTGTCTGTCTGTCTGTCCGTCCGTATGTCACAGCCACTTTTATCCGAAACTATAAGAGCTATACTGTTGAAATTTGGTAAGTAGATGTATTCTGTGAACCGCATTAAGATTTTCACACAAAAATCGAAAAAAAACATTAAGTTTTAGGGGTCCCCATACTCAGAAATGAAACTCAAAAATTTTTTTTTCATCAAACCCATATGTGTGGGATATATGATGTACATTACCATGTAAACTTTCACCAAAAATTGGTTTGAACGAGATCTAATAAGTAGTTTTTTTTAATACGTCATAAATCGTAAACCGCAATTTATTTCACGGAACCCTTCATGTGCAAATCCGACTCGCACTTGGCCGCTTTTTTTTAATAAGTGTTGTTTTTTCGTTAAAGGAGGGAAAACTCGTTAAAACAATCCCATAAAAAACACTCCATGTAAAAAATAGGCCAAGTCTCGAAGCTCTTCCACAGTAAAAAGTGATGAGATATTTTGTAGAGCCAAGTCAGGCATTCTTATTAATCTTTATTTGCTTGCTAAATAAAATCCCGCAACTAGGGAATCACACAACTTTTTGCACACAACATTATTTACTGATTTTTACATACCTAAAACTATGTAAGTGTGATTGCCAAGTCACAAACTTTTATTTAGCAAGCAAATAAAGATTAATAAGAATGCCTGACTTGGCTCTACGAAATATATCTCACCACTTGTTACTGTGGAAGAGTTTCGAGACTTGGCCTATTTTCAACACGTAGTGTTTTTTATGGGATCTCGTTTCTTTTTGTATGTGTTATTAATTTTGTATGGAAATGTTATTTTACCAACCGCAAATAACGTTTGTATAGTTTTCCGACGCAAAAGTAACCTTGTAAGCGCATGTATTTGAATAGGATTACAAATTGAATTAGGCAGTTTATAAATCTCTGAACCTTAACTGAAACTGCAATATTTTTAGGTTTTTTTATGAATGGATAGGCTAAAACGAATTATTTTTTAAATGTAAAGCTTGTTGGTCTGCTAGAAGTACCTTAGAATTATGTTGATCATTATGAGTATGTCAGTGACCAAACTAAGGACTTTGACGGACAAATAGTTCTTAAACTAATAATTCAAATTGAATGCTAATTGAGAATGGGGGCCAACTGTCACTTACGTGTCCCCTGGGTGGTGCTAAAGAGTGACAAACTCAAAGGCCAAATAATGTATGCCATACGATTAAATAAATAAATTGAGAATATGCTTAAACCATATCATGCCCTACATGTTGCTGAAAATTCAGGGTTCTAGCTTTAGGCAGCACAAAATTACAGGATGTTGAAAATGGCCTGAATGGCGAGAAAAGGATGGTACGGCCGTGCCTCTTTGTTTTGCTCGACTTGGCGGGGGCACTACCGTGCCCCCAGATACTGATACTCACTGCAAAAACAGCATACTTACCTGCAATGAATTATGAAACCTCGTAACTTTTCGATCGCACGTAAGGATAAATCAACGGGTGATGGGAGACTTAACCTATTTAACGAGCTACACTGTAAACGAATACAACATGACTTTACGATTCTGTGAATCATCGTGTCAACATGAAACATTCTAGAAAGGTCACAGTTACCCTGACGTCATATTGCTTACATATTGAAAGCTCAATAGCGTCAGCTGTTTAACTGTCACCTAAAGCAATATCGATAGAGTCTGGCTAATGAAAGTAGTACCCTGGATGCGGGTGGCGCAGGACCGGTCACTGGCACTCTTTGGGAGAGGCCTATGTCCAGCAGTGGACGTCTTTCGGCTGATATGATGATGATGAATTAAAGTAGAGGCTAGAATGTAACGGCTATTTAAAAAAAAAACAGTGTTGCAACACTGTGTAAACGTGACGAAATAGTAATGATATGATACTTAACTTACTAGAGTAGGTTATAAAATCTTTTTTTTGTACAGTTCAGTAGGTAGTACCTACTATATTACTTATGCAATAACGTTACCAAAAAACCAATTTCATTAAATTTGTATGTTTTGAATCTATTAAAGAAGTAGGAATTTCAGCGGAATAATGTACCTACCTTAGGCTATGCTTCGACTTGCTATGCCCTTTAAAGGTCACATTATTACAATGGTAAGGTTAAGCAATATTTTTACATACGACGTGCCCCTTTATCTGACCCGTAAGGGCTCAAGCAATATTTGTGTCCTGCCTGACATCACACTTTAGTGACGTTTGACATAATTGACATTGATATTTTTGTTGCCATTTAAGGGCATTTTCAATAATTCGTGCACCCAATTAGCATAATTTGTTAAACAAAAAATAACTCAGTGTCAGTTTTGTAACGAAAGTTAAGCATACAAATAATGTCAAACTGAACTTTTTTCGCATTTAAATAAGGTCTATATGCATATTATTTATATATATTGAAAAGAAAAAGTATTTTTTTATACAAACTAAATACTTAATTGTCGTTACAAAACTGACACTGAGTTAATTTTTGTTTAACAAATTATGCTAATTGGGTGCACGAATTATTGAAAATGCCCTTAAAAAGTGTTGAATAAATCTCAGTCTCAACGTTCGTTGGTCGGCCTAGCAGCTCCAGACAACCTGTCAGGTCAGGAGTAATTGATGATGACAACCAATAGCCACTCGAGCAAGAGTTATACTGTATACAATACGAACAACTTAGCTGACCACCGGTAGATCTTATCTCGGTGCAATAAGGTTCACGAATCGTCAATTTAATGTTTCGTCAAGCCTTCATAATATTTTTAACTTTATCATTTATTGTTTCTTGGGTGAGGTAAAAATGGAAAATAAGGACCTGACTTTTTTTTTCTACAGAGAGTATTTTTATTAGATATATATATAATTAAATCAGAAATATTCCTACCTACGCAAAAATCTCGCCCCATGTTCGTCTAATCAACGTTATAATTTCGCCAAATTAATATTTAAGGTCGTCCCCCCGCAGAAACCCATTATCCCCACTTCTCTGAATGGCAGTGCTCCAGAAAATTATGAGCTTAAACTTGGGTTAATTCGGATATAAAGTTTATAATTGAATTTGTAAAGGCAGTACCACACATTTGTACATTTTGTACCTCTTTGCAGTAGGTATGTTTTTTTACCAAGCGTCATATTACCTTTTCCTGTAGCTAAGCAGATACGTAGATAAAGGTACCTCATTCCAGAAAACATTAGAATTTACTCATTTCGATCATTATAAGTGCATTTCAAATATAATAATATCTACTAAAGTCCTTGCGTTACTAACGGTTTCAGTAAGCTATCAAATTCAGTATATATAGATTATTTACCGTGCATCCTATATTTATTTGGGTAATCTCTGATTGACGTTGGACTCATACAAACAGATATAACGGACTTATCTTACGTTTTGCGGCGGTTTGAAACAACTGGGCTGATTTTACTAGCGTTGTCGACATATTAGGATATTGTATTTATAATGACTAGAATCACGAATTCTTCTAAAGTAACAAATTTTATCCAATTCTGACAAAAAAAAACAGAAAAAAAGATCAAACAAAAAATTAAAAGACAACAAGTGAAAAATCGACCCTCGTAGCGTATGAATTTCAGCAGCTGACTGTATTTTCATCTAACGTCACTTTGCCATTCTTACGACAACTTTATCGCGGCTTAAGGATTATTATTTTTATCACAAACCACCCTTGAGGTTTCCCTTAGATGACACGGAAATGAAATGTTGTCTCAGAGCTTTTCGACATTTTCACGTAATCTTTAAGAAGATAAGAACGGTTACTTTTTTTAAAGATCTTTGTGAGATAAAAATACAATGGAAATACGCGAGTTTGGGATTAATTTCAGAACGAAAAGCCGGTGATGTCCATAATGCGTTGTTTTACCTATAGAAAGTATTAATTTTGTAATTTTTTAGGGTTCCGTACTCAAAGAGTAAAACGGGACCCTATTATTATGACTCCGCTGTCCGTCCGTCCATCCGTCTGTCTGTCACAAGGCTATATATTATCTCACTGATACCGTGATAGTTCCAGCTGAAATTTTCACAGATGATGTATTTCTGTTGCCGCTATAACAACAAATACTAAAAACACAGAATAAATAGTTTTTTATAGATAATGGTACGGAACCCTTCGTGCGCGAGTCCGACTCGCACTTGGCCGGTTTTTTTTTATTTCCTGAATGCGATTTAATGTAATAAAATTCCATAGAAATGTCAACCTAAGTTCGTAAAGCTGTCGGGAGCATCAGCAAATTAGTTAGATACAACATCAATATTCATAAAATTGATTTGCATACTACATAAATATTTATTTAATAACCGTGTTCGGCCAAAAAATCGCAACAAGAAGAATCTACGGGAACGCTCAATATTACCGGTACGTACAGTCACCGGCATAAATATATGATGGAACAAAGGCCGCAAAAATATCTGATGACAACTCTATTCCTAGAGCCGTAAGAGCGTGTCAGATATTTTTGCGGCCTTTGATTCATCATAATTATATTGATGCCGGTGACTGTACAAAATAAGTTGCCAGCAATGTAGCCGGTTAATACCTAACCGTATTCCTGGGTATTGGAATATTGGCACATTGGTACTAAAACGGTAGATAATGAAATCTATCGAAGCGAACTAAGTGCTCCCGCCACAGAGTAAAAGCACAGTTAATATACCTAAAGCAGTATCCCAATAGGTCAGGCATCGAATGCTCAAAAAAAGGTGTTTTTCGGTTTTACGCTTATATCTCGGAAACTATGCGTCCTAGCGACATGACTACTTGTGTAAAATGAAAGCTGATTAAATTAGCTACAAGTTTTATTCGATCAAGTTTTTTGATATCTGTATACTCGTAGTTTTCGAGATATCTGCTCTTGAAAGTCTGTACTTTTGGAAAACAAAAGCTACCTTCTTCGTCTTTGACTGCTATTCATCATCAACCTCAAGCACGAAAGTAGCAGAGCATCAAAGGCGGTATCTACTCATCAAGTCTGTTGAAATACATATGACAAATATCACCTAAGACACCGAGATAAACGTCAAACAATAATTTAAATTTTGTTTGACGTTTATCTAGGAATGGCGGATGGCAGTTGATTTGAACTAACGCTCGTTCGAACAGTTACGTAATTCCGATTGTTGAGTACCTACGTAACTTTTCAAACGTTAATGGCAACGTTAGTAGTTAGGATAACTCGACTGTAATTTTTCCATACAAATGGCTGATGCTTAAGTTTATAGCAGTTTATTATCCGACGTTTAGGGTGAGTATCCACCACTGAAAGAAAACTTAGAAAAAATCGAGAGAGCTCGCGCGCCGTTTTGTGCTAACCGTGCTGACTATGCTGACCAGGCCCCGTAGCATGGATGGCGTTATCACGCGATAAGTGATAGGATAAGCGCGTCGTCTCGTTCAATCAAACGGTGTGAGCCAGGGACGGATGCTCTATCCTGTCACGTATCGCGTGATAAGGCCATCCATGCTACGGGGCCTGCACGGCTATCACAAGAAGACCACGACATACTCTCGAGCTCTCTCGCACTATCCGTCTCTTTCGAGTAGTCTAATACGAGAGAGACGGATAGCGCGAGAGAGCTCGAGAGTATGTCGCGGCCGTCTTGTGATAGCCATGCTGTGCGAGGATGCGAGGCGGTGAGCGAGGAAAAAAAACCGGTCAAGTGCGAGTCAGACTCGCGCACCGAGGGTTCCGGACCACCCCGTACAATAGAAACAAGTCCACTATAAACTGACACTCACTAAGTATATATTCACATACGAGTACTTAGTGCGTTTCAGTTTATAATGGACATACAATTTTCAGTGATGTAACTAAAAATTTTACGGTTTTCGCAATTTTTCCTCTATCTGTGTATTTCAAGATTCTGAGTTCACGGGAAGTACTTTTTTTTTTTTTCATTATCTCAAACTTTTTTGGAGCCATACTTCACTACGTTTGCATGGACGCCGGCGCGTCCCGAAGGGATGCGCCGGGGGACGGGAAGTACCCTGTAGGTATTGATTCCCTTGCGAGTTTCGAAATTTTGCGGAAATTTGAGGCATTAACGGCTGTATCTTTTGATTGCGTTGGCTTAGAAGTTCGATTTTTTCGCAGCTCCGAGAGACAGTAGATTTGAGTATTTGGTACGAATTTCAGCTTGATACCTCCACGCGTTCCTGAGAAAAAGGGTCTTGACAGACGGACGGACGGACGGACGATAAGGGTTCCGCTTTTTCCTTTCGAGGTGCGGAAGCCTAAAAATGAACTAATAAGAAGCGATGCGTGAGCTCGCTTGATTTTTCTTGCACTATACGTCTCTTTCTAAGTTTTCTAATAAGAGAGAGACGGATAGTGCGAGAGAGCTCGAGAGTATGTCGCGGCCGTCTTGTGATAGCCGTGCTGGTATATGCTTACCCTTATTCGGATTTGTTTTACTGCTCCATGCTATCTACTGTGGTAAAAGCGATGTCAGTGACGTGCCCCGACGTATTGGGTGTCCAATTGAGCGAAATTGGACCGCAACCCGAGATCAGCGATACGTTTCATCGCTAGACGAGAATTGTTCACTTACTAAACCTCGGATTATTCGTAAACATCATCCCAATTTATTTATGTACGAAATATTATTCGATATTTAACTGTGGATTTTCGGTGAAGAAAATCATCGTGTGGAAACTGGTTTAGTCCCAATAAAACTAGTGCCTACGCCAAATCTTGGGATTAGGTGCCAAAGCGGACCCCGGGTACAACCGGGAAAAACATAAGGATATGATGGTGAGTTAGTCCACATATTTATTAGCCATTATAACCTAATGATACGGGTATAGGCTACGATTAACGCAAATCCGTAGATCACCTACTTGCCTACTTATTACGATTTGTGCCTAAATGTTCTGGAAGAATTGGCAATTGGCATGCTGGCTTCAATATGTGCCGAAATAACTTCACATGTTTTCTGGATCAGCCCAACAACGGCTCTATTTCCTTTATAAAATAACGTAAATAATAGGTATAGCTATATTATGTGTAGGTATAGAAAGGCAATTTCCTAACTTTTGGATTGGATAAGAACACATGCTTATAGTTTACATATTGCCCAAGCTGGCGTACTACGGGTTGGGGGGCTTATATTTATACTTGAGATGATTTGAGATGGCCGAATTGTCTCAAAGTATTCCATTCAACAAGCATCTCCTCTACCGTCCAAGGTAGAACATTATATAATTCCAACAACATCCTTCTCCTAGCGTTATTCCCGGTTGTGCCCTAAAGGAGCCCGGGGTCCGCTTTGACACCTAATCGCAAGATTTGGCATAGGCACTAGTTTTACGAAAGCGACTGCCATCTGACATTCCAACCAGAGGGAAAACTAGACCTGATTGGGATTAGACCGGTTTCCTCACTATGTTTTCCTTCACCGAAAAGCTAACGGTAAAATATTCCGAAAAACTCATTGTATCAGCCGGGATTCGAACCCACGACCGCCGCTTGACAGCCGCAAGCCGCATGCCTGAACCACTAGGCTACCTTGACAGATTTGTAAAAAAAGTCGGCCACATTAAATAATCTCAACTACGAGTAGGTAAGTGTAACGTCTATAACCTTCGCATTTATTCTCAGATGCGTTATAACACTTATAACTTTTAGTAAAAAAAAATTGTCTCAAGCATGTAACTCTAATAAAATGTCGCAGATCCCTAAATATATTGGCCAAATAACGAACGTGGCGGGTTTCAGAATAGAGCGAATTGGGCCGCAATCCGAGATGACTGATAGGTTTCTTTTATTGCGAGACAACTTATCGCTACAACCTTCAGCGGGGAGGTCGACGGGTTTCAAATAAAGTATATCCCGACCAAGCTAAGTTTGCACCTCGCTCAGTGTAACTTATTCGAGGCGAGGTGCAAACTTAGCTCGGTCGGGTTGTACACCAGTGGATCTGTGGACTAAAGAACTAACGAGATTTTTAATTTCGTAAAAGTGAATCGACTAAATAAACTACATACAACCCGATCGAGCTAAATTTGCAACTCCCGTCGAATAAGTTACACTGAGAAAGGTGCAAATAATTATTGTGTAGGTAATTATTGAACCTGCTCACAAAATTTAACGAGATTCGGTTGAGAAATGCGATCTGTAGAGGAGAACAGCCGGACATCGGGACATGGACATCCGGATATACGAAAGAATTTTGGCCCAATCTGAAACAGAGGACTTCGTTCGCTTCGCTCGATCGTTGTAGGTAATAGTTGGTGGTGTGTAAGTAGAATGATAATTATAAAAAAAATAGAAGTAGGCATTTTAAATTAAATTGTTGTTCTACCCAAACAAGGGTCCAGCCCACCTGAGGGTCAGCAGTCACCGTAGCCTATGGACGCGTAAATCCAGGGGGTGACACATGCCTATTACCGACCCTATTATCGACAGCAGTAGTGGATCCAATGCGAGAGCGGCGAGGCGGCTCAAGCTCCCCCCCCCGCCCCTCAAGCATTTAAGTACTTATCAAAATCATGACAAAATCCAAGTCCCCCAAACAAAAATCGTGGATCCCGTCACTGGTCGACAGCGTTATACTAGTAACGACACACTTTAACGTATTGAAAAACAATTTTTCTCAAACATGCAATGAAGTATTCTCTTTACGTTCCTTATAATAGACTCGGAAGTATCCTTTTTCGGGCGCAGCATCTCGAGGCGGCCTGAAATGGGATTTCATACAACTTTTCAGGCCTATGCCTGCAAAGTAACTTTTTAATTTTCATTCCACTATTCGTGGCACAGCATCACGACATTCAGCCATGAAAATTAGTTTGATTTGAGGATTTTGATTTGTTTATTTCATTGCATGTTTGAGAAAAAAGCACTATAGGTACATGCCTCGGCGTTAAAACGGATTTCCGGCCAAGTAGGATAGAGATACGAGGGTGTTTTCCCGGCCTCTGATGTAATGTACTATTACATAAATTCTGAGAGGCAACGCTATTTAACATTCAAACGCATCTACTCTTATTTTAAGTACCTACCTAGTTTTCGGATGTACATTCTGCTTTATAGACACAAAGGTTCTTCGTGAAATTAATTTACTTTCTCGTCGCTTCATGAATTTGAAAGACTCGCCGGGTATATCCCACTGACGTGCTGGGCTGGGGTCATGACGTTTTGGAACTCGAGCTTATGTACCCGGAGGACGTCGATTGAAAGTCAAATATTTTTGACAAACTTGGGTCAAAGTGTAGTGGGGTAAAGTAGGTAAGTCGATTGAGGGATAGTCTTAATACAACGCGACTACGCGATTATCGCAACTACGCGCGAAATATACTCGCGCGAACGCGCGGTCAAACATAGGTATTGCACTCGAACAGGAGTCCTAATTGACAATAGGGAACTTGCATCTTTTTATTTAATTACGAAAATCAAAAGTATAATCCAGCATTAAAACAACTGTAGCAATTAAACTTTCTTATGATTTATTTTTCTGATGTTATATGCATTTGAAATCTGCACGCGCCGGCACCCCCCGAAAATGCTCTATGTATACATATTTTATTTTTTTTTATTAAGAAACAAACAGTCTTAAAAAACACATAAGTAACTTAGCTATGGCTATGTGAGTAATGCTATAATAGACCTATAGTTTCATAAATGTTTACAAAGTTACAAGTTATATTAAAAATTGGAAAATATGTTTAATATAAGACCAAATGTCATAAATATATATATATATATATATATATATACATATATGTATATATATATATTATATTAAACTGGCTTATGGTATAACGTCACAGCATTTATTCTCGGCACGTTTACTATGGAGTAAGTCACTAATTTGCAATAATCTCTACAACATTTGCGTTTAAGTCGCATATTTGTTATACAAAATATCATTTTTAATTCAATATTCTGTCACAGAATTTCTGTGTAAGTAACTAACTGTTGTAATTTTGTCGAAAAAATTATACATTCTTTTTCGTCATTTTAACGTGAGATAAAACTAATACAATCGTTTTTTTTTTAGTTTTTTTTCTTCTGTATTATATTTCTACGTAGGTATATCCGCATCTATTGAGTGCAATTTATTCGAAATTGAAGTCCCATGCAAGTTCCCCATCGCGCGACTTAATTGTTAATTAGGACACTTATTCGAGTGCAATATGGTTGATAGCGCGTAGTCGCGATCCCTGATAGTCAAAACTTTCTCTCAAACTTGTCTTAAAGCGAGACGTTATAATTATAACATAATAATAGAATATAGATACATATGGATATATTCGTTGTCCTTTTATTGGTTATTACGTCCGTCGCAATAATCCTGCCTAAACAAATAGCGAGTGGGACAACGTCAAACGCGTTGTTTAATTGGACTCGTCTGAGTACAGGGGCCAATGCCAATACAACATTGAAGTTATTTTCTCCTTCCGATTACAATCGCATATTCAATTTGTTCCGCGAGCTCTCATACCTACGTGGCAGGACAAACATGCGAACATGTTGAAATGTCATTGGGATCGGAATCGACCAACATAAACAGGCCTCATATGGAAGCCGCATTTTATACTTTTCTGACGATATGCTCTTTGATGCGCTCTGCATGAGACAACGGAAGTGTCAAGTTTGATAAATCTAATAATTGAATCCTCTTCGCTTAAAATTATTAAAACTATAAATGTGAGTAACAGGTCCTGCCAATGTCATCATTGCTATTTCTTGTATACGTTTTTTTTCTTTTTTTTACTCGTTGAAATGACATGCATTATGACAGAATGTGTCTGACACTCGGTCGATAAAGCAGATACTGATAACTTATACTGAGCAAGCAAAAACAGATCTTAAAGTGATCAACCTTTTAATTCCCCGACTATACCTACATTAGATTAATGTGAATATTATACTATGTACTGCAATATGTTTTTGAAACCGATACCGTTACGACATGTCATCATGCTCATGTCTACCAAGTATGAATCTGGCGTTAAGCACTTGTTTGCGAATCTGGCGTTAAGCACTTGTTTGCGAATCTGGCGTTAAGCACTTGTTTGCGAATCTGGCGTTAAGCACTTGTTTGCGAATCTGGCGTTAAGCACTTGTTTGCGAATCTGGCGTTAAGCACTTGTTTGCGAATCTGGCGTTAAGCACTTGTTTGCGAATTTAACTAAGTGACGACAAACTCATAGCGTTTTGAGTTGAGTTGTAGACCCAATGATGTAATATAAAAAATAGGTAGATATGTTGTCTATCGAAATTCCGTGTTTAAAAATGGCCACCAAATTCTGACAGCTTTCGTTTCCAATTGACGACGCAAAACTATGACAAGCTGTGCGACTTGACCAAGTTTAAGTGTGCCACTTTTGGACCGCTTATAACATATCTACGTATATTTTATATTACATCATTGTGTAGACCAGTACTAATAATTGTTTTTTATCACTTATCAGAGTTCCAGAATTCAAATCGATTTGGTAATTTTAAAGCAAATGCTTAAACGAATTATATATCACTTTAACTTGCATTTTGATAGGAGGATATACGAAGAAGATATTTTTTTTATATAATAAGGCAGGTAATCGCTCTGGATACCATTCTTACAAAAAAAATGTATGAAGAAAACTACAGAAAATTAGAGTAGTAAGAAAAACAGTTTTTTCTTTTTATTCAGGTACTTATTTTTGATAAGCTAGGTAGATAAAATTTATTCATTAAATTAAAATCATGAGTCATGGATGTTTTCTATGTATTTAAGTATATGAGTATGTATATCGTCGTCTAGTACCCATAGTACAAGCTTTGCTTAGTTTGGAACTAGGTTGATTTGTGTAAGATTGTCCCCAAAATATTATTATTATTATTAAAATCAGTTTAGCTTAATTGCTTGATTAAAGTTACTATACAAACCTTCCGGGCTACTTCTAATTAAAAACTCTCTCAAATCTTGAGAAACGTATTAATAAAATATAAATTGAAATTAAATGCTTGTCCATAAAATATTAACTGAAATTTTTCATTATTTTGAACACCCCGCAATAGTGAATAAATCATATGAAAAAGTTACTAAGCAAAATAAAGTCTTGCCCGAATTATTCCAGCCTATCTAAAAATAAATATTTCACGTAACTTTGCGATCTAAAAATAACTCAAAGTGCTAAGTTACAAAACAAGTTAAGTACTTACGCTCATTTCAGCCACAGGCGAATTTTCATTAACACTCACTCACTTCACAAGCACATTAACACTCGAAAAAATCCGCACGCACATACTTCGCGACTCGTAAATGTCAAAAAAAATCAGACAACCAACACCACACCAACAAAATCACACCAAATTAACCTCTAAATACTTAATAATAACAATCAAAATCGTCAGTGAATCGCCCCGCATTAAATAACATGATCTTTCAGAGACGAATCCTCAAAATTTGAGGTTATCTTACTGATCGGTAAATGTAGGACACATTGCACAGCCAGGCTATAGGGGCGAGAATCGCGTGAGTACGGCCGTTGTGTGTAGGGTTCAGCGTTGTAGAAATAATTCGTCTGTGTGCTGTAGCGACGGGAGAGGTCAATGTGTAAGGGGTGATGTTGTGACTGTGTGAGTGAGGACGCGGCTTGCATGAGGGCAGCAGCGTGAAACTGATTCGATGATATTGGTGTAGGTCATGTTATAAAACTCTGGTTCCTTGTGAAAATGTTAGAACCTAAATAATGCACACACCATGTTGATTACCGCCACGTACCTAAAGGTAGGTCTAGAAATGTAATTTTTTGTATAGGTATGGGAAAATGAGTTATCCTGACGCTCGTTGGAACCTATAGTGTTTGTTAGAGTAATGACTTAATCTTCTCATGAATGCGATTAAACGGGCAGCAGTCTCCACGCTGGTCCAGTGCGGATTAAAGACTTCACATACATCTTTGTTTTTTTTCTCAGATGTATGCAGGTAACCTCACAATGTTTTCCTTCATCAAAAATCTAACGGTAAATATCAAATGATATTCCGTACATAAGTCGCGAATAACTCATTGACGTGCCACGATTCGAACCCACAATAGCAGTTTGACAGCCCTTTACTTGTATTTTAATACTAACTTTTTAGCCCATAAGATCAACAGTATTGTTGACTACATTTTATATCAACAGCATTCAGGTTCGATGTGGTTCAAGTTGCCTACGATTATTCGGAAATTACTTTAGCCAATTCTGATTTCAAGCTATATGAGAATTCCACGGCGGATATAAAAGTTAAAGAACTAATGTTTATGAAATAATCGTTTGCCAAATTAAAACGGCAGGAAGTTTGGGACATTTGCATTAAAACATTGTTTGTGCCCACGGGTTTTTTTGATACACTTTTGTAAGATTTAGGTTTCATGATTTAATGTATTATAGATAATTAGGTACCACATACCTTGTGTTACATACTGTATGAGGTTAAACACGCTATCTTCAGACTAATCCGCGGAAACGCGCTCCCACTCGCACCCGGTCGACTGGAGCAGATCGATCCGCGTCTCGTTACTACCGAGGGTGTGACTACGCATACGCAACTGAAATCTCTATAACCTACATCTCCCACCCTTTCTGTCCTTACTTAACAGACAAGGACGCAAAGCGTCGAGATTTAATTCAATTTAGAAACGTAATACCTCTGTTGACACTACTCTAGCTGGATCAATTAAACACTCACACATAGAAGCGTCAGTGATTGTGCTCATGCAGATAGGGGAGCTATTTTCCTGTGTGAGTGTTAATGGAATTTCAACTTTACGCAGCTAAGTTAAGGTTTAAAGTAGCTTGCATAGTTATATCAGTGTTTATCGCCAGTGGAAACAGTTTATATGAAGAGGGAAGAGGACGGTTGAACCGATATGATTGTTGTATGTGTGTGTGTTATACGTAACCTATCTTTAGTTGTAGGTATTATTAGAGCAAGTTGGTTAATTGCGAGTGGGAATACAACAAACCGCGTCCACCAAGTTAGGTAGTTAGTAACTTTATTCGTCGGAAAACGGCGGTTAAAGCGGTAGTTTGCTCAGAATAGAATTCGATTAATCTCAATTAGCTGATCGAAACTAAGCAAAAATGTATGTATCTTGATGTATATCAATTTATACTTATTTATATGAAAATTACTATTTCAAGTATAGGTACAAGGTAGGTACAATAATTATATCTCAAGGTTTATAAAAAGCTTGTTTTTAGGTTCGGCAACAAGTATGCCTAGCATGGAGCTACTAGCGTAGGTATATAGACTCACATATGAGCCATGCCGCTACGAGCGATTTTCGCTACAGAGCGGAAAAACACTGCTACGCGCTACGTCGTAGCACACACAGCACTGCCATCGAATGGGTTAAGCATGAGCTCATTGAAAAAATCTCTAAAATCTTAATCCAGACTCAATTTAAATTCAAATTATGGTACGAGAATAGACGAGGCATTAAATACCTACTTGTTTCGAACTTTGGACCATTCAGATGTTTACATAACTGATATACACTAAATCGTTCTGTCCCTAACAGCATCAACAAACAAAGCTAAGTACAGAAGTAAGCCCTTAAGTTCAGAATTTAGAGGCAATTCACAACTTTTGGGACAAACTAAGGCACAGTTAATATATTAGCTAAAACAGTATCTCAACTGGAGTACCTTTTCAGACCTGCGCTCTTTTTAACCCCTGACTATAGGTACTATTACTTATTCTGTGCCCTGACGCAAAACGAGGGTTATCCGTGTTATAAGTTTGACGTGTCTGTGTATCTGTGTGTCTGTGTGTATGTATGTGGCATCGTTGCTGCTAAACGAATGAACCCATTTTAATGCGGTTTTTTTTTTGTCCGAAAGCTGACGTGATCGAGATGGTTCTTAGTCTTCTTAGCTACGTTTCAACAAAAATTTTGAGATTGAACTTTGAAATGAAAATGTCGGAAGTTTTTCAACTTTTCAGTTCTACGCGGCACATGCGTATCACGGTGACTGATGCATCGCGGAGTCCGTCATTATTATAAAGAAGAAACTACACTATGTTTCGAGTTGTACCTACCTAGGTACAGTCGCCATCACATACATCGGAGCAAACAAGCACGTCACAAACATCGGAACACACCTCTATTTTCAAGGCATTAGGGTGCATGTGCCGATATTTATGAACACCTATAGTGTACCTATGTATGTGATGGCGACTGTACTATGTACCAGATGTCTAGGTGTTGCGATCACTGTTGTACCTAGCTACTTCTATCCCGATATCATAGTTCCATACAACAGTCCAAAAAGAGAGCTATCATTAACGGAAAACTACCTAACTAGGTACACGAATGCCCCGATAAATGGAACACACGAAATAAAGTCCTTTGAACTTTCGCGAACAAAGCAAGCTTCAATACTCACAAATCGTTAATTATAAAGGTTCGCTTTGTGACTTGTCTTTGAATCCTTGACATTCTCGGAATTTCGAATCGTCCCACGCAAGACGTGGGCGTAGACGGATCCGTAGGCGTTCGTAGCACACGTAGCGGTCGAGCGCTACAAGTGCTACGAGCCGCCTACGCTAATAAGTACTAGGAGGTCTATTTGGTTCGACGTTTCGCGTTCAAAGTCTTATCGATCGGCTAGACACTTACAATAAAATTATGAATGCACTACTAAAACGTGTTTTCTCCCTGTCTCACAAACATTAATGTAAAAGTGACGGATAAAGAAAAACGAATTTTAACAGAATTTCAGTTAAACAAGGTTTGATGAACGTTTATGATTAACCCATTAATGGCCAGTGACGACACATTGCGTCAGAGCGCTACGAGCGCTTTCCTCTACATACGAGGTTTAACCAGCTACGGACTACGGCGTAGCGCTACGAGATTAGCCCGGCCGTGAATGTGTTAACTAACAAGGCCACATTTCGCATTTAAATTGAATTTCAATGTGTTTTACGCGCTTACGTACTAAAGAGCGCCGTAATAGTACATTACTTGCCTCGGGCGGTAAAACAAGGAATGTGCCAGATCGCAGGAATTTGACGATTGGAGGCTTTCTTTATTACCGCTCGCGGTGAGCACAAAAATTTAAGTCTCTCCCTGGCCAGGTATAACGTACCTAAACACATTTACAGGCATCAATTCGGAATAGATATTCCTGTGATCTGATCAACCAACCTCAAGGCTTGTGGAACAAAGGAAAAATCAAAATTAACTCCTGTGGTGCAGGTTATCTGAGGATTACATCACAAATATCACAATGATCCCCAGTATGTATTCATATTATCAACTAAGTAGTTTTTAATAGCTTCACAAACGTATGTTCTCGCCTTTCAAAACCATGATAGTCGAGTTGTGGTTTGTGGTCGAATTACTCAGATTACTTCTGAACATTTTTCGGAAAACTTTCTAAAAGTATACCTGACTAAATGTATTGTTTTGAAATCACAATTAAATTACATTTGTTGTACGCACTCATTAGAGTCATTAGGTTTCGCGTCAAAGCTAGCGCAAGTGACAACATAAATTTGATTTAATCCACTAGTCAGATAGACCCTAGTTGCGTTATCAAAGTATCCGAACGCACCCCAGCAAGCCCCAAACGTGATTATTGCTCACTGACAATAAATGCCCGCTATCAATGTTATCACTAAGAGCACGCGTGGCGCGCGCCGTTCCACTTCCGAATCGATGGGCCGCTTTGTTGTTGTTTTTTTCCTCTCCAACACACCATCGAGCTTATAGCGCTATCTTATTCGTCCGACTGACGAGACGTCACAGCCAGCCAATCAGAAACGCCACGCGCTAACCAAGAAGTTCGTAAAAGTGATAACAGATGGCGCTAGTAGTCTCATAGAGACCGCTCTGCAGTTTATTTTGTGATGTTAGTCTGTTTTATGACTTCCTATTTTTGGTGTAGTCTGTCTTGGTCTTTTTATAATTATGGTAGCAAGTAAATAGCAGACAGTTACATTTCAAGATTTATATGAGACATTTCACATAAAACGTGAATTTATTTTAATGATCAACTACCATTTGGTTGTAAATAATTTAATTCATAACACATGTAATCCATCAGGCCGGTCCATAGTTACGGTTAGGGCATGCATAATTTGCAAGTGACTTACATTTGATTATTGGGTCTAAATCAGGAAAAATCTGGGCGTCTTTCCTATAAAATAAACGATACAAAAGTAAACAGTCAGGTACCTATGTATACATAAATTACGTTCCAGGCATGCAAGTCACAGTCGCAAAGATTCTTTTTAAATTTCTATGTATAGGGGTCCAGCAATAAGGTCAAGTTTGGGTGTGTTCACAGGAAACACGAGAGAATAGCGGGAAGCAACAGGATGCAGACAAGCAAAGATGATGATAGATCTGATCATAAAAGAATCAGGTACATATTATTATTATATCTGCTGAAACTGGGAAAGAGTACCGAATTTGAGGTTGATGACTGGAATAGTCGCTGGTCACAATACACTCAATAGTCACTTAAATGTAGGTGTTAGCAACGATGCCTCCTGTGGGGAGGAAGAAACTAACAAACGTACTAGCAGTGTAACGTATATTATGTACGCGGCATCGTGGTTTAATATATTACGTAGAGATGAGTTAAAGAAAAGCAAATTGATGGATGCCGATCTAAAAGATGTCCTTCTGCTCCGCAGGATAACGAAGAAACGAGAATGGAAGAAACTGATGTGGGAATGCAGCTGGGGCCATAACCTCAACTTCCAACTTCAGGGAAAGAGGCTGAATGAACGTGGCAAATGATCGTCAACCCGCCTGTTTCCGGCCAGGCGTCCCACATATTATCAAATCGCAGAAAAGACACTCACGCATACATAAATAGGTTATAAATACTTAGACTTTATTCTTGTTTTTTGTTCAACGACTTGAAATTTTGATAAAAAATATCACCAAGCAATTTTCTATTGGGTGCATTTGCATCTATATTATAAAAAACAAACTAAAGATGACTTAGAATGATGTTATGAAGAATAGTAAGGCCACACAAAATTAAATGATGTTCGTCAACTCTCAGACGTTAACTTTTTTTGAACTCACAAACAGTAGCCCGTAATGAACCTACCATTATTTGTCAATTTCAGTTCCTTGAACTCTTCTCGATTAAAGGGATTTAATCACAATAGCCGGATATACGGGCCAAATCCAGACGTCACGTAAAAACTCCCAAGGGACATAAAAAACCGGCCCTTTCCAACGACCGCCTACCGCAGCCAAAAATAGAGCAGAAAGAACATTAAGTTCCAAATTCAAAACACATCAGGAACCAAGCCCAATTAATACGTAACCTAATTACATCAAACTGAAGGTGGGTTTTAGCTTCACGCGCAATGGAGATACGATCTTTTGTCTCGAGGACGTTAATGCATCAGTGTTTGCATGTTGGCAGGAGAAATTATTCCCTGGACATTTTCGTTGAAGCAGAAGGTTTTAAATAACGCCACGCCATTGTTTTAAGGCCCGAGTAAAATTGCATAGCTAGTAGCTTTGGTGTGATGCGTATCGTGTTTGAGTAATCATTATGATTTGTTGTTTTATGCAGTTATTTGTCGGATCTGCGACACAATCTGTTTAAAGCGAGCGGCAGTAGGTAATAGCAAAAATTGAGCCGGGAAATCAAATTGAAGAATCTGTAAGAATTGGCACAATAACAACCTTTTTCGGACGTTATTTGAGAATCGATTGTCAAAACGATGGTGACTGTTACATCTCTACTTATGAACAATTATCTCGGTTCATTTATTTTATTTAATACAAGTTGTAATTTAAACATTAGGTTCAAAGGTCTGCAATTTGCCTATCATGGCAATTTAACTAAACGATCATCATTTGTTTCCCCTTATCCCATTTACTTGCAGTCGGTGCAGCATGTTTTTTTTTTCCTTTTTTTCCTTCCGCTTCATATCGCCTCTCCGCAATCCATGTATATTTTTCTAGGACAACCGTGTCTTTTACATCCTTCCCAATTTAACTCAACGTAGGTATTAATTCCCACTTTAAAAATGATGCTGCTATAAAATTGCCGAAAAATATCTCGGTAATGAGAAAATTCTAGAAAAATGTCGTTGGTTCGGCAGAGCACATTCACATAGCAATAACATAGGCAGTTTACAATGTGAATGAATTGAAGTATACTATACAGACCAAAGCGGCGTAGTCAGAAAGGCCGTATTTGCATTGCAGATATATGGGATCCTTGAGGAATTCACGAAACTCCTTAAATCTTATACCTCTATTGCGATTTGGTTATCGTCTGTCATATCGAATTATTTTGCTCCCGAAAAGCTTTTGCTGAGGTGGATAGGAAACGTTACCTACTTCCTTTCTGTCATAAATCTTCTTTTAAATGTCTGATAATACGTCACATGACAAATTATGCATGTTAATCGTTGTTTTTGACGAGAAATGCAGCAGACAGCCGACAGTTATAAAAGATCTGTAGAATCATCACTTATTTAAATTCTGTTTTTTCCGGGTCCGGGTCATCACTTATTATTATGAAGATAAGTACCTACATAAAGCGATCATCATCGTGCCTGGCGCAGTCCCGATTAATTGTATCTTAAAGGAGCCCGGGGTTTTAAAAAACGACTGCCATTAGACCTTTCCACGCACAAGGGAAATCTAAACCTTTACTAAATTAGATCGGTTTCCTCACGATGTTTTCCTTCACCGAAAATAATTTTCATTATTAAATTTTTGATAAACCCGGTGGCACGGAGCGCTGGTTTGAATTTGAACCCACCGCTTCAAGATTGATAGTCGCTTGCCACTGATTGGCTTTAGCGGAATCTATATAAGAATCACTACTTAATCCGATTGGTAATCTTTACCACATTGCGATGACGCTGAACGGTAGCCGAATAGTTCTCGAACACTCAATCTTGAGGTCGCGAGTACGAATTCTGAGCCGTACCAATTTACCAATTAGTTTTTCGGAACTTACATTAGGAGAAACCATTTGATATATAGATACCGCTAGCTTTAGCGGAGCGCTAATGGCCTAGCGCTAGTAAACAGCGTCGATCGGCGCCTTAAGTGATTATTAAGCGAGTGCTCCCGTGCTTTAGCAGACATTTTAAAACCATTAATCCTAGTTGTTATCTATGATAATAGTCGTCAAGCTGAGTTAAGAAGCCTTCAGGCGGCTTAGAAACTTCTAACAGTCCATTTACCTAACTCGCATGTCGCAATAGATAACCTCAACAAGGTCTAAACAGTTTCCCCTTTGGGCTGGAATGTCAGACGGCAGACGAAACTATAGTGTCTACATACACCAATACCTATTTGGGATTAGGTCGTAGGTGGACCCTTTAAAATGCAACCGGGATAGAGTGTTTTTAAAATTTTCAAACTTACCTCCCTATGTGAAGGGAAGTGTTTTTGCGAAACTTGTTTTTGATGCAATACCGGCATTGAAAGGGAGCAAATATAAAGAGTTAAATTTAAAATTACACCAAGAAGTATTGAGTTTAATGCAAAAAATCCTAGGTTTGATATTTTTATGCTTATTACAGTTATTACAAAACATGTTATACCACTGCTATTTGCAAAGATTGGGGTTCTATTCACATTTGACGACCGCTTTAGCCTAGTTGGTAGTGACCCTGCCTACGAAGCAAGAGGTCCTGGGTTCAAATCCCGGTAAGGGCATTTATTTGTGTGATGAGCACGAATATTTGTTCCTGAGTCATGTATGTTTTTCTATCTATTTAAGTATTTATTTATCTATATAAGTATATATATCGTCGTCTAGTATCCATAGTACAAGCTTTGCTTAGTTTGGGACTAGGTTGATATGTGTAAGATTGTCCGCAAATATTTATTTATTTTATTATTTCCAGGCAAACCTTTGTGAATGGCACACACCAAATCTTGAAGATTCTGTATGTATAATTTGTCAAGATAAATAAATCAATGTTTTAATGTTTTAAATTGGGGAAAGGATCCCTGAATACCGAGTAGTGTAATACTGGTTTAGACCTTCGCAGCTAAAGCCTGAGTTTAAAATATTAACGTACATTTCTAAGGGGCTTTTCTAGTCTAGGCTACTTCTGCATTTCGCTGTGCAGAGTCGGTGCGGTATCAGTAAGCTGTCACCTATCAGTGTCAAATCAGTAATTACAGATTATTTACTGCGCGCCTACAATTTTATTCAATGAGGGCTTCCTTATTGGCGCGGGATGCGCGGAAGCGGGACAGTACGAATGCAGTACTGTTTGGTTACCGACCCTAATAAGGAAGGAATGCGCGACATCAGTTAGTTCTTGGTAAAGTACAAAATACCGCATATATACAGATTCTGCGTTTAGCGGTGCAGTCTAAAGCAATTGAAAAATGTAGATATTAATTCATATGACACGTTGATCAATATTTGAGCTTTGAGCAATATAAATATAACTTATCTGATATTTACTCATCCATGGTTACCTACATTAATTACATCATGTTACTTAAGGCAAAACTGCTATCGAAACTAATTACTACTTCCATTTATTAAATCAGAATAATTTTCCTCGCGTGACAAGATAATCATCAGTAGTAAATCTAGGTACATTATTTATCAGTCTTGAAACTCTTGAAGCATCGCAACACCACTAGAGCCGCTAGAGCGCGTCGGCTCGACAAGGTCACATCGCGTCGCATAGGCTACGCAAGCTGGCAACGCCGCGATCGTGCGACAGTGAACGCGAGACGCGGCTGTGTTCGAGAGGAAGAGAGACGACGTGATTCCTATTGTGCATTCAGAAGAGAACGGATGTGGAGTGTGTAACTCGTGACCCGCGAGAAAGCGGCGCCGTGAAAGAGGAATTTAATTTGAAAAGAGAATAAATTAGAAAGGAGCGCTGGCTGGTTTCAATTGGGACGATTATTTGTCAACGTGTATTTAATTTGTTTTTCAGTATTTTATGGTCTCCGAGTCTGAACGAATGCGAGAAGCATAAATTAATCAAATAGATACTGTTTCAATAAACGTTATTATAGAAATAAAATGATGTTCTGTTTAAATGCGTAAAATACTTATGGAGGTAGGTATGTAAAAATATGATGATAATAATTAAGGCCTATTAGCGTAAATTTATTTTTATCAAGACTGACATTCTCAATAAGTCAAGTAATGTAGGTAATTGACTCATTGTTTCCTATTTTCTTGTGTAACTAAGTATTGTTTTATTCAGTACCTAGATGTAAATTAAATTTATAAGTAGGTACATATTATACTTGATAATGAATATTTAGTTTATTAAAACATGCTTGTTCATCTTTTTAACCCTATAACTAATTATCTTTTAAAATTTATCTTATACAAACAGTGTTCAATACAAGAACTTAGTCGTATTTGTTAAATACTTACTAATGGAAAAAGATGTGCTACCGTAAAAATGCGACAAACAGAAAAGTAGAAAAAACATTACACTCCTTTTCGTTGGGCAGTCGTGTAAAAAATAACATCAGTATTAAACCCGGGTCAAATTATCTTCACTCCCTTGTGCATTTGACAAAGAGTCATGATTAGATATTTTTGACTAGGGTCCTGTTTAAATGTAAAATGTTATTCGAAAGTAAACGCTGTAAATGCTTGTAATATTTCTACGGCCGGTACCAGGCTGACAGCAGTCCGTCGCAGCTGCCCGATATTTAGGCCTAGCGCGGCCCGCGCGCGCCCGTCTTCGCCGAATTACATGACGAGTTTACGATTAAAAATGACATATTGAAAACATTTTGTGCAAGAAATTTGTGATAATATTGCATAACAGTAATTGATGAATAAGTATGTGAAATTGCAAGTCGATAGGTTAAGCGGAAATAGGTGAAAATTGAGTCGAAAGATTCATGACGGCACGGGGTTAATACAAATAATTTAGAAGTGTTGTAAAGTAGGTACACTGTAAACGACTCTTTTCGCTAAATGTTTCATTTTTAACGGTTTAATACCTAAATTACTTCGAAAAAATACAAGGACAGCAGCAGTCGAATGATTCATATTGAATGATTAACGTGGACTACCTACCTATCGAAATAAAACTGACTGTAGGTACTGCATTTCGTTCCAATAAAGGTTACAAACTTTTCGTTGTACGAATTGAATTACCTAACTACATTGACTACACTTCGACATTATCTGCATTTTTTATGATAAAGAAGTCTTACATCTGCTAATTCTGCTGTAACTCATACACATTGGCATTCGTAGTATTGGTATTTTAAAAATATCTCCCACGATGAAAGACGTTGTTTTTGTTGGCTTCAGATCTAAGAGTTTATTTCCACTTACCTCTACCTAGATTTTGAAATTTTATTTCCATTCAATTAACGGACCCGCTGACTGTGGAAAGACTTTTGCAGCAAGAAGGTATTCATCATATTATCAAAATAACGTACCTAGTGTATATACCTACCTAAGTATAATTTTTGTTGGTTTTGAAGAAACACTTCATTTCGGGTAAGCTGCGCATCAAACGAATTTATTTTAATTAAGAAGATAGGTAATTAGACTTATACTTAATGTCTAATACCTACTCCATTATTAAGGTATCCAAACGGCGATTTTTCGAAATCGTAGGTATTACCTAAATCTATTTGACTTCAAAAATTCTTTCACTACCTTTCTTTCAAAATTCTTTTCACTACCTACTAAGGTTTATTTATATAAGATATCTAATATTTCCGGCCACCGTTGACACTGACACCCTAACTCTAAAATATAAGGATTTAAAAGGGTTACCTATTGATCACTAGGGCCCGGAATTTTGTGTGTGACTACTGAAACATGTACCTACTTAAGAGACTGCTTTTTATCGATATATCAGTCATTCACTATCACTATCATTAAGGGTTATTTATCTAAATTAAATAACACTTGCAAGCACGTTATGTAGTCTCAGAGGGATGACTAATTAGTTCACGTTATAAAATATAAAGATTGTCGTCATTATACTCATTTCAATAAAGCAAATGAAACGGATTACCTAAACTTTCCGAACTTTGAACTTTTTTCATCATTGATCGTTGAAAGGAGTACGTATCATCGGAAAGTTTGAGGTATATTATTTTAAAAGACACAAATAAAAAAACTCTCGATTTATCGATACCATCGATAAACATTGGTGTTCTCTACCTAAGCCAATTGATCACTCAAAATCAATATATTTATTTTGCATATAGGCCAGGCCACAAGTGCACTTTTACAAGTCAAAAATGTTTAAATGTCAATGCGTCTGGAGTACCCACGCAAGTTTTAGTAAAGCGAGTGCCCGCGCGGTAGCACTTTTGCCGCCTCGCGTTTAAAATGATCTAATTTTATATTTACTTCATAAAAACATTCAAAATAACTCATACATGGTATAATGAAAAATAAACTTTAATATTAAACGCAGTATTTTTTCAATTTGATTGTTCATTTATATAAATAAAGCGCTCCGGAAATTTAAGGATATCTTCACTTTAATTTCCATAAAGTTTTACAGAATTATATTCTATTTTCAAATTATATACTTTCATAATCTAACATATGTAATTTACCAAATAAGACCTCATAATTGTAAATAAAGTCATAGGTGCACAGTAACTTTGACCATCTATTGTGACCTGTTTTGGTACCTACTTAATTTTTTTTGGTTCCACATCCACATGCTGCATTCCTCTTTTTGTGGATACATCCTAACAATCCTATGGTCAAAATTAGACTTATTTATTTCTCAGTGGATCCTGCAACTTGTTTATCAGGAATTTTCTTTTTATCTGTTGTTCAGTTACGACCAAAGCAATTTTTGTAGAAAATATCAGTTTTAACAGGCAAAATATGCATACCACTAACAATTTTGGGATTGGGATTAGGTGTCAAAGCGGACCCCGGGCTCCTTTAGGGGCACAACCGGGAATTTAACGCAGGAGGATGATGGCATCAACACATCAACATAGGCAACAAAACTAAATTATATCCCAACTTGCAATAAAATAAACAATCGTGAGTTTTACTATACATAGTGAGTGCCCGCGCGGCTAGCCACTTGCCGCCATACGGGACACGGTGACAACAATCCTATTCACATACGGTCATTTGTGCACTGATTTTCGTCCAATTTCTATAACATACAGGTAAAGAATAAAGGGCCAGCTACTGAAAAGCTTGAAGAATAGGTACAAACTTTCCGCCGCGGGTGTGGCTAAATGCTCATATCGCGGGTACTGATGGGTTAATCATATACATCCTTCAAAATAATATTAACTACTTACTTTAATTATCAAAATTATAAGTAAGTACAATGTCAAAAACATTAGAAAAAAATAATAATCCATGTTTATTAGAGATAATAAGATAAGGTAGGTATCTTATCTACCTACTCCACGCGTCTAAATAAAATAAAAAGGCATTCTAATAACTAGGTATACTTAGGTACTAGTAACTAAACCTAGCAACCATAAATTTACCTTGTGACTAGTTGTTGTTGTTGTGTTGTGTTGTGTGTGTGTGTGTGTTGTGTGTGTTGTGTGGTGTGCTGGTGTGACCCAGCCCTCGTAGAAAAAAGGGAGTATGGCTGATCTAATACGTATCCTCAGAGGTGTATTGTATATCTGAGCGTCAATTTTTTTACAATAAACAAACACTCTTTAGTCATTTTGGTTATGGCCCATCCTTTAAACTTGGTTAAGCGGATCAGGCTAACCCTGATGAACTACGAGTAAGTGGCTGTGAGTATAGTAACCTCGCAAGTTAGTAATTTCTTTATTATTATTATTTTTTGAAAAATTCCCAATGTCTGTGTCATCGAAACAATTGTATAAGTATAACTAGCGAGCCTGCATACAACATTTCACTAGAGAGTCAATTGAGAAATGCGACCTGTAGAGAAGAACAGCCGGACAGCCGTACATACGAAAGGGAATATGGGCCCAAGCTGAAACGAAAAACTTCGTTCGCTTCGCTCGATCGCTCGTTCAATCATCATTTGTGCGGACAAATGAGTAGGTACTTTTAATGCCTTCGCAGTCAATCCCCAATTTTCGTACCTGCCTAGGTAGGTACTGTGGTCACGTCTAATTATATCAACAATTAACATAACTTAATTTGTATAAGCAGGTATAGGTACCGACATGTTTACATTTTCGAGAACCATATTTTTAAAAACAATTGTCGCACCGTTTTCCTTTTAACAGCGAATAAAAACAGGACAAAAATTCCCCGTTACGTCAACGCTCGGCGTCAGTGATGAAATAGGAAAAAACTTTAAGTAAGTAAGTAGGTACACGGATAGATAAAAATAATTTAGGTAGCTGCCTATTAACAGTCTGCAGTAGAATTGTTGATTAGATACTAATGCGCTAACAAGCACAAACAGTTCAAAAAAACTGTAACCGCGACTACGGAAAAGTAACTGAAAAAAAAATTTTTTTTCATACAAAAGGTAGGTAGCCTATTTCACCCCGAGCATAATTTCGAATCGATTGACACCTCATTGATCATGATGATGACGACACCTCATTTATCAAAATCGGGTCCGTAGGTACAACCCGGTCACAATATCTGTGCACCTGACCTCGTGACGTCATATCGGCGGTCTGGGTACGGTGTGAAAAAAAGTTTTTTCGAGAAATGTGGAGGTAAAAAAAAATTACTAACCTTTTCAAATCAATATATTATTGATGAAGGGTTTGTTATTAAAAAACAATAATTTTGATTACAAAAACATTGCGAGGTGCACAGATATTGTGACCGGGTTGTAGGTACCTATCTTATCTGTAGGTATTTTAAGGTGTCCATACGTTAATACAAACATAATGATGCTGATGGTGTAGGTAACTATTGATGTTATCCCTCATTAAGGACAGTCCCTGGGCGACCGAGCTCCGCTCGGATGAAAGTGGAGAAAATACGGAGAAAACGAATTTTCCCGGACATGATACCTATCTAGATAGATTTCTCGCCCCCGTTACCACCTATATTCCAAATTTCATCGAAATCGTTAGAGCCGTTTCCGAGAACGTGATTGCAAATATACTTATATAGATATACATACATACATACATATATATATATATATACAAATATTGCTCGTTTAATAGTATCGTCCCTTGATTGCGAACACCGCTTAAGCTCCGTTTTGGACAAAACTGAGATATTAATACTGTTAGATTATGCTTTCCCAGATCTACATGCTACAAAAGCCCATTTTTCGATACGTGGCTCCATTCCTGATTTAGTTTTAAGATAAGGTTAGATAACAACAATTTTTAAGATAATCTACAAGCCAAAACATATTAAGTCTCTGTTATAATAGCTAGATTCTAGATTGAACAAAACTTGCAATTTCATAACAGTAAAATTGTGCTAATCGGATATACTAGATTTTTGTTATATTGCTGGATTCAAAAATGTGTGTTTTATAATCTGCCAAAATATTCTAACCACCACATTATGTTTTGCCAGACAACCAAAAGCATAAATAGTTAAAATTGTTCAACAGCCAAAACAAACTAAGTGTAATATAAGCGGTTTTGCTTGTTACGTTTCATTCTCAAAATCACACATTATTAATTCAACCAAAACCGCCTAAGTGAGCTTTGATGCTACTTGCATGCATAATGGTAATATTGTGCAAAAATGCATATGCATACCCCCATTGCAGCAAAAACCGCCTAACTGCATGAAACCTAGTATTGAGTAAAATGCAAATGAAGGTAAAGGGTCAATAATTACTAATGTATTTTCGTGTTTTTACAGGAACAGTCGCTTTGCTAAACTTGTATGGTAGTTTGATGAAATGGACTAGACCTGAGAAGAGAGTAGCCGCTTTGCTGAACTTGCCTCCCGTGAGGTAGTTTGGTTAAACTGGACTGGACACAAGAAAAGGGTAACCACTTTGCTGAACTTGTAACCCGTGAGGTAGTATTGTAAAGTGGACTGGACCTGAAATTTATTATATTACGTTATATACTTGCTGAAAGACTGGGGCTTGATTCCCGCACTGGAATATAGATATATAATTTGAAGTACTTAATTCTCACCAAAAATTATTAAATTGATTGAAATACTTATAAGTAGTCTGAATTGTCCTATGTTATAAAGTCTGCTATTACTGTGCAAATATAAAAAGCATAATTAACAACGTTGTCGCTATCGCTCACGCATAATGTGGCTCAGTGAGCTGTACAGTACTGTACAACTCGCAAGCACGTCGGTAATTTTTTTTTTTATTTTAAATTTTGAAAAAAATACTCAAAAAATTAATTATATGTAATTAAAGAACCTGCTCGATGAACTACCTACGATTTTCGGCCATAGCATAGAACTTCGTTCTCTTTAGGAATGTAGACGGCATTTTACATTGTTTGCAATAAACTCATGCCCTGGTTAGCAGTATAGTAACGAAGTACCAGTGTTTCTTATGTTACAAATGTGACAAAAATCAGGTAAGAGTTTTGATGTAGGTTACTATTACAAAAGATAATGTAATTAAACCACGCAAAATTAAAAATTAGTGATAAAACCTCACGTGCCAAAACATTGTACACGTATTTTCTAATTATAAGTGCTTTTAATTCCCAAATTTCAAAATTCTTCCAAGCAAAACCTACTAACTGCGTCGTGATTTTTAATTAAACTCAAATAATTAAGAATCTAAAATCGTTTGAAGACTTTATTCAGGTCGAACGGTTATAAATTTACATCGCTTTTGCGGCAACTCTAACCAAAATACGCACTAGCCGACTCGATCGATAAAGCAGCGGATATAATTGCTACCAATAGTCAAAAACAGATGGCGCTCTGTAGGCAGAACATGCAATGAAATGGCCTTGAATAAAACTTTCATTATGAAAGTTTCGTTGAGCTCCGAAGTCGACACGCGAGAGGGGGGGGGGGGGGGGGGGGTATTGTATAAACGAGTTCCACCTGGATGAAGTCGCGGGCAAAATTTTGTATATTATTTATTAAATCCTACCACCTCAATCATACCTACACCTAGTGCCAAAAAAAACTAGGGTACAAAGATGTTCCCAGCCCCCATAGGTAGGTATACTTACCACAAAAACGAGTAAGTCCATCTTTTGTTTTAAAAACAAATAAGAATCGCTTGGAAATAAATTTGCCGTGTTGGCCCCAAGGCTGACACGCGCCTATCCGCACCGAGAAAAAGGGCCCAGTAGTGGCCCGGCTTGTAGAAAGTTAAACAAAAAAAAATAAAAAAAATAAAAATTGGAAATAAAGGATGGGATGGAGGGAGATCGCTGTGTCTGTTACTAAAGTTGCTAAAGGGAAAAAAGAGTTTGCATTCTTAAACACTAGATGTCGCTAGTTGTTTCCACAGATCCATTCGGACATTTAAAAACGGAACCCTTATATTTATTATATTCTGAAAGTACCTTCTAGCAAATAAAAAAATAATTATCGAAAATGGTTCACTTGAAAAAAAAATTCTCTGAAAAACCAACATAGTTTTTTTCTTAATAAAGCGTGGTGAAAGTTTGTACGGAACCCTCGGTGCGCGAGACAGACTCGCACTTGACCGGGTTTTTTTTAACAAAGGTATCAGTTTGTAAACTGCAACGAGTTTAGTCCGTCAACATTAAAGTAATAAGTTTATACATAGGGGAGGACGGGGCTTCAATTAACAGAGGTTCACTCATTAACAAGCGAATACCTAAAAAACTACAAACTGCACATCACTAGTAATCGCTTGAATCTATCCTCACAACAGTGCTGCACAGGTTGGCACTCGTTATTTCCACCCAGGACGTCGTAGGAGCGAGCTGTGTCATGTGTATTCGTTTTTGGCAGTCATCGAACTTTTTTCACTTTCCAATTTTTTGATTAGCGCCTCGAACATTTGATTTACCCAGGCTATTTTTTTTCCGGGAAGCTTATTTTATTGGTTGATATGCTACATTACTTTTGTAACGCTAATATAAACTGTTTCTTAGTTATGATTTTTTTCTTCGAAAAAGTACCCATGGGGCAAAAATTTACAAAACAGACGGGGTAACTATTAACCTGACTGCTAGGTTTAAAAATAAACTACTTGCCTACTAAGGTAATTCTGTGTGATATTATCTGTAACTGATTAATCGTATGTTAATGTAACATATATCTAGTTCTAGCTAGATATATTGAGTAATATGTTAGTTTCAATACTGATGAGTAAGTTTGACACTGAAAGTTGTTATTTATTAATAGTTATTTAAACATAATTAAATTTTTGTTTCGTTGAAACCAATTATTTTGAGTTTTTTTGCTTTTTGACATTTGGTATGATTAGACATTGTTGTATAACAAATTCTTTCAAGTTTTCAAGCCTGATGTTATTTTAATATGAAAATAATAAAAATAGCCCGCAGGGCAGCTTGTGGCGAGCTGTTGGGGAGTAACGACCCCACGGACCCGAGTGCTCCCGAGAGTCGGTCAGGGCCTCCGTCTCCGGCGTGTCTTTGTCGGTCGGAGTGGAACCCTAAGGGGGACCGCAGGACTCTCAGCTCTGGCTTGCCTTCATTGGCCGTCCAGAGAGGAGTCGTCAGAGCTATATGCTCCAGGGGTGGAAGTGTTAAAGGGCATAACGCCGCGAGTAACTTCGGAGAAAGCGCAGCACCACCTCTCGACACCCCTGAGCCGCTCACCCGGTGTTGCCCCTGGCCGTCTTTACGACGGCATTTTTAGGGGCCCATCTAATGAGCGGCTAGTCACCGCCTGCCTCGATAACCTTGTGGATAACATTGTTATGGCAGGTGTATGGACCACTTTGTAATAACCCAATTTTATTGTCCACCCAAATGTCATCACCATAGACCCAATTCTCTTTTCCATTTTCCTACAATAGCTCCAACGCCTGTTGGGACCGGTTCACGGGTATCTACCGATGTACCCGTGAATGGGTTCTAGCAGGTGTACTACATGACATTAAATTTCGTCTCCAAAGGGCCTTTACGTGTTGGATCTATATCCCCACGCACGCCTTCCAAATGACCGGGGTTCGCCCCGTGAATTTAAATCGAAAATAGAAAATAATAAAAAATATAATTATATTGTTTTCTTTAATAACAATAAGAATAAAACAAACATGTTAATTCTTACCTCTTTTGTTAATACTTACCTCAGACACGTTAATTCTAGCCCCGTTTACGGGGTAAGTATTAATTTCTGACTTTTCCCAGAAATACTGTTTTGTTGAAAAAAGTATCTACTTCTTATCAAATTTATACCAAGTACACAATAGCTGAATAGTTCAAACATCATTTAAAAAAAGAATTATGTGAAAATGTTAAGTCGTTTAAGTAAGTTATAGACGAAAATATAAATTTTGTTAATTGTGGCCCCGTCCTCCCCTACCTACATGTGACAGGTACGAGGAGCTTCTGTAAAATTTAGACTAAAAAAAATACAGACGATTAAAATATTTTTCCTAATGGGGAACTTGCATGGGACTTCAATTTCGAATAAATTGCACTCAATCGATGCGGATATACGTAGAGATATCATACAAAAGAAAAAAAAAGAAAAAAAAAACGGTTTTATTAGTTTTACCTAACGTTAAAATGACGAAAATTTATTTTTTATTTTTTCGATAAAATAACGTAACAGTTACATAGAATATTAAATTAGAAATGATATTTTGTATGACAAGTATAGACTTAAACGTAAATTTTGTGGAGATAATCGCAAATTAATGACATACTCCATAGTAAAGGCTATGCTGTGACGTCATAGCATAAGCCCGTTTAGTATAGAGCGTTTTCGGGGGGTGCCGGCGCGCGCAGATTTCAAATGCATATAACATCAGAAAAATAAATCATGACATAGTTTTAATGCTACAGTTGTTTTAATGCTGGATTATACTTTTGTTTTTCGTAATAAAATATTAAGATGCAAGTTCCCTATTATAAGTACCTTTTTATGAAACGACAAAAAAGCGATTGAAGTTGGTAGTTTGACTACTTACTCTTTTCTTTTTATGCTTATCCATTATAACATAAAACTATACCTATTTTTAACCGACTTCAAAAAAGGAGCAGGTTCTCAATTCGTCTGTATTTTTTTTACGTGTGCATGTTACGCGAAATCTCGGTAATTTGTGAACCGATTTGAATTTTTTTTTCTTTGTTTGAAAGCATATTTATTTCCAAATTGGTCTCGTTGTCACCAAAATCCAGTTCTGACCATGGGATCCTGGAGAAATCGAGGGAAGTATTCAAATTTTATAGGCAAACTTGAAGCAATTTGGCTACTGATTTGAAAGTCGGTTAAAACTTTGTTTTGAAAGTACAATTATTACACTAAACGGTTTAAGTCCCGTGTCGTAAAAATAATGTGTTTATTTCATTAGGTATCTAGGTATATTTATTTATTTACCTTGTCGTGTCGGATTACGTGTTACAACATCCTTGATCGCGAGAAAACCAAAGGCCGTTATCTACTCGTATACACGTAGACTGCAGACCGTTTACCAAATACATAGTACCTACCTACCTACATCACATCACTCACCTAGGGCGGTATAACGATGTGTCTCAGATTGCAGGTAGGAATTTCCGAACGGAGGCTTTCTTTATTACCGCCCGTGGTGGTCTCTCTTGTACGTCTCTCCCTGGCCAAGAAGTGGGATTTTTCTCATGCGTAAGCGCGCGTTTATTGTTACTTTCTGCATGGTGGTGGAGGTAGTAGGTAGGTAATAGGTAGATACCTACCTATTACCTACCAACTGCCTAGGTAGGTACCTACCTACCTAATTGCCTGGTGTGACGTAAAATAATATGTACCTAATCCAAATAGAACTAGCGAATTTGTATTTTTTTTTCTAAAAGGTTTTTTTTGCAAAATTTCCAAAAGCTGAATTGACAGAAAAATCTATATACGTACATAGATAGAGGATAGATTAGGTAGATAGGTACTTATAGGTAGGTACCTAAGTACCTATCTACCTAATTATCGAACCCGCTCACAAAACTTCACGAGAATCGCTTAAGAAATGCGACCTGTAGAGGAGAACAGCCGGGCAGACAGACATACGAAAGAATTTTGGCCCAAGCTGAAACGGAGAAGTGAGTTCGCTTCACTCGTCAATAACGCTCGAACTGTCCTCAGTTCTCACACAGCACATGGAACACAACCGGCAAGCATTTCGAGATGGACATATTAAAGCATTAACAGATGTTCGATTATGGTGCGTCGAACCGACGGACCGGTGCGGTGCGCTCGACAGGCCACACCACCGCACCGTACAAAGACGGTCCTTTTCGTGCACCTACAGTGATCACGTCGTTCGTTCACGTCTATATGCAGCTCTAAGATGTTCAATTGTTTTTTACTTCCTCTATGGTGGCATGCGGGCATGTGGCATTCCAACGCTTGACTGCGGGCATCTTTGTTGGTCGTGAGTTGAGTCCCACAAACCCGGAAAATCTTTGTAAAGTTCTAATACTTTCTTAATTAATCTTTTTTCCGTAACATTCACGGTTTCTTGGTCTGACGACATTGTAACGTGGGTCTCGCTCGGTGGTAGAACCGCGACTAAAGCTGTGAACGGTGCGGTGGCCCGTCCACACGAGCGAACTTGGTGCGGAGCGCACCAAATCCTGTGGGAGAATCATCGAACCGAGCGCACCGTCAAAAATAGAGTAATAATGTGCGGCGGACCGCTGAACATACCATCGAATATTGTTCGGAGCAGACCAAGGTCACGGTGCGGAGCGCACCATATTCGAACGTCTGTTAATGCTTTTAGTATCAGAGGTCGTTGTTGTTCTACGTTCGTAAGAATAACCGGGTGGTGCTAAAAGAACAACAAACTCGGCAGCTGCACTGTTCCTTCTGAACCTCGCAGCGCACACTGGAACTCTATCAGCGACATCGATACGAATACATACAGAGTGTTACATTAGTCGTGATACGAAATAGCAAAATGTGAACAACTTTGCATTATGAAAAAAAAAACAAGATGTTCATACATTTTCGTCAGTCTAAAATGAGCAAAGTGTATTTGCAAACGACAAAATTGGTTCCATAGTAAAAGTTGTTCAGAATTCACATTTTGCTATTTCGTATCACGACTAATGTAACACCCGGTATGTATTTGTATCAGTGTGTGTGTATACCTACCTAACATAGTGTGTAAGCGCCATACAATAAATAAAAATAAATCCCGCAGCTTCGCCTGAATTCTCTGTAACAGGTAGGTAGGTAGGTAACTATGCGGGCGGAACCGCGCGGGCATTTTTTTTTTTTTTAAGCCAGCAACTCTGCTGTATGCACCCGGAAAGATGGGCCACAGTAAGTACAGAATGGGCCCCGAAAGACGGCCACCGGAGCAGAGGCAGACCAAAAAGGAGATGGCGGGACGACTTGGACGCGTTCTGCTTGGGTTGGCGAGAGCATGCCAGCAATAGGGCCGAGTGGAGGAAAATGGGGGAGGCCTTTGCCCAGCAGTGGGACACCCAAACAGGCTAAGAAAAAAAAAAAAAAAAACCAGCTCACAAGATAGGCTCAGTGTACCTACGAGTAGGTTGCACCAAACCCAGTGTTTGTTAAAATCGGAATGTATGGAAAGTTTGACATGTTTATATGGAACGACTACGCCGCCATATTTAACGTTGATCCGTCTTATAATCGTAAGTTGGTGCAACCCGCCCTTATATATAGTAATAATCAGGCATCGGAGTATTTGTAGCACGGTAAGACTTAAGTACTTAATGATATGGAGTCGTTGTACCTAAGCATTAAAATGAAATGTCTTATACTCATACTCATCCTCATTAATTTTATTCATTATATAAATAATACCTTCTAAAATACACCACAATAAATCTTCATTGAGGAATAAAAAATAATATGAGGGTCCACGGAAAGAACATGTCTAGTTACTTTTTTTTTCAAAATGAGATTTTAATGTCACGCAATAGTTCATAACGAGCGCAACATTTTGACATCAAAATCTCATTTTGAAAAAAAAAGTGACTAGACATGTTCTTTCCGTGGACCCTCATATTATTTTTTATTCGTCAATGAAGATATATAGTGGTGTATTTTTATAGGTAGATATTATTTATTTAATGAATTAAATTAATGAGTATGAGTATAAATTTAATTTAAATGCTTACAACGACTCCATATCATAAGTAGGTACCTACTAGTTTTATACCGTGCTACAAATACTCCGATGCCTGGTAATAATAAGTAGACCCCGCTATCGGAGGTGCAAAATGGTAGCTGTCAAGTTCTAGGGATGGGTAAAAAATATTTTGAAATACTAGCTATATGTCGATAATTATAGCTATTTGTCGATAATTTTACTTTACCATAATGAGATTCTAAGACTTTAATTAAAACGTGTTTTTTTTATTATAACAGGGCTGTAGGTATAATTACAAAATCGTCTGTTCAATATGTTTCATGTTTATAAATAAAAATCTTCATTTCATCATTACTAACAAATTATCGTTATTTTTATAGTACGAGTACGAACCATTCATAAATTAATTAAAAATAAATAATTCATAAATCTCTCTTTTGCGCAGTGGAAGCGTGCTGGGCCCATAACCTGATAAATTCTCAAGTTTAGCAGCTTAATTATGTTTTATATTAATTTATATGGGCTTACTATTAAATTAAACAACGGATGTACAAGACAGAACGTAGACAAGAGTTTATTACTTTTTTAATACAGTGTTGCTATATATATTTTAGTAGATGACGCTAGTAGTTGGTGCCTGTGGTTTTGCGATAAATTATCCTTTATTTAACAATTTCCACCAAAAGGGCTATCGTATTCTTAATGAACAATCAGTTTTTTTTTATTATCTGCAGTAATCTAGTGCAGCCACGATTAATATATTCAACAATAAAACCAGTAGTATACCTCTATCGAAAAGGTTTATCTCAAGACACTCAAGAGCGTTCATGCACTGCCCTGCAACTCGAAACATTAGAAAAGTAAAATAGCAAACATAGTATCATTGTTGTACTGATAATGGTTTATATTTCTGATGACAAAAGAACATGTTAAATTGTAGTCTAAAAAATGGTATACATATAAAACTAAATGTACAGAATAAGTAAGAGTATCGATATCGATATCATAAATATTTTTCCCATCCCTAAGAACTTGACAGCTACCAATTTGCACCTCCGATAGCGGGGTCTAATAATAATATTATAAAGATGAAAAGTCTGTGAGATTGTAAGCTTTATAAATAAGTTTGTATGTAATGGTTAATCTCCGGAACCGCATGTCCGATTTCAAAAATTCTTTCACTTGCATGTAGAATGGACTTTCTTGGTGGTTATAGGCTGTATTTTATACCGCGGGTTTGCCTGCGTTCTTTGCGATACGCGGGCGAAGCTGTGCGTAGTATTGAATAAGGATATAGTATTGATATGCAATTGGCATGTGAAAGAGATAAACCAAATGCCCCACATCTTAGCTTTACAACTCAATATACTTAAGTATAATCCATTCAAATCATCCCATTAAAAGCAACCATTTACCTAAAACTATACAACCATACCTAATTATAATATCACCCACTCCACTCCCTAACAACAATCATTACAAACAACCTAATTACAATGAATTAATAATACTGCATTTTTCAAGGGCGTGCGCGCGTACGCAAGCATCCTCCCAGGGGCGGGCCCGCGTAAGCCACGCCCACCGCCACGCCCTTCCCAAGCCCTTCGCTGCCTTGCCCTTCGAATTACGATCTTAAGTCTGTGCGGTTAAGTTTTATTTTAAGTCAAGGTTAAATCGAGGTTGTGCGGCTTAGGTTTTTTAGAATGATTTTATAGGTCTGTTTAAGTAGATAATGATGAGATGATTGAAGTTACAAGGAAGGTGATTCGTTAAGTTTATTAATTGACTTAACACTTGACCACCAAGGTTATTTCGTGTAGGTAGGTACTACTTAGTCTTATATTATAGAGTGAGTATTTTTGAAAGCAATTCAGGTAATTGCGGCGCGAGTCGATAGATTACTTTACTAGATACCTATATACTGTTACTCAGGCCCCGTAGCATGGATGGCCTTATCACGCGATAAGTGACAAGATAACAGCGTCGTCTCGTTCTATCGAACGGTGTCAGCCAGGGACGGATGCTCTATCTTGTCACTTATCGCGCGATCCATGCTACGGGGCCAGGTAATGGTTAAAACATTCTACGTAAACTTCTGTTAACCCTACCTATATTAGAATCCTGTAATTCAGTATGTTTTTGTAACCTAATACCTGAATTTCGGCGTTAGGTATAGTTGTTATTTTCTAAGCCGTCCGTTCCGCACTAAAGAACGCCGCACTGCAGAACGGACGGCTTAGAAAATAACAACTATACCTAATCAATTTTCTTTTTTTTCTCTATAATTCTAGGTGTAAGTATACCTAATTATTGAACCTGCTCACAAAAGTTCACGAGAATCGGTTGACAAATGCGACCTGTAGAGGAGAACAGCCGGACATCTGGACATCCGGACATACGAAAGAATTTTGACCAAAGCTGAAACAGAGAACTCGTTCATTATGATTTGGCAAGCTGTATTAGGGTAGTTAGAAAACTGACAGTGTCCGTTGGTCTACCACGGCCCAATTGATCTTTTACACATCATCAGCCATCGCTTTCATACTTTACGTAGGTAAGGTAGGTAGGTAGTAAAACCACAGAATAAGTAATAGTACTACGTACAGAAGTTTCTCTGTTAACAAATTCCCTGTTTAGGTACGCCAAACGTGCCTAAATGTGGCCATCCCGTTCTATCGCATGCAACGCGCTGCGACCCGTGCGAGCGTCCCGTACCAACACGCGGCAGCTATAGAGCCCCTCCGAAGGGGCGGCCGGCATGTACTTGTAGCGATAAACACAAATCGCGAGTGAGCCGCGCCTGGTAAAACACAGATTAGTATTTGAGTACCTAATACCTACGCTGCAGCTGGTATGGTGACAGCGACCACTCCGTATAAGACAATATTATCGATACCTGCAGACTCAAAGGGCGTAACAGCCTGCTGTTGTAATGGCTGTTACGCCCTATGAGTCTGCAGGTATCGATATATGCCGGCGTGCGTTAAGACTGCCCGAGGGGCGCTCCCCCCACCACCTGCAGATATACACATTTATTTCTATAGGATACCACAAGTACCTAAGTAAGACAAGTACCTAAGTAAGACAAGTACCTAAGTAAGACAAGTACCTAAGTAAGACAAGTACCTAAGTAAGACAAGTACCTAAGTAAGACAAGTACCTAAGTAAGACAAGTACCTAAGGCCACCAGTCTTGACAGCAGGTCGATCATTTGTATGGGAAAATGACAGTTAAGTTGTACCAGGGGCGGTTTACTCTGTGATTCCGTCGCGCCGCTACAAGTACATGCCGGCCGGCCGCCAAGTTGGCGGCCCATTAGTAGTTGCCGCTGCCGCGCGCCGCGCGTTGGTACGAGACGCTCGCACGGGTCGCAGCGCGTTGCATGCGATAGAAAGGGATGGCCACATTTAAGGCTCGACAGTCAACAGGGGCAGCGTTTTCGAGTTTTTTAAAACAATCTCAGACGTAGAAAATAGGGTTCTAAAATCTAAAAAAAAGGTACATACCTATTACTTAAGGATCTAATCTAGTCAAAGTCGCATTCAGTTACGCGATCTAATGAACTTCACTCGATAGAAAAAATTCCCAAAGTTACCTCTTTTTGTAAAGTTTATTCAATATTATGACTAAACTATAGATATTTTAAATTAAATGTTTGTACTCAAATAAAGTTATTAAATATTTATAGACAAATTCGCAGAGTTTGAATAGATAAAATGATTATCTTAATTACTATGTTTAAATACCTACAAAATGCGCGAGCGCGGAGGCTCGGCAGGCCCGATCAGTCGCGCGCTGGCCCATACGGACGACGACTCAAGGACGTTAGCGGGTGTACAAGCCTTAAGCACGTTTGGCGTACCTAAACAGGGAATTTGTTAACAGAGAACCTTCTGTACGTAGTACTATTACTTATTATGTGGTTGTACTAACGTGCGTTCGAAACGTAGGTACTTGTTTTACCGACAAATGTTCCATCGAATGTACTTATCTATGTTTCGCAGAATGTTCATTTCATCGAAATTATCGAAAACCATTTCAGTAACATTTTCAGGATTAATGGGTTCTACAGAATGACGTTTTAGCTCCACCTAAAAAGTTGACGGTTTCTGAGTAACAAAAATTCGATGAAATCAAAATTCGGCAAAAGGCATTCGGTCAAACGTAGGTCCGTGAAATAAGGGAAAACGCCCCTCTGGGGGTTACTCACTTTGACTACGAAGCCCGTTTGAGACCGAGATAACCTGCACAAGTTGGCAATGGATGGGATGGTGGATGTCTAGTCGATGGATAGATCAGGTTGTTGCTAAAACAGGCATCGTATAGTCAGAACTGTGCTAAAAAAACCGAGAGTGGGTTGGAGGCAGCTGCCAAAAACCTACATGCCGATTCCCACCGGCTTGCCTAAAATTTCTTGATATAAACAGGTATATTGCACTTACTCCGAGTTGTCCAGTGAAAATATAGGTACCTACTTACATACCACCTATCGAAATTGAAATTTTCACCGTGAAGAAGTCTGTAGGTAGAATCGGTTTGATGTGTCATTTCATTTAGGTAGGTTCTAAACTGACAGCAACCGATATAGTACATCAAATCCGTTTTCACGCCGAGGCATGTAGTAATAGTGCATTTTTTTTTTTATTTATTATTTAGAAACAAACGGTCTTAAATTATATACACATTAATTTAGCTAGAAGCTTATTCAGTAACAATATTACTAGACCTATAGTTTCCTTATTTTTATTAAATTAAACAACTAAATCACTAGGTATACCTTTTTTTTTTTTGTTTAGGGGGGAAAATGCGTTACGCATACCACCCGGGTGCAGGGGGTGACCCGAGTGGTTATGTGGGACTCCCGTATGGGCTAATGAGACCCACGGTGTACCCACTAAAAACCCCCCCACTTGCCACCTCGCCGCCTTATGGCGAGGTCACGGGAACGCTTGCGCACACATCCGCAACCCCGCAAGCGGCTCCTTTGCGGATGCCCGGGGGCCCTCCACGTGAGGCACGCCAGATGTTTTGGCGCGCCTGCCTCCTCGATCTCCACCTGTTCAGTAGCGGACCCCCCTGAGTCCGCTACGAGGAGATCATGGGTGCGGAAAATCCAGCACCCGGTGGCGGATCAGGTCTGTGGTTCCGCCACCGACCACGACTCGGCCGCAGAGGATAGGGAAAGCGGCGCACCGTAATACCGGCATTCCTTTTCCTCTGCGGTCCCACCAATACCGCTTCAGCGGAACAGCCCCGCCAAGTTCGCAGGGGTTAGGGAGAGTGGCGCACCGTTATACCAACACGCCTCTCCCCCTGCGATCCCACCTCGGCCGCAGAAGATAGCGCGTGACAACTTCTTCTGCGGTCCCTCCCTAACGCATCCTAAGCGGGCTTAGGCAAGCCCGCTAGGAGCGCCCTCTTCGGGCCAGCCGGCAGCCCAAACAGGCCGGCCCTGGGTGCCTCTTAGCTTCGCCGTGGGTGACCAGTCCACGGTTACTAAGCCCCCCGCCCCGACAAGGCGAGCACCCTCGGGGGGGTCACTAGGTATACCTAGTATAACCGTGGTGCTTTTTTCAAACATGCAATAAAATAAATAAATAAAAATCCTCAATTCACTAATTTTCATGGCTGAGTGCCGTGATGCTGTGCCACAAATAGTGAAATGAAAATAAATTAAAAAGTTACTTTGCAAGCCTAGGCCTGAAAAGTTGTATGAAATCCCATTTCAGGCCGCCTCGAGATGCTGCGACCGAAAAAGGATCTTATCTCATCTTATCTTATCTAGGTGAGGGCCCTTTCGGATGCACTTCGACCCAGTGGGATCTTTTGTGCATTCGCCCTCTCCTTTATACCTGCTCCCAGGCTTGCTCCATCATTTCCACAAAGCGGATGATGCAGTTCACCGGGAGCACCTCAGAGCATAGAATACTAGAGAGAGGACAAGCCGCCGGCGGCCGTGTCGCAGCTGTATGCTCAATGGGCATACCAGACAGTAGTGCACGAGTGCTGATCGCAGAGAATATTACGTTTTTTCCCAAAATGCCTGATATGATGCGCGTTTATTGTCAAATAAGCGTGTAGGTATACAAGAGTGTGTGTTTTAGATGTGTGCGTGCTTTGTCTTGTCAATTACTTGGGCGTTGTGTGGGTTAATGTACTTGCGACAGGCTCACTCTATACAAATCGGCCGCCATGTCCGATCTCCTCATATTCATACATCTGTGGGGAGCACCTTGAATTCCTTTGGTTGCGGGTAACCGTTACCAAAGTAGTTCATTCTTTGTCTGGCGACCGAAAAAGGATACTTCCAAGTCTATATAAGGAACGTAAAGAGAATATTTCATTGCATGTTTGAGAAATAGTACATTATTGCCGTGGCCGGGAAGGAGGCAATTGCAGGCTGAGTATTTTGTTTAAACGGACGAGCTTGCGAGTCCGTTTAATTATAATACGAAGCCTGCAATTGCCTTCCGGCTGAGGCTAATATAGTGCTTTTCTCAAAAATGGCGGAATAAAAAAGAATTGAAATCAAGCGTTATTATTAAATACAAATTGAGGATACTACAAATTACATAAAATTAAACGTCATATTTTTTTTTAAACAGAATTGCAAGTGTATTTTTCCACCGAAAAACGCAATATTTTTATGACACATACAAAAATGTCGCGTTTGCAACAGAAAAATACGACATGACTTGACTTGACAGAAAAATACGACATGTGCCGTCTTTTATATGCCAGTTTCTACTTTTTAAAAAGTTTGGTACTCGACAAATAAAGAAATTTATGTGTAACATTTCAGGCGGCCTGCAATGTTTTTTCTTTTTTAATTTTGATCTGGCCTTAAACTATACACTTTACCTTCCAATATGTAGCGAGTTATGTTCACTTTGCGGGCCATTTTTGAGAAAATGTTATTTACCTAACCTAAATACCTTGTGTAATTCCTGTTACAGTATAAATATTCAAGGAATTCATGAGCAAGCAACGTTGCCAGCTCAACATGGGACGCTCGGGGCGTAAACTCGCCCTTCACTTGGTTCCACTTCTACCTCGTTTAGTATGAAACGCCAAATTTATATGATTTTACTAGCTTTAATTCTTTCCAAGCTTTTATTTAGTTTCACCCTGTATACCGTTGTCTATCTGTCTGTAATCAAATCTTGCAAGTTAAATTTGACCTACTTCCCGGTTTCAAATTGAGCTGAAATTTTGCATACATATGTATATCGCAGTAAATAAGTGCCTAGGTAGTTGATGATGGTATGCAGAAAAGTACCTACAGTCGGCAATAAAAGCTTGTACCAAAAATTATTTTTTTGCTAGAAACTTACTTAGGTATTTAATTATACCTACTAACAGGAACAGGAGACATTCGTGCAAGTGAAGCTCAAGATAGCATAGAGGGTAGGTACCTCAGAGCATAGAATACTAATATAGAGAGAGGACAAGCCGCCGGCGGCCACGTCGCACGTGTTAGCTCAATGGGCATACTCTGCCATACTGTTCACGCGTGCTGATCGCAGAAAATATTACGTTTCTTCCCAAAATGCCTGATATGATGCGCGTGTATTGTCCAATAAGAGCGTAGGTGTATAAGTGTGTGTGTTTAAGATGTGTGCGTGCTTTGTCTAGTCAATTACTTGGGCTTTGTGTCGGTTAATGTACTTTCGACAGGCGTACTCAATACAAATCGGCCGGCATGTCCGATCTCCTTATATTCATACGTCTGTGGTAGGTGGTAGGTACCTTATGCATCCTTTCGCCCTCAACTCCTCACAATGAGCTGAACTGTTTAAATTCTTTAGATATTATCACCTAACTTGAGTACTTAACTGAATAGAATATACTACGAGAACTCATCTCTTCTCATTATTCAGGTAACTACAAAAAAAAACATTAACAAATACATCGAAGATGTAGATCGGGGATGTGAACCTGAAATGGCCTCCATCTCAGATCATTCTTTCTATGATCTGACGCCTAAGATCTGAGACTAGGTAAGCAATGCAGATGGCACGGCTATAGCGTGATCAACGGCGCTGGTTTTCTGTGGAGCCAGCGGGGTGTGCGGGACAGCGTACTGTGCGACTTGTTGTATTGACATATTTAGATTAGGCTTTTTATAAGGTTCGGCTGAACGTTTGCTTCGGGTTCCTTAATCCGTTTTCCTGACAGTAGGTTTTGGGATCATCAGGAATACCGAAAGCGGCATTTAGCGCTTTTGTCGCATGCGAGCGTTGTGATTTGAAAATCTTTGACAGCGCTCGAATGCGGCTGTTCCGACTGAACTCCCATATCTTGTCAGTTAGGGAAACTTACCCTGTCTAAAGACCAGTGTGAGCCTTTTAAATGTTTTTAGGTACAAAGAGTGCCATGGGAATCGTACATCGTACCTCTGGGCTTCAAATATTTTAGTCGTCATTTAGTGGTTTAACAAAGCGATTCTTTGTCACGGTTAATAAAATAAAGAGATCGTATGCCTCGTATATGGTCTGCAAAACAAAACTGGGTTAGCCCGTTATATGTAGCCGCTAAAAATTGAACCGGAAGTGAACATCATAAAAGGTTTTTCGAGAGTTAGCAAAATAACATTCTGACAATGTATTACCTACTTTTTACATGTTTTACAGTAGATAGGTACCTAGATGTTTTAAATTTGAAATTTGAACCAAATTTTGTACGGCAAACCCAGGTACAAGCGAAGGTTATGTTAATAGGTATTGTAAGTATCTATTTAAAAGTTCTATCATGGGAACCTACATAAAAATAATCTTGGTTCTTGTCAAGTGCCCAAATCGACACCATTTTATGAAAAACATCATTGCGCCAAAACTCGTAATATTAGGCCCCTAAATCCCCTAATTAAACTGTGATTATGAACTAAATGCCTCAACTACAGTCTTAAAACTTGATTGCAAACTGTAAAGAACTTACTCATGGAATTTACTCCCTATAATTACTTATTCTAAGACACTATGCGCATATCCTATTTTATCATCAACGATGCCCTCAGTTCTCGGGACGGCGATTAGTAGAGGGGCGCGTGGGCGTGTCTTGTGACGTCACGACTCCGGTCCCTTCCGATGTGCTCCCTCGGAATATGCGACCCTGGTATCAGGAGGTTAGTACGGCGGAGTGGAAACACTTGGGAATGGAAAGTGAAATTTGTGAGAGGATATTTAGTTAAATTGAATGTTAATGACGATGCTGGTGTAGTCAATAAATTATATTTAGGTACTGAATTTCTTTCTTTTAGTCATTTGAAGTCGACGAGTTAAAAAAATTGGATTCGATTTAAATTTTCAACGCATAGAGTATTCCGCGAATTCCAATGACTGTGAATTCTTGAACGGGAGCGGCATTGTTCACGGAATCCATTTCTTCCGTTATTCCTCTGAATGTATCCCTAAAACATCTTCATTTAAAGAAACTCTTCACCGTATATAGATGGTAGTGAACTAGTGATAATTTGATAATGAGAGCTATGGCGGAAAATGGCTCTCAGAAAACAAATTTCGGAGAAAGATTGAACGCACCCGTTTTGAACATTTATTTTGAACCTACCCGTTTAAGTGCCAAGTATATTGTTGCTAGTTGCTGTTGATATTCTACGGTGACAACGAGTAGGGCCTCCGACTATTGGTATACCTAAACTAACTGCGACAATGAAGTGATCGAATTGATATGTAGATGTAGACACCGAATGGTGTGGATCATAATTTAGGTATCTATGGTGTGGAGCTAAGTAGATATTGTATCTGTCATTTATACTGAGTTATTGGAACGAAGTTCTTTATCGCCTCCATTTACCTACATTAAAAAAGGGAAAGATTTTAGACTACGCGGAATCGCCGGCATGCCTTATAAATAGAGTTGACCAGCCACACTTATCTACTTCCTGTAAATGTCTTTAAATTTATCTACACTGTAGGTAGTTACCATAAAAAAAGACTCGTAAAGAAAGTCGTAATAAATAATCATATCATTAACACATTAGGCATGCTTTGTAGTTCCCCAGTCGAATACAAATGCAGTCATCGTCATTAATTAGACATTTTGAGGAATCCCTTGCGTAATGACGCTTAACCATTTGGTATTTTGTTTAAAAAACGTAGAATTCCGGGAACTTAAAGTGTCGCACATCCGTTCACGAAATGAACTTCAAAATACGGAGCGAATGATTAATTAACAGGAATTCTTTAAAATGTCACGGTTTAATTGATAATTTGAAGCTCGTCCAAACATGTGGCTCCGTGCTTTCAGAAGTACGTACCTACGAGTATTTAGTATGTAAGTAGGTATATGATGGATAAATGATACGTAGGGCAAACCTTGGCTAATCGGTGATAGTAAAGTTTTTTGAGTTTTTTTTGATTTTTTTTTCTTAATTTTGACGGAAGCGTTCGGATTCTTGCTGCACGTAAGTAAGTTGAACGAGAGTGCCGCCACCTAGTGGTAATTATTACAAGCCGTAAAGATATCGAGTAACTCCGCAATTAGACCTTAAAGTAACTATCACCGAATAACTTCATATCACAGATTAGCCAAGGTTTGCCCTATTCAATTTGAAATACCCACGATCTCATGAATCATGATTTTTAATGGTTATTAAATTAGGTATAATTATAAGAGGTATTTTTTATGACTTTGTAAGATCGTATAGTACCTAGTTGCCGGAACTAACCTTCCGATTTAAAAATTATCTTTCACCTATACATAGGTATATAGTGTGGTATATAGGTAAGACCTACGGGATGAACATTAGCTATGTTGTATCGCGCACTTTTGCCTGTGTAAATAGTAATACAAGACTCGAGAGGGAAGTGTGTAAATTCATTAGCGGACCCCGGGCTCGTTTTGGATACAACTAGAATAACGTTGAGATGAGAAGGAAGGAAGTTTTGGCACTCTTTGTCGGAGGCCTATGTCCAGAAGTGGACGTCTTTCGGCTGATATGATGAGGAGAAGGATTTCATGGTGAAGTGCCTTGGCCAACACGTCAAGAGACCCGATAGACTGAATAGAGGGTCTGAAAAAACACTTCAGTGGGCCTATAAGATGGTTGCGAGTTTTAACGGCCTCCGTAGCCCAGTTGGTAGTGACTCTGCCTACGAAGCTGGAGGTCCCGGGTTCGAATCCCGGTCAGGGCATTTATTTGTGTGTTTATCACGAATATTTGTTCCTGAGTTATGGATGTTATATATGTATATAAGTATCTATATGTATTTATCTATTATATATATCGTCGCCTAGTACCCACAACACAAGCCTTATTGAGCTTACCGTGGGCCTAGGTTGATTTGTGTAAGATTGTCCCGTACTTAATATTTATTTATTTATTTATTTATCACATATCGTTCTGGATAAACATCTGTCACTCTCGCACTCGCATAATTGTCAGAACGAGACGGATGTCGTATCCACAGCGATATTACGTGACAAAAAACCGGCCAAGTGCGAGTCGGACTCGCGCACCGAGGGTTCCTTACAAACCTTATATTTATTAAAAATATGTTTATTATATGATGTATCTAAAAATTTCCGGTTTTCGCAATTTTTCCTTTATCTGTGCTATAAGACGTTGCTTTGGAGTACCAAATTTCACAATTCTGAGTTCACGGGAAGTACCCTACTGTAGGTTTTGATTCCCTTTGCAAGTTTCGAAAATTTGCGGAAATTTGCGGCATATACGATTGTATCTTTTGATTTCGTTGGCATAGAAGTTTGATTTTTTCACAGCTCTAAGGGACAGTAGACCTGAGTATAAATTTCAGCTTGATACCTTCACGCGTTCCTGAGAAAAAGGGTCTTGACAGACGGACGGACGTACGGACGGACAACAAAGTGATCCTATAAGGGTTCCGCTTTTTCCTTTCGAGGTGCGGAACCCTTAAAATGGCTACCGTCTTAAGGCCCGCAGCACAGAGCTTGTAGGTAGGTACTAGGTACTGGTTGGTACACCGACAGTTTAAGATATCATTGATATCAATGTTTGAGATAAAGCGCGTTCGTGGAAACAACGACGAAATGAATCAATGAATGTCCTTTAATTTCAGCATACCGTTTCCACAAAACGAATGAATCATCTGACTTATGAGGAAATGTAGTCGAATATTATTCCCGATTCGTACTGATTCAAACAAATATTATGTTTATCGGAAGGGAGCGGTCACATCTGGCGTTCTGCGGTTCGTCGTTTCAAATAGGTTTATTGAATACGTCCCGTGGGTGGACTTTCTTCAAATATAGAATGAAATGGCGGTAGTCAAATTTCCAGGAGAGTTTTTTACGGAGTACTACTCATATCTCACATGTACCTATAAGTAAAATTCGTTATTCTATTTTTCTATGTATTTGATATAAATCAATATTTCAGGAAACATTTCAAGTATTTGAAAGCAAGCCCTAATTACTGACTAAATTATAGCTTAGGTACTTTTATAATAACCGATGTCATTTTGTCACGCGACGCTTAATAATTCGTCTCATGCAGGAGTAGGTACCATATTGTATTAATTGTAAAGAACCTTGATGTCTTCAAGGTTTGTAAGAGTGATCTGCACGGCTATCACAAGACGGCGCGCGAGCTCTCTCGATTTTTCTCGCACTATCCGTCTCTCTCTTATTAGAACACTTAGAAAGAGAGGTGTTGAGCGAGAAAAATCGAGAGAGCTCGCGCGCCGTCTTGTGATAGCCGTGCAGCGGCGGTACCAAGAACTTCGAATCTCGAACTTCGTATATCTCCGTCTCTATCGCACTTATGGTTTATGGTACTCGAGCGACCGAAACGGAGATACACGAAGTTCGAGATTCGAAGTTCGTGGTAGCGCCGCAGGCATTTTCTGGGTGAGCGTGGACCCCGTCTTAGGATTTGTGTTAGACGAAGGTCGAACGCAAACCCATTTTTAATATAAAATAACCGGACAAGTGTGACCGCCCTCGGTCGCCCGTACAAAATTACAAATGTATATAGTTTTCAGATTTTCTCCTGTACTTGTAGTATAAGAATATATTACTTGCGAAATTTTATAGTTCTAGGTCAATGGAAAGTACCCAAAAAAATTTGATTCCCTTGCGGGTGTCGAAATATTCGTTTTTTGCGGCATTAAACGGCCGTATCTTTTTTTACGTTAACTTAGAAGTTTGATTTTTTCACAGCTTCAAGGGACTTAAGACCTAATTTCAACATGATACCTGTACGCGTTCCCGAGATAAAGGGTCTTGACAGACAGACAGACGGACAATAAAGTGATCCGCTAAGGGTCCCACTTTTTTCCTTTTGAGGTACATTCGCCATCACATACATAGGTACACTATAGGTGTTCATAAATATCGGCACATGTACCCTAATGCCTTGAAAATAGAGGTGTGTTCCGATGTTTGTGACGTGCTTGTTTGCTCCGATGTATGTGATGGTGACTGTACGGAACCCTAATAAGATTTTGTTGCCATGATGTTGTTATATTTTATGCTGGCTTTTCAGCGGGCGTAGGTACCTAGCATTTATTGACCGTTCATTGGAATTTATGCCCGGCTTGTCTCAACATAAACCGTCGCTGAATTTATGCCCGGCTTGTCTCAACATAAACCGTCGCTGAATTTCTGCCCGGCTTGTCTCAACATAAACCGTCGCTGAATTAATGCCCGGCTTGTCTCAACATAAACCGTCGCTGAATTAATGCCCGGCTTGTCTCAACATAAACCGTCGCTGAATTTATGCCCGGCTTGTCTCAACATAAACCGTCGCTGAATTCCCTTCTTTTTCTTCTTTCGTGACGGTGACGGTATTTTATTTTGTAAAATTAAACAAAGATATTTCTTTTCTTTTTTGGCCACCTACGGCAGAGCCTAAAGGAATGTATGTTTTTTGCAGTCAGTGTTTGTATTTACGTGTGATCCACCGTAGCGTTTAAGATACTGAACCGATTTTGATAAATGAGGTGTCAATCATTTCGAAATGATGCTCCGGGTGACATAGGCTACCTTTTGTATGAAAAAAAAACTGTTACTTTTCCGTAGGCACTTACCTACAGTTTTTTGAACTTTTATGCTTGTGCTTTCGTATGTTCTAGTTGATTTAAAGGCTTAAACAGATCTCCTCGACGCATTTCGGACGGCTCTGGGGTCTCCTACGGAACGCACCAGTGCCGCCCTAGCGTCATACCTCTGTGGGTCCTACACTCTTACGATTGCAGCCCCCAACTGTAGCCGTGTCCCACCCCGAGGACCCCCTTTAGTCGCCTTTTACGGCAGGCAGGGGAGATACCCGTAGCCGTATTCTAATGCCCGGGCTATATGGTGCTGAATGTTTAAGAGTCCTATACCTACGCAATTCTAGTTTAGCGTGACTCTTTTTGTATAGGTACAAATGAATTTTTATGATTATTATTAGAATTATGGGTTTTGTTGGCAACATTCTTTTGAATGTTAAGTATTGCTGGATGGATAAGACTGTACCTACTCTTATAATACGGCATTTGACAAAAATCAAATCAGCTTCTTTTTATGAAACGTCATAAACGCTCCATTAGTATTGAATTTGTAGGGATTACTTGCTTGTGACGTCACAATCAAACAACGTCCTTATTATGAGTTTTTATGAATTTAATAGTACATTATTGCCGTGGCCGGAAAGGAGACAATTGCAGGCTGAGTAATTTGTTTAAACGGACGAGCTTGCGAGTCCGTTTAATTATAATACGAAGCCTGCAATTGCCATTCCGGCTGAGGCTAATATAGTGCTTTTCTCAAAAATGGGGGAATAAAAAAGACTAAATTTAAATCAAGCGTTATTATTAAATACAAATTGAGGATACTGCAAATGACATAAAATTAAACGTCATATTTTTTTTAAACAGAATCGCAAGTGTATTTTTCCACCGAAAAACGCAATCTTTTAATGACACTTACAAAAATGTCGCGTTTGCAACAGAAAAATACGACTTGATTTGGCTGAATACGACCTGTGCCGTCTTTTATATGCCAGTTTCTACTTTTTAAAAAGTTTGGTACGCGACAAATAAAGGAATTCATATGTAACATTCCAGGCGGCCTGCAATGTTTTTTTTTTAAATTTTGATCTGGCCTTCAACTATACACCTTACCTTCCAATATGTAGCGAGTTACGTTCACTTTGCGGGCTATTTTTGAGAAAAAATCTTAAAATAGCAAACTCAAATGAAAGATTGATACTTTCCGAGTATTTTCGTAATGTTTATCTGTTGCTAATGAAAAAACAATTTATTTTCACTGTTGTCAAATACCCAATTGATGGTAAATTAGAAACAGGACATGTTACTGACTGCATGAAGAGCAAAGAGGGATGTGGTGCTCAGTAAATTTAGGAAAGATTGAAAACGAAGGGCTCTACGCACTGAGTGAGCTAAAAACTTCTACTTATGTCAGGACAATTTGGATGGCTTCGTCTCTAAGTTGTTTAAAAGGATCCTTGTACATAGTTATTTAATACAGGGTTTCAAGGATAAGGCAAAAAAACTATACTTAAATGTTTTGACTTGTCTAAATGACACCAGTACTTACCTATTCAATTCGACAAACTAGGCCAGTTTGTCGAATTGAATTATTAATACTGGCGTCATTTAGACTAATTATCGAGACTTACTTAATTTTAACTACTATTAACCACATCCCAGTTTTGGTCCTACCCTGCCATTAGACTAGTATAATTAGGTGTTTACATTCATACCGCACGACCGGCATCCGTAGATACTCGATCAATCAACAATAACGACAAAAAACATCCAGTCACGTAGGCACAGGCCTGGCAATTTCACATTCACACATCAAAGTTCTTACTGCATTGAATTAGAATTTATTTTACCTTGAATAAGAACGTTGGCACGTTTGCCGGTGCCGGCTATGAATTTATTAACGTCAAGGTGACGGGATCGATTGCTCCGCGCCTGCGCGCTGCGACACCACGTGGCTGTCAACAGATGGCGGTAGCGGTAGTGCGCATGCCTCATTTTATTGAGCGCACACAGCGACATAACACCCACACACGCGCGTCGACATAAATCATATGTTTCTGGATCCTAACCATACGGCTTCGAATTACCTTCGCGGCGCGGAATGACGCAAGTGGGCGCTGGCGTTTAAAAACCAACCTTGTATCGACATTGTTTTGGTTTATTTTAGTGGTGCTAGCGGGCTCTAATGGTACAGCCGTCGTCAATTAAGCGTCGGCTTTATCCGGTCACCGTTCAGGTCAAGCCTCTTGTTTGATCCGAGTTCGAAATCTACCTACAGTCATTTGTTTATGCACAACCGCATTTAAAATGAGATCGTAGCAAGACTTTGAAGATAAAGTAACTGAGAGAATGAGGGACAGGAAGTGATATACGTATGAAATGAAAGTATCACCTCATTAAACCTGTGTTGAGTCTCTTTATAGTAGGTAATCATTCGCATGTCAGAGTCAGAGTACTCCGAATGTTCTGTTTAAGGAGCTCCAAATGAAAACGGAGGTGAATGTGTTATCAGAATAGTTGGAGGATTTTCAATTGGACGACAAAACGATCTCACTCTATGCTGACGTGTGGTCACTTTAGGTACTGGCCATGCGGCAATGGCAAGATGGTAATGGCCGAGATGAGGACCTTTTAACAGAAGACACATTGTATCTATCAACAGAAGCAAGACTAAAATCATGATAGTCGACTGAGCAAAGAGTCTAACAGGATTACACAATTCCCAAGACATGGTGGCCTTTTGATCCATTCTTGGATGTAGCCCTCTTTTCTCTTCTTCCACTCTTGATATTGTGCCCGACTCGTCCATTCCCGACATCTATGTCATCAGACGTCGTCCATCTAGATCCATATGCGCTGGTCTGTCGCGCCGTGTGGCGTGAACTCTAGGTATCCATTCAAGGAGTCCTCTTGTCCAGCTACCCTTGTCCATTATGTCGTACAGAGACATATGATGACAGTCTCCAGCCGTTCTATGGACGTTCATAGTTGGGCACGTAGCAAAAGAGCGCAAGGTAGATCTCCGATGGGAAAGACTAGCGACGAGGTTTAGGTGACGACTGGCAATTTCCATATAGTGTGGATGAATGCCACTATAGTAGAAGCCGGCGGATAGAGTCCTCTTCCATTTTTTTTTTTTTTTTTATTGAGAAACAAACAGTCTTAAAAAACACATAAGTAACTTAGCTATGGCTATGTGAGTAATGCTATAATAGACCTATAGTTTCATAAGTGTTTACAAAGTTACGAGTTATATTAAAAATTGGAAAATATGTTTAATATAAGACCAAATGTCATAAATATATATATATATATACATATATGTGTTGCAAATACACTTATGACAGTTAAGTACATTTACAACTTAGGTACAACCATTATACAATGAAAAAAAAAGAAAGAAAAAGTTAATGAAAAGGTTAAGGTAACTGCGTTTTAACCTTATTAGATTAAAGAAAAAACTAATCTTTTAAATATACTATATGAGTTGCCAAACAAATCTGCGTCCATACATTTTTCATTATACGCTTAATATATGAATGCTGTGCGTATTTAGTTCTGCTGCTTGCAATACTAAATAAGGCCTTCTTGCGACAACTTCGTTCTAATCTACAAGGAACAGGAACATGAAATAATATATTATGTAATAGTTCATTTTATACCAAGATAGTTGCAAAGAAGCTTATGTTCTGCCTGATTGTAAGAGAACACTGTAGCGAGAGTTGCACATTGCATGTAGAACCGATGGTCGTTGGGGCGGAAATGTTCTCGAGTGTCGTGTCGACCACGTACCGGAAGGCGCGGAGTGGGTATTAGGCCTGATGACCTAGTAAAGGTCGCGGGAGTCCGCTGGATGCGGGTGGCGCAGGACCGGCGATTGTGGCACTCTTTGGGGGAGGCCTATGTCCAGCAGTGGACGTTTTTCGGCTTATGATAACTGTAGCGAGCGAGTCGCTTATGGACGCCTGCAATTCCAGAGCAATCAAATATGCGTCATCGACCCTTTATTGCTTAGAGGATTCGTTGTGACTATACAGCAAGAGGTAAATGAGGGCCCATTATCACCGGACATAGCTCATCATCGGGAGCTCTGATGACCTTTTCAACACCAAAAACCTGCAGATCAATATTTCCGGGTTATTAAACTCTGCACCTGGTCATTGAAATATAACTAGCGCCAGATACAGAGTTAACTCGACCGAGATATATTATAGTATTGTTATTAATAGTTATTATGACTGAAATATTATCTGCATAACGTCTCCCAGAAATTCTCCCATGAAATGTATCTCTGTTCCTCTGTACTCGACAGACAATAGCTATAGATACCGCGTGCACTAGTTTGTCTGTTGTCTCACTGTCTGACCCACGCATAAAGAGAGAATGAAAGATACGTGGGCCGTTACAATATTATGCCTCCTTATTCATAAAACTTAACAAACCTCTGCTTACTAAAAATGAGTCTGTCCCTTTGTCACAAATAATGTCGAAGTGACAGTATTACATATACTTTATTGTCACTTTGTAGGTATTGGCAAACGAATCTACTAATAGGTACCTACTACTAATTATTACTATAATTCGCTTTAAAAACAAAGTTTTAACCGACTTCAAGTCAGTAGCGAAATTGTTTCAATTCAATTAAATTTATTGCAATAAGCAAGTTTAAAGTTTGCCTGAAGAGTTCCCTCGATTTCGCCAGGATCCCATCATCGGCATCATCAGAACTGGCATAAGGTCACAATGGGACCAATCTGGAAGTATATGCTTTCAAACAAAGAAAAAAAATTTCAAATCGATTCATAAATTACCGAGTTATCGTGTAACAAACACACATAAAAAAAAACATACAGACGAATTGAGAAACTCCTCCTTTTTTTTCAATCGGTAAAAAATAAGTTTAACGAACGTTTATGATTAAGGGCAAGGGCTAAACCGTTGGTAATGGTAGACAAGTTTCACAACTAGAATAATTTTGCTGCACAACTATCAACGCTAGTCAATCTATTTATACCGCTGTAGAGTGGAAATGTTTGATTTCGTCACCAACTCTCGTTAACCCTTCCTCTGCCTGTTATAAAACACTTAAGGCGCGGCCACGTGGCCCTAATGGCCCATTCACTCGCTAATGTTGCCTGCTTGTGCGTGTAATTGGGATAATGAGAGGATAATTAAAAATCGATTCGTAATCTGTACTAAGCCTGCATTCTGCGACAAAAAATCCAAGTCAATTTGTAAAGTGTTATTCAATACGTTAATAAGTGATGTGAGAATGAGAGCTACCTGGATGGTGTAAGTGACTCACGTTGCGGTTGGGATTTTTAGTTCTATGAGTGACCGCCAGGGGCGGTGTATAGATTCTTCATACTAAATATTAACGTAGTCGATCACGAGAATAGTAAACGAAACTCATGTCAAACCCACGATAATAGTACTGATGTGCTAACCAGTTAGCGCCACTGTTACTAGGTATAGACTAAGACCACAAAGTATAGCTATCAAAGTTTGTTATAACAGGCGAGAAAACCAAGTTTACATTGGAATCATATTTAATATTAGCTGTTGCCCGCGACTTCATCCGCGTAATACCATGTTATCGTCTAAATGTATGTTTAAGGAATTAATTAAAAAAAAAACATTGAAATTAGTTTTGTACCTAGTCTTTTAGTAAACACTTAAACAGTCTAAAACCGAAGTTACAAATCTCTTACTTCCAAAAATTCGAACCATTATTCTTAGCCGATGAATTAAAAAAACGCTGAAATAAGTTTTGTAGTAGTTTAGCAAACAGTCTAAAACCGAAGTTACAAATCCCTTACCTTAAAAATGTCTTGCACTCCATACAAACTTTGAACACCCTTATAATCCCCTTTAGGGGATGAATTTCAAAAAAACGCTAAAATAAGTTTTGTAGTCTAAACAGGCTAACATCGAAGTTACAAATCTCATACTTCAAAATTTTCTTGCTCTTTATACAAACTTTGAACGCTTTTCAGGGAAAAATTAAAAATAAAACACTAAGTTTTTTTTTATTGTAATAGGCAAGTATTTTTTCTACAAACTATTAAGTCTCTAGCTAAAAAAAGTGTTTCCCATACGAACTTTGCACCCCTTTATAACCCCTTAAGGGGTGAAATTTTTCAAAACTCTGGCAGTACTTTTTTGTTTTTTAATAAGCAGGCAAGTACTTAATCTTTCTACAGAGTTTTAAGTTTCTACATTAGTAAAAAGTTTCCCCCATACAAACATTGCACCTCTTTATCCCCCTCTTAGCGGGTAAAATTTTCCAAACCCCTGAAAATAATTTACCTATACAGGGTGTCCCAGAAATCGACGTCAAGCCGTAAACGGATGATAGACCAAAGTCATATCAGTTATCATACAAAATACAAAAAAAAATCTATCTCGTGTTGGTTTTTTATTTATTTATTCATTAATTGGTCAATCGTCGTAAATTTTAAATTGACCATAATTTTAAAAGAACATGGGTTGGATCTTTCTAATAGTACATTATTGCCATGGCCGGGAAGGAGGCAATTGCAGTCTGAGTATTTGTTTAAACGGACGAACTTGCGAGTCCCTTTAATTAAAATACGAAGACTATTTGCCATTCCGGCAATATAGTGCTTTTCTCAAAAATGGCAGAGTAAATTTATTTATTTACACAAACTTTAAATATCGTTGTACAACGTGAAAATACTAATGATTTCACGCCGTTTTTTTTTAAACGATTTCGCAGGTGTATTTTCCGCCAAAAAACGCAAACTATTATTTGAGAAACATACAAAAACGTCGCGTTAGCAACAGAAAAATACGAGTTGAATTGGCTGAATACGACCTGTGCCGTCTTCTATACCTATGCCAGTTTCTACTGTTTAAAAAGTTTGATAAGTACTCGACAAACGAAGGAATTTATATGTATCATTCCAGGCGGCCTACAATGTTTTTTTTATTATTATTATTTTACAAGCTTTTATTTAGCTTGTTTTCTTGGGTCAAATTTAATATTTGAAATTTCACCCTCTTCCTGTCAACCGATTATTCTGAAATTTTGCATGCATATGTATATCGCATGACAATGCAATATTATGATGACTTGGAGCTGATCTGATGCTGGAGCTGGAAGGTGGCCATAGGAACTCCGCAATAAAACGACACAACCCTTCGAGTTTGGGCTCGTTAGAATCGTCTCAATGAGTACTTGATGATGGTATGCAGAAAAGTACAGTCGGCAATAAAATATTGTTACAAAAATTAAAATTTTGACAGAAACTTGTTTAACTTTGATCTGGCCTTAAACTAAAATACACTTTACATTCCAATATGTAGCCAGTAATGTTTATTTTGCGGGCCATTTTTGCGAAAAATATTATTCCGATTACACGGACATATATTATTACCTATAAATTAGTAACGAATCATATTTATGCTTTTGGCTTTTTTGAAAGGCCGAAGTGTAGGTATGACTGACATGAAGATATCATTGAAAGTGTACTCGAGAGAAATGAAAACCGGTATAAGTAGTTTGTACATGATCTCCTTGCAATGTACCCATTTTCGTTGCTCTAATAGAGTCAACTTGTAATTGGCATCCATATCTATTTATAAGTCAAGCGTCTAATACATTGTTTTTTTTTATACATTGTATCACGCCAAATAAATGTCTGCAGTCATAACTTCGTTTCGCAAACAGCCACCTCACCGCAATAAAACTCCCGTCAGCGAGCGCCAGGGCTGCCGAGTGCCGATTCTATTTACAATTTCGTATTTTTTTCTTATTTTCATATCATTTTATAGTCAGCAGCACGATTATCACAAGAACTGTCGCACCTATATAGATATATATGATTAGAAAGAGACAGATAGTCTACGTGTAGCAGAAGTAGCTAAGCATGCAAAGGAGTCAAAATGATCTACACATGTATTTCTTATAAGGCAATAAGAGCGTATGTATAGTAATTTTTCTGCGCTTCGTCCGCTTATCTCCTTCTGCTGCTGACTTTAGAATATGCACATAGTTTTCAGCCGCAGACACGAACCAATACGAATCTACTTGGACGTAACGTTAAAGTTACTGAACCGATTTCAATGAATGAGGTATCAATCGATTCGAAATTATGCCCCTGGCTACCTCTTGTATGACAAAAAAAATAGTTTTTTGCAGGTAATTTTCGGTAGTGGGGAGAAAGTTTTTTTTTAACTTTTTATGCTAGTTATTTATTTCATTACTGTCCATAGTATGTACAGTACAAATCTTACGTTTTCTCCTGGCCAGGAAGTGTAATCTTCCGCGCGTCCGACGAGCGGTAATTAATGGCTAAAAATGGCAGAAAATAAGTAAGTTAACAACCAGTGCAATCTTAGAAATTAATTACTCAGCTTTTTCACATTATTTTGATTTTTTCCTTGAGATGGGAAGATGGAATTTCACCTGGCCTATGGAAAAGGTTTTTTCCACTATTAAATACTTACCTGTAAATTCCATGCCGTTGGATTCTAGATTATCGAAACGAAGAAATAGGCTCACACTTAAATCATAAATATCATAATATTCTAAATATAGCTGCTGATGTTGATTTTCTAAAAGCGAGTGTGCTTACAAGTAAATTTTAGTGAAATGAAAATATCGAAAAGTAATTTTTATTCTAATACAAAATAAACGATTTACCAAAATTGCACCAAAGGCAACGACCACAATTAACAAAAACATACCGGCACATTCATAGTATTACTACGAGTAGGACCAAACCTAAGGATCGCGTCTGCAGTCTGCGAAGTTGGGCCGGAACCCTGATATTTACGACACTTCGGAACCAAAGTTTTCCTGCCAGTTAACAGGTCCTTGTAAAGTTAACGAGTGGGTTTGCCGAAACTTACGAGTGTGGTTTATTCGTTTTGATTGTGTTTCTATTCAACGGGTTAAGTCTCTCATACTTAGCATAACCCTTCTTTCGTCTGCTTTTCAACTCTCTTTTTTCCGCTTTATTACACCATCCTGGCTGTTCACTTTTGTGAATTCGTTTTCTGGTTATGGTTTGTAGAGTATTTTTTTTTAATTCGACTGCAAACTTCAGACCCAGAATAACTGAAACTTTACTGGTATGGGAAATTTTTTGTCAGCATTGTATTTCAGAGGTCCTATGTTTTGGGTTCCGCGGCCTAATTGCGTTCTTCTGCAGAATTAGGTTACCGCGTTGTCTCTAATTCCTTCCTTCCTTGTCATATCCTTATGGCTGAGGGACACTTCACCATCACCATACCAAGTACTTACCTACTCGGAGTGTTAGGTTTCAACAGGTCAGGCGCAATATCGAACTTCTGATCACTGTTTGTCGTATTTTGAGAGGCGAGTCAGATTGCTCCGATTTGATCACAAGAATATGCTCTCTGTTCGTTCCTGACAAGTACCTCCGTGGCCGCAGCCACCGCCTCCTGGCGGTAGAGGAGGCTCGCACGGCGGCGCACGAGCACTCACCAGTAATCAGCGCGCAGGCGCTACTTAACAAAGTACTCGTAGCGTAGTTATGTATGCACCAGTTAGATTGCGATTTGTTTGCCTGCAAGTGGAGTAAACTTCTGCCTATTTTTAAAAGATTCTGTGAGAGTCATTTTTAAATATTATTTGTTAGATACTATATATATTGTTCCTTATTGTGCAGTAATTATGTATGTTAAATAGTTTAAGTTTACCAGTGCCTTGGCATATGCTGTAATGCTGTTAAATTTTATAATTAAACAAATAAATAAATCACCCTCCAAGCTGCTCGGTCCTGGGCTTGATGGATGCTGGCCTCTGGCCTGTAGTGTGGCTCTAGCCTTCTAATCTTCTAAATTTGATAAATTGAATCGCAATCTTAACAAAATGTACAGTCAGCAGCAGAAGTTGCTAAGCGGTCCTAGTGCTCAAAATAATCTACACACGAACTCTAATGTCAAGGGAATAAGGATCTGGCTGTGCATGTACGTCATGTTGAGCGTATTATTTTGCTTAGCTAATACTTCTGATGCTGACTGTATGTATAGGTAATGATTGATTATCAATTGTTTTTAATGTAGTATACCTATATGAGATTTGCTAACCGACTCAGTGGGTCCCAAGATACAGGCTCAGCCTAGTTTGGAACCCCACGGATAATGTCTGTCATCATCGTCCTAGCGTTATTCCCGGTTGTGCCTCTAAAGGAGCCCGGGGTCCGCTTTGACACCTAATCCCAAGATTTGGCAAAGGCACTAATTTTACGAAAGCGACTGCCACCTGACCTTCCAACCCGGAGGGAAAACTAGACCTTATTGAGATTAGACCGGTTTCCTCACGATGTTTTCCTTCACCGAAAAGCTAACGGTAAATATTCCGTACATAAGTTCCGAAAAACTCATTGGTACGAGCCGGGATTCGAACCCACGACCGCCGCTTGACAGCCGCATGCCTGAACCACTAGGCTACCGTAGCATGAAAAACTAGCCCACGGATAATGTCTGTATAATCTGTAATCATGTGCTTGTCCAATAATAAATTATTCTTATTCTTATTCTTATATGACCCGGGGCCTCACGAGGATAAGGTCCACTCTTTATGCTAGTGAAAGATTTTTTGAAAAGCGATTGTATTATATACCTCCCAGGTAGAAAGGTTAAGAACTTACTTTTTTAACAAACTTTACCTCTTTACAATTAATTTAATCGTATGGCGTACATTTACATCCAAAATACGCAACTAGTTTGACATTAATATTCGATAAAAGAGTGACAAATGGACAGGACAATTTACAATGCTAGTAGGTTAAAGATATTAGATAACCGCCGGTGCTCAGGCTTCCAGGTCTAGGTTAGTAGTGTTAGTACTGTTTCTTACCTGCAACCCCTTATTACAATGCACATAAAGTGCACGGATGGTCAGTTAACTGTGTTGCGATGGTAGGTATTATAATTTATATTAAGATATGAAAAGTCGTGTCGGTGGCATTGCCAATTATTCAGTACGACCCGCGACGGCTCCCGTCTGCGAAGTTGCACCGGAATTCATGTTGTTTATGAGTTCCTTTGCACGTATTTCGCGAATTTAACAACTTTCTACCTAGTTTCCCAAACTTATGTGGCATTGAAATGCGGCGAAGTTATATTGGCCGCAATTAGGATAACCTTTTGTCGAAACTATTTGCCATATGATTTTAGAACTTGGGGATGAACTGCAAAGTCGTTTTTCTGCTGTATTCTTCGTAACAATTTGAAGTTTGTAGATAGTTTGAATTACAGTTTGTGTGTTTGTTTTATGAATTGGTTGAATATAGTATTTAGGGGAAGGTTGCCAATGTTGCCATCATTGGACCGGCGCTTTAATTGGACCATTTAAATATTTAAAACTCTATAATGCTACGTAGAGTTTCAAATATTTAAATGGTCCAATCAAAGTGCCGGTCCATTGATACCTTCCCCTATTTAAGTATTAATAACTAGCTGTTGCCCGCGACTTCGTCCGCGTAGAACTTTTTATCGTCTTAGAAAATGATTTCTCTCAATACAAAATTTGAACCCTCTTTTATTGGGATAGGGGATAATTAAAAAAAAAGTTGATGTTCATTTTCTAGTTTGTAAACAAACAGTCTAAAACCAAAGTTAAAAATCTCATACTTTAAAAATGCCTTGAAATACTCAAACTTTGAACCAATTTTAACACTCTTAGGGGATGAATTTGGAAAAACTCTGAAATCAGTTTTTTAGTCTTTTAACGTACAGAATAAGACCGAAGTTAAAAATCTCTTACTCACACTTTAAAATTTTATTGCTCGCCATTTAAAATTTGAACCCCCTTTTAAACCCCCTTAGAGGTTGAATTTTTCTAATCGCTGAAAGAACTTTTTTCGTAAACTTTTAAGTCTCTAGCTCAAAAAAAGTGTTGCCCATACAAAGCTTTCTTAACCCCCTTAGGGGTGGAATTTTCTAAAACTCTGAAAGTACTTTATTATTAATTTTAATAAGTAACATTTTGAATAGTTTTAAGTCTAGTAAAAAAAAAAGTTTTTCCCACACAACACTGGCTACCCTTCTTAAGGATCTTAAGGATCCCCTTAGGGATGGAGTTTTCTAAAACGCTGAAAGTTCTTTTTTAGTATTCTAATAAGTAATCTTTTTGCAAAGTTTTAAGTCTAACTCAAAAAAAAGTGTTGCCCATGCAAAGCTTGCTCTCCTTTTTAACCCTATTAGGGGTGGAATTTTCTAAAACGATTTGTGTTCTTTTTTTGTATTTTAATAAGTAATCTTTCTACAAAGTTTCAAGTCTCTAACTCAAAAACATAAACTTTCCCTGATAAAAACTTTGCACCCCTTTTTATCCCCCTTAGGGATAGATTTTTTCAAAACGCTGAAAGTCTTATTTTTGTATTTTTATAAGTAATCTTTCTACAAAGTTTTAAGTGTCTAGCTCAGAAAAAGTGATCCCCATACAAACCTTGCACCCTTTTTTAACCCCCTTAGGGAATGATTTTTGTAAAACGCCGAATGTAGTATTTTTCATGTTCTAATAAGTAATTTTTGGTCAAAATTTTAAGTCTCTATTAAAAAAAAATATGTTTTTCCCATACAAACTTTGCACCCTATTTTACCCCCTTAGGGGTGAAATTTTCCAAAACGCTGAAAGTACTTTCTTTGTATTTAAATAATCTTTCTACAAAGTTTTAGGACTCTAGCTAAAAAAAATAGTTTCCCACATACAAACTTTGCACCCCTATTTTAGCCCCCTATTTTTAGGGGTAGAATTTTCTGAAAATCTTAATTTGTATTCTGATGACTAATCTTTCTACAAAGTTTTAAGTCTCTATTTAAAAAAAATATTGTTTCCCCCATACAAAATTTGCACCCCTATTTTACCCCCTTAGGGGTAGATTTTTTTAAAACACTGAATCTAGGTACTTTATTTGTATTCTAATGAATAATTTCTCTACAAAGTTTTAAGTCTCTATTTAAAAAAAAGTAGTTTTTCCCATACAAACTATGCACTCTATTTTACCCCTTTAGGGGTAGAATTTTCTAAAACCCTGAAAGTTCTTTATTTGTATTATAATGACTGATCTTTCTACAAAGTTTTAAGTCTCTATTTTAAAAAAAAATGTTTCCCCCATACAAACCTTGCACCCCTATTTTACCCCCGTAGGGGTGGAATTTTCCAAAACGCTGAAAGTGTTTCATTTGTATTCTAATAACTAATTTTTCTACAAAGTTTAAGTCTATAGCTCAAAAAAAAACGTTCTCCCATACAAACTTTGCACCCCCATTTTACCCCCTTAGGGGTAGAATTTTCAAAAATCCCTTTTTATCCCTAGCCCATGTTATAAAAGCAACATACTGTGCAAAAATCAACTCTCTAAGATTAGTAGTTTCGGCTGTGCGTTGATGAGTGAGTGAGTGAGTGATTGAGTGAATTAGTCAGTCAGGACATAGGCATTTATATGTATAAATAGATAGAAGATAATGAAACTCCCATTCAAATATCTCAAAAAATTATGAAGCTACATCCGTTTTAATGTCGCTTGTTAGAGTGAGAAAACGATGAGGGACTGTGACGTCAATATACTCGAGCGTCATAGTAAAAAACAATCGTTTCATATGAAGGTGCGTTTTGCGGAAAAGGGACAGAACATACCCCCTCTTAAAACTTTGGACTCTTATAACTTAATCATTACCTATATAACCTCTTGCTTTGTTTTTTTCTCCATTTGACTATATTTATTTTAAATTCTTTTTCGAGAAAATACATTATGATTATTTACCATATTTTCGATTCCTGAGCTATATCCACGAACTCCGGAATTCGAAAATATTCGGGTATCTCTATCTCTATCGCACTAACCATACTCGAGTGACAGGGATGCAAATATATGAACATTGAGTATCGGTTTTCGTGGTAGCGCCGCAGGTACTTTGGCTGAATGCGCCGAACGCGTGCCATTGTCATTCAAAAAAAACAAATTCGTGTTAATTATATTGTTCAAATTTGTTGATTTCATTTATTGAAATTACGACATAAAACGACATTTGCGCATATAAGTTCTCATATCAGAATCGAATATTTTTTTATGGTTTATATTTTAGCATTTGTCTCGTAAAGGTCTATCGTAGACGGGATTTAAATTATTAATAAGTGAAAGGCAAAGCAATTCCGCCATTTTGACGAAAATTTGACGGTTCTTATAGCTGACAGTTGGAGCAGCGTTTGATTTCAATAAAAATAAATGAAAAATTAAATGAAGTCGTATATTTCGGAAAACTAATTAACTGTCGCAGTCGGATAAAAACTATCCTAAGTTGCAGCTAGAATAATAATGTACCTATATAAAATGTTTCATATTTTTCCGTTCATGGGATGCTGAGAACATTCGAACCGCGCAAAGCTTAGTTTCAAACTGGCTGATTCTTTTTTTAATTTAGAGATTTATTATAAGTGGAGATAATATATACCAATATTTGCGATATATATTATGTGTATGCAAGTATATACAGAATGTTACAAAAATACCCGTAAAGCGGAAAGGGGGTTAAATTGTCCCTTATAAAGAGTCAATAGGGATCATTACGCAAAAGTCTTCGTAGGTGGCGACACTAGCAGCGTTTACATTGTATCTCGTTTCCACTTGCGGTATTGTCTATGCAAACATCCTTGTCACTCATTTGACAATCAATTGTGCATGTGTGTGTGAATTCCTATATTTCTATACTGGATTACTATTAGTGGTAGTGCTGCCTCTGGCGGCAGAACATTGCAGTAATGTTCCCTATTTACAAAATTTGAAAACCGTATCGCAGTACGACTTAGACGCAGTATCAAAAAAAAAAAAGAATTTGAACATTTTGTACTGGGTGTTTTGTAACACGTTCTATAGGTGTATTGACATGTTTTTATTTGCCTAGAATTAATACCTATTAGGATTTGTTATTATTTTCTGTGTATTTTTGTACACGGTATAAGTTTGCCTTTATTGTTCTACCTACCTTTCTCTAAATTGCTCAGAGGTTAGCTGGAAGAGATCCATTAAAGGGATAAGTTCGCCGTTGTACTTTGATCTATTGTGTGACATGTATATTTTTTTACCTGTTATTGTGTACAATAAAGTGCTTACATAGGAACATACATACAGTTCTCGTATAAACAATTTTGTTTTGTTTTGTCAATTAGTGTTTTTTTTTATATTATTTTGCGCTTTGCAGGTATACAAATTTAAAAAGATCATAGCTTAGAGGTAATAAGATGGACCATTTTCTTCATACATTATCCTGTCAGGCAACTAAATTACCTAATAAATGAGAATTTCTAAAATTATCTACCAATGAAGTACCTTCGTCGATGCTTTGGCTGTACTGGACTTGAATTTATATATTTAATCGTATGGCAAAACATAATTTGAGAGCAATCGCCAGGCAGCTAAGTCATAGCAGCGACGTCAATTAAAGTCATGCTTTTAATTTTTCTATTTTGTTACATTTTTTTTTTTTTTTTTTTTCCTTTATAAAAGTATGTCTTATATTATATTACAGCAGGTTAGGTAGGTAAGTATGTCTTAGTTTAGGTACACTGCAGCGTGTATTTATTTTTATAATTAGACTTTATAATAAAATTCATATGTGACAAAAGAGGCAAAATTAAAATTCTTCTTGCCTTCATTATCGTAGATACCTACCTAACTTAATAGGTATTTTTAGAAATGCTGTGCCTCCAAATTTATTACATTCTATTTTAAGAATTTATTGCTAGAAATCGGGCGGTTCTTCGACCACTAAAATTGTGACAACTCAATACTGGAGTTTATGCTGTTTTGTGTAACGGCAGAATAGGTCTGATTTGAATATTACAATTCGTGAGTCTTCGCGTCTAGACAAACTTGTTATTCATATCGGCCACACACGAACAGCAAATAACACAAGATCACGTCCTTAACCGCCTTTTAAGGCATTTGTATTTAGTACTTAGTAGGTTATAATTTTTTCTAACGTAAGTACCTAGCTGTTTTTCATTTATTTTATGCATACCTATTTATAATTACAAAAGTGGTTTGGTAAAAGTTGACCTCCTATTAACATTTGTTTTTTTTTGTTGTTGAATTTTGAACTTTCAGAAAAAGATTTAAGTTTTTGTTTCACACTATTATGCGGTCATTTCGCCTCGTTATAGGGTCATTTCGCCGGTTACGCGACCACCTTCGGTTAGCGACCACTTGAAGAACATGGTTTTTTCAATTGAAGATAACATCAATTCTACAGAGCCTATTGAAACAGTCGGCCGTATGCCTTATTGTTTGTAGTTATGGAATAGGAATTTACAAAAAAAACGAGAAAATATGCTTTCAGTTCACCAAGTCAGCTAAGTTGTCGCTAACCGGCACATGAAATTAGGTGGTCGCCAACCGGCGAAATGACCCTAAGTATAGTACTGTCATGACCATAGCCAAATAAATCATTCCACAAAAAGCTAATTGGAAACATAACCTAGCCAAACGAGTCTCGTTAGATAATACGTTAATTACGTATGACATAGTCGGGAAAGTTGACGGTTTCAGGAAGAAAACCCACTAATGGCACTAATATAGGTATAATTCAAGTTTGCACATCAGAAAGAACGCGTTAGTTCTAATCTAACGGGTTAACGGCTAATTGAGGGAGTTCCTCAGACTGAGACAGGAATTAAAACGGGGTTTAATTCCTACTATTTATTGTCGTTAAAGAAAAACTGAAGCCAACGAGCATTATCTCGCAATTTATTTCCTCTAACAGGAAGGAGCCGAGCAATTTAAAACTTTAATTACACAGCCCTTCCATTAAGCGGTTAACTGCTATGCTAGTTACCTTTTCGGGCAGGTTATAAGGTTCAAAATAGCTTGGCTTTTAACACAAATGGCTGTGAATGGAAGCTGTGGGATCTCGCCGTTTTATTATACTTACCTATTATTTGAGTTGGCCGAATTGCATCAAAGTAGTCCATTCAAAAAGCAACTCTACCGTCCAATACAGAAGATTCAGATTTCAATGACAGTTTTATAAAAAACTCGGCCATATTTATCGCGCTTTGTGCACGCTGGGTCTTTATTAGTTTCCCGTGGCGTGTGCTTGTTTAGTTGATTAAATCTAAGCCACTTGCGTCTATTTAGTGACCAAATACTCAATATTTAATTCAAGGAACCTTCATAATATTTATTTGTATGCGAGGTCATTACTTACATATTTACTAGAGAGAAAAAAACGACATATACGTACTTACATACTTATCTTGGTCACGCATGTCATTTATTATATACTGGTTGATGTAAGATTGTCTCCGCGCAAATATGCTTCTTTAACTAACGATATTTTTACCATAAATTTGATCCTAATTCTGAGCTTTAACTTAAAGAGGACTAGCATATTTGGAGACAAATCAAGCATTGTTGAGACATAATAGTGGAAATTTCTACCATATCTCATCGACGTCTGAAGTTCGAGTAGGTACGCGATCTTAAAAAATTACGCTGCTATAATAAAGAAATGCAATAAGGAAACATAAAATTTTAGTAGGTTATTCCACTATTATGTTTTAACCTTTTCAACGCCAACGACTGATATATGCGCCAAGGAGCCCAGCGCGATAACAACCTTCATGCATTGACATAAGGTTGAACTCCGCACTAAAATGTCTTGTTGACTTCGCGTGTGGTTGACAACTTTTATTTTTACGAGATCCTTATCTCCATTCTACAATATCGTATCGACTAAACACAGTCAATAGTTAACTTCACAAAGTATCCTAACCCCACGTCCGCGTCCCATAACTAATTGACTAACATAAAGAAATAAATTGACGACCAGTTCCATGACACCAAAGGCCAAATCTATTTAAATAATCTCTTGAAATATTGGTATCGGCTTCTCAAGCCCATAATTAGGCAGGAACACAAATTTAGGTATTCTCAATAAGGCTTATAAGACTTACTTTGTTGCCCAATATAAAACAAGTTTCAATTTATCCCCAAATGAACAGAGATTTGCCCCCGAGCGACCATATCGTCCAGTAAATTGCACGACTTGAACCTAAATCTGCCAACTATACAAGGGGTATATTGGACCATACGCAACAGTTTGAAATCAAATTTACAATTGTGACATTTCATATTTTCACAAATAATGGCCAAACTCACGTGTCGTACCTATACCTAATTTTCACTACGGGCGACATCCTTCGAAGTTCGAACCCTTCGGTAGTTCTTAAGTAATTTAACCGTTTTTATTTGTATAATTTTAAACATGACTACTACTTCGTCCCTTGATTGCGAAAACCGCTTAAGCTCCGTTTAGGACAAAACTAAGATATTAATACTGTTAAATTATGCTTTCCCAGATCTACATGCTACAAAAGCCCATTTTTCGATACGTGGCTCCATTCCTGATTTAGTTTTAAGATAAGGTTAGTTAACAACGATTTTTAAGATAATCTACAAGCCAAAACCTATTAAGTCTCTGTTATAATAGCTAGATTGAACAAAACTTGCAATTAAATAACAGTAAAATTGTGCTAACCGGATATACTAGATTTTAGCAGCCAGCGATAACACAAAAATGTGTGTTTTATAATCTGCCAAAATATTCTAACCACCACATAATATGTTTTGCCAGACAACCGAAACAATCAATAGTTAATTGTTCAACAGCAAAAACAAACTAAATGTAATATAAGCGGTTTTGGTTGTTACGTTTCACTCTCGAAATTACACATTATTCATTCAACCAAAACCGCCTAAGTGAGCTTTGATGCTCCTTGCATGCATAATGGTTGTGGACGACGCGTGGCGCCGACGTGGTCGATGTGCGACAGGCCTGGGTTTGACCTTCGCGACCTCACAGTCACCTAACAAGGGGCGTTTAAAAACCGCGGCGGGCGAACCGCGCGTTTCAACCGCGGCGGGTGGACCGCGGCGGTTGAACCGCTCAGCGTGTTTTTAAACGGCCGTAACGCGCTCTGATAGCGCAGGTGCTCTAGGGGAGCACTAATCCCGCAGACTGAGCTGCACTGTTGAAGGATGGGGTGAGGGTGACGATAAAATAATACTTGGCGAAAAATAAATGAAACGGTATAATAAAATAATGAGACACAAACTACTGATTAAACTTTCCCTATCACAATTTCCTACTTCCTATCACAATTTCCCTACTTCTTCCTTTCTTCTTCTTCCTGGGAGCTCCCACTGGTGGGGCTGAGCGAACACAACTTTATCCGGCGATTATAGCCTCTTTTATACCCCTAAGGCATTAAAAGTGGTGGGGATATAATTTTGAAGACCTCGCCCACTTTTACTATGGAAAAGCTAGTTTTTACGTTTTCCTGGTTTTCAGGGAAACCTTAAGGGTTTTTACATATTTTCCTTCAAAAGAACTATTTCTGAGCTATACATTACAATATCTACTAGTTTTCCTGCTTTTCCCGTTTAAATTGGGAAAGTCGATATTTACGTAAAATTACCAACTTTGGTAACATGAAATGGCTTTGCCAGGCCCTAGTGGCTTTAATTAACATTAATTATCAAAAGTGATTATACATACGTAAGGGCATTTACCTTAGCTTCCTAACGATACCTCAATTGCTTTCGTACCTCATCTGGTTACGAAGCTATGGCCGGGTGAGACCGTCAATTTTCACATTTTCCTTAACGTGGTAGCGTAAGTTTGACTTTTGCTCCCGTCTTTTTAGCCAATCAGAGAAATCAACCTGAACCTTGACCATTATTGCACCATAATAAGCAATAATCTCTATGCATACGTTGTGTACATTTTTATTTCACATTTTATGTAACTCTAGTTACCGATGTCCCTTGTTGACGGACTAGATCTGGATATAGTCTCAAGTTGGTTTCTTTACAAATAATTTGGCTATCTCTCCCTCATTTATCAGGGGCTCTCCCCCTATCGATCTTTATGAAATAATTACTGGAGGCACCTGGTACCTTTATCTTTACTTTAAGCTATTTTCTTCGTCTGTACCTATTGTACTTAGGTCCTAAATAAATCACGCGCTTCTTATATGAGCCGTTTGCTTTAGGAGCTTAATCTGGGCACAATTGCCGTCCTTATGTGAAGGAATACACGTCCTTTCTCTTCGTGACCCGTAGGCCTTATCGTTCACATACTATACAACACCCTTTCTCTTCGTGACCCGTAGGTCCTACATTTCACAAACTACATTCTGTCGCCCACAATGCCCCCGCCGGTATGTATCGCAGATACATACTGGGTTGCAAGGGTAAGCGACAGACTACATTAAAGTCTTACGACATGATTCGTCATCAAATACACTTTTAATCACTTTCACTATCATGTTCATTCACTGTCTGTACTACTTACTTTTCTTTACTACCACCAGCCGCCGCTGCGGTTTGGTGGTGGATTCCGTACGGGTTGGGGGGGCGCATTTTCCTTGTCGCTGCCTGCCCCTCGTACCGGAATAGACACTTTCACTCTCATTGTCTCCTTTCTTCGTTCTCTTGCCTTTCTGCAGGCTGCTTCTACCAAAGCGACGGGCGGGCGTGCAATGACCAGTCTCCTCGCTGTCTCGTGCTTGTGGTCCTGAAGCGCAGCAGTGCTCGGTGCTGCTGGTGTAGTGGTGGCCGCTGCGGCCGGCGGGTGGGCGAGGCGACTCCTGCGCCATTCCGCCCACTCTACTCTTCTGCTAGAAGAATTGGGGGTCATCTCTGTGGTGACCGTGGTGCTCTCGGGCTCCGGGACTACACCTGACCTCTTCGCTCCGGCGGTCGATATTTCGGAGGCGGCTGCGACATTGGCGCCTCTCGGTGTTGTAACTATTGTAACATGGTAGGCCACGGCTTCTTCCATAGCCGTGGTTGATGACACGGCGGATTCTGAATTTCTTGACGGCTTTGTAGGTGCAGACTCACTCGCTGTCGCTGCGCGTGCTGCGTACCTCGGTACCGGCCCTTGAAACGGGACACACGGTACATCTACTGGTTTTAGACCTCGCGGGTCTACGAACCTTTCTTCTTCTAGAACTTTCTCGAAGTTCTTCATTAATTTCTTCTTTATAACTTTCAACCTTCTACGCCAACTGGCTTTCAATTTTTCTACCTCCTGTTCCAACTTCTCTCTCTGACTAGAGATTTCTTCTATCTCCTTCTGGAGCTGTTCCGCCGTGTCTTCCTCCAGATCCCTCAGTGGTGCTCGCTCTGGTGTCGGGGCCCGGCAGTGGGCTCCGAAGATGTTGAGGGATCTGAAGGTCGTTTTGTTCGATGAGTTGCTGTCGCTCTGCTTGGCTAGGGCTTCGTGATGACGGAGCCCTGATGGTGGGACGCTGCAACCAGCGGCCTCTAGGCGTCCTCGCTTAGAGTTCTTCCCCCTGCGGGTCCTCTTTTCAGACCGAGTGGAATCGCGGTCGAGCCTGGCACCCCGACCAGCGACCTGCGATTTCCAAAAATGCGACTCCATGTCGCGTACCTGCAGCTAAACCTGTCTTTCCCAACCCTCAACTGACAAGGTACCGTAAATTCGGCTAACGTTCCGTCAGCGACGTACGCGCCTCTCGGATTAAATCCGGATCGAAGAACCCTATCGACCGTCAATGACCTGACGTTGCCTTTTTGTGGAGGCGGACTTGCAACTAACGAATTTAAACTTTAAAAAAAAAACTGATTCTATATACTTTTAAAAAAAAACTGAATTTAAACTTTCTAAGCACTTTGAACTACTTGTAGACTTCTTGAGGCACTGTTGAGACTAGTAGGAGCTTCTAACTGGAGTCGAGCGAACACAACTTTATCCGGCGATTATAGCCTCTTTTATACCCCTAAGGCATTAAAAGTGGTGGGGATATAATTTTGAAGACCTCGCCCACTTTTACTATGGAAAAGCTAGTTTTTACGTTTTCCTGGTTTTCAGGGAAACCTTAAGGGTTTTTACATATTTTCCTTCAAAAGAACTATTTCTGAGCTATACATTACAATATCTACTAGTTTTCCTGCTTTTCCCGTTTAAATTGGGAAAGTCGATATTTACGTAAAATTACCAACTTTGGTAACATGAAATGGCTTTGCCAGGCCCTAGTGGCTTTAATTAACATTAATTATCAAAAGTGATTATACATACGTAAGGGCATTTACCTTAGCTTCCTAACGATACCTCAATTGCTTTCGTACCTCATCTGGTTACGAAGCTATGGCCGGGTGAGACCGTCAATTTTCACATTTTCCTTAACGTGGTAGCGTAAGTTTGACTTTTGCTCCCGTCTTTTTAGCCAATCAGAGAAATCAACCTGAACCTTGACCATTATTGCACCATAATAAGCAATAATCTCTATGCATACGTTGTGTACATTTTTATTTCACATTTTATGTAACTCTAGTTACCGATGTCCCTTGTTGACGGACTAGATCTGGATATAGTCTCAAGTTGGTTTCTTTACAAATAATTTGGCTATCTCTCCCTCATTTATCAGGGGCTCTCCCCCTATCGATCTTTATGAAATAATTACTGGAGGCACCTGGTACCTTTATCTTTACTTTAAGCTATTTTCTTCGTCTGTACCTATTGTACTTAGGTCCTAAATAAATCACGCGCTTCTTATATGAGCCGTTTGCTTTAGGAGCTTAATCTGGGCACAATTGCCGTCCTTATGTGAAGGAATACACGTCCTTTCTCTTCGTGACCCGTAGGCCTTATCGTTCACATACTATACAACACCCTTTCTCTTCGTGACCCGTAGGTCCTACATTTCACAAACTACATTCTGTCGCCCACAATGGTAATATTGTGCAAATATGCATATGCATACTCCTACTCCCATTGCAGCAAAAACCGCCTAACTGCATGAAACCTAGTATTGAGTAAATTGCAAATGAAGGTGAAGGGCCAATAATTACTAATGTATTTTCGTGTTTTTACATGAACAGTCGCTTTGCTAAACTTGTATGGTAGTTTGATGAAATGGACTAGATCTGAGAAGAGAGGAGCCGCTTTGCTGAACTTGCCTCCCGTGAGGTAGTTTGGTTAAACTGGACACAAGAAAAGGGTAACCACTTTGCTGAACTTGTAACCCGTGAGGTAGTATTGTAAAGTGGACTGGACCTGAAATGTATTATATTACGTTCTATACTCGCTGAAAGACTGGGGCTTGATTCCCGCACTGGAATATAGATAAATAATTTAAAGTACTCAATTCTCACCAAAAATAATTCAATTGCCTGCATTTGGTAGTATACTTATAAGTAGCCTGAATTGTCCTATGCTATAAAGTCTGCTTTTACTGTGCAAATATAAATAGCATAATAAACAACGTTGTCGCTCTCGCTCACGCATGTGGCTCAGTGAGCTGTACAAATCGCAAGCATGTCTAAAAAAATTTTTTTTTATTTATTTTGAAAAAGTAACTCAAAAAATTAATTGTATAAAATCAAAGATCCTGCTCGATGAACTACGAACGATTTTCGGCCCAAGCTGAAGCATAGAACTTCGTTCGCTTAAGGAATGGAGACGGCATTTTACATTGTTTGCAATAAACTCAGGCCCTGGTTTGCGGTATAGTAACGAAGTACCAGTGTTTCTAATGTTACAAATTTGACAAAAATCAGGTAAGAGTTTTGATATAGGTTACTATTACAAAATAAAATGTAATTAAACCAAGCAAAATTAAAAATTAGTGGTAAAACCTCACGTGCCACAAAATTTCAAAATTATTCCAAGCAAAACATACTAACTGCATCGTGATTTTTAAATAAACTCAAATATTTAAGAATCTGAAATCGTTTGAAGACTTTATTCGGGTCAAACGGTTATAAATTTACATCAAAAAGTATTATTAATCGAAAATTCCGATCTAAGGCTATTATTTAAGGAGATACAAAAAAAAGTGTCTTCAGGAAAAACCGCTTAACTGTAGCACTTTTTACGGTAAACCATAAATTTTATCCTCTTGTCCTAAACAAAAAGTAAATATAGTCAAAAAGTTTTAATAAACGATAAACTGTTCATATAAAAACACGAAAATGCTTAGGCTGTTATTGGCCCTTCATAGAAATATCAACATGCAAATCTTTATATGCATTTTTCTCGAAACTACATGTCATGCAGTTAAGCGGTTTTCGCATGCAGCCAAGGGACGACTTCTTGTCGGAAATATGTGCGAACCTGGCTTGATCATACTACAAAGCTGCAATACGACTGATTTCTCCTGATAGAATTGATCTCCTGGAAGGAGACATGGTGGGGGTGAGATTTAGATGGGGTCTGACGTGAAGGTGACCACCAGAAAAAAACTGACAGCTTGGGATTTGGCGAAGCGAGGTTCGCAGATATTTCCGACGAGTTATACAGAGGCCGGGAAATAAGGGAGTAGGTACCTGCCGAGTATACCTATGCGATCCGTGGCCGAGCATAGCGAGGACGGACTACTTATTAGTACGAGGCAGCCAATCCCTAGTTCCGACCAAGGTTATGTGTAGATAATGATCTTCTAAAACATGAAATAAAATTAAAAAAAAATTAGATTCTTCCTTTGTGTTACCAGGCCTTACCCTCCAGTTTTATATGAAATTTCATCATGGGCCTCTCGTCTCCCCGCACCTGAAACATGATGCTTCGCAGCCTATTACATATAAGGAACATAACATCAGTATTTCATTGCATTTCCGTTAACTTTAAGGGAAGAATCCTCAGGTTAAATGGAACTAATTTCTCTAAGAAACTAGTGTCTTAACTCTTACTATTTTTCAGATATTCAATAAATCAATTTAATGACCGAATCAGTGTGAAGGGTCCTTTATTTTATTTACGTTTTAATTTTCGTTAAACGAAAAAGGGAATTATTGGGATTTGAACCTGGGACCCCTCACTCCATAAGCAAACTATTTACCACTGAGCCACGTGTTGACAAGTGCTGTCTTAGGTAACTTTGTGTTAATTGAGATTAAGTGTTAGAGCCCTCCCACACTGTAATATTGATTTAGTTTGTATGAAAAATGAAAAAATTTTTTTTTTCGAATTTAACAAAAAGCAACATACCAGGTAGCTTCTGTTAATGAACCGAACATCGTGTCGAAATTAACGGAAAGCAAAAAATACACGGTGTATAACGTACCTAATCATGACTTCGTGGCCACACCAACTGGTTTATTATCCAGTGATTTGTCCAGTCGGTATAACAGCCACATCATAACACGGTTATGTAACTGATTACCTCTTAAAGTGTCCCAGATCTGCGATTCATCATGTTAATAATTTGACTAAAGCTATACATATAACATACACTACACATAAACACACTAATATACATATACATATAAGCTGTATGTTACACTTCTTTTTTGTTTTTATTAGTGATTAAGTAGTGCGAGATCATACATTTGCTGCAAGTGAGAGTAGCTTTTGTATGGACTTATTTACACTAATCACTAATCAATGTGTAAACTCTGGTGCCGCTTGAACAGATTGAGAACGGGTCACGGCCGCTGTAACTTTTTCCGTCACAGGTAGGGCTGGCGGGACTCCGCACTCTGCGCCTGTGGCGAGGAGGATCAAAACATAGATCACATCCAAAAATTATCACATCATAGGTACAGCGCTGCCCTCTGCACTCATACTCGGGGCCTTCAGAAGATCTGTATAAGTTAACACCTGACGCTCTTACTTGGCTCAGGACCCTGAATGTGGACTTATAATTTTTACGTCATACTTGGCCATAAAGTAGGAATTACCGCACGCTATGCGTGCGGAAAACCCCACTTGCTGGCCAGATAGAGACGTAAAATTTTGAACTTACCACGGGCGGTAATAAAGAAAGCCTCAGAGCGCATATTTATCGCCCTTGCCTTCGGCTCGGGCGTCAAATACCTGCGACCTGAGACATTCTTTGTTTAACCGCCCTAGGTAAGTAATGTACTATTATTGCATGAAACGTTTATGTATACACGCCATACGATTAAATAAAATGTGTAAACAGGCCCTAAGGAGTAAAGGCTTGTCGTGAGTGGAACCCAGCGCGTGCAACAAATGCAAATTTGATTTCAGTCCAAAAAGTTTTGTCAGGTAGACCTTAGAAGATAATGGTGTATTCAATTTGTTTGACCGGACCCGCTGTGGGTGGGCGCATGCGCGGGGCGTTGATTCACCGCCACCATCATCGCAAAAGAGAACAATCATGTATAGTTTCCATATGCACTTAGGACGTTTTTGCCTTGCACTCAAGATTGCCGGGCGCCTTGCCTTAGTTCTCAAAAGGCATTAAGATAATGACATTCAAAGACACATGTTACCCTTTTAAAACGTTAGGCATTGGTTAGAATATAAATCACAGTATTAATGGCTGTAACTGTCATTAATTAAGTAGTTAATTAATTATAGGATTGAGAGTAAATGTTTACTACTTATGCCGACCTCTTTTTGGGAATGTTGTCAGAGATTTTAGTTTTTTGTTTTCAAATACTATTTCAAAGCCACTTCAAAGTTAATGCATTGTCATCTGACTCATATCTGGATCTAAACATTATCAACCCCCATAACCCCATTTCCACAAATAGCATTTTTACGGAATCTTGGCGTTGACAAATTGTACGTGATACATGGACGTCCAACACTGTTGGCGTCATGTTTCGAACTCATTGTGAGTCAGTCCCTCGACAGGACACAGCTCCTGCTCGCGAAGAAAGCAATAAATCACCAATAGTGATACCTAGATTACCTAGTTATACTCCAGGCAAAATACGGTTTTGAAAAACATTAATTTATAACAGTGTTTTTTTTCCGTATTTCATTTTAGAGCATTATTCTAAGATGCTTTATTCAGGAATCCAACAAACTTTCCATCCGGAATTTAGATAAAGTATGATTTGTTTTTTTTTTATTATTTATCTTGAATATTATACAGCAAATGTAAATGTACCAAAATAAAGATAAAACCATTTATTCATATTTTTTCTGACTTTTCCGAAGCTAGTTCACTTATAATTTTTTTGATGTCTGAAATTTTGTTGGATTTTGTCGCTAGGTAACTATTATTTGATAATAATGTCCATGACATAGAAATAATCAGTTATTATAAATTATTTCCAAATTTGACATTTTTTCCATACAATTTGTCAGTTCATTGCTTAGTACCTATTATTAGAGTTATTACGTTCGTAAGTACATAACATATACAGTTTGCACCGTGCCTTTATCAAATGTTAATATGTGTCACTATATTATAAATTTCCTAATGTAAGTACAAAAAAGCTAAAAGGCGACAAGTTCGATATTGCTCTTATTCAAGAACCATACATATATAAAAGTGAAATAAGAGGTTTAGGTGGAACGGGCGGAACAATTTTCCACCTGTGTCCAGATAATAACAATAATATGAGGACATGTATCTATGTCAAAAATGGCATCAATGCTATGCCTTTACATGCTTTCTGTTGCAGGGATCTCACCACGGTGATGATCCAAAACAAGGGGGAGGGTAAGGAGCTCATTCTATCATCGGCCTACCTCCCCTACGAGGCAACGGATCCCATAACACAAATACTGCGGGATCTTGTTGCATACGGCAGTCGGGCGAACACCAACCTGATCATCGGCTGCGACGCGAACGCTCACCATGTCATCTGGGGCAGCTCAGATGTCAACAGGAGAGGAGAGAAGGTATTGGATTTCCTGGTAAGCTCTTCTTTACAATTACTGAATAAAGGCAATGAACCTACCTTCGTCAATTCTAGGCTAGGGGAGGTTATTGATATAACGTTGGCTTCTAATAACACTAGTAGCAAAATCAACTCATGGCACGTATCTGATGACATCTCCCTTTCGGACCACAGATACATTTGCTTTAGGTACCAAACTAGAATACAAACAAATGCGGTACGTAAACGGAATCCTAGGAATACGGACTGGTCGGCCTTTAGAACTGACCTAAAAGTGGACCTAGGAGACCCAAAAGGAAAGCTAAACTCTATTATTGACATAGAATTCGAAGCGGACAAAATAGTACAAGCCGTATACACGGCCTTCACTAATAACTACCCGGAAAAGAAAACCCTGGCTAAAAAGGTACCATGGTGGACCCCGGAAATAGTCAAACTCAGGAGGGAAACCAGGGCAATATTTAATGACGCAAAGTCATCTAATGACTTTGGGTATTATGCACAAAAACTCACAGAACTCAGCAAGGCTGTGAGAAAAGCGAAAAGGAGAGCGTGGAGGAACCACTGCGATCAGATCGAGTCAATACCAAAAGGAATGAGACTAACAAAGGCATTAGCAACCACAAAGTCGGTCCCGCTTACATCCATCAGGGAAAATGACGGTACAATGACGAAAACGGGGCTAGAGACCCTTAAGATAATGTGTAATACACACTTCCCAGGCTCAGTAATACACGAGAGCGTAACAGACAATTGCACAATTAGTGCGTTGGTACAAACCACAAGTACAACGAGACACAATTGGGAAACGTCTAAAAAGGTAGTAGATCATAAAAAGATAAAGTGGGCACTTTCGACATTTCAACCTTACAAAGCCCCGGGGCCAGATGGAATCTACCCCATTCTACTACAGGAGGGCGCTACTGTACTAATCCCGCACCTTAGCAGATTGTACAGGGCGTGCTTAGCCTTCGCACACGTACCGCGTGTGTGGAGGATGGTAAAAGTAACCTACCTACCCAAACCGGGTAAGGCGGATTACAGTGAGGCCAAATCGTATAGGCCGATAAGTCTATCGTCATTTTTCCTTAAAACATTGGAGAAGTTGGTAGATAGACACATAAGGGATGGCCCACTAAGGAGACATCCGCTGCACGAACTACAATGTGCATATCAGCCAGGGAAGTCAACGGAAACGGCACTTCATCTGGTAACAACCAAGGCTGAACAGGCTATAGAGAATAAAGACCTATGTCTGGCGGCTTTCTTAGACGTGGAGGGAGCGTTTGATCGTACCACGTATAATGCTATTAGCGAAGCAGCTGCAAAACATGGTATAGAGCCGACCATATGTAAATGGATAGGCAACATGCTAAATGGCAGACTGATAAAGTCATCTCTTTTAGGGGATGAGATAATGGCCACGGCCACAAAGGGATGTCCACAAGGTGGGGTACTTTCACCAACTCTATGGATTTTGGTGGTGATCTCACTCTTGATAGAACTCAATAAAGGTCCCAGCATCCACACGGTAGGATATGCTGATGATTTAGTGATACTGGTTAATGGGAAATTCCCAAGTACGGTATCAGAAATCATGAACAAGGCACTGAGGGAAGTGGAGAGATGGTGCGACTGTCACCAATTATCCATTAATCCAGGCAAAACTGTAGTAATACCCTTTACTAGGAAAAGGACCCTTCGTGGAATACAGCAGTTAAATCTGTACGGAAGGGTACTAGAACTGTCCAATGACGTGAAATATCTAGGTGTCACACTGGATAAGGAACTGAACTGGAAGAAGCATACAGATCTCACCATTACAAAGGCCCTGAGGGTATTTGGAATGTGTAGATCAGCGTATGGCAAAACATGGGGACTGAACCCCAAGGTACTGAAGTGGATCTACACCATGATGGTGAGACTCATAATACTGAACGGTAGCCTGGTATGGTGGCCAAGGACTTTAATGAGCACATGCAGAGAGGCCCTGAGAAAGGTGCAGAGAACGGCATGCATGGCTATAACAGGGGCGTTTCATACCACGCCTACAGCGGCGCTAGAAGTCCTACTGGACCTACCGCCACTTCACACGGTGAATAAGTCAGAGGCGCGCAAATCGCTCTACAGATTAAGAACTCTTGGACTGTGGAGCGATAGCAAGCCGAAGACTAAGCACACAAACATGGAGACTGATGGTTTCTTAGACAGAATAACAAACATGGGAAGCGACAAAATGCTACCCAAGTATGTATTCCACAGGAACTACACAACAAAAGTTCCAACCAGGGCTGAGTGGGCCGAAGGTCTAGAACCACCAAAGTCTGGTATCGAAGACAGTATATGGTACACGGACGGATCAAAAATGGGATCCGGTACGGGAGCAGGCATTTATGCAAATAACTATAGTAGTAGTGTAAGGCATGGGTCGTTTGGCAACTGTCTTCCAAGCGGAGACATACGCCATAATTGCTTGTGTACAGGAGAATATAGACAGGCGTACCAAAGGGCGGACTATCTATATACTCAGTGACAGTCAAGCGGCCCTTAAAGCGCTTACGGCGCCGAAAGTGGACTCTAGACTAATTTATAATGGCGTCCAAGCACTAAACAGACTTGGAAGGCACAATAAGGTGCAACTAGTTTGGATACCAGGGCACAAGGGCTTCATCGGCAACGAAAGAGTAGATGAGCTTGCAAGAGGGGGCTCTACAAATCACTTTGTAGGTCCAGAACCATTTGTGGGACTCTCGCAGGGGACCATAATATCGGCCTTTAAAGCCTACGCCAAAACCAAACACCAACACGAGTGGAGGAATGGCTTAAGGCACTCTAAGCTCTTCATAGAAGGAGTGAACTCGGGCTGGACCAGAAAACTCTGGAAATTCAGTAGGAAGCAACTCAGAATTATATCTGGGGTGTTCACTGGTCACTTCGGGGTCAAGGATCTCTTGGCCAAGATGGGACTATCTGATAGTTTAGACTGTAGAATGTGTGGCGAGGAGGATGAGACTATGGAACACTTATTGTGTGAATGTCATGCCCTTGCCAGACAAAGAATGAACTACTTTGGTAACGGTTACCCGCAACCAAAGGAATTCAAGGTGCTCCCGGCGAACTGCATCATCCGCTTTGTGGAAATGATGGAGCAAGCCTGGGAGCAGGTATAAAGGAGAGGGCAAATGCACAAAAGATCCCACTGGGTCGAAGTGCATCCGAAAGGGCCCTCACCTAGATAAGATAAGATAAGATAAGATAAGTACAAATTTTGCTAACTGCTGCAAAATTCGATACTAATATAATGAAGATGTCATGTTTGTGACTTTATAAGTTAGAATGTACTTACTTAGTTCTGGCACCAGTGTACAGAATGGACCTTTACTTTATTGATAATTTTGTGTATAAAGTATCCAAGCTTGTTTGCATAATTATTACTTTCGAATTAACATTTTATTTCTTCATTGGTTTCGTGTGGTCGATTGAAACATGTATACTGGTTAAGTGGTTATATAGTATAGTGCATGTTGTTAGGGGAAAACACTTCACTTTCGGATACCGGCGCCATATTTTAGTATGTTGTTACTGTTGTTAGGCACGTCCCCTGGATTCCGAAACTGCCGGGAGACTATCTCTAAGGAGTCGAATTCCCCTGTAACAACGTCATCAAAAACACCGCGGCCGCACTTGGAAAAGTGTAAATTACACCCTAACCATAGTCGTACAATGTCCATACACATGTGAGGTACCAAATGAAAGCTGAATAAATTGTCAATAGTTTAGTCGTACATTATATTTCAATGTATAATCTAGTTTAAGTACTATTAGCAAAAGTTTTAAAAAACCAAGAAAAAATCTAAGGACTTTAAGACTTTGCGGCAAAACTAGAAAAGATACACGAATGTTATGTGGAACACAAATGATATCTAGTAGTTTGTTTACATTTTAGTTTTTTTAAGACAAGAACAGAATTGGGAAAATTGTGCTCAAAAAACCAACAACGCAAAGCGAGTTTTCCCTACAAGATAAATTTTATCGAAATTACTATTTTCCAGAATGGTTTCTGGAAGTTCGTGCTGGTGCACGAACTTTTAGTATGTTGTTAGACATGTTATGTGCACCGCAAAACTGTAAATAGAAAGTCTATAAAGTGTCTAGGTCATCAGTAATGTAATGACATAATCTTCATTGCCGCGGAGGCTGTTTGAAATGTGAGATTTTTACCTGAACCATGTAATATATATAAACGTGTGTTATATCATGTAAAAACTAAACGAATATGATATAATTCTTGCCATCATTAGGATGCCATATATCTTTAAATTTAAGAGCTATATGCAAAATAGTAGACAAGAAAATTGAAAAGACCCCGCTCCCGCTTTTTGAAAAGTCTAAATTAAAACCAAAACATGTACTTTCTGAATGCAAATGTGATATTATATGAAAGCTAATAAAATATGCTATAACTCGTTCAAACATTGTAATTGAATATAATGATACCTACCTACGTTTCATAATTAATAATAATAAGAGTAATTTAAATTCCCGAAAATCAAATGTTAGCAGGCTTTTCACTTTTCTTCTCTACAATTTTGCAAATACCTCTTAAATTTATGGATATATGGAATCACAGTGGTAGCAAGAGTTATAGTATATTTGTTTAGCTTTTACATGACATAACATACTTATATATATATTACATGGTTCTGGACGTTGTGGTACAATTCCCACTTTTCAAAAAGGCTCCGCGGCAATGAAGATTATGTCATTACTGATGAACTAGACACTTTAGAGACTGTCTCTCTGCAGTTTTGCGGTGTACATAACATGTCTAACAACATAGTAAAAGTTCGTGCTGGTTTCTGGAAAATAGTAATTTCCAGCAAGATGTTTTGACAGTTTTGACAATTTTAGTTTCTCTGAGGAGGTTGGTGACTGGTTCAAATTCTTTATGTCACTAAAAATAAATTAAATCTTAGGTCAGTGACCTGTCACAGTAAAGTGAGATAGTGTGCGTGAAATGTAGTGGTGTGCGTTACTGGGGAGAATTACAATAACGTTGCGCCGCCAGCGGATGTTTTGTGTCGCGTATGTAGTTTCAAGTCGAATTAGAAACCCTTAACCGTAAGATGCAATTGCTGTCTCGATTTTTTTAAACATTTTACATATTTAAAACTTTGTGCAAATTTCATTCCGCATACGTTAGCAGTAAAAAAAAAGCAATTATAAATGTATTTTCTTTCTTTCTTTCTTCTTTCTTTCAGTTTATTTTCTGTAAAAATATAACAATAGATACTTAAAGTTAGTTAACCATTACTAACATATATGGATGTACCATTTACTCCGCAATAAACATATATTCATTAATTCATTCAAAGACTTCGAGTTTGCGGCCCATGCTGTACAGACATTGGGTTCCTGGTCAGCTCACATGAAGTCGTTCATGAGAGCTTTTTCGAAGCGGGTCATCCAACCCAGAGTTGGCGCTTACCTCTCTCAAAGAATCTCAAGAAGAGGATTTCCTGGACGGGGTGTTCTTTTTATTATACTTATGCATTTAGACATCCTTATTATTTAGTTTAGTTTTATTTTCTTGTTATTCTTGTTTAAGTTATTTTAGATTTGTATTAAACTGTGTAATTTGGTAGAAATAAATAAACAATACATTATGTTTATTTATGGTATTTGTCTTTAACTATATGGCTTTAGAATATTGTCCGACCATGTCATTGTAGACCGCCTATTGTCTAGCTCTCTCTCTTTTTACCTTTAACCTACATGTTATTGTACTGTTTCTCTTTGTAACTGCTTTGTTTGTGTGAGAGTTGCAATAAAGAGTCATCATCATACCAGCCGAAAGACGTCCACTGCTGGACATAGGCCTCCCCCAAAGAGTGCCGCAATGGCCGGTCCTGCGCCACCCGCCAATAAAGAGTATTTGTATTGTATCATCTAACTCTATTCCTTATTAGAGCCGTTAGAGTGTGTCAGATATTTTTGCGGCCTTTGATGCATCATTATATTGATGCCGGTGACTGTACCAGTTCATGTATTGTGTTGAACAGCTGACACAGTATCTAAAAATATATAAGCCGCTCACGCCCAGTCACAAGTACAACACCCATTTTTTCCCATCCTTTCTAATCGATAAAAAGTTAATGTTTACTGAGCTCTTACAAACTTCGTTTTTACCTTCAAAGTCCACTGATCCTCACGCTAAGTCGACTTCAACTTGCAAACAACCGAAAATTCTAAACATCTGCCGATTTCTCAGGAGCGTGCCAAGTCCCCTAATCTCCTACGACAAAGGAACCATGCGGCGAAGACAGAGACAGCTACATTCGTTATACAGAAGGAGTGAGGAGAATGCTTGCGAACGTTAATACAGGACACGGTACTGAATTCTAATCGAAATTGTGATCGCGCCGTCGCTTTTGCCCGATTAGTTTTCTCTGTGGAGTGAAAGGGAGAGGAAGAGAGTTCGATTTTTGAATTTAATTTCATCGTCGTTCCCGTTCCGGTTGACGGGGCACGGACAAAATGAATGGGTCGGCAGCCGATTAGAATGTTCCGTGGCATCGGAATGAATGGAAATAATAAAAAACGGGTAATTGCGTAACATGAGGCCAGCGGGATTTTGAAAGGAATGACTGAGAATGATCGTAAAGTCGGGTGATGATTGCTAGTTATTCGATGCCGGTGTTAATGATTCCTGTTTTTCACGCTTGCTGTTATTCAGATGCATTTGAACAGGATTTGGGGTAAGTAGTCAAACTTAAAACGTCGAATAATTAGAATGTGTCGCCATGAATGCTTTATAATTTTCATTTATTTCAAGCCTTTTCGCTTCGCCCGCAACTTTGTCTTTTTAATTCAGGTAATCCTTGTGCCCTTTTTGCATAATTGCGCAATAAACATCTTAACTACTTATAGGTACCTACTATTGGTTACTTAATACGATTCGTTACGTGTATCTATAATATTAAAGATTGCACTACCTATTGATGTGTGAGTAGGTAGGTGAATTATTACAAATAAATATTTGGTAGATGATATTATTTGCATTGGCCAAGATGCTTCTAAACATTCTATAAGTACCGCTACTGATATTCTTTTTTAGGGTTCCGTACTCAAAGACTAAAACGGGACCCTATTACTAAGACTCCGGTGTCCGTCTGTCTGTCTGTCTGTCTGTCACCAGGCTGTATCTCACTGATACAACTGGAACTATCAAGTTCCAGTTGAAATTTTCACAGATGATGTATTTCTGTTGCCGCTATAACAACAAATAGGTACTAAAAACAGAATAAAATAAATATTTTTAGAGATAATGGTACGGCACCCTTCGTGCGCGAGTCCGACTCGCACTTGGCCGGTTTTTTTATATACTACGACAGTGGTAAACTAGATACATTGACAGCTCGACAAATGCAGGTCCCATCCTCTCAACACAGATACCTAGGCTGCTCCAATATCAGTGAGATGGCATTTCCCTGTGTCCTTCTTTACCTGTCTTTTAATCTCAATGCATTCATGCTCCATTGCGTAACGTTGAGATCGAGCTTGTCACCTTCATCAATGATAGCTGATATTGTCGTAAGGCTCGTTCAGAAACGTGATTACCCTGCGGGTCTACTAAACCACACGATAATAATTTCCGTGTGACCCCGTCATTACCGTGTCACGTCCACGTTTGTCCGCTCCACGGCAGACGGTGATTAGCATGTCAATCTGTCGTCGCGGGAATCACACACGACTTAGCAATGATACTGACGTGATATCGGTAATAGATAAATTGCAAAGGTTCACTGTAGTGGTGTATAGTCGACTACGAAGAGATCGATACGGCCAAAGTTACAAAAAATTGCTACACGACCTTAAGGTTAGGGCAATAGAGACGTGTAGGTACCTACTTACCTAAGTATACATATACATTTTTTGCAACTTTAGCCGTATCGATCTCTTTGTAGTCGACTGTACATTCTGGCGCTGCATACGACAAACTATATTTTAAGTTTAAGTTACACTGTCTCATGTCTATATACAATAGACACCCACATCCACACCCGCGGACTCCTGCGACCACATGGTCGCAGGAGTCCGCTGGATGTGGGTGGCGCAGGACCGGTCACTTTGGAACTCTTTGGGGGAGGCCTATGTCCAGCAGTGGACGTCTTTCGGCTGATATGATGATGATGATGTCTATATTATGTAAATAAGTTTCTGTCAAAAATTTCATTTTTGGTACAAGCTTTTATTGCCGACTGTATTTTTCTATACACCATCATCAACTACTCATTTGAGACGATTCTAACGAGCCCAAACTCAACGGGGTTACAGCAAAACCAAAGTAATAAGGCGCGCCGATTAAGCAATAATAGCCTTTCGGTCAACGAATTAAGCGCTTTGACGCGCGCAATATCAGTCGGTTAAATACCGAATTCCCATGGCCACCTTATGTCGATGGTACACTCAGCGTCAAATACTTTGTAGCAACCAAAGTAGTCAAATAGTTCGGTACACCATATATTTAGAATGGTGTACCGAACAATTTACCATAATATTGAATTGTCATCCAAACTATACTAAAACCCAAAATTTCAGCTCAGTCGGATAATGGCAAAGTGACTGAAAAATGATTGCAAATTTTGACGGACGACTTACTTACATACTTACATATTTACATACATACGAACATCTCAAGTTAATATAAAGCTTGTAATAAAAAAGCTTTGATCATTATCATTACACACTTGTATCACAGCCGATCGGATGGAATTTCCCGCCTTTCTCACTGGTGGAAAACGAGTTTCATGCTCTATAGGCAATTCAATCAATAGCACGGAGATCGTATCGCTTCCGATTTAGCTAGTCAGGCATAGCTAATAGAATCACTACACCTCTGCTAGCGCCATGCTTGCCTGGTACTCGCCTAATGAATTAGGCGTATAACTCCTCTCATTAATTTAATGATGTTCATTAGTGTACAGTGATTAGTTTAATAAAATATCATTATAGTCGTGAGAAGCATAATTGGTTCATTACCATTATAATGTGTTGGAATTATGCATTTAAATTGAGGCTTCGGCGCTTGTCCTCTGGTACGTTATTAAACACCAAAACTTTCGAAATTAAAACCGGTAAATTATTTGAATTTTGAATTTATTTTTGCGGCAACATTTGAATTGTACATAGTCAGAAGTTGGTTGGTTAAGTATTCATTTAAAACAATTTGCAAATAAGCTGATATACGTTACACGAATATCACAATATTGTTCCGTATTCAAATTCGTATGCCTCGGTTTAACTTAACGACTAGTACTTAATAGTAACAATACGGGCTTGGGAATTAAGACAATATACAGTATAGGTCCTAATATTTCTACTTAACTTGTTTTATATACGTAGACACTTTTTGACTGCGACTGGTATATAAGACACGGATAACTTAAAAATACTTGGTGTGACTTGCATGAAACAGACTTTTCCGGCCGGTTATCATTAAATTAGTGCCATTTATTCAAAATTTAACGGTTTACAACTACTTTTCTTTTATATGATTCCTATAATACGGCATCAGCGATAATATTATTATATTGAATATGCACACATAACATTAGTTGGTAACCTTTTCTCACAAAATCATCAAAAATACAAAATCAAAGTAGGTTTAAAAAATATTAAACAAATCACAACTTGAGTTGTCGCTTTTAAAACACTTCTCAAAACGTCATTTCCAGATTCAAACCAGGAGCGGTGTACAGGCAGCCATCTCACTCGCTACGCGTTCGTATCCAGCGAGGGCGAGTGAGAGGAGCATCACTAGTAGAAAAAGGTTGTTGTCTTCCTGACCTGGAAGATCTGGATATTGCGCTCCAGTTAGCTATCTCACTCGTTACGCGTTCATATCAGGCGAGGGCGAGCGAGAGGAGCGGTACCGCTAGGGGCCATTGCCGTCCTCTTCCTCGCCGATCTGTAGGATGGCCTTCTGGATGATGCGCTTGAGTTTCTTGCGCGCGTCATCCGAGCGGAGCGTCCGCAGTTCTGACGCCACGAAGTCACCGAATATCTAATGAAAAATATATATTATTTTACATTGAATTCGATACCTGATGTAAAATGAAATATTTTCTCTCCCTTTTCTAACAATGGCTGCCTCAATGAGAATTCATGCAATCAATGTTAATCTGACCGTGTGATACGAGTATTGTCAGTTTCAGACGTAAGATCTTTCATAACATTTCGAGCGCCGAATTTCAGCAGGCTTAATAGCTAAACACGAACTGATCAAATCGTGGGTGTTTTTAGTTTTACTTATGTATATTAATATTAATGTATGATCTCATAATAAGCGCTTATTACCTTTCTAAAGTTAGCATCCTAAATTAGGGAGAGTAGTTGCTAGCCAGATCTCGCCACAAGCTCTTCAGACCAAAGACTATGGTCTATATCAGTGGGTCAGCATTGGACAGTCAGTAGGCAAAGTCGATGGGGGTGACGCTGAGACTGTGAAAGGTAACGGTGAGAGGGTCGGCGCTGGGTGGCACAGGCGAAGGAGCTGACGCTGCTACCCTGGTCGGTGGCTTCGGGACTGTGACATCGAAACTGCTGCTAGGGCTGACTTTAATTGGCACAGTTCATCGTCCGTCGAGAATACTGCTAGGGCTGAGCTGAACTAATAAGTAAAAGTACCAGGAGGTTAGACCTTCTAAAGATCTCACCTGACACTCATCGGCATTAATTCCGGGCCGTAGCCTCGGCACGGGCTCTTAAGGCTACATCAGAGGGTCGGCGCTGGGTGGCAGAGGCGGAGGAGCTGACGCTGCTACCCTGGTGGGTGGTTTCGGGACTGTGACATCGAAACTGCTGCAAGGGTAACTTGAATGGCGCAGTTCGTCGTCCGTCGAGAACACTACTAGGGCTGACCTAATAAGTAAAAGTACCAGGAGGTTAGACCTTCTAAAGATCTCACCTGACATTCATCCGCATTCATTCCGGGCCGTAGCCTCGGCACGGGCTCTTCGGGCCACATGAGAGGGTTGGCGCTGGGTGGCAGAGGTGGGGGAGCAGATGCTGCTACCCTGGTGGGTGGCTTCGGGACTGTGACATCGAAACTGCTGCTAGGGCTAACTTTGTTGGCGCAGTTCGCTCGCAGTGCTGGTCCAAATTCCATTTCTTCTTCAGCTTGGAATTCTGCCAGCTAGGATGAAAAGTAAGCTTACGTCAAAAAAATTGGTTGTCTATAAAGTCGGTTTACGGACGATAATTTTTCGTGATAACGTCATAAAGCCGAACACTCGCTCGGCTCATGCGGAACGGAACGGGACAATGAGTCATACTTTTTCGTGCGTGCTGCCGGTGTTAATCGATTTATAAGACGTTATCACGTCAAAAACATTCTATATAGAACTCTGTTTCTTTCAGTCATCTCTGTGAGGAGTCCTGAATCTGACTCTTGCAAAATTTAAAGTAGGTATGTTTGCGGGAACTGCGGCTAGTTCAACAAATTTGGTTTAAGTACCTAAAACTTATGGAAACCCGTTGAATGGACTGAATTTTCTTTTGATAATTAATGTTTATCAAGATCATTTTCATTCTCTATGAAATGTACTGACCTTTCAAATGTACAGTTACATATTTACTTATTTGCCTAAGTATCTATTATTATCTCCTCTGAAGTTATCACAATAACTAGATCAAAGGAACTCATAGTTCATTAAATACCTACGCATATTATGTTAATTGTTGCATGCAGTGTCCTTCTGTAACTAATAAGGTACTTTGTTTTAATTTGATATAGGTAAAAGCAATATTATGTAATGTACCTACCTACGCTTATTGTTGAAGGTCCTAATAAATATAAAAAAATTGCAGACCTTGGCCAGAGAACGAGATTTAAAAGCAAAATTGAACCTTTCCGTTGTGATGTAAAAAAGCAAGTAGCTAGGTATTTAGGTACTTACGTGCTTTTTTACATAGTGAGTTCACTGCCTACAGTTAAAAAGCTCTCTTTGATTTATTAATTGGCTACAGTGCATTAGGTATGCACAAAGCAGTCAATTTGTCCAATAAAAGTCCTTATTTCAAGGCTATAAATATCAAATTGGCGACACAACACAACAAACCGGATCGGCACGTGGTTTGTTTACACTTGTGATTCAAAGGAAATTAAACTATAACTGAAGTAGTTAAAGTCGATTATCGATTGGATGATACACGATTACCCTCTTTAATTCGGTTACGGTCGAGTGTCGGAGCTAAATGGAAATTTATTTTGTCGAGCGATGACATTTGCAAGGTAGGTATCTCAGTACAGTTCCCGGCAAACAACTTGAACATGCGGGACGAAGTGGGGGGGCAGCTTGCACGTACAATTCGCCTTTGCGCAGGCAAGGTCATTTGTTCAAGAAGTTTGACGGCATCTGTACCTACTTATAATTAATTTTAATACAATTTTATTAATGGGTTAGATTTTTTATCACAACCCTTTCAGAAGAAATACGAATATTACTATTACAATTTCTATTGCCTTTTATTTACTTTGTCAATATAGGATTTTTTGGAATAGTTTATTTTCTTGAGTTCTATTGTATTGAATTGTGTGTGCACATTCGGACAATAAATCAATTCAATACGTTTTTCTTTTTAACTTTGAACATTCACAAATAATTATGGTTTACATGGACGCTGGATTAGTATCTCCATCATCCACGGAATAGGTAAACAAAACTCAAAACCAACATACCGCGAGATTAACTCCATCCACGTCGAGGGGGTTGGGGGGCGAGCGCAAAAAGCAAAGGGCTTCGAAGTACTCCCACCCACTGGTCGCCGTCCCTCGCTCCTCCCCACAAGTCCGCCGCTTGATCTTCCTCAACTCGTTGTTGAACTGCGTCCTCAAGTTGTGAATCTTCCTACTTATCTCCTCCGCCGTCGTCCCAAACATCAACGCCAAATACTGCAACTTCGCTTGCCGAGCCGCCCTATCCTTATTCATTGGATGCTTCGCGTCCCACAACTCCTTACAATCCCTCTCCATCGTATCTATCAACTTCACTGTATTCTCCGAACTCCATTGCAAACGCGGCTTTGACGTATAATCTCGCTCATAATCCGAATCTACCTCAAGTTTAAGAGAGAACGTATCACCGGAATCCGAATTGGAATCCATTGCGTTCGATAATGACGTTGTACTGTGGATAGCGCTCTAGCGAGACTGCGGGGAGAGCGGCGAGAGCGGTGTCTAGAGGGTAGGCAACGTCGCTAGAGCGGCGTTGCCAGTTCGCCGCCGCGCGCGGGGCGAGCAGCCGCGCTAAAATGGCTAAAGAGCTAACCATATTAGCAGTTCCTTGTTTACAAACATCAGAAAGCGTCAACTGCAAACAAACGACATTCCAATTTTAAATTGAATGGCTATTGTGTTAAGGTTGATTTTTGATTGACTCTGTTTAAAGACTAACTGCTTTTTGGTTTTGGTGCGTGGCTATTAGCGGCCCGTATTAACAAAGGAGCATCGGAATGGTTAGTCCGTTCTGTTTAAAGTCGGTTATGCAAACATCAGTAATGAATGACGCTTGTTTTCAAACTTTGTTAAGGAATTTTAGTCAATAAATGTAACTAGAGTTCTGTTCTGAGCTGAGCTATGACTATGACATGACATAACTACTTATCTAAAGGCATATAAGGTCGCAATTACCTATTAGATACGTGATAAACTTAAGTTAAAGCATCCGACACTTTTGTCAAATGGTTTCATTCAGATAATTACCACTTTTTACTTGCAATCTGCTGTTACTGTTTATTAAGTACCTCAAAAAATATTTGACTAAAGTGTGTGTGTAATTTATTCACCGTTGTAAATGCAAGCTTTAGCTTTTACTCTTTTTACCCGACTGCCGAAGGAGAGGAGGGTTATGTTTTTTTCCAGTATCTAGCTGATAAATAAGGATTTTAGGGTATTACATAGGTATATTAGGTATCCCCGAGTAGTAGGCCCGTCGTTATATGAACACCTACCCGCCAGTCTCAAAAATGAAATCCCAGATGATAAATTTGGGCACCGGCTGAAAGAACTTTTATTGTCCAATCCGTTATATTCTGTGAAGGAATATAACGAAACCCAATTGTAAAATTAATTTATTATGATAATTATCTTTAAGTTATTAAGTATTTGTGTTGTTTTTGTTTTTTATACTATTTTGACATGTTATACCGTTGTATTTGTATTTTGATATTGTACCTATTGATAAAATAACTCAGTTATTTATTTTGACATTTGACATTGCTTAGGATATCCTAATTATGTATACAATTTCATTGACATGATTATTTTTCTTTTTGACTTTTATTTGTGACATTTTCTTTTGTTTTTATAATGTCAAATTATTATAGGTACATATTGACGATCTCTTAGTGAATCCATCTTATTTTTGATGTAAAATAATATGTTATTTTCTAAAAGAAATAAATGAATCTATCTATATATCTATCCATAACTACAACTTACTATTGGTTCTAAGAGCTGTAGAACTAGAGAAGTTTTATTTTTTCAAAAAATTTTAGCAATAATTATACCTACACGAGAACAGCCGGAAAGCCGGGAAATACGAAACAATATTTGCCCAAGCTGAAACAGACATCGTTCGCGTCACTCGCTCAGTCAATAATACAGCAACACATTATTGCTTAATTGACCAAAATTATACTCCCTTAAATTATTAATTAATTATACATTATATTGCTGTGGAGCCTAAATAAATAAGTGAGGGCGATTAACTTTCGACACAACCCCTATTATTGACCTATCGACAGTTCGATATACGGGCAATTGATCGACAAAAGATGTAGATGTTATCGCACTGATGTGACATTAGCTTTGTCAGAGGGTGATGAAAAGGTGCAATATTAGTTCCCACGTAGTGTCATGTGCGATTTATATGGTACCTAGTGTTTATCGACGACATAAGTAATCGTCCCTTTAACTAAGTAAGTAAGCTCTATGAGCTGTAGAAATCAAGATCTTTTTTTCATATTTTTTAGGGTTCCGTACTCAAAGAGTAAAACGGGAACCCTACTAAGACTTCGCTGTCCGTCCGTCCGTCCGTCCGTCCAACCGTCTGTCTAACACCAGGCTGTATCTCAAGAACCGTGATAGGTAGAGAGTTGAAATTTTCACAGATTATGTATTTCTGTTGCCGCTATAACAAAAAATACTAAAAACAAAATAAAACATTTTTTTAAGGGGGGCTCCCATACAACAAACGTGATTTTTTTGCCGTTTTTATAGATAATGGTACGGAACCCTTCGTGCGCGAGTCCAACTCGCACTTGGCCGGTTTTTTTATATAACTTAAATGTACTTGACATATAAAAACGATATAATTATAGAACCGAACGATAAAATTACAGCTGAATTAACGTGCGTTCGAAACGTCACGTGATCAGGTGATCACCCATCTGATCACAAGATTTCACGTGAATCGGTTGAGAAATGTGACATACAGAGGAGAAGAGAGCCGGTCAGGCGCCGGACATACGAAATAATTCTAGCCCAAGTTCCCTCGTTCGCTCGTTTTTTTTTGTTCTTTTTCCCGTATCTTTTTGAAGATGAACTCCAGTTCATATGCATGGACGCGATTAAATGTTAACATAATACACCCATAACGTATTCAGTATATTCACCCTTATGCCTTGATCACAGACACGTACCGAGCAAACGGGCGAGACAGTGCTGTCGGCCGAGTACTCGGTGCGTATAGGGTTGCCATATGGAAGAATTAAATGTCCTGACAAAAATGTGGACATCACCCTAAAATCCTGTCATTTCTTGTAGCAGAGATTTGTCGTAGCTTGAACGACGCACCGGCGGCGCGCTGCGCTCTGCGGTGTACTACGGCGCTACCACGAACTTCGAATCTCGAACTTCGTATATATCCGTCTCTATCGCACTTATGGTTTATGGTACTCGAGCGACCGAAACGGAAATATACGAAGTTCGAGATTCGAAGTTCGTGGTAGCACCGCTGCGCCCGCGCGCGAAGCGCGAATCGCATCGCAGCTGTGCTCGCGTAGTTTAGTCGCCTCGTATGTTTCGCGTTGACTCATTCCTAAAAGTCCGGACACTTGCCAAGTCCGGCCGCAATCCAGACAAAGGGTCAAAAATCCTGACATGTCCGGACAAATCCGGACGTATGGCAACCCTAGGTGCGTATAAAGAGTCACTCACATGTTATACCTACGCACCGAGTACTCGGCCGAGAGCACTGTCTCGCCCGTTTGCTCGGTACGTGTGATCAAGGCATTAGTGTTACCGAGGTCAAGTTTAATCTTTATCAACGTGTATTCCTTTAATAAATTCTCCAAACAAGCCAATTTTTTCATCATTTATTTACTATAAAAAACATAAGTACTTACAAAAGAAAATATTTGTACAGTGGACAAACCCGTAAAAGTTCATATGCAGCTGTATTCGCTCTTTAACTAATTAAATACATAATATGTATTTAATTAGTAGAAAAATATTATTTTTACTTTACGTCCGTTTACCCCAGGCAGGGATTACGGATTTCCCTTGGACCTGCACCCTTAGCGTGGGATTGAAGTGAGTCGCGTCTACTATCGACGCTACCGCCTATCGTCAAGATTTAATATGAAAAGTCTATACACCGCCCCTGGTGGTCACTCATAGAACTAAAAATCCAAACTTTAACGTGAGTCACTTACACATTACTTAATTCGCGATCGACTTCACGTTCGTTCACGATTTTCCAATGTTCAACCTTATATCACTAGCATTTATCGTTTTAATTTAAATGTTTGTCGGTTATGACATTACAGAATACGCGCATCGCGACGTCGACAGTGTCGACTGTCGATACAATATGGCGGCGCGGGGGCCATTTATTTGCATTTTTAAATACAAAATACGCGACAATCCGAATTTTGCGGATATATGTTGTCAATTCAAAACCCTTATTTTTATAAGTTCTTTAATTTGACATAAATTTCGATCGGATCTACGGTAACTCTTGACGGAATAATACGATATCACGGGCCATTTTGCAAGTGAAATAGTAAACTACAGTCGCGACGGTATTCTTCGATTCGAAATGTCTCACACTACCGATTGGTAGTACGAATCGAACGTTAAATTACGCATCGAAAACTAAACGCAAAGTGCCTAACGTTTTGCAGTTGGTTTCGTAGTCCAACGGCAGTGTGAGTTACAAGTTTGACGGGTCGAATCGAAGAATACCGTAGCGAGATCTAAATCTATTCGAAGCGCGTTTATTGGATCTCGTATTAGTTACGTAACGTTAGGTTACGATTGTATCTCACAATAAGGGTACAGAAGAGACCTCTGAGGGGTAAGCACGTAACGTTTTGAAGGCGCGTTAGGTTAGGTTATCTAACTGTCATTTTTCCATATAAAAAGTGACGTGACCAGCACGTACAATGCGCGATCGACCTACAAGTCGATTACGTAGTTGGGTCATTCTTCTTTTTAACCTACAATTTCCTGTCCTCATTTTACCATACGTCATTAGTTAGATTTTTAATGTTTTAGTGTTTGAATACACGTCCATACATTTATTCATCTATTATTACTAAATTTCTTTCACTTTCTTTATCCAGTGCTTTTTTTTTATAAGTTTGTTTTTCATAGAATCGCGTGACAGAAAGTAATCCAAAATGTTGGTCTCCGTTGATAACGAGCACTCTGTCACAGTATTTTCTTAAAAATCACCATAAAGAAAAAAACATTATCGCCACGGAAAGAAACATTAATTAGTCCTAATAAAAAAATCATGCAACGTTCATTAAAATCAAACATTAGATAAAACCATAATTATCAAAAGTTGAAAAACTACTTTCGGACCTAGTAGAAACTGCATCTTTGCAATGCATGTGCGTGAACAGTACGGAAAATGGTATTGTTCAAAACAAACATGCCGTCGTCAATATTAGTATCCGAACGGGCGGGGGTTGGTCCCCATTGTTTATTTATTAAACCCAATTGGGGCAGGTCGGGTCGGGATCGCCACTAATTGCCTGTTGTGGCTATTAATAACTAATAGATATCGTATGGGGCCGTGCCGATGATAGGGTACCTATAGTTTGACTAATTTAATGAACTAAGTACTTAAGTCAAAATGTACTAATAAATAAATATCCAATGTTATATTAGTAGGTACATAAAGTATCTGTGTATGTTCAGCAGTGGGTATAATTAATAACTTAGAAAAGTTGAAAAACCCCCGATATTTTTATTTCAAAGTTCAATACCTGCACACGTGTATAATGTAGTAATTGAGTAGCAATTGCACAAATGTAAGTTAGTTGTCAGTGAATAGCTGAAAACACTGAATTACAATGAGACTGAGTCACTACTGTCTAAATAATTTACTTTGAAAACAAAGTTTTAACCGACGAAAAATCAATCATCGCCTATTTTTGTACCCTTTGGGTTGGTTTTTTTTTTCCAAATTTATATGGGACCAAATTTGGGTTATACCCTTTCCAATAAAAAAAGAATTATCAAAATCGAACTACTGTGTAAAAAGTTATGCGTGGTCATACATAAAAAAAAAATATATATACGCTTCGAATTGAGAACCTCCTCCGTTTTTTTCGTCGGATGATAAAACTCTTAATGTAAACACACACACACACACACACACACACACACACACACACACACACACACACACGCACACACACACACTATAGGAACACGCCGGGTTACTTGAGACACCAAATTTCACCAGGAACTAGTGTGTTTTTGTATGTTGGAATAATCTAGCTTTCTAGTTTGTATGTTGAGCTAGATATAGAGGCTATTCCGAAACATAAACTTACACACGTAAAAGATTAAACACGTGAGCAGCTAGTACGTATACCTACTTATAAAGTCCTTACCTCTTTATAATATCAGTACCTATCGATATAAGTTTCTGAAAAAAAAACATTCTTGGTACAAGTTTCTAATGCCGACTCTACTTTTCTGTATACCCTTATCAACTACTAATTGAGACGATTCTAATCTAACGAGCCCAAACTTAACGAGGTTACGTCGGTTAAATACTGAATGCCCATGGCCAATGTCTCCATCATCAGATCAACTCGATGGTACCATAATATTGAATTGTCATCCAAACTAGACCTTTACCCAAAATTTCAGCTCCATCGGTTGAAGATATCTGCTTCAAAATTGAGTTGGAAGATTCCACCAGTACCCTTATTGTGAGATAACAATCGTAACCTAACGTTACGTAACTAATACGAGATCGAATAAACGCGCTTCGAATAGATTTCGATCTCGCTACGGTATTCTTCGATTCGACCCGTCAAACTTGTAACTCACAATGCCGTTGTCCTACGAAACCAACTGCAAAACGTTAGGCTCTAGCGTTTAGTTTTCGATGCGTAATTTAACGTTCGATTCGTACTACCAATCGGTAGTGTGAGACCCAAATTTGACATTTCGTATCGAAGAATACCGTAGCGACTGTAGTTTACTATTTCACTTGCAAAATGGCCCGTGATATCGTATTATTCCGTCAAGAGTTACCGTAGATCCGATCGAAATTTATCTCAAATTAAAGAACTTATAAAAATAAGGGTTTTGAGTTGACAACATATATCCGCAAAATTCGGATTGTCGCGTATTTTGTATTTAAAAATGCAAATAAATGGCCCCCGCGCCGCCATATTGTATCGACAGTGGACACTGTCGACGTCGCGATGCGCGTATTCTGTAATGTCATAACCGACAAACATTTAAATTAAAACGATAAATGCTAGTGATATAAGGTTGAATATTGGAAAATCGTGAACGAACGTGAAGTCGATGGCGAATTAAGTAATGTATAAGTGCCTCACGTTACAGTTTGGATTTTTAGTTCTATGAGTGACCACCAGGGGCGGTGTATAGACTTTTCATACTAAATCTTGACGATAGGCGCTAGCGCCTGTAGTAAACGCAACTCACGTCAATCCCACGCTAAAAGTACTGAGGGGGTAACGTTCCGAACGCGTGTCGGACAGTGTCGGTACAATTAGACCTACATGACGCGCGTATAATGCGTTACGTGATCGACCTACTGTACTAACATAAATAGTTACCACTTCATGTCACTTTTTGTGTGGAAAAATAACAGTTAAATTGTCCTAACGCGCGTAAGAAACGTTACGTGATTACGCCTCAGATATACATAGTTACATAATTAGATAATTACATTGCAAATTAATAGGAAGCTTGTAATAAATCAAATATGAGCTGTATGGCAATATATTTTTATCTGAAAGAGTAAAATAATAAAAAAAAACATGAAATACTAAAAGCAGCAGGTATTAGGTATTGACTTACTGTCCTAAAGTTTACATATACCGTCTTATATACAGAATTTGGAAAGTTAAACAATTTACGTAGATAGGTAGCTACACCTAAGTATATCAATGTTTATCCTGATGTGCTTTGATGTAGAAATAAATTACCGTATTAGTAACTCGACTTTAGTACCTAGTTAGATCCGCACGTGTTGTCCATAACTCATAGGATGGAATCATCGTAAATTATGTCCTGTTTACACTAATGTTAGCTCCTGGGCTGCCCTTTTCGCTCGCAGTGAGATATTATTATGAGGTTGTTTACATTAACATTCGACTATTTAACAACTACTCGACTATTTAACAACTACTCGACTATTCGACTATTTAGTGGATCTGTGAGCTGTAGAACTCGCGAGCTGTCTAAATTTCAATTGCTCACGTATGTACCTAACTTCACGGAGATCCGGTTTAGAAACGCGAACAGTCGGACATCCGGACATACGAAAGAATTTTGACCCTTCTGAAGCAGAGTACTTCGTTCGCTTCGCTCGCTCGTTCAATAAGTGACTATTTAAAATAGTTTTTGCGGTCTTACGGATGAGACCTTAACAAGGTAGGTATACAAAACGGACTTAGGCGATGTCATAAAGAATGACCACTGAACATGAAAAAAAAACACCTAGAGATAACTCAAGAACCCCGGCGACCAGCGGCGACATACACTATCCGTCTCTTTCTAAGCGCTCTAATTAGAAAGAGACGGATAGTCTATCTCACCGCGACACAGCTCGCGGGCCGTCCTGTGATAGCCGAACAGAGACCGCTTGAGACATATATACATGTTGACATTCATAAAAAATAAAATATAAAAAAAAAAAATGTTTTGTTTCAACTGTCCCCATCCCAGGGGCGGTCGTAACAGTGACTAAATATAATAATTTTATGTGTTTTATTCGTTATTTTTATGATATTACGTAAAATTTAGAAACTGTTTTTAATCAGCTAGCGTTTTTGCGCATACAAGTTTAACTCTACTGTATATTAATATCAGTCATTTGTCACCTTATAAATTACTAAAAAATAACCGTAAATTGACTTAAAAAAACTGTTTGCACTTTAAACGTAACAACAATAATTAAAAACACATGAAAATAAACTAAAAGAAAACTTTCTTTGACTTTCGTAATTCAATGTCAAACAAATACAAGCAAATCACTCTGTTTCAATCGTCCCGTTTCAACCGTCCCCACTTCCTACTTTCGGATAAAAGCCGTTGTTGTAATAATGAGAATATTGATACAGAAAAACTAGATACGCTGACATGATCCACAAGCTTGACTTCAAACATAAACACACACTCAATACTGTGACTTAAATAGAAACCAGAATAATTAAAAAACTCTACGAGTGAAAATACTTACTTTTAGGGATCAAAACACAATAGGGTCTTCTACAAACAAACTACGCGCGCAGGAAGCAACGTCACGATGTTTTTCGTGTACAAACCGATCGTCCGCTTCTTTCCCCCCTTAAACCCATCGCCGTCCCGCCAACGGTTTGCGAGATATTTGCGTTGTTTCAACCGACCTGTGTTTCAACCGTACCCAGCCTACCCTACTAGACGACGATTATACATACATGTATAAATAAATAAATACTTAAATATATAGAAAACATCCATAACTCAGGAACAAATATTCGTGTTCATCACACAAATAAATGCCCTTACCGGGATTCGAACCCAGGACCTCTTGCACATTTCTTAGACATTATATTGACTTTTTTTCCTTTCGTTAATGTTCTTCATTTAAGAAATTGAGAATCGTACAAAATCTGAACCGCAATAAAACTCTAAAATGCCATTGAAACTGCCATACTAATAAAATCGCAATGTCAAATCTAACTTTATCGATAACACTTCCACAAGTCATAAAAATAGCGCTCAAACGTACATTCGCTGTCGCAAGTGTCTCGAATTAATAATTTACTATTGATTGTGAGCTGTTGAACTCGCGAACCTGATTTTTTAGGGTTCCGAAGCCAAATGGCAAAAAACGGAACCCTTATAGATTCGTCATGTCACTTTTTTCCGAAACTATAAGACCTATACTGTTGTAATTTGGTGAGTAGATGTATTCTGTGAACCGCATTAAGATTTTTACACAAAAATAGAAAAAAAACATGAAGTTTTGGGGGTTCCCCATACTCAGAACTAAAACTCAAAAAAAAATTTCATCAAACCCATACGTGTGGGGTATCTATGAATAGGTCTTCAAAAATGATATTGAGGTTTCTAATATAATTTTTTTCTAAACTGAATAGTTTGCGCGAGAGACACTTCCAAAGTGGTAAAATGTGTCGTCGTCCCCCCCCCCCTGTAACTTCTAAAATAAGAGAATGATAAAACTAAAAAAAATATATGATGTACATTATTACCATGCAATCCTCCAACAAAAATTGGTTTAAACGAGATCTAGTAAGTAGTTTTTTTTTAATACGTCATAAATCGTAAACCGCAATTTATTAAACGGAACCCTTCATGTGCGAGTCCGACTCGCACTTGGCCGCTTTTTTTTAATATTTTGTTGCATTTCAAAAAACTGGATCATCACATAAAGTCTACATACCTAATTATTGACCCTGCTCACAAAATTTCCCGAGAATCGGTTGAGAAAAGCTACCTGTAGAGGAGAACAGTCGGACATCTGAACATCCGGACATACGAAAGAATCCCAAGCTGAAACGGAGAATTTCGTTCGCTTCGCTCGCTCGTTCAAAATGTCGAGTGAGAAGGCGACGTGATCATTCGTACCTTACCTACTTACTCAAGCGCAATTAAAATAATACGTAGGTAATTGCACGTAGAACTAATGGCCGTTGGGGCGGAAAGGTACTCGAGTGGCGACTGGCGACCACGTACCGGAAGGCGCGGCGTTGGTAGGGCCCCCACAAGGTGGTAAAGGTCGCGGGAGTCCGCTGGATGCGGGTGGCGCAGGACCGGTCACTTTGGAACTCTTTGGGGGAGGCCTATGTCCAGCAGTGGACGTCTTTCGGCTGATATGATGATGACTCGTAGATAAATATGCACCGAATAGTTTTCAGGCGAAAACTAATGTACATACTTAGGATATGCATTGCATAGGATGTGCTTTGGATTGCATGCCTAAGGTTGATAATTTGTTAGAATTAATTCAAGAACAGGCAAACTAATCCTTATCAAAACCATTACATTTCTGACTGTTATTAATATGGACAAATTTATTATTTTTAAAGGGGGACAAGGTGAACTGATGACCGCTCTAGTATAAGTTTTATCGATACATATACGTTTTAGAACGCGTTTGCGTTTAGTTTAAATTTGTATGGCAACGCGTAGTTCCTAATAGTTACCACCAGAAGCGCTGTTCGCGTTGCCATACAAATTAAAGCTGAACGCAAACTCGTTCGAAAACGTATTGTATCAATAAAACTTATACTAGAGCTTCTGGTAAAGGTCGCGGGAGTCCGCTGGATGCGGGTGGCGCAGGACCGCTTATAGTGATACTCTTTGGGGGAGGACTATGTCCAGCAGTGGACGTCTTTCGGCTTATATGATGATGATTATGATGAAATGGGGATAGACTTGTAGTCTTCTTGTGTTTTTGGCTATTCATTAGCACGTCTCATTTGTGAGAATAAAATCGTTTTCTCAAACGACGATTCAGTTAGCCAGTTTTTCTTTTTTCCAGTCGCCATGGTCGAAATCGGCCAGGGTGATAATGATGATGATGATGAATTTTGAGATCTCGATTAAGTTACTAAACTTCACAATACCAGATAAAACGTTTAGTGATCACTGATCATTCTTTACCACGTCGTCATTTGATTTCGTTTTTAACCGATTTTAAAAAAGGAGTTACTTTGGTTAATATGAACCCTGTGCCCCGGGACTCCCGGGAGGATTCCAAATAATTTTAACCGTTCTTGAGGCCAAAGTAAGCTATGTTCGGCTCACTTTTTTATTTTCATAGGTTGTACATAACTGGTCAAGTAATGTTTTTATATGTATTATGTAAAATTAATTCTCCCGTGTAAGTATTTTTTGAATTGGTTGGTTAATTTCAAAGCAAATAGCCCTTCACAGTTCTACCCAATATAAATTGACAAAACTATAAAACAATACTTAACATAGAAGCTACAGAAAACTTAACTCCGTCAAAACACAGACAATCAAAGCCACAAGTGCTATATTAATTAAAGAATCGAGCCGTCGCGTCGGGAGCCGCGCGGGATAATATCTAAATAATGAGGACGCCGAGTGCCGCCCCTCCGGGAGCGTCGGCAACTCACGACGATAAAAAACCGGCCAAGTGCGAGTTGGACTCGCGCACGAAGGGTTCCGTTCCATTATCTATAAAAACGGCAAAAATATCACGTTTGTTGTATGGGAGGCCCCCTTAAAAAATATTTTATTTTGTTTTTAGTATTTGTTGTTATAGCGGCAACAGAAATGCATAATCTGTGAAAATTTCAACTCTCTAGCTATCACGGTTCTTGAGATACAGCCTGGTGACAGACAGACGGAGGTACTATTACCTACTTTTTTTTTGTTATAATAGGCACGCGAAATACTTATATATGTATACTGTAAGTACCTAGTTATTGAACAAAAATTAAATATTTTTTATTGGAACTGTTTATACTGCTCCAATATTTAGAAAACTCTAAAATTGTCAACACGTGGGAACATACCTAGTTATCGATTTTATGTATTTGCGTATCCCCGAATAAGTAATTTGCTAATATAACTTTTGTCCAGTGACATTTTTTTGAAACTATTGAAGTTTCCAAACTTATGGAATTAGAATATTGTAAAACCCATCTTGGTTGGTTGTCATTACTAAAAATTTAACGGCATCTGAATAAAATCTGATCGATTTTTGGTAAATTACTCATTCGCGGAAAAAAATATCGGTAGGGATTGCCGGCCGAGTAGAAAAGAAACTCACTTTGCAGACCTGAGGTTATTCTCGCTCATAGAGGTATCTCACTAAAGCATTTTGTCACTTACGAAGGTACGGGAGCCGGCTGATTTCTTGAAAAATATGCCATGTCATCTTTTAAACCTTCCAACCAACCATTAAGTACTAGCTGAAAAGTTTTGTAGGCCTAGTTTCTTACTTTTTTCTTTCAACAATGTTCCATCTGAGGAAATATTTTTATATAAGTAGGGTTTGTTTAATCCATTCAACGAGACACTTTTCGACGTCGGGAAATTCAACAACTTTGTTTTTCTTAATATTTCCATGTCCATCTGCACATTGCAATTTTATAAAGTCTTTAATATTTATTATTTTATAAAAGGTAGATTCCGGCAAGTTAAAATCTCATATAATTGCGTTTTGCGACTGCCCGCCCTCGAATCTGTTTACAATTTTAAGTTTATCAATCAACGAAATCACTTTAATTTTTCGTGTCAACATTTTGATGGAACAATGTCAAGCGTGTACTTTCTCTAACGATTGTCGATTGTTATACAAAAAAAAAAAAAAAAAAAAAAAAAAAAAAACACAGTACTGGCTACGATAACATCAGTACTAAAGTTGTACAATCGGTGTCTCACATCATTTCGCCATTGATTAGCCATATAACAAATTTATGTATAGAAAAGGGTGAATTTCCCGACAGGCTAAAAATAGGCATCGTGAAGCCGCTTTTTTAAAAAAGGTGACAGGAAAGACCCAGGCAGCTATAGACCTGTGGCACTGCTCCCCATATTTTCAAAAGTAATAGAAAAGGTCATTCATAGTGGCATTTATGACTACTTCGAGAAAAATAACCTTTTCGCTAAAGAGCAGATGGGATTTCGCAAAGGCAAATCTATCAACATGGCCATCTTTGATTTAATGTATACAGTTTTAACAAATGTAGACAAAAGAGTCCCAGTTTCAGCTCTATACATGGACATGTCTAAAGCATTCGATTTTGTTGACCATCGCATACTTTTGGATAAATTATATAAGTATGGAGTTAGAGGTAATATACACAGCTTGATGAAATCATACTTAAGTAATCGAAAGCAATTGACACAAATAAATAGAATATGTGTTAAAACAAAAACTGAAGTTACTTACTCATCCAAAATTAGACGAATTCATTACGGTGTACCTCAAGGAAGTGTTTTAGGTCCTTTACTATTTATCATCTACATAAATGACCTACCAAAATCCATAGAGTACCCTACAGTTTTCTTTGCAGATGATAGTACCATACTTTTTGCTTCCAAACATTCAGAGTCTTACGAGAATGACATAAATAAGACATTAGAGATAGTAATAAATTGGCTTACATCTAATAATTTAAAAATAAATTTGGAGAAAACTAAAATCATGACATTTAAACAAAGACTAAATATTGCACACACTCTTAACATATCTTACAAGGGACAACACATTGATGAAACTGACATGACAAAGTTTTTAGGTTTAAGTGTAGATAATAAGCTGACATGGAGAAATCAAATAGACATTATATGTAAGAAATTGAATAAATTCTCATATGTACTTTATAATTTAAGAAAAATTGTCAATGAATCAGTAGTCTTAACAGCCTACCAAGCCTATGTAACATCAACTCTAAGGTACGGCATCATATTCTGGGCAAACTCAGTTGACAGAGAAATAGCGTTTAAAGCGCAGAAGAGATGCATTCGCTCGTTATGTGGCATACGTCAACTCGACTCCTGTAAACCATATTTTCAGAAATTAAGAATATTAACACTGCCATGCTTGTATATATTTGAAATTGCAATTTTTACAAAATCGAATCGTTACCTGTTTAATAGTTTTAAGAGTAAACGACTTAGGAATAAAATAAACGGAATGTCCTCAAAAACAGCTTTATTTCAAAAAAGTATACTCGGAATGGCGCCAAAAATCTATAACAAAATTCCTAACGATATTGTTAGTATAGAAAGTATGGTCGAGTTTAAGAAGAAGTTATTTAACATTTTAGTAGAAAAAGCGTACTACAAAATAAGTGACTTTTTGTCAGACTGTAATTAATGGAGCCTCTCCATTCATTACTCACCAATTTGTATGCCAAATGGCCCAGCATAGTGATACAAAAATTAAATTATAAGACCCTCATGTACCGTCATGCACCTATGTTGAACAAATAAACGATTTGTATTTGTATTTGTATTTGTATTTATTATGAACTGGAACAAAATGTTGAAGATGATGAATGAAGTAGAATAGAAACAAGCGCACATGTGCGCTGCAGATGCCTTGTAATTCCATCGAAAACAATGACGCTTTGGCTTTCTTTGTTTACAAACAAGGACATGGGTTAATGGGGGAAAATGACTAGGTGTAAAAAGGTTCCACTGTCTCTCATCTAATCTTATCCTTAAAAATGTTTTGTGCACTAGTGCATAAAAGTGTCATTTTGTGCAGCTTACATCACAAAGGCGAACTTTGCAAGCATGAGAAGTGAACAGATTATTTGTATTGTATCGTATAAGTAATATTTGCCTTGCTGCCACTACACTGGTATCTCGCGAGACAGGCGAGGGGACGCAAAAACGTCGTGCCCGTGATTTAGAGGCGCTATCCGTTATCCAGCCCTAACCCTCGATATCGACGTGTTCGCGCTTCGATGCCGGTGACTTATGAGCATTAGCGTAGGTGTGGATGTGCTAGTGATGTCTTTAGTCGATACGAGATAGACAAATGACTACTTCGTCGCTGAGAGCAGAAAATTGACCTAATTTTTTGCAGCTCTACACCAATGCGCTCTTCATAGCCTCAAGCAGTAAAACAAAAAGTTACAAACGTCCGATTTAAAGGCAGCGAGTTATAGGGTAAGTGCACCAGTGAATGAACGGATCCAGTGAATGAACGAAAACCTGCTTATTTGCTTAAATTAAGAGTTCTGTATATTTCTAGCATACCGGGTATTTTTTTCTCGATTAGAAGCATTCACTGTAAGGGTTTTGTAACATTTATATCAACTCAGTCGCAACAGTTACTAAATGAGCGACGCTTAAAGTTGACGGGCTATGGGCGTGGATTTTTTGTATGAGCCGGTAATAAGGGGACAAGATTGTCACATTTTAATTGATATGCCATTGTACTAGTTTTATAAACTTGAAACTCATGGTGTGTGGTTTTTGGAAATCATAAGAGCAAAATTGTGCTATTCAAACATCGTTTTAAGTTTTTTAAGTTTAGATTCTTGTTTTTTAGAAGGTGTTCTATAACTAGAATTAAAAACCGCCTAAATCCAGTGAATGAACTGGAGTGTTCATTCACTGGCAACGCCTGTTTTAATGTTTTCGCAAAATCTTATGTTCTAGTGATTGTAGTAAGATTTAGTTTTTAGTAACATAACCACTTTGTTTGTCCATCGTTGGTCCAGTGTTCGAACAAACCTCATTTTTGAACATAAAGGTAGTTCATTCACTGGTGTATAGATTTCCAGTAAATGAACATCGACCAATAATTACCAAGTTAATTTATTGGTTTTTGGAACCAGTTAATGAACGAACATTTTTACAGTTTTTTAATTGTTTTTAGAAAAAAGTAAACAATTAACTACAATCCCGTGTGTTGGTATATCGAGATACTCCAAAAAAAATCGCTTAACAGCAATTTAAACAAATAAACCATAACTATAACAGTAGTTCATTCACTGGTGTGTAGTTGTTCATTTACTAGAAAACCGGGTTCATTCACTGGTGATTTTCAATTTTTCTACCTAAAAGGTCATATTACTTAAAACTATGGAAACTAATTGCAAAAGCAAAGTAATTTAAGCAAACTAGAATACTTGTTTGAGCTGTACAAACAGTCATGACCGATATTAAGTATAGCTATCTTATATAAAACAATTTTTGAAGTCAAAAATATCCTTAAACGTTTATTCACTGTGCTGGATCCCTTTTTAACAGTCTGATTTTTGGGGTATAAATAAATCCAATAAACATAAGTTTTCAGGATAATAATTCGTTATTAAACTAAGTCTTATAGGTTTCCTCCTAGTTCTAGAAACGCTAGCACAATTGTCTCCTACTGACGGGACAGAATAATAACAATAAAAGTTCAATAACCCCTTTGTAAAACAGATGAAGCAAAAAATTTGATCAAGTAGATGGCGGCAGCGCATTCGACTATTGCGTATCCCTTGTCAGCCAAACATAATTTGGAGTATTTCAGAAAGAGACAGAAACTTATTTCTATTTAAGTAGGAACCCTCGGTAACTGATGACAGTGAAAAAGGAGTTTCTCTATGGTTAGTCCTTCATGTCTGAAGATCGTGGTCATGGTGGGATGCAACTCTGGAACAGACAAACTACGAGTAAACTGTCTCCATCGGCTCCTATCAGTTGCGATGTTAACGACAGTGTGAAATTTTCGTGGGTGGATTCTTGAGTTGGTCCGACCATCATTGGAAACACACTGTATGGAGGGATAACTAGTACCGACAGGCCACTCACCAAATAGAGCGGCGTCTGGGTCTCTTCCCTTCTGTGTTCCCAACGGTTAGGTACTAACTTTTCGAGGCTTTCGTCTCCGCGTCTCGTTACGTGTCCAAAACATCAAAGTAGCTGAGCACACGCTGATAACATTTTGTCGAAAGACGCTCTTATATTTTCAACTGTGAGAGGATTGACACATTTGTGCGTTCGGCGGTCCAGGGGATTCTCAACACCTGCCTCCAGCACCACATTTCGAATGCACAAATCCCCTGCCTGGTTGAAAAGTACAGTCAACAATGAAAACTGGTATCAAAAATTTATATTCGGTTTAATTTATGTCCGGGCATAGCTACCACAAACAAAATAAAGTATTTAGGAATCATAATTGATGACTCTCTCTCTTTTCGACTTCATGTGGAAGCGTTGTGCACTAGAGTTCGTAAGTTAATATTTATTTTCAAAAAAATACGTACGATCGGAGACTCGCACATAATCAAACAAGTTTACTTTGAGTTATGTCAATCTGTATTAACTTACTGCATCTCTTCATGGGGTGGCTTGGCTAAACTAAACCTAGAAAGGGCCCAGAGAGCAATCCTTAAGGTTTCTACTTTCCGCCCCTATCAATTACCCACTAGCCTGCTTTATAAATCATGTGAAGTTTTAACAGTCCGACAATTATTTATATTGCACACAGTTTTAAAACAGCACGCTGAAACCCCTTACAACACTGATCATGCCAGTAAAAGGCGTAAAGATTTTGTTTGTCCTAATTATACTCAAACACGACACGCTTTCTCTTCTAGATTTTTTTTTCCTAGGTCCACTTCTTTACAAAAGACTTAATGCACGGCTAGAGTTACCCTAAACTACATGAAATGTAAATCAAAGCTACGAGAAGCCCTACATAATATGTCCTATGACGATACTGAGAAGTTATTTATCGTCTTAAAATAATTTTGTTCTATCTTCTATCTTTTTATACCTTTTTTATATATAGGTTATTAACTTACTAATTATTTTGTACTACCTAGTCAATAAGAATCATATTGAATAATATTTTGCATGTGAATAACATATTCAATTGTTAGTTCTTTTTTGCCTGAAACACAGGGTATCCTAGTTCAGGCACGTGTTATTTGCCTCTAATATTAAGCTCCTAGTCTATAGTAAATACTGATGTACATTATGTTTTATCAATGAATTATTATTATATTATTATTATTATATTTTGACACAAACTTATTTCTTTTTAGGTGCCCCCGATATTAATTCCAATTCAATGAAGTTCGTGACTAGTACGCATTAACGAAGGTATGTTAAGAGCTTAAATAGTGATGTCATTAGTCGAAACTCATTTACAAAAACATGGCGCTGTGATAGTGATGGCTGACGCCCTTGACTTATGGTAATCACAAAGATGAGTCTTATGAATTGTATTTCTAGTAAATTTCCGTGTTTATCATTATCCTGCCTGTTGCTATAGTTGATGAAGATTATCATCATCATCATAAACTTAAGAGCCGGGCTCTTGTCGGTGGAGTAATCACCATTCTGTTCTTATTTCTGCAACTGTTTTGAGCTCTTGATACGACCTTGCATTAACTTTCTCTTTAGCTTGGTCCATAAACGCACGTCTTGGTCCTCCACTGCCGGCTCCTTCCTTCTATTTTTCCTTCAATTATTGTTTTTATGTAATTGTCATGTCGTATCAAGTGCCGGACGGATTGGAAAAAGGATTTCAAAGCAACTAGACAGAATTGACAATACCAATTAATCGGGACGGTTAGTTGGAAATATAGGGGGGGCTACTGTGCTGTATTGACTAATCAATACCTATATGTGTTCCATCACAAAAGGTTTAGTCCAACTATTTATCTAATACCACATAAGTGTACACGATCTCGTAAATATATTTGACAATCTATCATAAGTCATAACATCAAATCGAGCATGTCTACACGTCGAGGCAACACTACCAAAGAGCTCGAGGCAAACTTGTAGAATAAATATTTGAATTTCGGCGAATAAATCTCTCGGCACCGAGATATCTAATGGTACGGCCTACAGGCACCCGCCTACGGCTCGCTTCATCCATAAACATGGAGGGTGCGAAACGAACTTTCGTAATGATTTTTTTATACTCTGGAATATATTTAACTGTTAAATGAAGTGAGATTTTCCAGATTATATCGAATAGTAAGAAATGTATAACAATAACGTACTTTATTGTTATAGTAGTACTTATACTGAGTGACATTTAAACAAAGGTACTTACCTAATACAAAATAAGAGGTCCCGGTTCAGTTGATGGCGAATAGATCGTCTTGTTTACGTTTTGCTATTTTTCTACTTAACAAAAATAAACTAGAATCTTTAATTGCGGTCACCATACTTCGGATGGCTGTCCTGTCTCTTTATTTCTTTCTCCTGGCTTTTATCCTATTTTATTTGGATTCAGCCCTCCTAGTCAGTGAGCCAGTGTCCGGTTCACTGCCGCAGAGACACACTTGTTCCATGTTTTATGTGTTTTTTACAGTTTTTTTTTGTTTAATATGTGTGTCCTGTGTGTTAGTGAATAAATTTATCTGTATTTCTTTCTTTCTTTCTAGTACTTTTGCGCCACAAAGTATGGTTGTGGGTTGCCTCTGGTGCTGCGTTGACAGTTTTCAGGTCGCTTTTAATGGTCTGTGTCTTGGTTACTTGTGGTCGTCCTCGGGCTTTTTTCCCTCTTGCATAATATAAGTTATGGAACGTTTGTTGTGTAGTAACGTCCTCGCATCTCATGATATATCCTTACCAACGCTACCTTAAAAGTACTGGATGACTATCCTGTCAAAGTTATAAAGTTATTTTATCAGTTTAGATGACATTAGCAAACAATTGAGACGTGTTGAGGTTAGATCAAGTAACGTCACCGTGTCAGAATGCATTTTATTCATAAATGATCGGGCAAGACAATTGAAAGAATATTTACTACAAAACGAACTCTTTTCTTTGGACAAAGTAATAGCGTAACCATGACAAGCTAAAAAAATAAAATCAATAAAAACATTAAAAAAAAAACAGTTACTTACTTACCTATAAATACAGGGTGACTGGTAATTCGACCTATTCCTCGAAAGGGGTTATACTAGAGCTAATTTGCAACAATTTATGTCCAGTCAACCAGGGGTCAAAAACGATTTTTTTTAATTTTTAGAGTTTTTAGTTTGTTTGAAAAAAAATCGCCTTGCAGCCTTAAAGTGCTGATTGTGACAAAAATGTTTTTTACCATCCAAATGGAAGTACTTTTGTCACAATCACCAGCTTAAGGCTGCAAGGAGATTTTTTTTTCATACAAACTAATAACTCGAAAATCTCGGAAACCGGCGAGTTTCGACCCCTGGTTGACTGGACATAAATTGTTGCAAATTAGCTCTAGTATAACACATTTCAAGAAATAGGTCGAATTACCAGTCACCCTGTATATTAATAACACGCGACCTAGTAGGATGTCTATTAATAAGTGGTTCTGTAGTGTAAGTATTGGTGTCAGCTAAATAACGCATGACCACGTGTAGCCAAGATATTAAAAAAGCATTAAGCATGTAAGTACTTCTATTCGAAATGTGTTTGTAGAATTTGTCATTTTAAAGTGAGAACTCAAAAGTGGGCTGAAATATTTCTTCATTATTATTTTTTATTTATTATATTTTTCATCTACAGATTGTGTTTGTTCTGCGGCGCTATAGTGTTGAAAGTTGAAAGTGTTGAAACTATTGTAATGACGTGGCAAACGTCGTAGTTTTGCTTTGCGGTGTAACTCATAGATGGCGTGCGCTGTACGATGTTTCATAGTTATTGATACTGGTTATTATTATTATTTTCGTGTAGGTTATATTTTTTTGTGTTGGTAGATTTACTTACTAATTTGCGTTAAGACGAAATTTCAAGATTGATTTTTTGAAAAAGTAAGTAGGTAGGTACGTACTGTTTAGAGTTGGTAAGGAAGAAGATACCTAGGTAGTGAGTTTCATGCCACTGATTACTTGCATAAAGTAGACAAGTAGATATAACATTATCGCATTATTTAAAATTTCCTTGCGTTTTAACGAGAGGCTGCGTTGTAATATGTGGCAGCGTTTAACATCACTAAAAATACAACAACAAAAAGCAGCTTGCCATTAAAAAAGTCGAAGCATCGCAGGCACGCGTGGCATTTTCCATTACAAGTTTATTCCCGGCTTCTTGCGCGAATACAAGCTTGAAAAACAAGCCGCATACCCGCTCCCGGGAACCGAGCCAAGCCGGCAAAAAACCGACAATCTCGGAATATATTTTAATAGCCAAGCGGTGACGGCTCAAAGGCGGTTATTTATCGCACGCCCTCTCTCATTGCTTTGGCGAAACACAATTTTCAAACAACCTACATTCACAAAAACAAATAAAAATGCAACCTTCTAGCAGCCCATTTAAAGTTCAAAATGCACTGTTAGCGGCATCGAATACAACGTTTGAAATTCGAACACATGGGACTAGTAATCATTCGATGTCTGATTCCAGTTTGTCTTATCGGATTTGTTGTGGTAATCCATAGTCGACCTAATGGTGTTTTAATTACAGTTGAAATTAGTTTTATCGTGTTATTGGAACGAGGTTCGTGTTGCGTCGGGAACGGTAATGAATCGCCGTCGGGACAAGAGACAAGTTTAGGGCAATTCGCGACTCGATGGAGTACTCGTTAATGATGTGGAGTATCGATAGCGTTCATCGATTAGTCGTAAAAGGAATATCGAACCATTTAGTTCGTTTATTGTTCAGGGTACTTAATGGATTTTTTGTCAGAGTAAACTAATGAGTCATAACATAACATAACGTAAACTACGGAAGTTGTTATCTTTGGGTAATTTATTTAATTAATCAAAGTAGTATTTGTAGTTTAAAAAAACACATTTGCGAGAGAAAAATACCTCACGGAAAAAAACGGTATTTGTACTTAATACGAGTAGGTAATAAAGGTATACCTAGGTATAATATAATTTAGGTAGAGTACCTACAATTTGCAGAGATAAGTACCTACGCGTGTGTACCTGAGCATAATAGTAATGCATATGTACCTACCTACTATGAAATACCTCCTTTGACCAAGATAAGTGGAGTAAAAATTGTTAAAAATAAACTAATCAAAAAAACCTTTTAAAATTATCATCGGGGCTTTAATCTGTATAAGCTCACTAAAATTCAAAACGACCAACAATATACTTACAGAAGAGATGGCATTATAACATTTATAAGTTTTATAACTAATAGCTCGTATTAGTCAAAATTCAGTAGGTGTTAGGTACTTATTAATAAATACATGTAAAAGTTTGTAAAAATAACTATTTGGTACAATTAAGTATATTTTTTGTTTCATTTTTTGTTTCATTAGGCGTAGGTACTCGAGTGTAACGTTTTTAAGGTGAAGCGTTTAAAATGTTTTCCTCTCTAAGGCTTGTCTCTCGATCTCACGCATTTAATAGATCGTGTTATCACTCCGACTATTTGGATAATCACAGACAACGTCCCTACATAAACAAGATCATCAACTAGTTACATATTCTTAAATCAATAGTAAGCAAATGTTTTACAATGAAAGCCTTGTGAGGCGATTCAATGTCCATAAAATACGCTTTAAATCATCAAAGGGACGGTGAGACACAGTCAGCCTGATAACTCCATGTATAAATAGATAGAAATCTTCACTTTTAAACATACTTTTCAAGCCCTGTTACTTCCCAGTGATCGTAAAGTTACTCGCTACTATAAAACAACAAATCTCCGAATAAACCACAAAACACAGAGAATTTACGAGGTGAGAACATAATTTATTCACGAGGAAAGTCGGTGTGAAGGTGGCGTGAAATTGAAAGACAGCCGGTAAAAAATAAACATTGAGTCCCTAGGGATGAAACCCCACGGCAAAAAGGTGGAAAAGTGAGAAGTAGAAAGGCTAGTTTGCTGTGAAAACTTGTATTGGAATAAAATTACTGAAAACTTCGCAAGGAGAAGTGTTATCTAGAAAATACCTATGAATGTGGATGAGCAGTAGTAAAAAAATATAGACATGCATAAATTACCGTTAGAAAAACCAGCATTCGCACTAATATGAGTTTTAAAAATACAAGCTATCGCAAAGTCAAGCCTGTTTTCCCAGAAAGAGTTTCAAGATAAATAAAATTAATTCCTGAGGTTTAGCATGTACTTACACCAGCTATACTAAACCTGCGGCCCGCCGAGGTTTTACGAGTGGCCCGCCATTCACCATGCGATCCTAGTAACCAACCTAAGCCTAGTATCTGAGTGTTCTTCTTTTATTTCTTTATTTTTTTACCGTTTTTTATTGTATTATATTGTAATTACTTAGTGTTTTTCTTTTTTTTTGTTCTACCTCGACCCGCACTAGCAGTCAATATGGTATGAGCGAAAAGGGGACGAACTGAAAACCAGCGCTGTACAACAGCAATGAGTGTCACAACTGTCGCAGCACATGCTGAGTTCGTTCCTTTTGTCACAAAAATAATCTCGTATTTTTTTTTCTCATAATGTATTTTTCTTATGTAACTATCTGTTTGTGTGACAATAAACATTTCAAATCAAATCAAATCATTTATTGCACTCATGTTAGTATACAGTGTAGTGTTTTCTTTGCTTTGCTTTTCTTTTCTTTTCTTTTCTTTTCTTTTCTTTTCTTTTCTTTAGTAACCAGAAATTTACCTTGCCGCCCGGGGCTCCTTAACTAAAATGTTTGCGGCCCTCAGAGAAAAAGGTTGAGTATGGCTGATGTACACGGACGCCATACTGTACATGTGTATGTTTGATATTTTCAGATTTTTGTATCCTGTTTACAATATTATCGTCCTAACTGGCGCCATTGGTGTAGATTGTCTGCAAAAAATGACCTTTGCAGTAGGTACTGAATTATTTAGATGGCGAAAAGAAAGAGAAAAACTTCATTATTTAGTGTATACTGGCGCACTGATGGCACTTTGTGTTTTCGTGGCTGGGATACCATCAGTGAGTATTTGATTTATAACATTTCGTTTCTCAGAGAATCTCCCAGTTTCACCGGTCTAACCAATTCTAACCAAGGATGAGAACTGAAATGAAGTATTGCATTTAAATCAAAACTACACTGGTAATGCTATGCTCGCTTGCATCACAAATTTTATTCCAAAGTTGCTGCTCTCTGGTGGCATGGAGTTTATGTATAAATTAAATCAAATTACTTTAAAATCAAGAGATCTTCAGTATTCAAGGAGGCTAAGGCGATAGCCAGAGCGTAATAGTGTTCCAACGCATTCCCAACTGCTGTTACAATTTGGTTCCATATTGCCCAGGATACTTTGAAGCAAAGCCCTTCCACTATGTTTTAAGATGATTCTTACAAACGGACCCACATTTTTTAGGCTAATTTCTCCTCATGCTTCTGTTTTTTATAGCTTCTCTTCCTGAGCAAAACGCATTGACGCTTAAAAATACAATACACAATACAAATATTATATTTATTATAAGTAGTTCAAGTTCAGTACGCTTAAAATGATACATGGACATGATACGTCCTGGAGCGTCACTATTACACAGAAAAAATAGGAATATTTTCATGAAACCATTCGATGAAGACCGGGCTTAAGTTGACTAGAGTTGTTTATTACTTACCGTGGTTCGTGTACTCGGTAAATATTTGTATTCGCTGTTTGCTACTCTCAATTAGCATAAATTTTAATTTTGTGTGGCTGTTTTATTTGTTTTTCACACCGAACACTGAATTAACATTTGCATTTGTTACGAGTTCTTAGATTTAGCATAATTACAGGGAATAAAAAAATACCGTTTTTGTTGAATGTAGTTTTACTTATTAACGATTTATATAATAAACTTATACCTATTCAATTCATCTAATAATATATGTAGATTGATCATATAACTAGATCGCGTTCCGATGTCTGGTGTTTACAGTTAAATTCATGTTTTGTATGCGTTAGCGTTAAGTCAATCTATGGATCCATCCAAAGTTTTAAGGCCCTTAAGTCTGTATTTTGTTGCTGAAGCATACAAGAATGTGCGGTGTCTTTGCTACATTAAAGCTGTATGATGTAACAAAACGTACATTATAAGACGCTAAAGTATTGTCTCTAGGAAGGACGTTTATTTTTGGTGTAATGAATGTAATGATTTTGATCCAGTTGATCCATAACATAGAGGTTATATTACAAAGCTATTAAATAACCACAGACTAGTACAAATCAGATGCGTGAGAATGACGGATCTTTATTCAGGTGCTGCGGCACGACTAATGCGGGGTAACTCGCCACACAGATCTTAACATCATTTTATATAACATCAACAGCACTATATGTACTTGCTTTGTGAGTACATATTTTGGCGTGTGTTTCTGGTGGTAATAACAATGGTCCACTGATTATTTTATCACTAGCGTCATTCCGTAATTCGATTAATTTTTCAACCAACGAAAAAAACGGAGGAGGTTCTCAAGTCGACGCGTATTTTTTTTTTTTTATGTATGACCACGCGTAACTTTTTACAGAGTAGTTCGATTTTGATAATTATTTTTTTATTGGAAAGGGTATTATACCCCGAAGTTGGTCCTATATAAATTTGGAAAAAAAAAACCAACGCTAAGGGTAGGAAAATAGGGGTGGATTGATTTTTCGTCGGTTAAAACTTTGTTTTCAAAGTAAATTATAGTAGTAACGGTTGTGTATGGGCTGCGTTCACTGTTACCGTATAGGCCCACACACACGTAGTGGTTTGTGGGATGCAACTTTTCGCTCTTTGTTTTTTCAAAATTGTTCATTCTTTCCTTTTTGTGTATTTTTATTAAGTGTGTATTTTAGTTATTAATAGTTCATTTTTATATATGTATATTTTTTTTTATGATATTGCATGTGTATCTGTTGTTGTTGCCCACCGTGCTCTCACCGAATGGACCCTGCGGAAGACCAGCGCTGGCTGCAAAGCTAGCAACATGCTGAGCAGGGTTCATTTCGTGGCAAAATGTGTATTATATTATTTCTTTTGTACCTATGTGTAAATTGTGTGTCACGAATAAATATTTGAATTTGAATTTTTAGAAAAGATAATTAACACCGATAATACCAGTAGGTACCTATAGCATATTCACATTAAACACGTAGTCAAGTTAAACATAGGCAACAATGGAACATCAATTCTATATTACCTCGGATATCTCCCCTTCAGTCCTTATCTATCCATCTTCCGATAAGAAAGGGGTCGTAACCACAGACCAGGGAAACAAGACCTTTGTATCCAACGAACACTCTAACAAAATTAGGTCTAGCGTTAGAAGCAAAAAGGGTTGTTCCCATGGGTATCGTCCATTTTACCTACGGCTAAAAATTACGGCCGGCGTAACAAATATTTTTCATGCAAATAAAATTGGCTACATTTGCGTGCGTAGAGATATAAAGACTTTGGGCGAGGGTTGGTAATGTGATAAAGTAGGAATGGGGACGAATATGTATCCATGAATTGTGCCGTAGAGGGACTTTTATCATTTTATTATTAATATATTCAGCAGAATTTTCATCAGCTCCATAAAAACATAAGTAATTTTTTAATGCGTCGACTTAAATTTCAATACTTATATCGTTCTTATACTTTTTTACTGCATTGCCTGCACTGTGTATTGTGGAGTATTAATGTGTTATTGTGTTTCCTTCATTAGTAACAAGTTCTGCTTCATTATTTTTATCTTTAAGAAAAATGCAACCATCATCAATTTTTTAATACACTATAGCCAGTTTGCATATTTTTTATTATTAAATCCTGTGCATCCTAAACCGTGCTTTTTAAATTCAATCCAGAAGTTTAAATTTGCTTGGTTTACGGTGTAATTTCGGGTACCTTCCGACAGATGGCGTTGGCGGTTGTAACATGTGCTTTGCATTATTCTTAGTATGTTATCCAGTCTCATTCTTCGTCCATTACAATTTCTTACTAACATTTGGCACAATTAATGATTCTTATTACACCAGTTTCAAGATTTTCATCATTTTCTATACCAAATTTTGGAACATTGAGCGTTTTATGTTTTAAATTACAAACCATCTTTGTTTAATTGCCATTGTATTTTATTTATGCGAGTGCATGTTGCAACAGGGCCTTTATAATTAAATATGCCAATAAATTGACAATTCTGACATAAACATAATATAATGTACTAAATCAACGACAAGTTGCACCAAAAAGTTAAACCTGGCTTACTTACCTTAATGTTAAGGAAGTTTTACACTCTTGCTAAGACTTTATTATCTACAGTGTTTTTCAAACTGTGGTTCGCGAACCCCTGGGGGATCGCGTAGCCTCGTTTAAGAGGGCGTGCGGGGGGTTGCGGCTGTACTCTTGAAGTAAAATTGGCTGTAGTAGGGATAATCTTTTGTAATGCTTTATTTAGACCAAAAAAGGCAAGTAGACAATACTTGAACCATTATATTATTAGACTTTACAAATCCTTGCAGAACTCTCAATTTCAAACAAACGCAGTGCGAAACTCATCAGTAATCAGCGCATACCGCGAGCCTTCAGGAGAACAATAAGTATAGTTGTTCGGCCGATGTCGACACGAGGTCGCACGAAGGTGAGCCGACACGTCTCACACACGCACAAATAGCCATTTATTCAAGACCTCTCACTCGCCACAGAATTCCCCTGCCATATTCCAAAATGTGGGCCAAGCAAGGGAAGCGGCAGCTCAGTTTGGGTCGGCCGATACGTGGGTAGTGTGTGTAAGTGTAAATATGAACGGCGTCTCGTATACCTACATTGATACGTCAGCTGGGCACACGACGGCGAATTTTTACGTACGAGTACGGCTAGCAGAAAAGTTAACAAAGTGGAGGAATATAAAGGTGACGTCAGTTAGCGTATTTTGATCGATGAATTTGCTATGATGTTTACTATACTAAGCTACGGTAGCCTAGTGGTTCAGGCATGCGGCTGTCAAGCGGCGGTCGTGGGTTCGAATCCCGGCTCGTACCATTGAGTTTTTCGGAACTTATGTACGTAATATTTACCGTTAGCTTTTCGGTGAAGGAAAACATCGTGAAAAAACCGGTCTAATCCCAATTAGGTCTAGTTTTCCCTCTGGGTTGGAAGGTCAGATGGCAGTCGCTTTTGGAAAACGAGTGCCTATGCCACATCTTGGGATTAGGTGTCAAAGCGGACCCCGGGCTCCTTTAGGGGCACAACCGGGAATAACGCTAGGATGATGATTGTTTTATACTATACCTAAATTTTCACAATTTGTAATGGATCAGGGCTTTTTTGTGAGATTTAATAGTAATAGGTATAACCCGATCATATTCATAACACGGCTGTCTTATAGGTTGATCATTGAGTGTAATTTCTGTATTATAAATAGCAGGATTAGCAGGTACGTCAACGCGTGTTCCAAAGCATAGATATTAAAATTGACTTTTAAATAATGGTATTTGTCAACCATGCTTTGGGCATTATTGAAGTATAGGTACCTAATCCCGTTTCCGCTTACCTTTGTTTTCATTTATTCAGACGCCATTTCGGAAAGTTCGATCTCCTCGCCTCTGAAACAATATTTAAAAATCTCAGGATTATATTATAGGAAAACCACCATAAGCATCTTCTATTTTCAAATTCGGATACACTTCAACTTTAACCCAGTAGATTTTTTTCTGCCGTTGAAGTCACACCAACTACATTACTTGTTTCACCATCTCCGTAAATTGGAAGATCATCACTGAGAATGCTTTCGGTTCTGGTGGATTATAAGTACACGTATGTGCACGATTTATTCACTTTTCCTCTTTCGTGCTTAAGGCTCGAAGCGGACTTATTTAAAACGCCTTTGTTAAAATGTAGGAGACCCCAGTCCATCGACATCGTAGGTATATGCGGTGTAATAACTTTGTTTGGTTATTTGTCCATGGACGATAGTGTCCACTAAATTAGGTCGTTCTCTTTTGTCCCATAAACGATAATGCATGTCCACTCAATTAGCTCCTTCTACAGTCAGTAAAAGCTCAGATAACCTTCGGATGGAGGTGAAATACTTTATTTTGGCTTGGACGTGTAAGAGAGCGAAGCGAGCAGAGAGAAGTACGGACCTAAAGATTGTTAATTTAAAGTGTTCACAGACTGTATATCTAAGTGGATTGAACTTGCCGAGTTGTCAGTAAGCATCATCGTAAATAATCAGCCTTAAGCTTAGGCCTCTTCTCATGGACAAGAGAAGCCGGTTATGTTGTTGGCCCTTGTAAAAATACTTAAATATTTCATATTGAAATGAATGCTTTACACATAAATGTTATCGAGAAAAGTAAGCAAGTTGGCACTCTACAGAGGAAGCATTGGTTACTAAACATTTAAAGACAAAAATACAAAGCGGCAGAGCCTTTGCCGGCGGTTTGGCAATAACACCAGGCCAAAGTCGATATATCGGTACCTTTAAATAGCGGTTACGGTACCGGAAAAAATAAAGGTACCGTTAAACATAAAGGTTCCGCTACCGAAACCGCTATTTGACAACCGATATGACGTCATACCGTTAAAATAGAATACCGGTATTTTTCGGTTATGCAGTCCCCGCTTTAAAGTGTCTACTTACTTATATTTAGTTTTTATGCTATCGCTAGTCGGCAGTCAATAGGGCGTCATTTGCATTGGTAATGGCGGCTCGAGTCGGTAAACAAACTCGAGGCTCGCCGAGGGTAATCGCGGCCGAGGGTAAGCGGGGCCTCCAATACTTCGAATCTGGTATACCACCAGCCAGAGCTCCCTATGATGCGCTGTGTTGGGAGTGAGGGACCTGCATAGTCTCTATCCGCCAACACAGCGAATTCTCAAGTGAATAAAGGGTCGACAACGCGCTTCTGATTCTTCTGGAGTCCCAAGTGTCCATAGGCTACGGTAACTGCTTAACATCACGCAGGCCGTAAGCTTGTTTGCCACCGTCGTTGTATAAAAAAAAAAAAAAACTTGAGATTATTTTAGTAGGCCGAATTGCATCAAATTACTATTTAAAAAGCAACTCTAATTACCTTCCAAGGTAGGACATTCCAATTACAAATACAGTTTTATAAAAAGAGATAATTTGCGAGTCTTCGGCTGTCTAATCGGACTTATATATATGCATTTTTTTTACGTGTCCTCCTGAGACCCAGGTTGCTTACACGAAGGACAAAATGGTTCAATGGTATGTGAGGCCTTTTTTAAAAGAAAAGAGTTTCTTTTGTTTTGTTTCGTTCAATTTTCGGAGAAATTATATTTCAAAACTACCAGTATTATCTGAAGCTCTTGGTTCAAATTCCATTGTACTTTTTTGTACATGGAATCCTGAGTCAGGATGATATTTTTTTTCGAAATTACGTAGGTATTGCTTACTCTTCTACTTACATCCAAATTAAATCTATAATTATGAATTTAACCTAAATCAATATTAATTTGAGGTAATGTTTGTACGCAGGAAGGAGGTAATCTCCGCAACTACTCGTTACACGTTGAACTGATGACCATTGGGGCGGAAAGGTTCTCCAGTGGCAACCAGGGAAAACGCAGCGGGGGTAGATCCCCACAAGGTGGACTGATATCTGATGTCCTGGTAAGGGTCGCGTGAGTCCGCTGGATGCAGATGCGCAGGACCAGTCACTTTGGCATAGGCCTCCCCATGTCCAGCAGTGGACGTCTTTCGGCGGATATGAGGTTATTCAATACAAAATACTGCAATACAATAATGTATGTAATACTATAAAGTGCAGTCCTTATTTGGCACAGAAGTAAACACAAAAACTGAAGATGTAAAAATGCTGTTGTGAAACAAGCATAAAAAGTTTAGAAAACTATTCCCCGACTAAGTACGGAAAAGTAACTATGAATAACATTTTTTTTATATTTTCTCCCCTTTCATTTGATACCCAACACGCTTTTTCACGTTTTTATTTTTCATACACAAGTTAGCCTATGTCACCGGGAGCATAATTTCGAATCGATTAACCACTCGTTTATCAAAATCGGTTCATTGCAGTTATTTTAAACGCAACAGTGGAACATACAAATACAAACATAGACTGCTAATACGCCTGCCTTTCGTTTGTAACGATTTACGTAAAAGAAGAAACTTTTTATTAACCTACTTAAAGCATAGCATAATTCCAGCAATCGTTGCTTTTGTGAAAGGAAGAATCTCATCGAGGGGCATAGTATGTGTACACTGTATTGACACCTCTCGCGACTCGCTCCAAAGACCACACGTCGTGAACCGGTTCCGCGCGTACGCATTGTAATTGCTGTTTAAATCAATCGTGACGCGTTGTTGAAATAGTACGAGTACCTACTTGAACGAATGGATTAGTGAGATTTTGAGGTAAGATATTAAGTAATTTAAGATACCCAAACTTCTAATTGAATAAACTTACTCAATGTTGGATATTGGATACGATACGTTTTCGAACTTACAACCATTTTTGGGGCTTCCTGCCTCGCAGTGACGGAGCGCCCATACAAGCCGATTCCCACCGGCTTGCCTAAAATTTCTTCTTAGGTAAGCCTATATTTATTACACTCTAAACTCTCATAACTTTTTTGTTCCGGGTTGCCCATCGAAAATTTTCACGTGCCGCCACTGTGCCTCGTATGAAGACACTTCTGTCAAATGAAATAATTATAATAGGTAGTGTATGGTATTCAGAGAGCTTTCGCTAAATAAGAGGAATCTAAATTTGATTACCTACTTAAAATGTAAGTTAAAATGGCAAAACTTAACAGAAAAGAAGCTATTTTCAAAAGAATTCCGAAAAGATTATACTTAGGTAGGTATATATATATGCTCCGGAACGGGTATATCAGAAATGAGGCTATCCGCAGCAGAACAAAGTGGCAGTGGGCGGGGCATATTGCACGTAGAACCGATGGCCGTTGGGGCGGAAAGGTGGACTGATGACCTGGTAAAGGTCGCGGGAGTCCGCTGGATGCGGGTGGCGCAGGACCGGTCACTTTGGAACTCTTTGGGGGAGGCATATGTCCAGCAGTGGACGTCTTTCGGCTGATATAATGATGATGATGATGATATGCTCCGGAATCATAGTGGTTAAAACATATGGTTGACAATCGGCTGTCATGGGATCGAATCCCAACTTAGATCAAAGATTTCTTCGGATCTTAATAAGCACGAAATATCATTTGGTGTTTGCTGTTAGCTTTTCGGTAAGGAAAACATTCATCATTATGTAAATGATGAAGTCCCCAACCCACACTGTGCCAGCGTGGACACTACAGCCCGCTCCGTCTCATCCATGAGCTGAAGCCTGTGCCAGCCCTAATAGGGTGATCATGATGATGATTATGAATATGGTTATATTTCCTCGGAAAAAGAACATACCTATCATTTAACCCAACTCCCAACATACTATTAAAACATTTTTTATGAGCATATGGAGTGCCCCACTGCTGGGCAAAGGCCTCGTCCCGTGATCTCCATGCGTCCCTATTAGGTGCTTTTTCCGCCCAATTGCCGAGGAATGTATCCAGTCGAGATATAGTCCCGCCATCTCCGTCGAGGTCGGCCTCTTCTGCGTCTCTAAAACCTTACTCAACAAAATTAAATACACATTTCCATCAAGCAGCCCCGATTAGATACACGAGAACATTTATTTAGATCACAGTTTATGTGAAACTGGGAGATTAGCCGCACGCGCCGACGCCACTCACACGCAACCACTCTGGTTCACTAATTCATTCTTAGATGTGAGTAAATTTGGTATCACATTTCACATTGCAATGCGATTTCAACCCAATGCCACTTTTTAACGTACGAAAGCATAGGCGTAATATCGTTCGACACGCCACGCGTCATTTCATTAAGTACGCCTGTAAATATAATACGTGGCCTAACGTGTTAGATTATTTTTTTGTTAAATCACTTGGAACTGATTGCTGATTGGCTTAATAATCCACCGTTTTATTTTTGCTCCTATTACAGGCCACATCCTGTATATCAAGTATGACTTGATATACAGGGTGTGGCCTGTAATAGGAGCAAAAATAAAACATACACACACACATGGACATATTGATGTAAAGTCAAATAACTCTAGTGTTTGTCTATCATCTACAGGCATCGGAGTATTTTTAGCACGGTAAGACCAAAATGAGCTATGGAGTCGTTGTAAGCATTAGAATTAAATTTTTACTCATACTCATCCTCATTAATTTAATTCATAAAATAATGAATAACTATAAAATAATACACCATCATCTTCATTGACGAATAGCAAATAGGTAATATGAAGGGTCCACGAAAAAAATATGACTAGTTCCTTTTTTTTCAAAATGAGATTTCCATGTCACGCAATAGTTCATAACGAGGGCAACATTTTGAGGTCAAAATCTCTTTTTTTTTTTTTTATGACTAGACATGTTCTTTCCGTAGAACCTTTATATTATTTGTTATTCGTCAATGAAGATGGTGGTGTATTTTGTTATAGTTATTGTTTATTTCATGAATTAAGTTAATGAGGATGAGTATGAGTAAAAATTTAATTTTAATGCTTACGACTCCACAGCTCACTTAAGTCTTACCGTGCTAGAAATACTCCGATGCCTGATCATCTATATTCAATAGTCGTGTTCTTCATTGCTGAAAGTAGTGTCTTGAACCTTATTGGTGATGCTGCTTTGCTTTCAATCCAACCTGTCCTCGGCTTTTCCATTTTCCGCGCTTGTGAAAGCAGAAACCTGATATGTCCATCGACTAAGAGGCCATACTAGATTACTATGATTGTGTAAAGAGTGTAATGATATGGGAGTAATTTTTAAAGCAGTACCTATAGATATAGAATGGACCATCAGGGTGAATATAGGCTACCTTTTATCCCGCTGCTCAGTTGGCCTTCATTGTAATAATAATTTACTTTAAAAACAAAGTTTTAACCGACTTAAATTCAGTACTCCGCCAAGGCACATGAACATTACCACATTTATTTTGCAATTTACCACATGAACTGATTTCCGAGAGCAAATGCGTTGATCATTAAACTCTCTTTGTACTAAAAAAAAACAGCATAATTATTGTTTTTATTAATCATGTGTTCCCTTTGATATGTTAGCAGCGCTCATGTTATATCTAATGTTTAATTTTCACTTTGTTTGTTACTTTCATGTCGTGCTTCTTGTGACGTGTGTCTGAAGAGATTTGTTAACCAATTCAGTGGGTCCCAAGATACAGGCTCAGCCTAGTTTGGAGCCCCACGGGTAATGTCTGTATAATCTGTTATCATGTGCTTGTCTAATAATAAATTATTCTTATTCTTATTAGAGAAAAAAACCAAATCACTGTATATGAGCCGATAATATTTGAGGACTTCCGTCGATTCCTCAAGGATCTCAGAATTATACCCTTGGCACTTCATTGTTTGCTATTTCAACGAAATCTTATCAGAATCTGTGACGTACCTTTATAGTTTGAAGTTACATCATTGAGAAGTTCCACAAGCCATCTGTGGTCTTCATCATCACTTCCACCATCACCAAATTTATGATTTTCGGGTGTAAATACACGAGTTATATTATAAAATACCGAAATGACTACATGCGTGCCTAATATATTTGAGGAGTTCCCTAAATTCCTCATGGTTCCCATCATCCAACTGGGGTTTTGAAAACAATGGGACCAATCTAGAAGCATATAGGTACTTTCAATTAAAAAAAGAATTGTACGAATCGGCTCATAAATGACGGAGTTCTGAGGTAACAAACATTAAAAAAAAAATACATCCGAATTGAGAACCTCCTCCTTTTTTTGAAGTCGGTTAAAAAGGCGACCCCCGTGTGGGCAGCTAGTAGGTATACAGGTTGGGCTGGAGTATACCGACAGATTTTAACCATGGATCCCTGAGGTCATTAGGAGCAAAAAAAAATATATGAACCGCAGTCAAGTCCGGCTTAGCTTTTTTCACTTTTTTGGAAAAATAAGCTTTACCATTTTGTTAAAAGGGATAATTTCCATAGAGAACCGATAGTTACCCAATTTTTATTTACAAAAACCGACAAAACTACTTTTTTTCTTGCTGAATTTGACTTGGGATTTTTTTCTCAATTGCCTCAGGAATCCATGGTAAAATATATGGCGGTATACTCCGTCTCCCACCCTGTAAGCTTAGTAACCACATTGGGTAAATTAGGTTGTATGAACAGCATTTCTCGGACCGGATAGCGGCGTCTGCATTGCCATCTCATAGAACTGTCAAACATCCCATAGCATCAGATTTTTAACGGACGTAACTTTACGACTACTATATACTCGAGTATGTATGACTGCTCTACCGCAACCAATAAATCCAAAAAAAATGAGTCTTCGTGAAAATTCGGACAAACGATACGGTTGGCAAAATTGCGATAGGATACCATCGTAGTAAGTATACTTACTCGTTCTGTCCACGCTCGGCGATGGTATCCTATCGCAATTTTGCCAACCGTATACGCGCATCACATTGATATTATATTGGCATGCGAAAGGTCCAAACAAATTGACCTTCAGTCTATCATATCTAGATATAATATAACTATCATCTAGATTAAGCTAAAAGACAAAAAGTGGACTACTGGCAAAAAGCGCGGAATCGAATGCAGTTACAATTAAATTAGCACATTTGCAGCGTCCCATCTAAGATACCCTATTAAATCAGCTGGTTCGGCGGCTGAAAATGCCGCCAAGTTCAAACACACCAAGTAAATACTCTGCCTTGGAACCAACCTACGACTTCGTTCCGGTCGCTGTAGAGACAGCTGGGCCCTGGGGCAGCGAGGCTCTCGGGCTTTTCAAGGAGTTGGGCAGACGTTTGAGGGAGAGGGGTCTTGACCCCCGCTCTGGGTCATGGCTCGTCCAACAGGTCTCAATTGCTGTTCAGCGAGGCAATGCCGCAAGCATTTTGGGGACTTTTGGTTCGGGCATGACGCAGGATATAGTTTTTAGTTTTACTTTATACTTTTTCTGTTTATTTGTACCTATGTATTTTAACGTAATAACTGTTTTGTTAAGTATAAATTATAAAATATCATTAAAATCATTAAATTCGTCCAAATGACGTGAAAAATTATTCAGAGCGATTTATTTCTTTATATGAGTTTGTTCTAATTTATTTACGTTTTACAGCACGACTAGGACTAGGTACTTAGTTTGCACGCGAGACGGCCCGTGTCGCATTTAATCATTGTCTTTTGATGACGTCTGGTTGTGAGTAAGACCCTACCTACTTTAGATAGCCGGCCTGGTGGCCGATTTTTGAGTTTCGATCATTATGATACCGATAAATTGAATACAAGTGGTCAATGCTACCCCTTTTTGAATCTTTTATTCAAAATAGCATTTCATAAGTTTAGACAGTTTTCAAGTGAAAGAGTCGAGCACTCGAAAGTCAAAAATCGGTCCCCTGGGTGCCAATTCCAGTAAGGGCAAATATTTGTGTGATTTATAATACAAATACAAATACAAATTATTTATTTACCATAACAACGTTACATGCGATTAAATTAAACTATTCTGTTAACATACACATTTTTAACAAACAGAGAAAGATATCCGTCAGCCCCAAACTAGGCACAATGTATAAGGAAGTACACCAGATATGTAGTTAATGAAGGACCAATTAATGTTTTAACATTTGTCATTCGCTAGGAAGTCCAGGATTGTGCGTTCATACCCGATAAATCACGCATTTTTTTATTGAACTCTACGTAAGGTCTACTTAAAGCATGTTAATTGAGTTCTTATTTAAGACAACAATAGCACCTCAATTTGTCGGGTTTTACCTTACATCTCTCGTTATTACATCCTGCATCAACACCATCATGCCCCAGTGATGCAAGTAATAGGCAACCGCGAAATTCTAGAACGACCGTCTCCAACGGCGTGCGTGCGCGCAGCTCGTGACACTCGTGACGTATTAACGTGATTAATAGCTGTCTGCGGACCGGAGAAAGTGACGACTTATTCCGTGCACTACACACTGCCAGTATTATTGACGGCTGGGCTTTATCTATTAACTAGCTGCCCGCGCGCCACGGATAAAATATAGCCTAATGCCCTTTCTGAAGGTTCTTTCTATATAACGGTTAGTATTTTTTCTAACCAGATGAGTATACCTACCTAGTTCTGGAGATGGCGGATATTACCGCCTAATACAATACAACGTTTCAAAGCTACAACCTCACAGACATTTTTCCTTGTGAAATTAGTACCTATAGATTTGTATCCGACACCAGCAGGTCGATCATAAAGGTCAGTTTTCTCGCGAAATTACCTACTAAGAACTAATCTTTCAAACTACTAAGAAGCACCTCAGGTCTTGGCCACGACTTCGAGCAGCGGCGGCGGCGGACGCGGCGCGTCATGCGTGGGAGCGAGTGGCCGCGCTCCGATCTCTCGTATCCGCGCAATGTTATACTAACTGCGCAACCGTACTACTGATAGTATGATTATACCGACAAGTAAGTGAGGAACTCTGAGTGACGTCAGTCATCTGTAGGCCCTCGGTAATATTGAAAATAGTTACCGCATACTGACTCCGCCACAGCTAAATGGTTACCGCATACCGACTCCGCCACAGCAAAATGGTTACCGCAACCGACTCCGCCACGGCAAAATAGCTACCGCATACCGACTCCGCCACAGCAAAATAGTTACCGCATACCGACTCCACCACAGCTAAATAGTTACCGCATACCGACTCCGCCACAGCTAAATGGTTACCGCATACCGACTCCGCCACAGCAAACTAGTTACCGCATACCGACTCCGCCACAGCTAAATGGTTACCGCATACCGACTCCGCACACAGCTAAATGGTTACCGCATACCGACTCAGCCACAGCAAAATAGTTACCGCATACTGACTCCGCCACAGCTGAATGGTTACCGCATACCGACTCCGCCACAGCTAAATGGTTACCGCATACCGACTCCGCCACAGCTAAATGGTTACCGCATACCGACTCCGCCACAGCTAAATGGTTACCGCATACCGACTCCGCCACAGCAAAATAGTAACCGCATACTGACTCCGCTACAGCTAAATAGTTACCGCATACCGACTCCACCACAGCAAAATAGTTACCGCATACCGACTCCGCCACAGCTAAATGGTTACCGCATACCGACTCCGCCACAGCTAAATAGTAACCACATACCGACTCCGCCACAGCAAAATAGTTACCGCATACCGACTCCGCCACAGCTAAATGGTTACCGCATACCAACTCCGCCACAGCAAAATAGTTACCGCATACCGACTCCGCCACAGCTAAATGATTATCGCATACCGACTCCGCCACAGCAAAATAGTTACCGCATACCGACTCCGCCACAGCTAAATGGTTACCGCATACCGACTCAGCCACAGCAAAATAGTTACCGCATACCGACTCCGCCACAGCTAAATGGTTACCGCATACCGACTCCGCCACAGCAAAATAGTTACCGCATACCGACTCCGCCACAGCTAAATGGTTACCGCATACCGACTCCACCACAGCAAAATAGTTACCGCATACCAACTCCGCCACAGCTAAATGGTTACCGCATACCGACTCCGCCACAGCAAAATAGTTACCGCATACCGACTCCGCCACAGCTAAATAGTTACCGCATACCGACTCCGCCACAGCTAAATGGTTACCGCATACCGACTCCGCCACAGCTAAATAGTTACCGCATACCGACTCCGCCACAGCTAAATAGTTACCGCATACCGACTCCGCCACAGCTAAATAGTTTCCGCATACCGAGTCCGCCACAGCTAAATGGTTACCGCATACCGAGTCCGCCACAGCTAAATAGTTACCGCATACCGACTCCGCCACAGCTAAATAGTTACCGCATACCGAGTCCGCCACAGCTAAATAGTTACCGCATACCGAGTCCGCCACAGCTAAATAGTTACCGCATACCGAGTCCGCCACAGCAAATGCGGCGTGGGGGTGTTCACACGTGATTTTATTCCTGGATTAAGTATTCCAATTATGAAACTTGTGCTTTGTTTTTCTACATCAAGTCTAAAATTGGACGTGTTACCCGGAAGATAGAATTTTGTTGATTTAAGTAATCGTTAAATATGGACATGTCATTAATTTCATAGAAAAACAAACAAGACTCACGTAATTAGATTTCACCGGACGAAGGTTTTTTAATTTATTTATGTTATGATATTGGAGGGTTCTCTAACTACGGGAAACCGGGTGCGAGCTTGAATCGAGTGCAAAACTCACATTACATGATATCTTAGTTGTAATCATTTGAAGATTTGAAGTTTTTAAATGTCAAGCTATGGCAAAAATTTGTCCCAACAGCAAAGAAAAAATGTGAGTAATTGACAATGAGTTTTGGTTGACTGCAATTATGGCTTTCAGTGAATAGTCCAAAAATCAAATCCAAGGGAAGAAGCTTCAAAGGTATATAATTATGTTTACACTTTATTTACGTTCTTTGACGCCAACTGAAGATAATTGCCCCGTAGATCAAACGAACAAACAGATGTACTTACGTGGTTTAGTACTGTCTTTCAAACCAAATGTTTAAATACTTGGCTCGTTTCGTTAAATTTTAATTACTTTCAAACTTTTAGGTTTTTAGAAGGCACGTTTGTGCCTACGTCGGTGGCACGTTAAACCAGAAACGGTTCTTTTGCTCATTATCATGTAACATGTGTAATGTAGGTAACTACGGGGTGAAATAGAGATAGGCACTTTTACCAGACTCCGGATTCTATTACCTCTCCCTTCTTTCATCGATACCCCAATGCTGAGGATCGAATCAAATGGTGCACAGTGCAAGAGATCTGGAAACTCAAGCGAACCGAAAAAATGCGGCTCAACTTCTATAAGTACCTAAATCCCTGAGTCCATTGAACAATGGTGATACGTATTTATAGGAAATTGAACTCTATTTCTCCAGGATATCATAGTACTATCGAACAAATTGGCAGTGTGTCGCTGCTCCGCCGGTCGGAGCGGGAGATGAAACAGAACGATAATTACTCCATCACGCTTTCCACGGGTGAATTATTAACTTGCACGTATATAGTAGGGACGGGACGGAATCAACGCGCCGATCGTATAATACGTACTATTAATATACTTACATGTGAAAGTTTGATTGAGCTCGACTCTCCAAGTCTCCATACAAACTAAGAAAAAAATAGAAACAGAAGTTTTTCATAGTAAATTTTTTTGACTCTATTTTTTTTCTATTATAATTTCTAGCACTAGTATTTAGTTTCCGAGCTAGATATACCTAGCGGATCCCATTGTGTATAGTTTCATGTTATTCCAGTACGTCGTTTTAAAATGAGAGCGAAACTACGTTTGTATGGAAAGCCGACTAATGTCGAGGTTCCTGGGGACTCTTAAGATTGTTTGAATGTTTATTATTTAATCACGCAAAAACAGTTGAACGCATTTAGATGCAATTTGACATGGAGATAGTTAACCGACTTCAAAAAAAGGAGGAGGTTCTCAATTCGGATGTATTTTTTTTATTTTTAATGTTTGTTACCTCAGAACTCCGTCATTTATGAACCGATTCGTACAATTCTTTTTTTAACTGAAAGTATATGCTTCCAGATTGGTCCCATTGTTTCCAAAACCCCAGTTGGATGATGGGAACCATGAGGAATTGAGGGAACTCCTCAAATATATTAGGCACGCGTGTAGTAATTTCGGTATTTTCTATTCTAACTCGTGTATTTACACCCGGAAATCATAAATTTGGTGAAGTGGAAGTGATAATGAAGACCACAGATGGCTTGTGGAACTTCTCAATGATGTACTTCAAACTATATAAGTACGTCACAGATTCTGATATTATTCCGTTGAAATAGCAAACAATGAAGTGCCAAAGGTAATTCTGAGATCCTTGAGGAATCGACGGAAGTCCTCAAATATTATCGGCCCACATACAGCGATTTGGTTTATTGGTCTAAAAATCAACGCTTTTGTTCTCGAAAATCAGTTCACGTGGTAAATTGGAAAAAAAATGTGGAAATGTTAATGTGGCTTGGCGGAGTACTGAATTGAAGTCGGTTAAAACTTTGTTTTGAAAGTAAATTATTTATAACCTAGTTTAAAACAAATAATACTTTCTATCCCGAAAATCATCCCGCAAAGGAATGAAATTGGGGATAAAAATTGCTAGGAGAGTTCGCGCATGCGAAGTAGCGGGCAAATGCATAGTGGAGTCATAAATCTGATATGTGCGGCGTAATTTATGGCGTTCATTGAGGCCCTACTCTTATGTAGGTACTTGTAAGTCTAATACCGGCCGTTCGTAAGTATTAAGCTCAACCTGTATGGTAAGGTACAAGTACGTACATACAAAACGGTTACCATTTCACATACCCAATAGGTACTTTCTACCACTCATTCCATTCACGCCAACTTTCGAAAATTCATCTACGTATATACGGTTGTTAAAAGAATTGAACACCTATACAGTCAGGTACAAAACAAAATCGACTGCAACCGGGTTCGTGTAAACCTCAGAGCATAGAATACTAGAGAGAGGACAAGCCGCCGGCGGCCTTGTCGCAGCTGTATGCTCAATGGGCATACACTGCCATACTGTGCACGCGTGCTGATCGCAGAGAATATTACTTTTTTTCCCAAAATGCCTGATATGATGCGCGTTTATTGTCAAATAAGCGTGTAGGTATACAAGTGTGTGTGTTTTAGATGTGAGCGTGCTTTGTCTTGTCAATTACTTGGGCGTTGTGTGGGTTAATGTACTTGCGACAGGCTCGCTCTATACAAATCGGCCGCCATGTCCGATCTCCTTATATTCATACATCTGTGGTGTAAACGCATGCATTTCGTGGTTTGTCGAAAGCGAGATTTGATGGCTGTGGAGATAAATCGTGTGAAATTTGAAAGCGCGCGGCCGCTCTCGTGGGAAGTATCACTGGAGGTATATTTTTAAGCGTCGCCAATTCTAATCACATTTGAACTTGCTTAGCCTGCTTGCTCCCACGCGCACGGAGCTAGCGTGCCAAAGCGAGCGCGACACATATATATTAAACGCGGTTGTGTCGTGAAATGTATGAATCCCAATTGAGACTCTGTTCTCGAAACAAGTGTCGTTTACTTTTATGTTTATTGCTACTTGATTTAGCCGCGGATTCGGCAGTATTTTAATTAAACGTTAACGATTGTAAAACTCAAAACTTCACTCATTCTTTGGTATGATTTATTAAGGCAACGTGAGCTCAGAAAACGGATGTTTAAAAAGTCATAGCTCTTGCTTGGATAATATGGGTGCCCTAAATTTAATTAGCAATCTTGAGGCCTTTCTCGAAGGACAACAGCTATTCGAATCCTGAGTTTTTGACTTTCGCTCCATATAAAAAAATCACGGACATAGGTCTAAAATACACGTAAAAAAAATTATGCACAACAGCTAATTAATTATATTAAAATTGGTTCTAAAAATCGGCAATATCACGTTTGAGGGAACTTAGCTATTAGGTACTACCTACTTTATTTATTAAAACTCACAAAAATTTTTAAATAAAAAAACATGATATCCGCGCTTCCGATTCCGAACACGCACTTCCATCTCGCTCACGCTTATGCTGAGTGAGAGGGAGAAAATACCACGAGCCTACATCGCCTTAAACGAGCGAGCGAAGCGAACCAAGTTCTCCGTTTCATCTTGCTTGGGCAAAAATTAATAAAATAAATAAATAAATATTACGGGACAATCTTACACAAATCAACCTAGGCCCACGGCAATTATTTCGTATGTCGGGCGTCTGTCCGGCTGTTCTGCTCTTTAGGACGCATTTCTCAACCGATTTTCTTGAAATTTTGAGACAATGTTCATTAATTATTTCCGAGTGTTTGGTTTGGATGCATTAAAAAAACAGCGAGTTTTTTGCTAAATTTGGAGGAATTTAACTCACTCTAGTTGTTAAACTATTTGGAGTATTTTAACTTTTAGATGAAAAAGTTTAATACAGTTGCGAAAAAATAAGAAAAACAACAAGTAAGGAATTTGAAAGTTTTATATTATCATTCTGTAACATCATTGTAATACAGTTGAAAAATAAAGAAGTTGTTTTTTTTTTATACTGTTCTTACTTGTTGTTTTTCTTATTTTTTCGCAACTGTATTAAAAAACGTCGTTCGATACACGTGCGGAAATGTCATTCTTCACTCGTCCCTCTCATATCTCGGCACTCGTGGAGTAATGACATACTTTCCGCACTAGCATCGAAATGTACCTACTACTATTACTATATATGCAGTCAAAGTATGGGACATTTTTGAGGTTTAAAAAAGTAGCAAAATGTACTGTCTTACCCTTATACTTATAGATTTCTTTTGAAGATCCAGTTTTTCGTTTTTTTAAAGGCTGGCTGGTGCGTTTTACAGCGTGAGCCACTTGTTTTATCTTTTTATATTTCGTTTCATACCAGGCACAGAAAACAAAATTCGTTCCCTGTGATCCGATAAAGGTGATTAAAATTTTATTTCTGATTCTGAAGAATAGGTACCACCTATCAGGACATCATGGTAGACGTCACAAATCGAGGTACTGTAAGAACAGAAAAGACAAATTTGAATCTTTAATTTTATATGACAGATTTACTTGGGAAAACTCCTCTCCTAAATAATCAAAGCCCTGGCCTACCTATTAAGTATTGCCACTTAAAATAAAGTTATCGACCTCACGGGACCTCAGTTTTGCAAAATGCCTGTAAAATGGTAAAATTACAATGTTATCATACCTAAGAATACATTGAAACATACATAGTTACTTAGAACCTTGGCCAATGTCCCCTTCAAATTTAATGAATCACAAATCATCAAAATTCCAAACACGTTTATTTGCAAGGTAACAAATTGCCAAATACGCAAAGATACGCCCAATTTACCCAACACAGCAAACAACAAGCAGAAATTAGAGTAAGAATTATATACAAAGATTACGGCACGCCTGTCAGCTAATCGGTGTAACGTGCGCCGACAAAGTGTTGTGAAACTTATGAATAAACAAGTCGACAAAAGAATAAAAGTTTCACAAAAAAGTAATCTTTTATTAATGGCGTGGCCTCCCGCTCTTCCAACTACACCGTTGATGCTATCTTGTTCTTGGAAGGTGTTTTGTCCCGTGCTGGCGCGGGGTCGGCGGTATCGCGCGTGCCTTGTCGGACATCAATCGATACCTCGAGACACCCACGGTAACCAGTTGCGAAGTATGGTGTTGGGAATGGGGTAGCGTTGTTGTTCAAAAGTTTTTCTTTCGTTAAATAAAACTTTTGACGTAAAGTATCGATATACATTTGTTTACTTTTCTATCGTTATAATAACTTATATAGTCTCGATAAAACATTTAATTCTATATAGGGCACGGCAGTGGAAATCATGTACCTATAAGTAGGTACGGTCTGCCTATGGTAAGAAGACTCCGTAGCCTCTAGACGCTTGTGATTTCAGAAGAATCTATATCTTGTTGCCGACCATGTTGTCAGCTAGAGAAAATTGTCTTCGGAAGCTCTAGCGACTGCACTCGTCAGTCACCATCGCCACCATATGGAGGTACTTACCCAGTTGGGCAGCTCCACAGACCACTTTACCCTAGGGGCAAAAACTGTACACATATTTTTGGCGTCGACTGTACCTACACTCTGAAATTATCAAAGAAGCCCCATTTTATCCTTAATAAACCCCAGTTTAAGATATTCATAATTAAATAATTATATTATTCTGAACCGCAACGCTACCCCACTCACTAACTGATCAGAAATCCTCGCCTCGCGGTACTCAATGAAATGAACGCCGGCGCAGGCGCCCGCTGCGCTGGATTCGGGACAATTTATTTTTTTACGCGTTACCCATATCGGCGCGTTAAGTTACTGGCTGCATTTTTATTTATAACAGGAAAGGTTTGTGTATTCTGAACCAGCAGATTCTTGTGAATTTAGACAGGTTTATGCGAGACTACGTACCTATATCAATAGGCATGATGCCTCATGTTAAAATTGATAACGTAGTAATTATAAAATTTAAAAAGTTTATATAAGTAAAATATGTATTTTTTATATTGTTCAAGAGTAAATTTAAAGCTACCAATAGAATCAATACGCTTTTATAGGAACAAAATTGTACATCAACTATGTACCTAAACGCTGTATTTCGCGAGCGAAACAGCAACTTACTTGATTTTCCATACAACGATTAGAACAAATAACAGGTGTGACGTCATACCTGTGTGTCAATTAGTATGAAGCGTTTATGGCTGCCGCCAGCGAGGTTAACCTGTGTCTCAATTTATGGGTATTTATCTTCTTTAATTGTAGTTGCTCCCATACAAAGATTTGTTCCTCTCCAAAAACTGGTTCGAATGGCATCGTTAAAAAAATCTTAGTCAGATCGTAATTTAGGGCTTTCTTCCCGGGATTTTTGGCAGGTATGGAAATCCCGGAATCTCAGTATCGATCTTACCAGATATTTCGGGATTGGAAGCCGTAAACAATACATTCATTATATTAAAATGGACTTTATTGCGTAATCGTTTGAGATATTAATATTTCCGGGATGTATTAAAAAACTATACTTATTTAAAAATAACATGAACGTTATATATTATTGGCCGGTACTGTATCATGAGATCACAGTATCGTAAATATTTCAAAACGTCACAAATCCGTAGTAGGTATCTATTACCTATTAGGCGTGATCAAAGTAGTTTTAGTTACGCGTATTCCATAAAACTCAATTCCCACGGTCTTATCCATTTTAATCTTGTTCAAAAAAAAATATAAACACTTATTCGGCAAATAATGCCATAAGCGCACTTTTTACATGGCAAACCATAAATTTCAATAACACGAAACAATAATTTTAGAATACAATAATAAAATGATTCAATAATAGGTAGGTACAGATGCTTCAGATCATACTGAAAGCTAACAGCACCGATTTGCCTTCAGATAATTACAACGACATTAGATACGTCACGTCACAAAACCAAGCACATTTATAATAATTGAGTATTCATTGATAGAGAATAAATCAATTGCATCATAATCAGTACCATTATCTATGCGATACTTCATTGAGAATAACGCTACTTCAACTTCGACATTGTCTGAAATTCATCGTAAGTAATTTGTATTGCGTTCAACTGAACCAACATTAAATATGCACGCGTTCCACAGAACTTCATATTTGCAGACAATGCCGACGCCGCGTAAAAGAATGCTATAACTCCTCTATCTTCTACAATCTACATAAATAAATCAAGCCTATCAAGACTAAGAGTCTATAACACTAAATATTTTAAACCGGAATCTGTTTTGTATTACTACTCGTAGTAGATGCCCACGCTCGTTCTGATAGGTCTCTTAGAGCTCCTGGAAGCGAGTGAATGCGAAAAATACAAATAATTTTTTTCGAAGTTTAACTTTAGTGCGGCATGTTGAAATAATGCTATTAATTGCACGGTTCAACTCTCGTATTAAATGTCACTACTGGCGACATATTTCGAACTCTTCGGGAGTTGTTCCTAAGGATGAGTGTTTTCGCGACGGTGGCGCCCGTAGTGACATTTAGTGAAGCTCGTAGCGAAGGCTCTGTGAGGTGCTTAACCAACACACAGTAGGTAGGTACCAATATAACATGTTGGAAATAAAATGTCAATTATTGTTTAGTCTAAGTTTCGTGACGCATTGGTTTTTTGCTACTGTAATGTCATGTAAACGTATTAAATAAATAAATTTAATACGTAAGTTGAACTGTGCAATTATTAGCATTAATTAAATTTTTATTCAATAAGTATAAGAAGAATAGACTCCCAAGTGGAGCACATTCCGTGCAGCTAGGAATCTTAGCTGTGGTTATCAGGACAGTGAAATCTATAACTACCTGTTTTGAATGAATTTACGAGCGTAGTCTATTAAAAATTTAAAAGTTGTTAAATAGATCAGTCCGTGAAATGTTAGTTGAGAGAGAGGTAAGGGCACGGTGAAATGTTATCTTGCTCATATTTGGAGCAGACGACTTGGGAGGTAGGTACCTCCATATTTGGAGTACACGACTTAGGAGGTACCTCCATATTTGGAGCACACGACTTGGGAGGTACTCAATGGTATGCGTTAGCCAGGTATACAATGGTATGCGTAAGAGCATTTCCACTCCGTAAAAAATAAAAAAGTATATCTGCTTTTGTTGCATTGTTTGACCATTGTACACCTACCTGGCTAACAAAGAACCATTCATGAGCCCAGTTGAAATAAGTTAAAGTATATACCTCCATTTTTGGAGCAGACGACTTGGGAGGTACCTCCATATTATAGACCGCAGCCATTATAACACTACTTGGTATGTAGGTATAAGGTGTTATGTTCTTGGTAGTGACGGTGTGTAAGGTAGCCAGAATTCACGAGGGCGCTGTGTTGAGAGTAGGGAATGCAAACCGGTTAACCGGTTAACCGGTTAACCGGTAAATTGACTAAATATAAAGCCGGTAAATTACCGGTAAATTAAAGTCAAAACCGGTAATTTACCGGAGCACAAATTAATAGTAAAATACTACATTTTATCGATTGTTAATGCTTCATCGTCATGATTATACCTCAATAACCCTCCTTTTATCATGTAAAAATGTCAGTTGAATAAACTTGTTTGCGTTATCTTACCTCATGTAGGATCAAATTAAAGCAATCGTTTGTAGAAGCTTCTTAAAATATAAACACGTTCCCGGTTCCGTTCTATAAAATATGAGTAATGATCAGGCCCCGTAGCGTGGATGGCGTTATCACGCGATAAGTGAAACGGTGTAAGCCAGGGACGGCAGCTCTATCCTATCACTTATCGCGTGATAAGGCCATCCATGCTACGGGGCCAGTTTGAATAAGTACAATAGAGACGCCTTATTTATCATACTTTATACCTCTAAAGTATATTAAATAAGGCGTCTCTATTCGCTATGATGAGTATACATACATATATACTAATCATTACAATGCAAAGAAATACCTCTCTTCGTCCTACTGGGAGGGAGAAAGCTAAAGAAAAGGAACAGAGGTGAGGTAGTGCTTTTCTTCAAAAAGGGTGACAACACCCTGCTGAAGAACTACCAACCCATCTGACTTCTGAGCCATGTCTATAAACTGTTTTCGAGAGTCATTACACATCGTCTCGTACGCAGGCTAGATGACTTCAAGCCTCCCGGACAAGCCGGTTCCCGGAGAGGCTTTAGCACCGTCGACCACATCGAAACGCTCCGTCGGGTTATACAGAAGACTGTGGAGTATAACCTGCCCCTCTGCTTAGCGTTCGCGAACCACGAGAAAGCCTTCGATTTGATCGAAACCTGGGCTGTACTTGTCTCTCCAGGCCGTGCCAAGTTGACTACCGCTATATCGAAGTATTGAAGTGTTTGTACGAAAACGCCACTGTGTCAGTCCGACTCCAGGATTTGAATGCGAAACCTATTCTGCTGCAACGGGGAGTCAGTCAAGGAGATGTAATTACCCCAAAATACTGGTCACCGCTGCACTGGAGGATTTTTTCAATCCTGATTTGGATCTGTTTGGATTTTTCCTGTAGGCTCGGTTTGACCAGTGTGTGTTGCCAGTGAAATGAAGTCGCTCATTGTTACTATTACTACCCTTTTCTCTACCCAACTCTTTTCGATCTAAGTATGGATGGTTATATATACGTCTCTTGAAGCCCGTAGAAACATCTATTTAGTGAAATATTATTTAAGACTACTAAGTAGGCTTTTAGTTTAGTTTCTGTAGAACTGGGGACAATTCCTACCCACCTGCTAATCCCCAAGGAACGTTTTCAGTTGCTTTTTGCCCTCCTACCACTGAGCAAGTTTTTAATATTAAAGAATCTGTTTATTACGGCATTTACGGCACATGATAAACCTTTATACTATATCATAGCTTATTTTTACGATAAATAAACGTCAAATAACGCTACTTATTAGCCAAATTGAATTTACCGGTAATTTACCGGTTAACCGGTTTTGCCTCACTCAAGTCGGTAATTTACCGGTAGTGAAATTTGTCCGGTAATTGCATTCCCTAGTTGAGAGTTAGGGACCGAATTTGTCTCTAACCACACAACATTTTCAAATAAATAAAGGATCAACGATAACTTCCTGACTCGTCTTGAGTTGCAAGCGTCCATAAGCTACGGTACGGGTTTGTTTAACATCAGGTAAGCCGTATGCTTATTAATTATCGCAGTCTGCAAAAAAGTAGGCAATGTTTGTGAACAAATGATCTGTCTTTGACTGAAGACTCAGCGCATAATGAGCAGATGCCACTTTTTTGTAATAAAACATCTCCAAATATGCCGTTCCTGTGCGACAGCAATTCGCTGCGGATCATTATTTGTGAAAATACCCTTTACACTTAGCCAGCCATCATTAAAATCGCTATTCGATCGCTACAAGTGCCTGATGCCTGATCATTATTTTTATAGCTTTTTCAGCTGGCACGGGGATCGTTAATTGACGGCGCATAAGTACTTCGCTCAAGGTATCAGAGGTGATTCATCATTCGAAATGTCAGAAATTATAACTTTTATGACCCAACAAATTGCCGCATGTTTATTTATGGAAAATAATGAGCCATCGATTTGAAGTTGAAACACATCATAAGTATTGTTTTAAAGTTAATAAATTGATGGTAGTGGCTTAAATGTGCTGCGACATGAACCGGTCTTGTGATGAATTCTTTCTAAATAATCGACTTCAAATCAGCAGCCACATTGCTTCAAGTTTGCCTATAACATTTGAAGTGTTCCCTCGATTTCTCCAGGATTCCATCATCAGAACTGGATATTGGTGACAACGGGACCAATCTGGAAGTATATGCTTTCAAACAAAGAAAACATTTTTCAAATCAGTTAATAAATTACCGAGTTATCGCGTAACAAACACACAAAAAAAACTGACGAATTGAGAACCTCCTCCTTTTTTTAAGTCGGTTAAAAAACACGCTACACTAACTTCCATCAGCGGTAGCCTGACAGATTAACAAACAACTGACCAGAAGAAAACAAAAAAAACTTAAGTACCGCCATAAGTTACCGGTTACCCCATTATAAATTATTTACACCTGTCAGTGATATTCACATTATATTGCTTATGAACCAAAAATAGCCAATTTGGAAAACTGTGGACCTCAAAACGGTCAAAACGATTAAAACGTAAATTTGCATTTCGTATTCTGTCCAAAATAAAAACTTTAGACGTTTAACTATTGTGTCATAATAAAATTACTTACTTATCGTGTAATTATGCTGAGTGAAAATCCTGATAAACATTGTGATGTGAAGGATTTCGTGCCCAAAAGATGGCAACGTTATTCTAGATATTACCAAGACTGTCTGTTTGTATGTGTCAGTCTGTTTTGAGACGTACCTACTAGGAAATTTAACCAGATGCTTAAATATATGCTCCATAACAATAAATACCTAATTCCAGTGCCACATCTCTACCCCCCCCCAGCTTCTCTGGCTGGTGTTGCCCTTAGGCCATATTTTAATGTCGCTATTAATAGGGGCCCATCTAGCAGTTGGCGAGTCATCGTCTGCCAGAGATAAAAAATGAGACAGTTTATTAGGCAGGCGTCCGATGTTTCACCCAATAGCCCAGCCACTAGTCCATCATTTTCACCCAATAACCCGTTTTCTTTAGATTCCATCAACCAGCAATAGTCCCTATACACCCCAGCGGGTGCTGTCTCTGTGTGCGTCCCATAACACGGGCAGGGACAGCATCCGCTCGGTGTACTCCTTGCATTTCATTAAATTGTCAAAAGAGCCTCTACGTGTTGGCTCAGTTGGTACTTTGTAGGTACCTAGCCCCACGCATGCCTCCCAAAGGTCCGGGACATCATTGCCCCTGAAGTCAGGAATTGGAGGGGTCGCACAAGAAACGTAGACTTCGCATATATTCCTAACACAGCCCAACCAAACAAAACTGAGTTCGTCTCGCAGTCAATCATTGCGAACAATCTCGAACAAACAAGTAGGGAGTATAATTGTTTCTCAAAACTTTCTATCACGTGCACGTTCCGACTTCTCGCAAACTTTGGACAGCCCCGCAAAGTTTGATAACAGAAAAGAGCAGAAGCGTGTTCCTGCTTGTCAAAGCAGAAATTAAGTGCATGCTCAATAAATAGGGGAGCATCGTTCCCTCTGCTTCGATCAAGCAAAACGTTTGCCTTATAAATATTGATCAGTTTGAAAAAAAACGCTCAGGTAAGTATTTTTGGATTTTGTACAGTCGCCATCACATACACCTGTACACAACAAGGTATGCACAAATATCTGAACATGCACCCTAATGCCTTGAAAATAGAGTTGTGTTCAGATGTTTGTGAGTTGCTTGTTTGCTCCGATGTATTTGATGGCGACTGTACACAGATTTAAAAGTGATTGCATACTTATTTTATTTGATTGATTTCAATAGCTGATGCATAATAGCATTAAATACACATGACATGGTTCTAAACTAAATATAAATTCTTATTGAGCCGAAATTGGAGGAAGTTCAAACAAGAATGTTCAATGGAACTGGAAGAAAATGCATGTTAGGTAAGTTACAAACAAGAATGTTCAATGGAACTGGAAGAAAATGCATGTTAGGTAAGTTACAAACAAGAATGTTCAATGGAACTGGAAGAAAATGCATGTTAGGTAAGTTACAAACAAGAATGTTCAATGGAACTGGAAGAAAATGCATGTTAGGTAAGTTACAAACAAGAATGTTCAATGAAACAGGAAGAAAATGCATGTTAGGTAAGTTACAAACAAGAATGTTCAATGGAACTGGAAGAAAATGCATGTTAGGTAAGTTACAAACAAGAATGTTCAATGGAACTGGAAGAAAATGCATGTTAGGTAAGTTACAAACAAGAATGTTCAATGGAACTGGAAGAAAATGCATGTTAGGTAAGTAACATCAATACCTAATGCCGCAATCCTGTTTGTTTTTATTTGTACTCAGTAGATTGAACTGAAACAATTGGTTTATTTCACGATCTATCTCAATTCGGTTCACTATTCTTCCCAGAAATGTCTCCCGAAGTGCCTAAAAACTCCCTTGCTGAAATTAACGAAAGAGCCTATTCATACACACACACACACTGAGATTTATATTGTACAATAATAAACTATGTATGTATAATGTATATTTCAAGAACTTTTTTACCTCCGGTTTTATAAATGTCCGTTAGATCTGTCGGTGTATGATGTCGGTCAGTAATGTCAAATAAAATGTAGTGAGTACCTAACTAAAATTTATTTGGACAGTTAGTTGGTCTAACATATTTTTATACAACCGGATCTTAGTCTACCTATTCACTAAAAGTAAATTAACACATTTTGAACTCACAGCCTCACTGAAACTAACTGAATAACTGCTCGCCAACGGCCATTCTGAAACACTAACTAAAACGGCTATAGGTTGAGATTATTTTATGCGGGTGGCTTTTTATAAAACTGTAATTGGAATTTGTATATTTTACTTTGCACGGTATAGTTGCTTTTTATTACAAGCTTTATATTAACTTGCACTGTTCGTATGTAAGTATGTAAATATGTAAGTATGTAAGTTGTCCGTCAAAATTTGCAATTGATTTTTCAGTCACTTCCCGTTATCCAATTTAGCTGAAATTTTGCATGCATATGTATATCGCATGACAATGCAATATTATGATGACTTGGAGCTGATCTGATGCTCGAGCTGGAAGGTGGCCATATGAACTCCGCAACACAACCTCATTGAGTTTGGGCTCGTTAGAATCGTCTCAATGCAGAAAAGTACAGTCGGCAATAAAAGCTTGTACCAAAATACTCAAATTTAACCATAACTTCGCAAACAATATCCGATCGTCAAACTTTCCCAGTAATAACAGACAACGGCCAAAATCCCCCCAACCTCATCCTATCTCCGTTTAAAAACGGAAAGCCCCGCAGTCCCGGAGCCCCCCGGGATTACGGGATCGCCGGGTAACCGCCGTGACAACGGACGGGCGAGGGACGGTAATTGGCAGATTTGCCGTAAGTACCTGCTTAATTAACGACGCGGTTTGCCTTTTTAATTAAAATAAAATAAAATAAAAATAAAAAAGCCTTTTATTTCTTGTCCTGTAAGTAAGTAGTTTTTTACATGGTCGATTTCGGCTAAGATTCTTATACAATTGTCAATTATTCAAATATAATGTAAAATGTCATGCCATGTTAATGGGCTTGTGACCTTAAATTTGTTTACGATGCCATTCGAACCAGTTTTTGTAGATGAACAAATGTTTGTATGGAAGCAACTACATTTAAAAGACATTACTACCCAAGAAATCGAGTTAAAGACGGACCTCGCTGATAGCAGCCGAAACGCTTCATACTGATTGGCTTTAAAGTATGACGTCACACCGTGCAATGTGTACTAACCGTTTGCATGGAAAATAAAGTAAATTGCTGTTTCGGTCGCGAAATACTGCGTTTAGGTCCATAGTTGTTGTACAAATTTGTTTCTATTAAAGCGTAAGGATTCCATTGGTACCTTTAAATTTACTCTTGGACAATAAATAAAAAATCTGTTTTTTCTAAACTTTCAAGGTTATCTTTTTATGATTTGAATTATATTTTGTAATTTATACTTTATTACAATCATCTGATGGTTTACTATCCATTTAGCAACACGACGTTATCAATTTTAACACCACGCAACAAGCCTATTGTGAATTTCGTCATTACCTACTATTTTACTTATACATTTGTCAATTATGAATACTTTAAGTTTAATTTGAATATCTTATATAATAGATTTGTTACGGACAAGAACCCCTCTTCAGGTAAAGGCCTCCTCCAGGGACTTCCACTTTTCTCTGTCGGTGGCTTTTTCTTGCCAGTGATTACCGGCTATTCTTATTATATCGTCGGACCAACGACTTTTTGGTCTTCCCCTTCGTCGTTTTCCTGTAGGCCCCTTCCAGTCAGTATTAACTTGAGCAGTCCAGCGAGAGCTTTTAAATTAACAAGTTTTTATTGTTTCGTTTTTTAGCCTATTTGAGAACTCCTAAATAATCAAGTTATTAGACACAGAGTTACATTACAGATTGATTAAAACAAAAGTCTTTTTTCCTATGGTCAATAGTTAAGGACTTCCGTGGAACTGGGCCTTATATAAAAAGAAAGGAAGATACATCAATTCACAAACACACAGGACACACAAAAACAGTAAAATAAACAAGAAAAACATATAAATCATAGCATGTCATTATATGCCATTTTTGTTATTTAGGGTTCCGTACTCAAAGAGTAAAACGGGACCCTATTACTAAGACTTCGATGTCCGTCCGTCTGTCTGTCACCAGGCTGTATCTCAAGAACCGTGATACGAGTAGCTAGAGAGTTTAAATGTTCACAGATTATGTATTTCTGTTGCCGCTATATCAACAAATACTAAAAACAAAATAAAATAAATATTCAAGGGGGGCTCCCATACAACAAACGTGATTTTTTTACCGTTTTTATAGATAATGGTACGGAACCCTTCGTGCGCGAGTCCGACTCGCACTTGGCCGGTTTTTTTATTTATTTATATATATACTCATTTTACAATCCACGGCCAGGCATCGGACACAATCCAGCAGGGTTTAACTGCCACTTCATTCACTCAAACTTTAAAAACAAAGTTTTAACCGACTTCAAATCAGTAGCCAAATTGCTTCAAGTTTACCTATACAATTTGAAGAGTTCCCTCGATTTCTCCAGGATCCCATCATCAAAACTGGATTTTGGTGACAACGGGACCAATCTGGAAATATATGCTTTCAAACAAAGAAAAAAAAATTCTAATCGGTTCATAAATTATACCGACTTATCGCGTAACATCATCATCATCATTGTCAGCCCGTAATCGCCCACTGCTGAGCATATGCCTCTCTTCGAGTACGCCACCCGTCCCTATCCTGAGCTAATCTTATCCTGAAGTGACCCGCGATCTTCCCAATATCGTCCACCCATCGAGCTGGTGGACGGCCGACGCTCCTTTTACCTAGAAGTGGCCACCAATCTGACACCTTTTTGGTCCACCTACCATCATTCTGCCTGGCAAGGTGTCCTGCCCAGCCCCACTTGAGTTTGGTAATTGTATCTCCAACGTCGCGCACCTTAGTGCGACGTCGGATCTCAACATTCCATTCCTTCCTCCATTCACTCGGTCTTGTAGTTTAATGCCGAGCATGGCACGCTCCATGGCTCTCTGTGCTACTCATATTTTATTATTATTATTTATTCAGAAATTATTTAAATATTTTGTGCACATTAAAAAAATACAGACGAATTGAGAACCTCCTCCTTTTTTTGAAGTCGGTTAATAATACTATTTTATACATAGGATAACAAGATTAACAACTTATAAAAATATGGCGCACACGGTGATTGCCTACCTACTCCAAATGCGATTTAGCTGCTCCATGGAAATACTTACTATAAAAGTATAGTACATTGTTGCAGAGGCTAGAAAGTAAGCAATAGATGGATGAGTTAGTAAAGTACGAGTCCAGCTATTGCACTTTCGGCCGAGGCTTAACGTAGTGCTTTTCACGTCTACTGCGAGGCAATTGCAAATAATCATAATTTTAAATCAAAATTAAGTTCCTAATTGAAGATCATAATACTAATCAAAAAACAAAAGAAGCGCGGCACCGCTCGCCGGCGCGGCGGCGCCGCTCCTCCCGCTCGACGCCCTGTGATTGGTCGAAGGCTGTTCAAACTGAACAACCACTATTACAATGACCAACCACTCAAAAATAATCGACCAATAGCAGAGTAGAAAGTGAAAAAGGCCGCTAAACACTACATTTTACTTTGCAAATCTACATTGTTTGACTGTTTTTGAATTGTACTACTAATAACTATTTTCTACTCTCATTTCAATCCATCTTTGGCCATATTTCCGAGCAGTGGCGTGAAAAATGTATTCCATTCCTATTATTCTTTTAGAATGGTTTCCGAAGTCTTAATCTCAGAGCATATAATACTAGTCTTAATGGTACACTGTCAACAACTTGAGCTTTAGTATATGTACATATACAATGCAATTTTTCAGTTGGTTTTCCACTGTTCGAGGCATATGCATATGAACGTCATTTTGATGGAATTCATTAATATATAACCAAACAAGCAAACGAGAATTTTTTCAATGAAGTGTTGATTTTGCGCTAAGAAAACTTGACAGAACTCGACGTGAAGGAATAAATCTTCGTTTGTTAAACCTACTTACTTTACTTACACATTCAAAATGTTAATCAGCTCCACTTGAAGCTGGTTTTATAACTAATGTAAAATTACATGTCAATAACTCGGTACAATGTTCGAAATTACACAGGTACCGACATTAAGTCTAACGAATCTTTATTAAATAGAAATCGGGCATTGCACGCCAAAAGACCGCAAAGTACAACCCAAAATACTTGTACTATTACTTATTCTGTGCCCAAACTTAGGTAAACCTTTCCCAACCACGCAAATGCCATGGCAACAGTTCCCTTGCCACTCTTACCACTTACTTTACCTTAATCCCATAATATACAAATACCTTTCGTGTGTCACGACTCACACCACACCGCACTATAACAAACAAGAGAGAAGGTTTACATAACTATCGGTACGGCCTCGTTACGTCGAATCGAACCTCTCATTCCACTTAAGTACTTTCCCAATCTCGCATTTTATTTTAAAAAGTTATTGAAAAAGAAGCCTTGACTTAACTTCAATAAAGTCTGTATTTCATGCTGACACAAAGTGATAACTGTCCTGATGAGAAAGCATGTTGTAAATGCAACGATTAATTACAAAGAGATTTTTTAAAGCTCTTAATGCTTGGACAGAAAGGTCGTTTTTGCTTGACTAGTGTTGTAGATAAGTTTGTACGAAGTAGTTGCGTTATTTTTAATTATAAAATGATGCCTTGCGCAGTGTTTGTGCAACGTGCCTGTATGGCGTCGCGTTGATTAAGTAAATGCAAACAAAACTAAAGAAATCAAGAGATTATTCACAGTAGGTACGTGACATAGATACGTACGTGCTACGCGTTAAACTCGTTAGACCCAACTTGGGTAAAATTCCTTCAATGCCGTTAAAGTTATGTATTTATATGTAAATATTTTATTGTACACAAGAATACAGACAAAATAGGTTAAGTAGCTACAAAGGCGAACTTATCCCTGTAAGGGATCTCTTCCAGTTGACCTTTGAGCAATTGAGAGTTATTTGAAAGGAAGGAAAAAAATATATAAATACATACTTCTAGACTCTAGGCCTCTAGCTATAGAGGGTTCAACGCTACTGTACTCTTGCTGTCGTCCTATCCTCGATTAGATGCCAACTCCGGTTACGAAATTGAAGCAAAATACAGTCACAACCAATGTAGCGGAAGCCACACTGAGGAATTGCTCGCTCACGATGTTGTGTCAGGCCACGAGAGTCCGCTGGATACAGCCAGTGCCGAAACAGGCATAACATATCTACAAAACAATCATGGGACTTGTGTATTTTGCATATTTCAACCAATATTCAATGACTGAATTAATATATTGTTTATTTCAGAAAGGGTGTACATCCATACCATATATGTTAGTATAACATATTTTTACTTATAGCCATTTTAGAAATGTGACTCTTTTCTCATAGTTCACTTGTGACCTCGAGTGGCAGAATACTGGACTGTCCAGCGTTTCCGCAACTGCGAACATTTTCCCATACAAAAAGTGACATATAGATGATCTATATGTCACTTTTTGTACGGGAAAATATAGATCTACCTGACGTACGTACAATGCGTTACTTACCTACGTGATCGACCAGCGGGTCTCGAGTTCGCTATAGGCGCGCTCGCACTGAACTGAACCTTACCTACCCAGAGCGCCGATGTGATATCACTTATCACACAGTAAGGTGCACAGACATTGTGACCGGGTAGCATTAGCACTATTATTGGTTTTAGTCGCCCTTACACTGCTAACAAAAAGGAACTTAAAATGCACGATCATTAAAAACGACTCCAAAAACGGATTAAAAAAACTAAAAAGGTAATTAGAGACCTCTACTTTGTTCAGGCTTCATTTACGGGTACTCAGTTGGGTATTCTAAAGCATAATGACATCAACAACATGTGCAAATGATGTCCACATTCGTCACAGAGGGCCAACCCTTAGGGGGACCGTCCCCCTCAGGGAGGGACGCTAATCTGGTTTAGTGCCCGGTGAAACAGGTACGGTGGTGACGTGGTCGTGAATGATATGAGGGCATTAGGGGATTTTTCTAATGTACCGTGAAACTGGGCATGGTTTAAATGAGTAAATTAGTCGAACACGAGGTGTCTAGCGGGTGCTACTAGACCGATGCGATGTATTAGGATCGTCTTTAATGTATTCGGTTCTCACGATAATTATGTACATACAACATTTATGAAACGTTAAATAATCTACTCGGTTACTTTCTTATAGCGAAATTGTTAAAGTGTCTGATAAAAAAAACTTTTGGCTTTTTTTATTTAATATAGCTTTTTTTCCGACTGTATTTTTAGTTCCGTAGCCAAATGGCAAAAAAGAAACCCTTATAGATTCGTCATGTCTGTCTGTCTGTTCATCCGTATGTCACAGCCATTTTTTTCCGAAACTATAAGAGCTATACTGTTGAAACTTCGTAAGTAGATGTATTCTGTGAGGATACTCAAACAAAAATCTAAAAAAAACATTAAGTTTTAGGGGTTCCCCATACTCAGGACTGAAAGTCAAAAAAATAAAATTCATCAAACCCATACTGTAACTTCTAAAATAAGAGAATGATAAAACTAAAAAAAATATATGATGTACCTACATTACGATGCAAACTTCCACCGAAAATTGGTTTGAACGAGATCTAGTACCTAAGTAGTTTTTTTTTAATACGTCAAAAATCGTAAACCGCAATTTATTTTACGCAACCCTTCATGTGCGAGTCCGACTCGCACTTGGCCGCTTTTTTATGGCTCATGAGAACAGAACCCTCTGAATGAGTAGTTGAATGACTATATGTATTTGAATTTTAATAAGTAAGCTTTCCGTGTTTGGACACGACGAGTCTTTCTCGTGCAATTGCGGAGTACCTATCATCCAAACTGTCATCCATCCTCCTAGCATTTTTTTAGTTGTGCCCTAAAGGAGCCCGCGGTCCGCTTTGGCACCTATCCCAAGATTTGGCATAGGCACTTAGTTTCATCCAAACTAGCCGTATGAGCTAAATTTCAGCTCATTCTGTTCAGGATAGCTGCATTAAAGTTCAGTTGCAATATTTGACCCGAACAAACGTAGGTAACGTATTGGTATATTGTGAGTTAATTAAAAGCTTGTAAAAATATCAACGTTTTAAATTTACTTTCCGTTGACTTTTAATTTTATAAGTACATAATCACATCCTGACCTTTTCGTATTCTTATTACTTTTTTGTTAGTAGGAGTGCAATGCATTGATATCCGACATCGTGATAGGTATGAAATCCTTTTGATTCTTTTTTCCTTTTTTCACATGTGAGAAGCCAGTGTATCTTTATTTAATTTCATGGGGCTTGTCAGGCAGGAACCAATAAAACCAAATAAACTACTTTATTAAACCAGCAATCTGCCCATTCAATAAAAAAACCTCCATCATTCAAACGAGTGTAAAAACGAGACCCAGCATTAGCCACAAATATCGCCACCTTTGATTTAATCGCTTCAAATCATTCAGACGTCCGAAGCAATCTCACAAACAAGCCATTGTAAGCCTTATCAGCTTCGCATTAAGGTCCTACAAATAAACGAGAATCTATAGACGCCAAACGTGTCAACGTCAGACACAAACATGCCACGGCAATATCACCACAATGGCTCTAGAGTTAAGGTGCTTGGAAATGAGAGAGTTGGAGCATAAGATCGGCGCAGCGCTACACTAATGATCCATGAAATTGGCAGCTGTTCGCCAATATTGGATTGGTTTTTTGTGTTTATTTTAATAGCAGCATTAGGTTTGATTGAACGTGGTGTATTAAATATTATGATTTGGGGTTAAGAGGTTTATACGTCCCTAAATATGCAGCTTTTTAAAAGTGCTGTATAAGTAAAGGAGCCAAATCTGACTCGACATTGGTATGACATCAAAATTAGATTTATCGTGTGCGCTTGCCGTAACGTGCGCCAAGCTTAGTGTGACAGATCATATGTGATTTTGAAATCAAAACAATATTTAAGTACCTATCTACTTTAGATTCCTTCTATCTATCTATTTTTGTGTGCCTTAGGGCGCATTGAAATTAGGTGGTAGAAGGCGAATTGGTTGCACGTCCTCGCTGTTATTAGCTATCCAGATTTTCTAATGAAATATACAAATTACTTGTTATAAAATGTGTTTTAAACGCGACTAAAGTTTAAAGCGGCTTATAGATAGCATCATTCGCTAGCAAGACGATGAAATACGACTAACTAAGTACCTAAAAAACAAGCAACTTCTGTTTAGAAAAATCATTTCACATCAAATAGACACGTCTTTATCCAATTCTTAGGTAATTTTTGAGGCAGAGGCTTTATATCGACCACGGACCTACTATCTATCAAAAATGTACCTATCTTAAATAGTAAGAGTAAGTAATTATAATTAACATTTTTCAAATGCCGGCTTGAAATGGGTTAATGAGGCTTCTTGTTCGGAAGAAACTCATTTTGAAAAGGGGCAGAAGATATCAAAAGTTGCAAAACATTAATGTGAGAACTTTTCGCTAACTTCGAAGAGACATCTCAAACAGGGGATTGTATCCAAATTGAAATTACGATACTCAAGTGTATATATTCAATTAGTTCAGTACAGTTTGTAGGCATAGTTATTTTTTTGGAAATTTTATATGCTTTTTACAAGTTTTATATTAACTTGCACTGTTCGTATGTATGTAAATATGTAAGTTGTCCGTCAAAATTTGCAATCCATTTTTCAGTCACTTCCCGTTATCCATACGAAATGAAATTTTGCATGCATGTGTATATCGCATGACAATGCAATATTATGATGACATGGAGGTGATCTGATGCTGGAGCTGGAAGGTGGCCATAGGAACTCCGCAATAAAACGACACAACCCCATCGAGTTTGGGCTCGTTAGAATCGTCTCAATGAGTAGTTGATGATGGTATGCAGAAAAGTACAGTCGGCAATAAAAGCTCGGCAAAAAAAATTAAATTTTTGACAGAAACTTTATATTAAATTTAACTTTAACTACATTACAAGCTTTATATTAACTTGCACTGTTCGTATGTATGTAAATATGTAAGTATGTAAGTTGTCCGTCAAAATTTGCAATCCATTTTTCAGTCCCTTCCCGTTATCCAATTGAGCTGAAATTTTGAAAGCATGTGTACTTAGGTCATACTGAAAATTTCTGGATTTTCGTAAATGAGACCAGATATTATATTATTAATACATCTATTGTAATTCAGAGTATATACCCTCACTATTTACACATTTTTTCATTCGTTCGAACCATTGTGTGAAGCAGAAGGCCCAGTCTTCTGAAGACACCTCTTCAATGGCTTCTTGGAACACGTCCACCGCCGCTTCCGAGCTTGAAAATCGTAAACCTCTAAGTGTATCTTTAATTTTTGGAAATAAAAGAAGTCACAAGGAGCGAGGTCGGGGCTGTATGGCAGATGTGACATCAGTTCCACATTTGAGGCCTTCAAATACGCATTCATTATCCTAGCGGAATGGGCGGACACGTTATCATGGTGCAAGACGACTTTGCTGCGAGGACGCTTTTCGCTAACCTTTTCTAACACTTTTGGTAAGTAAGTATTTGCGTACCAATTTGCAGCTTCTGTTCTTTGATTTTCTAGTGACTCCGGAGTATAATGTCCTGATTTGCCAAAAAATTAAGCCACCATTAACTTGCCGGTGCTCCGACTTTTCTTAACTTTCGTAGGTAAATCTTCAAAAGGAAAGACCCATACTGCCGACTGGCTTTTTCTTTCCGGTTCAAAGCAGTACATCCAGGTTTCGTCACCTGTTACAATATTATAGACAGCTAATGAGTGTCCTCCATCAAATTTTTTCATAATTTTACGGCACCACTCTACACGCAGTCGTTTCTGGTCTTCTGTTAAATCATGCGGTATTCATCGAGTACAAAGCTTCCAGACCTTCAGGTGCACATGTAAAATTGTTTGTACTTGGCTCATTCCAATGCCCAATAAATCACGAATTTGCTGGCAAGTAATGTTTTTGTCACTTTCAATTAGTTGTCGTACAGTATCAATATTAGATTCCGTAACCGCAGTCTCCGGCCGACCTTCACGCACATCGTCATGGAGATGGTCCCGGCCACGTTTAAATTCTCCAAACCATGCATACACAGAGCTGCGAGATATGGCTTCATCACCAAATGCCAACTTAAGTCACTGGCAACTCTATTGTTGACTAAGGCCACAGCGAAAGTCGTAAAAAATCATTGAGCGAACATTTTCACGACATAAATTCATTGCTACACCTACATGCAATTTTCTCAAGGACGCTACATTGAAAAAACAAATGACACTCGCAAATTAAAAAGTAAAATGTTCGCAAAGAATTCTATTTTCAAAATCTTATATGCTTTTTATTTCTTCCTTCTTGTAATTGGCCAGTTCCAGAAACTTTCAGTATGCCCCACGTATATCGCATGACAATGCAATATTATGATGACTTGGAGCTGATCTGATACTGGAGCTGGAAGGTGGCCATAGGAACTCCGCAATAAAACGACACAACCCCATCGAGTTTGGGCTCGTTATAGAATCGTCTCAATAAGTACTTGATGATGGTATGCAGAAAAGTACAGTCGGCAGTAAAAGCTTGTACCAAAAATGAAATTTTTGACAGAAACTTATTTTGCCGATGAATCTACTTTTATGAAAACGAAGCCGCCTTAATAATAATAATAAACAATTTTTTGCGGAGAATCTTACACAAATCAACCTTGTCCCAAACTAAGCAAAGCTTAGTTCTATACCTACAAAAATACTTATAAAAAATACCATGTCTCGGGAACAAATATTCTTGCTCTTCGCACAAATAAATGCCCTTACCAGGATTCAAACCGGGGACCTCTAGCTTCGTAGGCAGGGTCACTATATACCAACTATCGATTACCGGTTTAGGTACAAAGAGTGCTCGTGGTCATAATTTCAGGTGTTATAGCAAGCTTCACAACACGCCGCCATTCCTCTCTGACAGTCGCCTTCCTTCGCTTGCGTGTGTAGTGATGCATCTTCATCTACTGCAGGTAATCTGGTATGTCCTCCTTATCAGTGACCTGCCTCGATTACAGTCACCACATAAGTGTGCGTTTGCGTTTGTGATGTTAGCTACTAGTAGCGTCGCAGATAAGTGTCAGAGGGGTTCGACGGGTGTGCGCAGGAGTACGCAGTGGCACATAAGTATGGTACATAACTCTCATTCCATACCAAGATTCCAGCCAGAAAACTAACATTGCCTGTATTTATAAACGCGCCTCTGCTTACTATAACGGCCTGTTATTAATTCGCAATACGCCGCATTCCAAAACATTCAACCCGCAGCCGTGACAAAATGAAAATATTTCTTCCTCAGTTGAACAAACACGATTCAATAATATACTAGCACCAATATCATTTGAGCTGTTTATTAATAGTCTTTACATAGTGACCAGGGGTCAAATTAAGTAGTTGGTGGCTAGTGCGTCAGCGCCCAAGCATTGATAAGAATAAACGCCGATAAGATAGCGTCAAGCCAATTACAAAGCACGGACAGCACGCATGACGCTGATAACGCTTCAAAACCTTTAGGTACGGGATTTAGATAATATTTTGTACGTGTTTTAACGAAAACACTGTTTTATCTGGCCCTCGTACTGACCAAACATATGTAGTAAGTGTAAGTACCTACCTAATAATAGAGTGAGCGGTATTTTTACGGACTTCAAAGAGGTGGTTTTTGGACCAATTTGAGGAGTTTTCAATTTGGTCGTATTTTCTTCCTTCACAAATACCGCTTGAGTCTCAATTAAATTTGTCTCTTTCACATCCCAATTGCATTTCAAATACCTATTACGAGCCAGAATGAATCTGGCAACTGGATACACGAATGAGAAGATTCAGAAGCAACTAACCAAAATCACCTAGGCACGTATCTGTACGGTTTAGCTGAGCAGTGTTCTACCTTGTGAAGTTTTGAGGCATTCCGGTGATGCAATCAAATCATTTTAAGTCATACCTAGGCAAATATGGTGGAAACCCTTGGAGTTGGGCTAAAATCAGGTGAGTCGTACACTTGTTTGCCACCGACGTGGTATTAGGTTAACAGTCCCTGTACAAGTATACAGCGACTGTAGATCGTCATCAAGTCATCATTGTCTAGGTACTGAATACTAAGCTACTCTCTCCTATTATACGATATCAAATAACGATGGGAACTGGTTATTTGACACTTAAAGGGATTTCATTATGATATAATAGTGATAATAACCTTATTATGACGTCACTATCACCTGAACTGGTTAATAAATCATTATAAATTGACCGAGATAGGGGTCCCAGTTGAGTTTTCCTCCGTCTTGATCTAGATGTCGCTAGTGGTTGCGACAAACGAAGTCAATCCCACAGCAAAATAACATTTTATGTCGCAAATGCATTGTAATTTAGGGAACATTACTGCAATGTTCTGCCGCCAGAGGCAGCACTACCACTAATAGTAAACCAGTATAGGAATATAGGGATTCACACACACATGCACAATTGATTGTCAAATGAGTGACAAGGATGCTTGCATAGACAATACCGCAAGTGGACGAGATACAATGTCAACGCTGCTAGTGTCGCCACCTACGAAGAGTTTTGCGTAATCTTCCCTATTCTTGCATGAGTATGGTTAGCTTAGCTCTTCGACATGGTAAGGCCGCGCCCCACATCGCGTAGCGGAATTAGTGTGGTATTTTATATTTAACCGCAAACCTTATTTGGAAGTTAAGCACCTTTTTGAATAAAAAACGAATCATTTCGAAGTAGTCACGAATGCCTCCCTTCTTTAATAATAATCTGCGCTAATTCAGATTGACTGACATGACACATATGACAGCTTATTCGATTACTACTAGGTATTTTTGGCTTTTGTGAAATTTTTTTTTTGGTAACATTTTGTCTGTCTAAGCTTAAGACTGTGTTGCTAATAAGTATGTTAGAGACAGAGGTTAACTCATTTTGAAAAATTTGCCAATAGGATTATTAATGTTGCATCTTTTTCTTTAATATATGGCAAAAATAGGAGATACTGCTATATTTGCTACAACCCAATTTCGTATTAAAATTTAAATCCTACTGATACTCCTTCCTTACCATTTTCTTCGTGCCTAGACTTCAAGATACGTAAACGTAACACTACCATAATTATTAAAAAGTATGTACAACTTCGTGAGCATGTATTTGTATGTTTAAATTGCGTAGATAAATATGTAATAATTTTTTCATCACACTTGCTCGTAAAGGATGTTCTTATAGGTAGGCGTATAGTGCAGCTGTAGCCGATTTACTTATGCAGCTGTAACCGACGGAGTTATGAACTTGTGTGTGATCTGATTGGTTTAAGCAAATCTAATTGGCCGCGCGCCACAAGAATTCTGCTCTGTGATTGGTTGAAAAAAATCTAGTTGGCCACGCGCCGCAAGACTCGCAAGAGCTGCTCTGTGATTCAATTCAATTCAAATCCTTTACTTGTGAAGCACAGGTATAAAAAGGTATGGTAGGGTATCGAAAAAACAAGTCTCACTGTGTACCCATATTGTATTGTTTGTGTGATTTGTTGCTGTTTGTGTACCTATTGGTTGAAATATTGAAGCTGCGCCGCTCCACTCGCACTGATCTGGAAGTGAAGTTTTGTCAATTTCGTAAATTTTTGATTGGTGCGGTTGTATGAAACATATATTTTTCTATCTTTTGTAGTTATCTATTTCCCCGCATGTGATGAAAAACATTGACACAGAAATTGAGTATAACACGGGTGTAAGAATATTGCACCTACGCCCCTCGTTTAGGCGACGTAGGCTCGTGGTCTTCTCTCCCTCTCACTGAGCATAAGCGTGAGCGAGATGGAAGTGCGTGTTCGGAAGCGCAGATATCATGTTTTTTAATTTAAATTTTTTGTGTGTTTTAGTAAATAAAAAAGGACTGGCTAAGTTCCCTCAAACATGATATTGCCGATTTTTAGAACCAATTTTAATATGTTTAGCTGTTGTGCATAATTTGTTACGAATTTTTTTAGTGTATTTTAGACAGATGTTCGTGTTTTTTTTTCTATCGAGCGAAAGTCAAAAACTGAGGATTCAAATAGCTGTTGTCCCTCGAGAAAGTCCTCAAGATTTCTGATTAAATTTAGGGTAGCCGTATTATAATCCAAACAATAGCTACGACTTTTTAAAAATCCGATTTCTGAGCTCACGTCGCCTCAAACAATGTAGGTACATACTTACTAATATAGAATCTGCTCTGCATCTTTGTTGTTTAGAAAAACGCTCCAGCGAAAAATGAGATCTTCGGTATAGTCAGAAAAAGCAAAAATAGTATTGTTTCAATTGCTATTGTATTTTTAAACAATCCGGAACAACCAAAACAATGCAACAAACGAAATCCCAGCAATTAAATTTGCAAAACAATCGCGTGGTAGCGGCGTGCACTTTCACTGGACGCATTTGGCAGCGCGGCAAGCTGTACCTACATACTAATTGGTTTTTGGTTTCATTTTAGTAACTACACTTATTCCTAAATGTTTCATTCAACCCGCATATAAGGCGACTGTGGCCCCCAAAATGTGGTCTCGCTCGCTTGCTAAAGTTAACCCGGTATGGGGTATTAAGAGGGCCAGTCCTCTGTCGTTGCAGCATTCTCCATTCGAGTCTATCTTGGGCTCTCGTCTTTTCTTCTTGGTATGTGTGGCAACAGCATCATTCCTTCATCTGTGTAATGTATGGTTTTCTAAGCCTTCCTCTATCTTACGAAATTTAAATAAAAATGTTTTTTAGACATATAACATTCAGAAATATTTATATTGTACAACAAGTGCACACAAAGGGTGGCGACTGGCCAGCGAGGTAATAACCCCTCAAAGAACTCAATTGGCCATTGACAGCTTTGACTCCTACAAATCCCCAGGACCAGATGGAATTTTCCCCGCCCTACTGAAATGGGGCGGGAGGGCGCTAACGCACAGGCTCACCATCGTCCTGAGTGCCTGCTTGGCACACACGTTCGTGCCCAGGCAATGGAGAGAAGTCAAGGTCATCTTCATACCGAAACCAGGTAAAGGAGATTACACGGACCCCAAATCCTTTAGACCAATAAGCCTAACCTCCTTCTTGCTGAAGACGTTGGAAAGGCTGTGTGACAGACATCTGAGAGAGAGGGCGCTAGTGCGGGTGCCCCTGCATCAGAATCAACATGCCTACAGTTCAGGTAAATCAACAGAATCAGCGCTTCACGCAGTGGTTACCAAGGCCGAAGTCGCGATCAAAAACAAGACTATGTGCTTAGGCACCTTCATTGACATCGAGGGAGCCTTCGACAAGACTAGATTCACCAGCATAACTGCAGCACTGGGAAGGCATGGAGTGAATGCGGTTATGATTAAATGGATACACAACATGTTAAGTCAAAGGGTCATTAGGCTCGGGGAAGACAAAACAAAGCAAGCACAAGTAGCGAAGGGATGCCCCCAGGGAGGCGTCCTCTCACCACTACTCTGGAACATGGTGGTTAACGACCTAATCACCAAGCTAAACGACAGTCATCACTACACCATCGGGTATGCTGACGACATAACAATACTCACCAGCGGCATCCATGCAGGTACAGTGTGCGATGTCACTCGCTCCGCACTCGCCATAGTGGAACGCTGGTGCAAAGACAATGAACTAACAGTCAACCCAAGGAAGACCGAGCTGGTAATGTTCACCAACAAACGGAATCTGGGGACCTACCACCTGCTCAGACTGTTCAATACAGAACTCCAATTGTCAACAGAGGTAAAGTACTTGGGTGTAATACTCGATGCCAAACTCAATTGGAGCAGTCATCTAGACAATAAAATCCAAAAAGCTACAGTCGTCTTCTGGCAGTGCCGTAGAATGGTAGGTAGGACCTGGGGACTAAACCCCAAAATCACTCTATGGCTTTACCAGGCAGTAATCCGACCAATAGTAAGCTACGGTGCCATAGTGTGGTGGCCTCGTACCACGCTAACCACGGTCGAAGCCAAACTACAACGCCTCCAGAGACTGGCCTGCATGGCGGCAAGTGGCTGCATGAGGACTACACCGACTGCAGCCCTGGAAGCCATCATGGACATTCCGCCGCTTCACATTTTCATCAGGCAAGAGGCTCTGGCAGCAGCCATAAGGCTCAAAAGACAACATCTCTGGAGACCGCCCAGGGTTCCACACACCGAAATACTCTACGAGGCTGTAGGTAGGGAACCCCTGATAGAGGCAACTTCAGACATTATTCCCAGACAGTTCGTCTTTGACATAAAGTACAAAGTGGAACTATACGAAACCCCCCAGGAAGGACTTAACCCCAGAGAGTTAAGAATCTTCACGGACGGGTCCAAGACAAGGTCAGGCACCGGATCAGGAGTATTCTCGGAGGACCTAAACATACACATTTCGACACCATTAGGGACCCAAAACACCGTCTTCCAGGCAGAGTGTATGGGCATAATAATGGCTGCTCATGCAATCGCCTCCAGGGAGGTAAGGGGATATCCCATCCGCATACTTTCTGACAGTCGATCCGTACTACAAGCCCTGCAAGGTCACGCAACAACTTCTGGGCTGATACACGAGTGCCACAAGGTCCTATCAGAGGTATGTAATGACAGCGACATAACCCTGCAATGGATCAAAGGGCACAGCAATTCACGCGGTAACGATGCAGCGGATGCACTGGCTAGAGAGGGTTCAGAGTCAAGAGCTGTAGGACCGGAACCCACAATTCCTCTACCCTCTGCATGGCTGCGGAGCACACTGCGACTAAACACCAAGGTAGAACACCAAAAACATTGGAACACCCTAGGAACCTGCAGGCAAACCAGGGAGGCCCTCCCGACAATCAACCCCGGATTGTCAAGGAAGCTAAAGCAGCTAAAGAGGCCGGCACTCCGTCTTCTGACAGGAGCTATAACTGGTCATGCACTACTAAACAAACACCTTTTTACTTTAGGTGTTACAGACAGTCCTCTCTGCAGAGCCTGCATGGAAGAGGACGAGACAGCCGCCCACGTCATCCTGACATGTCCTGGAGTGGCGGACTACAGGGCAAAGTACCTCGGAACACCGGGGTCACTACCGGAGGCCGTCGGCAACGTAAAGGGTCTGCTAGGCTTCCTGGTGGAACTGGGTTGGCACGAATAACAGTAGTGCCAAAACCCCTACGCAAAATAGGCGCATTTATGACGTCGAGTTGCGGAAACCCAGCCCGCGTACAACCTATAACCTAGGTTACCTATAACCTATGGGGTATTAAGAGGGCCAGTCCTCTGTCGTTGCAGCATTCTCCATTCGAGTCTATCTTGGGCTCTCGTCTTTTCTTCTTGGTATGTGTGGCAACAGCATCATTCCTTCATCTGTGTAATGTATGGTTTTCTAAGCCTTCCTCTATCTTACGAAATTTAAATAAAAATGTTTTATAGACATATAACATTCAGAAATATTTATATTGTACAACAAGTGCACACAACGTGCCATTTTACCTGAGACGTTTATGGATAGTTAAGTTGAGGGGTAAAATGGCACTTCGATTGCGAGAATAATAACAAATATTCGCTAAATTTAATAAAATATACGCTCATTCCCGTCACGATTACATCTTCATCAAAAGTGGACTCTGATATTCGCCTCTTTTAATAGTATTTCCTGGAGACGACAAGGACGAAAAAAAAACGCCTTAAAAACGCTGAATATTCGCCCATACACGTATCATAAAATAATTATGTAACGAATAGGACTATATCAATGTCATATCGAGACGATTATAGAAAGTGGGTGAAATATAAGCCTGTAGTTGCATTAACTCGTGATAAAAAAGTAATTTATTTATCAAAGCATGGCGCCATTTGTCACGGGTTCTAGGTTTCAGGTTGAGGCCGTGTCATTTTGTTAAAACGTGTCATGTCACCAAGTTTTTGCAATAAATTGTAAATCTGGTGTTGGTCGTGTTTAGTGCCTGAAATTAATTTAACTAACTACTTACTTTTACGCGATTGTATGTATCTTTTTATAGACAACTCTACTAGCGATACAAAAATAACACAGGACTTACCTACTTCTTAAAAATGGTCATTATTTTGAATGTTCAATAAGAGTAGGTAACTCATGACAATCATGAGTAGATTCATGTATAAAAAATAGATTTTAAATTCGTATTTATGAGACTATGGTAAAAAGTTGTAGGTATCTGAACTGCATGATTCAGATTCAGATTCAGATTCATTTATTCACAATAAAAGATTACATTATAAATTACATCTCAATTTACAAGAATCCCTATTGTGATCGTCAAGAACATTCAATAAAATAAAAATTTAAGAATAATAACAATTTAAATATAACTATGTCCACTCAAATAATTTAAATTTATAATGTCATAGATATCAGAGTTCACCTAGAAGGATCGTCATTACATATAACCACAATTTAAGAATAACAAAAACAATCAATCAGAATTATGCGGTTATGTCAAAAAATTCACTTATAGAATACAATGGATTTTCCAATAGAAAGTTTCTTAATCGACGCTTGAATATTGTTACTGATGTTTCCATTCGTACTTCGGCGGGTAAACGTTCATAATAAGTTGGACCTATGACGCGCGGGTTTTTTTCTGCTAGTGCCATGCGACGTGGGACTGTCCTTAGTCGCCCTGTTGAACGAATAGTCATACCTGGTGCCTCGACGCGACTAAACATGGGTAAGTTACGTTTCACAAACATCAGAATTTCAAACAAGTATGTGGAGTAGTGCGTCATAATTTTGTGCGTTACGAAGAGTTCCCTGCATGAATGTCGAGGTTTCACACCGGCAAGCGTTCGTAATGCACGTTTTTGCATTAAGAAGACTCGATTGGCATCCGTTGAGTTTCCCCAAATGAGTACTCCATATGTCATTAACGAATGAAAATGAGCATAGTACACCGATTTTAATGAAACATTCGAAATTAGGGGTTTTAACTTTCTGAGTGCAAAGACCGCACTACTCAACCCAGAACACAGCTTGTCGACATGGCACTTCCAGTTTAGATTTGAATCTAACATAAAGCCAAGGAACCTAGTTTCGTTGCATAGTGGCATTGGACAATTGGATACACAGGGCGGTACAGTTAAATTTCGTCCCGAAAAAATCATCACGTTCGATTTAGTGACGTTTAAAAGTAACCCATTTGTACAAAACCACTGCTGCAACTGCCTACATGCGTCATTTATCTTCGCACAAAGCTGTTCGTGCGTTTGCGCACCAACTATGACCGTAGTGTCATCTGCAAACAGTACGGACAAGCCGGTGGTGACAGCAAACGGGAGATCATTTACATAGGCCAAGAACAAGGTGTTTCCGAGGGCTGATCCTTGAGGGATGCCTTGGTTGATGTAGCCATAGTCAGACTCAAGAGTGGTTCCGTTTATGGATAGTTTGACCTTCTGCATGCGATTAGACAAAAAAGAACTAAATAAATCGTGGGCCTTATCTCCAACACCATAATATTTTAATTTATTTAATAGGGGCTTATGACTGATTACGTCATGTCAGGTCAATAATACCATCAACAATTTTTTTTTTGTAAAATACCTACAATTTGAATTATTTTGAAATCGTTTTTAGCTCCTACCTGATACTAAAACCATTTCAACTAGTGGTTCCGTACTCTGTACAACTCGCGACCCTGTACGTTTTCAAAACGAAATATGTTTATTAAAAAAAAAACTATTGGCAAAAAACAACTTTAATTATTGAACCTGCTCACAAACTTTCACAAAAAACCGTTGAGAAATACATGTAGAGAAGAACAGATGCACAGTCGAACATCCGGACCATACGAAAGAATTTGTAGGGTAATCCATCAAACTTAGTCCTTACTATAAAAAGCAACAATTTGTATTAACTCAAATCATTCCCCAGCCTCCCTAACTTTACTCTTTATTCTCAGAAAGAATTGAACGACGTTTATTTCATACAAATAGCAGACCTTTTCTAAATCCCTGTCCCTCGGAGGTCCAGTTCCACTTTCCATTGTTTAACTATGTCAATAAAACAATTATCCAATCATGCGCCTATTTAGAGCTGTTTGTTCCGGCCGCCGCTCCCTCTTCTCTTTTACTCTTACACGTTGGGTGATCTGTCTCGCTCCGGCAACATCGATTCGCACTATGTGTGTCCAGTGGTGGAATTATATTCTCTTGTTAAGATTATGATAGCCTAGTGCCTGCAAGAGGTACCTAAATACTTTTCTTGGAATATCTCTCTGAATGTATTATATTACACTCAGGGTTTAAAATAATTTAAGTTATTAAACTAAAGTTGAGAAACTGTGTAACGGAAAGTATTTTGTTCTTAAGACCATTATGTCCACATACTTATAAGTATATGTTTTTGTTAAGTAGTTGACGTAGGTATAGCTTAAGGGGGTTCGATTGCCATACAAAACGTTATTTGACATTCGTAGGCTAACGGCGTGATATTTTAAGAAACTTATGTAACAAACTTTCATAAATTGGCTTCCCATTTGCGCCAAATTCCCCCTTTCCTAGAATAAACTTACATAAACTAGATTAATTTGAGAAATTGGTTTGTCACGTGATATTTTGGGAAAACTATTTTTCTCAAATTAATCTAGTTTATACAAGTTTATTCTAGGAAAGGGGGAATTTGGCGCAAATGGGAAGCCAATTGATGAAAGTTATTTACATAAGTTTCTTAAAATATCACGCCGTTAGCCTGCGAATGTCAAATAACGCTTTGTATGGCAATCGAACCACCTTAAGGAAATAATATTGCATTGTTGCACAGCATAAAGTGGGTGGGTGGGTTCTAGGTGTAGTGGTGGTAGTATATATTTATTTATTTTTCAACTAGCATTGCATGATTTAGTCTTTAAAAGTAAAAGTTCATTACGAGTAATGCGAATGTTCCCCTTGCAGCTAGCTATTAATTATATTGTATCCCGTGTTGTAGGTGCGGGCTGAAAAACAGCGCTGTACAGCCGACAGGCTAGCAGCAAACGCTGAGCCCCGAGCCTATTGTCGGATCATTTATTTTCTGCATTGTGTTGTTTTATATAAGTATTCTACATCAGTGTTCGATTTTGTGATTTCGTATTTTTTTTTGTGATTTTTGCGACAATAAATCTTTTTTTATTTATTTATTTTATTTATTCCCTGGCAGTTTTACATTGACATTCGACTGAATTATTTATATCTGGCCCGTGAAAACGGTTTTTTTCGCTGTACCCACAGATGTATGAATATAAGGAGATCGGACATGGCGGCCGATTTGTATAGAGTGAGCCTGTCGCAAGTACATTAACCCACACAACGCCCAAGTAATTGACAAGACAAAGCACGCACACATCTAAAACACACACTATTGTATACCTACACGCTTATTTGACAATAAACGCGCATCATATCAGGCATTTTGGGAAAAAACGTAATATTCTCTGCGATCAGCACGCGTGCACAGTATGGCAGTGTATGCCCATTGAGCATACAGCTGCGACACGGCCGCCGGCGGCTTGTCCTCTCTCTAGTATTCTATGCTCTGAGGCTGTACCTGTACATTGATAGGCTTACGTTGTTAAATACGTAGGTACTATATTATTAATTTGGTTCAGACAGCATCGTTAACCTGTATACTTTCTAGGTTTGCACACGGATCTTCTCCCACGGAGGTCTTAGGAGGTGTAAATATATATGTCACCGTTAGATTATGAACACCGTCAGTTTATAATCTTACTCGCGACGTCGCGATACACTCGCGAGCAAAAGTATCGAATCACTTTGCATTTTTTCATGTGCATCCAATATCTTTGTAATTTCCCACCCGAATCTGAAGATTACGGTACCGATGAAAAGCTAATAATGTAGCGCATCGGAAAATGTGCTAATAATATTCTAGGTCAAAAGGCTACAAAAAAACCCGAACAACGGAAGAAACCTGAAAATGCTCTAAAAATAAACAAGGCAAACTTGGAATAAAAGGCTTATTTAACATACAATACGATTTATTATTATTAAATTAGTATCAGGTATTGCCCATCTAGCCTTGCCCCCTACCCCTAGCCCTGCTGACACAGTTTAAGCGATATTTCATCGGCCTTATTAATTTTCTAACGTAGTCTTGAGGAATAGCGTCTCGCTCCGTCAGCAAAGCTATCTTCAACTCATCAACAGTGGCCGAGGCAGGACCCCGAGCCCGAATGAAAAGCTATGCGGGATCCTATTTCTGGGCAGTTTGCCTAACCTTACCTACCTAACCTTTACCTACCTAGTTTTTGTGTATGCGTTCCGTAGCATGCCGATTTGATCTCAGTTGACAATTTGACGATTCGACATTGATAGTTTATAAACTAACGAAAAATAATGCGTTAAATTGTGAATGGTTTTGACAGTTCACAATTTTTCGACAGTTTATAATATCGCGAGTTACATAATAAACTGACGGTTTTCCCAATCTAACAGTGACATGCCTATACATATCTGTCAAAATGTTCATTTTTGGTACAAGCTTTCTTTGCCAACTGTACTTTTTAGGGTTCCGTAGCCAAATGGCAAAAAACGGAACCCTTATAGATTCGTCATGTCTGTCTGTCTGTCTGTCTGTCAGTCCATCCGTATGTCACATGCGTATGTCAAACTATAAGAGCTATACTGTTGAAACTTGGTAAGTAGATGTATTTTGTAAACCGCATTAAGATTTTCACACGAAAATATAAAAAAACAATAAATTTTGGGGTTCCCCATACTAAGAACTGAAACTCTAAATTTTTTTTTTCATCACACCCATACGTGTGGGGTATCTATGAATAGGTCTTTAAAAATGATATTGAGGTTTCGACCATAATTTTTTTCTAAACTGAATAGTTTGCATGAGAGACACTTCCAAAGTGGTAAAATGTGTCCCCCCCCCCTGTAACTTCTAAAATAAGAGAATGATAAATCTAAAAAAAATATATGATGTACATTACCATGCAAAGTTTCAACGAAAATTGGTTTGAACGAGATCTAGTAAGTAGTTTTTTTTAATACGTCATAAATCGTAAAAAGCAATTTATTTAACGGAACCCTTCATGTGCGAGCCCGACACGCACTTGGCCGCTTTTATAATCACTGCAATACGTACCGCCAATGAAGAGTACTCTTCAAATAATATTTTAACACTTTCATTGGGTATTTACTTCACTATTTAGTTTAACGAGCGAGCCAAGCGAGCGACGTAGGTAAGTACTCTGTTTCAGCTTGGCCATAAATTATTTCGTATGCCCGGCGTCTGTCCGGCTGTTTCCTCTACAGGTCGCATATATCAAGCTATACTTCTGAATTTTTGTGAGCAGGTTCAATAATTATACATATTTTTTTGTCGATTCTGTTTTCATAAAACCAAAAAAAAAATATTTTGAAAAAACGGGCTCTCGAATTCTACAGCTCACAGAGAGCCACTAGTGTAATAAAACATATAGGTACATACATATAGGTCGAGCGTTATCATAAGGTAAAACCTAATTTGTTACCTACTTGGCACTTGTTATCGCCTTTATGCAAAACTCAAGGCTACGAGATAAGGCTAAATAAAGAGTAAACAGGCAATACTTGAGTTATTTTATTTTCTTAGGGTTTACCTGGTTGGTACATAAATTGCGGCTTTGTCCTGTCACTGGTTTTTTAATGAGGCGTTTGTGGCATGGGAAGAGTAATTTTAATCAATTAATAAAACTAAACTAAACTATGTATAGCTACTAACATAATATAGGCCTCGGTAGAGAGTACAACTTTGTACCCTTTGACGTTGAGTCCCACCGTGGAGTCTCAGTGTGCAGACTTTATTAGCGGAAATCGCGAAACGTCTGGTTCATGTTAGTAACTGGTGACCGAAGAGCTGGCGGCTTTCTCGCGCAACGCATCAGCATTGAAAGTCAGCGAGGAAATGCCGCCAGCATCCTCGGTACAATGCCTCGAGGAGCCTTTTTTTAGATTTAACTTAGTTTTAATTTAATTTAGTTAATGTAAATTATCATCTTGTGTACTTTAGAAAAAACATATTCCCTTATAATAAAGAGATAATGTCTGTGAAATTAAATTTTACAGTTGTGTAAGTTTGTAATAATCTCCGAAACTATTCATCCGATTCTAAAAGTTATTTCACTGGTATATAGAATGGATCTTTGGAATGGACGTAGGGTATGTTTTATCTCGTGGCACCGCCTGGCTTTATTTTAATACGTCGTAGTTGTGCGTGCAGCTAGTAAGGCTTAATTTCCTCCTACGCTGACGTCGGTCGGGCATACGAATATACACCATGTTCTATGGGACACCGCACAGAGACGCTGACTGAAATGCCAGCGTACAGCCTACATTCATACGCGCGACCGACGTCAGCGAAGGAGGAAATCAAGCCTTAGTGTTAGGTAAATATACCGAAAGTTAGTGTCAGTATGAGATGAAAGACATATTTGTTAGTATGAGACGAAAAAAGACGAGGGCATTGTCGGTTGCCATATAGGCGGGGTGTGTTTTAATAATATAAGTTACGCGGACTACATGGCACTGCTGGGACCTTCAGTTGACTCGGTGAGGAAGCTAATCAACATCTGTGAGGGGTATGCCGAGCAGCATGGTCTTAAATACAACACTTCGAAAAGTGAACTGCTAGTTTTCAAAGCACGTAAGTATAACCCGACTACGGAGCCTAAGATCATGCTGTGCGGGGTACCACTAAAAGTAGTCGATCGTTTTAAGTATCTGGGACACATGCTCTCAGAAGACTTAAATGATGACCTTGACTTGGAAAGGGAAAGAAGGGCAATGGCAGTTCGAGGTAATATGCTCGCCCGCAGGTTTGCACGGTGTAACGAATCAGTTAAATTGACGCTTTTTAGAGCTTAGGTACTGTCAGACATTCTACACATGCAGCCTGTGGGTGAGGTTTACACAAAGGGCCTGTAATGCGTTACGCATATTACAATATAATAACATCTTGAGGATGCTGTTGCGGCTGCCGAAATACTGCAGTGCGTCTGGCATGTTCGCGGGAGCGCGACTCGATGACTTTTTTGCCATTAGGCGAAAAAGAGTCGCCTCCATGCTAAGGCGAGTGCGCAGCAGCAGCAACGGTCTTCTCGGGGCGTTGGCTGAAAGACTCGACTGCCCGATGATGAAGTTTTGGGTTGAGGTGGCTATAGGGAGAGTTAAGTAGCCTTGGTGTTATCTTCACTCTCTCAATAGCCAACTCTTTGGAAAACTTAAGAATTTTATATATTTTTAAAGCTTTTACTTTCTTACTTTATTTTATTTTTTGTTCCCAATACTAACATAATACATAAGATTTTACTAACAAAACTATGGATCTGTATGGTCTGAAATAAATGTTTTTTATTTTTTTATTATTATTATTTTATATCCCTAATCAAGAAACCAGCTTAACTACCTAATTATTTTTTTTATTTAAAATTTTACATTTTGTCTATTTAATGAGTATGAATAACTATGATTAAAACGTGCCCTTTACACTAGTTAAACTTTGGATATGTACGGATCAAGCACTATAGGCTACATTTCTTAAGCCACAAAGGACATCTTTGTTTCCACAACGCGTTCTGCTCAAATTAGTAGGTATCTTAGCTTCTGCCCGTAATCTGGTACACTTGTAGGTAAATTACATCCCATATGCTGCATACATCTGATTTGTATTATTTTATTAACGCCTGCCCTCGTAAATCATCGTAAAAATAAGTTTTTACAATTAAATGACAGAAAAGATATATCATAATCTGCAAGACATGAAGAGTAAGTAACAAAAAGAATTAGATACTTAGAGAAATTAATTCTATAAGTCTCCCACTCTCCACATGGATTCTACTACTGCATTTTTTATCGGAAAATATGATTTGATGTAATCTTCATTTAAAAATAATTTACAAACTTGGTTTTCTTACTTTTTTGAAATAATTATCCATTTTGATAAAAACCTTGTTGTATGCCGATTTTAGAAAGTTGCCGCTCGTGACGAAGAGCAATACATAAAATAAAGATAATATTAACGAGCGAGCAAGACAAAATGTTGGCGAAGTTATAGCCTAAGCACTACCGAATATACTTGTATAAACATCTGTTCGGTAGTTTGTGAGTGAAAATGTATCGACCATCGAAAAATCCGCATAAACTTCCACAATTAAGTATAATAATAATAATCGAAGGATATACACCCCAGCGGGTGCTGTCTCTGTGTGCGTCCCATGACACGGGCAGGGACAGCATCCGCTCGGTGTACTCCTTGCATTTCATTAAATTGTCAAAAGGGCCTCTACGTGTTGGCTCAGTTGGTACTTTGTAGGTACCTAGCCCCACGCATGCCTCTCAAAGGTCCGGGACATCATTGTCCCGTGAGCGGGAAAGACATCGAAGGATCACACAAGAATGAAATACGGGAGTGCTGAAGATGAGCATTAACTCAGCAACAGCACACACAAAAGCAAACACATTTTGGAAACCGTTATTTCATAGTAGATATTAGGACATTACGGAGGCATCATTAAAGCATCGCCGGGGCATCAAACCCGCTGCACGAGCGACACCGTTATCGGTTTGCACCACGGTCACTGGCCTCGGAATCAGCGCGGACAAATCACTTCCCAGATTTAGTCTACCGCCAAACTGTAGGGTCGTCACTCCACTACCGAAAACGTACAGAAAAAAAAACATCTATCCACTTGAAACTTTACTAAGAAAACCCATTGAAAAAGATATCTAAAGTGATTTGTAAAGACGAATGTAAAAGGAGTAATAGTAGTGCTATTGAGTGCTACGTGACGTCATCAAAGCGACAGTGACAGCCCTGTTTGTGGAGCAATTGCTAGTGAGCGGTGCGGTGCGGTCAATGTACTGAGCGTCACGCCACGGCGCGCGCACTAATGCACTTAGATTACTACCTACTTCCACAATTACCAGGATAGCTTGAACTCCGCAAATTGTAACGGACCCCCCTGCCAGGTCTATTGAAGCTGACTCGAGAGGGGGAAGGGAGCTCAAGCTATATTAGTGGCAGCAAACGGCATTGACTAGTATTGCGCGGACACTGCTATTTGCTGAGGTTTCATAGAGAAGACAACTTTAATACACCATATGTTGAACTCGTACACGCAATTTCCAACGCTATCTATCATCAAATAGAGTCGAAAGTTAAGTTTGAATCAAATACAGTTAAGTTGATGTAGCTCACGTGTCCGAGTTCTTTGTATCTTTAATTTATGGCAATACTGGCTCTAATAGGCGCTAGTTCTGAATTGCCTTGGACCAGAAAAAAACATGCATAATTCATTAAATTCTAATGACTTCAAATTGCTCGTGCGAGTCCTGGTTTACAGTGATTGTTTGATTAATAAGTTGGAATATTAAATTCCAATTGATATTGAAACCCATGCTATTCCATATTTGGTATCGTTGGGGAGAGAGCCGAAAGCAATAAAACCTTCTAGTATCGTTATTTATTATATTCTGCACGATACAATTATGTCTTCTCTCTATACTCAAAAGCGTTATTATCAAAAACTAATTATATTTCAACCACCTGACTGATATAGTTTTACTTAATTCTAAATTCAAAATCATAAGTGGTTTGTGTGTGATCAGTGATCACCTTACACTTACAGTATCAATTTAATTTTCTGTTCTCTCTAAGCTAACCGTTTTACTACACTGAAAAAAATGTTAGGTTGGATTTACCAGATTCCGTGTAAATGTTACCAAAGTTAGCGGTTGATTTCGGTCCTATCACGAATTTTGGTTGATTTTATCAAACTAAATAAGTTGGTGTTGTACCAAATTTATTTGGTAGATTACACCTATATTTTGTAGTAAATAGTAAAATTGTTTACCAAAGTACTTTAGTAACATTTCTCATCAAAGTACTTTAGTATATTTTTTACCAAAGTACTTTAGTAACGTTTCTCACCAAAGAAATTTAGTACATTTTTAAACAAAGTACTTTAGTAACCTTTTTATCAAAGTAGTTAAGTATATTTTTTTTCAATGTAGTTTGGTGTAATCTACCAAACGGATATTTTTCATTTTACCAAACATACTCGTCTTTTTTTACCAAATACCTTTGGCATGTTCTACTGTTACTATTTTTTGGTACAAATTACCGAAGTTAGTCAGTAGAAAATGCAAAAGTAATTTGGTAAAATCTACAACACAATTTGGTAGAAATAGCACTTTCTATTGGTACAATGTATAAAATCATTTTGATTGAAAGAGCTGAACTTAACTTGTAAGTATAATGTAATTTATTTGGTGAACTCTAACAAACAAAGTTAAGTAGTATTTACTAATCACGTTCGGTGTATTTTGTCAGCTTTAGTTTGGTAATATTTACCAGATTTATATTTTAGTTACTACTAAAGGTGTTTGATATATCTACCAGATATGTAACGCAGTTTTCATCAAAGTTAGTCTAGTATCATCTATCAGATTGGATCGTGCTTTATATCAAAGATAATATTGTATTATCTACTATAAGTGGATCGCAGATTTTATCAAATATAATTAAGTATTATCGATCATGTGTTTCGTATTTTTTCCTTAAATTGGTTTGGTAATATCTAACAGATTTGTACTGTGGTTTTTACCAAATGTTTACTAGTAATATCTACCAAGATTTTATCAGTGCTTGTTCTGCTAATTGTACCGGTCTTAGTTTAGTAAAACGTACCAAATAAGTAGTGTACAGTTTAATGGTGTTAGTTTGGTTAATTTATCAAACTAACATTAGTAAAATGTACACATCTTTTTAGGTAGATATCACCAAACACATTTTTGATTTCCAGAGTATAAATAGGGTGTGGTATCATTGAAAATTAGAAACTTGCAATATTGCTGACATGGTATGAGAGTAAAATTATAGCAGTTTAGATTTTCAAACTACGTAGTTTTCTATGTAGATTGAAGATTATTCGTAGCCCCACCCTAAAAATATTGTAGATGAAAAAAGCTAAAGACAAACACTTCAAAAATATGCAGGCTTATTGGTAACCAACGTATTTCTTTTTAGGGAGATATAGTAAAGCTCATTTGCAATTAAAAAGGCCATGAAGGCTATCCGAAAATCAGCAGTTCCTAGAGAGTGAACATTTACAAATTGCCTTTTTTAAATAGATATCACTGTTAAAAGGAATAACGTCGATTTACCAGTAACCTTATTTAATATTATAAGGGCTATATAAATACGGTGGTTTAAAGAAAAATAGTCCGAATACATGTAATAAAATTTATTTTGCGAATCGATACAATAAACTGTAGATCACTTATTTTAAAATTATGTCAGTGACTCAGTAGGGTACAAAACCTTTCTTATAATAAAAGTCAAAAGGCTGCCAGGTTGCGGCCCACATTCTTTCTCTGCGGCTGACCGTACGTGAATCAAATTCCTTGGCTGTACATATCTTAATTTTAAGTTTACGAGATAGATACCCTGTTCACGGTATACGTAGTAAGTGTGAATCTTATAGGCTGAGTTACAAGTCATGATAAAATTTGCTAAGTAGTCTTATAGACTGGGCTCTCAGTGGAGTATCGTTTGCAAAAATAGCGCACCGTATTCTGACGTCTTTGTGTAGATTCCAGAATCAACAGAATTCGCTGCTCCAATATTATAAGGTTCCATGTTGCAATTTTATCAACTTGAAATTTGAAGTTTATAATATTGAGGCAGCGAGATGTTGCCAACCATATTCTGCATCAAGGCAGTGAAAAGTTTTGAAGCATACGTCCAGCGCTTTCAGGAATGAGTCGATATTATAAAGGATGTCGTCATAAGCAACATAAAAGTCCTTTAGGGCATCGATGGTCGGTCCGACAGCAATGAAGATGGGTTGGCACCGCAGTCGCTTAGCCATTTGGGCTTTTATCCAATAGTCCAGCTGGGTGAGGACTTCGCTTTCGTTCTGGAAATTAAAATATATTGTTTACTTTTAACCGTATCCATACTAATCCTACTAATATTATAAATGCGAAAGTTTGGATATATGGATGAATGTACGTTTCAATTAATCTCAAAAACTACTGGACGAATTTTTAAGTACCTTACGAGTATATATCAGAATATGACAGGCTATCATTTATTTCAAATTTTGTACCTTTTAGTATAAAAAATGCGAAAGTGTGTCTGTCTGTATATCTGTATGTCTGTGACCTCTTCACGCTTAACCCGCTGAGCTGAAGGAAATGAAATTTAGTAGGTATCGAGATAATTGGAGTCCCAAGGAAGGAGATAGAAAAAAAGAAAGAAACATTTATTCGAGACAAACAACACACAGCGTTTGTCACGAAACGGTTCTATCTCAGCATAATGCTTCCGATAGAACTGATAGCTCCATACAATTTTTTACCACCTACTTCACCGACTTAAACTATTCGATGTCCTTCCCCGGGACTCAAACTATCTTGATACCAAATTTCATCTAAATCGGTTCAGCGGTTTAAGCGCTAAGAGGCAACAAACAGACTGACACACTTTCGCATTTAAATGTAGTATGGATAATAATTGTAAAACAGACAGGAATACTTACATGAATAATGTTTCGGAGTTTGTTCAACCCCCGCTTGAATAATAGTATTTCCTTTAAACTGGGAATCAGCTCCTTCTGTTCATTTCTTGAATGGAGTCGAGCAAATTTAACGAAGTCTGATTTTCTAAAAAATAAGACATACATGTCATTCATCAGTCTTTAAACTCATTATTTAATGTTCAGTTAGTTACATACAGACAAAATACAAACGCAACGATGGCCAACCAAACCGATTTGGTAAATTTTACTGAAATTCGTTTTGTAAATTAATCAAAGTAATTAGGTAGGTAATACGTAACCAATATTTCTAGGTCAATATCTAAGCCTGAGTTAAGCTTCCTATTCATATTAAACTATAATCACAAAATTATTATATTTAATCATTAATAATAAGGAGGTATGGGTGGAGAATCCATATACGGTGTCAACTATAGGTTACCCTATGTTTCAGACAAAAAAGAACTAACAATGGAATAAGTACGTTATTCACATACAATATCATTCTTATTCACAATTAATTGGTAAGGTATCAGTGTTGCCAATTTAGCACTTTTAGTGTAATATCGTTCTAATGCTTACCTTCAAAACTTGTTATGGTAGATTGAGATAATCCCCATTCCTTCAAATATTCAGTCACCCCCACACTTAAGTCATCGTCGAGATCACTACCCATAGTTGGTTACACTTTGCAAACTAAATCCACTACGCACCAGCTGAAATGAAATGGCGCACCAAGAAAATTTCATTAAAACGCAAACAAAACAAAGTGACTATATACAATGAACTACCTCAACGCAATGAAGCCTGCCGCGCCGCGCGCGCATCGCAAGATGCTGTATCCGGGGGAAGGGGCGCACCTCCGCAGGGCAGTCGGGGAGGGGAATAGTCACATCTCACTCTTATGTTTATAAATTGAGTAGGATGGAACTATGCATGCAGCGGTATTGTTTTGTAAAATGTACCAGACTTTTACCTAGTTAAAATTACCAAAATCTTTGGTAATTTTAACAAGGTATAGGTCTGGTAGTGACTGCAGCGCTTTCTCAAAAGGTACGAGTAGATAGTTACCTATGTACCTACTAAACGCCAAATGTTTCGTGTTAATGTTGTTGGAAAAAATAGACTAGGTAAGTACTTAATACTATTTTGTGTGGCGTGAAAGGTTGCAAAATAACAAAGCAATAGAATCTCATTCCTACGACCAACAAGTAAAGACAAAACAATTTATTACTTGATTATATACTTATAACTAGCGACCCGCCCCGGCTTCGCACGGATTTATACGTATAATACATGCATGAATTATACATATAAATATGTATACATGTATACATAAAACTATGTAATGATTAGGTATTTAGGTAATTTACCAATTGTATATTTTAAGACGTCAATTAATCAATGATAAAGTTAAAGGTACATCCAGCAGCAAAAGTAGCTACGCGGGTCAAAGTGCTCAAAATGACCTACACATGGCTCTAATGTCAAGAGGATACGGACTTTCTAGATAATTTCGAGCGTGTTATTTTGTGTTGCTACTTCTGCTGCTGACTGTACCTACATGGGTACACCATGTAGTATCTACTTACTAGTTTTGTCAGCGGCTTGGCCCGCGTGACAAACGTAAGTATTTTGCTTATTTATGAAGACGTCCAAACAAACACCAAGGAAGGACCAACCAATTAACACACTTTCACATTCACACGATAAGGAAGGATATTACTTACTCGTATTAAGGAAAAGCCACGAAAACTTAAACGTCGTTAAAGCCTCATTACTACATAGATAATCATTAAGTAAGTACCTACGCAACTTTACTTTTTTTGTCTGGGAATAAGTATGGCAATCTGTGGTATGGCTCTGCAAATTATTAATTTGGGTAAAGTCTAGCTAGGTAGGTACCTACATACAACGTGAAAAGCGGCCTAGATTATTATTTAATTTTATTTAATACACAGAGTATATAAACATAATAACTAACATGGTCTCGCAAAACTGTCGGAATAGTTTGTCTGTGTGATTATAAACATCATAATAAGTACAGAGTTAATAATTAATTAATTACTAATTTGTAAATAGGTTTAGGTTAAATACATGTTACATACAATTGCATAAAGTTACCTATGCCTTATGGGTTATGATACTTAAGTAATGTCGTTTTAATAATGATTGAAGCAAAACTAAGTCGTACGTAATTCTAATAATTGTGCTAACTACATTAACTATTATATGTATTTACGTATTTACACAATATACCTAATAGGTACAATATACATAATACTTATCTCATTTAGCGTAGTGTAGTCTGAGGAGCTACCGCGAAACCAAAACAAACTAAGTTCGTTTATCTCTCTCTTTGTTGCTCTAACTAGCAAGTGCATTAGTTATTATTATTATTTATTCAGAAAACCAACAGCGATACAAAGTACGTAACTTATACTATAATACACAGTAGTATGGCCAATTACAGGTTTACCTAGATAACTTGATATGAAAACAATTGAACGGACTATCACAACATTTGTGAAAGAGAGATGATTTTTTTTAAATTAAGTTTGAGTAATTGTTTTTTTTGTTTTGAAGATGAAAGCATAACCAAGCATGTCAATCTATATAGGTTACCGCAAATGAGAATATATTGCTATTGTTTATCCTAATGACAATACTATTGTATAAATCCCATATTTAGAGTGAATCAAATAGATTTAGTAAGTTAAGTATAATACTACAACATTTTTAAACATGATAAGAGGTGAGTTACCTATTTCTAATACTATTTATGCTGCTTATTCTTAACACTATTAATTACTTGCATTTTAAAAGATGCCTTTGAATATCTAAAGATATCAACGCTACTGAAATCCGCATTATATTTGTGTTAAGTATATTGTTCCGTGATATTTATTTTGTAAAACCTTGTTAAACTGGAATAATAAACCTTGTAACAATGTCACTAGAACTTAAACTCAAACATATACCTACAACCATGGGCTTTGCCTTCTTCGTACTCATCGCGGTAATTAAAAATGATACGATTTTTCTTAATAAGTAACTATGTCGCCTGAAAGTACGGGGTAGTTGGCGGGGTTGGTAGTTCTGATTTTTGCAGACTTGTTTATGAAGTTGGCGCAATGAATAATACAAGTTTGTGATCTCGAGCGTCGAACGTCACTTTACCAAAAATCGAAAATACCGCGTAATCCCTAAATGACTCGTTTTTAGGGTTCCGTACTCAAAGAGTAAAACGGGGCCCTATTACTAAGACTCCGCTGTCTGTCTGTCTTTAATATTAATATTATTACTAATAATTGTTTTCGCTATAACAACAAATACTAAAAACAGAATAAAATAAATATGTTTACAGATAATGGTACGGAACCCTTCGTGCGCGAGTCCGACTTGCACTTGGCCAGTTTTTTAATAGAACCTAACCAAATTGTAGAGACGTGTTTGGTAAAATGTTCATTTTTTTTCGTTAATTTACACCAGGAACTCTGGGTAGGGACTACATTTTGACCTCAACCTTTTCAGTTTTGTAAGTTCAACCACAGGGCCATGTTATATTAATCATATGTTTATCATAAAATCAACCGAACCAAATTCTTGACATTTGTTTGGTAAAAATGTACAATATCCTTTGTTAATTTACACCATGAACTCTGGTAGGGACTATATTTTGACCTTAACCATTTTAGTTTTGTAATTTCAACCGCGAGGTCTTGTTATAGTTATCATATTTTAATTATAAAATAAACCAAATCAAATTGTAGAGATTTGTTTGGTAAAATGTACAATATTCTTTGTTAATTAACAGCATGAACTCTGGTAGGAACTATATTTCGAGGGTTGACCTTTTTAGTTTTGTAAGTTTAATTTTAGTTTTGTAAGTTCAACTGCGAAATCTTGTTATATTTACCATATTATAATATAAATTTAACCAAACCGAATTGTAGAGGTTTGTTTGGTAAAATGTACAATATTCTTGTTAATTAACAGCTTGAACTCTGGTAGGGACTATATTTTGAGGTCAACCTTTTTAGTTTTGTAAGTTTAACCGCGAGGTCTTGTTATAGTTAACATACTTTTATGATAAAATCAACCAAACCAAATTGTAGAGATTTGTTTGGTAAAACTTACAATATTCTTTATTAATATACTCCATGAACTCTGGTAGGGACTATATTTTGGCCTCAACCTTTTTTAGTTTTGTAAGTTCAACCGCGATGTCTTGTTATATTTATTATATTTTATTTATAAAATCTACCAAACCGACTTGTAGAGATTTGTTTGGTAATACTTACAATATTCTTTATTAATATACACCATGAACTCTGGTACGGACTATATTTTGGCCTCTACCTTTTTTAGTTTTGTAGGTTCAACCGCGATGTCTTGTTACATTTATCATATTTTTATTTATAATATCTACCAAACCGATTTGTAGGGATTTGTTTAGTAAAATGTACAATATTCTTTGTTAATTAACACAATGAACTCTGGTAGTGACTATATTTTGACCTCAACCTTTTTTAGTTTTGTAAGTTCAACCGCGACGTCTTGTTATATTTATCATATTTGATTTATAAAATCTACCAAACCGATTTGTAGCGATTTGTTTGGTAAAATGTACAATATTCTTTGTTAATATACACCATGAACTCTGGTAAGGACTATATTTTGACGTCAACCTTTTTAGTTTTGTAAGTTCAACCGCGAGGCCTTGTTATATTTATTATATTTGTATGATATAATCAACCAAACCAAATTGTTGAGATTTGTTTTGTAAAATGTAAAATACTCTTTGTTGATTTACACCAGAAGTCTGGTAGCGACTTTAACCTTTTTAGTTTTGTAAGTCCAATAGCGAGGTTTTGTTATATTTATCTTAGTTTCCATGTAATTCAGCCAACCTTAGCTAATTTGGTAAATCCAACAAACCATTTTTTTCAGTGTAACCGTTAATCATATTGCATACTATTAGTACTAATAGTATTGGTAATAGCTTCTTGTTTTTTTTTGTGTCGGTAAACATACATTTGAACTGCATGTTGAGGATAAGTATCTATAATTAAATTATATAAGCATGAGCCACGAATGTCTTATTGATAATAGTACATTACTTACCTAGGGCGGTTAAACAAAGAATGTCTCAGATCGCAGGTATTTGACGCCCGAGCCGAAGGCAAGGGCGATAAATATGCGCTCTGAGGCTTTCTTTATTACCGCCCGTGGTGAGTACAACATTTTACGTCTCTATCTGGCCAGGAAGTGGGGTTTTCCGCACGCATAGCGTGCGGTAATTCCTACTTTATGGCCAGGTATGACGTAAAAAAACATGTTCGATATGTTAGTAATCCTTAGTGAATGTAAAAAATTATATCTATCCTTGAGAGTCGAAATTTCGTCATTTCATAATTTCGTGCCAAATATACTTATTTGACATTTTGGAGCCCCGATTAGGGAAGACGGGAAGATTTGGATGATTCTATTATTATATTTACTACATAGTACTAGCATTGCACTTTGCAGGCATTGTTACTAAAATATTCCCTTGTTGTCGAATCAATTAGTCATCATCGTATCAGCCTAAAGAGGTCCACTGCTGGACATAGGCCTCCCCCAAAGAGTGCTAACGTGACCGTAACGTGACCCGCATCCAGCGGACTCCCTCGACCTTTACCCGTTTATCAATCCACCTTGTAGGGCTCACGCTGCGTCTTCCGGTACGTGGTCGCCACTCGAGAACCTTTTCGCCCCAACAGCCATCGGTTCTACCGGTTCTACGCGCAATTAGTCATACCAAAGAATACATAATGGTAGGTAGGTATCTATCTACTTATATGTACAATAGTTCCTGTGTAACGAAACCTATATGTTTGACTGTTTGACACCTAGAACATTCAAATAATGGCATCCCTCTCGCACGCATACGCCGCATCACCGTTCTCTTTCGCTCCTAGCACGATCGGACGGAGTTGTCCAATAGCCGAGGTTGGCCGAAGCAGCAAGAGGAACAGGATGTTGATGGATGGATGATCAATGTCTATTTCATCTATGTATGAAATATACATGATCCATGTCTATTTCATACATAGATGAAATAGACAAGATTTATGCTTAAGTTATTCTTTCTCACCTTAACGTTATCCCATTTGTATCCTTGGGTCGATCACGTAACTTTTCGTACGCGCGTCTGTAAGGTCTAAATGTCAATTTTATATGGAAAAATGACAGTTAGATTGTGATTTTACTGTCAGACGCGCGTACAATGCGTTACGTGATTACCCCTTTGAAGAAGAATTGCCTTTGGATGAGACTATGGAACACTTATTGTGTGAATGTCATGTCCTTGCCAGACAAAGAATGAATTACTTTGGTAACGGCGATCCGCAATCAAAGGAATTCAAGGTGCTCCCGGTGAACTGCATCATCCGTTTTGTAGAAATGATGGAGCGAGCTTAGGAGCAGGCATAAAGGAGAGGGCAAATGCACAAAAGATTCCACTGGGTCGAAGTGCATCGGAAAGGGCCCTCATCTGGATAAGATAATAAGATAAGTTTCTCACCTTAACGTTATCCGATTTGTAACCTGAACTTTGACCTAAATCCCAGAATTGCCGTAGGGATGCGTTTTGGCGGAAGTGATGCCGCGTTTCCTTTCAAAGCCAGAGGAGGAACTTGGCCTCATTGGGATAATTTTTTTGTCAATTGAGGGTGCAACTAGACTGTTAGAACATCTCAAGTCGCCCGTACGACTTTAGGTCGACATAACGACGGATCCACAACTTGACGTGTCTTCTCAAGCACGGAAGCGTACAGTTTGTAACAAGACCCATCCATCTGCTGACCACAGCCGTCGTCGTGGCCGACAAGTGAAATTGCTGCCTGGTTTGCAAACGAAAATCCGCCCCGCGGGCCCGTTCTAAATGCAAATTGCGCGGCAAAGTCAAGTATGTCTGGGAATCTACTCAATTGTGCCTCAGGTATTGAACTACGAATAGAAGTAGATTGTACTTAGTAAATACATGTGCCCAATCATACCTGATTTGGACCTGCCGCTAAGCTTCACATCACGGTTTAATTAACCTCAACTGTCTAATATAAAAGAAGAAGAAGCTTTATGAAGAAAATTTCTGAACCGGGTACACATCAGCTTAGGTAAACTGAAAAACTCTAGCTGGGCGATCGTAAAATTTTCTAACTCGCGTTATCATCTATCAACTGCTATTTTTTATAGACAATGGTATGGCATACCAGGTATGACGTAATAGTACATTACTTACCTAGGGCGGTAAGACAAAGAATGTCCCAGAGCGCAGGTATTTGATACCCGAGCCGAAGGCTTTCTTTATTACCGCCCGTGGCGAGTACAAACTTCTACGTGTCTCCCTGGCAAGGAAGTGGGATTTACTTTATGGCCAGGTAACCGTAAAAATAAAGTTTGATCTGCCCTCACGCTCGCTTGAAAGGCTACGCAATTACTTTGCGGGTTCTATAAATAAACTGACTTTCTAGTTTACATACTTTACCTATCCACGATTTTAATCGTCTACGACAATTCGGGAAGGGATCTGTCCAGCAGTGGACGTCTTTCGGCTGTTATGATCATGATGATGATAATCGTCCGTGATCGCCAGAAACCGTACCTAAATTCTGACGAGATCATTCCTTGCATTTCACCCAAACCACAGAATAAACCAGAACCAAGGTAACCGGGCTATATAGCCCGAATCGCTAAACTTACGTGGCAGTGGGCGGGGCACATTGCACGTAGAACCGATGGCCATTGGGGCGGAAAGGTTCACGTACCGGACGGCACGGCGTGGGTCCATCTTGTGGGCCCCCCACAAGGTGGACTGATGACCTGGTAAATAAAGGTCGCGGGAGTCCGCTGGATGCGGGTGGCGCAGGACCGGTCATTTTGGCATTCTTTGGGGGAGGCCTATGTCCAGCAGTGGACGTCTTTCGGTTGATATGATGATGATGATGACAGAATAAACAATACTACTTACGTACAAAAGCTCCTCTCCTCTATCTGAAAAAACCGGCCAAGTGCGAGTTGGACTCGCGCACAAAGGGTTTCGTACCATTATCTATAAAAACGGCAAAAAAATCACGTTTGTTGTATGGGAGCCCCCCTTAAAAAATATTTTTTCTACTCCTGAACCGTTATCTGTCATTTATATAGGCTGTAGCTCAAATACAATGACACCACTAATAAGTCGTCGAAAAACTCTATGCTCTATGACCCAAAAACGCACTGTTAAGCGTACTTTTTTGGTTCATACATTTTTCATAAAAGCACTGTTTAACTTTTTTTTAATCGGCCGCTATATTGCAGTGGTGCCAACTTCATAAACAAATATTTCGAAATAAAAGTATTTATTTACGATTAAACATGTGTATTTTATAAATTATTTACTAAAATAATAATAAATCATCATCATCATAGATCAGCAAGCGGTTGAGGGACGCATCGGGTGACCCTCGCGCAGGCAGCTTTCTCGCTCAAAGAATAGCGATTGCTATTCAACGCGGGAATGCTGCCTGTGTGATGGGCACCCTGCCTAAAGGGCAAAGTTTTGATACGTTTCTGTGATTTTATTTTATTTTTAAGTCGTTTGCAAATAAGTAAGTACAGTAATAATAGTTTTATGAATTGACCATTACACTGGAGTTATATTACTTCTCCTAAATAAATTTTTTTAAAGTAGTTTATTTAATTGTAATTTTCTTGTATTGCATTGTAATATTTTTTAGTGCCATCATCATCATGTGTTAAATTACATGTATTTATAAATTCTTGGTATTATTTATGAAAATAAACAGTTCGAATTCGGTCCGGGTCCGGATTCTGTTTGGTTCGGATGGCAAGTGCAAACAAATTAAAAACAAAACAAACCATAAGCAAGAGGTGTCACATTTCCAATTTCCCACCAAAATACAGTTCAAAATGAAAGGACGAAAGATGATAAACTATTAGTCCTAAACTATTAAGATTTTATTCGTGTTTGTGAAGACAAAAGTGTGCGTTCCTTTTAAAATGGTCGAAGAAATTAATAACTCCACCTACTGAAGTAAATGCGCGAGTAGGTAGCAAAAGTACGAATAGAAAACTTGCTGCCTGAAAAGTTTAATTATTCTGTAGTCTGCTATTTATTCTAAATTTGTCGTAGAAAAAGTATTGTATGCAACTGTGTATAACTGGTCTAAAAACGCTCGTGGCGTCTTTAATTGCGATGCTCGCCAAGGCTCGCATCGCAACCCACGCCACTCGCTTTTTAAGACCCTTCTTATAGTTGCATAAAATACTATTATTTTGTTTTTAGTATTTGTTGTTATAGCGGCAACAACAGAAATACATAATCTGTGAAAATTTCAATTCTCTAGCTGCAGCCTGGTGACAGACAGACGGACGGACGGACGGACAGACGGACGGACGGACAGACTGACGGACGGACGGACGGACGGACGGACGGACGGACGGACAGCGAAGTCTTAGTAATAGGGTCCCGTTTTTTTCTTTGTGTACGGAACCCTAAAAACAGATGTTAGAAACCTCAAATCATGACATCCTGGCACATAACACAGACAGTGACAACGCCGGCCACGCGACTTTTGTATATGACGATAGAGTTCATTATTCAAGTAACGTTTTACGTAGAGGTAATTAATCTTTTTTTGCAAAATATCGCACGCGCCGGCCACAAACAAAATCCATTTATGAGCTCAGTTCATATTATTTAAACTATAAGTATAAAGGTACGTGCGAACTGCGAACGATAGTGTCACGAGTGTGTCCGGCGATGTCAACCGCGTTCATAGCCCAGCGGCGCCTGGCAGCGGTCAGTCCTTGGATGGGTGACCGCCTGTTTGAGTGGTTACTATAAATGAGCGCTTCCGTGCTTTGGAAGGCACGCTAAGCAGTTGATCCCGGATGCTGTCTATGACAGTAGTCGTAAAGCCGAGTTAGAGGCCTTCGGGCGGTTTAAGAACCTCTAACAGTCGAGTTGCCCACTCACTTGACAAAGGGGGGACAACGGTCACTTGCGTCCGCATTTTTTACTTGGGGAAATGCCTTTACGCATCCCACCTAGCCGAGGAACTAGGATGGGTATGACGGGCTCCCGGGAACCCCCCGGACTACCGTCTAAAACCACCAAGGTATGCCCTCTCTGCCGTGTAGTAGGGGCGTCATGGGATCGCGAACATTTCACCACGACGCCCCTCGGCAACAGCCGCAGCTGCCCTCACTACTGAGGCAAAAGCCCCCCCTCCCGTCGTAAGCGTGCAGGGCGACACCACACGCTTCCCGACCCGAACAAAGGACCTCTACGCCGGGAGAGGGTGATAGACCTCGGATTCACCCTCTCAGGTCCCCTTGTAACTTTTTATAGAGGTTTTCTCCTTCGCAGCCACAACTCGGCTCCGGCCTGACGGTCGCAGCCCCCGCGCCTAACATGAATCCTCTGATAGCAGAGGATTTGTAAGGATTCCGGGTCCGTTATTTATTATAGAGGCAAACGGCAATGGCCTCTCCCTCAAGCCGCACCTGGGGAAACTTGCGATTCCCTGGGCGGAACCCCCCGACCCCCCCGTGTCGGGTTATTGGTAACACCAGCAAGCGATAACTTAGGGTTCGCTAAATTATCACTTGCCGTTGTCTCCAGGGTGCACCGGCCAAGACACTACCCATTCCTGCGGATCACCCGAATCAAGAGGAATCGGTAGAGTCCAGACACTCGAGGAGGTTACCCGACATAGCGCCCCCCGCAGGAGCTACCTACCACAACCCTGCACGTGTCCCCTGGGTGGTACTAAAAAGTGACAAACTCAAAGGCCATATAATGTACTCGTATGCCATACTATTAAATAAAAACCGCGTTCGGGTGAACTTACACCTCGGAGATGTGCGGGTGCCATATTTAGACGAATTGGCAAAAGGGACAGGCCGAACAAAAGGTAATAGGTAATCCCATTTCCTTTACACCACGTTTCTCGAGGGGCGATTCCCAGTGCAATTGGTGGTAATGGGATTCACTCCCCCGGCCATTAGTAGACAATCTTCTTCATTCCCTCACGCTAATTCATATTGTTCCCGATTGATTTCAATGGTCGAATCCGTCTCAATTTGGAGTTTTTCCTGTTGCTTAAGTAACATTGGAATTTGTTTTTAATCGACTAGAACGAGGGGTGTTAAGTTTATATTGTCTGTCAGTTGCATCGTAGCTCATAAAAGGATCCGATGAAACGATTTGAGTGCGGTGTTTAAAATCAAAAGTCTTGTCTGTCAGGATCGTTCTTAGCTATGTCATTATGTCACCCCTGACACAATTACATTACTATCGGTTATTCGGCTTATTGATTCCCTGCAATTCATGCATTATTACCGTGGTTGGGAGGCTAGGTTTGGGGTCGAAGAACGTCAAAAAGCCTTCAAGTTGTATGTAAAAATGTAATAACTTAGATTTTTGTTTATAGGTAACTATTTCATGTAAGTAGTTTTAACCACTTCCGTTACACTTACGCTCAATAGGGGTGTAGACACCAAATAAAATAACCAATAATGATGTATTTTCTTGAAAAAGGATAAAAATATTGTCAAATGGATAAAAAAGTAACGCAAGAAATTTAATAATCACAAAGTTATAAGCGTCCAAAGTTTTAAGAGGGGGTATGTTCTGTCCCTTTTCCGCACAACGCACCTTCATATGAAACGATTGTCATTTACTATGACGCTAGAAGATCGTGACGTCACGATCCCGGAGCGTTTTCTCTCTCTAACAAGCAACATTAAAACTTCGTAATTTTTTGAGATATTCGAATGGGATTTTCGTAATTAGGAATATATTTTTGCATTCTTTATTTTGAAGTGATAATAAATTTTGAGTCTACACCCCTATTCAGTTTCATTCTCAGTTACTTGTAGATACCCAACAAATGTTTGTCTCCCTTCTTCTGTTGTTTGTTTTTCTTATGCTTTTTTTTCCTTCTAGCTCAACTTCTTTGTTGCCAGAATGACCATACAAATCCTACAATACCGCTACTTTATTGCTACTTACACAAACACTTTAAGGGGGTTCGATTGCCATACAAAACGTTATTTGACATTCGTAGGCTAACGGCGTGATATTTTAAGAAACTTATGTAACAAACTTTCATAAATTGGCTTCCCATTTGCGCCAAATTCCCCCTTTCCTAGAATAAACTAGTATAAACTAGATTAATTTGAGAAATTGGTTTGTCACGTGATATTTTGGGAAAACTATTTTTCTCAAATTAATCTAGTTTATACAAGTTTATTCTAGGAAAGGGGGAATTTGGCGCAAATGGGAAGCCAATTGATGAAAGTTTGTTGCATAAGTTTCTTAAAATATCACGCCGTTAGCCTGCGAATGTCAAATAACGCTTTGTATGGCAATCGAACCACCTTAAGATAAATCGATGTTCGAAATTAAACAGCGATTTTATCAGGAGGGTCCGCCGTAAAGTGCTCGCCCCACGGGTGGGCGCAAATCGGTCGTTGCCTTATTGAAATGTTTTTACAGCAGACAAATCTCAACTCAAATCTGCATGGGCCTTCCTTTTTGACTGACTACGGCAGAGAGAGAGGAAGGAATGTGTTTTTAGCAGTCTATATGTATTTACGTTTGTTCCCCCGTAGCGTTTAATATAGGGAACCGATTTTGATAAATGAGGAGTCAATCGATTTGAAATTATGCTCCGGATAACATAGGCTACCTTTTGTATGAAAAAAATATTTTTATTTCAGTTACTTTTTTTCCCAACAGTATTTTTGAACTTTTTATGTTCGCGTAAATCCAAAACCGACTACACGAACACGAATCACCCTGGTCATACATTTTCATCTCAAAATCTGAACTTGAAACGAAAATTAAAACAGTTATTTGGCACAAACAACTTATGTGCAATACTGTTAAAAACACGGTTTACCTAAACGGTCTCGAATTCAAATATTTCAGCACTCTATGATCTCATAGGTACTTATTAGGTACTCCTTATTAGGCCTGAGTATACCTATTAGATAAAACAACCACATTACAACCAATTGGTATATCTTTTTTTCCAAAAAACAGTTTTAAGTATCTACAATACCTACTTTCAACCAGCGTATTAATAAAAGTAACCAACACACCCACTTTTCTATAAAGCCAAATTTACATCGGGAATCGTTTTATTTCCAGCAAGCCATTAAATAAAAAACTAGCTAACATTTACTAATATAAAGTACCGTTGAGTGATCAAACAGTGACATAATTCCAAAGAATCGGTATGACAACATAATCGTACGAGAGTCAGACAAGGATCTTTATAAACAAGTCAATCGACAAAATACTAAGCGTTAGCCGATGACATTTTTATGGGCGCCATAAAACGTGGGCAAGCATGACTGACGAATGGGCGGAAGGTTCCGTGTGATGCATGGTATAGAAATATATGTGGGCTTAAAATTTATGTGAGGTTTCAATAGACGATTTGTCACTCAGACATCGGACTGCGTGTTATACAATTTCGATAGGTACACATTTGTACTACACATAAACATTGCAAAAATATATATATTTATAAATATAGTCGTTGAAAAGTATAACTTTAATAATGACTGAGACACTTTTGTATTTTACAGCATGCGGTGCTTATCGTGAAATTATAACAGTGATTGTTATTTTCTTGCTGCGAAAAATTTAGTTTTTTTTAAGGTTCTGCATCATAATAATGCAGTAGTTTATATAATTATAATTGTTTGACGTTTCCGTGAGTCATCAACGGTGCTGGCCGTGACGACGGACACATCAGCATAACGATTCACTGCCTCAGAGACACCCTTGTTCCATGTTAAATGTGTTTTTTTTTAATTGTTTAATATGTGTCTCCTGTGTGTTAGTGAATAAATGTATCTTTCTTTCTTTCTATAATAAATAACACTACGCAAAATTACGAGTAGGTTCAAATTAATTTCTCCTCTCCCAACCCTCGCATACTTCAATGTGTAGCCTCAGACTAAGAAAAATACTTCTTTTCTTCTTTTTTTTTCTTGGTCTGAGCCCTGAGCCATCAGCAAGAGCATACGCTTTTACGGTAATCAGAAAACGGTTCTCCTGCACTAATAAAAATCGTACAACTCATCTATATGCAAATTTAACGCGCACAAGTTACATATACGCATTTTACTCATACATTTTAAATAAAAAGCCGTTGAAAATCGTGTAAATGCAAATTCGAGCTGATGATGCCAATCAAGCGGCATTGAGGTTTTGTTAAAGTGTAGCTTATAAAAGATTAAATTCCTTTAAAACCACTTACGAGCATTGACACGATTAATGTCTATTATTTTTTCCTTCTGTACTTTTTTGTGCAATAAAGTGTTTACTGTTAGTATACTGAGAACTGAATGATTTCATGAAAATCATTAAAATAAACTTTTTATCAGAAAGGTTTGCTAAGCGAAGTCCAATTATTTAATAGACGAAGAATCATAAAAAGTAATATTCGGCAGAAATAATATATGATCTAACTAAATATCTTTGTAAACAAATTAAAACAAAGGTACTTATGTAAGTACATTAATCTTAAACTGGTAAGAGTACAACAATGACAAGTAAAATGCTCAAAAAATTTACTACTACTCGTAGTATCGAAAAAGGCAACATAAAACAATCACCAGGCTCCTACGGGCCCCTAAATCTCGCGATAATTAAATATGTTTCTCATCACACGTCATAAGCCGGCCCTGTCATAACACAAATAAAGGCGCCTACAGACGGTACTAACATAAAGGGGCCCACGGACACGGAGAGACCGCCGCTCTTAATGGATTTATTTAGATGTCATTTTTTATGTGGGCGGGCGCGAGCGGCCCCAAGACGCCTGCGACACGATTAGTGTGGATACGACTTTATTATTTTTATTTGATTATTTTTTTTTGGAGAGGGTGAAAGATACCAGGTTTGCCGGTAGTTAATAATCAATAAGTTGCTTTTCGCGGTTTAATAAACGGTTCGTTTTTTCTAGGAAATATTACGCGATTGTTTGTGCTCTTTTCTCCAAAAAAATGTAAAGTGTGTCTTTGGGGTTTCCATTCTGGGTTGAGAGATCTTAATTAACCATAGGATAATCTATTAGAACGTCTACGACGATAATTTGGTTTTCATTTAGCCGATCTTGAAATATGTTGTGGTTTGATAGAATTAACTGCCAAATATATTATTTAAATTGTGCACCAAATATAGCCACAGAGATTGCCAAATTAAAAATACTTTCAATCTTTTCAACCTCCGACTCAACAAAAATTGTTTAACGTGCCAGTGTATATGTGCGCCTGTGTGTCTGTCTGTGGCATCGTAACTCCTGAACGAGTGGACAGATTTGAATGCGATTGTTTTGTCCCAAAGCTGACGTGATCGAGATGGTTCTTAGCTACGTTTCTACCAACATCAGTTTAGCCGTTACAAAGAAAAAGGGTTGTTATGGTCTTGTTACAAAATATTCAGCACCTCCTTAAACAGCCATTACATATGGCATGCAAAATATTAACATTTTTTTTTAATCGTTTTTGAAATATTGAACGTTGAAATTTTTTGGTGAGTTTTATCCATGTACGCATGCAGCGAATTGACAATGTTTGATGAAATGTCACCTCTTTCTCTCATTTGTACTACTCCAAGCGTTTCATCCACTCAAACTTCGGTGTGCATTATTGACGTTTTAAAGTAAGCAGGAATGTTACCCGTGGAATTGTAATTGACTACATAAACTCTATATCGGCAATAATGCGACTACCGAAGTCAGGATGAAACGATCTGAAAACAGTCCTTCCATCACAGGATTTTAATTATAGCACAATGAAATCATATCCACGTTAGTCCCAAACCAACTTAAACCCTCCGTTATCCCTCAGACGCGTGTTCCATCTCAACATCTCTGTGTGTGTGCACACAATTGCAACTTAATGCATTTCTTTCACGCACACAAGCGCAACACCACGTCCGTATTAGAGACGGTTACAGCGCTTGCAGGGTTTCGTATTGTGGGTTAACTTTTCCAAACGCTTATCTTATTTAATGATGTTTTTTGGAAATTCAACCGAGCGCTAGGTAGTTAGAGTATAAATTTGACTGTGTTATTTTTATGGGATACCCATTCGGGTGATTTTGTCGATGTGCTGTAAGTATGTCTACAAGTGGGGTGTCTGTGTTTGTGTGGTACCGACATTGGTATTTTGATTGGTCATGCATTTTACGGGTTTACGGCGCGCCGCCAGTGCGGGCGAGCTATAAAGTGGTATAATTTATACTGGTACCTAACCCACGGAGATAAGACGTGGTATTGCGGGAATTGGGATTTGGCGGCGTTTCTGAAACAAGAATGTACGATAATAATGTTGGGGATAAATGTTATTGTATGCTTTGAGATATAAAGAGGCATTTTCTTCTTTGGATACCTAGTGTTCCTGGGGACCGTCTTTGGGTGAATTGTAGTTATCGAACGACCGAGCAAAGCGAACGAAGTTCTATGCTTCAGCTTGGGCCGAAAATCGTTCGTATGTCCGCGGTGTCTGTCACTCTGTCCGGCTGTTCTCCTCTACATGTCGCATTTCTCAACAGATTGTCGTGAAATTTCGTGAGCAGGTTTGTTAATTATATAAGTATTATTGTTTCGAGTCACTTTTTCGTTTTTTTTATAAGACGGCCTCTCGAGTCCTAGAGCTCACAGATCCACTAGTTTATAACGGTGGTACCCAGGGAGAACTATACCTTTCAAAGTCCTAAAAGTAGATACTTATCTTATTTTAATATACAGGATGACGGAGACAGCAGGCATCAACCCTACGGATTCAGTAGATTATAAGCTACTCATTCGTATCAGCATTGGTAAGATTAACGTTTTTTTTTGTGTTGTGTATGGTTACCATGATTTGGGAATGAAACTTCTACTTACCAAAATGAAAAAGAAAATAGCGGTGTTTAACTCAAATACGATGGTGAACGATCCGATAAAATTTACTGTATGTGTAGGGTTGGTCCTGCTCACGTCTCCTGAATCATCCTGTGTATTATAATAGTAAGGAATGAGGTATTAAGTACCTACATGTCGTTGTTTAAAATGATGTCGTAGGTACCTAAGTACCTACTTAGATTCGGTTTTAGAATGGGAATATAACTGTCTCACATTCGCTATACCTACCTTTGAAGGAGACGCAATTAATTTTATCAGCACCTTCCAGTTGATTGCCTATTTGAAACTAAGAGTAAACTTCCTCGTGAGTGAAGGATTCAAGATATTTCGTTCAACTGCACATATTTCGATCATGTAGTGTTCAACCTTTTTCATGTCGCGACCCCCTTAAGACCCCCAGCTTTCAGCAAACGCGCTAAAGGTGCAGTAGGTACAATAATGCCTTTCGTATTTTGCTGAAATTGCCACGTTTCTGCAGTGCGAAGGGCATGTTCGCCGATGCGAGCGTTCCTGATTTCTTCGCCATCTTGAGAACCAGGTCTGCTGCCGTCAGGGCGAGAATACTAGCTACCAAAAATGAAATCTTATCGTTAGTGGCTCGTGATTTCAGTGACGAATTCAATACATACTGGCGCAAACTGCACCGGTCTGAGAACGGCCAAGTATAGTATACAATGTGTCTGTTTTACTTCAGTGTATTAATAGGTAGGTTTTTAATCATATTTTTCCTGTATTTTATTTCATTTATATTTTTACTTTTATTGTACATTTTATGGGTGTCTTGCCTGTCCTCTCTCTCTCTCTCTCTCTCTCTTCCCAGCCTAACCTTTTTTTTTTTCTTTTTTTTTGTTTACGGGGGGAAAATGCGTTACGCATACCACCCGGGTGCAGGGGGTGACCCGAGTGGTTATGTGGGACTCCCGTATGGGCTAATGAGACCCACGGTGTACCCACTAAAAACCCCCCCACTTGCCACCTCGCCGCCTTATGTTTCCGATAACTTGCTCTCTCTTATATCTCTTAGCACTAGGTACATCTTTCCATATTGTTCTAGGTCTGGGGTGTCTTGCCTATCCAATAAAGAATTATGTAATGTTATGTAAACTCGGAGAGATGTTTCACGAACCCCCAATTTGCACTTTCCCTACCTCACCTATGTTTTTCACTGTGCAAATAATTAATCCTTACGTCATCATTAGTTCACGATATCAAGCTGCAACCCCCTAATAGGGGGTCGTGACCCACAGGTTAGAAACACTACAACTTTATTTAAACTTACTAAACTTGTCTTTGCCTTATTATAGATGTGAAAATTGAGGATGTTAAGATGTTACTTACTCCATCACGCAGAAACAGCTAACCGGATTTAGATGAAATTTGGCACAGAGATAGTTTTATAACCTAGCTACTTAGAGTTACTACCTACTACAACAATGTTTTTTTTTTCTCAAAAATTATTCCTACTAAAACATGAAATTATTATGGGAGTTCACGTGGATGCCCATCGGGTAAAAAGCTAATATTACCTATTCAATTATTCCTAATAGAAACTATCATCTCTGGGTAATCTAATCTCGGATTGACGCATAATTTGGCCTGCTCATCAGCCAATATCACGGCGGTTAAGAGCAAAGAACTAGGTCCAACATCCACTTTAAGCTATACTACGTGATAACTGTTTCGGCAAGCTATGTCCTGGTAGTTTGGGCACACCAAAATTAACGGGAATGGATTACGTAGGACTAAGTTACCCGAAAATCTTCTTTTGCGACGTTAACATTGAGCATTGGAAACCTTAATGACATTAAAATAATTATGAAAAATGGCATAACTTTTACTGAGAGTGTGTTTATGGTTTTGGAGTATGCAATGATGAAGCGCTTGCACGGTAAAAAATCTCTGACTCAAATTTTATACTTATCTACTCCGGACGGAGACAGTACGGATACGAAACTTTTTCGATTATAAGTATTATAACAGATGCCAATAAAATAAATGGAAACCGTATCTGAATGAAAGCTTCAGTGCTACAACGAACATCTGCAAATCTCGCGATGAATAGCTGTAAAACGTAGCGTAGCGCCAGACTAATAATGAACAAGTTAGAAAAGTTGAAAAGCCCCCGATATTTTCTTTTCAAAGTTTAATATCTCAAAAACAGCCGAACCGATTTTGTTGAAACGTAGCTAAGAACCTTCTCGATCACGTCTGCGTTCGGATAAAAAAACCGAAAAGACACACAGTTAGACAGACACGACATGTCAAACTTATAACACCCCTCTTTTTGCGTCGGGGGTTAACAAAAGAAAATAATCACAAAAAAACAAAAAGAATGTCTTCGTGGCGAAACGATTGCTGGACATATGCCTGCCTGCCTCAAGGATCGACACAATAATCAATTCCTTGCGCACGCATATTCCTCATCCTCCGGCTCCTGCAACCTTTATCAGATTGCCCGTGCACCTTTTTTTACCGGCTTCAAAAAAGGAGGACGTTCTCAATTCGTCGGAATCTTTTATTTTTAATGTATGTTCCCCGATTATTCTAAGACGCCTGGACCGATTTGGAAAAAAACTTTTTTGTTTGAAAGTGTATCCTTCCCTGGTTATCCTGGGATCCTGGATATATCGAGGGAACTCTTCAAATAACGCGAAGTACTGAATTGAAGTCGGTTAAACTTTGTTTTCGTAGAGAAAACATGCGAATCAGGTGCCCAGTTGTCGGAGGAAGTGGTACCACTAACAACCACTGGTGGTTGAAACCACTAAAAACTCCACGGTGGCCGCCGTCTGCGCTCCCACGCGGAGGACTCTTTGACTTCAAAATGAATGCACCGAAGTTCCCTTGCATCTCACTATTTGTAGCTCACCCTTGTGACGTCTTTGTTGTGGTCGATAGCAGAGTGCCGCAGCTCTTGCCACGGAGAAAAAATGCGACCGCAATGAACCCTTTATTTAATCGTATGGCATACATTATTTGACTTTGAGTTTGTCACTTTTTAGTACCACCCAGGGGACACGTGCAGGGTTGTGGTAGGTAGCTCCTGCGGACGCAAGTGACAGTTGTCCCCCCTTTGTCAAGTGAGTGGGCAACTCGACTGTTAGAGGTTCTTAAGCTGCCCGAAGGCTTCTAACTCGTCTTAACGACTACTGTCATAGACAGCATCCGGGATCAACTGCTTAGCGCGCCTTCCAAAGCACGGAAGCGCTCATTTATAGTAACCACTCAAACAGGCGGTCACCCATCCAAGGACTGACCGCTGCCATCTTTGCTTTAACTGGGTTATCGTTTCCGATTCGCAGGCGCCGCTGGGCTATGGACGCTTCGTGAACCCTGAAGTCACCTTTTAAGAGAGGCGGGGAGACCTTAGATCTATTCTTGACCTGCCGATGCCGGTCGATTGCGTAACGCTTCGTACGTTACGTACGTTAGGTAAGTCTACATGTGATATCAAATCAACTGCGTCTTTCCCGTGAAAATGACAGTTGATTTGTCCTAACATTGCACTTGTTCGAAAAGTTACATAACTAGGTACTCGTACCCTTCAGGAGGCTTTGCCTGTCTATTGCACCTAGCGGGAGTTCGGACCCCGCTGTGTTTTCTGGTTCATGGTCGCCATTCCGAAATTAGTGAACCTACCACTAGTGGGCCTGGAAGCCTCGTATATTTCTGATGCCGGTCAAATCTGATCTGATCGAACCCGCAGGGAAACGATCATCCGAAATAACTGACTGACTTTTTAGTTGCTGTTTATTATTTCAGTGCTTCAAATATCACTTGTGAGACTACCTTACTTTTCAATAGGTACCTACCTATTGCCTCTATCTAACAATTTTATTATAGAAGGCAGCTAGATTTTTCCTAAAAAAATTCACATTGCTCTATTTTTTCCAGAGGCATGTTAGTATTCCGTTAGTAGTTAGACGTTATGACTTATGAGATCTGAGAATTATCAATACAAACAATAATTATATCTTTTGAACGAATACTGAACGCTGTCTCTACTTTTTCCGGAACGTATAACGATATTTACCTACTACTTAGACATTGCTTGAGAGAACAAAGTTACAAATTCTAGGGTTCTTAACATAACACTTTTTTCCAAAAATCTTACACATATTCTTTCTCGCAAGTAGTTAGTAGATCTGGGGGCCGATTTTTGACTTTCGAGCGCTCGAAAATTAAAGAAAAGTACCTAAATACGATTGTTTTGTCAAAATGGCAGGCACTTACTTTCTACCGATAGAATTGAATACGAGTGGACAAATACCCTTCGTTTTCATTTTTCTATCGCTATTTCAAAACAGCATTTCGTAATTTTTGTCAGTGAAAGATTCGAGCGCTCGAAAGTCAAAAATCGGTCCCCTGAGCGATTAGCTGCTCTTCTCAAGCACAGACGCTTGCAGTGGCTGGTGCATGTGCACTGACTGATGGAACCTTCTAGAATACCTCGATATCGATATCTTGCTTAGTGCATTAGCAAACGCCAAGAGAAGAGTTGGGAGACCGATGCGCTATAAGAATTGCGCTATGGTTACGTTTAAACTCGACTATGACGGCTGGGAAAAGTTGGCCGAAGATAATAGAGATGAAATTCGTAAACGCGTTATGGACGGCACAGCATTGTGCGATGGAATCTGCGGCGCTGATGGTTGCCATTATATCACTTATCGTTGTGAATAGACACCCTTCACTCTCGCACTCACTTGTCAGAACGTGGTAACCATACACTAGAAAATAGAAGGGTGTGTTGGCAACTAACTGGATAGTTCCAGGTGACCAGTGCCTAATATGGTATGAAATTCGTCTTCCAGAAAAACAATGTTTAAAATGACTGAAATAGCCTTTGCATCTATTTCAGTCAATTTATACATTGTTTTTCTTATGTAATTAATTATCATTATTATGAAGCATAGCTCTTGCGACCATGTTATCATAACCATTTTTCCCTTCAGTTTCAAATCCAATTATTTCAACAGACAGAATTATCAATTTATCCTGTTTCAAAGATTGGGCACGGCACGCCGCAGTGCGTGAACAAAATAGACCGGCATAAATTTTCCTTTCCAAGTCTGTGTGCTCGTCTACACTTGCATGTGTGTGTACCCAAACGTCAAAATTTTCCTCACTCCACTATTCCGAATTCAAATTAGCGTACAGCGCTTAACCCTGTACACGGTCTATCAAAGCTAAATTGCATTCAATCGCTGCAGCGCTGGAGGTCCCCCGTTGGAGATCAATAGCGTCGCGCGATGTTGCCGCTCTTCTGTCCCCCCTCCCCCCGCAGTGCAGGGGTCTTTGTACCCGAGCACGGAGTCTATGGGTATGGAGGCGGCCTTAAGCTGGAGTCGAGTAGCAAATCTTGCTTCGAAGGGCTGCATTGGATTGCTGAAATTATTTTCGCTGGACATTTTTACGAAACTTCTTGTTAACTATAATGGATGGTATTGCCGAAGTACTTATGTTATTTACATTTTGATTGGTTTTTCTAACTAACTCAAGGGGAGTTAGAATTTTATTTGTGGTTTAGAGATCTATAACTATCCAATTTCTTATAATAATCAAGTTACTACGCTGGTCTACTATACCTATTTTTACGAATCTGTAACTGCCCAATTAGCATGATACTGTCAAAATTCAATCTCTGTCTGTTAATTGCGTTGAAACACCTACTTAGAAACAAGATAACGACAGTCGGCATTTTGATTCACTCGGTATTTAAGTTAACCAAAACCTTTCTATACACCATTTCATTCACTAATTGGTTATTTTTTTCCTTAGGCATGAATAATTTATGCACATAGAATAAATAACAGTAAGTACGTAAAGGTCTCCTATCTAACAAAGATGATCGAAAACTAGAAAACTCGTAACATAGGCTCTCGCATAGCTTTGCATGTGATTGTGGTTGTCTTTTTTCTTTGTATTGTAATATTTGTAATTGTATTCTGAATGAGCACACGGATAAGTCTAAAAGTGTTAAGAATTTTTTTATTATCATTCCTAGCCTAAAAACAACTTTTCGGTCTTAGAATGTACTGACATAACAGGCGTATTATCTGTTATGTGGTATTAGCTACCTATTGTAGGTAATACCACAAAGTTTGCAGGTCCGTGTAGGTATAACGATGAGTGAAGCGAGGAGCAGTGTTAGCATTAGCACTTAAGAAAAACCGCGACCCTACAGCGCGCGAGTCAAGCGACCGAAGCGAGCGTGCCGCGGCAGCGGCCGGCGAAGCGCCAGAACCAGAACAGAACATGTTTTATTTCACTTCCACATACTAGACAATACTTGTAATTTGCAACATTATTATATAGGTAGGTAATATTTTTTCCCGCAGCAGTAGTCTCATGTTAGTCATGTTTTGGCCCCGTAGCATGGATGGCCTTTATCACGCGATAAGTGACAAGATAGAGCATCCGTCCCTGGCTGACACCGTTCGATAGAATGAGACGACGCGCTTATCCTGTCACTTATCGCGTGATAACGCCACGCCATTCGTGCTAAGTACGGGGCCTGGCAGCTTACTATTCGTCACACTAAACACTGTGCACGATGTTTAGTGTGACGTAATTAACGATTGAACGAGCGAGCGAGGCGAACGGAGTTCTCCTTTCAGTTTGGGCAAAAATACTTTCTTATGTCGGTCCGGCGGATGTCCGGCTGTTCTCCTCTACAAGTCGCATTTCCCGACCGATTCTCGTGAAACTGTGCGAGTTTTGTTAATTGAGTATACCTACCTATAGTTGAGGGTTTGATAATTAAGTAAGTATAGTTTTTTTGTCGATTCAGTTTTTGGAATTAAAATAAAAAATATTGACAGACTTGTAAACCAATAGTATAGTTTATATTAAGTCAGCAGCAGAAGTAGCTTAGACAATGTTCATGTTAACAATTTCAACAGTTAATTCAGGAGAAAAATCCTTGTGTGTTGATGATCTGGACAAGGGATAGTGATCTATCTATACCATTACCATTGGTTAGCCTAAGTGGAAATTGACGCTGCCTATGAAGCTGAAGATCTCAGGTCTCAGGATGAATATGTCCAAGACTAAAGTTATGGTGAACGTCTCCGGTAATTCGAATTCAACCATAACGGTAGGAAACAATAAACTGGAGTCGGTCGACCAATATGTATATCTTGGACATATTCTATCCTTTGACAAAGAGCATCAACATAAGGAGATCTCTAGGAGAATACAGCTGGGTTGGGCAGCATTTAATAAACTGGACGACATCCTCAAGTCTACCGATGTTCCACAATGCCTGAAGACTCGCCTCTTTAACCAATGTGTCCTGCCCACCATGACGTACGGTGCCGAGACATGGACGCTAACAAATGCTGTGCACAAAATACGAGTAGCACAGAGAGCCATGGAGCGCGCCATGCTCGGCATTAAACTACAAGACCGAGTGAGGAATGTTGAGATCCGACGTCGCACTAAGGTGCGCGACGTTGGAGATACCATTACCAAACTCAAGTGGGGCTGGGCAGGACACCTTGCCAGGCAGAATGATGGTAGGTGGACCAAAAAGGTGTCAGATTGGTGGCCACTTCTAGGTAAAAGGAGCGTCGGCCGTCCACCAGCTCGATGGGTGGACGATATTAGGAAGATCGCGGGTCACTTCTGGATAAGATTAGCCCAGGATAGGGACGGGTGGCGTACTCGAAGAGAGGCCTATGCTCAGCAGTGGGCGATTACGGGCTGACAATGGTGATGATGATGATGAAGCTGAAGGTCCTGGGTTCGAATCCCAGTAAGGGCAAATATTTGTGTGATAAGCATGAATATTCTTGTTTTGTTGAATATTAAGTCTTGGATGTTTTCTATGTATTTAAGTTTTTCTATCTATTAAATATATAGTCGTCTGGGACGTCTGGTACCCATAACATAACACAAGCCTTATTGAGCTTACTATTTTATTATAATATAATACATGATGTACATTATGGTATAGATCAGCCAGATTACAGATTCATTATGTCATTTCTGTCAGTCGATCTGTCCGTCTGTGCGTCACGCCCACACGACTTCACTGACACGCCTCCCCGTTCAAATGTGGGTAAGTACGTTTTAATATATTTTCAAATTATTATTCAAGCGTTAATACTTTTTCATAGTAAGGACTATTGTATTATTAAATTGTTGTATATTTGGGCATTTTTTATTTTTCTTGTAGCTTGATGTTTTTGGCTTGTCCAGTGCCTTTGACACCGTACAAATTCTAAACACGTAAAACAATTGTACTTATAGCTATTTAAAAACGTCAATAATATATCTAAAATTTAAATAAACCCAAAAAACCTATCATTTAGCATTAAATTTACCACATTTTCTTGGTTTTTCTGGCTGCCGATCCTTGATGATCCGATGATTTTTGCCTGTCCACCTGTGGAAAGCCAACTTCAAGTATCGATTCAAAGTATTGGGTCTTGTATATTGTGCCTGGAAATACTTGTTTCTGATAGGTAGTGGAAAACATGAATTTTCTTAAATCAACCTTATATTTATCTCGCTAAAGTATTTTTTACATAATAAACTAAAATTAATCTTGTCCAGTGATTTTGGAAAAAAAAATATATGTACTCAAAACTTATAATTATTTTTTTCCAAATAGCCTCGCATGTTTTAATTAACCCCGTTTTACGGTAGTGGAAGACATGAATTTTCTTAAATCAACCTAATTTTTTACATAATAAACTAAAATTAATCTTGTCCAGTGAGTTTGGAAAAGTGGACATGTCCACATTCCGTTACGATGATTTTGTGGGAACGCGGTATTTTTATTACAAAATGTCGAGCTTTATGTTTAAATAGCTCGATACATAATTTTATTTTCTAAAGTACGAGTATATACAAGTTGATAATGTAAAAAAGCCCCCCCAATGCATTGTACCGAGACCGAGGATGCTGGCGGCATTTCCTCGCTGAATTGCAAAGCTGATGCGTTGCGCGAGAAAGCCGCCAGCTCTTACAGACAATACAGAATGGCGCTCAAGAGCGCCGGTCAGTTCTCAAGACGTCTACCTACGGAAACGCTCTGGGAAATCGCGGATCTTGAAACGTGGCACCTTCGAGCCGCTGACCTAAATCGCAAAATGCTGGACAAGATAGCAACTCTGGGTATAGAAGATCTCGACACACCTGGAGACGCTTACCTGGCACACGACGAATTTAACCCGCTATTAACAAATAATAGAATAAGTGAGATATCACCTATATACCAAATAAAGACATGAGGCGCTGGCCCCGAGAGGCGGCGGCTCCACGTGCCCTTAGAATTAAATAAATGTAACATACGAAACACAAACAACCTTCCTTAGCTCAACACATGTGACATAACACCTACAGCTTACACAGATCTTTCAGACATAAGTTAGCTGACACAATCCTGCGGGAACGAAAGGATGTAAACCCTAATAGGTAATAAACGATGGCGATTTTCGATACAGGGCCCGCACCGCCGCAAGGCCAATCTACGCTTTACAAACTTGAAACCGTATATAGATAGATTCCAGCTAGTTTTTAGCTATTATGTCCATCATTTGGAGAGGTTTGAATTTGCCGGTGACAGTTTGTTTCATTTTAAAATATTATTTTGAGGCTATTTTTTGGAATCTATATACGGTTTCAAGTTTAGTAGGTGGCTAAGGTTGAACTGAAATGATAGGTACCTACCTGATATATACACATACCTAGTTCTTTAAATATTTTACGCCACACCTGGGCATAAAGTGTCCATTACCGCCAGCTATCTACGCGTGGGGAGATTCTCTCTTGCTGGCCAGGGGGAAATGTAAAATTTATACCTACTCTTGGGCGGTAATAAACAATGCCTCAGATCGCACATTTCCTTGCCTTAGGTTTGAGGGTCAACGGTTGGAGATTCTTTGTTACAGCTCTAGATGAATAGGTAAGGAACTAATCACATTATATAAGAGATACTTACTTGAAATTTTTTGGTCTGATGCTAGTGATGAGTAATTGTAACTGCTGCTCCGGAACAACAGCCAACGAATACCACACACCAGCAATGACACACACTTAAAAGCTCGATTTTAGTACGATAATTCACATATACATTTACAGCATAAAAGTTTTTTAAGGCGGTTCTGCGGTGCGGTGTAAAATCATGATTTTTTTATGTTTTGTATTATTGCTATAAAAGACAAATGGCAGCCTCGAGGAACTTTGTCAGCGTCAATGAAGGAATAAATTATATAGAAAGTACTGATTGATGATGAAACCATTTGACAAAAAGAAAAAAACAAGTCCAATCACATCACCCGACGTTTCGTACAGTTTCGTATGAAAACTGAATTTTGGCATGTCATAATTTCGTCATTCTTCGGCTCTAGATGGCGTTGTCATATATATTTTTGGACGTTAGCCGGTCCAAGACACATTAAAGAGGTTCCTTGTACAAACTTCTTAAAAAGGTTTTAAGTTTTTTATTCAATTCAATTCAATTCATTTATTACTCAGATAACGAGATCCATTATTTGTTAGTAGTATCCTTAGAACGACTATGTTAGTACTTAATATATCAAAAATAAATAAAATCATGTGTTAGTTCAAGTAACTTAAAAACTTATGTTAGTAGGTATAAAATTTACATAACATGGAGTTGGTCCCAGTGCTGCATTATGGGACAGTCCAGCCTATTTGCTATTATTGCTAGGCGGCTGTTGGGGCTGTCCCTTACACGGCGCTTCATGCCGGCGACCCGTTTTCGCAAGATTGCGTGGAAACCGTCTACACGTGTCACGGCAAACATTCCCGAAGCGCTACAGTGTCTAGGAAGACCCAACAGCAACCTAAGCGTATTATTATACTGAACGCGCAAGACGTTGATTGCCCGTTGAGTGTAGCTGCCCCACAGGCCGCACGTGTAAAAGGATTGGCAGTAAGCCTTATTTGCCTTTATTGAAATATAATTTACCAGATAATTTTTATTATTCAACAGTTTTCTACTAAGAATGGAATATATCTAAAATTATATATTATTTATCTAAAAGTTATGTATTTACCTAAATGGATAGTGGAAAACACAATTTTTATACACGTCAGCGTATTTTCTGCAATTTCTTTATCTTTACCTATAAGGTAGTAGGTGTAGGTACCAAGGATGACCCGGTTCCTAAGATCTTTAAATACTCGCAGTTAACTACTCCAAATTCCGTGGACACATGCGTTTATGATCAATTGATCACAAGCAAACGTGCATTTCAGTTTTTACTCAAGCGCATTTAGTAAAAAATATACGGTTTGCTGTGTCGTGTTAAACTACTTATTTCCCGTTTTATTATTTTCCAACCTTTAAATATCAATCAAAATTTAAAAAAAATACGTAATATTAGTCACTATTTTTAGTGAAATTAGGTGTTTAATCTGTTTATCATCCAATTGTAGGCAAATACAGTTATTTTCAATTTATTTACGTATTTTTGAACTGAAGTAATAGTCCCCTGTACGAGTATTTATTATTTATGTGTCCCTGACTAAAAGCACGTTGTAGAAGATACGACAATAGAGAGATCTCTCAGGGACCGAAGTCCAATGAGAGTTGTTTGGATTTGGATGTTATATTTATGCAACTGATTTAAGAAACTTCGATAGTGCGTTGCAGAACTCGTCATATTTGACAGGAGTGACGCCACATCAGCCCCCCTTTGAGACGGAGGGGTCAAGGATGTATGAAGAGTAGAGTGCAGCTTGCCAGTGCTCAGAGCCAGCGTGGCGAGCGAGCGCTCAGAGCCAGGGTGGCGAGCGGAGAGAGAGAGAGAGAGTTTGGCTTGCTGAGAAGAGTCGGACGTCAGTCAGGATATTCAGAGTTGCGCTTATGTCCATTGTCGGGGTCACCAATGTAGAAAATACGACAATAGAGAGATCTCTCAGGGACCGAAGTCCAATGAGAGTTGTTTGGATGTTATATTTATGCAACTGATTTAAGAAACTTCGATAGTGCGATGCAGAACTCGTCATATTTGACAGGAGTGACGCCACACCAGCCCCCCTTTGAGACGGAGGGGTCAAGGATGTATGAAGAGTAGAGTGCAGCTTGCCAGTGCTCAGAGCCAGCGTGGCGAGCGAGCGCTCAGAGCCAGGGTGGCGAGCGGAGAGAGAGAGAGAGAGTTTGGCTTGCTGAGAAGAGTCGGACGTCAGTCAGGATATTCAGAGTTGCGCTTATGTCCATTGTCGGGGTCACCAATGTAGAAAATACGACAATAGAGAGATCTCTCAGGGACCGAAGTCCAATGAGAGTTGTTTGGATGTTATATTTATGCAACTGATTTAAGAAACTTGGATAGTGCGATGCAGAACTCGTCATATTTGACAGGAGTGACGCCACAACGTAAAAAAAAATGTTAGAATAAAGAACTGATTTATAAGTATCATGAAAATCATGATACAGGCTGATAAAAATAATCTTACACATGTGGTTTTTTTCTTAGCTATTGTCGTTTTACAGCAATATTTCATTTTCAAGTTAATTAAAAAAAAGTAATAAGTTTTTTATTTAATTAATAAGTAGGTAATTGTGTATTTTACGACAAGTTCTAGACGATAGTAATGTTTAAAGTGTTTAAACATTGATTAAACGATTGTTTTAAATAATTAATAACGGGCTTTATTAGGCGACCGGGTAGGCGGGTAGTTACCTAAGATGGGCCCAATAGCAGTTATTTTAAATAGGGTTTTTTCTGTTCTAACGCAAATAACATTAAAGTTTTTTTAGGTACCTACTACTACAAAACTGCAGCGCATTTAGGTACCTACAGATCACTACATAGTATAAAACAAAGTCGCTTCCCGCTGTCTGTCTGTCTGTCTGTCCCTATGTATGCATAGATCTTTAAAACTACGCAACGGATTTTGATGCGGTTTTTTTAATAGATAGAGTGATTCAAGAGGAAGGTTTATATTTAAGTTATTTATTGTAATTAACCAAATATGGATTTATTCCGAAATAAAATTATTGATTGATTGATTGATTATATGTATAATACATACCCGTGCGAGGTCGGGGCGGGTCGCTAGTATTCTATAAATCATTGTTATCGTGTAAAATCTGTATATTAGAATGAACTTTTAGTTGGAGTAGTTTCCACTAACGATAATAGATGACGCATCGAATGTCATCAATTACAGGGTTAACGTTTTTAGGCCCAGATATTGTTCTCTATTTCAGTGTATAACAAAGTAGTGATTATATACTCTCTGTTATTTATTGTCAAATTGACATTGCCACATGGTGTTATCCCGACGGTTTTTTGTGGCCGGGTTTTAAGGTTTTTGCTTAATTTGTGTTTGTTTAATGCCACATGTCAATATTATAATACATGATCAATAATTATATATATAATTGTAAAATCAATCATACAGTCGCCATCACATACATAGGTGTACACTATAGGTGTTCAAAAATATCGGCACATGCACCTTAATAATGACTTGAAAATAGAGGTGTGTTCCGATGTTTGTGACGTGCTTGTTTGCTCCTATGTAGGTATGTGGTTCATGTGCGGATATTTTTGAACACCTATAGTGTACCTATTATGTATATGATGGCGACTGTACCCGTTAACCTGTATCGATACAGCACACGTGAGTAAGTAATAAGTTTCTGTCAAAAAATTCATTTTTGGTACATACAAGCTTTTATTGCCGACTGTACTTTTCTGTATACCATCATCAACTACTTACTCATTGAGACGATTCTAACAAGCCCAAACTCAACGGGGCTACGTCGGTTAAATACTGAATTCCCATGGCCATCTTCTGTCTCCATCATCAGATCAGCTCGATGGTACCATAATATTGAATTGTCATCGAAACTATAATAATACTTACCCAAAATTTCAGCTCAATCGGATAACGGCAAGTGACTGAAAAATGGATTGCAAATTTTGACGGACAACTTACATAGTTACATACGAACAGGTCAAGTTAATATAAAGCTTGTAATAAAAAGAAGCTTTGCATATCCTACAATACATACATTGTTTTTTCAGTAAGTAAATAGTTTGTCGTATTGTTTTAAGCCGCCGTAGGTTCAGCGAAGTTAAGCGAACAGAGTTTTTGAAACAATATAATGCATCTGTTTATAACAAGTAAGTAATATGGTTTCAAAAAAATACGAATATTAATCTTCAGGCTTTTCTGCAGCGAGATCAGTGATTCAAAACATGATCAAGCAATTTTCGCTCGATAGAAAAATATTACGAACATACCTACTACTATACCAGGTCTAAAATACACTTAAAACATTCGTTACAAATTATGCACAAAAGCTAAACATATTTAAATTAGTTCTAAAAATCGGCAATATCATGTTTGAGGGAACTTAGTGATTACTTTTTTATTTATTTAATCGCACAATAAAATAAATAAAAAAAACATATCCGCGCTTCCGAACACGCACTTCCATCTCGCTCACGCTTATGCTCAGTGAGAGGGAGAGAAGCCCATGAGCCTACGGCGCTTTAACGGATATTTCGTGTATATGTATTTATTCAATTAATACTCCTAATTCTGGCCGACAAAACCTCTGTATTTTACCGCATTATATGTAAACCTGTCGCCTTATCTCAAACGCGAAGCACGATGAATTCAGAGCGCACAATCCAACCGACGGATAAGGTCACCGTTGTACGGCGGCGTAATAATAATACACCTCGCCCCTCGCAGCTGTCTGCGCTCCGTGATCCCTCTCGCTCGGCGGCATAGCGTCGGAGAGAGACCGCGCCGTCCGCCCGACCGCCCGGCCGTCGGCTGGCAGACGCGGTTAGTTCACAACAGCAATGTCGGAGAACGCACGGAAATCTGATGTCAGCGAGAAAGAAATTCTCACAGAATTCCTGAAGCTTTATAAGACGTTTCCATGCCTCTGGGACCAGAAGCATATTTTGTACAGCAACAGGGAAGCACGCGACAGAGCGTATGATGTACTCCTAGAAAAGTATAAGTTGCACCAGGAAAATGCCACACAGGCGGACGTTAAGAAGAAAATTGAAAATATGCGGTGTGCATACAGACGGGACCATAAAAAGGTAATACTTTTTAAATAACTACTTACGCCTCGTGGTCGTATATAATATTTTAGTAAGTAGTATTTAATTAGTTATTAACTACCTACCGGCAAAAATACCTACATCGTATTAAAACTATAAGTTGGTTTGAAACTGATTTTTAGGCCCTTGATATCCGACGGTGTCAGTGTGTTAAATTGTGTTTTTTATTGTAATTTTCCTAATCAATATTTTAATTTCAGGTGCTAGTGAGTAAATTTCGTGGAAGCAAATACAAACCGCATCTCTGGTACTACAACCTTCTGACGTTTCTAAATGAAAATAACAGCAACGACAATGAACAAGACGAGTCCAAAATCGAGTATTCAATGCTCAGTCAATACGACAACAGTTATCAGGTAATATTTTCAATGTAACTTAATTGTAAAATTCATATTTTTTAAGTTATCAAGATCAAATCGCATTTTTCTGTTTTAATATTGGTTTGAATTTGAATACAATTTTTATACAAACCTAATTGTTTTTATAATTTAAGGACATTCAAGAACTTGAAGACTCTGAAGAAGAGGATATAAAACCGAAAAGGAAAAAAATTGACAATTCCTCTAACACCATCTTTATGACAGAAGAGATCAACTTTAAACATGACGAGGATGCCGGACAGGAGCAACAATACGAAGCAGAAATAGAACAACCACAATTATATAATTCATATATCATAAACAACGAATCAGAAGCGTTCGGTAGGACGGTAGGATTCCAACTGAAGGAGTTGAAACACATGCAACGTATATTTGCCGAAAAACTCATTTCGGACGTCATATTTCAAGCAAGACTAGGCCAATTAAACGTTGAAACAACACTAAGTTTAAACGATGAATAATTTGATTGTTAAATGTGTAGGTACTTAAGATTTTATTTTTAATAAAGCATTTTTTTTCAAAGCTGTGTTCGTTTTCTTTGCAACGTAAGGAGCGGTTTGAAGGAGTCGCACGGCGCCGTAAGTAGGTACGTCGGCCTGCGTACTCGGTCTGACGTTCAAGGGTGGTGGTCCATTCCAGCCGAGAGAGCCAGACGCGACCCACGTGTCGTCAATGCGGCAACAGCCGAGCCCGTAGCCCCATCGTCATGGTCGCAACCTGCCACACTGTGCGCAGCTTACTAGGAGCTCAGAACTCGCGAGGAGGTTACTCGATCCGACTTAGCAACACCACTTACATCGAGCTGTTGCGCTCCCTTCTGTGTATTCGAATTGTATGAGGCAAAGGGGACGGGCCTGTTATCGCAGGGGTCTTGATAAATTGGAGAGCCACGTTGAATGTTTTGTGCGGGGTTGTGAGTGTGTGAGAATAGGCAGAGTGTGTGCGGACTGCCAGCCGATTAATTTTCAAGTGCTGACGCAATCGTACACAGTGGTTTTTGTTTCGCATTACGCGTTTCATTCCTTTTACGAATTCACATTCTGTGTAAATTTAATTAAATTTCGCTGAGTTTTTATCGCGGTTTACTGCTTATATGGGTTAGGTTAGGTTATTGGTAATGAGTTTATTTGACTTTATTCGCGTCGAATAAGCTGGACATTAAATGGGCATCTGGCATGTTATAGCATAACAATTTTGCGGGTTAAGTAAGAGAGTTTATTTGATTTCGGTAGGCCGGTACGACACGCACATGGCCAATCAGGCAATCATACCAATCAAGGAAGCATATCACAGTACAGCAGTCCTGATGTCAATCTTTAGACATCGGTTACACGCTAATTACGCACGAGGAGTATATGCTTCAGTGTGGTGTCAGACAAGGGGGGGCTGTCGTCGCCTATTCTGTTCAACCTTTATATTAACCAGTTGATCGAGGAGCTCAGCAGTACGCATGTGGGATGTCATATTGACGGTGTCAGTGTCAATAACATTAGCTACGCTGATGACATGGTGCTGCTGGGCCCCTCCATCAATGCAATAAGGCAGGTGGTTAGCGAATGCGAGAGCTATGCCGAGCAACATGGCCTGAGGTACAACTCTAAAAGAGTGAAGATGTTATATTTAAAACAAGTTAATATAACCCGACAGTTGTGCCTCTGGTAGTGTTGGGCGGCGTTGCTCTAAAGGTGGCAGACCAATGTAAATCAGCGCCACTTTAAGGTAGAAACTCCGCTTAAGCCCCCGTCTCATCTGTGCGACGCTGAGAGGCATCCTGAGGCCAATTTTGTGAGATTCACTGCTAAACAGGTAGCTTCAGTAGTTGGCAAAATGGTGCGAGGGAAGTCTCCTGGGAAAGATGGCCTCAGCATAGAGCATTTGAAGTGCGCGGGTATACACCTACCAAGAACTCTTGCATTGTTTTTTAACCTTTGTTTGAGTCATGGTTACCTTCCGGATGAACTTATGCGCACAGTAGTTGTCCCAATTATTAAGAACAAAACCGGCGATGTTTCTGACAGGCCCATTTCTTTATCTAATGTTATTGCCAAGTTTCTGGACAGTCTGCTTGACAAACAGCTGGCAAAGCATATCCGCCTGCATGACGCCCAGTTCGGCTTTAGACCTGGCTTATCCACCGAATCAGCCATCCTATGTCTAAAGCAGACTGTCCAGTACTACACGGCTAGAAAAACGCCTGTGTATGCCTGTTACTTGGACCTGTCAAAAGCATTCGACCTGGTATCTTATGATATGCTGTGGCATAAGTTGCAATCTGAGACTGATTTGCCGTGTGAGGTTACCTCGTTACTCAGGTTCTGGTATGATAACCAAGAAAATTGTGTAAGGTGGGCTGGAGCGTATTCGGAGGTGTACAGGTTGAAATGCGGGGTGAGGCAAGGGGGGTTAAGTTCGCCCCGCCTCTTCAACCTGTACATGAACCGACTGCTGGATGAGCTCAGCAGTGCCAGTGTGGGATGTTCTATAGATGGGGTGCGCGTGAATAACATCAGCTACGCGGATGACATGGTGCTCCTGAGCCCCTCAGTGGGTGGCTTAACCAGTTTATTGCGCAAATGTGAGTCGTACGCGGAGGCCCAGGGGCTAAAATATATATATATATATTTTTTTTTTTTGAGAAACAAACAGTCTTAAAAACACATAAGAAACTTAGCTATGGCTATGTGAGTAATGCTATAATAGACCTATAGTTTCATAAATGCTTACCTTAATATTGCTAAAAAAAGCGAGGTTATGCTATTTAAAGCAGGTAATAAGGCCTACAGAGTCCCCCCTGTGACTCTTTGTGGTACTCCCTTAGCTCAAGTCAAGCATTTTAAATATTTGGGCCACTGGGTCACGGACGACATGTGTGACCATATGGACATGGAGAGGGAACGCAGAGCGCTGGCTGTGCGTTGCAACATCCTGGCTCGTAGGTTTGCCAACCCAAACTTGAGGGGTATACAATTAACCGTTGAGGAGTTCCACTATCCACCTCCTGACTCCATCATCAGACCATCGTCACCAAGTGTTATGTTCTACATCAACCGAGTGCCTCTATACCGATACCAAATGCGCTGTGTTTACCCCCAACGCCCAAGGGCCCCGAGTATACGAATCCGAACCGAACTACATTCGTATTCATGGAATATTATTTAAAATAAAAAAATCAGGATTAGTTTTATTTGAATAAGAATAAGTTATCTTCATTTTATTCTTATTCGCATGAATTATTCCCGACGAAACTTATTTGGAATAACTTTGACGGGGATAAAATCAACGTGATTTTATTCACGCGTTATTCTTATTCTATTCTTGAATGCCCATCTCTGGGACTGAGGGTCCCGCCCCATTCTTAGAAAAAATCTAAATTGGGATGTATAATGTCGGCCTTATTCGGTATCTAGTTTGATGTATGTCTGTTATTAAGCCAGAATTAGAAAGAAAGAAAATACATTTATTTAACGTCACAAAATTACACAATTGAAATAACAAGCAAAATAAAAGACTTAAATACTAGAACGTTAAATAGGATCCCCCACCCAGCATGAAGGCACAGCAAGGCACAGCAAGCTGAGGCGCTGATTTTCAGTGGGAATTACGTCGCCGTCGTTCCATACCAAAACCAAACAATTCAAACCTAGCTTAAACTCAATGGTGGAATACGGAAGATCGTCAAGTGAATTCATTTCATAGCTACCTATTATTTTATTGTTTCATTGGTCTTACTTGGCTTATACTCGTACAGTGACATTGATATGCATCTTATTAGCTGATCATTCCTCAGATGTATTGTATGTAACATAACAAGCACATACATGGGTCTTATTATGGTAATGTGCGACGGACACGTCGTGTGTCTGGGGAGTTGCGCAATGCGCGCTGCTCACCCGGCGAGCATAATGCAGTAGCAGCTATTTTATACATTCCCATGCGACAATAACATATTGACGCCGCAGTCGAAAGCCAACCTTATTTCAATAGCATAAAGTGTAATAACGCTTATAGAACGGTTAAAGTGCAGCTTGAAAGGTTAGGGGGAGCACTAGACCGCTCCTTTACTTTATGTTCTCCTAGTAGCAGTGCCCGCTGAATCGCGGCACGCGCCATCTTCTTTCGGTACCGTAACCGCAGCGATGCGATATTTCGTTGAAACAATGGGATTTCGTGATAATGTTGGATTAAAAAAAACTGTATTTTCATTAGGATGGCATATTTTGTCAGAAAGATTCTAAAGATGTTGCTTACAGATTTCATCCAGTTCCAGGATAAATATAAAGTAATTTGGTACTTACCATCAAGTTGATCTGATGATGGAGCCGATGAAACTCTTCAATGGTCAATAATAGTAAAACCTCGATTACGCACGTATTGACGATATTATCACGACTCTTGACAGATTTCGTTTCAAGGCTGGTACTACAAGGCAGTTACTTTTACTTCGTTCTTATTGAAACGAAATTTTTGCTTTGACTACAATGTCGAAATATCAAATTATCATGTGTACCTATGTAGTATTTGGTAATCGATTTAAGTTTTTTTTTTAAATTTGCCAACACTCTATCATCTTCAGTCGTTTCTTTTATTTCCTCTTTTATTAATCCAATTTAAACTTTCGTGAGTTGTACCGTGTAATTATTAGCATTATTTCCTCTTTCATTGATGTATTTCTCTCAGAACAAATTATTTTTTCTTTAGATTTCCTTAATGGCCGTGATAAAAAATTGCACTATGCTATTTTTAATAAATACAATTTAGTTATGATACGAATGTGTGATTGGCATATTTTTGTCGTACATATCCCAGGGAAATTGAGGGCAACCCTCAAACTTTATTGGCTTGCATGTGGTGATTTCTGTATTTTCTAGTTTAACTCGTCTGTTTACCCTCGGAAATCGCAAGTTCGGTGAAGTGGAACCGATGATGAAGACCACTGATGACTTTTATGAAAGCCCTCAATGATGTAAAATACCTAAATCAAAGATTCTGATATGATTCCGTTGAAGTAGCAACGAATGAAGTGCCAAAAGTGATTCTGAGATCCTTAATCGACGAAAATCCTCAAATATAATCGGCCCACATTGAAGTCGGTTTAAATGACTTTAAACTCTGTAAATTGTAAATTTGACTGTAAATTGTAATTTTGTTTAGATTAGCGAATCTCGCGATCTCGCGAATCTTCTCGCGGACCTTGTCTTAAAAACCTTGCTACCTACTTGTATTGTAATTTCAAGCATTTATCCATCACGATCCAAATTCAAAAAAATACTTGGAGCGATTGATTGATTGCGATTAGAGATGCGCCGAATATGGGTTTTACCGAATACGAATATTCGGCCGAATTTTCGGTCCAGCTTTTGCCGAACCGAATATTCGGCCGAATAATTCGGTTCAAAGGAATGCCTTGTGCCTTAATCAGCCGTTCCAAAACAGACTCATTTTTCAGTGGTAAAAATCTTGTTGATTTTTAAGTGAAACATTTATACTAAAGGTAGTTAAATAACAATAAGAATCCGTTTTAGAATAATAATTTCACAGGACAATGACTATGTTACATTCTTACAACTTGCAGACAAAAAACCTGCAAAATTATTCGGTAAATATTCGGCATTTGAACCGAATAATTCGGCCGAATAACGAACATTGAAAAACGTGCCGAATATGCCGAATACCGAATATTTACCGATTATTCGGCGCATCTCTAATTGCGATTGATGGTGGTTGTTGTTGTTGTTGTTGGAGTGGTTCGTTGAATTAAAGAGCGGATGGTACGTAGTAATGGTAACAGACAGTGATCAACGTTAAATATGGCGTCGGCAGCTGTAATTTCATAGAAACTTGTCAAACTTTCCATACATTCAGTTCTTAAGGAGCACTGCTTACGATCCCAGACGGGTTGGTGCCACCCACCCTTAGTAGGCCTAGGCCACCATCGTAATCAATAAAATCTGCATTATGTATTTTGAATTGCGGATTAAATTACCTATCACAAAATATTATGACAACAGCGCAATTTCAAGAATCCCTTTCGAACTTTCAATAAAAACCGGCACAATACTGATAAACATTCAACTGTATAATTTTCTCCACTTCATTTTTATCTTTATAAAAATAACATCTCGTGTGATCGGTGCGATAGTTCCCAACCCAAGGCATTCACATTCATTCACTCCAAAAAAGGAATTTCAAACATGCCAAATTGATCCTTAAGCATCGTCAATATTAGGGTAACATAAATTAACAAAATACATCACGAATTCTTCACGTGCCTGGCGAACCATTACCTACTTCCATTTTCGTAGCACGACGTTTTAAGGGGATCATTAAAAACATCCAGTGTAGGACGTAGAAAGAACCCTATTTCAATACGACATGATACGGTTTCCATTGCGAGCGAAATACGAGACGGCTGTCTGGCTTGTTTTATTGCGTAGGATTAATAAGTAGTGCGAGTGAGATAGGGCTTGTGGTAGCGACTTGAGGAGCTCTTGGTAGTTTCTGAGCGCCTAGTAGAAGAGATCGCTTGCGTGTCGGTCGAGGTGGCGCGGTGCTCGGCCAGGCTGCCACCTCAGCGCAGTCACCGCGCGGCTCCGTTCAACATTCCGAAATTTATTTCGCCTTGCATTACGGAATTCTTGATATTACAAGATTTTGAAGCTCCTGTAGGCCATTCAATGTTTTTTTCTTATTACAAATACCGCTGTATAATTTCGTTTTATTTGTTATCCAGGCCAGTCACATCTGTATTTAAAAATAAAAAATGAAATTAGAGAAGGTTTATTTTTGTAGGTACATACTAAGTTATACTATTCTGATTGTAAATTCAAGTTATTACACCAAAAAAAAAACCTTGCGTTGCTTGCTGCAAAGGGAGACCCTTTGCAGCAAGCAACGCAAGGTTTTTTTAATACTTAGGTAAGTATAAATACAAGCATCAACGTATTCCAAAGTACGTAGGAGAAGCCACGGGTCAAAATATAACCTACCTATGTCCATATTGTCCATACCGAAGCGAAGGTCCATTCCGCGAAAGTACATATGTCAGAAACTGTACTGATTTTCGTTGCACTGAACAAATTACCCAAATCTAAACGACCGCAGTACCACCCCTTCATATCGAGACATAATCATTTAATCATTTATTCATTATTGCAAGAATGTAATTTACAAAACAAGGGGGTATACGTAAACATTTAGTGTCCAATACATTCAGCTTTACTTAAGCATGCAGGAAAGCATTAAATACATTTAGATTAAGTATATCTGTTGAAAATGGATGTCAACATACATAATGTTTAATATAAAAGCGAATTTTCTATTCAGGGCAAAAAAAAAGAAGCTGTGGACGAAATCCTCAGCAAAGTTGCATGCCTTATTTTCAATTAAGTTACTGACCCTGTCATTTTTGAAAACGTGCGAGCGAAGTCCTCCGCGTCTACTGGAACAAACCGGTGTTTGTATGTTTGTAATATAATAATAAATGTTTGTTCGACGATAACTCTTTTATCGTTGATCGGAATGTCGTGAAATTGGCTATGCAAATGAATGGGACTTTTTTTTATTTATTCGAACATGAGCCAAATCGGTCAAGGGATTGCCGAGATGGTAGGGGGTTTTAATGTTGAAAATATGGTTTCTCTAAACATCACTAGATGGCGCTGGGCGGGTCCTCGAGTACATCGCGAGTTCAAAATTCGGAGCGAACCACTAAGTGTAACGGATGATTTAAATGACACATGCAAAACGTAATTTAATTCAATTGTAGTTTTGTAGTACCTACCTACAGTGATTTTTTTTATGTTGACATTAATTATCATTGTTTGTATAATTATTAATTATACGTTCGTACGCAAAGTCACGTATTAATCTGTTGTTTAGAATACTAAGTCAACACACCTCTATTTTCAAGGCGTTAGGGTGCATGTGCCGATATTTTTGAACACCTAAAGTGTACCTATGTATGTGATGGCGACTGTGATGAACGAGACATTTCATTGAATCTATAAACAATATTATACAAATAGGTGCTCTTTATTCAACTCAATAAAAGTACAGAAACAGTAGGTACGGAACTCGATTACACGAGTAGCAGACTGCAGAGGCAAACAACAGGCGATTATTAACATCAAAGAACAATTTCTGCCAGATGACCTTCATCATATATTAGCCGAAAGACGTCCACTACTAGATATAGGCCTCCCCCAAAGCGTTACACAATGACCGGTCCTGCGCCACCCGCAGGATAATCTTACCTTACTATCATCATCATCATAAATTTAAGAATTAGACTCTTGTCGGTGTATCTCCCTCCATCTGACTCTATTTAGGGCCGCCTCCTTGACCTCTTTATACGACGTGACTGCTACTTTTTCTTTTATTTGTTTCATGTACCTTATCCTTGGTCTTCCCCTTCTTCGCTTGCCTTCTACAGCCTTCCATGATGTTATTAATAAAAGCGTCATGTCGTATAAGGTGACCAATAATTTTCCCTCTCCTATTCTCTATATTGGTGAGATATTTTTCCGAGTTTGTAGCTTTGTATGTAAAGGGTAATTTTCAAAACTCCTCATCCGCTTAAATATTTCACTGGTGTTTAGATAAGCATTCCGTCTCTGTTTGGTTCTGTGCAATTTCTTCTCTCCAGCTAGCGTCGACGAATAATTGAATAAACGGACACTCAAATTATTAAACCCTTGTAAAATTAGGGAACGTTCATGCGAAAAAGGGAAAAATGATTTTACGGTATGAAACATTGTGAAAATTTACACTCCCCCGATCCCGATAAGAGTTACGTTGAGTGAGTTAATTGAGAGTTATTTTAATAGCTGGTTTTTTTGCAATTTAGTAGCCGGTGTCATTTAAAGACGTAAGTAGATTTAACAGTCATTTGTTTATGCAAGTTGGTTAACTTTGTATCATCTTCTCGTCTTACGTTTATATTACTTACGCGTATTAGGATTCGGTTTTTGACTTTCCCCGTTCCTACCCCAGGAAGTGGATTAAAAAAAAAACCGATCAAGTGAGAGTCTAACTCGCGCACCAAGGGTTCTGTACAATTTTGGAAAAATCTTAAGAGGATTGTGAACCTGTAATTTTTCATACAAAAAGCGATAACGTTTTTCACCCCGTAAACATTGTTCGATTTTTATAATTTTTGAATATGTTGTAGATATAATGAAAAACTAGGTCTGTACGTTTTGATTTTTAAGAAATATTGTTTGCGTTAAAAGTTATTAGCATCTAAAAATCGATATTTTTGACTTCAAAACTTTGTCTATCGTTTTATTTTTTTTTAATTCATCTTCACTAATTTACTGAAAAAGGAAAACGTACGGACATAGATTGAAGTGTACTGAATCCAATTATACCAAAATTATTTCATTTCATAAAGTTTTAGGGGGGTAAAAACGTTATCACCCGAAACAATATTTCAACAAGGAAATGTAGGCAATTGCCTCCAGGACTTGCTACTCTCTCTATCGCACGATACGGGTGAGGCACAGAACGGTGTGAAACAGATAGAATTTTTTAAAATACCTACTCGTGCCGCGTATCGGCACTTCACAATCCTCTTAACAACGCATGGTAGAACCTTACCGTCATGGGTATAGGCAGCACCATTTATCGGTGGATATTATCTTTAATTATCTATACTACCTTCCTAAGGCACTTGTCCCACCGCCCATCGCGCGAGTAAAAGCGAGTAAGAATTACTATGAGAGTACTCGCTACTCGCCGGCGGTGGGACAAGTGCCTTACGCGATCACCTTGTTGGATTTTCGGCTATAAGTATTTATCTCTCGAACCAATTTCACATTTTTTATTTAATTTGAAAGAAGATACTTACTTACAGAATAATATAAAAGCTATAGGTAGCGTTTATTTTAATATATTTTATTATAAAAATATTATTTTTCTTATTCTTACCTATATAAAAGCTTATTGAAAAATATTATAGGTATATGTTACCTGTACAAAGGTGATTTAGATTACCTACTTTACAAACTAGGTCCGGTCCAGAAATGATTTTTGATGATTTAAAGCAAAATAACCGTTATATTTTTCCTGTAATAGGTATTTATAAGAATGTTAATCTTGTGTAGGTATCTAATAATTTCAATATATCGGTAAGTAATTTTTTTCCACATTTTCAGCCTTCATATAAAATATAAGTCATCAAAATATAAATTCCCCCCCTCTTAAAACTCGTTTACAACTATTCCATATTTCAAATTGATATATCATAAGAACAGACAGCCAGACGGACGACGCTCGGAGTCGCAGTCGCACCTTAAGGGTTCCTTTTTTACCAATATGACATTTATGATACGGAACCCTAAAAATAAGTAGCTAGTCCCATCCCTCCATCCCTTAGACTTATGCTTTCTGCATATCAAATTTCATTAAAAGGGAAACTCCTTAAAATGTTAGTATTTTAACTCTTGTAACTTTAACTCTTAGTTTAGATTTGCCTAACTTCGATTTAGCCGTTATTTTTTATATTTTGGACTTGGATACAATTTTTGTGAGTTATATATACCTACTTACATACTGAATAAACGTATGATATTAATATTTAATGCAGATTCGTCGCTCGTCCAACTTGGCCGAAATAGAGTACTAGGATAAATGAATCATAATATATAAATAATAAAATAAAATAAAAATCATTTATTTCAGACTACTGTTGTTGGTCCATAGGTATTTTGTTAGTAACAATAATCAGCTTAAGTTATGTTAGTGTGGAATTGAATTAAGTACATACAAGATTTTATTAAATTACATTACGTTCCAGAATTAGAATTGAAATTAAAAAATTAATATAATTAAAAATAAATTAAATGAAAATAAATTAAATTAAATAAAAATACAAATTCAGAATACATACAAAACGGCGTCACCTTTTGCTGACGTGCATCTGTATAAGGTGGCACATTATACGCGAGTCAAACCGCCCGGCTATGGTCTTCAGGATGGAGTTGGAACTAGCGCAAAGTCTGCAGAGCAAGGAGGCAGTTTTTTTGCGCATAATGGCGTAGAAGTCGTCATATATGATGTCATAAATACCTAATCGAATTAATTGTTCTTGTAATAAAAAAAATAAAAAATAAAAAGCATTTATTCAGTATCTTAAAATATTTACATAGTCTGGAGTTGGTGCCTCTTTTTAAGCATTAAAATATGCTTGTGTTAAGAGACCCCGCTCTTCCACATGTTAATCTTAATAATTTAATTTTAGGTGTACACATATTATACAAACTTACTTAGCTTAACCTAAAATCTAAAATCTTTATATTTACTTTACTTTACTTAATAAATAAGTCCCTGGGCGACCGAGCTCCGCTCGGATGAAAATGGAGAATATACGGAGAAACGAATTTTTCCGGGCATGAGACCTATCGAGATCGATTTCTCGCCCCCGTAACCACCTATATTCCAAATTTCATCGAAATCGTTAGAGCCGTTTCCTAGAACGTGATTGCAAATATATATACAAATATTGCTCGTTTAATAGTATAGGATAGGAGAGGATAGTCCCGCGTAACGCGGGCCTTATGTATGTGTGTGTGTGTGTGTGTGTGTACGTGTGTGTAAGTGTGTGTGTGTGTGTGTGTGTGTGTAAGTGTGTGTGTGTGTGTGTGTGTGCGTGTGCGTGTGTGTGTGTGTGTGTGTGTGTGTGTGTGTGTGTGTGTGTGTGTGTGTGTGTGTGTGTGTGTGTGTGTGTGTGTGTGTGTGTGTGGGTGTGTGTGTGTGTGTGTGATAGAGAGAGTATGTGTGTGTGTGTGTGTGTGTGTGTATATTTGTGTGTGTATATTTGTGTATAGAGAGTGTGTGAGTGAATGTAAATAAGAAATAGTATGTGAGTTGTGGATTAAGTGTTCTGAAATAGTAGATTTTCAATATCATGGTAGTTTTTTGTTTTTAACCATTTAGTTAATTTAGTTTTGCATTCGTAGAGTGTATTAGGGTAAATATTTATGACTTTATTTATAGCATTATAAAGTTTTGCCGATCGTGATCTTTGCTGTCTCCTGGCGTAAGCAGTTTTCAACATCGGAGTATTAATTATTTTAGTCTGTTTCCTTCGACGAGTAGATGCAGGTGCTGGTGTATACACGGATGTTTTGTGTGTTTTTAGGATAGTATTTAATATGTATAGTTTCCTGACAGATAATACATCAGCAGTAGTATATAGTTTACTTGTAGGGAATCTATACGGTTTGAGGTGCATGACTTTGAGCAGTGCTCTTTGGGCTCTCTCTAGTTCAAGGAATTTAGATTTCGTGGCACCGCCCCAGACGGGGATGCAGTACGTGAGGATAGATTCCGCAAGCGAAGTATATACCTGCTTTAATATAGTCTTGGTAGCTACATTTCTGAGATTCCTGAAGACCCAGATGAGCTTTCTCACTCTGGACATAAGACTCTCAATGTGTTGATGCCAGGATAGGCGCTGGTCAAGAACAACACCCAAGTATCTTGTAGTTTCTACTTTATCTATGACTGAGCAGGAACAGGTGGTTTGTGTGACGTTGTCGCAAGTGTGGATTCTGATTACAAAATTTGGATCAGGTTGAGTACGCTTATTGTTGGTAAAACTGATGAAATTGGTTTTAGCAGTGTTTAACGTAAGTAAGTTTTCATGTAGCCATCTAGCAACTTTAGAGAGTCCACGTTCGGCGACTGAGCGCACGTCCTCCCAGGTGTCCCCAGAGAAAACAATAGCAGTGTCATCGGCGTATGTAAAGATTGTGCCTGACTTTATTTGCATATTACATAGCTGATTAATATAAATTAGGAACAGCGTAGGTCCCAGGACACTTCCCTGCGGTACCCCGTAAGTTATATTGCACTGGTCACTGACATGATTGCCTATTTTAACCATCTGCGTGCGGGATTCAAGGTAGCTTGTCAAGAGGCGCAGAGGAGCATCCCTTATACCTATAGTTTCCAAGGTGTTGACAAGGATGGAAACAGAGACAGTGTCAAACGCTTTCTTGAGGTCTATAAATACAGACAGACACTTCTTGTTCCTGTCCACATTATTTACTATTAGGGAGGTAAGAGAAGAGATAGCGTCCTCTGTCGAGAGACCATGTCTGAAACCAAACTGGGAGTTTGATAACAAGTTAAATTTATCTAAATAATTGATTAGTCGACCATTAATGATTTTCTCAATGATTTTGGAGATAGCAGGAAGTACCGAAATAGGCCTGTAGTTGGAAACATCATCTCTGTTCCCACTCTTGTACACTGGAGTGATTACTGCTTGTTTTAGGACATTGGGAAAAACTGCTTGATTAAAACATAGATTTACTAGATACGATATTATAGGGACTACAATATCACTGGCTAGTTTAAGAAACTGTGTTGGAATGTCATCCCAACCAGGGGCACTGTTTGTTTTAAGGTTAAATAATATTTTAAACACCTCGCTAGGATCTGTTTCGAACAAAACAAATGAGTTCACAATTGTTGCGGGCCTGTTGTTAATGGTGCCTGAGTGAGGATTCTGTGATGTAATCACTTCAGCAAGAGATCTCCCAATGCCAGAAAAGTATAAGTTTACTGCATTTACAGACACAAGAGGAGAATCACAGATCTTTAGTAATTCAGTATTTTCTACTTTGTCCTGTTTGCGGTTAGAGATAGTGTTTATTGCTTTCCACAGTTTTTTCGGGTTTCTGCTAGCTTTGGTAAGTTGTTCTTTTTCATATTTATGTTTTAACTTTCTAATTAGGTTATTACAGTAGTTCCTGTATCGCTTGTAGGTAATTTTAAGAACAATGTTAGTTGGATCTGACCGAGAGCTTTTTTGCATGTTGTTTCTGTTCCTGATACAACGTAAAAGCCCCTGTGTAATCCAAGGTTTTAGTATGCGGTTACTTCTGGGTACTAGGGTCAATATAGTGCTTTCACTGAGACATCTTCTGATGGTGTTTATGAAGGATTCAATTAGTAAGTTAGGGTCAGTTATAGTTAAAAATATGTCTAGATCTTCTTTCGCAAGAATACTTAGAGCTTTATCAAAATTTATCTTTGTTTTAGTTACTTTGTAGTTTTTTGAATTTTTGCAGTTTCCCAGCTTAAGCAATATCATCGCATGATCTGTTATACTTGTGTCAAGAACGAGAACATCCGGTTTTGAGTGGTTTTGGTCTAGTTTGAGCATGAAGTGATCCAGGCACCCTATTATTTAATTAACCCTATTCTATCTTGGTCAAACTTGACACTAGTGTTGTATTGTATACCTACTGTGCAGTTGATTACATAATATGCTCTGCTAATAATAATATGTATATATATATATATATACTAGCTGTTGCCCGCGACTTCGTCCGCGTAGAACTTAATACTTAGAAAATATAATGCAAACAAACTTCTACCATCTTAAGGGATGATTTCCGAGGCAAAAACTATTCTATATCCTTTGAAGGGTCTCAAATTATCTCTATACCAAATTTCATCTAGGTACATGGATTTTATCCAAACTTTCACCCCCTATTTCATACCCTTAGGGAATGATTTTCGGGATAAAAACTATCTAATGTCATTCTTCGGGACTCAAACGACCTTTATACCAAATTTCATCTAAACGGGATTCATCCAAATTTTCACCCCCCATTTCACCCCCTTAGGGAGTGATTTCCGGAATTACAACTATCCTATGTCCTTTCCCAGGACTCAAGCTATCTCTATACCAAATTGTATTAAAATGGGTTCCATCCGAATTTTCACCCCTAATTTCACCCCCTTAGGGGATGATTTCTGGGGTAAAAACTATCCCATGTCCTTTCCCAGGACTTAACCTATATCTACACCAAATTTCATCAAAATAGATTTCATCTAAATTTCACCCCCCCCCCCCCCTTTTCACCCCCTTAGGGGATGATTTCCGGGATAAAACCTATTTTATGTCCTTCCCCGGGACTCAAACTATTTATATACCAAATTTCATCTAAATCGGTGCAGCGGTTTAAGTAGCTCCATACAAATTTCCACCCCCAATTTCAGCCCCTCAGATATAAAAACTACCCTTTGTCCTTCCCCGGGGCTCATTTCATCTAAATCGGTTCAGCGGTTTGGGCGTGAAGAGGTAACAGACAGACACACTTTCGCATTTATAATATTAGTATGGAAGTATGGATTATTAGTATGGATAGTATGGATTATTTCCGCGTGTCTTCCAAATAGAGGTGTAGCTGTAGACTCACTTCAAAAGAAAGAAGAAACGAAAAACTCATTCAAATATCTCAAAAAATTACGAAGCTACAACCGTTTTAATGTCGCTTGTTAGAGTGAGAAAACGATCAGGGACCGTGACGTCACGATCCTCGAGCGTCATAGTAAAAAACAATCGTTTCATTATAAAGGTGCGTTTTGCGGAAAAGAGACGCAACAAACCCCCTCTTAAAACTTTATACACTTATAATTAAGTGATTACCTATATAGCCTCTTGCGTTGTTTTTTTTTCGAGATAATACAACATTATGATTATTTTTGTCTACATCCCTATTTTCGATAAGATAAGATAAAATAAGATTTCTTTATTGTCAGAACTGTGTAGGACATTTAGTTGTTTTGGGTAAAATAAAGTCCAACAGCTTGCCCATTTCGGACGTACAATATTAAACTTAAATCTAGTCAAATATACTAAAACAATAACAACAATAGTATTTCCAAATAATTTTAACCATATTCACACATAAAATATTAATTTAGATCTATCCGACATCCGTATTTTCTTTTAAACCACGAACTTCGGAATTCGAAAATATTCGGGTATCTCTATCTCTATCGCACTAACAAATGACAGGAATGCAGAGGGCCTACCGCGAAACGCATTCAAAGTTTCTCCTCTCTGTCATACTTACAAGTTCGTACATAAGTGCGACAGAGAGGGAAAACTTCGAATGCCGTTCGCGGTAGGCCCTCAGATATACAAACTTCGAGTTTCGGTTTTCGTGGTTTGGCTGAATACGCAAAGAGCGCGCGCGCGTGCCATTAAAAAAAACCAAGTTTATATTGTTCGAATTTGTTGTTACATTTGTACAAATTACGCCTTAATTCGACATTTGCGCATATAAGTTCGCATATCAAAATCGATTAATTTTATATTTGCTTTTGGTACCTATGTGTCTCGTCAATGTATATCGTAGACGGGATTAAAATTATTAATAGGCGAAAGAAAGGCAAAGCAATTCCGCCATTTTGTCCGTAGTATTTCTTATTACTGTGAGTTTGACGTTTCTTTTAGCTGACAGATGTGGCGGCGATATACTTTAAGAATAATAAATGAAAAATTAAATGAAGTCGTATATTACGGAAAATAAATTAATTGTCGCAGTCGGATAAAAACTATCCTAAGTTGCAGCTGGAATAATAATGTACCTATATAAAATGTTTCATATTTTTCCGTCCATGGGATGCTGAGAACATTCGTACCACAGAAAGCTTAGTTTCAAACTGGCTGATTCTTTTTTTAATTTAGAGATTTATTATAAGTGGAGATAATATGGACATTGTTCATGAAGCTAAAAAAGCTAGATTTAAGTATCGATTAAAAAAATACCTCATGGATGCCATGTAGAAATCTCCTTTCACGTTTCTACTGGGGCATTCATGAGATAGATCTCAATATTTAAGACACTTCAACATATGTTAATGCGGAAGAGAAATGAGACTGTAATTTTTGACTCCACAGTCAAACTGAAAAATTTAGTTTTGTGGAGCAATGTATCAACATATATTATATATGTAACTTTTTGTTTTTAATAAATAAAAAAAAATCATGCTTTGGATGTCATGCTAGTAGGTATATAATATATAAGCTATTCATAAAAAAAACATTGTATCTCATAATGTATGATGTCTGTAAAGTGTACCTAATAAATAAAATATTGAAGTATGATAAATATCCACGGAAGATATTAATTCACATTCATGAGAAGGCTTTTATGCCGTGTTGATGAGTTGACCAAATTACAACTAGTGCCTCTGTGTGCTGTGGAACTCACGAATCTGTCTTTTTTACAAGCTTTATATTAACTTGACCTGTTCGTATGTATGTAAATATATAAGTATGTAAGTATATAAGTACCTATGTAATATGTCCATCGAAATTTGCAATCCATTTTTCAGTCACTTGCCGTTATTCGATTGAGCTGAAATTTTGGGAACTAGTATAGTTTGGATGACGATTCAATATTATGGTACCATCGAGCTGATCTGATGATGGAGACAGATACATGCCATGGAAATTCAGTACTTAACCGATGTAACCCCGTTGAGTTCGGGCAAAAGCCTGGTATTTTAATGAAAGGCAAAGCCAATATGTACGTCTACTTAAACCGGTACGGCGACTGGCCTCACATTACACTGAAGGTTTTAACCACTTAAGCGTAATTAAGCCATATATGATAACGACGAAAAAACACTTAATTGTGAAACTTATCAAATTAGGTTTTTGTAACATCTGAATGCGTAAATTGGCAACCCGTCTCACGTTTTCTGTATAGGTATAAATGGGAGTATTTGTTTAATTCATTGAGTTTATATATGCGAAAAGGTATGCATGCTTCTGAATTATGAATAAAACGAATGTTTGATATGAGAATCAGAATCAGAAATAATGTTTATTGTAGAACATAATACATTTGGTGATCATACTATGTCTTGCCAATGGGCGTACAAAACATTCGGTAGGCAGGAATACAAAATTAGTTAAGGCCTCATCCAATTGAAAATATAAATGAGAGTGAATGTCTTTGCCAGTGTGTGTAAGTAGGAGAGAAACGTAGAGTACAGAGAAATGTCATCTCGCTCATATTTGGAGCAGCCCACTGCTGAAGTAATTCTTTCACTTGTAGTTAGAGCAATGACGAGTATAGATGCAGTATCGAAGAGGCAACCGGATGGCTTGCGGTATTTGAGCTCCCGAAGCGTTGTGGAACCGCCCTGTGCAACCCGAGCTGATTCAACTTGGATGTGTGCAATAGCGTTCCCGGGGCTCTGTCTACAAGCGAGCAGTGGAACACCCCAGGGGTTTTAGTCCGTGAGAGTCGGACAAAACCCACTTGGTTTCTCCCGAGTCGAGTGGGATCCATAAAGGATTTCCCCCGGGAAAACAAAAAAAAAATTAAGGGGCGAAAATAGGAGGAGGGATGAAAAAAAACTGTCGCGAGGCAGCCGATTGAAACAGCATTTCATTATATAAACAGCGTACTCTACACACTTTTAGGCAACCGCTGTTTCAATCGACTGCCTCGCGACAAATTGTTTTTTTTCACACATTTTCCTATTTCCGCCCCAGTCCAAGTTGGCTCAGCTCGGTCGGGTGGCACAGGGCGGTTTCACAACACTTCGGGACCTCAAATACCGCGAGCCATCCGGTTGCCTCTTGGATACTGCAACTACGCGCCATTGCTCTGAATATTATACAGAAGAGCCGTAATAAGACCTTGCTCTGTAAGTATATGTGGTGTAACGTTTCTGGTGGTGAGCAGTGTTGCCATTGGCAGCTGCTGGAGATGCTCTTTGTTCAGTATGAATCTGCATTTGTTTCTAGCTATCAAGACAATCCTCAAACGAATACAGGATCGGCAAAGTGCTTTTGATTCCTCTGGAGTCACAAGCTTCCATATAGACTATGATTTCTGATAACCCTAAGGCAGGTCGTATGCTAGTTTTAAAGAAACTTTTAATTCAAGCATTATCGTAACTGTGTGTTACTAACGAGCGCTTGCAAAATCTTGCAAGTATGTTCAGACTGCCCAGAGCTGGTGGGTCAGGTGGTGTGTCTGCTAGTCCCCTCACTGCCGAAGTTCAATTTTCGCCCGCGTAACCGACTTTTGCTAGCTACTCCAGAGGCGCGCACCGTAGCGCGCAAAAACTCTCCGTTCGGATGTGGACGTCTTTGGAAGTAGGTAGTTGGGGAATGGTGTATCGTGATTATCGTGAATGCTTAAGGTACTGTGGGGTGATGGATAGATGTAATTCTTCTGTCATATATTAAAATGTATACCTATATCTAATTTGTAATTCACAGTTTTTAACTGTTATGCTGTTTAATAATATTAATAAATAAACAAATAAAATAAGTGGCTGATCAGTAAATACCGTATTCAATACAGTTAAAACTCGGGCTTATAAGTAATCACAATATAGTGACAATTAGCGTACTGCCACTGACTAGTTATCATCTCTCTTCTAAGTCGAGCACTCTTTGGTAGACAGGTCGTGGTGGTGCAGGTGTGGTGCTTGGAGTTATAAATGTTATAAATAACGCATCAAGTATCATTATCGAGTGCTTTCCTGGCAATGTGCTTCAATTTTTGCTGGTTAGAGGCATTGTGTTCGCATTGGACCAAGCTGGACTCGGCATTTTTTTAAATTAGGTCCGTCTAGCGAGTCCGGGATCGGCCGCGTGGTCTCTTGCCTTCCACTTGGCCCTGGAACCCCTAGACCCGAAGAACTTAAATATTCGTTGGCGAAAGCCTGACTTTAATGTTTTTAAACTCTTTTAGGAATGATACGTTGGTGCGAAACGCTGGGCACGGTTTTCTTAGGAAACGTCTCTAGCACCACATCTCCAGTGCAACGATTTTTCGGCGAATTACGCTAGACTACTACTATACTACGACGACTTCTACTAGGTTAACTAAGCTAGCGCCCTATAGCTCGGGCATTAGAATACGGCTGAATATCCCCTGCCTGTCGTACAAGGTGGCTAAAAGGACTCGTCGGGGTGGTACACGGTTCAGTCGGGGGCTTTTACAAAAAGGTAGGACCTCAGAGCATAGAATACTAGAGAGAGGACAAGCCGCCGGCGGCCGCGTCGCAGTTTTTAGCTTAATGGGCATACTCTGCCGCTAGTTCACCGTCCGTTGTTACCGAGTGTTACGCGTGCTGATCGCAGAGAATATTATGTTTCTTCCCAAAATGCCTGATATGATGCGCGTGTATTGTCCAATAAGAGCGTAGGTATACAGCAAGTGTGTGTGCTTTAGATGTGTGCGTGGTTTGTCTTGTCAATTACTTGTGCTTTGTGTGGGTTAATGAACTTGCAACAGGCATACTCAATACAAATCGGCCGGCATGTCCGTTCTCCTTATATTCATACATCTGTGGGTACTGCCTGTACTGGTGCGTTCCGTAGGAGATCCTAGAGCCGTCCTAAATGCGTCGAGAAGGACCATTGGGGGGTTTTAGTCGGTGTGAGTCCGATATAACCTCCGCGCTATCCCCGTGGCGCGGATGTAAGTACCTATCCAAAACGGATTATCCTCCCATTAAATAAAAAGAAAAGAATAAGATAATACAGTCCGTGAGCTCGATTGTTTTGGCATAATGAAAATGAAAAATGAAAATGAAAAAAGTTTATTTAGGTTATAAAAGTAAATTAACAGATAGCAAAGGTTGGAGCCTCCTATTAAGCAAGTAATTTTGCTTGTGTCAGGCAGGAGACACCGCTCTTCCAAAAAACAAGAAGTGGTACATAACCCATAATAAAGGTACTTAATATAATATCATATAATTTATATCTATTTATTTACTTAATTTAAAAGTAGGAATATATGTGTGTTGAACATATTTTAGCTATGTAATTGTATTTTAAATCTAAATCTAAGAACGTGTAAAAGCAAGCGAGAGATAAGTACCTAAGTACAAAAGATTGTTTTAACCCGACGGCCACACTTCGCCCGAATGTTGTTGCCGTCCCTGTCCGACGAATAATATACGTTAGACAAGGACGGCAACAACATTCGGGCGAAGTGTGGCCGTAGGGTAAATGATTTGTTTGTATTACTTAATCCACTTCTCTGAACTGAAATGGGTAGGTACGGTTAGATATGTTCAGATATTTCGAGCAAAAACAAAAACCTTTGTAATTTGTACTTTTCCACCATTCACGAACATGTTTACTTCAAAAACAGCAATTTGTTTGACGTTTCACCAACCCTTTATCGTAATTTATTATATTTCCCCGCCCGAATCCCATTTTCCATTCCGAGGAGTCCTCGCGATACAATCATCCACTCATCACTATACGATTTGGATTTCTACATCAATCTTAAATTGCAAAGATATTCACGATCATCACGAAAAGCATATTATCTACAATTTGAACCTTAAATATAAGCAAGCAGAGTGCACAGTTACTAGATGCAAATGTAACACTATCTTTGCTAGGCGTCACAAAAATTCTCTCTTGAAAACTGGCAACGTGGCCCGAGGCATCGCTCGGAGTTCTTCGCGCCCTTCAAATCGTGTTCTAGACAAGAACAACTATACTGATTACTTCGCTGTTAGAAAGAGACGATCGATAGTTAAAGAAGGGGGGAAAATTGATTGCTAGGGGTGTCGCGCCCTTCGCTCTTATGCTCGGGTGGGGCGGCAAAATGTAGAGTTTTTTTGTTTCGCTCTTTATTTAATTTCGCAATGGTGAGTAATTTGAATAATTTACATGACGGACATGTTTGTGCATATGGCTGTACTATGGGTAGGTGTGGGGTGCGGAATTGCAATTGCAATTTCTAGATGCATTTGTATAATTGATGATGATGTAACAAGCATTTTGTATAAAATAACATTTGTATCTTTTTGAATTTGTGATATCGCTTAATGTGAACATAACACGCATAAATTTCCTAAAAGCGAATTGATATCCCAAGTAGCCCGAAGATGTTTAGTTGGCTAAAGTAACTTTTTATTGAATAAAACTAACGATGCATGCAACCCCATCATAACTACGCAAAGAAAAATCAATTTGATAATGAACGCCTCAAAAATATTTATTCTCAAGAATCTGCAATATTTTGGAATATTCCCCTGATATTTTTGACCTAACCTACCCAAAAATACCTTACAGTTGATTTTATAACTTTCATAAATATGTGTAATAGTGTCTCAAGACGAGAGTCTTTGACCAGTGTATGTTGCCAGTGATGACATATGGCACTGAAACGTGGTCGCTTACAATGGGCCTCATAAGAAGGCTCAAAGTCACCCAAAGGGCAATGGAGAGGGCTATGTTGGGAGTTTCTCTGCGTGATCGCATTAGAAATGAGGCTATCCGCAGCAGAACCAAGGTAACCGATATATCCCTCCGGATCGCTAAACTTTTAAGTGGCAGTGGGCGGGGCACATTGCACGTAGAACCGATGGCCGTTGGGGCGGAAAGGTTCTCGAGTGGCGACCACGTACCAGAAGGCGAGGCGTGGGTAGGCCCCCACAAGGTGGACTGATGACCTGGTAAAGGTCGCGGGAGTCCGCTGGATGACGGTGGCGCAGGACCGGTCATTTTGGCACTCTTTGGGGGAGGTCTTTCGGCTGATATGATGATGATGATGATGATGATTTATATAAAAACATTTTATACGCCTCATACCTGCAACAATACAAAAGTCATCGCCTCTTTAAAACTGTTCAAGATCGCGTCGTCATTTTATCTTTCCATGCTCGACATGTTCATTAATAACTCCAGCAGACCGCATTAAGTCGTTTCAACGCTATTGGAGCTGTTGCCAAGATGTCAACAACAGAATTAATAGCAACGAGCTGTGGACAGTTCTTCACTGCTTTGAACGATGCACCGACACCGAACGCACGGAAATGTTTTCACCGCAAATGAGATGTTAAGAAGGTATTCATTTTATTATTCAGTTAAGTATATTTAAACTTGCAATTATATATACTGAAAATATCGAAATATTTATATGCCGCGTCCTTAACGCTCGAGCGCGAACAGAATGAATTTAAGTATTCGTTTATATTTAAACTTGCAATTATATTGAAAACTAGCGACCCGCCCCGGCTTCGCACGGGTTTATATGTATAATACATATACTTAAACCTTCCTCTTGAATCACTATCTATTTAAAAAAACCGCATCAAAATCCGTTGCGTAGTTTTAAAGATCTAAGCATACCATAGGGACAGACAGACAGCGGAAAGCGACTTTGTTTTATACTATGTACCTATTAGTGATGATTACCGAATGAATACTCGTACTTCGTAGCAGTTCGTACAGAGATTTAGGTTCGCGTCTCTCCCGTGGACATTGCCAAAGTTAATGGCTATAAAACCTATTTGGCGAACCACCACCGGAAAGACGACTTTTCTTTTTTTACAGTGTCTGACCCATTCGTACAACGCATTCCCATTGTATAAAAACATCACATTGAATCAGTCGTTACTATGCGGCAGTCCATGATATGTTACGAGAATGATATCATATCATATCATGCCACGGAGGTCCTTCTCCTTGCCTGCTACCACGTACTTAACACAATCCACACTATCTACACACACACACACACACACACGCACGCACGCACGCACGCACGCACGCACGCACGCACGCACGCACGCACGCACGCACGCACGCACGCACGCACTAACGCACGCACGCACGCACGCACTAACGCACGCACGCACGCACGCACGCACGCACGCACTAACGCACGCACTAACGCACGCACTAACGCACGCACGCACGCACGCACGCACGCACGCACGCATACACGCACGCACACACACACCTCTTTTCCTTTCACGTATCCCTATCCTGGGCTGTATAGTCTTGGTCAAAGACCTCTCAAGCTCGTCTCGCCATCTCCGACGAGGTCTACCGTGTTACGAGAATAATAAATAAATAATACGAGAATAATAATAAGGAATATTGTAATCGTAACACAATAGTACATTATGATTATGATACAAGTGAGGTATGTTGATCATTACATCAGAGGCGGAATTGTCACGCGAACCGCAGGTGAGCGTGATAATAGAGCCGAGGATGTAATTATCAAAGCTCACGTGTGTCATACGACGTTTTTCAACACATTTGCGAGGAAAAAATCCTTTTCATAAAATTAACATGTTACAGGCTCCTAAGTTGTTTCCTTTAGTTATTGATGACAACAGATTTTTACTCACATATTTGTACATCTCCAAGAATGTACAGTGGCGTCAATACTATTTATCACTTTTCTATTCACTACGAGTCAACATTTTTAACAATACCTAACCAAACACGCATCATCATTCATCAGTGTTTACAAATATTTGTGAAATTACCTAAAAATCCTAAAATAGCGCGCAACTATTTTTTTTCGTGAAGTTCGCGCAGTGCACCCGCAGCGAGGCTTAGATGAAATTTCTAAACAGCCAATACAAAAGAAAATCAATATTTTCTTATTCAATATAAATTCATGTAAATTGTTATCAAAAGTAAATAGTTTTACTAATTGAAACGTTTCTCTATCATATCCAAGAAGAAATAATAATTTAATTCACAAGATGGATTTATTTTGTTTAGTCGAGTAAGAATCCATTTGCCGAGAATTAAAAACAAACCTGTATAACCCGGTCAAATTAAGAATGCGCCGAGTCCATACATACACCTTGCTGCAAGGTGCCAACGTGTCTTAATCGGGATATAAACATAACTACACGAGTGTCGTAATGTTATTAAACACGCGTGTTTAATACCCAGGATTATGAGCCCAAAAGCGGCACAATAAGAGGCACGTTACGAGCAAATGTGTTGAAAAATATAATAGGTACGTCACATTCCAAGGTAACCTAATGAAGTAGAAATCTTCTTCTTAGTGTCGAGGTTCCTCAAATAAGAGATGCCCAATGGGCAGCGGTGTGAACAGCTCTGCCAGTCGCGTCTCTCAGGTCGTGTTCCGAGCAAGAGTGTGGGCTTGTGGGGCATCAGGTGCGCTAATGGAGTTGAGATGATAAACGGATTTTGGTTCTATTTTGTCGTTCCTACATATATTCCTTGTCAAAGAAATTTAAAAATAAAATAAACATTTGTGCGAGAAACAGAAAACTACGGTGGGAGCGCAGAAAGTGGTGGTGGAGGTAGGTATACTTCAAATCCAATAATTAGGCTTCAGTGTCCGTATTTTCGGGATAAGAGATTATTTTTTTTGAGTCCGTGTTTAACCCTGTTAAAGTGTATTACATAATATATTATCACACAAGCGAAAGCACGTTTTCATTCAGAATATAGCGATAATAGTGAAGTTATTGAAACGTAGATAAGTAGTAAATATACTTAGAGGCCAAAGTAGGGTACAGCTTGTACCTTTGGCGTCGAGAACCTCGGTCCGTGGGGTTCCAGTGCGCATACGTTATTTGCGGAAATCAAGAAACATCTGGTTGATGCAACTGGTGATGGAAAAGCTGGCGGCATTCTCGCGCAATGCATCAGCATTGCAATTCAGCGAGGAAATGCCGCCAGCATTCCTCGGTACAATGCTTCAAGGGTCTTTTTTAGATTTAACTTAGTTTTCATTTAATTCAGCTGGTCGATCACGTAACGCATTGTACGATCGTCGGGTATATATTTCTAAATGTCACTTTTTACATGGAAAATTGACAGTTAAATCTTATTACCGACGCGCGTTCGGAACGTTACGTGATTACCCCTCAGGTAAATTATAAACTTGAATGTACTTTAGAAAATAAAATAATTATAAGAAAGTGTAAGTTTATCATTATTTAAATGGTGTTTTCTTTAATAGGTACCTATTAAAGAAAACACCATTTAAATAATGATAAAGGGCTCTGATGTTATTTATGCCTATTCAAACGTTGTTTATTTATTTCTTTACCACAATAAACAAACAATGAGAGAGATGGGAACTGGCGAGCCGCTGTCAAGATGTCAGCAACAGAATTAATAGTTACTATGTGAGGACGGCCGGGCGGATTAAACGTTGGAGCGGACGGGATACGCAATCATCTCGAGTTCTCGACTATATCACGTTGTGGGGAGTTTTGTTGTAAAATGTAACATAGAAAACTGGATTGCGATCTCAGTTAAGGCGCTGTCAACACCAAAAACGCGCACACTGTCTATTTGTATCGGAGTAAACGAGAGGGAGTGTTACTTGAGCGGCCAGGTTTTAGACGAAAATAATGAATAAATATTGAAATAAAAAAAGTGTGGATTATTTGTGAAATATGGCTCGTCTACGGTTTAGGTATGAATATGTGGACTTCGTGTTTTTAATTGCAGACCCATACGTCAAAAAAATAAGGACATAGAACCGTTTAAGATGATTTTAAGACCAATCTTTGCAATTATTTTCTATCGAGCCGATTTCATCCAATTATGTTTCTAGTCCGTCTACGGTCATGGAAATATGATGAATATTAACTTATATTTTTTTTGATGTGCTAGAACTAATAATTTTTCTTATACAACTGCTCAAATAATATCAATTTCAACAAGTTTGGTCTTGTCAGCCTCTGGTGAAACGATATTGTGAACTTTCCATTACACACGTGGTTCAGACCACATTAAGTTATTACTGTTTTTTTAAGTGCTACCTAGTCAATCACTTTTTCACTTTACCGAATTCTCATACAATTGATCATTTCTTAAACTAGTGGCCTCTCTTTTTCCAAAAACATATTTTTTTTTTATTTGTAAAAAGTGCGTCGACAAGAACATAATAATTAACGAACCTGGCCACAAGCGAACTGTAGAGGAAAACAGCGGGAAAGCGGGACATCCAGACATTCAAACTATTTTCGGCCCAAGCTGAAGCATTAGAACTTGGTTTGCTTCGCTCCGTCGGTCGGAAATTGCCATTTAATTTTTTTATGATATTTTCTGCATCTTTACCTAATGCTATTTCTTTTCAGAATCACGAGCTCTTTCCATCTCAATAGAAGCATAAAAAGTGTCCCTAAATTTTCTTCTATTTTCCTTTTGTGTTACCGCCATGCAAAGTAAGTAGGTACACAATAGGGATAAAATACGTTTTTTGTTGTATTAGAATTGAAACAGCTTGTGATTCTCAGTGGAAATAACATAAATCTCCCAGAATTGTTCAAGTAGGTAGATACAATTAAAAATATAGGTTTTTTTTGAGAAACGGTCAGGTCAATTAATGAAATTTCATTGTTTTTGCTGTAATGAGGTGATGTGATTGACTAAATTAAACAAACATTAAATTCTTTGCAATTTAGTTAGAAAATCGTTTGTAGGTATTCGTTCACGTTGTACTTTTTTAGTTCTTAAACTTGCGTAGGTATTCAAATATGACGAATGAAAGAATCATAGCAAATGTATTCAACTTTCATTGTAAACCCCACGAATTTTCCAAACGCAGTCGCGGTGATTTTGATGACGTCATTACAGGGGAGACCGGCTCCTTAGAGATTGTCTCCCGGCAGTTATAAGGTACTGGATAGTCTGGAGAAATGCCTAACAACTTACTAACAGATGGCTCTGGTTCCGAAAGTGTAGTATTTGTTCGATGGAATCCCGGAACAACATGCACTATACACGCAACCGAAGAAGATTAGGTATAATCTCGGATCTCGAACAAAATCGCATATGATAGCGTATACATAGATATCTATATTATCTATACTGTGTACTAATAGGTATAAGGAAAAAGTTACAACGAACACTTTGAATGTATCCTTGAACAGTATCGCTGCTATCAGTGGGTGTCTGCGGTCGTGGGTTTATCTCCTGTTATCACAATACTGTGCGTTCCTGAGCTTCTTTATTGATAACACTATCTGTGTTCAACAACGACTCATGCTTCTTGAAACTCTTATAAACATACGCCATTATGGCCAGTATAATATGTAAGAACAGAACCACAATTTTGTACGAGTACATGTTGTTCACATTCCGATCGCATTTCTATATACGGACCGCGCACTCTTTCCGACATGTTATGGTACCACACAGAGGTTATAAAATGTTACATAACATCGTAAATGTTTAGGGTTCCGTACCTCAAAAGGAAATATATAATAGGATCACTTTGTTATCCGTCTGTCTGTCTGTTTGTAAGACCCTTTGTCTCGGGAACGCGTGGAGGTAACGAGTTGAAATTAAAACCTATTCAGATATACAGTCCCTTGAAGCTGTGAAAAACTCAAACTTCTAAGTTAACGTAAAAAAAAGATACGGCAGTTTATGCCGCAAAAACGTATATTTCGACACTCTTAAGGGAATCAAAATTTATAGGGTACTTTCGTTGACCTAGAACTATGAAATTTGGCAAGTATAGTAATATCGTCTTATACTACAGTACAGGAAAAAATCTGAACACTATACATTTACATAATATTATAATTTTGTACGAAACCCTCGGTGGGCGAGTCCGAATCGCACTTGTCCGGTTTTTCTTCAACATTGTATTGTTGCATAGCATTGTATAGTTGAACCCTTCCATCAGTGGGCTGCAAGAGCTGCTGGATATCTGCGAGAGGTACTCGGTGAAACATGGGCTAAGGTATAACGGGAGGAAGAGTGAGGTACTAGTCTTCAAAGCGGGGAGAAAATCCTATAAGACAGTGCCGCCGGTGATCTTGGGTGGAGAGCAACTCAGGACAACAAAAACCTTTAAATACCTTGGTCACTGGGTCACCGAGGACCTCAAGGATGACCTTGATATCGAAAGGGAACGCAGGGCGTTGGCAGTGAGGGATAAGGATGTAAGGTGAGTGTAATAAGGACGTCAAAAAGACGTTGTTTAAGGCATTCTGCCAATCCTTTTGCAGCCTGTGGACCAGCTACACCCAGCGGTCGTATAACGCCCTGCGCATACAATATAACAACGTCTTCAGGATGCTGTTGGGGCTGCCGCGATACTGTAGTGCGTCCGGAATGTTTGCGGCAGAACGTATATATGACTTTTACGCAATAATACGGAGCAGGACGGCATCACTAATGCGGCGGATGTGTGGCAGCGGTAACAGTATCCTGAGGACGTTGGCTGCGAGGCTGGATGCTCCATTACCTAGGCACTGGAACACCCACATTGTGCAGGACCCTATGCCAGGGGATGGAGCATTAGGATTATAGGATTAAATTAATTTGTAATACTATTCATTATTCGTGATTGTATACTAACAACTTATGGACATTAGTCCGAAACAAATAAATAATTGAATTGAATTGAATAGCGTTATCCATGGTACACAACATTACATAACATTACACACGCACACACGCACACACTCACCCACTATGTTATACAACATTTTATACCCTCCGTGTGGGAGCACTATTGGCACGCGTGGAAGCTGGCGCGGAACAGTTAAATGCGATTGAGATTCGAAGCGACGTAAAAAATATACCTCTAGTAGGTACAACCTACGAGTACGTGTTAATAGGCTTGTTATATTATATAGCATGTTTGAATTATTGTCACTTGATAAATTTATCGGCAGACTGTCATAATTAACCTTTTGCCGTTGGACTTGCATGGTTGATTTATGTACAAACGTATTTACCTAATATAAAAAACAAATTGCGCTAGCTCAATCTCTTTCTTCTCCTTCTAAATTATGCTGATGTTTGCTATCCGGACCTTACTGAGGACCAGCTAAGCAAATTAGAGCAAAGTATGTCTTAGTATTAGGTTCATATTTGGTTTGGTGCAAATGCGGATCCTCAAATTCTTCGGCGCATCACGCGTAAAGAGGGCTCTATGGAACGTTTAGTAGTGAAAGTCGAGGGCAAAAGATCTCGTGGGCGCTCTCCAACACGATGGACAGAACTCATCAAAGCGGTCACAGAAGACACTATTTGATTAAAACAACATACATGGCATTATTAAAATACAAAATTAAAAGGTAACAGAAAAAAATATATATCTTAAGAACACAGCCAACACAGCGAATCCTCAGATGAATAAAGGGTCGGCAACGCGCTTGTGATTCTTCTGGAGTCACAAGTGTCCAAAGGCTACGGTAACTGCTGCTTAACATCAGTCAGGCCGTAAGCTTGTTTGCCACCGTCGTTGTAAAAAAAAAAAAGAATCCACTGAGTCTTGGCAGACAAATGGCGCTGGGCCGCTGGCTCGGCATTATGATGTGGCAAATCGCTGGTATTCTGCCAGGACAAAATTAAAACAAACAAATACCTTGACGACCGCTTTAGCCTAGTTGGTAGTGACCCTGCCTACGAAGCAAGAGGTCCTGGGTTCGAATCCCGGTAAGAGCATTTATTTGTGTGATGAGCACAAATATTTGTTCCTGAGTCATGGATGTTTTCTATGTATTTAAGTATTTATTTCTCTATATAAGTATATATATCGTCGTCTAGTACCCATAGTACAAGCTTTGCTTAGTTTGGGACTAGGTTGATTTGTGTAAGATTGTCCGCAAATATTTATATTTATTTATTTAAATCAAAACCTTGCAACGCTCATCAAATTAAAATAAGAAGAACTATGTAAGTTTGTGTGCGTACGTGTCTGTGTGTGTGTGTTTTGTGTTTGTGTGTATGTGCAAGAGCCATAATAGTATAAGTAAATTATAAAGGTATTTAATTTGGCTGTGTTAATAACATAGTTATTGATCTATTAATGCTGTAGTATCATAATAAGGAATTTTTGCTCTCACTCCGCCAAAAATAGAGCCACATGGAGACCCATTGCAAGAGCTGCCGTGCTGCAAAAATCGACCGTGGCATGACCACGACGGCTTTGTCGAGTATGCACGACTAAGAAGAGAATTTGGTTTGCGCAAGTATGACCACGTTTCGTCATCTCGTTCTCAGCTCAAGTGGCTTCCAATTTGTCTCCGTCGTGATTCTCACGTTCTTGTGTTACTTTACCAAATACTTTTTGTTCCCTCTACTCCTCCATATCTCAATCTCATCTCAATTAAACTGAAACATCGCCTGCAGTGGTTTATTAAAAGAGATCTGCAACCATCAAGTAACTGGGTAATTACTAGACACATTCAATACAATCAGATGCAACAATAAGCTGAGCTGAAATGTTTAGATTAAAACACAACCAAAAAAAATAAGATGTAATACATATATATATGTTTTTCGGGTACCTAATGGTGCCAAATGGTTTGACAAAAAAATATGAACGTGGGGTAGCCATGCGTGAAATGTGTTTTAAGTAATACGTTTGTAGTCTCAGACCAAGAAAAAAAGATAGACAAAGCATTACGAACAACCTAGTGAAGCCGATTTTCAACCAAGCAAAATAAGTTTAGCACACGCTCACGCACACATAAACAAACTAACTTGCACAAAACTTGAAATAAGTGATATTGACAGCATTGTGACAAGTGCTTAAGAGTTTTGTGCAATTTTGTTTGTAGATGCGAGCGTGAGCGTGTGCTAAACTTTTTTGGCTTAATTGAAAACCGGCTTCACTAGGTTGTTCGTAATGCTCTGTCTATCTTTTTTCTTGGTCTGAGGTCTGATTTATAAAAAAATCTCTTTGTTTCATGGAGTTCTAATTTAAACCAGTTTATGAGTTCATGTATCATTTATGGTATTATAAATTAGGTAGGTATACATATATTATATCTATCCAAATAAATTATAAACTTTTCAGCACTATGCATGTAATTATAGGTATTCATAAACCACATACCTACTTCTGAAAAAACCGCAACTAAATCGGCCCAGGTTTGAGTTTATAAATTTGCCTCAAATAAATTATCCAAACCTCAGATAAGTTGACATTTCTCCGACCTCACTGGACAACGCCTATCAATCGACTTTCAAACAAGTCATCCCAACTTTGTGTACCTATAATAAACCGTCGTTTTGTGCTCGGGAAGTTGAAGAGCCCTGAAACTAGCACGCAATTAGGATGTGGTCGACGTTAATTAACAACTAACCGCCGCTGCACGGCTGTCGTCCTAGTAGTTTCATTGTTACCTAACTATGCTGGCCTTCGGGTGGTCAATATCGCCCCTACCAATGGAACGTTGCGTTTCTGAGATATCGATGTGGTTAGTTTTTATAATGATCCGAAAAAAAAAACAAAAAGATCCTTTAGTTAAGTATACCTTAGTATCAGGTATTATATTGTTTTTCTACTTCGGTACTGATGTTATCTGCCATTTATATAGGCACTAACTCAAATATAATGATACCGATAATAAGTCGTCGAAAACTCTACACGCTCTATGGCCCAAATACGAACTGTTTAGCGTGCTATTATGGTTCATACATTTTTCATAACAGCACTGTCAGTGGTACAGTCGACTATAAAGAGATGTATCCATACGATGTTATATACAAAAATATGTATACATAGACTTTACTACCATAGTTATAAGATATACATACATATAATTGTAACATTAAAAAACATAGGTAGGTACCTACTTATCTTTGTAGTTTACACTGTACTAACTTCAAAAACAAATATTTCGAAATAAAAGTTTCATTTACGACCAAGCATTGTGTTATTTTTTATCAATTCTTGGTATTATTAGTAAAGATAAATATTTCTGGTTCGGTTCGGACTGCGGCGGGTTCGGCTTGGTTCGGAATCTGAACCTTGCCATCCGAACACAAAACATACCATGAACAAGAGGTGTCATAATTCTGATATCACCAATCTGATGACACCAAATTTCCAGTTCAAAATTAAAAGACGAAAGATTATAACTATTCGTTATTATTATTACCAATTAAGATTTTATTCATGTTTGTGAAGAATAAAATCTACGTTCCTTTCAAAATGGACTAAGAAGAAAATAATTGCACTCCTGAAGAAATTGCGTAAGTAGCAAACATGTACCTACCTGTAACGTACCTACCTGAAAAGTCAAAAATATGCAATTTATCTTAAATTTGTCGTAGAAAAAGTGTTGTAAATGCAACGTTATATAACTGGGCTGTTATTCGCTACGCGTTAATGCGGCTCACCCCGCCGGTATCCCGTTACGAAACTAGACCTCTACCTTCGCTTAATTACAACGCATCGCGGTGTCAAGGTATAATTGTGGGTGAGCGTTGAGGTGAGCTTAAAACAAGTTACAGAATAGGGGGGCTGTACGGCTAACGTGAGTTTCAATCGTAACCTTACGATAAGTACGCGCTTCGAATAGATTTCGATCTCGCTTCGGTATTCTTCTATTCGACCCGTCAACCTTGTAACTCACACTGCCGTTGGACTACGAAACCAACTGCAAAACGTTAGGCACTTTGCGTTTAGTTTTCGATGCGTAATTTAACGTTCGATTCGTACTACCAATCGGTAGTGTGAGACATTTCTAATCGAAGAATACCGTCGCGACTGTAGTTTACTATTTCACTTGAAAAATGGCCCGTGATATCGTATTATTCCGTCAAGAGTTACCGTAGATCCGATCGAAATGTATCTCAAATTAAATAACTTATAAAAATAAGGGTTTTGAATTGACAACATATATCCGCAAAATTCGGATTGTCGCGTATTTTGTATTTAAAAATGCAAAAAAATGGCCCCCGCGCCGCCATATTGTATCGACAGTCGACACTGTCGACGTCGCGATGCGCGTATTCTGTAATGTCATAACCGAAAAACATTTAAATTAAAACGATAAATGCTAGTGATATACCTAAGGTTGAATCTTGGAAAATCGATTAAACTATTACGAACGAACGTGAAGTCGATCGCGAATTAGGTAATGTATAAGTGACTCACGTTACAGTTTGGATTTTTAGTTCTATGAGTGACCACCAGGGGCGGTGTATAGATTTTTCATACTAAATCTTGACGATAGGCGGTAGCGTCGATAGTAAACGCGACTCACTTCAATCCCACGCTGAGGGTGCTGGTCTACAAACGCTCGTGACGTCTTTAATTACGATGCTCGACACATTTGCATAAAATACTATTATCCAACAGTTGCATAAAATACTATTATCCAAATCCCACGATTATATATATATTTTTTAATACTACGTCAGTGGCAAACAATCGTGACCCGCCTGATGGTAAGCGCACTGAAAAAAATGTTAGGTTGGATTTACCAGATTCCGTGTAAATGTTACCAAAGTTAGCGGTTGATTTCGGTCCTATCACGAATTTTGGTTGATTTTATCAAACTAAATAAGTTGGTGTTGTACCAAATTTATTTGGTAGATTACACCTATATTTTGTAGTAAATAGTAAAATTGTTTACCAAAGTACTTTAGTAACATTTCTCATCAAAGTACTTTAGTATATTTTTTACCAAAGTACTTTAGTAACGTTTCTCACCAAAGAAATTTAGTACATTTTTAAACAAAGTACTTTAGTAACCTTTTTATCAAAGTAGTTAAGTATATTTTTTTTCAATGTAGTTTGGTGTAATCTACCAAACGGATATTTTTCATTTTACCAAACATACTCGTCTTTTTTTACCAAATACCTTTGGCATGTTCTACTGTTACTATTTTTTGGTACAAATTACCGAAGTTAGTCAGTAGAAAATGCAAAAGTAATTTGGTAAAATCTACAACACAATTTGGTAGAAATAGCACTTTCTATTGGTACAATGTATAAAATCATTTTGATTGAAAGAGCTGAACTTAACTTGTAAGTATAATGTAATTTATTTGGTGAACTCTAACAAACAAAGTTAAGTAGTATTTACTAATCACGTTCGGTGTATTTTGTCAGCTTTAGTTTGGTAATATTTACCAGATTTATATTTTAGTTACTACTAAAGGTGTTTGATATATCTACCAGATATGTAACGCAGTTTTCATCAAAGTTAGTCTAGTATCATCTATCAGATTGGATCGTGCTTTATATCAAAGATAATATTGTATTATCTACTATAAGTGGATCGCAGATTTTATCAAATATAATTAAGTATTATCGATCATGTGTTTCGTATTTTTTCCTTAAATTGGTTTGGTAATATCTAACAGATTTGTACTGTGGTTTTTACCAAATGTTTACTAGTAATATCTACCAAGATTTTATCAGTGCTTGTTCTGCTAATTGTACCGGTCTTAGTTTAGTAAAACGTACCAAATAAGTAGTGTACAGTTTAATGGTGTTAGTTTGGTTAATTTATCAAACTAACATTAGTAAAATGTACACATCTTTTTAGGTAGATATCACCAAACACATTTTTGATTTCCAGAGTATAAATAGGGTGTGGTATCATTGAAAATTAGAAACTTGCAATATTGCTGACATGGTATGAGAGTAAAATTATAGCAGTTTAGATTTTCAAACTACGTAGTTTTCTATGTAGATTGAAGATTATTCGTAGCCCCACCCTAAAAATATTGTAGATGAAAAAAGCTAAAGACAAACACTTCAAAAATATGCAGGCTTATTGGTAACCAACGTATTTCTTTTTAGGGAGATATAGTAAAGCTCATTTGCAATTAAAAAGGCCATGAAGGCTATCCGAAAATCAGCAGTTCCTAGAGAGTGAACATTTACAAATTGCCTTTTTTAAATAGATATCACTGTTAAAAGGAATAACGTCGATTTACCAGTAACCTTATTTAATATTATAAGGGCTATATAAATACGGTGGTTTAAAGAAAAATAGTCCGAATACATGTAATAAAATTTATTTTGCGAATCGATACAATAAACTGTAGATCACTTATTTTAAAATTATGTCAGTGACTCAGTAGGGTACAAAACCTTTCTTATAATAAAAGTCAAAAGGCTGCCAGGTTGCGGCCCACATTCTTTCTCTGCGGCTGACCGTACGTGAATCAAATTCCTTGGCTGTACATATCTTAATTTTAAGTTTACGAGATAGATACCCTGTTCACGGTATACGTAGTAAGTGTGAATCTTATAGGCTGAGTTACAAGTCATGATAAAATTTGCTAAGTAGTCTTATAGACTGGGCTCTCAGTGGAGTATCGTTTGCAAAAATAGCGCACCGTATTCTGACGTCTTTGTGTAGATTCCAGAATCAACAGAATTCGCTGCTCCAATATTATAAGGTTCCATGTTGCAATTTTATCAACTTGAAATTTGAAGTTTATAATATTGAGGCAGCGAGATGTTGCCAACCATATTCTGCATCAAGGCAGTGAAAAGTTTTGAAGCATACGTCCAGCGCTTTCAGGAATGAGTCGATATTATAAAGGATGTCGTCATAAGCAACATAAAAGTCCTTTAGGGCATCGATGGTCGGTCCGACAGCAATGAAGATGGGTTGGCACCGCAGTCGCTTAGCCATTTGGGCTTTTATCCAATAGTCCAGCTGGGTGAGGACTTCGCTTTCGTTCTGGAAATTAAAATATATTGTTTACTTTTAACCGTATCCATACTAATCCTACTAATATTATAAATGCGAAAGTTTGGATATATGGATGAATGTACGTTTCAATTAATCTCAAAAACTACTGGACGAATTTTTAAGTACCTTACGAGTATATATCAGAATATGACAGGCTATCATTTATTTCAAATTTTGTACCTTTTAGTATAAAAAATGCGAAAGTGTGTCTGTCTGTATATCTGTATGTCTGTGACCTCTTCACGCTTAACCCGCTGAGCTGAAGGAAATGAAATTTAGTAGGTATCGAGATAATTGGAGTCCCAAGGAAGGAGATAGAAAAAAAGAAAGAAACATTTATTCGAGACAAACAACACACAGCGTTTGTCACGAAACGGTTCTATCTCAGCATAATGCTTCCGATAGAACTGATAGCTCCATACAATTTTTTACCACCTACTTCACCGACTTAAACTATTCGATGTCCTTCCCCGGGACTCAAACTATCTTGATACCAAATTTCATCTAAATCGGTTCAGCGGTTTAAGCGCTAAGAGGCAACAAACAGACTGACACACTTTCGCATTTAAATGTAGTATGGATAATAATTGTAAAACAGACAGGAATACTTACATGAATAATGTTTCGGAGTTTGTTCAACCCCCGCTTGAATAATAGTATTTCCTTTAAACTGGGAATCAGCTCCTTCTGTTCATTTCTTGAATGGAGTCGAGCAAATTTAACGAAGTCTGATTTTCTAAAAAATAAGACATACATGTCATTCATCAGTCTTTAAACTCATTATTTAATGTTCAGTTAGTTACATACAGACAAAATACAAACGCAACGATGGCCAACCAAACCGATTTGGTAAATTTTACTGAAATTCGTTTTGTAAATTAATCAAAGTAATTAGGTAGGTAATACGTAACCAATATTTCTAGGTCAATATCTAAGCCTGAGTTAAGCTTCCTATTCATATTAAACTATAATCACAAAATTATTATATTTAATCATTAATAATAAGGAGGTATGGGTGGAGAATCCATATACGGTGTCAACTATAGGTTACCCTATGTTTCAGACAAAAAAGAACTAACAATGGAATAAGTACGTTATTCACATACAATATCATTCTTATTCACAATTAATTGGTAAGGTATCAGTGTTGCCAATTTAGCACTTTTAGTGTAATATCGTTCTAATGCTTACCTTCAAAACTTGTTATGGTAGATTGAGATAATCCCCATTCCTTCAAATATTCAGTCACCCCCACACTTAAGTCATCGTCGAGATCACTACCCATAGTTGGTTACACTTTGCAAACTAAATCCACTACGCACCAGCTGAAATGAAATGGCGCACCAAGAAAATTTCATTAAAACGCAAACAAAACAAAGTGACTATATACAATGAACTACCTCAACGCAATGAAGCCTGCCGCGCCGCGCGCGCATCGCAAGATGCTGTATCCGGGGGAAGGGGCGCACCTCCGCAGGGCAGTCGGGGAGGGGAATAGTCACATCTCACTCTTATGTTTATAAATTGAGTAGGATGGAACTATGCATGCAGCGGTATTGTTTTGTAAAATGTACCAGACTTTTACCTAGTTAAAATTACCAAAATCTTTGGTAATTTTAACAAGGTATAGGTCTGGTAGTGACTGCAGCGCTTTCTCAAAAGGTACGAGTAGATAGTTACCTATGTACCTACTAAACGCCAAATGTTTCGTGTTAATGTTGTTGGAAAAAATAGACTAGGTAAGTACTTAATACTATTTTGTGTGGCGTGAAAGGTTGCAAAATAACAAAGCAATAGAATCTCATTCCTACGACCAACAAGTAAAGACAAAACAATTTATTACTTGATTATATACTTATAACTAGCGACCCGCCCCGGCTTCGCACGGATTTATACGTATAATACATGCATGAATTATACATATAAATATGTATACATGTATACATAAAACTATGTAATGATTAGGTATTTAGGTAATTTACCAATTGTATATTTTAAGACGTCAATTAATCAATGATAAAGTTAAAGGTACATCCAGCAGCAAAAGTAGCTACGCGGGTCAAAGTGCTCAAAATGACCTACACATGGCTCTAATGTCAAGAGGATACGGACTTTCTAGATAATTTCGAGCGTGTTATTTTGTGTTGCTACTTCTGCTGCTGACTGTACCTACATGGGTACACCATGTAGTATCTACTTACTAGTTTTGTCAGCGGCTTGGCCCGCGTGACAAACGTAAGTATTTTGCTTATTTATGAAGACGTCCAAACAAACACCAAGGAAGGACCAACCAATTAACACACTTTCACATTCACACGATAAGGAAGGATATTACTTACTCGTATTAAGGAAAAGCCACGAAAACTTAAACGTCGTTAAAGCCTCATTACTACATAGATAATCATTAAGTAAGTACCTACGCAACTTTACTTTTTTTGTCTGGGAATAAGTATGGCAATCTGTGGTATGGCTCTGCAAATTATTAATTTGGGTAAAGTCTAGCTAGGTAGGTACCTACATACAACGTGAAAAGCGGCCTAGATTATTATTTAATTTTATTTAATACACAGAGTATATAAACATAATAACTAACATGGTCTCGCAAAACTGTCGGAATAGTTTGTCTGTGTGATTATAAACATCATAATAAGTACAGAGTTAATAATTAATTAATTACTAATTTGTAAATAGGTTTAGGTTAAATACATGTTACATACAATTGCATAAAGTTACCTATGCCTTATGGGTTATGATACTTAAGTAATGTCGTTTTAATAATGATTGAAGCAAAACTAAGTCGTACGTAATTCTAATAATTGTGCTAACTACATTAACTATTATATGTATTTACGTATTTACACAATATACCTAATAGGTACAATATACATAATACTTATCTCATTTAGCGTAGTGTAGTCTGAGGAGCTACCGCGAAACCAAAACAAACTAAGTTCGTTTATCTCTCTCTTTGTTGCTCTAACTAGCAAGTGCATTAGTTATTATTATTATTTATTCAGAAAACCAACAGCGATACAAAGTACGTAACTTATACTATAATACACAGTAGTATGGCCAATTACAGGTTTACCTAGATAACTTGATATGAAAACAATTGAACGGACTATCACAACATTTGTGAAAGAGAGATGATTTTTTTTAAATTAAGTTTGAGTAATTGTTTTTTTTGTTTTGAAGATGAAAGCATAACCAAGCATGTCAATCTATATAGGTTACCGCAAATGAGAATATATTGCTATTGTTTATCCTAATGACAATACTATTGTATAAATCCCATATTTAGAGTGAATCAAATAGATTTAGTAAGTTAAGTATAATACTACAACATTTTTAAACATGATAAGAGGTGAGTTACCTATTTCTAATACTATTTATGCTGCTTATTCTTAACACTATTAATTACTTGCATTTTAAAAGATGCCTTTGAATATCTAAAGATATCAACGCTACTGAAATCCGCATTATATTTGTGTTAAGTATATTGTTCCGTGATATTTATTTTGTAAAACCTTGTTAAACTGGAATAATAAACCTTGTAACAATGTCACTAGAACTTAAACTCAAACATATACCTACAACCATGGGCTTTGCCTTCTTCGTACTCATCGCGGTAATTAAAAATGATACGATTTTTCTTAATAAGTAACTATGTCGCCTGAAAGTACGGGGTAGTTGGCGGGGTTGGTAGTTCTGATTTTTGCAGACTTGTTTATGAAGTTGGCGCAATGAATAATACAAGTTTGTGATCTCGAGCGTCGAACGTCACTTTACCAAAAATCGAAAATACCGCGTAATCCCTAAATGACTCGTTTTTAGGGTTCCGTACTCAAAGAGTAAAACGGGGCCCTATTACTAAGACTCCGCTGTCTGTCTGTCTTTAATATTAATATTATTACTAATAATTGTTTTCGCTATAACAACAAATACTAAAAACAGAATAAAATAAATATGTTTACAGATAATGGTACGGAACCCTTCGTGCGCGAGTCCGACTTGCACTTGGCCAGTTTTTTAATAGAACCTAACCAAATTGTAGAGACGTGTTTGGTAAAATGTTCATTTTTTTTCGTTAATTTACACCAGGAACTCTGGGTAGGGACTACATTTTGACCTCAACCTTTTCAGTTTTGTAAGTTCAACCACAGGGCCATGTTATATTAATCATATGTTTATCATAAAATCAACCGAACCAAATTCTTGACATTTGTTTGGTAAAAATGTACAATATCCTTTGTTAATTTACACCATGAACTCTGGTAGGGACTATATTTTGACCTTAACCATTTTAGTTTTGTAATTTCAACCGCGAGGTCTTGTTATAGTTATCATATTTTAATTATAAAATAAACCAAATCAAATTGTAGAGATTTGTTTGGTAAAATGTACAATATTCTTTGTTAATTAACAGCATGAACTCTGGTAGGAACTATATTTCGAGGGTTGACCTTTTTAGTTTTGTAAGTTTAATTTTAGTTTTGTAAGTTCAACTGCGAAATCTTGTTATATTTACCATATTATAATATAAATTTAACCAAACCGAATTGTAGAGGTTTGTTTGGTAAAATGTACAATATTCTTGTTAATTAACAGCTTGAACTCTGGTAGGGACTATATTTTGAGGTCAACCTTTTTAGTTTTGTAAGTTTAACCGCGAGGTCTTGTTATAGTTAACATACTTTTATGATAAAATCAACCAAACCAAATTGTAGAGATTTGTTTGGTAAAACTTACAATATTCTTTATTAATATACTCCATGAACTCTGGTAGGGACTATATTTTGGCCTCAACCTTTTTTAGTTTTGTAAGTTCAACCGCGATGTCTTGTTATATTTATTATATTTTATTTATAAAATCTACCAAACCGACTTGTAGAGATTTGTTTGGTAATACTTACAATATTCTTTATTAATATACACCATGAACTCTGGTACGGACTATATTTTGGCCTCTACCTTTTTTAGTTTTGTAGGTTCAACCGCGATGTCTTGTTACATTTATCATATTTTTATTTATAATATCTACCAAACCGATTTGTAGGGATTTGTTTAGTAAAATGTACAATATTCTTTGTTAATTAACACAATGAACTCTGGTAGTGACTATATTTTGACCTCAACCTTTTTTAGTTTTGTAAGTTCAACCGCGACGTCTTGTTATATTTATCATATTTGATTTATAAAATCTACCAAACCGATTTGTAGCGATTTGTTTGGTAAAATGTACAATATTCTTTGTTAATATACACCATGAACTCTGGTAAGGACTATATTTTGACGTCAACCTTTTTAGTTTTGTAAGTTCAACCGCGAGGCCTTGTTATATTTATTATATTTGTATGATATAATCAACCAAACCAAATTGTTGAGATTTGTTTTGTAAAATGTAAAATACTCTTTGTTGATTTACACCAGAAGTCTGGTAGCGACTTTAACCTTTTTAGTTTTGTAAGTCCAATAGCGAGGTTTTGTTATATTTATCTTAGTTTCCATGTAATTCAGCCAACCTTAGCTAATTTGGTAAATCCAACAAACCATTTTTTTCAGTGCGGTTACCTTAGCGTATGGACGCTTGCAACTACAGGGGACATTGCCGACCCTTTCAAAACCTGTACATTCCTTTCTTGAAGAACCCCATACTGTAGTTCTGTAGTTCCCCGGTAAAACCGCGTGGGAGGAAATATTCGTCTTGTACCGTACCTACCGTGCGCGACGTCGCGGGAAGTGACGAACCTAGGATCCCATACTTTCTAAATTATATATTGGAAACTGGCCGTGGAATCCTTCCCGGTGCTGTCATCTGCATAACAAATTAATTTCCACGATGAATATCCATTTTATTTAATAGAAAAGTTGTTTCTTGGAAATCTTACATGAAAAGATGTTCCTCAGAACGCAAATCTTACAGTGTACCTAAGACTTCATTCAGGCTCTAGTATAAGTTTTATCGATACAATTCGTTCTTGAACGCGTTTGCGTCATTCAGTTCAGTATTTAGTCTTATTCGAGTTTGGACTGATGCCAGAATGATGGAAAATGGACACGGTTACACGATCAGTCCAGACTGACAAAATACTGATGAAATTACGACGCAGTTCGCCGTTTGGAAACAAGAACGCAACACAGTCATTTAGTCTCGTAGTCTCTAATATGGATATATTTTTAATAATACAGAAAAAATGGCCTGTGCTCTGATAATTATCGCTTTACTGTTAAAAACGTATAAAAAGCGAACGGTGGATGAGAAGCTGGCTACAAAGAAGAGATCATTACACGCATCTAAATTTAATGAATGAAATACGAGTACAGAAGGAAGGCGAAGATTTTGAAAATTACTAGATATCGGATGAAAGAAGCCTGCTACGATCAGTTATTGCAAATGGACGGTGACTGACGCGAGAATGACACAAACAGGCCCCGTAGCATGGATGGCCTTATCACGCGATAAGTGACAGGATAGAGCATCCGTCCCTGGCTGACACCGTTCGATAGAACGAGACGACGCGCTTATCCTATCACTTATCGCGTGATAACGCCCCATCCATGCTACGGGGCCAGGTTACACGGTCAGCATCCTATCAGTTTTCTGTCATTCAAAATGGACTGACGAATATTATCTAAATTATTTAATTTTCATGAGTCCAGACCATCAGTCCATCAGTCCGAGTTGTTACACGATCATTATCTCGTCATTCTGACCAGAATGATGGACTGAACGGACGCCAGCCTGACCGTGTAACCGAAGTCTTAGTTTTCTTCAGTACTATAATAATATACTACTTACTACTTGCTAATACTTACCATACCTATCATATTCCTGTAAGTTAGATAATATGTTTTAGGAAATTTGTGTTTTGAGCTAAGAACGTTTTGCAAAATGTAGGTATACCTATATTCATTAAAAATTTTGGGACGTACACGTTACTATGATAGCCAGTTAGTAGTTATTTCGTGCTACAGATAATTGGAAATTAACCCAGCTGACCTAGCTTTGACAATTAACCTCGACTGACCCGGCATGAACGCTGTAGGTCCACTGGATTCATTGAATATCCGCTAGAAGAAAGTAGCTTATTAAATTTACAAATCACACGAGAATACAATCAGGGTCGCACCTCAATTAAACTTTTTTAAGTACTAGAGTTTATCGAACAATCGTATGCTTGCTTGATTTAGTTATCTCCTATCTCATGCAGGTAAGTAATTACTTTTTCGGGAGAAGTTCAATACTTAAAAATATTTAATTTCATCATTGATTCGGTTTTTCGTGAATCAGAAAACTTTTCAGGTTGGCTTCATTCATTTTAAGAAAGTTGTTATGCAACGTTAGGTTTGTTATAGTAACAATAAAAAAATCTACCTACAAAAATTATATACTATTTACTTACCTATTAAATGTAGGGCAAACAAGGAGTAAGTTAAGGTGGTTCGATTGCCATACAAAACGTTATTTGACATTCGCAGGCTAACTGCGTGATATTTTAAGAAACTTATGTAACAAACTTTCATAAATTGGCTTCCCATTTGCGCCAAATTCCCCCTTTCATAGAATAAACTTGTATAAACTAGATTAATTTGAGAAAAATAGTTTTCCCAAAATATCACGTCCCAAACCAATTTCAAATAACGCTTTGTATGGCAATCGAACCACCTTAAGGGTGTTTTTTTCTCGATACAGCTATCATTACCCCTTTAATTCCCCCTCTTATCCCCCAAATATAGTTTACAATATTTTTATACCTACACCACAAATTAAGCCATCATTTACCATCAAGGTTTGATAGCCACAGATCACAATAGGTACCTAATAATGCTGCTAAATTAGGGCTTCAGACTCTTCCTTCCCGCCAGATAGGCACAGTTTTGGAACCTAGCTGCCTTAGAATAGCGGTTTGCTTGAGGCTGTGTCGCCCACACTTGCGGCTGCGGCAAGAGTGTTGATGAGCTGGGTCGGCATGGCTTGTCGTACTCAAGGAGCGCCGGCCGTTTATTCCGTCACGGTGCCATTAACGACCTCATCCGGCGTTCGCTTGTTACCGCCTCTATACCTGCGATTTTAGAGCCTGGTGGTATGGTCAGAGACGATGGCAAGCGGCCCGACGGAGCTACCATAGTACCCTGGAAACTGGGCAGGGTCCTTGTGTGGGACGCCACCTGCGTCGACACGTTCGCACCGTCCCACATTCATGGAACGCGCTCACAGGCTGGCGCTGCAGCTGACCAGGCCCAACTACTCAAGCGCCGCAAATATTCGTCTTTACTTAAAGACTTCAAGTTCGCGGCCCTTGCTGTAGAGACAATGGGTCCCTGGTCAGCTGACATGAGGTCGTTCTTGAGAGCTTTGTCGAGGAGGCTCATCAACACCTCAGGTGACCCCAGGGCTGGCACATACCTCTCTCAAAGAGTCGCCCTCGCGATACAGAGAGGTAACGCAGCCAGCGTCATGGGTACGATGCCTCAGGAGGATCTCCTTGACGGGGTATTCTTTTTATAAATAATACTTATGCATTTTTACTTTCTTGTTATTTAAGTAGTTTAGTTTTATTTTCTTGTTATTCTTGTTTAAGTTATTTTAGATTTACTATTTACTGTATAAATATTAATCCTTTTATGTTAATAATATATTGAGTTATTTGTTAAACTTCTGCCTAGATATTGTTGTAATTAGGTTGCTAGCTCATCCCGCAACACACTTCTACAATATTTCCACAGTCGACTCCATCGACTCTTACGTAAGTGCTTTTCGTAAAAAGGGGTAGTGCTTTTAGTAAAAAGGGGTAGTGCTTTTCTAACTTAACATCACACGAGGTAGTTCAGCTTAACAATATTAATATATTGTTAAGCTAAACTATGTGTTTGTTATCGCTGCGCTGTAGCCAGTCGACAGCTGTCGACAAGTTTATGAGAATACCGTTACCTGCCTAAAGTATATAACTATGAAGGCGATTTGTCCTGTGTGAGACAACATAATCTGAATAGTAAATTCAATACCATATTTCGAGGGTTTCGAAACGCCCCTAGCAACTATACGACCTTCAGGAAGGCTCTTGTCATAGTCATAGTCATTTATTCATTTAACAATATCTATTGTGTTTGAATTAACTTCATTAAAAATAACAATAATATACAAAACTAAAAAGATAATAATAAATACAAACAGTTAAATTACACATCACTCCAGATCATAAGTAGGTACAATACAACATGCATGACAAAACATATTAATTCATTTAAAAATACAATTTAGAAAATAATATGTCCATAATATAAAAATCAATGTCAAATTCCAATAATGTAAATAGCCATGTCAAACAATTGTCACACTTAGACCATATGCTGTAAAAAACTCCTGTTGTAGAAAGCTGGCGTTTCCACGGTCGGCTACCGGACAACGCGAGCTTGCGTACCTAATGTTTATACTACAATCATATTATAATTGTGTAGGTAATAATTTCAAAGATATTTTCTAATGCCGACAAACACAATCATGACGCGACTTTGCGTCGCGTCGTTTGCATGGCGTGACTTTGCATCGCTACTCATGAACTCTTTGGGGTCGGCCTATGTGCAGCAATGGACGTCTATCGGCTGGTCTGGTGATACACAGGCTTACATAACAAGAGTTCTAGGACTTCTAGGTCACGTATAATGTATGCATACTTCTATAGGCTAAGTAAGAAAGAATAAAGGTGTGGTTAGGTTAGGATATATTTGGCTAGTCTGGCAGCTACGAACTATACGATGCAGACTGTAGGTACATAAAATACCGAATCGATGTTATTTCGCGTCGTTGAGTATTTTGCCCACTCTCAGCAAAAACCAGTGGTAGAGTCCAGTGGTCGCCACACAGTAACGAGTTTACGAGCCATTGTGCGTGCCAGTTTACGGGGCCTGGCGATTGCTTGCGCCCATAAAGTGCCCGCGTATCACAGTTTAACTATTAGAACTACTACAGTACTTTCACTTCATAGTACGACTTCGACTCATCAACGTCCACTGCTGGACATAGACCTCCCCCAAAAAGTGTTGTATAGTTCGTCTAAATAGTGATATTTTGGACCAAAACCTGGTGATCCTTAAGTTGCTCGAGCATCACAGGTTTACTACCTACTGATACTAATGACTTGTAAATGACAATATTTACCAATAAATAATACAATACAATACAACACTATTAGGCCTAGTATTACACTACTCTGACTTCATAGATCAATTAAATTGCTATCTTTTGGATAAAAACCAGTAAATGCCTGGCAGTCGGCCATATAAGTATCAAGTTTAAGGCGAGGCCGGTTCACGGTGTGACGAAAATAATGATTTTTGAGCTTCCAGTGTGAAGAAACAATGAAGAATTCTACTACAGAAAAATTACTGTAGACTAAAAAAGAAACAAAGAAGTTTTATAACTGAACATAATATTTAAAAAATGGCTTGGTAACTCTGTAAAAAAAATCTTGAATATCACCACAAAAATAAACTTAAATGTTCGAGATCTCGTAATATTCAACGACAATCTATGTTTTTTTTTATAAAAAGGATAGTTTTTTTATTATTCTAGTTTAATAATCGAGCAGATTTTTAATAAATTATCCAGTATTTCAAAAATCAATTAATATGTACTAAAAAGTGAGGTAAAACACTTCCGAACACGCACTTCAGGGAGAGAAGACCCTGGACCTGCCTCGCCTTAACCTTTTCGACGCCTACGACGCATATATCCGCACCGCAGGTTCAACGCCAACGACTGATATATTCATCAAGGAGCCCGGCGCGATAGCAACCTTCCTGCATTGACATAAGGTACTTGGCGTGTGGTTGACATCTTTTATCTTTGACAAAGCGTCAAAAAGGTTAAGAGCCACCTTGACTGTGCCTGTTTAGAGTGGCACACGATTGCCTGCCATCATAAAGTACCCGTGTATCACGGTTTAACCATTTCACCTAAGTATTAGGTACATCACGCATAGAAAATTCTGACTCGATGTGCATGCAGCCCCGCCCGCACATAACTCTTTTATTACACTTCTGTAAAAAAAGAACACCCCGAATTCAAAAAAATTAGAATTGCAGTGCTACTACGAGTATAGGTACTACGCAGATAGTTTGAAACATCTGAATCCACCATCAGAAAAAGGAGGGTGAGTATTTACTCACCCTCCTTTTTCTTAAAAAGTAGCTTCTTGTATGAAGTCATGGTCCTGACATTTTTACTTTAACTGTGGGCATCGTCTTGCATAACTCCTTTTTTATTCCTTATAAATGTTTATATGTGTCAGCCAGTGATGAAAACACGTGTGTATTATGATGTTACAGTCCTACTGCGACTACATTGGAATATTTGGAATTATTTGGTTTTGAAATTGTGCTGCATGTATAATTCCAACATACGGGAACATTTTAAAGACATGTTTGTCTTCTTAGCTTGGATCTTCAAATCTTGCATTAAACAAAAATCTTTGACTGAAAATGTTTGCGTTTGGTTCAATGTCTTTTTGGGCTCTGTATTAGGAAAGCACGCATTTTTCAGTATTAGAAATATGACGTTGTAATCTATATCAATAATTATGAATAACACTAGCAATTTCATTTATTTATTTATCGTATGGTAATTATACACTGTGATAATTACGAGTACTTACTACTACGACTTAAATTAAAAAAAAATCAAATACCTAGTTAGCAGCATCGCTCGTATGAGGTCTTTAAAGGCCGAGGGCAGTACGTCGTAGGTACTTGGTGAGAGGGCATTCGAACACGATGTGGTGCATGCACTGTTTGCTTCGGACACGTCGCTCCAGCCCCAATTTTTGCGCAGTTGAGCACAGTGCCCTATTTCAGTCCTTACTTATTCGATTCAGGGAGTACCAGACACGTCGAGCTTCTTTGAAACCTTATCATGAACTTAGGCAACGAATTAAAGTAGATACAAAAACAATACTGTCTCTGAAATATTTCTTCTGTTGATTAATAGCCAAGAAGCAAAAGAGAGAGAATTAAAAGATCTGGTAAGAATTTTACTTTAATTTTATGTTATAGATGAATTATCGAGAACATGGAATTGCATTTGTAGTGGTTGTACCGTTTGCAACAAAATGAGAATAATTTTCTCTTAATTTTTCTTCACAATTTGATACTGACATTATTTTGGTATTTACTTCTTCAATATATAACAAACTCTTTTTATGCTGATAATGAATATAGAATGCCTGTAAACATACAATACTACTACATATGCAATTCCATGCTCTCGTTAATTTATCTATAGGTAGGTGTTTCTACAGTGAGCCAAGTTGACTCAAGAGGTCGGTTTTGTGGCTATCTTATACCTAACCGCCGGCCCCATGATGACTTTGTCGGTACAGTCATGTATCATAAATACCTATATATATGCAATTGAGAACTTATTTCTGGGCAATAAAACACAAAATGCTATATTTATGACCGTTGAGCTCCTACCGCAGGCCCTGACTCACAACCTCGGCGTTTTACTAAAACGGCCTTGTTTCGATTCGTTTAGTCAGTTTAGGAAACCCATGAGGTAATTTCTTAATTTAGGTAGATCTAGACGCACTATAATTAATTCTGTATCCTTAAAGAATGTAAGAATGTTTAGAGTAAAGCTGAGTCATAATACAAGACTCCTTTACGTAAATGTGTGTAAGCATACCTACAATGAAGCGATTTAGGCAGCCGATATTATTATTATTTATTTATTTATTCAGTAAAGCACTTTACAATGACTTAAAACTAAATACAACGTCCCACAAAACTGTTTGCACAGTTTGACTGTGGGGGATCGATGAGTCTATATATAATTGAGATAGTCTTAATGATAATGATCTATATAAAGTGGTAAAGTTCTAATCAGTCTATATATTTAGTAAAGTCTTAAGAAGTAAGAACAGCTTTAAATGATGTTGTATAAAGTGGATAGGTAACTAGATATAAAATATTAGGTATTTAAGTATTTAAATACTGTCGAGATAGTGTTTCAACAGGGCTCTTTTAAATTTATTTTTGTTTTGCTATTGTCTAATAGCCGCAGGTAAAGCGTTAAGCAAGTATGGTAAGCGTTTTTCGATGTGCCTATCCCCGTAGTAATTGCTTACTCTGAGAACGGCATACTTACCTGCAGCTACGGATCTGGTGCCATATGTTTGGCTCATTTGAGATAAGTTACTTTCTTGATTGCCGTGCTGATTGACTAAAATTAAGTAATTAGAATTTTACATACTTTGAATAACTGATAATAATTATTTTTATATTTATTTTTAGTTTTATTGTTTACTAATAGTTTGAGAAATCTAATTTGTAATTTTTCAACTTTTTCCAAATTCGTTTTAAAGGTGAGGCCATAGCAATCCAGGGAGTAACTTATAATCGATTCCACCAGTGATATATAAATACATTTTAGGGTGCTTAATGGGACTCTAAAGCGTAGGTGGTAAAATCTACCAAGTAGGACTCTTAATTTAGCACTATACTCTATATGAGATGACCATGAAAAGTTTTCATCTATTTTCATGCCAAGGTAAGTCATGCATTTAACACGCTCAATTGGCTTACAATGGCATGAAACTAGATTATTGTGGAAACAGGAGAAGTCATGCGTAATTATTGTAAGCTCTGGCGAACAGAAAGGGATTAGATAAGGTGAGTGTAATAGTACATTATGATACAAGTGTGCTAAGTTGGTCATTACACTCGAGTCGGTTTTTAAGCCTGAGCCGAAGGCGAAGGCTTAATGGAGACGAGAAGTGTAATGACCAATGCTCACGTGTTTCATACGACGTTTTTCAACAGATTTGCGAGGAAAAAAAAAAAATTAAAATGTTAAAAGATATGTAATGAAAAGGCACTAGTGCGATAATGTAATGTAAAAGTCACGGCATGGGTAATACTCTGCATTATTTTGCTAATATTTAAAAAGATATGTAATGAAAAGGCACTAGTGCGATAATGTAATGTAAAAGGCACGGCATGGGTAATATTCTGCATTATCAGTGTAAATACGCTGTAATAAGACCTACTTTACGAGCAGGTGTGTTGAAAAATTAGTAATTTGGTTTTATCTGCATTTAAAACTATACCATTATCGTGCGACCACTTGACAACGGCGTCGACATCTTATGTTATGAAGACGCGGGTATCGCTGTACCCCTCTTTTTTTTTATATAGTGCTAGATTAGAAGAGGTACGATTAGTTTCTCACCTACGCCATAAATCAAATAAAATAAAAGTAGGTGCTGAAGTTCAGGAGGTAGTAAGGAAGATAGGAAGGAAGGGACTAGGGAGGAAGGTCGTAGGGCTGAACTGTAGGCTACTAGGGTCCGCGGGCGGCAGATAGCGGAATGGACATCACTCATCAGACATGATGGTTAGCTGCGCCGGCCCTTACAGTTTTCTCTGATTATTAAATAATCAGTCCCCTACCATGCAGCGGCAGGGTTATCATTATTTAGTGGGAAGTCTTGTAGGGGAGGCTTCACTATGAATTACTATCCCATGATTTTTGTGTGACATGGCGAGTAGGTAATTGGGAATGGATGAAAATTTCAGAAGTGCCTGATTTTTTTTTTGGTGAGACTCTACCACGGAGTTTCGTGGATCCGTGGTAAACTGAAACTGGCAATAGCTATGTTTGTCATTGCCAGGGTCAGATATTAAAAATATTTTGTAATATGAGACGGATCAAGGAAAGTGTCTTATTTGCCGTCCTAAACCCAAAACGTGAGTGAGGGTACTGTTAATATTTTTCAAAAATAATTGACACATGCAGCTGAAAAGTCTGCAACTTTTTCCTGGTGCTAAGGAAAGTTATTCCTATCACCAAAAAATAATCAGGCACTTCTAAAATGTTCATCCATTCCCCATTGCCGCCATTAAATAAGCAAACGTTATGGGGTCAGGCAGTAGTGGTACTGATACTGACAGAAGAACGAAGACAGAAATCTAGAAGAGCTCTTGTTCATGCGGAAATATTAACCAACTATAAAATGTGTAATTTGTATCATGGCATCCCCGCTCACCGCATAGGAAACAGGCCGGGCTATATTACGCTCAGTGACATCAAATGGGTAAACGGAATGGTAATTAGGTAGGTACTAGTACATTGTTGTTCTGAGAAGGAAGGTTCAGCAATAAAACTAAGGCCGATTAACAATTATTTGTTATATTAACGTACGGTAAATACCACCAAATACACCGAGGAAACCGGTCTAACCCCAATAAGGTCTAGAATTCCCTCTGGGTTGGAAGGTCAGATGGCAGTCGCTTTCGTAAAAACTAGTGCATGCCTATGCCAAATCTTGGGATTAGGTGTCAAAGCGGACCCCGGGCTTCCTTTAGGGGCACACTCAGAAATAACGCTAGGAGGATGACATACCAGCAAATATACATTTTAAATGAGATGCTGTTATTCAAATTCTTTGCCATATTTTCCAATAGCACGTGGCCTCACAGTGATGTCACAATAAACAGCGATATAGAAATGTATGCAAATTACAAATACATATCGACTTCATCGTTATTTCGAAACCTGTTCCATGGAAACGTGATACAATTCGGTTTCCTCATGTATTGGAAGCATGATACTTCTGGCAACGCCACCGCGTTTTCCGAGAACCTGTCACAATGGGCGGACGGTGTACCAGGAAGCTTGCGGTGATTGACTCATAAACAAACATCATTCATTACTATCCTGCTTCAGTCGGCAGAAATAACTGCGCCGACGATTTGTCCAAAATAATTTGAGCCTTTAGGTAACTTGCTTGCGCAAACGAACGAGTATTATAAACTTCAGGCCACGCCACAGTCACGCTAGAACGGGCCGTGTCCGACCCGGGCCGTTTTGTAAGGAAAACGACGGCGTTTTTGCTCGGCCAAGCCATACCCTAGCCAGGCTAAGCCACGACCGAGGCTCGGAAGCGGCTCGGTGTCGGCACGGTCCGGCCGTGGATCATTAGTTGAACATGCCTACCAGCCAGTTTTGTATCTACAGCTCGTGAGCAGCATTAAGAATATGATTCGGTTTATACAAGGTGGGCCAAAAGAAATCACCCTATTGGAAGATGCTCTCATTTTTGCAAATGGTCGTCAATGTCAAATCTGTTTTGACATTTGTGGACTAGACAGATGCAGAATACAAATGAACAAGCCATGTAGCGATACACTCCCCAAGAACGCGGAATAATGATGAAGGCGGCGTTTCCGGTTGCCTTATCTCTCATTTTGGCGATTTGCACTGGCCCGCAAGATCGTCCGATTTAAGCGTTCCAGACTTTTTTGTGGGGTTTTTTGAAGCCCCGTGTTTACGTGAACAAGCCCGAGACTCTGGAATCCCTCAAGGACAACATTCGACACGAGTGCGAGAATCTGTCGCCCGAAGTTCTCGCCGAAGTGATGAAAAATGCCATAAAACGAGCCCGTATGACAATCATTTGTGACGGCGCCCATTTGGCAGATATAATCTTCTCGACTTGACCAATATAATTCTAAAGGTTCAAAAAATATAATAAAAAAACAGAATCGAAGTTTTTCAGTTAGAAAAAAAAAGAGAGCCAAACAACATCGGATGACTTCTTTTGGCCCACCTTGTACAGTCGACTACAAATACATATATCCATATATACACCCACAAACACGTATACATAGACTTTACTGCCATAGTAATAAGGTACACATACATCATTTTGTAACATTAAAAAACATACATCTCTTTGTAGTCGACGTACCTATGCCAAAATAAACGTTGTCACCATGTTATCACCCGAATCCGAATACATATGTACCTACCTAATACTAACCCATTAATTCGCAAATGTATCTAAACTAAAGTATGAACTACACAATTGCTTACTGTCTTTTTCCACGTTTTTATTGCTCTACATACATGTTGCAAACGAGGCTTGACCTCACTAAAGGGGAACTCACGGACTGTAAGTTATGTTTTTATTTGGCTTTATAGAACACCGTTTATGCGGATTATGAGTCCAACCAATAATATATCACTCAAACCAGCCGTGTCCGTGGGAAAGACGTAAATCTGAATCTCTGTATACTTGACTCATTACAAATCCCAATCGCAAGCAATCACAATCAAAAGGACCTAGATTTATCTTAGTATAATTGACAGCATCTCATAAATTTTAGCCCTTAGTTCGATTAGCTCATTGTATTCTACTCGAAAAGAGGAATACGCTGGCTTTTACGATTTTTTTTAAATGCATTCATAGCAAATCCAATTCTACTGCAGAATAGACACCTTGCTTTAGTCCCGTTTCGACGAAAACGTTTAAAAAGTTTAAATGTCATTTTCGGGTGGGTTACATTGACGCCATCTTGACAATGTTTGTTTTTAATTTGGTATATGTAAACAAGACTAAAGCAAGGTGCCTATTCTGCAGTAGAATTGGGTTTGCTATGAATGCATTTAAAAAAACTCGTAAAAGCCAGCGTATTCCTCTTTTCGAGTAGAATACAATGAGCTAATCGAACTAACGGCTAACATTTTTGAGATGCTGTCAATTATACTAAACAAGACTAAAGCAAGGTGCCTATTCTGCAGTAGAATTGGATTTGCTATGAGTGCATTTTTAAAAATTCGTTAAAAATTGAACATGAGTAATACCGGAAATATAAAACTACCAGCGTGTTCCTCTTTTCGAAGGAAAGACGGTGTTTTATTAGCTCTGTCTCCTACATATGCTTACGTCCACTCGGAGGTAACGGAGCAAACAAACATACCCTTCCGCGCCTTATCCCGTCATGTCTTTTCATCAGGGTTCGGCTACATAATACAGTACAACATTACCCAAGTAAACCTGACCTCGTACCTATAGTTAAATTGGTAGTGTAGGAGAAGCGAAGGTCATTAACCAGCTCGATAGGTAACGACGATGTTAGGAAGATCGGGTATCTTATAAGTGTAGCCCACTAAATATCCTGTTGAGCGGCCTAGGTATTCGAAGAGAAGCCAGCAGTGAGTGATTAGTTGATTACAAGCTGAAAACAGCGACGATAGAGTATCCTACAATTGTATTTAGAGATAAATCATATCATAGCAAATGAAAATTGACGCCCAAAACAAAACACAACAAATCTTTATAAAACAATAAAATTACCGTTGTAATGAGTTTGTCGCTACATAGGACAGATATAATCGGAATAATTCAAATTAGTAGTACCTAATTCTAAGGAAAACTTAAGAGAATTAGCCAAATTACTATTCAAAAAGCTTTTTTTACCTATTCGATACAACGACCATGACATTATTTCGAATAGATATTTTACTCAATAGGTATACAAAAATAAAACAATAACAATAGATATTTTAATCAAAAACAAAAAGTTCACACTCGCTTTTTTACTGTTTGTCAGATGACGGTAGTTAGTTAGGTATAATTTGTCGCCAGAAACGAAGATTAACAAAGGACATTAAGAAAATAGAAGCACGGAATGTTAATGTTAATGATTAAGATCCCATATTTAGTATGGAAGCTATAAATCAAACTGAACATAAAACCTGAGAGAAATACTTAATGATGTTGATGACAGACTCCTGCAAGACACAGCAGATGTTTCAAGGCATTAGGTACGTGGTTCGTTATTGAATGCCAGTTATTACCTGAAATATACTCGATATAGGGAATGGCAATTGCAAAAACGTGTACAGTGGTCTAGTTTGTACAATAGCTCGGCCGTAGCTTATCAAGGTCAAAAAACGGCACAGCAAAAAATCTGCCAACTGACATCGATTCTGTCGCGTTCAAAAAACGAACACAATGCGTCTTACAACGCCACGCGTCCCGCTACCCTCGACGGCCGCATAATCAACTTAATTCGACATAGTAACCAGAAAAAATGCGCAAATGAAACTTAACCCTATCTGTACATGACATAGAGTTCATTTCATATTAGCAGCTTTGTAATAGAACTCTATTTTATCTTCCCTTCGAATTCAAGCAAGCTTGGAATCCGTCGTCAAGCGGCGCGCTGTTGCCGCTCTTGGCAGGCCACAACGTTGCTTTTCTATGTATATGTGTGTTCTGGCACAACTGGCGCCGAATATTTATTGTATACTAACAGAATACTGACGAGCGCTTAGTGCGACAGGGTTCTATTTTTTAGGGACGCGTTGGAATGTGTACTTTGTGTGTTAGGCGTAGAGTTGTTATTGAGAGAATAGAAAACATTATGACTTTGTGTCATTACGGTATTTTTCTATGTGACTGTCCAGGTGGCTATGTATAGGTCGCTCCGTCCGTCGATACGCGTGCTGAATAGAGCGGCGGCCTTAAGTTGGACTCATTGGTTGTTTTGTATAAACGTAATTAAAATTTTCTCGCAAGGTTTTATGAAGGTAACTCGAGAGTTCTTGATCACGCAAACATGCCAATTATTGTAACATGCCAACAATTGTTGTAGGTATTGTATTTCAATTACGTCTGGCGTTTAACTATATGTCAGAAAAAATACTATAAGTGCTAGTTACTTACTGAATAGATAAAAGAGATGAAAAGAGTGATCGCATAAAGTGTTCCGTTCGACCAATTTTGGTACGGTACCTATTTATTTTCAACTTATTGCCAATATTGCCATGTATTAAAGTAATAAGTGCGTCTCTTTGTAGTTGACTGTACGGAATACGTAAAGTATTAGTAACATTGATAATCAACTGGCAAGAAATCGAATAAACGGTTTTTCGTATGTTGCCTGGATTTCCAGAAAATTATGATCATAATAATTTGTTTCCCATTGCATACACCCATGACATAGATACAATGTTATTGCTTTGGAATACCAAATCAAGCATTCAACAAACTAAATGCATGAAAAGAATTAGCACTCTTTCTATCCTTAACTCATACCGATAAAATATCGACGTAGGTAATAGGTTTTCTGTTCGATATTCGGCACATTTATAGCGATGAACAGTTTTTATTTCTGAGAAGTATTGTAGTTTCTTCTCACGCGTAAAAATTAAAGACAACATTTTTGCCATAATTTGCGGAACATCGTAAGCTGACTCTACATTTTAACTTCATGAAGGTGTAACGGTTAGAACTCTAGCTGTAAATGAGCCATTAATGGCTTTAGCACATATCATTAAACTCTGCAATAATTAAGAATTATTTGGAACTTGAAATAAAAAAAAAAAGTGTACCTCCCCTTTATTTTTACCTTGTGGCCAAAATTGAGCGTTACAATGTACTTGTTTTGAGTCTCTGTTTGTGTAAGTAAATAATTGTTTGTTAATTATTGGACTAGTGGCGCTATAAGAGCTGTAAGTACCTGCAACGGCTACAACTCGCGACCCTGTCTTTTTTTAATTTAAGTATTATTTATTTTGAAAAACTTAATTGAACCTTTTCACAAAATTTAACGAGGATCGGTTGAGAAATGCCGGACATACGACGGACATACGAAATAATTTTTGCCCAAGCTGAAACGGAGAACTTGGTTCGCTTGGCTCGCTTGTTTAAGAACTACTATTTTTGGGTAGGTACATTATTGTTTTACTGAAAGCATCATCGTTTGTAAGATTATATTTTTAAACTGTTGAGCATTTCAATCACGCCCCGATGGGAAACGCGCAACCTTCTAAAGCTGATGCAAATATCTCTGATGAACTACAAAAGCAGTATACATATAGGTATTAGTATCTAACATACGAAGCGCATTATTTATTGAATGTGGCTTAATGTTAGTTTTATCTTCCTAATAAGAAACAAATAACTATTTGCTCTTGGCGTTTCAAAGATTGCCACGGGAGTCTCCGATGGCCTGAAAGTATTTTTCACGTTGGAGCCGTACGAGGAGCTTCAGCGATATATTAAAGTGATTCAACCTCGGCAGACATTAGATCCAAGTGTGAATTCTTACCTGACAAATATGCAGAGACTTGGGCCGATCTGAGTCCGAGTTCTTGTCACGAATCTTTAGCCTGAGTTTATTTTAAAACATCACTATTTTCTTGGCTTGGTTTTTCTTCCATACTTCTCAGTCACTCGTCCTAACGTCACTCTTTTTCTTCCTCTTCATATATAAGTATTCTCTAACTCCGTCCATCCACCTTCTCCTTTTTTTCCCTCGTATTGTGGCTTTTTGCTGCTTAAGCCTTTGCCAATGTCAAGTGGGGGAAGATTTGGCTTTACGGTTCCGTGGAATTATTGGATAATTATTGGATACGTGGAAAAATTATTAGGTGCACCCTAATAATTTTGCCCAAGGGACTAATCGTACAAAAAAACCTCATATGAATAATGATAATAAAAGTGAGTAAAAGAGTGCTTATATACACTTATTGATAAATAGTTTATTAGTGTAAGTAAGACGAAAGTGATGGTATTGGAAAAAGATGAATTTATGACAGACTGCGAAATAATGATTGGTGAAGAAAGACTGGAACAAGTAAAAAAGTTTGTGTATTTGGGGACACTATTTACTGGAGATGGAAAGCATGAGAAAGATATTGAAAGGAGAGTGAATGGAACACTGAATGCCTTTATGGGCAGCCAGAAAATATCGCAAAAAGCACGCGTGGCTGTGCATAGGGGAGTGTTGGTGCCTACACTTATGTATGGTAGCGAAAGTTGGGTGTGGCAGAAAAGACATCAAAGTCGAGTGAAAGAGAAATGAGAGCGTTGAGAAGTATGTGTGGAGTGAAATTGAGTGATAGAGTCAGAAACAGTGTGATAAGAGATAAGTGTGGAATGGATGGAGATATAGTCACGAACATTGAGAAGGGTATGTTAAGGTGGTTTGGGCAGGTAGACTTAGAGAGGATGGATGAAAGAAGATTAACGAAGAGAGTGTATGTAAAAAGAGTGGAAGGGCAAGTTGGAAGGGGAAGACCTAGGCTAACTTTCTCCGATCAAATTGGAGAAATCTTACAAAAAGGCCAGGTCAAAAGTACCCTAAACCGACGAGCATGTATGAGAAATATTATGAAAGTGAGTGAAGCGAAAGTGGTTTGTCAGGATCGTAGCAAATGGAGATCCGTGATCTCTGCCTACCCCTCTGGGAAAGAGGCGTGATTATATGTATGTAAATAGTTATCACTTGATATTATATTTTTATCAATAAAATAATTGGCGACTTTGGGCGGCTCGAAAGTTCGAAACTAGCCAAGAGAGTTTTAACATTAAGTAATAGGGAGTTGGACTTTAAGTTGTATTAGTTGGTCGTAAAGACAGAAGAGAGTTGAAGGACACTCGAGAAAAATGTGGTCAATTGAACCTACATCATGCCCGTACAAACATTCCGCACTCATTTTGACTTTGATTTTAAATAAAATCACCTTCTTCTTTGCCTACGTCGTCTCTTACATCGTTACATCCTTCCGCATTGGTCTGGCAAGGCGATTGGCTTTCAACTTTTCGACAATATGTGCTACTTTCAGGCTTCCTCTTAAATACGTAATACATCTGAACATGCAATCCCGTTTCTCCGTCATCTCTAAGGCCCTACTATCAGATCTATACCTACTTGACGATGACGACACATGTCTCATTCAGTAAGTATTCATTATACATGCAGCAAATCAAAATGCAAATAATTAATACCATGAATTACATGCATTAATAAAATCAATTCAATATTTTATATAAAAAAAATCATGTCATTTAGTCTTCTTAAAGGGTATTATGTTTCTCTGAGCGAATGAGTAATGATTTAATCCTGTTATACACTGCGCGGCTAAGTGCAAATTGCTCTTTGTGCAGTGTGCCGAAGATTGTGCATCCTGCTTAGTATACTTAATCGGCTTATTATACTTAAATCAGTATAAACGTACTTTATCCTGGATAGTCGACAAAATCGGTAAAGAACTTAATAATTTACTTTAAACACAAAGTTCTAACCAAACTGGAAATCAGTATCCAAATTGCTTCATATGTGCCTATACAATGTGAAGAGTTCCCTCGATTTCTCCAGGATCCCATCATCAGATCCTGATGACCATGAGAATACCTGGGAAGGATACCCCTTCAAACAAAAAATAATTTTCCAAATCGATCCAGGCCAGGCGTCTTCGAGTAGAGGTACCTAATCGGGGAACATATACATAAAAAATAAAAGATTCCGACGAATTGAGAACCTTTTCATTTTTTTAAGTCGGTTAATAAAGTAATGATTGATACTTTATAGTTTGATTTATCTGGTAGTCACTAGTTGATACCTAGCCTGTGGATTGGTGAGAAGTCGAGGACATAATACATGGAAGCATGGAATACTGCAGTGGACGTCTTTCGGCTGATATGATGATGATGATGGAATACTGTGGCGTAAATGATAAGTGAGGAGATAAGTACCTATAGTTATCGTCACAAAGCACAGATCGTGTGGAACACTTTGACAAGGTAGGAGATAGGTACTTTATCAATATGTTAGTGCTGTATAAGGGCCAATGCTGCACGGGACGGCCCGCGTGCTGTGTCGCGGCGACATAGACTATTCGTCTCTTTCTAAGCGTTCTAATTAAAAAGAGACAGTCGCCGCGACACAGCTCGCGAGCTGTCTTGTGATAGCCGTGCTGCATGAGATGGAAGACGGTAAAATCAATTGAATATAAAACGAAATACTTTAGGTACCTGCTCATATCAAATTTTATTTCACAAATTGAGTTGCCTTTATATAAGACCAATTGATGTCAATGTCGATTATAACGCGTTACAGGCTCAGCTACGTTAAAATGACATTGGAGTAGATAATATCAATGTATTTTTGTTGACAATGCTCATTTAGGTATCTATGCGGCAAGCATAACAAATTATGTTCATTGAAATAACACAGTTCATTGATCGTAATCATCGAGGTCATTCGATATTATTTGAATAATATCTATCTAAAATATCATAATTACATACATCCGTTGATTTCATCGCCTGACTACATGCTTATTTCATCACTTGCCTCTAATGCGCGCACAAAATTGATGTTACGTATTCACCAAATATGAAGTTTATACCGGTCTACATATAATTTACATATCTAGTCTCGTCTATTCATAATATTCATATACTGTTTTTGTTACAATTAATACAAATACCTGTATTATAAATATTATAATATATAATGCACCTACTTCATACAAAAAACCTCGTTCACGCTCGCTCTGTATTTTCAAAGTCAAAAAATCCAAAAGTAAACTTGTTTATTTGTAAGAATTTTGGGTACAAAAAGATGACAACAATATTAGATAAAAAATATATCTAATTAATTGTTTAATGATACGGAATATTCTTCACACAGTCAAATATTTTTCATTATGTAGCGTTGAATCCAATCATCGCAAAGTCCGTATAAACAATACTACGGTTTTTAAATAGAGCTCGATGGATAGTTAAATCTTCTCTTGCCAATAGCATGTTAGCGTGTGTTAGTGCTACATATTTTTTAGACTTGACGAGGGTTTTAGGTAATGGGGAATGGATGAGAATTTTAGAAGTGCCTGATTATTTGTTTGGTGGTAGGAATAACCTTCCTTAGCACCAGAAACAAGTTACAGACTTTTCAGCTGCGTCAATTATTGAAAAATATTAACAGTTTCCTAACTTAGGTTTTGGGTTCAGGACGGCGAATAAGACACTTTGCTTGATCCGTCTCATATAACAAAAAATATCTTTGAAATCCGTGGTAAATTTACCCTGGCAATGATATTGACAGCTGCAGCAGCTATATGTGTCATTGCCAGGGTCAGTTATTAAAAAAACAATTGTTATATGAGACGGATCAAGTAAATTGACTCATTCGCCGTCCTAAACCCAAAACGTAAGTGAGAAAACTGTTTATATTTAAAAAAAATATTGACGCAGTGGAAAAGTCTGCATCTTTTATCTGGTGCTACGGATGGTTATTCCTATCACCTAAAAAAAATTCAGGCACATTCACAAAATTTCATCCATTCCCCATTGTTGCTTATTTTCTATGTATTGTTTTTACATCCAATACGCCAATTTCTTGACGTAGGTTACATAATGCCTGTCAATATTGCTATGTGTCATTTTAATACTAAGAAATACTAGTTGGAGGTCGTTGTTGTTCTACGTCCGTAGGAATAACCCTAGAGACCCTACACGTGACCTCCGGGTGGTGCTAAAAGAACAACAAACTCGGCAGCTGCACTGTTCCTTCTGAACCTCGCAGCGCACACTGGAACTCTATCAGCGACATCGATACGAATACATTTATGTACCAGTGTGTAACCGCCATACGATAACTAAACTAATACTAGTTTCAGTAAGCCATGGAAGTGGTATAGTAGTCTTTATTATTTGTAATTATTACTCAAAAGTGGTAGAACACTTTCTTGGCTGACTGTAAGTACATAGCTATTTAATTTTATGTTTAGGTAAGTTCTACACTGTGTTTTACTTAAATACTGATGGTAATAAGTCAATCACATGCTTATTGGTACTAGCAGCCCCTCGGTGATGTTTTTGATGAGCTCTGTTTTTCTTAGTTTACACTAGTTACACTTACATTACACTTACCTATATGCAAAGTGCATCCAGGAGAAATCTGTCCATTATAGAAATCACTACCCTCAGTCATCAGAAAAACGACCAAAAAAAGAAGAATATGGGTAAATTGGCACCTATTGCTATTTAACTGCTGTTGATAAGTATACTAGATATCTACATAAGTAATCGCTTCAAATACACGAACGTGAATATCGCATTTATTGCATGTGCATAAATGTCAGGTAGGTAGGTACATCAAGTAGGTAGCCATTTCAGTATTACGACGGTATAAATCCAAAGCCGAATTCTTACTATAAGCAAAACCTATAAGTAATCAGGATTCATAGAAATACGATGACGTAACAAAAAAAATACCGGGCTATTGTACCAAATAGGTCAAAAACAATTCAGAACATGACACTGGCCAGTATTTTCCCCTTAAAAATACTTAAAACACGGAAACCTGTAACCAAAAACATACCTAACTCGCGATCAAAATAAATGACGCGCAAACCGGTGTGGCAACGTCGCGTCCAAGCTAGTGCCGCCGCTGGTAGAAAGCAGCGTTTCTAATCTTACGGGCAGTCATTGACTCCGCGCGGCACACTTAGAACGGTTAGATGCGTTCTAAATTGAAAACCGTGAACGCTACATTCAATTTTATGAACGCAACACTCAATTTTATGATTGCTTGGATTGCTTCACTAAATCTACCATTTGAAAGATTATTACTTTAAAATGAAGATATTTACTTGGTTTCTCCGTTGTTTAGTTTCTTTTCATGAATGTTATGAATGTGATGATACTCTGAGACAATAAACAATATTTCGCAGCGGTTAAGCAAGGTTTAAATCATAATAAATTAGCAATGTTTATTGAATATAACTTACTACCAATCATAATAAATCCCCATAAAATACAAGTTATAACATCAGCGTAAACATAAGGCTGTCATTTATTATGTATTATATTCTTAATTAGTCCGAGGTATTTATTTGTAGTACTCGCTTCTCGTAGCCTTGTGACGCGATCTTCAAAGCCTAGATAAAAAAAAAAATAAAAACACAACTGGCAACATTATTGCCACCATAAACTCATTCGTTTTCCCGCGCCTTCAACGCGAAAGAGTTGAAGATTGTTCAACGTGAAAAAACCAGTTTTTTCAGTGCTTTTTTAAGTTTTTCAGATCGTGATTAATTTAATCATGCCTATAAAGGCAAATAATACAAACGAGGAAAGAAAGTTGCTAAAAATACGACGACTAGAAAGTAAAATTGAAAAATATAAAGAAGCCCCGCCATGGAAGTGACTTTAGCGTATGTTTTTTCAGTATTTTCACACAAGATGCCTTAATACTTGACATAATGTGATACATTATGCCCCCTTTTTCCGTTGGGAAAAGAAGATCTCTCTGAGATAGTGGTTTTTTGATGTGGAAAACGGCATTGTTGTTATCATAACCTCAATGGTTCCCGATTGTTCGAGTGCCGAAAATTATATCTCCCGTTGGGATACTTGACATAATGTGATACATTATGTCCCTTTTTCCGCGGGAAAAAGAAGATCTCGTTGAGATAAAGTGGTTTTTTGTGGTTGAAACGGCATTGTTTTTATCATAACCTCTTCCGTTTCCGATTTTTCGAGTGCCGAAATGTGATTCTCCCGTTGGGATAATCTGATTTATATTACATAATATGTTTATTGTCCCGCGGGGAAAGAAGATCTCGTTGAGATGATTTGATTGCTGGCAGAAAGATAATAAATTATATCATAACCTCGCGGAGGCTACGGTCCTTTTGAGTGTCGATAAGTTTGCTTCTCCCGTTGGGATAAGAGGATATACGTTACGACAGTCACATATTATAAATAAAACGGACGGTTTTTCTCCATCATTTTTACTCTTTCTGTTGGAAAGTTTGTCTCTAAAATATGGGTTGTTATACCCGAGTGAGCCTGAACTGAAAATCTGGAATAACTTCACTTATTAAATACAAGCAATTTCAGCTTATGATCCTGAAGATCCGCAGGTGGTTTTTTCAGTTTTTTGTGAGAGAAATGCACCAGATAAATCTGAGTTATCAGAAGAGGAGCACTGCCAGCTAGATCCACAGCAAGAGATGTGCTGCCACAGGATATCCTTGAAGCCATCGGACAGGGAAGTAAACATACAGATTTATATGGAGAGGAGATAAACCCTGGAATAATAAAGATAATTACTGGTATACTGACCGATGGTCTTGACAAGGAGGTATATGATAACCGGGAGAAATAAAGATCCCGAAGAATGCAAAACTGCTCGATGTACCAAAGCTAAACAGTGAGTTTTCCAGATTGCTTTAAATAGCAAGCAACGCGTGTTTGCTCTATGTCTCAATGAGACAACATGTTAAAGAATAGACAACAGGACCTGGGCCAGGGCATTGCCCTAATTACACAGTCAATTAACAAATTAACCAAACAAGACTGACAAATTGGAGGTCATAAAGAACCTCAGTGACAGTTTAAGATTACTCAGTTTAACATTACACATTACACCACCAATACATGCAGATCGGCAGAAAATTTATTGTACCGCAACTCGACAAGTCATTGTCTCAAAAAGAATAAAAGGTCTGAATTTTTATACTCTCAATAAGAAGAATCAGTTAAAACTTCTCTGCAATAAAACGCACAATCAATATCCTTAAACCGAAGAATGTCTCAAAAAGCTTGCTGATAGCTTAGCCCAGGCGCCAGAACAACCAGGCCCAAAAATTTGCAGACAAGAAACATGGCACGCCATGCCCATTACAAACCAGGTCCATATCAAGCCAGACACGGACAACCATACAAGCTGCATCATCGCAATTGTCCTCGTCCAGCACAACAAGCGAGACCAGCCCAACGACCATGACCAGTCAACCGGGGAAGTTGTGCCAAGTACCCATAAAGGTAAACTTTGCTGCTCGACTCATTTATTTTTATGAATGTTGGTCAAATATTGCAAAAGACAACAATATTAATCTGGATAAAAGGAGATACTCTATTACTTTTATGAATAGTCCAACAAACCCAATGCCAGCCATGTGATAAACATTTCCTATCCAGTATTTTTACAATACTTAAGAATGATGACACACATAGAATTATTCTGAATTTAAATGTTAGAACCAATTTGTCAAGAAAAATCACTTGAAAATGTCAGGACTTAGTGCAAATTAATCATAAAAGATGTTTTTATGTGCACCGTTGACTTCTGGTATTGGCTTTCGGGCTGTCAAAGCCCTTATATCACTGCGACCATCGCTGATCTATTGTGATCAAAAACACCATTGACTTAAAACATGCATCATATTATTTGGTGCCTATTAGTGACATGCACAAAAAATATTTAAGGTTTTTGTTTAACAAAAAGATGTATAAGTTTAACTGCCTCCCGTTCAGTATATCCTGTGTCCCACTAGTTTTCACCAAACTTTGGAAGCCATCGATTGAATATATAAGAAGTCGGGGCATTAGAATTGTCATATATCTAGACAACATATTTTGCCTCTGAAGTACTTTTGATGAATGTCTAACTAATACACAGACAACTTGCAGCATATTAAAATGTTTAGGTTTCATAATTAATACAGAAAAAATTGCGCCTTTCCATGTCAGGAAAGAGAATACTTAGGTTTTCATAATTAATTTCAGAAATATGACATTAAGCCCCACATTAAAGAAACGAAATAGAATACATTCCCTAATACAAGACTTCTTAGAGATTCAATCATGTACTTACTATCAGAGAATTTGCTAGATTATTAGGTAACTTAGTATTACTTAATACTCGTATCATAATGACAATTTTGGAAGAAGATATGAATATTAATAAACAAGTTAAAGAAATTTGACAAAAAATAGTCATGTGAAACAATACAATTTTGCTTTAGAAATATATTCAGATGCTTCCCTGGCAGGGAAGGCATTTTAATTGCAAAATTACACAGGATAACTGGATCGAATGGGAGAGAGATCAACATATTATTTATCTAGAATTGCTGGCAGCATTTTTTGTTTTATTTAGATGTTTTGCCAATTAACACCAAAATAAAGAGATACTCCTTAGAATAGATAACACAACGGCTATAGCCTATATTAATCATATGAGAGGGGTGCAATACCCCTTACTTAACGATATTGCCAGGAAAATATGAAAATGGTGTGAGGCTACAAGTCTTTGGACCTTTGCATCTTACATAAAATCGAAAGAAAATATAGAGGCAGACTTTTCAGTCTCGCAACTTTAACATCGATACAGAATGGGAACTCTCACAGAGTCTTTTTAATTCGATTACTGAACATTTTAGCACCCCGGAAGTGGATTGGTTCGCATTACGAACTAATCATAAATGCAGCAAATACGAGTATATATCATGGCAAAGGGATCCATTTGCCTGGAACATTGATGCTTTTACGATCAAATGGAACTCTTCCTTCTTTTAGGCCTTTTTTGGAATATTACTAAGGGTAATCAGAAAGGAAGAAGAGCTACATGGATTTTTTAGTATTTCCACTATGGCCATCACAAGTTTTAACACTGTACCCACTTCAGGCTCAACTTACCCTGGCTGCATGCATATTATCAGGGAAGCGTTTAATTTAAAAGAAGTTTAATTTCCGATCGTTCAGTAAATATAATGATGGTTTTTCTATCAAATAATTCCATAAAACAATACAAGAGCTGTTTACGCCAATGGGGGACATATATGTATAGCAAATGTCATAATATTTATGTATATAGTGCATCAATTCCCACCATTATTTCATACTTGACAGATTGCTTTGAAAAGGTTATTCTTATCAATCTCTCAACTGCCATCGTTCAGCTCTATGCCTAATAATTGGCGGCCGCATTAGGTACAGATGAACGAGTGAAACGTTTGTCCATACATTATTTTTTTATATACAACATTGTAAACAACAAGAATTACAGAAGTCTAGATAATCTATGTCTTCATCATTTCAACTAAGACCCCTAAGTCTCAAACAACCACAAAACCCAAATATGATAACATTTGGAACCCAGAGTTATAGTGTTATATGTAGGAAATTTGCATCCCATATATTATTCACAATTAGAAGTTATCACTAAAAAGGCGGCTATGTGGCTAATCTTGGCAACAGCAACAGGGCAAAGAGTACAAACTCTTTTTCACGTTAAACCCAAAAATATAGAAATTACCCCTGTAGTATTACAATTATTATTACAGACCTATTAAGGACCTCAGGACCAAGGAGACCTTCAACCAAATTAGTCATACCTTATTTGAACAATAAGCCAGAGATGTGCCCAGCCAAGACTCTAATTAAATATTTAAAAATAACTCAAACATTCCGGATATAGAACCCCTTACTCAAAAATCTTTTTCAAACTTTTAAAAGGCCTTTCAAAGAAGCCTCTACCGAAACTATCATTAGGTGGCTCAGACAGATTATGAAGGATAGTGGAATTGATATGTCTAGGTTCTCAACACACTCTACCAGACATGCTTCGTCATCTAGAGCTCTTAGATAACTCACTCACTCACGCCTCACTGTCGATAGCATATTGAAGACGGTAGGATGTTCCACGAGATCTTTCACATTCGCTAATCATTATAATGCCTTTAGCTAATAATAATAGTGATCAAGTACTATTTGCCTGGAGATTGAAATTTTATTTTATTTTTGCAACAGACAACTGTTTCCTGTATAGTACCTACAGACCGGAGCAGTGGTTCCGTTGATTGACTGATACATAGTATGGTTATCTTCATAATTAAGAAACATTAAGAATTGTAATATTCAAAAGGTTCATATCTTAATTAGGATCTCCAGTGGATACTCTGGCCTAGGGAACTCATCTGCCACTGTAACAGCTGTGCCATCGTCACTGCCTGTCAGCACAAAAACTCCGTGCACTACTAAGTTACAAGTGTTGCATACTCCTGGTGATCAGCCTTCCCCGAAGGTGCCGTCGGCGGACGAGATGCCACGCAGACAGCCGAGACTCCGTGCAGCCGCGCCGCGTCTCGCCAGTCTTCACATCTTCAATTTAAGCGAAGACACCACCGTGGAAGACGTCCTCAAACACGTACGATCCGAAATGGGTGTAGAAGCAGCAAAGTGTGAGCGACTAGTCGTCACAAGAGGCCAATATTCGTCCTTCAAACTCGACGTACCCGCTGATAAAGTCACCTTGGTGAGAAACACACAGCATTGGCCGGACAACGTCTCAATTCGACGATTCAATTTTGTTCCTCCAAAAAACTCTCAAAGCCCGGGCATACCGTTAAAACCGCATTAGTTCCAAAGGCACCATTTAAAATAATACACCAAAATGTTCGGTCAATTTGTGGAAAAACTGGATTATTAGATTTAATATTACACTCTGAAAACCCCGACGTACTGGCATGTAGTGAGACTTGGTGCAAAAAACAAGAAATTGCGCGAGTTAGGTTATCTGGGTATGAACTGGCAAATCACTACTGTCGGAGGCAAATTGCACATGGCGGCGTGGCGCTATACACACGGGCTGATATCGCATACCGCCAGCGAAACGACTTACAAAGACTGGCTGTTGAGTTTCATTTTGAATTTACTGCAATTGAAATAAGTAATTTAAATCTAGTTGTTATTGCATTATATCGCACCGGGAATGGTGACCTTGACATGTATTTACGTAATTTAGAACGACTTTACTTTGACTTTAGCGACAAATTTAGCAAATTATTTAATGTATTAAAATATTATATTGACATCCATTTCCCAATCAGAAACACATTGACAAAAAAGAAAAATAAACAAGTACCATGGCTTACGGAGTCTCTTTCTAGACATATCTCAAATTATAACGATTTAACTGAGATGAGACGCCAATATCCGGACCTAACAATTCTCGCGGAACGCATCAAGGACCAAGCAGATCGAATAAAATCGGAATCTTTAACTGCCCGCCGAGAATACTATGCAAGTAGAATAACGAATAGTAAAAATCCAACGAAAGAAATGTGGCGCATAGTAAACGACGAAACATCTACAAAACCCTTACGCAACGCTATTTCACTTAAAGATGAAACTGGGAACGATGTACTACCGAGCAAAGTACCAGAACACCTAAATCAACACTTTCTCACGATTGCTTCTAAATGTACGTTAAAAAATACTAACAAATCCGACTCATTACAGTACCTAAATCGTTATCTACAGAATGTAAACATACCTGACCTTTCCCTACCCACAGTCACACTCACTGACCTTAACCGCACGTTGAGGGCTATGATAAAAACACGCGGGACCCTAGACATTTATGATATAAGTCTGAACATACTTGAGTGCGTCTGGCCAGTCATTGCGGGGTTATTAGTAGAACTAATAAACACCATGTTCACACTAGGTGTATACCCTGATGTACTGAAAAGCACACGAGTATGTCCAGTCTACAAGGGAAAAGGTGAAAAAACGGCTGTAGACAATTACCGGCCAATTACTATTGTTCCCAATATTTCAAAAATAATTGAATCCATTTTATCAAATTGTTTAATGAACCATCTCGAGACAAATAACCTACTGACAGACATACAGTTTGCCTACAGAAAAAATAGGTCAACTACAATAGCCGCATATAAGATTTACGATTGCATAACAACAGCTTTGGACGCAAAAGAAAAGGTAGCAGGGTTATTCTGTGACCTGTCAAAAGCGTTTGATGTGATTAGTCATGAATTATTGTTAGAAAAGATAGGACACTATGGAGTCAGAAATAACGTTCATAGACTATTCACATCATTCCTTGACAATAGACGCCAGACGGTCGGGGTTCAAATTGAAGGCAAAAATGTCAAATCAACAGAAGGCAGCCTAAAGCTCGGGATTCCACAAGGTTCAGCGCTTGGGAATACCCTGTTTTTGATGTACATAAACGACCTCCCGGCCTCTGTTACTGAAGGTGTGATGGTATTGTTTGCTGACGACACCACTGTGATAGTAAAGGCAACCACGTACTCTCAGCTTGAACATATTTTATCACAGACGTGCAGCCAACTACACGAGTGGTTCTCAGTGAACGGCCTCATCCTTAATGTCACGAAATCCAACGTGATGTTGTTCTCTGCTGGGAGCACCACAAGCATCCCATTGATACAGAGTCCGATGCCACGCTGTGACTCATGTAAGTTCCTCGGATTTACGATCGATACAAGGCTGAAATGGAAAGAACACGTTGACAATTTGTGTGGAAGGCTGAGCAGCGCTGTATTTGCGCTGCGCAAACTGAAACCAATTGTCTCCAGTGACGCCCTGCTTCAAATTTACTATGCGCATTTCTTCTCACTTATGTCGTACGGTATAATTTTGTACGGAAACTCAACCGATTCTAACAGAGTGTTTAAATTACAAAAACAAGCCGTACGCATATTAGCGGGAGTAAATCCGAGGCACTCGTGTAGAGAAATATTTAAAACATTGAAGTTATTGACCCACTACTCACTTTACGTATATGAGGTTATTATGTTCACACGTGGAAATATAAAATTATTTAAACGGGCGAATTTCCCTGGCAGAATCACCCGCCAAACGGGGCGACTACTGTCCGTGCCGCGTCGACTTGCGCTGCTCGAACAGAATCCCCGAGTAGTAGGCCCGTCGTTATATGAACGCCTACCCGCCAGTCTCAAAAATGAAATCTCATATGATAAATTTGGGCACCGGCTGAAAGAACTTTTATTGTCCAAACCGTTATATTCTGTGAAGGAATATAACGAAACCAAATTGTAAAAATATTTTATTATGATAATTATCTTTAAGTTATTAAGTATTTGTGTTGTTTTTGTTTTTTATACTATTTTGACATGTTATACCGTTGTATTTGTATTTTGATATTGTACCTATTGATAAAATAACTCAGTTATTTATTTTGACATTTGACATTGCTTAGGATATCCTAATTATGTATACAACTTCATTGACATTATTATTTTTCTTTTTGACTTTTACTTGTGACCTTTTCTTTTGTTTTTATAATGTCAAATTATTATAGGTACATATTGACGATCTCTTAGTGAATCCATCTTATTTTTGATGTAAAATAATATGTTATTTTCTAAAAGAAATAAATGAATCTAATCTAATCTAATCTAATCTATGAATTAATTAGTCCGAGGTAGGAAGCTCCCTCCCTCCCAAGATTAACATGATGGTTAACTTGTTCCCTAGTTTTCTCTAATTAACTCTGAACTAAATGAGTTTATGGTGGCAATAATGTTGCCAGTTGTGTTTTTTTTTTTTTTTTTATCTAGGCTTTGAAGATCGCGTCACAAGGCTACGAGAAGCGAGTACTACAAATAAATACCTCGGACTAATTAATTCATATAATCAGGATAGAACTTCACTTCAGGTAAGTTCGTTTAATCCTGTAATTATCCATTGCAATAACTGCAGGGTGAACGCTACGGACAAAGTTTGTTTTTAAAATAGGGTAAAGAAAAACTGCCCGCTGAGAAATAAAAAAAATACGCTGTGAAAAAGTAGCGCGTAGACGAGAGAGCATGAGCGACGTAATATTAGATTGAATGAGAGGTTAATTTTACTTAAACATTAGGTAGGTACAGATCTGATGTAGCGCATAATGGTTTCCCATCGTTTTTTCACGGAAACGTACGAACGTGTCTTACTATTTCAGTCGGTCACGCTACAAAAAGTACTGAGGTTGACTGATGATGTAGCATGGCAAATACGAACATTTCCGAGAAAATACGATGGGAAATGATACCTACTTCACTACATCTGTACACGTAACTGTCTTTCCCAATAAGTCTAAGTCTAGTTTTCCCTCTGCGTTGTAAGGTCAGATGGCAGTAATTTTCGTAAAACTAGTGCCTCTGCCAAATCTTGGGACTAGGTGCGAAAGCGGACCCCGGGCTTCTCTAGGGCACAACCGGGAATAACGCTAGGAGGATAATGATTAGGTAAACGTAAGCCTTTGCAAAAATCAGGACAATATAATACAACTTATACGGTTTCTTAGATACAAATTTGACTTAGGGTAATGCACCAAACTGTCTGTAATTGTAAGCGGTGTTCGTTAAAATCTGAATGTATGGAAAATTTGACAAGTTTCAATGGAATGACAGCTGCTGGCGCCATAAGTATTTAACTTTGATCTAACTGACAATATTGTCCAGAGGGGTAATCACGTAACGTTCCGAACGCGCGTCGGTACAATTTAACTGCCAATTTTCCATATAAAAAGTGACATTTAGACCTACCCGACGTTCGTACAATGCGTTTCGTGATCGACATGCAGGTCCAAGTGTTCTAGTGTGTGTCGCGGCGACATATTAGCTCGCGGGCCGTCCGCCGATAGCAGTGCAGAGCGAAATCAGTACCTATATCCGGTAGGATAGTTAGGTATAACTGGTGCGGACACTTATTTTCTCACTTTACCTATCTATAAATTAGATCAGTAGTTAAGAACTCCCCATTGGCACAAGGCTTTGCCTAAATGGGTATGTAACTAATTACTAATTAACTATTAGCATGTACCAATTTTTTTTTTGGCTTAATCAATAAATAAAAAAATGCATGCAAATTGTTAGCCCAACGAGCGAGTATTTTTTAAACCAACACGTTGGCAACTAAGGGTTAAGCCTGCCACCGTAGTTTATGGACGATTGCGACTCTAGAAGAATCACAAGCGCGACTAGTTATTCATCGTGTTGACGGTTAGAGATAAATGAAGGCGAAAACAAAACACAAAAGGCCAGCAATTCGATTCTGGGGGAAAAGATAGTGACTATTGCATTTGGTTTTCAGACAATTGGGAATGGATGAAAATTTAAGAAGTGCCTGATATTTTTTTTGGTGATAGGATAACCTTCCGTAGCACCAGAAAAAAGTTGCTGACTTTTCAGCTGCGTCAATTATTTTTGAAAAATATAAACAGTTTCCTCACTTACGTTTTGGGTTTAGGGCGGAGAATGAGACCATTTCCTTGATCCGTCTCATATTACGTCTATTAGGATAGCAAAGGAAAAAAATACTAATATCACTTTAATAAGTGATTCACTTATTTCTGTCATTTAGTGTCAAACCATTTAGTGTAAACCATATTTTTTTTTACGTTTTACATTAGTTTCCCTTGAAATCGCACGACGATTAACGCACGTTTTTTCTAATCTTATAGTGTAGCGTAGGTATATTTTTCAGTCCACGCATCGAGTAAGCGTCGTAGTTTAAAATTAAATTTCACGTCTTCAAATGCGTTCCCAAGGAGTGCCACAATGACCGGTGCTTATTTTTTTTTTTTTTTACGTGGGGAAATGCCTTTATGCCTTTGCGCATCTCGCCCGGCCAGGGGAGCCAGGGCAGGTACCTATGTCGGACTCCCAGGAACTGCCCGAACTACCGACTAAAACCCCACGGTGTTCCATCTCGTCACCAAGGTGCCGGGTTACGGGCACGCCGAAGCACTCTTCCGCGACACAATGACCGGTCCTTTTTTTTTTTTTTTTTTTTTTTACTTGTGGAAATGCCTTTACTCATCCCACCTAGCCGAGGTACTAGGATGGGTATGACGGGCTCCCGGGAACCCCCCGGACTACCGTCTAAAACCACCAAGGTATGCCCTCTCTGCCGTGTATGTGGGATCGCGAACATTTCACCACGACGCCCCTCGGCAACAGCCGCAGCTGCCCTCACTACACTACTGAGGCAAAAGCCCCCCCTCCCGTCGTAAGCGTGCAGGGCGACACCACACGCTTCCCGACCCGACCAAAGGACCTCTACGCCGGGAGAGGGTGATAGTGAAAATTTGGATCTACCAGACGTACGTACAATATAATCATAATGTCAGCTATGGCATGGGTTGACAGTGTTTATATCTGCCCGTTAAGAGCCAGTTAACGTGCTCACTATTAGCGCCACTGGTAAATAATTGTGATTATTTAAATTTAACGACAGATATTTAAAAAGTACAGACTGTATTTTGTATTTAAGTATCTTCTGAACACATCTTAATAGTATTTATGTTGCTGGATTCGTCGATCCATGAACTCAAAAGAGAAATGGCCATTTTAACTTTGGACGCATTAAAGCGGGCGAGAAAATGCGAAGGCCTGAGGAAAATAGTCTGCTAGTGTTGGATGCCAAACCTCGTTTGAGGCCACTGTCGTTGTGCCAGCCCAATTGATTAGTTACGTTTCGTTTGCCAAAAAGATAAGCTTAATTATTTGATACATAGAACAAGTAAGTATTAGGTACAAAGAATATAATAACGCCAAATACTGGCTCTTTATTTCCCATTTGTCCGAACTTTCATTTCGGCAAAAAGTCATTTTGCTCTGATTCTATGACATTTTCAGGACTATTTTAAAACAAACGAGTACCTAACCTCATATAATCAGTTCTACACGATAAGTATTAAAAAATATTCAAAAAATTCGCGGTTGTCAAGAGAACTGGCTTCTTGCCGAAATGAAAATTCAGTGAAACGATACAGTTGTGTAAGGAAATTTAGAGTTGCGATAGGATCTTTAGGTATGTGATGTTGTTTTCCTGGTCGCTTGTGTTCCCGGGGATCTGTTATTGAGAGTGAGGGTCCCGTGTTCATCTCTAGGTACCAACACAACGAACTCTCAAATCAATAAAGATGCACGATTAGCACAAGATGGCACGCGAGCTGTGTCGCGGCGACGCGAGTCGTTCATCTCTTTCTAATAGGGAACATTACGCAAAACTCCGCGCAGGGGGCGACACTAGCAGAGTGGGTATTGCATCTCGTTCCCACTTGCGGTATTGTCTATGCATGCATCCTTGTCACTCATTTGACCATCAATTGTGCATTGTGTGCGTGGGTCCCTATCTTCCTCTACTGGTTTACGGCTTGTGCTAGTGCTGCACTCTGGCGGCAGAACATTGCAGTAATGTTCCCTATTAGAACACTTAGAAAAAGACGGATAGTCTCTAGCCGCGACACAGGTTGGGCGTCGCTTTGTGCTAACTGTGCTGCAGGTCGATCACGTAACGCATTGTACGAACGTCGGGTAGGTCTAAATGTCACTTTTTATATGGAAAATTGACAAATAAATTGTACCGACGCGCTTTCGGAACGTTACCTACGTGATTAGTTGATTACCCCTCTGGTGTCGCAAGCGTCCATGGCATAGACGACTGTGTCTCTCTCGATTGTTCTCGCACTATACGTCTCTTTCTAAGTCTTCTAATAAGAGAGAGAGGGATAGTGCGAGAAAAATCGAGAGCTCGCGTGCCGTCTTGTGATAGCCGTGCATGTGAGAGGTATATGCTACCTATTCGCCGCCTAATAAAATCATTGAATTCAGACAAAGTAATCCATGGATGTTAGTATTACAATTAAACTTAAATAACTATGTTAGTGCCTAAGCATAAGTGCTGAGAGGTCCAGTGCCTGATTAGAGCGCTGTCGCATCTCTCTCCCACGACGGCCAGGGCTGTTATTCGCTACGCGTTAATGCGGTTCACCCCGCGGGTCACCCGTTACGAAACTAGACCTCTACCTTCGCTTAATTACTACGCATCGCGGTGTCAAGGTATAATTGTGGGTTAGCGTTGAGGTGACTGTGGCGGCTGGCGCGCACTCTGCGGAGCGTCGCGGCGCAGCGCTAAACACAGCCACAAAGTAACAAAACATCCCCAGAAACTTTCCCACTTAGTTATAATAATTATAATGCTATGTGTACTTATTATACAACACGCATTGCATGTTTGGCAATACAGCAATCAGGGGAAGGGGAGCACCCCTCCGTCTGCCGACGAGTCTGGAACTGGATAATCGTGGATTTCCACCCTCGGGCATTTTCCGATGTCTCATTACGTGCCACTTTGATGGATTACATTTTAAGATGAAATTGGCTTTCGATCGATAGGTATAAAATTACTGTGGAAAATTTGGTTTACCAACTGTACAAGTGTGTTTTTTCGATGATGAATAATGATTGTATTTTCCATGAATAGTCAAGTTAAATGCTAAAATAGCCTTATAATATAAATCTTATAATAAATAACACTATGATCTATGATCGAAAAAAGTGCTATGCTTCAGTTTGGGCTGAAAATCGTTTGTCCGGTGTCTGTCCCGCTATCCCGCTGTTCTCATGAAATCTTGTGAGCAGGTTCGTTAATTAAGTACCTATGCAGTTATTTTTGTCGAGTCACTCTTTTGAAATTCAAAAAATAAATTGTATCCAATGGCTATGGAGTAAAATTTTAAGTGAGAGGCTTGAAACTATGTTCATGGATGGACTCCTTATTACAAATTTACATTACAAGAAAAGTAATTTTAGGGTTTTGGATAAACCCACCACTAAGCGGGTTAGATAGGGTTGCAAAGTTTGTGTGGGGGAAACTCTTTTCTGAGCTACAAATTAAAACTTAATGAATTGAATATATATTATGAAGATCAGAGTACGAAAAAAAAAAAAAAAAACGTGTTCGCGGACGGAGTCGCGGGCAAAAGCTAGTGATGTATATAATTTAATTCCTCCTTACATACATCTAGGTAGGTACTACTACTACGAGTATATAGTACCTAATAACCTAGTCAATTCACCTTTTATAGTAGTCAAATATCAATTTGATAAGTTTAATTTAAAGTGTTTATAACATGGCAAGTGACCTGTACCTTGTGTTATCATTATCAATAAAAAATTGTATTGTATTGAATTACGGGCAGGTTTATTTACCCGTGATACAGGTAGTGGACGGATCAGGTGGACCACGGGTAGATTAATTAATTTGCTTTGAAACACCCAAACCGACCGGTGTCGGGACCCAGTTCACATCAACCCCGCAGATGATTCTCGGCATATTTGTATTAAGTACATAGCCCCAGGTGCCGGTCGGCGCAGCCATAAACGTTATCGCGGCTGATAAGGCTTATCAGCTTCCGTACAGCTGCCACTGACACGTCGCTGACAGATTTACACGAGTATTTTGCAGGCTGCGATTAAGTGATGTAGGCTCGAGTCCGTCACAAACTATAAATAATTAATTACTAGGCACTTGGCTCTGTGAGGTATAATAGAACTAGCGAGTAATGTTAATGTCCGAGTGCTCGACGCTGTACAGTACAAGTATATGGCATGAGCACTATATGTTAAAGCAATATGGGTTAAATTCAAACCAAGAAATTTTTTCTACATTCGAATTTAAGCCACTTTGATATAGAGTGCCCATGCCATATACTATTTGTACAGCATCGAGCACTCGGTCGTTTACCTTATTTTTAATTAATTAAAAAATTTTATTTCCATAAACTGAATCGGCAAGAAAATTCTTTATAATTATCGGAGCTGCTCACACAATTTAACGAGAATAAATTGATAAATGCGACTTGTAGAGGTGCCTGATAGCTGAACAGCTGGACATCGGGACATCCAGACATACGAAAGAGTTTAGACCCAAGCTGACGCGGAGAACTTAATTTCATTCGTTTCGCTCGCTCGTTCAATAATACCTATAAGTCCTATAACTATCGCGAACTGAAAGGAACTATTCGATCGCGGTAGGTTTGGGGACGGTTTAGCTCAGAAACACTTTTTTTGGAGAACTCGGGGACTTGACACACCTCATAATATTGTTCTCCGATACCTACCTAATACATTATTCAAAACAAAAGAACAGCAAACGGATGTCAGACGCATAGAGACGACAGACCTTGAATTAGACAAGCTTCCAGCTACCGGCCGCTACTGCATACTTCAAACATTTTTTACACCAACACTATTCTTTCACAGCACGCACACATACACTCTACGGTGTTAACAATAAGATTCACAATCCTATGTTTTAAAAAAAACAAAAGCCTACCGCATGGCGCCTTCAAAACTTGCGCACTCATTGTATAACCTTACATTACTGCACGTGTCCTGCCAAGCAATATGAAGTCTTATTCGAACAGGATAAAGGTTTTTAAAGGGCCTTGTTATTGGTGTATTACAGTAGCTAGAAGACCAGTAGTTGACTGTCCGCTATTGTCTAGGATATTGGTTAATGCTGGTGTTAAAATACAATGCCATTAGGAATACTTACTAAGGTACCTACTTACTATCGGGAAACGGCATTTGTATTGTCTATTCATTTATGAAAACGTCTGAATTAATGTTGTATTTATAGGAATGCGAGTTTTTATCTCCACTTATAATAATCTCCACTTATAATAAATCTCTAAATTAAAAAAAAAAATCAGCCAGTTTGAAACTAAGCTTTCTGTGGTACGAATGTTCTCAGCATCCCATGGACGGAAAAATATGAAACATTTTATATAGGTACATTATTATTCCAGCTGCAACTTAGGATAGTTTTTATCCGACTGCGACAATTAATTTATTTTCCGTAATATACGACTTCATTTAATTTTTCATTTATTATTCTTAAAGTATACCGCCGCCACATCTGTCAGCTAAAATAAACGTCAAAATCAAAGACTAATAAGAAATACTACGGACAAAATGGCGGAATTTTTTTGCCTTTCTTTCGCCTATTAATAATTTTAATCCCGTCTACGATATACATTGACGAGACACATAGGTACCAAAAGCAAATATAAAATTAATCGATTTTGATATGCGAACTTATATGCGCAAATGTCGAATTAAGGCGTAATTTCCACAAATGTAACAACAAATTCGAACAATATAAACTTGGTTTTTTTTAATGGCACGCGCGCGCGCTCTTTGCGTATTCAGCCAAACAGCGAAAACCGAAACTCGAAGTTCGTAGGTATATCTGCATTCCTGTCATTTGTTAGTGCGATAGAGATAGAGATACCCGAATATTTTCGAATTCCGAAGTTCGTGGTTTAAAAGACAATACGGATGTCGGATAGATCTAAATTAATATTTTATGTGTGAATATGGTTAAAATTATTTGGAAATACTATTGTTGTTATTGTTTTAGTATATTTGACTAGCTTTAAGTTTAATATTGTACGTCCGAAATGGGCAAGCTGTTGGACTTTATTTTACCCAAAACAACTAAATGTACACAGTTCTGACAATAAAGAAATCTTATTTTATCTTATCTTATCGAAAATAGGGATGTAGAGACTAAACAAAATAATCATAATGTTGTATTATCTCGAAAAAAAACAACGCAAGAGGCTATACTCGTATAGGTAATCACTAAGTTATAAGTGTATAAAGTTTTAAGAGAGGGTTTGTGGCGTCTCTTTTCCGCAAAACGCACCTTTATAATGAAACGATTGTTTTTTACTATGAAGCTCGAGGATCGTGACGTCACGGTCCCTGATCGTTTTCTCACTCTAACAAGCGACATTAAAACGGTTGTAGCTTCGTAATTTTTTGAGATATTTGAATGAGTTTTTCGTTTCTTCTTTCTTTTGAAGTGAGTCTACAGCTACACCTCTATTTGTAAGACAAGCGGAAAGAACCCATACTATCCATACTAATAATCCATACTTCCATATTAATATTATAAATGCGAAAGTGTGTCTGTCTGTCTGTTACCTCTTCACGCCTAAACCGCTGAACCGATTTAGATGAAATTTGGTATACAGATAGTTTGAGCTCCGGGGAAGGACAAAGGGTAGTTTTTATATATGAGGGGCTGAAGCCTGAAATTGGGGGTGGAAATTTGTATGGAGCTACTTAAACAGCTGCCCCGATTTAGATGAAATTTGGTATATAAATAGTTTTAGTCCCGGGGAAGGACATATAATAGGTTTTATCCCGGAAATCATCCCCTAAGGGGGTGAAAGGGGGGGGGGTGAAAATTTGGATGTAATCTATTTTGATGAAATTTGGTGTAGATATAGGTTAAGTCCTGGGAAAGGACATGGGATAGTTTGTACCCCAGAAATCATCCCCTATGGGGGTGAAATTAGGGGTGAAAATTCGGATGGAACCCATTTTAATACAATTTGGTAAAGAGATAGCTTGAGTCCTGGGAAAGGACATAGGATAGTTTTAATTCCGGAAATCACTCCCTAAGGGGGTGAAATGGGGGTGAAAATTTGGATGAATCCCGTTTAGATGAAATTTGGTATAAAGGTCGTTTGAGTCCCGAAGAATGATATTAGATAGTTTTATCCCGAAAATCATTCCCTAAGGGTATGAAATAGGGGGTGAAAGTTTGGATAAAATCCATGTACCTAGATGAAATTTGGTATAGAGATAATTTGAGACCCTTCGAATGATATAGAATAGTTTTTGCCTCGGAAATCATCCCTTAAGATGGTAAGTAGAAGTTTGTTTGCATTATATTTTCTAAGTATAAGCTGTTGCCCGGACGAAGTCGCGGGCAACAGCTAGTCTTTATATATATGTATTGTGAACATAATATATGATGTTTATAACCTTACTCGCAATATTATAAATTGTCGGAAAATTGTGAACTGTGATAAGTGTGCTACTGATAACCATTCACCTTTTAACGCATTATTTTTCGTTAGTTTATAAAATGACGATTCATCAAATTGTGAACTACGATCAAATCGCCATGCTACAGAACGAATGCACAAATAATAGGTAGGTTAGGTTAGTTATGTAGTTAGTTAGGTACCTTCAGTTGCCCGAAGGGCAAACCACCCAGAAATAGGAGCCCCGCGCAGCGGGGCTCCATCGGCTCTGCTAGATGGCGAGATGAATGGACAAACGTTCGGTGAAAAAAACTAATTACATTCTGACGTCAGTGGAAGCTGACGCAAGTGAAATAATTAATTCACCCAATTAGCGCACAGGGTGCGTTCCGTATCATGCCAATTTGATCTCAGTTCACAATTCGACGGTTGGACATTGATAGATTATAAACTAACGAAAAATAATGCGTTAAATTGTGAGTGGTTTTCACAGTGCACAATTTTCCGTCAGCTTATAATATCGCGAGTAATAAGTTTATAATAGAGCGATTATAAACTGACGGTGTTGATAATCTGACGGTATAACATATACAACCTAATCTATACTAATATTATAAAGGGGAAAAGTTTGTGTGTAATTGGTAATCTCCGGAACCGGTTATCCGATTTCAAAAATTATTTGACATTCGTGTAGAATGGGCTTTTTTGGTGGTTATAGGCTATATTTTATCCCGCGGGTATGCCTGCGTTCTTTGCAATACGCGGGCGACGCCGTGCGGGCAGCTAGTATTATTTAAAAAAAAACCGGCCAAGTGCGAGTCGGACTCGCGCACGAAGGGTTCCGTACCATTATCTATAAAAATATTTATTTTATTCTGTTTTTAGTATTTGTTGTTATAGCGGCAACAGAAATACATCATCTGTGAAAATTTCAACTCTCTAGCTATCACGGTTCTTGAGATACAGCCTGGTGACAGACAGACAGACAGACAGACAGACAGACAGACAGACAGACGGACAGCGGAGTCTTAGTAATAGGGTCCCGTTTTACTCTTTGAGTACGGAACCCTAAAAAGGATAACAGTCTGTGTGAGTAGCAGCTTTGTAAGATTTTCATATTTTTTCAAAAAATTTTTCACCAGTATAAAGAATGGGCTTTCTGGATGGACATAGGCTATATTTATTCCCGTGGTTCCCGCCTGGGTTCTCTTTAATACGCAGGCCGAGCCGCACGGGGCGCTAGTTCTATAATATACCTAATGTTTTATTAACTGTTCCTTCTAAACCTCGCAGCGCACACTGGAACTCTACCAGCGCCATCGATGCGAATACATAATATGTACCAGTGTGTAAGCGCCATACTCGTACGATAAATAAATAATTAACTGCCCGCGCGGCTTCGCCCTCGTTTTGTAGAAAATGCACGCAAAACCGCGGGATAAAAATTTGCATATGACCATCTAGAAAGTCCATTCTATACACAGGTGAATTATTTTTTGAAATCGGATAAGCGGTTTTGAAGATTACCTATTACATACGAGCAAACAAATTTTCAAAGCTACAATCTCACAGACACTTCCTCTTTATAATAAAATATAATAGATTTATTTATTTCAGACATTTTTTCGGCTCATACCAATGAGTTTTTCGGAACTTATGTACGGAATATTTACCGTTAGCTTTACGGTGAAGGAAAACATCGTGGGGAAACCGGTCTAATCCCAATAAGGTCTAGTTTTCCGTCTGGGTTGGAAGGTCAGATGGCAGTCGCTTTCGTAAAATAATAATAATAATAATAAATGATTTATTTCACAAAAACACTTGTTACATGATATTATGGGGTATATCCATCAGACTCCAAACTAGGCTTAAGCCTGTATCTTGGCAGTCTGCGAGTGCGAAAAAAACAAGATTTACAGGAGTGTTAAGGAAATGTAGTTACTTAGTTAAAACTAAGTGTTTATGCCAAATCTTGGGATGAGGTGTCAAAGCGGACCCCGGGCTCCTTTAGGAGCACAACCGGGAATATCGCTAGGAAGATGATGATTTCTTTCGTACATCCATATATATAATATGTGTCAGGATCTAAGATGATTGTAGTCCAAATCGTCCAATGAACTTACCACTCCTCTCCTTAGTATTCTACCACTCCTTTTGTCATTAGGGCTACTGCTTTGATCATCTAGATCTCGTGGCACAAAGCTGAGTGGCAGCCATTTTAGCTTTTAATAATTATGTCTGTAATTTTTTGTCTTTTATCCTACAATATGCTAAATAAACGTATTTTCTTTCTTTCTTTCTAGATCTAGAATAGAATGTAGTACTAAAGCAGGCCAATTTGAAATTAAGAAGATTTAATCGAGTATGCAGCAAGATAGAATACTAATATATTCACTGCCACAGTTTACCCACAAGTAAAAACAATGATTTCTGAGAAACACCTATTTGATCAAAGTCGCCCCCCGAATCAAATTCCAAAAAACCAAAATCCATCGTACATACGAATGCCTTTCTTTATGCCCCAACTACTCACATTCAAAGTTATAAACATTACAAGATGACATTATTTTTATTAATTTGTTCTCATATAAACTATACATTCCCAACGTGCACTTAGCAAGTTTTACTGGGCCGTAAAAAGTCGGATATGTGTTATTTGGCACCGTTAACATGAGGCCTGATAGTACAGTAATTAATCCCGGGTTCAGCAGGGCTGTCACTTTATAAATGTATATTTTTAACGTATTTTTATCTGAATAAGTACGAGCAAACGGCAAGTTTTCACTTTATATTTAAAGAGGATAATGAGGTCGTATGTATTAGTAGATTGTTAACCAAGGGTTGAAAGTGACCCTTTGCACACGAGCTATTTCTGGCGCTCGAACGAAGTGAGAGCGCCAATAGTTCGAGGGTGAAATGGGTAATTTCACCCGAGTTAAACACTCTACTTTTCATTTCGACCGCGAGGAAAGTAAAATACTGCACGTACATTTTATAAAACAGGCATATTAAGAGTAATCAGTTAAAATACTCATAAAACTCATAAAATAACTTTTCTAAAGTTGGCAGTAGCCAACTTTAGAAAAGTTTAAAAAACGTATCTGATTCTTTAATGAGTTTTAATCTTATTTATTGTATTTATATAATTATATAAATAAATGTGTAGAATTATTTGCTTGATATGAAATAATTTAATTATTCGATTTTAGATACCTATACCTAAGTAAAATAATTAAAACTATATCCAACCTCTAACTAGCCTACTCGTTGCTCGTTGCCAGTGCAAAGAGCACTGGCAACGAGCAACGAGTAGGCCGCGACGCAACTAATCTACAGGGCCATGCCGAAAAGTGAAAAAAAAGTTTCATAGCATTATGGCGGGCAGCCAATATTTACAGAAATGATTTTGAATGTTGATTTTCTGCAATTAGGAAGAAAAATACCAACAGTAAAGTATTTTTTATCAACATCGTCGTAAATAACCCGTCGCTTAATGTACCTATAGCTGAGTTGATTAAGCAATTTTCGCTCGATAGAAAAAAAACACGAACATAGGTCTAAAATATGTACAAAAGTTAAACATAGTAAAATTGGTTCTAACAAAAATCGGCAATACTTATCATGTTTGAGGGAACTTAGTGATTACTTTTTTATTTATTTAAATTTAGGAGAGTTGAACATAAACTGCATGCAAAATTACAAAAGTATACGTACACATCTCATTATCGCCAATTGCCATGCACTATACTCGTATGTATTTAGAGAGGAATCAAAATAATATTAAACTACTTTTCATGTAGGGTTGTCCAATATATTTACCTCCTTGTCATGTCAGACATTACCTGCACGAACCAACTTTTTTTAAATGAATATGTTGGTAGGTAACCCTGCGATCTGACGCGTCGTGTAATTAAGTCGTTCGTCGCTGTCGCTGCTACTGATATTACGCACGTCTACGCGGCGTGTAATCGTGGAAATAACTTGAGTGTTACCAGACTAATTGCTGATTTTATGCACTTCCGTAAATTTCTAGCGGCAATGATTTTCGTGAAAATGAACGACTTGAATAATAAAACACAAGAGTTTTTAGGTTGGTTTATGAAACAAGCAGCCAAGCAGGGGCGTAATTCATTAAAAGCTAATTCCCTATTTACTTTAATTCAGGAAAAAAGAATTAAAGTTCAGTGTTAAACCGATTTCTTTAACAAAGTCTATGCTGTGTTGTAGTTCCTATATAAATTTGGCTTTGGATAATTTAAATGATATGTCAATGGCATTCGTTTCGCGCACCCCTCCCTCTTGCATTTTAAGTACCTATGTCTCCAATGAGACTCACTGATTTTAAGATGAGATTAAAATACAATCGGCTGTTGCAAAACTGGACCCCAATTCGAATAGGATTATTGTTGATTATCAATTTATCATAGATTTTTAATTGAGTACCTAGGTACCTTTTGAATAAACATAAAATCTCATAAATACAAACCAGTCCCAGCTAATAGATAGGTATTTATTTCCCATTGTATTTGTATGGTATAATAACATCACAATGTTTTTATTAAAATATTTTGCATTGGAATAATTACAATAAAATAAAAGAGTGGCAAAAATAGCTGCATTTAAAAAAGGAATGCCATTCGAACTCAGTGCAAAAAAGTGAAGTTGTTTTATTTCATTATCTACGTTCATCCTTGACATGCGCCGAGTCTGTTGCTGTGCAATTAAATCAATAGGTACGATATTTTTTACTTGATTTAAAATTGTTTAATACGTATGTGACTTGAAGATCGGTCACATACATTCACTATTTGCTCTGTCTGGTTATGCAGTGAACATAGCAACTCCTAAACTATACAAGATAAACCTGTCGTGTTTGATTCATTGGCTCTCAACGACTAATTGGACTACGACAAAAAAGTGTTCTCAGTCGGCAGTAAAATTATTTATGTGACTTGTGGATCGGTCAGATACCTACTTACCTACATTCACTACTTGCTCTGTAGCACATATATTACTATGTGATCTGTGATAGGGGCTCTGGTAGGGCAATACTTGGCTAATCGGTGAAAAATAGGTTAATTTTTCTTTCTTAATTTTGACGGATGCGTTCGGATACTTGCTGCACGTAAGTAAGTTAAATGACAGTGCCGCCACGTACTGGAAATTCGCTATTAGACCTTAAAGTAACTATCACCGAATAACTTCATATCACAGATTAGCCAAGGTTTGCCCTACCTCTTGTTGTATCGTTTTTTCTCTACTCGTGAGTAATGTCGCCTGATTTCCGAGGATGCGCCCTTTTGAGGGTGAGGGAACTGCATTTGTCATTAGCTGTCGACACAAAGAATCTTCAAATCAAGAAAGAGTCGGCAACGCGCGTGTAACTCTTCTGGAGTCGCAAGCGTCTATAGGCCATTTCGACCACTTTCGTGGTAGGTATTAAAAAAAAATCATTGAAATTTTGAACCTTTGAACGAATGACTATTAAACTTCAGTTTCGTTTTTTGACCACTAAGTACCTAATGGTTTTTTTTCATGTGTCAAATCGAAGCCTTTCAATACGCATGCGGAACGTATTGTATTGTGCATCATGTTGGTTCTAATTCAAGCCCGTGCCCGTGTGTCTCCCCAGTAAATTCGAAGAATACAGAGATTTTGAGTATAGGTACCTACTTTGTCTGTATAACTTGTACTACTGGTTTTAGTTTCACGTACCTACTATTGGAATTCTATTAGATTCATCAGCCTGCGGTGTGGACGCCAGTGGGCAAGCGGAGCGACGACCAATACCACAGATGTATGAATATAAGGAGATCGGACATGGCGGCCGATTTGTATAGAGTGAGCCTGTCGCAAGTACATTAACCCACACAACGCCCAAGTAATTGACAAGACAAAGCACGCACACATCTAAAACACTCACACTTGTATACTTACACGCTTATTTGACAATAAACGCGCATCATATCAGGCGTTTTGGGAAAAAACGTAATATTTTCTGCGATCAGCACGCGTGCACAGTATGGCAGTGTATGCCCATTGAGCATACAGCTGCGACACGGCCGCCGGCGGCTTGTCCTCTCTCTAGTATTCTATGCTCTGAGACCAATACCGTAGGTACAGTCAACCAATTTGATTCCTAGGCCACCGTAGAACCCTGTCATTTTAAGAGGGCGCTCGTTTTTTGGTCAGGAATAAGCGAGAATGACGGATTTTTGACGTTGTAATTCTAAGAAACGGAGAGCTTTTTCTAGATCCTGATTACTTATTTGCATAGGTAAACTCCTCATATTGGTCCTAGCCGCCTCCAATTTACGAAGAACTGAATACTTTAACCGAAAATACCCGATTACCGACAGTAGTTTTCTGAAGAGAGCGCAGAGTCATAAGTTTGAGCCCCTAATACTCCATGATGTTATATGAGAACCTACTTGTTTTATTCTATTTTCACTAGCGTAATATGTTGCCATTGCGCCTAGCCGCCTCGAATTTTCCTTATTCTGCACGTATATATATGTAAACTGTTCTCAATTACACCATATTTGTCAAAAAAATCTTACTGAAAACTCAAGGATTTTCTCATTATTGTTGAATTATTTGTGTATTGAATCTTACACAACATTAAAGTTCATGCTTGTACCAACAAGATCCAGTCCAAAAAATATAACTTTAGTCAAAATTTATATTTATAAATAATTATTCAAAACTAGTATAAATTTACCGTCGCGCGGGAATATATCTCAGTACCGGCTGAATAGCCCTCCGAGACAGACGTGTACTCTGTTTATTTGTGGCTATTCACGAAGCTAACCGGCCACTCTTCAGATAAAATAATATTATTTTGATCTCCGACTAGGCATAGTTGTTACCAACCTCGGGGTCAATCTATACTGGGGATACATTCGTGAGGCTAATCGAGATAAGTTATGAATTGCATAGCTGCCAGTATGACGTAGTGTAGCGAAAAGGCTCAAATCCACAGGATACGTAACATTTAAAATTGAACCTTCTACCTAAAACAAAAGTCATACATTTCAATGGTGATGTCTTGTGGGTTGGATCCTTTTGTCTAAACTACGCGTTCTATGTCAATTATTATTGTACGAGTGATCGTGATACTTGATAGATTTAATTTATTTACTTGTTACTATCAGTCCACCTTGTGGAGGGTCCGCTGAAGTTTCCGGTATGTAGTCGCCTCTCGAGAACCTCCCCGCCCCAACGGCCATTATGATTAGTTAGTATGTATGTTAGTTTGGGCGAAATCTTCAAATTAGGTACAATTGCGTATATCATAGAGCTGGTCTGATGATGGAGTCGGAAGGTGGCCATAGCAACTCCTAAACTCAACAAGATAAAGCCATCGAATTTGGGCTCATTTATTTGGTCATGGCACGGCAAGACTTTGATGCTGGATGATTTCCAGAGTCTGATGATGGAGCTGGAAGGTGGTCATGGAACTCCTAAACATAACTAGATAAACCCATCTAGTTTGGGCTCATCTGTTTTGTCTTGGTAAACACTTTGGTGATGGATGATTTCCAGGATCTGATGATGGAAGGTGGTCATGGGAACTCCTAAACTAAAATAGATAGACCTATCTTGTTTGGGTTTGTGTGATTTGTCTGTACAAGTACACACGAACCAGCGACATAATATGCAGGGTTATTGAAAATAACAAGATGAATAAAAAACTTTTTAAAAAACAAGCTTATATGGCGTTTGTTAAGTACAGCACGATCCTACCTTGCATTTAGTTATTATTTGCGTTTATATATAATAATAACACACACCGGGGGTTTACACTGGAAAGGGAGATTTTTACGTGGTTTTATTACATTTCCGAGTCATCATCATCATCATATCAGCCGAAATACGTCCACTGCTGGACATAGGCCTCCCCCAAAGAGTGCCACAATGGCCGTTCCTGCGCCACCCGCATCCAGCGGACTCCCGCGACCTTTACCAGGTCATCAGTCCACCTTGCGGGCCTACCCACGCTGCGCCTTCCGGTACGTGGTTGCCACTCCAGAACCTTTCCGCCCCAACGGCCATCGGTTCTACGTGCAATGTGCCCCGCCCACTGCCACTTAAGTTTAGCAATTCGGAGGGATATATCGGTTACCTTGGTTCTGCTGCGGATAGCCTCATTTATGATGCGATCGCGCAGAGAAACTCCCAGCATAGCCCTCTCCATTGCCCTTTGAGTGACTTTGAGCCTTCTTATGAGCCTATAGTAAGCGACCACGTTTCCGTGCCATATGTCATCACTGGCAACACACACTGGTCAAAGACTCTCGTCTTAAGACACTGCGGAATATTGGACGAAAAGATGTGCCGTAGCTTCCCGAATGCTGCCCAGCCGAGTCGGATTCGACGATTGACCTTCCCTTCGACATTTCCGAGTATCACTCTTTATTTCGAAATAAATGTTAAAAAAACCGGCCAAGTGCGAGTCTGACTCGCGCACGAAGGGTTCCGTACCATTATCTATATCTAAAAACGGCAAAATATCTATATCTAAAATCACGTTTGTTGTATAGGAGCCCCCTGTAGCCTAGTTAGTAACTTGGTAGTGACTTTGCCTACGAAGCTGGAGGTCCCGGGTTCGAATCCCGGTAAGGGCATTTATTTGTGTGATGACCACAAATATTTGTTCCTGAGTCATGGATGTTTTCTATGTATTTAAGTATTTATTTATCTATATAAGTATGTTTATCGTCGTCTAGTACCCATAGTACAAGCTTTGCTTAGTTTGGGGCAAAGTCGATTTGTGTAAGATTGTAAAAGAAAAAGAAACAAATAAAAACTAAAATAAAAATAAAAAGATGTATTCTGTTTTTTAGTATTTTTTGTTATAAATAGCGACAACAGAAATACATCATCTGTGAAAATCTCTATCTATCACGGTTCATGAGATACATCCTGGTGACAGAAGGACAGACAGGCATTCAGACAGACAGACGGACAGCGGAGTCTTAGTAATAGGGTCCCGTTTTACTCTTTGAGTACGGAATCCTAATAAGTGACATAGGTTTTAGGCTCAGAACATAAAAAAAGGGAGAAGTGCCGTACTGCTTAATTTCAACCAAAACCGATGTCCCCAGTTTTCTCCCACCGCAGCGCCCACAGGCACACACATTGAACCATGTAAAAACAAAGACTCGGGCGTTGCCAGTGAGTCTACGGCAACATGCAAACAAGGGCTGTGATTGGCTTAAACGCACTACACTAGGGGGGCGACAAACGTTAAAATTATGTTTTATCGACATTGATATTAAAATTAATATTATGTTAAGATATTGATGGGTAACAACTTCAACGACATGGTAAGTTTATGTGGTGGTATTTAAACTTCTAGCTACAAGTTTAAATAACACGGGTTGTTAACTTACCATAAATCGCAAAAGTAAAAAATACACAGTACAGAGTAACATAAACGGCTTTTTATAAGTTCGTGTACATATAAAACATACATTTAAACATACAATTCAAAATTCAAAATTCAAAATCATTTATTTGTAAACATAGGTATATGGATGGTCAAAGAACTTAAAATTATGTACCACTATGTTTTGCCATATGGCATACAAATACTTATGAGAAGATGGAGCAGCATGCATCTAATTTAGAGTAAGTATTATATTATTATAGTTCACAATCTGTAAAATATTCATTCAGTGAATAATAGGCTTTTTTTACTAAAAGGGTAAACAGGCTTTTTTTGAATTCTATTAAATCTTCTACTTTGCATAGATTTTTTGGCAATACAATATACATTTAAAACTCTGGTCACATCGATATTTTTGACCTGTAGGTACCAGGCCGATCCGACTCGCATTTTGGCGCGAAATAATATGTCCATTACTCATATTACGAGATTTAAGGCTAAGGGCGAGTATCCACCAAAGATGTGCGAAGATGTGTTACCATACATTTTACACCTAGGTTTCAAGCAAGCGAGGTGTCAAATATTCGAAAAGTGTACGGCTCTTATTAAGTGGTTGGAAACATTTTTCTTGAAAATGTTACGAACACATTAACTCTTCTCTGTACAGGAAACCAGTTAGGACCTCTGCCAGTAGCATCTATCCATTTTTTTAGTACCTACTCGGATTCTTTGGAAAACTGTAATAAGAAACCGAGATTTCTTCTTCAATTATCACATTTCAAATGAAAGTAAAAAATACTCATTTAAAATAAATTATTGGTAATAATATCACATTTAAAGTTGTTCTGAAGCCATTTGCAACTAAATTATATACTTGTACATACAATTATAATATGTCTATTTATCGTTCATACTGCAACTTAGTGAAAATCTTATTAGTAGGTACCGTAAACATTTTGTGCCTTTTAATCTTATTAGTATGTTATTAGTTACCTTTAAGATAGGCACCCAACCAAAACAAGTAATTAAATAAAATAAAACAGCGAAAGTAGCTGAAAAAAAAAACTAGTATGATATCGTACTTCTATTTTATCGATTACGCGTAAATTGTAACTGCACTTTGGCACCGCTCTAGTTTGCGACGCCAAGCAGCGGCCGTACCACTAAAAAATTCAAGCATCGTCCATATCCATAGTGGTTTAATACATTGCGCCGTGGTTTACTGTATTGAACGTTCAATGTACAACGCATAGAACAAAAATATGCTTTTTCGTTCGATATGTTAGTTCGATCCCGAGAAATGATGCGGCGTTGCGTTTATTTATTAAAATATTAGTTTTAACTGACTTAAGTGAAAATACTAATACTCACATGTGGTGCGTGACTCCACCATTCATGTAGGTTTTAGTTTCATTCCTATTTTTGCATGTAACCACGCTACAATTCGGCATTTTGAGTAAACGTGGAAAAACATTTCAGATTCACGGCAAATTGCGACTAACATGCGGTGGGCAGTGACATGCCCATTTGGCCATGTCGCACCGACACGCGCCAAGCCCCCGTTTCATATCTATTCCTTTTTATCATCTGAGGTTTTAGGCTTTTGAATAAAATCACGCATTAATTAATTGTATTCTAGATAAAAAGCTGTGTTTGTATAATTTATAATTTTCAGTTCCTTTGGTAAGAAACGGACATAGCAATTTCTATGAAGGGCAGTTTTTTTTTACTGTCCATAACAAAAAAAAATTTCTTCAAGAAATGAATACGTAAGTAATTTCCTAGTAGTGGGTCTACTGGTATAATGTCACTACATTACTATATATAAATAAGACTCAGATAACATGCAAACTATTAATATCCGTAAAACAAATTATTATTCTTATTACTGACAACTTTAAAACTCGTTAGAAAAAACGAAACTAAATATACTTTGTCATATCATAGTATTTTAATACAAATAGAAAACTTGTGCTCAAAAATCAAATACTTACTTTATTCAAGTTATCTAACTTCGCTAACATGATGTTCTAGAACATCATGTTAGCGAAGTAATACTTACCACTTTTTAGTGCAAGTATCAATATCGGTCACGGAGTGAATTCCAACGGTGCGCTATACAGATATTTGCATCGGCAAGCTCCGCGGTTAGTTCTATCCCGATCGCACTTACATATAGCTAGAAAGGGACGGCACCCGCGGCTGGTGCGATCTCGCTGTGCATGTGGGGGTTAGGTACGTTTGTGTGGGTGGTAGTAGTATTTACACACACAAACGCACTACGCGTGTCAAAATACCGAATTCTGAGCGAGCGCTTTTTTGAAGAGCACTCTTAACGGTTACATAGCGACGCAACAATCGTAGTAACCCGTATTGACATAGCATTTACAACGGCAAGGTTCTATGATGGCCTAGAAATTAAATTGGTTGACCGTACTTCAAACATTTAATCGAGTTCAAGCTCTGAACGCCCGCCTAATGCAGCAAATCACTATTCATGGAAAATGCCGCTACCCCAATACTTCAACTTCAATTTTAAACCCAAGTATTGACAAACAAACTAACATAGAAACCCAGGCAAATCACAAACCAAAATAAAACAAATAATATACCCGCATTTCAGCATACAACCACGAGAACAATGGCACACAGTGAAGCAATGCACAACGCCATTGTTGTGTGAGTTAGGCAATGCATGAATCACTTGACACAAAGGCTTGTTGCGTAAAACGGAACGCAATCGGGTTGAAGGAAAGGCTGGTTGAGTTGAGCGTTGAGCGTCAACTAGTTCTTTAGACTAAATTTAACAGCTTTGGTGTCATTGTGGGAGTGGTGGCACGGGTCTCCGCGCCCATGTGAGTCAAGATGTGATAGATAGATATAGTCACAAACATTGAGAAGGGTAATATGTTAAGGTGGTTTGGGCATGTAGAGAGGATGGATGAAAGAAGATTAACGAAGAGAGTGTATATAAAAAGAGTGGAAGGGCAAGTTGGAAGGGGAAGACCTAGGCAAACTTTCTCCGATCAAATTGGAGAAATCTTACAGAAAGGCCAGATCAAAAGTACACTAAACCGACGAGCATGTACCTATGAGAAATGTTATGAAAGTGAGTGAAACGAAAGTGGTTTGTCAGGATCGTAGAAAATGGAGATCCGTGATCTCTGCCTACCCCTCTGGGAAAGAGGCGTGATTATATGTATGTATGTATGTATGTATCAGTTGTGTAGGTACGTTAACTCTTTCTTTAATAAAATTGAGTTCAAAGTTTAGTAGAAAAGGGCCCTTATGGGAAATCGCATAGGTACAAAAATGACAAAGCTCAACGGATAAAATTGTTTACAAGTATTTTTTTTTCATATTCCAACTATCGTAAAATCATAATCCAGCAACTTACAATAATTGGAATTTGAAATAATGGGTCTGGCCGTGATTTTTGGATTCATTAAATATAATTTAGAACTTACTATACCAAATTTGTTATTGTTCTAGGGAAGATGTAACTGATAATAATTATCACATTTTAATTAAAATAAAGATATTTGGTTAACTATGTGATTTTATTTCTATCCTAAAATGCAAGTTAAATTAGTGTTCTACTATATACAATGTTTCAGAATACAACATATTAAAGAAAAAGCCGAAAAAAATATTTTTATTAATTTCGTTCATATGAGCAATGCTCTTTCCAAATGCTGTTTTTTCAGGATCTGGAAGTCACATTAAAAAAAACATGACTGAGTTCCAAAGAAAAACACTTTGAGATACAAAATCAATCATAATCTATGTAACTTCCAATGGGAACATACTTAAAATTAGTTTCAAACTTTTTTTGACGATTTCTCAAAAGTGCAATGTATTAGATAGCTTATTTAACGTAGATTTAGGATCTGTGCTTATCTCAATACCTGCCATAAGGGCCCTATAGCCATGGACTGTCACAAATAAACTAAAATGTCGTTAAAATTCGTTTGTCCTTATCTGTTACTTTGACATTTGTGTTCGTAAGAAAGGGACAAAGCACATGTTATTTAGCCGAAGCATTTTAAGTTTTATGAATAAGGGGGTAAGAATCTCCAGCACGGGCGACTCAAGTAGGCTCTCCATACAAACGTAGTTTGGTTCTCATTATAAAACGGCATACTGGAATAACATGAAACTTTTTATACGTAATGGAATAAGCTACGTTCTACTCACTCTATATATATTTTTCTAACATGTCGTTTTACAATGTGAACCAAACTACTTTTGTATAGAGAATTGAGCGGCCTGGCGACCCTTAATGCAATTCATAAACTTCCATGAAACCTATAAATAAATAAAATAAAAATAACTTTATTGGTAAGGAACAAGACTTACTACTATTTTAGTTAACATGCCGTATGTCTTTATCATTCACATATTTGTATTTGAGAGAACGGGACCAAACATGTTTTTAGTAACAGAGGAATGAAGTATGGTAAATGTTCGTCGTCCGCGCCGTCATTGTCAACAACAACTTTCCGACAAGTCCAACTTTGAAGGAAGAGATGACAATTTTGCATACAAATCTGACTTGTGTTTACTTATATTATGTATATACAGGATGTCCGGTAAATAATGGACAACCTTCTAACCACGAATAGGGCACCTTATACTGGTCCAGAAAATCGACTTTGAGGTTTAGTAAAAGTCCCCTGGTTTTCGAGATATTCGCACTTTTCGAAGAGTACCAAAACAAGGTGTTTAAAAGTGAATATTTATAGCAACATCTTTATTTGTAAAGATGTAAATGGCATGTGTTATACCATTTTAGAATAAGTATTAGATAAACAATTTTTTAAGAAGTTGGCCACTCTGGTCCTCATACATTTTTTTTTCACCACAAGCAATAAAACTTGTAGAACATTTTAAGGAAAAATGTTATTCTATTAATTAAGACCTAATTAAACAGAAATTGGTCTGGCCACCAATAAAACTCTAATACACGTTCATTAGCATCACTTTTCAAGAATATTTCCGATAATTATTAACGTCCAGGTCCTTAAAGTGAAATAAGGTGCACTACTTGCACCACTTGCACCTTATTTCACTTTAATGACCTGGACGTTAATAATTCTCGGAAATATTCTCTAACAGTGATGCTAATGAACGTGTATTAGAGTTTTATGGTGGCCAGACCGATTTCTGTTTAATTCGGTCTTAATAAAAGCTAAAGCTTAAGCTCTTAAAATCACGAATTTTAAACAAACTATTCCCGCCCTAGAGCTCTGTTGCACTTTGCCCCCTCGCACTAAAACTCATTATACATTTACGGTCGCGGGCCGGAATTTACATTCCGGGCAAGGGTGCAGCATTGATAAACAAACCCTCGTTGGATGCCTCAACCGCATAGATAGAATAGAATAATTCATTGAAAACGTATTTTACATACCTACTTACATATAATACAGTCGATATTGTTCAACCTCGAAATTTCGGGGAGTTTGATGAAATTTGGTACGAATGTTCGTTGGAAGCCCTGTTTTCGTCTTCCAAAAGTCACCGGGTCAGGACCTTGTAGAACGCCCGCTATCTTGGGAAATGGAGTACATTTTCGTAAGAAATTCAGGTTTTGTTCGAAAACTACGTACTCTTTGAAAACATGGTCTATAGCAACATTAAAGCTGAATACATTCTGCACAAGCCTGTAGTACAAAACCTTGACGAGAAAGTAAGTCTTCGTGGAGAAAAATGCATCCACATGTGAGATTTCCCCTCAATGTCCTTCCAGGGAAGATTCTCCGAATTTGGAGCTCGGGAGAATTTCAAATCCACTTTGATTTACACAGTAGGATATGAACTACATTAATAATCAAATTTTACCCGACTACGGCTTAACCCAAAAGAATGGTAATGGATTAAATTTCTCGTTAAGTAGTGATAGTTTGCTACCACCTCCAGGTCAAGATGCTTGATGAAAATGATGAATTCCAAAAAAATAGGTGGTGTTAGATTTCTCTTAATACTGACAACGTCTTGGCGTAGGCGCACATCGAGTTAAAAAAAAAAAACAATATGGCGGGCGTGAGTGGAGGCCAAATCTGAAATCACAACTTTGCTTCAAGCACTTAATTTATCGGGCGGATTTCAATAAACATGACATCAGTAGATGGGTCTGTAACACGCCAGTGCTATACACTATACATTTAACATTATTGATGCGGGGCGTATTACTGAAACTTCATAATGTGATGGTCAAAACATATTTTAGGGCAAAAAATGGGGCAAAATGCAAGTGACAGTAGTCAAGTTCACTACACACACTCACCGAAACCTCTGTTTACATGTCTTAAAATTTCAACATCAGGGACCATATATTATGGGTTAACCGCTATCTTGAAATGTATACTTCATTTTGCATTTTCCTTGAAAATTATTGACTGGCATGCCATATATGACAAAATGAAACATTATTTAATTTTACACAAAAAAAATACAACATCACATTAAGGAAAACTTCTGTTCATATAAACTACAGTAGTATAGGCCATTATGCACGAACATCCAAGTTCTGAACCAAATTTTCTCAGTGAGTCATTACTTTATCACCAATGTGACGGAAACCTTTTTGGTGTAAAATTAAATAAGGTTTCATTAAAGTCAATAATTTTCAACGAAAATTCAAAATTATAAAAATGAAGTATTTTCCAGCATTTTTGGTGTAGCGTATAGACAATATCAACCAAAATTGTTAATTAGGGTAAATATTGACATTATTAACGCTAATTAAGCATTACGATTGAAATAGTTTATACCAATTCCCATAACAAGACTACGCTGCACCAAAAATGCTGCAAAATTAACGATCACTGGTATATGCTAAAATTTTAAATTAAGGGATAATAACAAAAGGCTAAACTGGTTTCAGGAAATAAAAACAATGTTAACTATTTTTAAACGTACACCTTCAAGCTATAATTATCCATATTAATAAAGGTATTATCTATCAACTACACATAGTACATAGTAGTAGTTAGATAGATTGTAATCTCGGCTTTTCGTACGTGGTTTCTTTTTACAAGCGCTGGTGTACCTTGTAAAAGTGCCATTGCGGCTAACTTGCAAAACAAAGTTAATATTATCGACGTTGTGTTCTTTATATTGGCTGCGAAGTTTCACTTTTCGGGTGAATCCGTAATGGGATTTGATACAAAATTAGAGGCCTGCAAAGCGAGACACCAATACCCGTGAAAAAGTTTTTCTCAAACATGCAATGAAATGTCATTACGTGGGTTATATCAGGCTTCAAAGTATCACGTTTCGAGCGGATCATACAAAATTGAAGGCCTAGGCCGAGAAGTAATTTTTTTAAATGTTTATTCCACTATTTGTGGCACAGCATCACGGCATTCAGCCATGAAAATTAGTTTGATTTGAGGAGTTTTTATTTATTTATTTCATTGCATGCTTGAGAAAAGCACTATACATGGATGCCCTTGAAAGGGCTTGCCGGGTGAGTAGGTATAGAGAGAAAGTGATACGAAGCTTATTTCTGCAGTAATGTAGGTACTATTTAAAAAAAAATTGCATGGGTAAGAAAAGCTCTGCACATCCTACCACGGCATGAAAAGGGATTGCCAGCCCCGTATCCCTATTTTCTCGGCCTCTGCAGTATGGGCTCATCCATTTATTACGTCACACGAATTTCATGACTTTTGATCCCTCCCCCCTCCTTGTCACATTTGGCTACCCCCTGGTGTGACGTCACATATTAGCATATTCAATTTCGAAAAGTATAAATCAGACCAGCACTTTCAAAATAACTTACAATTACAATTTAAAAAAATGTTTATAAAATCAACAAAGAGAAAATTAACACAATAAAAAGTTACTTATTAACAAACTGAGTTTAAAATTAAAGTAAAAAAATATATACTTTTTATAACTATTTTGTATGTGATGTCACGAAATTCGGGACTCCTCCCTGTCCCTTGTCACAACGTGACACTATTTATAGACCCCCTCCCTCCCCCTATAGGTGTGATGTAATTAATATGTACCTACTATATTTATTCGATCACTACTTAGCTGCCCGCATGGGTTAGCCTGCGCACAGACAGAGAGCTCTTGAGGAGCCGCAGGATAAAATAAAGGAGGGGTGCTAGGTCGGGTAACCTCCTCGAGTGTCTGGACTCTACCGATTCCTCTTGATTCGGTTGATCCGCAGGAATGGGTAGTGTCTTGGCCGGTGCGCTCTGGAGACAACGGCAAGTGATAATTTAGTGAACCCTAAGTTATCGCTTGCTGGTGTTACCAATAACCCGACACGGGGGGGGGGGGGGGGTCGGAGGGTTCCGCCCAGGGAATCGCAAGATTCCCCAGGTGCGGCTTGAGGGAGAGGCCATTGCCGTTTGCCTCTATAATAAATAACGGACCCGGAACCCTGACAAATCCTCTGCTATCAGAGGAATCATGTTAGGCGCGGGGGCTGCAACCGTCAGGCCGGGGCCGAGTTGTGGCTGCGAGGGAGAAAACCTCTATAAAAAGTTACAAGGGGACCTGAGAGGGTGAATCCGAGGTCTATCACCCTCTCCCGGCGCAGAGGTCCTTTGGTCGGGTCGGGAAGCGTGTGGTGTCGCACTGCACGCTTACGACGGGAGGGGGGGCTTTTGCCTCAGTAGTGAGGGCAGCTGCGGCTGTTACCGAGGGGCGTCGTGGTGAAATGTTCGCGATCCCATGACGCCCCTACTACACGGCAGAGAGGGCATACCTTGGTGGTTTTAGACGGTAGTCCAGGGGGTTCCCGGGAGCCCGTCATACCTATCCTAGTTCCTCGGCTAGGTGGGATGCGTAAAGGCATTTCCCCAAGTGTTGTGTCATTGTCTATGCTGCAGCAAGACGGTAGAAAAATAATACGAGTTGTCACTTTTGATTAATGTCATTCAATAAAATAAATACAATTTACAAACATTGCGCTATGTGATTTAATTCGATAAGAATACATAAAACTGGCGACGAGGATGGAGGAAATTGAACGCCTTTCACGCCTTCGCGCGTCTATACGTGGACAACTTACCAAACTGCAACAAACGCTACTACAATGTCAAGATGCTTCGGACTTAGAAATAAGTCAAAGGCTTACAAGCCTTAACAACTACGAAAAAAAATTTGACAATATACAAACGGAAATAGAATCGGTAACCGAAAATTTAGAAACGGAAATAGAACAACGTTACGCTACAGAAGAAGTTATCCTACAATTAAAACTAAAACTACACGGCTTACGCCCGCCTGCACCCGCTGCCGACGCACCCTCCACTTACGTATCAGCTTCCTTACACACACGGAGCTACGAAGGGACGCGCGAATGCACTCCTATTACTGCGCACCAACCTAAACTAAGCTTCCAACCGTTTCAAGAAAGTGAAAACTTCACGTATTTCGTAAAAAGATTAGAAACATATTTAAAACTAAGCCACTGTGAAGATCCAAGAACACGGACACTCATGCTTCTTAGTTCCATTCCCCCAAACCTACACCAGAAAGCTTACGATTTATGCGCACCGGACGATCCCTGCGAATTAGATTTCAACGACGTTGTCAAAATATTGAAAGAATATATAGATCCGAAACCAAGTATTTGGGCTTGCCAACACAAATTCATTACACGGACTCAAGACACACATGAAACAGTCATCGCATATACCTCGGAATTGAAACGATTGTGTCAAGACTGTGAGTTTTCATGTAATCACTGTAAGAAGTCAATCAGTGACAATTTTTTAACGCTACAGTTTATAAGAGGGCTACGTGACTATGATATACGAACAAAACTCTTGCAAGAAACCCAGATAACGAATTTCACAGACGTCGTGAAAAAGGCGACGACGCTTGAACTTGCAAAATCAGACAGCAGCTACATGTCACCCGCACATTCCAGTCAAGATCAACATGCCGTTGTTCAAACGGACTTCAGGAAATATACAGCAGGTAACAAACCTTTGTCGATCAGAGATCTCAAGGGAAAGTGCTTTCGTTGTGGAAGTCATGAACACCAAGCGAATAAATGTCGAAGCATTCATGACACCTGCAATAAATGCAAAAAGAAAGGTCACCTGGCGCGTGTTTGCCTACAACAGACGCAGGTGAATAAACAAATAGAACCTGAACATGGGGAGCACCACTACTCAGATAGCGCCTCTGATATTGTCGATGAAAGCACTCCCTGGGATATGAACCTAATACGATCCGGTCAAACAGACAAGTATATGATACACGTATCCATTAACAACAAAAACACGTGTATGGAAATCGACACAGGAGCGGCTCTTTCAACGATGTCACATAAAGATTTCCAGAAATTGAATACTGGATGCAAAATTTACAAAACTCACGTTACTATGAGAACATACACGGGAGAGATATTCGCACCCATCGGCGTGACATATGTCACATGCAAATACAAAAATCAAACCTTTGATGGAAAACTATACATTATTAAACAGGACGTGGACGCTATCTTTGGACGAGCATGGATACGGTCAATAAACTTGGACCTAGCCAACATAAACCAAGTAAATCCGAAAGCACAGCCCGAACTCGATAAACTTTTTACGGAATTTGCCGATGTATTTGATGGTACTCTGGGATGCATACCAAATTACAAGGGCCGTTTCTCCCTATGCGATGATAATACAACACCAATTTTTGTAAAGCCCAGACGTATACCGTACGCTCTTAAGGACAAAGTCGACGAAGAAATAGAACGTTTATGCAAACAAGGAGTCATCACAAAGGTTGACAATTCAGAGTGGGGAACACCAGTCGTACCAATCGTCAAACCCAACGGCAGCATACGCTTATGTGCGGACTACAAGGTCACCCTGAATAAGGTCATCAGAGATGAACAGTACCCTATTCCAATCATAGAAGACATCTTAGTGGAAATGAATGGGGGACAGCTGTTTTGTACATTGGACCTGAGCCAAGCTTATCTACACATGATGATGGACGATGAATGCGCTATGATGCAATCTCTTAGCACGCATAAAGGTACATTTAAGGTCAATAGACTCATGTTTGGTGTTAAGGTGGCTCCAAACTCATGGCAAAAGTTTATGGATAAACTGCTTCTAGGAATCGCCGGCGTTAAATGCTTCTTTGACGACATCATTATCCAAGGAACATCAGAGGAACAGCTTTTGACTAGACTACGTCAAGTGTTATGTAAGCTAAAAGAAAACAACCTGAAACTTAATAAAGAAAAATGCTGTTTTATGAAAGAGAATATCGAATATTTGGGCCACATTATCGACAAAAATGGGTTACATAAAAATAAGAATAAAGTCAAAGCAATAACGGATACGCCACCACCCACTAATGTTAATGAATTAAGAACATTTCTAGGTATGGCCAACTATTACAATAAGTTTATTCCGAACTTGGCTTCAATATCGAGCCCCTTGAACAACTTACTCAGAAAAGGTGTTCGTTACCAGTGGACAAAGAATTGTGACTCAAGTTTCAAGAAAATTAAAGAAGAAATTCTTAGTGACGGAGTTTTGACTCACTTTAGCCCAGAAAAACCCCTAGTTTTGGCTACAGACGCCTCACTTACTGGACTGGGAGCTGTGTTATCGCATCGCTTGCCGGATGGATCCGATAGACCTATAGCGTTTGCATCTCGTACATTAACAAACAGCGAGAAAAAGTACAGTCAGATAGATAAGGAAGCCACGTCGCTATTCTGGGGGTTAAAAAAGTTTTTCCACTATTGCTATGGAAGAAAATTCATACTGGTGACTGATCACAAACCATTGACCACAATCTTCCACCCACACAAAACTTTGCCTGCTATGAGTACAATGAGACTTTTCCATTACGCACACTTCCTCTCCGGGTTTAACTACACGATCGAATACCGAACTTCAATAGATAATAGCAACGCAGATTATTTGTCAAGATTTCCTGTGGATACCATACCCCGAAACATAATTGATGTGCATACTGCGTTCCAACTGAATCAAATAAACACAATCGCCGTGGATCGTATGAAAATTGCGGAAGAAACTCAAAATTACGGCGAGTACAATAATCTGCTACAAGCATTAATGACGGGCAAGACTGTGCGTCGATACGGTTATAACGACAATGAACTTACCATCCAGGACGGTTGTTTGCTAAAGGGAACAAGAGTCATGGTGCCGGAAGTGCTGAGAAAACGGGTATTAGACGAATTACATTCAGGACACCTCGGAATAGTTAAAATGAAATTACTAGCACGAGGCTACGTCTATTGGAAAAATATAGAAAAAGACATAGAAGAGTTAGTAAAGAGCTGTCGTGAATGTCGGCTACACCAGAATGAACCCCCACACGTCACTTTACACAACTGGGAACCGCCGACAGGCCAATGGCAAAGGCTCCACATCGACTTCGCGGGACCGCTAAGGGGACATTCACTGTTCATAGTCGTGGATGCTTACACCAAATGGGTCGAAATTATCCCAACCACAACAACGACCAGCAACTGGTGTATCAAAAAATTACAGGAGCTATTTGTAACTTTCGGTTTCCCTTTAGCACTGGTTTCTGACAATGGACGGCAGTTCGTATCGGCAGAATTTGAAGATTACCTTAAGAAAAGTGGAGTGGTTCATAAAACTTCGGCGCCGTATCATCCGGCTACGAACGGACAGGCGGAGAGATATGTCCAGACTGTTAAGAAAGCTTTAAAGAGCATGGATTCTGAGCCAGGTAACCTGCACGAAAAACTCCTAGCAATTAAAGAGCGCTTGCTGAGAACGCCGAGTGTCAGCACTGGGAAAACCCCGTATGACAGTATGTTTAACCGAACGATAAGGAATGCCTTACATGTCCAGTTCAAAGCGAGACCGGGGGAGGTGAGAGCAGAGACACAGGCCACCACAGAGTCGCTCCCAGTCCGAACTTTTATCATCGGTCAGCGAGTTCAGATACGGGACTATAGTAAGGGACGGAACAAGTGGGAGTTTGGAACTGTCACAAGGATTTTGGGCAGGTTACACTATGAGATCAAGACGGATTCAGGAGAGACTTGGAAGAGACACGTAGATCAAATGTTGAGTACCATAGTGCCAAGACTAGATAGGGCAGCCAGCCTATCCTAAAGATTTACGGCGGAGGTGTTGTGTCATTGTCTATGCTGCAGCAAGACGGTAGAAAAATAATACGAGTTGTCACTTTTGATTAATGTCATTCAATAAAATAAATACAATTTACAAACATTGCGCTATGTGATTTAATTCGATAAGAATACATAAAACGGGGGGGGGGGGGGTCGGGGGGTTCCGCCCAGGGAATCGCAAGATTCCCCAGGTGCGGCTTGAGGGAGAGGCCATTGCCGTTTGCCTCTATAATAAATAACGGACCCGGAACCCTGACAAATCCTCTGCTATCAGAGGAATCATGTTAGGCGCGGGGGCTGCAACCGTCAGGCCGGGGCCGAGTTGTGGCTGCGAGGGAGAAAACCTCTATAAAAAGTTACAAGGGGACCTGAGAGGGTGAATCCGAGGTCTATCACCCTCTCCCGGCGCAGAGGTCCTTTGGTCGGGTCGGGAAGCGTGTGGTGTCGCACTGCACGCTTACGACGGGAGGGGGGGGCTTTTGCCTCAGTAGTGAGGGCAGCTGCGGCTGTTACCGAGGGGCGTCGTGGTGAAATGTTCGCGATCCCATGACGCCCCTACTACACGGCAGAGAGGGCATACCTTGGTGGTTTTAGACGGTAGTCCAGGGGGTTCCCGGGAGCCCGTCATACCTATCCTAGTTCCTCGGCTAGGTGGGATGCGTAAAGGCATTTCCCCAAGTAAAAAAAAAAAAAAAAAAAACAAAAAAAGGATAAAATAAAGGACGAAACGCACTGACAGCGGTGGCGGAGCGGCGCGGCGCGGAGGCGGTAGATGCCGGTTGTAATGTTCGAACGAGGTTCGAACTAATACGAAAGGGTCCGCCGTAGATAGAAGATATAATAGATGTCGTCCTAGTGTATACCCGAAAAGGACCATGGTATTTTATTATTATTATTTGTTTGTGGGCCTTAATGTGCCGCTTCGACCAGCAAGTGATCTTTTGTGGCAGCCCTTTCTTTAGAGTTCACCGTTAAGACCTTGCCTCCAGGAAATTCCAGATTCTTTGGGCGGTGATATGTTGTACCTCTTGTGCGTGCACGATGTGCCGCCCTAGGTGGGTACTTCTTTTATGCATGAGTGGTCCGCAGGAGCAGTGAATGTGCATTGCAGTCTCCTGTCTCCTGCAGGTTGCGTCCTGCTTCATACCCATTTGAAACAGGTGTTTGTTCAATTTGCAATGTCCTGTCAGGATTCTTGTCACTGCACAGGTTTTGTGTCTTTTGAGTTGTAATAGCTCCTTAGGCAGCTTACTATTGAACCCTTTGATCAGGGCTTTAGCTTGTTTTTGTCCTTTGGTGAACTTCCACAGCTTGATTGCCTCTGATTTTTCCGCGTTGTTTAGCAGAGAATATGCGTTCCGTTTTGTGATGCCACAGAACGGTTCCGGGCCGACCAGGGCCGTGTCTGCGCCCTGCCTTGCAAGTTCATCTGCTTTTTCGTTTCCTACAATGTCGGGATGCCCTGGGACCCATCTAAGTATTACTTTGTTGGAGTTGGCCAGGGTGTTTAGAATATTTTTACAATGCTGGACTAGTAAAGAGTAGGACTCTAGTGATTCTAGTGCCAGCAGAGCAGCTTGGCTGTCCGAGTTGATGTAGATGTGTTGGTTCCTTAGGTTTCTTTCAAGATTGATCTCCACGCATTTATTTATTGCGAAGAGTTCAGCCTGAAAGATTGAGGCCTCCTTCCCCATGCTGACGCTAGCTTTGAACTTTGGCCTCTCACCGTAGATACCACATCCAACTTTTCAGTATCCTTTTTTGATCGCTGAATATCTTAACGTTCCCAGCACTATATATATTTGAAATTGCTAATTTTGTTAAAGGAAATCTGCAATTATTCAAAACGGTATCCCAGCAGTTTAAAATTCCTGTGCGACCACAATACCAATACAACATTTGTAACATGGAACATAAAACTGCCTTCCTGAGCAAAAGTGTACTGGGTATGGCTCCCAAAATTTACAATAAGATTCCAAACTGCATAAAAGCTCAGGATATGGTTCAATTTAAAAAGCAATTGAAATTGTATTTAGTAAATAAGTGCTTTTATTCTCTAAATGATTTTTTTGATGACATTTAATACATTATATTTTTTATGCAATTTCAATATACCTTATTCTATATTAACAAAAATAAATAATAATAATAATGGGATTATTTAGTTGTTATTGTTTCCAATGTTGTAATTTTATTTTATTAGTGTTAATTTTTATTATTTATTTTATTTTATTATAATTTGATAATAATTTTAATTAGAAAAATTGTAGTCCATTAATTTGTTTTGTTTTTTTTTTTTTTTTTTTTTTTTTTTTTTTTTTTTTTTTTTTTTTTTTTTTTTTTTTTGTGTAAATCCGCACAAAATAACTACCTATGTTTACCACTGACTTATGTTATTTTATTAAACTATTAGTTGTAAGTTACTCTATACATACCTATGTATTGCGATGCCCTTTCAGGGTTCAAGTTTGAGACTTACTGTAACATGTGTCAACTATGTACTATACCTACTATAACAACATGAATGCAATAAAAATACAATAAAAATACAATAAAAAGTAACTTACACGTATAAGTAAAAATAAAGAGACAGTTTTCATACGCAAATTAAAACAAATGTTACTTTCGAAAACCTACTACTCTTTAAAGGAATATTTAGATGATAAGTTTGTTAATAAAATTAAGTAAAACTAAGATATATAATTAATTAATACTATTTTTTGTATGCTTATATGTACCTAAGTGTCCACCTTCTTATTTGCTGCGCCCAACAGGGTACATGATGTGATACCATACTTTATTTTAAGACCACCTGTATAACCATTATGTGCAATAAATGATTGATTGATTGATTGATTGATTGATCCATCTGTATACCAAATGTGGCTTCCCTCCTTGAAGTCCATTTGGTTGTTTGTCCATTTGTCTCTAGGACGATGGTAAATTAATCTTACTAAATTAAGTACATTTTTGACGTCTAATGTTTTTTTTTATAATTACACAGCATAACAGTTAAAAACTAAGTCACTGTGAATTACAAATGAGATATAGTTAGGTAGATAGATATTTTGGGGACCTTTGGTTCGGGCATGACGCAGAGCGGGATGTAGTTTTACTTTATACTTTTTCGGCTTATTTGTACCTATGTATTTTATTGTAATAATTGTTTTGTGAATTAAACTTTTAATTAATAGTTTATAAATTAAATTAATATCATGATTACATTATAAATATACGTTATATATATATATTATTTTTTTTTATTTTTTTTTATTTATTTAGAACACAAACAGTCACATAAACAAAAATATAAAGGGCACACAAAGAGTACCAATAGACATAAATCAAAAAACCTGGAGGTTCATTAATACATAAAAACTATGTTAACACAAAGTAATAATATATATATATATATATATATATATATATATATATATGTTAATAGGTAATCATAAAGAAAAAAAGCTGAAAAGATTTTAAAAATTTGAACTTAATAAATTCTTCAATATAATACAATACCGTCGTCGACGCAGTATGCATGCACAAGTTAAAGGTAGGTAATAAGTAGGTATATGAGATTAATGAAGACATTTTGGATTTAGACTTTCAGGTGATGTGAATAGTATAATTTACTTTGAAAACAAAATTTTAACCGACGAAAAATCAATCATCCCCTATTTTCGTACCCTTAGGGTTAGTTTTTTTTTTCCAAATTTATATGGGACCAATTTCGGGTTATACCCATTCCAATAAAAAAAGAATTATCAAAATCGAACTACTCTGTAAAAAGTTATGCGTGGTCATACATAAAAAAAAAAAAATATACGCGTCGAATTGAGAACCTCCCCCGTATTTTTCGTCGCTTGAAAAATTTATCTTAGGTAAGTAAATATTGTTCTCATGGATGACGTAAAGATAACTTACATTTTACTAACAATTTAACACTTAACAATGATATGTGGAACGGATCAATATCGCTCAGATACTGGTTATAAAAACTAGGGACTCGTCTGAAAAAAGTATGCCGAGAGTAAGTAATTTTTTGGGGCAAAGCTGATATGAAATAATGGCCTAGAACGTAAGGGACGATGCGGGCAACTAAAAGTAACCAATGCCAAGAGGTTAGGACAGTGTATCACACCTTTAATAATTTTAAACAGGAACATCACGTCTAAAAACTGTATCCGGTTATGAAGGGAAGGAATACAAAAATGCTTCGCAGCTGACGCGGAACGCTCGAAATAATTACCTGTTCTATAACGACTATAACACAGTGACTTAAGGAAAATATTTTGAATCCTCTCCAAACGGTCAATATGGACTTGGTATTGAGGTGTCCAAACAACACAGCCAAACTACATAATTATGACAGATGAATTACATCTATCCATCACCTCACACTCTCACCCTTCACAGTACCTTAAACATTCACGTCCGGAAAGACGTCCACATCCGGTGCTGATGCAAGATTTGCCAGAAGCGCATTAAGGCAGTGTAGAGCTCTGACGAACGGAGAGTTTTTGCGAGCTACGGTGCGTGAGGTACGCACCGTAGTGGAGCAGCTAGCAGAAGTCGATTATAATTTAGTCATGTTAAGTTGGTGTCAGTTTCAGTACACTATTTGGTCAGGTGGTTTGCCAACAAGCTGGTGGCAGACAAAAAATCCGTATAAGCGATGAGGGACAGAAAGTATGACATTGTATCACGTTCCCACTTGCAGTATTGTCTATGCATACATCCTTGTCTCTCATGTGAGTATGTGTGGGAATAGAGGGACTCATCCCTCTATTTTATTCTACCTCTATGGGGTCCGCAGAATACCGGGTGGGAAAGCAGCGTTCTGAGTGGATTTCATTGAGAAATGCTACCTGCAGAGGAGAACAGCCGGACAGAAACTGGACATTCGAAAGATTTTTTGTATTCTTTGTGCAAGATGAAACAGAGAATTCGTTTGCTTAGCTTTAGTCAAATGTGGTCTTAACTTTACTATTCATCTTAGAACAGAAAGGCAAAAAGAATATCTGCAAGTGCAAGTGTGGATGACCAGACTAGACTAACTTTAACTAGCATTATACCTACAGTAGGTACCTGGTTTAGATAGGTAGGTGCAGTCGACGTCTAAGATAGGTTTATATTTCAGTTTAGAATAACACGACCTCCTTAGTCCTTACTCGTTGTGGTTCTCACGGCGACTGATACTTAATTATGAAAAAATCGGGCCGAACCTGACGCCTCTTTTTTACCAACAACGAAGGTGTATTCATTCAAGCGAACCCTTCGCATCTATCATTCGGTCAAGTAATCATTTTCGGGTTATTTTAAGTCATTAAAACACTTGATTCATTAAATAAAACAAAAAAAAAGCGGCCAAGTGCGAGTCGGACTCGCACATGAAGGGTTCCGTTAAATAAATTGCTTTTTGCGATTTATGACGTATTAAAAAAAAACTACTTGCTAGATCTCGTTCAAACCAATTTTCGTTGAAAGTTTGCATGGTAATAATTTGCATATATTTGCATATATTTTTTTTAGATTTATCATTCTCTTATTTTAGAAGTTACAGGGGGGGACACACATTTTACCACTTTGGAAATGTCTCTCGCGCAAACTATTCAGTTTAGAAAAAAATTATGTTAGAAACCTCAATATCATTTTTGAAGACCTATCCATAGATACCCCACACGTATGGGATTGATACAAAAAAATTTTGAGTTTCAGTTCTTAGTATGGGGAACCCCAAAATTTATTGTTTTTTTTATATTTTTGTGTGATTATCTTAATGCGGTTTACAGAATACATCTACTTACTAAGTTTCAACAGTAAAGCTCTTATATTTTCGGAAAAAAGTGGCTGTGACATACGGATGGACAGACAGACAGACAGACAGACAGACAGACAGACAGACAGACAGACAGACAGACAGACAGACATGATGAATCTATAAGGGTTCCGTTTTTTGCCATTTGGCTACGGAACCCTAAAAACGATGGTACATAAACTTTTAACTTTGGCAGCTCAACGGAAATGTTAATTGCATGTCCGAACGTACACAATTTGAGGTCACTTGTCTCGAGTTACTTTCTATAGGTAGGTACGATGTATTGAAGGCCCCGCTAATTGTGCAAGAAGTACCTAAAATGAGTCCCCTTTGCGTTTTAGGAGACAGAATGTATCTCTTATTCTACTGATTGCAGATTCGGACGTACTCGTATTGTGACCTTTTTACAAGCTTTATATTAACTTGCAATGTATGGTAGGTAGGAACCTAACTATTTAACAAACTATGTTTGTTTGTATCTTGCAACAGTTGCAACTCAATTTTGAAGCAGATATCTGCAACAGATTGAGCTGAAATTTTGGGTCAAGGTATAGTTTGGATGACACTTCAATATTATGGTACCATCGAGCTGATCTACTGATAAAGACAGAAGGTGGCCATGGGAGTTCAGTACTTAACCGACGTAACCCCGTTGAGTTTGGGCTCGTTAGAATCGTCTCGATGAGTAGTTGACGACAGTATACAGAAAAGTACAGTCGGCAATAAAAGCTTGTACGTCATTCAGCTGCAGAGAAAAAGTTCCCCCCCTGCATACAAATTTTGTATGGGTCCAATTTCTATGCAGCTGACCGTATCAAAAATTTAATTTTTGACAAACACTTTTTAGTATTGTACAGAGCGTGGAATACACGAATTACGTACCTACTTTGAAGAAAAAAGAAAGAAAATAAGGCCTTCACCTTGCTTCCAACGGAATACAAAAAAAAAACATTAAGTATAATATATTATCTTTACCTTTGTAATATAAAGATAAAACTTTTATGCAGTAGATAGATTTTCATACGTGCTAAACCATTTGAATAAAACTAAAGAGTCTAAAGACCACCGAGGCGCCAAACCTGGCCAAAAAAGTAGTCCCTTGTTACAAACATCCCATCTAGATATAAGATAAAAATTAAAAAAACTGCGTCCATGACACGTAATGAATGTACGAGACGGGCATTCGGCCAAACATGGCGGAGTTAAAATAAAGTGTTTTACCCAACAGCGGCATAAACGAGGCTTAATCGGAGCCTTGCAAATGCAATTCACCGCTTTGGCCCAATTCATAAACCATGGCGATATTATTGGATTATTCTGCGTCGAATGCGTACCTATAGGATTTTCATGAATGACACGCCATAACATTTACCTAGACATACGTTTGCAGTTGCACAAAGATAACCATTGTGCGACAAGTACAGTACAGTCGCCATCACATACATCGGAGTAAACAAGCACGTCACAAACATCGGGACACACCTCTATTTTCAAGGCATTAGGGTGCATGTGATGTGCCGATATTTTTGAACACCTATAGTGTACCGATGTATGCATGTGATGGCGACTGTACAACTGACGATGCAAGACAAGGAAATATATAATCTATCCTCTTCTTTCACATTTGCGTAGTGCGAGTGGGACAGGCGTCATCGTCACTGACTCTGGCAGCAAGTTGTGCTAGCGAACAACTAACGAAAGTCAAATTAATGAACAATTTAATTAGGTTCATGTACCAAATTAGAACTAATAATAGGTTCATAAGGAAACCTATGCGCCTACGTCCCTGTGACGCATTTAATCATCATCTTCCTAGCGTTATTCCCGGTTGTGCTCCTAAAGGAGCCTGGGGTCCGCTTTGACACCTAATCCCAAGATTTGGCATATGCACTAGTTTTACGAAAGCGACTGCCATCTGACCTTCCAACCCAGAGGGAAAACTAGGCCTTATTGGGATTAGACCGGTTTCCTCACGATGATTTCCTTCACCGAAAAGCTAACGGTAAATATTCCGTACATAAGTTCCGAAAAACTCATTGGTACGAGCCGGGACTCGAACCCACGACCGCCGCTTGACAGCCGCATGCCTGAACCACTAGGCTACCGTAGCTCCTGTGACGCATTTAATAAATAACCTTATATCAGTAGTTTCCTTCTTTACACATAATTTTCAATTACATAAGTAAATACTTAATATATACAATTCAGTCTTTCAACGTGTATAATATTATAATGTAATTAGCTTCATAATTTATCGCTATACTTAATAACCACCTACCTGTTCGCAAATCAAAATAAACCAATGAACGTAGGTACTAATTAAATTTACGACTAGTCATTCGCCATAAATTATCACATTAGTAGCTACCTAACCTACTATAAATAACTCCACAACTTGGCTCAGACGCAGCTATAAAAAAACATTGTATTGATTTCCTCAACTTATTAACCACAACTCACGGCAATTACCAAACAATGTCCTATTGCCTAATTACAAAAGTTATTTTACATTAAAATTATAATGTAATTGAAAGTTGAAAGCCTTGACGACATTCCCCTGCGTCTCAGGCCGCGTCCAAATGGCAATTTGTTTTTTTTCTCGATTCCGCGAAGCACGAAACTGGTCGGGGCGAGTTTTTTGGACGGGCAACTCTGTGTGCGCGTGGTGTTGCCAGCGTAGCGTAGCTTTGAGGTGTTTCCGAGCGGGCTCAATCAAAAATAAAACGAATATCAAAGAACGAGAACTTGTTTTCAGTTTCACCCACTTTTGCATGTTTGAGTTTGATGTTATTATTTTCCAATAAATACCTCGCTCTCGAAAATGAACCTAAATGTATTCAATTTACAATTATTGTTCTTGTAAATTACGCTGTAAACTGTAAAATATACACTCGCAGACAAAGAATACGGATCGGTTTAATTAAATACCGCCATAATTATTTCTTATAATAGTGCAAGATTGTACAGTTTTTTTAATCATGTCATCTTTATTTCATTTTACATCTAAACTGCAAAAGTAACAGCAAAAATCATTTACCACAGAGGAGTTCTATAATAAGTTTGTGCAGGCAAATGTACATGGTATGACGAGTGAGGAATATGACGAGTTAGGAATATGACCAGTTAGGAAAGTGTCGGATAAGGAATATGACCAATCAGGACCAAATTCAAAAAAATTAAAGATTTGTTCCTGATTCGTCATATTCCTGATTGGTCATATTCCAAATGCGACACTTTCAAAACTATTTTTTTCCCAATCTCGCCATATTCCAGATTGGTCATATAATCATATTCCAAACTCGTCACTGTAGACTCATACGTAATTTAACAGTTTCGACAGAACCCCGCTGCGCGGGGCTCCTATTTTTGGGAATCACCAATCTGGGATTTACCAATCAGGAATTTTTAGAGAGGTAGGGCACAGCAGAATGTCATCTCGCTCGTATGTGGAGCAGCCCAACTGGGGAAGTACCTCCACCTTACAGAAAATCGCAGCCATAATAGCACCACTGCTTTGTAGTGTTGCTATATTATTGCATGCTATGAAGTATGTGGTGTTGTGTTCCTGGTGGTGAGTAAGGTCGCCAGAGCTCCCTAGGGTGCGCTGTGTTGGGAGTGCGGGACCTACATGTATCTATCTGCCAACACAGCGAATCCTCAAGTGCATAAAGGGTCGGCAACGCGCTTGTGATTCTTCTGGAGTCACAAGTGTCCATAGGGGACGGTATACCAGCTTAACATCAGGCAGGCCGTAAGCTTGTTTGCCACCGTCGTAGTATAAAAAAAATATTAGTTTGGAAAGTGTCGCATTTGGAATATAACCAATTTGGAAGATGACGAGTTAGGGACAAATCAAAAACATGGAGTATTCTGTTAATAGAATAAGGTCTTATTTTTAGACCTGTGTTTTACAAATAAATATATTCTCATTCTTAATTTAGGGTGACAATGACTAAGGAACTACCTATACTCGAAGCAAAATACGGTTTTGAAAAACATTAATTTATAATAGCGTTTTTTTTCTTGATTTCATTTTCAAACATTATTCTAAGATGCTTTATTCAAGAATCCAACAAACTTTCCATCCGGAAGTATTTATATAGATTTAAAAAAAGCGTGAATGTTTTTTTTTTAATTATTTATCTTGAATAGTATAGAGCAAATGTAAATGGACCATAATAAAGATAAAACCATTTATTAATATTTTTTCTGACTTTTCAGAAGCCAGTTAAGTTATCATTTTTTTGATGTCTGAAATTTTGTTGGATTTTGTCACTAGGTAACTATTTAATTGATAATGTATCCATTACATAGAAAAAATCAACTATTATAAATTATTTCCAAATTTGTCATTTTTTCCATACAAGTTGTCAGTTCATTGCCTGGACTACTAACCTACTCCAACTCTTTAAATATATGTGGAGAAGAAAACAATGTACCTACCTATCGTTTAACGTTTGGCGATAATTTTATATCTCCAAAGTTAAATCTTTGACCATGGAGGTTCTTCACTGCTCCGTTATTTGATACTATTATTTAAGTATATTTTATCGTATTCTAACGCTGGACACTCTTTACGTCTCTTCAATATACGATACTTATCATTGCAAACGTATTCTATTGAACGAAACTATAATACTCTCGGCAGACGTGTGCCTCGGTATTTGTCTCTTGTGACCAATGTTAGGAGATGTTGTTGACATGATTAGTCCCCATAGTTAGTCGGTAAGTATAGTTTTAGGTCTAAGCCGCCGAATACCACACTCAAATACTACAACCACTACTCGAGCCCTATTTGATTCGTAAATAGGAGTAAGAAACAACTCGCAGGCTGGCAACACCGACCATCGGACTAATTGACGACCGCCCGCGGCATACTAATGTACGGATTAAAATAGTTTTATAGCTCATAAACGTTGCTCAACGCCGACTTCTTACCTTCCCACCCGCGTATCCAGTCTATCACATCCAATGTAAATTAACCTTAACATAATCAACATAAAGTTCGTATTTGAATAAACTGCAGGATACACATTGTAGGTATTGGAAGTAATTGTTGATACGTCGTGCTGTATCGTAAAGGCAACCGGATAGTTCACCCTATTGATAACTTGTATTGAAATTCGGTTTCACGTGTATTTGGATTTGAAATTGCGTTTCTGAGGATACCTATACGAAATTAGCATTAATTAGGACGACACTATAAGTGTAAAGATTAAGTCTAAGTTAGAGTTGTATATTTGGAAAGGTTGAGTGCGATATGAAAATTCAACAAAGTTATAGAAAGGTTATTATGGAGTTCTAAAATTGGACTGTGTGTTATATTATCTGTATCCCATATTTCACCTTTTTAGGGGTTGACTTCAACACAGTATTTTACCCTTTTCAGGAGCTCAATACCTGCATGCCAAATCTCATAAAAAATGTTTATTGGTTTAATTGGGAATAGGTACGAGTATCTACTCCTTGTTGTTGTTTGAAGTCTCTAAATTAACAGGAAGGGGGTAAAATGTCAGTTAATAGATTTGACCTTCCAAAGTCAAGTTAAATAAAACCGTTTACAACTTTACAAACAGTGTGTGTAATATAAACCTCAATTTGTCCTCCAGTTACGAGTATATATGAATCCTCGCCTATTATCACCAGGCATGCCTGAATACGGCAGACTCGAAAGGCCCCTCCTTTGATGATATGATTTTAGCAATCTATGTTTGTATTTACGTACTTATGTAAATGTTCCACCGTAGTCGGGTGTCACAGTTTTTTGAACTTTTTGTGCCTGTTTAGGAAATATAACTGAAGAAGTGCCTTATTTATGTATACAGCACAGACACGGTGCACATCTTGTGTCGTGTTTGAACGTCGTGGCCTCCGTAAATAACGTGACGCGATCATCGGTAATCACTTTATACCGGCTGCCGAATTTCACCAGTTTTACCTACACACCTTTTTTTTATTTTTTTTTTCTTGGAGAAAACCTGCGCACCAGGTACCCACCTCTCCTCCTCTCCTCCTCCTCTCCTATTTCTACCCACTAAAATCTCCACGTCAACCGCCATCTGCGCTAAGTAATTCGGAGGACTCAAGGATCTCAGGTTGAACGCACTAGAACCCTCCTCGCGCTTTGCCCCTGCTGGCTCGTTCTGGGCATCTTCGCCGCCTTCTCTGGGGTACATGGCCGAGTGCTGTGGCCTCCGCCACAAAAATCACTGGCGACCCCGTTGACCCCCTTAAGTCGCCTTTTACGACAGGCGGGGGAGACCGTAGACCTATTCTTGCCCGAGTCTACGCGCTATTCTTACCTACACACCTAGCAATTTCACGTTGTGACAAGAACTTGATGATGATGATTTGTAGGGACGCCTGGCTGGCAACAGATATCCCGAGGATGTGTTGTGTTGAGTGAGGGACACACGTTTGTCTCTAGCTGCCAACACAACGTATCACCAACTCAATAAAAGGTGATGTACGATTAGCACAAGACGGCGCGCGAGCTGTGTCGCGGCGACGCGAGTCATCCGTCTTCCTAATTAGAATACTTAGAAAGAGACAGATAGTCTATCTCGCAGCGACATAGGTCGCGCGTCGCCTTGTGCTAACCGTGCAGGAAGCGCAAGCATCCATGATGATGAAACTGGCGGGCTGTTGATTGTTTGCCCCGTTCATTCAGCCCGATTCCCTTAGGTTGGAGCCACAGGTTACTGTTGTCGTGAATGGTTTTGATTCACGATAGTATTTACATTGGTGTTTATAATTATGTCTCAAACAGCCGATTTATCTTATGTAGCAACACCTACAAGGAATCATTTTTATAACAAGGTTGACGGGTAGGCGGGCTGTCAGAGTTCCTAACGGCTATATTGGGAACGAACAGTTAAGTGCGGTTTGTAGTGGTTGATTTGGAGGAAAACCAGGGTGAGCTCTTTCCATAATCACTTTCGATGCGTCCTATGATATTGTAAGGATTTGGTATCATTTACACGTGTGTTCATGTGCTTTCACAGATCGGACGATGATTGTTTATGATGCGATGTATTTATGTGCGTCCACAGGTCTCATTCTCTTTGGGAGGCGTATTGGTATATCATGTAGATGAATAAGGTTTTGCTACAGGTCGCGCATGTACGTGACCTGTAGGACACACAACACAGTTCTTAGTTGTGGAGTTATTTAGTGTTAGAGGATTAGTTAGTTAGTAGTAGTAGTCTCGGCTTCAGGCCATATCATCATCAGTCAAGGGTGCACCCGGGTAACTGGAACAATAGCTTGTGAATTGGGACAGTATCAATGGTGGTAAGGGATGTCAATAAGGGGAGGTTGGAAGACATTCTCGGGGACGAAAGTCCCCACACGTCATAGGGAGCTGGCACGCACGAGGCGGCAGCCCCTATGTCAGATATATAAAGGATTCCGCAAGTTGTAAGGGTATGTTTATAGTTGCATATATGCTAATACGGGTCTTAGCTTGAGTACTATAGGTTCTCATTCGCGGCCATGAGAGTGACCAGAAGTGGCTTCGCGACAACTGTCCCGGCGGCGTTCCCACATCAAACTCTTCCATTCTTCTCGTTTTCCTGCAGAACAGAAGGACATTTTTAAGGTTGACACCCCTCCATTCCCTCTCCTCTATACCATATCTTTACCGAATGTATTAAACCGCGGTGCCGCGTACATAATACATTCCGCTAATACATGCTTACTGGTCTTCTTCCTCCCCACAGCGTGGGCAGGAAGCATCGTTGCTGATACAAGCAAGCATCCATAGATACGGTGTCTGCATCAGACAGACCGTTTGCTTGTTTGCTACCATCATAGTATAAAAAGAAACGGGCGGGTTGTCTATCGTCTGCCACGTTCGTTCAGCCCCTTTCCCTGAAATTGGAGCTTGGGGTTACTGTCCCGACGGCTTCCCACATCAGCTTCTTGCATCCTACTCGTTTTCCTGCGCAACAGAACAACTGGCTACCTATAGAAGTGCATGTCCTTCTTAATATAGCAATTTGGTGACAAATTGGTTACTCCTATTGGTGTACATGTATGTGTAATTATAATAAAAACTCATCCATATAAATTCTGTCATAAAATACAATTTGCCGCCCGCTCCCAAAGCGCAATTTACACAAAATTACACATATGTATTTTATTACATTGCGGGTTACCTAGGTATACTGAGTTCTATTGATCTACCAAACCCCGCAATGTATTGTTATGTATGTATGTAAATATTTTATTGTACACAAGACATTGGTAAAAATACAGACAAATTAGGTTAAGTTGGTACAAAGGCGAACTTATTCCTGTAAGGGATCTCTTCCAGTTAACCTTTGAGCAAATGAGACGAGATCATGCAGAAACTAAAAGATAGATTTAAGCTTGCTTGCAATATCTTGCATGTGTAAATTGCGCCTAAAGATCGCTTATGGATACGGGCACGCATAAGAAGGTCGTTTGCGTAATGGCGGGAGATAACGCGACATTATCTGCCGTTGCGAACTGCCGCGCTAATGTCGGCAAATTGCCACCGTTCGTTCGGGCTATTTTTAGCGGATTCAGAAGACTGTGGGCTTGGTTGTGAATGGCTAGGCCGTGGGAAAACCTGCGAAGATTTAAAGCTGTAGGAATCCGGGGCCATATTCCATCTGGTTCGTCCGTGGAGCCATCCATTGCGATGTCCTATATTTATATGAGTTTACTGATGGTTATGATGATGAAGCCAATGTAGCCGAACGGCAAGACGCGTTACTTTCAATCTGGAGCACGTCGTGGGTTCTAAACTGCGTGCCGGCAGATATCAGACTGGAGTCACTGGAGGCCAATAGAGCCACATATTTAATTCTTTCATAGATAGCATAGTAGTAGATATAAGTATAGTAATAGTCATAATATTATGTGAATTTAGTTAGTGAAGAGACTCTGATCCCACAGTCAAACTGTGTAAACCGTTTTGTGGGACAGGCGTTATTTGTAAAATTATACCCCCATTAATGATAATAAAAAATAAAAAAAGCCCCGGCTCGTTAACTAATGTGTTAAAAAAAACTGATGTACGAATTGAAATTGAAATTGTTTATTTCGGACATCATCCATAGTTGGTTAGTGATACATTTACTTACGAACTATGTTAGTAGCTACAAAATTTACTAAAAATATAATATTTAATAACAATACATTAAGTTACATTACATTTAAATTAAATTGAATTATATAAAATTAAAGTTATTATTCGGCCTCACATGCATGCCTGCCCAGTGCCTGATCATAGGACTATCTATCCTATCTGCGACCACCTTCAGGAGAGTGTTAGGGCTGCCCCGCACGCGCGCCCACAGGGACGCCACGCGCTTGCGCAACACGGCGGTGAAGCCGTCCGTGCTGCTATCGGCAAACATTCCCGACGCGCTGCAGCGCCAGGGCAGCCCCAGCAGTCCCCTGAAGGCGTTATTATATTGGACACGCAGAACGCTAAATGTCCTTTTCGTGTAATTGCTCCACAGGGCGCACGTGTACATCGTCTGACAATATGCCTTAAATAAGGTGATTTTGACCTCTCGTGAACAACGTGCGAACCTCCGTGAGAGCATATTACCCCGGACTGATAGCGCCCTGCGTTCCCTTTCTAGGTCTTCGTCGTCTTTTAGGGTGTCCGTGACCCAGTGACCCAAATATTTAAAGCTGGTAACCTGCTTAAGAGGAGAGCCATCGAGAGTAATTGGCGGAACAGGGTAAGTTTTTGTACCAGATTTAAAAATCATTACCTCGCTCTTTTTCACATTATATTTGAGTCCATGGGCCACGGCAAACCTTTCACAAATAGACAGTAGTCTCCTAAGTGCTTCGATTGAGGGGCTCAGCAGTACCATATCGTCGGCGTAGCTGATATTATTAACGCAACAGCCGTCCACCATTATCATTTGATATTTAACAGTAGCTTTTCGGTTTCGCGGTAGCCGCTCAGTATGTCAATACGTCAAGATTGCCATCTCACGTGGGTTACTTTTTTAATTGGTTTACTTTTGAGGCAACGTGGATTAATATAACAGTCACAAGTGACACAGTATAACGAGCAAGAGAAACCTTTTAGCGCAATTTCAGCCCTCATAAAAATAGACGACCGGAATATTTCATTTCATCTCCATCTCCACTTATAATAAATCTCTAAATTAAAAAAAGAATCAGCCAGTTTGAAACTAAGCTTTGCGCGGTTCGAATGTTCTCAGCATCCCATGAACGGAAAAATATGAAACATTTTATATAGGTACATTATTATTCTAGCTGCAACTTAGGATAGTTTTTATCCGACTGCGACAGTTAATTAATTTTCAGAAATATACGACTTCATTTAATTTTTCATTTATTTTTATTGAAATCAAACGCTGCTCCAACTGTCAGCTATAAGAACCGTCAAATTTTCGTCAAAATGGCGGAATTGCTTTGCCTTTCACTTATTAATAATTTAAATCCCGTCTACGATAGACCTTTACGAGACAAATGCTAAAATATAAACCATAAAAAAATATTCGATTCTGATATGAGAAATTATATGCGCAAATGTCGTTTTATGTCGTAATTTCAATAAATGAAATCAACAAATTTGAACAATATAATTAACACGAATTTGTTTTTTTTGAATGACAATGGCACGCGCTCGGCGCATTCAGCCAAAGTACCTGCGGCGCTACCACGAAAACCGATACTCAATGTTCATATATTTGCATCCCTGTCACTCGAGTATGGTTAGTGCGATAGAGATAGAGATACCCGAATATTTTCGAATTCCGAAGTTCGTGGTTATAGCTCAGGAATCGAAAATATGGTAAATAATCATAATGTATTTTCTCGAAAAAGAATTTAAAATAAATATAGTCAAATGGAGAAAAAAACAAAGCAAGAGGTTATATAGGTAATGATTAAGTTATAAGAGTCCAAAGTTTTAAGAGGGGGTATGTTCTGTCCCTTTTCCGCAAAACGCACCTTCATATGAAACGATTGTTTTTTACTATGACGCTCGAGTATATTGACGTCACAGTCCCTCATCGTTTTCTCACTCTAACAAGCGACATTAAAACGGATGTAGCTTCATAATTTTTTGAGATATTTGAATGGGAGTTTCATTATCTTCTATCTATTTATACATAATAAATGCCTATGTCCTGACTGACTTATTCACTCAATCACTCACTCACTCACTCATCAACGCACAGCCGAAACTACTAATCTTAGAGAGTTGATTTTTGCACAGTATGTTGCTTTTATAACGTGGGCTAGGGATAAAAAGGGATTTTTGAAAATTCTACCCCTAAGGGGGTAAAATGGGGGTGCAAAGTTTGTATGGGAGAACCTTTTTTTTTTGAGCTATAGACTTAAACTTTGTAGAAAAATTAGTTATTAGAATACAAATGAAACATGAAAATTCCACCCCTACGGGGGTAAAATAGGGGTGCAAGGTTTGTATGGGGGAAACATTTTTTTTTTAAATAGAGACTTAAAACTTTGTAGAAAGATCAGTCATTAGAATACAAATAAAGAACTTTCAGGGTTTTAGAAAATTCTACCCCTAAAGGGGTAAAATAGAGTGCAAAGTTTGTATGGGAAAAACTACTTTTTTTTTTAATAATTAATAATATTAATAATATTATGGGACAATCTTACACAAATCAACCTAGGCCCACGGTAAGCTCAGTAAGGCTTGTGTTGTGGGTACTAGGCGATGATATATATAATAGATAAATACATATAGATACTTATATACATATATAACATCCATAACTCAGGAACAAATATTCGTGATAAACACACAAATAAATGCCCTGACCGGGATTCGAACCCGGGACCTCCAGCTTCGTAGGCAGAGTCACTACCCACTGGGCTACGGAGGCCGTAAATAGAGACTTAAAACTTTGTAGAGAAATTATTCATTAGAATACAAAAAAAGTACCTAGATTCAGTGTTTTAAAAAAATCTACCCCTAAGGGGGTAAAATAGGGGTGCAAATTTTGTATGGGGGAAACAATATTTTTTTTAAATAGAGACTTAAAACTTTGTAGAAAGATTAGTCATCAGAATACAAATTAAGTACTTTCAGCGTTTTAGAAAATTCTACCCCTAAAAATAGGGGGCTAAAATAGGGGTGCAAAGTTTGTATGTGGGAAACTATTTTTTTTAGCTAGAGTCCTAAAACTTTGTAGAAAGATTATTTAAATACAAAGAAAGTACTTTCAGCGTTTTGGAAAATTTCACCCCTAAGGGGGTAAAATAGGGTGCAAAGTTTGTATGGGAAAAACATATTTTTTTTTAATAGAGACTTAAAATTTTGACGAAAAATTACTTATTAGAACATGAAAAATACTACATTTGGCGTTTTACAAAAATCATTCCCTAAGGGGGTTAAAAAAGGGTGCTAGGTTTGTATGGGGAACACTTTTTCTGAGCTAGACACTTAAAACTTTGTAGAAAGATTACTTATAAAAATACAAAAAAAAAGACTTTCAGCGTTTTGAAAAAATCTATCCCTAAGGGGGATAAAAAGGGGTGCAAAGTTTTTATCAGGGAAAGTTTATGTTTTTGAGTTAGAGACTTGAAACTTTGTAGAAAGATTACTTATTAAAATACAAAAAAAGAACACAAATCGTTTTAGAAAATTCCACCCCTAATAGGGTTAAAAAGGAGAGCAAGCTTTGCATGGGCAACACTTTTTTTTGAGTTAGACTTAAAACTTTGCAAAAAGATTACTTATTAGAATACTAAAAAAGAACTTTCAGCGTTTTAGAAAACTCCATCCCTAAGGGGATCCTTAAGATCCTTAAGAAGGGTAGCCAGTGTTGTCTGGGAAAAACTTTTTTTTTTACTAGACTTAAAACTATTCAAAATGTTACTTATTAAAATTAATAATAAAGTACTTTCAGAGTTTTAGAAAATTCCACCCCTAAGGGGGTTATGAAAGCTTTGTATGGGCAACACTTTTTTTGAGCTAGAGACTTAAAAGTTTACGAAAAAAGTTCTTTCAGCGATTAGAAAAATTCAACCTCTAAGGGGGTTTAAAAGGGGGTTCAAATTTTAAATGGCGAGCAATAAAATTTTAAAGTGTGAGTAAGAGATTTTTAACTTCTGTCTTATTCTGTACGTTAAAAGACTACAAAACTGATTTCAGAATTTTTCCAAATTCATCCCCTAAGAGTGTTAAAATTGGTTCAAAGTTTGAGTATTTCAAGGCATTTTTAAAGTATGAGATTTTTAACTTTGGTTTTAGACTGTTTGTTCACAAACTAGAAAATGAACATAAAAAGTTCTACGCGGACGAAGTCGCGGGCAACAGCTAGTTATGAAATAAGAGTCTTTTCGTGGGGAACAAAATATAGCTGCAGGCAAAACGCAATTATATTCCACACTGGTGGAAAGAAAGCCTTTGTACATTTTAAATACGAATAATGTATTTGTGAGGCGAGAAGTACGGTTGGTCTTTTGTAGAATGTCTGGTGCTTTTATTCGTTTTAATTATTTACAACACATTTTTTTTATATCACAGCGGTGATTAACTACTTAGCATACGGCCTGTTTAGTGGTAAACCGTAACCTATGAACTGTTGGGACATCAAAGAATTCACAAACGCGTTGCCGACTCATTATTGATTCGAGGATTCGTTGTATTGACTGAGACATGCGGGTTCTTCACTCCGAAAATAGCGCTTCCTCTGGAGCTCTGGCGATCTTAATCACCACCAGGACGACAACAGAACATAGGTGGTGCTATTATAACTGCGGTATTCTGTAAATGGTGATACACCACATGCTCGACATTGCCCAATTATACAGGGTGTTTGGTGCATCGTTTGCCAAATGAAAAAGGCAGGTAGAGTGGGTCATTTGCTATCACTACCGGCAATCAAAAAAAAATTGTGGCCACGGGTCTTTTTTTTATTTATTTTTTTATACATTTTGTAAAATTCTAAATGACTACGCGTTTCAACTACAATTTTAAAAAAAGGAAGTGGTAGGGTAGAGCCTACTTTTTTTTATTTTATTGTAATATTTAATGTTGTACGTCTCTAAGAAAGTCACAATTATTTGCAAGTAACGTCTACTTATTTTTTATTGACCCTCAAAAGAAATCTAGGTGCAAAATCTTCGTCTTGGAATAATTTGATCTGCAATTTAAAAAAAAAAAGATCAAGTTCTTAAAATTAGATATATAATAGACTAGATAACTTTTTTTTAAAATTTTAAGAACTTGATCTTTTTAAGTTTTTTTTTAATTGCAGATCAAATTATTCCAAAACGATTTTTTTTTTGAGGGTCAATAATAAAATAAATAGACGTTACTTGCAAATAATTTTGAATTTGATAGAGACGTACAACATTAAACATTACAATAAAAAAAAGTAAACTCTGCCACTTCCTTTTTAGGGTTCCGTACTCAAAGAGTAAAACGGGACCCTATTACTAAGACTTCGCTGTCCGTCCGTCCGTCCGTCCGTCCGTCCGTCCGTCCGTCTGTCTGTCACCAGGCTGTATCTCAAGAACCGTGATAGCTAGAGAGTTGAAATTTTCACAGATTATGTATTTCTGTTGCCGCTATGACAAAAAATACTAAAAACAAAATAAAATATTTTTTAAGGGGGGCTCCCATACAACAAAAGTGATTTTTTTGCCGTTTTTATAGATGAATGTGAAGTTTTTAGAGAATGGTACGGAACCCTTCGTGCGCGAGTCCAACTCGCACTTGGCCGGTTTTTTTTTAATTCTTGTTGAAACGCGTAGGTAGGCACATAAAATTTAACAAAATGTATTTTAAAAAAATATTTAAATAATACCTTTGGCCACAAAAAACTGTTAAATGCCGGAAATGACAGCAAATGACCCAAACTACCTGCCGTTGTAATTTGGCAAACGATGGACCAAACATCCTACTGTATATCATGAAAACCTCACCTAAACTAAAGTAATTCATTATAGCCCTTAGCGTCAACAATAAGCATCAAACACGATGTTCAAATTAACACATACGCCAAATTATTGGCATAAAAGTACCTATTTACTGCGCATAATGTAGAAACTTTTTTAAACGACAGTTTTCTTGCCATAAAAGTGAGTACCTACGTACCAGACAAATTATAGATTTAGAGCAAATAATTTATAATATAGTAATTTTATTTGTGGTATAAATCGTACATGTGGTACATTGAAAATACCGTACAGAACAAGAATACAATAAGCTCTCGTATTAGCGACAGTATAAATTTGAAAACGTCGTCGAATATTGATGATCCTTGGGCACCCGTGCCACCACAGCTATCCACCTCAAAACACATCACACCAAACCCACTGCCTCAACTATCATCTTCTCCAACCTTCACAGTCCAAAACGACCAAGACGCAAGTTTTAGACTCTTTGGGCACTACTCAAATAAATTCCTCGACCTCAATTTCGATAAATGTAATAAATAAAAATATAACTTTATTTTTGCACAACATGGACTATAATGTATCATTTACTTTTAATTTACAATTCACTTCACACACACTCTCACTTTTAATTTACAGTTCCAATGTAATTAATTATAAAGTATTATGGAACAATTTCTCCTAATTCCTATGAAATATTAATATTTTCTAATTAAGGTACTTTAAGTTTTAATAAAACGCTGTTTCTAGTAAGTAGCCTTGCTTTTGTCTCGCAAAAGGGCGAGCTTGAATCCCTCGCTACACTCAGGACTCCGTTTTAATTACCTCGCTTCGCTCAGGAATGAACTCGTAACACCCTCGCAACGGTCGGGAGTTAAATCTGGAGTCGCGCCCGTGACATTAAACAGTGCTTTATCCCCGTATCTCTACTATTATTTATTAATCTAACAACAAAGTTACGTTAAAACAAAAAGCAAAAGTGTTTTATACTTACAGTTTGTCTGCTACTCAATGTCCCTAATATGGAGTATAAAAATATAATAGACATTGGCGGAGAAGCCCACAGAATGGTGAAGACCCCACCCCACTGACGAGAGCTAGGCTCTTAAATATATCATGATGATTATATAAGATGGTTTTACTTTACCAGTTGGGCTGTTCTAGATGAGCCAGACGCAGGCTGTCTGCCAAAAGTGACATCATCTCATAGTAAAACTACAATGTACTCTTACTCGTAGTTGGCAGTGAATGTGTTAATATGTCCAATGTTAAACGAGCAATATTTGTATATATTAATAAGTGGTGAACGGTGTTGGCCACAAATATTGTATTTATTTATAAGGCTAATAATTTAAGACTCCCTTGTAGTGGCTGTTTGTTTACCTAAATAAAAAAAAAATAAAAAAATATATATATATATTTGCAATCACGTTCTCGGAAACGGCTCTAACGATTTCGATGAAATTTAGAATATCGGTGGTTACGGGGGCGATAAATCGATCTAGATTGGTCTCATGTACGGAAAAATTCGTTTTCTCTGTATTTTCTCCATTTTCAACCGAGCAGAGCTCGGTTGCCCAGGGACTGTTCTTAAAAGATTAAGGGGACTTCTTAATGAAAACGAGCCCTAAGTACTCATGAAAGCTCCCAGAAACATCTGAGAATATTCCTGTCTTTTTGAGAATTCATCACTTTGTAGGTAAATTTGTCCGCAATGTTCGTGATAAACTCTTTCTTTACTGAAAAACGGTCGCATTGCCGTGTAGTATTTTAATAAGTACACGTCCCAAACAAAGACATGACAAATCCATTCGAGGGAAAACCGAGCAATATCCTATTGTGGATACACGTCTAAACAAGAAAATACTGCGCGAGGTTTTCTGACGCTCGGAAAATTCGCAATACTTTGAACCCCATACGTGCCAACGGGCTTACAAAGGCACTTCAGAGGATAACGGGGAACTATTTTTGAGATATTTCGTGATTGAGTTTTGTTTTTATAGGAAAACTCGGAGTTTATTGTTTCTACGAGCTGTTGTAAGTAAGTACCTATAGTATTTTACTATCAGAAGTATAGGTAATTGCGTAACTTTTCGAATAAGCGTTAGGACATACTTAACTGTAATTTTCACCTTTTGAAGGTTGAAAAAGTTACGCGATTTTCCTCCTGTTTATATAGCAAGCTTGATTAACTTTTGTTATTTGTCTAGTATTATATGTATGGATGAACTAAATTTACACGTACCTGTACTGAAAGTATTATCCATATGCCAATGAAATGGTGAAATTAAATATAATCATTAGACAATTTTATAAATACCTTTAGAGGGAATTTCTCATATTATTTAGGGCATTATATAGCAGTCCGCGTGGCTTCGCCCACGTATTAAAAAAAATGCAGCAAGTGATAAAATATAGCCTTTGTCCATCCCGGAGGTCTATTCTATAGATATATTGGTGACATATTTGTTTAAATCGATTGATTGTTTCCGGAGATTACAATACAATACTTACCTACAAATTGGTACCCTTTATTACCTTCCACATACAAACCTAATAAAGCTCACACATACTTATTACCTCATCATATATTATTAGATATGTTCATAGTCATATCAGATGTAATTTTATTATCTACAAAATTATACTCCCGTGAGAGTTCTTGCAACTTCGTTTGATTGCAGTAAACTTTGTAACTTCGTTTTGAGCTCGAATACTGTGTGACTTTGAAATTTTGCCATTTATGAAGTTAGGACTTTAAATGAGACGAGGGCAGAGAATAAAGGGCTCTTTTAATTAATACCTTGTAAGTTATCTAGGACATCTAGGTTAATTAGGTTATCGACGTGAAGACTAAATAATTCTAAGTGAATTCGCAAATGGATTGAAACCTTCTCGTAGTTTTATTTAGGTACCTATTGTTCGTGGGCTCTTAGAGCACGATTCGGGTTCGAGTTGAATTCTTTATTTTGGCATCAGAATATGTAAGAGTGAACGAGAGAGAAATAGACCCGAACGAATACAACTCGCACATTACATTTTAATGAAAAGAAAAAGATTTCATCAGGTAATTTAAGATTTCATACAATGTTTTTTAGGGTTCCGCACCTCGAAAGGAAAAAGCGGAACCCTTATAGGATCACTTTGTTGTCCGTTCGTCCGTCCGTCTGTCAAGACCCTTTTTCTCAGGAACGCGAAGGTATCAAGCTGAAATGTATATCACATACTCAAGTCTACTGTCCCTTGGAGCTGTGAAAAAATCAAACTTCTAAGCCAACGCAATCAAAAGATACAGCCGTTTATGCCGCAAATTTCCGCAAATTTTCGAAACTCGCAACTCTCGCAAGGGAATCAAAACCTAAAGGGTATTTCCCGTGAACTCAGATTCTTGAAATTTGGTACGAAGCAACGTTTTACAGCACAGATAAAGGAAAAATAACGAAAACCGTAAATGTTTAGTTACATCATATAATAAAAATATCTATACATATAATAAAGCTGAAGAGGATCGAAAGTCTGTTCATGGAAGATATTCAAAAAAAAATTGGCTAGGGATCCTTAGAATCGATAACAGAACACGTTCCAACAGTTTTTAGAATTTTTGTCTGTTTGTCTGTTTATCTGTTTGTCTGTTTATGTGACCGCGCATCACGTGAAAACGGCTGAACTGATTAAGATGAAATTTGGTAGGTACAGAGAAAGTTTGAGTCTTGGGGAAGGACATAGGGTAGTTTTTATCCCTAAGGGGATGAAATGGGGGATGGAAATTTGTATGGAGCTACTTAAACAGTTAAACCGCTGCACCGATTAGGATAAAATTTGTTACTTAAATAGTTTGAGTCCCGGGAAAGGTCAAATGAGAGGTTTTATCCCGGAAATCTTCCCTTTAGGGAGTAAAATGTGGGGTGAAAGTTTGGAAGTAACCCATTTTGATAAAATTTGGTTTAGAGGTACTTAGTTTAAGTTCTGGGAAAGGACATCGGATGGTTTTTATTCCGGTAATCGTCCCCTAAGGGGGTGAAATGGGGGGTGAAATTTTGAATGGACTCCGTTTAGATCAAATTTGGTATACATAGATATAGTTTCAGTCCCGGAGAAAGACAACGGATAGTTTGAATTCCGAAAATCATCCCCCAAGGGGATAAAATAGGGATGACAATTTGGTAAAGAGATAGAAGGAGCCCCAGGGAAGGACAATGCATAATTTTTATCCTGAAAAATAATCTCTTGAAGGGGTGAACTGAGGGGTGAAAATTTCTATAGAACCCATTTACGGTATAGCGAGTTGGAGTCTTGGGGAAGGACACAGGATAGTTTTATTCCGAAAATTACACCCCCAATTACACCCACTTAGGGGTAGCCCTAAGGGGGTGTAATTGGGTGTGAAAATATGTTTGTGGCCCATTTTGATGGGTTGAAAGATAGTTTGAGTCTTGGGAAAGGACATATGATAGTTTTAAATTCTAGAAATCATCCTCTAATGGCGTGAAATTTTAGATAAAATTTGGTATAAAGATAGTTTGAGTCCCGGAGTATGACAACGGATAGTTATAATCCCGAAAATCATCCCCTCAGGGATGAAATTGGGGGTGAAAATTTGGATAAGACCCATTTAGATGAAATTTAGTAAAAAGATAGAAGGAGTCCCAGGGAAGGACAACAGATATTTTCAATCCCGATAATCATCCCCTAAAGGGATGAAATAGAGGGTGAAAGTTTGGATAAATCCATTTCAGTGAAATGGTATAAAGATAGTGGGATTCCCAGGGAAGGACAATTCATAGTTTTTATCCTGAAAAATCATCTCTTGAGGGGGTGAAATGAGGGGTGAAAATTAGGATGGAATCCATGTAGGTGAAATTCGGTATAGAGATAGTTGAATTTCCGGGAAAGGAAATCGCATAGTTTTTGTAACGAAAATCATCGCCTGAGAGGATGAAATGAGGGAGAAGATTTGGATGGAACTCATTTGGATGAAATCTGGTTAAGAGATAGTTTGAGTCCTGGGAAAAGACATATGATAGTTTTTATTCCGCAGATCATCCGCTAAGGGGTTGAAATGGGGGTGAACATTTGGATGGAACCCATTTACGGTATAGCGATAGTTGGAAGTCCTGAGGAAGGACATAGGATAGTTTTAACCCGAAAATCCTCCGTAAGGGGTGAAAATTTGGATTTGAGTGACCCATTTAGATGAAATTTGGTTTACAGATAGTTTGAGTACCGGAAAAGGACATAGGATAGTTTTTATTCCGGAAATCATCTCTTAAGGGGGTGAAATGGGGGGGTGAATATTTGTATGGAGCTACTATACAACCCATTTAGATAAAATTTTGTATAGAGGTAGTTAGTAGGCGCGGCGTTGGTAGGCCCCCCACAAGGTAGACTGATGGCCTGGTAAAGGTCGCGGGAGTCCGGTGGATGCGGGTGGCGCAGGATTGGTCACTTTGGAAAGGGGGGGAGGCCTATGTCCAGCAGTGAACGACTTTTGGCTGATATGATAATGATGATTAAAAATAGTTTGAGTCTCGGGGAAGGACATAGGATAGTTTTTATATCGGAAATCTACCCCTAAAAGGGAAACGGAGGGTGAAAGTTTGTATCGAGCTACGATATAAACGAGTTCTACGCGGACGAAGTCGCGGGCAAAAGCTAGTTTTTAATTAATAAAAGGTTTGTAGTGCGCGAGGCCGACTCGCACTTGGCTGTTCTTTTTCTTTCCCAGCTACTTACCTATTATGTTTAAATTGTTATAATACTTTGAGCAGCCGGATTACTTTAATCTAGTTTAAAATATTTACCACATTTTCCAACACCTCGCTAATACACAGCGATCACAGACCCCATCAAGCGATAAAAGCAATTATTTTAAAAGGCACTCCCAGCAGCAATCAGCTAAAACCAAATGATTTTCCAATCCCATTTCCGCGGAAACCAGAACAAAAGGGGATCACAAAGGCTATCCGTTGTTTCCTGGCCCCCCGTAGGTACGCACCCCACCCGCCCCCCTAGCTTCCTGCCCCCTTCCCCCTGCCCCCTGGCCCCCTCGCTATGGCCCCTTCGCCCCCAAGGGATCGCGTACACTAATTGCGACGCTAAATTGGGGTAATGTATGGAACTGCGCTCGGATAAAACGGGCTAAGCTCGACGGATCAAAGCTGCCATTTGTTTTAGTTAGCAGGATTTTCTTGTCTCGTTTATTCTTTAATGGGATTCCTAGTCTACTGAGAAACTGAGATCGATGCGGGCTTAAAGCAACAGGTTTTACATCTGGTATTGAGATCATTGGTAGTTTGACGTCATTTATACGGGTAGGTAGACAAGACAACGTTATTAATTGTTGAACTAGCATACAAAAAACGTAAAAGCATAGGTGCTTAAGATGTCAGATTCTATAGACATTGATTGAATAGTTATTCAAATCGCAACAGGCGTCAACTGTAAAGCGGGTTGGAGCAAACACACGAGTAGAGGTTACGAAACGAACGTCGCGCCGCACGGCCTATTGGAATATGTAAATCATACAATGTAAATGGATGGGACCGAATACCGAAATGATACATCGCGTGCCGAGCTCACTTTCCAGCCGAACCGTACCGCTTCGCCGTCCGCAGTGACACGCACGTTATCAGGACGTTATTAAACAGCGAGGCACCGAACATAAAATTCGATTGAAACGCCGTAAATAAAACATGTTGCCAGTCTCCCTTCGCATTCGCGTTATTGAGTTACGCGGCCCCGGAGCGTTTTGCCGCCAAAACAACGAACATTTTGCCCCCCGGCGCGCGTAAAAACATCCACAGAATTCTCGGAGCGAGAGCAACAGAGAACCGGCGCGTAGGGCAGAAAGGGATGGGTGCCTTAATATTTTATCAAGCATCTTCTCATCAGGAAATGACTGTTCAATTCAAATAAAACCGTAAACGAATACTTTTACAGTGCATAATGGCATGACGCGATTAACCATTGCGTGTGTGCCCTTACGTCGGTGAAAGGAAATTACAACCACACCCACGTATAATGTTGCCGCAATAAAAAACGTGTGAGAAGAAATAATGAGCGGTTACTGGCGAGTCAAGCCGGCCGGCGATTTGATCTTTTTTCGTTTCCCTTTAATTGATTATAGGAAGGAACCGTCAAAGGACGAAGGCGAAGACTCAGGTAATGAATGATGGATGAAGGGTCGCAAATCTGATTACAAATTTAAATGTCGCACACAGATGAGTCGGTCGTGATCGGCGCTTGTTGAAATTCAATGAGAACGGGGCCACCGTGATCATGCATCGATAACACTGGATTGTTCATGAATTGTCATTCAAAACATCCTACCGAGGCACTCGATATCTAAATATAGGACCATTGTGCTGCTCCTCAAGAGACTGCATCGATACGCAATGACGAGTGTTGAATGGATGGATATTATTATCTTATGATTTCAATTCATTTTGAGTCTAAAAATTCTAAACTATGCCTCCAACATGTATTTGGTATTTGGTTGGCAACAGGTTCGTCTATGAGCATTTTCTAAAATCCTATTCATGCATTGTATTAGACTTAAGATCTTGGGCAATGGGCAGTTACAACCGAAAATCGCAAAGAAACGCAAATCCGTGAATATTTTACGCAGTTTACCAACCACATCTTATCAAAAGCTGCATTATTTTTCGCTATGTAAGTATGTGGAAGTGGAAAAATCCGATAATTTAGATGCAGCCTATGGTATTTTACCTACCAGCATTGTGGTACTTGGAGAATAAAACGAACGTAATCCCATGTTGAATAACCCCGGAATGTCTGCAGATGCCAATCTAAATTTGCAATCAAACCGCGATTAGAATGGCATTAAAATAGTAGTTCATAGATATAAAACTTTGTCGTACTTATAGTGCACAATTGTCACCTCCAATGGCTCCAATCCCACTCTAAACGCAGTTCGATAATATCTTCGACTCACACACAAACGAACAAATTATCATGGTTTTTGCGGCCGCTGTGCTTAGTGCTTAGGACCATGGTCCTAAGCTCGGCATCCCGACAAACATCCTTTGTGTTGTGTTGTGATCACAGATGTATGAATATAAGGAGATCGGACATGGCGGCCGATTTGTATAGAGTGAGCCTGTCGCAAGTACATTAACCCACACAACGCCCAAGTAATTGACAAGACAAAGCACGCACATATCTAAAACACACACACTTGTATACCTACACGCTTATTTGACAATAAACGCGCATCATATCAGGCATTTTGGGAAAAAACGTAATATTCTCTGCGATCAGCACGCGTGCACAGTATGGCAGTGTATGCCCATTGAGCATACAGCTGCGACACGTCCGCCGGCGGCTTGTCCTCTCTCTAGTATTCTATGCTCTGAGGTTGTGATAGTTTACCTCATCAGCGGGCGTATGAAGGTTGAATTTTAACACTCATCGCTGTGGACATCCGTTACTGTCGCACTCGAATAATCGTCAGAACGTGGCCCATGATAAAATGGCTACCACTGGTGTATGATAAACCCGCTGAAGGCATCTCCTGGTTGCTTTCAACACGTGATCTATCACGTGATTAAACCGTATACGTATTTACATTAAGATGCTTTAACAAGTCCTTATCAAGCGTTAAACGTGACCATGTTGGTCCCGCAGTTAACTGTCAGTGGCTAGTGTTAGGTATAGATAGACCTTGTTTATGGGCAGGCGACAATTGCGGCGACATTATGCATAATTGCTGTCAGAGGAATATGGAACCGCTCACGCCTGTATATATATAGACATTTCTAAAGCCACCATATGTTGGGGAGATTTCAGACGCAAGCGCGCTGCCGAACTCCTTGCTTATCCATAAACGCGGTCATACGCGATACGCAAATGACAAAAACATAATGTTTTGTGATTTGACATGGCAGAATTGACGCCGTAACGCGAACCGCGACCCGAGGCGCGAAAAATCTATCCTCCCCAATAGGATTCATCCCCAATAGGAGCAAGCACTGACACTGCACCTGTGCAACTGACGCCGCAACTCCACGCGAGATAAGAAAATCTATCCTCCTCTTTCTAATTTGTGCAGTGCGAGTGGCACAGGAGTTGCCTAGTCGCGCGAGACCATCGCGCGTGCTGACTTCTGGCCGAAGGGTGTCGTGTTTCGGCGGTTCTGGGGCAACCTATCGAAGTCTACAACGGACTTGACGACGCAACGGAGCCACGCTGTTTCGTCGCCTAAATAATAATTCGTTTTACGTTTTACGAAATAACACTGATATTGAAAAGCCGTCTGAAGGGAAGCCGTGTGTGTTCTAGGACAAACTACCGAACTCTAGATCGGAGCTGACGACGCAGCGGAGCCACATCGTTCGACTAAGTAAATGAAGTCTTTCATAATTATATGTATGTCAGTCAATATACAATTGTAGTATTCGTTAAAATATGGGGCTCGTAGATTGAATTAAATAAACAAAATCAATAAATAGTCGTATAACAATCGTAACATCAAAACTTGAGTAAAGACAGTGCCAAGACACCTACACAAAGTCGTTTTTCCTCAACTTCAAGTGAAATGTTCTTAAAACGTCATCAATTTACGTGATAGAAAGGTCTACCGTGTTGCGTAACGGGGTATTGTACCGTAATGCAAGACAACCATAACGGTGTGTGAGCACTTCGCGACACTGCGATTTAACAAACGAAGTGGGGACAAGAAGTTATTTACCTATGAAAAAACTACGGTTCTCTCGATATACGATATATACGCAATAATTAAACGAGCAATATTTGTATGTATATATGTATATATATATATATTTGCAATCACGTTCTCGGAAACGGCTCTAACGATTTCGATGAAATTTGGAATACAGGTGGTTACGGGGGCGAGAAATCGATCTAGTTAAGTCTCATGTCCAGGAAAATTCGTTTTCTCCGTATTTTCACCATTTTCATCCGAGCAGAGCTCGGTCGCCCAGGGACTACTCAATAAACTGTGAAATTATGTTATGATATTTTACTGGTTTTACTGTTTAAATTATGGTTTGATATAGGTAGCGTTTCGGTGGTTTCGTCCTCTCTCATCAACTCCTTAATGTCACAATTAGACAGAAGACGGTATTCATTCAATTTCATAGTAGTTTTGGCTATATGTATACTTATATATATCTGTGTGAAACCACCGTGCCCAGCCCCACGCGCGATCCCATGGATGGCAAGGCGGGATTTAACTCAACAGGAATGAGAACTAAATCGAAAGACCAATAAAAAATAGAGCGAAAATTTACTCTTTGACACACTCCCCGTTCTTGAATGATAAAGGAAAACTTACACTGATAGTTAAAGCAATGATAGTTGCAGTATCCAAGAGCCAACCGGATGGCTTGCAGCATTTGAGAACCCGAAGTGTTGTGGAACCGCCCTATGCAACTCGAACTAAGCCAACTTGGACTGGGGAGGAAACAACGCGTCATTGCTCTGAATATGAGCAATCATCTTCCATAAATTAGTGTCAATAAGAATATTCTTTCACTTCATTTTATTCAGTTACATAATAAACTTACAGTGCGGTCACCAAGTCGTTTACATGCTATTTAAAAAACAACAAATCAAGCTACATTTACAAGAAAATTAATTACACAAATCACACGAACAAGATTCATTTCTTAATTATTATCAATCTTAATAATAATCATACCAATCACTGAACCATAAATATAACCTCATATTGTCTATCAGGCGGAGAAGGAATAGTTCATTACCTACTCACCTAGGGTGGTAAAACAAAAAATGTCTCAGGTCGTAAATATTTGTCGCCCGAGCCGCAAGCAAGAGCGATAAGTATCTGTAACGAGGCTTTCGTTATTACTTTATTAGCGAGGGATACTTAATTGCCACTTTATCGCCAGGTGTGAAGTAGTACCTACTGTTTAAAAATTCTCGACCGTTTATTCATCATTTCATCATCTTGGTTTTTCCACTTGCGGCCGTAAGAAGGAAAAATATTGGGACTAGGTGGTCTTTGGCTTACTTGACTGCAGTTTAATAACAAGCGGTGCCACAGAAAACGACTGAGCACGTGCCTTCTAAAGGATCCAGGGATTAAGATTCAGCCCGAAAGGGCTTGAGATCGGTTAGGTCAAGTAGGTTAGCAGGTAGCAACCTACCTTTTTCTACCGAGAAACCCTGCGTACCAATTATCCAGCCATCAGGGGAGGTCTGGGGTCACTAAAAACTACGCGTCGCGGCGGCCACTCGTTCGGAGGACCCTAGGATCTCATACCGAACGCACTGGAGGCCTTTACGCCTCGCTGCGTCTGGCTCATCCCAGTACACGGTCCTTGTCGCCTTCCGTAGGGCCCTCCTTGCACAATGTTCCCACAATAACTTCTTTTCTACTTACTTTGTCAGCCTGTGCGGCACACTCTGTCTGGTTCCGTCTGTCAGAATATCAGCGCTACAACAGCAATGTCAATGTCGCCATTTCGTGGATATGTCGTAACGTAACAAAAAATTAAATAATTGTAATAATCGTATAATAAACGAAATTGTTTATAAAATTTTACCTTTGTTAATTACAATGTTTCTGTTATTTTTTTTATCATGGCATATACGCAAATAAAGTTTGTAGCTCAATTTGCATTCGGCTGCCGCGATTATTACCTACTCATTAAATGAAACTATTTAAAACGGATTATACCTATCGTGTAATGCGATCCCGCGCGTTCTTTTCTACGAAATACTAACGCATTTATGAAAGGAGCCCTGATGCAATTTAGATAGGGAAAATAACTAGGTAAACTAAGTTACCTGTTTTTACAAGCTTCTATTTAACTTGTACTCTTCGTATGTTAGGTAAAACGTATACCATTTTTCAGCGTCTTGCTGCCGGTATTGTATTGACTGAGCTGAAAATAGAAATAAGTATAATTATGTAGTGACATCGCAATAATAATATTATGACACCACCGAGCTGATCTAATGATGGAGACAGAAGCCGACAGTTTTGTGAGACCCAGTGAATTATTAAGTTTATCTATTCAAATATTCCATGATCCGTTCACGAACCGCACATTATGACCACCATAAAAATAGATTGTTTTGTTAGAACAAAATTGTTATCTGTGAAAATGTTATTATTGCTAAAATAATAACTAGATTTCGATAATATTATTTCATTCAAATTTCGAACATCTCTGAAAAACAAAGAAATTTGATTTGACCTCTATTCTAATATCACTCGAGATGACGTTTAGTTCGAAATGAATTGTCAATGTGTCGATATGATAGTTGGGGAATTAAAAAATACAATGACAGCTGCCAGAAAACAACGCCGCGATGCCGGTCATAATATGCGGCTCCTGCCTGGCTATGCATCATGGAAGCTTATGATATGTGGATAGATAAGTAGTGTATGTAACTGTACATATTTAGGCATTAAAACACTCGTGTTTAATGCCCTTCATTATGTACAGTCACATAAACTACTATTATATACTCTGTTTATTAAATAAATTTGTAATAATAATACATAGTAGGTTGTAACCCTTACTGCCTGCCTTGCTTGTCTGTGTAGGTACAATGTACAATTCTACTTAGGTTCATCCCTGTCTAGCCGTGCGTCTGTCGTAAAGATAAAATGTGGGAGTTGAGCTTGTACCTACAGGGTGTTATTCGTACGGGTTTCCTCTGTAATATAACATTGTCTACATAATTAAAACTAAGAGTACCTAATACTTACTAACTTTAATTGTTGAAAATATCGTCGCATCTGTTTTACTACAGACTTGTAATATACATGACCTTTCCTGAGGCGTGTCTGAAGTTCTTCTGAATTCTACTTCAGCTCCTATTTTTTCCGACGCATTGTAGGTATACGGTGTTACTCGGACTCGGGGGGCGACTTTGATCAAATAGGTTTTTCTCTAACTTGTGGGTGAACTGTGGCAGTGATTATATTAGTATTCTTAAAAAATAATATTGCTGTTTATTTCAATAAAATGTTAGGGTTTAATTAAAGTCTTAACTACTAATTATAACTAGTTAATACTCTTTAATTAAATAGGTGGCTATATTAATTTATTCTTATAGGTGTCAAAGCGGACCCCAGGCTCATTTAGGGGCACGTCCGGGAATAACGCTAGGAGGATGATGATTAATTTATTCTTATAATTTTTTACAGTAGGGTAAGTTACCTTTATTGTTTATGACTTACTTTTAACATATGTCCTTTGACTATCGAACGTGTTTAACTACACGTTTAACCCTCAATGTTACGTATCAGTTCATACGGAAATCTATTTAATATTGCAGGTAGGATACAACTCCATACCCTATGCCCATGCCCATATTCATCATTGCTTTTTCTCACCTCAAAGGTTGTGTTGCGGATGCAACCTTTTTTGTACTTTTTTTTTGTCTATTATTTTACCGTTTTCATACTTTTAGAATGTTTTATTTTGTTTTATTAGTTGTCAATATATTGCTGTCGAAAACAGATTCAGTCGGCTTGGTTTTAATATATTTTCTATATAAATTATCACTCCAGCTATAGGTACAGTCCACCAGAAGTCCTTTTCATTTGGTCCTTCGAACCGGATAGATTGATTAGATAAATTACGAAGACGGCTGGGTCTTACTTTTTTCTTTAGATTGGATACTTATATTGTTATTGTACTGTGTTATAATTGCTAGTTCCACCTTGTCGAATACGTTTAGCACCTTACAATGGTTAAATAGATTCTCGTAATTATCCCTATATTTATAATTAATTTCAGCTGGTACAATTGTTTTCAGTAGACGTATCTGGAGGTTGTATATATTATTTAAATATGTTTTATAGGTTCTTCCATAGTTTTCTAGACGATAACCTATGACAGAATCAGCCAGGGACATGTAGAGAAGTCTAAGCGTGTTGTAATGGACGTTTCAACACATTTGCTCGTAACGTGCCTCTTATTGTGCCGCTTTTAGGCTCATAATCCTGGGTATTAAAACACGCGTGTTTTATAACATTACGACACTCGTGTAGTTATGTTTATATCCCGATTAAGACACGTTGGCACCTTGCAGCAAGGTGTATGTATGGACTCGGCGCATTCTTAAATTGACCGGGTTATACAGGTTTGTTTTTAATTCTCGGCAAATGGATTCTTACTCGACTAAACAAATTAAATCCTTCTTGTGGATTAATTGATTATTTCTTGTTGGATATGATATAGAAACGTTTCATTTAGTAAAACTATTTACTTTTGATAACATTTTACATGAATTTATATTGAATAACAAAGTATTTATTTTATTTTGTATTGGCTGTTTAGAGATTTCATCTAAGCCTCGCTACGGGCGCACTACGCGAACTTCACGAAAAAAAAATAGTTGCGCGCCATTATAAGGAATTTCACAAATATTTGTAAACATTGATGATGCGTGTTTGGTTATTATTAAAAATGTTGACTCGTGGTGAATAGAAAAGTGATAAATAGAATTGACGCCACTGTACATTCTTGGAGAAGTGCAAATGTATGTGAGTAAAAACCTGTTGTCATCAATAACTAAAGGAAACAACTTAGGAGCCTGTAACATTTTCATTTTATGAAAAGGATTTTTTCCTCGCAAATGTGTTGAAAAACGTCGTATGACACGCGTGAGCTTTGATAATTACATCCTCGGCTCTATTATCACGCTCACCTGCGGTTCGCGTGACAATTCCGCCTCTGATTTAATAATCTACATAGCTCACTTGTATCATAATGTACTATTATGTTTAATGATAATGATACATAGTTTTACAATATGGGCCTTAGTTTCTTACATAGGTACTTGGTCTACATATGGACCCCAGTTAAACTTGTAGTAATTTTTTAGTCCAAAGTAAGTAAGTTCCTTTACAATTTCAAGCTGAGTACAGTTACATGGAGCCTTATATAAGTGCAGACACTTGTGCTCGTGGGCCACGATCTTCCGCGTAACGTAATTTTTTTTATATGGCGTGTGTATGTGTGTGTTTTAGGGATAAAGGCGTGATGGTATGTATGTATGTATGTGCATTAGTTTCGTTTTAGAGTAATTTAATGATAAACCCAGATCGTGTGCCTATCGCCGTTTCGAGCTGTCGGGCTGCCATTGAGTGGCGATACTGGCGATCTTGGCCCACAGTTCACTCGGCATGCGGCAGACATGACCAGCCCAGTCCCACTTCAACTCGGCCGACTTCCGAACTACATCGACTAAGTAACTTTGAGCTTTGGAGCGCAGCGTGGTGTTCCGGATACGATCCACTAATTTGATACCTAATATGCTGCGTTCCATGGCTCGATGGCAAACCCCGAGCTTGGACTTTTGACATGACGTCAGAGATCAAGTTTGTGCACCGTAGGTGAGAATTAGAAGAATGCACATGTTCATGAGTCTCCGCTTAAGTGATAATGAATATGGAAGGTCACCTTTCATGACATGTTTCATTGACCAATATCTCATCCGAGCATTTTCAGTCCGTCTTTCGAATGAATGAAGACTTGAGAAAGATAATTTGATTGGAAATCCATGGTGTCAGCCGGTGACCTGGACTCATATTAGATTGCAAGATCATTATCTACGGTTGTAGATGCTACTTCATAATTCCTTCTTTATTAGTTTCAGTCACTAAGAGTTCATCACAACTTTTTCATTTCCATGATGTGGAGTTGTTGTTCCCATGGCTCGGTATCACGTCGCCGAGCATTTGGCGGGGGTTTACCCTTGTTTTACCACCAAACGTTTCATCGAATGAATGTTTTGCCGAATTTTCATTTCATCGAAAACAATTTTTTACAGAAACTTTTCAGGGTTGTTATAAAACAAACTCAACTTAACCTAATGGGTTCTTCACAATTACCTGTTAACCCTAAAGAGTTACCGGCTACTGAGAAAAAAAAACGATGAAAAGAATATTCGGCGAAAGTTGTCGGTAAAATAAGGGACTCCCTTTAGCGGTTGATGTAACGATACCAACTAACTTCTTTATGCAACATTAGGGTGTAGGTATAAAATACAATCACTTTTTCCGAGTCTCCAGTGCGCGGAATAAACAAAGAAAGGGTATTTTTTAAATAAATTGGCGCGAGAGATAAAATATGTACTGAACGCAAAATTTGAGTCACACGAAGGTTCAATATACTAACTTGAAAGACATAAGCAAACATAACATCTGCATCACAAATAACAAATTTTAACCCTAATAATATTTTATAGGTACCTACTCAATTCTAACAACAATCAACAGCATGCACCATCTAACACTTTGAAATACCAAACAAATATCAAGTAGGGTCGCTTCGCCGGTTAGCGACCACTTAACCGAGTTGCTCACTTTAGATTAATAAATGTATACCTTTTAAATTTACACACATAACATAATAGATGGTATTTGGATAGGCCATAAAATATACCGATTTCATCCATAGATTAGGAAAAAATAAAGGAAATGTTTCAAAATAGCGAATGCGCTAGATAGTTTGCGATTGCGACCTTGTTAGCTAGTTGGCGACCACCCTTGCAAATAGTGTTTAATTTAAGTAGTTAATAAAATGATTCATCATCATCATCATCATCATATCAGTCGAAAGTCGTCCACTGCTGGACATAGACCTCCCCCAAAGAGTGCCACAATGATCGATTATGCGCCACCCGCATCCAGCGGACTCCTGCGACTTTTACCAGGTCATCAGTCCACCTTTTGGGGGATTGCCACTCGAGAACCTTTTCGCCCCAACGGCCATCGGTGCCACGTGGCTACTGCCACTAAGTTTAGCGATTCGGAGGGATATATCGGTTACCTTGGTTCTGCTGCGGATAGCCTCATTTCTGATGCAATCACGCAGATAAACTTCCAGCATAGCCCTCTCCATTGCCCTTTGGGTGACTTTGAGCCTTCTTATGAGGCCCATTGTAAGCGACCACGTTTCAGTGCCCTAAGTCATCACTGGCAACACACACTGGTCAAAGACTCTCGTCTTTAGACACTGCGGAATATTGGACGAAAAGATGTGCCGTAGCTTCCCGAATGCTGCCCAACCGAGTCCGATTCGACGATGACCTCTTTCTCAAAGTTCTCTTCTACAAATTGTTCTCTTCTAGATCTACTTTACATTGCTATGTACGCCGTGTCAATTCATATCCATACTACTATTATAAATGTGAAAGTGTGTTCGTCTGTCTATTTGTCTGTCTGTTACCTATTCACGCTAATCCGCTGAACCGATTTGAATGAAATTTGGTATGGAGATAGTTTGACTTTTTAGTTTAAATTATTACAACAGCTAAATCATTTAATCAATCACGTAACTAATTTCAGTATAATAATAAAATTAAGTGACGTATCTAAAGTTTTCGAGGCAACTGTCGCGTTATTTTTTTTACAGATTCACTGCACGTCAACACTCTACTAAAGCAATGTGTGAATTGAGGTAATTTTTTCTTGCTTTGGATTAAGCTGTCGTTTTTAAATTGTATATATTCTTATTCTAATACTATTCAAGAATAGTTAATAACAAATTATTTTTCTGTTGGGTTTGTAGAAATGTTAATATCTTGAATTGAAGCAGCCTAGTCCGTGCAGTGGTCGCTAACCGAAGGTGTTCGCGTTACCGGCTAAACGACCCTAACTACCAAACGTCGGACTCCAGCGGGCATTTTCGTGGCATGTCAGAATGATAGGTAAGGTTCGCAAATCAATCAATTCACTTTCGAGTATTTGTACTTAGTATTTGGTAAGTACCTAGTATTTATAATGTGAAATTCCAATAATGTGACCTTTCTGTGACTTAAGTTCGGAGTGCTATCGTAGTAGGTATCGTATCCATTGCAATACATAGATATGCAAATTAACAAATAAAGCAAATCTTTCTATTGATTAGACGGCACTCTACCAACAAATATAAGTATGAACAACAGTCATAATGACGCATGTCAGCTATTTATTTGTTTTTTAAGTGGCCACTTCAGTGGGCTATCAGTCATCACTTCAAAGAGTATTTACACATTAAAGATGAATAAATGATAACGGGTAACTAATTTAATTAACTATGTTACAAATAATACATTATAATACTCGTAAGTTAAGATTTTTTTGTAAACCTTACCTTGCCCTCAAACTGCCCCCTATAGTCCGACGTATGCTAAATACAGTTTTAACAAATAAGTTTTTTCTAGCCATCTTTATTGAGTCCAGTTGGACTCAAGACTCTAAGAGAATACTGTCTCCCCAACTATCTTTACGGCCACTCGTCTTGATTTACCTAATAGTCCGTATTTCCGTTTTCGTCATTTGTTTGAAAGGCACAAATATCATACTCATATCTCCCTTTCTTTCAGTCTCTGTCATATAATTTGTGATATGTGTGTAAGGGATCTCTCTTTCAGCTTTTCTGTGTAGGTTGAAGAATTTAAACTGTTGCCGTAGGGTTCGTTTATTGTCTTAGAGTAGTTAAATAGTAGAACTAATAAAAAATATTACCTGACCTGAAGAGTAGGTATGCGGTATGTAGATTGGTGTGGTGATTATTATCTAGATTGATAAGGTGATTATATTTCTAGCAGTTTATCAAAACAATCAGATTTTGAAACAAAAAAAATACTCATATAAAATAAGATTATATATAAATCAATTGTCCATGCAATCCCATTAATCTTCGCGGCACTAATGAGTCAATGACAAACCAGACAAGAGTAGGCACTCACAACTCTACCTAAACATTTATTCATTTCATTCAAGCAATAAGAATGAAACATCGCCTGTTAATCTCCGACAATCATAAATAATAACACCATGGGTTCCCACGTCCGTCAAGACGTCTTATTTATAAGCTTGTTATCACTAACGCACTTGACCCTTTCAGAACAGTCCCCGATAAAAAATTACAAAAAGAATAAAACTTATGAACGTATCCATTAGACACACATACAAACGATAACCTCATTCGGACGTATCAAACGTTATAAAAGTCACGCACACGATAGTTAACCGTACTCGTTTACGCACACATAACTAAACCCAATAGACGCACACATGCACAGACAACCGTGTTACTGATCAAGTCGTGTGGCTTCCAATTTCAAATTCTCGTTCGTTTGCTCCGAACGGCGGTGTTAATTTGGATTCGGCTCACACTTGCGCAGTGCGGGCGGCCATGTTCGTCGTATTTTTAGAGCTGATGCGCTGTTTTGCTGACGCTATATTTGCCGACTACGCATTTTTACCTTTAATTCTTTCGAAGTCAAGCATTTTAAAATGCTGGCATTTTGCTAATAAGCTGATAGATCAACTTCCTAATAAATGGTTATTCCAGTTTTTAAGATTGGAAAAACAGTCCTTGTTTTATGTAAATCAGGAGTCGTTTAATATATACGTTTGTTTTTATGCTCTAACGGCAATTGTTATTGTATGTTAAGTAATTCATAGAAATTAACTAATAGGTAAAAGGCAGACAGCGAATGTTTTAATCATGTTAAAGTAATTAGCATCGTAACATGAGTTCAGAGAAAGGCTTGAAAAATAATGGAATAACGATGACGCTCAGGGCGTACCTTACCTACCATACGTAGGTGTACCTACTCAGCCATAATTTCGTGGATAAAACCTGTGAACCAGGTACCCAGCCATCTAATAATTACTGGATTGGGTGATATTTACATCCACTAAAAACACCGAAGCGGTCACATGAACATGAAGCGGGTATCATGTGGGTCATTTGGCGGCCTCCATGATTTGATACCAGCGTACTTTGAAGTCCTACAGTAGGTATAAACCACAATTATAACATTTAGAGTAGAAGTAGAAGTAGAAAAGCTTTATTCAACATCACATTACACGAAATTATAATTAAACACACATGTGAACCTTAAGATTAGTATTAAAATATAAATTAATGTTACAGTCATGACGTGTGTGCGTGATGTTAAAAAGGAGCTTGCCTCAGCATAATGTTACAGCGAGGTCACTGCAACGCTGGTTTTCAGGCAGACCCTGGTAACTATAGGTATACCCACATCCATTTTGAATTGCTCGCTGTTTGTCGGGAACGAAATGTCACAGTTATTGTGTGTGCGTGTGTATGTACATATATTGTGTGTGTGTTTGACTTGACTTGGAATACGAAATGTGTGATGATATTGTTCAATAGGAATGAAATTTAAGAAATCTTATATAGGTACTTAGTGACCTCTGCCCCATCTAGGGGACATATGATCTAAAGTCAAGACGGGATTAAATAAGCATTCAGAAGACAGTCCGGTCCAATGTTGTATGAATGTGAGATGTGGAAGGCAGTAAAAGACATCACACACAATCTGCAATTTTGCATCAACCGCTGCCGAATTCAAGGAATATAAGGTTTTAGTCTGCAACTTCGTCCGTGTAGGAATCGTTTAAATCGTACCTCCATATAAACTCCCGCCCCATTTCTCTCCCTTGGGGGATTTCCGGGATAAAAACTACCCTTTGTTCTTCCCCGGGACTCAAACTATATCCGTTCCAAATTTCGTCTCAATCGGTTCAACGTGAAAAGGTAATAGAAAGATAGAGTTACTTTCGCATTAATAATATTAGTATGGAATGCGCGTGAAATTGGTTAACCTTAATTTATTAGCTACTCGCTTAGCGAGACTCGACCATGAAGGAACAGAAGTGGAACAGCATCGGACAGAAGCCCCGAAGGGACCCTGGCCACATACTGAGGCAAGCCCGAGGTTGGAGTCCTCAAAAAAGCGCAAACTTTTTTTTGTCTGTTTAACTCTGCAATCAGTCTCTAGACTATATGAGCAGATTAGTTGAATGGATAATGGCGGATTGTAGATTTAGAGGCCAGTGCCCCGCCCCGTTCACTACTTAAAGAATATGGTTACGTTCAAGTCTCTTAACCACATTGATATTGTCGAGCAATCCAGAGGCCAATAGATTGGAGTGATGGGTAAGGCGAGCTATGTGTTGTTCCTTATAGCGAGCCACTTCGGATGATAATAAGCTTACTGTTGGCGTTTTTACATGCTCGTGAATTTCATCGTTCCTCGCGAACCATGGAGCATTGCATGATGCATCTGATTTCAATGTTGTATTTTACCCTTTGTAAACAGGTAGGCAACACAAACTTAGCTGTCTAAAGCTGACCTGCAAGGTTGCCACTGTGTCGCGCGGCGAGATAGACTATCGGTCTCTGTCTAATTAGAACACTTAGAAAGAGATGGATAGTCTATTATTTAATTATTTAAATATGAAACCAACTTCATACACAAATCATTGTTACAATTTTTTCTCTTAACTCTAGAGCTATAGTTTCCATCATTAATTACAAACATTTATAAATGATGTAGCACGAGAAAAGCAAGGTACCTATCTAGGCTTGAGTTGAAATAACCGTGCTTGCGGTGATCAATCGAGAGATGTTCAAGACGATGGCGACGCACTCAGGACTCCTTTTGCTCACTGACGGGCCTGTTGATTTTACCGCTTCGGCTAAACTCACCACTAAGGTGTCGATCAGATGTCAGATAGTGCTTAGGAACGAATGAGCACGTGCTAAGCGGCTAACGTTGTAATCCCTATATAACGGCTGTAATTCGCGCTTAACATCGGTCTTGCCAGATAAAGGACCTTCTGTGGCCTGTACGTAATAAGTAGGTAGGTAGTACCTACTAGGTAGGTACTATTATTTAGCCTGGCCAGTGATGACTACTGCCACTCTGGTGGTTTGTTTACATAGCTCACTGTAAACAAACCCTAACCGTAAGTCATAGGACTAACTATGTAGGTATTAGGTCCTTACCTATGAAATTGGCGGTGTGTATGGAGAATTTTATGAAAACTGTGATTTTCATACATTGAATTTTGCGGATTATTCAGCAATGTCAAATTCAAAGCAAACTAAATTTTGGTAGGAATATAGAAAATTTTTAAGCTACTTTACACATATCTTCATTCCTTAAAAATAGTTCGCATCATAAAACTATACGTAATTGAAACACTTTAACCGGCAGCACATGAAAAGGGCGGTTTTCAAGCTTTAATTTGAAACACTAAATAAAAAATTCAAACCTATTTTTTGTATTTAAAACCTTTGTTACATAGTCTAATAATGAAATTAAAAAATCATTTGGAAGTTGCAATAGAAATGAATAAATTACGTACAAAATAATATCTGTGAAAAAACCGCCAATTTCATAGGTAAGGACCTAATATTTAAGTAAAGAACTATGTACATAACAAGTCAAGGGCACTTTATGGTCTTTAAATAATTCGGCACCTGCCAATCTCTGCTAGGTTTTTAAGTTCAATCGCTGATGCGACACATCAAGACAACACGGACCCACAAATACAATTTTGGTCCATAGGGTTATTTTGGGTTATAGTTAAAGCAATGAGACACAACACAACAAGATGGCGCGCGAGCTCTTATTTTCTCGCACTATTAAGTCTCTTTCTTAGTTTTCTAATAAGAGAGAGAGGTCCTATGATAGCCGTGCAAGAGGTAACCGGATGGCTCGCGGTATTTGAGCTCCCAAAGTGTTGTGGAACCGCCCCAGTCCACGTTGGCTCAGTTTGGGTTGCGCAGCAACTATTACGGGTCATTGCTCTGAATGTCTGAATAGTACGCTTGTAATGTATATCTAGGGAGCAATTGTTTGCAAACAGTCATTACCTTATTCGAGTTTACAATATGAAGTCTAAGGTATATTATCTGATAACTGATTATGAATTAGTCACTGTATGTACACCCGTGTTACATGTGACAGCTGTGTAAGCATTTTAAAGAATGTTTTGCCAATTCACGGCTTTTAACGATCACGTCGCGGCTCGGGTTCAGTAATCCGATGCTGCGAGGAAACTTCGATAAAATGCACCGTTTCTTTGTCAGCACGTTTTTTGGAACTTTTGGACCATTATGTTTAGGTACCTGCATCGGATAGTAAAGCATATCATGCTGTCGTTTAACTGTTTTCTGCTTACTACGAGTAGGTAGGTATCAGTAGCGGCGCGTGAGAATTGTCACTGGACAACCCGGAGCATAAAAAAGGGATGTTTTTTGATGATTTACGAGTTTGTTAATATATAACGAGAAATTTTAGGCAAGCCGGTGGAAATCGGCTTGTATGGGCGCTCCGCCACTGGTAGGTATGTTCAATCTTGTGGTGTCAATGTCAAACAAAAATTACCATCCCAGCAAGTCGATCACGTAACGCATTGTACGTAGGTAGATCTAAATGTCACTTGTTATATGGAAAAATGACAGTTGAGATGTCCTAACGTGTGCGTTTGAAAAGTTACGCGATCACCCCTGTCTTAACGTGGGTGTCGTTAGAGTCGAATATGAGAATAGGGAGTGTTGTTGTGTGTGAGCGATGGATGTAAATATAGGTTATAGTATAATTATAATATGTATAGTAAGTCTCCTGATTCAAAAATTTGTCTCGCGCTCTCGCTATATTGCTTTGCTCGATATGCTCTTCGCCCGCGCACGGCCTAAATTTTGAAATTGGAAAAAAAAATGTTTTTCAACGAATTATGATATCGGTAGGTACTTATATCAAACGTTCAGATTTCCAATAAATAAATTACCATTATTCTTTTGAAAGGACCGTGAAAATGCCACTTGTGGTTTGGAAACAGTAGCAAGTTTTAAGTTAAAAACTGCCATATTTAATTAATAAGGAAATTCAAACGGTCCGATTATTCATGAAATATCACAAGATTCATACCATTTTTTTCAGATTTATTCACCAGAGAGATTTAAGAGCCAGCATTTCAAAAACGACCACCTGGCGTGGCTATACTCCCTTTAAAACTTTAAACCTAGATTTGCTAGATGTGGTTGTGTTTCTTTTTTACCCAAATTGAGCGAGAGGGACGCATGAGTAAGTTGCAATGAGATCATTCCAAATTCCAACCAACATATTGATGTGTCTCTGTAGCTTTAAATTTGGTCACCCACAAACACATAGAGAAGTAAGACGGCAATTAGAGGTAACAGTAAGTTTTGGAAATGAATTAGATTCGTCATTTGGCGTTCAAGTCCGTTATCGTTTCGAGTGGAATGCAGCCATGCATTGAAATTAAGCTAGAGGGACGCCGCAATATGTTGGAATGATTATATTGCTGCGTTTCTCTAGCTTTTAATTTAGTCACCCACGAACGGCACGAACACATAGAGAAGTAAGACGGCAGAGGTAAAGCCCCTGCTAGACAGTCGCCAACACGCCACTCCGACCGAGCGACCTTGGTCGGCACCGACCGCTGTAGCACAGTTTTGTAATACTGTGGCTGTAGTATGAAATTTTGCTCCAAACAACTGTCTAACACGGTCGGTGCGGACCAAAGTCGCCCGGTCGGAGGGGCGTGTTGGCGACCGTCTAGCAGGGGCTCAAATTAAAAGTAAGTTTCCGGAATGCATTAGAAGCTGGAGCAGGCAGTTTCTCAGAAGCGCGGGTAAGCGCATCTCGCTTAAGAAAGTGACGAAGTAGTGCGGTAGAGTGGGAAGGCAGTTAAAAGCCGCCAACGTATTTTTGCATCCCTCACCAAAACCAAATCACCAAATTGGGCCACCGGAGAGGACTGGAGCAATATGTAGAAAAGTAAGACAACAATTAGAGGTAACAGTAAGTTTTCGGAATGCATTAGAAGCTGGGCTGTTCGGGCAGTTTCTCAGAAGCGCGCGTGTGCGCAGCTCGTTAACGCACGGAATCCTGCTCCACAAACAACCGGACTGGTCGAGCGCTCCGCTTGCGACCGGTAGCTTCCAACCCGTTATTTGGATCATCACAATATAAAACTCCTTGTCACTGCCGGACAACGGACAACTGGTGGTGGGTATCAGTAGAACTCGCAAGCCTGATTTTTTTTTCAATTTTTTTTTGCTTTTTAATTTCGTAAAATTGACTCGATATAATAATTAACATACCTGTTCACAAAATTTCACGAGAATCGGTTGAAAAATGCGACCTACCTAGAGGATAACAGAGGGACAGACACCGGACACTGGACGCCGGCCGGACAGACAAACGATTTTCGGCCCAAGCTGAAGAAAAAACTTCGTTCGCTTCGCTCGCTCGTTCGAATAATATGAAGTTTGTGAGGAACTAAAAAACTGTGACGTCACAATTTTCCATGGTTAAACATCGTTAGTTTTTTGATCTTTATTACAAATCTTTAATACTTATATATAGCATTTATAAATTGACGCTCGATGTTTCCGAGTATTTTTTTTTACGTTTTGTTTAAGTATTAGTAAGTAGGTACTTATGTAAAAGCAATTTGTTTTTATTGTTGTCCAATTTTGATTTCACCTACTTAATAAATAAATAAATATTACGGGACAATCTTACACAAATCAACCTAGGCCCACGGTAAGCTCAATAAGGCTTGTGTTGTGGGTACTAGGCGATGATATATATAATAGATAAATACATATAGATACTTATATACATATATAACATCCATAACTCAGGAACAAATATTCGTGATAAACTCACAAATAAATGCCCTGACCGGGATTCGAACCCGGGACCTCCAGCTTCGTAGGCAGAGTCACTACCCACTGGGCTACTTTGAAATAACTAGGTTGCAACAGGGTGGGTACCCTGTTGCAACCTAGTTACTACAACCGACACCCGCACCTATTAACAACCTCAACATTAGACCAGGCTAGGTCACAAGAGGAACGAGCCACATGTGTGTACGTGAAGGGCAGTTTAGAGTTGTCACGGTTATCTACCGATAACGTGGGTGCGGCCATGCCTATGTTTGAGGTAAGCCAACTGCCTATACGGTACGGGAACCTGATATACTACAATTACCTTCTCAAATCAAGAGACGAAAGTGGTAACTGGTAATCATTACCATGAAACTTCGGTATCAACTAAGTAGGTATCTGCCCGATGCGCAGATTGCGAGTAACAAGACAGGTTGTCTGCAGTTAAGTTGTCTTGGTCCGCACTGACCGTGCATATAGACAGTTTGCAGCAAAACTTCATACTACAGCGGTCGGTGCCGACCAAGGTCGCTCGGTCGGAGGGGCGTGGTCGACCGTCTAGCAGACGTTTTAAGCCTCTGCTAGACGGTCGCCAACATGCCCCTCCGACCGAGCGACCTTGGTCGGCACCGGCACCGACCATGTAGGTAGACAGTTGTTTGCAATAATATTTCATACTAAATACAGCGGTCGGAGAGTCGTGTTGGCGACCGTCAAGCAGACGTTTGAATTCGTACCTACAGGAACACGACGCGACACGAGACGAGAAAATCTACCCTACTCTTTCTAATTTCCACAGGGCGAGTGAGACAGTCGCTGAGTTGCGGGCGATCTGACTAGGTACCATGTGCAAGGTCATTTGAAATAGGTAGTTTGAATTTTAATTTGTGGTTAAGTTCATTATATACTGCATGTATATGATGTTGATTTAAATTTCGATTTAAATACACATACCGGGTGTCCTCAGAATCTATTTACGAGTACGAAGGTGATAATTTACTTTGCATTTATTTACCTTAGGCAATACAAGCGGACCAGCAAACAAGACGGACGCGGAGATAAAAATAATAAATAGATATAGAATATTATGTACATTATAAAGCGACAAAAATTGTGTGGTAGGAACAGGAACAAAGTGACTCCCTCACTGTAGATAGGAGTCGCGGGCTTGGTTACAGGCTTAGCCTTCCAAAAAATTAGGCACACTGCTCACCAATGTCACGTTTAGGTTCGCGGTATATCATGCGGCAGGCCTTTCCTGCAGCAGGAGTGCTGGCCGTATCGTGCGACGTTCCTCCATCAATAACTTCTTGCGCCGAGCCCTCGCCAGTACCGGAACTCCGGCGGACCTAGAGCCGACCGGCCTGGCTCGGGACGACGGCAAGAGGCCGGATGGCATAACTCTGGTTCCTTGGAAGTTGGGACGGCCGCAAGTCTGGGATGCTACTTGGTGGATAGGTACTCTAGTACCGTCCCATCTCCCCTGGCCCCCGAACAGGATCGGGGCTGCCGCCGACGCAGCTCTGAGCTTTAAGCGACGCAAATGGACAGCCTGGCTGGATGCTGGCTGCCTGTCTGATTATTTTGAGGTTGAGACATTAGTGGAACATGGAAAGGGAACGAAGGGCCCTGTCGGTCCGGGCAAATATGATCGCCCGCTGATTTGCAAGGTGCTCTAAAGAGGTGAAAGAAACACTGTTTAGGGCGTTTTGCACCTCCCTCTATACCTGCAATCTGTGGGAGCAGTATACGCAACGGGCCTATGGGGCCCTTAGGGTCCAGTATAATAATGCGTTCCGGGTGTTGATGGGACTGCGTCGTTTCTGTAGCGCATCGGGGATGTTCGCGGCGGCGCGTGTGGACTGTTTTTATACGAGCATGCGTGCGCGCACAGCATCCCTGGTGCGCAGGGTGCGCCGCAGTCCCAACAGCATTCTGCGCATGATAGCGGACAGGGTTGACTGTCCCTACATGTCTTACTGCAAGGGACTACACTCCCCTGTCAGTGTTGTTTTGTTTTAAATGTAAGTTTAGCTGTAACTACTAACCCCTTAGTTTTGTAAATTCTACTAACAACATGTGTCCTCGGTTACACGAAATAAAAAATTCATTCATTCATTAGGGCTGTGCCGTGTGTGCACACAGCGCTTTCAAGGAGCTAACCAGAAGGCGGTCTTGTGCCAGTTGTGCCTTGCTCGACGCATTAGCATTCCCGTGCACTAATCTTCTGGGCACCCTACCGCCGTGCACCAAGCTTGAGCCAGTTTTTTTTTATTTGTAAATATTATTTATTGTATAACGAGTTACTAGTTTATGTTTAGTTTATAGTTTTATTTTTAACAGACTTCAAAAACGAGGTTTTCTTTTTCTTTATGTACCTTATGTTGGCCGATTTCTCCGTCAATTGGGGACCGATTTCCAAAATTATTTTTTAATCGAAAGAGTATACTCCTGAGGTGATTCCATTGTCACCAAATCAAGATCTGATGATGGGATCCTAGGGAAATGGCAATCCTCAAATTTTATTGGCACGAGTGTAGTAATTTCGGTATTTTCTATTATAACTCGTGTATTTACCGTCGTAAATCGCAATTTTGGTGAAGTGGAACTGATGATGAAGACCACAGATGACTTATGGAACTCCACAAAGATGTAAAGTACGTCAAAGATTCTGACATGATTCCGTTGAAGTAGTAACTAATGAAGTGTTAATTCTGACATCCTTGAGGAATCGACGGAACTCCTCAAATATTGTCAGCCCACAGATAGGCATTTCATGTAGTAAATTGGAAAGGAAATGTGGAAATTTTCATGTCCCTACCTACCTATGCGGCTTGGCAAAGTACTGAATTGAAGTCGGTTTAAAGTGTTTAAACTTTGTTTTTAAAGTAAATTATTTCGTATTTACATTGTTGTATGTTGTAAATTATAGATTAGAAGCAGTAAATAAATTTAAAGAAAAAAAGACTCACTGACTTTTGTTATTTTTTTTGTTTTTGGTTGGTCTGTTTTAGAGAGCCCTTACATTTCATCCCCAAACGTGACTTACGCCTTACTTAATAAAGAGCTACGTGTACGTACAGACTTCTCTCGATGGTAACACAAGTAACACCCAAAGCAGTCACGAATACCTCCCCTCATAGGCAAATCTCCTGGGACGACACATGTGTACCTAATGCACATAAACTCCCAGTAGTGTCTAGATGAGTTAAGGAGCTTGTAAACTTGTCTGTGTAGCCCTAAAAAGTAGCCCAAAAAACCTCGCGTGATTTGTACACAAGCCCTAAGCATCCCCAACACATTTCGTCAAATCCCAAACTAGTAGGTAAATAATAAGCCACAGGCTCCGTGATAGCATACAAACAATACGACTATAATCCGCCACAAGCATTGTTAAAGTGAACCCCGCTAAATTGGCGCATCTAACAGATCCAAAAGATCCAAGCTAAAGTCAGTAGGTAGGTATAGACAAAAATTAAATGGCAAATAAACTAAGTCATTCAACAGCTTACCTCAAACCTAACATTAAAATATCCAGTGGCACTTGTCTCAAACACGCCAACAATTCCATTCTTAGACGCGACAGCCGCCTACGCGTTCTCATTCAAGCTCATTTACATTAGCCTCGACTCGACCCCCACGCGTTAGACAAGGACAGAAGTATACGTTAGAGGAAGAGGGGACTTGTCAACCGAGGGGCTCGCTATCGACTAATGAGCTTTGGGCAAGGAGCGTGCCGGCACTTGATAAAAAGTCGAAGTGTGATTAGGACTCGTGGTAAGTCGTGGGCTAGTAATGCTTGCGGCTCTCTGTTTTAAATCCTAATTTAAGAAAAAGTTGATGTCTATTAAATATGTGTAAATTGTACATTAGATAGGCATGACTATGCTGCTCCTGAAAAAAATTTATTACTCTACGAATGAATACCTGTCTGATACCTTTATGTGAAAATTAAGCTTTTGACATTATATGTAGCTTTAACATTTAGTCATTAATTAGGTATATCCATTTATAATAAGCGTAGTCAGAGACATTCATAAGTAGCATTAAGTTTTTGACATAAAATATATTGATCCAGTTTGTATCTTATAATAATTTATAATAATACCGCTGTGTTAAGTGTTATATAATTTTTTTAGTTATAAGTTATTGCTGTGCCCTACCTGGGTCATGTATTAGCACATAATTGTAATTTAAGACCTATGAAACTACATGGAAAAACAATAAATGAATTATGAATTCATTAGTGCTCGAGTACTAATTAACAACTACTTATGTGTTGAAGAGTACACAGCACGGTCGACTCTCCATACAATAGGTATGCCGTTTTAAAATGAGAACCCAATTTGGTTCTCATTTTAAATACTTACACAATAGGGCCCGCCATAGCTAGGTCGGAAACTAGTTTCTGTTCTTATAAATTATAATAGAAAAAAATTAAGCCATTAGAAGGTTCATTGTCACAAAAACAAAAATCGTCTTTTCTGTGGTCAATAGTTAAGGGCTCATTTATATATAATATGTTTTTATAGCATATAAATATAGAAGAGGCGACGCCGTTTATGCGGATTCAGAGTTCAAACAAAAATTATAGGCTTTACAGCCCTTAACTTTGGCAACGTCCACCGAAGAAACGCGAACCTAAATCTGACAATGACCCAACTCTGCATGAAAAACGTTCTAATGGCTCTACCTACTTTTTTTATGAGAATCAGATCATATGATACAAGGCATCTTTATACTTGTACAAGGCTGCCCCCTGCATTCATGAAGGCCTCCAGAAGATCTGTAAAAGTAACACCTAACGCTATCACTTGGCTCGGGACCCTGAATGTGGACTGACAATTTGTATTGCATGAAACGTTTAACTATAGGTACCTACACGCCTTACGATTAAATAAGTAACGAGAACCAAACTACGTTTGTATGGAGAATCGAGCGTCCTGGCGACTCTTAAGACCGTTTACGCACCTGTGAGTTATTTTTAATACGTCCATAATTATAAAAACTTATAAGTAGAAGAAATATATGTCGGATCGTATTATGTACTGAGCAATTTCCAGCACCATTGCAATAAAAGGGCTACGCATTTATTTTACTAATGATGTATATATATTATTAATATTTATACCTATACGTACCTATAATTAGGTACACCATCATTAACGTTGCACAGACATTTCACTTTGTTTGGACTGTCATACCGTCGCATCATTGATCTAATAGAAGTCATTATAGACAGCGACAGCAATTAATAAAAGCTAATTCTACTTGGAGAAAGGAGCACACTGTTAAAAAGAAACAACATTTCAAAAGCACATTAAGACATATTTAACACCAATTATACTAAAACATCTTTGAGCAAGCCATTACAAGCGTCACACACCATTAAAGAGCAATTAATCTCGTAACGTCAAACAATGACTTTACTATACCATAATCGAGCCATAAGTCCTACTTTGAAACGTAAACTTAATTCAAAACCTTGCCCCACATTATTAAGCGCTACAATCGAAACAGTAGACATACGCAAGATACGTGTCTGTGAAAGTCAGGGGTAATAATAGATGCTTTCTTCAACCGCAAGCAGCGACGCGTGAACAATAGAACGGGCGCAAGAAATGGCACAATGACACATGGCCAGCATATGGCAACTAATTCACTTAATACACTAATAATATAATAATTGCAAGGCTAACTAGTACCGAAAGAGGCCGGCGATTGCGAACATAGCAATTGTGTTTTTTGTCGACGAAATGTTGACACGGTTAAATGGTGCCTACAATGCAGTTTCTTTACTATTGATTAAAGTGTAAAGTGTATAATTATACCGATTACTTATACGTTTAAAAAGACCCGCATATAAGGGACTTACAAGTATAAGTAGGGTATTCAATATTGTTGTTGTATGTTAACGGAATTGATACACTTAAACGATTTCAATCAATCATGTACCTATATAAAAAACCGGCCAAGTGCGAGTTGGGCTCGCGCACGAAGGGTTCCGTACCATTATGTATAAAATCGGCAAAAAAATCACGTTTGTTGTATGGGAACACCCCTTAAAAAAAAAATCTCGACTCGCACTTGGCCGGTTTTTATTTTACATCATTGATTTCAATCATAATGATTAAACTCAAGCTTTATTAACGACACACGACACGATATTTTCGTAACATTACATATTCATAAGTTAATTTCAAACAAGATTGATGCGGATACAATACGCCCCTATGCATAATCGTCATTCAAGCGTGACACTACCTTCACTTTAATGCACGTATAATGCTATACTGATGGAGTAGCTATGTAACAAATCCTTATACAGCAGGTGAGGTAGATATGTTAAGAGTATTACATATACCTACTTCTTTACCCATTTTTTTTTAACAACAGGTAACAATAGGTGTCGTCTATTAGGAATTAAGGTTATAACTGCAGGGACCTTTAGATACCATAGGTCAGCCGTCGCCACGTACCGTCCATAGTTAACATAGTTTACATACCTAAGTACATCATCCGACCGAACACGACCGCGAAGACGACGAGTTAAGGCGTCCATATGAAACATGTTTGGTTTTTGAAGAGGCAGAGAAAAACCTGAAAAAAAAGCTTATATTTCAATATTTTATTATTTCGATTGAACGTTTGAATTTCTAGTGAGACAAAAAAATACTACCAGTCAATATTATTCTTGAAACAGGCTGTTTTCAACTTGCTACTGCTTCATGATGTTTTTGCTGTTTTTTCTCAAAATATGGTTTTTTGTATTGAAATCTGAACGTAGCTTATTCCAAAATAATCATTTGTTTTGACGGTATGAATAAAATGTCGCAAGTTTATCCATACGCGGGCGAAGAGTGGGTACAGTATATCGAGTTAACATTTGTGAGCGAGCAAGACAACATTTTGAGGGTTACTGTCTATAAGTACTTATGAGTTTAGATTATTTAATGTGTACCCTTATTGTGAGATACAATCGTAACCTAACGTAACGTAACTAATACAAGATCGAATAAACGCGCTTCGAATAGATTTCGATCTCACTACGGTATTCTTCGATTCGACCCGTCAAACTTGTAACTCACACTGCATTTGGACTAGGTACGAAACCAACTGCAAAACGTTAGGCACTTTGCGTTTAGTTTTCGATGCGTAATTTAACGTTCGATTCGTACTACCAATCGGTAGTGTGAGACATTTCGAATCGAAGAATACCGTCGCGACTGTAGTTTACTATTTCACTTGCAAAATGGCCCGTGATATCGTATTATTCCGTCAAGAGTTACCGTAGATCCGATCGAAATTTATCTCAAATTAAAGAACTTATAAAAATAAGGGTTTTGAATTGACAACATATATCCGCAAAATTCGGATTGTCGCGTATTTTGTATTTAAAAATGCAAATAAATGGCCCCCGCGCCGCCATATTGTATCGACAGTCGACACTGTCGACGTCGCGATGCGCGTATTCTGTAATGTCATAACCGACAAACATTTAAATTAAAACGATAAATGCTAGTGATATAAGGTTGAATATTGGAAAATCGTGAACGAACGTGAAGTCGATCGCGAATTAAGTAATGTATAAGTGACTCACGTTACAGTTTGGATTTTTAGTTCTATGAGTGACCACCAGGGGCGGTGTATAGACTTTTCATACTAAATCTTGACGATAGGCGGTAGCGTCGATAGTAGACGCGACGCGACTCACTTCAATCCCACGCTAAGGGTGCTGGATGTATTAAGACTTCTCTACCTTGGAAGGTAGAATTGCCTTTTGAATGGACTAGTATGATACAATTCAGCCAACTCAATAAATAATCTCAAGAATGCAAGTTACAGTATCTAAAGAATGTAAAGTAAACAGATAGACGACAAAACTGTAACAACACTGTAAGCACACTTAAGAATTAGAAATCTCAAATGCAAAGGGACGATGATTTTAATTTCTCACGCATTAAAATTCAGTCAGATTTGAACTCTCTTCGAGAGCTCGTGCACCTGTTTCCTGCGCGTTACTTTAATTTATATTGTTAATGGCTTTTGCAGTGATGGCTCTGTGTAATCGTAATGAGAATAATTTATAAATGCTTTCACACGTTAACGCGTCTGCTGGCGCTAACTGAAATGTAGTAGTACCTACTTGTCATTCCCCCTCACCTTGCGATCTCGCAGTACCGAAGGCATACACCGTAAATATCGCCGGCGAACAGTTTTAGTTATAAATAAAAAAATAAAAAAAAAAAAAAAAATCATTTAATTCGGACAACAAAAAAATCCATATTGGGTTAGTACGGTACACTTAAATATAAGAAGTATTAGGTTACATTATATTTCAAATATGGCTAAAGAGCGGTGCAGGCTTGCCCAGTTATGAATTATGATTAAAATTAGTCTCGTAAAGGAATGTAAGCAGAGAGGGGTAACCACGTAACATTTTGAACGCGCGTTAGGACAATTTAACTGTAATTTTTCCACATAAAAAGTGATATTTCGATCTACCTAAAGCGCATAAATACGTTACAATGCTACCTGAAGTACGGTATTAATACAGCTTAGCTGTAGTTTTTTCCCCAGACTTGAAACGTAAATCACGCCGAGGAAATTAATGGGAAATACGCTGAAAGAAGATTTATCTATTGGTGAATATTATTTGTCTTATTTGTTTGGATGGCGGCACGGCAACGCAGAAACAAACAATTAAGTTCACTGTTGTTTGGAAAAGTATCTATGTGATTGACAATTAAAAGGCTCAGAGCCGCGTCAAAAAACATGTCACACTTACACAAACAGACTCACTTAAAATAATTAACTAATAGGTATCTAACAAATTTCAGGAATTAGGCTGGGGTATTTGGCTGATGTTTGGTTTAAACTTAATCCAAATGTATATCGTAATGATTAGCTCTGTTTACAGACACGTATTTCAACTTCGAACTATTCGTAATTATACTCATTTTGTTTGATCACCAAAATATCTAAGTAAATTAGGTAAAGCAGAAGGATTTCCTAGGTTGAAAGACTCGCGTTTCACTCTCGATATATTTCTATTTCTCACTTCATTTGAGCGAAAAACAGCAAATGTGAAATCGGTGCAATTCAACTTCCAGCCGTGGATAGAAAGTGGTGTACCAAGGTTCAAAAATTGCCACTTTCTTGACTTATTGTTCTTACTAGAGTTCTGTAGCCGATTTTTCTCTCCTTTTGTGGGTTCCGTGGAGTTCCTAAAGTGATGAATTTACCTCTCAAACAACGATGAATCAAGTCTACAGTTGTATGAAGAAAACGTGAAACAGACTGACAGTTACGGATGTATAATATAAAATCCAGGATACTCCAATATTCATATATTATACTTTAGAACCAGTCGTTAAGGCAAGCGTGAGAGCAACTTTGGACTCCGGACCGGGAAAAGTGACGTCTCAATGGACATTACAATGATGGATGGGGGCCCTAACCACTGCGCCATTGTCGCCATTGTCTCGGCTGTGTAAGACAAAGTACGCAATACAATACTCTATAATATGAAAGACTTTATTAACACGTCATAAGGTTGAAATTGGAGTGCAGGTGAGAGATAATAGAGGCTTCTCTTGCGGTTCGAGTGAGGAGTTTTTCATAGTTTTCGCTCGCTTATTTTTACCAGGTACTTTTGGTGATTTTTGACATGAGCTGCAGCAGACCTAGAGACTCTTAGGGTACCGTGATATTTCTGGGCAAATCGGAGGCAGTTTGTCATAAACATAAATGTTAATTTAATTAACTTACAAATGAGAGCTACTATTGTCACGTATAATTTAAATGGTATTGATTTACCAATTATAATCCTAGTTCATAACCATTAACGGAACTAAAACCAATTATAAGCCAATCCCAATTACCCCGTGGAAATTCACTGGTCAGGAATCCACACTCCAGTGCGCCCATAAAAGTGTGAGCGGCAGATAAGCGAGGGTTGAAGCTAGAGGTTTTCAATTTCCGCTCCCCTCGCCCCTTGCCCCGCACCCCTCACCCCCGGGCCCGAGGCCCGACCGACGCCGCCGGTAATTTTATTAAAAACGCCGAGGCTCCATTTAGGAACGCGTTTTTATACTAACGATATTATTTGTGAGCAGTCTTGATCATGCGCTCGCTCTTGCGTAAAAGCTTAGTCATGTGTGTGTGAGCGGGATGCACTGACTGATATCTGGTTTAGTTCCAGATTTCAATGGGATTTTTTGTTGCAAAATTGAGGCCCGGGACTGAATTTTTATCTCTTCATGCATTCCGCGCTGGTTTCGGCATTTGGAAAGGGTCGATGTTATTTTAACGTTCGGAACGAACTAAGTTTTATACCTTCATTTTTTGCGTTACGATGAAGAAGTCAATTTTCTTTGATTGTTATTTTACCAATGTCTTTACGAGTTTCGTGAGTTTAAACCCTTTTATTACCGTACATTTCGTAATATTTATTCGTAATTATTAGTAGTATTTTCACTTTTTCAGGAGTTCCTCAGTTTAGCCTTTGAACCAGATTATATAGGTAGAACAGAGTGAGTACCTAACCTTTACAGTAGATGGGTGTTAATTTTCATGAACTGTTGACAAGTTTTACATAGGTAACTAGATAAGTACCTAATCATACATTATAATGAAATGGAACTACCTAACTACATGAATGATTTTGTGACGAAGATGAATCATCAGTTAAAATTACTAAACTGGAAAACTTACTTTTTAGGGTTCCGTACTCAAAGAGTAAAACGGGACCCTATTACTAAGACTTCGCTGTCCGTCCGTTCGTCCGTCTGTCTGTCACCAGGCTGTATCTCAAGAACCGTGATAGCTAGAGAGTTGAAATTTTCACAGATTATGTATTTTTTTTGCCGTTTTTATAGATAATGGTACGGAACCCTTCGTGCGCGAGTCCAACTCGCACTTGGCCGGTTTTTTTCCCTTAAGTATAGGTACCTACGCATTTGTCCACTATCTCACTCAGGTCGAGGGTGTTGCATGCATACCTAGTGCAGGAAAACTAGTGTAAAAGTAAACACTCATGCAAATTAATACGAACGTAATTTATTACACAATGACATCGAAATTCTATTTATGCAAGGAAAAGAAAAAAAATGAAAATACATTTTACACAATTAAAGATTGTTGTCGCGGTTGAGTTGTCATTAAAATTATCAGAGAAAATTAATCAAAGAAATCAACAGCCTGAAAAGTTACAACTTTGAACCAATTTTATCACTTTTTAATGGCCCTAAAAAAAGGTTACATAGGATGTCCCCAAGTAATAGATTATAACCCTTTTGACGCACAGCACGCAAAGGTAAACAATACTAAAATCCCCACTTCCCAACTGGTAACGAACCGCTCCGCCTGTTGTTCGTTATCGGTACGACCAGCTATGGGATAGCAGGACACGGATGCTTTTTAAATAATATGATGAGGGTAAGTAATGATAAGCGCGTGGAATGGTGGTATGACGTGAATGGTGATATGTAATGATGGTCCTAAAAGAATTAACCAAAAAAAATAACTACGTTGGCGAACAAGAAGCCTTTCTAAATTTTGAAAATAAAAGTTGATCCGATAAAATAATCAGAGCCCGGCTATGCACGCTCGGCGCGATAGCGGGTAGTCACCCAGAATAAGAAGTGAGGGAGGGGTCGAAGGTGCGAAGGGGAGCCTAATTACAGATCGAAAGATAGAGGCTAGACCTAACTCCTAATGTAGTACTAATCTGATCGCAAGGGTTCGTAGCCGACGAAACTCGACGAACTGCCCACACGTTGCCTGCGTGGCACAAATGCAGGGGCACAAATGCAGGATGTCCAGCACGATCTCGCTGTCTCAACCGGTTTCCACGCCTGGCGAAACAGACGCGTCCAAGCGTTTGTTTGTGTGTCGGTCCGATACTTGTCCGCCCGAAACTGGCGGCTAGTAACAGAATAAAACCCGTTAGCACAACACCACAACAACTACCAAGCCGGCAAATTAACGGGCCCTAATGATGTAAACAAACACTCACCCGAACTGTCCTCTAGTCCGGCACTACTAATGTCCAATGGTCGATCCAATTCAACATTCGCTGAGAAAAAATTATAGGCCTCCTGTTGCGCTGTGGCTGGAGCCTCCGGAACAATATACTAATCAGAAATGTTCACAACAAAGTGAAGATAGGGCACTTGTACGCTTTTTTATTTAACGCAGCCCCATGAAAAATAAATATCCTAGCCAACTTAATATGAATGTTTTCCAGATCAAAACTCAAGTCAGAATGAAGTCTCTCCCAGTCTGTTTACCAAAATTGACAAGATTCGAGAAGAATAATCTACGCATTTCAAAATTTGAATAATTAAAAATAATAGTCGAAAAACCAGCTAGTCCCTCAACACGACGTGCAGCAAGGAGATTAGATACTGCTAAAAAATAATGAACAAAATAAGACACAGATAACGCAATAATAGCGAATGCAGGGAGTTATCACTGCAGATATCCCCCCACCAAAAGAAAACATGAATGACACAACCTAAATCCCATGCCAACCCTTCAAAGAGTTCCATGGACCAGCCTAGATAGGGAGTGAAAAACAACAAATGTACCTGAACAGCATAGTACCAACAACGAAACGACACCCTAACCTAACACTTGACTAACCCTAAAGACAACACACAAGTCCCATAAGTCGGCAATCGACTAGTAGTTCCACGTAGAATTACTAGCCTAAAACCACCCGAGGTTATTTAAATATACAAATTAAATTCTAATTACCGAAAACCTAGAAGTGACTAACATACTATACAATCACTAACTTAACATCCCCACTGTGAGGACGTACACTGTCCGCATCCATAGGAGCGGCAGAAATCCACAATCCGATAAAAGGTCTAATCCGAGTAAAAGCACTAAAGCAAGAGTCTCACCTATGCGATTGGCACACCACCACCAACTTACCACGCGCTAAGGGAGGAACAGGAGCGTCACACCGCAAACCTTGTTCGGTACAGCCAGCAAAGAAATACCGACACTGCAAAGAGTGCGGTAAGACAGGTTATCAAATCCCCGACGGGGTGATACCGACCAGTTGTCTAGCGTGAATGCTAAAGACAAGGGTATAAACGAGAAAACCAGGCAAGACTGTGGAAGCTTCACACGATGTCCTGTTACGTCATATCCAGGAAACACAAATCTTAACCTAACCTAAACACATAAGAAATTGGAATAATCATTCTAAATAGAATCTCACACTTATCGCCGTTTAGCAAACAAGCAGACGACACACGGTTATGACGAGTATAGTTACTCACGAAATCAAGTTACTAACCTAAAACAACGCATACCTAAAACTAACTCACAAATTGTTGGTACATTTGAACATGACTCGCTTCTAAACGCACGCGCCCTACTTGAACCAACGCCGCAAGCTAAGTCCGACTTTCGGCGAAATCACATGCCTAGAGTCTGACCCAAAAGGCCTACGACGTGTACAAACGTTGAACACGCGCCAAGGATTCACTGGTACATTAATTCAAAGGTTACACCACCCCTATCTAGCACATAAGCGGCTTAAACCATAAACAAAATAGCCAAACCAAAACAAATAAACAGCCTAATAAAATAACCAATGAGGAAAAAAAACGGACAAACGCGTCGGTTTGAATTTAGAAAAGGAAGACCCCCCAAAACCCCAAACAACAAATAAACAGCCTAATAGAACAATCAATAAGGGAAAAGGACGGACAAACGCGTCAATTTGAATTTAGAAAATGGAAACCCCCAAAACCCCAAAAACAAATAAACAGCCTAATGAAATACCTAATGAGGGAAAAGACGGACAAACGCGTCAATTTGAATTTAGAAAAGGAAGACCCCCCAAAACCCCAAACAACAAATAAACAGCCTAATAGAACAATCAATAAGGGAAAAGACGGACAAACGCGTCAATTTGAATTTAGAAAATGGAAACCCCCCAAAACCCCAAAAACAAATAAACAGCCTAATGAAATACCTAATGAGGGAAAAGACGGACAAACGCGTCAATTTGAATTTAGAAAAGAACATCAACAACAAACGAAGAAAAAAAACTCGTCAACCTACTTATCATTTTAGGATATCTTTAATGTGATAAGTACCGACGTGTGCAGTATCAGTGTCAGCCAACTCGTACACCTGCGGGGAGATACGCCTAAGCACACGACACTGAACAAATCGCGCCGCAAACTTTCCACCTCTGTATGCGTCCGTCGTGCCTCGTTGGAAGTTCCTGCGCCAGACAATCTGCCCACCAGCAAGCCTAACCGTCTTCCGGTTCTCGTTGAATTTCCTGGCGTTACGGTGGAACGCCAAAACCATCGAATCAGCCACCCTTGCGTATACTTCACGTAAGGTGAGGAGATTTGCAGCGCGTTCGGCCCGACTGAGTCCCACTTGTTGGTCCTCAATCTGGTCATCGACACACTGCCGATCAACCACCACCTCACGATCATACATCAAGAAGTTCGGCGTATAAGAAGTCGCCAGGTTAATGCACGAGTTCAAGTACAAAACCACCGAGTCAAATGAAGCGGCCAACTATGCTGATCCGCAGCCAAAGTCTCAACAGCCAGAATCCCGAAACGCTAGGATCTTGATAACAAGGAACCCAAAAAATAGTCTAGGACCCCCTAACAAGTAGAATCCCAAACGTCAATCACCCCAAAAAAACCACAAGAAGCCCAAAAAAATCTGGGACCCTCTAAAATACTAGGATCCCAAAAAAATCAAGCAACACCCCAAAGAAAAAAAAAACAATAGGACCCCAAAACATCAAAGATCCCAGCAAAAAAACTCCAAAAAACCGAGACTCAAAAGCTTAAATATGACCAGCATAGAAAACCACCATCAAAGGTATAAAAACCGCCTGACGACATAGGAAGGACTGACGCGAACAACCCTAGTCTCGGATTCGCAAAAAAATTCACGAACGCATGTCTCACCGGAGAAGGTAAGGTTCCACTTGGTAAGCGACTCATTCTTGATAGCCCCTGAAAACGCGCAATACCACGGCATCGACAACGTAGGCTGAGTCCGACCTTCGATGACATTTCAAATCTAGGGTCTGACCCCTGGGCCTACGATGCGAGCGGAAGAACCAGCGCCATTCGATCAAGAAGGAGGTATCGAAGAATTCAACATCATCACTCCAAAGTCCAAAGTCCGAGCTTGCTGCGCCTTCAACTCCGAGGGAATACGGAGGGTATCACGGATGGAATCCTCGTTGTTTGCTCGCGACATCTTGAAGAAACTACCGTTAACAAAGATCCAGAAACTTAGAACCTGGCAAGGCTAAAATGACAAAAGTCAACTTCAGAAAGAAAATCGACAGCAACCGACACCTATCAATAACAATTGACAGCGTTCGACAACAATAACAATGAACAACAAACACTAACTATTTCCAAATATCCCTAACTATCTCCCACTAGACATCTAAACATCTGATAGTACACCCGTCGTACCAGCAAAACGACACGAATGCCCGTCTGACTATCACATCAAAATCGATACAGTAAAATACTGAGTTCCCAGAAGCCTTAAACCGCACTACGTATTGGAGACCGCACGATTATAACTAACCTGTGCTATTTAAATTATAAACTACCAAACAGTGAAACATCTATGAATAAATTTTAAAATTAAGTATTTATTATGTCAAATCTGAAATAAATCCTCTATTATTATTGTTTAATAAGCCGGGAGCTTACAGAGAAAATAAAATAAAACAAAAAGAAAATGCAAAAAGATGACGCTTGTCGAGATGCGAACTGGCGACCTCTCGCACACAGTACCGACCCCTAAACCGCAAAGCCACGAAAGCAGATAAGTATCCGTGCAAAATCAAGCAACCTATGAAACTCGCGTACCGGTAACTAACAGACTAATAAATAAGAGTGTCACGCGAATAATTGTCGAAAATAAACCCTTTGGGCGCCGAAACATCTGGAAGCGTCAATCAATAGCAACAAAAACAAAATACGACAAAATAAATATTGGATATGACGGGAAATACGTAACTACGTCTGACTTACCTTCAGGTGCCCTATGTACTACGGGTTCTAAAATAGGAGGAACTATGCTACGAAATCAATAACTCGGGATGTTTCGGTAAGGAACAGGAATGAAAGGCAAAAGTTTAAACAATGTTCTTTTGGTTTTTTATACGTAATAGAATAACAGATTCACATAGAAGTTAAGCTCCAAGTCTCGTGGCAGGCGAAGGGTTAGATGACAAACCACGACGAGGGTTGACAAGCACGGGTAAAAGAAGGTACTGTTCGTTCACCAGAAAGCTAAAATCAAAAAATTAGTTAAAAGCGACCGTTTTCGGTCACCATCCCCACACAACAGAAAAAATAAAATAAAATTATGTCACACAATTTCACACAAGAAAAGTTAAAGAGAAAAAAAATCCAGGGTACTTACCAACTGCTTCGGTTGCCATTAATTTACAGCAGGGTTGTTACCAACTGTTCGGGCGCCATTTATTTGCAGGAAAACTAGTGTAAAAGTAAACACTCATGCAAATTAATACGAACGTAATTTATTACACAATGACATCGAAATTCTATTTATGCAAGGAAAAGAAAAAAAATGAAAATACATTTTACACAATTAAAGATTGTTGTCGCGGTTGAGTTGTCATTAAAATTATCAGAGAAAATTAATCAAAGAAATCAACAGCCTGAAAAGTTACAACTTTGAACCAATTTTATCACTTTTTAATGGCCCTAAAAAAAGGTTACATAGGATGTCCCCAAGTAATAGATTATAACCCTTTTGACGCACAGCACGCAAAGGTAAACAATACTAAAATCCCCACTTCCCAACTGGTAACGAACCGCTCCGCCTGTTGTTCGTTATCGGTACGACCAGCTATGGGATAGCAGGACACGGATGCTTTTTAAATAATATGATGAGGGTAAGTAATGATAAGCGCGTGGAATGGTGGTATGACGTGAATGGTGATATGTAATGATGGTCCTAAAAGAATTAACCAAAAAAAATAACTACGTTGGCGAACAAGAAGCCTTTCTAAATTTTGAAAATAAAAGTTGATCCGATAAAATAATCAGAGCCCGGCTATGCACGCTCGGCGCGATAGCGGGTAGTCACCCAGAATAAGAAGTGAGGGAGGGGTCGAAGGTGCGAAGGGGAGCCTAATTACAGATCGAAAGATAGAGGCTAGACCTAACTCCTAATGTAGTACTAATCTGATCGCAAGGGTTCGTAGCCGACGAAACTCGACGAACTGCCCACACGTTGCCTGCGTGGCACAAATGCAGGGGCACAAATGCAGGATGTCCAGCACGATCTCGCTGTCTCAACCGGTTTCCACGCCTGGCGAAACAGACGCGTCCAAGCGTTTGTTTGTGTGTCGGTCCGATACTTGTCCGCCCGAAACTGGCGGCTAGTAACAGAATAAAACCCGTTAGCACAACACCACAACAACTACCAAGCCGGCAAATTAACGGGCCCTAATGATGTAAACAAACACTCACCCGAACTGTCCTCTAGTCCGGCACTACTAATGTCCAATGGTCGATCCAATTCAACATTCGCTGAGAAAAAATTATAGGCCTCCTGTTGCGCTGTGGCTGGAGCCTCCGGAACAATATACTAATCAGAAATGTTCACAACAAAGTGAAGATAGGGCACTTGTACGCTTTTTTATTTAACGCAGCCCCATGAAAAATAAATATCCTAGCCAACTTAATATGAATGTTTTCCAGATCAAAACTCAAGTCAGAATGAAGTCTCTCCCAGTCTGTTTACCAAAATTGACAAGATTCGAGAAGAATAATCTACGCATTTCAAAATTTGAATAATTAAAAATAATAGTCGAAAAACCAGCTAGTCCCTCAACACGACGTGCAGCAAGGAGATTAGATACTGCTAAAAAATAATGAACAAAATAAGACACAGATAACGCAATAATAGCGAATGCAGGGAGTTATCACTGCACTAGATAGTGCCTATTCACTCTCGTCTTGAAAAGATCCAAATTATAAGTAACTAGAAAAAGGTTTGCCGGAAATGCGTTCCACTCTTTAGCTGGCCTCGCGAGAAAACTGGAAGCAAAGCGCTTCGTGCGAATCAGTGGTATATCATCATCATCATCATCAGTACTGTTTTGATGAAACTATGTTAAAATATGTAGGGTCAACTGTCCAACATTGAAACTTTGGTGCACAGTGAAACACCTCAATATTTCCAAAACCCGATGTTGCTAGATAGTCCTGCACATTAGGACGACCTGAGGAAACCCTCTTACACGCTCTGTTTGTGGACGCGACGACATGTGGAAAGAAAAGTGACAACAAACAATTTTCTAAATTTGACACAAAAATATATAATAATATTTGGTATTTTTTTGACAACTTATAGAATTTGATTTCGTATTTTTTAATATATCATTGCCTTCTGTACATCCCAAAGCGTCTATGGAGATGTGTGTTGACAAAAATGCTTCTTTTTTTGTGGCATTTTTCATTGATAATCAAAACAAAACATAGTTTGTTCACAATGACACAGCATACAATGAAACAATTTGTGTGCAACAATGAAACAGCGATGTGGAACATTTTATTAAATTATTTGATATAAAATAACATATTTTCAGTGTAGATTACTTCTGTTTAATTGTTGAAATTCGGGTGTTTCATTGAATACATGTATATGGACGCACTGAAACAAAACTCATTTTTCTTGTAAATTATTTTTATACAGTAACTGTAAAAGTAAAGTACCTATATGTTTTTAATGCATCGTGATAACTAATTAAATTTTCTATCTTGGTGCAAAATATCAGACTCGTAACTTTAAAAACGTCGGAGATAGGATGCTTTGAAATTTTGCTGTTTCATTGATGGACAAATTACCCTATGCATGTTAATTTACTTTTTTTTCAAGCAAATAAATATTGCATTCAAAACTTTTCACACCTATGGAGCCGTTTATATCCTCCATGGCAAGAGGGCTGGACAAGAACGTCAAGAGAATGTCACCCTCACAGAGGACTTGTCACCCTGAACTTTACTATCGTCAGTTGTTTTCCGTCTGTTTGGTGAAATGGTGAAATATATCTTGTAAAACGTTCATCCGCGTCAAATACTCTATTAAGGTGAGTTTTATTCAAGATATACTCTATTCACTTCCATTTTGCACTCATAACATTGTGTTTCTTACCTCTTTTAAGCCGAAACTATTGTTCTCCGGTTTTTACCACATAAATTGTTCAAGCGACTTTATTTCCTTCTCTCCCTGAAAAGCCTTTCTCAGCCAGCTTTCCGACTACTGGTAATGAAGAATACCTACTACCACATTATCTAGTCTAAAGAAACTCTACGGATACTCCTTGTAGCTACAACTCGACCAAGCTAAGAATGCACCTCGCTCAGTGTAACTTGTTCGACGCGATGTGCATTCTTAGCTTTGTCGAGTGTTTGTTCCAGCCGTATTTCGTCCGCCATTATACAATGCTGTAGACTTTGATTATGAAAGCTACAAATGTCAAACTGTAAAAGGTGCATTAAGTAATATATTTTATTACAGAAAGTTGTAAGTAAATCTAACGGAAAAATTCGTCAAGGTAACACCCGACTTTTTCCAGCTTCAGTTTTCACACGCAAATAGCTATTTCAAAACGATATTTATTAATGATTTGCACATTTTCAATCAAACGCTTATCTAGGGACACGGCAGTGCCCCCGCCAAGTCGAGCAAAACAAAGAGGCACGGCCGTACCATCCTTTTCTCGAAGCCATTCAGGCCATTTTCATTTCAACATACTGTGATTTCGTGCTGGCTAAAGCCAGAACCCTGAATTTTCAGCAACATATAGGGCATAATATGGCTTACATACGAGTATATTCTCAATAACATTCTATTTGAACTTTTAGTTTAAGAACTATTGCCCGTTAAAATTCCTTAGTTTTGTCACGGACATATATACTCACTGCCTCACTTATAATGATCATCGTAATTCTAATGTACGTGTAGTAGCACAAGCTCCAAATTTTGAACATAATTAGTTTTTAAATAGCCTATTTATTCATAAAAAACCTAAAAATATTGCAGTTTCGGTCACGATTCAGAGATATACAAACTGCATAAGTAAGTTTGTAATCCTATACAAATACATACAATTACAAAGTTACCTTTACAGTTCTCGCAAAACTATACAAACGCTATTTGCTGTTGGTATAATAACATTTCCATACAAAGTTGATAACACAATAACCTACAAAAAGAAATGAGATCCCATAAAAATTTGACATTCCATGTCAAAAAATAGGCCAAGTCTCGGAACTCTTCCACAGTAAAAAGTGGTGAGATATTTCGTAGAGCCGTAAAGGCATTCTCATTAATCTTTATTTGCTTGCGAAATAAAATTGTGTGACTTGGCAATCCACACTTACATAGTTTAGGTAAGGTTAAGGTCTGCAAAAATTAGTAAATGCAGTGAAGTTGTGTGATTCCCTCTCTCACCACTTTTTACTGTGGCATTTTATGTTTGTTCGCCGATTTCTCCGTCAGTTGTGGACCGATTTCCAAAATTATTTTTTATTCGAAAGAGTATCTTGAGGTGGTCCCATTGTCACCAATTTAGGATCTGATGATGAGAACCCAGGGAAATTGAGGGCAACCCTCATATTTTATAGGCACACGTGTAGTGATTTTGGTATTTTCTATTATAACTTGTTTATTCTTCGGAAATCGCAATATTGGTTAAGTGGAACTGATGATGAAGACCACAGATGACTTATTGAATTCCTTAAAGATGTTATGTTCGCCGACTTCTCTGTCAATTGTGGACCGATTTCCAAAATTCTTTTTTTATTTGAAAGAGTATACTCCTGAGGTGGTCCCATTGTAACCAAATCAGGATCTGATGAGGAGGTCTCAGGGAAATTGAAGGCAACCCTCAAATTTTATAGGCACGCGTGTAGTGATTTCGGTATTTTCTATTATAACTCGTGTATTTTCCCTCGCTCGGAAATCGTAATTTTGGTGAAGTGGAACTGATGAAGATGACCACAGTTCCATAACTCCTTAAAGATGTAAAGTACGTCAAAGATTCTGACATGATTCCGTTGAAGTAGCAACTTATGAAGTGTTAATTCTGATATCCTTGAGGAATCGACGGAACTCCTCAAATATTATCAGCCCATATATAGCGACTTGGGTTTTTTCTGTAATAATCAACGCATTTGCTCTCGGAAAGCAGTTCATGTGGTAAATTGGAAAGGAAATGTGGAAATTTTCATATACCAGGTGGGTTGGCAAAGTACTGAATTGTAGTCGGTTTAAACTTTGTTTTTAAAGTAAATGATTGAAATTTAAAAATAATACTTTACTTACGAGTTACAAAGGAAAAAGTGGGGTGCTCAATACTTTCGGCCAAGGCTGTATCAAAGACTGCGACTGTTTGCGGCTACAGTTAGCCTGAAATTTCGCTGACTTGCTATCAATTAAGGATTGGCCACAATTAAATTCATGCTCATAATCCAGTTCCCTATTATAGTTTTAGGTATCGGGCGGGGCGCCCTAAAACGGTATCGGTATTACCCCAATGTCAAGGAACGGTCACAGAATAAGTAACTGAACTGTGTTTGAGAAGTCGCTTTTTCTAGATATACACCAAGAATAGTTGTAAACAAAATTATAAATTGCTGTATAAAAAATTAAAAATATTACCAGTACATGAAAAAGTTAAATATCTAATATCCATTGACGAGTATGGACTTGACAGATTTAAGAATATTAGAATACCGTTACGTAACCTCAGAGAGAATAGCAGGAAAAGATATGTAGAATACTATGCGAAGAATTACTATGGCCAGAGAACTCGCAAACATATGGTACCTAATATTCTTAATCAGTTAAGTCCAACAATAGAACAATGTAGTAGTAAACAAGTATTTAAAAATAGATTTAAAAAGTCACTGCTGGATAGGTTGGATTAAAATCAATCGATAACTACTAAACTGTTAAATGTAGGTTTGAAATGGGTACTTGGCGATCTATTGTGTACGGATTAATACATAATAGACCACTAATACACATATAGGTATTTAGTTAGTTTGCATGACTTAGCTTAATGTTAAATAAGTAGGTATAATTTGTAAATGTATTAAAATGAGAGAGCGCATCACTCGCCAACAAACTGTGAATACAGTTTGGCGAGGTAAAATTTGTAACTATAAGCTTTAAGTATTTTTTTCGAGTACAATAAATAAATAAAAAAATAGATACTTCAGGTGGGATAATTGCAAGACTTTTTCAGAGAACCGGGCTCTCATTGAGCTTAACCCGCTTGATTCAAATAGTCCATAGAACTCGATTACTACCGGCTTGCCTATGATATGACCAGACATCACAATTTAAAGGGCAAAATTTCATGACAGGTAGGGAGTTCCTACATCGATAAACTCAATTATCGATGCTTTTTACTTATACTAGTGATCGTCAACTATTACAAGTTTTGTCATAAAATTGTGCCCTTTAAATTCCGATATCTGGATATGATACTTGAGATCGGTATCCTTGCAGCTTTTCTAAGCATGAGCGCTTAGCTCCGGCTTGTCTCCGGACAAATTTGGGGCCGCACCACTGGTAGGTTTTAAATCCGTAGTCTCATTTAAACAGTTGTTCTCATCCACCACGGCACAGTTAACTGACCCTGCCTACCCTCCAGAGGATTCAGCCGTGAGCATATATTAGTACAGCCGCCCGCGCCCGTTGGGGCGAGACGTGACAATGGCGTACGTGTCTCGCATCCGAACTATTGTCTGCCATGTCTTCCTTCCTTTTGCCATCTGGTCTGGAAACTTTGCAGTAACAACTGTCTTTGGCTGTTGATAATAGAACATACTTCGTTTGAAAGTTAAGGTGGGATAGTGAGACTATTGGTTTGAACTTTGAACTTAAAATTAAGTACCTTGTTACGATTTTCGATTGATGCGGGGATTTTTTGTTTAACTTTGATTTCATCACTGCTTTATAAGAACAACCTACCTATTAACAGTTTCATTATTATCATAGCTGACTAGATAACAAGAGAAGTGATTATATAACACAAGTCACAACTAGGGTAGCCTACATTTTTTTTTATAAGTATACCTCTATCAATAGTATGTCACTTTATTCCTATCTCAACGTTGGGTTTTGTCAATGTTTTACTTCATATTGAAGTTTTGCTCAAATAACGACTGATTGTTTTTTAAAGCAAGAAGAAGCCATGATGCAAATTGCCATCATACAAATTGTATGGATAAGTTTTTCTCGATTTATGACTTTTCTAGCCGAAAATTTATTTTTGGTCCTATACAAGCTTTTAATCCTGGGCAGGAATGGGATCGACTGGCATAAAAAAAAGGTTTGTCAAAAATGACCATTTTCTCGCTCCCTGTATGTTTTATCCAAAATCTGTACACGTCAATCTTCATTAATTTGAAATCGAAGGAAGGTCTCCTAAAACCATTTTCGCCTAGCAACACGGGATCTGGTAGCTGCCCTAACTGACCCGAAATCTATTTCCACCCTGTATAAACCTAAGTAGTGCAAATGCCATTATAGTAGGTTATGAAGGGCATTAAATACGAGTGTGGGGTTATGAAACGAGCCGAAGGCGAGTTTTATAATAACATCACACGAGTGTCTTAATGCCTAATTATGTATAGTTACATACACTACTTTATCTATCCACATATCATAAGCCTCCATGATGCATTCAGAAGCCGCATATTATAACCGGCATCGCGGCGTTGTTTTCTGGCAGCTGTCATAGTTCTTTTTTAATTCAGAGACAAACTAGAGTCGGATCCAACTGTCATATCGTTCGATATCTTACTTACGTGCGACATTTGTCAAATTTGTATGCAAATTGACAATTCATTTCGAAATAAGCGTCATCTCGACTGATATTAGAATAGAGGTTAAATCAAATTTCTTTGTTTTTGAGACGTTCGAAATTTGAATGGAATAATATTATCGAAATCGATGTTATAAACCCTCCATGATGCGTTCAAGAACCGCACATTATGGCCACCATACAAATAGACTGTTTTGTTAAAACAAATTTCTTATCTGTGAAAATGTTATTATTGCTAAATAATAACATCGATTTCGATAATATTATTTCATTCAAATTTCGAACAACTCTGAAATCAAAGAACTTTGATTTGATCTCTATTCTAATATCAGTCGAGATGACGTTTAGTTTGAAGTGAATTGTCAATTTGCATACAAATTTGACAAATGTCGCACGTAAGTAAGATATCGAACGATATGACAGTTGAATCCGACTCTAGTTTGTCTCTGAATTAAGAAAAAACTATGACAGCTGCCAGAAAACAACGCCGCGATGCCAGTCATAATATGCGGCTCCTGAATGCATCGTGGAGGCTTATGATATGTAGATAGATAAAGAAGTGCATACACTTCACCGCATGATTTGTTCGAGGTATGCTAATTATGTACAGTTACATATAACTGTACATAATTAGCATACCTCGAACAAATCATGCGGATGACGTCAAACCACTCATAGGATGATTTCAAAAAGTATTTTCATAAACAATTACTACTTATCAATTATCAACCTCTTTAATAAAACGATATCGCCACTTGACATGAGCAGAGTAGGTACATAACATCTTTGACTGAGATTGTCATTCAGTTGAACAATAAAGTGACTTCGTAATTATTTAGATTTTTCTTTACAATTTTTTCAAAAGACGCAAAAGAATATCGCGTTTACAAGAATATTGTTGTAATTTTCCGTTTTTGGAAATACGTGATAAAAACGTGTATTGCTCGTGCTGTGATCAAAACATAGCACCGAAAATAAGCAAATCAAAATCAACTTATTATCAATTATCGTATACTTACGTAAACAAATCTCGCAACATTTATTTTATTCACTAAGTACATCATCCTATCATTCAGATAATTCTGTATATATTTCTTGAAATTATACGCGGTTAATCTGTTACTTCGTGCAATATGTCATACGAATGTTGCAATACAGACATCATCCTGTGTGCAAAATTAGGTACGTCATTTTTACGTCATCCGCATGATTTGTTCGAGGTATGATAATTAGGCATTAAGACACTCGTGTGATGTTATTATGAAACTCGCCTTCGGCTCGTTTCATAAAACCACACACGTGTTTAATGCCCTTCATTATGTACAGTCACATAAACTACTATTATTTATTTATCGTATGGCACTTACACACTGGTACATATATGTATGTATTCGTATCGAAGTCGGTGATAGAGCTCCAGTGTGCGCTGCGAGGTTCAGAAGGATAAATGCAGCTGCTGAGTTTGTTAGGGTTCCGTAGCCAAATGGCAAAAAACGGAACCCTTATAGATTCGTCATGTCTGTCTGTCTGTCTGCATGTCCGTCCGTATGTCACAGCCACTTTTTTCCGAAACTATAAGAGCTATACTGTTGAAACTTGGTAAGTAGATGTATTCTGTGAACCACATTAAGATTTTCACACATAAATTGAAAAAAAAAGTAAGTTTTAGGGGTCCCCATACTGAAAACTGAAACTCAAAAAAAAATTTGCATTAAATCCATACGTGTGGGGTATCTATGGATAGGCCTTCAAAAATCATATTGAGGTTTCTAATATATTTTTTTTTAAACTGAATATTTTGCGCGAGAGACTCTTCCAAAGTGGTAAAATGTGTGTCCCCTCCCCTGTAACTTCTAAAATAAGAGAGTGATAAAACTAAAAAAAATATATGATGTACATTACCATGCAAACTTCCACCGAAAATTGGTTTGAACGAGATCTAGTAAGTCGTTTTTTTTAATACGTCATAATGTCATAAATCGTAAACCGCAATTTATTTCACGGAACCCTTCATGTGCGAGTCCGAGTCGCACTTGGCCGCTTTTTGTTCTTTTAGCACCACCCGGAAGTCACGTGTACCCTACTTCTAGGGTTATTCCTACGAACGTAGAACAACAACGACCTCCGAGGCTCCCAGGCAACATTGCCATTAAATTGATACATATTTACAAAGAAACAAAAACCAATTTAAGAAAACCGACGACGCCATAAAAATCAGTCGAAAGAGCAGCGTCAAAGACAACAAAGGTTTATCTCAACTTTTTGTACGAGGCGCCCAAAAGCCACATGGTGATACCGGCCGCGCAAATTCGCAAACAGAACCGTTCTCAGAATATCTTTTGTCAAACCAGACTCATTACAACGCGCAAATTTCGCCCGACCTCGCATCCCCTTTATGTATGCCAGACATTAAAAGAAATTCATTTTCTACAATCAACCTTAGCAACTGCACAGGAGAGCCCATTTTCGCTTGTAGGCCCAGACGAAACGAATTTTACCCCTCTGTTATTACGCTGAAGGCACCTCCGGTGCTTGGGTTCCACTTTCAAATATAACACAAACTAGCGCTTTATTCCGTCGTATTTTATTCTCCCGTCTATCTGAAGACCGTTTGTAAAGCGCTCGAGCGCTGATAGATACGAGTAAAGGAAAAAAGAATTTGTCGAATCGGTATTTTCCCAAGCCATTGTCGGTCGGGTCTTTTCAGAAATACCAAATGTTATTTACAATACGGGATTTGTTTCTTTTGTGTTTATGCGTAATCATATATAGCAGAGGTTACTTACCTTACCTACCTGTCCGACTCGAGCCAGACCTTTTTTGTGGCTACTAAAGACGGACCATAATTTACGACGTTTAGTGAGATAATTGCAGATGATGAGGTTATTTTATTCATAATGGGCACCCATTGTCTCTTTGAGTGGGTTTTGCGCAATTCAGATAGTGGATGGCGTAAAGTATTATCATTATTAAAATGAATAAGGGTTTCAGTTATAGCGTTGAAAAATAAACGCTGCATTTTTAAAGAATTAAGGCTCGACCTTTCATCGTAAAAATGAGTTGTTTAGTAAACATTTTATACATTATGACGTACCTAACAATTTTGCAGTCGGAAAAAGTATATCATAATCTGCAAGAATATGAGAAGTAACAAAGTTTTCGTAGAAATCCATTTTAACAAAAGAAAGTAGAGAAAAAATCTAAAGTGAACCATATTATTTCACTTGTAACCATTTTACTGCTCCATTTTTTAACAGAAAAAGATGACATTTTATAATCTTGTTCATAAAGTAATTAACAATAACTTTATTTTGTTACTTACTTAAATTTCATCACGTTTTCTGTAATATTCCGAAAAACATGATATCCGCGCTTTCGAACACGCACTTCCACCATCTCGCTCACGCGTATGCTCAGTGAGAGGGAGAGAAGACCATGAACGTGCGAAGCCTTAAATGTTTAATACAAAACCTAGCATTAGTAATGTCACTCTCTCATCTTATCGTCAATCCCGGTTGCATCCTAAGCTATTTGCTTCGGAGCCCGGGGCCCGCTTTTCTATGTTTTCTCCTCCACTAGTACACCTATCTATTTAGATATGTATGTATTGTTAAGTACCTACCATTTGTAATGTAAATAGAAATTTTATTCAGCAAATATACATACAATTAAATACACACGACAATAAAAGTATATGTCTAACATATCCTCACTGTTCATCGATTTAAAATGATTGCTAAAGCTATTTGCATGACCGTGGCCATTAAAGATCAAGGCCTCCTTAAATATGTTTCCTTTACCTAGATTAAAATCAAACATATCTACTTTTTATCATTTTATTGCTCCTAACCTAAGAAATACCCAACATACTCGTACAGTATACCTTTACCTACACAATATTTCTCATAAATATGAAGTTAACTAAATTATTTGCAACTACTGCTTCGCCCGCGTATTGCAAAGAATGCAGGCAAACCCGCGGAATAAAATACAGCCTATAACCATCCAGGAAGTGCATTCTACACGCAGGTGAAGATTTTTTTTAATCGGATGAGCGGTTCTGGAGATTACCCAATAAATACAAACTCACAGACTTTTCCTCTTTATCGAACGAGCGAGCGAAGCGAACGAAGTTCTATGCTTCAGCTGGGCCAAAATTCGTTTGTCCTGCTGTCCCGCTGTTCTCCTCTACAGGTCGCATTTCTCAGCCGATTCTCGTGAAATTTTGTGAGCAGGTTCGTTAATTATATAGAATTTATTTGCCGAATCGCCTTTTCGAGATTAAAATATTTTTCTTTTTTTAAAAGCTCGCTAGTTCTACCCCCAGTTATATTAGTATCGATACCTACATAAGGTAAACTGGAGTCATTATTTGATACTAGTACGTTTGCCACTCGTTACAGCGGCTGGCACCGATGTCTCCTCGTAACACGTCTTGCGTTGCTTTCACTCGGCGAGCGATTTCTAGCCGGAATCCGCCATCAATAACATTTGATCGACGAAGTGTCAGTATTACACACGCAACGCAGAATGAGAAGACGTTTCTGATGGCAAGCGAAAAAGGGTCATACAGAAATTTTGAACGGATTGCACCGACTTATTACAGACTGATCAAATAAAATGAATAATATGATGTTAAATATGGGGCTGACAGCCGACATTCCGTAGACACTTTGGTTAGAGGGGGTTTGACACCATGCACTTGGGATTGGGAGGGCTTGACCCCGTTGAAATTAGATTTTGGTAAGGACCCCCTCTCCCCCTAAAGCAAGACATTTTTCATACGCCATATTGCCTGACTGAACTAGGAAACAGTGCATTTATTACTTACCTTGGGCGGTAAAACAAAGAATGTCTCAGATCACAGTTATTAGGCGCCCGAGCCGAAGGCAAGGGCGATAAATAGGCGATCTGAGGCTTTCTTTGTTACCGCCCGTGGTGAGTACAAATTTTTACATCTCTCCCTGGTTAGGAATTGAGATTTTCCGCACGCGTAGTGTGGGGTAATTGCTGCTTTATGGCCAGGTATGACGTAAAAACAGTTAATTTTTGGATATTGTTATCTTGATTCTGAATTTTGTCGTTTTGTAAAACCCAAGAAAGGATTGATTAATATCCCGATGGAAAAATACATATTTTTTAGTTTTTATTTTGCTATTACACCTCTGACAACTCAAACCTTAACTACTTACACCTTTGACGACCGCTTTAGCCTAGTTGGTAGTGACTACTAGTGACCCTGCCTACGAAGCAAGAGGTCCTGGGTTCGAATCCCGGTAAGGGCATTTATTTGTGTGATGAGCACGAATATTTGTTCCTGAGTCATGGATGTTTTCTATGTATTTAAGTATTTATTTCTCTATATAATCTATGTCGTCGTCTAGTACCCATAGTACAAGCTTTGCTTAGTTTGGGACTGGATCGATTTGTGTAAGATTGTTCGCAAATATTTATAAAAAAAATAAAAAAAGACACATTATTAAATGACATAAAATCATCCAGTTAAATATATTACGTAGTAATCAGAAGATGCATATACGCAAATATGAATAAACGTTACTAAGTTAGATATTTGTTGACATTTGTCCAGAAAAGCAATTTCCAAGGAGTTGCAACTCTTTCTCTCGGGCGTCGAAGACAGCACCTTGTGAAGTTCTGGGTTCTCGGGGACCGGAGATCAGAGAAACGGCAGTTCGGACGAAACCATTTATTTGACAAGTCCCTATCTGACAAACAGCGTACCATAGAGTTGCTGGCCCGAGGCCGCATACACCATTACCACCATACCACCTTAACACCAAGAGTGAACTGAACATGGATCAAGGATTTGGATCACGTCGTTCGTACTATGTATTAAAGGAAAGAAATTCCTATATCGTATAAATTAAACTACACGAACCTTTGTCATCAATTTGTGAAACGTACAGGTAATACAATGTATTACTCATGTCATAACTATATGCGTTAGTGACTCCATTACCTTTTTATTGTCTACGAAAAAGAATCTGACGCAGTTCATAAAGTCAGCACTATTGTGCGGCACCTTGAATTATCAACAAGCAGTTAAAACTTAAATGTCTGTTGTATACCGGTTCACAAAATCGAATTAAATCAGACCTTCACCGGACAGGGCGTCGTAATTTCTGCTAGGTATTTCTATAATAAAAATTCCAAACCGCTCTTTTAGGAGTATTCGAATTCTAAGGTTTCTAAACGCGAGGGCGATAACGATCGGAGCGGCATCGGCCCAACGGTCAGTGGCGATAAATAAACACAAAAAACCGACCCTTTGGAGCCCGGGCCTATTTGCATTAACCACTAAATAACGGCTTGGAGTTATTAGGTAGATCTATTGACGTTTATATAAGATGTGAAATAGAAAGCAGGTATTCCGATAGTATTTTTAGTGTAGGAGGCTTGACTTTTCATTTAGCCCCCACCGCTGAGGTTAGGTTTTAGTTTAATTCCCACGGATCCAGCATGGTCCAGTTATGTGCCTGTTATCCTAAACAGCCTCCCTACAAAATATATTAGAAAATGTAATAGATAGTATAAGGGATAAAACGCATAAAGCCAAATATGTAATCAAGAAAGCCTTACTGAGTGTAAAAAAAAAACTTAATTGAACTAACAATAACTAACAAATACTGACAAAAATTAAAATGTAATTAATTAAACTTAGGTAAACCATCTTTAAAATTTAAGATTGGGTTATGCTGTACCTGAATAATATTTTGTGTTCCATTGAAATAAACTTACTCTGCACTGTTGTGTTGTGGCGCAACGACCCGAAGTGGATACCTACTTGCCGCCAACACTAAAGACCGCCAGCCTTCAGAAACGGCATTGGGACAGGGATGTCCCAATGCCGTTTCTGCCCGGAGTTCATTCAAGTTTTTTTGGACTTCGATATCTACGACGCCAACAGGTCTGCTGTCTAGTGCTGATTTTTACTTATTCGTCGAGTAATCACAATATTTTGTGCATGGAAATTATATTTGTAGATAGGTGTAAGTATGTAAATTAAGTATTGTATTACAAAACCAATGTAATGTACCTAATGACTAAACAACGAGGCGAGTGTGCCTATAGATGGTTTGAAGCTCTGGCACAATTAATACCATGGTGGTATCCGACTACATCGGTGAAGTTTTAGAGAAAATCTGGACAAGAATATCTACCCTAAACCGATGATCATGCACGAGTCCTAAAGCATAGTATAACGTCTAAGCCAGGATGATCCGCATTGTAGCATCTGAAAGTCTAATCTCTGCGGCGTCTGTAAGGCCCGAATAAACACATTAATTTAGCATAGTTAAGTACCTTATTCAGGAGCATAAAATATTTCAAGGATCAAATCCGACTTTTAAGTTAACACACCCTCACGTTATCACGTCTAACACTCAGGTATTGCAATAACCTACGATTCCGTAACAAATTGCATATCAACGGCTAACCCTGATATCCTATCTTGACGTCATTGTTGCGATGACGTGCATCAGTATCGGAACCGGTAGGTATAAGATAAATACCTGATTGCTGTGCTGCCCTATAATACCCACTTAGCTTGTTTATCCGTTGATACACATCTATATATATTTGAATGTGCTATTAAATGTCCCCCGAGCTCTTGCGGTATCCAGCAAACCTACAATAACCCTTATTTCATTAATTACAAATAACTATCTTCGTGTATCAAATTACGAAACGATACCTACACAAAGAATAGTCGATTAACTCTTTTCCAGGCAGAGGTGTTACATCGACCACATACAGCCTATCAAACGTGTATCTTAATGTCATTGAATAAGACTGACATTCGATTGTCATTTTTAAACTGCCGGCCGGTAAACATAGAATTATATACACCTACATCCATTCCGTTCCAGAACAACGCGTATTTTCCATGAATTGCAAATCGGTATACGGTCTTCCCCCGCCGGTGGTAAACGCCGCCTAAAGGGTCATCGGGTTTGCATATGTTCTCCGTTGCGGAGGCCACAGGAATTATTGGCCAAGTGCTCATCAGTAGGTAGATCTAAGTTGTTTTTCCTTTGAGTTCATAGATCGACGAAACCAGCAACATAAAAAGTAGTTTGACTGAACCCATTCAACTCATATATTATAGGCATACGTGTCATACATCCCTTGCCGTCGATTATCTTACTGCAGCTCGACTTCAGGGGTTTTTTTGATTCGGAAACACAAAGATTATTTGTTTAAGTAATATGTTTTGAAAAAGAATAAAGTTCATGGGAGTGTCCGCGGAAAATTGTACCGTTATATTCATGACATCATAATGTTACATCCCTACATGACAATTATAAAGCTTAGTTTCATGACATAGATTTTTTATGGAACTGCTAAGAAATGGAGTGTTTTATATATTTATTAAACTCTTGTGGTTTTTGAATAAAATAATCAACTTTGTCAAACAATCACTTTAATTCCGTATACCTTATAACACGTAATATTATTTAATATTTATATCCTTAAATAAAATAAAACAAACGCTTGAGTCTTCATTTTCTAAGACATATCTATTTTTTGCCATCATGGGCTAACTTAACTTTTTAAACAACACAAACTGCCGGTATACCACATCCCGATCTACTTTTTTATTTTTAGTAAATGTTAGTCCATTTTGAAGTATTAAGCTTTCTAATATTCAGACAAGCTTATTTATTAAAAGTGGACATGTTATACTTACACCGCCATATTTCCTTACGTCCATAGTCGCATAAATCAATAAATGATGTAGGTAAACTTACCTACCTGATGTAATATTATTTAACAACCTGACATGTAAAATAATGAGTTTAATCTATGAATTTCTGTTTCTGATTCTAAAATTGTTCGTATGGATATCGAAAGAATAGTCGATATTTAATTAAACACTAGAAAAAGTACATTTTTGCTCCCGTTAAACCGGACTTTCTCCATGACTTAGGTACAGGCCTACAACAAGAGATATTATAAAGCATTATTCTCATGAACTACTTATAGGATTTATCAAAAAAGTCATGAGAAGCAAAGTTATAGATGCTGAGCATATTTATAACACAAAGTTTTTGTGTGGCACTTAGTATTTTTGAGTAATAATAAAAAGTTTTTTTTTTAATAGCCGCCATTTTTAGTTTTTATGAGGAGAGTTTGGCCACGCTCAATATTAGTTAAAAATAGACTAAAGAATAGTTTTCATCATACGGGCAAACTTTATCATGGCTTGTAACTACCGTGATCTATTTATATGGGGATTCACACCTACTATAGGGCGTTAGTTAACACTCATTTTAACAATCCGTCATGATTGTATCGTAACACATTGTGACATTCATGACAAAAAAATGGCGAGACATAATTTAAAAAAGATGGCACCCTATTGCGACAAGCAATGGACTGCGAATCACTTTAATTCTATTACTGAATTGTAAATCTGCATAATCACATATATATTAGGACAATAGAATATTTCTACTTACCGTGCAGTTAACACACTGAACAAATATTTTTTTGAATCACCAAAACTGTCGTCCACACTAAACATCATTTCACTCAGCAAATATATATGTGCTCTTTTTTAGGGTTCCGTAACCAAATGGCATAAAACGGAACCCTTATCGATTCGTCATGTCGTCTGTCCGTCCGTATGTCACGTCCGTCCCGTCATGTACTCCAGGCAAAATACGGTTTTGAAAAACATTAATTTATAATAGCGTTTTTTTTCTTTCCATCTTTTTAAAACATTATTCTAAGATGCTTCAAGAATCCAACAAACTTTCCATCCGGAAGTATTTATATAGATTTAAATAAAACATGAATTGTTTTTTTTTAATTATTTTATTGAATATTATAAAGCAAATATAAATGAACCAAAATAAAGATAAAACCATTTATTCATATTTTTTCTGACTTTTCAGAAGCTATTTAAGTTATCCTTTTTTTGATGTCTGAAATTTTGTTGGATTTTGTCGCTAGGTAACTATTTAATTGATACTGTATCCATTACAAAGAAAAAATCAGCTATTACAAATTATTTCCAGACATTTTTCCCACACAAGTTGTCAGTTCATTGCCTGGACTAATGGGCGAGTCTGACTCGCACTTGGCCGCTTTTTTTTCTATGTTGTCATCATGTTGAATGGTGTTGCCATTCGAGAAACTTATTTACCGGTGGGAGGATAATCAGTTAGTTCAGGAGTTATATATATAAGCGTTACTTTCATGACGTTACACATAATTTCAAAATTTGGACACGTTTTCAAAAAATTATTAAAAAAGATTGTACCTACTTAAACAGCATTTGATGACAGCTTTTCAGAAACGTGTGGGTTAAATATAATAGAACTTCATGTTTACTTACAAATACGGGATAGCAATTCCATTTCGTAAGTGATGACAGTTTTTGCTGCAAAAGTGGTAGTTGAACAAATAGTTTTAGCACAGTTTAACAACATACAGTTGGGCAACGAATGTACTTGCGCAGAGCAACTGGGGGGGCAGTCGCGGGGAGCGGGCGGCGCGGGCCGCCGACGCGAACTCACACAGTCTGCGTTCTCTAACTTTCAAGGCAGGCGCGTAAATGTGTTTGAGTTGAGTGGTCGGTGGCGGCGAATAATTTTGCGGTGCGCACCATTGTCCTTAGTAAAATTATAGCACCTATTCCTTGTACGGATGTACCTCAAAAAGAACATTAAATAAGGATTTAAGATTTCATATAACCGACATGTATCCAGTTTGAGCGAGCATTCCGAAAATCTTTTTATGTTAATATTCAAATTAAAAATAAATATAATAAAATGTATGTATCGAAACCAATTGTGCTGACGATTTTGATAAGGTCTTATTATTATTACAATATAGTGATTTTACACAACATAATTCAATATTTACACGTAGTGGTGTGGGTGAGGTAACGCGATCCACCACAACAGAAATCCCTTCAACAATTTTTGATATTCCTGAAGAAAGTAGTTTCCTGTATACTTGTGATTATGTGTTGCAGCGTTGTGTACATAAACACAAATGCTTGTCAACAATTAATTACGCATCCAGTTAATAGTGACAAACCAACCACAACTCCACAAGTAACTTTTACTTGCGCCAACTTGCATACGATACTTCGCGTGATCCCTTTGGTGGACTACATAAGTACCGCCCGATGATTTCGTTGATTACTGTAATGAACTAGAAACCCAATTGTAGGCAGCAGTTTTGTTCGTTCGTTAGAAACAATATTTCAGAAAATATATTCACCGTACTAAACAAAATATAATTTAGGTCACGGCCATGATTATGCTTCCCACAAACATTTATGCTCAAATTGTTCATACGCATGCGAATAAATAACATAGTTAAATTTAATAATACAAAACTCAAAACAAAATCTCACGTAAATATCTGGCGGTGCAACATATGTACATAAATAATTTCATAATAATAACGTTTATTTTATTTTCTAATTTGTGACAACCCTGGAACATCCGCGCGTGACAGCGTAAGTACTTACACGAGTGGCGGCGTCGCCCGACATCAAAGGAGTTTCACTACTGTAGGGAATATATTGTAATACTGTGGTTTTAGTATGGGAGTGAAAGTAAATGTCACTGATAAAGTAAATAAATAAAACTTAAGAGGGCTCAAATTTTATAGAATAACATAAAAAAATAACATTCGATTCTATCGCATACAATATCCAACAGCTTTCATATTATCGAATTAGGATACCGCTAAATTAAAACAAAATTGGGTCAAGTAAGAAAATCAAATGCACAATTATTCGCGGACAGACCCTCATACTTACCTAATATCGTCAGGAATCGATGGTTAAAGTTGTTCGGGTAAATGGACCCACGGTGTACTCCGTGTACTTATATAGCGCTGTTTTCGAGAACCCCTTTAGTTAGGTATATACAAGCAAATAAATGAAAATGTACATTTGTTGCTCGTTCAGCAATTGGAATCCAGAAAATGGTATTAAAATTAAAACAACTGTACTCGATAAAGTAATTGTTACCATAGGTACATAAGGTATTTGCTTACTGTTACTGAACAGATAATATTGCCACAGTTTACATTATTGCCGCCGGAGCGGCGCCGTCTATTGACGTCACGGTCGTCAGTGCTTAGCTAAGCGTTATCGGATAGCTCGCGACACGGTTTTAGTGGCTAGGAAAAAGATGTCATAGAAAATTCCGGTGATTTCTTAGAATATAACAGAAATTATGTAATTAATATTTGGTGACAATGTTACACAAATCGACCTACTAGACGAACCGGTCAAAAGTTTAAGATCACTCTGTGATTTCGGTTGAATGATATAACACAATGTATTAATACAATTATTTAATAGTATTTTATTGTATACAAAAATCAAGTTAATCCTCCAAATTAAAACCACAAATAGACAAAAACAATATCATTTTTTGCTAACTTTATAGGTACATAGATTCTTCGAAATATCCAACTTTTGCTTTCAACACTGACGCACAATAGGTACTTTTGGCATTCGTGTACATTACATCAGAGGCCGGGAAAACACTCCGTTTCACGCCGAGGCATGTATAGTGCTTTTCTCAAACATGCAATGAAATAAATAAATAAAATTCCTCAAATCAAACTAATTTTCATGGCTGAATGCCGTGATGCTGTGCCACAAATAGTGGAATGAAAATTAAAAAGTTACTTTGCAGGCCTAGGCCTGAAAAGTTGTATGAAATTCCATTTAAGGCCGCCTCGAGATGCTGCGCCCGAAAAAGGATACTTTCGAGTCTATTATAAGGAACGTAAAGAGAATATTTCATTGCATGTTTGAGAAATAAATGTTGGCAGTGTTGATGCCGAAATTTAATTCCAACAAATGTGCAGGTATTCCCAACAGCTTTTCTTGATTAGGTGGCCTCCACCATGCTTCACTGTTGGCATCACGCATTGTTTTATCATTTGTTCACCTACTTGTCGTCGGACATATTGCAGATGACGTCGTCCTCCAAAAATTTCAAGTTTTGATTCGTCAGAAAATAATACTTTAGACCACTGTTCAGGCGTTCAATCTTTGTGTTTGTGAGCCCATTTCAAGCTTTTCCTTTATTCTGCATACGTAATAAGGGTTTTTTGGGAGCAATACTAAGTACCTTTTAAGCCATAGTTTCGCAGACGCCGTTGCACTGTTGAAACCGATACTCGCTGCGATCTCGGGTGGCGTTGAGTTCTTCGCAAAGTTCTGGACCAGTCCGAGTACGTTGGCGTTTGCTCCGCACGCAAATGAATTGGTCTTCGCTTTTAGACGTGACTTTTGGTTTACCTGAACGAGATCTTTTTCGTTTCTTGTTGTTTCGTTGTTGTTTTCGTTTCAAAGCACTCACGATAGCACTTTGAGAAACCTTCATTTTTTCAGCGATTTTCCGCGTTGTGTAGCCCTCATTAGAAATAGCTACAATAACAGCAAGACGTTCAACGCTCAAATCGGCTTTGCGACCCATTTTTTAAGTAGAGGTATTTTGTGAACCGCATTAAGATTTTCACACAAAAATTGAAAAAAAAACATTAAGTTTTGGGGGTCCCCATACTCAGAACTGAAACTCAAAAAAAAATTTTCATCAAACCCATAAGTCCGACTCGCACTTGGCCGCTTTTGTTTTTTTAGGCAACTTCAAAAGAAAAATTGCGTAGCATAATAATAATTAAGTTGTATCTGACATTGTGATAGATAAATAGATCGACCGCAACGCCGGGCCGTGCTCGTCGACATCACCATCTCCCATGATGAGAATCTCGTGAAAGCCGAGAAGGACAAGTCCAGTAAGTACCTAGACTTGGCTCACGCGAGATAACCGCCATGTGGGATGTTGATTCGACGATCATTGTCCCGATAGTCGTTTCAGCAAACGGTCTCATAGCGAAGAGTCTCAACCAACATCTTGAGAGACTCTTGTGGTAGGTGGCTGGATCAAGGGTCAGATGCAGAAGGCAGTGATCTTGGACACGGCGCGGATAGTCCGACGACTCCTCTCTCTTTAGCCCTAACCACTGGCAGCTTGGGCCCTGCGCCGCTGCTGGCGGCACCCTAGGTTAGATTTGTTCTTATGTGTTTATATGTTTTTATATTGTTTTGTAAGTAGTTTTGTATTTTACTTTTATATTCATATTATAAAAATAAATAATTGCGGACAATCTTACACATATCGACCTAGTCCCAAACTAAGCAAAGCTTGTACTATGGGTACTAGACGACGATATACATACTTATATAGAGAAATAAATACTTCAATACATAGAAAACATCCATGACTCATGACTTCATGACTCATGATAAATAATCTAACTTAAGAAGTAAGACCAATAAATGTATGCGTTAATATCAGGAATTTAAGACATGACGTTATTTAACGACAAACAACAAATATGACCTAAGATGACAGAGACTATATACCAGGGAAAGTGACGAATGCAGAATGAGATGAATTAATAACTTGTCAAAAACCGAATAGGACCAACAACGAACGTGCCGAGGAAAAAATCACGAATAACGCGTGAGTCTAATAACAACATAGACTAACATCGAAAATGCCCAAAGAAGATGTTGGCGAATACAGAAATGAGCCGGAATAAGAAATAGACAAACAACAAAGATTACCAAAGTTGATATAGTCGACCCTCGAAAGTGACGAAGGAAGAATGTGGGTGACGAAATCAGAACGGGACGAACTTAAGAACTTGACAAAAAACGATTGAGACGAGCCAAGAGTACCTATACCAAATATTCGTGCTCCACTAATCACAATAATTGCCCTTACCGGGATTCGAACCCGAGACGTCCGGCTTTGTAGACCAGGGTCACTTCATACTAGGCTACAAAGGTCGTATATCAATAAAGGGTCGGCCACGCGCTTGTGATTCTTCTGGAATCGTAAGCGTCCATAGGCTACGTCTGCTCATCATCAGGCAGATCGTATGCTTGGGTACAAGCTTTTATTGCCGACTGTACTTTTCTGTATAGTAACTATACCATTCTAAAGAGCACAAACTTAAGGTGGTTCGATTGCCATACAAAACGTTATTTGACATTCGCAGGCTAACGGCGTGATATTTTAAGAAACTTATGTAACAAACTTTCATCAATCCCATTTGCGCCAAATTCCCCCTTTCCTAGAATAAACTTGTTTAAAATAGATTAATTTGAGAAAAATGGTTTTCCCAAAATATCACGTCCCAAACCAATTTTTCAAATCAATCTAGTTTATACAAGTTTATTCTAGGAAAGGGGGAATTTGGCGCAAATGGGAAGCCAATTTATGAAAGTTTGTTACATAAGTTTCTTAAAATATCACGCCGTTAGCCTGCGAATGTCAAATAACGTTTTGTATGGCAATCGAACCACCTTAACGGGGTTACGTCGGTTGTATTGAATTCCCATGACCATCTTCTGTCTCCATCCATCATCAGATCAGCTCGATGGTACCATAATATTGAATTGTTATCCAAACTATTATTTTGCCCAAACATTCAGCTCAATCGGTTGAAGATATCTGCTTCAAGATTGAGTAGCAAGATTCCACCCGAACAAACATAATTACATACATTCTTACCTACATACCTACTTTACTTAGATATATAGAAGCAGATATAATTCGAATTAAGAGGATTTTTCTTCTTTCTAATTTACGCCATGTCACTTTGACATAGAGTGCCCATGGCATACCTATACTAGTAAAGTCGCCATTACGCATCACATACATCGGAGCAAACAAGCAGCAGCTCACAATCATCGGAACACATCACCTCTATTTTCAAGGCATTAAGGTGCATGTGCAGATATTTTTGAACACCTATAGCGTACCTATGTATGTGATGGCGACTGTACCTACAGCGTCGAGCACTTGAACGTTTACCTTATGGGGGTTTACGTGGGCGAGAAGTCGATTTAGCTATACTCCAGGCAAAATACGGTTTTGAAAAACATTAATTTATAATAGCGTTTTTTTTTTCTTTCCATCTTTTTAAAACATTATTCTATATTTGTATTAGTCTATATGTATGCAGATGATACCTGCCTCGTATATGCGGAAACAGATCTGAATCTCATAGAAAATAGAGTACAGGAAGACCTCACTAACATTATAAAATGGGCACACGATAATGGTATTATATATATCATCGCCTAATAGTACCCACAACACAAGCCTTATTGAGCTTACCGTAGGCCTAGGTTGATTTGTGTAAGATTGTCCCGTAATATTTATTTATTTATTTATCACAAAAACAAAGTGTATGTACATACGGTCACCGTAATACTGCAGAGGTAGATACCTATAGGTCGCCTCGAATTGTGGGGCACACCTTCGAGTGTCTCCACAGTGCGCGGCTGGCCGGGGTCGCGTGTGGCTGCGCCTGCGCCGAGCTGCAGGTGGTGGAACAGTACAAGTATTTAGGCCTGCTTATAGACCATAAGTTCACATGGCAACCGCATGTCAACAGTGTGTGCAATAAGTTAAGATCGGTGCTTGTAAAGTTCCACCATCTGAAGTTTGTACTAGACAAGGCTACTATGTATACAGTGTACTATGCGCTCGTAGACTCACTTTTATCCTATGGATTGACAAGCTATGGTCGGACATTTAAGACTTACTTAGACAAAATAAAAGCGTTACAGATACGATTCATGACACTAATGGTTGATAAGAAAACAAAAATAGAATGTAAAAATAACACCTACGAACAGCTTTTCTTAGAATGTAAAATATTGCCAGTCCATAAAAAAGTAATGTTGTTGTTGGCTGTGGAACAATTTAGTAACGACGAGTTTAAACAACCTATTGGTGCTCAAAGGCTTGTTAGAAACAGAGACAGAGATAAACTAATATTGCCTAGGTTTACTAATTATTATGGCCAAAGACATAGAAAGTACCTAGTTCCGAAAATATAATTAACGGCCTCCGTAGCCCAGTGGGTAGTGACTCTGCCTACGAAGCTGGAGGTCCCGGGTTCGAATCCCGGTCAGGGCATTTATTTGTGTGTTTATCACGAATATTTGTTTCTGAGTTATGGATGTTATATATGTATATATGTATGTTATATATCTATATGTATTTATCTATTATATATATCATCGCCTAGTACCCACAACACAAGCCTTACTGAGCTTACCGTGGGCCTAGGTTGATTTGTGTAAGATTGTCCCATAATATTTATTTATTTTATTTTATTTTATTTATATAACGACCTGCCGTCCGAGACAAAGAGTGCAACTGTCACAAAACAATTGTTTAAGAAGAAAGTAAGCGACGTCTTATTAAATACATTAAAAAATGAAATTCAGCTATCTTAAGTAACTTTATAGATTCCTTTAATTGTATCTAGCATAAGTAATACCGTACATATATATTACTATTCATACAGCTTTTAGCTAATAAAATGTAAAATCAATTAGGAGCGTTGTTTGCCAACAAACCGCATTGTGGTTTGGCAGATTAATTGTACCTATGTAAATTTAGCTATAAGCCTTAAAGAGAGAATAAAAAAAAAAAAAAAAAAAGATTCTTTATTCAAGAATCCAACAAACTTTCCATCCGGAAGTATTTATATAGATTTAAATAAATCATTAATTGTTTTTTTTTAATTATTTATATTGAATATTATAAAGCAAATGTAAATGAACCAAAATAAAGATAAAACCATTTATTCATATTTTTTCTTGATTTTCAGAAGCTATTTAAGTTATCCTTTTTTTGATGTCTGAAATTTTGTTGGATTTTGTCGCTAGGTAACTATTTAATTGATACTGTATCCATTACAAATAAAAAATCAGCTATTATAAATTATTTCCAAATTTGACATTTTTCCCATACAAGTTGTCAGTTCATTGCCTGGACTATGACATATCTGAGAAAAATCGTTTTCTCCGTATTTTCTCTAGGTACTTTCACCCGAGCAAAGCTCGGTCGCCCAGGTACTAATACCTACCTAATTCGTGTTAGTTCTTGTTATAAATTCTCCTTGTTTGCGTGAATAAGCGTAACGTAAGGTCATAAGAATTTCGACCCCTGATTCGAGCATGGGTAGGTATTATATACTTATAAAGAATTATGAAGGATGAATAAAGGTTGTCCATACCTACCTACCAGGTTACTCATTCAGCCAAGTCATTAGGAACAAGGAAAAAGGCATCGTAGGTAGTCGTGTAGGTATACACAAACTTATTAATAAAAGTACCTACCTACCTACCTAATAACGACACCATCGATTCGCATAAATCTAATGGAATTTTCAATGACATCTCTCGAAGTTAGGTACTAAATATACCTACCTGTTTATTATTATTCCGATTATTTTCCATGAAGGCGTTTTCCGCACACGGTGACCGAATCAATTTCGGTGTTGTGGTGGCGTTCGTGTTGGTATTTCAAAACGTTTATCCAAAACCCGTGCACGTGATCAAACCATTTTCAAAATTGTTGCTAGCGGCCGCTGGGGATAGGGCTCTCAGCTCAATCGTTTGACTTTTTGCTCTGTACTTGACAGGATTCAAGATTGACAGTTTTGTTTACAAACGGTCTCCTATTGGGCGGTTGGCAGCTTCTTCACTGGCAGGGGTCAGTTTGCAATGCCACGCTCATGCACATTTTTATACAGTAGACGGCAAACTTCGTGCGCAAATGACCTTGCCTGCGCAAAGGCGAATTGTACGTGCAAGCTGCCCCCCCACTTCCCCTCATTTGCGCACGAAGTTTGCCGTCTACTGTACCCAAGACGTTGTCCGCCATATTTTCGCTTGTCCTCAACTATTCCGAGCCAAAGATGTAGGTACTACTTAGTCATTCGACCTTCATTCATCAAACGTGGCCGCTCCAACGAGTCGTCGCATAATATAGACACCACCCACATTGGGCATTGTGGTTCTCCGTAAAACTCCGGTTCTCCTCACGCGGCCAGACCTAGGTACTGATCTTTAAGGTCGTTAGAGTTTCCGAGTACCTATGCCTGTGTTGAGTGTTTGACCTGCATGTCTCTAGCTGTGAACAACGAATCCTCAAATCAATGGAGCGTCGTCAGTGCGCTTGTGAGTATTCTAGTGGCCATAGGCGGTGGTCTGCTTACAATCAGGTAGACTGTCCAACTGTCACCTCAGTTTGTTTAGTATGCTACTTTGCCACCGTCGTATTATAAAATAAAAATATATAGGTATAAATACAGAATTACGGGGCAGAGGCTCTTTTAGTTTAAATGTTCGTCTAGCGCTAAAGGCCGAAACGCAAGCGGTGGCGGAGCGGCGCGGCGCGGTGCGGAGGCGGTAGGTACCGGTTGTAATGTTCGAACTAATACGAAAGGGGCCGCACAGAATACCGCTGTCAGTGCGTTTCAGCCTTTAGGTTTACGCGTGAAAACGTTACGACTCTTTGTGAAACATGGACGGAGCCACGGACACAGCTTGTAAAACACAGACAGAACGGTCTTCGAGGGTGTCCCGCATTGCGGGAACCACGACACATTTCTAGAAGAGGAAACTCGGACGTCTCTTAAGAATACCACTCGCGAGATTCCTCTTACCTCAATCCCGGGGTTTATTGGAAACACTCATTAATAATAAATTTAAGAGCAAGGCTTGTCGGTAGAGCAATCTCCATACTCATCTCTTTCTTGACCCATTTCATTGTCAGCTTCACACGGGGCTTAACATCATTGTACCGTGTCGCATTAAACGTCATGTTAAACTGCCATATGAAGTTGTCAAACAAGTGAAAACGACTTACTTTGAATGATTTACTTTTTGCCCGACTACGGAGCTAATAGAAAGAGATGTGATTTTAGCAGTCTATATTAATGTTTGTATGTACATACATATACATGGATTCCACCTTAAGATACCTACTGAACAGATTTTGTAGAATGAGGTATCAATCGATTCGACATTATGCTGCGGGTGACATAGGTAGGCTACCTTTTTTATGCTGAAAAATCATTTTTTTACAAGCTTTCTATAGCTAACTAACTACCTACACCTACAGATGAATATGCTCAACAGACAGTTCATTTCAAACTTGACTCTAGGTTATTATTAATAACCTATTATTTCCGTCAGTAGTCTCGTCATTGTCGGCGCTGCGACGATTTTTATTAAAACACAATACATATTCGCCTCCTTTGTGCCGCGCCGTGTCGCAAGCTGTATATTTATCGCTCGTATCTCCGAGCCGAGCTGACAACAATGCCCTCAATGTGCAACCCGCATCCGGACCCCTCGCTATAATCCAAAATGTCCGTTTATTTTTCTACATGAGCAGCGTACAAAAAACAAAGTTGAAAATCGAACTAGAGAGAGAGGCAAACACGCAACTGCCGGGCTGCGTAGGGCGGGGCACTGCGTCGCGGCTTCTGATTGGATGCCTCGGCTTCTTGCCCGCCGCCGACGTTGAGCGACCAATCACGTACGCGCTCGCTGCTCCCCTCCCGCGCCCCGCATCCACGAAACAACGACAGCTCACGAATACCGACCCGATTCGGCACGACTGTGTTGAGTGCCTTAGTTACTTCACGCGCGTTCTGTTAGCCGGTCGCTTTCGCTGACGTTTTCAGTGAAATTTAAATAAGCTGGACTACTTTCGCGACCGAATCTTTGTTGTCTTTCGACGTGAACAGTGTGTATACATCAATGGTGCCGTCCTGTGCCGCTTCAACACAGGTATAATTTAAAACAAACTCACTACATTGTCCCTAAAGTAGTACTAAATCCAAAACTTTTTACAGAAATACGTATCTATTCAAAATCCCGTAATAAACGAGTAATTTCGCGCCGGATGATCGAACGTAAAAGCGGTGTCCTCGTAATCAACGTAGGCCGTGCGGCGTGGCAACGTCGCGCGTAAATAATAGGGTAGCGCGGTGTTTCTCTCGCAGCCGGCGCGGGCTGGCAACGCCGCATGGCTCCGCGGGAAGCGCCCGGCGCATTCACCGACAACCGAATATACCTACCTAGCGCCGCGACCGCGCGCAATCACAACACTGCTTTCCTTTTGCAAATTACGTTTTGTTTTAAGATCCTACTTGAATAAGAGTATGTTTTTGATGGATGGTCTCTATACTATTGTCTAACCTTTATATACTTATCATTGTACTCTCTTATATACTTATTAATTACATATAATATACTATTATATCTACAAAAATACATATTTATATTCAGCAAAACGTGGTATTCAATGTGTTAGTAGCATCTACAGACTTGATAGCATTAGAATCTGGAAATAAAGCACACTGTTGTTGAAAATTAAACTTGTTTACAGATATCGAGCGGTTGTTTGGAGACCGGTGGCGCGCTCTGTCGGCGCGGCGGGAAGTGACTCTTGCGGGGCGCGCGGGGACGGCACCGCCTCCCCCTACTTCAGTTTCTACCGCGACATCATACGAGAAGGCCGCGTCGCTCGACTCCAAAAATCGAGGGACGTTCGCGCGGCAACTTTGAACAGTGACAGTGTGTGAATAGTTGTTTGACAAAAGCAGTGTACTGGATTGCGGTGCCTACTCATTTGGATGCAGTGATCGGATCACACTAACTGGATTGCAGTGTTTTTCTTGGATCTGTTGAACAAATTTGGCCGGCAAACTGGGGATGCACAAGATGGGGCTCGGCGACAGCGTGTACGCCGCCGAGCGTATCATGAAGAAACGAAATAAAAAGGTGAGCTTTAAATACTTTTACGCAAAAGTTTGCGCAATGCATGCAAGATCACATTAATCAAATACCGACTTTATTTGGCGCCTGGCTTGTTTCACAACAACGGTTGCTTGTTTTCTTTTGCGAATTAAAACACGCTTTGTATAGGTAGTGCACGATGCATGTACTGATTAAAATTTAGATTCTGGTGCATTAATCCTGGCATTGTGGCGACAGCAGCTGGTGAGGCCGTAAGGGTTCTCCGGGCTCCTTTCACGCGTGTTTGTCGCTGCTTATTATTATCAGGGCTCCCCTTACATGGCTTATGCTCAGAAACTGGGCCCCACTGAGAAATTGAATGCTCCATTATAGTCCCGTCTTGAGATTACATTAAGTTTTTGATAGTAAACAAGTTTCTCATGGCTGTGAGGGTATCCTTGTGAAATTGTATTGTCTTTTTATGTCTCTTTTATGTCTGTTACTAACCCCGTGTTGGAATAAAAGTTTGTATGGTTCCTGGTTTTTTTTGTTTGTGTGTTTTGTTGTGTGCACGGGGTAAGGTCACCGGAAAGTTCAGCGAGTGGGAGGCGAGTGTACTCTCGATACGCCCACCGCGGTAAGTGCTGTTCCATTACACATTAGACATTTCATTCATGCCATTGTATTTTCAGTTTCTTACGTATTTAGCATTGGCAATTGGGAAAACTTCTGTAACTTTATAATTGTCTATTGGGACTTCAGTTATACGTAACATTGTGTTGTAAGGTCTCATTGTCAGATAAAAGAAAATATGAGCTTTTTGGTAACTGGTACAAAAAGGCGGCAAACGCTCAGATTACTATGTTTTCATAGCTGTAATGACAGCGCTTTATATGACACTGGGCGTACGCGTCAGTTTCCGGAGTTGCAATATTACGCCCACCAGGGGAAAATACGTAGACTTTAATGATGTGAATTCCGATACACTTGCGTGACATCTGCACCTATAAGTATTGTTCTTTTTACAATTGTTTCATCTTGCAAGTCGCGCATATTTTAACTTTACCCAGATTTTTTACCCCTTTTAAAATGTCTTCTTAAATCTAAAAGAACGTAGCGGGTTTGTTATTTACTATTTTGCTTTAACTAAGTATGTCAGATTCAACAAATTTTTCAAAACAATTATTATTATGGTATTTAAGTTTTTCGTTCTTTGTCTCTAGTTTAATAATTTGACTCTTATTTTGCGAAAATTTGAGTGTAAGTATTCTTTTCTGAGATACAAGTTTTTTTCCTTAGTCTTTTTAGGGTTCCGTACCAAAAAGGTAAAAAAGGAACCCTTATGGTGCGACTCTGTCTGTCCCAACGTTTAATATCTCAGGAACTACTTAAGCTATTAATTTGAAATTTGGAACAACTGTTAAAATGGTTAAGACGTGTATGGAAAATGAAAAAAATAAATAAACATTTTAATTTTCTGTTTAAATGACGAATATGAGGGGGGTTAAAAATCAAAGTCTGGTAAATAGATCAAGTGGGGTATCATATGAAAGGGTTTGAGTTGTAATTTTTAAATCCGTTTTTTTTTCTACAGTGGTTAAATTTTGATTTATTAAGGAAAATGTAGAAAAAAATACCATTGTAAGTTGTTAGTACCAAAATGCAGAAGGCGCTTTGCAACGGTAACTTCTACTATGACCTATTTAAGATTGTTCAAGAATGAATGGGGTCCTGACATGACGGGTATGGTGTATGAAAGTTTGTACGGAACCCTCGGTGCGCGAGTCAGACTCGTACTTGACCGGTTTTTTTCTCGTTCCTTTACTGTTGAACTGAGTAAATTTTTAAGCCGCAGTAACTAGTTATGTCTAATTCATTTTGGACTGCGGTAGTGATTGTTTCAATAACTTTCTAAATGACTTTACCTATATGAATGAGAAGGTTATAGAATACGTCTGTGGGAACTATTTTGTGCTTAAAAAGTTTGGTATTAGGTAGCTATCAGAGAGCTAGCTAATTGAGACTGGTTGATATGCATCAACCAGTCTCAATTGCTCTGGACTCTATAACATAGGATAAGATTGATAATAAATAAATCAATCTAAGTATACTTAAATCCACTGGATTAGGTAATACCCGTAAGCAAATATTGAAAATGCATTCTGTATTCAACACCAGGAATAGTTCGAAATTTATAATTCACCATCCATCCAAGCATCCTCTGCGTGCTCTATTAGATAATTAATCCTAAAATAGAGCATCATAGCAGGAATAATTTCCAATCAATGTTTAAACATCAGGTGGTGAAGGCTGCCGATATGTGCCTTAATTAATCCTATTCTTGGACACGCTGCGTCGCTGCTCAGTCTGCCGTGCGATGATTTCGCTCCCTATGAAATATGTCAAAGCCATATTTGCGCAATAGGGGGGCAGTCCAGGTATTTCGTTAGGCGACAGTGGTTGCACTCATCTCGTAGAAGTGATTTGCACGTTTTATTATTGGATTTAAATCAAGTCTAAGCAGAAAAGGGAACTCAATTTACATAATTTACATAAATTATTGGATTTAAAACAAGTCTAAGCAGAAAAGGGAACTCAATTTACACAATAGTGTATCTTCCGTTTTTGTCTTTCCTAGCCGACCTGAACTAATTTCTTCCTAACATTTGAAGTGATAGATTCAATTGTCACAAGATACAGTTTTGGCTTTTCTATTAATTCTGTTTTTTTTTATTCAGATTGTTTTAGATGTCCTAAATATCTTAGATGCATGAACCTTGAAGTTTTATCAATTTTATCATACACCTTATTCCAATTTGGTTGAATCTGGTCTCGAAGCAATTACCCAAACTTTGACTTTGCAATGCAAATTGAAATAGTTTATTGAAAACGTGACTAACTCAAGCTCAGCTTAACTCTATTCCGGATATTCTATGTACGTGAAATGCTGATACGAATGCAGTACCCATTGAGTATTGGGAAAATAATATAGCGTTCATCGTATAAACGTAGCAATCTGTTTATAATATTATAATAAGTATATATAATAGGCTATCTTTTTATAATAGGCTAGTCATATTGAACTGGGCATAATTGTAAACAACCGCAGTGGTCTTCCGGTATGGTTCTTCCGCGTACGTAAATAAAGTACTAATTAGAAGGAAAAGCTTAAAACAATATGGACTTAACCAACACGTTTTTATTTATAAATCTGAGTGCCATTTAGATCACTATTTACACTACAAATTTCATCGTGAAACGTATACTTTATTTAACTTCATTCATTAGGACAAGCTGCAGCTGAAGTTAGCCTCTACGGCATCGGCACGGCACTGCCGCGTCAAATTTAGGAAACTACTTAATACTAATATAAATAAACCTATACCAGTGGGATTTAAACCATCTCGTTAGTAAAATAAAGGCTATTTCAATCTGATATCTCCTTGCCTTGTTATCTGTCGGCATAGTGTCACGTCGAGCTAGAGTACCGGGCTGTTGGAAACAAGACTCTCTGGCACAGTTGTAAAGCATAAAATACAAAAGCCGTTGATAATTTATAAAGAAACTCCTACAGAGCGCTGTGGCCCTGGTATCTCGGAGCGAACGCGCCAGTATTCGGCTACGACCGAACGGACGTCGAGTGCGCATGCTCCCCGCCGGTTCCGTCGACCAATCAGCGCGCAGCACTCGGTTGCTAGCGAGTAATGCATTCCGCAAGTCTTATTTCAGGAGAACTAACGCAATTGAGTTTGATGGATGCATCTTAACTGTTTGCTTTCTTCACAAGAAACACCGCGAGTATAGATCTTACCATACCTAATAGCCGCAAGTCGTATGTTACATGTTGTTGTTTATACGTGCACATAGATGCCACCACACTTTTGCTAGCTATATCCGTCGTAGTTCCGGGGTTGACGGTGAGATGGCGCTGTTGTGAATTTACAAAAAACTAGGGCAAATCCTGTTAATTGCATCTCTGCCAAAAAAAGTTCCTTGAGCAAGGGCGTTTTGGTGAACATTCCATCACATACCTTGATATTTGCAGTTTGACACTTTGGTTGTCTTTTTACTTTTGTTTATTCAAATGTTGCCGTAATGAATACATTCATAACCTTGCGCTTCATAGGTATAATAACATTGAAGTTAGGTATCTAATTTAACAGTCATTTAAATTAAGAGCTACGATGAGTGAGGTAGCATTTTACTTGTACCAAACATTTATTCTACAAGTATCAGGAGACTTCTTTTGAATTAGCAAAAAGACAACATTATGATTACTTAGTTATTAGCCCAAATTTTTGTTTATAAATGATAACCCCCTGGCATAATGTTACAATTGGGTCTAGCTTAGATTGCACCTGCATGATTGCACCGTAATGTGACCGAAAATAAAAGCTTAAATGAACATAAATTTGAAACTGTAACTGTTGTCTTAATTTGTAGTCAGAATAGGTAAAAATTAATAAAAAAAGACACCGTTATCGAAGGGTCACGATCTCACCCGAAGCCTCCGAAAGCGCCACGGATCGACGCGGGGCGACACAAAGCGGCCAAATTTTCTATAAATAATCGCCTGACAATGCAGAGCTGTAATTTTATCCGGCCCTACCTATATCGGAATGAAATAAAAAACGCGAAGAGAGCTGCAGAAGGTGTGGAGAGGTACTTTTTATTTATTATTGTTGCACAGTTTTGACTCGATTGAGAGAAACCTCACATTTTAAATTAGAATACTGCCTAAGTAACGTAAAATACTTAAGTGAATTAGCGTCAGGTTTACGTTTAATTTGACAAGAAATCTTTCCAAACGTCGATTTTTTACAACACGGATTACATGGACTAAGTATGCAATAGAATCCGCAAACAAAAAACAAATATAGGTACGATACGATCCAGATTGAAACATGAAAGCAACCGATCACACCAACAACTAAACTTCTTCACAGGTAACCTCGACGAATTCAATAAAATGTTTGGTACAGTCGCCATCACATACATAGGTACACTATAGGTGTTCAAAAATATCGGCACATGCACCCTAATGCCTTGAAAATAGAGGTGTGTTCCGATGTTTGTGACGTGCTGCTTGTTTGCTCCGATGTATGTGATGGCGACTGTACAAGTATTAAGTATATAAGTACTTAAGTATACTAGTGTCTACAGCTTAACTAGCGAGTTCATACGTTTAATTGGTTTCATGCATTCATTATACGCTTTAGCTTAGTTGGTAGTGACCCTGCCTACGAAGCAAGAGGTCCTGGGTTCGAATCCCGGTAAGGGCATTTATTTGTGTGATGAGCACGAATATTTGATCCTGACTCATGGATGTTTTCAATATATATTTAAGTATTTATTTATATAAGTATGTTTATCTTCGTCTAGTACCCATAGTAAAAGCTTTTCTTAGTTTGGGACTAGGTCGATATGTGTAAGATTGTCCGCAAATATTTATTTATTTATTATAGTCTCTAAAAAATCATGAAGATAGGAGTTGCATCTACTGCTTTCGATGTTCGCATTCTTCCTTTCATTATAACTACAGGCTTATATACCCGTTGCGTAGGTACCGGGCCGCCACCCTTCAAAAAAACTATGTGAAGGGTCCCCCTATATTTAGAAAGCATACTTAATCGCGTACACGTTCGCTCCGAATATTAAAGCGGTGAATGGGGAAACGTCATATGGGAGCCCGGACCCCTCGCAATTAGAGAGAACGCATTGTCTGCCACTTGCGAGTTGCGTGGCATTCCGTTACACGCGGCGCGGCGCGGACCACAATGCGAATCTCGTTCTCACCGTTTTCGGGGCACTATTATTTTAGTAGTCTTCCTCTTGTATTGTATTAACTCCATGTCATCGTCTTTTTCTATTTGATGAAAAATGATGCAGCATTTGAGTTGCTAATTTTCCTTCAGTGCCTTAGATGGAATGTTTAAACTAATACCATAGTTAGTAAACAGTTGTTTACTAACTCGGTATCACATTTTCTGCCACACATCCCATTTCCTAGACTTACGTTCATATCAACTGACCTTCCAATAATAATGCATTTCTTGGCGCTACATCTGAATTCAGATCACCTATTAGAAAAGAAAGCATTTGCCGTCCTATTTAAAACGGAAACAAAAACTCGCCAGCGATCTCGCTTCCACATTCGAAATCGGAAACGACATCAAAGAACATGGACACCGTTAAGAACATAAAAACGAGAGACAAGTTGACACTCAGTCATTATAACTGGCTTTAAAGTTGAAAGGTATTATAAAAGCATAAAGCCCGTACTGTGTTACTGCTTTTTTAATGCCGTATAATAATGCGCCCGCTGCCCCGGTCGTTATGTTATGCCCCACGCATTATTATGTAGATGTGAAACGAAACGAAAAGGAAGGTTTTTATGCCTTTATCTGATGTCGATAGGGATAGTAATTAGTGAAGGATAATGCAGGTGAGATGTTCCCACGTGATGCGTCCTAATTCGTTTTTACATAAGACGTAATATTTTTTCACACCTATTATGAATGATGTTATATTTTTTCCTTTCTAATATCATGTTATAAGAAATGCATTGTTCGCTTTGGATAGTAAGCACTTAGTTAATTACAAAAGTGAAGCATATCAAGGACCTAACAAACCCCACAAAAATACACATCGTCAAAATTCATTCCCCTAGTAACTCTTCTTCTCGTAAATCATCTGCAGTACATAATTCCATATTCCAATAATGGAATGTAATCAGTTACGCCACCGCTGCAGAGGGCCCGCAAGGGTCAGCCCTGGAAAATATTTGGCGTATCTCCGTCCCGTCATTGTTGTATTTTTCTTATCTGCCCCGCGGGGAATGATAACTCTTAATTGAGTTATTATTTGCATTCATATTGGGGTTCAAGGTATGCTTGTTGATATGTATTTTATAGTGTTTTTCTATTTACATCCATTGAACGTTGACTCATTGTCTGATTCGTTTGAATATTAGACTTATTGTTACCTATAGGTATCTATAGGTATGTGAAGTGAATGGTATAAGAAAGAAGGTCTTTAAGTTCTCCTGCAGTCCATTTAATTACCTTGATCACTTTAACAAGCAAATTCAGTGCAAAGGCTAAATATGCATCGAGAAATCACCGATTAATCTCAAGATTTCAACAATACCTTACAAACGGGGTTGAAGAAATGTGGCGTCTGCAAATCAAATCAGGGCGGTCATGTCTTCCACAAGTGTTTGCGTTGCGACTTAGACACGAGTGCGGAAGGGTCGCCCCTGCCTGCAGCCCCCTACATCGCCCTTTTGCTTAATTTGCCCAATACAAGCATTCGTTATCGCAAAGATTTTAGCGACCAAATGCTTCGAGTTCTTTTGTGCTGGTTTAATTATGGATTTTGATTTGAAGGGAATGTTTTATTGAGAAAGATTCACAAAAACTTCTTAATTAAGTCTGAGCTTTATTAACACTTTTTTGACGATCCTAATTTAAAATGTATCTCTTGCACGTCTGCTTGTTTGAGCTATACTGCTTGTTGTAAAAACAGTATTAGCTCGACCTTAACTAACATATTTAAAATAAACCTCCAAATTTGCATTCAAAATGAGGTTAGCATCACCTTACACATAACATCAACTAGTCCCAAAACTGGGTAGATAAAATCTAAAATATATATGAACAACAAGGCCGATTAGATAATTATGTGGAGCCATCCAACAGCGCGTTCGTCGATTTTATAGCACCATTGCCAAATTCATTTGTGTTTAATGATTTATATAAGATCAACACAATTCGTCTAATGGTCGATTTCTTCGTAAACTATGAATTTTTTATTGCTTATTTCAAAAGAATGCCACATGGAAAGATTTCTCGTTCCGTTCCGATGTTTGATATTCAATTATGTGGGTTATTCATAGCTGTAGTGTAGTTGTTAAGGAAATATCGTATTTGCACAACAATCCCCTATTCATACGGAATAAGAATCCTTTTGTTGTTAGGATTAGGGCCTCGATCTTTGCTTGAAGGTTTCCTTTTGCTAGCATCCTTTGATCCATTCTTTGCATTTTACGTTAATTGAAAAGATAATTACCTAAATGAATTATTTTTTGTAGATTTGATAACATAATCATGGGATTAGGTACCAAAACGGAACCTGGGGTCTTATAAAACCGGGAAAAACGCTAGGAGGATGATGAGATCAGATTGTATAAAAATTTGACACTGATAACGTGATAACTGATAAGCAACCACATGTTATACTTAGATCTGAAATTCGTCGTCTATTTTGTAGGTAATAAATTAGAATAAACTCACACGACGAAGATGCCTCTGCGTTTGTTTACAACAAATACCTCGACAAAATGCGAACCGTTGGATTATCCTGCCTTCCTCTATTTTATCAATTACTAGTGACCCCTAGTGAGCTTTCGCACGGGTTTATGTGTGTAATACAATTAAAACATGCATGTATTATACATATAAACCTTCCTCTTGAATCACTCTATCTATTAAAAAAACCGCATCAAAATCCGTTGCGTAGTTTTAAAGATCTAAGCATACATAGGGACAGACAGACAGACAGCGGGAAGCGACTTTGTTTTATACTATGTATTGATGATAAATAACAGATTATTAAGAAGCAAAACCGAAAACTAATATTTAAATAGCTTCGATAGTACAAGTACTCACGAGCTTCTAATTAGGTACAAAACATGTTGAAGTTCGCTTTACTTTCTTTCACGTGTTAAAGTTTCTATACCTAGCAGCAAATTACGGACAATTGTGCTATAACCGCAAACATTCTCGTCTTTCCCGCTCATATTTCGATGCGTGACGGGTGACAGTGCATCGATTTAAGTCGAGTCGATGACCACGAATGCCGTTATCGGTACTGTTTTACAAGGCTCTTAAAAGGCTATATGGGTTTATTTGCAATCGAATTCTGGTAGCCACGATAAGATTAGTAGAATGTGTAAGAACACTGTACTGTAAGACCAATAGATATTTTATAAATAAATATTACGGGACAATCTTACACAAATCAACCTAGCCCCACGGTAAGCTCAATAAGGCTTGTGTTGTGGGTACTATTAGGCGATGATATATATAATAGATAAATACATATAGATACTTATATACATATATAACATCCATAACTCAGGAACAAATATTCGTGATGAACACACAAATAAATGCCCTGACCGGGATTCGAACCCGGGACCTCCAGCTTCGTCATCATCGACTTGAATATCTTGAAATATATGGTACTTCACTCTCACTCAGTATTTTGCCCTTTGTATCACGAAGAAACGAGAATACATTCATAAAACATTTTGCTTCGATATATTCAAGACCACACGTCCGTATTGTATCGTAGCAGTGAAGCAACTGGCGGCGCGGCTGCCACCGTCTGCCGGGCCCAGCCCCGTTCTCAGACTTGCTTGCCTTGTCTGGCGTATCAGTTTTCTCGGTTCGAACTACCACAGCGCGTTGCTGCGCTCCTGGTATTTGAGTTACGAAAGAATACGCGCGAGACTGCGTCGGCTGATAAAAAACTGGTGCCGCCGGCCTTGTTTTTCAAAGGCTTTGTTTTGTTTACCTACATTTCTTTAATTATTATTAGAGAATCTCACTTTGCAACTGTCAGTTGACAAATAGGTTTTTTTATTTTATTTTCATTGCCCGTAGCTCCATAGCAACGACGGTCACGTGTCAGGTCGTCTGTGAGGTCCGTACGTGGACCGAATAATTCACGCACACTCGGTGTGAACTTGTCCAGAGACACTTGTGATGCTGCCCGCGTCCGCTTGTCTCTGGCTGCGAGCTTAACTTGATTACGTGAATAATTTAGAGTCCGGAGACTAATAAGTTTATGCAAAAAATCTTGGGAAATTCAGAGTTATTTTCATATACTTAGGTATATGTAAAATTTACTTAACGTAAGCAATGTGATCTCTATCACAATTCCTTAATAAGCTATGTGCAATGTAAACTAAACTCACACCTAAGTCGGTTCAGGTTAATTTCATTTCTAAACATCTCCGCTTGCGCGTCGGTGTAATTTAATTATCATAGTTGCAGTGTTTCCCTTATTAGGCGTTGTTACGAGGCTCGTACAAAATTGTAACTCACAACCTGGCCTTACGTCGCGGGTTAAATAACATACCACTCACCTTATACGCTGTAAATCCGCATGATTAATTACTTCTTATTTACCTCTAAAAGTGACGTTTGATGGGCGTTTGGTTTTCTGACAAGGTTAGAAATAATTAATTATGACACCACTTTACGTTAGATATTACCTGACAAGTTTTTTCTTCGCTGTCATTTCAGAATGCCTTAGATAATAAATTATTTATTGATATTACATTATTAGTTATGTGAATAAATATGCCTTTGCTAGTAAAATGCTTGCCTAATTAATCAATCGGTTTTGCATTGCATAGGTATTGTAGGTAATGTAACTAGATAGGTAATTGATATCATAATAGTTGATTATAATATACATATTATATGAGAAAAGATCTAGACTATTCGATCGTAAGATCACTTCTATTGTCCAATGAAAAAGGCTACGCAGCTAATAACGTCTATACGGCGGCTACCTACATACATTTTTCCATCTAGTACCTATTGAATAAAAAACTGGAGGCAAAGTCAGCCAGATCAGATCAAGGGGTGGCATGGGTTGTCTATGTACGATCGATATCGTGTCCACGGCAGCGAGGACATCTGAAAAAAAAGACTGACGGACTGATTATTGTGGCAGGTTTTTGTGGCTTTACATGGAATGTTATAAAAGATGCTAAAAGGTTACAATATGTACATGAAACATATGTGATAAGATAATGGTCCATACTTATGTGGCTCCAGTGTCATTTTATTTAGAAATTTTCAATAGTATGTCACTCAAAAATCGCACTACGATTCCGACAGAATACTCAGTCAGAGATGTAATGAAGTGGAAGAATCAGCGTAAACATAAACTTAAGGTGCTCGCTTGCTCAGCGAACCGCCACCCGGTAACGCTCAAAATCTGAAAATTCAAATCAAATAAAGCATTCTCGCAACGAGATATTTCATAAAAAATAAGCATTTTAATATTACATTTTATACTTATTTCCAATACAGCCTTCACGCCGCCGGTGATATTGCGAAGCTGCAGGCCCGGGGGGCGGGGGAGATTAATAGCCTCGCCCGGGACCACTCCGGGCTTGGCCGTGAATGCTCCACTTTAATGTTGACAACTTTACCTAGTCCGGTGGGGTGATGCTCCATTTAGTTAATGTGTGATTGGGAACTATTCATGACAGATATCGTATCAGATTAGCAAAATAATTTTAGAGAATTAGCATAGATAAAGAAAGTACCTAATACTATTATGAGATGCCTAGGTACCTCTACTATAGAAACCCAAATCATAGAAAGATAGATCTTCTTTATATTAGTTATATTTTCTGAGTATAAAACAGTTCATTGCCTATAGAGTGAACTGCCTTGATAAAATTTGGGAGCAATATTGCGCAAACAGAATTTTCAGGCATATTAATGGTAGGTAATATGATAATTATGATCGTGAGATTGTATCGATTCTCGCTCTTCTTTAAAGCATTATTCGTATATTGTTTGAATTTACCTACATAACAATATTGACTTCATAAATTCCACCAACTCTAACTACAAAATCAACAATCAAAATTGAATGAAAACATGGGCTTCAACAACCTAATTTAAACCTTCTCAGTCTTGGAACATAGTCCGTTTTACTCTGCTACAATGTCGAGGTTAGAAACCAAATCGTCTCTACACTTCAATTGAATTTGAACCCAATGCACTTGTCACAGAGTTGGTTTTAACTCGTCAATCTCAAGATAACTAGTAAGCGTAACGTTGTCTTTGGAAAGCGTGACGTTGACTATCCGTTAACATCCTTTGAGGAATGCATCTCCTTGATTCGTATCCAATGGCCCAAGTGACAATTTAAAATTCGAAGCTATCTGGAACCGTTGGTCGTGATTGCTGCGTTCAAAATTATCTACCTACATAAAAATCTATTTCAATATATTACTTATTCAATCAAACTTAATTAAAATTATCTACTAAAAGTATAGAAACCTCACTCCTTGAACATCTCATGAACTTTTCAAGGCATTAGGCACTGAAGGTAAAATTTTTGTATTGTGTTTCCTACTTACATTTAACTCTTATAATACATTTCACGTTAATAGTAGGTACCTACGAGTATTTAATTATATTTGATAAATTTGATAAGTAACAAACTTTTAAAAATGCCTAAATTGCCGGTCGTCCTCATGAAGATGTACTACGTATTCGAAAGTGTCTGACAATCAACACTTCGATAAACCAACCACTCACGCCGATATCTCATCCAAAAATTACTGTCATTTTAACTCCGACGCCGTTGAAATTTGATTTCAGAACACTCGGGAAATTGGTTTCCGAGCGAGCTATAACGAGCTCCATTCCCAATGCCCCAGGGTGTAAATTTGAATGTAATCCAATTGTAGCATTTAATTTCGCTACCCTCTGCGTTAAAAGGGTGGGTAGAGGGTGAGGTCCTCAATTGGCGTGCCTAATAAGCTGCCGTGATTAATTTTTCAATGGAACTTTATGAAAAATGGCACTTTGCCGAGATAACTTTGGGAACCTCGGAATTCACTTTATTGTTGTATTGCAAAGTCGACCGTGTCTTATATCTGAATAAAGTTCTATTTTCTAAGAAATGCGAGCTCTAAAAGCTAAGATAATTTGAGACTTGTTGATTGGGTGTGACGACTGACAATTCAATTCCTGACAACGGAAAGGGTTTGATTAATGAATGCTCTCTCAAGATTTGAGGCCCGATTTCACCGCTAATTGAACAAGGAATTGTTGTAGCACTTTTAATATTTATTTTCCTTCATCATGGATAAAATTACTTTGTGAGAATTTTAGAGCTAAGGAAGTATTTTATTTTGCAAATTTACCGGATATACACACTTAATTCATGAAACTGGATAAGGATCGGTCGCACGCAGGGTGATGAAGGGACCTATGTAATCGACGGCACTTAAGTAGAAAAGAGACACATAGCATATCTCCATATAGGTAGAGACTTCGACGTAAGTTTCGGCGTATAGGTTCCAAAATTGTGGATATTTAATGTCCCATGCCTACATACCTACCTACTACAACTAATATACCTACCATCAAGAACATACTCTTATCTTCTTGATAGTAAAACCCCTAATCTAACCTAACCAAATTCTGTGTAAATCATGCCCCATAAAACAAAATAAGAATAAGCTTTAACTTACAAGACAAACATTAACACTTCCAACGCCACAGATTGGGGCACATCAGTTAACCCCACTCGCGCTGATTTAGGTACCGCGGACAAACCCGCGCGATGCGGGCGATCTGTGGGCTCGTTAATATTGAGATTTAGTCCATTAAATACTCGCTCCAATGGTTATTTATTATGCGTGTTGAAATATGCAACGGATTTACGCTGGTGTAGGCAATTCTTACCCCTCTCAGACCGGAAGAACAAATCTGTTCACGCAAAATGAAGTAACATATATTATCTATGTATTGACATATGCTTTGACAGTTAAATGTAATCAACCTACACAATTGTACAGTCGCCATCACATTACATCGGAGCAAACATACCCTGAGAAAATTACGGTTTTTTTGGAAATTATTCAATATCAGGCTAATTATTTGTATACGGATTTTATATGCTATTTTAAAAAACTTTTACTATCGAAGTCAATAATTCTAGTAACCGGAAGTTACGAAAAAAAATTAACCAGCAAGCAAAAATGCTATCAGTATTTTTACAGTTTTTACAGTGTAAGTAGTAAGTCTTGTTCCTTACCAATAAAGTTATTTTTATTTATTTTTATTATTTTATAATGAAAACATGTTTGAGTACACAAATTTGGAGACTTACTACCTGAATCCAAAAATATATGCATCAGGAAATAACAACATTTTGATTAAATATTTACGACCTTGAGATAATATTGAATTTCATCTGGCCTATAGAAATGTTTATTCATTAACAAAAATAAGTGGATTATTCGGGTATCCCAAAGAACGTATATAGACGTAAGTCAATTATAAAGTAAAGAAAGTTTATACCATTTTCGCCTGATTTGTACGGAATTTATAAAGATTACTTTTCATTATTTTTTACCGTTGCGGTATCAAATTTAGGTGGATTATTAATGAATATTTAGTCAAATTACCCAACCTATTTTACGGTGTAAAAATATGGCTGATATCGATATATTGTTGTGTTTTCATGGAGAGAAACCGTAAAGTTCTCAGGGTAATAAGCACGTCATAAACATCGGAACACACCTCTATTTTCAAGGCATGTGTGCATGTGCCGATATTTTTGAACACCTATAGTGTACCTACCTATGTGATGGCAATTGTATTGGCTGAGTCCGTAAGGGCTAAGTTAGAATTAGTAGGTAGGTAGGTACTTATACTCAATTTTTCTGTCTAATCAAAATGCAACTTCGCATTTGACTAATTACCTACAAAAATGTTTAGCGTTTAATGAAAATATAATTTATTAGGAATAACATTAAAGGTCGAAACGCACAGACAGCGGTGGCGGCGCGGTGCGGTTTGGAGGCGGTACCGGTTGTAATGTTCGCGCTAATATGAAAAGGTCCGCACAGAATACCGCGCCGCACCGCGTCCCGCTGCGGTATTCTGTGCGGACCCTTTCGTATTAGTTCAAACATTACAACCGGTACCGCCTCCCCACCGCACCGCGCCGCACCGCCACCGCTTTCAGTGAGTTTCGGCCTTTAATCCTTTAATAAATAACTTTTGAATATACCGGTTGTCCCAGCGTTTCTTGCGCTGCGACAACCGCTACCTTCACTATTAAATTAATTAGACTCTCAGAAAGTGACTTGAAGGAAGATGATTAATTTAGGTAATTTTAGCAAGAGAATGACACTCCGGGGAGATTAATTTTTCAGTCTTTTTTATTGAACGGCCTAATAGTTATATTATTCTATTAGTCCTAGATCTAGGTAGTTACTGACTACAAGTTAGAAGAAACGCCATGGATATGTTGATAAACTAATGCCGTCACTTCTCAACATCAATTCATAGTACCTTAGGTATTCTACATATGTACGTTATTAGTAGGTATCTTATCTTAATACTTAAACTTTATCATATATCGTCGTTTCAGTAGGTACATTTAGGTGCTAAACGGCCTGAAGCACTTTAAAATATACGAGTTATACCTACGACACAGTTTTTGAACCGTAGAGGTACGGCATGTCAGGCGCGCGGCATACTTATATATAACACGATGATGTACTTTCTCGATAGCTAGTTAAGTATTGTACATAAGTATAATACCTACTCAGTAAATCGGTAACCTCCTTACACTATAGGTACCTACAAACAACACTGTTGGCACAGCAAATTTACCGCGGGTACAAAGAAAAGTGAGTGAACACGTACCTCCTTAAGAATTTAGACTGGCGCGAAGACGATTAGGTATCTAAATTCTAAATGATGGTTTACATATAACTTTTAGGTAAATACTAATCAAATAAGTAGGTACTTAGTAGATTCGTAACTATGTAGGTAAATAGTGTAACTTAGGAAAAAACTCCAAACTATATATAAACACGTAGCAAAAACGTCAAACGTAGTGTTCTTGCTTCTATCGCGACGTTAGGACAGGCGTTTCAATACTTACCCAAACTTTCAGTAGGTACCTACCAAGAAATATCTACAATTCTACATGGATAAAGTGCTCAGAAAGATCTATATTCGTAGTCTGCCAAGCGCATTAGTTTTCGCTTATAATTGAAATTTTTGAGGCTTCGTTCGTTACTGATGTTAGGGCGAATAGGTACTCTGCTCGGACACATTGATACGTGTTTGTGTATAATATGTAATTAATAAATCTGAACTGTTAAGATATTAAGAACCCATTTTGATGCCAACGGATAAGTTGAATCTGGATATATAAGTTAACAGTCCAACAGAAAGGCGCACAAAACTGACTGTTTTTTTTTTCCTTGATAGTGCTTCGTATGAAAACCTAACGTGATCGTATACCTAGTTAAAAACTATATAGGTGGAACGCTATACGAGATATCGTAATAAACGCACTAAACAATGTGTACCTAATTGGTTAGGTAGAAAATTTCCTATCATGTTGTAGGTAAGTACCTACCTAATATCCTGTCCACCATTCGCACCATTCGCCTCACTTGAATATTGACCCCAGCACGGCTATCGGCTATCACAAGACGGCGCGCGAGCTCTCTCGATTTTTCTCGTACTATCCGTCTCTTTCTTATTAGAAAACTTAGAAAGAGAGGAATGAAATTTAGACAAAGTTTGGCTATGTAAAATGTGAAAAATAAATTAAAACAAAAATTATGTATAACTGTCATTGTAACGTCTATATGTCTGTCAATCACTTTGGTAAGTTTCGTGAGGATTGGTTCATAAATTTTGTAATTATGGTTAGTCGACAAGAACGACGTCGTGAAACTGTATGTAATTTCTACAGTTCACATCCCCTATGGCCGAAATCGAAGGTGGTGGAACATTTTGTAGAGATGGGTGAGAGTCGAAGCACAATTTATAATATTCTCTCGTCCTTTTCCTTGCGGAAAACTACTATTAGAAAGCACGGTTCTGGAAACCATAGCAGTTTGAGCAAGTTTTCTGAGCGAGCTCGACTACAGAAAATGACGGCCGGCCGAGTCGCTAAATCGTATAGAGAGCTCGGAAGGAAGAAAAAGATGTGACGGAAGGGGCTACCCGTGGTTTTCATCGATTTTTGACTAGGTTTGAATTGATACAAATACTTTTGCACTACAGATAGAATTATAAGGCAAACGGCTATCGATTTTTCAATCTTTAATCTCCATTTTGGTGTACCATATTTTGAAAAAACTGAATAGTTATTTTTTTATGATTTTTTTAAACATTGTCTAAAAAAACACCTTTCTTGTTATAATATTGCTGTGAAAGCTCTAACATATACGAAATCTACATATTTGGGTTCGTCTCTGATGTCTCTAAAAACGTGTGTACGGTTTTGATTTTAAACTAATTAACACAAAAGTTATGGCCAGAAAACCTGTTTTTTGGTCTAAAACTGTTCAACTTTGATGCCAAATATCTCGAACACAGTGATGTTTGAAGTAAATCTGGGATATTATATTGCTTAAAGCTGCGATGTTGTTAATATGATAAGCTACAAAAAACATTAGAAAACTAAGGGATTCAGATCGAAGGTCATTGGCGTATGGGATCCCCTTAAAGACATGGGCATCTTCAATCGTTCAAGAAAAGTTAAGCCCGCCGTCTCCGAAAATCATAAACTTACTCGGGAAATGCGGCTATTACGTCATTTGGTCAAAACATGTAAAAACTAGCGGTTTTTGCGTTATGGGATTTATGGGTGACGAATCATAAGTCACTTAAAATGGAAATTCGTGGCAAGATAACTTTTATTTTGAGAACACCAATAGTCCAACGGACGACAACAACGTGAAACATGTCGAGCATACGAAGTTTCCTAAAAAAGTTTTTTTAAGATGGATAAAATTGCACCTAAAAAATGCTTAGGTATATCTGTATTTTCGACAGCGATGGACAAAGTAGGTAGGTACCACAAAACTGCCGTAAATCATTTCGCATTGGAGTAAACTTTTTTTAGCATTGAGCGTCGTGAAATACGCTATTAAAAAACATTAATATTTATAAAAATAACAATGTGTTTTTTATTTAATACGACATTGAACTTTGTGCAAATTTCACTCCGCAACGTTACCTATACTTAGTGCGAGAAAAATCGAGAGAGCTCGCGCGCCGTCTTGCTGTGATTGCCGTGCTGCACGGCTATCACAAGACGGCCGCGACATACTCTCGAGCTCTCTCGCACTATCCATCTCTTTCTAAGTGGTCTAATAAAAGATATACGCATAGTGCGAGAGAGCTCAAGAGTACCTAGGTATGTCGCGGCCGTCATATCACAAGTCCTGCCTGGACTGGACGGCCCGCGAGCCGGCCCGCGAGCTGTTCGTCGCGTCGAGACAGACTATTCTAAATAGAACTCTAAAGCTGCAAACGCACTGAAAGTGGTGGCGGTGCGGCGCGGCGCGGCGCGGCGCGGTGCGGAGGCGGTACCGGTTGTAATGTTGGAACTAATGCGAAAGGGTCCGCACAGAATACCGCAGCGGGACGCGGCGCGGCGCGGTATTCTGTGCAGACCTTTTCATATTAGCTCGAACATTACAACCGGTAGGTAGGTACTGCCTCCGCACCGCGCCGCCACCGCTGTCTGTGCGTTTCGGCCTTAATACCCCATTAGATGTAGGTAGGTATCACTAGATTTTTAAAGGACAAATTCGTCTACGTTTTTTGTCGTCGTACGTACCTAATCATTCGCTGCCTATTTGTCATATCAACTCTCTGACGAAGATGAAAACGAGAGAGAATAACCTACCTACAACGACCGATGTCTGTGATGTAACCCAAGAAGATAGAAGACCTACGGCATCAAATAGCGATAGAAAAGAAAAACGAAATAAATACGAGTAAGACGGTAAAGAAGAGGTAACGAATGAAAATAATCTAGAAACAGTCCTACGACAGATTTAGTTTCGCGTCTTTCTGGTTATAGTTTCGCGTCTTTCTGGTTATGGTTGTCAAAGTTAAGGCCTATTGAAGCCAAATTTTTGGTTAAACTCATAGTATGCTTAGGCCCCGCTTATCATTTGAGCCTATTGTTCAAAATCGAACCCCGGAATCGAATCGGGGTTCGAATCCCGGTCAGGGCATTTATTTGTGTGTTTATCACGAATATTTGTTCCTGAGTTATGGATGTTATATATGTATATAAGTATCTATATGTATTTATCTATTATATATATCATCGCCTAGTACCCACAACACAAGCCTTACTGAGCTTACCGTGGGCCTAGGTTGATTTGTGTAAGATTGTCCCGTAATATTTATTTATTTATTTATTGTTTTAATTTTTGACATCCGCATACAAGTTAATCCGCACAAACGGCGTGTCCTCTTATATGATTTTATGTGATAAAAACATTTCATACATAGGTATGCACGTAAAACCTTAACTAGAGAACACAGGAAGAACGATTTTAGTTTATTTGACTGTATGACCAGATAATAGAATAATATGGATAGATATTTGTTCTGTTCTGCGCGTGAAATCGTCAATCCATCAATACTGCTATTACTTAAGTCAATTAAATCCTAGGTAAGTATTATCTCATCGACCGCATTGCATCCGTTCAACCGCTCGTGTTAATTATTCGCACTAATTACTACGCGTTCCGATCCGTTCTAATTGGCGTCTCTGCGACCAGACGCGGTCCGCCCATGGCGCGATTACTACCATCAAATCTACCATCTTAGCCACACCCACCGAACAAACAAAATTCAACCTTAACAGCTTGCACATAAGCCCCATTGTACTTGCATTAGTAACGTGGTAGGTCGAGACAGACGTGCCCGGGGGTGGGGTGCGACGCGGAGGGGGCGGGGCCCTCCCTTCGCCCCGCCCGGCCCGTCTCTCGTCCAATAGCGGCGCTTCAGCCGAACGAGTTCACCTTGCCCATACGTCCCAGTGGGGTCCTTTTATTTTTTGAAGGATTGCATTCGTTTATGGTTTTGAGTTTTGTGGCGGCGGAGGATACCTGATGTCTTTTGTTTTGGTTTATTGGTCTGTCCAGGTAAAGTGTTGGGTAGGTAAAGTTTTATTGCAGTTTAAATTATATAGTTGTTTAGGTGGTTCTCGTCTTGGAGGTTAAGAAATTCTTAGGTGTTTTGGTCATATGGGTTTTTAAGCAGTTTTAGCCATCGATACCTATGAAAATTTTAGTAGATACGGATACTATAAATTATAGCTTTGTGCTGGTTGATTTTTGAAATCTCAAGGTACCTATTTTTAAATAACAATACAATGATTTACCCTTTGCACAATACCTAGGTACATTTGCCATATTAGATAACAACTTTCAGACTAAAGGTACAAGTTTGAACCCGACCGCAGACAGCAGCAAGCGACACTACTCGTTTCTATCTAAGTATAGGTATTTCTATGAAGGCGACGTGTCGCTAGCTATGAAAGGTATTCACAGAAATACATTAGAAACCAGCGACGCTACCACGAAAATCGAAACTCGAAGTTCGTATATCTGCATCCTTGTCACTCGAGTTATGTAAGTGCGATAGAGATGGAGATACATTCGAAGTTCGAGGTTATATTTAAGGCCTCCACACACCGGTCGCGGGCGCGGGTCGGGCGCGGGCCCGCGCAAGTTGTAAAACATTGAAACTACACTTCAAACACACATCGAACGCGGGCCCCGGTGTGTGGAGGCCTTAAGTTCAGTATATAGTGTCGCCGCGACATGTCCTCTGCTGCTGCTGTCTGCGTCGAGTTCCAACTTGTACTTACCTTTACTGAAACCGTGTAATCCTTTGTGTTCGCCTGCTGTATCCGCTACTTTTTAGGTAGGTATTTTAAAAGTTGTAAATGGAAAAAAATACTCAACCGGTGCAGTAATCGAGTTGAAACTATCAAAAGGCATACATTAAAGGCCGAAGTCGGCCATAGGCGCCATAGCAGTATATAGGTAACAATTGATTAAAAATACTTTTCGAATACCTAAGTAGGTACATCTGTCAGTAAACACTTCCATTAGATAACAATAATTTACCTACCTACTTAGGTAATGAGAATTGGTTCCTATTAACTTACCTACCTATCGTTTTCGAGATATGTAGGTACCTACCCAGTCGAGAATATAAGAAATATAAGTATATTTTGGTTTACTTCCCACGCAAAGGTTTTCCAACTATGTGGCTTACTCTATAACATAATAATTACTGCGTTTGTATTTTATGTTTGGCATCGGGTTACGGTACCTATTTAAGATGGTTCGATTGCCATACAAAACGTTTTAGGACATTCACAGGTTATCGGCGTGATATTTTAAGAAACTTATTTAACAAACTTTCATAAATTGGCTTTCCATTTGCGTGAAATTCCCCCATTCCTAAAATAAACTTGTATAGGTGGGTCAATCAACAATTTCTTGTTGCTCGTTGCCATGGTTACGTCTCCTGGGTCACTCTTTAAAATTTTATTTTACTGGGTTTAAATCCACTAAACACGTGTTTTAGTTATATTGGTAAACCCATTCCATGGTGGCGCATTTCCTTAGCATGATAGGAGTCCAGTTTATAGTATTTTTTCTAAGAAAGTCTGTTACTGTTGTCTCTTGGCTTACCGGGACAGAATAACAACAAGAAAAAGTTGATTGACCCAGGTAACCTAGAATAATTTGAGAAAAATAGTTTTCCCAAAATATCACGTCCCAAACCAATTTCTCAAATTATTCAAGTTTACGTATACCTACAAGTTTATTCTAGGAAAGGAGGCATTTTGCGCAAATGAAAAGCCAATTTATGAAAGTTTGTTACATAAGTTTCTTAAAATATCACGCCCTTAGCCTGCGAATGTCAAATAACGTTTTGTATGGCAATCGAACCACCTTAACGCGATACACTACTCATTATTGTGTTTCAACGTAAAATTGGTATTAATTTAATTTCTAAATAATATAAAATGCCGTACGCCCGTTCAAAGTCACAGCGCGCGTACCGCGTTCCTACTCACCCTCCGTCACTAAAACCAATAAGAGGCGAGGGCTCCCGAGATCCCGCCCAGTTCCGAAACGGCCTATGTACAAAACTACCAATAGAATGAAAGCTCTATGTAATAAAAAATAGAGTTGGTTTTTGTATGTGCCCGTGATGATATTAAGAGTGAAAGGTAATAAAATGTAGGGTTTTATTTTTGGTCGCTGTGTCGCGTCGAGTAATTGCAACGTCCACAGATGGTCGATAGTGTTTATGCTGTGAAAGGAATTTTATTAATACTTAATAAAGTTTTCTTTCTTGTTCCATGTGACTCCGTATAATAGAAAATATAGAGATACTTTTACCCATTTAAACTTAGGTACCTACATTTTTCAACAGCAACGCGTGTAGGTGTAGGTATACAATAGGAAACAGTGTCTTTTATATAGGACATATCATTATGTAGATATTAACATTTGAAAGAACCGTTTCAAATAGGTACTTACCAAGTAGGTAGTAGGTATAATAAGTAGGTAGCTACTTTTTTTTTTTTTATTTGGAATCAAAATGAAAATACAATTTTATCAACATAACCTAAAGATTCGCCAAACTGCGAAGCAGTTTGTTGGCGATGCGCTTACTTAAATAAAATAATAAAACAAGTGCGAGTTGGACTCGCGCACGAAGGGTTCCGCACCATTATCTATAAAAACGGCAAAAAAAATCACGTTTGTTGTATGGGAGCCCCCCTTAAAAAAATATTTTATTTTATTTTTAGTATTCGTTGTTATAGCGGCAACAGAAATACATACCTAATCTGTGAAAATTTGAACTCTCTAAGCTATCACGGTTCTTGAGATACAGCCTGGTGACAGACAGACGGACGGACGGACGGACAGCGAAGTCTTAATAGTAATAGGGTCCCGTTTTACTCTTTGAGTAGGTACGGAACCCTAAAAAGATAATAATAATTAACGCGGTACACCAAAACACTAAACTATACTCGTACCTACCACTTATGATACCAACTTCGATGGCATATTATTCATAATTTATGAAAAACTATGCCATCATGTACTTACCTAATAATATTCCCATTAAAAACTATGCCGCTGCCGTCCTTCCGGAAGTTGTATTGTCTTTACAATTTAACAATATTCCAGTCCATCACATACCTACCTAGGTACTTAATATCAGAAAACACGATAAAATTAAACATCATCCTTATTAAAGTACAGTATTTAGGCGTTGGGGCGATAAATAACATGATCATTCATTTCATCGACAAGTTACAAACAGCATCACCATTGTCCTGCAGTCGCATGTCCTTTTTAAAGTACAATAACCTTATTAATATCTCATATTGCATGACAGGTTTCCATGAGCATGGGTATTCAATAAGGACTGCATAAGGGTTGTTCTCGGTTCGATTCACGGGGAGATAGCCGCCAGCTGGCTCGGCAGGTGCTGTCTTTTGGCAATTATTTTTTTAATGCTTTTAGGGTCCCGTGTAGGTAGGTGGGTATTTCTCAAATAATGTGATTGACTTGTCACAACCATGTGCAAAAGTTAACACTACTAATACTTAATTCATTGCTCTTTATTATATAAGGACCAAAAGACTACCACAGCTATTATACAAATAAGTATTACAATATTTAACTGCTGGGAATTTCTTAACTTTTGCACATGGTTGTGACAAGTGTCGTTAACTATTTAAGAATGACCCAGGTACATTTTTGAAAACGGAATTTGTGTTTATTAGGTATATATTTAGCCAGGTATACCTACAATGGTATTATCTGCTTTTGTTTGCGGACGCGTGCCATTTTTTGCAAGAAAAAGTTTAGCGCCACATAAAATGTTCATTGTATAATGAACTCTATCATCTTAGTCAATAGATTCAAAATGGACTAAAGATAAAAAAAAAACCCCGCTCTCGGTGAGCCAGTTAAGGCAATGTGTGTGGTATTTTATCTCGTAGCTAATTTGGAACCTATTGTAAAATAAGATATAGAGTTCATTATTCAATGAACATTTTGCATATTTTGGCACGTGTGGTATAGTTTGCACAATGTCTAATCATAAGCCCAGTTGAAATATATACTTTAACCTACCTAGGTACCTACCTACATTAAAGTGATGGGTATGTATTTGGGTTTTTAAAAGTGCACAGTTAACGAGCTATTTGGTCAATTAAAGATAATAGGTAGTATTTAGTAGTTCTGTGAGCTGTAAAACTCGTGAGCATAATTGTAAAAAAAAACTTTTACAACTTTCAAAAACTGAGTCGTCGAAAAAACTCTAGGTATAATTATTGAACCTGCTCACAAAATTTCACGAAAATCTGTTGAAAAAGGCGACCTATTCTTTACGTTGGAACGGTGAATAGTTTGACGTACCTACCTACCTACCCAATAGTCCCAATACTTTATTATTCTGTTTAATTAACAGAGTCATATCAGGTTTAAAGTTTAAATGATGTTATTAGATAGATAATACCTGCTGAACAAGTGAGCATGCAAACTTAATGAGCCAAACAATAATTACAGAACCCGCGCTCTTTCACGCGACTGAGCAGTCGTTAGGGTTCTTGTAGGTAGCCTGCAATTCCCGCAATACACCTTATCACCTAGGTACAATCGCGACATATCATTATTGCTCTAACTAACAATCAACGTCACACAATTCACAACCCTATGTAGCTTAACCTAAGTACAAAAGTCGTAAAGACTAATTCGGGTCGTTACATTTCCTTATTATTTTCAATTTGTTGTGCCAACCCTCGCCCGCCGCCAGTCGCGGCACGAACGCCTTCCGAGCATGACCTAACCGACCGGTTTCTTGTTCCAGGGCAAGGTGGAATACTACGTGAAATGGAAAGGCTGGAAACCGAAACACAATACCTGGGAGCCGGAGGAGAACATTCTGGACCCGAGGCTGATCCAGAGTTTCGAAAGGGGAGAGGATTCGAGGAGGCCGGGAAGGAAACGCGAGCGCGAGCACTCTCCGAACGAGCGCGCGCGAAGCGGCTCAGAGGACAGGGCCCCACTACCGGGCAAGCGCAAGGCGCAAGTGCTGTCTCAAGAGTCTGGGAAGATCGGGGTGACTATCACCATGAGTCCGCAGCGGACACGTGCTCCGGCTCCCGTGCAGCCTCCGCCCGCGGCGCCCCCCGGAGGTGCCGCCGCGCCTGCCTCGCCCGCCGCCGAAGCGGCCGCGCCCAGGACTGGTCAGCGACGAGTACCGCATTCCCCTGAAGAAGCCGACGCCCACACGCCCCTCGAGCGGGAGCGACGCACGCAGACCCAGCCTGAAGCGAAAGCGCCTGCGGAGCCGAAGGGCGCACGGCCGCCTCCACCTGCGCCTCAAGAAGACGAGGATACATGGAGTGAACCGCCCGCGGCAGCTCCGGTGCCCCCGCCGCGCCGCGGCGCTGCCTACTGGCTGGCGCGCTCCCCCGTGGCGGACCAGATCTTCATCACGGACGTCACGGTCAACCTCCAAACCGTCACGATCCGCGAGTGCCGCACGGAACGAGGGTTTTTTTCGCGCCCGAGAATCTCGCCCCCTCGATGTCACGTAGACCAACTATAAGTTAGTGATGGACACTGTACAGTAGCTAGTTATTTAGTGATTATTGATACCGGAATCTCGGCTCCCGTAGGCCGTGCAAACATAGCTACGTCGATCTTGATGCGTCAAATGTGACAAAGTTGTTAGTCATAATGCCGGGGTTATATTAGAGCCACGCCGCGTGTCGCAACGCAATCGGTTACATACATTTTGTATGAACGTGATTACATTAGCTCAGTCCCGCGAGTCGCCACGTTCAACACAAAGTTTTGCGACACGCGGCGTGGCTCTAATATAACCCCGGCTTAAGAGAGACTCTAGTTTGACCCATTGTTAACGTGAGTACGTAGGATGTTTTCCCCGATGTTTAATGAGAGCCTAATGCTGGACAAAGTGATTGTCAATTGTTAACTATACTTAGATTATTTAGTTGTTATTTTATTGGTTCGGCTGTGGGCTTTATAAAGGACGTTAATACAAAAGTCAAAACAGTCACGTAGGAAATGTATGCAATAATAAATTATATAAATTATGTATGAAATTGCTAACGTGCCTTTATAAAACCCAGATTAATAAACCTGTAAACTCAAATATCAAATACAGGTTTGTTTGAAACATGTACAAATGTCAGGACCGGCAACTAAATGCCAAGTGACTACATATGGTACCTAAAACGATAGTGATTTGTGTATTTGTAACCGTTGAATACTTGCGCATTGCATTATTATTATATCTTTATATCTATACCCAGTGATTTCATAATCATCAGTGATCGTTAATTTTCCAACATCTTTGGTGCAGCGTAGTGTTGTTAACGGAATTGGCATAGACAATAGACCTATCAACCAAAATTGTTAATTAGGATATTTATTGATTATTAACGCTAATTAAGCATTACGACTGAAATAGTTTATACCAATTCCGTTAACAACACTACGCTGCACCAAAAATGCTGGAAAATTAACGATCACCGATAATCATTCAGTTGTACCTAGTATGAGCTATTTGGAGTCTGTACGGAAATAATCGTGTTTAAGTATTAAGTAGTGCAATTATACTTACTACTTATTTAATTATCACTATACGCACGGAGAAGTTCTATATTAATTTTGTCTTATATTTAAGAAACCGGTCCAACAACATAAAAATATTTTTTTTATTTTATAAAAAAAAACATGAATTTTCATACCTACTGATTTCCAAATAGCAATTTATTTGTATGCATACCTACCTATTTAAAATATTCTAAAGTAATCTGCAGAAGTTTGTCCGTAGGTATGTCACTTGTTTGTAACAAATTTATTCAACGCGAATTAATTTACAGTTGTTTTATTTTAATAATTGTTGTTGTTATTTATGTAGTCTTGATTTAATTGAATCGCTAGTGTAAGTTATTTATGCAATTTATGAATTCTCAATTCTTTACACTGCCAACGAGCAAATTTAGTTATTGAAATCGTTGAATCACTGCATCTTATCTAAATGAACCATATTTTTGATTAGAAGGCAAAATAAAAACTTAAAGGTTTATTTTAATTTTACATTGCAATACCTAAGTACCAACGCATTTTTTTTTGTAGGTATAAAAATGCTATTTATTCTATTATAATTTTAGGTTCGTAAATGAAAGGATGAGCTTCGGAATTACGGAATTCAATCCTCTTCTATTCGATGAAACTATAAAACTAATTTTAAATTTGTACTGTATTTATAGTCTGGACGTTTAGGTATTTTAAAAAATGTAAACAAAATTCCCACGTGACTTGGTCATTCAACCAATCATAGCAACTTTTTGTATCCATGGTATTATCTTATTGGCTGAATGACCAAGTCACGTGGTGTTTTTTGTTTACATTTTTTTAAATACCTAAACGTCCAGACTATAGTACGGTAAAGTGTAAAAATATGGGTGCATTATTGGGTGGGTAGTATGGGTTCGAATCCCGGTCAGGGCATTTATTTGTGTATTTATCACGAATATTTGTTCCTGAGTTATGGATGTTATATATGTATATTAAGTATCTATATGTATGTATCTATTATATATATCATCGCCTAGTACCCACAACACAAGCCTTACTGAGCTTACCGTGGGCCTAGGTTGATTTGTGTAAGATTGTCCCTTAATATTTATTTATTTATTTATTAAAATACTCAAAAATATGTCCCAATGATCTTTATGCAGTTGTAATAAGAACTTCGTACCATATTTATGAAACGATTTATTCAATACATATTTTTGCTCTTGACTGTACCTACAAAAGGTCTGAAATCTAGAAATCTTTTTTTACAAGTACCTAAGTCTTAAGGCCGAAACGCACAGACAGCGGTGGCGGCGCGGTGCGGTGCGTTGCGGAGGCGGTACCGGTTGTAAAGTTCGAGCTAATATGAAAGGGTCCGCATAGAATACCGCGCCGCGCCGCGTCCCGCCGCGGTATTCTGTGCGGAGACTTTCATATTAGCTCGAACATTACAACCGGTACCGCCTCCGCACCGCACCGCACCGCGCCGCCACCGCTTTCAGTGCGTTTCGGCCTTTACTCTTACGTGATAACTGGCATAGAAGCAGTACAGTTCCCGGCAAACAACTTGAACATGCGGGACGAAGTGGGGGGGCAGCTCGCACGTACAATTCGCCTTTGCGCAGGCAAGGTCATTTGCGCACGAAGTTTGCCGTCTACTGTAACTAACCATTAATTTTCAGAATGGACTATTTGTTGTTCATAAATAACATTTTGTTCCGTGGTAGTAAGTTATTTTAGTTGTTATATTTTAAGATTGTATAGCATTGAACGCTAGCATTGTGTTCCTCAAACTTTTATTGTTATTTTGGTTCCTCTAACTATAAGGAATTGTAATAAGTATTCTTGGATGACTGTGTTGAGTACCTATTCACTTGACAAGTATTTCGCGGCGTTGAGCCTTGTAAATAGTGTAAATATAAATATAGCACTCTGTTTTATAATGTGATAATTTCGCATTGTAGTCTGTAAATAAATGAGAATGAATTAGATGTACTCGTCTTATTTGCCCTCTATTACCTACTATATAGTCTTTCTCCTTACCTACACAGCAAGTATACCTATTACAGGTGCCTACCTAAATAGCATCATCATCATATAAGTAGTAACTATAGTAGGTACATAAACAAAAAAGGAATAGGGACATGATTATCCCTTTATAAGGACCCAGTTATACAGATATGCTACGTTATAGATATAAATACACTACCATGTTTGTAATGCACTGGGGAACACATCTACGGCAAAAAAAAACGAAATAATTAAAGGTCGAAACGCACAGACAGCGGCGGCGGCGCCGCGGTGCGGTGCGGTGCGGCCTTTAATGCTATACGCCCTATACGGTATAAAATAACTTGTATTTAACCAATAGGTCAAAATCAAAATAAAAGACACAAAACAAATCAGAGAGGGGGGGGGGATTTGGCACGGCGAACGTAACCCACGTCGCGGCGCTTCGCCGCTGAAATTTAATAGTATTTTTCACAATCGTGTTATAATAGAGAGCTTTTTAGTCGAGTACCGTGTTTAGGCCACGAAGCTTGCTGAGTGGCCTAAGTAAGGTACGAGATTAAAAAGCTTGATTATAATATAACACTATTGTGAACAATACTTTTTGTACGAGTTCATTAAAATTAATTTTCTACGAGTCAACTGAACTAATTAAACAAACTCGATACTGTTGAAACGAAGTGCAGCTCATCGCTCGTACGCTCGTTGATATCTTAAAAGACATCAACGAGCGTACGACATCAAAGCGATTCTATTGGTCCAATTCATTACAGTTCAGTAAAGCAGCCACGTGATTGGTCGAATTTATTTTAGTTGTCTGGAGCGTATCGAAAAGTAGTTATTTCGATTGTTTCGACAGTAACATGGACTACAACTATGAAAAGAGTGACGTTGCAGTATTCTCTATGAAATCTTAATACACATATTTTAATCGTCGAGTACAAAAACTTTTTTTTCACAATCATGAACGGGCACCAACAATCGAAAGACGAGTAAGTATTTAAGCCGACGGTCAATATATTGTGCTACTAATTTATTTACAATACTATACTAATACTTACACGTTGACAATTTACATCAAATGTTTTCCATGTTTACACGTTAAAAAAAGGGATCATTTTTCTATTTTAATATGTGTTATCTGAACTATACTGAACGTTCTCTAAAATATGACAACACTGACCGATCGGTCTGACAACAAATTTATCGATCGGCGCGTCGACGTTTGACAGCTTGCTTCGGCAGCGGCTGCATCGAGTCGAGTGACAATGTATGCAGTCTAGCAAACAATCCGACGATCTGTCTTCGAATTATTTTCTGAAAAACATTGGAAGTGAAGTCCAATGTTTACGTTTTGCCGTGCCGACTTGTGAGACGATGGAGTGGTCGAAAGAGAAGACTTTAAAGTTAATAGAGTTGTTACAAGTGAATGCTAGTCTTTGGAATCCATCATTGTGTGATACACGAAGAGATAAGCAGAAAAGAAAAGAAGAATTGCGTGGGATTTCCGAAATACTAGGTATTTCCGTATCGGATACTACGAAAAAAATCCAGCATTTGCGTACACAATATAACAGAGAAGCCACTAGAGAGGCTAGGGCCAACGCTGAAGACCCTCAAGACCGATATTTAAGTAACTGGTACGCGTTCGAATATCTGCACTTCATGAAGGACTCAAGTAAACCTTACAGGGTTTTGCAATTGGTGAGTAACTTTCAATATTTATGTTTTTAGTTCGTAATTTATGTGAAGCGTTGCTGTAGGTACATAGTTTGCGTAATAATTACTAGTAATCACTTTGGTACTTGAAATTGCTCATCTGGTATGGTATCTACGAGAGTTTCATACTGAATGAATAAGTTTTCTATTTATTCTCTTCCATTCAGAAAAATATTCCCTCACATTCACAGGCATGCTATCCATAGAATAATATTATATTGAACTAAAAATTGTGAATCCAATTCCAGGAGGACCATTCCGAAGTCAACAACAGTCTTCCAACAAACTCGGAAAGTTTTGTTGACTCACTCCACAGCAAACTAGCAAATCATTCTCCACCCCACAAAGTACAGCGGACAGACAACTTGCACCTCGTCAAACCTGAGCTTGTCTATTCATCCCAAATATCAAGAGACGAGTTCTCTGTTTTCGGTGAATACATTGCCAACGAGCTACGGTCCTTAAAAGGCGAGAAGAACCTCCTTGTGTTAAAGAAGAAGATTCAGGATGCTATATTTGAAGTCAAAATGGGGATGATAAGTGAACCAAAGACTGAAGAAAGTGCTTGCACGGTATATGTGTCGAGTCAACCACAAAACCCAGCCCCAATCCACAGTAAGCTGTACACAACACCAGTGATGACTACAACGGCTCATATAGATCCGCTCACATCTCAAACACCTAATTCTGGAATCAGCGAGATAATCATCAACAGTGCTTGCCATTATTCTAACTTTAAGGTGGACAACCAATAGCAATGTCATCCACTTCCTAATGGGGAAGTGGATAAAAATGAGACGTACACTATCAGAAATTAAGATAATTTATAAATAAGGAATAATGCTATGCTATTCTGCCATTATGTTTAGTTTTATGAAAGTAAGGAGATCTTTTTCTAATCTGATGTGGATGGTGGAGCCGATTTCACTATAACAACAAATACTAAAAACGAAATAAAATATTTTTTTAAGGGCTCCCATACAACAAACGTGATTTTTTTTGCCGTTTTTATAGATAATGGTACGGAACCCTTCGTGCGCGAGTCCAACTCGCACTTGGCCGGTTTTTCCATGTAGAGCAGGCTCTCAGTGGAGTTTCGTTAGCAAACAATAAATGACATCTATCTATCTATCTATCAAAAATAGCGCACCACAATCTGACTTCTGATATCAATCATCATCATCAATCAATCAATTATTTATTCTGCAAATAGGCCACAAGGGCACTTTTACATGTCAAATGGTATATATTACATGGATCCCAGACATCCAATAAATGTTGCCAACCAGTTTTGTGGTCCAGCCCCCCCCCCCCCCCCCCCACTCCCAAATATTATTAGTTAATTACAAAAGATTTTGGGTTTTAATTATGGAATTTCATTATTACTCTTTCGATTTATGTGATTATAAGTGAATTTATAGTCCACGCCAGTTCCAATAATGTATCTAGTCAGCTTCTCCCTGCATTTATGTATTTGAAGTATGAGTATATAATTTTTTTTAGGTTTTTTAAATGTTGACGTAATATACAATTAGTGCAGAATTATTTAATATTTATTGTACCGCCTAATACCAACCATCTTATCCTATTGTAAGGTAAACGTGCGAGTGCTCGACGCTGTAGGTGCTAGTATATGGCATGGGCACTATGTCAAAGGTGTCAAAGCAATATGGGTTAAGGTGGTTTGATTGCCATACAAAGCGTTATTTGACATTCGCAGGCTAACGGCGTGATATTTTAAGAAACTTATGTAACAAACTTTCATCAATTGGCTTCCCATTTGCGCCAAATTCTCCCTTTCCTACTACTCGTACTTGGGAATCACACAACTTTACTGCATTTACTAATTAAGCGTGATTGCCAAGTCACAAAATTTTATTTAGCAAACAAATAAAGATTAATAAGAATGCCTCAAATGCCTGACTTGCCTCTACGACTTGGCCTATTTTTTACATGGAATGTTTTTATGGAATCTCATTTCTTTTTGTAGACTTTGTATGGGAATGTTATTTTATCAACCGCAAATAACCTTGGTATAGTTTTGCAGGAAGGAACTGCAAAAGTAATTTTGTAATCGCATGTATTTGTATAGGATTACAAACTTACTTATGTAGTTTATATATCTCTTAAACGTGACTGAAATTGCAATATTTTTAGGTTTATAAATAGGCTAAAAATTAATTACATTTGAAATTTGGACCTTGTGGATCTGCTAGAAGTGCCTTAGAATTATGTTGACCATCAGTATACAGCGTGTATTTTTAATATTACTTACCTCAAATTGTAACCAGACGTAGGTTTGAGGGATATGAACCGATTTTGCAAGAAAAATTTCTTAACCAACAATTTTTTTTTTCCTTATAAAATAATTCAGCACGCTATGTATCACTACTTTGTCTTACTGACGTGACGTCACAACTGTCACAAGTGACCCGCTTCTTCCATGTGTCAAAGGAGTGTACACAGTACTACATTGCTGCACAATAAATTTTCAAAAATTAGTTATACTTTGTTAGTTAAGACTAACTTAACATTTTCTTGCAATATCGGTTTATATTAGCCCTATTACCTACATAATCGTTACAATTTGAGGTAATATTAAAAATACAGGCTGTATAAGTGAGTATGTCAGTGACCAAATTAACGAACTATGACGGACAATAGTTCTTAAACTAAAAGTTCAAATTGAATGTTCATCATATCAGCCGAAAGACGTCCACTGCTGGACATAGGCCTCCCCCAAACAGTGCTAAAATGGCCGGTCCTGCGCCACCCTCATCCAGCAAATTGAATGTTATTACACTATAATATATGTAAGCCATAATATACCCTACATGTTACTGAAAATTCAGGGTTCTAGCTTTAGCCAGCACAAAATTACAGGATGTTGAAAATGGCCTGAATGGCTTCTAGAAAAGGATGGTACGGCCGTGCCTCTTTGTTTTGCTCGACTTGGCGGATGGCAGATGTATATCGATAGATACAGAATACAATATGTAAAATAATTATGATTACGAGTAGAAGTAAACAACAAGCAGTCTTATCGCGAATGAGCGATCTCTTCGAGATAACCTTTGGATAAGTACCAAGTTTTGGGAAATTATAAATAAAAATTTAAATAATTTTATTTTATTATTTCTTATAATTAATTTGTGGTTTTCTTATGGCTATTAAACATTTTTGTAAAGAAATTGCAACGAGAATTGCTATTGAGCCTTATGAGTTATGATATCATGTTATGTCCTCGTAAGTACTGGCCATTAATCTGATGACTTTTTATTAGTAGTTTTATCTGCATATTATGTCACTATGTCAATCACTCGTTCAAATTGAAAAGGCCTCGTAAATCTACTATTGGTAAATGGTTAGAAACGTCCCCGGAACTGGTTTATAAAGAAAAAGATTCCTTGATACACTGTTCTGTTTGTTATGTTAATTTGAAAAAGTTCAAAAAACATAATATCAAAAAACTTGTGTAAAGTGATTCACATCGTAAAAAAAAAACCGGCCAAGTGCGAGTTGGACTCACGCACGAAGGGTTCCGTACCATTATCTATAAAAACGGCAAAAAAATCACGTTTGTTGTATGGGAGCCCCCTTAAAAAAATATTTTATTTTGTTTTAGTATTTGTTGTTATAGCGGCAACAGAAATACATAATCTGTGAAAATTTCAACTCTCTAGCTATCCCGGTTCTTGAGATACAGCCTGGTGATAGACAGACGGACGGACGGACGGACGGACGGGCGGACGGACAGCGAAGTCTTAGTAATAGGGTCTCGTTTTACGAGAATTTGACTGAACTGAACTGATTAAATGTAAAATTGTTAACTATTATTATTTCTTTGATTTCATTGCAAATCTCTATTTAATATTTTCAGCCACTCAAAAGTTACCTAAAGGAGATCGATCTTTAGCGATAAGACCGCCTGTTGTTTACCTCTACTTTTGATCTTCTTTGATATGTTGTATTGTGCTCTATGATGTATCGACAAAATATTTGTATCAGAAGTCGATAAACGAGAAGTCCCTATGACAGTTCAAAAATGCTACGAGAATTCCGATGACTAGTAACTAGTAAATAAATTAAATCTATCAAGTATCACGATCACTCGTACAATAATAATTGACTATAGAAAGCGTTTTCGCTACACTACTACGCAGCTATGCAATTCATAACTTGTCTCGATTAGCCTCACGAATGTATCCCCAGTATAGTTTGACCCCGAGTTTGGTAACAACTATGCCTAGTCGGAGATCAAATAGTACATTACTTACCTAGGGCGGTTAAACAAAGAATGTCTCAGATCGCAGGTATTTGACGCCCGAGCCGAAGGCAAGGGCGATAAATATGCGCTTTGAGGCTTTCTTTATTACCGCCCGTGGTGAGTACAAAATTTTACGTCTCTATCTGGCCATGAAGTGGGGTTTTCCGCACGCATAGCGTGCGGTAATTCCTACTTTATGGCCAGGTATGACGTAAAAAATATTATTCTATCTGTAGAGTGGCCGGTTAGCTTCGTGAATTGCCACAAATAAACAGAGTACACGTCTGTCTCGGAGGGCTATTCAGCCGGTATAAAGAAAAGTCCTCTGTGGCCGGTACTGAGATATGTTCCCGCGCGACGGTAAATTTATACTAGTTTTGAATAATTATTAAAAAAAATAAAATTTTAACAAAAGTTATATTTTTTGGATTGGATCTTGTTGGTACATGTTTGAACTTTAATTTTGTGTAAGATTCAACATACAAATAAGTCAACAATAATGAGAAAATCCTTGAGTTTTCAGTACGATTTTGTTGACAAATATGGTGTAATTGAAAACAGTTTACATATATATACGTGCAGAATAAGGAAAATTCGAGGCCGCTAGGAGCAATGGCAACATATTAAGCTAGTGAAAATAGAAAAAAACACGTAGGTTCTCATATAACATCATGGAGTATTAGAGGCTCAAACTTATGACTCCGCGCTCTCTTCAGAAAACTACTGTCGGTAATCGGGTATTTTCGGTTAAAGTATTCAGTTCTTCTTAAATTGGAGGCCGCTAGGACCAATATGAGGAGTTTACCTATGCAAATAAGTAATCAGAATCTAGAAAAAGCTTTCCGTTTCTTAGAACTACAACGTCAAAAATCCGTCATTCTCGCTTATTCCTGACGAAAATACGAACGCCCTCTTAAATTCGAACTAAGAGGATTTTTCTTCATTCGAATTTAAGTCATGTCCCTTTGACATAGAGTGCCATATACTAAGTACAGCGTCGAGCACTCGGACGTTTACCTTATAGTTTTTAAAGTTTTTCTGCGCATGATGAAATTTCGCGCCAAAGCGCTACAAACGAGGCTTTAGGAAGTTGGCTATTCATTTATTTCGTAAGAAAAATTTAACCGCTGTCTGACCCCCCCCGAGAAATCGTCTTACGTATTAAATAAATAAACCCTTAGGCTGGGCGCAAACTTTCGGTTTCCGCGTACGGTTTCCGAATTCGATTTTCGACTTACGCTCGCAGGCGTTTACAGAACAATAATTATCGCCCTAGAGGGCTGTAAGTCGAAAACCGAATCCAGAAACCGAACGTTTCAGCCCAGCCGGTGTAGCCATAATACGACCCGTACACACTTTGATTAGTGGGAATAGTGTGCTAGTTCATCAAATCGGGGTGTAATTTTTTGCGAATGCCTTTTGTATGGACTCGCACTAAACTTTTACCGCAGCACACGAGTCTACTTTGTGAGGATGGATCAAGAATATAGATGGGCTGTAGGTAATATTATTACGTAAATGCGTATAAAGGAAGCCGAGCCGGATTCTAACCGGCGACCACAGGCATACATGGCCCATCGCTACGAACCAACTGAGCTATCGGAACAATCTGTCTCAGCCCCTAAATCTTTCAATCAGTTCCTTCTTACAACGCCTTAGGCCGCCGGAGGCGTGTGGCGACATATACCTAGAAGACATATGCTTCTTTAACTTGGCACTAGAAATAAAATTTAATCTACGCTGGGAATACATATTTTATTTTTATGAAGTTTTTAGTGGTCGCAATCTCTTTGGTCGTAATTATTAGTGAGTCCTAATATGCGTATCCAATGAGTATATAGAAAAGTCCTCTGTGATGTGTGTTCTATAGTGCTTAATGCTGGCAACATTCTTTTTTTTTCGTATTGTGGCTTTTTGCTGCTTAGGTACTTTGCCATGTGATAAGCGTTAAAATGCGGTTCAATGACGGTTGTTTGGTTTGACACTTGACAATCTTTGACACTTGAAACATCATGAAATCGGTCGCGCCGGCCGTTGTTATGAATTGTTTTGAACTTTTAAAGCGATAAAAACTAGCGTTGAAGATAAGAATTAATATTATTTGTTAACAACATCTATGACTATTAGCAGTTTATAATGAAATTTCTGTTGCTGATTTTTCTACTTCCTTTTATAAGTGCAAGCATTCGAAATGAAAACTACTTTAACATTTTATTTAACATTGAAAAATTCGATGTTTCGCGACGTTATAAACCTGAATGGGACGACTTGGATACCCGGCCTCTACCCCAGTGGTATGATAAAGCAAAAATAGGTATTTTCCTGCATTGGGGTGTGTTTTCTGTCCCGAGTTATGGCTCTGAATGGTTTTGGAATAGCTGGCACGGTAAGTTACTAAACTTTTATATAGGTATTGTTCATGTTCCCCTCAAAATTATTATGTTTGAGTTGACAGATGACTAGTAATAAACGGAATTTTTAGTTTTACCAATATATCAATATGATTTTGATTGCTGTTGTTTCAAGTTAATGAATGAGCTTTTTCGCCAAATATTGAGGCTCTAAATTCATAATCGACCATTGCAAGAGAAGTTATATCTTCTGGCAAGTTGTGACCTACCTATACCTAGTTATTGGTTGTCATTTTCCTGCCTACCCAATAATGTAATGTTATCCCAGATAAGAACAGTAACTACACAAAGTTCATGGAGAAAAACTACCCACCAAATTTCACCTACCAGGAATTTGCACCAATGTTCACTGCTGAGTTCTTTGATCCCGAGGAATGGGCTGCCCTGTTTGCTGAAGCTGGAGCCAAGTACGGAATTTATTCCAATTTAAAAATGTTACTCAACATGTTATTATTATGAACCTTAACTTTTCACCTATCAAACAAAAGAAAAAACTATAAATAGGTACAGTAGGTACCACAAATAAGAATTTAAAGGTTTTGATTGACAATATTAAAAAAACCGGCCAAGTGCGTGTCGAACCACGCACAACGCAGGGTTCCGTGCCTATTAAAAAGGTCGTATCGTCACAGAAATCTTACGGCACTTACGTTCTTTTCCGCAGGGAAGGCAGTTTTTCAGCAATATCTCGAAAACCTTTTAACCGATCTTGTTCAAAATACTTTTCGGTAAAAGAATTTAATAAGCGCTATGTCTATAATTTTTTTTAATTTTTTAAACACACCGTTTGGAAATTAGAGGGGGGGGACACAATTTTTATGACTTTCGGGGCGATTATCTCCGACTATATTCACTTAATCAAAAACATTGCTAAAAAACTTTATATTTATTTTGAAAGGCCTATCGATTGATGTGCCACACGTGGACATACACTGTTTTTTATTTTTTTGACTTCCAGTTACATGTATGGGGTGCACCCCTAAAAAAATTTTTTTTTACTCATTTCATTACAGATCTACGTAGCGGCTAACAAAATACACCTATCCTCCAAATTTTATTCAAATACACCTTACAGTTTTCGAGTAAAATGCCTGTGACATACGGACAGACGGACATGACGAAACTATAAGGGTTCCGTTTTTGCCATTTTGGCTACGGAACCCTAAAAAAAGCCCAATAGGCTGAGAACCCTGAACTGTGGATCTCTGACTTACAATCTCAGCATCTCAAATTAGGCCAGGTATCTTATCAATACATGGTATACTTAATACCTAAGTTACAGAGGTGTTTGATCTAGTTGTTATGTTATGTCCTGTAACTATTCCTACTACAATTCCTTTAATCGAGGCCCCAATTGCGTACTAGGCTTCGTTTATCTCCGATATTTAAGAGGGCCTTCATGTGCACACTAGCGCCACTGGTGAATAATAGTCCTCCTATTTATAAAACCGGCCAAGTGCGAGTTGGACTCGCGCACGAAGGGTTCCGTTCCGTACCATTGTTTATAATTAGTATTTGTTGTTATAGCGGCAACAGAAATAATAATAATAATAAATATTTGCGGACAATCTTACACAAATCGACCTAGTCCCAAACTAAGCAAAGCTTGTACTATGGGTAGGTAAGGTACCTACTAGACGACGATACACATATACTTATATAGATAAATAAATACTTAAATACATAGAAAGCATCCATGACTCAGGAACAAATATTCGTGCTCATCACACTAATAAATGCCCTTACCGGGATTCGAACCCAGGACCTCTTGCTTCGTAGGCAGCGGCAGCGTCACTACCAACTAGGCTAAGGCGGTCGTCAAATACATCATCTGTGAAAATTTCAACTGGAACTATCACGGTATCAGTGAGATACAGCCTGGTGACAGACAGACAGACGGACAGCGGAGTCTTAGTAATAGGGTCCCGTTTTACTCTTTGAGTAGGAGTACGGTACCCTAAAAAGGAGGCCGCTATACACTGTGTTTCGTATTTAAGTACCTTGTGAATACAACAAACAAAAAAACGGCCGTTTTATCTTTAGACGCGCACAGTGTATAGCGGCCTCCTTTTTAGGGTTCCGTACTCAAAGCGTAAAACGGGACCCTATTACTAAGACTTCGCTGTCCGTCCGTCCGTCTGTCTGTATGTCACCAGACTGTATCTCAAGAACCGTGATAGCTAGAGAGTTGAAATTTTCACAGATTATTTAATTCAATTATTTTATTTCAGGCATAGAACCCATATACTGTTAGTCGTACAAATGTGTGCTTATGAATCTAAGTGTTAGTAGGTTACAATAATTATAATAATTTAATCTATTTTAAACATCAGCGTTGGCCCTCAGTGCTTATTGTGCATGCACACTTATCCAACGGGCCAACATAGGGCTATCCCATCGGCACGCCAATGCGCTCAGAATGCGGTTGGGGCTGTCACGCATACGCGAGAGGAGCGACGCGCACCTCTTCCTGATAACGGCCGCGAAGCCATCCGCGCGCGCCTCCGCGAACATCGCGGATGCGCTGCACCAGCGCGGCAGCCCCATCAGCACCCGGAACGCATTGTTGTACTGCACTCGAATACCATTATACGCCCGCTGCGTGTAGTCGACCCACAGGCCGCAAGTGTACAAGGAAATATGTATTTCTGTTGCCGCTATAACAACAAATACTAAAAACATAATAAAATATTTTTTTAAGGGGGGCTCCCAAACAACAAACGTGATTTTTTTGCCGTTTGATGCAGATGATGGTACGGAACCCTTCGTGCGCGTGTCCAACTCGCACTTGGCCGGTTTTTTTAAATATCTATCGTTAAATTTAAATATTCACTATTATTTACCGGTGGCGCTAGTGTGCACATGAACGCCCTCTTAATGTTTTATCAGGCTGGTAGTTTAAAAATCACAACGTCTTAGGTAATCCTACAAGCTAAAGATTTTTTTTGAAAAGCGGTATGCGATCGATATTAACGCCACTCCCAAAATAGGGTTAGTTGACATATATTCTTTAGATCAGACTCTTTATCAAGGTGTTATATATAACTTTAACAGGTACATAGTCCTCACAAGCAAATACCACGAAGGCTACACCCTCTTCCCGTCGAAGCGCTCGTTCAGCTGGAACTCTGTAGACGTTGGCCCCCATCGAGACCTGGTCGGTGACTTGGCGAAGAGCGTGCGAAACGCCGGACTCAAGTTCGGAATCTACCACTCCCTTTACGAATGGTACAACCCTATCTACCTAGAAGACAGGGCGAACAATTTCACAACAAGATCTTACCCTGTGAACAAGCTATGGCCAGATTTGAAGCAGCTAATCAATGATTACGAACCGTCAGTGTTGTGGGTTGATGGCGACTGGGAGGCCTATGACAGTTACTGGAATTCGCAGGAGTTTCTGTCTTGGCTGTACAACGACAGTCCAGTTTCGGAAGAGATAGTCACTAATGATAGATGGGGAATTGGATGCTATGGAAAACATGGAGACTTTTATAATTATGCTGATAGATATAACCCAGGTATGTAACCAATATCCAATAATACATTTCTCTCGGTCAAAATGTATTTTCTATGTTCATGGTTCATGGTAAATCGTAACCTTGTACGTAACCACTAGCAACCTTGTACTACACCAACTTAACTGCGACAGGTCAAAACATCTATAGTAGGTAAGTCACAAACCATCACCAGTGGTATAGCATAATCTGGTTTAGTCTTATCAATCATACTCGTAGCTATCAGGTAGGGTAGGTATCACTTCTTAAGCCGAGTTCAGATGGGTGTACTATGTAATGTAACTCACATTTAGCATTGTGGATGATACTCTCTCGAGATAGTACAGTACATTAACATGACATCTATTTAATGTTCTATAATTTCACCTTTTGTGTGGCTCCATCACTTCCGTGCATTGGCCTGGTTAACCCTTTAACCACCATCGAAAAAGTGACATATGACACCTTCTTGAATTATAATGACAGAATTGAAAATTGCGAGTAACTTTTTTGACGTTCGGCGGTTAAAGGGTAATGCAGCCTATTCCACGCGTCGATAAAAACTACAATTACCGAACAATGACTTTCATTCAACAATATTACTTATTTAAGGTGCTGTTTTTTTTGTCAACTGCCTGCACTTATAAGCGTTTCTGTTTCGCCCTGCGGTTGACTGGTAGAGAATGCCCTAACCTAAGGGATTAAGTCCGCCTTTTGTACTTTTTGTGTGTGCAGTAAAGTTTTAATAAATAAATAGATACACGTTCAAACAATTACTACATGGCATATAAAAATGGTTCACAAACAACGGACTTGTGTTAAACCTCGCAAAAACACACGTCATTCATGTCAATCTAGGGGGCAAACCTCCTCGGTCTCTAAACGTTCGCATCGATGACACATTTCTCGAACAAGTGCAATACACTAAATTCCTCGGTGTGACTCTGGACTCCGCCCTCAAATGGGACAAACATATTAATATACTATGCGGCAAACTATCTGGCGCATGTTTTGCGCTAGGGAGGCTTGCTTGTGTTTTACCGCAAAACCAATTGCGCTCAAGTTATTTTTCACTATTTCACTCTGTTATGTGCTACGGCCTCGAATTTTGGGGTTCAGCAGCTGAATGGCATCGCGTCTTTGTCTTGCAAAAACGGGCTATAAGAATAATAACCAAGACGCCACCGGGGACTCCAGCCAAACAGTTATTCATTGATAACCAAATTCTCACACTACCCTCACAACACATTTTCAACATTGCTGTGCACGTACACTCACAAAAACACACCTTTTACACAAACAAACCCACACGTACCCGTCTAGGCAGTAAAGAGCGACTTCTTTCGTCTTGTCACCGACTGACTAAGTCCTCCAAGACAATGCACGTAATAGGTCCCAAGGTGTATAATAAACTACCTGAAGACATTACGATAGAGGAAAGCACAAACACCTTCAATAATAAACTAAAAAAATGGCTAATTGGACATGCCTTTTATAATTTAAATAAATTTTATGAAACTAATAATTGAATGATATTATTATGTATAAACATATAGGTATAAGATTGAATTGCTTATAATATAAAATTGTGAATAATATGTGACGTGTAATATTTTTATAATATTATAAATAAATGAGTATGAGTATGAGTATGAGTATAACATTTATTTTAACGGCGTAACAGGATACACATAACATAACATAGCAATTATCATTTTATAGGTACCTAATTATTTGGTCCGCAACATGTATTCCTTATCTATCTATCTTCTATCTATATTATTATTACGCGAGGCCGATTTTTGTACATGCTGCCATCAGATCTATACAGTTATCGACATCTACCAAAACCGCAGTAGGGCCTATGTTGCATGATCGTATGGATTGTTTGTTCGGAACGCCGTACAAAACCTCAGTTAGGGCCTATGTTGGCTGCTCGTATGGATTTTTTGTAGGAAATCTAACCAATAACGGTAGTAGGGCCTACGTCGTTTGTTCGTATGGGTTATTTGTTGGTAACCCAACCGATAACTGTGGTAGGGCCTGTGCTGTATGGTCGTATGGTTTTTTGTTGGGAACGCTGCGCAAAACTGCAGTAGGGCCTGTGTTGGCTGCTCGTATGGGACTTTCTGTTGGAAATCCGACCAAAACCGCGGTAGAACCTATATTGCATGATCGTATGGATTGTTTGTTCGGAACGCCGTACATAACCTCAGTTAGGGCCTATGTTGGCTGTTCGTATGGATTTTTTGTAGGAAATCTAACCAATAACGGTAGTAGGGCCTACGTCGTTTGTTCGTTTGGGTTATTTGTTGGTAACCCCACCGATAACTGTGGTAGGGCCTATGTTAGGTGTTTGTATGGTTTTGCAGTTGGAAAATGAACCATAAATATAATTAGGGCCATTGTTGGCAATTCGTTAGGTTGCAACTAACGATTTCCCAACGTTTTCCCGACCGTTAGCTACGGTTGGCCAACGCAAAATGCTACTAGGGTATGTATGGTCCGATTTTGATAAATGATATATGTCATTCGATTCGTCTCATGCTGCAGATTTGCAATAAGGTTCGTTTTTTCATTTTTTATCGGTAAGGTACAAAAATATACATTGTACAAAAAGAAACTACTGTGCGCTGGCCACGTGACTTTGGCTGCGTGACATCACGTGACGTAACTCCTGTTTTGACTTGAGATGACAATGCAAAATTATAAACAAGAATTGAACTCAAACCGGCAGTAAATTCTTCAGCATAAGAAATTATAAATATTGTTCGGCCACATATGGATACAACCAATGACGTAACATAAAAAATAGGTAGATATGTTATAAGCGCTCCAAAAGTGGCACACTAAAACCTGACTAATTGGCTATGGCTTGCCATAGTTTCGCGTCGTCAATGGAAACGAATGCTGTCAGAATTTGGTGGCCATTTATAAACACGGAATTTTGTATAGACAACGTAGGTACCTCTTTTTTTACATCATTGGATACAACACTAAGAAATTAACAAAGTTGATAATAAATTGTCTTTTCTCAATGTTTATAAAAACTGAGAGACGTAGTGTGTCAACTGTGGATTATTATTTTTATTGACATGGAGACGTCAGTATTATTTGCCATGTATTTTTTTACTTCAAAAAAGTTTATATACTAACTTATTTTCTCATATTCGAAATGTTGGGAGACGAATGAGGTTGAATTAAATCCATTAATTGTCATGGACCCCATAGACGGCTTTTTTAACCTTACTTAGCACAATGCAGTAGGCGCCGATATTAGGCTCGCCTAATTCTCAGTACCTACATAAAGGTGTAGAAAACGACACTCGATTACAAAAATTTTCGGATGAAGGGGACTCCCATTGGCGACTTTGTTAACCTGAATAGAATACCATCCAAATTATTTCAGGTTCAGATAACTATATTTTGGTTATATAAATTGTAATTTGTCAAACCTATTGGTCTTAAATACTGGGAAACGTAAATTAGTATTTAACTATTTAGCGGTATAAATAGTCAAATGCAACTATAACCGGTAAAATATTATTTTAAACCATTAACGGTCCCCGATTCAATATTCTGTTATCTGTGCCGATACTATTAATAAACAGGTGTAGGTATGTCTGTGAAATTTAAGTTTGTATGTTGGGGGTAATCTCAGAAACTATACCCATCCTATTTTAAAAACCCTTTCTTCAGTAGGTTATATGTTGAACTAGCGACCCGGCCCGGCTTCGCACGGGTTTATATGTATAATACATGCATGTACTTATTAATCTTATTATACATATAAATTATAAACCTTGCTCTTGAATCACTATCTATTTAAAACAAATCGCATCAATGTCCGTTGCGTAGTTTTAAAGATCTAAGCATACAAAGGGACAGACAGACAGCGGGAAGCGACTTTGTTTTATACTATGTTGTGATGGAGCTACAGGATTAAGTAGGTACCATATTTTTATATCTTCGCTCCGCCACAGAATAAGTAATAGTACCTACGCCTAAATTATTTGTATATTACGCGGCGGAGCCGCGCGGGTAGCTAGTGTTTGTTATTATTGTACTTAAACATTAAGTACTTGTATAATTTGAAATATTTGCCTATTACTATCCAAACCATAAAGGCAACATAGCATACCTACCTACTTGATAAGATTTTTATGTACTTACCTAACTAGTTCGGACTAATGCGGGTGGCAGAATTTTTCCTTCGATATATTTTCATGCGATATCGGTATCGCATCAAACTTATGGAAGGAACATTTTAATAAAAGAAAATTTACAGAAAAAAAACATGCAGTTCTTCAAATCCAAATTATCAGAAATTAACTGGAACTCTTTTATTAAATAATATATAATTAAATATTAGAAATTAGATGACTGAAAACCCTATTGCCGTTGCAAACCACTTTAATGACTTTTTTATATCGGTAAGCGCGCAAAAAGGTACCGCGGACGGCGACGCCGGCGCACCGAATATAATATATACACATGCTATCAACCGCCCTGTAGCTACACCCACTCCCAACTCTTTCTACCTACAACCAGTTACTATAAGAGAAGTACACAGCATTAAATGTAACCTGAAAACTAAACGCAGCTTTGGTCACGATGAATTACCATCACCAGTCCTTATTAAAAAATGCGCAGACGAATTGACCCAACCCAACCCTTAACTTTCCTAATAAATCAATCCTTTGTTCAATGTATAGTCCCGGATCCACTAAAACATTCTATCATTAAACCAGTACATAAAAAAGGAAACCAAACCGACTGTAATAATTACCGTCCTATAGCCCTTTTACCAACATTCTCTAAAATAATTGAAACAGCCATGTCTAAACGACTCTACGCATTTTGCGAAAAAGATTCCATTTTCAACCAAAATCAAAACGGATTCCGGAAAAACCACTCTACAACTTTGGCAGTTTATAAATATTTCGATCAAATACTAAAAATAATAAATAACAAACAATATGCTATAGGTATATTACTGGATATGAGCAAGGCGTATGACCGGGTATCTTATGATGTTTTACTGAATAAGTTACATGGCATTGGTGTGCGAGGAATTGTGCACAATTGGTTTACCTCGTACCTAAAAAACCGAGTCCAATGTGGAGAGGTACAACATCATAATAACCATACCGGGATTATTACACACGTGCAATCAAATAAAGCTGTTGTCACTGGATCCATTCCGCAGGGAAGCGTTTTAGGTTGTTTATTATTTATTATTTATATTAACGACTTGCCCAACATATTAGAAACCCCAAGCGTCCTATTCGCTGATGATGTTTCCGTTGTTTTTCCGTGTTCAAACGAAAGTAATTTAAAGTTGAATCTCGACAATATCCTATGCAAACTAGAGTCCTGGCTAACCGAGCATAACTTAGAATTAAACTACAGTAAAACTAAATTAATGCAGTTCAGACCGTGTCAAAAACAACCTTTAAGTATAAACTATTCCTTTAATTCGATCAATTTTGAAATGTACACCTTTTTGTTGCTAGGATTAAATATAGACACAAATATTCATTGGAAAGACCATATTCAGAAAATAAGCTCAAAACTATCCAGGTGAACAGATTTAAAAACCTCCATATCCGCTTATTATGCCTACGCCTACTTTATATTCCGATATGGCATACTGCTTTGGGGCCACAGTACGAATTCAAATAGTCTGTTCATATTACAAAAAAAATGCATCAGAATCCTAGTTAATATAAAACGGACACAGAGTTGTAGGCCATATTTTAAAACACTCGGCATTCTAACACTTACTTCTTTATATATCCTAGAAGCCTTGTCAAAACATATACCTAATGATTTTTTCTCACTAGCTAAAGACCGTCGTGTAAAACCATTAAATCTCCGTCATAATAACAACCTAGCCTTACCTACATCCAGCTTAAAAATATACCACTCCGGTCCACATATGATGTGTATAAAATATATAATAAAATACCACAAGCAATAAAATCTATAGAACCAATTAACCTATACAAAAAATCATTATAGTAGTTTATGCTACTGATACATAATGAGAGGCCTTAAAATACGAGTGTGGTTTTATGAAACGAGCGTCAGCGAGTTTCATAATAGGATCACACGAGTGTTTTAAGGCCTAATTATGTACAGTTGCATACACTACTTTATCTAAACACATATCATAAGTACTCTAAGATGGGTTCAGAAGCCGTAGGAAAATGACCTGCATTGCTACGAGTGCTACCTGTAAGTTATATATTTTTTTTAAAGTGAAAAAAAAGTGAAAATTTAAAAAAAAAATAAAAAAAGTAAAAAAACAGCAAAAAAGTGAAAAAAAAGTTAAAAAAGTAAAAAAAAAGTAAAAACAGAAATAAAAGTAAAAAAATTAAAAAAAGGAAAAAAAAAGTAAAAAAAGTTAAAAAGAAAAAAAAGTAAAAAAATATGTTAAAAAAGAAAAATTAAAAAACATAATAAATTGACGTTTCGTATCGATAACTGTTTTAATATATATAGATACTAGAATAGAGACCCACTTGAGTTTTGACAGCTGTTCCAAATTTAAACTATACTAAAACGATACCAAAATCTGTACTGTAATAACATTACAGTACAGATTTTACCTACTACCACAGACAAGAAAGTTGTCATGGTAAAATTGGTTGTAATAATGCTGGTCATTACCGACGGTTTCTGAACGCATTTTAGACCACTAAATATGTGCGTAGATAAAATAAGTTTTTAGTACAAAAAAGTTATTACACACTACAAGATTTTTTTGATGAAGTGGGCGTGAAAAGACAAATGCTTTTCACATATTCTTATTCCAACTTGTGTAGGTAAATTATAATAGTTTCTTTAGGACTTTGATGTCAATTCACTTTAAGCGAAGCCTAATTGTCTATCAAATTAATTAGGTAGTACCTACCGATTAAATAAGAGACCTAGTTCAAGGTGGAACTAATACTATTCAGGAAGTACCTGCAACCTAGATTTAACCTAGATGTAACCTAGATTTAAGCTTCTTTGCTGTGCCCTTACGCGGTCCATTTTGTTACTTGTAATATGTGCAATAAATATTTTGAGTTTGAGTATCTATTTTTCCCAGTTGGGAATGGATGAAAATTTTAAAAGTACTTCATTATTTTTTTGGTCATAGGAATAACCTTCCTTAGCACCAGAAAAAAATTGCAGACTTTTCAGCGGCGTCAATTATTTTTGAAAAATATAAACAGTTTCCTCACTAATGTTTTGGGTTTAGGACGGCAAATAAGACACTTTGCTTGATCCGTCTCATATTACAAAAAAATATCTTAAAAATCCGTGCTAAACTGACACTGGTAATGATATTGACAACTGCAGCAGCTATATTTGTCATTGCCATGGTCAGATATTTAAAATATTTTTTGTAATATGAGACGGATCAAGGAAAGTGCCTCATTACTCCAGGCAAAATACGGTTTTGAAAAACATTCATTTATAATAGCGTGAATATTAATAGAGCAAATGTAAATGAACCAAAATAAAGATAAAACCATTTATTAATATTTTTTCTCACTTTTCAGAAGCTAGTTAAGTTATAATTTTTTTGATGTCTGAAATTTTGTTGGATTTTGTCACTAAGTAACTATTTAATTGATAATATATTTTACATAAAAAAAAATCTGCTATTATAAATTATTTCTAAATTTGACATATTTTTCATACAAGCTGTCAGTTCATTGCCTGGACTACATTCGCCGCCCTAAACCCAAAAAGTAAGTGAGGAAACTGTTTATATTTTTCAAAAATAATTGACGCAGCTGAAAAGTCTGCAACTTTTTTCTGGTGCTAAGGAAGGTTATTCCTATCACCAAAAAAATAATCAGGCACTTGTAAAATTTTCATCAATTCCCCATTGCATATTTCAAAATCCACTTACCCTGAATATATTTATTTCAAAACGACAAGAGATATAAGATATGAGGTTGATAAAGACACGTACTCTTCTACCTATCAATTAATACAAATGACCTAGCGTGATGGCGCCAATAATGGACACCTTTAAGGAGGTCGTCCATTTTCATCAACAATAATAGTACATTATGATACAAGTGAGGTATGTTGATCATTACATCAGAGGCGGAATTGTCACGCGAACCGCAGGTGAGCGTGATAATAGAGCCGAGGATGTAATTATCAAAGCTCACGCGTGTCATACGACGTTTTTCAACACATTTGCGAGAAAAAATCCTTTTCATAAAATTAACATGTTAAGTACAGTGTCCTAAGTTGTTTCCTTTAGTTATTGATGACAACATGTTTTTACTCACATATTTGTACATCTCCAAGAATGTACAGTGGTGTCAATTATATTTATCACTTTTCTATTCACTACGAGTCAACATTTTAACAATAACCAAACACGCATCATCAATGTTTACAAATATTTGTGAAATTACCTATAATGGCGCGCAACTATTTTTTTTCGTGAAGTTCGCGCAGTGCGCCCCCAGCGAGGCTTAGATGAAATCTCTAAACAGCCAATACAAAATAAAATAAATATTTTCTTATAATTAAAATAAGTTTTACTAAATGAAACGTTTCTATATCATATCCAACAAGAAATAATCAATTAATCCACAAGAAGGATTTAATTTGTTTAGACGAGTAAGAATCCATTTGCCGAGAATTAAAAACAAACCTGTATAACCCGGTCAATTTAAGAATGCGCCGAGTCCATACATACACCTTGCTGCAAGGTGCCAACGTGTCTTAATCGGGATATAAACATAACTACACGAGTGTCGTAATGCTATTAAACACGCGTGTTTAATACCCAGGATTATGAGCCCAAAAGCGGCACAATAAGAGGCACGTTACGAGCAAATGTGTTGAAAAATAATAATGTTTGTACTTTGAACAATAATTATGAGTAAAAACTACAAAATATATCCGTGAGAAATGAAATATTATTAGCTTTTTGCTAATTGAAGCGACATAGATCAAGAGAAAAATTGGAATAAGCAAAAATATGTCAAATCTCCAGTTATGGCCACACAATCTCCAGTAATGGACACTTCTCCAGACCCAGTAATGGGCAGACCCCAATAATGGACACTAGGATTATGCAACGATTTGGTATTGGTCCTTTTTATTCTTGCTTATTTTCTGGGACAGGATATTCATTTATGATGAAATTTATTTAATCGTATGGCATACATTATTTGGCCTTTGAGTTTGTCACTTTTTAGTACCACCCAGGGGACACGTGCAACCAAACGCACGTGGTGACCCTGCGGTTGTGGTAGGTAGCTCCTGCGGACGCAAGTGACAGTTGTCCCCCCTTTGTCAAGTGAGTGGGCAACTCGACTGTTAGAGGTTCTTAAGCCGCCCGAAGGCCTCTAACTCGGCTTAACGACTACTGTCATAGACAGCAGCCGGGATCAACTGCTTAGCGTGCCTTCCAAAGCACGGAAGCGCTCATTAATAGTAACCACTCAAACAGGCGGTCACCCATCCAAAGACTGACCGCTGCCATCGTTGCTTAACCTGCGTTATCGTTTCCGACTCGCAGGCGCCGCTGGGCTATGAACGCTATTATGAAATAACACTTGTTAATTCAAAATGAAAGTATTTTAGGTGTATTTTCCTGTAAGGTACAGAGTAATTTATAAAAAAATCTTAGTCGCAACTTGGATCAGGCCCCGTAGCATGGATGGCCTTATCACGCGATAAGTGACAAGATAAGAGCGTCGTCTCGTTTTATCGAACGGTGTCAGCCAGGGACGGATGCTCTATCTTGTCACTGTCGCTCCATGCTACGGGGCCAGAAACAGTAGCAAATATGTGAAATGCGTTTAAATTTAAATCTCATTAACATTTCTATTAATTTTCATATTAGTATAATATTTGTAAGACTGATGTTTTGATTATTTTTAATGTTTTTTATATTATTTCAATTAAAAGCGGCATAATGAGTTAAGCCACGTTTAAATACTTAAAAATTATAAGTTGGACGGTTATTACAGACGCGAAATACGATGGCCCATCCATCATACAGGACGCAACTAGGCGTTCAAGGGAGAAATACATATGTACTTTAATCTCATTCCACCGCCTATTGTGTGGATCTAGCTTTATATGCATGCACGTCCTGAAAGGCTAGCACAAGACCGCGTGCGGGCTGTTTCGCGCCGAGGTAGTTTATCCTTATCATTTCTAAGTGTTCTAATTAGAAACAGACGGATAGATCTCGCCACGAGATAGCTCGCGGTCTTGTACGTGCTAGCTATGCAGACGTCCGAGCACGGAAGACAGCGAGCGTCCAGACATGAGCGCGGCGTACTGCATACGGAGATAGAACGAGATAGATAATATAATGTTTCCTGTCTCGCTCTTATAGCTTTTGCCCCGTAGACTTGCTTTTTGTTATAATGTACAGTTAAAAATCATAATTATCGATAAGTGTCCATTAGGAGAAACGTAACTTTAGCGGATCCAATGATGGACACCATCTATTTCAAATAAATTAACCTTAACTCAAATTGTTCAATTCCAACATTATTTGAAAGATACTTATAGCAATCCATAAAATAAACTGAAATTCAATAAGCTTTCATTGTAATTAAATAAATTATTGACAAAAATCTACACTCACTTCCTTAACCATACGGTTAAGAAATCATGATGTGTTCACATAAGCACTGACCCCACTTCATTTTTAATTCACCATTTTCAAAAAACGACCAATCTCAATAATATTGTGCTGGGATTAAAGTAGGATAGACACTGTGTATGGCTCTGTGTCGGCATATTAGAAAAAATTGTTGCTAGTCCTTATTTTCAACGGTTACTTAGAGAAAAAAAGTGACCATTATTGGCTCCGGTCCATTACTGGTGCCACCACGTTACTTAGCCGCTAATAATTAGTTGATGACGCTCTTGCCAATATAGGTATTTACATAATATATGTTTACTGTGAATCGTGTGGGCAACTCCCAGCAGACCGCAATGCAAACAGATGGGACAGTTCCCAGTGCGGACTTCTATAGCCATCTACTTCTGCATCCGAATTGAATGTTCAATTTCGTTTTATAGGAAAACTTTTGGCCCACAAATGGGAGAACGCGTTCACCGTGGACACCAAGTCGTGGGGATACAGAAGGAATGTGCGACTGAGCGAGGTGATGACCTTCGACGACTTGTTGTTCCAAGTCGTGTCTTCAATAAGTTGCGGAGGTAAGCTTTATATGTAGTTAGCAGACCTTTTTTTTTTACGGAGTGGAAATGCTCTTACGCATCCCCCCAGCCTGGGTAAGCTATAATGGGGGGTATGTGGGACTCTCACCCTCCAGCCAACTCTATTTAAAGAGAAGGGGGAGGGAGTCTACCTCAGAGCATAGAATACTAGAGAGAGGACAAGCCGCCGGCGGCCGTGTCGCAGCTGTATGCTCAATGGGCATACACTGCCATACTGTGCACGCGTGCTGATCGCAGAGAATATTAGGTAGGTACGTTTTTTCCCAAAATGCCTGATATGATGCGCGTTTATTGTCAAATAAGCGTGTAGGTATACAAGTGTGTGTGTTTTAGATGTGTGCGTGCTTTGTCTTGTCAATTACTTGGGCGTTGTGTGGGTTAATGTACTTGCGACAGGCTCACTCTATACAAATCGGCCGCCATGTCCGATCTCCTTATATTCATACATCTGTGGAGTCTACCCACTAAAACCACTCCGGCGTTTCCGTCCCTGCCATTAATGGGGGCGCAGTGGGATCGCGAGCATTCTACCACGACGCCCCCCGATAGTTAGCAGACCTAGGCTATTAGTGCAGCTCCTATCTCACTCGCACTGTACAAACTAGAAAGAGCAGGATTGATTTTCTCGTCTCGCGACGTCAGTTGTGCTGGCCTCGCTAAACCACTGTCTTGTCATGTCATACTGCCACAAAATATTCTCGATCGAGAATATTTCCCATACGAAACGCAAAACATTCTTTACTACATCAGAGTAATCATCATCATCATCAGTGTGAAGCCTGAACCCACGTGACCTGTCAACCACAGTCGAATAATCTACACTGTACAATGTTTTCTAATACCTATTTTCACTTACCTATCTGTATTAAAAACAGGAGGTATTCGTATCGTATAATTTTTAATTACGAGTATTAAAATATACTCTTTCTTGTTTTACGTGTACCTACCTATATACAGGGTGTTTGGTCCATCGTTTGCCAAATTAAAACGTCAGGTAGTTTGGGTCATTTGCTATCACTTCCAGCATTCAAAAAAAAATTATGGCCACGGATTTTTTATAATTATATATTTTTTTTTTTTTACAAACAAACTACCTGACGTTTTAATTTGGCAAACGATGGACCAACCACCCTGTATAATGTGATTAAATGAAATAAATTTTGCACCATTAAAAAATTTAAACTTTTGTTCGACGAAATAAAGGCTCATTTTTTTAAATCAACGCAATTGCACAGATTTAATTGAAGAATTTTTAATAACAAAGAATAAGAAGTAAAAGTAAAAGAGTTGGTGTAGGTGACAGTGGCAGGGTAGGTAGATACTTAATTGTATAGAAATGTACGTCCCTGAATAGCACCCCTGAGGGCCTACCGCGAAAGGCATTCGAAGTTTCCCTTCTCTGTCATACTTTACGAGTTCGTACGTAAGTGCGACAGAGAGGGAAAACTTCGAATGCCGTTCGCGGTAGGCCCTCTGCCTAGCTAGCACACTAGGTTTTATGTCGGCGAAAATGTACTGAAACGTCACGTAAAACCCGACATAAAGCCTAGTGTGCTTCATAAAATTGGCATTTATTTTTCTTTATTTTTTTCTTGGTCTACCCCCTTTGTTTGCTATACGATTATCTTGTATCACTCTTCCGTGGTATTTACATACATAGGTATATTTTTAATTTATATTGCCCCGATTTCTAGGAATTAAATAAAAAAATATATTGATGGCCAATAACCACCTTTAAGGTGGTTCGATTGCCATACAATAGTATTTTTCACAATCGTGATCGTAATAGAGAGCTTTTTAGTCGAGTTCCGTGTTTAGGCCACGAAGCTTTCTGAGTGGCCTAAGTAGGTACGATATTAAAAAGCTTGATTATAACACTATTGTGAACAATACTTTTTGTACGAGTTCATTAAATTAATTTTCTACGAGTCAACTGAACTGTTGAAACGAAGTGCATACGACATCAACGAGTAAACTCAATAATCAAAGCGATTCTATTGGTCCAATTCATTACAGTTCGGTAAAGCAGCCACGTGATTGGTCGAATTTATTTTAGTTCTATTTTAAAAAAATTTTCGGTTGTCTAGAGCGTATCGAAACAGTTATTTCGGTTGTTTCGGAAGTAACAGACTATTCAACGATGAAAAGAGTGACGTTGCAGTATTCTCTATGAAATCTTAATACACATATTTTAATCGTCGAGTACAAAAAGCGTTAATTGACATTCGCAGGCTAACGGCGTGATATTTTAAGAAACTTATGTAACAAACTTTCATCAATGGGCAATGGATGAAAATTTTAGAAATGCCTGATATTTTTTTTGGTGATAGGAATAACCTTCCTTAGCACCAGAAAAAAGTTGCAGACTTTTCAGATGCGTCAATTATTTTTGAAAAATATAAACAGTTACAGTTATTATATTACAGTTAGGACGGCGAATGAGACACTTTCCTTGATATTTAAAAATATGATTAATGAGTTTTTTTTTAATTCCAGGCATCTAATAGAATAATTCTAACAGACAAATATATCACTTTAAAATCAATATTCTGGATTACCGCACCAGAATTTTACCAAAATCGAACCTAAAATTCCAAAAAAAAATCCTCCAATATTACTGACGTCACAATATTTGTTAAATTATTAAATAAAACAAATTTATAATATATTTTTTTACTTATTTATACCGAGAACTTATTGAACGCCCCTCGTAGGTATATATATACAAAAATATTTCAGGCAACGCTCTAATCAACGTCGGTCCAACCAAAGAAGGCACCATAGCCCCTATCTTCAAAGAACGCCTCTTGTATCTTGGCAGCTGGCTCGCCATCAACGGAGAGGCCATCTACGAGTCCTCACCCTGGCTTCACCAGAACGACTCCGCCAATGGGGACGTATGGTACACTTGCCACAAGGCAGAGTACAACGCTGTATCCCCTACAGCGAAGCCGCTAATGTCTGATACTTTGACAGAAATCTATGCGATAATACTGAAATGGCCAGAAAATAGTCTGTTGGTGGTCAAGGATATTGCTATGACATTGCATAGTGGAAACTATACGATTCAGATGCTGGGTAATCCGGACATTAAAATACATCAGGTGAGGCGCTTTAATTGCTACCTATTAATTAATTTTCAGAGGACTAAGGCCCAAAACAGACGGTGAAACGCAACTGCAACGAAACTGCATCTTCTATTTACTTTTGAGTGTATGTTATAGACTCCTTTGAGAGACCACACATGACGCAACCATTTTTAAACCGGTTTTCTGCGTTTCAAACCGGTCGCGTCATGTGCGGTCTCTCAAAGTCTATGGCATAAACTCAAATGAAACTCAAAAGTATCTAGAAGTTGCAGTTTCGTTGCAGTTGCGTTGTGAAACGCAAAAACAGAAAACCGGTTTCAAAATGTTGCGACATGTGTGGTTTCTCAAAGGAGTCTATTAGTAGGGCAGTTTCAGTTGAAAATGTGGACACGCTGCACAAAAGCACTATTTTTTTTTCAGGTACAGTCGCCATCACATACATCGGAGCAAACAAGCACGTCACAAACATCGGAACACACCTCTATTGTCATAGCATTAAGGTGCATGTGCCGATATTTTTGAACACCTATAGTGTACCTATGTATGTGATGGCGACTGTACTAGTTAAGTAAGTAGCTTTAAGTTTTTGATAGGAACCAACTCCTCCGTCGGCCATCTTTTTTTTTATGGGGGTCATTTTGAATTATAGGTATATTATTAACTAGCTTTTGCCCGCGACTTCGTCCGCGCGGAACTCGTTTATATCGTAACTTTCTCCCCCCTTTTCACCCCCTTAGGTGATGAATTTCCAGATAAAAACTATCTTTAGTAAGGATTCTTTGGGAAGGCCCCGGAATTCAAAGTATCTCTACACAAAATTTCATCTCAATCGGTTCAGCAGATTAAGCATGAAAAGGTAACAGACAGACAGAGTTACTTTCGCATTTGTAATATTAGTATGGATTGTATGAAGGAAAGGGTCATTATGGCTGAGTTGCATGATTTTATAGATTAGCTTACTCCGAACGCCTTTTTTTACAAAATATACATATATTTACCTATGTAATGTTCCTATTCTAAATGGGTTCCATCCAATTTTACACCCCCTATTTCACCTCCTTGGATAATGCTCCAGGAGACCAGGACTCAAACTATCTCTATACCAAATTTCATCTAAATGGGCTACATCCAAATTTTCACCCCCATTTCATCCCCTTAGGGGATGATTTCCGGAATAGAAACTATCATATGTCCTTTTCCAGGACTCAAACTATCTTTCAACCAAATTTTATAAAAATGTGTCATAAACGAATTTCCACCCCCAATTACATCCCCTTATGGGATGATTTTCGGGATAAAACCATCGTATGTCCTTCCTTAACTATCGCTATACGGTAAATGGGTTCAATCCAAATTTTCATCCACCATTTCTCACCCCCTTATGTGTGCCCCTTATTTCCTCCTTTCATGTGTTCCGGAATAAAAATTATTCTATGTTCTTTCTCTCTCTATACCAAATTTCATCTAAATGGGTTCTATCGAAATCTTCAACCCTCATTTCACCACCTCAGGAAATGATTTTTCGGGATTAAAACTATGCATTGTCCTTCCCTAGGACTCCTTCTATCTCTTTACCAAATTTCATCTAAATGGGTTTTATCCAAATTTTCACTCCCTATTTCATCCCTGAGGGGATGATTTTCGGGATTAAAACTATCCGTTGTCATACTCCGGGACTCAAACTATCGTTCAACCAAATTTCATCAAAATGGGTCACAAACAAATGTTCACCCCCAATTAAACCCCCTTAGGGGATAATTTTCGGGAGTAAATTATCCTATGTCCTTCCCCAAGACTCCAACTCACTATACCGTAAATGGGTTCCATCCAAATTTTCATACCCCATTTCACCCCTTATTTCTGGACTAACAATTATGTTAAGTCCTTCCCCAGGACTCTTAACTATCTCTATACCAAATTTCATCTAAATCGGTTCTTTCCAAATTTTCACCCCTCATTTCACCCCCTTAGGAGATGATTTTTCAGGATAAAAATTATGCATTGTCCTTCCCTGGGACTCCTTCTATCGCTATACCAAATTTTAACTAAATGGGATTTATCCACATTTTCATCCCTATTTCATCCCCTTGGGGGATGATTTTCGGGATGCAAACTATCCATTGTCATTCTCCGGGACTCACACTATATCTATACCAAATTTGGTCTAAACGGAGTCCATCCAAAATTTCACCCCCCATTTCACCCCCTTAGGAGAAGATTTTTAGAATAAAAACTATCCAATGTCCTTCCCCAGAACTTAAACTACCTCTTAACCAAATTTTATCAAAATGGATTACATCCAAATTTTCACCCCTCCATTTTACCCCCTAAAGGGAAGATTATCGGGATGAAAACTATTCTTTGACCTTTCCCGGGACTCAAACTAATTATATACCAAATTTCATCCAAATCGGTGCAGCGGTTTAAGTAGCTCCATACAAATTTCCACCCCCCATTTCATCCCTTTAGGGGTTGATTTCTAGGATAAAAACTACCCTAAGTCCTTCCCCAGGACTCAAACTATCTCTATACCAAATTTCATCTTAATCGGTTCAGCCGTTTTCACGTGATGCGCGGTCACATAAACAGACAAACAGATAAACATAGCTTTAAGTTTTTGATAGGAACCAGTTCCTCCGACGGCCATCTTTTTTTTATGGGGGTCATTTTGAATTATAGGTGTAATATTAATATCTCGGGTTCTAAATCACTTAGAATCACAAACTTGGTGTCTAAGTATACATATTAGGGGTCAGGGAATTCAACTAAGTAGATATTTTTTATGGTCGAATTCTCAAAGGATAACAAACGGAACCCTGTTACTAAGCCTCCGCTATGGGTCCGTCTATCTGCGTGTCAGTAATAGCTAGACTGTTCAAATTTTCACAGAAGTTGTATTTCAATTACTGTTATATTTAAAATAAATAAAAATATACTAAAAATTAAACAGTGCTCCCATACATTGAAAGTTATTTTAAGACGTTTTTTTTCTCGCCCATTACAAACGGTCTATCTCTAGAACCGTAATAGATAGACACTTGAAATTTCTGCAGATTATGTATAACTATATCTACTATAATTAAAAATAATAAAATAATAATAACGTTAACAATCTAGCTACTCCTGACACGCAGAAAGATGGACCCACAGCGGAGGCATGGTAACAGGTTCCGTATGGTATCCTTTAGAGACTCGACCCTAAAAAATATCTATTTGAATTCTTTGACCCCAAATATGTATATTTAGACACCAAGTTTGTGATTCTAAATGATTTAGAACCCGAGATATCTATACATATAATAAAGCTGAAGAGGGAATATGTCATAAACTCAAATGAAACTCCAAAGTAATTACAAGTTGGAGTTTCGTTGATGCAGTTACGTTTCACCGTCTGTTTTGGGCCATAGGTACGGGCTGGCGTCCCCTATTTAAAACGATGTAAATATTTTTTGTAACATGAGTAACTAAAAAAATATTGTCTTAATTGATAGCTGATTTTGTCCATGAACTAGAGCCGCTTTTAAAGGCCGAAACGCACTGAAAGCAGTGGCGGTGCGGCGCGGTGCGTGGCGGAGGCGGTACCGGTTGTAAGAACCGGCGGGAAAAAAGCGTGGCGGAGGCGGCGCGGAGGCGGTTGCGGCGCGGAGGCGGTAAACCTCCTGCACAGATCGGCGAACGCGGCGCGGTGGCGGCGTGGGGCGGTTTTGCGGCGCGAAGTTGTATTACACAGTTGTGTTGTCAGTGCACCGGCGCGCATCAGCGGCGGCGGCGCGGCGCGGTGCGGAGGCGTGCTGCGACGCTGCGAGCGGTACAAGAAGTTGTATTTTTTTACAACTGTCGAGTCTTGTTTTTCGTTTTATTTACTTTTTTTAAAATAAGTATTACTGAAAAAAATATTTCTCTTGTGAAACCACACCCGTGCCTGTACAACACGCGGGAAAAAGACTACAAGAATGCTATCAAAAAGGAATTGCTGTGGGAGAAAATTTCAAAGGAATTAAAACTAAGTAGTAAGTCAGTAAAAACGATCTTCATAAGAAGTCATCTCTTGGCATAAATGATGGAATATAACACTTTAAACTCTCGCGCTTTGTACACATATTTAAATACCTATCGCGACCATGACCGGTGCAACCCGTGTCGAAACGTCAGAAACAAAGGTAAATAAATATCACGTTAGACCCGGATTAAACAGTATTTAAATATAAATGATGGAATTCCCCAAATGTTTATCTTTTTTCATTTATTTCATGCACCCAAGTCCGTTTCGATTTCTTATTTTTGGTCTGCCATAAGGCGATTAATAGTAAAATCTCGTCTTCGCTATCAGAATCAGAGGACAACATTTTTTTGTCTTCACACTGTCGAGTACCGCTACGTATGTCACACACGCCGCCTCCGCACCGCAATCCCGCGCGGGCGCCGCGCGATTTTTTGGTGCGACTTCCTCCGCCCCGCATTACCGCCGCCGCAAAACCGCCTCCGCACCGCACCGCACCGCGCCGCTCTCTGTGCGTTTCAAGCTTTAATGCTAAAAAGACACTAACTTCACGATCGAATCCGTATTCGGTGGAATCCGTATAAGGCGCACTCTAGCCCTAAGACCTAAGATAACCACCCCAGAAAGTGCATTCTACTCGCAAGGCAAGTGTAAGAATTGTTGTTATTGAAGCGGTTCCGGACATTACCCTAAATATACAATAATGGGTGTCTTATTTGCATGTATGTTTTCTGAAATTTGATTTATTTCCAGTGGAAGATAACCGATGGACGAGCTGTGATCGCGATGCCGAACAAAGCTGTGGCCAAGTCTGACCATGCGTGGGTGTTAAAATTCGGTAACACGGGCGTAGCTAGGGAGAGGGGTCGGGGGTTCAAACCCCCCCTGAAATGTTCAAAATATTACGTATTAAATATTATATTAGTGTCATTTTATGCATATTTTTGTTGTTTTATTTTCTTGAACCCTTTGCGAAATTAAAACCCCTGCTACGCCTGTGTAATAGTGTATGAACTGTATGATATACCTAAGGTGTTTTTTGGGGAGGAGTTACTTACTGTATAAATAACATTATATCAACGTTACGTTAACATCAACGTTTACGTTTTTATTATCATAAAGTCATATAGCCATAAAAATTAAAAATTTTGAAAAAACCCACGATGAATGTTATTGGAAAATAATTCAATAAAATATTGAAAAACCCTCGACTAATGTAGGTACCTACATAATTACAAAAGCACAAAAATGTGTCGGGGGCTGCCGTTGCCTGCCCTAAAATGAAGTGAGATTATGCAGTTTTCTAATTCTAAAATTACCTACTGATTAATTGAAATGAATACCTTGATATGAGATTTTTATTATTAACCTATGAAATTGGGAAGAGACGTGGTAACGGCAGCCCGCAAAGTTTTTTTGTGATTTTGTAATATGTACCTACCTTCTTTTTGTACATATTCATTTTAAAGTCGAGGGTTTTTCAAAAATGTATTTAATTATTTTCCAATAACATTCGTCGTTTCAATCTCAATAAACTGTAGCTGTGGGCCACAGCTACAGTTCAGTTAATAGAATCACAAGCGAGGACCGGTCCACTAGCTTTGTGCCTTTGCCAGGTTTCTTGTGATGTTATTCCGATTCATCATCAGACCCATTGCAGTTGAACCACAAGCGGCACAAGCCCCATATAGAAAGCCGCAGCTTAGTCGATCTCAATCCTCTACATGATTTCGAGTATGAATGCGGAACAAAAACATTTACTTAATACTCGTAAAGACTATTTTAACAAAAATTCATGACGAAATACGAAATGAGGAGCCACGTGATTTTTATTTATTTATTTATTAGCCTAGTAACACAATGTATATTTCTTTGTTAGTATTTTGTAGCTATTCTTTTTATATGTTTATTTATTTGTTAGTGTTGTTTTTACTTCTCTTTTTTTTGTATTACAATTTTATTTATTTATCTTCTTCTCTTACTTAAGAGCTAGGCTCTTGTCGGTGTAGCTCAAAGTAGGCCCTCCATCTTTCCATTTTACCATGAGCTACATTAATGGGAAATTAGTGCAGTAGGCTCCCGTTTATCGTATGGCATAAAAATTCTCTACTTAAATGTTTATGATATTAGATTTAAGGTAAGCAACTGCATCCGTCGAGAGCACAGATGTATAAGGAGATCGGACATGGCGGCCGATTTGTATAGAGTGAGCCTGTCGCAAGTACATTAACCCACACAACGCCCAAGTAATTGACAAGACAAAGCACGCACACATCTAAAACACACACACTTGTATACCTACACGCTTATTTGACCATAACCGCGCATCATATCAGGCATTTTGGGAAAAAACGTAATATTCTCTGCGATCAGCACGCGTGCACAGTATGGCAGTGTATGCCCATTGAGCATACAGCTGCGACACGGCCGCCGGCGGCTTGTCCTCTCTCTAGTATTCTATGCTTTAGCCTAGTTGGTAGTGACGCTGCCTACGAAGCAAGAGGTCCTGGGTTCGAATCCCGGTAAGGGCATTTATTTGTGTGATGAGCACGAATATTTGTTCCTGAGTCATGGATGTTTTCTATGTATTTAAGTATTTATTTATCTATATATGTATGTTTATCTTCGTCTAGTACCCATAGTACAAGCTTTGCTTAGTTTGGGACTAGGTCGATTTGTGTAAGATTGTCCGCAAATATTTATTTATTTATTTATCTCTGAGGTCGAGAGAGTCTTAAAATCAGCCGAACTCCCGCTAAATTTGGTGATGGGACACTCAAAGATGATATGATGTACCGTCTGATCTGGGCAGCCACACTGGCACTCCGCTGTCTCGCACCATCCCCATTTGCACCAAAGAGATGCGCAATTTCCGATCCCTGTCCTGATCCGGTTTAGTAGACACGAGGCCCGTCGAGATTCCTCAAAACCCACAGGCCGGGCCCCAGCATCAAGCTCAAACAAGTTCCCAGAAACTGACCTGGCTTCCCATTCTTTTATCCACGATGAAAGTGAGTTTTCAGTTGGCACTGGGTCGTGAAACTTTAATGCGGGGGGTTTTCGGGACTTAAGTCAGAGGGTCTTTAGTGTGTCGAGGTCCTGGTGTATAGGCAAGTAAATGTTTGCGCGGGCTTTTGCGATTTCACGGTTTAGGCACTTTTCCCTTCGGAGGTTTGGCGGTAGGATGTGGCTGAGCGCCGGTAGCCAAAATGTAGGAGTTGGTTTGAGGCACCCGGTAATAAGGCGCATCGTGTGGTTTAGCTGGACGTCGACCTCGGAGGTATGAGCGCTGTTCAGCCACACCGCTGAGCAATATTCAGCAGCAGAGTAGACCAGGGAGAGTGCGGTAGTTCGGAGTGTAGCTGCGTTGGCACCCCAGGTGGTTCCAGTGAGCTTCTGAATGATGCTGTTCCTGGTTTTGAGTTTTGCAGATAGGTTGCACATGCACAGGTGTTCCTTAAAGTTGAGACTCCTATCCAGGGTGATGCCTAGATATTTAGGGAAGGAGTTGTGGTGGAGAACTTTGTCCCTGAATTTAACCCTTAGCTCCTTATTGGCCAGTTTGTTGTAAAGGTGAAAGCAGGATACCTCGGTCTTCGAAGCGCTAGGACACAGACGCCAGCGGGAAACAAAGTCATCCAGTACTTCCAGATCCGACTCCAGAGTAGCTTCTGCAGTTTTCATGCTGACCTCTTGTGTCACGAGAGCCAGGTCATCAGCGTAGGCAAATTTTCGCGAGGTGGTATTAGGCAGGTCGTGGATATAGAGGTTAAACAAGAGCGGCGCTAGTACGGATCCCTGGGGGAGACCGTTGTTAAGTACTCTAACGGAACTGCTTATCCCACCCAAGTGGACCTGGAATGGCCTGTTGCTGAGTGCGTTTTCCAGAAGCCTGTAGATCTTAATACAGGGCACTATCTTCAGGAGTTTGTAGAGGAGGCCCTGGCGCCAGACAGTGTCGTACGCAGCTGTCAGGTCCACAAAAGCTGCAGCGGATTTTTTTTTGCTCTGGAAGCCGTTTTTGATGTGGGTCATTAGTTATTACAATGAATCCCACTGTTGGGCAAAGGCCTCCCCCATCTTATTCCAAGTCCGTTTATCGGTCGCAAGTCTTGTCCATGTAAGTCCAGCGCAATCATCAATCTCGTCTCGCCATCGAGTCCTCGGTCTTCCCACCTCTCGTTTGAGGTATCTTGGATACCAGGCAGTAGTTGTTTGCGTCCATCTACTGTCTTTGTATCTGGTCAAGTGTCCTGCCCACTCCCATTTGAGCTTTTTGGCAGCTTGGAGTAGGTATGTCCCTCATGTGGCTTTTGCTTCTTAGTTCGCAATTTGGGATTTTGTGCATTATATTTTTTCTAAGTATTATTCTTTCCATTTTGCGTTGGTTAACTTTTATTTTCTTTGCCATTTTTAGGATTCCGTACTCAAAGAGTAATACGGGACCCTATTACTAAGACTCCGCTGTCCGTCCGTCCGTCCGTCCGTCCGTCCGTCCGTCCGTCCGTCCGTCTGTCTGTCACCAGGCTGTATCTCACTGATACCGTGATAGTTCCAGCTGAAATTTTTACAGATGGTGTATTTCTGTTGCCGCTATAACAACAAATACTAAAAACACAGAATAAAATAGTTTTTTATAGTTAATGGTACGGAACCCTTCATGCGCGAGTCCGACTCGCATTTGGCCGGTTTTTTTATTCAATGCCCATGTTTGTGAACCGTATGTGAATACGTATTGGTATAATACAGCTATTAAAGATTTTGATTTTGGATGGTACCTATAGATATTTTCTTATTTTTAAATATAAATTTCATTTGCCAAAATCGTTTCCACGCATTAGTTATTCTACGTTCTAGTTCGTCCGTGAGGCAGTCCTTGAAAGAGAATATATAGTCTTCCTAGATAAATGTAGCTCTCAACAGACAGTTGAGAGCCACGTGATAATACCATGAAATTGGCAATAACAGGAGGTGCAGGGTCTGGTAAAACGTTGAGCAAACTAAAAGGTGTTATAAGCCAACAGTATCTGCTTTACGTCAGCCTTGTTGTGTTGAAGTCACTACCCTAACCGGAGTAGCAGCTCGCCTCGTGAACGGACGAACACTTCATAGTGCATTATCAATGGGTATTAAAAAAGGTTCAGCGATCAGGTCAGCGCTTAGAAGACAGGACATGCAAATGGAAAACAATTCGCTGGTTAGTTGTAGATAAGATTACGTGTTATTCCTTGCCTGTATACAGAAGGACAATGGCCTAAATTGTTCCCGCGGGAAATAATGGTCCCAAGGGAGTAATGCGCTTGTGTTTGATCTGATTGGTTAAGCAAATCTGCACGAAGAATTCTGCTCTGTGATTGGTTGGAAAATAAAATCGAGCAGGCCACGCCCTGCAAGAACCACATTCTCCATGCTCTGTGATTGGTTGAAATATTGAAGCTCCGCCCTCCACTCGCACTGATCTAGAAGTGAAGTTGTCAATTTCGTCATCATTTGATTGATGCGCTTGTATAAAACATAGGTTTTTCTGTCTTTTGTGGTTATTTATTTCTTCGCAAATGTGATGAAAAACATTGTGTATAAGATAATAGACTCTCTTTTGCAATATTCCTCATACGCCCCTTGTTAAACAATGTACTATTATGCATATACACCCTCATTTGTTATTTAGTATTGAACAAGATTATTGAAGAGGTAAGTAATATCATGAATATTGACAAAATTTAATAGAAAGCCTGGGTAAAACTCGGGTAAATTTAAAATCCTGTGACTTTTGTTGTTTTTCCAGGATTTTTTATGCAAGATAAGGTTAAATAACTTATTCAATTAGTACAGGGTCACCCTTTCGAAAGTATGTCACACATAGGGTTACCTATTTATATTAACTGTTTAACTTGAGATAAATATCTAGACAACCTTTGGGACGTGACACATATCTGTAAACGCTATTCTGTTTAATAGGGTATAAAGTTACCTTATTACTATAAAAATACTTTAAACAAACCCTTAAACATAAAGAAAGTCCCAAGATTTCAAAGGTTTAAAATAAAAAATGTCTTCAATAATTTTCGTCTATTTTTTTTACAACGTATCTACCTAGTTGTATTGCATTTTATCGAAGTACATGTTTCCTCTTCAAGAAGAATATCAAATAACAGAAGAGGGTACACATTTCTCATACCTTATCTACTACTAGGATTGATCTGTGTTTACTTACCACTATAGATTTCTCTGTCACGAACTTGGGAAAAAGTATTAAAAGTGGTAGTCCCTTGTTTCGTGTTACTAGTTCTTAGATATTCCCGAATTAATAATGTAGATCACATTTAAATTATGTTCAATAACCATTCAATTTCCTACATGTAATAAATAAACATAAAAATACAGGACAGAAATCGAGCAATAAAAAAGATTATGCTGCTAGTAAATATGCCAATTCACCTTAAGGGGCTCACAGCTCCCAATGACCTTCAATCTGTTACCGTCCGTTTTCTCGTGTTTTTTTTGGCTTACCGTATTAACAACAACGAAGTTAACCGAAAAAGTGTCCCATATTTACGTCAAAACTCACAGTTTTCGACAAGAAGATCGCAATCGAAAGAAGGAGAGCTGCCCAAAAAGATTTTGTACAATTAGATGACTGTTTTATCGGCAGAAGTTACCGGGATGGAATGGCTGGGTTGCTGTACCTCCAATGAGTGTGACTTTTCAAAGTAATAAAGGTGCAGGCAAAATAGAAAGAGTAATGGTTCCACTCATAATAAGTTGGGCCGTTACTGTATACAATACATTACAGGGCGGTCATATAGATACTTAGGATTAGGACCCAATACATTCGCCAAAGGGCCAAAGGCCAAGCGTATGTGGCACTGAGTAGAGTTCGATCGTTAGACGGGATCGTAATAAAATAACTAATCTTGATCAACGAAAACTGTTTAACAACTGTTGGTATAGAGATAGTTTGAGTCCTGGTAAAGGACATAGGATAGTTTTAATTCCGGAAATCACCCACTGAGTTGAAAATATGTATGGAACCCGTTTAGATGAAATTTGGTATAGAGATAGTTTGAGCCCTGGGAAAGGACAACGGATGGCTTTTACCCCTAAAATAATCCCCTAAGGGGATGTAATAGGGGTGAAAATTTGGATGGAACCCATTTAGGTGAAATTTGGTAAAGAGATAATTTGAGCCACGGAGAAGGACAACAGATAGCTTTTATCCCGAAAATAATCCCCTATTTCTATCGGGGATGAAAATTTGGATGGACCCAATTTAGATGAAATTTGTGTTAGTTTTATATCAAGCATCATCTGGTGTTAATACTGTCACATTCAAATATAGAACTTTGTTGTCATGTCTGTCTCAAACAATAATACAGTCTCTTATTCGGATAGCTTACAATCTGGTGGTTTTATTATATAGGTTATGGGCCCAGCACGCTTCCACTTCGTCAGTTCGTCAGGCTACCAACATTACAAGAAAAATAAGCCTAGGAATGTCTCTGGTAGACAGGATGTCAATGTCAATGAAACGACAAAAGTGAAAATTAAATGTTTTCGATGTAAACAACCCGGTCATTATCGCAATCAGTGCCCGAATAGTGAAAATAACCCGAGTTTTTCGAAGAATAACACACGAAAACAATCCAATGCGTTCAGTGCGGTGTTTTTGAGCGGCGAGTTCAAGAAAAACGACTATTATATCGATAGTGGATGTAGTATTCATCAGACCGCGAACGAGAGTTGGGTTATGAATGCCTGTTACGAGCCGGTTATTGGTGAAATTGTAGTGGCCAACAAGGAATGTGTTCCAGTATTGTGCAGCGGCAGCGTACAGATTGCGACTGTAACGCCAGACTACGAATATGACATAACAGTCGAGGATGTTTTATGCGTACCGAGTTTAGCGACAAACATATTATCAGTAAGCTAACTGATAAAGAAGGGAAACAAAGTGGACTTCACTGAAGAGGATTGTAAAATTTACAACAGAAGTGGATAGCTGCAGCTGGTTGCTATGGCTACTTTGACAAAAGGAGTGTATAAATTGAATACGCCAGAAACGCCTGCTGCCATGGCTGTGCCTGCCGACATTTGGCATCGCCGTTTAGAAAGGACATGTTAATGGTTCTTACATGGCAAAAATGAAACATGCAGCTAAAGGTTTCACTGTTGGCGACAGGATTGAAACAAGTAACTGCAAGGTATGTTGCGAGGGCAAGCAGTGCAGATTACCATTCCCAAGTAATGGCAATAGAAGTTGGCGTTTCTACTGGGGCATTCATGAGATAGATCTCAATATTTAAGACACTTCAACATATGTTAATGCTGAAGAGAAATGAGACTGTAATTTTTGACTTCACAGTCAAACTGAAAAATTTAGTTTTGTGGAGCAATGTATCAAAAAAAAAAGTAAATCACTTCTTAATGTTATCCACATGGACATAGCTGGTCCAATGGAAGTTGCATCTATTGGAGGATCTAGATATTTCCTGCTTTTGGTGGATGATTATAGTCGGATGGCATTCATATATTTCTTGAAACAAAAGAGTCAAGCCCTGGATTGTTTCAAAGAGTTTAAAGCTAAAGTTAAAAATCTTAATTTTCTTGTCAAGTTCATTCTCAACTTTAGCTTTATAAAGTTGAGAATGAACTTGACAAGAAAATTAAGACCATCCGCAGCGATAACGGACTTGAATTTTGCAACAAAGACTTTGATGATTTCTTAAAAGTAAACGGGATTGTTCACCAAAGGACAAATCCTTACACGGCAGAGCAAAACGGATTGTGTGAACGCCAGAACCGCTCGGTAGTCGAAAAAGATGCTTGCTGTACGATAGTGGTCTTGGCACAGAGTTCTGGGCTGAAGCCTGCAACTGTGCAGTTTACCTAAGGAATCGAACTGTAGGTAAGTAGCATCAGGATTGGATGGTAAAACCCCATTTGAGATGTGGACAGGCACTCAGCCAGATTTGAGTCACTTAAGGATATTTGGCAGCACCGTGATGGTCCATTATTCCCAAGCAAAAAAGACTGAAGTGGGAAAAGAAGAAGACAGATCCTCATAACAAGACAAAGACAGTTGAGGTAGGATGTCAAAGTTCAGTGGGGGATGAGAGCACCAGAACTTTGATGCAATCTTCAGATGATTCATTGACCCCAAGCGAGTATGAAGATTTAGACACCACATCCGAGAATTTTTCTACTCCTGAGAAGATCGGACCCATCTTAAGAGCACCAGAGCAGAGAAAAATACCTGACAGATATGGTTACTCAAGCCTGTGTACAGATGTTGACAGGATGGATGATGTCAGTGGTCTTTCACTATCAGAAGCTTTGCATGGACCAGAGAAAGAACAATGGAGACAAGCTGTGGCTGAAGAGTTGAAAAGCTTTGAAGATAATGAAGCATGGGAGCTTGCCAATGTTCCAAAATACTGTAGTGTGGTAAAGTGCAAATGGGTACTTAAGAAAAAGTACGATAGCGAAAACAACGTGCGTTTCCGAGCCAGGTTAGTAGCTAAAGGCTATACACAGAAGTATGGAGTGGACTATGAACAAACATTTGCACCAGTGGTAAGGCATACAACTCTCAGACTTTTATTTGCTTTATCTGTGCAATTAGGTTTAGATATTTCACACCTGGACGTGACGACAGCTTTCCTGAACGGATATCTTGAGGAAGATATTTACATGGAGACGCCAGAAGGTTTTTCTTCACCTAAAGGTAAGGGGCAGGTGCTTAAGTTAAAGCGTGCCATATATGGTCTCAAACAATCCTCAAGGGCCTGGTACAGGAGAGTAGATGACTGCCTTACTGAGTTTGGTTATGCTAGGTCTAAACTGGAACCATGTTTCTATGTTAAAAAAGACAATGGTTTGACTGTAGTTGCTCTATATGTCCACGATTTCTTTGTGTTTTCGAATAATGAAAAAGAAACCAAAAGTTTGAAACAGATACTGTCTTCAAAATTTTAACTAAAGGATCTTGGTCAGGTAAAACAATGCTTAGGTATGAATGTATGCATTGATAACGAAAATAGTATTACTTTAGATCAGAAAGATTATATAGACAAGCTGTTGCATAAGTTTAATATGAAGGACTGTAAGCCTGCTCAGACTCCTATGGAGGAGAGGCTTAACCTCGAGAAAGGAGAAAGTTGTGACAGCGAGTTACCACATCAGCAGCTTATCGGCAGCCTCATGTATCTAGCTGTTTTGACCCGCCCTGATATAGCTTATAGCGTAGGGTATCTTAGTCAGTTTAACAAATGTTATGGTCGAGAACATTGGGCTCATGCCAAGCGTGTGTTGAGATACCTTAAGAGGGCAAAACATTACTATCTCAGATACAGTCGTGAGCACAACTCGAAATTGACTGGATTTGTGGATGCTGACTGGGGCAGCGATGTTCTAGACAGGAAGTCTTATACAGGTTTCTGTTTCTATTTGTCGGGATGTGTGGTTTCATGGTGCAGTAAGAAACAAAGTAGTATTTCTTTGTCGAGTACTGAATCGGAGTACATTGGTATTTCCGAATGTGTAAAAGAAGCCATGCATTTGAGAACATTGCAGCATGAAATTACAAATGACACATATTGACAGAGTGCTTTGAAATTGGTATCAAATCCTGTTTTTCATAACAAGTCAAATCACGTGGATATCCGCTATCACTTCTGTAGGGAGATAGCAGCTAAGGGTTTTGTAGAAACCAAATACTTGCCAACAGCTGAGATGCCAGCAGATCTGTTGACCAAAAGTCTTGGTTCTGTCAAGCATCATAGATTTGTTGAGAAGTTGGGTATTGTACCTAAATTTATTTATCGTATGGCGTTTACACACTGGTACACAGGTAATATAAAATTAAAAATTAAAATTTACAATTTTGCAGATAAAAACTCGCTTCTGTTGTCAGGTGTTTAAAGTCCTGTGCTGAACCGTTGTATCTGGTGTTGGGGCACTCGAATACTAGGTATATGGTGTATTGTTTGTTCCGGGTTTCCACAGTCGCACGCCGCGCCGGTGAATCGATCCATCCCCATTTGTGCCAGAGGTATGCGCAGTTTCCGACACCAGTCCTTAGGCGATTCAGTCTGCACCAAATTGATCGGCTTTCATTAAACCCCTTGGGCCGCTCATCAACCCTAATCTCAAAGATGGAGAAAGATGGAAGAAGACCTAAATGAGTAGATTGTTTAGTTACCGTTTTTTTCTTTAGTTGATATGGCTTAAGATGCTTTGATATAGTGGGGGTGTTAGTTTTATATCAAGCAGCGCCATCTGGTGACACTAATGTTAATACTGTTGCAAACTACATCTATAACAGAAAATACTCACCCAATTCAAGATCTCGCCAAACGATGCTCGACGTGGATTAAATTCATTCGCTCATTCGTATACCTACTTCGTTTCTCAAAATTACTCAAATCTCAAGGAGATATCACTTTGAACGATTTAGAACACGCAGAAGACTATGTGTTACGCCACGAACAATCTAACCACTTTTCTCAAGAACTCGACGCGCTTAAAAATAATAAAATTTGCCCAAACAAATCAGTGTTAAAACTCCGCCCCTTTGTTGACTACAAAGGACTCATAAGAGTAGGAGGCAGACTGACCCATTCTCAGTTGGATTTTAATCAAAAACATCCAATATTGATGTCAGCTAAAGGTAGAATAGTGTCACTTTTGGTAGATTATTATCACTCATCGAATTTACACACAGGACCCGCTTTAGTATTATCTCTGATTGGGCAGAAATACTGGATTATCTCCGCTCGCAATTTGATTCGCCAAAGAGTACACAAGTGTAACTCTTGTTTTAAACTTAAACCGCTTTCTACTAATCCACCCATGGGTGACCTCCCGTCCATTAGGGTTTCTCAAGTCAAATCATTTGTGCATACGGCCGTCGATTACGCCGGCCGGACCTTTTTACTTTACGCACATACACAAGCGAGGCGTAAAAAGCCACAAAGCTTATATCTGTTTTGTTGTGTCTTATTTTATTAATTTCTTTGAGATTAAATAAAACATTTGCTTATTCAACGCCATGTTTTTATTGTCTACTCACGAATGGTCCACACACAAACATCCCATAGATAACTCCTAAAATGGTCCATACACTAACACTCAACATCTCCCTTCTTAAGTTTTACATCAAATCAAATACCTATCCAGAACAGGACTTTAATCATACTTTTTCGGCTTATGTACTACACGACCTGCCCTAGTTACATAAGCAGTCGAATTCTCATTACAATCCTGATTCATTACAGTGTTTACAAAAGAGTCATCAGTTGAATCATTTTCACATATAACTAAATAATTGCTGCTACAACTGCTAGCAACATCAAAAACATCATTTGTCTGTTGATTGATCACACAGCTGTCATCTGACCTCTGTGATGAGTAATGATACGAAGTAATTGAAGAATTTGAATCGGATGACAAGGCCTGAGCTTCATTTTGCAATCTGACTGTTTCTAGAAAGTTTACTTCATTTGCTGTTATTTGATCCCTTAAGCTTGACTCTATTATCATATTGTTTTCACTGCTTTCTAATTCTTCACTTGACTCATCAGACTGGCTATTTATATGATCTTCACTTGCCATAGGAATACAGAGTTTCGCCATGATATGTGACATAGGAATAAGGACTGTCATAGACTTGTCAATATTGTCGTTTGACTTGTTTATATCATGCTCATCTTTGTATAGGCCTACATGTTCTTGTTTATGATATGTACATTTTATTATGTGCCTACGATTCCTTCTATATTCTACTCCATCTTTAGATTCTATAATATATGATCTAGGACAGTTCTGTAGAACTTCCTTGACAATGCCTGGCTCCCATTTACTACTAGGAGTTTTCTTATACATGATTGAATCACTTACATTCAATTTAGGCAATTCCTTTGCATTCTTGTCATGGTATTTTTTATAGTTTTCTTTATGTTTGTACATTCTACATTCCTCCTTTTCAAGATTTACTAGTTTTGGTTTAAGCATGTCTTTGGAGATGGGCAGATTTGATCTCAATTTTCTAGACATAAGTAACTCGGCTGGAGACTTCATATATTCCTTTTCATTGCTGTTATAATGTAACAGAGCTAAATATGGATCTTTTTTCTCTTCAAACGACTTTTCTAATATTCTTTTAACTATTTTTACAGCGGCCTCTGCTTGTCCATTCGACTGCGGATAATGTGGACTAGATGTAATGTGTTCAATATCCCATTCTACACAAAAACTAGCAAATTCTTTGGAATCAAAAGGAGGCCCATTGTCTGTAATTAATGTTAATGGACTACCATGACGAGCAAGCATTGAACCAATTTGAGCAGTAACATGTTTAGAAGATGTCCCTGTGTTCAAACAAACTAGCTCTATATACTTTGAAAAATAATCTACAATTACCAAATATTTTTTATCTCTGAATTGCAACAGATCTGCTCCTACTTTCTCCCATGGATATGATGGAAAATCTGAGATCATGAGCGGCTCACTTGAATTGGAAGCTCTATATTTTAAACATATCATACAATTTTCAATAAGTTGTTCAATATCTTTGTTCATGGATGGCCAAAATATGACTCCTCTAGCTAAATTTTTACATCTATTTAAACCTGCATGACTGGCATGTATTCTTTGTAACATTTCTTTATGCATCGAGGTAGGAATGATCAGGCTTGTATTTTTAAAAACTAGATCATTAATTACATGAATTTCTGCTCTATAACTCCAATAACATCTGACACTTACATCTGTTTGGTTTTTATTCCTTGGCCATCCATTATAATAATATTCTACTAGCTTTTGCAACACAACATCTTTTGAAGTTTCCTGTTTTATAACTTGTAATCTATTTTCTGATACCGCTAGTGACATTTTAAACATGTTAGCATGAATTGTTAGATCATTGTCTATAGTATGTTCTTCACTTCCTGGCAATGCTGCCCTTGAAAGTGTGTCTGAAATATACATTTTAGTTCCAGGAACATATTTTACATTTAAGTCATATAGTTTCAATGTGAGCATCATTCTTTGCAGTCTGTTAGGCACTTGACACAATGGTTTGTTGAACAAAGACACTAACGGCTGATGATCTGTTTCTACATCAACTCTTCTGCCATACACATACTGATGGAACTTTTGACAACCAAATAAAATTGAAAATAGTTCCTTTTCAATTTGTGCATACCTTTTCTGACAATCTGTCAATGTTTTAGAAGCATAGGCTATGGGTTGCTTGTCTTGTAATAAAACTGCCCCTAGAGCTTGACATGAACTATCTACACTTAATGTTAAAGGTTTTGTATTGTCATAGTGACGCAAAACAGGTGCTGTAGTTATTAATTCTTTTAATCTCTGAAATGCTTTGTCATGATTAGCATCCCATAACCATTGCGTATCTTTTTTCAACAAACCTCTTAATATTTCTGTTTCTGAAGAAAGATTTTCTATATAACTTCCTAAGTAATTAATAATACCAAGAAATCGTTGCAGAGCTTTCGGACTATCAGGGGTAGGCATCTCTTTTATCGCTTTTATTTTATCATAATCAGGACACATACCTTGTTTACTAAATATCTGACCTAAAAATTTAACTTTTGTTTGGTTAAAAACACACTTGTCTTTATTGAATTTTAAGTTGATCTCCTTTGCTCTTTGAAGAACCTTTTCTAGAGTTTCAGTGTGTGTTTTTTCATCCGGAGCAAAAATCAGGATGTCATCAACATATAATAGTACATTCGGAATGTCAGAAAATGATTCTATAAGTATTTTGCTGAAAATTTCAGTCGAACAAGTCAGGCCATAAGGTAACCTTAAATATTTGTACCTTCCATAAGGAGTATTAAACGTGCATAAATCAGAACTAGATGAGTCAAGCGGAATCATCCAGAAACCTGAAAAAGCATCCAAATGCGAAAAAATTTTTGCTTCATTTAGTTTGTACCGAACATCTTCTATTGTGGGTAATGGAAAGTGAGATCTTTGGATCGCCTGATTCAGGTTTCTAGGGTCTAAACAAATTCTTAATTTTTTGTTTGCCTTTTCTACTATTACAATTGAACTGACCCAGTCAGTAGGTTTAGAAACAGGCTCTATCACACCAAGTCTTGTCATCCGATCCAACTCTTCTTTTAACCTCTCCTGAAGTGCAAATGGAACTTTACGTTGTGCATCAATCTTCGGTTGCACCTCCGGACGCACGGTCAGATGACACTCGTGTGGTAAGCAGCCCAGACCCTGGAAAACATCATCATATTCACTTAATAAATCATTTAATTCTTTATTTTCTCGGGTCATATTACTATATATACGTTTTACTAGACCCAATTCTGTACAAGTTTTTGCACCTAACACCGGCTGACAAGGTATATCTACAACCATAAATTGAATCTTACTCAAATTATTATTTACTGTACAATTTAGAACACAGCTTCCTTTTATCGGTATTTTATTGCCATTGTATGCTATTAAATTAGCAGAACTTGATTCTAAATTATTCTCTGTTAGTTGTAATTGACAAAATAACTCATATGAAATGCAGTTAGCCTTAGCTCCCGTATCAATTAAAAAAATCACATCATTACTCATAATTTCGACATTGATTAACCATTCATCTGACAGCATGGAGGAACGCAACCTATTATCATTATAAAGTCTAAAATTTCCTATGAAAAAGTCTTCATCAGCATTACCTGAAGTAACATCAGACTCACTCAACTGTATGGAGCGGATTGGTGTCCTGCAGACTTGAGCAAAATGTCCAGTTTTGCCGCACTTGTTGCATGTGACACCATAGGCAGGACATTTTACCCAATTTGAGTAATGCACATTACCACATCTGGTGCATTCCGGTAACCTTCCTTTAAATTTCTCACTGGTTGATCTAGTTGGTTGTGGTTTATACAATTGTTGTTTCTTATTTGCAATTCCAACAGCCAATATTTCTTCTTGTTGTAAATATGAGTTGCTTTGACAGGATATCTCCATGCTGCGATATATGTTTATGACTTTTTCTAGTTCTATATCATTTTCAGCTAGCAATTTTTGCCTGATGTTGGAATGCCTCTTGTCCATGTTACATATAAACATATCTCTGACTAAAGAGTCTTGCAATTCCTTGAATTCACAGTCCTTAGCCAGCTTTTTCAATTTGGTTAAAAACATATCCAATGTATCCTCTCCTTGAGTTTGTGTAAAAAACTTATGCCTGGAAATAGCTAAGTTCTTCTTGGGCACAAAATAATTGTCAAATGAATCTAGGACTGTTTTGTAAGTCGCTTTATTTTCTTCAGTAAATGAGTTATAAATATCTAGACATTGCTCACCCAGAAAATGCAATAGAATTGCAATTTTTCTTTTTTCATCTTCTTTATCATATTTCATAGCAATAACAAAATTGCTGAAAATTTGTTTCCATCTCATCCATTCTTGAGCAACCTCTGCGCCTGCACAATTAAACGGTTTTATAATGCTAACTTGAGCCTCCATCTTGACAATCTTATTTCTTTCCTTTCACCACTTTTACTTAAATCACTTTTACGCTGCCACCATGTTTTGTTGTGTCTTATTTTATTAATTTCTTTGAGATTAAATAAAACATTTGCTTATTCAACGCCATGTTTTTATTGTCTACTCACGAATGGTCCACACACAAACATCCCATAGATAACTCCTAAAATGGTCCATACACTAACACTCAACAATATCTGTTTGTTTGTTTGTCTAACAACAAAAGCGCTCCACTTAGAGCTGGTCTCCGATCTAAGTACAGATTTATTTCTTGCCGCGTTCAAGCGCTTTATTTCACGCAGAGGTCCAGTCTCAATTTTATATAGCGACGGAGGTTCCAATTTCATTGGCGCGAAATGCAAATTGAACGAAATTTACCCACTTATACAGTCCACTGATTATAATAACTATCTGAGTCATTATCTCACACAACATAAGATTCAATTTCAACACAGCCCGCCTTATGGCCCGCATTTTAACGGTTTGAGTGAGACTAATGTCAGATCGGTTAAAACTCACTTATACAAAGCTATCGGAAGTCAAATTCTTACATATAAGGAACTTAATACAATTTTGGTACAGATTGAAGGTTTGCTAAACAGCCGTCCAATTTGTGTCTTGTCGTCAGATACTTCTGATCCGACCGCATTAAGTCCCAGTCACTTTTTAAATATTACTCCACTCAAATATCTACCTGAAGAAAATATAGACCCCGCTGTGTATCAGAAAATAGATTAACCCGCTATCAACTTCTAAATAAAATAGTACAAAGTTACTGGAAACGCTGGAGTATGGAGTACCTTACTTCGCTACAACAACGCAACAAATGGGATTCACCCTCCAAACCTATGAGTGTGGGAACAGTTGTCATTATTAAGGATAATCATTCTCATCCTATGTTTTAGCCTCTCGCTGTTGTCTCAGAAGTTTTCCCCGGAAAAGATAATATCATTCGCGTCGCTAGAGTTAAATCTTCTTTAGGAACTTATATACGCCCTGTAACTCGGCTCTGTCCGTTACCTACTTATACGTACTCAATAAACTAATTTTTAATTGTTTAAACTTAGTTCTTAAGAATTAGAAATATTATCATTTCAACGCAAATAACGCAATGTGGAGGAAACCTCTAGGCCCCCCGAAGTTGGCTGCGCCAATACCTACACATTACTATTAATTTTACTCATTTACTTTTTTTTTTTTTTTAATATACAACCACACATTTTTGAACGCATCCTATTACTCGCCATACCTGGCAACTTTCCTTCACCCCCACCCCAAACCTCAGTGCACTAAAAATACCCGTCGCGCGCGCGCTAACTCTCACTCAAAAACTGTTGAAAAACTCAAAAAGCCTACAAGTGTGCATACAAAGACCACAAGTGACTATCGAAGTACAAGTGTTTACTGTGAAATAACAAAATTCTTTCGTGTGTGCTGAAACACGAACGCATACTGGATTGCCGGCTGGCGCCGATTAAAAGGTTTGTCCCGCTGCACCACCTAGTAAGTATTTATTCTTCGGAGTATAAAGCACGGTACATGAATGCAAATGTGAGAAAGGCTTAGCTTATATATTACATTGGTGATATGGCAGGCTGACTGGCGAAGTAGTAGCGACATGACGAATAGGAGAAAAGAGAGCGAGCCAGCTCAGGCAAGCCTTTTTATGCAAGTCCATTCGCTCATTCTGCTCACTCTGAACGGGATAAACGAATGGTATGGATACAATAATATTTACTGCCCTGAATGCGCATATTTCTGCCTGGGGCGACGAGTGGCGTTTTCAACCGCCACACCCGCTTAGGGTGCGTTGGGGAGGGACCGTAGAAGAAGTTCTCACGCGCTATCTGCTGCGGCCGAGGTGGGATCGCAGGGCGTGTTGGTATAACGGTGCGCCACTCTCCCTACCCCCTGCGAACTTGGCGGGGCCGTTGCGCTGAAGCGGCATTGGTGGGACCGCAGAAGAAGAGGAATGCCGGTATTACGGTGCGCCGCTTTCCCTATCCTCTGCGGCCGAGTCGTGGTCGGTGGCGGAACCACAGACCTGATCCGCCACCGGGTGGTGGATTTTCCGCACCCATGATCTCGTCGTAGCGGACTCAGGGGGGTCCGCTACTGAACAGGTGGAGATCGAGGAGGCAGGCGCGCCAAAACATCTGGCGTGCCTCACGTGGAGGGCCCCCGGGCATCCGCGAAGGAGCCGCTTGTGGGCGGCTGCCGCCGGCGGGGTCGCGGATGTGTGCGCAAGCGTTCCCGTTGGCAGTTGGGGGGGTTTTTAGTGGGTACACCGTGGGTCTCATTAGCCCATACGGGAGTCCCACAAAACCACTCGGGTCACCCCCTGCACCGCATACGCGTAACGCATTTTCCCCCCTAAACAGAAAAAAAAGGTTAATTTTATACCAAATTTCATCTAAATGGGTTCCATCTTAATTTCCACCAGATTACCGGAATAAAAACTATCTTATGTCCTTTCCCAGGGCTCAAAATAATATATCCACCCACCAAATTTCATCTAAATCCAAATGTTCACCCCACCCCCCCCCCCCCCCCTATTTGACCCCCTTAGGCGATGATATCCAGGATCAAACCTATCCTATGTCCTTCCCCGGGACTACCACCACTAGGCTACCGTAGCTTGTCTGGAAGCCAATCTTGTACGACCTGATAATGTACAGCCCAATAATTGGCGTCCATTAAAAAGTCTCCAGCGCACATACGTAGATTTCCCCAATCTAGGCAGCCAAAAACATTTTATCGTATAATCGAGTTTAATATGGGATATTTAATAAAAAACCTTGTATTCTTTTATAATTTAATATTATTTCAATAAATAAGTAAAAAAAAAAGTAATAATTTTTTTTATATAAAAAAATTATATCAAAAATTTATTTAAGCTATAAAAATACACTTTTGCATCTTAGTCATTTTCATATACAGTATAAAATAAATAAAAGTATACAAAAAACATAAAATTTACAGAATATGAGAATACTTTTATTATCTATTCGGCTCAGCAGCCATTAATAATTCCATTGCTTCGCTGGAAAACGTCTTGTGTGCCCTTTTGTTTTTGGTCCTCGTACTGCTCAAAAGTGGGTCCGAGGTTAGCAGTAGCCTGTGGCAAATGTCCAGGTTACACGCTTCCCTAGAAAACTTTCTCGCATAGTTTTGCCTGTAACTCCGAAAATGCTTATTCCGGGCTTCTGCCGCTTCCTCAGACAGTTGACCGATTGGCAATATCGCGTTTTCTATAATTTTCGCACCATGTATTAATACTTTGTGCATAGTTGGCGTCATGGGTTGCCAACCATATTCATTAACGTACAGCTTAGCCGTGTCCAAGGCATATGCGTCGTATTTTGTTGCATCAATTTTGTGCCCACTTGAAATTGTCTCCAAAATAACTTTACACCTATGAATTAATTCGTGATTAATCCCTGTAATCTCAGCAGCCAACTGCGTGTTTTCAAAAAATCTTCGACTTGTGTTTCCGTTGTTAGTATTTCCAAAGTTTGCCTTAGGCATATCTATCAACAGGCCAGCTTCTGCCCGAAATCTCTCCTGAATTTCCGTTTTTCTTTGCTTTTCTAACTCTTTTTCTTCCTGAGTCTTCCTTTCTCTGTACTTTTTTACAGGTAGCCTGTACGCCAAATGTAAAATGCTTTCAAATATACGTATTCTCGCATGTAATACTGAAATGCCAAACTCTATGGCCTCGGCACTTGTAGCTTTACTTTTCGATAGGTCGTTAAAATCGTTTGATGTGGCTCCGCATATGTAACATTTTATGGTAGACTTCGTGTTTGTGGCCGCGTTGCATACTTTGCCATCAACCATTGTCATTTTTAAAATGTGTCCAAAGACATATTCTTGGCCGTTCAGGTTTACTTTTGTTGGATTAAGGGACTTGGCAGAATTTCGTATGTTCCTTATTTCTTCCTTGGTCACATCAGTAGATTCTTTCACAAACCGAAATCTTATAGGACGGCAAAATCGTGAAGATGAAGGAGTTGGATTTTGCCACAAGACTTTACTGTTTTCTTCTCCACAAACAATTTGCAAAGGTACAAAAGAACTTAAAAATATGTTTGCGTCTGAGTCGGCATCGTCGGAAAACGTTTGTTTGAATCGTGCTTGTTGTGATCCGTCACAACCCCATTTGCAAATTATCCTTAATGATTGCCTTTCACTTTCACTGAGTGTTATCAACACATCTTCTAAATATAAGCGCGTAATAGTATGATCTAATAGGCTTTGAAGTTCCATTTCTGCGCAGGTAGCAGAGACACGCAACGCACTTTCTGGTGGATAACATTCCTGTTTTGCCTTTAACAAGAGATCATAACACGGGTAATGTCTTGGGTTAGTAGCCCTTATTATTTCGTATTGTCGCCGAGTAAGATCGGCTTCCACAAACATCTGGAGTGCTTCAAAAGGAGACAATGGTGCGATTGATTCTGATTCCTTATTACAGCATGTCTTGTACTTAGTGGCTCGTGTTGGAGAATTCGTTATTTCCTTGAGGACTTTTGAAGCATCTCTTTTTCCACCTGTTTGTAAACACACTTGTGCAGCATGGACTATGATATCATCATCTAAAGGACATCTATGAAATTCCAACAGATTTCTTGTCAAAGCTTCCTCCGTCCTTTATTGATATATTATGCCATACAATGAACATGTGCCTTGAAAATGGGTCATACCCTGAAACGTTAAAGAAGATCAAAGTAGTGCCTATCAATAAGGGCAAAGGTCTAAAATCGGACTATAAAAATTATCGACCCATGTCAATAATACCAGCTCTATCAAAAAATTTCGAATTAGGGATTGGCAAAAGGTTGATGAAGTATCTTACTGGTCAAGAGCTCTTAGCTAAAGAACAGTACGCATATCAATCCCATAAATCAACAATAGACGCCACTAGAGCATTACTAAAAGAAGTATTTGATAAGTTGGAAATGGGATGCAGAGTTGCGGTTATTTTATGCGATCTATCTAAAGCGTTCGACTTGGTTGACCATAAGCTTATAATTCACAAATTGCATCACTATGGCATTCGAGAGAACTTTCTAGACCTATTTAGGTCATTCTTGAAAAACAGAGTACAGGTGTGTGAAATATCTGCAAATAGTAAGAAAGGGCAATCAAACCCGCATACCCTGGATGATATCTCCGTCCCACAAGGGTCTGTTATTGGAAACTACCTTTTTATCATATTAGTTAATGATTTAGCATCAAGTACGCGTTATGGAAAATTAATTGCTTACGCAGATGACAGTGCTTTTGTTGTATCTGGGTCTAACTATATGGAACTGCAGTCTAGAATAAATCAACTTCTTCTTGACCTCAACACTTGGTTCACAGCCAATGGTATGCTACTTAATCTAGAGAAAACAAATGTTATGCAAATAGGTCTGAGAAGCTTACCAACAATACCAAATTTAAATAACGCTCAGGTTCCGTTTGTAAAAGTTGCAAAATATTTGGGTTTCACGCTAGATTCTCGACTTACCTGGGAAAACCATATAGACAACCTTTGTAAAAAATTAGGAAAAGTTTGCTATGCGATTTCCAGACTGACCAAAATGCTTGACGACCATTCAGTAAGAATGTCGTACTTTGCCTACTTCCAGTCTCTTGTAACTTATGGTATTGATATGTGGGGACAGGCAGCAGATAGACAAAGGATCTTCATTTTGCAAAAAAAGGCTATAAGAATAATGGCCAGGGTGCCATGGGACACGCCAGCCCGTGATCTTTTCAGGAAAATGAAAATATTAACAGTCCCATCGCTGTACATATTGGAAATATCAAAAATTGTCCGTAAAACCTTAAATGAATTTAAAACACGTGGCCCTAATCAACGTTATGCTGGCAACCTTTTGGTCAACATACACAAAATTAAAAAATCTGAGCAGTGTTACTGGTTCATTGGTCCCAAAATTTATAATCGCCTACCAAGCAATGTAAAAGAGGCTAAAATGTCTGAGAGTGCATTTGTTAAAGAACTAAAGGACTTCCTCACAGAAAAAGCCTATTATAGCCTCGATGAATTTTTAACAAACAATTAAGTACCTATTAATTTTAATTCTTATGATTATAATACCTAGTAGCTCTAAGTAAATTAATTTGTTTTTAAAATTTGACATTTGTAATTGAATTGTGATTGTATTTTATTTGCCTAAATTATTGTTACTTATTTTTTTACTTTTAATTATTTATGTATTTAAGTCAAATCTGAATTTGATAAGTTTAAAGTAAAGTGTTTTGAACATGCCAAGTGACCTGTAACTTATGTTATCAATAAATAATTGTATTGTATTGTAATTGTATTGTACAGTAGCTCGGATTTCTTCTGTTTTCCTCCTTTTGGTCCGTTCACTCGATTCCGCAAATAATTTGTTGGGACGACCCTGCCGATGAATTGTTTCACAAGGGATTTCGAAGGTTCCTTCCAACCAAGCCTGATTTTGAGTTAAAAACAGATCTCCTTTATCTCCTCTTTGCAGTTATCCACCTTTGCTTTATTTGTGCCTTCGAAAACTTACGTTTGAGGTTATTTTTACTTTCTTCGGTGTGGCCATAACACTCCAAGAGATTATTTTCCAATTTCTCCAAATTTTCACTGAAACTTGGTAAATTCTGTTCTTTTATCTGTTCATACAAATATTTACGAGTCACTTCTTTAATACCAGCAGCACTGGATAACTCTGAAATAAAAAAAAAACGAATTATGTTAAAGTAGAAAAATGTGAAGACGTTTTAGAGTTTTTGCCCTGTTAACTTAGATTGGTTTAGAAATTGCGAGTAGCACGTGTTAGCAGCCGTTTTCACCGGTTTTGTTATGTTTAATATGTAACCAAAATTTTAAAATATTAATGGTCGCTGAGACGGACTAAAATGCATTTCAAAACAACCTTTAAACTTTGATAACTAAGAAAAAGTATCAGTAAAAAAGGTCTCAACTTTAACTTATCATTTAGTATGAAAATAAGGTGAAAAGAATAAATTTTATGAAGCAAATACATAGATTCTTACCTGAATTATTAGAATCCATCACGTTTACGTCACTTAAGATCGTAAAAAAATAATTATGAACTTTGTAAGTAAGAGTAAATTTAACGCGCTCAAAACTGATATGCACACTGCTAGCGATGATCTAGTTTTGAATACCTGTTGATAAGCACATGCTTTATCAAATAAGTTAAATAGGGTGGGGGTGGGTCCCCAGGAATGTCAACTATATAAGGTAATTAGAACCGTTTTTCCCCCGAAGGGTATAAAACGGATATTTAGGTTTCAGCCGAAGCTTGAACCACTGTGAGATTACCCTTTCTATGTTCATAACTATATATACGTCATATCTGTGCGTTAGAAGAGTACTAACCCTTGACGTCACTATACTTGTCTCTGTCTAGCCCCGCATCGGCGGCGCGCGGTGGCTTCTTGCTTCAGTACATTCAGCCGGCAAGGCCCTTAAGGGGTGGTTCAAGCTTCGGCTGAAACCTAAATATCCGTTTTATACCCTTCGGGGGAAAAACGGTTCTATTTAGGTGTTCGAGCCTTCGCTTGAACCACTGTGAGACGTGTTTATTATCTGCCGGCGCCGCTTGAGCCTTAAAAGTATAAGGGGCTAGTGTATCAAAAAGCGTACTGTGAAGGAAATTAAGTTATTTTTACAATAAAGTGTCAATTAGATCAATGACCTGTTTATTCAGAGTGATAAATGTGATAATCAACGATGCGCCAAAATAAATTAACCTGCGTCAAAAGTTAAATAACAATGCTACAAAATTATCTGTTAAGATATTTTCGTTACGTCCTAGGGGAGGTTTAACTCCCCTGAAATAGTGGAGAGTAGTATTTTTGATCTCCACTTGGGTAAGGTTATGTAAGATTCATCAATACCTATACAAATTACTAGTTCAGCTATGTGTCGCAACTGCTTCTGTAAAACTGCCAGCTGTTGCTGAAATACCTGCTTTCTTGAATATGGTTTTATATAAAGTACGAGATGCATATCTGATTGGGCCGCTTGTGGAAATAAATAAGTTGACTAGGTTGTTCGAACCTCGACAATTAGATTAACTGGTGTTATGGTGTATCGTCATACCAGCCCTGCACCCCGCGACCTTTACCAGGTCATCAGTCCACTACCAACTGGTCCAACTGGTGTATACACCACCTTAAATCAAAACGAACATCTGAGTTTCCTGATCCACTCTTCAAGAGTGACCGTGATTGACGATAAGCGTTTGAGCCGTGTTGGACTCGTACCTTGGTCACAAAATCTCGCTAGCTCGCTCGCTCGCTCAAGAATCTCGCTATCGATAATCAATAGGGTTAGATCATGGATGTTGCAATTATCATTTAATAACTTTGTTACATTGCACAAATATATAACTTCGTCAAACAGCAAGGCAGTTTGTTGGCTCTTTAATATATATTAAAACCATTTTTTAATTGTGCTGGTAACAACATACATATGTACATACGAGCTTTGCATACGAGTACAGTGGTTAAAACCTTTGTCAGCTATATTCTTCTCGATTTGATTATTCTAGTCTAACTGATAGTAATTTTTTGGACTGGAAGATAGCTCGCGAATATACTTGTTTTACCCCTTTAGTCTTACCAAGTTGTGGGAAAACTGGGAAATAATTTTCTGTGATCTGCCCTTCTCTTCTCTGTTCTTGGGGCTAAACATAGATATATCTTCATTTCTCCTGTCCAGCCAGACTAACCGTCTTTTCCAGGCAGGTTTATACATTTTGTGAGTTGACCCACTCCATCAAGACTCCAATATATTTATGTCATCTTGGTTCCAGTTTGTGACATCATCGTATAAACATTCCAGTCCGAACTAACCAGGCCCACCAATTACGGTTGGTATATTCCTGAAGAAGGAAGTCTAGTATGGAGATCTATTACGTTTCTGTAAGGTTCTGGGATCCAAAGGGTTGCTTTGACTACCCTCATGTTCAGTCTCGGGATCTAGAAAACTCTGTCCCAAATCGGACCTATCACGAACCTAGCGTCCTGACGAACTTTTTGGTGATTCAGCACCCTCCAAATCGGTGCTGGTGGTGGGAATATCCACCCAAAGCTGTAGTGCCCATCCACGAACTGGCTACTTCCGTCATTGGCGTTTTCGCTCTCATAAGCTGGTGACGTCGCTAAGGCAAAACAATCGATCTCTACTCTCACATCTTATTCCTTTGAGAATCGACGTAATGTTTTGCCTCTCAATAGGCTGTCTGCTATTGCGTTTCATATTCCTGGGCTTTGTCGAGCGATCAAGTGGCATCGCATTTGCCCGCAAAATGGAAGTATTCTTGTCGCTGCTATCAGGAGTCTCGCTGATTTAAGCCTCCCTGTTAGTTTAGGTAAGTAGACTACCGTCGTTTGATTGTCTGCCTGTAGCATGACAGTTCTCCCCTGAAGATCCGCTCCAAGGTGTCAGACGACTTCATGTACAGTCCAAAGCTCTTTCATGGTGCTGTGCCATGCCCTCTGTTATTCAGACCACTTGCCTTCTAGGTGGCGACTTTTGACAACGGCACCCCATAAATACGGAGGGACTCTCGTGGTGAATTGAAGAGTTCCTGTACATATTTTTCATCCACTAGTTTAGCTTTATGTGCGGTTTCTCGTATGGGAAACTACTGATGTGGAGCTTTCACTGGTGACACCCGTGATGTTTTCTACACGGGGTGACAATGAAAATGACCTAGAGGGACTGTGAATTATGTGAAATTCAGCTTCCCCAGTATTACGTACTTTGGTATCGTGCAAGCTCCATCGGTCCCTTTTTAATAGCTTCTTAATGGAACGTTATAGCTGGAAGCTTTGCATGATTGACGTGCCATCCCAAATCTCCCAGGAACTGCGTTAGTAGCTTCATTTCTTAGGTAAATATTGGCTCCTCTAAAATCGATTGTTCCTAATGAATGGTCAGAGGGTCGTTTAAGTAATCCCGGACCCAGAGGCCCTTTTTCCTATAAGTTGCTGTGCATTTGTGCAACCCAGTTCGTTATTTTCGAAACTGCCGCAGATGCGCCTAGTTCGAAAGGGAGACAGGTCATCTCCTGGTAGGATAAAAATAGGAATCGACGGTGGTTCTTGCCAATTGAGGCGTGAATATAGATACTCTAGCCTGATATTCAACTTCTACATGAAGTATGTCCTTATGTGTCTGTTGGTTTAGTAGCCGAAATTTTGGAGTTGACATAGTCGTTTAATCTTTTACTAAGGAGCTTAATAAGTCAGCCGCCAGTAAATGTGCGCCGCAACTGTCGGTTATATTGCGTTTTAAATAGCTGCTGGAGACTCACTGGAGCTATACCTCAAAACTCCGTCGTTGTAAATTCCGACAATTCCTCTGATGGCGCCTTCGCCTGAGAATGACTTGCGCAATCGCCTGTACGGCATGCATGAAACTGTCGTATAGTTGGTGAATCTTCTCCATTATCTTGTGTGGAGCCACTCTCGCCTATTCTTCGGGAGATTATCAATGGTCAATAATATCAACGATAGCGTAGAAAGCTTCTTTGCTGTCATCCAGTGGCCTCGCTGCCAGTTTTTATTGACATAATACAAGGAGCGCATAAGCAAAGTAAAGCCTGCATTCTAGAAGTTGGTATAACCAACGTCTTAAGGCGCTATACTTAAGACATAGCGACAGACCGGATACTTCTGGTACATGGGGTCAATGCCGTTTGAGACGACAGTCATATTATACCTTTGAGACGACGTTTAACGTCTTTCGAGACCTGAAACAACTCCCCATATCGCTTGAGGAAACGAACTCCGTGACTTTGAGACGACGCTCGCTGACATTCGAGGCGACAGAGCACGTGTATTTAAGGCGATGCTCAGCTCAAATCGAGGCGACGCTGCCTAGATCTGCCTTTCTAGCAGCTTGTTAAAAGCTCCATCTGTTGCTGGAGAACAGAAGCCTTAATATAATGGCTACTACCTACATTGCTAAATACTTAGAGCTCTTTTTCGAAGAAGGTGAGTCATCTCATGGATTAAATTGGCGCTTTAATAGATTTGGAGCTAGGCTGGTGTTTGTCGTCTCTCCCCACTCTTCTTTTAGAAGATGGAGTTATAGAATGAAATCTACCAAAATTCCGTGGCTCATATTTCTATTATCAGCCAACATTCTAGAGGTCATTTCACGATTGGTCAGACTCTAAGCCCCCATACAACCCGTATACCTACATTACCCATGAAGGATGACCTCTCTACAAGGCCGTGTGGTGACTAAATTAGCACCTTTCTCAAAAGCCATGTATCCATCTTGTATCCGAACTCGGAAATAATTCGTTACAAAACAAAACTTTGCAAAAATGTCCATTCCTTCCAACCGGTGGAGTGTATGTTATGGATTATATTCGCTATTGATACGAAGCCCTTTTCGTCGTATTCTGGGATTTGTTGAACTAAATCGCCCATTGTTTTCATTGCCATCATCCCCAATCAATGGATGAACTGTAACTAGCAATCCCAATAACATACATTATGTTTGTCTTACGACTAGCGGGCATAACTGTAAGTAATATATATTACCTAAATTTACTGAGCCGTGAGACGACGCTTGGTCGTTGTCTTGTAAGACGACACGCCCTTCAACAAGTAACATTGAAGTCGTCGGCCTAAGAGGCGACGAAGTGGGCGTCGGCCAAAGATGCGACTACATGGGCCTCGACCAATGAGTCGTCAGAGTATATGTCGGCCAAAGAGGCGATAGTGGGCTAATGAAGCGAGTAGTCGACAAAATTTCCAATTCTTCTAGTTTCTTGTGAAGTGCTCGTCTATTGAAGCCACTATAGCATTGAAGGCGTGTCTTGTTTCATACGGCGAAAATTCTGCTAAGTCTCCCATAGTATTAATCTCAGCCACATGCTGTAAGTAATAAGTACGTCAGAAAAACTCAGATCAGTACCCGTAATACGCATAACCCGCGTCGTTTCAAAGAAAAACATGTATCGTTTTGAACATGAAGTCGCTTCACTACTAAACGACACGTCGCTTCACTACGAAACGACGCATCTCCTCACTACGAAACGACACATCGCTTTAATTCTAAACGACACGTCGCCTCACTGCGATACGACACGTCGCTTCACTGCTATACGACGTCGCTTCATTGCGAAACGACACATCGCTTCAATGCGATACGACACGTCGCTTCACTGCGAAACGACGTTTTATACTACAAGTCGTTTCGCATATAAGTCGTACTTTATGGCGACCAGGCACCGCGTTGTTACGCATACGAAATGGCGTCGTTTTAGACTTTATGTCATCTAAGTGAGACGACATTTTACACGGCAAGGGGCCGCTAGCGTAGTCTCATTTTGCACAAAACGGTGCGGGGGATAAATCGTCGCTGGCACGGGGGCGCAGAGCGGAAGCGTCGTTGGGATCAAGCCCGAACGGATATTTAGTTTTCAGCCGAAGCTTCAACCACTGTGGGCATGCACTTTCAAGGCCATGCTCGGTGCCATTTGAGGCGACATACCAAGACCATACGTCTTTAAAAACTACGCCTATAGCTGAAGCTGAAGCTGTGATTTGAGGCGACATTTTTTGTGCCTTGCCAATACAACGTGCTTAGGCGCAGCGTGTTTGACTCGTCGCTGGGGCCTGGCCGCCGAGCGGAAAAAATGGTCTCGTTGATGTTGGTAGAAAACTCGGTATTTGCTAGTAGAAGTCTCAATCAATGCGACAGGCCGTACATATTTGAAGCGGCACTTGATATAGATCGAGACGTCAGCTCACTATTGAAATTAATATTATAGAAATACTGGTGAACGCGTGCGCTCACTCGAACATAGAAAAGCGTACTGAAGCAAGAAGCCACCGCGCGCCGCCGATGCGGGGCTAGACAGAGACAAGTATAGTGACGTCAAGGGTTAGTACTCTTCTAACGCACAGATATGACGTATATATAGTTATGAACATAGAAAGGGTAATCTCACAGTGGTTCAAGCGAAGGCTCGAACACCTAAATAGTAAATTATACCGATAATGAATTTCACTAATTGGACTTTTGGCCGCCTAGATTGGGGACATCTACGTATGTGCAGCGGGTCGACGCCACCCCGCTTCGCGGGGTGGCTATTTCCGGTCTGAGGGACACAAGTGAACCCTAACCTAACCGACCTAAGGCAGAGTTCGCTTTTGACAGGCAGCAAACTTGGTCCGGGGCAATAATTGGAAGCCACCTTTGTTCGAGCTGATAATGTACGGCCTGATAATACGCGTCCACTTTTTGTGGCTTCGTATTAATGGGCCGTGCATAATCACCCTGAGCAAATTCGGTACGGGGCAATAATTGGAAGCCACCTTTGTCCGGGCTGATAATGTACGGCCTGATAATACGCGTCCACTAAAAGTGGACGCGAATTATCGGGCTGTACATTATTTGGCTGTACATTATTGGCTCCCGGTTTGACATTGACAATTGACGATTTGACATACCATAAATTGCGAATGCGAGGTCATACTCAGTTGATATCGGTCGCAAAGAGAATATAAACACTACGTTATAAGAGACGGAACTTCATACATTTATTTTATTTTATGGGATTCTCTGAAGTCTCCTACCAACGTAAAGAAAAATGAGTGTTGACATTACGACATCCGGTCAAAGTCAGTGATGTGAAAATTCGATAATAGTGATGTTCATACGTCAGAAAATATTTCATCGATATCGATAACATGACCCCATAGGGGTCGCTCGTTCTACATTTATTAATTTCCAACTAAATACAATTAAATGTTTAGGTTCCAAGAATAATTTAACGAGAACTGAGAACGCGACAGAATGTGCAGAACATTTTATTGACTGATAGCATAAGAAACCTTATAAAAACGGCACGTGATTATTTCTCAGTTTTCGCTAAGTAAATCTATCTATACGAATGAAATATTGATCAGATATTAGCTCTTTTATTTCAAATGAACATAGGTATTCGTAATAACTTCTAAAAGTAACAAAAAAAACATAAGACAAGAATATATAGGTACCTACAGATTCACGTAAACATAAACATAAGATAGTTGCAGAGCTTACTTTAAGAAATTTAGCATTTTAACTTTATCATCCCTGTATTATAATTGTATATTTACTAGTTTTATTCGATCCAAAGATCATTAACACGAGTACCATGAAACAAATTAAAAAAGCAATACCTTAGTAACGAAAGATCCCTCAAATTGACCATAATAAATAACAATAGTATATTATAATCTCCCTAAAGAAATTAGCGAAGGCCTGAAAATACAGAAATACACAAAATGTATAACAACTTAAACTATGTTCTTTATTTATTGTGCTTCTTTTAGCAAAATAATTGTATCGTGTTAATATTCAAATAAAACTAAAATACGACGCATAAAAGATAATTATTATAAAAAAACCTAAACAAGGGTGCCGCTATGGGGCATAAGCTACCGCTACCGGTGGTCAGGTCAGTCGCCCGACTGAGAGACGAACCTCCTGACTATTCTCGCAGTGCCTTGGAGTATGCCTTCTGTATCTGATCCTTGACCCAGCCATCTAGCGAGGTCAGCACGATATCAATCTTATTGGCTACAATAGTCATATCCGTGATTACAGATCGATCCATATAGAGCGTGGAACGATCATTTTCGAGAAATAGCGCTGCAGAATGTGTACTTATAGTATGGCACTTCGCGGACCATAAGACCGTATAGCAGAGCAAGTTGCTGGTCAATAATCCTGGGTACAAGGTTATGTGTGTGCAAGTACGTACTCGCGAAAATAAATAATATGGCTGAGTGACCCTCTGGATATATTTCCAGTAGTTCCTAGAAGTTAGAACCCATTGCGGTGCGCGGTGTTACGTTTTTCTTCGTTCAACTATTGGCTACAGCAAGTGGTGTCTTGCTGCTGGAACAGATGCTGCAGGCACCGCTTCCTCCATGGGGGTAGCCGCGGGACCTGAAATGTATCAAATATTAACATTCAATCTAATGGTGGTGTTAGTTTATGGCTGATGTCTATGACAGTAGTCGTTAAGCCGAGTTAGAGGCCTTCGGGCGGCTTAATAACGTCTTACAGTCGAGTTGCCCACTCACTTGACAAAGGGGGGACAACTGTCACTTGCGTCCGCAGGAGCTACCTACCACAACCCTGCACGTGTCCCCTGGGTGGTACTAAAGACTAAAGAGTGACAAACTCAAAAGGCCAAATAAATACAAAAATACAAATTCAAATTCAATTATTTATTCATGACACACAATTTACACATACAAATAATGTATGCCATACGATTATATAAATATACAGGACGCAACTATTTGTTAAAGGCATAATTATACTGACTAAATACATAAGTCCATGCGTATTACAAATAGGGAAGTAACTCTGGCTTGTGGCTATGTACCTGTCACTTCTTCGTATATAAATCGCTGACTCAATTTCAAAGTACCTACCTAAGTACTTCCTATTCCTGATAACACTGAGTTGAGTTTTGTACACGCGGAACGGTGTTTTAAGCACCAAAAGCAATAAAACCATAACTCCTTAGATATAGGTACATACATTCTTACTATACCCATTACAAATACCAGCATTTTATGTAGGTAGTACCTAAGAGTCTTTGAGCTAAGCCGCGGACGTACAGTCGCACATGGCGAAAGTCTAAGAGTTCCTTGTTAACAACTGAACCCTAAAAATTTACATCCACCTACTACAAAATAACATGAATGTCTTTTTGTGGCCAAGATTCACATAAGATTTGTAGATTAAAAATATTAAATATTACGGGACAATCTTACACAAATCAACCTAGGCCCACGGTAAGTTCAATAAGGCTTGTGTTGTGGGTACTAGGCGATGATATATATAATAAATAAATAAATATTACGGGACAATCTTACACAAATCAACCTAGGCCCACCACGGTAAGCTCAATAAGGCTTGTGTTGTGAAATAATAGATAAATACATATAGATACTTATATATACATATATAACATCCATAACTCAGGAACAAATATTCGTGATAAACACACAAATTAATGCCCTGACTGGGATTCGAACCCGGGACCTCCAGCTTCGTAGGCAGAGTCACTACCCACTGGGCTACGGAGGCCGTTAAAAGATAAGAGTTAGATTTATACCTACTTAGTAGCTTAATGCTAAATTCGTCAGGATCAGAAGCATATTCGGCCATGCCTATGAAGGGTTTCGTAGCTGTTATTTTATTAGAAGACTTGGACTGAAACCGCTACAAAATGTCACGAGAATCGGTTGAGCAATAAGCGACCTGTAGAGGGGAACAGCCGGACATCCATATACATATACATACCTACTCACTTCTTTAAGACTTGTGCGTCATACAAACTTTCAAAGCCTTTTTTAACTGGTTTCCTTGTAGGTATCCTTACTCAAAATATTATTAAGAGTAAATAGTCAATCCCGCTAGTGTTATTCCCGGCTGTGCCCTAAATGAGCCCGGGGTCCTGGTTTAGACCTAATTCCAAGATTTGGCCAAAGCACTAGTTTTACGAAAGTGACTGCCACCTGACCTTCCAACCCAGTGGGAAAACTAGACCTTATTAGTATTAGACCGGTTTCCTCACGATGTTTTCCTTTACCAAAACGTTCATCATCTCATCATCATCATATCAGCCGAAACACTCGTGCTCTACGTCCACTGCTGCTGGACATAGGCCTCCCCCAACGAGTGCCACAATGAGCGGTCCTGCACCACCCACATCCAGCGGACTTCTGCGACGTTTACCAGGTCATCAGTCCACCTTGACCGAAACAAGACCGAAAAGTTAACAGTACCTAAATATTCCGTACATAAGTTCGAAAAAGTCATTGGTATTAGCCGGGATTCGAACCCAAGACCGTCGCTTGACATCCAGATGCCTGAACAGTGGTTCTAGTGGTTGGTGGGTGGTGGTGGTGGCCTAGTGAGGCTACCGTAGCTTATTTATACCAGCTAGAATTTTTGAAGTCGGATAAGCGGTTCCGGATATTACCCAAAACATACAAACTTATAATCTTACATACAAACTTTTAACCCTGTTTTATAGGGTCTTGCTTGACAGACAGACAGACGGACAACAAAGTGATCTTATTTGGGTTCCGTTTTTTTCCTTTTGAGGTACGGAACCCTAAAAATCAGGATGCCCATACAAACTTTCGACTCCAATAGCAACCTTAGTCATTGAAAGACTCACATAATTTAACAAATGTGCAACTATAGCAAGTGGTGTTTTGTTGCTGGAAGGAACTGCGGCTGAAGAGGCCGCTTGATCCATACTGACAGACGGGTGCCAAAGCTGAAATGTATCAAGTACAACATTGTTTAAAATTATAACTAATGGCTCTGAAAGCTATGTCAAACGTATTTTTTTTTTTTTTTCTACCTGTAGAGTAGAACAGCCGGCAAGACATACGAAAGCACTTTTGCCCAAGCTGAAACGGAGAACTTCGTTCGCTTCGCTCGCTCATTCAATAACTAGTGGCTCTGTGAGCTGTAGACATCGCGAGCCTGTTTTTTTTTCGAATTTCCAAAATCTGAATCGACAATATAATAAATAAATCAGCATATAAACGTCCCACTGCTGGGCACCTCCTCTCATAAAAAAGATCTATATAGTCATCGAAACTGCTCACAAAATTTCACGGAAATCGGTTCAAGAATGCGTCCTGTAGAGTAGAGGAAAACTGCTGGAAAGAAATACTTCGTTCACTTCCCTTGCTCGCTTGTGGCTCAGTGAGCTGTAGAACTCGCAAGTCTGTCATTACGAGTATTATAGTTTACCAAATTTTCAAAATCTGTATTGACCTAAAAGCTATAAAATAATTGAACCTGCTCACAAACTTCAAAAGAATTACAAAAGAGACTTATAAAAAAAAATTGCTTGCATTTTTTTTCCTGACAGGGGGTTGCAAGTGCTCCCGTTTGCACCTTGCTGCCGGCGCTCATGCTTGATCAACTTAATTATGCATACCTGATTTACATGCCACATGTAGAGGGAAGTTTTTATAATTGACGTCCAGTCAATAGTAGTGCAGATATATGCAATATGGGATATGCTCGTTTCCTCAGACGATTGCCTTTTTTGTTGAAGTCTCGTGCTTTGAAATTTTCTCCACAAATAAATTGTACTTCATGAAGCTTTTCTATGGGTATATACAAGATCTTCCTTTCCAACTATTTGTAAGTACCCAAGTTCTGCACCTGTAAACAAATCCCAATTTGTTAGGTCAATAAGTGACGATTTTTTATTTATTACATGGAAATAAGTAAAATAACTATCAGAAACTCGAAATAGATAGTATTGAAATTGACAGTCCGACGAAACTAGCTGTCCCGGTGATTCCACCTGCATTAAAAATAATCCGCGAGATATGTATTAAGGTGAGATAGGGCACCACGGCAGAATGTCACTTTGCTCATATTGGCAGAATGTCACTTTGCTCATATTTGCAGCATCCCCACAGTGTAAGTACCTTCAGAAGACCGCAGCCATAATAACGCGCCACCATTATTTGCTCTCAAGGTATGTGGTGTTGTGTTCCTGGTGGTAAGTAAGGTCGGCAAAGCTTCGGAGGAGGTGTTGTGTTCAGAGTGAGGAACCTGCGTCCGTCTCTAGCTATCAACACAACGAATCCTCAAATCAATAAAGGGTCGGCAACGCGCTAGTGATTCTTTTGAAACCATGTGTGTATATTGGCTACGGTGTCTGCATACCATCAGGCAGACCATATGATTGATTGTCGTAGTATAGAAAAAATAGCCTATGTCACAGTATTGGTGAAATTGTTTCTCCACTTCACACGGTCTTCGGCATCCTTTGTTGTGAGGCCATTGACATGCATATTATCCCTCGCGATGTTTACGCTATACTACTTAAAAATCAAAGCCAGAGCAAACAACATGTAACTCGGTAAAATGTGTCGCATTGAAATGTTTCCATGGAGAACCTGACCAGTTAATATTAGGTATGTATATTAAGTAGCTATACTTACCGCTGCTCATCGATCGGAAAATCGCCAAATAATCCTGGTCTGTGTCTTTCCCTTACACCACAAATTTTATCCCACTCTTTCTACCCATAATGAGACTCTGTCTCTGGAATATTCTAACTCAACACGTTTACGAATAGGTTCACGAAGAGATCAAATACACTAATTAAAACGAAAAAGCTGATAAACAGATCGAAATCGCAAGAGAAATCCATATTTTTTCTGACTTTTCAATCAAACTTCAAACGGTGCCGGTTAATGTACGGCCCGATAATACACGTCCATCTATCGTTATCTCTCTCTTTTTGTATAAGTTAAAAAGAGACATAGATATAGAGGATGCCAATTATTGGGCCGTACATTAACCGGCACCCTTCAAACTTTTGAATTCAAATTTCATCTTGACATCTTGGTTGTTGCCACTACTGTGTGTTTTGTTAGGTTGGCAATAGTGCGTCTACGTCGCCATACATATTTTCATTATAAGAGAGTTTCGGCGGACTGATCGGTCGCGCCGGCCGTTGTTATGAATTGTTTTGAACTTTTAAAGCGATAAAAACTAGCGTTGAAGATAAGAATTAATATTATTTGTGAACAACATCTATGACTATTAGCAGTTTATAATGAAATTTCTGTTGCTGATTTTTCTACTTCCTTTTATAAGTGCAAGCATTCGAAATGAAAACTACTTTAACATCTTATTTAACATTGAAAAATTCGATGTTTCGCGACGTTATAAACCTGACTGGGACGACTTGGATACCCGGCCTCTGCCACAGTGGTATGATAAAGCAAAAATAGGTATTTTCCTGCATTGGGGGGTGTTTTCTGTCCCGAGTTATGGCTCTGAATGGTTTTGGAATAGCTGGCACGGTAAGTTACTAAACTTTTCTATATTGTTCATGTTCCCCTCAAAATTATTAGCTATAATTTATTGTTGAACTGTGTACAAGGATGTTTTGACATAATACATATTTAGACACAACAGTTTATCCGTCACGGACATACAATATAAAAAAACAAAGCAGAGAATATTTGTAATATTAAGTAGGTACATGCACTTATAATTAATTACGGCACGTCTGTGAAAAACTCATTCATATTATAAAAGGCCTTTGTAATAAGCCAACGCTTCCGAGCACTTTTAAACTCTTTACCTTCCAGTGATTTAAAATCTACAGATGTTATTAAAAACTCGCACAGCAGCAATGAAGACACTGTTTTGCATGATTTTATTGTGAACTCTAGGAATACAGTTGTTGAGTTGACAGATGGCTAGTAATAAACAGAATTTTTAGTTTTACCAATATATCAATAAGATTTTGATTGCTGTTGTTTCAAGTTAATGGTTGAAGATTGAAAAGAATGAATCAGTTTTCGACCATTGCAAGATAAGCTACATCTTCTGGCAAGTTGTGACCTATACCTATTGGTTGTCATTTTCCTGCCTACCTAATAATGTAATGTTATTCCCTAGATAAGAACAGTAACTACACAAAGTTCATGGAGAAAAACTACCCACCAAATTTCACCTACCAGGAATTTGCACCAATGTTCACCGCTGAGTTCTTTGATCCCGAGGAATGGGCTGCCCTGTTTGCTGAAGCTGGAGCCAAGTGAGGAATTTATTCCAGTTTAAAAATGTTACTAAACATGTTATTATTATGAACAAAAGAAAAACTATAAGTAAATAGGTACATTAGGTAATAAGAATTTAAATGTTTTGATTGACAATATTTAACAAAAGCCTTATAGGCTGAGAACCCTGAACTGTGGAGTGGATCCCTGACTTACAATCTCAGCATCTCAAATTAGGTCAGTCTTAGTAAATAAACCTGTACATTAAGTATAAATTCCTAGATGTGTCTATGATCCGATAGATGGTATTAAATAGACCAATTCAAAAAGATGAACAGACAGCATCTTTCAATATGTGGTCAACTGGTCACGTAATGAAATATAAAAAAAAAATAAGTACAAATAATGTTCTATGCTCACAACACTATTATTTGTGGTGCTATGAAAGAAAGAAGAAAGAGAGAAAGATACATTTATGAGCATAATATATAAATAAACTATGATAAATTGTAGCTTTTAATTGAGTTACCTATTAAAATTGTATTCTTTTTAGCAATGATCTCACCTTCACAATGATTTGCATTTCACCCTATGTGTATAATAGGAATTATACTTAAATGGCATATCACTTAACTACACTAACCTATTTGACCTGCCCTGTTATTATTTTCCATTCTACACTCTTGCACTTAACATTGTCAATCAATTGCTTTCTTTATAGTCCAGACCTTTAAAACGTTATAAAAAATAGCGGTATCATAACGATATATTATGTTGAAAAATATCGTTATGACAAAAGCAGTATTCTCCATAATGATATAAATATTGTAAAACAATGAATATCATAACATTATAAGATACGATACGGTCGAATAACGTTATAATATCGTTTTAAAATGTTGCGTCCTACGGATAAAAGAAACGAGAGTCTTGGCACTTTCTGGATGTCTCAGTGTTCCGTCCTGTATGATAACAGGGCTGCAATGGGAAGCAGACCTCCGAGCGCCGATTACTATCTTGTGTATGTTTAGCGTCGCCATGTTAGTATACATTTTTATGAAAGTTGAGCGCCGTATCAGCGAAAAGTCCTCGCAGCACGTCTCTTTAGTTTGTTATGCGACTCAATAGACCCCTTTGTGTCATGGCATTGCTATTGGTCACAACCAAATTAGAACATTAATTTGTTATAGATAAGGTATTTTTATACCAATCAGGTGGTCATTGTAGGTCACCACTGCGACGAAAAGGGTTTAATAAATAAAATTAATAAGTATTAGTTATCTTACACAAATCGACCTAGCCCCAGGCCCATATGGTATCAAAGTTTGCAATACCCTGTCAGGGTCCATGTTATGCTATTATAATATAATATAGCCTATATTCAACCAAACTTAGATATACAGCGTGGAAATCCAATACGAGCAAAGAATTCAACCAGATAGAGGGTTTAGTAGCGTAGTGTTACGTACGTGTGCTGGCTTCCTGGATAGAACCGAACTGGGGTATCCACAGATCTTCATAACTACCCACATGTCAATACATAACATGCCTTTCCCCCCGGGATAGAGGACACTTCACATCACTTTATGTTTAAATATTTAAGTCAATTTACTTTATCACTATACATGCACTTAACACTAAATTGTTCACTTAACCCCTATGTATATTTTGTAAATATTTAGTAACTATTGGCTATCTGCTCTACCACTTTCATCGTCTACACAATCGTCTTCAAAGTCTGTGCTAGTATCTTGTTGTAAAGCCATCTTTTTCCAAGATGGTGCGGCAGCTGGTGGGCTCTCACTACATCGGGATCTTTTATTGCTGTTAGGCTCACTCCTAGTAAATGTAGTCTCAACATCTTGCACTTCACAGTCTTCTGGACCTTTGACTCCAATCATTTCTGCCCACTGACTTGGTGGAGGGATTCTTACTGTACCATATGTTTTATCTTCTCCTCCCCCTTCTCCCTGATCAGGCACATTATGCCTAGTCTCTTTACTCTCTCTGGTTGGTCTTACCATAGTATCAGGATGGGCAGCTATATTCTGATCTTCTTCGTTCCTAGTAAACCCTAGCATCTGGTTGACATGCCTTATGAATAGTTTCGCCCCTTGTTTAATTTTATATCTCAACACCCCAATTTTCTTAATTATTGTTCCTTCCAGCCATCTCGGTCCGCCTCTATAGTTCCTGAAACAGATGGTCTCTCCTACTTTAAATTCTCTGACTTTTTTTGTTTCATTGTCCTGTATATCGTCAGTCGCCTTATCTTGAATAGCAAGGGGGTGAAGTCTGTCGAATTTTGTTCTGAACCGTCTGTTATTCAACAGCTCCGCTGGCGTTTTACCTGTGACTGAACTGGGTGTTGTCCGCAAACCATACAAAATTTTCTGAAGTCTTGTTGACCATGGGAGATTTGTCATCTTTTTCAGCTTCAACTTTATCGTTTGGACTGTCCTTTCTGCTTGGCCATTTGAGGCAGGGTGGTATGGAGGTACTAGTATATGTCTGATGCCATTTCGTTTAAAGTACTGACCAATTTCTTCCGACGCAAAGGCTTTCCTCACTAACTATTGTGTCTGGCAGGCCTTGTTCTGCGAATATCTCGTCTAGTTTATTAATCACCATACTCGAACTTTGTTCATTAACTATCTTAACCTCAGGCCATTTTGAGTATGCATCAATTAATATGAGGAAAATCTTTCCCATAAAAGGACCTGCGAAATCAATATGTAGCCTCGACCATGCCTTTGGTGGAGTAATCCATCTGTGTGTTACCTTCGCTGGCATATTTCTTACTTCTTTACAGATCTGGCAATTTTGTACCATACTCTCTATATCTCTATCTAGTCCCGGCCACCAGAAATAACTCCTTGCTATAGCCTTAGTTATGACTATGCCATCATGATTGCTGTGTAGCTCCTGTAAAACATTTTTACGTAGTTTGTAGGGTAAAATTACTCTACCTCCCCACAATATACAGTGATTGTATTCTGTTAACTCATCCCTCCTTACATAATAATCTCTATATTTTTCTTCTACCTCACCAGGCCAACCATTTCTAATCCAAAACATCACTTTTGCTAATATTCCATCTGTTTTGCTCAATTTAGCTACATCCTTAACCGTCATTTGTAACTCGACTGGTGTCTCATTGAGCAACAAAACACTAACTTCCTGCATCTCCTCTTCTTTCAACGTACCTTCAGGAGCGGGCCACCTGCTAAGAGCATCTGCATTCCCAATATTTTTCCCTTCTACATATCTTAAATCATAATCATAGGAAGTTAACAGCAACGCCCATCTCAACATCCTCGGTGATAACACGTTAGGTATCGGCTTTTTTGGATCAAATATTCCTAGGAGCGGTTTATGGTCCGTCTGAATTACAATATTATGGCCAAAGATATAGGCATAAAACTTTTTTACTCCAAATATGATTGCTGCCGCCTCCTTATCAATCTGAGAATAGTTCCGTTCATGGCAGCTCATCGTTCTGGAAGCAAACATGATTGGTCTCAATGAACCGTCGTCCATCTTGTGTTCCAACACGGCGCCCAGCCCATACTGTGACGCATCACAGGTCATAAATAGGGGTTTTTTTAAATCATAGTGGACCAACGTGTCTCCCGTAGTCAACATGCCCTTTAAGAGACTAAATGCTTGTTGGCAATCCTGTGTCCATGTCCATTTTGCTCCTTTCAGTAACAACTTATACAAGGGTTCTGCCACAGTTGCTTTCTGTGCTAGAAATCGGTCATAAAAATTCAACAGTCCCAGGAACGCTTGTAACTCTCGTACATTTCTTGGTGCTGGTGTATCCATTATAGATTTAATTTTGTCTTCACAAGGATGTAGCCCATTAGCATCAATCACGTGTCCTAGAAATTCCACACTGGCTTTGCCAAACTTGCATTTATCTTTGTTGACCCTCAATCCGGCATCCTTAAGGGTCTGCAGGATGAGCTGAAGTCTGTCACTGTGCTCCTGCACTGTGTGCCCAGAGACTACAATGTCGTCCAACAGCACTGCTGTGCCTGGTACTCGGGCCACCAGGTTACTCATCATACGCTGGAAAATCCCAGGACAGGCTTTGACTCTAAATGCTAACCTTTTACATTTAAATAAACCTTTTGGAGTATTCAGCGTTAGCAGTTTGGAAGTAGGTTCATCAACCACCACCTGAGTGTAAGCCTGCTCTAAATCTATCTTGCTAAAAATTATACCCCCTTGCAAAACCGCAAACGCTTCATTCAGTGTTGGCAAAGGGTAAGTATCAGTCTCAGTAGCTGTATTCACCGTGGCTCTGTAATCCCCGCAAAGTCTGACATTCCCATTCTTCTTAATTATCGGTACTATGGGACTGGCGAACTCAGAGTGCCTCACCGGTTCCAAAACATCTTCTGCCACTAATCTGTCTATTTCTTTTAAAACCCTATCTTTAATAGCAAAAACATTTCAAAAACTTAGGCTTTGCTTCAGGTTTCAGGGGTATAGCCACTACTGGCCCAGTGTATTTCCCTAGTCCGGGCTGAAACACTTCTTTATAGTCTTGTAACACTGCATCCATGCTTACATTATCCGATTTCACATTAAATATTCCCTGAATATCAATATTTAACTGTGGGAACCAATCCCGGCCCAACAAATTTGGACCATTACCTTTAGCAATCAGCACATTCAATTTAGTATGTATATCCTTGAAACTTACATCCACAGTAGTTTCTCCTAACAACTGGACCGGATTACTCGTCCAGGTGGTGAGCCTCACACGTGAATCATCTAACTTTGGCAGTCTCCCCTTCCAAATTTCTCGTGCTGTACTTTCCTTGATCATGCTATACGCAGCCCCTGAGTCAACCTCTAGATTTACAAGCTGACCATTAATTCCCACATCCACATGAAACGCTGGCACTTTGTTTGACATAAAATTACAAAAGTCTTCTTCATATAGCCCATTAAATTGAGTAAATTCCTTTGACTTACTATATTTGTCCCGTGTACTTGAACATACCTCGGCGATATGACCCATCTTCTTACAAACATAGCATCTACTATATCGGAACCTACAAAATTTCCCATGACTTTTGCCACACCGCCAACAATCCTTGCCCGGTTCCACTGGTTTTGCTTTAATCTTGTTAATCTCCATTGGCTCGTCTCCTTGGGCGGCGACGTGCGCCTGCGCCGCCGCGCCCGTGCTCTGCGCCGGCATCGCCATCACCATCACCCCAGCATCCGCCACTTCAGCCGTCAACGACAACTTCACCGCTTGATCAAACGTTAATGTTGTCTGCTGTAACAACTGCTTTTGAATATTTTTATCCCGAATGCCACAGACTAGCCGGTCGCGCAACGTGCGATCTAAATCGGTAAAATTGCACTCTATAGCCAATTTACGCAAACTAGCCACGTACTCTTTAATATTTTCACTGTCCAATTGACCCCTCATGTGAAATTTATATGACTGCACTATTTCATTTTGTTTCGGGTTATAGTGATCGTCCAAACAGGTTTTCACGCTATTATAGGTTACGGCATTAATCTTTAGAGGTGAAATTAATGACACGATTAAATCATATAAATCATGACCACAACATGCAAGGAAATTCGCTTTTTTTAACTCATCAGTCTGAATACCGTTCGCGAGAAAACAATACTCGAACCTGTCCACGTAATTTTTCCAATTGTCTTTGTCCATACGAAACTCACTAAATTTCACCGACATTTTACTTAACCACACTAACACAACTTTAAAACATTCAATCACTATGTTTTAAGTACAATAAACCTATTCCCGTCGCCAGAATGTTACGTACGTGTGCTGGCTTCCTGGATAGAACCGAACTGGGGTACCCACAGAGATCTTCATAACTACCCACATGTCAATACATAACACGTAGCGTCAAACATTAATTAACGGGACTTTTTAAGTTACACTTAATTAAAAGACTACAATGATTTTTTTTTAAAAATCCGAGCAGATATGTAACGCAAATGATTCTTGGTGGTGACTAGTACCTAACTGTCAAAGAGACTTTTAACTTGAACATTTAACGTTACATTGCGGGCTGAATTATTTTGTATGGTTAACTTTTTCGTTGTAATTTTAGACAAAAATTATCTTAATACGCGTCTTAGGTCCTGTACAAACCACCATTTAAAGGTTTGCTCGTATTGGATTTCCACGCTGTATGTTTTTATTTAATATATGTTTTTCTATTCATCTGCGTCCATTTGGTCTTGCTTTACAGCATAGGCCTCCCCCTGGAGTTATGCTATTACTTATTTGTATACCATGGTAAGCAATAAACGATATTCATATTCATATCCATAGTAAGCTTAATAAGGCTTGTGTTATGGGTACTAAACGATGACATGTTTAATAGATATTAGTACAGTCGCCATCACATACATAGAGGTACACTATAGGTGTTCAAAAATATCGGCACATGCACCCTAATGCCTTGAAAATAGAGGTGTGTTCCGATGTTTGTGACGTGCTTGTTTGCTACGATGTATGTGATGGCGACTGTACTTACATACCTACATATAAAACAGTCAAGACTCATGAACAAATATAAATATATACATGTTCTTCACATAAATATTTGCCCTTACCGGGATTCAAACCCAGGCAGCGTCACTATCAACTAAGCCCCCCCCCCCCCCCCCCCCCACACACTACCGGCGTCTTGTGAGCGTTCTCATATATAATTTACTTTAAAAACAAAGTTTAAACCGACTTCAATTCAGTACTTCGCTAAGCCACATAGGTACTTGAGAATTTCCTTTCCAATTTAGCACATGATCTGCTCTTCGAGAGCAAATGCGTTGATTATTACAGAAAAAACCCAAGTCGCTATCTGTGGGCTGATAATATTTGAGGAGTTCCGTCGATTCCTCAAGGATCTCAGTATTAACACTTCATTAGTTGCTACTTCAACGGAATCATGTCAGAATCTTTGAGGAGTTCCATGAGTCATCTGTGGTCTTCATCATCAGTTCCACTTGATCAAATTTGCGATTTCCGAGGGTAAATACACGAGTTATAATATAAAATACCGAAATCACTACACGCGTGCCTATAAAATTTGAGGGTTGCCCTCAATTTCCCTAGGATCCCATCATCAGATCCTGAATTGGTGACAATGGGACCACCTCGGGAGTATACTCTTTCGAATAAAAAAAGATTTTTGGAAATCGGTCTACAATTGACGGAGAAATCGGCGAACGTACATTAAAAAAATAAAAATGAGTTTAAAACCGGCCAAGTGCGAGTTGGACTCGCGCACGAAGGGTTCCGTACCATTATCTATAAAAACGGCAAAAAAATCACGTTTGTTGTATGGGAGCCCCCCTTAAAAAAATATTTTATTTTGTTTTTAGTATTTGTTGTTATAGCGGCAACAGAAATACATAATCTGTGAAAATTTCAACTCTCTAGCTATCACGGTTCTTCTAGCTTCACAGACAGTCGGACGGACGGACGGACAGCGAAGTCTTAGTAATAGGGTCCCGTTTTACTCTTTGAGTACCGAACCCTAAAAATATACATACAGTGGAACATATATATAACCTCCTCCTTTTTTGAAGTCGGTTAAAAATTATGCGTTGCGTCGACGCGGCGTCGACGCAACGCACAATTTTGTATGAGAACGCTCACTAAACGCCGGTAGTGTGGGAGGGCCCTAAGCTAACCGGACGTGTAAAATAAATAGTCACCTAATTAGTTAAACCGGGTCTTTTCTGCTACCTAAAGCTACTCCAAGAAGTTTATCAATGCCCTGACATGAGGAGACCTTAGGTGCTTTGATATGTATATTTCTACCTGATTACAAATATTACAATAGGTACAGAGAAGGAGAGGTAGACCGCAGAAGGGATGGGCCGGATGATATACTTATGTCAGGTGGCAGGAAAGACATGGTACCATCAGCCAAAAAAGCGGTCTACCACTTTTGGACCTTATTTTGTATGCAATAAAGTCGAAAAGTGGTAGACCACTTTCTTGGCTGACTGTGTACAGGGTCGCACGTGTCACAGATATGAGTGGAAGAGGCTGGAGGAGGCCTTTGCCGAAGGGCAATCGGACCTGCAGAAGAAGAGCAAGACGCAAATAGTAGAATTCATATAAAAAAACATAAAAGTCTGAACACAAGGCTAATAATAAAACAGTAGAATGTGTATAGATAGACGTTTCCTCCGCCTCCATGCATGCTGTGGACAGGACATGGGACTTTCTGTAATACCTAAGTTACAGGGGTGTTTGTTCTAGGCAGGGATTGTAACCTGTTTTTTGCAAAAACCTCGAAATAACCACATATCTCAAACTATTTTATACCTCATATGTAGGACTCAGTTGTGTTTTGAGGTAACGAGTGCGTATTATTAGATTGCCCAATTAGAAAATGAAATAATTAACAAAGAACGAAAAAAACCGGTTACAGTTCCCATACAAAAAATAACCGGTTACAATCCCTGGTACTAGGTGTTATGTTACTCGTATGTCCTGTTACCTTCATCCTGTTTTTGTTGCGTACTAGGCTTTTAATATATCTCCGATATTTAATGATTTATCATATCAGGCTGGTAGTTTAAAAATCACAACGTCTTAGGTAATCCTACAAGCTAAAGATTTTTTTGGCGGTATGCGATGATATGACGCCACTCCTAAAAAAGGGTTAGTTGACGTATATTCTGTAGTTCAGACTCTTTATCAAGGTGTTATAATAACTTTAACAGGTACATAGTCCTCACAAGCAAACACCACGAAGGCTACACCCTCTTCCCGTCGAAGCGCTCGTTCAGCTGGAACTCTGTAGACGTTGGCCCCCATCGAGACCTGGTCGGTGACTTGGCGAAGAGCGTGCGAAACGCCGGACTCAAGTTCGGAGTCTACCACTCCCTTTACGAATGGTACAACCCTATCTACCTAGAAGACAGGGCGAACAATTTCACAACAAGATCTTACCCTGTGAACAAGCTATGGCCAGATTTGAAGCAGCTAATCAATGATTACGAACCGTCTGTGTTGTGGGTTGATGGCGACTGGGAGGCCTATGACAGTTACTGGAATTCGCAGGAGTTTTTGTCTTGGCTGTACAACGACAGTCCAGTTTCGGAAGAGATAGTCACTAATGATAGATGGGGAATTGGATGCTATGGAAAACATGGAGACTTTTATAATTATGCTGATAGATATAACCCAGGTATGTAACCGATACATTTCTCTTGGTCAAAATGTATTTTCTATGTTCAAGGTAAATCGTGCCTTACTGGCAACCTTGTACCACTTGTACTTGTGTTTGGTAGGAGTATACCGACAGATTTTAACCATGGCTTCCTGAGGTTATTAGGAGTAAAAAATGTAACATGAAATCAAGACAAATGAGTAGTCTATTTGATGTATGTGAATAGCGACGCGAAACTTGGCAACATCGGTGGCAACGTCGCAATCAAAAGAGCTTAATGCACTTTAGTAATCACAATAAATAGTTTACATGAAAATTGATAATATCTTCAAAACTACGCCGGATTTGACTGGGGTTAATCTAATATTTTATGCTCCTAATGACCTCGGGAATCCATGGTTAAAATCTGTCGGTATACTCCTGCCCACCCTGTATATAATAGGTATAGTAGGTACGTCACAACCCATCGCCAGTAGTATAGCATAATCTGGTTTAGTTTCGTCAGTTATACTCGTAGCTATCAGGTAGGGTAGGTATCATTTCTTAAGCCGAGTTCAGATGGGTGCCGGTGTACTATTTGTACGAGTAATGTAACTCACATTCAGCATTGTGGACAATACACGAGAGAGAGAGAGTAGGATTTAATAGTACAATAGCTCGACTCGCGCTGAACTATCATTTCAGGAAGTCGGATTTACAAATTACAAGGCTCTCGCTGTGCTTACAGTACAGTACATGACACCTAGTTAATGATCTGTCCTTTTGTGTGGCTCCATCACTTCCGTGCATTGGTCTGGTCTGTTTAGAATGCAGCCAATTCCACGCTTTTTAGGGTTCCGTACTCAAAGAGTAAAACGGGACCCTATTACTAAGACTTCGCTGTCCGTCCGTCCGTCCGTCTGTCTGTCACCAGGCTGTATCTCAAGAACAGTGATAGCTAGAGAGTTGAAATTTTCACAGATTATGTATTTCTGTTGCCGCTATAACAACAAATACTAAAAACAAAATGAAACATTTTTTTAAGGGGGGCTCCCGTACAACAAACGTGATTTTTTTGCCGTTTTTATACTTAGATAATGGTACGGAACCCTTCGTGTGCGAGTCCAACTTGCACTTGGCCGGTTTTTTTTAAATCTACTAACGAACAATGACTTATTATTATAATTCTGGTAGCGGCTTTCGGGCTGTCAAAGCCCTTATATCACTGCGACCATCGCTGATCTATTGTGATCGCCACTTACTACACAATTCTTGGTCAAGTCCTGCAAACTCAAAGAATTGCAGGATTTTGTTGATCTCAAGAAATTTGATCTCCTCCGTGCACATGAAGTGTTTGCCCAAGAAGGAGTTACGACTGCGCATGAGGCAAGGGCAATCGGTTAGGATGTGTGTAGGCGTCTCCTCTGCTTCAAAGCAGAATCTGCCACTGCCTTGTGTCACACAGTCCTATCGTTTGCATGTGCTTATTTAGGCGGCAGTGCCTAGTGCCTGACCAGCTATTAACGTAGGCGGTTCCTACTTAGCGCCAAGGCGTCAGAAGACGCCTTTTTGCTAAAGGCTCTACCTTGGAATGTTTCAGTCCTGGGATAGCTCTCCAGGCTTGAATGGTCTTTTAGAAACAGTAGGCTTTTAGGCTTAGCAATCAGGGGCAACATGCTCATCCGTAGATTTGCACGGTGTACAAGGGAAGTCAAGCTGACACTCTTTAAAGCCTATTGTACGTCTTTTTACACGTGCAGTCTATGGATGAGGCATACAAAGCGAGCCTACAATGCGTTACGTGTGCAATTCAACAATATCTTCAGGATGCTGTTCAAGCTGCCTCGTCACTGCAGTGCGTCAGGCATGTTTGCCGAAGCGCACACTGATGGCTTCCATGCCATCATACGCAAGAGGGTCGCCTCGCTGCTGAGACGAGTGCGAGGAAGTGAGAACAGCATTCTGAGGATATTGGAAGGACGTTGGGATTGCCCTATGTTAGGGCACTGGGTTGGCATTGTGACGGGGAGGGTAAAATAACTCTGAGTTTTGCCCTGAACGACACAGTGCCTCTCAGCGTACAAATTATACTTTTCTTTTCTGTTTTGCCTACTAACATTTAGCTTTAAAATTATTTTATGTACTAACAAACTTATGGATTCTATGAGTCTGAAATAAATGATTTTTATTTTATTTTTATTTATTATTTTTAGAGTGAGCTTGGTTAGACTTTTGGGGATACCACAGAACGGCTCTGGTCCGCATTATGTCCCCTTCGCCCCCGCTCGTGCAAGCTCATCAGCCTTTTCATTTCCCTCGATACCTGCATGCCCTGGGACCCAACGTAAAATTACCTTGTTTTTGGCACCCAGGTCATTCAATAGTTCCCGGCAGTTCTCGACCAGCCTCAACGTTGTGACGTTATAGGTAAGAGCCAAGAGAGCCGCCTGGCTATCCGAGTGGATATAAATAGTATGATTGAGGAAGGCGCTTTGCAGATTCGTTGTCGCACATTCTAGAATGGCGTATACCTCTGCCTGGAATATAGAAGCGTGCTTACCCAGGTTCAGACTGATCGCTGTCCTGGGTGCCTCTCCATATATTCCGCATCCTACCTCCGATCCGGATTTGGAGCCATCAGTGTACCACTTCATGCTACCTGGTTTCCAATCTATGAGGCTGTTCAACCAGTCCTCTCTCCTTAGGAGTTCCACAGAGTAATTTATCTGCGTGCAAAGTTTTGGGGGCATTGTGTCAAGTGGTATCCCTAAAACAGGAATATCGTATACTGAGACAATCGAACAATGACTTTCTACGATATTATTTAATGTATCGATTAGTAGTTAATCTTACTCGTTCAAACCATTTTTACATGGCATATGACATTTATTTTAACGGGATAACAGGATAAAATAACATAGCAATTGTTATTTTATAGGTATTATCCATATTATTTCGTCCGCAATACCTATGTATGTATTCCTTATCATGCGAAAATGTTTATTATTATTGTATTAAGTACTCGTATAAATTGAAATATTTACCTATTACTTACTTGTCATTTGTTAAATTCCTACTTGATAAGATTCTATGTTTGGACTAATGTTCCTTCCATATTTTCATGCGATATCGGTACCGCATCAAATTTATGGAAGGAAAATTTTATTAAAGGAGGAAAAAGTCGTTCCTTTACACATATGTTTTATGCCGTGTAGGATTACTTATACCTAATACCTATATTAATTTTAGAATTGTAACTTCGAGAACTCAGTATGTTCAAAGCCTCGCCCTTGTTTTCCTAGTTCTTTTCTTTTGAAATTATTACAAAATCACACTACTTAGATACCTATTTGGGGGCACGGCAGTGCCCCCGCTAAGTCGAGCAAAACAAAGAGGCACGGCCGTACCATCCTTTTCTAGAAGCCATTCAGGCCATTTTCAACATCCTGTAATTTTGTGCTGGCTAAAGCTAGAACCCTGAATTTTCAGGAACATGTAGTGCATAATATGGCTAACATATAATATTAATAACATTCAATTTGAACTTTTAGTTTAAGAACTATTGTCCGTCAAAGTTCGTTAGTTTTGTCACTGACATACTCACTGATAATGATCACGCTAATAGGCTTGTTGCGTGGTGTTAAAATTGATAACTTCGTGTTGCTAAATGGATAGTAAACCATCAAATGATTGTAATAAAGTATAAATTACAAAATATAATTCAAATCATAAAAAGATATGAACCTTGAAAGTTTAGAAAAAAAAGTTTTTTTATTTATTGTCCAAGATTAATTTTATAGGTACCAATAGAATCCTTACGCTTTTATAGAAACAAATTTGTATGACAACTATGGACCTAAACGCAGTATTTCGCGACCGAAACAGCAATTTACTTCATTTTCCATGCAACGGTTAGTACTAAATTGCACGGTGTGACGTCATACTTTCGCGACCGAAACAGCAATTTACTTCATTTTCCATGCAATGGTTAGTACAAATTGCACGGTGTGACGTCATACTTTAAAGCCAATCAGTATGAAGCGTTTCGACTGCTGTCACCGAGGTCCGTCTTTAACTCGATTTTTTGGGTATTAATATCCTTTAAATGTAGTTGCTTCCATACAAACATTTGTTCATCAACTAAAACTGGTTCGAATGGCATCGCAAACAAATTTAAGGTCACAAGCCCATTCTAAGGTAGGTACTTCTAGCAGACCCACAAGCTCCAAATTTCAAACTTAATTAGTTTTTAGCCTAATAATTTATAAAAAACCTAAAAGTATTGAAATTTCAGTCACGTTTAAGAGATATACAAACTGCATAAGTAAGTTTGTAATCCTGTACACATACATGCGATTACAAAGTTACTTTTGCAGTTCCTTCCTGCAAAAATATTTTATTTATTTATTCGTATGGCTAAATTAAAAATTAAAATCGTTCTTAGTTAAAAATGCATGCAAATTAGAGCAGTACACCCAATTGCTGGATCCATTGGGTTACGTTGTTATCTAGGGTGAACAAGTCGGCTGGGTTGCCCTGGTACTTGGTGAGTGGCAGTTACATATTAGTAAATGCAGTAGGTAATGTTGTGTGATTCCCAAGTTGCAGAATTTTATTTAGCAAGCAAATAAAGATTAATAGGAATGCCTGACTTGGCTCTACGAAATATCTCACCACTTTTTACTGTGAAAGAGTTTCGAGACTTGGCCAATTTTTACATGGAATGTTTTTTATGGGATCTATTGTTCACAATTGCATATTTCAAAACCCACTTACCATTTATTTCGAAACGACAAGAGATATAAGATATGAGGTTGATAAAGACACTCTGCTACCTATCAATGAATACAAATGACCTACTTAGCTGCTAGATAATGAACACTGGACTGATACAGAAAATTACATATTCATTATATTAATACTCTTCCCAATACTTATACCTAAATGTATGTTTACTGTGAATCGTGTGGGCAATTATCAGTAGTAGGTAGTCCGCAGTAACACTACTAGCCATCTACTTATGTATCCGAATTAAATGTTCAATTTGGCTTTATAGGAAAACTGTTGGCCCACAAATGGGAGAACGCATTCACCGTAGACACCAAGTCGTGGGGATACAGAAGGAATGTGCGACTGAGCGAGGTGATGACCTTCGATGACTTGTTGTTCCAAGTCGTGTCTTCAATAAGTTGCGGAGGTAAGCTTTATAGTTAGCAGACCTTTTTTTTTTACGGGGTGGAAATGCTCTTACGCATCCCTTCAGCTTAGGTAAGCTATAATGGGGGGTATGTGGGACTCTCACCCTCCAGCCAACTCTATTTAAAGAGAAGGGAGAGGGAGTCTACCCACTAAAACCACTCCGGCGTTTCCGTCTCTGCCATTAATGGGGGCGCAGTGGGATCGCGAGCATTCTACCACGACGCCCCCCGATATTTAGCAGACCTAGGCTATTAGTGCAGCTCATATCTCTTATCTTATCTTATCTTATCTAGGTGAGGGCCCTTTCGGATGCACTTCGACCCAGTGGGATCTTTTGTGCATTTGCTCTCCTTTATACCTGCTCCCAGGCTTGCTCCATCATTTCCACAAAGCGGATGATGCAGTTCGCCGGGAGCACCTTGAATTCCTTTGGTTGCGGGTAACCGTTACCAAAGTAGTTCATTCTTTGTCTGGCAAGGGCATATCTCACTCGCACTGTACAAACTAGAAAGAGCAGGATTGATTTTCTCGTCGCGCGACGTCAGTTGTGCTGGCCTCGCTAAACCACTGCCACAAAATATTCTCGATCGAGAATATTTCCCATACGAAACGCAGAACATTCTTTACTACATCAGAGTAATCATCATCATCATCATCATCATCATCATCATCAGTGTGAAAACGGGGCCTGAACCCACGTGACCTGTCAACCACAGCCGAATAATCTACACTGTAGATTCTACCGTGTGCATGGATAGTTCGGCTAATAGGTAGGTATGAAATGACCACAGTGTAATTAATGGATTTCGATCGAACTGAACTCTATATTGAAAACTAGCTTCCGCCCGCGACTTCATCTGCGTGGACCCGGGATGAAAACTAATTCAGGCTATAAACTATTTTCGTGCAAAATTTCATCCCAATCGGTTGAGCCTTAAGCTTAAGCGACGTGATTTAGTAACAAACATCCAAACTTTCGCATTTATTATATAAGTATAGGTTCAGAATATGAATAAATAACAAACGAACGGCAATGCTTTCTTATTAGAAACCTATTTTCACTTACCTACTTATTTACAAATATATTTCAGGCAACGCTCTAATCAACGTCGGTCCAACCAAAGAAGGCACCATAGCCCCTATCTTCAAAGAACGCCTCTTGTATCTTGGCGGCTGGCTCGCCATCAACGGAGAGGCCATCTACGAGTCCTCACCCTGGCTTCACCAGAACGACTCCGCCAATGGGGACGTATGGTACACTTGCCACAAGGCAGAGTACAACGCTGAGTCCCCTACAGCGAAGCCGCTAATGTCTAATACTTTGACAGCAATCTATGCGATAATACTGAAATGGCCAGAAAATTGTCTGTTGGTGGTCAAGGATATTGCTATGACATTGCATAGTGGAAACTATAAGATTCAGATGCTGGGTAATCCGGACATTAAAATACAGGTAAGGCGCTTTAATTGGTACCTATTAATTAATTTTCAGAGGACGAAGGCCCAAAACAGACGCAACTGCAACTTCTAGTTTCATTTGAGTTTATGCTATAGACTCCTTTGAGAGACCACACATGACGCAACCGTTTATGCCATAAACTCAAATGAAACTCAAAAGTAAAAAGCGGCCAAGTGCGAGTCGGACTCGCACATGAAGGGTTCCGTTAAATAAATTGCAGTTTACGATTTATGACGTATTAAAAAAAACTACTTACCAGATCTCGTTCAAACCAATTTTCGGTGGAAGTTTGCATGGTAATGTACATCATATATTTTTTTGAGTTTTATTATTCTCTTATTTTAGAAGTTACAGGGGGGGACACACATTTTACCACTTTGGAAGTGTCTCTCGCGCAAACTATTCAGTTTAGAAAAAAATGATCTTAGAAACCTTAATATCATTTTTGAAGACCTATCTAATGATACCCCACACTAGATAGGTTTGATTAAGAAAAAAAAATTTGAGTTTCAGTTTTGTGTATGGGGACCCCTAAAACTTAATGTTTTTTTTCGATTTTTGTGTAAAAATCTTAATGCGGTTCACAAAATACATCTACATACCAAGTTTCAACATTATAGCTCTTATGGTTTCGGAAAAAAATGGCTGTGACATACGGACGGACAGACAGACGGACATGACGAATCTATAAGGGTTCCGTTTTTTGCCATTTGGCTACGGAACCCTAAAAAAGCGGCCAAGTACGAGTCGGACTCGCCCATGAAGGGTTCCGTAAAATAAAGTGCTGTAAAAATTACGACTTATGACGTAGGTATTAAAAAAATTTTTTATTTTGTTTTTAGTATTTGTTGTTATAGCGGCAACAGAAATACATAATCTGTGAAAATTTCAACTCTCTAGCTATCACGGTTCTTGAGATACAGCCTGGTGACAGACAGACGGACGGACGGACGGACGGACGGACGGACGGACGGACGGACGGACGGACGGACGGACACTTGATAGCTGAATTTGTCCATGAACTAGAGCCGCTTTAAAACGCTAAAAATACCCTAACTTCACAATCGAATCCGTATTCGGTGCATCTCTAGCCAGACCTAAGATAACCACACAGAAAGTGCATTTTACACGCAAGGCAAGTGTTAGAATTTTTGTAATTGATGCGGTTCCAGACATTACCCAAAAGATACAATAACACGAGTAGGTGTCGTTTTTGCATGTATGTTTTCTGAAATTTGATTTATTTCCAGTGGAAGATAACCGATGGACGAGCTGTGATCGCGATGCCGAACAAAGCTGTGGTCAAGTCTGACCATGCGTGGGTGTTAAAATTCGTGTTGAAATAAATTTGTTGTGTTACGACTCTCGTTTTTTTACAACGTTTGAAATACGGGTGTCCTAATGATTGATATAACGTAACACGGGCGTAGCCAGGGGGAGGGGTCGGGAGTTCAAACCCAGTCCTGAAATGTACAAAATATTACATAATAAATATTATATTAGTGTCATTTTATGCATATTTTTGTTTGCTTTATTTTCTTGAACATTCCTCGAAATTAAAACCCCTGCTACGCCCATGTAACGTAGCGTATGAGCTCTTTTTGGGGAAACAAACGTACAGTAGACGGCAAACTTCGTGAGCAAATGACCTTGCCTGCGCAAAGGCGAATTGTACGTGCGAGCTGCCCCCCCACTTCGTCCCGCATGTTCAAGTTGTTTGCCGGGAACTGTAACCAGAAAAATTATAAACGCAAAAAGTAGTCTACAGTTACTTACTGTATAAATTACATTATATCAACGTTACGTTTACATCAAATGTTTTTCTCCAAAAATGCGAGGAAATCAAATAATATTTTCAATAATCTTATAACAGCGAGTATTCAGCTTCGCTTCATCCGACAAAATCAACTCATCCACGAATTGCAATTTCCCGGCCTCTGCAATAATGTACTATTATTTATCATAACGTCATGATGCGCCATAAAATACGTACACCGCTCGTCCAAATCGGTTTCAACGTGTTATAGCGGAAGGTGCCCATTTGTTTACAATTATCTAAGTACCATTGACGACATAGTTAACGGACTGACCGCTTTTGCACCTTAATGACAACAGATAAGGACTAGATAGGTACTAGTCACAGTTCAATTTAGCGTATAGCTGTTTGTAGGCAGGCATGTTAAACTCACGTACCTAGACAAGTATAAAAACCGGCTAAGTGCATGTCAGACCACGTAGTAGGGTTCCATAGTTGTTACATCGACACGCGCGCCAACTAAACGTTGCGGTTGCGTCGCCCGAATTTGTAAGAAAAATGGGGTTTTCAAGTACATTTATTAAGTTGGTCGTCTATCACTCGTTAACTAGTACTTATCCGTGATAGGTTTCGATGTAAATTCATTATATTAACTACTATGATCATTTTTTTCATATATGTACAGCAGTACCCATTTAGCCTAATTTTAAATGGATATATTCGACCTTTATGTAGGCCTTCGGGCGAAATAAGTAAAACTGCAGGATAACGTCAAACAAGTGTATTCAGGTATACAATCTTTAGTATAACATATACTATTCAGGTAAACGGTTAGAATACATAATTAGAGGTCTTCGAATTGTGCAAGGCGTACAAAGAGAATGAAGCTACATGAAAATTCTTGAAATAATCGAAAGCTTTAGACAAGAACCTTTTGACAATTTTGTATATAACGTTAGGGTTAACGCATCTACGAGTTGCAAAGCGAGTTTCACACGAATGTCTAGTTGAAGTTAAACGGAGCTTAAAAACTCACTCAGACAGTGTCTAAACTGAGGGGCTTAACCAATAACAACTGGCCATTTCACCATAGTTGCCAGTTTACACTTGTGAAATTGTATCTTGTAGTTTAGCGAAACCGGCCGGAGGAAGTAGCAATAACTAAACATTATTATGCAAGAACCACTCTACCCTTCTGGGGTCCATTTTTATTCGACTTAAAAAAAAACGGCCAAGTGCGAGTCGGACTCGCGCACGAAGGGTTCCGTACCATTATCTATAAAAAAACTATTTTATTCTGTGTTGTTGTTATAGCGGCAAAAAAAATACATCATCTGTGAAAATTTCAGCTGGAACTATCACGGTATCAGTGAGATACCGCCTGGTGACAGACATACGGACGGACGGACGGACAGCGGATTCTTAGTAATAGGGTGCCGTTTAACTCTTTGAGTACGGAACCCTAAAAAGGAGAAGGCTCTCAATTCGTCCGCGAATTTTTCGGTATGTTCCCCGATAACTCGAAGACGCCTGTAGGTACCGAGTTGGATTTTTTTTTGTTTGAAAATGTATCCTTCCCAGGTGGTCCCATGTTCATCAGGTCAGGATCTGATGATGGGATCCTGGAGAAATCGAGGGAACTCTTCAAATTCTATAGGCAAACTTGAAGCAATTTACGTACTGATTTGAAGTTGGTTAAAACTTTGTTTTTAAAGTAAATTATAACTTGTATATTGTCCTTATTCCTTGTACAGTCGACTACAAAGAGATGTATCCATACGATGTTACAAAAATATGTTAGACTTTACTACCATAGTAATAAGATATACATACATAATTTTGTAACATTAAAAAACATACTTATCTTTGTAGTCGACTGTACAAGAAAGAGACAATGTATGATTGTAATTAAAGTTAAGGTTATCTTTTTTTTTCACTAAATCATTCAATGTCTGAATGACAGTGCGTGAAACCCGCATTGTTTTCTCAGAGTATGACATGTCTTTGTTTTTTATAATTTCTTGAATGGGTCGTACGGTTAATGGTAAGATTTAATTACATGAAACTTTTTATAATATAAAACTAGACTCTACAGGGCTAAACATACTATTTTTATATAAATAATGTCTTATTTTATAAAAGAAGCATTACCTAATTACAATATTGTCTGGTATCAAGCTGTACCCAAATGTTGGTAATGGTTTACATACAATCAGTATCATATAAATAGTAGCAGTCAAAGTATCCAAATATATCGAAACATCGTTACACCTACAGTAATAAAGACATGTCAGCATCATATAGTTAGTAGCAGCCAAAGTAGCCAAATATATCGCAACACGTATTTATTACTGTAGGACTAAGGATGTGTTACGATATATTTGGCTACTTTCTGTATGATGCTGATTGTACCTAGCGATATCTTTGGCTGCTTACTATATGTTGTAGACCAGTGTCTTTCAACCTTTTTCATGGCGCGACCCCCCTAGAGTAAGAATCCAAGAAGCCGCGACCCCCAGGTTGAAAAACACTGTTGTAGACTATACAAATATAAAAATATAATTACATTTTGATAGCATAGCTCTAAATAAAAACGCAGTAAGGAAGGGAGGCTTATGTGGAATAATACAATGCAACTTCAAAATGTAGCGAAGAATTGTGACGATGGTTCGTTTGAATAAAGGAGGGTGGGCTAATCGGCCCTTATGTCCAGAAAGGACAAGCTATACGTCACCGGAGAGGTTATTAAGTTGTAAAACTTTTACTATGGCAGGTAGTCCTAAATCTTCAGCAGTCAGGTAGTCGTACCCGCGTTGAAAAGACGTGTCCGTACTTATAATTGTCACATAGCTACAATAGTAAATGCAGCAATGTGTGCGTGCGTAACTTAGTGCGTGGTACAAGTTCACAAGCGATGGCGGGCAGTATCATTATAGACGAGTTTCTCATGTTCGTTCAGAACAAGATAGACAAATTAGATGAGTTGACTATTACACAGATCTGTGTATCCCATTTTTCTGACGAAGAAATTGAGACAGGCAAGACTGAGTTGTACCAGACATGTCCGGGGCCGGACAGAAACATTCAATAAAAAGGCGAAGATAAAAAGAAGAATAATGTGAAGGATGTCATTAAACTTTTTAAAGCTACCCATCCAGATCAACAGCCGATATTCGTCGCTAAGGACCTAAATCGCTTACCTGCGGTCACTTTGGAGCACATTGACGTGGCACGTCTCTTGAAAGATTTATCCTGTCTGAAAACGGAACCGAAGGAGACTCGAGAACATGCCGTATTAAAAACCGAGTTACATCAGTGGCAAACTGATGTCCGCAAGGACTTGGGAGACATAAGAAAGGCTATAAGCAAGCAAGAGGTAGTGGTACGGAACGAAAAAAGATTACCTGACAACTTTACCCCGAGCTGTGAAAAGTTGGACCGGCCGCCGCCTGAGCTTGGACCACAAGAAGCCGGTGAAGTAAACTCCGAACCAGTCCACACGTACAGAGACATTGTTGATCGTAGTCCGCACTCGCGGCCACAGCAAGCGACCAGCACCCATATTTCTCATACTAACAAGGGCGTAAACCGCGTGAGAGCGCAAACTAACGTTACTAGTAGCGATCCTCAATGATGTGTTCGAGAACCATTAGAATAACCGCCATTGCACCGCCATGGCTGACTAGATTTCAAATCATGACCAACTAGATTTCCATAATAACATCGATTATCGATGTGATTATGATTTTTCATACATTATAATAACACTGGCACAGATAAAACTGCACAACTGGCACTTTTACACCTGCAGCCTGAGGACCAGCTACACCCAGCGGTCGTATAACGCCCTGCGCATACAATATAACAACGTCTTCAGGATGCTGTTGGGGCTGCCGCGATATTGTAGTACGTCCGGAATGTTTGCGGCAGAACGTACATATGACTTTTACGCAATAATACGCAGCAGGACGGCATCACTAATGCGGCGGATGTGTGGCAGCGGTAACAGTATCCTGAGGACGCTGGCTGCGAGGCTGGATGCTCCATTACCTAGGCACTGGAACACCCTACATTGTGCAGGACCCTATGCTAGGGGATGGAGCATCTAACTCCATTAGGATTATAGGATTAAATTAATTTGTAATACTAACCTTAGTCATAATTCGTGATTGTATACTAACAACTTATGGACATTACCTAGTCCGAAACAAATAAAGAATTGAATTGAATTAAAACGCTGATGGTACGTTACTGGTTGCAATAATGGTGGTAATTATATATGGTTTCCGAACACATTCTAGAGGATTTATGATATGGGTGTAGATAAACCAATAAAAACCACTTCTAGAACTCTTTTATAATATTATTATTAATAATTTTACTTTTTCCGATGACGTGAATGGCCGTCTTTGGCGGTGAAAAGGTGTCAGCAGGGGCGGCTCACTCCGTGATTTGGTCGCGCCGCTACAAGTACACACCGGCCGGTATGTTAGCGCTGCTACGGCACGCTCGCGTTCTATCGCAGCGCGTTGCATGCGATAGAAAGGGACGGCCACGTTTAGGTGTGTTCGGCATACTTAAACAGGGGGTTAGTTAACCCTTTTCCAGGCAGAGGCGTTATATCGACTACATACAGACTGTCAAACATGCATCTTAATGTCAATAAAAAAGACTAACATTTGATTGTAATTTTTCAATTGCAGGCCTGAAAAGAGGTTAACAGAGAACCTTTTGTATGCAGAACTATTATTTATTGTGGTGTCAGGCGAAAATGGAAACGCCATAGCCAAGCGCGCAACATTACGCCAGCCAAAAAAGAGTAGGATTTCAAAGGAATCTTCAAGCTTTCAAGTAATGTTTATATCGGCTTTCTTATCGACGTGTGACGCTTAACAGATACTGTTACGTGATCCTGATAAAAATATACCAAATAATTTCGTAACTACAAATACGATGATGTAAAATTCAGAGCCCAGCCGATCTAGACTGGAGTTAGACCGATCTAGGTCATTGGTAGACACGGCCTTACACTAAGACTTGTGAAGTTGTGACGACATACAATAAAATGTAGGAAAACAGTTGATCGGTTTTGTCTAGACCAGCGTTTTTCAACAATTTTCTTGCTGCCGTCCCCTTAATATAAGATCTTTGATTCTAATTGGCTTTTTTTTGTGTTCAAAAATAACGAATCCTTTCATTTTATTTCATTAAAATTTCTATTTACAATTACAAGACCATCACGTTGAAAAACCCTGTAGCTCTAGTATAAGTGTTATCGATACATATACGTTTTCGAACGCGTTTGCGTTTAGTTTCAATTTGTATGGCAACGCGAACGTTCCTAATAGTGACCACCAGAGGCGCTGTTCCCGTTGCCATACAAATTGAAACTAAACGCAAACGCGTTCGAAAACGTATATGTATCGATAAAACTTATACTAGAGCTACTGGTCAGGACTCTTTTTCACGAAGCTCCAAGTTACTATATTACGAATCTGAACTAGCTAACAGCACTGGATTGCTTGACCAATAATGACAGCGCGACTATTACCCTGAGAAAATTACGGTTTTTTTGGAAATAATTTAATATCAGGCAAATTATTTGTATACGGCTTTTATATGTTATTTTAAACTTTTACTTTGGAAATCAATAATTCTATGGACCGGAAGTTAGGAAAAAAAATTAACCCGCAAGCAAAAATGCTATCAGGTTTTTTATAATGAAAACATGTTTGAGTACACAAATTTGGAGACTTACTACCTGAATCCAAAAATATATGCATCAGGAAATAACGGCATTTTAATTATAGTATTTTATGCAACTGTTCTATAAGAAGGGTCTTAAAACGCGAGTGGCGTGGGTTGCGATGCGAGCCTTGGCGAGCATCGCAATTAAAGACGCCACGAACGTTTTTAGACCAGTTATACACAGTTGCATACAATACTTTTTCTACGACAAATTTAAAATAAATAGCAAACTACAGAATAGTTAAACTTTTCAGGCGGCAAATTTTCTATTCGTACTTTTGCTACCTACTCGCGCAATTACTTCAGTAGGTGGAGTTATTAATTTCTTCGACCATTTTAAAAGGAACGTACACTTTTGTCTTCACAAACACGAATAAAATCTTAATAGTTTAGGACTAATAGTTTATCATCTTTCGTCCTTTCATTTTGAACTGTATTTTGGTGGGAAATCGGAAATGTGACACCTCTTGCTTATGGTTTGTTTTGTTTTTAATTTGTTTGCACTTGCCATCCGAACCAAACAGAATCCGGACCCGGACCGAATTTGAACTGTTTATTTTCATGAATAATACCAAGAATTTATAAAATATGTAATTTAATACACAATAGATGATGATTTATTATTATTGTAGTAAATAATTTATAATATACAAATGTTTAATCGTAAATAAATACTTTTATTTCGAAATATTTGTTTATGAAGTTGGCACCACTGCAATATAGCGGCCGATTTAAAAAAATAGTTAAACAGTGCTTTTATGAAAAATGTATGAACCAAAAAAGTACGCTAAACAGTGCGTTTTTGGGCCATAGAGCATAGAGTTTTTCGACGACTTATTAGTGGTGTCATTGTATTTGAGCTACAGCCTATATAAATGACAGATAACGGTTCAGGAGTAGAAAAAATATTTTTCAACACACCTGCTCGTAAAGTAGGTCTTATTACAGCGTATTTACACTGATAATGCAGAATATTACCCATGCCGTGCCTTTTACATTACATTATCGCACTAGTGCCTTTTCATTACATATCTTTTTAAATATTAGCAAAATAATGCAGAATATTACCCATGCCGTGACTTTTACATTACATTATCGCACTAGTGCCTTTTCATTACATATCTTTTAACATTTTCATTTTTTATTATTTTTTTTTCCTCGCAAATGTGTTGAAAAACGTCGTATGAAACACGTGAGCATTGGTCATTACACTTCTCGTCTCCATTAAGCCTTCGCCTTCGGCTCAGGCTTAAAAACCGACTCGAGTGTAATGACCAACTTAGCACACTTGTATCATAATGTACTATTACGATCTTGAGATAATATTGAATTTCATCTGGCCTATAGAAAGGTTTATTCATTAACAAAAATACGTGGATTATGCGCGTATCCCAAAGAACGTATATAGACTTAGTCAATTATAAAGTAAAGAAAGTTTATACCATTTTCGCCTGATTTTTACGGAATTTATGAAGATTACTTTTCATTATTTTTTACCTAATCGGTATTAAATTTAGGTGGATTATTATTGAATATTTACTCAAATTACCCAACCTATTTTTTGGTGTAAAAGTATGGCTGATATCGATATACTGTTGTGTTTTCATAGAACGAAACCGTAAAGTTCTCAGGGTATATCACAGGACGGTCCGCGAGATGTGTCGCGGCGACAAAGACTATCCGTCTCTTTCTAAGCGTTCTAATTAGAATAATTGTTAATTATCATCTTGTATTTACTTTAAAAAATATACGTAAGGTTAAAAATAGAAACAGACGAACAGTCTATCTCGCCGTGCAGGGCTTTTCACTTTTGGGCAGTGTTGTCGGTTTGGACTGGAATATTGCAACTTGAAGCATCGCGAAATGGGCCAAAGGTCATTCTTAGTTATTGCACAACATTACACAAGCACTTTTTTAACATCGAAGCACCATTATTCTACATAATTATATAGCATTTGAAAGCATTGGTGTATAGTTACGATGCAAACCTTCCGTAAGTAATATCTTAAAAAATATTTCACTTAAAAAATAAAGGCTTGATTAATAAACTATAATTAATATGGCTACTATATAAATTCATTTAAAATTTCAATTCATTCTATTCGGTCTTGTCACGCCGTCTGCCTATCTTGGAAATATTTCGTCGTGCTGTTTACAAAATCCAAGACGATTTAGAAAAATGCTCATACCAGGGCCCTAACTCAAAAAACTTTAGTGTACAAGGCCACAAAATTGTTAAATTGCAGACCAAAATATCGTTTGAAATGCATAAGTTCCTCAGTAAAATATGTCACTTATAAATTGTAATTGTAAGTTTAATGTGATGGGGCCCAACTTCCCACATCGCCGTATAAATAAAAAGGCTCCATGGCTAAGTAAATCATTATTTAAATAGTGATGAATGTTTACCGACTGGAAATTAAAATAAAATGAGACGACTTAATCATCGAGCCTTTTATGACCCGAAAACATTGCTGACAGACATGAACAGTTCCGAATATTTGATGGCATATATAACCGCTACTGTCTTTTATATGTGACAGCGCATAAACGATATATCAGCAACAGTCTAAAGCTGCTACAAAACATACGTCTTTTCAGAGGCTCTAGTATAAGTTTTATCGATACAATACGTTTTCGAACGCGTTTGCGTTTAGTTTCAATTTGTATGGCAACGCGAACAGCGCCTCTGGTGGTAACTATTAAGAACTACGCGTTGTCATACAAATTGAAACTAAACGCTAACGCGTTCGAAAACGTATTGTAACGATAAAACTTATACTAGGGCTACAGGTGTTTGAAAGAAACGTCATTCATATTTTTCTGCATTCACGACCACTTTTTTTAAAGAGGAAAAAAGTCCATTCATATTTTATAGAATGACCCAATTTTAGCGTTCTATAGTGATATACGTTATGTTTAAATTATAATAAAAGATAAGTAACGATATACAATTTGGAATGTCTATTTCTATAAAAATAATATAGATTGCTATGCGAATGTATCCGAAAGAAATAAAACGACGAAACATTTAAGATCAAGAATATGAATAAATCCCATTTAACAAGTTTGCAGTAGATTCCATTTGTTTAGGTATATTGACCAAGAAATTAAGACGGTCACTAACGTTTCATTTGTAGAAATAATATAATTCATAGATATATATATGTATTGGTAACGTTAATTTCATACACTCATTATTTTAATGACATAAATGAATATACATAGAACATAGTCTTCAAATTAAACGTAACAGAACATTAGGAAACAGCAAAAAAGGTGTGTCTATTTAATTACCTGCATTAAAAAGCATAAACGGCCTTTCGTTTATGTGCTATTATTTCATTGCGTGAGATTATAAAAAAAGAACAAAAAACAAAACAACAGTTTGTTCTGATACCCCTTAGCTTAGTTAGACGGATTAGCCCCGCTTGACCTCAGACCTGACTTTTATAAGCAATACATTTTACACAGACACTAAACAGATAAATACAAAAGAAGTTCATGATACAAAACACTTATTCTTCGACATGGAGATCGTTCTACATATACATAATTTAATAAAAATTATAACGCACATACTATATGGGAGCCTATTGCAAGTCATTGCTAGCCGATGAAACACTCATTGGTTCCTGTAATTAGCTGTCACATCTATATGTATATGACAAAAGACAGGATATTCGGGCGTTTGAAACTACGTCATTATTACCAACCACTTGCGGACAAAAAATTGGTTTGGGCGCATAACGTCCCACTCGCAAAACGTCCCTCCACCAAAATTACGTCTCATTCGCAAAACGTCTTCTCCGCAAATGGTCCGTTATATAAAATACCCCATTCGCAAAACGTCCCTTCTGAGAAAGCCCCTTTCGCTGAGAGTCCCTACTCCATAACGCCCCTTTCGCAAAACGTCCCGTCTGCGAAACGACCCATTCGCAAAATGTCCCGTCTGGAAAAAGCTTGTTTTGCGAACGGGTCATTTTGCGAAAGGGACGTTTTGCGAAAGGGACGTTTTGCGAACGGGACTTTATTTATGTGAAGGGACGTTTTACGAACAGGACCTTTTGCAAAAGGTTCGTTTTGCGTAAGGGACATTTAGGAAAGGAACATTTCGCAAAAGGGACATTCTGCGAGTGGGACATTATGCGCCCTAACCAAAAAATTGAGGAAAAGGATAGCAATTAGCACATCTATCTGTCATTTGTCCTTCACTAGCAAGTACGGTAGAAAAAAACCAATCTTAAAATGAACACGCCTCCGATGTTGTTAAGTAATTTTAAACAAAGTTTGATGTTATTACGATTACTAAAGAATCATTAGCATAACAGAAAATTATTCATTATTACTCTTTAGTAATCGTAGTACATACCATCAAATTTTGTTTAAATTTACGTAAACACATCAAACATAAAGCTGATGTCGAGTCATATGAGGACGTCAAGAGGCTGGCAATGGACAGAGAAAAGTGGCGGTTACTCCACCGACAAGAGCAAGGCTCTTAAGTAATGATGATGATGAAACACATCAGAGGCGCCTTCATTCTAAGATGAGGTTTACTCCACGATTGGAATACCCCATCAAACTGTTACTGCTGGTTTTTTTTTTAAATTTGACACAAATCACCAGCACTTTTCTCGAAATTCTGCCTGAAATTTGTCGAGAATAATGACGGAGAACGCTCAAATACTCACCCGACTACAGCAAGACCCAAGTAATATGGCGCGCGTCAAAGCGCTTAATACGTTGACCGAAAGGCTATTATGGGCTTGTGACCTTAAATTTGTTTACGATGCCATTCGAACCAGTTTTTGTAGATGAACAAATGTTTGTATAGAAGCAACTACATTTTAAGGACATTAATACCCAAAAATCGAGTTAAAGACGGACCTCGCTGACAGCAGCCGAAACGCTTCATACTGATTGGCTTTAAAGTATGACGTCACACCGTGCAATTTGTACTAACCGTTGCATGGAAAATGAAGTAAATTGCTGTTTCGGTCGCGAAATACTGCGTTTAGGTCCATAGTTGTCGTACAAATTTGTTTCTATAAAAGCGTAAGGATGTCTATTGGTACCTTTAAATTTAGTCTTGGACAATAAATAAAAAAACTTTTTTTCTAAACTTTCAAGGTTAATATCTTTTTATGATTTGAATTATATTTTGTAATTTATACTTTATTACAATCATCTGATGGTTCACTATCCATTTAGCAACACGACGTTATCAATTTTAACACCACGCAACAAGCCTATTGCTTAATCCGCGCGCCATATTACTTGGGTCTTGCTGTACCTCCCTAACGTGCTCAGCAATTTTACAATGCAAATATTGCGCAAAAGGCCTCATTAATTCTCTTTCATATTCAAAAATGCGATTTAATTTTATAAAATATACCTTCACGACATCGACTGCAGTCTGTCCCTCTGCCGCAGGGCTTCTAGATCTGGCAGTATGGACACTTTCTCGTTGAAGAACGACTCTAGAGGTTCTTGTGAGAGCATCGTGGCGAGGAACTGCTCTAGCGAAATGGACCATTCGTCGTCCGTCGAAGGTTCAGTTTCCTTTGACGGGGACGGCTCCGTTTCTTGTTCGGATGTTGTGTTGCCGTTGGGATCGACCTGAAACAGTGTTAAATACATGTTTATTTATAGGAACAAATGTGTGTACGTGAGCAACTACAATTAAAGAACATAAATACCCAAAAAATTGAGAGAAAGATTGACCTCGCCGGTGGCTGTCATAAACGGTTCATACTATTTGACACACGGGAATGACGTCACACCTGTTATTTGTACTAATCGTTGTATGGAAAATCAAGTAAATTGCTGTTTCGCTCGCGAAATACTGCGTTTAGGTACATAGTTCTCATACAATTTTGTTTCTATAATAGCGTAAGGATTCTATTGGTAGCTATACATTTACTCTTGGGTACATTTACTCTTGGACAATAAAAAAAATGCAGATTAACTTTCCAGGTCCATATCTTTTTATGATTTTAATTATATTTTATAATTTATACTTAATTACAATAATTTGATGATTTACTATCCATTTAGCGACACTACTTATTCATGCCTATTGTTCGCAACAGCATGCGTTCTACTCTAACCTGCAGGTAAGAGCGAGAGAGCCAGGCAATTATTTTTCAAAAAAATTGCTTTTTAGGCCCAAAACAGACGGTGAAACGTGAGCGTCAGGATGACAGGACCATGATGATTTTTTATAGCGAGAGTAATTCCAAGTTTTAGTACCTTTTTTGTACTATTTGCTACCCGACATCAAAAAATTTGTACCTCGCTAAAAATCGAGAAATATTGAAAATAAAACATTCTGACGTCAGGTTGACAGGACCAAGTCCAGTTTCCCTAGTTGTAGGCGTTATACCGAATCCATCTTTTCACAAATATTTAGTATCTAATTTGTACCTTTATTCATGATTTTTAGTATTTTATAGAGACTTACAAAAAAAAAGTAAAACTTACAAATAAATCGTAACGATTTAACTGTGCAATCTGTTGTTTCGCAGTTTATCGGACGTATTTATGGCGAATCGTATCTAATTATTAGTGTCCGACCGAAGGTTCGGTTTCGGCCAAAAAAGGGCCGAACCTTTCGGCCGGGCCGAAAGGTCCCATCTTCATTAGTAGCGTGCCTGGAAATAGCCCGTGTGCACCTTAATGTAAGCAAGTGACGTTACCAAGGCCATCGCCGGCTGCCTCTCGGCCGCGGGCAAGTATAGGCTGTCCTCCGACGTCTCGCGGTCGAGGCTCGGCCGCCGGTGGTTCCACTCGCCCATCTTCATTAGTAGCGTGCCTGGAAATAGCCCGTGTGCACCTTAATGTAAGCAAGTGACGTTACCAAGGCCATCGCCGGCTGCCTCTCGGCCGCGGGCAAGTATAGGCTGTCCTCCGACGTCTCGCGGTCGAGGCTCGGCCGCCGGTGGTTCCACTCGCCCATCTTCATTAGTAGCGTGCCTGGAAATAGCCCGTGTGCACCTTAATGTAAGCAAGTGACGTTACCAAGGCCATCGCCGGCTGCCTCTCGGCCGCGGGCAAGTATAGGCTGTCCTCCGACGTCTCGCGGTCGAGGCTCGGCCGCCGGTGGTTCCACTCGCCCATCTTCATTAGTAGCGTGCCTGGAAATAGCCCGTGTGCACCTTAATGTAAGCAAGTGACGTTACCAAGGCCATCGCCGGCTGCCTCTCGGCCGCGGGCAAGTATAGGCTGTCCTCCGACGTCTCGCGGTCGAGGCTCGGCCGCCGGTGGTTCCACTCGCCCATCTTCATTAGTAGCGTGCCTGGAAATAGCCCGTGTGCACCTTAATGTAAGCAAGTGACGTTACCAAGGCCATCGCCGGCTGCCTCTCGGCCGCGGGCAAGTATAGGCTGTCCTCCGACGTCTCGCGGTCGAGGCTCGGCCGCCGGTGGTTCCACTCGCCCATCTTCATTAGTAGCGTGCCTGGAAATAGCCCGTGTGCACCTTAATGTAAGCAAGTGACGTTACCAAGGCCATCGCCGGCTGCCTCTCGGCCGCGGGCAAGTATAGGCTGTCCTCCGACGTCTCGCGGTCGAGGCTCGGCCGCCGGTGGTTCCACTCGCCCATCTTCATTAGTAGCGTGCCTGGAAATAGCCCGTGTGCACCTTAATGTAAGCAAGTGACGTTACCAAGGCCATCGCCGGCTGCCTCTCGGCCGCGGGCAAGTATAGGCTGTCCTCCGACGTCTCGCGGTCGAGGCTCGGCCGCCGGTGGTTCCACTCGCCCATCTTCATTAGTAGCGTGCCTGGAAATAGCCCGTGTGCACCTTAATGTAAGCAAGTGACGTTACCAAGGCCATCGCCGGCTGCCTCTCGGCCGTGGGCAAGTATAGGCTGTCCTCCGACGTCTCGCGGTCGAGGCTCGGCCGCCGGTGGTTCCACTCGCCCATCTTCATTAGTAGCGTGCCTGGAAATAGCCCGTGTGCACCTTAATGTAAGCAAGTGACGTTACCAAGGCCATCGCCGGCTGCCTCTCGGCCGCGGGCAAGTATAGGCTGTCCTCCGACGTCTCGCGGTCGAGGCTCGGCCGCCGGTGGTTCCACTCGCCCATCTTCATTAGTAGCGTGCCTGGAAATAGCCCGTGTGCACCTTAATGTAAGCAAGTGACGTTACCAAGGCCATCGCCGGCTGCCTCTCGGCCGCGGGCAAGTATAGGCTGTCCTCCGACGTCTCGCGGTCGAGGCTCGGCCGCCGGTGGTTCCACTCGCCCATCTTCATTAGTAGCGTGCCTGGAAATAGCCCGTGTGCACCTTAATGTAAGCAAGTGACGTTACCAAGGCCATCGCCGGCTGCCTCTCGGCCGCGGGCAAGTATAGGCTGTCCTCCGACGTCTCGCGGTCGAGGCTCGGCCGCCGGTGGTTCCACTCGCCCATCTTCATTAGTAGCGTGCCTGGAAATAGCCCGTGTGCACCTTAATGTAAGCAAGTGACGTTACCAAGGCCATCGCCGGCTGCCTCTCGGCCGCGGGCAAGTATAGGCTGTCCTCCGACGTCTCGCGGTCGAGGCTCGGCCGCCGGTGGTTCCACTCGCCCATCTTCATTAGTAGCGTGCCTGGAAATAGCCCGTGTGCACCTTAATGTAAGCAAGTGACGTTACCAAGGCCATCGCCGGCTGCCTCTCGGCCGCGGGCAAGTATAGGCTGTCCTCCGACGTCTCGCGGTCGAGGCTCGGCCGCCGGTGGTTCCACTCGCCCATCTTCATTAGTAGCGTGCCTGGAAATAGCCCGTGTGCACCTTAATGTAAGCAAGTGACGTTACCAAGGCCATCGCCGGCTGCCTCTCGGCCGCGGGCAAGTATAGGCTGTCCTCCGACGTCTCGCGGTCGAGGCTCGGCCGCCGGTGGTTCCACTCGCCCATCTTCATTAGTAGCGTGCCTGGAAATAGCCCGTGTGCACCTTAATGTAAGCAAGTGACGTTACCAAGGCCATCGCCGGCTGCCTCTCGGCCGCGGGCAAGTATAGGCTGTCCTCCGACGTCTCGCGGTCGAGGCTCGGCCGCCGGTGGTTCCACTCGCCCATCTTCATTAGTAGCGTGCCTGGAAATAGCCCGTGTGCACCTTAATGTAAGCAAGTGACGTTACCAAGGCCATCGCCGGCTGCCTCTCGGCCGCGGGCAAGTATAGGCTGTCCTCCGACGTCTCGCGGTCGAGGCTCGGCCGCCGGTGGTTCCACTCGCCCATCTTCATTAGTAGCGTGCCTGGAAATAGCCCGTGTGCACCTTAATGTAAGCAAGTGACGTTACCAAGGCCATCGCCGGCTGCCTCTCGGCCGCGGGCAAGTATAGGCTGTCCTCCGACGTCTCGCGGTCGAGGCTCGGCCGCCGGTGGTTCCACTCGCCCATCTTCATTAGTAGCGTGCCTGGAAATAGCCCGTGTGCACCTTAATGTAAGCAAGTGACGTTACCAAGGCCATCGCCGGCTGCCTCTCGGCCGCGGGCAAGTATAGGCTGTCCTCCGACGTCTCGCGGTCGAGGCTCGGCCGCCGGTGGTTCCACTCGCCCATCTTCATTAGTAGCGTGCCTGGAAATAGCCCGTGTGCACCTTAATGTAAGCAAGTGACGTTACCAAGGCCATCGCCGGCTGCCTCTCGGCCGCGGGCAAGTATAGGCTGTCCTCCGACGTCTCGCGGTCGAGGCTCGGCCGCCGGTGGTTCCACTCGCCCATCTTCATTAGTAGCGTGCCTGGAAATAGCCCGTGTGCACCTTAATGTAAGCAAGTGACGTTACCAAGGCCATCGCCGGCTGCCTCTCGGCCGCGGGCAAGTATAGGCTGTCCTCCGACGTCTCGCGGTCGAGGCTCGGCCGCCGGTGGTTCCACTCGCCCATCTTCATTAGTAGCGTGCCTGGAAATAGCCCGTGTGCACCTTAATGTAAGCAAGTGACGTTACCAAGGCCATCGCCGGCTGCCTCTCGGCCGCGGGCAAGTATAGGCTGTCCTCCGACGTCTCGCGGTCGAGGCTCGGCCGCCGGTGGTTCCACTCGCCCATCTTCATTAGTAGCGTGCCTGGAAATAGCCCGTGTGCACCTTAATGTAAGCAAGTGACGTTACCAAGGCCATCGCCGGCTGCCTCTCGGCCGCGGGCAAGTATAGGCTGTCCTCCGACGTCTCGCGGTCGAGGCTCGGCCGCCGGTGGTTCCACTCGCCCATCTTCATTAGTAGCGTGCCTGGAAATAGCCCGTGTGCACCTTAATGTAAGCAAGTGACGTTACCAAGGCCATCGCCGGCTGCCTCTCGGCCGCGGGCAAGTATAGGCTGTCCTCCGACGTCTCGCGGTCGAGGCTCGGCCGCCGGTGGTTCCACTCGCCCATCTTCATTAGTAGCGTGCCTGGAAATAGCCCGTGTGCACCTTAATGTAAGCAAGTGACGTTACCAAGGCCATCGCCGGCTGCCTCTCGGCCGCGGGCAAGTATAGGCTGTCCTCCGACGTCTCGCGGTCGAGGCTCGGCCGCCGGTGGTTCCACTCGCCCATCTTCATTAGTAGCGTGCCTGGAAATAGCCCGTGTGCACCTTAATGTAAGCAAGTGACGTTACCAAGGCCATCGCCGGCTGCCTCTCGGCCGCGGGCAAGTATAGGCTGTCCTCCGACGTCTCGCGGTCGAGGCTCGGCCGCCGGTGGTTCCACTCGCCCATCTTCATTAGTAGCGTGCCTGGAAATAGCCCGTGTGCACCTTAATGTAAGCAAGTGACGTTACCAAGGCCATCGCCGGCTGCCTCTCGGCCGCGGGCAAGTATAGGCTGTCCTCCGACGTCTCGCGGTCGAGGCTCGGCCGCCGGTGGTTCCACTCGCCCATCTTCATTAGTAGCGTGCCTGGAAATAGAGGGCATTGTTAGGCAATCTTTGCAAGCTTAATAAAAACATGTTCAATGCGATGAAGTAGGTCGCAACAATTTTTTGTTGCTGTTACTACAGTTATGTATGCTGGATGACTCTTCAGAAAAATAATGAAGAAAGGCCGCTCTTGTTAGTGTCTAGTTGTGACGTGTTCGAATAGACATAACCGACCGTAGTCATAAACGTTCTACAAGCCTATTTTAACTAAAATGGCGTTAATATTCGGTTTGTCAAACATGCAATGAAATATTCTCTTTAAGTTCCTTATAATACACTCGGAAGTATCCTTTTTCGGGTGCAGCATCTCAAAGCGGCCTGAAATGCGATTTCATACAACTTTTCAGTCCTAGGCCTGCAAAGTAACCTTTTAATTTTCATTCCACTATTTGTGGCACAGCATCACGGCATTCAGCCATGAAAATTAGTTTGATTTGAGGAATTTTATTTATTTATTTCATTGCATGTTTGAGAAAGGCACTATACATGCCTCAGCGTGAAAACGGATTTCCGGCCAAGTAGGTACGGAAACGAATAGAGATACGAGTGTTTTCCCGGCCTCTGATGTAATGTACCCCACGTTGGGCGCCAACTGTCACCTGACAATAACTCACTCACTCACGCCACTGCTCGGAAATGTGGCAAAAGATGGTCATAATGCAGGCTTCAACGCTTAGTTGGACGTCGCACGAACAGGCCATATATGCATTCAAACTGTCCAACAATGTTTTGGTTAGACAGTTCTAAGAGCGATTCGACCAATCACAGAGCGTCGAGCGGGAGGAGCGGCGCCGGTTCCGCTCCGCTCCTCCCGCCGCGCCGGCGAGCGAGGCCGCGCGAGCTTGTTTTTTGTTTATCATTATAATCTTGAATTAGGTACTTAATTTTGATTTAAAATTATAATTTCCTCGCAGTAGACGTGTAAAGCACTGTGTTAAGCCTCGGCTGAAAGTGCAATAGCTGGACTCGCACTTTCGAGGGCCTCCGCTACGCGTTCGGCCCTCGAACGAACTCGTCCATCTATCGCTTACTTTCTAGCCTCTACAACAATGTACTATTGTCCTTATCTGTCACTTTGACATTTGTGTTCGTAAGAAAGGGACAAAGCAAATTTTATTTAACAGAGGCATTTTAAGTTTTATGAATAAGGGGGTAAGTGTTGAAATTTTGTAACATAAAATACTCATTTTTTTTTTTTTTTTTATTTATTCTCAAAAAAAAACAACAATGGCAAGTACATTCCTTTCTGCTTCGCCAAACTGAGGACATCTATCAGCGCCAACGAGTAGTAAAACCCACGTCGATACAAACCTGTATGCACCGTAGTCTTACAGTCGGTACAGCGTGATCGAGTGTAAAATATTGACTAATAAGAAGTAGTGTAGTAAAAAGGCTCCTTTTATGTACAGTCGCCATCACATACATCGGAGCAAACAAGCACGTCACAAACATCGGAACACACCTCTATTGTCAAGGCATTAGGGTGCATGTGCCGATATTTTTGAACACCTATAGTGTACCGATGTATGTGATGGCGACTGTACTTGTTATACAATGTACTATCTCTATCAGCGCCAACGGTTAGCAAAACCAACTGGTATAGATACGCTACCTGCATGTGCCGCAGTTTCATACAGCTGGTCGCGGCACAGCGTGAGCGAGTGTATAACAGCGAGCAGCTGGAGGAAGTGCGCGCGCGGCAGCGGCGGCGCGTGCGGCTGCACCGCGCCTGGTGTGGACGCGGCTGAACCGAGCCCGGACCACGCGCAACACCGGATTGATTCCGCGATCGGGTCCACGCTCGATGCTGGAACACAAGACAAAATCTCGGCGTTAGGGCCTGTTTACACATTGTTTACGTGATTAGCACGAATCCATACGAAAAAAAACACGATCCGATTCTATAAACTCACACAAAACACTAATTAAAGTGAATAAGTGTATACAGGCCATAAGTCAGAATTCATCGTAGTATAGTCCGTACCAGGGGGGTAAACACGTAACGTCCCGAACGCGCGTTCGTACAATTTAACTGTCATTTTTCCATAGAAAAAGTGACATTTAAATCTACCGACGCGCGTACAATGCGTTACGTGATCGACCTGAAGGGATCGGAACCGGTTTTTTCACAAATCCCTGAAGTAGTCTAATATTTTGAATTATTTTAGGCTCTTAATTTAGGACTCTATCATGTATTTAGGTAACATTTTCGTATTATTAGACTGCCCGGTCAAACATTATATCATAAACCAAAGAATGAAATAGAACGTATTAATACCGGTATTTTTGTATGGTTAAAATACCGGTATCCGACCTGGCCCGTACTCTTGGTACGTCATATGCCCGCCCGATAGCAGCTGATAGGGCAACCTCGTCTGATCCGGCTAAACTCCAAAAACTATCTTGCAAGTGAAACTTAGAAAGATTTAATGTCATTCAGCATAAAGCCCAAATGGAATATCGTCAACAAGAAATTATCATTTTAAAATTGGACCAAAAGTATCCACGATACCTGCTTCGGAACGCAGTTCTTGTGTTTCTGATCCAATCAATTCTACGAACTCTGAGAATCCTGCTTCATTGATCTGACAAACTTCTGAAAGGGACAACCTCGTCGCATTTTAGACCGATTGACTTGGAACTTACACAGGTCCAAGTGGCGGAAAAAAGGGGAGACCTTTGCCCAGCAACATTTTTTTTTGAAGCCTATATAGTGTCCCACTGCTGGGCAAAGGCCCCCCCTCTTGATTTCCACTCTTCCCGATTATGAGAAATCTCTGGCCAATCGTTGTGAAATACGTCCAGGTCGTCCCGCCATCTCCTTCTCGGCGCCACGCCGTCGCCTCCCACCACAGATGTATGAATATAAGTAGATCATACATTTTTTTTTTTTTATGTTCTTTGCTTATCGGCAATCAGTCCGAAGACTATAAGTCGATGTGTGGATTTAGTACAATCTGGCGTGTCGAGTGTGCTCTCCAGCGAGAGCATCTCCTCGTTTTTGAAGTCTGAGGCTACTCTCTATTTTGTAGCTCCAGGATGTTGTGTCGTTTCAGTCGTCTTATGTGGTTCTGGACGGTCAGCTGTTGTGCTAGTTTATTGGGATGGTTGATTAGACGCTGCTTGTATTTTAAGGAAATGTCTCGGAGTTCTTCCTTCACTTGATAGGTGTTCATGCAGTTCACTGTTAGTAATATACCATGGTACGTTCGCTATTGATCTCAGGATCTTATTCTGTAATCTTTGTATGATGTTAATGTTTGAGTCGCTAGCGCTGCCCCACAATTGCACGCCATACATCCATATCGGTTTTAGTACTACCTTATAGATTAGTAGTTTGTTGTCCATTGACAATCTAGCATTTCTTCCCAACATCCAGTATAGGTTTTTGTGTTTGAATCCGATTTCGTCCCTTTTGTTCTTTATATGGTTTTTCCAGGTCATGCGTCGATCGAGGTGCATTCCCAAGTATCTTACGCAGTCGCTGTGTGGTAGTGTGTTATCTCCGAGTTTAACCGACGGGCAGTTTCCCTGGCGAAGGGTAAACGTTACTTGGGTGGATTTTGCGGCACTAGCTTTAATTTTCCATTTTTCAAGCCAGTTGTGAACCTCCTGCAGGCCAATTTGTAGTGCGTCAGATGCTTTTTTGGGGTCGTTATGTCTTGCCAGTACTGCAGTATCGTCGGCAAAGGTCGCGGTAGTGACGCCTGGAGGGCACGGTAAGTCTGCTGTATATATAGTGTAAAGAGCAGGTCCCAAAACTGACCCCTGGGGTACTCCTGCTTTAATGTCAAAAAAATCCGAGGTTTCTTCGCCTTCTTTAACGTAGAATATTCTTTCTGTGAGGTATGATTTAAGTATATTGAAGAAACTGTGTGGAAGATTAAGTTTTATTTTACACAACAGACCTTCGTGCCACACCTTATCGAAGGCTTGTTGAATATCTAGGAAAGCTGACGAACAGTATTGTTTGTTTTCTATTGTTTCTCTGATGGTGGCACAAACTCTATGTACCTGCTCTACGGTTCCGTGTTGTTTCCTGAAACCGAACTGGTGATCTGGTATAATTCTTTTTTCTTGCAGTATTGGCGCCAGTCTATTCAATAGTACTCTCTCAAACATCTTTGATAATACTGGCAGAAGGCTGATAGGTCGGTATGAGGTTTTTTCCTGGGGTGGTTTTCCATGTTTGTAAATCAGTATGATTTGGGAAACTTTCCATAGTCTTGGAAAATATTGAACTCTAAGCATCGCGTTGAACAGCACTGTTATAAACACAATCGCTTTTTTTGGTAGTTCTTGAAGGACTTCTTTGGTTATGAGGTCAAATCCAGGGGATTTTCTACAATCCAAGCTTTTTATTAGTTTATGTATTTCTTGTGGCGAAGTAGATTTGAGTGGTCGTTCGAGCTGAATGTCTGTAAGTAGCACAGAGGCAACATATTCTTCCGAATCTGGATTCCCTATTTCGTTAGGCATGAAAACATTAGCTAGGTGCTCTGCAAATAGATCGGCCTTTTGTTTATTCGTCTTTGCCCATCCGCTCGTGTCACTTCTAATAGGAGGTTTGAATTCTTGTGGTCTATCATACGCTTTTGCAAATTTCCACAATGAGTAGTTTGTGGAGTGGAGTGTGTTGCAGTTAGTGATTCCAATTTCGTTTGTAGTGTATTATCATTGTTTGCGGTTATCATAGTCCTTAGCTCAACTATCGATCGATTCAAAGCGGTTTTATCTGTTGGGTGTCGACTTTGGTGCCATTTTCGTCGAAGCCTGCGCTTTTCTAAAATTTTATGTTTTATTTCTAATGGCTGGTTTACGACAAGTTTGCTATCCGGTATGACGGGAGTATTTGTCCAGCAAGCCGTTTGTATAGTACTGGTGAATCCAGCCAGGGCAGTATCAATATCTTCGGTGGATTTCAATTTTGTATTGAGCTGAATAGTTTCTTCGACGTATTCTCGAAAGCCATTCCAGGAGATCAAACATGGCGGCCGATTTGTATAGAGTGAGCCTGTCGCAAGTACATTAACCCACACAACGCCCAAGTAATTGACAAGACAAAGCACGCACACATCTAAAACACACACGCCTATATACCTACACGCTTATTTGACAATAAACGCGCATCATATCAGGCATTTTGGAAAAAACGTAATATTCTCTGCGATCAGCACGCGTGCACAGTATGGCAGTGTAGGCCCATTGAGCATACAGCTGCGACACGGCCGCCGGCGGCTTGTCCTCTCTCTAGTATTCTATGCTCTGAGCCTCCCACCATGCGGCACCCACTCCGTAGCTAGTTTAGCCCACCTCTGCGGGTGCATGCGGCAAACGTGGCCCGCCCATTCCCATTTCAGCTTGGCGGTCTTGGCTCCAACGTCAGAGGCTCTAGTATAAGTTTTATGAATTATATAATGACAACGCGAAAAGCGCCCCTGGTGGTAACTATTAGGAACTACGCGTTGCCATACAAATTGGAACTAAACGCAAACGCGTTCGAAAACGTTTTGTATCGATAAAACTTATACTAGAGCCTCTGTAATGCAAGTTTTTGAGCGTTGCGTAGAGTTTCGGACTCGATCGATCCGTTGGACTCCCAGCATGCTACGCTTCATAGCTCGTTTGCAAACCTTCAATCTGGTATTTTGTGCCTCAGTGAGTGATCATGTTTGGGCATCGTAGGTTAGGACAGGCAAAATACACATATCGACGAGTCTTCGCTTCAGGGTTAAAGGACATAGGCTATTAAAAAAGTTGTTCCGGAATAAATAATGATACATCTGAGAGGCTGTTGGAGCTGTCACTGGACTTGTCCATGTAGCTACTCGCTGATGGACTGCTAGAGCTCCGCAGGCACCGGCTCTGAGCCAGACGGGTTCTCAACAAATGATACATCTCTGGCACACTTATTGAGGTTTGTATACGACCATCTCGCTCGGTAGTGGTATTATTACCGTGGCGAGTGTGGTTAGTATTAGATGGTACCTGAGTGGCTGTTGGAGCTGTCGCTGGACTTGTCCATGTAGCTACTCGCTGATGGACTGCTAGAGCTCCGCAGGCACCGGCTCTGAGCCAGACGGGTTCTCAACAAATGATACATCTCTGGCACACTTATTGAGGTTTGTATACGACCATCTCGCTCGGTAGTGGTATTATTACCGTGGCGAGTGTGGTTAGTATTAGATGGTACCTGAGTGGCTGTTGGAGCTGTCGCTGGACTTGTCCATGTAGCTACTCGCTGATGGACTGCTAGAGCTCCGCAGGCACCGGCTCTGAGCCAGACGGGTTCTCAACAAATGATACATCTCTGGCACACTTATTGAGGTTTGTATACGACCATCTCGCTCGGTAGTGGTATTATTACCGTGGCGAGTGTGGTTAGTATTAGATGGTACCTGAGTGGCTGTTGGAGCTGTCGCTGGACTTGTCCATGTAGCTACTCGCTGATGGACTGCTAGAGCTCCGCAGGCACCGGCTCTGAGCCAGACGGGTTCTCAACAAATGATACATCTCTGGCACACTTATTGAGGTTTGTATACGACCATCTCGCTCGGTAGTGGTATTATTACCGTGGCGAGTGTGGTTAGTATTAGATGGTACCTGAGTGGCTGTTGGAGCTGTCGCTGGACTTGTCCATGTAGCTACTCGCTGATGGACTGCTAGAGCTCTGGCTCTGAGCCAGACGGGTTCTCAACAAATGATACATCTCTGGCACACTTATTGAGGTTTGTATACGACCATCTCGCTCGGTAGTGGTATTATTACCGTGGCGAGTGTGGTTAGTATTAGATGGTACCTGAGTGGCTGTTGGAGCTGTCGCTGGACTTGTCCATGTAGCTACTCGCTGATGGACTGCTAGAGCTCTGGCTCTGAGCCAGACGGGTTCTCAACAAATGATACATCTCTGGCACACTTATTGAGGTTTGTATACGACCATCTCGCTCGGTAGTGGTATTATTACCGTGGCGAGTGTGGTTAGTATTAGATGGTACCTGAGTGGCTGTTGGAGCTGTCGCTGGACTTGTCCATGTAGCTACTCGCTGATGGACTGCTAGAGCTCTGGCTCTGAGCCAGACGGGTTCTCAACAAATGATACATCTCTGGCACACTTATTGAGGTTTGTATACGACCATCTCGCTCGGTAGTGGTATTATTACCGTGGCGAGTGTGGTTAGTATTAGATGGTACCTGAGTGGCTGTTGGAGCTGTCGCTGGACTTGTCCATGTAGCTACTCGCTGATGGACTGCTAGAGCTCTGGCTCTGAGCCAGACGGGTTCTCAACAAATGATACATCTCTGGCACACTTATTGAGGTTTGTATACGACCATCTCGCTCGGTAGTGGTATTATTACCGTGGCGAGTGTGGTTAGTATTAGATGGTACCTGAGTGGCTGTTGGAGCTGTCGCTGGACTTGTCCATGTAGCTACTCGCTGATGGACTGCTAGAGCTCTGGCTCTGAGCCAGACGGGTTCTCAACAAATGATACATCTCTGGCACACTTATTGAGGTTTGTATACGACCATCTCGCTCGGTAGTGGTATTATTACCGTGGCGAGTGTGGTTAGTATTAGATGGTACCTGAGTGGCTGTTGGAGCTGTCGCTGGACTTGTCCATGTAGCTACTCGCTGATGGACTGCTAGAGCTCTGGCTCTGAGCCCGACGGGTTCTCAACAAATGATACATCTCTGGCACACTTATTGAGGTTTGTATACGACCATCTCGCTCGGTAGTGGTATTATTACCGTGGCGAGTGTGGTTAGTATTAGATGGTACCTGAGTGGCTGTTGGAGCTGTCGCTGGACTTGTCCATGTAGCTACTCGCTGATGGACTGCTAGAGCTCTGGCTCTGAGCCAGACGGGTTCTCAACAAATGATACATCTCTGGCACACTTATTGAGGTTTGTATACGACCATCTCGCTCGGTAGTGGTATTATTACCGTGGCGAGTGTGGTTAGTATTAGATGGTACCTGAGTGGCTGTTGGAGCTGTCGCTGGACTTGTCCATGTAGCTACTCGCTGATGGACTGCTAGAGCTATGGCTCTGAGCCAGACGGGTTCTCAACAAATGATACATCTCTGGCACACTTATTGAGGTTTGTATACGACCATCTCGCTCGGTAGTGGTATTATTACCGTGGCGAGTGTGGTTAGTATTAGATGGTACCTGAGTGGCTGTTGGAGCTGTCGCTGGACTTGTCCATGTAGCTACTCGCTGATGGACTGCTAGAGCTCTGGCTCTGAGCCAGACGGGTTCTCAACAAATGATACATCTCTGGCACACTTATTGAGGTTTGTATACGACCATCTCGCTCGGTAGTGGTATTATTACCGTGGCGAGTGTGGTTAGTATTAGATGGTACCTGAGTGGCTGTTGGAGCTGTCGCTGGACTTGTCCATGTAGCTACTCGCTGATGGACTGCTAGAGCTCTGGCTCTGAGCCAGACGGGTTCTCAACAAATGATACATCTCTGGCACACTTATTGAGGTTTGTATACGACCATCTCGCTCGGTAGTGGTATTATTACCGTGGCGAGTGTGGTTAGTATTAGATGGTACCTGAGTGGCTGTTGGAGCTGTCGCTGGACTTGTCCATGTAGCTACTCGCTGATGGACTGCTAGAGCTCTGGCTCTGAGCCAGACGGGTTCTCAACAAATGATACATCTCTGGCACACTTATTGAGGTTTGTATACGACCATCTCGCTCGGTAGTGGTATTATTACCGTGGCGAGTGTGGTTAGTATTAGATGGTACCTGAGTGGCTGTTGGAGCTGTCGCTGGACTTGTCCATGTAGCTACTCGCTGATGGACTGCTAGAGCTCCGCAGGCACCGGCTCTGAGCCAGACGGGTTCTCAACAAATGATACATCTCTGGCACACTTATTGAGGTTTGTATACGACCATCTCGCTCGGTAGTGGTATTATTACCGTGGCGAGTGTGGTTAGTATTAGATGGTACCTGAGTGGCTGTTGGAGCTGTCGCTGGACTTGTCCATGTAGCTACTCGCTGATGGACTGCTAGAGCTCCGCAGGCACCGGCTCTGAGCCAGACGGGTTCTCAACAAATGATACATCTCTGGCACACTTATTGAGGTTTGTATACGACCATCTCGCTCGGTAGTGGTATTATTACCGTGGCGAGTGTGGTTAGTATTAGATGGTACCTGAGTGGCTGTTGGAGCTGTCGCTGGACTTGTCCATGTAGCTACTCGCTGATGGACTGCTAGAGCTCTGGCTCTGAGCCAGACGGGTTCTCAACAAATGATACATCTCTGGCACACTTATTGAGGTTTGTATACGACCATCTCGCTCGGTAGTGGTATTATTACCGTGGCGAGTGTGGTTAGTATTAGATGGTACCTGAGTGGCTGTTGGAGCTGTCGCTGGACTTGTCCATGTAGCTACTCGCTGATGGACTGCTAGAGCTCTGGCTCTGAGCCAGACGGGTTCTCAACAAATGATACATCTCTGGCACACTTATTGAGGTTTGTATACGACCATCTCGCTCGGTAGTGGTATTATTACCGTGGCGAGTGTGGTTAGTATTAGATGGTACCTGAGTGGCTGTTGGAGCTGTCGCTGGACTTGTCCATGTAGCTACTCGCTGATGGACTGCTAGAGCTCCGCAGGCACCGGCTCTGAGCCAGACGGGTTCTCAACAAATGATACATCTCTGGCACACTTATTGAGGTTTGTATACGACCATCTCGCTCGGTAGTGGTATTATTACCGTGGCGAGTGTGGTTAGTATTAGATGGTACCTGAGTGGCTGTTGGAGCTGTCGCTGGACTTGTCCATGTAGCTACTCGCTGATGGACTGCTAGAGCTCTGGCTCTGAGCCAGACGGGTTCTCAACAAATGATACATCTCTGGCACACTTATTGAGGTTTGTATACGACCATCTCGCTCGGTAGTGGTATTATTACCGTGGCGAGTGTGGTTAGTATTAGATGGTACCTGAGTGGCTGTTGGAGCTGTCGCTGGACTTGTCCATGTAGCTACTCGCTGATGGACTGCTAGAGCTCTGGCTCTGAGCCAGACGGGTTCTCAACAAATGATACATCTCTGGCACACTTATTGAGGTTTGTATACGACCATCTCGCTCGGTAGTGGTATTATTACCGTGGCGAGTGTGGTTAGTATTAGATGGTACCTGAGTGGCTGTTGGAGCTGTCGCTGGACTTGTCCATGTAGCTACTCGCTGATGGACTGCTAGAGCTCTGGCTCTGAGCCAGACGGGTTCTCAACAAATGATACATCTCTGGCACACTTATTGAGGTTTGTATACGACCATCTCGCTCGGTAGTGGTATTATTACCGTGGCGAGTGTGGTTAGTATTAGATGGTACCTGAGTGGCTGTTGGAGCTGTCGCTGGACTTGTCCATGTAGCTACTCGCTGATGGACTGCTAGAGCTCTGGCTCTGAGCCAGACGGGTTCTCAACAAATGATACATCTCTGGCACACTTATTGAGGTTTGTATACGACCATCTCGCTCGGTAGTGGTATTATTACCGTGGCGAGTGTGGTTAGTATTAGATGGTACCTGAGTGGCTGTTGGAGCTGTCGCTGGACTTGTCCATGTAGCTACTCGCTGATGGACTGCTAGAGCTCTGGCTCTGAGCCAGACGGGTTCTCAACAAATGATACATCTCTGGCACACTTATTGAGGTTTGTATACGACCATCTCGCTCGGTAGTGGTATTATTACCGTGGCGAGTGTGGTTAGTATTAGATGGTACCTGAGTGGCTGTTGGAGCTGTCGCTGGACTTGTCCATGTAGCTACTCGCTGATGGACTGCTAGAGCTCTGGCTCTGAGCCAGACGGGTTCTCAACAAATGATACATCTCTGGCACACTTATTGAGGTTTGTATACGACCATCTCGCTCGGTAGTGGTATTATTACCGTGGCGAGTGTGGTTAGTATTAGATGGTACCTGAGTGGCTGTTGGAGCTGTCGCTGGACTTGTCCATGTAGCTACTCGCTGATGGACTGCTAGAGCTCTGGCTCTGAGCCAGACGGGTTCTCAACAAATGATACATCTCTGGCACACTTATTGAGGTTTGTATACGACCATCTCGCTCGGTAGTGGTATTATTACCGTGGCGAGTGTGGTTAGTATTAGATGGTACCTGAGTGGCTGTTGGAGCTGTCGCTGGACTTGTCCATGTAGCTACTCGCTGATGGACTGCTAGAGCTCCGCAGGCACCGGCTCTGAGCCAGACGGGTTCTCAACAAATGATACATCTCTGGCACACTTATTGAGGTTTGTATACGACCATCTCGCTCGGTAGTGGTATTATTACCGTGGCGAGTGTGGTTAGTATTAGATGGTACCTGAGTGGCTGTTGGAGCTGTCGCTGGACTTGTCCATGTAGCTACTCGCTGATGGACTGCTAGAGCTCCGCAGGCACCGGCTCTGAGCCAGACGGGTTCTCAACAAATGATACATCTCTGGCACACTTATTGAGGTTTGTATACGACCATCTCGCTCGGTAGTGGTATTATTACCGTGGCGAGTGTGGTTAGTATTAGATGGTACCTGAGTGGCTGTTGGAGCTGTCGCTGGACTTGTCCATGTAGCTACTCGCTGATGGACTGCTAGAGCTCCGCAGGCACCGGCTCTGAGCCAGACGGGTTCTCAACAAATGATACATCTCTGGCACACTTATTGAGGTTTGTATACGACCATCTCGCTCGGTAGTGGTATTATTACCGTGGCGAGTGTGGTTAGTATTAGATGGTACCTGAGTGGCTGTTGGAGCTGTCGCTGGACTTGTCCATGTAGCTACTCGCTGATGGACTGCTAGAGCTCCGCAGGCACCGGCTCTGAGCCAGACGGGTTCTCAACAAATGATACATCTCTGGCACACTTATTGAGGTTTGTATACGACCATCTCGCTCGGTAGTGGTATTATTACCGTGGCGAGTGTGGTTAGTATTAGATGGTACCTGAGTGGCTGTTGGAGCTGTCGCTGGACTTGTCCATGTAGCTACTCGCTGATGGACTGCTAGAGCTCCGCAGGCACCGGCTCTGAGCCAGACGGGTTCTCAACAAATGATACATCTCTGGCACACTTATTGAGGTTTGTATACGACCATCTCGCTCGGTAGTGGTATTATTACCGTGGCGAGTGTGGTTAGTATTAGATGGTACCTGAGTGGCTGTTGGAGCTGTCGCTGGACTTGTCCATGTAGCTACTCGCTGATGGACTGCTAGAGCTCCGCAGGCACCGGCTCTGAGCCAGACGGGTTCTCAACAAATGATACATCTCTGGCACACTTATTGAGGTTTGTATACGACCATCTCGCTCGGTAGTGGTATTATTACCGTGGCGAGTGTGGTTAGTATTAGATGGTACCTGAGTGGCTGTTGGAGCTGTCGCTGGACTTGTCCATGTAGCTACTCGCTGATGGACTGCTAGAGCTCCGCAGGCACCGGCTCTGAGCCAGACGGGTTCTCAACAAATGATACATCTCTGGCACACTTATTGAGGTTTGTATACGACCATCTCGCTCGGTAGTGGTATTATTACCGTGGCGAGTGTGGTTAGTATTAGATGGTACCTGAGTGGCTGTTGGAGCTGTCGCTGGACTTGTCCATGTAGCTGCCGTCGCCCGCGTCGCTGATCGACCGCTGGAGCTCCGGAGGTATTGGATCTGAGCCGGACGGGTTCTCAACACTGTAACAAGTACAGTTTTATTTTAGAGACAGTTCCTTAAAAACGAAAGCATAAAAATTTCGTACGCGCAAAATGCAATATGAAGTCTAAAAAGGTGCAGATAAATTGCAAGTACAAATATCTACCGTTCGTGTTGATACGTGGATTAGCGCGGCTTGCAGCTCAGCGCACGGTGGGTTGAGAATCGACTCTCCAATAAAATAGAGACTCAGTATTGGTGATTTGCTTTCGTTTTTTTATACGGTGGAAGTCCTTGCTGCTTTAAATATAAGCGAGTTGACATTCCATTCAGCTTGGCATTTGACTCCTGCAAAACAAGTCACAACACCACGCAGGCTGCATACGTCCCCTCTCAAAGGAGGCGAAAGCAGCGGGGGCGCGTGCTTTTAGCTACACACCTGTCGAACAACGAGATGGCGTCGGTAGCGAGCTCAGCGCCGGCGCGCGCAGCCCTCGCGTCCCTGAGATCTGCGCGCGACAGCAGCGGGGGCGCGTGCTTTTAGCTACACACCTGTCGAACAACGAGATGGCGTCGGTAGCGAGCTCAGCGCCGGCGCGCGCAGCCCTCGCGTCCCTGAGATCTGCGCGCGACAGCAGCGGGGGCGCGTGCTTTTAGCTACACACCTGTCGAACAACGAGATGGCGTCGGTAGCGAGCTCAGCGCCGGCGCGCGCAGCCCTCGCGTCCCTGAGATCTGCGCGCGACAGCAGCGGGGGCGCGTGCTTTTAGCTACACACCTGTCGAAGAACGAGATGGCGTCGGTAGCGAGCTCAGCGCCGGCGCGCGCAGCCCTCGCGTCCCTGAGATCTGCGCGCGACAGCAGCGGGGGCGCGTGCTTTTAGCTACACACCTGTCGAAGAACGAGATGGCGTCGGTAGCGAGCTCAGCGCCGGCGCGCGCAGCCCTCGCGTCCCTGAGATCTGCGCGCGACAGCAGCGGGGGCGCGTGCTTTTAGCTACACACCTGTCGAACAACGAGATGGCGTCGGTAGCGAGCTCAGCGCCGGCGCGCGCAGCCCTCGCGTCCCTGAGATCTGCGCGCGACAGCAGCGGGGGCGCGTGCTTTTAGCTACACACCTGTCGAACAACGAGATGGCGTCGGTAGCGAGCTCAGCGCCGGCGCGCGCAGCCCTCGCGTCCCTGAGATCTGCGCGCGACAGCAGCGGGGGCGCGTGCTTTTAGCTACACACCTGTCGAACAACGAGATGGCGTCGGTAGCGAGCTCAGCGCCGGCGCGCGCAGCCCTCGCGTCCCTGAGATCTGCACGCGACAGCAGCGGGGGCGCGTGCTTTTAGCTACACACCTGTCGAACAACGAGATGGCGTCGGTAGCGAGCTCAGCGCCGGCGCGCGCAGCCCTCGCGTCCCTGAGATCTGCGCGCGACAGCAGCGGTGGCGCGTGCTTTTAGCTACACACCTGTCGAACAACGAGATGGCGTCGGTAGCGAGCTCAGCGCCGGCGCGCGCAGCCCTCGCGTCCCTGAGATCTGCGCGCGACAGCAGCGGGGGCGCGTGCTTTTAGCTACACACCTGTCGAACAACGAGATGGCGTCGGTAGCGAGCTCAGCGCCGGCGCGCGCAGCCCTCGCGTCCCTGAGATCTGCGCGCGACAGCAGCGGGGGCGCGTGCTTTTAGCTACACACCTGTCGAAGAACGAGATGGCGTCGGTAGCGAGCTCAGCGCCGGCGGGCGCAGCCCTCGCGTCCCTGAGATCTGCGCGCGACAGCAGCGGGGGCGCGTGCTTTTAGCTACACACCTGTCGAAGAACGAGATGGCGTCGGTAGCGAGCTCAGCGCCGGCGCGCGCAGCCCTCGCGTCCCTGAGATCTGCGCGCGACAGCAGCGGGGGCGCGTGCTTTTAGCTACACACCTGTCGAAGAACGAGATGGCGTCGGTAGCGAGCTCAGCGCCGGCGCGCGCAGCCCTCGCGTCCCTGAGATCTGCGCGCGACAGCAGCGGGGGCGCGTGCTTTTAGCTACACACCTGTCGAAGAACGAGATGGCGTCGGTAGCGAGCTCAGCGCCGGCGCGCACAGCCCTCGCGTCCCTGAGATCTGCGCGCGACAGCAGCGGGGGCGCGTGCTTTTAGCTACACACCTGTCGAAGAACGAGATGGCGTCGGTAGCGAGCTCAGCGCCGGCGCGCGCAGCCCTCGCGTCCCTGAGATCTGCACGCGACAGCAGCGGGGGCGCGTGCTTTTAGCTACACACCTGTCGAACAACGAGATGGCGTCGGTAGCGAGCTCAGCGCCGGCGCGCGCAGCCCTCGCGTCCCTGAGATCTGCACGCGACAGCAGCGGGGGCGCGTGCTTTTAGCTACACACCTGTCGAACAACGAGATGGCGTCGGTAGCGAGCTCAGCGCCGGCGCGCGCAGCCCTCGCGTCCCTGAGATCTGCGCGCGACAGCAGCGGGGGCGCGTGCTTTTAGCTACACACCTGTCGAACAACGAGATGGCGTCGGTAGCGAGCTCAGCGCCGGCGCGCGCAGCCCTCGCGTCCCTGAGATCTGCGCGCGACAGCAGCGGGGGCGCGTGCTTTTAGCTACACACCTGTCGAACAACGAGATGGCGTCGGTAGCGAGCTCAGCGCCGGCGCGCGCAGCCCTCGCGTCCCTGAGATCTGCGCGCGACAGCAGCGGGGGCGCGTGCTTTTAGCTACACACCTGTCGAACAACGAGATGGCGTCGGTAGCGAGCTCAGCGCCGGCGCGCGCAGCCCTCGCGTCCCTGAGATCTGCGCGCGACAGCAGCGGTGGCGCGTGCTTTTAGCTACACACCTGTCGAACAACGAGATGGCGTCGGTAGCGAGCTCAGCGCCGGCGCGCGCAGCCCTCGCGTCCCTGAGATCTGCGCGCGACAGCAGCGGGGGCGCGTGCTTTTAGCTACACACCTGTCGAACAACGAGATGGCGTCGGTAGCGAGCTCAGCGCCGGCGCGCGCAGCCCTCGCGTCCCTGAGATCTGCGCGCGACAGCAGCGGGGGCGCGTGCTTTTAGCTACACACCTGTCGAAGAACGAGATGGCGTCGGTAGCGAGCTCAGCGCCGGCGGGCGCAGCCCTCGCGTCCCTGAGATCTGCGCGCGACAGCAGCGGGGGCGCGTGCTTTTAGCTACACACCTGTCGAAGAACGAGATGGCGTCGGTAGCGAGCTCAGCGCCGGCGCGCGCAGCCCTCGCGTCCCTGAGATCTGCGCGCGACAGCAGCGGGGGCGCGTGCTTTTAGCTACACACCTGTCGAAGAACGAGATGGCGTCGGTAGCGAGCTCAGCGCCGGCGCGCGCAGCCCTCGCGTCCCTGAGATCTGCGCGCGACAGCAGCGGGGGCGCGTGCTTTTAGCTACACACCTGTCGAAGAACGAGATGGCGTCGGTAGCGAGCTCAGCGCCGGCGCGCACAGCCCTCGCGTCCCTGAGATCTGCGCGCGACAGCAGCGGGGGCGCGTGCTTTTAGCTACACACCTGTCGAAGAACGAGATGGCGTCGGTAGCGAGCTCAGCGCCGGCGCGCGCAGCCCTCGCGTCCCTGAGATCTGCGCGCGACAGCAGCGGGGGCGCGTGCTTTTAGCTACACACCTGTCGAACAACGAGATGGCGTCGGTAGCGAGCTCAGCGCCGGCGCACGCAGCCCTCGCGTCCCTGAGATCTGCGCGCGACAGCAGCGGGGGCGCGTGCTTTTAGCTACACACCTGTCGAAGAACGAGATGGCGTCGGTAGCGAGCTCAGCGCCGGCGCGCGCAGCCCTCGCGTCCCTGAGATCTGCGCGCGACAGCAGCGGGGGCGCGTGCTTTTAGCTACACACCTGTCGAAGAACGAGATGGCGTCGGTAGCGAGCTCAGCGCCGGCGCGCGCAGCCCTCGCGTCCCTGAGATCTGCGCGCGACAGCAGCGGTGGCGCGTGCTTTTAGCTACACACCTGTCGAACAACGAGATGGCGTCGGTAGCGAGCTCAGCGCCGGCGCGCGCAGCCCTCGCGTCCCTGAGATCTGCGCGCGACAGCAGCGGGGGCGCGTGCTTTTAGCTACACACCTGTCGAACAACGAGATGGCGTCGGTAGCGAGCTCAGCGCCGGCGCGCGCAGCCCTCGCGTCCCTGAGATCTGCGCGCGACAGCAGCGGGGGCGCGTGCTTTTAGCTACACACCTGTCGAAGAACGAGATGGCGTCGGTAGCGAGCTCAGCGCCGGCGGGCGCAGCCCTCGCGTCCCTGAGATCTGCGCGCGACAGCAGCGGGGGCGCGTGCTTTTAGCTACACACCTGTCGAAGAACGAGATGGCGTCGGTAGCGAGCTCAGCGCCGGCGCGCGCAGCCCTCGCGTCCCTGAGATCTGCGCGCGACAGCAGCGGGGGCGCGTGCTTTTAGCTACACACCTGTCGAAGAACGAGATGGCGTCGGTAGCGAGCTCAGCGCCGGCGCGCGCAGCCCTCGCGTCCCTGAGATCTGCGCGCGACAGCAGCGGGGGCGCGTGCTTTTAGCTACACACCTGTCGAAGAACGAGATGGCGTCGGTAGCGAGCTCAGCGCCGGCGCGCGCAGCCCTCGCGTCCCTGAGATCTGCGCGCGACAGCAGCGGGGGCGCGTGCTTTTAGCTACACACCTGTCGAAGAACGAGATGGCGTCGGTAGCGAGCTCAGCGCCGGCGCGCGCAGCCCTCGCGTCCCTGAGATCTGCGCGCGACAGCAGCGGGGGCGCATGCTTTTAGCTACACACCTGTCGAAGAACGAGATGGCGTCGGTAGCGAGCTCAGCGCCGGCGCGCGCAGCCCTCGCGTCCCTGAGATCTGCGCGCGACAGCAGCGGGGGCGCGTGCTTTTAGCTACACACCTGTCGAAGAACGAGATGGCGTCGGTAGCGAGCTCAGCGCCGGCGCGCGCAGCCCTCGCGTCCCTGAGATCTGCGCGCGACAGCAGCGGGGGCGCGTGCTTTTAGCTACACACCTGTCGAAGAACGAGATGGCGTCGGTAGCGAGCTCAGCGCCGGCGGGCGCAGCCCTCGCGTCCCTGAGATCTGCGCGCGACAGCAGCGGGGGCGCGTGCTTTTAGCTACACACCTGTCGAAGAACGAGATGGCGTCGGTAGCGAGCTCAGCGCCGGCGCGCGCAGCCCTCGCGTCCCTAAGATCTGCGCGCGACAGCAGCGGGGGCGCGTGCTTTTAGCTACACACCTGTCGAAGAACGAGATGGCGTCGGTAGCGAGCTCAGCGCCGGCGCGCGCAGCCCTCGCGTCCCTGAGATCTGCGCGCGACAGCAGCGGGGGCGCGTGCTTTTAGCTACACACCTGTCGAAGAACGAGATGGCGTCGGTAGCGAGCTTAGCGCCGGCGCGCGCAGCCCTCGCGTCCCTGAGATCTGCGCGCGACAGCAGCGGGGGCGCGTGCTTTTAGCTACACACCTGTCGAAGAACGAGATGGCGTCGGTAGCGAGCTCAGCGCCGGCGCGCGCAGCCCTCGCGTCCCTGAGATCTGCGCGCGACAGCAGCGGGGGCGCGTGCTTTTAGCTACACACCTGTCGAAGAACGAGATGGCGTCGGTAGCGAGCTCAGCGCCGGCGCGCGCAGCCCTCGCGTCCCTGAGATCTGCGCGCGACAGCAGCGGGGGCGCATGCTTTTAGCTACACACCTGTCGAAGAACGAGATGGCGTCGGTAGCGAGCTCAGCGCCGGCGCGCGCAGCCCTCGCGTCCCTGAGATCTGCGCGCGACAGCAGCGGGGGCGCGTGCTTTTAGCTACACACCTGTCGAAGAACGAGATGGCGTCGGTAGCGAGCTCAGCGCCGGCGCGCGCAGCCCTCGCGTCCCTGAGATCTGCGCGCGACAGCAGCGGGGGCGCGTGCTTTTAGCTACACACCTGTCGAAGAACGAGATGGCGTCGGTAGCGAGCTCAGCGCCGGCGCGCGCAGCCCTCGCGTCCCTAAGATCTGCGCGCGACAGCAGCGGGGGCGCGTGCTTTTAGCTACACACCTGTCGAAGAACGAGATGGCGTCGGTAGCGAGCTCAGCGCCGGCGCGCGCAGCCCTCGCGTCCCTAAGATCTGCGCGCGACAGCAGCGGGGGCGCGTGCTTTTAGCTACACACCTGTCGAAGAACGAGATGGCGTCGGTAGCGAGCTCAGCGCCGGCGCGCGCAGCCCTCGCGTCCCTGAGATCTGCGCGCGACAGCAGCGGGGGCGCGTGCTTTTAGCTACACACCTGTCGAAGAACGAGATGGCGTCGGTAGCGAGCTTAGCGCCGGCGCGCGCAGCCCTCGCGTCCCTGAGATCTGCGCGCGACAGCAGCGGGGGCGCGTGCTTTTAGCTACACACCTGTCGAAGAACGAGATGGCGTCGGTAGCGAGCTCAGCGCCGGCGCGCGCAGCCCTCGCGTCCCTGAGATCTGCGCGCGACAGCAGCGGGGGCGCGTGCTTTTAGCTACACACCTGTCGAAGAACGAGATGGCGTCGGTAGCGAGCTCAGCGCCGGCGCGCGCAGCCCTCGCGTCCCTGAGATCTGCGCGCGACAGCAGCGGGGGCGCATGCTTTTAGCTACACACCTGTCGAAGAACGAGATGGCGTCGGTAGCGAGCTCAGCGCCGGCGCGCGCAGCCCTCGCGTCCCTGAGATCTGCGCGCGACAGCAGCGGGGGCGCGTGCTTTTAGCTACACACCTGTCGAAGAACGAGATGGCGTCGGTAGCGAGCTCAGCGCCGGCGCGCGCAGCCCTCGCGTCCCTGAGATCTGCGCGCGACAGCAGCGGGGGCGCGTGCTTTTAGCTACACACCTGTCGAAGAACGAGATGGCGTCGGTAGCGAGCTCAGCGCCGGCGCGCGCAGCCCTCGCGTCCCTAAGATCTGCGCGCGACAGCAGCGGGGGCGCGTGCTTTTAGCTACACACCTGTCGAAGAACGAGATGGCGTCGGTAGCGAGCTCAGCGCCGGCGCGCGCAGCCCTCGCGTCCCTAAGATCTGCGCGCGACAGCAGCGGGGGCGCGTGCTTTTAGCTACACACCTGTCGAAGAACGAGATGGCGTCGGTAGCGAGCTCAGCGCCGGCGCGCGCAGCCCTCGCGTCCCTGAGATCTGCGCGCGACAGCAGCGGGGGCGCGTGCTTTTAGCTACACACCTGTCGAAGAACGAGATGGCGTCGGTAGCGAGCTTAGCGCCGGCGCGCGCAGCCCTCGCGTCCCTGAGATCTGCGCGCGACAGCAGCGGGGGCGCGTGCTTTTAGCTACACACCTGTCGAAGAACGAGATGGCGTCGGTAGCGAGCTCAGCGCCGGCGCGCGCAGCCCTCGCGTCCCTGAGATCTGCGCGCGACAGCAGCGGGGGCGCGTGCTTTTAGCTACACACCTGTCGAAGAACGAGATGGCGTCGGTAGCGAGCTCAGCGCCGGCGCGCGCAGCCCTCGCGTCCCTGAGATCTGCGCGCGACAGCAGCGGGGGCGCATGCGCACAGAACAGCACGCGCAGCCGCCGCGCCGCGTCTGCGCGCGTGCTGATGCCGAGCGCGAGGGAGAGCCCGCGCGCCGACACGAAACCGTCGCTGTCGTTGTCCATTAGCTGGAGATTATAACGCAGATGTCATGAAATAGGAACAATAGCTCAACTATAACTTTTATCGATACATATACGTTTTCGAACGCGCTTGCGTTTAGTTTCAATTTGTATGGTAACGCGAACAGCGCCTCTTGTGGTAACAATTAGTTCCTAACATAGCCGTTAGTTGCCTTACAAATTGAAACTAAACGCAAACGCGTTCGAAACCGTATTGTACGAGGGCTGCCTTTTAAGTTCTGTCGTTTGCAAACCTCCCGTGATTGCATAAAAAATAACTAGTGTCATCTTAAAATATTTGAATTTAGAATTCGAAAACAAAAGAATGACTCGAAATTGGCCCAACCATTTTAGTACAGCGTTCGTTCAAAGTTGACAAGTCAGTTGTGAAAATATAAATTTCGAAGGAAAATTTACGTGCGATAAGTTTATACAACTTCAAAAGGGGCTTAACGCGACTTCAGTGCTTCGAAGAGTTGACTACGGTGTTCAATGATAAAGCACCATGCCTCCGGACTGTGGAACGCTGGTATTTAGAATTTCAACGTGGTTGCTCTAGTCTTGGTAATATACCTCGTGAAGGTCGACCAAAAACAGCCGTAACCCAGGAGAACATTGATGCTGTACGGCAACTGATCGTCGAAGATCGCCATGCGACATACCGTGAGATAGAAGCTTCCTTAAGTATTTCAGGGACCAGTGTTCACAGTATTTTGCGTAAAAAAGTTGATCTCACGCTGGATACCACATTTACTCAGTGAAGACCAAAAAACGGCTCGCGTTCGATGGTGTCAAAACTCTGCGGCAATTCAACCGAGGAAACTCGAAACATGTTTACGACATTATCAGTGGTGACGAATCTTGGATATATGCCTACAATCCCGATTCTAAACAGCAGTTGACTGTTTGGGTGTTCCAAGATGAGCCAAAACCGACCGAAGTAATACGCTCACGGAGCACTTCGAAAAAAATGGTCGCCACGTTTGTGATCGTAAAACGGTTAATGCTGGCTGGTATACCACTGTCTGTTTACCAGAAGTCATCGGCGAGTTTCGAAAAAATAACCCAAGACGTCGTATAAGACTGCACCACGATAATGCGAGCTCGCACACCGCCCGGCAAACAATTGCGTTTTTAAAAGAGCAAAACGTCGAAATTCTGGAACACCCGCCGTACAGTCCAGACTTAAGCCCTAACGATTTTTTAACTTTTCCAAAAATCAAGCAACGACTTCGTGGTCAACGGTACCAGACGCCTGAAGAAGCGGTTGAGGCATACAAAACGGCGATTTTGGAGACCCCGACTTCGGACTGGAATAAGTGTTTCGAAAACTGGTTCGATCGAATGAAAAAGTGTATTACATATCACGGTGATTACTTTGAAAAACAATTAATACCATTTAACACTTAAATTGTCTTTAGTTTTTCCAAACGACACAACTTAAAAGGCAGCCCTCGTATTGGCAACGAACGCACGCGAGCAGCGTAAATTCATGATCGATGAATAGCGTCTTGCAATAATACATAAAGGTGTTGCTATTACATTTTTTATAGACATAATGTAATTATTATTTCTTGGCAGAATAAATAGTTAATTATACCTTAAAGGAGACCGGGGTCCGCTTTGGCTAATCCAAGGATTTCGTGTAGGCACTAGTTTTACGAAAGCCACTGCGATCTTACCACCATTCAACCCAGAGGGAAATGTAGACCTGGGTGGGATTAAAGTGATTTCCGCACAATGTTTTACTTCACCAAAAAGCTTGATTTATCTCCCCTCCTCCAATCAGTGCACTGCATTTAGCTAGGTCTTAAAGCCGCTTTAAATATGAAATTAAATTTTGTACATCACTTTTTTAATAAACCCAGTCGTAGGGGGCAGAATTCAACCAAGCAACATATCTCACCTTAAACATCCTAGCGGTGATCGCCTCAGCACACTCTCCTTTCCCCCACGGAGATAGAGCCATGAAAAGGTTCTTGAACTGCATATAGTCGAGTCTGTACGCTTCGTATGGGGCTTCTAGTCGCTCGCACGGTACGCGCTTGGCCCATAGGAGCTCTTCGCGGACTATGCTCAACAGTTCCTGCAAGCAAGTATAGAAATATTGTAAGTAATGGTTGTGTTGAATCTGTTACGTAGACAAGTTAACATTAATATTCGTTCTTAACCCTTTTCCACACAGCCTGTCATACATGTATCTTAATGTCCATAAATAAGATTGACATTACTGACTGTAGCTCTCGCAACGTGTTCCTCTCCAGACTATTCTCCAGCTGTCGAACCACTCGCAGCCGATGCTTTAGTCTAAGGTGCTCTATACACGGGGTTGACTACACATCACACTACACCTGCAGCTCCTGCGGCTCCAGCAGTCGGTCCAGCTGTAGCGCTCGCAACGTGTTCCTCTCCAGACTATTCTCCAGCTGTCAAACCACTCGCAGCCGATGCTTTAGTCTAAGGTGCTCTATACACGGGGTTGACTACACATCACACTACACCTGCAGCTCCTGCGGCTCCAGCAGTCGGTCCAGCTGTAGCGCTCGCAACGTGTTCCTCTCCAGACTATTCTCCAGCTGTCGAACCACTCGCAGCCGATGCTTTAGTCTAAGGTGCTCTATACACGGGGTTGACTACACATCACACTACACCTGCAGCTCCTGCGGCTCCAGCAGTCGGTCCAGCTGTAGCGCTCGCAACGTGTTCCTCTCCAGACTATTCTCCAGCTGTCAAACCACTCGCAGCCGATGCTTTAGTCTAAGGTGCTCTATACACGGGGTTGACTACACATCACACTACACCTGCAGCTCCTGCGGCTCCAGCAGTCGGTCCAGCTGTAGCGCTCGCAACGTGTTCCTCTCCAGACTATTCTCCAGCTGTCGAACCACTCGCAGCCGATGCTTTAGTCTAAGGTGCTCTATACACGGGGTTGACTACACATCACACTACACCTGCAACTCCTGCGGCTCCAGCAGTCGGTCCAGCTGTAGCGCTCGCAAAGTGTTCCTCTCCAGACTATCCTCCAGCTGTCGAACCACTCGCAGCCGGTGCTTCAGGCGGAGATGCTCTATGCACTCTGGGGAGACGCTCTGGCCGTATGAGCGGTATGACTGGTAGATGATTTCTTGGATTTTGACGCTCTGGAAAACATGGGTGAGTTAACTCAACTGGTAACAGGTTGTATAGAGTGTTACATCAAAATAAGGAGTATAAAAGAATGTATTACCAACTGGCTTCATTAAACGCTAAAAGCCCCAAAGGTAAGAAAGCCATGTTTCTCAGTACGAAACTTCATGATGATTTAATGCACACATATTCTAGTATCACCATTCACCACCGTAACTACATTACCAAGGGCTCAAGTACACTTTGGTAACCTGAGACGAAGCAGTGCCGTTACGGTGCCGTGTTGAGAAACGCGACAACCTGTTCACGTCAGGTACCTCAATCAAGTTGTGTTATGTTGCGACGTCTATAGACGTTCTGCACGTGAACGAGTAGTGAAATGTAGGCTGGATCATTATTTACATTTGAGTAGGTTTCAATTTGTCGCGTTAGACCCGTCTTAAATACGGATCTGGATTTACGGAGAAAGAAAAAAAAACCGTCGAATTGAGAACCTCCTCCTTTTTTTGAAGTAGGTTAAAAATGGAGGATTACCCGCGTGGCTCAAAAACTTTTTTGTATGGATCGTGCACCACCTCTTGTTTCCTCTTAAGAATAACTTTCCTCTGTCTCTCATCAGAGCTGTTCCTTACCTTCTCAGCGGTTCGTGGCTCAGTGGACAGCGCCATAGCCTCATCATTGTAGATCCCCTTCAGATAGTCGTTCAGCACCTGCATGGCTTGACCGTCCTCCGTGCAGTTGAGCAACTTGTCCCGGTTGATATCCAGGATCTTTAGCGTCACCTGGAAAAAATTGATGATGAATAGAGAAATTGAACAAGAACTTTCTTAAAAGTGGTATTTTAACTGCTCCTTATTATCCATATAACATGATAGCACCAGCACTAAGCAGTTATTACAATGGCATGGAAGTCTAATGGAAGGTGTGCAGATATGCTGCATTAGGGACATTTCCAGAATGACCGCCTTGAGCACTTTTGCTATACTCGTCGTTCTCTCCTTTACGGTCTATAGTCTATGACACCCGTATAACTTCGCTTAAAGTTCAGTCAGGTAAGTTGTCAGCTCTTACTTATCCAAGAGACGACTACCTAGGATATTTCTCTCAGCTTCTCTAGGCCATTCCTCGAAGATGACTAGGACATTATCTTATCTCAGCTTCTCTCAACTGGTCACCAATTTTGGATTATTTCCTTTCAAATTTGACCTGTATAACCCAACAGCCGACTGCCTAGTGCCTATGATATTTATTTCAGCTTCTCTAGGGCATTCCTCGAAGATGACTAAGAAATTTCCATCTTTAGTCACCAATTGGGTATTCGACAACAGTGAAAATAAATTGTTTTTTCATTAGGAACAGATAAACATTACGAAAATACTCGGAAAGTATCAATCTTTCATTTGAGTTTGCTATTTTAAGATTTTTAAATTCATAAAAACTCATAATAAGGACGTTGTTTGATTCTGACGTCACAAGCAAGTACCTAATCCCTACAAATTCCATACTATTGGAGCGTTTATGACGTTTCATAAAAAGAAGCTGATTTGATGTTTGTCAAATACCGTATTCTGGATGATTTCCTTTCAAACTTGGTCAGTTGAGCCTCAAAACCCGTCATAATAATTAGTGGGCAGCGTACTGACCATCGGTTATAAGGCTTTACTGACCTGGAAGATGACCTTGGCCCCATCATAGAAGAAACAGTCCATGACGTTAACGGCGCACTCGTAGGGCATCACGCTGATAAACTGCGTGAGGAACCAGGACAGCGAGATCATGTGCATCATGCCGAGCTCGTCTAACTTTGAGGTTCAGACAGACAGTGCCTAGGAGTCTAGGGCATTCCTCGAATATGACTAGGACATTTCTGCCTCAGCTTCTCTATCAGCAGCATTGCTATGTGATTTATCTGGTTACAGATCTTGGACATTTCCCTTCCAATTTAACCAGTTGAGCCTAAAAACCCGTCGAAATATTTGGCCAATTTTTCAACGAAGATAAGGCTTTACTGACCTGGAAGATGACCTTGGCGCCATCATAGAAGAAACAGTCCATGACGTTAACGGCGCACTCGTAGGGCATCACGCTGATGAACAGTGTGAGGAACCAGGACAGCGAGATCATGTTCATCATGCCGAGCTCGTCTAACTTTGCGTGGAGCTCGGGTAAGTGAGCTTCGGTTAGCTCTTCTAATACTCCTTGGTCGACCTGTAAAAACCAATGAAAATATACTGGGTGAAGACTCAAAATGTATTATTACTCCAATTGAAAGAAGGCAAAAAATTTACCTAGTGTCGAAAAATCAACTTCCAATTACGAAGATTCAACCGTTTTAATATTGCTTGTTAGAGAGAGACAACGCTCTTGGATCGTGACGTCACGATCCTCGAGCGTCATATAGTAAATGACAAGCGTTTCAAATGAAGGTGTGCTTTACCGAAAAAGGACAGAATATACCCCTTATAACTTTGTGATTATTTAATCCCCTTTTTTACTTTTTAGGATTCCGTACTCAAAGAGTAAAACGGGACCCTATTACTAAGACTTCGCTGTCCGTCCGTCCGTCCGTCCGTCTGTCTGTCACCAGGTTGTATCTTACTGATACCGTGATAGTTCCAGTTGAAATTTTCACAGATGATGTATTTCTGTTGCCGCTATAACAACAAATACTAAAACCAGAATAAAATAAATATTTTTATTGATAATAATGGTACGGAACCCTTCGTGCGCGAGTCCGACTCGCACTTGGCCGGTTTTTTCTCCATTTGAAAATATTTCAGATCATTTTTGAGACAATTAAATCATTATTGGTTATTTTATTTGGTGTATACACCCCTATTGTTGTAAAGGCTAGAAAGTCAGCAATAGACAGGCAAGTTATTTCAAAGGTCCACAGGTCGGGAAAGCCATCTAAGAGCTCTGTCACGGGTTTGAGCAGCGGCCGCAGATTGGGTTACGTTACTCACCAAAGCCCCAACAACTCTCGTGTTGTAATAGTCCGGCAGTAGCGTCTCGCAGATAGTGGCCAGCAGCCAGAAGGCCTGTTCCTCAGGGCAGTATATGAGCAGCACCGAAGCCACAATATTCATAGCTTGGCAGTAACCGATGGTAGGGTTCTTCAGTGCATACGCGCATAGAACTCGACGTAGAGCGGAAATGCCTGAAAATATTATTAAAATTTAATTATGTAGTTAAGTTAGTAATTGACGTAGAATTTAGAAAAAAGACTATTCATAAAATTCATACAAATGACTTTGAAATGAATCCTTGCACCTACACGGCTGGCGCAAGACCGCACGAGAAGAGTCTCGCGCGGTCGCTCGCGAGATAAGCTACCCGTCTCTTTCTGAGTGTTCTAATCAGAGAGTGATAGTCTATCTCGCACACGATGTAAGTCGCGCGCGGTTTTGAGCTAGCCGTGCTGGGTGGCCACTAAGTTTCTCTTTGATTGAGATGGGACCCATCATTCTCACGCTAAAGATTGTCAGAAACGTAACAGAAGGTTTAATATATACATAACTTAACCTTCAGACAAAAAATAAAAATTTATTCACAAATCCTCTCCAACAATTGCACTCCAAAAAAACTGAAAACAACCAACCAAACTCACCAACATTATTCTGAAACGCCGGATGTTCCGGCAGCGACCGATGCAGGTCCCTTTCAATCTCATCATTCGCCTGATTCTTCGAAGACAACGCCTCGTTCACGAGCCGCTCATACAGCCCCTTGTTCTGTGTCTTCTGGAGTAAGGAGCCGGAGAACACGCTCCATAACTCTCCTCGGAGCGACTCTGGTATGCCGTTGATGACCAGCTCGCTGCCGGCGGTGGTTTGGTACATGCTTATCCCACGACCTACGTCCGTCATGTGGTCTTCCCATTGCTTTTCCTGAAACATTTAGTCGTATTGGTTTGCGGTGCTATTGCGAACTGGATCAGAGAGTAAAACCCATTATTGTTAAGGTAAATCCAGCAGACCAACACACGAAGAAAAAAACAAATCATCAATATACTTAGCTTACGAGGGCTGCCTTTTAAGTTGTGTCGTTTGCAAAATTGTCATCTTATAATGTTTTAATTCGGAATTCGAAAACAAAAGAATGACTCGAAATCGGCCCAACCGTTTTAGTACAGCGTTCGTTCAAAGTTTACAAGTCAGTTGTGAAAATGGAAATTTCGAAGGAAAATTTACATGCGATAATTTTTTACAACTTCAAAAGGGGCTTAACGCGACTTCCGTGCTTCGAAGAGTTAACTACGGTTTTCAATGATAAAGCACCATGCCTCCGGACTGTGGAACGCTGGTATTTAGAATTTCAACGTGGTTGCTCTAGTCTGGGTGATAGACATCGTGAAGGCCGACCAAAAACAGCCGTAACCCAGGAGAACATTGATGCTGTACGGCAACTGATCGTCGAAGATCGCCATGCGACATACCTAAGTATTTCAGGGACCAGTGTTCACAGTATTTTGCATGATCACTTAGGCGTAAAAAAGTAGATCTCACGCTGGATACCACATTTACTCAGTGAAGACCAAAAAACGGCTCGCGTTCGACGGTGTCGCAAAACTCTGCGGAAATTCAACCGGGGAAACTCGAAACATGTTTACGACATTATCAGTGGTGACGAATCTTGGATATATGCCTACGATCCCGATTCTAAACAGCAGTCGACTGTTTGGGTGTTCCAAGATGAGCCAAAACCGACCAAAGTAATACGCTCACGGAGCACTTCGAAAAAAATGGTCGCCACGTTTGTGGCGAAAAGTGGCCACGTTGCCACCATCGTGCTCGAGGATCGTAAAACGGTTAATGCTGACTGGTATACCACTGTCTGTTTACCAGAAGTCATCGGCGAGTTTCGAAAAAATAATCCAAGACGTCGTATAAGACTGCACCACGGTAATGCGAGCTCGCACACCGCCCGGCAAACAATTGCGTTTTTAAAAGAGCAAAGCGTCGAAATTCTGGAACACCCGCCGTACAGTCCAGACTTAAGCCCTAACGATTTTTTTACTTTTCCAAAAATCAAGCAACGACTTCGTGGTCAACGGTACCAGACGCCTGAAGAAGCGGTTGAGGCATACAAAACGGCCATTTTGGAGACCCCGACTTCGGACTGGAATAATTGTTTCGAAAACTGGTTCTATCGAATGAAAAAGTGTATATTACATATCTCGGTGATTACTTTGAAAAACAATAAATACCATTTAACACTTAAATTGTCTTTAGTTTTTCCAAACGACACAACTTAAAAGGCAGCCCTCGTACATCGTTACATCACCACATGGGTAAGTTACCTTTTTCTGCTGTATCTGCTTGATGGGCGACGCCTGATGTATCAGGAACAGTGACATCAGCGGGAGCGGCGTCCACACAGGCTTCTCCGCCGTTATACCGAAAGCTTCTCCCTGTAAACATCGTTACATCACCATATTGGGTTGTTACCTTCTTCTGCTGTATCTGTTTGATGGGCGACGTCTGCTGTGTCAGGAACAGTGATATCAGCGGGAGCGGCGTCCACGAAGGCTCCTCCGCCGTTTTACCGAAGGCTTCTCCCTGTAAACATCATTACATCACCATATTGGGTCGTTACCTTCTTCTGCTGTATATGTTTGATGGGCGACGTCTGCTGCGTCAGGAACAGTGATATCAGCGGGAGCGGCGTCCACGCAGGCTTCTCCGCCGTTATACCGAAAGCTTCTCCCTGTAAACATCGTTACATCACCATATGGCGTTGTTACCTTCTTCTGCTGTATCTGTTTGATGGGCGACGTCTGCTGTGTCAGGAACAGTGATATCAGCGGGAGCGGCGTCCACGAAGGCTCCTCCGCCGTTTTACCGAAGGCTTCTCCCTGTAAACATCGTTACATCACCATATTGGGTTGTTACCTTCTTCTGCTGTATCTGTTTGATGGGCGACGTCTGCTGTGTCAAGAACAGTGACATCAGCGGCGGCTGCGGCGTCCACGAAGGCTCCTCCGCGGGTTGACCTCTGGGCTTCTCCCTGCACACATCGCTGAATATTCAACAGATTGAGAACTGATTCTACAACGTGAGGGCACCCCTTTGTTAGTAGACCATACACGCAGCGTTTTTGGCAATTTGAAAGTTAAAGTCACTGGAAACTGAAGCAGATAATGATTTCAGACGCAAAGATGGTACCACGTGGAAGACAAAAGATATATTTAAAACTGTTTTTCGTTGTTTTAATGCAATGCCGGTTTAAAAAGGAAATCACTGCTCAGGCATAGGTTGGTTTAAATTAAATTCAGGGTTTATCAAAATGATTAAACTCGGACTGAAAATGGTAGAGCCGCAGTCGCGTCTGACGTGTTATGAAATAGATTTGAAATGTATCTTTTACTTAAACATCCTTAATTGTAGTACAGGGCTGCATTCTAGTTAATGGCTGAAATGAAACTGAAACATTAGATGATAGAACCCAAAAACAAACGCACACAAAAGCAAGAAAATATAGGAGATTTTAAATGTAAAACTCATGTTAATAAACTTTTTTTATGGAGATCTAATGCAAAAGAGAATACTTATAAATTAAATTGCTAATTCTTAAGCAGATTTATGCGTATACTCCAAAACCTTTGTGTTTATCTCGAAAAAAACCGATAGTTATCTTCACATTATATTTTCATTGTGTTGGGAACCGACAGTGAATCTACATTTGCATTAACAATAATAATCGTGTTTCTGTTAGGAAGAAAAGATAATATTTGTCTTTCATACATGCAGATATTTAAAGTGAATCAGAAGTAAATTAACACATCAGTTGTCGAATATATCAATGTATATCAGATACCTAGTCAAAATCAGCACAATCTATTACTACTACCTATATATTAAGATTTTTTTTATTCACTTCAAAGTTCAAACCCTTAAAACAATACTAAGCCACTCACTTGGGCAGCTTAGCCAGTAGCTCCGAGATCTTATGCACCAGAAACTCCCGGTCCGATATGTTCCCGAAGAGAAAGCTGGTGTGATGCGCAGTTGTCATGAGGATGCTGCCAGAGTCCGAGCTGCCAGTGCCGCCAGAGTCCGCGCGTTCCACTTGGTGCACGGTGCGGAGAGGGATGGTGAGGCGGACTAGGTTGCGGACCTGAATGTTGCAAAGTAAATGAGATTTGCTTAATTTTATGAAACGTCAAAAACGCTCAGTTAGTATGGAATTTTGATTACAATGTTGTGACGTCACAATAAAGCAACGTCTTTATTGTGAGTTTTCATGAATTTAAAAATCTTAAAATAGCAAACATAAATGAAAGGTTGATACTTTCCGAGTATTCTGGTAATGTTTATGTGATGCTAATAAAAAAATCACTGTGGTCAAATACGCAATTTTATTACCAATGAGACATACTAAGGCAAAGAAATTGAAACGCACATACAGTGAGTAGCACCCGCCTCTGATCTCATACGTCTCGCGCAACTTAACTCTGTCTCTAATTAGCAGTGATCGGCACGACCCGTGCAACACGGTGTCAATGACCTCAATCAGTATGTTAATATGGATATTCCCCGGGATTCCGGAATTCGAATCGGTAAAAGAAGACAATATTTTCTCATCTTATAATGTGCCAGTATTAATACCCAGTTTACATAGGAAACCTATTTGCACAATCCTTTATACACAAATAATCTTAAATCACCACGGCCGAACTTAATGACCCGAAAAACATAGGTAAAAGTAAACATAATTTGTTGTTAGAAATTGGTGCATTCCTTATAAGTAAATTAGAGAATCTGTTAATATTACTATTAGCTGTGTTTTTCGCCCAGTTTAAATGCGTTTGGTCATAAACGCAAACAATAGAAAATCCGAAAGCGACCTTCGACATACCAGGTAGTCGGGAAAAGGGTTTTTTTGCACTTTAAATGGTTACATTTAAACAGTTTATATGAGTGCACTTAATATTTTACGCAATATAAAATAAAATCAATGTATATCAATATTTTCTTTAATGAAAAATTATACAATTTATGAGTTTATTAAATGTTCTTACTTCTATTTACAAATACATTTCTAAATTGACTCTCTATAGAGTAATTTTTGCGAACTAGATCACGGGATTATAATCATGCATGTCATGTCCATATTCATATTTCTTCTCGGAATCCCGCGGTGTTGCACGGGTCGTGCCGATCACTGCTAATTAGACTAATTAGTATAATCATATTCTTCCCAAATCTCTTGTGAATCATTGAAATTGGGTAAAAATTACTTTTTCCAAGAATATTGAAATAATACCCTAGTAAATAATATGTACGGTGTAACATGAGGAAACCGAATAATTTTAACAGCGTATTTCTGAGGTCATAAGAAGCAGAAAATGTTATATGAACCCAGGTTGAAATATGTTTTTTTTTTTTATGTTTTCATATAGAGGGTGTCTGGTAATTCGACGTATTCCTTGAAAGGGGTTATACTAGAGCTAATTTGCAACAATTTACGTCCAGTCAACCAGGGGTCAAAAGTCGTTTTATCTTTAATTTTTCGAGTTTTTATTTTGTTTGAAAAAAAATCGCCATGCAGCCTTAAACTGGTGATTATTTATTATACAGGGTGTCTGGTAATTCGACCTATTCCTTGAAAGGGGTTATACTAGAGCTAATTTGCAACAATTTATGTCCAGTCAACCAGGGGTCGAAACTCGCTGGTTTCCGAGATATTCAAGTTTTTAGTTTGTATGAAAAACATTCTCCTTGCAGCCTTAAGCTGGTGATTGTGACAAAAGTACCATTTGGATGGTAAAATAACATTTTTGTCACAATCAGCACTTTAAGGCTGCAAGGCGACTTTTTTCAAACTAACTAAAAACTCGAAAAATTAAAAAAAAATCGTGTTTTGACCCCTGGTTGACTGGACATAAATTGTTGCAAATTAGCTTTAGTATGACCCCTTTCAAGGAATAGGTCGAATTACCAGTCACCCTGTATATACGCATATATACGAGTATATGCGGATAATCTTAGACGAATCGACCTAGTCCCAAACTAAGCAAAGCTTGCCCTTGTTATAAATGAGACAATGAGTTGTTGTAGATGTTAAGTATTCAAAATGTAATAATCAAGTTTTGATTTTGACTGCTAAGATGTATTTATAGAGTTTTTTCGCATAAAGTAATGATCTAATTACAAAATCTAAGCGTATTCTCTCAATGGTCCGCAAATAGGAAACCTCTTGCTGTTTTACCGCGGTAATTACATTTTGCATCGCGTGCTACCAGGCGATAACCTATTTAGTAAACAAGTTACTATGTCAACATAAGCACGTCTTACTATGATAACACGTAACAATGTCATAATTGGTGTAATAGTCTGTTGATTCTGAGTAAAGTCGTGAACATTTTTTTTTTTTTTTTTTTATCTCACAAAAACTTAAACGCTAGTTTTACAAAATATGTTCCGCCAAACTGAGGACAGTTTGTTGGCGGATAATACGCTCGTTACCACTGTTATTTTTATCCGAACTACTTACATTAACCCTTATAAACTAAACCAGGAAAAAGCGTTCCTACAAATAACTACATTATTTATTTAAGTAAAGTAAGTATACCTCGGTTACGCAACACGTCATGCCTTGCGCTACTTAACCCTTTATCAAATAAATCTAAGAGTTCTAGTTTTAATCTTTTTTTAAATATAATTTTACTACTACACTCCTCTAAGGTTGTACTTATTTTATTATGTACCTTAGGAACAATATACTTACGCGTTCTTTCACCGTAATAATTATTGGCATTATATTCTAGGTATCTTTTTTGCGTGCTTGGCCTGAGGTTACGTAACTGTAATTTAAATAACTAGTTAACAGAGCGAGATGATATATTTGTGTAAAGCATTTATATGCTTTTTTTAGGACGAATATCTGTTGATATAAAGTTTTTTAGCTTGACTATAACAGTTCACGTGTACTAAGGAGTAGAATTCTAATCAAGGTTTTTAAATATTCCATATTTTGCCTATATTCGCGATCTCGCTCTCGTATTTGGCAGTGCGCTAACGCCAGCGAGGGTGCACCAACCAATACAATTGAAATTTTAATTTCATTAATTACGTCTGTTCCGAAATGGTGCCCCCTTTGCGAGAAGCGGATGCTGCCAAGCTTCGTCCTTCGTAATAGATGTTCTGTGAAAAGGGACCTAATAAAGTACACCTTTGCGATAAGGACCTTATTCGCGCCTTGACTCAAGAGGCACTAAAGTCCCTTCTACCCTAAGAACGAATTTATCATCATCATCAAATTAGCCGAAAGACGTGTGCTGGACATAGGTCTCCCCCAAAGAGTGCCACAATGACCGGTCCTGCGCCACCCGCATCCAGCGGACTCCCGCGACCTTTACCAGGTCATCACTCCACTTTGTAAGAACGAATTATATGTGTACAAAATTTTATAATGCACTTACCCTACTATCGAAGCAAATAAAATTCTGCGATAAATACAATCGCCCCCAATTATGCCTCTTATTGTAAGGAGTCCACAAGGAGCATTCCTCGGACCCATCCAGCTTTTCAGTCTGCGGCAATCTGAACCTTAATGTGTATAGATTAGACTGTTTTCTCGCGTCCAGGTCGCGTTTTAAGAAGGAAGGTTTCTTTGGTACATTTTTGCTTAGTTTCGTTAGTAGCTCTTTGTCTATATTGAAACTGCCCGATTTGTCGTCGATCAACCTTGAAATAAAGAAGATGAGGTTAATAACATTGTTCTTTGAATGGAGTGGACTAAGTCGAAGATTATGCTAATGTACAGTCGCGGACTGAAAAAGTTGACCAGTTTTTAAATAAATTCATTTACGCGTTGCAAGCACATGTTACCTTTTTAAACTGTGTAATGTAACCGACGAGAGTGTTATATTGAAAATTATGTTTAACTGTTTGAGAACAAAGCTCAAATTTCCTTAGACGAATGTTCCTTGACTATTGATAGTTGAAATAAAACCTTTTTATTATTAGTTTGATCTTGCCATAACGTTATGTCAAGTAAATCTAATGATCTTCTCTTATAATGATTAAAACTATAAATGTGTGTAACAGTTCTTGTCAATGTCATCATTGATATTTCTTGTATTCGTTTTTTTTACACTCGTCTTTCCAAAATTCAGTAACAATTCTCATAGTGGACGTATCTGTAGGCCATGTAGTGAAATGACAATCATTATGACGGAATGTGTCTGACACTCGGTCGATAAAGCAGATACTGATAAGTGATAACTTATACTGAGCAAGCAAAAACAGATCTTAAGGTGGTCAACCTTTCCATTCCGCGACTGTACATCATCAGGTGCGTCCACACCAAACGCACGCTCACCCGAGCGTGCGGAGGGCTCGGGCGAGCCGCTCGGGTGAGCGTGCGTTCAGTGTGGACGCACACCGCGAAAATAATTTTCACGTTATTAATTTGAAAACGATAAATAAATAAATAAGTACATTGCCAGTAGCATGGCGCCGCGGCCCCTTTGATTTTGCCCAAATGTCCTATATGAGCTATATTATATCAGAAGCTCCATTAGCGAATTTGTAAATATGAGCCGCGCGGGCAACTAGTACAATTTATCATAATTATCTCGATTTTCATCTGACCCTAATAGGGCACTATAGGTAAATATTAAACCAGGCCTTTGACCAAGTCCTTCCGTTTAGATATATTATCATAGGGAAAAATTGTTGAACGAATTACATGTAAATTTAATAATATTGCGTAGATTTACACATGAAAAATAACTTAGATTAGTTAATGTTGGTTTATTAGTACAGTCAAGGTCACCAATATTTATATACCCAAAGTTGCAAAAATATGTATACAACATCCTTACTTCCGTTCGAATCCTGATCAGGGCATTTATTTGTGTATTTATCACGTATATTTGTTCCTGTGTTATGGATGTTATGTATGTATATAAGTATCTATATGTATGTATCTATTATATATATCATCGCCTAGTACCCATAACACAAGCCTTACTGAGCTTACTTTGGGTCTAGGTTGATTTGTGTAAGATTGTCCCGTAATATATATTTTTTTTATTTTTTTTTCCGTAGTAATAAGGTCTGTATACATATTTCTGTAACTTTGTGGTGTATACATATTAGTGACCTTGACTGTACATTACTGCAGACGCCGGGAAAGAAGGGCTTGCCGGGTGAGTAGGTATAGATATAGTGATACGAAGCCGGAAGTGAGTACCGCTATAACAACAAATACTAAAAACAGAATAAAATAATTTCAAACTCACAAAGCTGCAAACTAACTAAAATTGGTTTATTTATAATAGTAATATAGATGTGTACAATTGATATAAAACAAAACTCAAACATAATCAAATTCAATAAACCACACAAATTTATCAGTAACCTGATATACTGCACAAACTATTGATAAAGCTCTATGACACACGCCAAAACCGCGTCGATACTTTTAATTGACCGCATTTTAATAAAAATATACCTACCTGGCATATTTTCCTTATGCTGTACTCATTAAGTTTAGATTAAATAACGTTCAAATAAAAAAATGTTAAGTATTAATGGTAAAGCATCTATTAATACGCTTATGCTATTTTAATACTTCTTTCTCAAAAATTACTCCCAAAGAAACATATCTAAGGACACAATTCATGAATTCTAGACGCCCACGCGGCTCTGGTCACGTATTGCAAAGAACGAAGGAAAAATCGCAGAATAGAATGGACATAGACCATCCTGAAACAAGACCAGTTCAACATCAGGGTATAAAATAAGTTTTAAGAGAGATTCTATGCTAAACAGATCACAGCCTGTACAAGATGATTAGGTAAAACACATTTAAAATACTCACTGTTTCATGGCAATGTTTGCCAACTGCTGCATAAGTGCATATGTCTCGTTTTTCTTCAAGAACAATGTGAAATAGTGCTCCCCGTCTCTGGTGACCACTTTGATGGAGTCCGGAAACAACAGACTGTTGGTCTTTGCCAGTTCGGTGACATCTGCCCATCGGATCTTGATTGTGGTTTTGTGTCCGAATATGTTGGCATAGAAGCACATGTAGTGGACAGACAGGTACATCCAGCCTTGTCTGGGCATTTTGCTTTTCCAGTAACTGTTGAAGTAGAAAGTTATATCAGAATCATCAATTGTACTTAGATACAATTCAGTAGGAATAAGTGGGTTTAGAAGTGTTATGAATAAATTATGTGAATGTATTCTAGTTGAGATTTTAGCTAGTACTCTATATTATTTGCTTGTAATACTCGGTAGCAAAATAATTATGAAAGAGAATATATTTTGTGTCTGTTAAAACTTTCTATCTCAAAAAATAAACATATATCATAACATATTCAATCAAAGATATATTTAGTATGTGGGCCTTGAAAATGCATAAGCGAATTGCCAGAGCAAATCCTGATTACAAATATTAACTTCAATAATCAAAAATTCAAAATTAATTTACGGAATAAGTTAATGAATTAATCAGGATTCAGTCAGCGCACACAATAAAATTTGGGATTGTCAACTCTAGATCAGGGAAATAAGTGGCAAAGATTTTTGATGAGTAAGCGGATTCTTTGGCCTACATTCTAACCACTTTAATTAATCAAATACGATTTTAACTTAAGGATGATTCACATGTAACTCCTGCATGAACAAAGAAAGGTTGACTCACCTACAGGAGTAGTAACACACCAACTTTTCGTCTTTTGGCATCCCAAACCTTTGGTGGAACTCATATACAACATTCTTGTATGTGATTGTGTCCTCATCTAACACAAAATATAATGTTAATAATACATATAATAATACAGTTTTATGCCACAGTCAATGTGCAATTTCATGCTACATTGATCTCGGTCTGTTTTACTGTTTCATATTTCTACTGTGTATTGATATTTGTTTTAGAGTAGTAATTTATGATCTTGTTTTTCTAGCTAACCAGTCTGGTTATGCCAGGTGCGTATGAACATGTGTTCTCCCGAATTTCGGCAATTATATCGGTATTTAACAGAATCAAAGTCTGAAAACATTTAATTACAGTGTCCACAGGACAATACATTTAAAAAATAAATAAAACGAAGGCCCTGCATGAGTAGCACAAGGAAACTACCCTTCTCTTGCTAATTGTTCTAATTATAAAAAAACGGATAGCTGTGCTGGTAAAATCTTTACAAGCAGGGCACACCGCATATAACTAAACAAATTACACAAATTAATTATCAACCATTAACAAAAAAAACATACCTTCTGTGAAATTCTCTTGCTCCGTAGCAATGATGGAGTTGATTTTACAACACACAAACTCTGTGATCTCCTCTTCACTATCAAAGGAGTGTAGTGTTGGGCACACATTCTCTAACAACCACTGCCAGTCATGACGGATATCTTGTTCCGTTAGGGCTGATGATATCACTGCAACATTCATAAGATTATTGTTTATCTTAGTCATTATTAGTTAAAGACAAATATTAATTAATAAATTTGAAGAAGCAAGTTTGTGAGGGTTTGATAAGTTTATATGTTGGAGGTAATTTCTGAACAACTATTCTGATTTCAATAAATTATTTCACCAGTGTATAGAATAAACCTTCTGGGTGGATATAGGTTATATTTCATGCCGCGGCTTTACTTGCTTTCTTTGTCGTTCAAGGGTAGACTAGTATAAAGATATATAGCCTGCCTAACTTGATACAAAAGGGAGTCAAAAATAAGAAAAAATAATATAAACTGTAGGCTGCTCACCATAATATATTTCAGAATTGGGTGTTTGGTGGAGTATCCTGAATGGGGCTGGTTTCGTGTCTCGAACGCTGTCGAACGTACTAACCAGCAACGAAGATAGCCCCGCTGATTTGCCATGTCCTTTTCTTCTCTGAAGGACGAAATATAGTGTCGTATCGTCACTATCCCTGCGAAATATTATATCATAAAAAATTACCCCCAATTAACACTTTCCGAGTCGGTTTACATCTGCGTTTATACAAAATAGATAAGCAACTGCTTGAAATATACATTACCACAACGCAGTTTTTATAAACACTTCCTGCGGCTTTACCCACATGATAATACTTTACAATAACCTTGACAATGAATCTTCACCGATCATCAAACAGTATTAGCATTTTAAAACAATTACGACTTCTGAGGTTGTTGACGATATTAAGATATTATGGTACAAAATCAAAATGGCACAATACAAAACAACGGCGACCTGACAGAAGAAATTGTCTTGACATGTCTATCGTTGACGTTTATACAAGTTTTGAATTTACAATAGTTTACGAGGGCCGCTGTTGGTTTAAAGCTGAACACACAAGTCAAATAAGGTACACCCAGACGTCCAAACGCGGACTTCCGAGAAAGGCCAAAGGAGATTTTCTAATACGGTGGTTCTTTTTAGGGTTCCGTAAAAAAAGTAAAAACCCTTATGTTGTGATTTTTTCCGTCTATCGGTCACAACGTTAAATATCTCAGGAAATACTAAATTAAGATTTGGAATAGTTGTCTACGAGCTCAATGCACGTGTATGGAACATGAAAGAATTTAAACATATGTTTTAATTCCTATGAAAAGTTAAGGGTACCTATTAGGGGGGGGCAAAAATTCAAAGTCAAGTAATTAAAAAGTCAATGCTGTCAAATTTACTATAGGAGGCGCTCCACGGGCCGATTTTGTCGGACGGCCAAGCAAGGTCACAGAAAATCTAGTATGGAGTGACCTTGATTTGGCTGGCCGCCGTGCTTCCAACACGTAGTTCCACACGGCCCGAAATCACGCGTTAATCAATCAAATCTTCAAAAATCATTTTTGAACGAACTTAAGCCGGGTCGGCTGCACCAATGTTTTCCATGTTTTTAAACATCTAACATGTTTTCCGTCAGGTTCGGCAAACAAATAGGGTTTGGTTTTGATTGGCAAAACATGTTTGACGTTTAAAAACCACGAAAACATGGCGCAGCCACTGGCGCAGCGGACGCGGCTTTAGTAATTTAATTTCCTTTATGGTCGCACCACAAAAAAAGAAAAAGAAGCAACACGAATATTTGGGCAAACACCGCTAAGTGTGGGGCGACCATTATATGTAATATTTTTACTACAAATACCAAAAACATTATTCTGAAAGTACCTTATTTCCAATAAAAAAAAAATTGGTTCATGTGATCAAGAATTATTGCTGAAATATATGTTACATAGCGAGATTAGCGAGTTCCATGGTCACGCAAGTTATATACTAGCAGTGTCGCGCAACTAGGAACAAAAAGATGAATGACGTCCATTTGCTCAAATTCACTCAGACTAATTAAACTATATGGACACGAAATACCTACGAAATGAGCGTGTATACCTAATCCTGGCGCATAATATGGCGGCCTGTCAATTCGTGGCTGTAGGGTTGTCATCGATTAGAGACAATTATCGATATCAACTTGGACTTTGAAAAATATCGACATCAATATTTGAGTTTTCTCGGTAATTGAAACTGACCGAGACGAATAATAATATCCAAGTAACACTATTACACTAGTACTCTATTACCGTAACTATATTATTTGTGAAGTGTTTTACCAACATTGCATTTTATTGGTACAACCGATAAGGTCGCAGCTGCCTATAAAATGAATGACACGGTAAGAACAGGTGTAGTCACTTTTTTTTTCAAATTCAGGTTTTAATGTCAAGTTTTCATAACGAGCTCAGCATTTTGACATTAGAAACTAATTTTGAAAAAAAAAAATTGAGTAGACATGTTCTTTATCATAATCATAATCATAATCGTTTATTGCACCATGGTAAAATAAAAGTTCTTACAATATGTATGTGTCTCATGGACCCTGGACGGGTATAGCAAACTTAAATTATTAAATTGTTACCTACATTTGCTAGTGTGTGTAGGCAGAATTAGGAAAAGCTAAATTTACAAAGCAAAAACACACTATAGCTTATATAAATCTAAATTAAATTCAATATAGTATACATCATAAAATCAAAACAAAAAAAAATATACTTTCGCTCTTATTATCTATCACTAAAATAATCTTCTACTGTGTAATATGTTTTTCAAACCACATGCTCGACAATGCCGAATTATAGGTCATGTAAACCCTACCGAAAGCAAGACATTAAATCCCTTGGTATTAGCCGGGTTATAATGTTGTACTGAATTTCATTGTAACCCGCTGGTTAATAATATGATTTCACTTTTCATAATTCTTATTACTATATGCATAAAGTTTAATTTTGCTAAACACAATTTGTCCTAGGCCATGGCCTACTTGATTTGACAAAATAAATGAAGTTTGCCTCCGTGTGAACCCCGGTCCGGAGGAGCGCGGTGCTCGAAATTCGAATTTCGAATCTAGGACCACGGCTTGTGCTTTCGAATTTGGAACGCCGCGCGCCTTCATTTGTTAACGCGTGACGAACAAATCGAGTTCTTGTAGCCTATAGAAGATTTAATTTCAAAAATAATATTGAAAATGTCGAGTGATGAAAGTGTTTTGACTCCTGAGTTTATCAAATTAGATGCCATAGGCATAATAAACTCCAACTCAACCTCAATAAACGTACCAAATAAAAACATTACCTTATCTTTCCATAATTGGACTAACGTGTCTAATGTTACTATGTACTTTTAATTTGCTAAATAAACATTATTTATCTACTGAGCCTGTTTTTTTGTCTCGCATAAGGTGTGAAAAGTAGAGTATACACCTCGGGGATAAGACTGTTTTAGTCTTGGGCGGTTGAACCCCTCACTGCACTCAGGACTCAGTCTTAATTCCCTCGCTTCGCTCAGGAATTAACTTATAACTCCCTCGCTACGCTCAGGAGTTAAATTATGAGTCCTTCGTTACGTTCTGGATTCAATTCGCTCCCGTGACATAAAACAGTGCTTTATCCCCTTGGTGTATAATCTACTATTGTTTGCTAGATATGATTTTAACTTTTTTGCGTAAGTTGTGTCTTTTTCTTCTGCCTTTAAATAGTTTGGGAGATGATTATAATATTTAACTGCTGCATATTTCGGAATATTTCAAGATTTGGGACAGGTAATATAAGTTTATGTTTTAGTCTTTTATTTTGTTGCTCCTTGAACAGGTGAATATTCTTCCGCACAAATATACATAATTCCAATATATACATACAGGGCAAGGTTAATATGCCGTAATGCCTGAGAGTTTAAAGTTTGTTACTTGTACTATTTCTTTGTTGTTCAGCTCAAGTTTCAGAGGCGGTGGCGTCCTTTGATGAGGATAGAATTGAATTAAATTAGTTTTGTTGATGTTAATTGAAAGGTTGTGATCATTCATCCAGTGATTGATTTGGTGCAAGGTTTTTGATAGTACTTCGTTAAAATCGTCATTATTATGAAAGTCAAAAAGGATAGACACGTCATCTGCAAATAAAGTACAATTGGCATCTATTTCTCTGGGAAGATCATTAATATATAATAAGAAAAGTAGGCACCCCAGCACACTTCCTTGTGGAATTGAGCCCCTTAATTCAGTTATGTTAGATCGGACAATATCCAACGTATTAGACGTCGGGTTGACATATTCAACCTGAACGAGCTGCATGCGCTTTTCTAAGTAAGATCTAAACCAGTCGTATGCTATGCCCCTAATTCCCGATCCATATAATTTACTAAGCAGAATCTTGTGTGAGACTTTGTCATATGCTTTTGTGAGATCTAAAAGTAATCCAACAGCAATTCGTTTATTGTTTATGGTATTTAGAATGTTCTGAGTGTAATTACTAACGGCGAGGGCAGTGGAGCGATTTTTTCTAAAACCATATTGGTTGTCATGTAATATATGATTTTTTTCCAGGAAATGGTAGACCCGATTACACATCGATTTTTCAAAAACTTTTGATAGTGTGGAGAGGAGTGCTATTGGCCGATAATTATTTGTATCAAGAGGATTTCCTTTTTTATGTATAGGTTTTATATTTATTACTTTTAGCTCTTTCGTGGACCCTTCCAATATGGTCAGAAATACAATTAAAATCTGTCGGGTTATTCAGGCCCAGCCCACTGTGTATACTATGATTACTATATGAATGGTGCAGAAGTGAATAAAACAATGGTATTTTTACAAGCTTTTATTTAGCTCACCACGTTTGTTTTTATTATTTATTCTTGTTTCTTGGGTCAAATTTAGTAATTGAAATTTCACCCTCTTCCTGTCAACGGATTGATCTGAAATAACATCATAAAATTACTCACATAGTCTTTAATTTAATAGCAAGTTGTCGATATCAGAGCGCAGCACTAGTCAAAATAAGATGTATGATTTAAATGCTAATAATACTGCTGTAACTATAGCGAAACGAGTATTTTCTTGTTGGGAACGATAAATCCATTTCAAAACTGACTATCATTTGGCGGATAGTGCGATATACTGGCAGTTAACAAAGAAAAACGGCTACTAACCTATGAATGGTCAAATTCGGTTGATTACTTGATTTCCGTGCACCACATTGCTTTATTGAGCACGCAGGCATTTTGCGTTCACATCTATATGTGTTCACTACACAAAACCAAGTCCAAAAAAACTATTTTAATACGGAAAATTACGATTTTAACTCTGAGTTGTTTACCACTTGATAGCGCATGTACTACAAAGACATTTGGCGCATAAAATGGCGCATGGCACGCGGCTGTAATGTCTGTTGCTAGTATCGGAAGTAAGAGCAACGTAATATCATGCTATATCTTTCACCATACGCTATCGAAAGTTGGAAAGAAAGAAATAAGTTGTGTTTTTGACCTTCTATGTAGATTTCATGTATGCATTTGCATTGAAAGAATTTCGCGTAGAATCTAGGTTTTTTGGGTAAAATAAGGCCCAAAAAAATTGTACCTTCGGTTGTACCGTTGAACGAGAGTGAGACGAGAGCTAGGCTAATTAAATTACCAGCACCAGAAAGTGAACGTCTGCGTGACAAGCAATACGGAAAACATGTACTCCATATTTTGCTAATATTTTTCATCAGGCGCAAAAAAGTAAAACAATAAGTAAAACGGCCATAGCTGACTCATTCAACGGTAAAAGCCAATGAGTACAATATTTCCAGCCTAATGTTTGCTACTGGTGGCGGTCATGTGCTACGCGTAAAGTTTTTGTTGGTTAGGCCGAGTTTCTCCGGCCTGGCAAACTAAGATAAACTATTCGGCATCGACCGCACTTTCAGAAAGCTGGCTATCGAATGAGTTATTTGCCCAAACGTTACGGCAGTCTAGTGCTGTGCAATGCAATGATTTTTTGCGCCTGATGAAAAATATTAGCAAATTTAACTAGCCTAGCCTAGCTATCTCGTTCAACGGTAAGCACGAGAGTACAATTTTTTTGGGCCGTATTTTACCCAACTTAAGTCCTACGCGAAATTCCTTCTTTTTACCCGACTGCCGAAGGAGAGGAGGGTTATGTTTTTAAGTTTGGGGTTGCTGGAGAGATGCTCCCCAGCAACCCCAATTTAAAATAATTGTACTCTCGAAACTATTGAGGTACAATTTTTTTCAAGTAAGTACTAATTCGGTACAATTTTATTACAATTTTTTCACATACTCAGAAATCACGAAATCGAAAGTGGGGTTGCCAGGGAGCATGACATAGGTTTACTCTCTCTACGATGAAAGGGCTAAATTATGCCACATGTCTCGTACTGTTTTACCTTGACTGGAAGCGAAGGATGTGACGAAGGCGTATTGGGAGTGGGTTTACCTTAGTAAGATTTTTCCAGAATTGATAGGGCAAGATGGGTATGTTGTATGAAAGTTTATACGGAATCCTCGGTGTGCGAGTCAGACTCGCTCTTGACTTTTTTTTATGTTAAAGCGCTCTACTGACAAAAGGAGACGCTTACACAAGCAAAATCGGCAGATCTGCCAAGCAAGGTCACAGAAAATCTAGTGTGAGTGACCTTGATTTGGCTGGCCGCCGTGCTTCCGACACGTAGTGGCCATCCACACGGGCCGAATCATGCAGCGGCCCGTGTAGCGTCTCCTAAAGCCAACACATTTGGTACACGTGGAAGGAACATGGACCATGCTCGGCCACAACCACTACGCCGCTCTTACAGTTCGTTGGTAAGTTGGTATAATGTGCTAAAGCATATTTTGATTAAATAAGTGTAATAGTTCGCAGTTTACATTTAACAGTGAAAACAATAAATAATTGTATTATTTTCTAATGATGTGCTTCCTTTTCAGCAATTTTTCTTTGAGATTCCGCCCAACTTCTTTTATTTTCTTCCGAGTTAACTACACCGTGAATCTTTGCAAAAACGTAAAATCCTCCAAGCCAGCCCAGCGGATAATACATCCAGATATTATTATATTTCATGTAGTGAAACATTGGAAATTGAGCTATTTTCGCAGAAAGTGTGTATGGAAATTTCATGTGTCTTCCCGATTTTCTGAAAAATAAGAAATACGTAATAGGTTTTAGATTTAAATACATAAAAAACCTTAGAAGGGTCCCATATTCATATTAGTAAAGGTTTGATGATGGGATCCAGATCCAGGAGGAATCTAGGGAAATCCTCAAATGTGAAAGGCACGCATGTGGCCATATGGACATTTTCTAACTTTCTAACTAAAGAGTTAACCATGCATTTGCTCAGCACGGCTATCACAAGATGGCGCGCGAGCTCTCTCGAACTTTCTCGCTCTATCCGTCTCTATTTCTTATTAGAAAACTTAGAAAGAGAGGTAAGGTCGCTGGTTAGCGACCACTTTGCTGAGTTGGTGAACTGAAAGCATATTTACTCGTTTTTTATAACTAAAAATAATAATGCATACGGCTAACTGTTTCAATAGGCTCTGTAGAATGATGTTATCTTCAATTGAAAAAACCATGTCCTTCAGGCGGTCGCTAACCGAAGGTGGTCGCATAACCTGCATAATGACCAAGGCCCGTAATCTTCATGCCGATGACATCAATTTGACGTCACGCTGCATATAGGGTGATCCCAAATAGGTTTATTGAAATGATTAATCATTAGTCGTCAATCATTTTAATCATGTACAAATTACTTCAACAGTAATCTATTCACACGTGGAATAATTAATAGTGAATTAATAGGTACCTACTTGATACGTGAAACGTAAATTAAACTATTTGTTTTGTTTTTATACATACATTTTATTAAATGGTTATTGCTCCCACCGGGGGCCGATTTTTGAATCTCACCAAGTGACTAATTCTCACCGATGTGAGTGATTTCCGAAAGTTCGTATTTTTGAAACTCATCGGTGACTTACATTTGTCATACCTATGATATCGATTTACGAGTGCCCCTACCCACTCGTAATTGAAATCACCATGCGATTGTTTTTGACAGTTGACGTATGTGACATCTGCCAAAAGTGCCAAAGTATGTTTTTCGGAATAATTAGCAGCGGGGCTCGATTGTGATAGTTGTGCGACGATTTATTGAAAATATAAAAAAAAAGCGGCCAAGTGCGAGTCGGACTCGCACATGAAGGGTTCCGTTAAATAAATTGCAGTTTACGATTTATGACGTATTAAAAAAAACTGCTAACTAGATCTCGTTCAAACTAATTTTCGGTGGAAGTTTGCATGGTAATGTACATCATATATATTTTTTAGTTTTATCATTCTCTTATTTTAGAAGTTACAGGGGGACACACACACACACACACACACATTTTACCACTTTGGAAGTGTCTCTCGCGCAAACTATTCAGTTTCGAAAAAAATATGTAAGAAACTTCAATGTCATTTTTAAAGACCTATCCATAGATACCCAAAATATTTTTTTTAAGTTTCAGTTCTAAGTATCGGGAACCCCAAAATTATTGTTTTTTTTCAATTTTTGTGTGAAAATCTTAATGCGGTTTACAGAATACATCTACCTACTTACCAAGTTTCAACAGTATATCTCTTATAGTTTCGGAATAAAGTGGCTGTGACATACGGACGGACAGACAGACATGACGAATCTATAAGGGTTCCGTTTTTTGCCATTTGGCTACGGAACCCTAAAAATGGTAAGCCTGGAGTACTCGTAGTACATTATGATGACGATGACGGACACGGACAGCGACGAAGACGACGACGTTCCTCACCGTCAACATAATCCAGCTGCGGTAGGCGTCGCAGAAACAATTCATCACGAGCAAGCATTTGCGATGTCTAATGCGAAATTTAAGAAATAGTATCGGCTTACGAAACCTTTGGTGCGGGCTCTACTTGAAGAAATCCAAGTTATTAGTTAATACATTTTTTTACATATATAATTCGTTTACATGACACTGGCAGATACGCTACGTTTTACGTTTGACCAATTTGATAAATCTATTTTAAGTTATAGTATGAGAATATAAAAACCGGTATCAAGGACAACACGAACATCTGCGTAAAAAGGAACGTAACGGGAAGATTGTCTCTGACTGACATTGTAAAATTTCTGCATGTTGGTAAACAGCGTGTGACTTTCAAAAATACGGCTTTTGGAAAATGGTGACATAAAAGTCATCGGTGATAATTTTAGTCACCGGTGACTTTGATATCACCAGTGAGATTCAAAAATCGGCCCCCGGGCCCGTACTTATCATGCCGTTGACGCAAAAATGACGTCACGCTGCATAGATTATGATTGCAATTGTATGTATAAAAACAAAACAAATAGTTTAATTTATGTTTCACGTATCAAGTACGTACCTATAAATTATTCCACGTGTGAACAGATTCTTGTTGAAGTAATTTGTACATGATCAAAATGATTGACGACTAATGATTAATAATTTCAATAAACCTATTTGGGATCACCGTATGTGCAACGTGACGTCAAATTGATGTCATCGGCATGAAGATTACGGGCTCTGATAATGACCTTATAGTGCGAGAAAAATCGAGAGAGCTCGCGGGCCGTCTTGTCATGTGATAGCCGTGCTGGAAAACTACAAATCTGATGAAGTTGAACTAATAATGATGACCACATGTGAGATTCATATGGAACTCCTCAATTTCGATGGAATTTCATTGACGTAGGTAGGTAGTTCTAGCAACTATAGGTGAACCGCTTAACTCGGTCCTCGCCTGCACGGGACGCTGGTGCAGGGGCATGACAATAACGGGGTGCGGGCGACGTGCGGGAGGCAAAACCCTGCACCCGCGCGCCGTGCGCGCCCAGTTATCGTCATACCCCTGCAGCCACGCGCCGCGTAGGCGTGGACTGAGTTAAACGGTCTACCTATAATGTTTATCGAAATAGGTACCTACACATTTTTGAAGTAATATAAGTGGAACTGATGATGAGGAATTGAAGGCAAATATGGGATCCTCGGAACGTCAGCTTGGTGGGTTGGGTTTCTATTTCTACCCACTAGGCTAAACCAGCCGTCGAAGCCGTTTAGTTTTTGCAAATTTTATGAGATGCGGTTCTTACCCAGCAATGAGGCCCATCTCACGCAGAGATTTCTCAACGACAGTATAAAATACTTGCATGACTTTGGGATAAACCATCTTGACGATTGATTAAAGAGGATAACTAGGAAAAGAAACGGAATTTCAAGCGAACTTAAGTATCTAAAATGGGCTTGTTTCGAAGCAAGGGAAACAGTTGAATAATTGTCAATATATAATTTTTAATTTTAACAGCTGGTTTACACCATGTTTACACTACTTGTATAAAAAAAGTTGCTCTATCTAAAGGAGACGCTACACCTCCGAATTTGTCGGACGGCAAAGTCACATAAAATCTAGTATGGAGACTATGGAGTGACCTTTATTTGGCCGGCCGCCGTGTTTCCGACATGAATCCACACGGGCCGAATCACGCGTCAGCCGGTATGCAGTCCTGCCGATATCAGCACGTGTAGCGTCTCTTTAATAGTTGTGGAGTCCAAAAACTACAATATGTATACATACTGAGATAGACAGGCAACTCGACCAAATTAAGAAGGCATTTAATGCTTGCGTATACAGGCGCCATCTCTTCTGCGATACTTAAAACTTTTCTTTGAACGTACAAAACATACAAAAAGTGCGTCGGTCGTAGGGTTTGAACCCTGGCTCATCGACTCCAAATACCGCCGTCTGTATATATCACCGTCTATACAACACGACGAATTTTTAAATACCTTGACAGCCTAGCCTAGCAATCGCTAGAGCTTCAGAGAGTTCGCCACCTATCAAGAAGGTGGCACTGTTTTCAATAAGAAACTGGATTTGCATTAAGTTCTAAGTTCGCATAGCATGGTGGAGTCTGGCTATAGACCAATCAAATTAGCTTACCCTGGACATAATTCGTAAACTCGTTGTTTTTATTGTTTTATCGGATTTTACTATTCAGTATCAAATATTAATGAAATATATTAAGTTAAAAATCCGCGATCGTAACCGTAGTTAAAAAAAACACGAGTTAACGTACACTACTTAACTTTTTCCTAAAAGTAAAAAAGGTAACCAAGTACCTTGTTAGTATAACTTTGAGGTGCATTCAAATTCGATCACTTAATAGCAAAATTAAACTGATATCAAATTCGCATATACGTTTTTTTTCACAGTTTTCCTCTGATCTCATTATCTAGACAAGCCAAAATGGTAACTATGATGTTTTTATCTGTTTAAGGTATATTGCGTCTTTTTAGACATTTAAGACAATAATTAAACATTTATTTTTAACGTTTTAATAATAATGTATTTCTCAGTAATTATAAATAGTAACTATGAATTTTTTGTTTACTAATAGCCTTTTGTGTACGATAATCATGTTTTCATCAAAATTAAGCATGTTAATTTCACGCTTAAGAAATTGAAAATTTAATTGAAAATACTCGCGACCTTGTCGTGGAGTCAGATGCATGCGGTGGGTGCGAGGCGGGGAGAGAGTGGGGCGCCAGCGGGCGAGCGCACGGCGAACCCGTCTTAACGAGTTTATTTCAATAACGTGTTTTGCACCGACCGCGCCGTGTACAAATAAAACAAATATAACGGAATATCCTAATTGTAGGATTTTTAGCACTAATGAAAAATCACAGTTTGTCCCTTACGCCCTTTGAAAACTCTGGTCCAAAGGGCGTAAGGAACGATTGATTTGCTTTTATCATCGAAAACATAAGTAAACTCTTAACTGTTAAGTAAATTAAAGAGATGATGCCATGATCGTGGTTAGCATAAAAAAAAACCGGTCAAGTGCGAGTCAGACTCGCACACCGAGGGTTCCGGACCACCCCGTACAATAGAAACAAGTCCACTATAAACTGACACTCACTAAGTATGTATTTACATACTTAGTGCGTGTCAGTTTATACTGGACATCAAATTTTCAGTGATGTAACTAAAAATTTACGGTTTTCACAATTTTTCCTTTATTTGTGCTATAAATACTTCGTACCAAATTTCAAGATTCGGAGTTCACGGGATATGGGCATGGGCATTTCGTCCCTTACGCCCTTTGAGCCTACGGTAGTCGATATCCTTATTGGCAAAATTGAGCCGACACAGTTGGCCAGAACGGCAAAAAAAAAGAGAAGATATGCTTATCCACCCAGAGATGGGATAAATTTATTCGAATACGAATAACGTTTAAGAATAAATAGGATTATTCGCGAATGACGAATAAATATTTAGAATAATTATTCGCCAATATTTATTAGCGAATAACTTCTTAATTTGCATAATCATTCGTAATGCTTTTCGGGAATAATATTTTGAACGAATATTGTAGGAATGCTTTTTAATAGAATATATCTCAAAAACGTAATATTTTCCTACAGACAGAACAGTGATACCTAGTTTCTAAATTTGTTAGAAAAAGGTTACCGCTTCATCAAGGGTACCAAGTAACATCGCCGTGCATGGTGAAACGGATATTAATTGTAATTATTTCACCTGTTTTATTATTACTATTTCGGCTTTACCACGGGTGAAAAAAAAACCGGTCAAGTGCGAGTCAGACTCGCTCACCGAGGGTTCCGGACCACCCCGTACAATAAAACCAAGTCCACTATAAACTGACACTCACTAAGTATGTATTCACATACTTAGTACGTGTCAGTTTATACTGGACATTAAATTTTCAGTGATGTAACTAAAAATTTACGGTTTTCGCTATCTTTCCTTTATCTGTGCTATAGGGCGTTGCTTCGCACCAAATTTCAAGTTTCTGAGTTCACGGGAAGTAGGTTTTGATTCCCTTGCGGGTTTCGAAAACTTGCGGAAATTTGCGGCATAAACGGCTGTATCTTTTGATTGTGTTGGCTTAGAAGTTTGATTTTTTCACAGCTCCAAGAGACAGTAAACCTGAGTATTTGATATAAATTTCAGCTTAATTCATTTATTTGTTGTAGTATGGGTCTTACAAGATGTTACATATAAATACAGTTCCAGCATAACCCTGTTAGGGCACAGCAAAATTAATATAAAAAATATTAATTCTAAAATAATGCATGCACACACTATGCACAGGAATTCAAACTTTAAATGATTTATACCTCCACGCGTTCCTGAGAAAAAGGGATTTGACAGACGGACGGACGGACAACAAAGTGATCCTACAAGGGTTCCGTTTTTCCATTTCGAGGCACGGAACCCTTAAAACACACAGATCAGAATATAACATGATTAAGTACATACAATGTACAATTACAGGTATATAGTTGAACAATCTTACATGCGTAATCGCCTCTAATAACATACATTGATCCAATTACAGACAGTGGCTGTCCATAAATTACGTCATTTCAAAACTGGGGGAGGGGGGGGGGGGTCTATTGGATGACGGTAGTCATTTTATGAGGCGGGTAGTGTCCATTTAGGAATTAACAGGATGATGATAGGAGGGGGGGGGTCAAGAATTGACAAAAAACAACCGGCCAAGTCCTGAGTCATGGATGTTTTCTGTGTATTTAAGTATTTATTTATCTATATAAGTATGTTTATCGTTCGTCTAGTACCCATAATACAAGCTTTGCTTAGTTTGGGATTAAGCCGATTTGTGTAAGATTGTAAAAGAAAAAAAAAACTGGTTTTTAGTATTTGTTGTTATAGCGGCAACAGAAATACATCATCTGTGAAAATTTCAGCTGTCAAACTATCACTGTTGTTGAGACACAGCCTGGTGACAGACAGACTGACAGACCGACAGACAGACATACAGACGGACAGCGGAGTCTTAGTAATAGTGTCCCGTTTTACTCCTTGAGTACGGAACCCTAGAAAAACAATGGTTCAGTTTCAATTGTTTTTTCGAGTTGTTGAGTCGCCGCTGAAGATGGAATTGTCCCGTAAAAAAATATTACGACTTTCAAAGTGGATTAACACAAAAACAATGTGGAGACCGGATGATTGCTGCTTTTAGTAATGAAACACCTTCAAAGACGACAATATACAGGTGGTATTCAGAATTTCAACGTGGCCGAGTATCCCTCACGGATGACGCGCGTGAAGGTCGACCAAAATCGGCAGTTACGCAAGAAAACGTCCACCTTGTGAGTCAGCTGATAAAAGAAGACAGGCATGTGACATATCGGGAAATTCAGGGGTCTTTGCGGATTGGAATGAGTCAGATACAAATTATTTTACAGGAAGAATTAGGCGTGCGAAAGTTGTTTACCCGTTGGATCCCGCACTTATTGTCTGACGAGCAGAAAATGACTCGTGTCAATTGGTGCCGCAAAACATTGAATAAATTCAACGGAGGAAGCACAAATGCAGTTTTTAGTGTCGTATCAGGTGACCAGTCGTAGATATACGCATATGAGCCTGAAACTAAAAACCAATCTTGAGTATGGGGTAACGAAGACGAGCTTCAAGCCAACAAAAGTTATTCGCTCTCGCAGCAAGGCCAAGAAGATGGTGGCTATGTTTGTCTCCAAATCGGGTCACGTGGCTACTATTCCACTTGAAGATCGTAGAACGGTCAAAGCCGATTTGTATACAAGTATTTGTTTGCCGATGGTCTTTGCTGAACTTAGGAAAAAAGGCCTAGTCGCCGCATCATCCTTCACCACGACAATGCCAGCCCTCACACCGCTCGTAAAACTAATGAGTACCTGGAAGGTGAAAAAGTCGAATTACTGGACCATCCTCCAGACAGCCCTGACCTTAGTCCCAACGACTTTTTCACATTCCCCAAAATCAAAGCCGGAGGTCTCGGGTTCGAATCCCGGTAAGGGCATTTATTTGTGTGATGAGCACAAATATGTGCTCCTGAGTCATGGATGTTTTCTATGTATTTTATGTATTTATTTATCTATATAAGTATGTTTATCATCGTCTAGTACCCATAGTAGTTTGCTTAGTTTGGGACTAGATCGATTTTTGTAAGATTGTATAAGAAAAAAAAAGAAAATAAAAATCAGTTTTTTTTATTTTAGCGGCAACAGAAATACATCACCTGTGAAAATTTCAACTGTCTACCTATCACGGTTTGTGAGATACAGCCTGGTGACTACAAAAAAAAAAAAACACCGTTTCACCGATGAAATTGGCTGAAATTTTTCTCCTTTATTTTGTACAGTTTATGAAATTCCACCCTGTATATGGACAAGCCCACACACATGACATATTGAAACAAACCTGTTAAATGCCCCATGAAGCGACTCATTTAACTCACAAAAATATTGTAATTAGTAGAAAAGGGTATTAATACTTGAAAATAGGTACACTTGTAGTGATCATGTTAAATTCGTGTACGTGTTACAACGAGCAACCGCATCCTTAAATAATATTCGTGGATTTATTGGAATGAAATGAGAATAAATTATTCGTCATTCGAAAGTGTAGACGAATAAATTATTCGCGAATAAATGTTTATTCGAATAATTATTCGAATAAGAATCATTCCAACAATGCCCCTTTCTGCACCCACACAAGTAACATATTTTATTTAAATAATTCTATACAGAAGACTGAGCGCTTATAAATAGGTACCTAATCGACATTCCACGACAATTATGTCTCATGCTGAACAATTTAGTTATTATCGATCTAATGAACACAATATTTCAATAAATCTCCACCCTAGCCGAGCCGTGGTAAACGCCACGTTCGTCTTTATAAATGTTTGACAATCATTGACCTATCCATAATAAATGAAGGCCGAAACGCATTGACAGCGGTGGCGAAGCGGCGGCGCGGCGCAGTGTAGAGGTGGTACCGGCTGTAATGTTCGATCTAATAAAGCCGGGAAAAAGCGTTCGGATCCTTTCATATTAGCTCGAACATTATAAGTACCGCCTCCGCGCCACCCCGCGCCGCTTCGCCACCGCTGTCAGTGCGTTTCGGCCTTGAATGCCTGCGACTCGCGACAGCACGGTCGGTAGTTGAGATGCAAAGCAATGACGGCCTTATTCTGCAAGAGATAAAGTTCATATTAAAACTTTAGTACGATAAAATATGAATTAATTCATAATCGTGTATATTTTTTGTTTAATTTGTTTCTTATAGTACTAATAATATGTTGACAGCATAAATCAAACACTTTCCAAGTAGTTATGTATTTTGGTTTTCCAAAAACGAACAATATTTGTGAGTTTAGAAATCCGCAAAGAGAATCTGTTTAATTTTTAATAATTTATCAACATACATAATATACTATTCAGAATAATTTGTTAAATTGCAGTTATCTATAATTTCTGGTAAGATAATCCAGAAAATGTGTAACTTACTGAACTTTCTTTATTATTGATAGTCCCGGTTGATTAATTAGATTAATTTTGATTTCTTTAACTGGAATGCAAGCGTCATATCATAATAGAGGCACTTTTACAAAGTTACATATTATGCTGCACTTATGAAATCAGAATTTGTTAAAAAATTAGATTTTTGGTTTTTTTACAATGACGCGGAACCCTAAAATGTTTAATTCTTTTTATTTTAACTATAACTAACAATACTTTACATCATAGAAAAAGAAAATTACAGTTATCGAATTATGTCCGGGTTTAGCTAATTTGATTGGTCTACTAGGGAAAGATGAGCCTGAGATTTATTTAAAACTTTTTATATGGCAACAGAAATATCATTGTCAAAACGACAAGTATTTACGCTTTAAAAAAACATATATTTTGGTTTGATTGAGCTGATGGCTTCGATGCCAATGCTCCAAAAAAATTAAAAAAAAAAAAACATCTGACTGACATCTGTCACGTCAATTGGCGAAATTGTTTCACGTGAACCATTAGCAGCCTTAGCAGGAAATTTTCAATTCAGTTCGTCAAAGTTCTATTGCAATGAGTGATAACGAAAAGGAAGAAGCTGCCAATTTGGTAAAGAAGTAACGAGTAATCTTTAAAAGTACGATGATATAATGGCAGTCTCGAGTGCGATCTAATATTCGGTGGTTTTTCTGTTTTTTTAGAAAGAAGAATTCGAATGGGTTCTTCGAGAGGAAGTTCACTCTATTTTGCACCAACTCCATTCGGTGCTAGTCGTAAGTTTTGTCAGATTGAATGGATCATGTAGTTTAGGTATGGTTTGTAAATGTAATTGTTTTGCAGGGCTGCGCCCACAGGTTTCCCGTGCCTCTGTATGGGAATGAGGGTCAGAAACAAGACAAATTTATATTGACCTCGCAGCCTGAGCAGCTGAAATGTATTGTTACTCTAACTGGCGACAGCATAACTCATGCAGTAAGTATTATGTGACTTATTTATTTGCACTCATTGAAATACAAATCTGTGGCCTTACACGGTCTTAATCGCTTTAAAAGGTGTTGTTTGGCTTGTTTTAACAAAATGTTTCTATATATAACATTGGTGTGGTGGTTTGTTATGCTCATGTTAATGCGCATGAAACTAATTAAAATCAAAATCAATTATTTATTCTGCAAAAAGGCCACAAGGGCACTTTTACATGTCAAATGGTATTCTACAATATAATATTAATAATCTTACACAATAATCATTTTAAAATTGCAGATTATTTTATTATTAATATTCTGTACATGGTATGTTAATAAAAGATGTGAGTCCCTTTACTGTACAGCCAAATAATCAAGCCTACAATATATCTTTGTCTCCTTTTAACTCATGCATAAAGAGAGAGAGAAAGATATGTGGAAACATATTATTCGGATATACAATATAGGGATCGATTTAGGTATGTACGTGGCCAAATATGACTTAACTTTACAATAATAACTTTCTAACACATTAATATCCTTTTCAGTTATCATAATATGGTTAATGTGATAATGGTGTACCTATTTAACATTATGAAATCCATATTAACCAAGGTTCAGGCATTTAATAGACTCTGTTGACCAATTGAATAAAATTTGTTGTCGAAACTGTTTATCTTCTATAAACAGTCATGTTTTTCCCACCAGGACATTAGTTTCAAAGTGCTCCGGCAAATGCACACAATATGCCGCACATCCATCAACCAGGACGGGCCGTGGAAGCTGCAGCAGATCCAGGATGCTGCGAACCATCTGCAGCAAGCTATCGGCTACATTGATAATGTGGATAAACATTACATATTCAGGTTAGTAATATCTTGATGACACTGTTTCACAAGGCCAGGTAGTATGGAAATAAATGACCTTACCTTATGATAAAGTGAGTGAAGCTGTGATATAACAGTCTTTGTGACATAAATCAAGATTTCTCTGCCTATCCAGTCTCTTTCTTTTGCTGAACCTAATTATGAATTTCATTGATTGCAAATAAATAAATTAATATTGTGGGAAAAGCTTCAAACTAACATTGTGGTATAGTTTCTTTCTAGGGTCGGCCTACAAGCAGGTGGTCCCAGGCTCCAATCCTGGTGTGGGCATTTATTTGTGTGAAAGAACATGAATATTTCTTCCTGAGTCTTGGACGTTTTTATGTATTTATATCATCATCTGGTCCCCATAACAAAAACTTTGCTTACTTTGGGACAAGGTTGAAGTTTTCCCCATAATTGGTTGAAGTTCCCCAATATTTACCTATATTCAAATTGGTTACTTACAAATAGGTGATCCTTCATTGCAGGTCATCAGATGAAGTACTACATATAATACAATGCCTGATTGGTTCTCTTCAAAGAGCCCGCACAGCATTAGTCCTGCCTAAAAAGAAAGCAATTGATGAACTTATGAAAAGTAGGAATATGGTGAGTAAAATATCCATAATAAAAGATGATGAGTGTGATTATATAGTGAACATGTGTCTCAGGGTAAAGAGACCTTATTGTTGTTGGCTATGTCATTATTAACGATGCACAAATGCTTTGATTCACCGCGTAATTAAACTATAAGGGCCAATACAGACCAGAATGGCAGCAGCGTGGTGAGCACTTTCAGCGTGAAATTTTTTCTACATACTTAAAAGACCAGTATCGCTTGACGCGAGCAGCCTCGCAGCCACGCGCGTCTTGTGGGCTCTTCTACCCGCGGGCGGTCGCGCCGCCGCGCGGCCGATCGCGACACCGCGATGCGACATGGCGGGCAGCCGCGCGACCTTTTCAAGCAATACTGGTCTTTAAGTATGTAGATAAAAGGCAGCGACGGAAACCTGCTGCTGCCGGCCGGTGCCGGCCGCTGCCATTCCGGCCTGAATCGGCCCTAAAAACCAACTACAATAAGAGAAGGGCCCTCTAAGAATGACACATATTATGAACTAGCTTCTGCCCGCAACGACCGCGTGGAACTCGTTTATATCGTAGCTACATACAAACTTTCACCCCCCATTTCATCCCATTAGGGGATGATTTCGGGGATAAAAACTATGCTATGTCCTTCCTGAGGACTCAAACTATCTCTATACCTAATCTCATCACAATCGGCCCAGCGGTTTAAGCGTGAAGAGGTAACAGCCAGACAGCCAGACACACTTTCGCATTTATAATATTAAGTATGGATAAATGATACGAGTATGCAAGCTCGCGTATACGTGTATATTGTAGCCCAAGTCATAGTTCAACGGTGGCCTTGGCAATTTTATCTCACGAAAGCAGGTTAACCATCCTTGTGTGTTCGGGAGTGCTTACTGACCCGAGGTCAGAAAGCACTCCCGATCTTAGACACACAAGGAAGGTTAACCTGGCCCCGTCCGTCCCTGGCTGACACCGTTCGATAGAACGAGACGACGCGCTTATCCTGTCATTTATCGCGTGATAATGATCCATGCCTGCTCTCGTGAGATAAAATTGCGAAAACCACCGTTTGTATAAATTTTGCGTCTGTTTAGAAAGGATTGGGGTGCAAAAGCGTAAACATATCTTTGACGTGGACTGTATAGTTATGAAGGGCCCAAGCTACTTACTTTACTTTTAGCTTATTCTACAAAAGCAAGAAGTATATATTGTGTGTAATTCGGGAAATAGAGTATCAAACGTGCTCGTATTAAGCCGTCGGTACTGTTTCTAATGGACAATATTTGTGATATAATTTCTTACTTACCAATCTGTTTTGTTTACCTACATAGATCTGCTGTAGTAATACAATTTTTTATCAGAAGCGGCGTTTAAACAAAAAATTGATAATGAAAGTATATTATTGCCCATTATCTGAATTCGTTAACTTATTATTTGTTATGATATCATCCTTATCACTTTTTTTAGACGTTTTAAAAGCCATCATCATCCTCCTAGTGTTTTTTTGGTTGTACCCTAAATGACCAGTTAAGCACATTCTCAAAGCCAGTTTGAAAATATCAGTACTTTACGTCCTGCAGCCCGGCTAGCACACTAATCGGACATATATTTACGTGCCACTAATCTATACGTATTAGCCAAATTATTACATTCATTTTATTCGTTCAATAGTAGTCTATGGTTAGAAGCCCATTATAATACTACCTAAATTAACGCGTGACGCATAATTAAGGCATGATAATGATTGTATTCTCAATAAGTGAAATGTATATTTCTTTGAGAATAATAAATAAATCTTTAACCGGAAATTAAAGAGTAATGATAAGCACTGCACATTTTACTAAACAGTTGTGTTCCTGTATTAAGTTGTGTTATAATCGTTTTTTGTTTTAATTTTTCTTCATTCGAATTTAAGCCATGTCACTTTGACATAGAGTGCCCATGCCATATACTAGTACGGCGTCGAGCACTCGGACGTTTACCTTATGTGTTGTGACAGAATTCGGAGAATAGGTCTTTGTGAGCTGTAGAGAGAAACTATATAATTCTTGAACCCGCTCACAAAATTTCACGAGAGTCAGTTGAGAAATGCGACCTTTAGAGGAGAACAGCCGGACATACGAAATAATTTTGGCCCCAGCTGAAACGGAGTACTTCCTCTCTTCGCTCGCTCGTTCAATAATAGACATCGGAAAAGCGCATTCTTAACCCCCGACGAAAAAAGAGGGGTGTTATATGTTTGACGTGTCTGTGTGTGTGTGTGTGTCTGTCTGTGGCATCGTAGCTCCTAAACGATTTGAATGCGGTTTTTTTGTTCGAAAGCTGAGACGTGATCGAGATGTTTCTTAGCTACGTGTCAACAAAATCGGCTCAGCCGTTTTTGAGATATTGAACTTTGAAATGAAAATGTCGGGGGTTTTTGAGATATTGAACTTTGAAATGAAAATGTTGGGGGTTTTTGAGATATTGAACTTTGAAATGAAAATGTTGGGGGTTTTTGAGATATTGAACTTTGAAATGAAAATGTCGGGGGTTTTTGAGATATTGAACTTTGAAATGAAAATGTTGGGGGTTTTTGAGATATTGAACTTTGAAATGAAAATGTCGGGGGTTTTTGAGATATTGAACTTTGAAATGAAAATGTCGGGGGTTTTTGAGATATTGAACTTTGAAATGAAAATGTCGGGGGTTTTTGAGATATTGAACTTTGAAATGAAAATGTCGGGGGTTTTTGAGATATTGAACTTTGAAATGAAAATGTCGGGGGTTTTTGAGATGTTGAACTTTGAAATGAAAATGTCGGGGGTTTTTCAACTATTCTAAGTTGTAGTTATGTGTGGATTGTACTGGCTTATATCTCCTCAAGTTGAGTGCAGATAGCAAGCCTATATCAAATATATCTATAAGCTGTCATATAGCGGTCCTAACTTTACAAACAGACTGTATACAATGCTTTCATAGCTAACAGTTAAGAAAAATAACAACTTAAATGATTTTGTCTGAGTCATGTGCTAAGAAAATGTGTTCAGATAGCAATTTTGATTTTGAGCCTTATATGTTAGACATTACGGTTGACAGTCAAAGTCTATTATCTGAACTCGTGGTTGGCCTTCTATCCCAGATAACAATGGCATATAACATGAACGATCATAAATATATATTATCGCATGCAGATTGAAAAGCATTGTCTAAGGAGAAGGAAACTTATATTTTTTTATTCGAGAAGGAGTATTAATGGCACGTTTAGCGTTTTCTATGAGGTACTCGAATCTTATACATTCTGTCCAAAAATGATTACACTTTAACTTTCCAATAAGATTCCATAAGAATAAAGCAGAATTAATATTTGTATTACGACGTGTCGTGACGTGTTCGAACGAAATCGGTTTATAGGGCAGGCTCTCAGTGGAGTTTCGTTTGCAATAGCGCACCGCAATCTGACTTCTGACATATATTTTAGGAGTGCGTCTCACGAAATATAACAACATTATATATAATTTCATATTAATAAAGTTGACAAGATATAATGAACGTTAGCTATAAATGCTATAATAACAAAATCATTAAAATTATAAGGAATAACGGTCAGTTGCCATAATATTCATTTTATATAACGTTTTTTTACATAACACTCAAATTTACTAATTTCAGTTGGTATAACATGCAAAACGTATAACGATCATAATACAGCTAGAAAAAGGGGGGCTCGGGGAGCGTAGTAAAAAACAAATCAACGATTGTATTTTTAGTAGGTTTAGGTTATGGTTATCTTGTGTCCCTTAGAGCGGAAATAGGCACCCCGCGAAGCGGGGTGACGTCGACACGCTGGCGGTTAGGTTAGGTTTAGGTTCGTTTAAAATAATTGCCATGCATTTCTTAAAAAAAAAGTTCGGTTCGGTTAGGTTTAAGGTTACACGGAGACAATTTACTTTAACTAAATGCTCAGGATTAATAAGTAAGCTAAGGTTGATTTTAAATTAGGAAGACCACATAACACATAAAAAAATATTTAATTTTAACCAACATAACATGTATATCTTCAATGTTTACTTATCTTCAAACACAAATTTGAGGCTATCGCGCTAAGAAATTCATATTCAGTATATTCAGCTTTTCAAGCGATTGCTATTCTAATAATTGTATGCGTTTATACTATACGAGCATTATGCTTTTTGATGTTAGATTAATTGTATAATATATGTTTTCAATCTTTGGAGTTATGAACATTATACACTTTAATCGTTATATCAATTGGTATAATATCTTAATAACGTTATACTTTACAAAAGTAGATATTTTGAGATTATATATTTCGTTCATTATATCCAGTAAATGTTATACTCAACAAGCTTATACAAAGTGATCGTATATATTATGAATGTTATATGATGAGTTCTTATATCTCGTATTACTTACCCATATTTTAGGGATACAAGATGATAATTAACATAAACTAAATTAAATTAAAACTACGTTAAATCTAAAAAAGGCCCTCGAGGCATTGTACCGAGGATGCTGGCGGCATTTCCTCGTTGAATTGCAATGCTGATGCGTTGCGCAAGAAAGCCGCCAGCTCTTCGGTCACCAGTTACATCAACCAGACGTTTCGCGATTTCCGCAAATAACTTATGTGCACTGGGACCCCACGGACCGAGGGTCTCGACGCCAAAGGGTACAAAGTTGTACTCTCTGCCGAGGCCGCTATATTTATTACATTTTAGAAGTTCGGCGTTTTTCACCGCTGCACCCGCTTTAGAAGTAGTCCGTTGGAGGTGGGACGGTGCCAGCGTGTCTACCCAGGTAGCGTCCCACACTAGCATCCGTCCCAAACTCCAAGGAACCAGAGACACACCATCAGGTCTCTTGCCATCATCTCTGACAATGCCAGGCGGCTCAAGAAGAGCAGGCACATTGATGGTGGCAAGAGACCGTCGGATTATGTCATTAAGTGTCGCATGTCTTGAAAAGCGGCCTGCACTTTTTTGACAACAAAGTCCGTGGTGACCCAGTCGGTCCATGTCCGTGCCACAAGGGCATACATGTGGAGTGCATACCGTCACCCCAAGCCGCAGACCAGTCGCCAGGCGAAGGGAGGTCGGATCCAGGAAGGTACCGGTATTTGGAGAGGGATGGGCATGTAGCCAGTGACCGGCCTCTCTGGCTCCAACCGCCAAAAGCCTTGCGCAATCTGGACCTGATTCAGAATCGATTTGTAGGTTAAATCACAATAAATATCGTCCCAGCTCCTTTGAGATTTTGGGTTATCTGGAATATCTTTACCCGGGCAAGCAATTTTAAAAGCATTCTTGGCATTCTCCAAGCCCGCAGTCTCATAGTTTGTGGGCAGAGCCCTTAGGATATTTCCTATGAGACATGACGTGCTGTGGTTGGACGACAAGAAGGCTGGCGACGCAACACTCGAAATTTTGCATATTCCTAAGCCGCCAAACCGGATAGGGAGGGATGCTTGTAACCAAGATGATTAATTGAGCTGAATATTTAAAATCATTTCTAAACTAGTTTTGACTAATTCGTCTAATGGTGAAAGCAAATTTTGATGTTTCCAAAAAGGGCAACAACGGAGCACATAAGTAAATTTAGGGACGAAAAGGCAAAATTTTAGAACTACAAGAGCATAATGAGGACTGATTTCGAGTAAACAATTTGTGTGACTTTGGAATTTTGAAATAGTCTTAGTAATATAATCAGGAAAAGATTCTTCAAAGATGGGAGAACCCAGGAGGCAAAGCGACTTTCTGTCTACTATTTTTATGCTGGGTGTCAGATAATTGAATTTGAATTTTAAATCATCCAAACCGTAAGAATTTTTTGGAATAAAGAGTTCACATTTGCTAAAATTTAATTCTAAACCAATGTTTTCGAAATTTGTTTTAATTTCTGTTAAGTCAGATAACACAGTGTCGACATCACCTCCCAGGGTTCCGTCATCCAAATACCAAACGTTAAATTTCGATTTTAAATTTTGAATAATGGGATTTATAGCCAAGCTAATAATTGCTAGCCCGAGGGGATCGCCCTGCTGACAGCCGACCTTCGAAGATAGTTCATGGGAACGGTATATTCATTTGGAAGGGTCTGCGTAGCGGAGGAGAAGGTATTGATATAGTTCCGGAATTTTGTTTTTAACTTCTGTCAGCATGGCTTCCCTGTTTACTAAATTGAAAGCATTTTTGACGTCAATTTTTACAAAGGACTTTAATAATAATTACTAAAAGGATTAACATGATGTTTACAAAATATTAGGAGGCTCCTGTATAAGAACGTCACTCACACTGCTACTCACAGTGACAAGTGACATTACTTTCGTTCAATCCATTCATGCCAGCTTTCGTGAATCGACCTGTATACATATGTATGATTTTAAAACATTTTAATTTGACCAATCAAAACACTTCACCGTATCACAACCCTTTAGAAAGACATTTGTATTTGCTATCGACCAATCAGGAAACAGAATTAATTTCAAACATCAGGCGTTTTTTATTCCCTAACTCTAAATCATGCCGTTTGGACGCGCCTATAAACGTTCAGAGGCGTTTATTCTTGGCGTCAATATTTTGTATCTGTGTCAAAGCAGTTCAAAAATCATGCAGCCAAATTGGACAATCTTAATGCCGTGAAATTTATTATTGATTGTGGATGAATAATCTTTGTTTTTACTATTTTCTCGCAGTCGAAGTGAAAAGTAATATAATAAATAATTTCATTTCATTTCAAAAGTAGAGTGTATAACTCTGGTCTAAAAGCCATTTTACCACTCGAACAATTTTCCCTCGCGTCGCTCGGGAAAATAATATAACATGATATAACAGTTTATTGATAAAACATAATGTACATCAGTATTTACTATAGACAAGGAGCTTAATATTAGAGGCCAATAACACGTGCCTGAACCAGGATACCCTGTGTTTCAGGCAAAAAAGAACTAACAATTGAATATGTTATTCACATGCAAAATATTATTCAATATGATTCTTATTGAATAGGTAGTACAAAATAATTAGTAAGTGAATAACCTATATATAAAAAAGGTATAAAAATATAGAATATAGAACAAAATTATTTTAAAACGATAAATAACTTCTCAGTATCGTCATAAGACATATTATGTAGGGCTTCTCGTAGCGTTGATTTACATTTCATGTAGTTTAGGGGATATAAATCTAGCCGTGCATTAAGTCTTTTGTAAAGATGTGGACCTAGGTAAAGAAAAAATCTAGAAGTGAAAGCGTGTCGTGTTTGAGTATAATTAGGACAAACAAAATCTTTACGCCTTTTACTGGCATGATCAGTGTTGTAAAGGGTTTCAGCGTGCTGTTTTAAAACTGTGCAATATAAATAATTGTCGGACTGTTAAAACTTCACATGATTTATAAAGCAGGCTAGTGGGGAATTGATAGGGGCGGAAAATAGAAACCTTAAGGATTGCTCTCTGGGCCCTTTCTAGGTTTAGTAATGTGGTTTTAGCCAAGCCACCCCATGAAGGGTTTTGACTACAATTTCGCAATCATCATGGGAAAGGTAGGTTCTTAAGGCATGGACGGCTGCCTCACACCCACCTTACGTGCCAAAACCTAATTGTACCGGTTGGAAAACAGACTGTAATTTTGATTTGATATGTCTCACCGCAATTTTGGACGCCAAACATCTTAAAGTTGACCCCACAGCAATGGGTCTCACCCCTCCGTCCTTTTTAGTTAGGGCGATCAAATTAGCACCAAATAAAACTGGGCCAATATCAGCGTTGATTTTGCCTGAAAACATAAAATTTAGTAATAGAGCAAATAAGCTGCTCACCTGCATCACCCACAGAAAAATAAGTTAAATCCTTTAAATGTTGGGGTGAGATTCCGTCCAGGCCAGCCGCTGAACCGGTTTTGAATGAATCCCAGACATCCAATAAATTGATGTTGCCAACCAGTTTTGTGGTCCAGTCTCCCCCCCCCCCCCCCTCCCCCACTCCCAATTATTATTAGTAAATTACAAAAGATTTTGGGTTTTAATTATGGAATTTCATTTGAAAATTAGTACTTATGGGTGCCTATATCCATATTTATTAATTATATAATATTATAAAAGTGTGTCTGTCTGTATGACTTTCTGTCTGTCTGTCTGTTACCTTTTCACGCCTAAACCGCTGGACCGATTTACATAAAATTTGGTATTTATAAAAATAGTGAGTCCCGAGAAAGGACATAGGATAGTTTTTATCCCGGAAATCAGCCCCTAAGGGGGTGAAATGGGGGGTGACAATTTGTATTGAACTAATTTAGATGAAATTTAGTACAGATATAGTTTGAGTCCCAGAGAAGGACATAGGATAGTTTTTATCCCGGAAATCATCCCTTAAGGGGGTGAAATTGGGGGTGAAAGTTTGTATGGAGCTTCGATATAAACGAGTCGGAAAGATTTGAATTTCTTACGAAATTTAACTGTTATTTTCACGTCTCACGGCATCGTTATTAAGCATGAAACATGGTTATAATTATATATTTATTTATTTATATAATGCAAAATCTCTGAAACACAGTTATCATAATCCCTTTTTTCATCAACCTGTATTTAATAATTATGTGATGCACACATAGACATTATCATTCACTCGTTCAATTCATTCGTGCCAGCTTTCGTGAATCGACCTGTACCTAACTAACTAAAACTGTGATTTTTATTCGTACAGAAGAAATGTAAACAAAGTTACGTCAATGTCAAAGTGGCATTCCAGGGGATGTAAAGTATGGGCCAGTAAAATGATTAATTTATAGTAGGTAGTTATGTTCATCGTTTCTTGTCCGAAATGGTAAATAAACACACACCAATGAGAAGCATTATCATTTATCAAAACTTTTTATTTAACGAGTGAGGTTAGGTCAGGTCTAAAGGCTTATTTACACAGAATGCGCTTTCACCCTACCGAATTCATACTCGTAAGTTACATTTAGGTTTGGTCGATTATTGCAAGTTTACCGCCTTTTCGAGTGCACACTCAAATTACCTAATCATTTATTTTCAGAAAGCCCTATCACCGAATCTGCCCGAAGACCTCGCGATATCGTTCTACATCCAATCCCACAAGCTAATATTCGTCGCGTACCAACTGAGCTCGGTGCACGGCAGCATGCGCATCGACTCGTGCCAGGCGGACTGCGCGGTGCCGTGGCTCAGCGACGTGCTGTTCATGCTGACGGCGGCACTGCACATGTGTCAGCAGCTTAAGGACAAGGTGAGGGGCGGCGACTCGGTCTGGGAATGTGGACCTGATTTGGAGATGTTTGTCTCGCAGCAAGATTATGATTATGTTACGTAGTATGACGCTCTATATATCGCCAAATAGATTGTGCCGTTGCGGTCTAAAATCACTAGATCGGACATCTCGCTCACACTCGTTGTCTTTGGCTCGCACTTTTGCCTCTGACTTTTGTCTCTTGTTCCCACTCGCTGTCTCTCTCCCACTAACAAACACATCAGAAAGTGTGAGTGGGAGGTACATTCGTCTTGTACCTGAGCTCGGTGCACGGCAGCATGCGCATCGACTCGTGCCAGGCGGACTGCGCGGTGCCGTGGCTCAGCGACGTGTTGTTCATGCTGACGGCGGCACTGCATATGTGTCAGCAGCTTAAGGACAAGGTGAAGGGCGACTCGGTCTGGGAATGTGGACCTGATTTGGAGATGTTTGTCTCGCAGCAAGATTATGATTATGTTACGTAGTATGACGCTCTATATATCGCCAAATAGATTGTGCCGTTGCGGTCTAAAATCACTACATCGGACATCTCGCTCACATTCGTTGTCTTTGGCTCGCACTTTTGCCTCTGACTTTTGTCTCTTGTTCCCACTCGCTGTCTCTCTCCCACTAACAAACACATCAGAAAGTGTGAGTGGGAGGTACATTCGTCTTGTACCTGAGCTCGGTGCACGGCAGCATGCGCATCGACTCGTGCCAGGCGGACTGCGCGGTGCCGTGGCTCAGCGACGTGCTGTTCATGCTGACGGCGGCACTGCACATGTGTCAGCAGCTTAAGGACAAGGTGAAGGGCGACTCGGTCTGGGAATGTGGACCTGATATGGAGATGTTTGTCTCGCAGCAAGATTATGATTATGTTACGTAGTATGACGCTCTATATAGCGCCAAATAGATTGTGCCGTTGCGGTCTAAAATCGTTAGATCGGACATCTGGCTCACACTCGTTGTCTTTGGCTCGCACTCTTGCCTCTGGCCCCCCACTCTCTTGCACTCGCACTCTTTGTCACTAGCTCTATCTCGCTCGCACTATTTGTGTCTCGCTCCCACTTGATGTCACGCGCTTACTCGCTGTTTCGCTCTCACTAACACCATCACAAAGTGCGATTGAGAGTTACATTTGTCTTGTACCTGAAAAGTCGTGTAAAGCCTTCACCACACTCGCGCGGCCTGCGGTGGCGGTCCATAGTAAATTTGACAGATGACAAGTTTACTATTGACCGCCGCGGCCAGGCCGCTCTAGTCTGTGTGAGGCTTTAGGTGGACTGTGCGGATGCGCGGTTCAGTGACTTGCTGTACAGTCGTACAGAGTTCGATAATAGGTGATCCTGTTGCATCCAGCACGATCCCCTGGATGATTCTAGTGGACGGAAAAAAGTAATATTACTCTTTCTGACATGACTTTATTGTTAAGGGCATGAAGGTTGCTCAGATATTTTTGAGCCTTTGGGAACGCATATATTTATGAAATCGACTGTATTGTTGAGACCGCGGCGGTGCATGTGTCATATGGGGGCGAGCCTTGTTGTTGCGGGCCTGATCAAGGGATACTCATTTGATCATTTCACAACAAAATTATGACAATGAATTAATAGTGTAGCGTGGGGCGTATATAGGCTGATGATGATGATGACGACGATGATGATGATGTTGATGATGAATAATAGCGTTACGTATCACGACCTGTGTGCGCTGGAGTCGACGTTACTCGCTCTGAAGCACAAGGGGCTGAACACCTTGGTTTGGTATCGTGTCGCATTAACGTCATTTTTAAGCTGCCATACGAAGTTATCAAACTGATGAAAGTGACAAGTTATAAGTTATACTTGACATTATTTGAGTAGGCCGAATTGTTTCAAAGTAGTCATTCAACAACTCTACCGTCCAAGTTAGAAGATTGCAATTCCAATGGCAGTTTTATAAGAAGATTGCAATTCCAATGACAGTTTTATAAGAATATTGCAATTCCAATGACAGTTTTATAAGAAGATTGCAATTCCAATGGCAGTTTTATAAGAAGATTGCAATTCCAATGACAGTTTTATAAGAATATTGCAATTCCAATGACAGTTTTATAAGAAGATTGCAATTCCAATGACAGTTTTATAAGAAGATTGCAATTCCAATGACAGTTTTATAAGAAGATTGCAATTCCAATGGCAGTTTTATAATAAGTCGGCCATATAAAACAATCTCAACTATAACAAGGTGTTCGGCTACTTATGGGTTTCAGTACAATTGTGTAATTGTGTTACGTCTTTTTCTTGCTAATGTAAATATTATTATTATAAAAATATACTAACATTATTAATAGATTTGTGTTGTTTTGTTTTGTTGTGTTGTACAATACCTACATTGTATGATCGGTAAAAAAACAGAAACCGTATGGTAGAAAAAAATACCATCCGAAAGAGTTTAACTCTTTGATTGAAAAATGTGCGAAGCGATTACATTATTCCTTCCTAAAATAGGTATGGAATATTTAAACATATACTACGTGTTTCGTTTCCCAGAGTAATTAAACTAATTAGATGAAATATCAATATCACACCAACGACTGAATTTCGAAAACTCGTATCAATTACCTTGATTGGCGAAATTTGAACTCTATTGTAATCTCATTAAGGCTGAGTTTGTAACGCAATGATCGAGTAGAATAGGAAATTAGTGTTGACCTTCGATGTGGTAGTCTTTATCTTGACGTGACCTGGCGCATGCTCTGATAACGTTCTAAACGATAATAATCTATAATTAAATATTGCTTTTTATTCGTGTGATTGGATATATCAGTATCGATTTTATCGATAACCAGTTTTATAGTCTGTGCAAATAAATGGTGCAGACAGTTTCATGTGTCATGCGTGGCTATGGGAGGTTTTTTTATTGAGTATATAGATGACTGTATGCTGTATTATATTATGCAGATGTCTAAGGGCCATCAGGTCTATTTATCATTTCATAAGAATTTTGTAAGAACAAAAATTTTTTTTTTTGGTGTTGATTTGATCTGTCGAGAACCCATCTAATGTCATCATGCTCTCGTTTTGTTTATGGTATAAATTTGACAGCTAATGTCAATTATACTATGAGAGTGGGTGGACCTTCTGTACATTAGTACTTACTTATTCTGTGGTGCCATACGAAATAAATGGTAGAGACACCTGTCTATAGTGACACCATCTGTAGCTACTTTTTTATTGGATTACTCTTTGAGTTTGTTATCTCTCCCGCTTGCCATATTTATATAATACCAAAATTAACAATTTCACCGGAACCCGAAGACGGTTCTAATTACTCAACGACTGTAATTAATTAGATAACTCAAAATTAAAATATATATTGTGAGAGCACGTTCACAAATAGTTAAAATGATTTCAACTGCGCTGATCTAATTATCGTCAAATCAATGGCATTCAAGACAAACAATACTATTATGTGTATAATTTTAACTATACCTTTAACCTCTAGCCACTCAAAGACCTATTAAAAGGCATTGACTTACTATGACTACGTATAGAATAGACTGGCAACCCAGAACATTTTTCTTGACGTCTTTCAATCAGGCGGCCATCTTGGAAACAAACCGCAAACTTTTGCTAGGTGATGTCGGCTCTAGTAATATAACTCAATGTTAAAAGGCACCTCATTCTACACACACCCCACAATGAAATTAGAACCATTCGAAATTGGAACACCGTTGCACGGCACCCTCCTCTTCAATGAAATTAGAACCTTTCGAAATTGGAACACCGTTGTAGTTGCACGGCACCTTCCTCTTCAATTAAATTAAAACCATTCGAAATTGGAACACAGTTGAAATTTTGTTACTTTCGATTTCGAAACAAAACAAACTACTCTATTACCTATTAGCCTATTACAGGTTTGATTAAAATTTCATTGCCAATATTCCTTGTATGGTGGGCGGCTAGATGATAACTTATTTACGTGAGACAATTTTGTAACATGTTTGTATTTGTTTTATTTCAGCTATGCGTCTTTTCTCAGTACAAAGACTTCACGGTAGGCTCCCGATCGGCGTCCATGCTGTTAAACTGATAACCTTCCCTTCGTGATTCTCAATAATGTACGTATGGTTACTAATGTATGTATGTGTATTTATTTAATAGTTAACGAGTCCATTGTTGATATTCTTGTTGAATATGTTGTAACATAATGTATATGCGTAATAACTAACATTAATTTATGTAAGTATAGTTAAGGAGGTTTGCACGTGTAGGATAAAGAACGGTAGCTGTTGAAAATTAAATTAATATGACTATCGCACTCTAAAGCTGTCCCCACACTTTCGTTTACCACTGTCCAAATCCAAAGGTCACATGATGCCATATAATTACGTTTGAAAGGTTGGTTCTGTTAATGTGGACACAGCTTTAGTCACTTAAAAGCAATATTGCACAGGGATATTGTTGCTGATTTATTAGAGATTTAAATCACAAATGTATCGAGATGCAACTTGACAGATATTTTTGACGTAAAAAGTTGAACATTTGTTGAATCATGTTACACTAAAACACTTATTAACAGGCTTATTTTGTATATATTGAACGATGGTTGCGAATCAAACTGGACTATTAAATTGACCTGAAATTTCACTTGTCTTAAATTTCCCAGTGTGGTCGGCAGTGTGCTTTCTTAACAAGACTTCAATATAAAATTGTTATTTGTATCAGACTGCTTCGGTGCTACGGAATAATTTTGTTACAAGACACTTCAAGTTTTACACATATTGTAAACTAACCTAGATATAATCATATCAGGCTAAAATATGCCTGATAACGAACGATTTGGCATATCTCTGATCACATTAGTTAGCGAAAGCCATTTTACACCTTATTAGTAAACATTGCAAGGTTTATTGATGGTAATTTCTACGAACAGCAGGGATAGTAGAAGTGAAGTTTACATAAGTTCAACACACAGGCAAATAGGCGTTTTCGTATTAAAACTAAAATTATTACTATTTTGACGGGTTTTTTTAATATTCTGGCCATTTAAGTATTGAAATAAAGTTTGCCTCTGTTATTCGACCACTCCACGTAGGTAATATTGTGGAATTGCGCTAATATGTACTTATACGAAGTATACGAACGGCGGGAAGATAGAGACTTGAGTGTGTAGTAGGTAGACGACAGTTTTAATCAAACATGAACTAAAAAAATGTTAACTTAGTTATGATGTACTTTAATTCTCATGTAAGTGAATAGGAAATATTCTTATGAGAAATAAATTTCTTCTTTAAACCGAAACTCATTGTGGATGTTATGTTTCTAATAGCTGGAAACATATAGTCAGCAAAATGGTCTCTCAAAAAAAAAACTTTTTCGTTTCTTTAAAATATCTATGAATTAAATTTGATTTAATGATAATAATAGAAAAAAACGAAATTCGGCCATGCGTTCTTTTTAATAATTATTATTGGTCCCATTTCTAGTTAAGTACACTCAGTGTCAAATACTTTGTAGCAACCAAAGTAGTCAAATAGGTACACCATATATTTAGTATGGTGTACCGAACTATTTGGCCACTTTGACTGCTACAGAGTATTTGTAGCAACCAAAGTAGTCAAATAGGTACACCATATATTTAGTATGGTGTACCGAACTATTTGGCCACTTTGACTGCTACAGAGTATTTGTAGCAACCAAAGTAGTCAAATAGGTACACCATATATTTAGTATGGTGTACCGAACTATTTGGCCACTTTGACTGCTACAGAGTATTTGACGCTGAGTGTACATAATTGCTTTTATTTATTTATATCCCTGTAAAAACTACTAACCAAAGTACACCGTCTTTAAAGTCAATTTTAAATTGCTACTAAAACATGGGTAGATCTGGTACGGTGTTTCCATATATTAGACACCTCGCGTGTAACACCTAGGTATCACTTGAATCGAAACACAGCTTAGCACGTGTCTGGTGAAAGCTCACCTTTAGCCACTGCAACGGGCGGGTTGCACCAACTTACGATTACAGAGCGATCAACGTTGTTAAATATGGCGGCGGCAGCTGTCATTCCATAGAAACTTGTCAAACTTTCCATACATTATTTAACGAACACCGCTTACGATTACAGATAGTTTGGTGCAACCTATCCTAAGCCGAGCCTTATATACTCGAGTCTTTAAAATCAAGACTAGCAGAGGCGTCTCTAGCCCATGTAGCACCCGTGTGCAATCATTACCCTAGCGCCCTCTAGTGCGCGCTAGCGCAGTGTAAAGGTACAAGTTGACCCGACCGCAGATAGCAGCAGCAACCGACGTATAACGTAGTACCAACAGCATCCTGCAATCGCTTGTGGAACGGGTGGACTGCCCGATAATGCGGTACTGGGACGAGGTGCATGCTCCGGTGCGTGCCCCCTCACGCCGATATTAGTTTTGCTAAGTTACTTGTTTTGTTACTAACACTAGTTTTTAAGTTAATATATTGTTACTAACAAATTATGGATGAATTAGTCCGAAATAAATGATTTTTAATTTAATTTAATTTATAACGGCGACACAAAACTAAAAAAAAAAAAAAAAATCGTTTCTTAGCTGAGCGTTTTCAAAAAAAGTGTACATGAACTTTTTTTTTCAGAATACGTTTTTATTGGGTTTTTCTTACTCAGAATCGTTGATACTATCGATATTTGTACAAGAAAAGAGTTGTCCCAGATTTTACTATGTAAGTTTTTTCTTCCAGTGCGTCTCGAAAATATAAATAAAAAAATACTGCATACAGAAACGATCAGGAATGGAATATTTGGGACACTTTTCTTGTATGAGGATCGATATTATCTACGGTTCTGAGTACAAAAAACACAAAATAATGGAATTCTGAAGAAACAAGTCATGCACACTTTTTTTTTAAACGCTCAGCTAGTGACACTTCGCCGTCATAGAAATACACACAAACGAGTCGTGTCGCCGCGACACATCTGCTGTCTGCGGTCGGCTTCCAACTTGTGCCTTTAGCGCGCCCGGCGCCCCAGGCGCGTGAGTTGTGCAACACACAACTCACGCCTAAAGCCGTTCTGAAGACTGGCGGTGCAGTATGGAGATGACTCGCGTTAACCCTGATGGATCGAGTCTCTCTCTTTCAGACAGGATTAACGGGACTGTGCTAATAGTCCGTAAGCCCACTCCCAATACGCCTACGTCTCATGACAACACGATACAATGTATGGCAGCAGGTCGAGAAAGTTGTGCTGAGCAAGAATGAGAAGACTATCGCACCTAAAATTGGCCGAAAGTTTGAAAAATCCTTCACTTCCGGTCAATATTGTAAGAGTAGGTATATTTACGTCATGTGACAACAATACGAGACATGTGGCATCATTTAGGGCTTTAATCGTAGAGAGAGTAAACCTAAAGTCTGTCAGTCTTGAACGTAGGCGTATTGGGAATGGGCTTACGGACTATAATGTAAAATGAAGTATACTTTGATTTGACAACTAGTTGTAATCAACCCACACAATTGTATTGGCCAGCTCCTAAAGGACTAATGTTTTGTGAGATTTTATTTGAATAGATCTGAACGAAATGAAAGATTGTTGGTTAGTAATGTAACGTGAAGCAATAACGCTTCTAATATTTAGTCAGTTTAGACGCGAAATTGTATGTAACCCTCGAATGCATGTATATAGCTAATTAAGTTTGTAGGCATATTAATATGTACTTTTCAAGTTCAAGTGACTATTGTTTTTATTACAATATACTGCCCTTCGATAAGTACCTTTAGTACCATACAGCTTTTTTTCACCAAAGCCAAGCAAAGCTTTGTTCACAGTATCACAATAGCTTCGAAGCTTTATAATTATAAATACTTCAATATTACAAGAAAGTTACATAAAGTAAACTTGATAATATAGCATAGGCGATGTTAAAGCGATCTCTTCCATCTTAGCATTTTATGAAAACATAGCTAGCTTTACTTTGGTGAATAAACAACCTAAGATTAGCATTACCTTTGTCATTGTCCAAAATTGTACAATTAATATAACTAGGTACGTATGAAATGCGAATATTGCTTAGTAAAAATTCATTAAGTCGTTGTGTAAATTCGAATGTGACAGTACATGTAATAAAAATGGATTAATTAACTTACCCCCTTATTCTTATGAATTTGTATGTTTATAAATCCATTTTTAACCACGTTTATAATCCGCTAAGAAATAACGCTTGGATGCGCCTTTTGCCGCGATCTGGCATACGTTGAATTTTTTCGCTTATCGGTCAGTAACCACTCTAATTAAGGCCTTTACAAATGTCGCAATTTATCGCAACAACCGAAAGCGATCAATGTGACAGCATTACATACCTACCATTCGATTTATAGCTGTATCTCTGGGTTGTTTGTGGCGATAAATTGCAACGTTTTTAAAGGATTAATCAGTTAGCGTTGAACAAAAAGCGAGATAAATACAACTCATGCCAGTCATGCAGAATCTCGAATTGAAGCCTGGTTTTAGATATTTGGAAATAATGAACCCGCTTTGACGTTAAGCGATAACCTTACTTGCATACGAGTAGATGTATCTCTTCTCTATCTCAACCGGTTGAACCGGTATCACAATCTGTTTCCTATAATTGCGTAAAAGCCCTGCAGTGAAGACGAATGACCATGTTTTTGTCGGTTGGCGGACTACCCTAACTTAATTGCGCCTTTTATGCCATAAGAAAATCTCGAATGCTTGCCAAAACCATATCTAATGATTCGATCAGCGGCGCCACCACCTAAATCTAAACTTGAAGTTCGTGTATCACTCGAGTAAGATAAGTGCGCTAGTTGTGGACAGTGCAAAAGTTAAGAGCTACAACACCAAACTTTTGGTGGGACTCTTTATCCGCATAAACGGCGTCTTCTCTTCTATAATAAAATTCTATGAGATAAAAACATATTAAATATGCACGTAAGCCCTTAACTATTGATCACAGGAAAGACGACTTTTGTTTTTCTGACTGTATATGATATTACCCAGAGATATCCGAACTTCGAATTTCGTTTCGTGGTGGCTTTAAAGCTCTGGTAGCAAATACGTGTTTGGGTAATAGTTACCACTGCTTTCGCCAATGTAACAAAATTACAATAGACAACTTGCTACCGTTAAAAAGTCATTATATTGTAGAAAATGTAATATTTAATTTTTTATCTATCCAAATATCATAAACCCTCCATGATGCGTTCAAGAACGGCACATTATGACCACCATAAAAATAGACAGTTTTGTTAGAACTAATTTCTTATCTGTGAAAATGTTATTATTCCTAAATAATAACATCGATTTCGATAATATTATTTCATTCAAATTTCGAACGTCTCTGAAAAACAAAGAAATTTGATTTAACCTCTATTCTAATATCAGTCGAGATGACATTTAGTTAGAAATGAATTGTCAATTTGCATACAAATTTGACAAATGTCGCACGTAAGTAAGATATCGAACGATATGATAGTTGGACTAGTTGGATCCGACTCTAGTTTGTCTCTGAATTAAAAAAAAACTATGAAAGCTGCCAGAAAACAACGCCGTGATGCCGGTCATAATTAGCGGCTCCTGAATGCATCATGTAGGCTTATGATATGTGGATAGATAAATTAGTGTATTGTAACTGTACATAATTAGGCATTAAAACACTCGTGCTTAAGCCTTCGGCTCGTTTCATAAACCCACACTCGTGTTTAATGCCCTTCATTATGTACAGTCACACAAACTACTATAGCTAATGTACTACATATGTTTTTATTTCAAAATCTAATTTTGGTGTAATAAAATGTATTGTGATAATAAATCAAACAACGGAATTGGGACATAATGTTAAAATTGTATTTTTATGCACAATAATTATAGCTATTATTGTTAACGCACTTTCTATTGTAACTATAAACGTTTGAGAAGTACACTTAGGTACCTACTTTATTTAATCCTTGTAATTATTAGAATAAAAATGTATTATTGTATTTTAAGTTATTTAAACAGTACAAACGGTACCTATAGTCATATCTCCTCTCCACTATTTGTATGGCATGGTTTTCCATTTTAGAAAAATGTGCGACCTGATGTGCAATAATAACATTATACTTTTATTTTGTCAATCGTAATAGAAGATGTTTCTAAGTTTAATTGATGCCCAAAAGCATTATATGCATCAAACCACTGCATTTATTTAACGTTTTCGTTTTATAAGACATCGGTCAAGTACCACCTGTGTATTTTTTTGACATGTTTGACAATAAAATTATTATACTAGTATTATTAGGTAGTCTCGGACTATTTAAAACTGTAATATACATGTAATAAATAAACGGTTGTTGTGATTGTGTTGTATTTCAGTAAACCAAAATACTGTTACTTGTAGTTTTATTTCTGTAATCTAGTATTTAAAAAATTGTATGGCCCTTATGATACAGTCACTATTTGTATGGCCCCTATGATACAGTCACTATTTGTATGGCCCCTATGATACAGTCACTATTTCTTTAAAACTCTCCATACAAACGTAGTTTGGCTCTCATTTTTAAACGACTGATGGAAATAGAACCTCGATGACTGTTCGTGCTATAATCAACTCTATCACCCTAGACCGTAGATTCAAAATGCAATCCCCGTGTGTATTTTTTTTTTGCAAGTACCTACGTACAACTGCATAGATGCTTACTTTCCTCTTTCTCACTTCATTTTGAATCTTATAATAAATAGTTCAAACTAATGCACTACCCACCCCGAAACACTACCTACCAGGCAAGCTTCCTTTCCTTCCAAGAATGGCCGGGTGTAGCATGTGGTAATATGGAAGCAAGATTCCAAATCTAGTATGGAGTGACCTTGTTTTGGCTGGCCGCCGTGCTTCCGACACGTATCTACACGGGCCAAATCATGCGGCAGCCTGCATGCAGACCTGCCGATATCGGCCCGTGTAGCCGTCTCCTTATGTATTCTTTACAAGTAGGAATGGTGAATAAATTATCTCAGAACCTAGTGGGTATATAACCTTTGCTGAAATTACTTTAGGATTTAACCTATTTTAATTTGCAGTGATAATTTAGTACAAATTATGTCACAAACTTCCCGGATAATTATTATTTATTTTACATGCGTGCTAACTTCGTAAACGCAATTAATCTTTGCCTGCGTTGACGTCTGCCAATCGAAGCTTTTGTTTTGAATAACTTTCATTGACGAAAATATTACCTTAGTTTCACCAATATCTACTAAACAATGTATCAAAATTCGTCTTTCATTGATTGCAATTAAGCTTAAATTGGTTTGCTGTAAACTTCTTTAATAAAAGAAACGTTCGCTTTCGATTGACATTCAGAAATTGTAGTGTTTTTTAGGGACGTAATGTTAAGTTGATTTCACCGAATTTTCCAATTATTTATATTTTTCTTAGTTCTGATGTAACTAAATTAGGCCCCTATAAGTATAAGAATTTGAAGATACAATGGCATTAAGAATTGGCGGCTGGTTTGGCTTAATTTCTGTAATAGTGATTGGTTTGTTTGGATTTGGATGGTATTTAACAATTCTTTCGTTTTTGGTGTCTTTTCTGGCAGGGTAAGTAACGATACTGAAATTGCCATAAGTTTATGCTAAATACACGAATCTATATTTCTATTTTACGTTTTCAATTATTAAATAATGATTTCCGTTTTACAGGATACTAACCATCCTTTACTTTAATTACGACGACAAGAAAATCTTCAATGTTGACATAAATTGCCTGGACGATCCACTGCAGCAAACAAATTATTCCATTCAGTCCCCAAAGGTAAGGAAAATTGGGATGATTATGTCTTGTATTATCCTTACTCTCAAGGTCCAATGACCATGTTATTGAATTATAATCAAAGTGGAAGTTTTCTGGTGTTTTGGTCCACACAAGTGCTTTTGCTAACTGTTGAGTGTTGACCCATAACCAAAGATTTCATAGTACAATTTCAAATGTATTTTCTTGATTCTCTTCGAGTCTGTTTTCAAAATGTTTGTGTTTCACTGATATTTTATTGATTAGATCTTAATGGATACTTAAATTACAGTAAATAGTTAAACTAGAAAGTGGGATGATATGTCATCAATGTCATCATCATCATCATTATCATCATTGTCAGCCCGTAATCACCCACTGCTGAGCATAGGCAAATGTTTGTGCGCTAGCATAATATGTGTACAATTAATTGTAACAATGACCTGTTATTTCTAGAATATGTAGCCAAAAAAAAAATATTATATGGTGCTTTAGAGGAAATATTAAAAAAGAAACAATATTTATATACATAAACATGGTGTTTACTAGTTCACATTGATATGGTTATGGTCAAGAGAACAATTGTTCTATAGATACAGCAACATGAAATCCATACTTCCATACTAATATGCGCAAGTAACTCTTGACTGTATAAAAAGATATATTCAACAACACAAGCAATTAAGAAAGGTGATAAGACTAAACATGTACAATATTGGCTGTCCATGTATTGAAATGGTATGTATGTTACCTTTTCATGCTTAAACCACTGAACTAATTGAGATGAAATTCGGTAAAGAGGTTGTTTGTGTCAAGGATATAGGATAGTTTTTACCCACACAGCAAAATGGGGAGCGGAAGGTACAATATAAATGACTTCCACGCAGATGAAGTTGCAGGCAAAAGCTACTCAAAAATACTATCAAAATTATAATACATAATTAACTTTTTTCAGATTCTAGAAATATTTAAACAAGACAAACCACTGCCAAAGTTTGATCAGCGCATCACAGGCAGTGACACCGTGGACTCCTTCCTGAATGAAATCATAACCATCATCATCAATGACTATGTCACTCCTTGGTATGGCATACTGACGGATGATGAAGAGTTCACAAAAGATTCTATTAAACAATTGGTGATTTCCACCAGTGTTAACGTTGCCAATAGGTGAGTGTTTATTATAAAAGCATAAACTGGGCTATGATGGCCCTAACATTTCCTAACAAAATTCAAAAATATTCAGTAATTTTGGGCTACACAGGCCACAGTGTGAAGTGGGTAACTGGTACCTAGTGCCTACAAAGCTGACATCCTGGGTTTTTTATTTATGTAAACTTTATTGCACAATACAAGATAAAGTACAAGCTACGGTAGCAGCCTAGTGGTTCAGGCATGCGGCTTTCAAGCGGCGGTCGTGGGTTCCAATCCCGGCTCGTACCAATGAGTTTTTCGGAACTTATGTACGGAATATTTACCGTTAGCTTTTCGGTGAAGGAAAACATCGTGAGGAAACCGGTCTAATCCCAATAAAGTCTAGTTTTCCGTCTGTGTTGGAAGGTGAGATGGCAGTCGCTTTCGTAAAACTAGTGCCTATCCAAATCTTGGGATTAGGTGTCAAAGCGGACCCCGGGCTCCTTTAGGGGCACAACACTAGGACAATGATGACAAGATAAAGTACAAATGGCAGGCATTCTTTACCAGTCAATCATTGGGCTAAACATAAACATTTGGTGCAGGCATTTAAATTTGAAAGAAAACTCAATCTGTTTTTGGTTGCTTGGTTTTAATGTCGGAACAGGCAAATACTTATGTGATGAGCATAAATATTTGTTTATTAGCACATTAATTGTCAGAAATAATGTGATGGGTAAATATTTGTTTTGTTTTAGTTATCAACATTGTTTTATAAGTTCCTTGATAAAAGCATAACTAAAGGTGAGGTTGATGTACTTGGAGACATCATTAATTCTTATCAAATGAAGTCTTTAAACATGATAATACTCTCAAGAACGACATTTCTTGGCCACATAAAGGAGTATTATTGACACAATTGTTTTTCAAGTTTTTATTTTGTATAATCAATTGATACATAAATTATAACACAGAACAGCTGTGAAAATCCACTGAATTTGAACCCAAACAAAACAAATGCCCATTTGATCAGCCCATAGCTACATGGAAGAGGTGCTTTACTTAAGTTTTTTACCTGTAATACTTTTTCCAGGGTAAAAAGTGTAGATTGGATCCACCTCCTCTCAACAAAGTTCCCAGAAGAACTGACAATGCACCTAAAGTTGTTCAAGCAGTCCAGAGTGAGATTGAAGCATATAGATCTGGTGACCGCTAAAGAGGTCAATGGCAATGGCAAACCCAGTCCAAAGAAGGAGGAGAAAAAAACTCATAGGAGGAACAAGAGTGATACAGATCTGTCTTGGCTGCCAGGTACATATACGTATTAATGCATTTACTGCTGACGAATTCGTAGCGCGCTCGAAGACAGACATGCGAAAAACCGTGTGCAGAGGAAAACTTTTACCGTATAAGCTCCCAACTTTAGTTCAGGTCACCCAACTATGGTCCAAATTAACTGTCACATCATATCACTTGGTTAGGTGTGACTATTACTATGGGTGAACTCAAAAACAGGCATTTTAATAACACAAATTTAAATAAAAACGTATTAAATCACAAATACAAAATCAGCTCATTCCTAGCTTACTTTTGACCATAGTTGGGGTATTGAACTATCCCATTATGGTGAAAAGTATAGTTGGGAGGTTGTAAAGTACGAGCAGAGTGATCACCTGACATGCGGCTCTTTGAAGGATCATCTAGCTGGTTCCTAGCACTGAAAGTGTTTCTTACACTTGTGTAATATAGTCACGAGCACGAGGGATATCTCACAAAAATATATGGCTGTCTCACTCGTGCTCTTGTCCGAGACTCGGAGACTAATTTAGGTTGGTGTAAGAAGACATTTTATTCCTCACTGCCTTACGACTTAGCTACGGCAGTGTTTGCCGCTGACGCAAGGGCCCGTTTATGGACGCGGGACGCATGAAGTGTCGCGTTGCGCGTTGACGTGGTGAAAATGCGCATTCTTATAATATACTCATAAGTAGCTGAACACCTTAAGGCGACGTGAGCTCCGAAAACGAATCTTTAAAAAATCGTAGCTCTTGTTTGGATTATAATACGGCTGCTCTAAATTTAGGTAGCAATCTTGAGGCTTTTCTCGAGGGAAATCAGCTATTCGAATCCTGAGTTTTTGACTTTCGCTCGATAAAACAAAATCACAAACATAGGTCTAAATACACTTAAAAAAATCGTAACAAATTATGCACAACAGTTAAACATATTAGAATGGGGCTGGCAACTATCAAACTGACAGCACCAATAATGGTTCCTAAAAAAGCTAAATTTGTATGGCGGGAAGTAGTTTTTATTTATTTTTGCAAAAATGACTTAATGTTTCGTCCCGAATTGCTCTGAAGTGGGAATCCACCGTTTTCCGAAAAAGGCTAAAAATAAAAGGCTATGGATTAAAGCTATGGGGAAGATTTTTGCCTAAGAACTGTATATGGTTTCCATACAAGTTAGGGACCATCGATCCTCTGTCTCTCTCTCTCATCGTATGGAATCTATAAGAGCGCCATCTACAATTAGCTTTCACTGGCCAACCCCATTGGTTCTAAAAATCGGCAATGTCATGTTTGAAAGAAATCAGCTATTATTTTTTTATTTATTAAAACGCACAAAGAAATAAAATTTAAAAAAAACATGATATCCGCGCTTCCAAACACGCACTTCCATCTCGCTCACGCTTATGCTGCAGTGAGAGGGAGAGAAGACCACGAACCTACGTCCCCTTAATACCATGTCGCTCTCACCCGTTTGACAACTTCGTATGACAGTTTAAACATGATCTTCAAGCGACACGGTACAGAAGTGGAACCTTGTGTGTTCGACCGTACATAAACGCTCCCATATTTCACTTCGCCATATGGTTGTGCTTGCGTATATTGCCGCAGTGCAACGTCGCGCTTGGCCATAAACGGGGCATAAAGCATCCTTATCTTAGTGACATAAATAAAGAATTCACCTATATAGTAGCACTTGAAGCTTTTACCAGTTTTACCTGCATTTTTGGTTTGTTAGGGCGAATGCTATTTTTGTCACATGAATAAGATCTTAATTAAATGTCAAATTTGTATGGACTAATCTGGGACAAACCCTAATTTATACAAGGTTTTATTTAACTTGCAGCTTGTTGTTATGTAAGTATGTAAATATGTATAAATTCGGTGAATACGACATAGTATGGCACCAAGCTGATCTGATGATGGAGGCAGAAGGTGGCCATACCAACTCATAAACAACACTAGATAAATCCATCGTGTTTGGTCTCATTAACCCTCTCAACGATTAGTTGTTGATTATGCAAAATAAAGTACATTCGGCATTAAAAGCTTGTACCGAATATTATTATTCAGAATATTTTTTGTCAGAAAGTTATTGTGACACACACGCAATCATACAATTTTACATATTTTTGGTGAACACCTGAATAAACAAAATATTTCAGACAACGCTTTATCCTAATTTATGGAAGTCAATTGGCCAAACTTAATCCAGCATTTTTTCCAGATACTCAAACTTTTGGCAAATCAAAGTTTTACGATAGTTCCGAGGATGTTAGCGGCAAATCATTGATCGATCTGTTCTTCGATTTGGAAAACTCGATAGAGAACAGACAAGTTTGCCGCGACATATTTTGCACTGATCGCGATAAGGAGTATGGTAAGCATGGGAACAAAAAATCCGACTATTTTGTTGTTTGGCTAGTTGAAGTTCCGAGCTAATTAAAATCGAATCGCAAATACACATCGGCCTGGGCACCTAGCATATTTAATTTTTATTATTAAGTACGTTCGCTTGAATGTTTTGAAGGAATAGCATAATTGGCCACGACACGCTTTCATTTGTGCGTTAAGTACAGTTGAGACAAACACAGGCAATCATGAAGGCCATAATACACCTGGCAATGGGACCTGGAATGAGACAGCAATAAGTAGGTACCTTTCATTCTAACTAAAGCAAGTCGTTGTGACAAATTGACCTTAAGTTTTGCCGAGTGACAAAAAATCGTATGGAGTATAAGTGACGAATGGGATAATAGTCATCATCATATATTTAAGAGCCAGGCTCTTGTCAGTGGAGCAATTTCCATTCGTCTCTATTTTCAGCTTTCTTCTTGACATCTTGATTCGACACGCTGTCTACTTTTTAGGGTTCCGTAGCCAAATGGCAAAAAACGGAACCCTTATAGATTCGTCATGTCTGTCTGTCTGTCTGTCTGTCCGTCCGTATGTCACAGCCACTTTTTTCCGAAACTATAAGAGCTATACTGTTGAAACTTGGTAAGTAGATGTATTCTGTAAACCGCATTAAGACTTTCACACAATAATCGAAAAAAAAAATTAAGTTTTAGGGGTCCCCATACTCAGAACTGAATCTCAAAATTTTTTTTTTCATCAAACTCATACGTGTGGGGTATCTATGGATAGGTGTTCGAAAATGATATTGAGGTTTATAATATTTTTTTTTCTAAACTGAATAGTTTGCGCGAGAGACACTTCCAAAGTGGTAAAATGTTTGTCCCCCCCCCCGTAACTTCTAAAATAAGGGAATGATAAAACTAAAAAAAATATATGATGTACATTACCATGCAAACTTCCACCGAAAATTGGTTTGAACGAGATCTAGTAAGTAGTTTTTTTTTATACGTCGTATATCGTAAACCGCATTTTATTTCACGGAACCCTTCATGTGCGAGTCCGACTCGCACTTGGCCGCTTTTTTAAAGATTACTTAGTAGATGTACTTAGTTGTAAACATAGCTAGGTCAACCTTTAGCGCTTGGCCTCGACTTAGAGCGGCAGCGGCAGCGGTGCGCTATACGTTTGGGCGAGAGATCAGAACGCAGCATTTCGCTCCCACCTATGTTGCGATGCTACCACTGCCGCGGCCGCTCTTAGTCCTTACGCTACTGCTTCCCAAACGAGCAGGTGCCCTGATCGTCATTTGTTTTTCAGCGTTACTATGCGAAGTGTCGGAAGCGGTGATATACCTGGTGGCGCCCGAGGTGGTGTGGAGATGTCACGCGCTGAAGTTGTTACTCGTCGACCTGCTGTCCTCGGTGGTGCTGCGGCCTGTGATGGAGTTGCTCAGTGACCCGGACAATATCAACAGAGCTATTATTAGAACGGTAAGTGAGAACACTTGTTGCGAAGTGTGAGAAGTGGTGATATACCTGGTGGCGCCCGAGGTGGTGTGGAGATGTCACGCGCTGAAGTTGTTACTCGTCGACCTGCTGTCCTCGGTGGTGCTGCGGCCTGTGATGGAGTTGCTCAGTGACCCGGACAATATCAACAGAGCTATTATTAGAACGGTAAGTGAGAACACTTGTTGCGAAGTGTCGGAAGCGGTGATATACCTGGTGGCGCCCGAGGTGGTGTGGAGATGTCACGCGCTGAAGTTGTTACTCGTCGACCTGCTGTCCTCGGTGGTGCTGCGGCCTGTGATGGAGTTGCTCAGTGACCCGGACAATATCAACAGAGCTATTATTAGAACGGTAAGTGAGAACACTTGTTGCGAGGTGTTAAGGCGCCGTAGGTTCATCGAAGTTAAGCGAACAGAGTTTTTGAAACAATACAATGCGTCTGTTTATAATCATATGGTTTCAAAAAAATACGAATAGTAATCTTGAGGCTTTTCTGCAGGGAGATCAGTGATTCGAAACATGATTAAGCAATTTTCGCTCCATAGAAAAAAATCACGAACAATACACTTAAAACATTCGAAATAAATTATGCTCAAAAGCTAAGCATACTAAAATTGGTTCTAAAAGTCGGCAATATCATGTTCAAGGGAACTTAATGATTACTTTTTTATTTATTTAAACGCACAAACAATAAAATTAAAAATCATGATATCCGCGCTTCCGAACACGCACTTCCATCTCGCTCACGCCTATGCTCAGCGAGAGGGAGAGATGACCATGAACCTACGGTGCCTTAAGTGCACCTATAGCCATGAAGCTAAAAGTTACAATTTTATTTGAGATGCTTGACCAATTGCGGCTGACCTTTTGACCAGTGTAGCCGGTAACGTGTAAGGCAGGCCTTAAATAAATAAATAATTTCACCAAAAGTCTTAGGATGATAAGATCGATTGTCAATCGATCGAAGTGTACTAATTAGTAGATTGTGTTCTTGATCGAGCGATTGCTGTAATTATGTCCATTTAATTATATGCAATACCAACACCAAAATTGCGACTCAGCATATGTCAGTAATAATGTGACTTTAGGATATTTTTGAGTGCATTGACCTGTCAGATAACATTACTAATATCAAAGGCATATAAGCAATCCATCGCGTCATATTCACAGTCAGAACAATAATCGTAAACATTACGAACGCAGCCAGCCGCAGCTTCTTAATAATATAATAAATAAATATTTGCCGACAATCTTACACAAATCGACCTAGTCCCAAACTAAGCAAAGCTTGTACTATGGGTACTAGACGAAGATAAACATACTTATATGGATAAATAAATAATAATATAATACATAGAAAACATCCAAAACTCAGGAACAAATATTCGTGCTCATCACACAAATAAATGCCCTTACAGGACCTCCAGCTTCGTAGGCAGGGTCACTATTAGTAACTAGGCTAAAGCGGTCGTTAATAATGTTGTTCGTTTCAGTGTTGCCGCGATTCCTGTTTGCCGTCCGAACAGTTCCTCATGGTGGTGCGGTGCTGCGGTGATGCTGAAGAGTTAGACGCTACGTTGGAAATGGTGCAGAAAGACATACAGAAACTTGTAAGAATATAACAATTTCAAGTAGAAAATTTCCGTGAGATTTAGACAAATTAGAAGTATAATTTACCATATCATATTTATTCATAAGATCCACCTTAGTGATTAATTAAATCATTGTAAGTCAATTCATCTTATCCAAATATGTGTATGAAACATTATATTAAAGGCTTGTTCAAACTTCAATAATTATGAAATTGATAGCGCGGTAACCGATGAGTGAGAAAACTATTGTTTGGGATTTGTATGTATAAAAATAACCGACTATACGTAGATACCTCAGACAACTGAACCATGAAGCACTGTAAAGCGAAACTGCTATATTTGCTTGTTGTTAACTGCAATGTCTGCCTATGTAAATTATGCCAATAAAGCCTATGTAAATTCTAGCATTCGAGAGACACCGCTGGAGAGTGGGAATTGCAAGATCGACAGAAACTATCATCGCTGCAATATCTGAGCAGAATTATACAGGCCAGGAGAGCGACTTTAGGTCCTCAAGGTAACATTGTTTTAATAATATCAGCACCAGCTACCAGCTATTGTTGGTTCATCTTCATCATATCAGCCGAAAGACGTCCACTGCTGGACATAGGCCTCCCCCAAAGAGTGCCAAAATGACCGGTCCTGTGCCACCCGCATCCAGCGGACTCCCGCGACCTTTACCAGGTCATCAGTCCACCTTGTGGGGGGCCTACCCACGCCGCGCCTTCCGGTACGTGGTCGCCACTCGAGAACCTTTCCGCCCCAGCGGCCATCGGTTCTACGTGCAATGTGCCCCGCCCATTGTTGGTTGATGACATCTATCACCGGTTTATTGGGTGAAGATGATGGACTGATAAAACTGCCTCACATTTTATTGAATGCATTATTGTTACGGAAGTTATTCTGGGTATTCCAGGAAGCAGCACTACAGAGGAGAAAGTGTCTGAAGAGGTGATCAGATCCTTGAAGTTTCTACATGCCATTGCGGCTTGGAAAGACAGAGCGCAGTACTTACTGGACATAGAACTTAATGAAACAGGTCAGTTTGCTACCATTCCTACTAAATCTAGCGTTTGAACCGCTCGGTTCTATCGTCATTGTCGGCTCAAGAGTATTTCAGCAGAGGTAAAACATACCGCAGAAACTTTAATCAAAAAAGACTCGGTACCGGTATCGGCTTTCGTCTTCATCAAAAGTGGACTCTGATATTCGTCTCTTTTAAATAGAACGCCTTATAAACGCTGAATATTCACCCGCCTGCCTCTCTTGCCACTTCGGCTAAATTTGGCTTAACACATCTCTGAGGTCTGTGCCAATAGGTGTGTAGACACTAGGACCTACATAAAATAATCAATAATGTTGCATTTTCTCGAAAAAGTATTAACATGTAGTCAAATGGAGAAAAAACAACGCAAGAGGTTATATAATCACAAATTTATAAGTGTCCAATGTTCTGTCCCTTTTCCGCAAAACGCACCTTCATATGAAACGATTGTCATTCACGCTGGAGGATCGTGATGTCACGATCCCCTATTGTTTTCTCTCTCTAGCAAGCAACATTAAAATGGTTGTAGCTCCGTCATTTTTTGAGATATTTGAATGGGATTTTCGTCACTAGGCATATTTTTTTGCCTTCTTTCTTTTGAAGTAATAATACATTTTTAGTCTACACCCCTATTCACCTGAACTCAGCTGACACCGCCGAACAATGATACTATCATTCGCACGACCGGCGTTGTCTGTCACTGTCACATAAAACGCGACAACTTTAATTGGGAATGGATGAAAACTTTAGAAGTGCCTAATAATTTTTGAAAAATCAACTTTTTTCTGGTGCATTCACATTCACTCCCATTTTCCCGCGCTCATGGGGTGAATCCGACTTGTTTCAGCACATAAAAATACTCATTATAGATCATTATTGCCACTCTATAAATTTGATACTTTTAATCCGAAGCGTACAATTTTGGCGCGAAAATTGCTAGTTTTAGAGATTTTGGAAAAATACTACTTTTTCCGCCTCTCGCAATCTTCTTTCTGTAAGACTTACAGATACATGTTGTATACCAAACATGTAAGGAATTTAATCATCTTTAAACTTGCCATAGACACTTTTGTCATAGAAGCAACAATTAAAGTGCTATTTCAAAAACATCAAAAAATGGCCCATTGAAATGAGGATGGTTGCAAACGCACACATGGCCCGAGGTCGGAAACTTAAATTTTTTTTCATGACCCGACCAATATAAGTCAAAACATTTTCCCCTCCACCTTTTGCAAGGCAATGTATGGAGGCCGTTCCCCACGAACTGGATTATTAGTGATTTCTATTTGTATAGTTTCGTCTATGTTAATTGTCATCACTCATCAATTAATTATGTAGAGCGTAAGAAATTTTATTTCTATACCTATATGTTTCGTAGTAATTTATTTGTATGTTTAATACTTGTTTTATATTTTAAAGTGACTATATTTCGGAGGATGTCAACATTATCAAACAGAGGTAGGCCTATTCAGCAAAATAGGCAATAGTCATTCGCCTGTCTTAGTCTCTAGGGCTTTATAGTAATCATTGAGTATAGTAGTATCAAGATAGTGTGGCTAATTATATAAAAACATGTACAAGTCAGATACTGAAATATCCTCTAGCCGCCCAATACACAAGAAAAAAATACAATGAACTTTGATCCAACAATAATAGAGTTTCTTTTGTTTTGAAATCGAACGAAATATGAAACAAATGCGACTTTGTTCCAGTTTAGAATGATACGTTCCATTAAATAAAATAAATATTTGCGGACAATCATTTTAGTAAGCCTTTGGGCGTCTAAAGGATAAACATATTTATATTTTTCAAATAGTCTTAGTCTCATGTTGTACTAGACATAGAATAGACGCAATTTAGTATCATGCTCAATATAGCGCGTAGTGTAGAATTCCACCTAACTCCATTCAAATAAGGCTTAAATTGCAAGCCCCTACATAATTCGTACATAAACCATCGGTTCAATTTTTAATTTACAGACTCAGCACATACGTCAAAAGTAGTGATCGACAACCTTCGGTCATCAGCATTAGAAATATGTGATACGTACCTGACACCCAACCGGGTACTTGTGTTGGGTATACCCGAGAACTGCCATTCAGATTTGGTCAGGAAGATTAATACTGAAGGAGAGGAGTTCACGAACAATCCAGTGACATTCTTTGAAGAGGTGAAGAAGTGTGTTTCATATGCGGTTGAAGTGAGTGTTTTCATTTTTACAAGCTTTATAATAACTTGCACTGTTCGTATGTATGTAAATATGTAAGTTGTCCGTCAAAATTTGCAATCCATTTTTCAGTCACTTTTCGTTATCCAATTGAGCTGAAATTTTGCAAGCATATGTATATCGCATGACAATGCAATATTATAATGACTTGGAGCTGATCTGATGCTGGAGCTGGAAGGTGGCCATAGGAACTCCGCAATAAAACGACACAACCCCATCGAGTTTGGGCTCGTTAGAATCGTCTCAATGAGTACTTGATGATGGTATGCAGAAAAGTACAGTCGGCCGTAAAAGCTTGTACCAAAAATGAAATTTTTGACAGAAACTTATTTAGAGTAACATTTAACAATAAATTCTTATAAATAATCTTATGATCTGGGGTAATGGAGCAGAAACAGTCACACTTATTCAAGCCCAAAAAAAATCGTTAAATTTGTGGTATTAGGTCCTATGTTATGAGTCATGTACAGTCACCGGCATCAATATATGATGGAACAAAGGCCGCAAAAATATCTGATGACAACTCTATTCCTAGAGCCGTTAGAGCGTGTCAGATATTTTTGCGGCCTTTGATTCATCATATTATAGATGCCGGTGACTGTACATCGATTTACCGTAGACTAAAAATGTATCGTTCTTAGTATGTTTTCGAAATATCTAAATTAGTATTACATAGACGCCAGCCATAAGGTAAGCGTCCACATATCCGCATTGGACGCATCGGACGCATCGCACGTAACGGATTTTGTTACGGCTTAACTGTAATGCCGACGCTGATACTCCCGGGGGCATCTTTTCCCATGCGTGCTGATGATTGACGATAAGGACTAACTTTTGAATATTTAAGCCTGCATCACACAGGCGCGGCCTGCGGTGGCGGACCATAGTAAATGTGACAGCTAATGACAAGTTTACCATTGACCGCCGCGGCCAGGCCGCTCCAGTCTGTGAGAGGCCTTATAGTGATAGTTGCGGCGTCGGCATTCTGATTGCTGCGGATAGTGAGGATGCAGTGGACTTACTGCCTACAAATGAATCCGTTTGATGCGATCTGTCCGATGTGTGCGATGCAGACATGTGGACGCTTACCTTTAATGAACATAATGCTAATGTATCCCAGGCATACTAAAAACTGCGAGAGATTGGAAGTTGTTAACAAAGAACAGCTATGCTTAGGAAATACTGCTATGTGATGTGCATAAAAATATACACTAAGTTGTTCCTGAATTTGAGAGGATAGAGATTATGGTATTTTCGTCAGAAACAGTCGCGTTAATTACCAGTTAACATCGTGATAAAACTGACGGGATCGTCGAACGCGCGTGGTTACAAATGTTGGAAAGCTTCTCGTGCAAATTCGTTGCTCTTGAACATTGTTGCTATTACTATATCACTACATAGTATAAAACAAAGTCGCTTCCCGCTGTCTGTCTGTCTGTCCCTATCTTTAAAACTACGCGACGGATTTTGATGCGTTTTTTTAAAATAGATATAGTGATTCAAGAGGAAGGTTTATATGTAAAATACTTGCATGTATTATATACATATAAACCCGTGCGAAGCCGGGGCGGGTCGCTAGTTATTAATTAATATGCATTATTTCTTCAGGACGATCCTTCATGGCAGTCTGTCTTGATGACGGAAGATCAAGACGGGGCGGCTACTAATAGGTACAAATACTATAATTTTTCAGTTATAAAAAATGCCCGACGGAACAAACAGGGTGATTCCCATCTTCCAACATATCAGTGGCGGCGCGTGTGAATTGACACTGGACAACCCGGAGCATAAAAAAAGCTGTTTTTAGGGTTCCGTAGCCAAATGGCAAAAAACGGAACCCTTATAGATTCGTCATATCTATCTGTCTGTCTGTCTGTCTGTCTGTCTGTCATGTCTGTCACTTTTTTCCGAAACTATAAGAGCTATACTGTTGAAACTTGGTAAGTAGATGTATTCTGTAAACCGCATTAAGATTTTCAAACAAAAATAGAAAAAAAAAAAAATTCTGGGGTTCCCCATACCTGAAACTAAATTTTTTTTTCATCAAACCCATACGTGTGGGGTATCTATGGATAGGTCTTCAAAAATGATATTGAGGTTTCTAACATCATTTTTTTCTAAACTGAATAGTTTGCGCGAGAGACACTTCCAAAGTGGTAAAATGTGTGTCCCCCCCCCTGTAACTTCTAAAATAAGAAAATGATAAAACAAAAAAAAAATATGATGTACATTACCATGCAAACTTCCACCGAAAATTGGTTTGAACGAGATCTAGTAAGTAGTTTTTTTTAATACGCCATAAATCGTAAACCGCAATTTATTTAAAGGAACCCTTCATGTGCGAGTCCGACTCGCACTTGGCCGCTTTTTTGATGATTTACGAGTTTTTTAACCCTTAATTCACTAGGTGAAATGTACTAACGTAAACACTTTCTATGAGTCCTTGGGACTCATATATTTTTTTATGTGTGGTTTTCCGAAATAACACAATGTTTTTTTTTTTATTTATTGTTCTTATTACGTACTTATTAAGGCACTAGAAAAAGATACCAAACCTGCAAAGACATATTCGATCCTCTTAAAAATTAAAGAAACTCATTTTACCAGTCTCAAAAAAGAGATTTTATCAAACCTCTACAAAAATAACAAAAACTCTTAACAAATATATGTTTTTAACTTTTTTTACCTCTCAAAGGTATACAAAGTAACATTAAAGAAACAAAAATGTATGCTCCTACACAGAAAAATGCACGTGCAATGGGTGCACGTTATTTTTGCGTGCATTTGTATGAGTTCATGGGACTCACTTGACGCTTTAACTCACCAAATACGCAGCGCAGCACTATGGCCCAAAAGTCCGATCTAGCTGGACAAAAACGATCACCGCACTTCTACAAAAGTACTAGTTAAAACGATAGCATATACTCCCGAGGTCACGATTCCGTTGATAATTTTGTGTAAGTACCCTCCATTAATTTATATTATCATTGAAGTGTCATTATGAGCGTTGTCGTGCTTATTAAAGTGAGTCACTTTCCGTATTCAATTGCAAGTATTTCTAGCTAGTTTTAAGACAAGTTTCTAAGTTTTTAATCATGGATCGTGAAGTTGATGGTAAGTACTATGTTTTGTAAAAATAACAATTGTAAACCAATTCGCTTTTGCTGAGAAAAATGCTAACGAACACAATTTATAAGGCATTTTTGTGCATATTTCAACTTTTTTAGACCAGAAACTATCTGTAATTCAATGTCCCACACCTGTATTTTTTTTGTGTGCTACTCTCATTCATATAGTATTGGTTTATGTAAATTTGAGACTGCGGACGGATGCGGAACCGCGTCATATTTATAGTTAACCTAAACCTAAGTTTTCTTTCAGAAAACGTAATTAGTATACCGAGGAGAGATTTTTATCATATTTGGGTTAAATACCCAAAAACCGAAAGAAAAAATCGTTTGTTTGAGTTAATTTCGATCAAAAAGATAGTTTGGGAAATATTGATTTACCCAGTTTCGATGACGACTCTGACGAATGACTCTGGTTGTTTATTGTATTTATTTTATTTTGTTCAAATTTAAACTTTGTATAAAAAAAAATTCTTTTTATTTATGCTAATCCTTACTTTTTTAGTTGACAATTGTAATAATGCTTCTTTTCGTTTAAAATTAAATGCCAATTATAACTGAGCTCTACTGCCGTAGTAGTTCTTCTTACACAAAGGTCAAGATACACTGGTTATTCAATTTTCACATTAATAATAGAGAAGAAAGGTCATATAATAATAAATTTGCTTTATTTAGACAAATTATAAATAAATAAGTCCCTTGAAACTCATTAAGAGTACAATATAAATTTGTCCAGCTAGATCGGACTTTTGGGCCATAGCGCAAGTCCACTCGCCAACGCGGTGCCCGCGTCACTGATGGAAGGTACAGGGACGGAGGGGAAACTATTCGCTAAAACGTTAGAATTACAGTAGTTTGAAATTTTGACGTGAGTCCAGTGGACTCAGGAAGTGAATTGAGGGTTAATATATAGCAAGAAATTTTAGGCAAGCCGTTGGGAATCGGCTTGTATGGGCGCTCCGCCACTGCAACATATCCAACCCAGGTTTCATACGCTACCTGGGTTGGATAGGTTGGAAGATGGGAATCCCCCAACGAACATGACCTAAACCATCTAGGCAGATAAGACTTTCGATTAAAAAACCGCACTCAAATCGGTTATTCTAAGATACTCTGTCATGTTGTTTCCTGGGTAACACTACAGAATATAAACAAAAAATGTCGATTGACCCAAATCTTTTCATCAGTCGATGCATTTTATTTTCAGTGAAACCAAGAAAGAGGACAAGGACACTAAGAAATATGGCGGTAAGATACTTATAATTATATATTAAAGAGGAGTTAAATTTTTTGTGCCCAGTGATTACTCTAGTACATATCTTTTCTTTTATATGAACATTTCTTACGCAATATCATTACATCAGAGGCGAAATTGTCACGCGAACCGCAGGTGAGCGTGATAAGAGAGCCGAGGATGTAATTATCAAAGCTCACGCGTGTCATACGACGTTTTTCAACACATTTGCGAGGAAAAAATCTTTTTCATAAAATGAAAATGTTACAGGCTCCTAAGTTGTTTCCTTTAGTTATTGATGACAACAGGTTTTTACTCACGTATTTGTACTTACATCTCCAAGAATGTACTGCTGCAGTGGCGTCAATTATATTTATCACTTTTCTATTCACCACGAGTCAACATTTTTAATAATAACCAAACACGCATCATCAATGTTTACTAATACATATTTGTGAAATTACCTATAATGGCGCGCAACTATATTTTTTTGTGAAGTTCGCGCAGTGCGCCTGCAGCGAGGCTTAGATGAAATCTCTAAACAGCCAATACAAAATAAAATAAATATTTCCTTATTCAATATAAATTCATGTAAAATGTTATCAAAAATAAATAGTTTTACTAATTGAAACGTTTCTATATCATATCCAAGAAGAAATAATCAATTAATTCACAAGAAGGATTTAATTTGTTTAGTCGAGTAAGAATCCATTTGCCGAGAATTAAAAACATCTTCCCATCATCTCAATTAAAAGCATCATCAGTTGCTTATTTCACGCAAAACTAATTACTTTATAATAAACGTCAAGCCCGCACAGGCAAGTGCAAGAAGCTAATGAAATCGTGCCTCAACACGTTGCCCAAGTTGTTCCACAAGGCGAACAGGCCGCAGTGGGCAGACAAAGCGTCCACCTTCCCCCGCGATGTGGCGCGGAAGGCCCCGATCGACAGAAGTCATACACTGCCTAAGTGCAAATTTGGTATTCCAACTGTGTCTTTTTAACAGTAGAGTAAAAGAGTGCCAAAGTTATAGACAAACCTATGAAAGATAATACATAATTCCAACATTTGGTAACGATACAGTTGGCGCCCATATTATTACAATTTCGATACAGGCAATTCGATTTATGGAAAGTGACCCGATTTGCCTTCGTTCAGTATGCAGACGAATATATGTATTTTTTTGACTTTAGCACTCCTGTAACTTTCTACTCTCTGCTGATACTTAGATTTTTAATAGTATTTGGACTATCATTAGTTGGTTAGTTTAGTAAATACACACTTCGAGAAAATTGTAGACGGGTATTGTTTTGGGTGAATATATTTTTTCTTTAGTTACTCGTAGATGATGAATTGGCTAGATATTTCTAATGTAATCTATGGAATTGTTACACTATCCATATCCGCATCCAAGTTGATTTCAACGCTAGCAGTTGTTTTTGTTACAAACTTTAGCATTCGCACTATAAATCTTTTAATATTTCAGTATTTACTTCACCTGTCTAATGTTTTCAGTGTGATACTGCACAAAGAGTGAGTTGAGCACATTCATTGAAAATTATGAATACATCTTAATGGGGAATGGATGAAAATTTTAGAAGTGTCTGATTTTTTTTTGGTGTTAGGAATAACCTTCCATAGCACCAGAAACAAGTTGCAGAATTTTCAGCTGCGTCAATTATTTTTGAATAATATAAACAGTTTCCTCACTTACGTTTTGGGTTTACGACGGCGAATGAGACACTTTCCTTGATCCGTCTCATATTACAAAAAATATTTAGCAATTGCGATGACAAATATAGCTGCTATAGCTGTCAATAGCATTGCCAGTGTCAGTTTACCACGGATTTTTAAGATTTTTTTTTTTTATATGAGACGGTGCAAGCAAAGTGTCTTATTCGCCGGCCTAAACCCAAAACCTAAGTGAGGAAACTGTTTATATTTTTCAAAAGTCTGCAACTTTTTTCTGGTGCTAAGGCTACCCTCTATGTTCATTGTTAGAATAAGATGAAATATTTACAATGTAAACTTTTTGTAATAGGAATAGACACACTCCCTGTTCCCGGCGCGAGGCATAATCGTTCCCGGTCCGATATCGTGGGTAATTTGGCTCAGAAGATGAACAGTAGTTGCGACTTCTTAATTAGTGGAGGTATTTAACTTACTGAATTGCCTTACGACTTCTTTCATTTATTTGTCTGCCTAGTTTTGCATGTAATCCGTACCAAAATCGAAATAAGGGTACATACACGTATCTCAGTTAAATCTAATTTGTCACTTATGTTCAAACGTATCCTGATAAATGCGATATCTTACGTAGTTACTTATTATGCCTATAATTTGTACATATTAATAAACGAAACTAATCCAGGTTGTGCAGGTTAGTTTTATATTACACTACCTGCTCGCGCGGCTCCATTACAAAGAACCCGGAAGGAGCCTGTGTTGTTGTGTATGTTAAAATATAGGCTACACTATTAAAATATTCCTAGCTTTTTCGGGAATTGTACAGGTTATAATTAGATACTTTTAACAGTGTTTGGCCTTCGAAAAGGTCCGTTTCATCTCGTGAAAGAATTCTTGAAATCGGATAAGTTGTCCGATATATACAAACTACAATGTCCCACATTTTTCCTCTGTTCCTATAATATTAGTATAGATTATGTTGGGTTTAAAAATACACGGCCATCAAATTGATTAATTAATCTTACTTCTATTTCAGGGCCATCAAATTTAATGACACTTAATACGAACAATATATCTCTGTCTCATTCAAACATCAGCCAAAACGCAAAGAATCTCACCTCTCCTCTACAAGCGTCAATCATTGAAACAGGTAATTGCGGTAAATATATCTATCTCATTTAATTAACCCCCGACGGAAAAAGAGGGGTGTTATAAGTTTGACATGTCTGTGTGTCTGTCTGTATGTGTGTGTCTGTCTGTGGCATTTTAGCTCCTAAACGAATGGACCGATTTTTTTTATCCGAAAGCTGTCGTGATCGAGGTGATTCTTAGCTATGTGTCAACAAAATCGGTTCAGCCGTTTTTGAGATGTTGAACTTTGAAATGAAAATGTTGGGGGTTTTTCAACTTTTCTAACTTGTAGTTATTAACTCCTCATTATGATCGAGGGTACCGTTATGAATATTATATACTCGTACGTCTCATATGATTCCTAAATGCAAGTTATTTTGACGTGCTACATAAAATAATTTCTTTAATTCTTCTTACGCTTGTTGAAAATGGCTGTAAAGTGACGTTAATTTGAACTGTCATACATATTTCTTGCAGCTCTGATGCAAGACAAGGGGAAGGCGGTTGGAATTTACGCTATCGCAGTAACAAGAGTTTCGGACAACGAGAAATGGCATATTTATAGGAGATACAGCGACTTTTACGATCTGCATTCTTCTATTAAAGACAAGGTAAATGAGCAATGTGATTTTAGCATGGATACCCAATGGATTTTAAATCTTATGATTCGATTTTCAAGAATCTAAATATAAATAAAATATATTTAACACCTGTAAAGTCGCCGTCAATGGACTTTGCTAACTATTTAAACAAACAATGTATTGAAATTGACATTTAATGTCAATTTCAGTAAGTGTGGCGGTTTGTTTACATAGTTAGCAAAGTCTATTAACGGCGACTTTACACTGTATGCTTCCAAATATGTTTAGATATTTATCTACGCACATATCATTAGTGCTCTAAAATGCGTTCAGAAACCGTCGGTAATGACCAGCATTATTACAACCAATTTTACTATGACAACTTTCTTGTCTGTGGTAGTAGGTAAAATCTGTACTGTAATGTTATTACAGTACAGATTATCGGTATCGTTATGAGTTTAAATTTGGAACAGCTGTGAAAACTCAAGTGGGTCTCTAGTCTAGTATCTATAGATATTAAAACAGTTATCGATACGAAACGTCAATTTATTATGTTTTTTCATTTTACTTTTTAAACATTTTTTACTTTTTTAACTTTTTTTTTTACTTTTTTTCACTTTTTTTTTACCTTTTTCACTTTTTGTTTTACTTTTCGAACTTTTTTTTCCGCTTTTTAACTTTTTTTTAAACTTTTTTGCACTTTGTTTATTATTTTTTTAATTTTTTGCACTTTTTTTTAACTGTTTGTCACTTTTATTCCTTTTTTACCTTTTTTTAACTTTTTTAAACTTTTTTTTCACTTTTTTTTTTGATTTTTTTTGCTGTTTTTTTACTTTTTTCACTTTTTACACTTTTTTTTTTATTTTTTATAACTTTTTTTTACTTTTTTTAAAAATTTTGTCACTTTTATTTTCTCTCTCGTGTGATCCTATTATGAAACTCGCTGACGCTCGTTTCATAAAACCACACTCGTATTTTAAGGCCTCTCATTATGTATCAGTAGCATAATAGTAGTTTATGCAATCGTTATATAATGGATGCTTTTTAAGTCGAGTACCATGTTTAGGCCACGAAGCTTGCTGAGTGGCCTAATTAAGGTACGAGACTTAAAAAGCTAATTATATAACTATTGTATACAATACTTTTTCTACGAGTCAACGGAAATAATAATTTATTAAACAAACTTGGTATCTATTGAAAATCGCCCTGCTGAAATGAAGCGCAGCAGCTTAGTATATTTGCGCGTTGATGTCTTCACAGTTATCTTATACAGCTCCTGGATTCATAAGATGACTGCTGGCGGTTATCTTATGGAACCACGAGCTCCGTGACGAGCTCGTGGAGCTCCAGGATTAAAAAGTATGTGATCTTAGTTTCGTGTACGAAATCTTAATTCAAAGATTAAAGTCGACGAGTAGAAAAACATAATAGTAAATCGGGAAATAGCAATTTGTGGATGAGTTGATTTTGTCGGATGAAGCGAATCTGAATGCAACAATGCAGCGCCCTGCTGGCGGTCGTCGCCGACCGTATTGACTGTCCATTTATGAGACACTGGCAGTCATTGCATGCACCAGTGTCTCATATCTTAGCTAAATAAATGAATAAATAAGTTAATTAATGTAAGAGTAGTATTTAGTAATTTATTTTGTCACTAACACTTAATTTAATTAAATTTTGGGTCCAGTAACCTGAAATAAATATATATTGAATTGAATAGATACGAATCCACGAATTGCCATTCCCTCCGAGGCAGATATAGTAGATACACGGCATGAGTCATGGTGCCAGTTTCAATTGACATACAAAAAGCATGCAGCATGTGTCCGCTCGCACGTGCTACGCTCGACACGCTCCTACCGCGCGCGCAATATCCTTGTTACACCAAATGCTCACTCAGCACGAGGAGGCTGACATGTTTGCTGATCGCTTTTCTAGATTATGCCGTATTGCTAAGCAGTTTCTTGACAATTTAAATTTTAATGAATAATTATTTATTATTTGAATGTATGCTATCTATCATTTTTAATGTAGGTACCTATTTCATAATTTCGAATGTTCTATATAATTGACGACTTTTCTTTTTGACATTGTGTATTGTATTCTGTTATATGTCATAATTTATCGTGTAAGTGTTTTGGTGTTAATATGCTGTAAACTTACATTGTATTTAAATGAATAAAATGAAAAAAAAAAAAAAAAAAATTACCCAAAGTTTTGGCGGGAAATTCAAAAAGCTTTGGGCTGGTCACACTTTGTGTAGTAGGAATTATGGTTTTGATACTAGAAAACATTTTTGATTTTCAGTGCACACGTAAGGTACCTAAAAAAATAAGTTAAATATAGGTATAGAGGTAGTATAATGCTGCACCGGCACGATGGGCCAAGTGCAGGATTCCATCAACACGCTCGTCGCTCATATATACCTAGACATTTTCGGCCAAGATATTTTTATACGTTCTATATTTTTATATCAAGTTACTACTGACCAGTCACTTCACAGATTTCTTCTAAATGTCGTTTTTTTGTAAGTAACTCCTTACGTTTTACCACCACTGCCAATGTTTTGATTTTATTTATATTTTCCAGAACATCTAGTTTATCCGTCTTTACACATTCCTGTTTATGAGAATCGGGTATTAATATATTCACGTACCCAATCAAAGTGATAGGCAAATGTTAGAACTAGTAGGTTACATAAAGTATCAAAATATTTATGCAGCACCAGCAACCTACTAAGTTGTTTACGACTTGTTACTCGTAACATTGCAGTTTGTCGTTATAAATAAATAAATAAATAAATATTTGCGGACAATCTTACACAAATCAACCTAGTCCCAAACTAAGCAAAGCTTGTACTATGGGTACTAGACGACGATATAGATACTTATATAGAGAAATAAATACTTAAATACATAGAAAAGATCCATGACTCAGGAACAAATATTCATGCTCATCATCACACAAATAAATGCCCTTACCGGGATTCGAACCCAGGACCTCTTGCTTCGTAGGCAGGGTCACTACCAACTAGGCTAAAGCGGTCGTCAAACCAAAACAAAAGGTCGTTATACAACGCTTCACGTCGGGTTCCCACATTGTCGTAATTATTTACGAGCTTAAACAATAGTTTGCGGACCTCACTCGGTAGTCATGTACTCGGTACTCATTGTTAATATTATTTAAAATAAAACATAAACCGCAAACCATTTGAATGAATGGCATACATCGATAACCGACTTTTAGCCTTTTTTTTTAAATCATAGACAATTGGTGATACCACAAGGACATATCTGTCAACAAAATTTGGTTAGCCAGACTCTAACAAGTAATACTGAATGTCTTCCTCTACATATTTAAGACCCCTTCCACCATGAAGTTCGCACCTGCGAACATACACACTCAATAGACCAAGCCAAATTAGGTTTTATGGCATATACCGTAATGTTTGATTTATAAGCAGTACTTTCTAAATTGCCAAAATGAGTGAGAACTGCAGCTGCGTACGTTCTTTTTTTCGTTTATTATCTAAATACGTGTTTACCTCGAATAAGAAATTAAAGAAACCTAAATATGAAGGCTTGAATCAAGCTATACTACCACGGTTGTACAGTCAGTGTCAGAATAATATGCCTGGCTCGTATAAAGATAACACAATAAGCGTTGTTATAAAGGTTATAACAGCCAACGTAGCCCAGTTGGTAATGACTCTGCCTACGAAGCTGGAGGTCCCGGGTTCGAATCCCGGTCAGGGCATTTATTTGTGTGTTTATCACGAATATTTGTTCCTGAGTTATATATGTATTTATCTATTATATATATCATCGCCTAGTACCCACAACACAAGCCTTACTGAGCTTACCGTGGGCCTAGGTTGATTTGTGTAAGATTGTGTCCCATAATATTTATTATTTATTATTATTTTATTATTTATTTATTCGAGCGCATGGATTCCCATACAAACAAAGTCCTCCATTAATATCCGCCCATAGGCATTAAATTTTAATGACAATAATGACGTACAGCATATACTGATAACGACTGGTTGCAAAACACAAAACTAGTCTCGAAGTAGAAGTCCCTAGAGGGGAGTTTCTGGCACTGTAAGTATTTTATTAAAAACTTACCTTACAGTACCTAATAATCTCAGACATTCCACTATCAAAATAAATAAAATACAAAAAATATGGTTACAAATACGTGGTTTAGTTAAATTGAAAGGAATTTATTTAATTTAACAGTTTTTAAAAATTTAGAGTTACATCAACTTTTGACAACAACACAAAAAAACAAAATACAGTGAACTAATAGTAGATTGTACAACAAGTGCATAAAACGCACCATTTTACTCGAGACGTTTATCCATCCGAGCGAGCTTGCGAGCGAGGATAGATATAAAGTCGAGTGTAAAATGGGTTTTATGGACGAGTTGTACACTCTACTTTTCACTTCGATTGCGAGGAAATGAAACAGCAACACGTAAATATAGTAAATGAGACGAAATACAAATTATAAGTTTATTTCATGAAGTTTTATTGTGTACTTTGGCTGTTGGTATCTTTGCCTTGGTCTTAGAATACGAACGAAACGAAATAAAATAAAGAGGTTGTTGTATGAAGTTAAAGATGTTCGTGTGGCTGTTGCAGCGATTGCCTTGGTCTTCGACGAAGATTTTACTTTATGCTCTAGAGCATAAAAAGCGACTTTATGTCGCCTACGCACGACATAAAGACGAACTTTTAGAGCATGAGAAGTGAAAATAATAAAATGGCACATGGGCACATCCCTATGACGCGTGGAGGGCCGCTCTTAGCTCACAGAGCACCGCAATATACTTCAGTCAATCATAGCCAGACAAAATATGAATAAAATTAAACTTCTGATATATATTTATAAATATTGGCATGTCAAAATTAATGTATGTACGTATCATGAACTATTTAAAAAAATGGGTCAAATTACTTGTAAAGCTTTTTATTACATAAAAATTAACGCAAACGTTAAGCGCGCCTGTGGCCGTCCGTCGCTTCGGTGGCACGAGTTTTCGTCCGCACCTACAGCCGTCTTTAGCTGTCAAAAGATTAAACGTTGCATTGGCTGTATTGTAGTAATTTGTCTTAGTCAAAGATATGGTTAAAAGGTTAAAAACTATACAGTAAAGGAATTTCATACACTTTCCTGGCCGCTAAAAGTGTACAGTAGGTAATGACTTTTAACTTTTTAAATTTGCGCTCGTCTGTAACGAGGAACTTAACGGACTATTTTTATTTCCGAGCATATTGGATTTTTTGAATTCCATTACAGTGGCCAGAGCTTGGGCACCTACCGTTCCCGGCGAAGAAGACATTCCAGAACACCTCCCGAGCCGTGCTAGAGACTAGAAAGCGGATGTTGAACAACTACCTCATGAACCTGGCCAACCTAGCGCGTGAGGCGCGGTACATGGCCCTATGGTCACAGGACTATCTGGGCGGCTTCCTGAGCCCGGAGATACAGACGGGGAAGCAGAGTAATTCGGTGAGTGATGGCGTATGCTGTCAAGCATAACGTCTCCAGTTCGTGCACGTTTTAGAACATCCCCCTCCGTGCTAGAGACTGGAAGCGGATGTTGAACTACTACCTCATGAACCTTTGAGACTAATTATCTCTCCTTTTATCACAGTTCGACGCGCTCTTTGTGAATTCGATACGGGCCGGAGTGAGGACCTTGAAAAATATGCCCGATCAGTTGGCCAACACAGTAGACGGTGTTATGGACGGTAAGAAGTCATATTGTATTACGGAATCATTTGGTGTTACGTTATTTGTTTGTTATTGTGCAATAAAAGCTCTCTCTGATATTATATTCATCTAAGAATAGCATATTTTTTACAGGTATTTCAAAAGTGTTCCAAAGCAAAGGAAGCGACAGTTGTGAGGACCTTAGATATGGAAATTCTTCGGATAGTCAAGATGTAAGTATGTTTTAGACCATTTTAATCATGGCGCGTTTGTCAGATGCTCTTCCGTTCTTAGCGCGATTGGATGTTTTTTTGAATACCACTTTGGTGTCAAACAAGTGCATGGCCATCATGCTGATGATGATGAGGACTCCTTTCTTGAAAATCCCTCCATACTATAGTCACTCGGAAAAACCTCGAGGTTAACCCGAGGTTAGTCGAAGAGTCAAGAGGGACAGGTCAATACCAATGACTAACGGTTGGAAGCCGGTCCTAAGGCCCAGAACACTCAGTGAAACGCAACTGCAACGAAACTGCAACATCTAGTTACTTTTTAGTTCATGCCATAGACTCATTTGGGATACCACACATGACGCAACCATTTTAAAACCGGTTTACTGCGTTTCAATCCGGTCGCTTCATGTGCGGTCTCAAAGGAGTCTACATATGGCATAAACAAAGAAGTAACTAGAACAGCTATACTGAACCTGCGGCCCGCCGAGCTTTCGCGAGTGGCCCGCCGTCCACCATGTGATCCTAGTATAAGAACCCATGGCTCCTTAGATGTGGCCCGGGGCTCCTTAGATAAAAGGTATATGGCTGAACTAGAAGTTGCAGTTTCGTTGCAGTTGCGTTTCACCATCTGTTCTGGGCTTAAATATGTGTTTGTAGCCACAGTTGTGTTTCAGGAAGGCGACGAGAGCGCCGCGCTGAGGCTGCTGGAAGAAGTGCTGGGCGTGCGCGGGCTGTGGCTGCGGCGCAAGCTGCTCGCGCCGCTGCGCACGCTCATCGGCGACCGAGTCAACAAGTACGTAGTAACGCATGTTTCAGGAAGGCGACGAGAGCGCCGCGCTGAGGCTGCTGGAAGAAGTGCTGGGCGTGCGCGGGCTGTGGCTGCGGCGCAAGCTGCTCGCGCCGCTGCGCACGCTCATCGGCGACCGAGTCAACAAGTACGTAGTAACGCATGTTTCAGGATGGCGACGAGAGCGCCGCGCTGAGGCTGCTGGAAGAAGTGCTGGGCGTGCGCGGGCTGTGGCTGCGGCGCAAGCTGCTCGCGCCGCTGCGCACGCTCATCGGCGACCGAGTCAACAAGTACGTAGTAACGCATGTTTCAGGAAGGCGACGAGAGCGCCGCGCTGAGGCTGCTGGAAGAAGTGCTGGGCGTGCGCGGGCTGTGGCTGCGGCGCAAGCTGCTCGCGCCGCTGCGCACGCTCATCGGCGACCGAGTCAACAAGTACGTAGTAACGCATGTTTCAGGAAGGCGACGAGAGCGCCGCGCTGAGGCTGCTGGAAGAAGTGCTGGGCGTGCGCGGGCTGTGGCTGCGGCGCAAGCTGCTCGCGCCGCTGCGCACGCTCATCGGCGACCGAGTCAACAAGTACGTAGTAACGCATGTTTCAGGAAGGCGACGAGAGCGCCGCGCTGAGGCTGCTGGAAGAAGTGCTGGGCGTGCGCGGGCTGTGGCTGCGGCGCAAGCTGCTCGCGCCGCAGCGCACGCTCATCGGCGACCGAGTCAACAAGTACGTAGTAACGCATGTTTCAGGATGGCGACGAGAGCGCCGCGCTGAGGCTGCTGGAAGAAGTGCTGGGCGTGCGCGGGCTGTGGCTGCGGCGCAAGCTGCTCGCGCCGCTGCGCACGCTCATCGGCGACCGAGTCAACAAGTACGTAGTAACGCATGTTTCAGGATGGCGACGAGAGCGCCGCGCTGAGGCTGCTGGAAGAAGTGCTGGGCGTGCGCGGGCTGTGGCTGCGGCGCAAGCTGCTCGCGCCGCTGCGCACGCTCATCGGCGACCGAGTCAACAAGTACGTAGTAACGCATGTTTCAGGAAGGCGACGAGAGCGCCGCGCTGAGGCTGCTGGAAGAAGTGCTGGGCGTGCGCGGGCTGTGGCTGCGGCGCAAGCTGCTCGCGCCGCTGCGCACGCTCATCGGCGACCGAGTCAACAAGTACGTAGTAACGCATGTTTCAGGATGGCGACGAGAGCGCCGCGCTGAGGCTGCTGGAAGAAGTGCTGGGCGTGCGCGGGCTGTGGCTGCGGCGCAAGCTGCTCGCGCCGCTGCGCACGCTCATCGGCGACCGAGTCAACAAGTACGTAGTAACGCATGTTTCAGGATGGCGACGAGAGCGCCGCGCTGAGGCTGCTGGAAGAAGTGCTGGGCGTGCGCGGGCTGTGGCTGCGGCGCAAGCTGCTCGCGCCGCTGCGCACGCTCATCGGCGACCGAGTCAACAAGTACGTAGTAACGCATGTTTCAGGATGGCGACGAGAGCGCCGCGCTGAGGCTGCTGGAAGAAGTGCTGGGCGTGCGCGGGCTGTGGCTGCGGCGCAAGCTGCTCGCGCCGCTGCGCACGGTCATCGGCGACCGAGTCAACAAGTACGTAGTAACGCATGTTTCAGGATGGCGACGAGAGCGCCGCGCTGAGGCTGCTGGAAGAAGTGCTGGGCGTGCGCGGGCTGTGGCTGCGGCGCAAGCTGCTCGCGCCGCTGCGCACGCTCATCGGCGACCGAGTCAACAAGTACGTAGTAACGCATGTTTCAGGAAGGCGACGAGAGCGCCGCGCTGAGGCTGCTGGAAGAAGTGCTGGGCGTGCGCGGGCTGTGGCTGCGGCGCAAGCTGCTCGCGCCGCTGCGCACGCTCATCGGCGACCGAGTCAACAAGTACGTAGTAACGCATGTTTCAGGATGGCGACGAGAGCGCCGCGCTGAGGCTGCTGGAAGAAGTGCTGGGCGTGCGCGGGCTGTGGCTGCGGCGCAAGCTGCTCGCGCCGCTGCGCACGCTCATCGGCGACCGAGTCAACAAGTACGTAGTAACGCATGTTTCAGGATGGCGACGAGAGCGCCGCGCTGAGGCTGCTGGAAGAAGTGCTGGGCGTGCGCGGGCTGTGGCTGCGGCGCAAGCTGCTCGCGCCGCTGCGCACGCTCATCGGCGACCGAGTCAACAAGTACGTAGTAACGCATGTTTCAGGAAGGCGACGAGAGCGCCGCGCTGAGGCTGCTGGAAGAAGTGCTGGGCGTGCGCGGGCTGTGGCTGCGGCGCAAGCTGCTCGCGCCGCTGCGCACGCTCATCGGCGACCGAGTCAACAAGTACGTAGTAACGCGTCTACGTCCACAATATCTGTCACATGTTAACCCATGCATAAAGTCACATGTTACTTATAGGTACTTATTGTTTATATATAGGTAACTTCGTTTTTAATCCTATTTTGGTGCTAACGCTTTCTTAAGACTGCGTTATATAAGTTTTTCTACTCCTGTACCGTTATCTGTCATTTATATAGGCTGTAGCTCAAATACAATGACACCACTAATAAGTCGTCGAAAAACTCCATGCTCTATGGCCCAAAAACGCACTGTTTAGCGTACTTTTTTGGTTCATACATTTTTCATAAAAGCACTGTTTAACTTTTTAAAATCGGGTGCTATATTGCAGTGGTGCCAACTGCATAAACAAATATTTCGAAATAAAACTATTTATTTACGATTTAACATTTGTATATTATAAATTATTTACTACAATAATAATAAATCATCATCTATTGTGTGTTAAATTAACTTAAATTACATGTTTTATAAATTCTTGGTATTATTTATGAAAATAAACATTTCGAATTCGGTCCGGGCCCGGATGCGGTTTGGTTCGGATGGCAAATGCAAACAAATTAAAAACAAAACATACCATAAACAAGAAGTGTCAAATTTCCGATTTCCCACCAAAATATATTTAGATTCAGTTCAAAATGAAAAAATGATACCTAAACTGTTGTTAGTCCTAGAATATTAAGATTTTATTCGTGTTTATAAAGTGTACGTTCCTTTTAAAATGGCCGAAGAAATTAATAACTGCACTCCTGAAGAAATTGCGTGAGTAGCAAAAGAAAACTTGCTGCCCAAAATGCTAACTATTTTGTAGTCTCCTATTTATTAAAAAAATTGTCGTAGAAAAAGTATTGTATGCAACGGTGTATAACTGGTCTAAAAACTCTCGTGGCGTCTTTAATTGCGATGCTCGCCAAAGCTCGCATCGCAACACACGCCACTCGCGTTTTAAGACCCTTCTTATAAAACAGTTGCATAAAATACTATTTTCTACTCCAGGCCCCGTAGCATGGATGGCCTTATCACGCGATAAGTGACAAGATAGAGCATCCGTCACTGGCTGATACCGTTCGATAGAACGAGACGACGCTCTTATCTTGTCACTTATCGCGTGATAAGGCCAACCATGCTACGGGGCCTGTACCGTTATACCTGTCATTTAAATAGGCTGTAGCTCAAATACAATGACACCACTAATAAGTCGTCGAAAAACTCTATGCTCTATGGCCCAAAAACGCACTGTTTAGCGTACTTTTTTGGTTCATACATTTTTCATAAAAGCACTGTTTTACTTTTTTTAAATCGGCCGCTATATTGCAGTGGTGCCAACTTCATAAACAAATATTTCGAAATAAAAGTGTTTATTTACGATTTAACATTTGTGTATTATAAATTATTTACTACAATAATAATTAATCATCATCTATTGTGTGTTAAATTACATGTTCTATAATTTTTTGGTATTATTTATAAAAATAAACAGTTTGAATTGGCAAGTGCAAACAAATTAAAAACAAAACAAACCATAAGCAAGAGCGGTCACATTTCCGATTTCTCACCAAAATACAGTTCAAAATGAAAAGACAAAAGATGATAAACTATTAGTCCTAAACTATTAAGATTTTATTCGTGTTTGTGAAGACAAAAGTGTACGTTCCTTTTAAAATGGTCGAAGTAATTAATAACTGCACTCCTGAAGAAATTGCGTGAGTAGCAAAAGTACGAATAGAAAACTTGCTGCCTGAAAAGTTGAACTATTATGTAGTCTGCTATTTATTTAAAATTTGTCGTAGAAAAAGTATTGTATGCAACGGTGTATAACTGGTCTAAAAACGCTCGTGGCGTCTTTTATTGCGATGCTCGCCAAGGCTCGCATCGCAACTCACGCCACTCGCCTTTTAAGACCCTTCTTATACAACAGTTGCATAAAATACTATTTTAGCATCCAAAGCCTATTACTCCGTCCAAGAATATCTCAATGACATAGATTCTTAGTATTATTAATTTATTAACATATGCGATGCGATACACATGCATGACATTCTTATATATATTTGCATGTCCTTGTGACCAAGCATATAGTCCTATTGTATTTCTTTGTAAACCACATATTTGTACCATGTTTAAGCAATTAAATGACTGATTACTTGCAAAATAAGTAAACGTTACTTAACTGTTTGTAGTAGCCGTAGTAGGTGTTTTTTTATTGCTTTTTTGAAATGTATGTTTATTTGGTTCATGTCGGATGTCTTCGGGGGTATTTAAGAACTGCGGAAGTCTTTTGGCTAAAGTACGGTCTCCAAAATAGTTATTAACCCGGGGTACCTACTTCATACTTATCCGCGGACACCGACCGTGTGCTATGTTTGTGTTCTATCGGTATTCTATTGGCAGATGAGATGGCGTGATGATCTCGACGCTCGGGAGGACTGGGGACCGATTTTTGACTTTCGAGCGCTCGAAAATTAAATAAAAGTAAATACGAATTTAGTGTCAAAATAGCAGGCACTAACTTTCTACCGATAGAATTGAATACGAGTGGTCAATACCACTCGCTTTTCAATTTTCTATCGCTATTTGAAAACAGCATTTCGTAATTTTAGTCCGTTTTCGAGTGAAAGATTCGAGCGCTCGAAAGTCAAAAATCGGTCCCCTGGTCTAGTTTAGGAGTCGATAGAAACGTGTAGAAGAAAGCGGGACGCCTTTTGTCCAGCAGTAGGACAGTACGGACCAGAAATTATGAATGAATGAATAATGAGAGTGATCTTGACACGTGGACTTGTTTATTGGACCGTACGTTATACGGTCCAGTTACCCTGATCGGAAGTGGACCTTTAATAGTTCTAATAAGAATAATAATATAAGAATAAGAAAACAATATTTACCATAACTTAAAACACGATTAAAACGAATAAAGTATTACATTTTCATTTTTTCATTTTAAAACTACAATTTTCTTAGGTACAGCGACTTCCACACTAGGCACAGCCTGTATCGTGGGAGTCAGATCAAACACGAGAAATTACAAATAACATGCGGCTTTTAGCAATCAAACCCTTTGAACGCCATGGTTCATCCATGGTTCACGTTCATCATGATTCACGTACTAAAGTGTCACTGACACGCAAACCTTCTTTCCATAAGAGAGTGACTATGAACCTTATATGAAAGACTTTCTAAAAAACCGAAAGCAGTGCACATACGTTATGAACTCTAGATCTGATTTGGAAAAAAATGGTGATTCTGCTGTACAGCAGGGATCGACAATGGGAAATATATTATTTCTAATACTTGTTAATGACATCTCATCGGCCAGTCCCGATCTTGAGTTCATGACATATGCTGATGCGTGATGACACATGCATCCTAGTGAGTGCGGATAGCCTTGAAATCTTAAACTCTAAGGTTGAAATTGCTATGCACCAAATATCTCAATGGTTTGCCGCAAACGGAATGCTATAAATGTGGAAAAAACCAATATTTTACATTTCCAGCTCAGGCAGAACATTCAGAACAAACTAGACATAAAGCTAAATAGCATTGAGGTACCACAAGTAAAAGAGGTAAAATATCTAGGCTTCATCCTTGACTCCGGACTCACGTGGTCCCCTCATATTGACCGCATGTGCGACAAACTGTCTTCCGCGTGTTATGCACTTTCCAGAATTGCACCGACCTTGTCATATGACAATGTTAAAAAAGCCTACTATGGCTACTTTCACGCTATTCTAATTCTGGGTGCTGACCTGTGGGCTACAGCAGCGGACAGAGATAGACCATTTAAATTACAAAAACGTGCTATTCGTATAATTAGCGGAAAGTCATACGACCATCCTGCTAAAAATCTATTTAAGGAGCTTAAGATACTTACCCTTCCCAGTGTTTACATATTAACCGCTTGCAAGTATGTTAGGGCCAACGTGGACCAATACGCTACCCATTCGTCGGCTCGTTGGAACAACCGCTTATTTATCCCGCGGTGCAGGCTCGCAAAGACACAAATTCGTCAACGCTGTAGCATGCTATGTTGTTTAACATAGTTTTAAGTTTGTTGTCGAACATTTTTTCAGTTTTTGATAGTTTTATCTCCTCTGGTAGCAAGTTATACAATTTTGCGCCTAAGACCCCAAGTGACTTCTGACTTGGGGTCTTAAGTCTAAGTCAGAACTCACTTGGGGTCTTAGGCGCAAAATTGTATAACTTGCTACCAGAGGAGATAAAACTATCGAAAACTGAAAAAATGTTCGACAACAAACTTAAAACTATGTTAAACAACATAGCATGCTACAGCGTTGACGAATTTGTTGAGACGTGCACTGGCCCTAAGTATTAGGAGCACCTACATAACCTTACAGTTAAGGCATCACAATATAGTAACTAATATTTTTGAATTGAAACTTCCTGTATCACTCAGACATATAAAGCTATATGCGACCTTATTTGACATCCGATGTAATTAATAAATAATACTACTTATTATGTACATACCTGACTTGTAAAACATTGACTTTTATGAATAAATATCTTGTATCTTGTACTGAAGGTTGGTTTGACAGCGGACGTCATAACCGCTAAATGGGTTCTTGGCGTGGTGGGCACGACGACACGCGACCACTTTATAGGTTCTTGGCGTTCAAAGGGTTAATAGAAATGTAAAGACAATACTACAATAGATATTTTTTTGATTTTTTTGCAACATATTGAGCTTGTTCATAGTGTCAATGAGTTTGAGTGAGTGAATGTAGGAGAGTGTGTGTAGTGTGGGTGTAGAAGAGGGAAGGATGCAAGTAGCTCTTTAAATAAATAAATATTTGCGGACAATCTTACACAAATCAACCTAGTCCCAAACTAAGCAAAGCTTGTACTATGGGTACTAGACGACGATATAGATACTTATATAGAGAAATAAATACTTAAATACATAGAAAACATCCATGACTCAGGAACAAATATTCGTGCTCATCACACAAATAAATGCCCTTACCGGGATTCGAACCCAGGACCTCTTGCTTCGTATAGGCAGGGTCACTACCAACTAGGCTAAAGCGGTCGTCAACTTCTACTTCTTTACTTCAGGGCTACTGTTGTTGTTGTCTTAAGACACCCCTTTCCAAGACAGCTCTTCAACGGCTCTTTTTCCTGTCTTCAGACACGCATCTATAGTCGCATCAACTCATGGGACCGATTTTTGACTTTCGAGCGCTCGACTATTTCAGTCGAAACCTGTTAAAAATTATGAATATCTATTTTGAAATAGCGATAGAAAATTTAAAAATGATTTGTATTGACCAATCGTATTCAATTCTATCGGTAGAAAGTAAGTGCCTGCAATTTTGACACTACAATCGTATTTACTTTTATTTTCGAGCGCTCAAAAGTCTAAAATTGGCCCCCAGGTCAATTCGCAACTCAGTCTCGATGGTTCATCATCATCATCATATCAGCCGAAAGACGTCCACTGCTGTACATAGGCCTCCCCCAAAGAGTGCCACAATGACCGGTCCTGCGCCACCCGCATCCAGCGGACTCCCGCGACCTTTACCAGATGGTTCGCTGCCATGTATTTACATAAATCGGCGGCCGCGGTTTGGCCTACTGGCTGGCTGTCATTCGAAAGCTCGCGTTTGTTCGACCTCTTCAAATTGTATGGCCGATCTTATTTAGCTGCAAAAAGGATGAACCTTACAAGGATAGTTATCCATTGATTTTAGTTATGAAAGGCCGGAAGTGTCTATTTCACTATTACGGGACGGTTGTTTAAGCACCTGTCTGTGTTGTCTTGGATTGCTGATCAGTGATCACCATACCAAATCTAAGACGCGATCCCGACTCGCACTTAACGGTTTATTTTTATACACTAAGCTTGTTCTATTCTATTTTTACAGGAAGGTGTTGGAGCTGGTTTCGTCTCTAACATCACCCCGAAACGTAGTTCAATATCTTAAAACCTTTAAGTAAGTTCCTCTTCGTTCCAATTATAATCTTACTAGCTTCCGCCCGCGACTTCGTCTGGGTGGATTCGGGATAAAAACTATCCTTTATTTTAATCCAGGCTATAAACTATATTCGTGAAAAATTTCACCCAAATCGGTTGAGCCGTTTAAGCGTGATTGAGTAACAAACATCCAAACTTTCGCATTTATAATATTATAGTAAAGTAGTAGGAACGCGTGGCGTGGCGTGGCGTGGTCAGTAGTAGGTAGTAGTATTGTAGTAATGTGGGTTATTTTGAGACCTATGTAAGTAAATACGAGTATAATATCAACAGTCTTTGATTGTAGTTATAGTTTATGACCTTGTTTTTTGAAAACATCTTTACTGCTAGTATATAATTAATGTATGACACTGCTGAAGGACTTTCGATTTATTACTGTCACAGAGTAAATTTTCAAATGCTCTTCAGTGCTCTTAACCTCTAGTCGCCAATTGGAAATTAAATTTCAAGTATGATGAGATTGATGAGTAATAGTGACAATTTTTTTTGAAATCGTATGAAACAAAACAAATGCAACGCTGTTCTAATTTAGAATGGAATACATTCCATTGAACAGTAGGATGATGAAAGGTGAATCATTTTTGTTTGTGTTTCAGACAATGGCTCACAAGTCGCAATAACTCGCTTGCCAGTAATCGCGACGCGGCCACTAAAGCAAGAACGAGGGTCGCCGCCAAAGTCGCCCTTTTAGCTTTTTCGTCAGGTTTGTCACTGTCCGTTATTATTTATGGGCACTTGTGCAATCGACTTTAAAAATATGTGCATAATTTTAGAGTGAGTACTGATGATTACTGGCTATTATCATCATCATCGGCACCCTGAACTGACCATTCGCTTACTAGATATTTGGCCATTTACAATGAAGTTTTAAAGCAGTACTTTTTGAAATCAAGTAGATTTAAACAGCAAAATCGTGACCATTTTGATCAAAGTCAAACCTAGTTGACTGATTAAATTGATTGCACATTGCACCATACTAAAATAAGATAATGGATTGTTTGGCAGATGAGCTGAAACACATAGCCGGCTCGGACGCGGCCCGGCGCGGTCTACTCACAGTGTTCGACCTCTTCCAAAACGAAGAAATCAATAAGAGACTCATATTCGTGCTGCTCGAAGGTAATTCATTACTTACTAGCTTTTGCCCGCGACTCCGTCCGCGTGGAACTCGTTTAAACCATAGCTTCATACAAACTTTCACCCCCATTTCACCTCCCTAGGGGATGATTTCCGCGATAAAAACTATCCTATGCCCTTCCCCGGGAATATTGGCTTAGTCCACTTTCACAACCGTTTTTCACAACTAGTTAAGAAAAACTACTTTTCTCAAAAATGGCCCGCAAAGTGGACATAACTCGCTACATATTGGAAGGTAAAGTGTATAGTTTAAGGCCAGATCAAAATTAAAAAATAAAAAACATTGCAGGCCGCCTGGAATGTTACATATAAATTCCTTTATTTGTCGAGTACCAAACTTTTTAAAAAGTAGAAACTGGCATATAAAAGACGGCACAGGTCGTATTCAGCCAAATCAAGTCGTAATTTTCTGTTGCAAACGCGACATTTTTGTATGTGACATAAAAAGATTGCGTTTTTCGGTGGAAAAATACACTTGCGATTCTGTTTAAAAAAAATATTATGACGTTTAATTTTATGTAATTTGCAGTATCCTTAATTTGTATTTAATAATAACGCTTGATTTCAATTTAGTCTTTTTTATTCCCCCATTTTTGAGAAAAGCACTATATTAGCCTCAGCCGGAATGGCAATTGCAGGCTTCGTATTATAATTAAACGGACTCGCAAGCTCGTCCGTTTAAACAAAATACTCAGCCTGCAATTGCCTCCTTCCTGGCCACGGCAATAATGTACTATTTATTCCTTCTTTCATAACTGGTTATGAAAAAGTAAACAAAAGTGTTTTTTTCTAAACTAACATTCATATTATGCTGCCGAATCACGAGGTTGTGAGCGGTTATACTCTAAGGCAGGTCGGTGTAGGTACGACGACGAGCGAAGCGAGCGTGGCGCGGCAGCGGCCGGCGAAGCGCCAGAGGCTCAAGTATAAGTTTTATCGATACAATACGTTTTCGAACGCGTTTGCGTTTAGTTTCAATTTGTATGGCAACGCGAACAGCGCCTCTGGTGGTAACTATTAGGAACTACGCGTTGCCATACAAATTGAAACTAAACGCAAACACGTTCGAAAACGTATATGTATGGATACAATTTATACTAGAGCTACAGAACCGACTTTACACGACAAGTACAACCGTCACAACCTCGTGATTCGGCAGCATAATATTAATGTCAGTTTAGAAAAAAACACTTTTGTTTACCTTTTCATAACCAGTTATGAAAGAAGGAATAAAAAGTGTTTATTATTAACTAGTTGTGAAGGTGGACTAAACGGGAATATTAACTATCTGTATACCAAATTTCATCTAAATCGGTTCAGCGGTTTAAGCGTGAAGAGTTAACAGACGGACAGACTGACAGACACAGTATCGCATTTATAATATTAATTTGGATTTAAACTTTATTGCGCATTTAGCCACATATGAGTAATGCCTCTTCGACCGATTTTTGCTACAATGTGGAACAATCCAGCTACATACCAAGGCGTTGCACACGTATCATTGTTTGACCTCGGACTGGTTAATTCCATAAGGCATTGCACTACTAGTACAGTATGGTTCTTCAGACTAGGATAGCCATGTACAGTCGCCATCATCACATACATAGGTACACTAGGTGTTCAAAAATATCGGCACATGCTCCCTAATGCCTTGAAAATAGAGGTGTGTTCCGATGTTTGTGACGTGCTTGTTTGCTCCGATGTCACATACTGTACAGTCGCCATCACATACATATTTACATAGGTGTTCACTATAGGTGTTCATAAATATCGGCACATGCATCCTAATGCCTTGAAAATAGAGGTGTGTTCCGATGTTTGTGACGTGCTTGTTTGCCCCGATGTATGTGATGTACTGTACAGTCACCATCACATACATCGGGGCAAACAAGCACGTCACAAACATCGGGACACACCTCTATTTTCAAGGCATTAGGGTGCATGTGCCGATATTTATGAACACCTATAGTGTACCGATGTATGTGATGGCAACTGTACTAAAGTACAAATGTATGGGGTAAGGTGTAGCCAATAAATAGCAACGTGAAGAGTGTCTTAACCCTTAAATGCTTAATAATGTAGATCTACATCGTATATTTTGAAGGCCCGTGGCTCAATATGCAGGTATCCAATGTGACATTTACATGTTAGATTCTGAAAGCATCCACAAACTTTTGACCGTTTTTTTGTAGTGTCATAATTTCAATCTTTGGCGCGTAAATCACTTCACTGGTCCCCGCGAATTTTACAAAAAATCATGCATTTAAGGGTGAAGAATCCTTTATTCCTTATAATACTTATTTATTTATACACACGAAAAGGTGTCGCATTGAGCCCTCGCTGTGGGAGAAGGAGGCTGCCAAAAGACCGGAGTGGCGACATCTTGTTAAATCAAAAATATCTGACTTTGAAACCGAGCGGCGCTTTGAGCTAGACTCGAAGCGCGACGCATTGAAAGCCAGACCACCTGCGGCAATCAATTATTACTATTTAAACGGTGTGCTCACATGCCCGCAATGTGCGAGGACCTTCACGAAGAGATTGGCTACATAAGTCACATGCGAGCACACGACCGTCTTCACGAACTTATACTTGAGCATACCAGAGGCTCAAGTATAAGTTTTATCGATACAATACGTTTTCGAACGCGTTTGCGTTTAGTTTCAATTTGTATGGCAACGCGAACAGCGCCTCTGATGGTAACTATTAGGAACTATGCGTTGCCATACAAATTGAAACTAAACGCAAACGCGTTCGAAAACGTATATGTATCGATAAAACTTATACTAGAGAGTGAACGTAGTCGCTGTGGCCGAAATCGGCCGGGACTACGTACATCATTTATACACGTTAGGTTGCGCTGATACAAGCAATATGCAATAATATCTATATTACAGTAAACTATAAAGTTACTGTTTTAAACTCTAAATCGGTCAATTGGCATTCGCTACCAGAGGCCCTGGTATAAGTTTTTTCGATACAATACGTTTACGAACGCGTTTGCGTTTAGTTTCAATTTGTATGGCAACGCGAACAGCGCCTCTGATGGTAACTACGCGTTGCCATACAAATTGAAACTAAACGCAAACGCGTTCGAAAACGTATATGTATCGATAAAACTTATACTAAAGCTACAGAACAGAATAATCTTTGCAGTATTTATACAATTCATTTGCCGTAGTTTCAGTTTATACTATAAGGATACACAACTTTTTGGTTCAATAATCTTTCAATAATTACACGCTTTCTATTAACTTCTAATGTATGTACAGTCGCGGAATGAAAAGGTTGACCAGTTTTCATATGAATTCATTTACGCGTTGCAAGCACATGTTACCTTTTTAAACTGTGTAACATACGAGAGTGTTGTATTGAAAATTATGTTTAACTGTTTGACAACAAAGTTCAAATTTACTTAGACGAATGTTCCTTGAATATTAATGTTAAACTAAAACCTTTTTATAAGTTTGATCTTGCCATTACGTTGTGTCAAGTTCCATAAATCGAATGATTAAATCCTCTTTGCTTATAATGATTGAAACTATAAATGTTCCTGTCAATGTCATCAATGCTATTGCTTGTAGTCGATTTTTTTTTAAATTTTAATTTGCCTTTCCAAAATGCAAAGAGGTCAATTCTCATAGTGGACGTATCTGTGAGCCATGTACCCAAAGAGAATATTGAATGTATAAAGTAAAGAGTTTTCAGTCAACATTATTGGCAGTAGCGCCATCTAGAGTCGCATGAATAACATACACTTCAAACCACCTCAAACGCACTTCTCTTATTTGTGAGAAGAGTTTAAATTAATGGAAATAATTTATATCCATCATGTCGAGAGAGCTTGTTGCATAAGTCTACTCTGGTAGTTTCCAAAATGATAGATCAATACTCTATTAGAAATCAGAAATGAAAAACTAAATTGAACATATATTTACTTATTTCTGTATTAGTAATGATAAGTATAGTAGTATAAGTTTTTACTAACATAATATGGATGTATGTCCGAAATAAATGCTTTCATTTCATTTACATTCACATTTTTAGGTTATGTCCTGAAATCAATCAAAATGAACAATATTCCACTACGTGTAGTACCAGTCAATATTTTGTTTGTCTCAACACCATTACAGATTTCCCTGTATATATTTCTCTTGCCTTCAGGTTACCATCACTATACATATTATAAGATCTCGATTCTATAAATTCTGAATGTTATTATATTATCTGCTTCCAGTGCTTCCTAGGTATCTTTTCACAGTATTTGTTTCTGTGAAATTAAGATTATATCATTAGGCGTATTCATTTGGCATCAAGCCAACAAATCTATAACAAGCTTCTGTCAAAAATACAATTTTGGTACAAGTTATTATTGCCGACTGTACTTTTTTGCACAGTCATTAACTACTCGTCGAGAGGGTTCCCATGAGCCCAAAAACCACGGGTTTAACTTGTGCAGTTTAGGAGTACCTGTGGGCACCTTCCGAATCTATCATCAGACCAGCTCTAGGTACTAAGTATATCATTGCATTGTCCCCGAAGATACGCCAGTATACCACATTTCAGCTTAATCAAAAACCAGGAAGTGGTTGAAATATGGTTTGCAGGATTTAAAACGGATTACATAAATGTCGGAGAGGAGAAAGTTGTATTCAACACGCTCTGTTACTTTCATCGCCCACAACCCGATATATATGAACATTGAAGTTACACAAAAGCTTGTAAAAAGGAATAGGGTAGAGGAACCAAAAGATGAACGTTTAAGCGACTATCCCAACTTTACAATTTTTTTTCGAGGAGTGGTGATTTAGTTTGTTTACATTTAATTTTTTATACGATTTCGTATATAGTCGAGAATGGTTATGACTATTTTAAACCATCCTATTACAATACAATATTTTATTAAAAATGGTTTTATGCTGAAATATGTCATTTTGCCCAGAAGATGAACACTGTGCCCAATAGTTGAACATTTTGACACCAATAGTTGAACGAAGAAAAACGTAACACCGCGCAGCCTCTGACTTTTGATCTAGTTATTATATTATCATTGTTATAGCAATTTATACTAGTTAACAATCACAATATAATATACTAAACACAGAATAAAACAGTTCAAATGTACCTTTTTTATATGGTTACAATTATAAGAGATTATTTTTTACATATTAATCATTGAAACATTTTTTTATTAATTTATCATTAGATTAAAATAGATAAATTGTTGGGTTTTATATGTATAAGTTATATTTCATATTTATTACGTATCTTTGTTATTAAGATGTTCATTGTACTAACCCTTGCCTAAAACTTGAACGAATAAATTTTGTTCGTTCATGTATTGGGCACGATGGCAAAGGAATGAACGGACTAAATTTAACAGAGCGTTCACTTATTGGAATCGAAGCCAAAAGTTGAACGAACTAATTTTATCCGTTCATCTTCTGGGCAGCGGTTCTTTGTTGAACAATCGTGCTTTACATAGTAAAACAAAACCCAAAATAACCGTGTTGCGAATGGATACTCACGTTCAACTTTTGGTTCAAAAATCAACAGTTAAAAACGATTTATTTGAGCCATAAAAGTTTTATGTACCTTTATAATAAGAATGTATATAAGCATTTGAAAAAACTATACCTTGCCCAGTAGATGAACGCCGTTCATCTATTGGGTCGGGTACAAAAAGTTGGAACCGTTAGTTGAACGCTAAATATCTCTTAAATTAACAATAAATACGCAATTTGCGATAGATAATCCATTAAAAATCTATATAACGCAAAACAATCCATGTAGACGTTTTATTCAATTTTATACATAATTTAGAGCTTAAATTTAAGAGCGCTTTCCTTAAGTAAATCTCCATACAAACGGTGATTTTGGCGCGAGACCTCGACGCGACAACCGCTCACAGCCGTGTGTGTGTGGGAACTATATGGGAGTTTAAATGCCAGCCTCGGCAAAGGGATGATGCGTTAGGAAAAAAATATCCCGAAGGCGTAAAATGTATCGCGATTTTTTTATTTCAATTTTACGACAAAACGTTCAACTATTGGGTGGTGTTCATCTTTTGGTTCCTCTACCCTAGTGTTTAAAATTTCAGCAACTCTTAAAGGCGTGGCATTTCCATTATCGACATAGGTTCATAGTTCCTCCATCTTAATCTAGGTATGTGATAGTGATTAAAACCTAAAGTGCAATTCTTCAACAATATTGGGCAAATACGGGCTCAAAACTTGTATGAAATACATAAGCGCAAATATATAAGAACTTACAAGTTTCGTCGCAATCGGCACACATATTGCATTTTCGCGATTACATGTTCGGAGATTATGATATGATGTCTTGCGATTACTATTAAGATAAAACAAAGCGCCAAGAAAACGCAAAATCAAGAATTACAAAAATACAGCAATAATCTTAAATTCTATTCCAAATTACATTCGCGCACTCAATTCAAATAAAATAAATTTGAAATTTATCTAATTTTCATAAATGACACTTGACAGATGTAACCATTCTGTTTCGCAGAGCTGTTGAGAAGGCCCGTGTAGAAGTAATTGTTTTCCTATTGTCCTGTGCCTGTGCATCATTTTTTTGGATTGAATAAGTAAAATCTGCTTAATACTTTGTTTTGCTCAACTTTTTATTTAGTAGTAATATTATTTGGATTATTAAAATTATTTTAAAAATTTTGTTTAAGAAGATAGCTGCGTGAAAGCTTGTACCAAAAATGTTTTTATATCCATGTTTAATTGTTACAGCTGCGTTGGCGAACCTGTTCCCTGACAACGAATTCCCAGAGTTATTCAAGAAGCTGTATAGTAATTCGCCGAGAGTGCCTGCGACTAAGAAATGTTAATATTATAGATTATACTATTAAAAGTTACATTTAAAGTTAAGGGACCAGACGGCCCGATCTGTTCAAAATGCCGTGTGCCAACTTTTTAACTGGAATTGATAAGTTGTAACTCAAATCGGCGGTGTTTTTTGCCCCAATTCAAGGTGACTAGTAAAAATATATAGTGCACTTTGCTACATTAAGGAAGTGCACTAGGCAAAATATATAATGGGAAAAAAGTGTATATTTCTAAGCGTTAAGTATGCTATATCATTATAGGCATATTCAGGCCATGAGGAAAATACTATTAACATCAATTAGAGAATTAAATCCTTTGGACGTCAAGTGTCGCGTGTTGTCGTGCCCACGGCGCCAAGAAAGACAAGATAATTTAAACCTTCATGATTTCAGATGAGGTACATAATCGCTCTCATATTATGTAGCCGCCCACCATTCAAGAAAAATAGCACAATGAAATTTGAATCAACTATAGCTTTAGGCTTAGACTTAGAGTATAGATTTCTACAGAGGAGCTATACTGTTCCCACCATACATAAAGGACGGAATGGCTCCTATGCAGCTAAATCAAGAACTGTTCTTAAAATGGCTGACGGCTTACAATATACAACCCACTTAATTTGGGCGGGTAATGGTTTATTTGCCGCAACCTCATAACTCAGTAACCCCTCGTAACTCAGTTGCGGTAAATAAAAAAAAGTGAAACTATGACAAGGATAACGAAAGATACATAACACTGTCACACTTATTGAGATTTGTATACTACCAGCTCGCTTGCTCGTGGTATTATTACTAACGTAGCTTGTCCTGAGTAATCATATGTCCATGATAATAGGGAGATGCGTTGAGTTTGATGTGTTTTAAAATCGAACGACGTAAGAATAAACTCTCTTCCAATTTAGAATGGTATAAATACTATTCAATGACAAAATGCCATGTAATAGGTAGGCCTTTTGGGCGGCTATAGGATATAGCGAAGGTACTATAAATGACGTGTGAGTGTATTTTTTTTGGCAATAAAGCCGTTTGAATTGTTTTAAAATGTGCCGTGAACATTATGACACTGAAATTTAAGTTATACTCATGTGCGGACTTGTAAAAATCATCTTTATTTCATATTATGAAATTATTCAAATAATTCCATCCTATGTGTATAGACTAGTACCTTTGTACGAAAACATATACTATGTATTTAACTTATTAAAACAGGATTTTGTACCGTGATTAAAGTATTATTCATATTTAAAGAAAAATTAAAAATTAGAGTATTGGAAATTATAATGTGATAAATTAGGAAATTTTACATACTTACTACCTGAATACTTGTACAAAAGTTTTTTACTATCGTTGTAATGTTTACATTAATTGCCGTAAAGTTTTGAGATTGCTTCGTAAATTATATGTAAGTAGGTAATTGAAATTGTCTGAGTAAAAATATTTAGTTTGTCAATAAAGTTTATAAATAATGACCTGTTTAGTAAGTCGAGGTACCCGCCATATATTAAGCAAGGGTATCGTTGTGATGTAAGCCCATAGCCGTAATTTTTCTAAACGTCTTGGCCCTTGTGATTTAAATTGACGATTATTATGGGCTAATATTACAAAAGTTTACCACTCTTTAACGCTAAAATCATGCATGCATGATCAATAATTATGGCTGCTTTAAATAATGCAGGGCTCAGGAGAATCTTTCGAATATCTTCATCTCTATCGCACTTGGGTCATTCGAGTGATAGAGACCGACATCCACATGACACTGATACGACTGCGCAACGAATCCGACATATGAAACATCTGTTTGATAAGTCGGCGCGTGTAGACCCAGAGTAACAACTTTTATTTGATAGATAATAAGGTCAGGGAATGTTTCATATCTGTCGGGAACCTCGAGTCCACGTTGTTAATTGATTTCAGCGCTTATTTTACTAGTAGGCATCTTGCAAACAATGTATCACTCACTACACGATTCTTTAACTTTTATAAGCAATATTTATTATAAGCAATTTAGTCTGGAAGGGTGCCATGTGACGGTTATACCTAATTTCACTGTTATTTTATTACATATGTAGGCATATTTGTAATTACATGGTTTGTGGTCTGATAAAATAATTTCAGTTCAATTTAAAGCAATAAATTAATCAGCACATATCATAAGGTTAGGTAATTTCCGTGTTGTCCTCATTACTATAATGTTAAATAGTATTATATTTTTATAGCTGGAAACATTCCACTTGTTTAAATTATTTAAATTTTATAATATAGCCGAATGTTAGTGTAATATAGTTACGTGCCTATTTATTGATTTGAAATAAAATACAGCTTGAGGGAGATTTGTTTTATTGTCAACTTTTAAGGGACAATTTTTTACCTTCTATTGCCTAACTTGTATCCACAGTTTTGCAGACATTCGTATAACTCATACCTATTGAATTAGTGGCTCTGTGTGTTTAACACTCGCGAGCACAACAGTAAAACAAATAGTTATTGATCGGTGGTCAGTTACTGGCAGTTCACCCTACCTAAACAAAAATTCAAAACGGTTTTGAGCTTATGTTACATTCAAATGTTTTTTGGTAAAGTGTAATAAAGTTGAAGTTCCATTTTGATCTGGCAAATTACAATTTCTCTGTTGCCAAGGGTTAGGTAACGTATATGCTTGAAGTCCAGACTTTGTAAAATAAAGATTTCTATGCTATTCAGCGAATCGGCGGCACACTTATACGTAGACGTACGAAATTACGCCTGTAAAACTTTATAGGTATGTATGAACTATCGGCCAACGCTACGGGTTCACACCTCTAGGGTCATTTTTCGACCGCATTGTATGTGTGTGCAGGCGATTTTGGTGAGAAAGTGTGAACCCGTACCGTTGGGCGATAGTAAGTTCCAATTCTAGATCAGAAAAAATCCACTGAACATGACTGAACATAGATCGATTCTTAAAAATCGCCTCTTTAATTTGATTAAAGTTGACGACGATTCCTGGATTTCACTTGGTCTGTAGAAAAGGTTTTCTACGGTAGCCAGAACGGCAAAAAAATCTACGGCAAAAAAAGTATATTGTCCGTCTATTACTAATAAACTGAGTAGGTACCTACGAGTACCTATATTAATGAAACTTAGAATATAGGTGTTACTTTAACATGTAGCTAACTTAAAGTAAAAAAAATATTCCAGCGTACGTTGCCCACGCGATTTTAGCTTGTGTCGAGCCGATGTGTTTTGATTGTGGCATGATGTTACGGAGTTAATAAAAGTGCGCTGCAGGACGGAGTGTCATACAAAGAATACTTAAGTACTGAACGGTTCGAGTTGAGGCGGTCCGCTTATATTTGTACCCACCTGATCAAACAATGACAAAAATACTTAACTTGTGGCGGAGCGGTTCCGGAGCTGAGGCGATATGTGTGTGTGTAACCTTAATGTATCATGTGCACTACATATTTCTACCATGTTGTGGATCATCCTCCAAATCTTTTTGGTTTCGACACACAGTTTTCGTGATAGGTACCTACCTACTTACCATACATCTCAGTTTATCTTTACAGCGACCAAAAGTGGACAAAAACAATCTGTACCAAACGAAGATTGGTAGGTACCTTACAGACATTCGTACATACAACATTTTATCTGAACCTTAATCCTTCGATTGTTGCACCAAAATAAAAGGGGTCATAATAAAAATACCTACTTATAGAATCACTATCACTAGGTAGGTACCTACTAGTATTTGTAACAACAAATGGGTTCTGCTTATGTGGAACAAAATCAGGCCTACTTGAACCGTATGCATCTAAACTAAGTAGTTCCCTTAGATAAATTGGGTACATAGCTATTTTCCCAAGCTATTGACGAAAACCCGGCCGCATTAAAAACCGCATCGTGTGCAAACCTAACTCACCGTAAGCAGACTTAACCTTCCTTAAATTATTCAAAAGGAATAATAGTGTAACATGAATTGAATGCATATTACTATGCAGTGAAAGATTGCCAAATGAAGGCGGTAAACGCTGTGACCACTTTGCGTCGGAGGTTGGGCGTCCGCCAGCGTAGGCCCCGATGCCAAGTCGCTCTCGTTAATGTGAATGGATTTGGACTTCAAATCTGCACGTCCGATGTGTTTTAATGAGATGTAATCAACGCAGGTTCCTTGCAGTTGCTCGTCTTGTTTAGTTGTTATCTATAATCCGGAATTAGGTTCAGTCGACGCCAAAAATATGTTTACACTGTGCAACTTAATTCTTTTGCAGTCTACATCTACACTTATAATAAATCTCTAAATTAAAAAAAGAATCAGCCAGTAAAGCGAGGTTTAGACTAGCAATAAAAATTGCAGAAGCTGACTTCCTCAAGTGACTTGCATTGTGTAAACAGTACAGCAACCCAACTTCTGCATTTTTTTTCAACTTGCTGTACTTGTTGCAAGTCGTATGTGTAAACAGTAAAATATAGCCTCGACAAGTTACTTCTGCAAGTTGTATAGCTTGTGCAACTTGCACGGTTAGACTAATTAACGGTTAAACAAATAGCAATAGCAGCCACCGAACAAAATGACTAGTAAAACCTGAATATCGGTGAAAACCGGTTAATATTGATTAATCGCTTTGTTGTAGTCTAAACAACCATGCAACAACTTGCGAAGAAAATCTTGCTGATGACTTCTGAAAGAGACTTGCGATACAAAAATTGCAATTAGTGTAAACAAATCAACATATTGATGCTACAAAAGTATCTGCAATTTCTCGCTAGTTTAAACAGTCCTGCAAAAACTTCCAGCAAGAACTTGTTACTTAGCTTGCAGATAATACTTGTGCTACAGATATTGCATGTAATGTAAACACAAATGCAAGTAGTTGCTCAATAAATTGCAGGAAGATCTTGCTAGTCTAAACCTCGCTTAACATTTCAAACTTTTTTTGTCACGAATGATCTTAGCTTCCCATGAACGGAAGAACATACAACATTTTTTATAGGTAGGTAGATTATTATCCTGACTGCGACTTAGGATAGTTTTTATCCGACTGCGACAATTAATTAATTTTCCGTAACGTTCAGGGCGTTCAAAATTTGTATGGAGAGCAAGACATTTTTAAAGTAAGGGATTTGTAACTTCGGTTTTAGACTAAACAAACATGATAACGTACTACAAAACTTATTTCAGCGTTTTTTTTAATTCATCACCTTAGAAGGTTAAAAGGAGTAAGAAATTTGTAACTTCAGGTTCAGACTGTTTACTATGAGGGTTCAAAGGGGGTTCTAAGTTTGTATATAGGGCAAGACATGTGATATGGGTACCTACTAGACGACGATAAACATACTTAAATATATAAATATACACAGAAAACGTCCATGACTCGGGAACAAATATTCGTGCTCATCACACAAATAAATGCCCTTTGTCGCGACGAACGCGATCCTCAACAAAACAGCTGGTGAGTGTAAGCAAGCCTTAATAGGTTGGTTATGATGATACTGGCAACTCGGGCATAACATGGGGATGTTTAAAAAATCATCTTTTGACAGTAGGAGGAAAAAATGGCGGCGTGGCCGGCGGGAAAAACGGTCGCGTGAGAGAAAATGCAAGGATGGAGTAAGTACGAGAATAGAACAGAGGAGAAGACAGCTGGGGATCCCGGTAAGTGTCTTATTTGTATTATCAGAAAGATGAGTTGAGAGATGAAGGGATATTCCAGTAAGTGGAATATATAGAACAGAAAACAACCAAGAAATGCTAAACGGTTGTGTGTGGACAGGGTCGAGCTAGATGGGGTGTTGTGGAGGCTCGCGGCGGAAACAGAATTCCGCCAAACAATAAGAATAGAAGTAGAATCAAGAACAGAACATATCCTTAGAAATCACTTCAACTCTCACTCTATTATTCAACCATCTTGTCGTTATGTCTTAATAGAACTCAGGCAATGTCTGTGTTTAGAATTATGTAGAACGTATATACGTCACGACACCCTTACCGAGGTTCGAACCAGGGACCTCCAGCTTCGTAGGCGGGGTCACTACCAACTAGGCTAAACCGCAGGTACCGCTAGTAGTAGATTGTATAACAAGGGTCTAAAATAATCCATATTACTACGAGATGGTTAACCATTTTGTTCGGGTTATTGATTTTAAAATTGTTCAGTTGTTGTTGCAGTACGGCTAACGTGAGTTACAATCGTAACCTTACGATACGTAACTACACCAGAGCGAATAAACGCGCTTCGAATAGATTTCGATTCGACTCGTCAAACTTGTAACTCACACTGCCGTTGTACAGTCGCCATCACATACATAGGTACACTATAGGTGTTCAAAAATATCGGCACATGCACCCTAATGCCTTGAAAATAGAGGTGTGTTCCGATGTTTGTGACGTGCTTGTTTGCTTCGATGTATGTGATGGCGACTGTACTACGAAACCAACTGCAAAACGTTAGGCGATAGCGTTTAGTTTTCGATGCGTAATTTAACGTTCGATTCGTACTAGGTACCAATCGGTAGTGTGAGACATTTCGAATCGAAGAATACCGTCGCGACTGTAGTTTACTATTTCACTTGCAAAATGGCCCGTGATATCGTATTATTCCATCAAGAGTTACCGTAGATCCGATCGAAATTTATCTCAAATTAAAGAGCTTATAAAAATAAGGGTTTTGAATTGACAACATATATCCGCAGAATTCGGATTGTCGCTATTTTGTATTTAAAAATACAAATAAATGGCCCACGCGCCGCCATATTGTATCGACACTGTCGACGTCACGATGCGCGTATTCTGTAATGTCATAACCGACAAACGCTAGAATTTTAATTAAAACGATAAATGCTGGCGATATAAGGTTGAATATTGGAAAATCGATTAAACTATACGAAGGATCGTGGAGTCGATCACGTTACGGTTTGGATTTTTAGTTCTTTGAGTGACCGCCAGGGGCGGTGTATAGACTTTTCATACTAAATCTTAACGATAGGCGCTAGAGCCTGTAGTAAACGCGACTCACTTCAATCCCACGCTAAGGGTACAGGTATACTTTCCGTTCGATTGCGAAAAAAATATCTACTTACAATTCATAATAAATCCCAAAACAAAAATATTGTTTAATTTGGTGGCATGTTTTTTTAAAATACTTAAACTTCTTTGAACAGATACAAACTATTTAAAACGTGTTCAAACATCTGAGTGCGGTGGACTGCACTCGGGAAACAAGCTATAAGATAGAACGAGACAGAAAAAAAACTGTTCTCTATCTCGCTCTATCTTAGAATTTATGTCTCGTATGCAATCCGCCGCGCTCGGACGTTTGGACGCGCGTTTATTTTTTAAAATGATATGCAATTGAGACTAAAAAACACCACATGTTTTAAGAAATCCAGTGTCTTAATTGGTCGATTTCAGTAGAAATGTATTTTGGTTGGTTCAAAATCAAAGTTTTTTAAAGAGTTAAATTAGTTCCAAAACACCGGCCAAGTGCGTGTCGGACTCGGACCACGCGCAGCGTACGGTTCCGTAGTTATCTGTCTGTCTTTGTTACATGTTACATCGACACGTGCGCGCCGAAACGTTGCGGTTGAATCGCCCGAATTTGTACGAAAGTTGGCCATTTCAAGTACATCTATTTAGTTGGTCGGATCATCAAAAGTTTGTCATGTTGTAAGTTTGTATGTAGATAGATTGTTATCTCCGGAACTACTCATTCAATTTCAAAAAATCTTTCACCTGAGTATATTGTGAGATAAATTAATCATATCATGTAATATCATATACAATGGACTTTCTGGAAATTCTGGATGGAAATATGTGCTAAACTTGTATTTTTTCCCGCGGGTTTGCCTGCGTAATTCCCCCTAGCGTTTTCCCGGTTGTATCCTAAAGGAGTTCGGGGTCCGCTTTGGCACCTGATCTACAGATATAGCGTAGGCACTAGTTTTACGACAGCGACTGTCATTTGACCTTTCAACCCAGAGGGAAAAACTATTAGAGCTTAATGAGATTAAACTGGTTTCGGTTTTCTCGTTTATGGTTTCCTTCGCCGAAAAGATACCTACTGTTAAATCATCATCATCATCATCATCATCATCATATCAACCGAAAGACGTCCACTGCTGGACATAGGCCTCCCCCAAAGAGTGCCACAATGGCCGGTCCTACGCCACCCGCATCCGGCGGACTCCCGCGACCTTTACCAGGTCATCAGTCCTCCTTGTGGGGGGGGCTACCCACGCCGCACGAGTTGGTCGGCTATTACTCGTTGACTAGTTACCCTACGCCTACTAATCCGTGATAGTTTTCGAAATAAATTAATTACCTATACTACTGCCATGATTTTTTTCATATTCCTAGTAGTACCTAGGTAACCATTTAGCCGGCAGAGGGTCCCGGACACAGTCATGACTCTAATAAATTATTTTTAGAGTCATTATTTTAAAACAAGCAATCCAACGATACCCCACACTATATGTTTACCGGGAAACAATATTACATCCCCACTTTATGTATAAATGAAAAAAAAAAACAACTCAAAATTATTTTTTTTGTATATTGTATTCTACCGTTTTGTCGGCGTGATTGATTTATGCCGAATTACAGTTTTCTAGTAATAAGGGTTACTGAGCTAAGCCGCAGACGGACGGACGGACAGACGGACATGGCGAAACTATAAGTGTTCCTTGTTGACTACGGAACCCTAAAAAGAACCCACCCAACGTTCTGATTGACTGTCGATGTGTATTGTTATTGGTGGATTAAAAAATGGTGAAGTATTTTGATTGGGAAAATTAAAATGTTTTGTAAATGATAAATATATCAGTAGGTAGGTACTCATATTTTGTCTAGGGGCTACATAAATATTTAATAAAGTATAGTAGTAGGACTTTAGCCCCGCTTGATAAGCCAAAGATATCACACTTTTTGAGCATGAGAAGTAAAAAAATAATTAATTAAAAAAATTTTTCCTACCTGTTACGTCCTTAGTTACCTAACTAAAGATATTTAATTTAGGTAATCAAAATCTGGTGTGCGTCGACTAGGTATTAATGGCCCAATTTACAAGTGAAGCCTACAAATATTTTCTACTAGCTGTTGCCCGCGACTTCGTCCGCGTAGAACTTTTTATCGTCTTAGAAAATGATTTCTCTCAATACAAAATTTTAACCCTCTTTTAGGGGATAATTAAAAAAAAAAGTTGATGTTCATTTTCTAGTTTGTGAACAAACAGTCTAAAACCAAAGTTAAAAATCTCATACTTTAAAAATGCCTTGAAATACTCAAACTTTGAACCAATTTTAACACTCTTAGGGGATGAATTTGGAAAAACTCTGAAATCAGTTTTGTAGTCTTTTAACGTACAGAATAAGACCGAAGTTAAAAATCTCTTACTCACACTTTAAAATTTTATTGCTCGCCATTTAAAATTTGAACCCCCTTTTAAACCCCCTTAGAGGTTGAATTTTTCTAATCGCTGAAAGAACTTTTTTCGTAAACTTTTAAGTCTCTAGCTCAAAAAAAGTGTTGCCCATACAAAGCTTTCTTAACCCCCTTATGGGTGGAATTTTCTAAAACTCTGAAAGTACTTTATTATTTATTTTAATAAGTAACATTTTGAATAGTTTTAAGTCTAGTAAAAAAAAAAGTTTTTCCCACACAACACTGGCTACCCTTCTTAAGGATCTTAAGGATCCCCTTAGGGATGGAGTTTTCTAAAACGCTGAAAGTTCTTTTTTAGTATTCTAATAAGTAATCTTTTTGCAAAGTTTTAAGTCTAACTCAAAAAAAAGTGTTGCCCATGCAAAGCTTGCTCTCCTTTTTAACCCTATTAGGGGTGGAATTTTCTAAAACGATTTGTGTTCTTTTTTTGTATTTTAATAAGTAATCTTTCTACAAAGTTTCAAGTCTCTAACTCAAAAACATAAACTTTCCCTGATAAAAACTTTGCACCCCTTTTTATCCCCCTTAGGGATAGATTTTTTCAAAACGCTGAAAGTCTTTTTTTTGTGTTTTTATAAGTAATCTTTTTACAAAGTTTTAAGTGTCTAGCTCAGAAAAAGTGTTCCCCATACAAACCTTGCACCCTTTTTTAACCCCCTTAGGGAATGATTTTTGTAAAACGCCGAATGTAGTATTTTTCATGTTCTAATAAGTAATTTTTCGTCAAAATTTTAAGTTTAAAAAAAAAAATGTTTTTCCCATACTAACTTTGCACCCTATTTTACCCCCTTAGGGGTGAAATTTTCCAAAACGCTGAAAGTACTTTCTTTGTATTTAAATAATCTTTCTACAAAGTTTTAGGACTCTAGCTAAAAAAAATAGTTTCCCACATACAAAATACTCCTTTAGGGGTAGAATTTTCTAAAACCCTGAAAGTTCTTTATTTGTATTCTAATGACTAATCTTTCTACAAAGTCCCTATTTTACCCCCTTAGGGGTAGATTTTTTTAAAACACTGAATCTAGGTACTTTATTTGTATTCTAATGAATAATTTATCTACAAAGTTTTAAGTCTCTATTTAAAAAAAAGTAGTTTTTCGCATACAAACTTTGCACTCTATTTTACCCCTTTAGGGGTAGAATTTTCTAAAACCCTGAAAGTTCTTTATTTGTATTCTAATGACTGATCTTTCTACAAAGTTTTAAGTCTCTATTTAAAAAAAAAATGTTTCCCCCATACAAACCTTGCACCCCTATTTTACCCCCGTAGGGGTGGAATTTTCCAAAACGCTGAAAGTGTTTCATTTGTATTCTAATAACTAATTTTTCTACAAAGTTTAAGTCTATAGCTCAAAAAAAAAGGTTCTCCCATACAAACTTTGCACCCCCATTTTACCCCCTTAGGGGTAGAATTTTCAAAAATCCCTTTTTATCCCTAGCCCACGTTATAAAAGCAACATACTGTGCAAAAATCAACTCTCTAAGATTAGTAGTTTCGGCTGTGCGTTGATGAGTGAGTGAGTGAGTGATTGAGTGAATAAGTCAGTCAGGACATAGGCATTTATTATGTATAAATAGATAGAAGATAATGAAACTCCCATTCAAATATCTCAAAAAATTATGAAGCTACATCCGTTTTAATGTCGCTTGTTAGAGTGAGAAAACGATGAGGGACTGTGACGTCAATATACTCGAGCGTCATAGTAAAAAACAATCGTTTCATATGAAGGTGCGTTTTGCGGAAAAGGGACAGAACATACCCCCTCTTAAAACTTTGGACTCTTATAACTTAATCATTACCTATATAACCTCTTGCTTTGTTTTTTTCTCCATTCGACTATATTTATTTTAAATTCTTTTTCGAGAAAATACATTATGATTATTTACCATATTTTCGATTCCTGAGCTATAACCACGAACTTCGGAATTCGAAAATATTCGGGTATCTCTATCTCTATCGCACTAACCATACTCGAGTGACAGGGATGCAAATATATGAACATTGAGTATCGGTTTTCGTGGTAGCGCCGCAGGTACGTTGGCTGAATGCGCCGAGCGAGTGCCATTGTCATTCAAAAAAAACAAATTCGTGTTAATTATATTGTTCAAATTTGTTGATTTCATTTATTGAAATTACGACATAAAACGACATTTGCGCATATAAGTTCTCATATCAGAATCGAATATTTTTTTATGGTTTATATTTTAGCATTTGTCTCGTAAAGGTCTATCGTAGACGGGATTTAAATTATTAATAATTGAAAAGCAAAGCAATTCCGCCATTTTGACGAAAATTTGACGGTTCTTATAGCTGACAGTTGGAGCAGCGTTTGATTTCAATAAAAATAAATGAAAAATTAAATGAAGTCGTATATTTCGGAAAATTAATTAACTGTCGCAGTCGGATAAAAACTATCCTAAGTTGCAGCTGGAATACTAATGTACCTATATAAAATGTTTCATATTTTTCCGTTCATGGGATGCTGAGAACATTCGAACCGCGCAAAGCTTAGTTTCAAACTGGCTGATTCTTTTTTTAATTTAGAGATTTATTATAAGTGGAGATTACAAGAAACAAACAGGTCTGAAGGGCAGAAGGGGTGAGTAACTTTTTTTAACCGACTTCAAAAACGGAGGAGGTTCTCAATTCGACTGTATTTTTTTGTGTGTTTGTTACGCGATAACTCGGTAACTTATTAATCGATTTGAAAAATTCTTTCTTTTTTATTATCAGCATATAGGTACCTACTTCCAGATTGGTCCCGTTGTCACCAAAATCCAGTTCTGATGATGGGATCCTGTAGAAATCGAGGGAAATCTTCAAATTGTATAGGCAAACTTGAAGCAATTTGGCTACTGATTTGAAGTCGGTTAAAACCTTGCATGTAGAACCGATGGCCGTTGGGGCGGAAAGGTTCTCGAGTGGCGACCACGTACCGGAAGGCGCGGCGTGGGTAGGCACAGGGGACAAGGTGGACTGATGACCTGGTAAAGGTCGCGGGAGTCCGCTGGATGCGGGTGGCGCAGGACCGGTCACTTTGACACTCTTTGGGGGAGGCCTATGTCCAACAGTGGACGTTTTTCGGCTGATATGATGATGATGAAAACTTTGTCTTGAAAGTAAATTATTTACCTAATACCTACGGTTGTAGACTCAAATTTAATAAATTTCATCGCAGTCCAACGCATAACTGCGTCCCTGTCCCGCGCCATGATGGTGCATTGTGCATTGTTCCTTTATAACATTACAGTATTATGTTACGGTACTATGAGTATTACTAAAATATAAAAACCGGCCAAGTGCGAGTCGTTAATTTAAATTTCATTACTTATCTATAAAAATGGCGTAAAAATCACGTTTGTTGTATGGGAGCCCCCATAAATATTTATTTTATTCTGTTTTTTAGTATTTGTTGTTATAGCGGCTACATAAATACATCATCTGTGAAAATTTCAACGGTCTAACTATCACGGTTCATGAGATACATCCTGGAGAGTCTTAGTAATAGGGTCCCGTTTTACCCTTTGGGTACAGAACCCTAAAATTGAATAAAAGCGCTTGTAGATGGCATGGTATGCCGTACGATGTGCATGTTATATTATTACTTACTAGCGACCCGCCCCGGCTTCGCACGGGTTTATATGTATAATACATGAATGTATGGTTTGTATTATACATATAAACCTTCCTCTTGAATCACTCTATCTATTAAAAAAAACCGCATCAAAATCCGTTGCGTAGTTTTAAAGATCTAAGCATACATAGGGACAGACAGACAGATAGACAGACAGCGGGATGCGACTTTGTTTTATACTATGTATTGATATTATATGACAACCACACTTAGACCTCCGAAGGCCTTGTCTACGCAAGGCAAGTTAAGAGTTCCCAGCAGGGCTGTTATTCGCAACGCTTTAATGCGGCTCACCCCGTCGGTCACCCGTTACGAAACTAGACCTCTACCTACGCTTAATTCTACGCATCGCGGTGTCAAGTTATAATTGTGGGTGAGCGTTGAGGTGAGCTTAAGACAAGTTACAGAATAGGGGGGGCAGGCTCTACTCTCATTTTTAACCGACTTCAAAATAAAAGGAGGAGGTTCTCAATTCGGTTGTATTTTTAGGGTTCCGAAGCCAAATGGCAAAGAACGGAACCCTTATAGATTCGTCATGTCTGTCTGTCTGTCTGTCTGTCCGTCCGTATGTCACAGCCATTTTTTTCCGAAACTATAAGAGCTATACTGCTGAAACTTGGTAAGTGGATGTATTCCGTGAACGGCCTTAAGATTTTGACACAAAAATCGAAAAAAAAAACATTAAGTTTTATGGGTTCTCCATACTCAGAACTGAAATTCAAAAAAAAATTTTTCATCAAACCCATACGTGTCGGGTATCTATGGATAGGTCTTTAAAAATGATATTTAAGTTTCTAATATATTTTTTTTTCTAAACTGAATAGTTTGCGCGAGAGACACTTCCAAAGTGGTAACTGTAACTTCTAAAATAAGAGAATGATAAAACTACAAAAAATATATGATGTACATTACCATGCAAACTTCCACCGAAAATTGGTTTGAACGAGATCTAGTAAGTAGTTTTTTTTTTTAATACGTCATAAATCGTAAACCGCAATTTGTTTTACGGAACCCTTCATGTGCGAGTCCGAATCGCACTTGGCCGCTTTATTTATTTTTAAAATGAATGTTTGACTTGGCTTGAAGTCTTTAAACTATTATACTTTAACATGTTATGTACCTATTAAGGGCGTGTACCAACGTACAATTACAGGCCGATCAATGTTAAATATAGCGCCGGCAGCTGTCATTCCATAGAAACTTGTTGAGCTTTCCATACATTCAGATTTTTAAGAACACCGCTTATGATTACAGGCAGTTTGGTGCAGCTCACCCTTACTATACAGGGTGTGGTCTGTAATAGGAGCAAAAAATTAAGCTTGTGAACAATAATTTTCACATGGTTTAATTTGAAAAAAAAAACTACTCTTCTGGAGTGCAATAAGTAACTTTCTATTTTAAAAACACAAAAAAAAAATTAAATAAAAATTTAAAAATCACATAAATATCTTTTGGAAACAAAAATGCAAAAACCATTATGACCTCAGAGCGTAGAATACTAGAGAGAGGACAAGCCGCCGGCGGCCGCGTCGCAGTTGTTAGCTCAATGGGCATACACTGCCATACTGTGCACGCGTGCTGATCGCAGAGAATATTACGTTTCTTCCCAAAATGCCTGATATGATGCGCGTATATTGTCCAATAAGAGCGTAGGTATACAAGTGTGTGTGTTTTTGATGTGCGCGTGCTTTGTCTTGTCAATTACTTGGGTTTTGTGTGGGCTAATGTACTTGCGACATGCGTACTCAATACAAATCCTTATATTCATACATCTGTGATTATGAGTTATTTATTTTTTTATTTATGTATTTATTTCAAGTAACTTAGACTCATATTTCTTATATTTATGGTTAGTATGTACTTATAGCTGTGTTAAAGTTTAGGTTAGACATAGTATGTACATATAGAAACATGCATGTCATCGCAGTGCCTCAAATATGGGCAGTTAAACCCCCCAGCCAACAAACGCAGGATGGGGTTGGGGCTGGCCCGCACCCGACGCACCAGAGATGTGCATCGCTTGCGCATAGTCGTATAAAAGCAATCTATGCGCGCTTCAGCAAACATCCCTGATGCGCTACAGAAGCGGGGCAGCCCCACTATCACCCGGAACGCATTGTTATACTGGACCCGTAGGGCCCCATAGGCCCGCTGCGTGAAGTTTGCCGTCTTTCTATTTAAATAATATTAGAGTTATGACTCGTTACATGATGTTACCTCAAAATCAGCATTGACTGCTGTGCTATCATGTCGTGGCAAGATACATTACTTGGAGGTCATAACTTTAGATCAAAATTTCTCCGAATCCAAAAAAAAATGAAAATTAATGGGACACAAGGGGTTACTGCACATGCTCTAAGGAAGCGTGCTTTTGAATATTTGCTCCTACTACATGCCACACCCTGTATATTAAAATAGCTCTGTGAGCCGGAGAACTAGAAAGCCTGTCTTTAAAAAAAATCAGATAACCGCAGTGACAATAAAATCCATAAGTACTTAAATGTTATAAATGCGAAAGTATGTCTGTCTGTCTGTTTAGCTCTTCACGCTTAAACCGCTGAACCGATTTAGATGAAATGTAGTATAAAGATAGTTTGAGTCCTGGGGAAGGACATAGGATTGTTTTTATCCCGGAAATCATCCCCTAAGGGGGTGAAATGGGAGGTGCAAATTTGTATGGAGCGATACGATATTAAACGAGTTCCACGCGGACGGAGTCGCGGGCAGAAGCTATATAATTATTGAACCTGCTCACAAAATTTCACGAGAAAAGGGAACATTACGCAAAACTCTTCGTAGGTGGCGACACTAGCAGCGTTGATGACATTGTATCTCGTTCCCACTTGCGGTATTGTCTATGCAAGCATCCTTGTCACTCATTTGAAAATCAATTGTGCATGTGTGTGTGAATCCCTATATTCCTATACTGGTTTACTATTAGTGGTAGTGCTGCCTCTGGCGGCAGAACATTGCAGCAATGTTCCCTATTGGTTGAGAAATGCGACCTTTAGAGGTGAACAGCCGGAACGCGGGACATACGAACGAATTTTGGCCAAGGCTTCGTTCACTTCGTTCTCTCGTTCAATAGCGGATAATAAACAATTAAAACCCTAATGTTTTTCTAGAGAAGTCCTGAATTGGACTGGTTCCAGAGTTGGAAGCTGCTGACGCGACCGCGGTGTCGGGACCTCCGGCACGCTTCTCGTTGATGGATAGCGGATGTTACTTGACAACAGTTTAAACTTTCAGGTAAAATCCTTTTTGCCAGATTTGTCTTAGATTAATGGCTCGGGATCTATTCTCGTTGCGGTAGCAAATTATTTGTGAAAACAATTTCTTGATAAATGTATGTTCTTGTATTACTGCGATGTATGTGCATTGTTGTTGGCGCTATTTAGTTATCTTTTTGCTTTAGGTCTTGGCTTGGGTCTTACTTTATAACTCTTTGAAAGGCAAGGGTGTGGTGTACCTATTGATAGTGTGGGCACTAAGTAGTGCGGCGCCCAGAACGGCTAGGTATGTTACGGTGTACAGTAGATAGATATGGTTAGTTTTAACGTACATGTTAAGTCTAATGTTTGTGCACGATAAAATGAGTTTAACGGGTTAATGCATGTAAGAACCGAACCTAAATGATTAGTTAGGCAGAATGTTTGAAATTTACCTAACCTCCGGGCGAATACAATTACGAGTAGACCCTCATTTAGTAACATTCTACATCAAAAGATTGAACTGAATTCTTATACTAATAGCTATTACAATTTATAACACCATTTATCTTGAACTGTTCATTTGAACATAACTCCCGCTCATAAATAAACCTTGTATTCAGTAGGTCACAAAGGCGGAAATTTAATCATAATTTTGGGGTGAACAGCTGTTGGATTCCCAAAATTCTTTCTCGCAACGACCATTGGGATTTCCCCAATATAACTTTCCTCTAATCCACAAATTAGGCGCTTCGTATATTCCGGGGGAATACCGAAAAGACTCACCTCAAACGGTAAACAATTTCACGGACAGTGCTTCGATTTAATTGGTCGATTATCTTTTTTTACGCTCGACTTGTGTAGAACCGTCGTCAAGTGTGTGACAGACAATAAATGATGCATCGGGCATCGCTAACTAAAGGGTTCCGTTAGCGACCGAACCTGGGGTCCTATTGACTTGTCCGTGGACTTGAGTGATTGGTGGTGGCCAGCGGCGAAAGGTCACGTCCTTCTTGTCTTTGATTTTTCCTTTGAGACGGAAGCATTCAAAATCTTATTGAAGTTGCCTTGTAAGGATTTTAAGCACTTAAAGGAAGCGTGGGTTTAAAGCGTTCACCCTAATAACGAGTCGCTATTCAATGTCTGCCATTGTTTTTTGAAGTACCTAATTGGTATTGTTCGTAGGGTGTCGCTGGTAGTACACGCTTTGAAGCCCTTGAGTCAATGCTCGTTGAATTGATCAATCAGATTACGTCCGTGTTCAAATAATGAAATACGAGTAGGTAGGTACCTATTACTTATTAACATTTTAACTTGACGACACGAAGAAAACATATAGGTACATAATATTAATTAGGTACAACTTTTTGTAGCGGGCTGTACATTACAGACACAAGAGGTATAAACTTTTTCACTCTATAGTATAATGCAGTAAAGTTGAAAAAATATATGGTTACATCTTTTTGTAGTCGACTCTACAGCCAATAAAGGACTGCGATATGCACATCATGTACAGACGACTACAAATAGATGTATCCATACGATGTTACAAAAATATGTATACATAGACTTTACTACCATAGCAATAAGATATACATACATATATTTGTAACATTAAAAAACATACTTATCTTTGTAGTCGAATGTACCTACCTACTTACTATTAAACGATCACCAGCAAAATTTATGTATTTGTTTGTAAATGGCTTCTCAAAACCGGCTCTGAACGGGATTGACAAAGACGAAAAAATTATTGTTTTCCAGATTTTCACTCGCGACGATGAGCAAAGCCCTGTCTCCCACGAACTAGAAATTTATATGCACAGAGGGTTATATTTCTCTATAGCGGAATACAAGAATAAAGAGCAGGAAAGAAAATGAAATGTACCTAAATACAAATAATATAACGTAATATATACGCAGGCGGCCAAGATACAGGCTCAGCCTAGTTTGGCGTCTGACGGATATATATATATTTTTTAATTTACAAGAAATGAAACCTACACTTATCGTGCATCTTCCTAGTCCCTGAATTACAAGTTATAATAACAACATTAATATTTTCCTACCTATCTACTGGATAAATGCATCTGAATGATCATATTTATGATACCTACAGTGTGAAAGTAGGTCTTACTAGTTACTAAGAATAGCAGACTGTTACAGTAAAGTACCTACCATGTATTTCCACATTTAGTTGCCATTGGACGCTAACGAAAACTTATGAGCAGAACCCGAACAGCAATAAACCATCGCACGGCGAGATGTCACAGCGAATAAAATTATCCAAAAGTATTTTCTCTCCTAGCACTCAAACTGCCAAACTGTAGGTAATAAACTTACAAAGAAAATTAAGAATGTGAGATAGCAGTGAACGTTTTTTGGCAATCGCCCGAGAAAGCGCCGATGGCCGACCTTGCGAACACATCCAGAGAAAGTCCAGGATATTGCAATTCTCTGCGAACTACATAAATTGAGTGTCCCTCTGAAACAACTCGAATGGGGCGCTCTGCAGGGCCATTTGCAAACAAAGCGCCCTACACGATTTTAAAAGGCAAAATTGTTTCCTCTACTACGGTCTTCGGTGGCAATAATGTAGGGGTATTTAGCAGACTATTTACTGCGCGACACTGCGCTTGGCGACTCCTCTAATACTCTTAATTATTTTTGCTAGTGTAAGCTGTTTTTCTGACGGGGAAATGCAATTGCAACATTTTGCATCCCCCTGCCGCCGGGCGCGCTCATTACGTACCCCGCATCCGTCGGCCACGGCTGAGATCGCAGAATAATTAGACTTTAAATCAGGAGTAGCAAAGCGGTCAACCTCTCCAATGTGGTATGAATAGTCAATCGTCATTAAATTGTTCAGCTTTGGTAGTCTAATGCGTTCGAGGGCGGATGGAGAGCCTTCCGCGGCCCTGGCATACGTGCTCACGTATACCTACGTATGAGCAGAATTTATAATGAACGTCAACCTAGCTACGGCGAACTACGGATTTATTTACGTAAATTAATTTGTTGAACTTTCATTTCACCTGCGCTTTCCAACTTGCCGTTCCGGCTCGTATGTGCGCTCTGCGCTGCGCTATCTAAGTGCTGCATAATTATTTTATAACAAAAAGTTACCGTATAATAAAATTCATTAGCGATTAAAATTAAATTAATACAGTCCGGGTTGAGTTCGCTCAAATTTAAGCAGTGCAAGATTTAAACGACAGCTCACATTTCGTACGTAATTATACCGTGGGTCGCCCGCTCGTGGCGCAATGTGCCAAATCGCTTACTCGCGGCTCTGACGGGCTACCATCGGTCCTCGATCGCTACTTCAAAAGTACTAAACTAATTGTAAATTGCCAAATATTGCTAAAAGATATAATATTTTTTACAGTTTCTAGTGAGGTAGGTTTTGCTGCTGCTGATATTCACCCTTCGCCGAATAGGAAAAGTGTTGGTGATTTTTGGAAAGGCTGATACATCTGGGATCAGATTATTCATGGCTACTATACATAGTATGAATATGCTACAAACTGTACAGTAAGAGTCGCATCTAAGTTACCTCACACTCACTCGCCCTACTGGTACTGCCGCAGTCATCCTGAGTCAGCGTCGCTCACTGTTTCGCAATACCGCGCTTCCTGTCACCGCCGCCCTATGCTACAAACTCTCACCGTGCACACATCTAAGTCACCTCACACTGGCTCGCCCCACCGGTACCACAGCAGCGATTCTGAGTCAGCGTCGCTCACCACTCCGCTATACCGCGCTTCCTGCTGTCACCGCCGCTCTATGCTACAAACTCTCACCGTACAGTCGCATCTACCGTCACCTCACACTCGCTCGCCCCACTGGTACCGCCACAGCGATCCTGAGTCAGCGTCGCTCGCGGCTCCACTACACCGCATTTCCTGTCACCTTCATCCTATGCTACAAACTTTCATCGTACCTATAGTCGTGTGTAAGTCACCTCACACTCGCTCGCTCTCTCGCCCCACTGGTGCCACCGCAGCGATCCAGAGTCAGAGTCGCTCGCAACTCCGCTACGCCACGCTTCCTATCACCGCCGCCCTATGCTACAAACTCTCATCTAACCTACAGCCGCATCTAAGTCACTTCACACTCGCTCGCCCCACTGGTACCGCAGCACCGATCCTGAGTCAGCGTCGCTCGCAACTCCGCTACACCGCGCTTCCTATCACCACCGCCCGATGCTACAAACTCTCATCTAACCCACAGTCGCATCTAAGTCACCTCACACTCGCTCGCCCCACTGGTACCGCAGCACCGATCCTAAGTCAGCGTCGCTCGCAACTCCGCTACACCGCGCTTCCTATCACCGCCGCCCTATGCTACAAACTCTCATCTAACCTACAGTCGCATCTAAGTCACCTCACACTCGCTCGCCCCACTGGTACCGCAGCACCGATCCTGAGTCAGCGTCGCTCGCCGCGCTCGGCTGCACCCCGCTTCCTGTCACCGCCCTATGCTACAAACTTTCAGTTCATTTCATCGGTTACGTTTATTGTACGCAAAATGACAGAGTTTGGTTTGCTGTGTTATCTGTTCACTTGACTTGTTCGGTGGAAATGCAATCGGAATTATTATCGATAAATAGATAATTTATTTGTAGTCATATTTTATGTCAGAGACATGAAAATAAACTGTCACAGTTCATGTTATTATCTCGTAATGTTGTAAGCCATTTTATGTAAGTAGTTAAGTGGGTATAATTGGTACTATATTAAACATTCCAAAAATACATAACTAACGTCATTCTTTACCTATAGGTATAAAAAACGAATCGCAGTCACAACAATATTTTTGTCATTTAATTTAATTGGTCCAAATCGTCCCGCCATCTCCTTTTTGGTCTGCCTCTGCTCCGGTGGCCGTCTTTCGGGGCCCATTCGGTACTTATCTGTCGTCCATCTTTCCAGGTGCATACGGCAGACATGTCCAGCCCAGTCCCACTTCAGTTTGGCGGTCTTGCCACCCACATATACAATTTGAGTTTTGGACCGCAGTTCCGTGTTTCTGATTCGATCAGTTCTGCGAACACCTAGTATGCTGCGCTCCATCGCCCGCTGGCAAACCTTGGACGATTTGGACGCGTTCTGATTGGGTTGGCGAGAGCATGCCAGCAATAGGGCCGAGTGGAGGAAAATGGGGGAGGCCTTTGCCCAGCAGTGGGACACCCAAACAGGCTAAGAAAAAAAAAATTGGTATATGTGTTAGTTATAAATAACACATAAAATACGCGAGATATTTTAGGCAGCAAACCGCAACGGCATCGGCAGTGCGATTTTGACGTAAGTAATAATAAGTACATATGCGTTCAAATTCGAATACTAATAAAATAACGAAATAACTAATTTTGACAGCGAGAAGCATAGACAAATAAATCGAAACTAGGAGATGGTATATTGGCAGCATTGTATTTTATACTAAACTAGTTCATATGTATTTTGTTTACTGACAGATGAACTAAATCAGAGGTTGAGAAGAGAGAGAAGTGGTTAATAATGTGAAAAAAAATATTAACTTTTGAATGTGCATTTAAAAAAAATACTATATTATCAAAGAGAAAAATTGAAAAATTATTCGCCACGGGCGGGATTTGAACCCACGACCTCTGGAATCCGTCCATTGCTCTTATCCAACTGAGCTACCGTGGGTCCCGCCAGTGGCAACGAATTTTCTCTTTGATCGAAACTTAGAATTTCGTTAGCGGACGTTTCTGCTTAGTATAAATTTACTTTATTATCATTAAAATAATACAAATATAAAGATAACTGATAAAAAAACTACTTAAAATAACAAATAAAAAAAAAAAAAATTAAATTAAAATTTGAACTGTTTATTTCAATTGATAGACAACAAAAAAAAATATTATTCAGGTACAACTTAACCCAATCTTAAATTTTAAAGATTATTAGCTAAGTTTAGTTAGTTATATATCATATCATTGACATTTTAATTTAAATTATTGTTAGTAAGTATTTGTTAGTTATTGTTAGTTAAGTTAAGAATTAACATTATTTTTTACACTCAGTATGGCTTTCTTAATTACATATTTGGCTTCATGCGGTTTATCCCTTATACAATCCATTACATTTTCCAATATATTTGTAAATAATAACTTAGTACAAACGAAAGCTAACTTAACACATTCACGGCCACGCTAATTTCGTAGCGCTACGCCGTAGTCCGTAGCAGGTTAAACCTCGTATGTAGCGAAAAGCGCTCGTAGCGCTCTGACGCATATGTGTCGTCATGGGCACTGAATGGGTTAAAAGGTAATAAAATGCTACTAAATCCGATATGGAACTTGTTCTGGAATATTTTTCTTCATTCATTTATTCAATGTCAAAGAGTAGCTATAGGTACAAACAAGATACAAGCTCATACTTAGACATTGTGTTGGCAGTACTTTTTTAATATTAAACTAAACATTAAAAAGTTACCCTAAAGGGGCTGTATCGTGACGTAATTTATCACGACGCAGTTATTTTGCCGGGGTTAGTATTATTGATATTTTAAAGTGATTTTATATCCCAACAACGCTTTTCTAGCTCGTGATTTCCTTTTTATTCATAATGTTTAGCTCTCCATCTAAATCTCTTACAGTTAAAAATCATGCATAAGTAATACCTAATCGTCGTAATCATTATTTCGGAAGTACACATTCAGTGCCGCGAATCGCTACGCGCTACGAACACATTCAGTGCCGCGAATCGCTACGCGCTACGCTCGTAGCAGATCCCGCGGTGTTCCTCGTATGTAGCGGAAAGCGCCTACGACGTAGGCACACGATAGTCGTGTTCCTGGCACTGAATGTGTTAAATTTCAATCACATCGAATATTTACTTAGATACACTTACACGGAGTATAGTAAATGACGGATAACTGTAACTGATACGAGGTGGATTCGAGCCCCTTTAAAAAATTGGATCCGCTGTATAAATCTTGCTAAATGGGTAATTAAAAGAACGGCGTTTTACAGACCTACATTACAGCTTAATCAGCACTCGCCCGCATGGAACATGAGAAACTCTTGCCCCCAATGCAAAATATAAAAGAACGTTTTATTTTGAGCCATTCTTAAGATAATAAAATAGCGCGTTTTTCCTACAAAGAGGTTGAAATCATAATTTACTTTCAAAACAAAGTTTTAACCGACTTTAATTCTGTACTCCGCCAAGCCACATTAACATTTCCACATTTTTTTTCCAATTTACCACATGATTTTCGAGAACAAAAGCGTTGATTTTTAGACCAATAAACCAAATCGCTGTATGTGGGCCGATTATATTTGAGGACTTCCGTCGATTCCTCAAGGATCTCAGAATTACCTTTGGCACTTCATTGTTTGCTATTTCAACGGAATAATATCAGAATCTGTGACGTACTTATATAGTTTGAAGTGCATCATTGAGAAGTTCCACAAGCCATCTGTGGTCCGGATCTGTGGTGTGGATGATTTCCGGGTGTAAATACACGAGTTATAAATGTTATAATAGAAAATACCGAAATTACTACACGCGTGCCTAATATATTTGAGGAGTTCCCTCAATTCCTCATGGTTCCCATCATCCAACTGGGGTTTTGGAAACAATGGGACCAATCTGGAAGCATATACTTTCAGTTAAAAAAAAAATTGTACGAATCGGTTCATAAATGACGGAGTTCTGAGGTAACAAACATTAAAAATAAAAAATAAAATACATCCGAATTGAGAACCTCCTCCTTTTTTTTAAATTGGGTTAAAAATGATATTTCATCATTTCATGTCATGTTAAAAAAGTCTTATCCACTGTAAATCCCCGTTTGCGTTACATTTTCATGCATAGTGATATGGAAATTTAATACATTTATTCACCGCAAAATATTTACTTCAATGTACATATATACTTAAAGAATAAGAATGCCGAGTATGAACAGCTATACGACACAATATCAATTTTTTGTAATCCATACTCTTGAAATAAGAAGTAATGGAATGAGAAGCAAAATACCTACAGTTGATATTGAATCCCATTTGGATTCTTTAAAACAATAAAGCCGTGGGGAGGCAGGAGGGTCAGGAATTATAGATGCAAGTGCTCGACCTACTCGCACTTATATCCTTATCCCAATTAGAACAAATTAAAATTTAGTACATGCTTTAACTTTTTTTTGCACAGTGCACTAATCGTTAAGGGGGCTCCAAGGAGAACCAAACACGACGTGTTTATTTTGTGTAGACTGGGGTTGATATGACCTTCTGTCTTCATCATCAGATCAGCTCGGTGTTGCCATAATGTCACAACTTACCTACATAAACATCCTAAACAGCTCAATAGGATACCGGCTAGTGGCGGCAAAATGCTTTCCACATTTTAGAGAAGTTGTACCCCATACATACATATTGACCACTTACATACAAACAGTGGAAGATAAATAAAAGCTTTTAAAATGGTGTATTTCCCTGACTACCTGTCACAATCGCGTTTAATGTCTGAAATAAAGCTTTCGTTTCTCTCGCACTTATAAACTTGGTAGTACAGTAAAGTAGGAACGCTTTATGTGGGCCATAAAAGCAACCGTGCTGGTCAGTGGAGACTTTAAAATATGATTGTCAGGATGCATTATTTTTGGTATGCGACTTTTTACATATTCATTGGAAATTCAGCATTTTGGGGAAATTGTTTAACGAGGGGCGTAAGTGGGATATTCCAATATTCTTACGCCCGTGTTTTACACAATCTTTTTCGTCACATTTGCGAGGAAATAAATAACTACAAAAGACAAGAAAAATCTGTGTTTCATACAAGCGCACCAATCAAGAATTGCCGAAATGGATAACTTCACTTCCAGATCAGTGCGAGTGGAGCGTGCAGGTTCAATATTTCAACCAATCACAGAGCAGTTGCAGTATTCTTGCGGCGCGTGGCCAACTTGTTTTTTTTTCAACCAATCACAGGGCAGAATTCTTGTTGCGCGCGGCCAACTAGATTTGCTTAAACCAATCAGATCACACACAAGCTCATAACTCCCACGGGAGGTAAATCAGCTATAGCTGCTCTATACGCCTGCGTGTAATATGTAAAACCTAACCTAACCTACCTACAAGTAAAATATGTTTATTTCAGTTTTTAAATGTAACAGAATAAGTAAAAGTATCATGTGCAAAAAGATTACCCGTCAAGAGAAGAAACAATTAGACTAATGGGCCAAGTTTTAGTGTGATAATTTTAAAATAAGTATAATTCTTACATTCATATAATAAGCGACGCAGTAGAAGTCGTTGTCCCCTACTTTTGCATGAAAAACGTTCAATTTCCGCTGCGTTACCAGGTTTTTCAGGGATGTAAGTTTTCGTATGTTACATGCGAGATCCGTACATTTGGACGTCTAGTTTTAATATTAATTAACTTTGGTTGAATTTAAATCAATATGCATGCTTTTATTTAGCTTTAGAAAATAAATAAGTACATTCGAAAATATATACACCGACAAAGTGACCAAAAACATGTGAACACGACTTTATTGTTAAGACATAAGATTGCTCAGATAATTTTGAACCTTTGGGAGCGTACATATATTTATGAACTCGACTGAATTTACTAACTTCAAAAACTGATTCACTTATTTTTGATTGAAATTATCCTAATCATCTACGAATTAGTTTAGCCTCAGCAGCAGTGGACAAACTATGGCCGATATAATAATATGATGATGAAATTTTCATCCATTCCCAATATGAAAATTTCAGAAGTGCCTGTTTTTTTTTTGATTGGAATAACCTTCCTTAGCACCAGAAAAAAGCTGCAGAGTTTTCAGCCGCGTCAATTATTTTTGAAAAATATAAACAGTTTCCTCACTTACGGCGAATAAGACACTTTCCTTGATCCGTCTCAAATTACAAGAAAACATCTTAAATATCCGTGGTCAGATATTGTCTGATATGTCTTTCATGTATATGTATTTATTTGTGCGTGTTTATTTCTGTTGCAAGCTCTGCAGCTTACGCAGCTTGATGAATTTTAACATGTGAAGTGAAATAAAGTGAAGGGCCGTTGCAAAAAAGCAGTCGGATTTTTAAAAATGCCTATCTTTTAATTCAACTTGTTTGCCATTTTACTACTATACCTCGATGTATTTGAAGTCTAGTCAACTGCAAAATTGATTCAATCCAACTAGCCTCATAGTATGTTCAATGGGGCTTGTGTTACAGGCACTAAACGACGATATACAATTGTTCATGTTCAACACTCTCATCATCTTGCAGATATTTACCCTTGCCGAGATTCAAACCACACTAGACTAAGTGGGTCGGTCTGAATGACTGAGGTATGAAAATTAATATGAGTGAAATTGCGGATCTGTTTTACTAACCAATCATCATACGTTACACATCATGACTAAGTTATACAACTGTGTCCCAGACCCAAGGTCATAAACAAGGTACAGACTTGAGGCGGGTTGCAATGACCATACTTTACAGACCAGCGCTTTACCCTGAGAAAGTTACGGTTTTTTTGGAAATAATTCAATATCAGGCTAATTATTTGTATACGGCTTTTATATGTTATTTAAAAAAAAACTTTTACTATTGAAGTCAATAATTCTATGGACCGGAAGTTAGGAAAAAAAATAAACCCGCAAGCAAAAATGCTATCAGTATTTTTATAATGAAAACATGTTTGAGTACACAGATTTGGAGACTTACTACCTGAATCCAAAAATATATGCATCAGGAAATAACAGCATTTTAATTAAATATTTACAACCTTTAGATAATATTCAGTAACAAAAATAAGTGGATTATGCACGTATCCCAAAGAACATATATTGTAGTCAATTATAAAGTAAAGAAAGTTTATACCATTTTCGCCTGATTTTTACGGAATTTATAAAGATTACTTTTCATTATTTCTTACCGTTGCGGTATTAAATTTAGGTGGATTATTAATGAATATTTAGTCAAACTACTTGTTATGTTTTCATAGAGCGAAACCGTAAAGTTCTCAGGGTACTATCACAGGACGGCCCGCGAGCTGTGTCGCGGCGATATAGACTATCCGTCTCTTTCAAAGCGTTCTAATTAGAAAGAGATAGATAGTCTGTCTCGCAACGACACAGCTCGCGGGACGTCCTGTGATAGCCGAGCTGTAAACGTTAAATATGTCGCCAGTAACTGTTATCCCATAGAGAAAGGTCAAACTTCCCATATAGGTAATCATAGATTTTGGGAAGGAGTCAAAAATAACAACTGGCAACCGGCTCTTAAGGCAAATTACAAATTTTCGTAAAAATGAGTTGTTTAGTAACCACTTTTATACATTATTACATTTATGACGTAACAATTTAGTATCGGAAAAAATATATCATAATCTGCAAGGCATGAGAAGTAACATAGTTTTTGTAGAAATCCATTTTAACAAAAGAAAGTAGAGAAAACAAAATCTAAAGTGAACCCTATTATTTCACTTGTAACCAGTTTACTGCTCCATTTTTTAACAGAAAAAGATGAAATTTTATAATCTTCCTCATAGAGTACTTAATGGACAATAACTTTATTTTCTTACTTACTTAAATTTCTTCTCGTTTTCTGAAATATTCCGAAAAACATGATATCCGCGCTTTCGAACACGCACTTCCATCTCGCTCACGCGTATGCTCAGAGAGAGGGAGAGAAGACCATGAACGTGCGGAGCCTTAACTCATGAAATGAGCGTAACTATGTCATCAGTGTCATCACCCATCATGACGATTATCAACCTGTAATCGCTCACTGCTGGGCATAGGCCTCTATTCGAGTACCTACGCCACTCATCCCGTGCTAGTCTCATCCAGGAATGACCATGGTCTTTTTAATGTCGTCAACAACGGACGTTTCTTTTGCCTGTAAGGCTTGAATCACACTGGTGCGACCTGCGGTGGCGGTCGATAGTAAATTTGACAATAGCTGTCAAACTTACTATTGACCGCCACCGCAGGCCGCGCCAGAGTGTCAGAGGCTTAAGTGGCCAGCAATCTGTTAACGTTTCGGTCCACGGGACGTAACTACGTGACAAATTTAATTTTGCCAACAGGTGTCAAGTGAGATAAACCACATGAACTGCAATGCAACAATTCTGATTAGACGGCGTTGCAATCAGACTGCTTCGAACCCCTTTAATAAGCATACCAGGCTTAAACTAATAAATCAACCTGATTTGATTAGCGGTATTTACTGCCGTGGCTCACGTGTTTGCGGGATTACGTCAGATTTCCTGCATTACTGCATTACCGGGTGCAGATGCACTGCACTTTGTGATGATTAACTTCGCTGTTGCAATTCATTGTTCCTCGCGGCGTTGATAAGCTTCGGCATCGCGTGATTCCGATTGGAATCATTTTGTTAATTAAACACGACTTTACGAGTGCTTCGAAAAAAGATGTTATATATTTATTGACTCGCCCTTCATTTTACTGGCAAGGCCATTGAAGACTGTACTGTTTATCTATACTAATATTATACATAGGAAAAGTCTGTCATGTTGTAAGTTTGTATGTAGATAGATTGTTATCTCCGGAACTACTCATTCAATTTCAAAAAAAATTTCACCTGAGTATATTGTGAGATAAATTAATCATATCATGTAATATCATATACAATGGACTTTCTGGAAATTCTGGATGGAAATATGTGCTAAACTTGTATTTTTTCCCGCGGGTTTGCCTGCGTATTTATTCATCATCCCCCTAGCGTTTTCCCGGTTGTATCCTAAAGGAGTTCGGGGTCCGCTTTGGCACCTGATCTACGGATATAGCGTAGGCACTAGTTTTACGACAGCGACTGCCATTTGACCTTTCAACCCAGAGGGAAAAACTAGAGCTTAATGAGATTAAACTGGTTTCGGTTTTCTCGTTTATGGTTTCCTTCGCCGAAAAGATACCTACTGTTAAATCATCATCATCATCATATCAGCCGAAAGACGTCCACTGCTGGACATAGGCCTCCCCCAAAGAGTGCCAAAGTGACCGGTTCTGCGCCACCCGCATCCAGCGCGACTCCCGCGACCTTTATCGGGTCATCAGTCCACCTTGTGGGGGGCCTACCAACGCCGCGCCTTCCGGTACGTGGTTGCCACTAGAGAACCTTTCCGCCCCAACGGCCACCGGTTCTACGTGCAATGTGCCCCGCCCACTGCCACATAAGTTCAGCGATACGGAGGGCTATATATCGGTTACCTTGGTTCGGCTGCTACTGTTAAATATTAAATTAGGTATAGCCGGGTTTCGAAACCACAACCTCCGGTAGTAATTAGTAGATTGTAAATTGATAGACGTCATACACTGATGTTTCTAAGAAACCCAGCGCGAAAAGGTGCAAATACCTTCATACTTAATACCGCGCTCCTTACCATAATCTCTCAAAAGATAATGTTTTCATTTGTCACTAGAGCTATACGTTACTCGAATTCGAATCTAAAGCCGTATTAAGCATATATGAGAAGCTTAGAATCACTTACGCCTGTTTTAATGCAGAGCCGAAGTTGCGGCTGCGGATAAACTTCACACAACATTGTTATCAAGTAACTTGATGGTGCGGGAGATTTGCAAACAAATGGGTATTAGAACAGCCGGGAGCAATTAAACTGGCATCAAGACTTGGATGCGGATTGCATTCTGTGACGGCGAGATTCGTGGTGCACGATAACAGCGCAAACGGTCACAATTCAGTAGTTAAGGCGAGGTGGGCCCAGGCCAATTTTAGGATTTTTGGGTGCCATTTTTTATCGAGCGAAATGTAATCGTGTAAACATTGGGTAGTTTTGCACCGAAAAAAATGGCATTGATAATTTTTCGAGCGCTCGACTCTTTCACTCGAAAATTTACAAAAATGATGAAATAGCGATAGAAAATTTAAAAACGAGGGGTATCGATCACTTGTATTCAATTCTACCGGTAGAAAGTGCCTGCAATTATGAGACTGTAGTCGTATTTACTTTTATATTATTAAATTTTCGAGCGCTCGAAATTCAAAAATCGGCCCCTTGGGCGTATTTCATCTTAAATCTGTAATCGGCAACGGTGTTAAGTTGATTCCTGAGATCTATGAGATGCACTCTCAGAAAATAGTTCAATACAATCATAGGAACTATTTAGATTGCTTTTCGATTGATATTCAAGGGATTCTGTTGCGAAAGGATTGAATGAGTGACAGAAAGCATGAATACATGTATATGCCAAAATCTGTGTTTTATATTATGCTGTGAGTACGAAAATGTAATCCAATAGCAAACCGATTCCCTTACACGATTAACGAATTGCATTTGGAAAAACGGACTAAATATAACTAGTGGCTTTAAACTCGATAATATTACGGGCACCACTCACACAATGATAAATGTCATTCTAGGCAGCTCAGATTTTGTGAATTTATATAATAAGCTGCTAAAATATTTACTTAGGCCACTCGATATTAGGGCACTCAAAAATATTCTGACAGAGATCCCTTTCATTGTTGTTGCTGACCTAAGTGGTGCTTTGGAAGTTGAGTCTTCACGAAAAGGTTACAGTATTTTCGTTCTTTAAACAATGTTTCCATTTACAAAACAGTTCGAGTTACTTTGGTTCAATATTTAAAAAAGCAGCTGTATCCTACACGTATGCATTTCCCAGTGATCCCGTCGCATAATACGACTTTAAGCGACATCAATATTAGCATATACCTCATACGAGCTAAGATTATAAAGGTCTGAACTGGGAGAAAGGCCCGGGTCCTGATGGCATATGGAGGTATGCATTAAAATGCTGTGTGGAACTTTGCCTACCACTTTGTATCATTTTTATTAAATTTCTCCAGACTGGTAATTCCCTGCACTCTAGAAAACGGCTCATATTATACCAATACATAAGTCAGGAGATAATAACCATTGCCAAAATTATAGGCAGATCAGTATTTTATCAGTTTTTCCAAAATTATTCGAATCAGTTATATGTACAATTACTTTTATTCCCAGTTTAAAATGATTATATCACCCAGTCAACACGGTTTTGTTCCTAATAGGTCTACTATCAGTAATCGACTGGTACCTATATAAAAAATATATATGTAATGCATTTGTTAAAATAACTGAAGAAAATATATTCTATATACACAGATTTTTCAAAGGCCTTCGACAAAGTCAACCATTCAATCCTAATAAAGAAACTATAAGGTTACGGTATTCACGGGAACCTGCTAAGATGGATAAGTTCTTATCTTAATAACAGAAGTCAAATTATAAGCATAAAAGGACATCTTTCTGCGCCAGTTACTATCTCATTTGGGGTGCGCCGCAAGGATCGCATTTAGGGCCTCTTTATTGTTTTTATCAACGACCTGGTTCAGCAATTGTCATGCCCTTGTCTAATATACGCAGACGATCTTAAGATATATTCTAATACTAGCTGTTGCCCGCGACTTCGTCCGCGTAGAACTTAATACTTAGAAAATATAATGCAAACAAACTTCTACCATCTTAAGGGATGATTTCCGAGGCAAAAACTATTCTATATCCTTTGAAGGGTCTCAAATTATCTCTATACCAAATTTCATCTAGGTACATGGATTTTATCCAAACTTTCACTCCCTATTTCATACCCTTTGGGAATGATTTTCGGGATAAAAACTATCTAATGTCATTCTTCGGGACTCGAACGACATTTATACCAAATTTCATCTAAACGGGATTCATCCAAATTTTCACCCCCCATTTCACCCCCTTAGGGAGTGATTTCCGGAATTACAACTATCCCATGTCCTTTCCCAGGACTCAAGCTATCTCTATACCAAATTGTATTAAAATGGGTTCCATCCGAATTTTCACCCCTAATTTCACCCCCTTAGGGGATGATTTCTGGGGTAAAAACTATCCCATGTCCTTTCCCAGGACTTAACCTATATCTACACCAAATTTCATCAAAATAGATTACATCCAAATTTCACCCCCCCCCCCCCCTTTTCACCCCCTTAGGGGATGATTTCCGGGATAAAACCTATTATATGTCCTTCCCCGGGACTCAAACTATTTATATACCAAATTTCATCTAAATCGGTGCAGCGGTTTAAGTAGCTCCATACAAATTTCCTCCCCCAATTTCAGCCCCTCAGATATAAAAACTACCCTTTGTCCTTCCCCGGGGCTCATTTCATCTAAATCGGTTCAGCGGTTTGGGCGTGAAGAGGTAACAGACAGACACACTTTCGCATTTATAATATTAGTATGGAAGTATGGATTATTAGTATGGATAATATGGATTATTTCCGCTTGTCTTCCAAATAGAGGTGTATCTGTAGACTCACTTCAAAAGAAAGAAGAAACGAAAAACTCATTCAAATATCTCAAAAAATTACGAAGCTACAACCGTTTTAATGTCGCTTGTTAGAGTGAGAAAACGATCAGGGACCGTGACGTCACGATCCTCGAGCGTCATAGTAAAAATCAATCGTTTCATTATAAAGGTGCGTTTTGCGGAAAAGAGACGCAACAAACCCCCTCTTAAAACTTTATACACTTATAACTTAGTGATTACCTATATAGCCTCTTGCGTTGTGTTTTTTTCGAGATAATACAACATTATGATTATTTTGTTTAGTGTCTACATCCCTATTTTCGATAAGATAAGATAAAATAAGATTTCTTTATTGTCAGAACTGTGTACATTTAGTTGTTTTGGGTAAAATAAAGTCCAACAGCTTGCCCATTTCGGACGTACAATATTAAACTTAAAGCTAGTCAAATATACTAAAACAATAACAACAATAGTATTTCCAAATAATTTTAACCATATTCACACATAAAATATTAATTTAGATCTATCCGACATCCGTATTTTCTTTTAAACCACGAACTTCGGAATTCGAAAATATTCGGGTATCTCTATCTCTATCGCACTAACAAATGACAGGAATGCAGAGGGCCTACCGCGAAAGGCATTCGAAGTTTCCCCTCTCTGTCATACTTACAAGTTCGTACATAAGTGCGACAGAGAGGGAAAACTTCGAATGTCGTTCGCGGTAGGCCCTCAGAAATACGAACTTCCAGTTTCAGTTTTCGTGGTTTGGCTGAATACGCAAAGAGCGCGCGCGCGTGCCATTCAAAAAAACCAAGTTTATATTGTTCGAATTTGTTGTTACATTTGTACAAATTACGCCTTAATTCGACATTTGCGCATAATAATTATAAGTTCGCATATCAAAATCGATTAATTTTATATTTGCTTTTGGTACCTATGTGTCTCGTCAATGTATATCGTAGACGGGATTAAAATTATTAATAGGCGAAAGAAAGGCAAAGCAATTCCGCCATTTTGTCCGTAGTATTTCTTATTACTGTGATTTTGACGTTTCTTTTAGCTGACAGATGTGGCGGCGATATACTTTAAGAATAATAAATGAAAAATTAAATGAAGTCGTATATTACGGAAAATAAATTAATCGTCGCAGTCGGATAAAAACTATCCTAAGTTGCAGCTGGAATAATAATGTACCTATATAAAATGTTTCATATTTTTCCGTCCATGGGATGCTGAGAACATTCGTACCACAGAAAGCTTAGTTTCAAACTGGCTGATTCTTTTTTTAATTTAGAGATTTATTATAAGTGGAGATGGAGATAACTAAAACCAAGGACTGTGTAATCTTGCAGAATAACATTAAGGCTATAGTTGATTGGTGTGACACAAACTGCATATTTATAAATTCTGATAAATGCTACATAATTTATTTTACAACATCGAGGCAAAAAAATATTTTTAAATATACCCTGAACAGTTTTACAATAAATCGTACATTTGTTATTCGCCATCTTGGAATTAATTTTGATGAAAAATTTACCTTTTATATTCACTATGACGTATTAATGACCAAATGCACTAAGTTGGTCGGCTTAATTTCTCGCTCCACAACTTTTTTTTTCAAGTTTAACTATGTGGAAATAATTGTTCACAAGCTTAATAATCTACCGTTTAATTCTTTGCTCCTATTACAGGCCACACCCTGTATTTAGCTTTGATTAGAAGCACTTTAGAGTACGGTTGTGTTTTTTGGTCACCTTATTACAAAGTTAATACCAATAGGATAGAAAAAGTCCAAAAGCAGTTTGTTAACATCCTTTGCTCCAGGCTTCAGCTAGGGCGCAATCTCAGGTCATATTTCAGCAGGCTGAAACAATTCAACATAGGTACCAACTCTTTCATCTCGCAGAAAATGTAGTGAATTAAGGGGGTTCGATTGCCATACAAAACGTTTTTTGACATTCGTAGGCTAACGGCGTGATATTTTAAGAAACTTATGTAACAAACTTTCATAAATTGGCTTCCCATTTGCGCCAAATTCCCCCTTTCCTAGAATAAACTTACATAAACTAGATTAATTTGAGAAATTGGTTTGTCACGTGATATTTTGGGAAAACTATTTTTCTCAAATTAATCTAGTTTATACAAGTTTATTCTAGGAAAGGGGGAATTTGGCGCAAATGGGAAGCCAATTGATGAAAGTTTGTTACATAAGTTTCTTAAAATATCACGCCGTTAGCCTGCGAATGTCAAATAACGCTTTGTATGGCAATCGAACCACCTTAACTGCTTATTCATAGTATATGGTAACCACTACCAGACAAAATTGTACACTCACATATTGACTGTCCTTCCCTTCTTTCTCTCTTGAACCAAATCTCGTAATCCATCACACAGATTATTCCATCTCGAAATTTACAAAAATAACACATCATTTTATAATCCCGTTGTCCGAATGTGCCGTTTGTATAATGATATGGTGGCAGAACATCCTTCTTTGGACATCTTTAAAGACATTTACGTCATACCTGGCCATAAAGTAGGAATTACCGCACGCTATGCGTGCGGAAAACCCCACTTCCTGGCCAGATAGAGACGTAAAATTTTGTACTCACCACGGGCGGTAATAAAGAAAGCCTCAGAGCGCATATTTATCGCCCTTGCCTTCGGCTCGGGCGTCAAATACCTGCGATCTGAGACATTCTTTGTTTAACCGTATACCCAAAAAATCGAGTTAAAGACGGACCTCGCTGACAGCAGCCGAAACGCTTCATACTGATTGGCTTTAAAGTATGACGTCAGACCGTGCAATTGTACTAACCGTTGCATGGAAAATGAAGAAAATTGCTGTTTCGGTCGCGAAATAGGTACTGCGTTTAGGTCCATAGTTGTCATACAAATTTGTTTCTATAAAAGCGTAAGGATGTCTATTGGTACCTTTAAATTTACTCTTGGACAATACATAAAAAAAACTTTTTTTTCTAAACTTTCAAGGTTCATATCTTTTTATTATTTGAATTATATTTTGTAATTTATACTTTATTACAATCATTTGATGATTTAGCATTTAGCAACACGACGTTATCAATTTTAACACCACGCAACAAGCCTATTGTGTCAAGGTATAAATATTCCTAGCACTTCAAACGTGAGAGATAATCTGGAGTAAAGTTAGGCTGACTGCAGGCCACCACAGGTTGTGCAGCCACCGGCTCGCCGCCAACTGAACAGTTTCCAACTAGCCCGCCTTGTTACCTGACTTAATCAACTGAATTACATTGCATTTGGGTAATTGCTTATTTGTTGTACGAATCTGGGATACGAATCGGTTAGTTCGACGAAATGGACGCTAGGTTTCGAGTCCCGTTACATCAAAATATTATAACTCAGTGTGGCACAAGCTTTACAGTCCAGAATTTATAAGTGAACGGCCTGAGTGTACGCCCCGCTGTAAAGCGTCAATATACACAAATTCAATTGATATGCCCCGCTCATAGCGGAGCGTACACCAATATGTATACACCACAAAATTACAGAAATATGTATACAGACCTTATTACTACGGAAGTAAGGTTGTTGTATACATATTTTTACGACTTTGGGTATATAGATATTGGTGACCCTGTACACTCAGGCCGTTCACTTATAAATTCTGGACTGTAAAGCTTGTCCCACACTGAGTTATAATATTTAAATCAATATACAGGATGGGCCATGTAACAGGAGCAAATATTAAAAAGGACGCTTCCTTAGAGTACCTTACAAAAAAAATCGGAGAAGTTTTGATCAAAGTTATGACCGCCAAGTAATGTATCTTGGAACCACGAGATCATAGCACAGCAGTCAATGCAGATTTTGAGGTAACATCACGTAATGGGTCATAATAGGTTTTTGCATTTTTATTTTCAAAAGATATTTTTGTGATTTTTGAACCTTTTTTTTTTTTAGTAACCATAAAATAAAAAGTTACTAATAGCACTCCAGGCCCCGTAGCATCACGCGATAAGTGTCCCTGGCTGACACCGTTCGATAGAACAGACGACGCTGTTATCTTGTCACTAATCGCGTGATATCGCCATCCATGCTACGGGGCCTGAATACAAAAAAAATGCCTACACGTATACATATTTTGAAGGAAGAATATAATTTTTTTGTATTTTTTTTCAATTAAAACCACTTGGAAATAATTGTTTACGAGCCTTAACCTAACGTTTAATTTTTTGCTCCTGTAACAGTAACAGGGCCCACCCTGTATAATGACTGATAGCTAATTTTTACGGGGTACATAGTAAATAGATGGCAATCTTATGGCTAAGGAGCGATCCCTTTGCCTAAGCTTTGGGTAGAGGAGATAATGCAACAATTTTATCAATTTCGTTAGGTGGCAAACCGAAATATCGATTCAAGTAGGTACATGTATTTAAAAAAGGAAATTTTATTTCAATAGTTCGTGAATGAAGTTCTAACAGTCAAGTTCGGGCTCCCATAGGCATAGCTGGGCACCGTTAATCAAATAGTTAACTTCGTTAATGGCTAATCCGTTAATAAAAAAGTTAACTTCGTTAAACGTTAAAGCGTTACATTTCGGAAGATTTAACGGAAGTTAACGTTAATCGTTAATCCGTTAACACGTGATAAAAATTGCATTACTTACATAGTACCTACACTCGTTTTCCTAAGTAGCCTTAAGAGGCATAGTAAGCTAGAGCTTCAGTAGAAGGCTCAAAGTCATCCAAAGATTAATAGGAAGGGTTATGCGAGGGGAGTTTCACTCCCCCCTCGAGGGTGCTCGCCTTGTCGGGGCGGTGGGGCTTAGTAACCGTGGACTGGTCACCCACGGCGAAGCTAAGAGGCACCCAGGGCCGGCCTGTTTGGGCTGCCGGCTGGCCCGAGGAGGGCGTTCCTAGCGGGCTTGCCTAAGCCCGCTTAGGATGCGTTGGGGAGGGACCGCAGAAGAAGAGTTATCTCTACCTTCTGCGGCTGAGGTGGGATCGCAGGGGGAGAGGCGTGTTGGTATAACAGTGTGCCACTCTCCCTACCCCCTGCGAACATGGCGGGCCCGTTCCGCTGAAACGGCATTGGTGGGACCGCAGAGGAAGAGGAATGCCGGTATTATGGTGCGCCGTTTTCCCAATCCTCTGCGGCCGAGACGTGGTCAGTGGCGGAACCGCAGATCTGATTCGCCACCAGGTGTTGGATTTCCTGCTCCCATGATCTCCTCGTAGCGGACTCAGGGGGGTCCGCTACTGAACAAGTGGAGATCGAGGAGGCAGGTGCGCCAAAACATCTGGCGTGCCTCACGTGAAGGGCCCCTGGGCATCCGCGAAGGAGCCGCTTGTGTGCGGCTGCCGCCGGCGGGGTCGCGGATGTGTGCGCAAGCATTCCCGTAACCTCGCCACCAGGCGGCGAGGCGGCAAGTGGGGGGGTTTTAGTGGGTACATACACCTTGGGTCTCATTAGCTCATACGGGAGTCCCACTAAACCACTCGGGTCACCCCCTGCACCCGGGTGGTATGCGTAAAACATTTCCCCACCTACCAAAAAAAAGGGGGAGTTTTACTCCATGAGCGCATCACAAATGAGGCAGCAGAACCAAGCTAACTGATATAGCCTTCCGAATCGCTAACTTAAGTGACAGTAGGCGGGGCACATTGCACGTAGAACCGATGGCCGATGGGGCGGAAAAGTTCGTGAGTGGCGACTACGTACCGGAAGGCACAGCATGGGTTGACCCCCACAAGGTGGATCAATGAGCTGGTATAGGTGGCGGGAGTCTGCTGGATGCGGGCGGCGCAGGACCGGTCATTGTGCCAGTTTTTGCAGGGAGGCCTTTGCTATGTCCAGCAGTGGACGTCTTTCGGCTGATGTCATGATGATGATGCCACTCTTTCTTTATAAAACAGAATATAAATACACACACTGCACAAACGCAAACTATCACGGAAAGTACAGATTCAAAGTCACGGAAATCCAAACAGTACGTAAGTAGTATTTGTTTAGGTAGGTACTAAACAAAACACTCGTCACTCTAAGCGCCGGCGCTTAGTAATGGTAGTAATGAAACGATTAAATGGAGCATATGGATCGATTTTTTTCGCAGGCATCGGCAAGACATACCTAGTAAGTGCACCGCACCGCACTTGTCGATCGGCCCGAACGTACTTGTCAGAACGCGTTTTGCGCGGCTCGTGCAGCATCTTTTTGGTAAATCGTAGCTAATGGATTAACGAATAACGGACTTGGGGAAGATTAACGGAAGTTAACGAGTCCGTTAACGATTTTTAAAGCTAACTTAAAAGTTAATCCGTTAATCGAAATGTTAGCTTCGTTAATTAACGGATTAACGAGTTAATGCCCAGCGCTGCCCATAGGATATCACTAAGATTAGAAAGAGAGGCAATTTATTCGTGAATACTTATTCGTATCAAATGGTTAAAGAGTAGCTAAATATAAGTACTTACGTTTTATTTCAGAACTGTTATAAATGAAAGATATGCGCTTGTGTTGAACCCATTTAATGTACTGGTTTGGCCTACCCTTACATTCGCCTATTTATAGCGCTAACTAACCTAACAAGAACGTTCTATAAAATACACCATGTGAATACATAATATTTTAGTAATAGAAATAGGAACTCCAGAGACCTAATATTGAAGCCACATAACTTCACCGCACCTCACGTCACACAAATAGGTATCAGGTTCGAATTATACCTCTGGAAAGCGAGAAGGTGGATCTCTGGCGGTTTGAAACGCTCTAAAGTCATTACGACGATTATCGCCTTAAAAGTATGACAAAGCGTCAAAATTTTGATCAAATAAAACCCAAAGCCGGTAAAATATGTTTTAAACAAAGTTAATTCTGATCATCATTTATTTTGACAATATTTGATAAGATGATAATGTCAATAAAAACGCTGAATATTCACCCACGAGTGAAATCTTTAGCTACTAACTTTAAGAATTTTGTAACAAATTGCAGACGGACAACTTATCTAAACAATCCCTGATAACTTGTAAAGCAAGTCAGAATCAGAACTCGTAGTATAATTTTGACTTTTCAAGATACACATCGAAATGAATGATAGCTTCCACCTAATAAATTTGATGATTAAAACTGGAAGTTTGGACGTTAATAAAATGCTCGCGGCGTCAGTGGAAAGTTTGGCTAGACAAAGCTCGACGGTCAAAGGGATCATTACTTTACTGTAAATTACTTCGCAATAAATTCCAACACAGATATTTAATTTGCAGATGCTAAGAATCACAATCGCGGTTCTTCTGATAAAATATTCGTTGAAATTGTAATTTCGTTTTTTTTTTTGGTAAATGTAGATGTAGTTTAACAGTCTGAACTATCCTAATAATATTAACGAGAAAGTCAATATGCGACCAAAGTAACGGGCAGCAGCCAGTGAATACCCTATTTGTCATCATTCAAGCAAGGAACGGATGCGTTGTTTAAACACAATCGGTGTTCCATAAATATCGTAAAGTTAGGAAGGATTGCTTTCTTATTGGCCACTGCACCGAAAAGTTGTCCAAAAACGCACCTTACTACAATTTACAAGTGTTCTTTTGGACTTGTAAGATCCTCGTATTAAAATAACTACACGCCAAAGCAAGCATTTAAGCAATCTTAAATATTTAAAACACCCCTTACCCCCGACATAAGAAACATAGCTAAGAACTACTATATCGACATACAATACTCTCGATATAAAGATTAAAACACACGGATACATAGTTACTCTTGGCGGGTTTAATAAAAAGAAGTGTTGTATTACAATAGTAACTATGAAGCAAAACATCACCTTTCACACTATACTTTGTAGTATTTGTAAATTCACATAATACCTAGTTAACTGAACTCTTTACTTAAGTAATGATTTATTAGGTATAGGCGTAACAGGAATGAATCAAAAGATGCACTATTAACACAGTTTTAAAAAGTGGCTCACTGACACGACACGCTACCCGCTGAGTGCTAGGTTCGACTCCCGATGCTAGGCGATAAAGCGTGTGAAAGATTCATCACTGCTCCCCCGAGGGCGATTCCTCTTCAAAGTTGTTGCCGACCCTCCCTCTCGCTCCGTTAAATATCATATTTTTCAAAATTTCCCTCAACTTAGTTGGGAATTTCAGGCTATATGGTGAGAACTTTTTACATTGAATAGAATCGGTGATCTCGTTTTATTATCGTTTCGCGGTGTTTTGTTATCTGTTTAATTACGTTTGTGAACTAGGTATCGCTTAGTTATGCCGAGGTTTGTTAATAAAAGTTTGGATTGCCCGAGATTTTAGGCCCTGTTTGAGATTGTTTTAGAGATTTCAGATTCTTGGATTTTAATTAGAAGTTTAAAGTAAGTCGGCTTTTAGTTTTGTTATATTTTAAATTAACTAATTGCCTGACATTTCAATAGCTGGCATTTGATTCATGCGTATGAATTAATGAAGTAATTGGCTATTTTCAGATTATTTAAGATACTATTCAAATGAGTTATTTGTATAACGCAGTTACGCTGCTAACAATATTTATAAACTTCAAATTAAAGGAAAAATTGAAAAATTCAGGTTCCGAGCCGGATTTAAACCGGCGACCACAGGTATACATGGCCCGTCGCTACTAACCAACTGAGCTATCGGAACAATCTGTCTCAGCTCCTAAATCTTTCAATCAGTTCCTTCTCACCTATTAAGGTGTTGTGAGATAGCGGTTAACCCATATGGTCCCTAAAGTTGAAATTTTAAGACATGTAAACAGAGGTTTCGGTGAGTGTGTGTAGTGAATTTGACTAGTGTCACTTGTATTTTACCCCGTGTTTGCTCTTAAATATGTTTTGAACATCACATTATGAAGTTTCAGTAATAAGCCCCGCATCAATAATGTTAAATGTATAGTGACGTGTTACATACCCATCTACTGACGTCATGTTTATTGAAATCCGCCCGATAAATTAAGTGCTAGAAGCAAAGTTGTGATTTCAGATTTATTCTCCACTCACGCCCGCCATATTGTTTTTTTTTAAACACGATGTGCGCCAACACGTTGTCAGCATTAAGAGAAATCTAACACCACCTATTTTTTTGGAATTCATCAAGCATCTTGACCTGGAGGTGGTAGCAAACTATCACTACTTAACGAGAAATTTAATCCATTACCAATCTTTTGGGTTTAGCCGTAGTCGGGTAAATGTTATTATTAATGTAGTTCGTGTCCTATTGTGTAAATCAAAGTGCATTTGAAATTCTCCCGAGCTCCAAATTCGGAGAATCTTCACTGGAAGGACATTGAGGGAAAATCTCACATGTGGATGCATTTTTCTCCACGAAGACACGTTTTCTCGTCAAGCTTGTGTACTACAGGCTTGTGCAGAATTTATTCAGCTTTAATGTTGCTGTAGACCACGTTTTCATAGAGTACGTAGTTTTTGAACAAAACCTGAATTTCTTACGAATGGAGTACATTTCCCAAGATAGCGGCCGTTCTACAAGGTTCTGACCCGGGGTCTTATGAGAGACGAAAACAGGGCTTCCAACGAACATTCGTACCAAATTTTATCTAACTCCCCGAAAGGGTCTAGCAGGCTAAGCTAACAAGAGTGGCCCCCGCAAGGGATTTGGGTGTAATTTGAGGTGTAGTACTGGCAGGACCTAAGAACACTGTATGCGTCAGTGTTGGGCGTAATTAATTACTTTTTGTAATTTAATTACAAATTACACAATTATTAATTCAATTACGTTAATTAAATTGAATGTAATTAAAATTTCATGTAATTGAAATTACTTTGTAATTTGTAATTGAAATTACATTTATTTGTAAATTAAATTACTAAATTACTTTAAGTCAACTTTTTTTATAAACAATGAGAAGCATACGTGTTTACTTGGTCTGATTGCAATGATGTAATAATCAAAACAATAAATGTGTGTACCTATATTTATATTTATTTGAATTGACTGAACCACAAAACTAATACTGTTGTTAGGTTAGACCGGACAGATATAAAAATGTAAAATTAGTTCCATACAACACGTATAATTTTTTTTCTCATTTCAAGCTAAACCTTGCAAAGCTCTTCGAAAACAAAGCTATTACACTCATACACTCTTAATAAAACAAAAGTAATTTGTAATTTAATAAGTAATTAATTGCAAAATGTAATTAATAATTCAATTAATAATTACATTTTGTAATTGTAATTGAAACTTATAATTACAATTTAATTTTCCCTGTAATTATAATTTGTAATTGCAATTACTTTTTGTAATTGTAATTATTAATTAGTAATTCAATTACGTTTTGCCCAACACTGGTATGCGTAATATCAGCCTTCGATTTTTTTTGTTTCAGACTTATTCACAAAAATGTCAAAAAATCAAGGTAATTTTTACACTGCTATTTTAGCTAAACCAAGCAAGCGAGAGTAACCAAATAAAATCAGAATTAAGGATCATAAAATAGGGTTCACAATGCATATTTTTACAGACATTCATATCCTTGAACTTGGATGAAAAAAAGTATAGTTTTTTTTTTCGCTTCATTTTTTTGCCACTTCTCGCGGAAACACAACTATCAAAAAAATTACTTAATGAGCCACAATTGTCACCTACGTATACATTTAAAAACATTTTGCAAAATCATGGTGCGTCATGTCAAAAAAAAAACATTTACGAACGTATGTTTACTATATCATATCATATCAATACTATCATATTGATCAATGTCAATCGTTGAGCAAAACAAAGAGGCACGGCCGTACTATCCTTTTCTCGAAGCTATTCAGGCCATTTTCAACATCCTGTAATTTCGTGCTGACTAAAGCCAGAACCCTGAATTTTCAGTAACATATAGCGCATAATATGGCTTACATGTATTCTTAATAACATTTAATTTGAACTTTTAGTTTAGGAACAATTGCCCGTCAAAAATCCTTAGTTTTGTCACTGACAAACTCACTGACTCACTTATAATGATCATCGTAATTCTAACGTACTTTTAGCAGACCTACAAGCTCCAAACTTTTAACATAATTAGTTTTTAGCCTATCCATTCATAAAACACCTAAAAATATTGCAGTTTCCGTCACGATTCAGAGTTATACACACTGCATAAGTAAGTTTGTAATCATATATCCTAAATACATGCGATTACAAAGTTACTTTTGCAATTGCTTCCTTCAAAACTATACAAACGTTCTTTGCGGTTGGTAAAATAACATTTTCATACAAAGTTGATAACCTACAAAAAGAAATGAGATCCCATAAAAACATTCCATGTAAAAAATAGGCCAAGTCTCGGAGCTCTTCCACAGTAAAAAATGGTGAGATATTTCGTAGAGCCAAGTCAGGCATTTGCTTGCTAAATGAAGTTTTGTGACTTGGCAATCACACTTACATAGTTTAAGGTATGCAAGAATTTGTAAATGCAGTAAAGTTGTGTGATTCCCAAGTTGCAGAATTTTATTTAGCAAGCAAATAAAAATTAATAAGTATGCCTGACTTGGCTCTACGAAATAGCTCACCACTTTTTACCGTGGAAGAGTTCTGAGACTTGGCCTATTTTTACATGGAATGTTTTTTGTGGGATTAATTATTTCATAATGAACGAAAGAGGATGTTATACCTACTACAGACTGATTTGCCACTACTACTCTATTGATATGATATGATATGATATAGTAAACTTTTTTACAAAATGTATTTAAATGTATACGTAGTTGACAACTGTGGCTTATTAAGAATTTTTTTTAATAGTTGTGTCTTTTTTTTTTACGAAATTCAAGGATATGAATGTCTGTGAAAATATGCATTATGAATCCCATTTTATGCTCCTTAATTCTGAATTTATTTGGTTACTCTCGCTTGCTTGGTTTAGCTAAAATAGCAGTTTAAAAATTACCTTGATTTTTTGACATTTTCGTGAATAAGTCTGAAACAAAAGAAGATCGAAGGCTGATATTACGTATACAGTGTTCTTAGGTCCTGCCACTACTGCATTTCAAATTACAACCAAATCCCTTGCGGGGGCCACTCTTGTTAGCTTAGCCTGCTAGACCCTTTCGAGGTTTAACAATATCGACTGTATTATAATGGGTGTGTTCTCAAAAGCGCCCTTAATATCTAGGAAGGCTGAAAGGGCTATTTCCTTATCCTCTAGCGCCTTTTCCACCCTGTCAAGTCATCAAGCTCAAGTAGGGCGGTTTCTGTAGATCTGCCGCTCCGATAGGCGTGCTGACGGTCATGGATAGGCTTGTTTCCGAGGCAGCTCTCCCCAATGTACGTGTCCAGAACCTTTTCCATGGTCTTCAAGCAAGAACGATGAAAGGCTAATGAATGAATGAATGAATATATTTTATTTCAGGTCTTCACCGACCCATATAAGAGGTGTTAGTTACATTTTAATTATAAGGTTAGATTACAAAGCTTACATACAATTTAACATACAACATAAACTGACATACACAGAACACAGAACATACACTTACTTACTATATTGCAAAGTAGATTTGACCTGCCCAATCCAATACAGAAGTATTGGACAGTCAAACCTACCAGCCATCATTTTCAGGATGCTGTTGGTACTTTTCCTCACTCGAGCCATCAGGGATGAAATTTTATTTCGCATAATCGCATGGAAGTCATTTGTGCGTGCCTCTGCGAACATCCCCGAGGCACTACACCATTTGGGCATTCCTAACAGCATCCTGAAAATATTATTATACGTAACGCGTAGGGCGCTATAAGCTCGCTTTGTGTACCTAACCCACAGTCCGCCAGGGTAGAAAGATTGGCAGAAGGCTTTAAAAAGTGCAATCTTTACTTCTGCGGAACACCTAGCGAACCTGCGGGCAAGCATGTTACCTCTGACTGATAACGCCCTACGCTCCCTTTCTAAATCCTGGTCATCACTCAGGTCTTCAGCAATAATGTGACCAAGATACTTAAAACTTTGTACAACTTTAAGTACAACTCCACCAACAGTGACGGGGGGCACAAAATAAGGCTTGATTTTGCCCGCCTTGAAAACCATTACTTCACTCTTTGCGGAGTTGTACACTAATCCATGCTGCTTAGCATAAGCTTCACATCTTCCAACCAGCTGTCTGAGAGCTCCGATGGAAGGGCTCAGCAGCACTAATGAGTCTTAGCTTGGGCGTAGTCCTTATTTCCCGCCTTTGGAATGAATAGGATTTTAACCTTGTTCCACATCTCAGGTAAAGATTCCCAAGGCGTAGCTCGCCCTGATTTTTTTTCCAGATGAGGGATGAGGACGTCAGCACCACGTTGCTTATTCCGTCCAGTCCCGCCGTCTTGTACGGCTTAAATGACCATCACTTTAACCGGTCTGATGACCAAGGCTGCTTGCCTCCAGTCCTCCGAGCGGGGCCTGTGCCGACGATCATACTCGGCATTGGGTCCCCTTGTCTCAGTGGACCCCGGGAAGTAAGTACTGGCGAATAGTTCCAAAGTCTCCGATTTGCTGGTTGTGAAGGTGCCATCCTGCCTTCTTAGGAGACCAATTTGATTAGGTTTTGCCTTGGAGAGCAGTCAGCGGAGTCTTACTCCCTGAGGCGTATTGATTACTTCCTCACAGAATTCCTCCTCGACGCTCTCTTGGCCTTCCTAATGTGTTTGCTGTATTCATTCAGGGCCCTGCGATAAATCTCCCACTCATCCGTCCTCTTGGCGCTGTTGAATAGCTTCCACGTCTTGTCCCTTAGCTTTTTGAGCTTAAAATTCCACCATGGAACCGGACGTTTTGTTGTTTTAACCTTGAGTGGGCAGTCTTCCTCATAGGCACGTACAATGCCCTTTTAGACCACTTTCAACGGAAGTTCCGTCTTGTGTTCTTACGCTCTTAGCAGGTGAGTCCAGTGTCCGTTCTAGGGCGTTATCGTACCCCGCCCAGTCGGTCCTCCTGGGTTCTCTTAAAATTACTGTTTGAACTCTGAAAGAAAATGTTAAACTAAATCAAATGCGTCTATGATCTGACATTGACTCCACACCACTCACTCTCCAGTTTTCAGTATGCCTGGCAAGGTGTGGAGTGGCAAAGGTTATATCCAAATTTTCCTTTCTAGCCCTAGTGACAAAGGTCGGTTCACATCACAGGTTCACTTCACTAAGTTTAGGGTTTGAAGGCCGTTAATTAATAGAAACTCGTGTAGTAACTCACCTCTATCGTTGATGTCGGTAGGCTCCCCCAGTTTGTATGGTGGGCGTTAGCGTCACATCCCACCAGTGGCTCTGCGTTGTGTGTGCGGGCGTAGTCGACCACTGCGTCGAGATCCACAGAGGGGTTCACCTTATCACCGCAGGTAGGCTAAGCACATGATTACTCTTTGACCCTTCCAGCCCTTTAGATTTACATACGCTGCAACCAGATCACCTATGCAGTGCTCTGGAACAGGTAAAAAAATAATGTTTTTGTTGAAAACAATGCATGCCCTAGGCTTGATTCCATCTGTGTTGTAAAGCATTTTACCCACCGAGTTTAGTCCTAGTATGGTTGAGTTTCGCACCTATGGTTCTTGTAGTAAAGCGAGGTCAGCTTGATTTGCGACGTGACTCTCCACCACCGCTGTCACTACGGCAGCGTGGTAGATGTTCACCTGCAGGATCCTCGCGGGTGCTGAGAGGGCTGCCATTTATTTGGCCCTCTTAGTGAACTGCCGGGCACTACCCCTACTCCTTGCTGCTGGTTGACCTCTCCATGAGAAGTTGCCAGCTGCTGGGGTGGTGTGCTCAGCCCCACTGTTCGCCTTCGGGTATCCCGGTATCCGGAGTCGAAAGAGTCGCCTCCGGCCACAGCTTCAGCTTCGGGACTGACAGTCCAGACTTGCCTGGTTTGCGCAAGTCACCAGGATCTACCCCGTCTCGTGAAGGAAGTTCAGAAACCTTGGTCCATCTCCCCTCGCATCCGCCCACTGCCCTATCAAGGCAGCGTTGAGCTGAAGGCGGACCAACTTTATCTGCTCCTCACTCATGGGTTTCACTCATGGGATCCCTTAACCTCCTTTAAGCTGAGGGGCCTCCGTACCCCTTCAGCTCCAGTGGGTAAGCTTCACGGCCTTTCTAACGTGCCCTTGTGGAGATTCGCCCTCCGATCGACCCCATTTAACCGGGGCGTTTGCTGGGGCTGGTATCTCCACGGGCTTCTTTGACCATGGCAAGTTGCACATTGTCAGTGCCATCTTCTTGTCTAAGCCGCTATCCACAACTCCACAAGGTTGTGTAATCTCTTGCGTGCAGCACCACACGTTGTTTTATATTTAGTGCCTTCAGTCTGGGCCGAACTGCTGGGCGCACCAAAGACGATGGTTACGTCTCTGTCGACCTCAGGCTCCGTCTCCATGACTTCCGGACTATAACACTAACGCTCGCCTCGTGACCATCTCCATACATGATAGGACATAATTTCATCTAACGACGGGTTGTTGTTTGTTTTTTTGTTTTTGTCTTCTTTCTTTTTAGTCCCACGATTAGCTAGAGAAATAACTGGTCGCAGACGGCAGAGCCCCGCTTGCCACCTGAAGGGCTGAATACTCTACAATTCACCCTGGTTTTGTAGAGACACTGTATGCAACTGGGCACGCCCCCAGCCACGCAACCATTGAGACAGGAAATTACTGGTTTGGAACACGGGAATTAGGGTAAGGTTACACCTGGACAGTGGGATTGCCATCCAGGCCTCGCCCTCATATTTACTCGTCTACTGCATGGTCCGGGGTAGGGTAGTAAAACCAGGGTGTACGACGTGCCCATTTCCGGCCGGCAGGCCCAGGGAGGACGTGGACGTGTATGATGGACTTGAGGGAATATGCCAAACACCGCACACTTAGAGCGTACCCCCCCCCCCCCACCCCCCCTACACCCCGGGACAAGAGTAAATATAATTAATAACAATTTTAGCACTTAAATTTTATTATCTTCTAACGTCATTATACGTCAACGTATATGATTATAGAAAGAGACCTTGGCTCAAATCACGAGCAATCAATAAAAAAAAATATTGTTTAGTTTTACCTGTAAGCGAGTTGGCACTTAGGCGATAAACCTAATACAATCTCCAACAGAAGCAGACACTAGGCACTTAAATCTAAACGCACCAAATAGCAGCAATAACCGATTTGAGAGGCATAACTTGATAGCCCTCAATAGTTATGGTGCTGCATCGTGGCCTAACGAGACATTAGTCTGTCGGCCGGTCAAATTGCATATCATCTTGATTATAATTAACTGGCAAGTTATAGCCAGCCGCCACTCCCAGCCGTTAGGACTGGCATACACAGGTAACACAGGAGGCCGATTACGGCAAGTGTTTTTAACACATTCAGTGCCAACGGTTTGGTAGAGCTTTGTTTTTTTACGGTGTACCCACTCAACCCCCCCCCCCCCCTACTTGCCGCCTTGCCGCCTTATGGCGAGGTTACGGGAACTTACGCACACATCCGCGACCCTGCCGACGGCAGCCGCTCACAAGCGGCTCCTTCGCGGATGCCCGGGGGCCCTCCACGTGAGGCACACCAGATGTTTTGGCACGCCTGCCTCCTCGATCTCCACCTGTTCAGTAGGGGACCCAGTGGTCCTTGACCCCTACCAAATAACCAAACATGCAACGAAAATCTGCAGGGACTTCGTTAAAAACTCAGTCAGGGAGGGCGGTTGAAACGCACTGGGAGTTACCCTCTGATAACATACATTTGTAGAGGAAAGCGCCTATGAACAAAATGCTTTGTATGTTTTTGGTCGCAAATAAAATACAATAAAAATACACGTTCCTGGCATTGAAAGTGAAAGCAAATGCCTCGATTCTCGTCATCCATGCACCCCTGTAAGAGTTTCTGATCTTCCCCGCCCAAGAACATGAAATTAAACACGCTCCGGGAATGGCGTTTTTGGACAAATAAAGTGAAGTTTTATTTCATATTTGCTTCTGTGAGACTTGATTATGTCGTTTACAATGTTTAAGAAGAACTTAGATTTTTTTTCTATGCATAAAATTTGAAGGAATGTAGCGTAACTTTTAAGCGGAATGCTGATATTGCTTATAAGGCAGAAAACTACTCAAATTGAGGGTCTTAGTAATAGTTAATTCTAAACAAAATCGTGAGATCTGTGTTTTGGCTTCCGATAAACAACAAAATATAAATTTAAGATACAATATATCCGATAATTTAATTTGTGTCCTAGTTCAAGCTTGAAAACCCTCATAAAAACCACCGTCTTGACAAATCTCATAATTTTCCAATGAATGCCCTTAATCCACTAGAAATATGCGTATTGTTATTTAGATGGGATTGGAATGAACTTGTTAGTTGTAAAATGGACATCCAGCGATGTGCATCGTTCCTTCGTTCAGTATAAAGGCGTGTTCGACACGGCGCGTTTAGGACGTGATGTGGACGTGAGTTTGTCTACGTTGGTATAGATGGCATAAGTTCTAATTATGAGGATATTCCAGGCGTTTCTTATATTATAAGAGAAAGAAATGGGTACCTACACAGAGATTTAAGTTCACGTCTTTCCTTTGGACATTGCCGAAATTGAGGGCAAATTTTTGACTAACTAAACTCTTAATCCGCATAAACGACGGATCCTCTAATATAATTAAATCCAATAAAAAAATATGCACGTAAGCAAGCCTAATAATAACGCTTTATACTCTCGCACTTTTAGTGCATGTTGTTAGGGGAAAATACTTCACTTTCGGATACCGGCGCTATATTTTAGTATGTTGTTAGGCATGTCCCCTGAATTAAAAACAACCTGGAGACAATATCTAAGGAGTCGATCTCCCCTGTAATGATGTCATCAAAGACGCCGCGGCCGCGCTTGGAAAAGTGTAAATTACACCCAAACCATGCAACGTACATACACATGTGGGATACCAAATGAAAGCTGAATAAATTGTCAATAGTTTATTAATACATTACATTTCAATATATGCGCTAGTTTGAGTTCTATTAGCAAAATTTTAAAAAATCAAGAAAAAATCTAAGGACTTTATGACTTTGCGGCAAAACTAGAAAAGATACACGAAAGAAATGTATCACACAAATTATGTCTAGTATTTCAGCTTAACATTTTAGCTTTTTTATTTTAAGACAAGAGCAGAATTGGGAAAATTGTGCTCAAAAAACCAACAACGCAAAACGAGTTTTCCCTACAAGATTAATTTTATCGAAATGACTTTTTTCCAGATACCAGCACGAACTTTTAGTATGTTGTTAGACATGTTATGTGCACCGCAAAACTGCAAAGAGACAGTCTCTAAAGTGTCTAGTTCATTAGTAATGTCATAATGTTCATTGCCGCGGAGGCTTTTTTAAAAGGGGGATTTTTACTTTTACCATGTAATATATATAAACGAGTGTTATATCATGTAAAAGCTAAACAAATATGCTATAATTCATGCCAACATTGTGATGTAAGAGGTAAGTCCTTCGATTTTTCTTAGATTTTTTTATACTTTTGCTAATAGTACTTAAACTAGCGTATATATTTAAATATAACGTATGAATGAACTACTGACAATTTATTTAGCTTTCATTTGGTACCCCACATGTGTATGTACGTTGCATGGTTTGGGTGTAATTTATACTTTTCCAAGCGCGGCCACGGCGTATTTGATGACGTCATTACAGGGGAGACAGACTCCTTAGATATTGTCTCCCGGTAGTTTTGGAATCCAGGAGACATGCCTAACAACATACTAAAATATGGCGCCGGTATCCGAAAGTGAAGTATTTGTTCGGCGGAATCCCCTAACAACACGCACTATTTGTACCCATGTTTAAAAACTTTCATCTAAGACCGCGGCCGGTGCAACCAGTGTCGAAACGTCAGATATGAAGACAAATAATGCGTTAGAACCGTGTAAATTAATCTTTTAAAGATGTTTTGAAGTTATGTTGTTTTGAACTGAATTCCTAATTGAAGGAAAATGGTCATGGTTTGCGTTTTGACGGAACCTTAAAACTGCAAACCATGGTGACATTCTTGGTAATTGACGGCGTTGACAAAGTCAATCAACCAACCATCTTTTACGGCGATATGGCTCCATCAGAACCTTGATGAATTCGCCAATGACGAGTTTGGATAAGACACGGCCAGTAATCTTGACGGTAGGCTACAGAGCTATTATTCTGAACGCTTCCCCTCACCTCACCTCACCGGAACCAGTGTAAACCGTTTCTACGAATCGCGGTGTCAAGATATACAATTTATTAAGTTTGTTATTTAATTACTAGTAATAAATAACTCGTTTTTAATACCAGGTGATGATGATTATTGAGTAATGTTTTTTTATAGTTGCCAAAGTTACGCCTGGATCTCGGGCTGTCTCGCGCAGCCACTCGGCGGTGTGACAAGACCTTTCAGGCTGTTAGGGTGCGTTCTCAACCGTGCGACGTTAGTAAAGCATTTAGTTCAGCATTTTATTACTTAATCTTCGCTATGGATTGCCTTTGCTACGCTGTCGCCTAAAACCTTTAAACTGTAATTTTATTGAGGTGACGTACGATATTAATGTATCTAAGCGAAGATTGGGAATGCATAGTAAGGTTAATAACTAGAGGGCGGAGTACCGGTGGCTTTCACACTAGATGTATGGAGTCGCCTAAGTATTCTTGTGATTAAATAAATAACAAATAAATGATTAATTTTGCATAATCATTTTAGGAACTTATAGAAATTATCTTACGAGCATACAAATATAATGTATTATGTTGTTAATATCTATAATACATAATAGTATGTTTTCTTATCAAAACATTATCATTACTATTCCTGAAATCGATTTATGAAAATAAATGGTAAGTACTTACTTCCAATTTACGAGTAGGTACCATACTAAGTACATTAGGTAAATGAATAATTTTATTATTCAAGCCTAAAATAATAATTATAAAAAAACGACTCCATACCTTTTGTGTGAAATTTGCCACCGGTACTCCGCCCTCTATTAATAACTATAGGGATGCAGATACCGTTAACTACCGAAAAACTTCTTTATTTGATCTTTGACCATTTTAAACTTTCACTGCCAGGAACCTGCCTAACGGGCGCCTACGCCGTAGCCGCATTTTATTACTTAGCGGGAAAACCACGGGATAGGCATCGTAGCCCTGGCAGTTAATGTGTTAAGGTTATAAAATGCATAATATATTTACGTCACACAGCCACACCTGGCTACGCATGCAGGAAGTTCCGCTTACTTGCCAGGAGGATATGTAAAATGATGTACTCACCACTGGAGGTAGAAAAGAAGCCACAGATCCACAGATGTATGAATATAAGGAGATCGGACATGGCGGCCGATTTGTATAGAGTGAGCCTGTCGCAAGTACATTAACCCACACAACGCCCAAGTAATTGACAAGACAAAGCACGCACACATCTAAAACACACACACTTGTATACCTACACGCTTATTTGACAATAAACGCGCATCATATCAGGCATTTTGGGAAAAAACGTGATATTCTCTGCGATCAGCACGCGTGCACAGTATGGCAGTGTATGCCCATTGAGCATACAGCTGCGACACGGCCGCCGGCGGCTTGTCCTCTCTCTAGTATTCTATGCTCTGAGCACAGATCGCATATTTATAGTTATCGCACTTGCCTGTGGATCGGGCTTGAAATAACTAAAATCTGAGAAATACTTTCTTCGTTATACGTGAGTTGGTAATGTACATACGATTGTACTCGACACTATTAGGTGACCATTTCAATTGAAATTCACACACTACAAATAATTTATTGTTATTTCACATACGAGTGTTGACGGGATCATTGAAATTACTATGTCAAGTGTTACGATTCCGAATAAAATGTTATAGCAATCAGCGCTGGTTCCGCGGTTTATTCAATTAAAGGTATTTTTATCTGCTTAAACTAGAGATAATTATACCCATAGAACCAACTAAAATCCCAAATAAGATTTACAGAGTGCTAAGTGATTTTAAAACATAGTTGTACTTTTCCCAGTTGTAGGTGGTGAAACCAAATCGTAAAAAATATATATCAGCTATTTTACACGTTAACTCTCAATTAATTCACAGTCAATTTGCTCCTATTTTTTTTACGATTTCGTTGTTGGTCCTATGAGACAGGTTGTTCGGAATGACCTCCTCTTCATTTCTGATCATGACCCCAAATTCACCCTGTATTATGTTGGCAATTTCTTTACTTTCTTTCTTCTTGGGGAAGAAAAAACGATAAGACCGTTCTAAATCTAAACTTCAGCAGCCTATGTCCAGGAGTGGACGTCTTTCGGCTGATATGAATCATATCAGCCGAAAGACGTCCACTGCTGGACATAGGCGAGCCAAATAGTGCCACAATGACCGGTCCTGCGCCACCCGCATCCAGCGGACTCCCGCGACCTTTACCAGGTCATCAGTCCACCTTCTGCGTGTGCACCTTCAGTGCACCTTCCGGTACGTGGTCGCCACTCAAGTACCTTTCCACCCCAATGGCCATTGGTTCTACGTGCGATGTGCCCCGCCCACTGCCACTTAAGTCTAATAGTAGTGCAGTAGTAATCTATACTTATACTCCAATATTTTATAGCCAACTCTAACGCAATAAATTTGATGTCGAAGATGTTAAAAACGCACTGTTGCTTAACGCGTCCAACTAGCTGTCAACTATTTGCTCCACTTGTATTTTATGTCTCTATAAGTCTCAAAAGTGATATTTTTCCAAAGAAGTAAAAAAAGAATATAGAATAAAATATCTTATTCAGCAGAGTTGGCCGGGAGGGATCGGTACGTTACTTCCCCGGGTATGCCTCCCGAGTAACTGCAATAAATGTCGGGAAACTTTTGCAAAACATCCTTTAGTTGCGATCGTTCGACATGTTTGGTTTTTAGATTTTCACTTGAGCGAGTTTTGCGATTTCGTTGCTTAGTTATAGTACCAGTCTAACTGGTTCAATTTGTAGCCATGCATCTGATTTGTAAAGTGCGCGCTTGGTTTAGCAAAGTTCTCACGCAAGGCAGATTGGTTCAGCGTTGACATGTCTCATATGAATGGGAGATTTATTTTGTTATGAGGAACGGGTAGCCGGAGGCGATACCTTTCATGAATGATATACGCTTTTATTTTTTCGAATCGTAATAACATCTTATTACGTACTACAAAATAACTTATAATATTGGGGACACAAAAAGACTTGTCTTATTTATATACTTACTAAAACCGAATCAAATGTAATGTGCATACTATGCGATTATTTATTATTATAGTTTAGGTATTTATGCAATGCTTCTACCGCAGTCTGCTCAACGAAAACAAAACGTAAAAGGCAAAAGAAAGCTACTACGCTAAATGATCTATACAAGTTCTTATTGCCTTCTAATGAAAACATTCATTTTGACCTCTTAGAACGGGTAAATACTTCTGCTGCTTATTTATATAGGATACGCACAACTTGCAAAACAAGGGAGAGTTTCTCAGTCAGATAAAAACTACACACAACAGAAATCTCAGCCATAAAACCCGGATAAAACCGTATAAATAGTTTAAGCATACACCTACCAATACAAACTAACTCTTAATAATACCAGTTAAGATAATACTCGCATGAAATCCAGAAACAATAGTTTCCTTCTTCTTTGGTTATTGTTCAATAACGGTAAATCGAGTTGTAGAGGAACAAACTGGGTTAGTAACTTCTACAAGTCGCTGCAGCTTCCAGCAAAATAGATATCTTCCTATATTTTTGCGATAGTTTCAACTGATTATAGTTGTTTATTGTTTATATTTAGTTGCTTAAATATTTTGTGGAAGAACGGCGACCTTGCTTTTGTGAATTTCGGTACAACGATGTATCTACGAGTAAATGACATACTCCAGGCAAAATACGGTTTTGAAAAACATTAATTTATAATAGAGTTTTTTTTTCTTTACACCATTTTAAAACATTATTCTAAGATGCTTTATTCAAGAATCCAACAAACTTTCCATCCGGAAGTATTTACCTATGTAAATTTAAATAAAACATGTTTTTTTAGTTATTATTTATCTTGAATATTATAAAGCAAATGTAAATGAACCAAAATAAAGATTAAACCATTTATTAATATTTTTTCTGACTTTTCAGAAGCTAGTTAAGTTATAATTTTTTTGATGTTTGAAATTTTGTTGGATTTTGTCGCTAGGTAACTATTTAATTGATAATGTATCCATTACAAAGAAACAATCTGCTATTATAAATAATTTCCAGAATTTTTTTCCATACAAGTTGTCAGTTCCTTGCCTGGACTAACAGCGCCAATTGCGAAACACGTGTGTCAGGGCGTTTTTCGCTTCGTACGTTTTTTTTTTGTTTTTTTTTATACTACGACGCTGGCAAACAAACTTACGGCCTGCCTGATGTTAAGCTGGTACCGTCGCCTATGGACACTTGTGACTCCAGAAGAATCACAAGCGCGTTGCCGACCCTTTATTCACTTGAGGATTCGCTGTGTTGGCAGATAGAGACATGCAGGTCCCACACTCCCAACACAGCGCACCCTAGGGAGCTCTGGCGACCTTACTCACCACCAGGAACACAACACCACATGCGTCATAGCATGCAATAATATAGCAACACTACAAAACAGTGGTGCTATTATGGCTGCGGTCTTCTGTAAGGTGGAGGTACTTCCCTAGTTGGGCTGCTCCACATACGAGCGAGATGACATTCCGCTGTGCCCTACCTCTCTTAAATTCTTAGTATAGGAGTTTAACCTGCTGCGGGCTATGGAGTAACCTTACGAGCGTAGCGTGGCGGTGAATTGTCTGTGAGCGATGTGAAACTTTTAAGTAACGGATTGAGTTGAAAATGATGGATGCCATTCTGTAACAGGGGCAGGTGAGCGTTAAAGCTAAAGTGTTTGACATGTGCACTAGTCCTACTTGTTATGAACAAAATGCTGCACTTTATGATCAAAGCAAGCCGCTTGGCACAGTCATATTAGTAGGGTGACCAGATGTCAGGAATTTTAGACATATGTCAGGAATGCGGCCGGAAAAGGGAAATGTCAGGAATTTTCGGCAAATAAACGAATCAATAAAAATTCATACACTGTAAACTTTTATTTTTAATCACAATAACAAAAAAGGTAAAGCCACAAGTACTTTGGAGTTTCATAAATTTTAACTTATAAATACTAATCGTAATTATCTTCTCTGCGTCAAGAAATCAGGAATTTTCTCGGGACTTTCAAAAATTTGTATCAGGTAACTCTCTACATAGTAGGGAAGGCACCAAACTGAGTGATTTGACCGGCAGCAGCGGAAGTTTCACCCCTTAGGAACAGAGATAGCGCCATTTCTTTAAAAATATTTCAAGAAATTCTACACGCTAAACTTATGGACTAATTTTAATGTTTAATACATACCTCAAATGAAAGCTCATTATATGTATATATTAGTTACAAAAATTATTTAAAAAAAAATATTCAAAAAACTTTTGGCAAAATGTTAAGTTTTTTTTTATTACTTGATTTCAGAAAAAAAATGTAGGGCAAACCTTGGCTAATCTGTGATATGAAGTTATTCGGTGATAGTTACTTTAAGGTATAATAGTGGAGTTACTCGATATCTTTACGGCTTGTAATAATTGCCAGTAGGTGGCAGCACTGTCATTCAACTTACTTACGTGCAGCAAGAATCCGAACGCATCCGTCAAAATTAAGAAAAAAAGACTAAAAAAATACTCAAAAAACCTTACTATCACCGATTAGCCAAGATTTGAACTATGTTACATGAATGGTTTAATGCATATTTATATTACTGAGTTATATTTTTTTAAGAAATGGCGCTCACATTTAAACTTTAATAACTTGTGAAGTAAGAAAGGTATTGGTGTGTAGTTTTTCTATAATACTTGTTATTTACTCAGTAATATATATATGCATTAAACCATTCATGTTGCATACATTTTTTTCATGAAATCAAATAAAAACTACCAATCAAGTAAGAAAAAAAAACTTAACATGCCGGTTTTTGCCAAAAGTTTTCTGATTTTTTTTTTTATAACTAGTATATTTAAAGAGCTTGCATTTGATGTATTATACATTAAAATTGGTCTATTCGTTAAACTTGTACAATTTTTTGAAATATTGTTTAATGAAGTGGCGCCATCTCTGTTCCTAAGGGGTGAAACTTCCGCTGCTGTGAGTCAAATCACTCAGTTTGGTCCCTACTATCATTGTGCAAAGCGGCTTGCTTTGATCACAAAGTCCAGCATTCGGCCAAAAAATCGCCATAACAAGTAGGACTACACTGCACTAGGGTCATCTCGTCAATTCATCATTATCATATTAAGTTTTAATCTACGGCTACTTCCGCATTAGGCGTCTCACACACTGGCGCGGCCTGGCCGCGGCGGACAATAGAAAACTTGCCATTAGCTGTCAAATTTACTATGGTCCGCCACCGCAGGCCGCGCCAGTGTGTTGCAGGCCTTAGGTGGTGCGGAGTCGGCACGGTATCTATGTAAGCTACTATGTCAAAATATAATATTATAATATTTGCGGACAATCTTACACAATCTTACAAATAGAATAAAAAATAAATTAATAAATCCGTAAGCTGTCAGTTATCAATGTCAACTGTCCGTAAAGTCAATACAAATTCTTTATTGCGCAAATGCATGCGAACCACCCCGCATTTGCGCAATACTGACAGTATACCGACAAGTAAGGAAATCTGCGGGTTAATTGCAAACTTTTCGAACGAGCGTTAGGTACGTATGGTATATTTACGGTTCACAGGCTATTGCAAAACAGGTACAAATTGAGTAAATGCCCAACTAACTGTTTTACATATTTTATAATATGTACTTTCATGTTCGTTTTTACTTTTGATAAACAATATTGAAAATCGTAGTTCTCTTCAGGTCCTAAGTGATAAAAGAATAAAATAACCATTACTGAGACAGTCTAAGTGCTATGCTGGTACAAATAACGCGAGCTTGCTCAGCTTGAAGTAATTAAGATTCTTTGTTCAGACTCGGTGGGTTCGTTGATATTTGAGTAAATTTAAACGTCTTTGACTCAATCGTGTTTAAATGCTTCAAAAGTTTGAGACTATCTTGTTCATTAGCGTCTGTGTACATTAATGGGGCTCATGTTTTGATAAAATTGCTGTTACCCCACTCAGCACCAATTCAAACATGCGTAACAGCGCCACAGGAGCTTTTCACTACATATGAAGTTTAAGTTGCTTACGCAGTGATGCGAGCGTACCTTGAGTGAGAGGTGAGAATAAAATGAGTTAACCTATGTCGCTGCTAAGTAATATGACGAACATGCGATTCTTTCCTACATATTAGGGTAAGTTTATATGTTTGTAGCTTTGTATGTAATGGGTCATCTTGGACCTACTTATCCGATTTCTTTTTATTCACCAGTATATAAATAGTGGATTCGGGATGGACATTGGCTATATATGGAATATTGCCATTTGACCCGACCTGCATTGTAGTTAATTTAATATAGATAGAACGTTACAAAAATTATCTCAGTTATCAAGTCCAGGAGGGCATAAAAATTGAGGGATATGTTCTAAAACTTGCGATAAAATGTAATTCAAGATTTCTATATAAACGTAGATGATATGCTACTCATGTTCCGGATTTATCGCAATCCGTATTTATTCCATCTATTATTCACCGTCTCTGAAACTACCTTCCTCAAATATGTCAAAAGCAAACTCGCACCAAAGTTGCCCTAAATATGTGCATTTTGTGGACTTGTCACACGTCAGTGGATAAACATGTGCAAGACAAAGACATAGCTAGCACACGGCCTTTAGCACCTCACAAACTTACCTGGCATTCCAGTTTAACTTTTTGGCACTTTCGACTAACACAAATATTCTGAAGAAACAGTCGGATAGAAATGGCGCTGACATTTTTAGCTGCGAGCTCGTAGGAATTTTCAGCGTGTGACTTTGAGCTGTTTGTTAAGATTTTACGGTCGGTGTCGCGAGTTCTATGGGTTTGTGGGGATAAAAATAATATGTAAAAATTGAGCTGCAGTAGTCCGCGAGTTATTTAACGATGTAGCCCGTTAGTAACAGTAGCGAAAGTCACCCGTAGCTTTATGACGCATATGTGTGTTAGTGTTGAAGGGCTGGAAGAAGGGGTCGCGAGTACAACATTTTATCCACACTTGTATTTGACATTATTAAATATCATTGTTTTTTGAATTACTAAAACCGGTCAAGCGAGAGCCCGACTCGCGCTCTGAGGATTCCGTATAAACTTTCATCGACCATAGCCGTCGGTCGTGACAAGGATTAGTTCTGCAAAAATCTTAAGCGCACATAGTAGAAGTTACCGTCTTGGGTAGAGCGCAATCTATCGGCACAGTGTATTACTAGTAGCTTGCAACTTCAATATTTTTCAACATTATCCTACATGATTCTAAAATTACCGCTAGGTATAGAAAAACAGAGCCAACACCACTTCTGACACAGAAGGGCGAATTAAATAACGTGAATAACATTTTTGTGGTTAACACCAAATTTAGCACACCGCCTAGCGCCTCTTCAAAATGTGCGTAACGTTCGGTCTCGGCTAATAAAATATTCATTCCCGCTCTCCGACGATTAGTCTTTGATCAGTGCGTAATACCGGGCTATTATATCGAGGATACTCATGAGGGCCTAAAAACGTGCTATGACAAAGAGTGTCGGGGCCTCGCCTCGGAGGGCCTCGGCCGGCCTCGCCCCGCGAAGGGCCCTCGGCTTTTGTTCGAGTTGCAACAATGCCTCTACAAGGGCCCTCGAGCGCACTTCAATCCGATGTGATATTCGCTGCTGGATTAGGGTTTCCAAGTAATTGTATGTTAAAAAGTGCCTTTGTCTTTGTGTGTAAATTGTTTCGCTTCGTAGTGTTTCTTAAAATAGGAGAGCTGAGTGGTTGTTAATGTATTCTCGGAAGGCGATACGGCTGCAAGTGAAGAGGCCGTATCTTGGACCAAGTTTCAGAGAGTAAGAACTCGCTCTTGTTACATTATTAACATTTACAAAATTATAATCTGCATAGCACATTAGGAAAAAACTTAATGTGCGAGATACAGACTTAATGCCGTCAAAAAGTCTCTACCGGTCAAACTTTGGGCAAAGCAGATGGAATATATAGGCGATGTAACTTCCAAAATAAGGTAGGTATAGGTATATTACATAATTAGCTGTTGCCCGCGACTTCGTCCGCGTAGAACATGTTATCGTCTAAGTGTTTGCTTGAGGAATTAATTAATAAAAAAAACATTGAAATTAATTTTGTACTAAATTATTTAGCAATAATAACATTTTCACAGATAAGAAATTTGTTTGTCTATTTTTATGGTGGTCATAATTTGCGGTTCTTGAACGCATCATGGAGGGTTTATGATATTTGGATTGATAAACTATCCTAAGGTACAGCTAGAGTAATAATCTACCTATAAAAATGTTTAATATTTTTCAATTCATGGGATGCTGAGAACATTCGTAACAGCACAAAGTTTAGTTTCAAACTGGCTGATTCTTTTTTTAATTTAGAGATTTATTATAAGTGGAGATTATTATAAGTGGAGATTATGACCGACATAAGATAATAATAATAAGCCTTTATTCCGTATAACAAATACATAGTTATTTTTGACAACTGACAAATACGTTTTTTTTTTTAATTTATTCAATTCAATTCAATTCAATTCTTTATTTGTTTCGGACTAGGTAATGTCCATAAGTTGTTAGTATACAATCACGAATTATGACTAAGGTTAGTATTACAAATTAATTTAATCCTATAATCCTAATGGAGTTAGATGCTCCATCCCCTAGCATAGGGTCCTGCACAATGTAGGGTGTTCCAGTGCCCAGGTAATGGAGCATCCAGCCTCGCAGCCAGCGTCCTCAGGATACTGTTACCGCTGCCACACATCCGCCGCATTAGTGATGCCGTCATGCTGCGTATTATTGCGTAAAAGTCAGCACGTAAACGTTCTGCCGCAAACATTCCGGACGCACTACAATATCGCGGCAGCCCCAACAGCATCCTGAAGACGTTGTTATATTGTATGCGCAGGGCGTTATACGACCGCTGGGTGTAGCTGGTCCACAGGCTGCAGGTGTAAAAGGATTGGCAGAATGCCTTAAACAACGTCTTTTTGACGTCCTTATTACACCTAGCGAACCTGCGAACCAGCATATTTCCCCTCACTGCCTACGCCCTGCGTTCCCTTTCGATATCAAGGTCATCCTTGAGGTCCTCGGTGACCCAGTGACCAAGGTATTTAAAGGTTTTTGTGATCCTAAGTTGCTCTCCACCCAAGATCACCGGCGGCACTGTCTTATAGGATTTTCTCATCGCTTTGAAGACTAGTACCTCACTCTTCCTCCCATTATACCTTAGCCCATGTTTCACCGAGTACCTCTCGCAGATGTCCAGCAGCTCTTGCAGCCCACTGATGGAAGGGCTCAACAAAACCATATCATCTGCATAACTTATGTTATTGATTGATTTATTGTCAATAGAGCATCCGACATAGGCTTTGTTGAGCTCATCCATCAGACGGTTTACATACAGATTAAATAACCTCGGAGAGGTTAGCCCTCCTTGCCTTACACCACACTCTGACTGGTACTCATCTGAATGCATGCCTGCCCATCTGACGGAGTTGATTTGGTTGCCATACCAAAACTTTAAAACCTCAATCAACTCGGCCGGCACGCTAGTTTCACTGGTTAATTTGTCCCACAGAATATCGTACGACACGAGATCGAACGCTTTGGATAAATCCAAGAAACAAGCGTTCACCGGCGTACCTCTACAGGTGTAGTACTGAACAGTGCTTTTCAAACACACTATAGCCGTCTCAGTGGAGAGTCCAGGTCTAAACCCGAACTGAGCGTCATTCAGTTGTATGTGTTTAGCCAGGTGTTTGTCAAGCAGGCTGTCCAGCACTTTCGCCACTACTGTTGCCAGAGATATCGGCCTGTAGTTACTTATGTCCGATACGTCCCCCGTTTTATTTTTGATAACGGGCACAACTATTGTCCTCATTAGATCTGATGGCAGATAAGAATGAGAGACACAGAGGTTAAACATCATTGCCAGTAGCCGTGGCATATGAACACCAGCGTTTTGTAAATTTATGTTGTATCTCTTATTGCGGAGTGCCTGTTGGCATAGACTCCAACTCTCTCCATTGATAGCGCTACCCTGGTCCAGTGTGGATCAAGAGTAGACCGAATGTCGTCTTCAAATCGTCTTGCTCGGCGACCTCGTCTCCTTTTGCCATCCCTGGGATACCAGTGGGTCACCTGTCTACTACATTTGTCCGTTTTATCTCGCAGCATGTGGCCTGTCCACCTCCACTTCTGCTAGTCGATACGTGTACATCTGTTAACTTTGTTTTTGACCTTATATCCAAATTCCAAATCCTATCCCTTGGTCATACTCCTAGCATGCTTCTCTCCATGGCACGTTGGCATTTTGCTAGCTTGTCTCTCTGATGTTTCGTTAGTGACCAAGTCTCGCATCCGTATGTCATGCAAAGGAGGATACAGGTGTTGAAAGTTTTTCTCTTTATATGTGTTCCCAGTTCTTGGATTCTCATTATCTCTTTCAGGGACCAGTAAGAACCAAAAGATAAGTACCTACAAAACCGAACTGCCAGCAAATAACATGGGTAAAGATTAAAAAAAACAGGCCAAGTGCGAGTTGGACTCGCGCACGAAGGGTTCCGTACCATTATCTATAAAAACGGCAAAAAAATCACGTTTGTTGTATGGGAACCTCCCTTAAAAAAATATTTTATTTTGTTTTTAGTATTTGTTGTTATAGCGGCAACAGAAAAACATAATCTGTGAAAATTTTAACTCACTAGCTATCACGGTTCTTGAGATACAGCCTGGTGACAGACAGACGGACGGACGGACGGACGGACAGCGAAGTCTTAGTAATAGGGTCCCGTTTTACTCTTTGAGTACGGAACCCTAAAAACAGCCGTTTTTTTAGTATTTGTTGTTGTAGCGGCAACAGAAATACAGGGTCGGCATTTGAATTTCGCATTGTAGGAAGGGGGGAGGGGGGGGGGGAGGGTGTCATATTATAGGGGTTGGTCACCCCTTTTAAATGACACCCGATTTGTGTCTAGGAGACGCGTAGTTTTTTTTATACGTGTTTGAAGTTAATTTCTACAGTATACCTACAATTTTAGTCACAGAACCGAATCTGCCCACCCCGACTCCACGTGGTCTTGTCTGCCCTACCCCTAGAGTGATTTTTATAAACTTTATAAACCGGAGGCGCGAAGGGAGAGCAGCCGAAGCTGCTGCGTAGGCGACCATGAGTGCCTATAATTTGTTACGCAAGGGCGATAGGGCTGCTTTCCCGCAGCGCCGGAGCTGTATGATTTACAATATTAGTTACAGAACCGAGTTTGCCGACCCCCAAAAAAGACTAATTTGGTCGTAAGTCCACTAATTTGGTTTTATAGAACATAAACTCAAAAACAATATTTTTTTTTCGTGGTAACTATTGATTTCCTAACTTTGGGGAGGGGTAGTGGGGGGTTCCTACCTCCCCCCTCTCCCACCCCCCTCCCTACAATGCGAAATTCAAATGCAGACAGACAGACAGACAGACGGACAGCGGAGTCTTAGTAATAGGGTCCCGTTTTACTTTCGTTAAAGAATCGATTCTGATATGAAAAGTTATATATGCGCAAATTTCGTATTAAGGAATCGAACATTTTGGAAGACAAGAGAATGACCAGCAAAGGGTAGTACCTACTTACGTATAATATAAATTAAAGTCTTAAATTGAGTCTTTATATACAGGAGTGAAGGAATAAATACAGGAAAAGGAAATGTAAGGCATTGATAGTTTAATATTATATGTATGTTACGAACATACATATGTGACGTTCTACGGGTAAAGGTACCTTATGGCGGTAGTTTCGAAGATATTGAATGTTTTCTAAAATGGGGTAAAAAGGAAGATTTTTATCGCTATTTTGAAAACTATAAGATGTCACATTTTGTTGACGTAGCTTTATTTTGAATATACGTAAATTACAAGTCCGTTAATTTAGTCCTAAGGTTTAGTAGAAACGGCCGTGTGATAAGAAAATATGCAAAATAATACTGAAAAAAACCTACATGCATCTACGAGTATTATGGTGAGGTGGATCATAGAAACCAAGTTTGCGGCGGAGTCTATTTTGTAAAAAAAGGCGTTCGGAGTACTTAAGCTAATCTATAAAATCATGTAACTTAGCGATAATGACCTTTTTCGTTTTATACAATCAATATTACAAACGTGAAAGTAACTCTGTCTGTATGTAACCTTTTCATGCTTAAACCGCTAAACCGATTGAAATGAAATTTGTTATAGAGACACTTTCATCATCATCAGTTACACATACTTTGAATTACGGGAAAGGACAAAAGATAATTTCTATCTGGAAATTCATCACCAAAAGGGGGGAGAAAGTTACGATATAAACGAGTTACACGGGAAAAAGCTAGTATTAAATAAAATGATGCAGAATGATGGACCAACAAGGTGTCCGATTGGTGGCCACTTCTAGGTAAAATGAGCGTCGGTCATCCACCAGCTCGATGGGTGGACGATATTAGGAAGATCGCGGGTCACTTCTGGAAATGATTAGCTCAGGATAGGGACGGGTGGCGCGTGGTGGTGTCGAAGAGAGGGCTATGTTCAGCAGTGGGCGATTACGGGCTGACAATGATGATGATGACGAAAAAATTATATTATTTTAACACTGCTGCATAATAATTACGATGTTAAATGTAAGTGTAACTGTACACAGATTGAAATAGTCACTACTCAGTAAAATACACATTTTAAAATATAAACTACCTTATCGCACACTTAAGCTATTGTATACCTCCATGGCAGATTCAGTGGTTACGTACGGACTAAGCCGTTATGGTAGAACTTTCAAAACTTACCTGAACGATATTTATAAACTACAAATTAGATTACTTAAAAACATTGTACCCAAATACACAAGGAAAAAAATATCCCCAAACTATGAGCGTTTGTTTAATTATTGTGAAGTAATGTCAGTGTTCAATAAAGTTAAACTATGTATTTTAAGGGAAGAGTATGCGTACAAGTATTAAATGTAAGAAAAAACAACCTTAGACAAAATTTACCAAAGCAAGCTATGTTCAATTTACCTAATTTTGTCAATGTGCATGGGAAAAGAAACGTCAGATATCTTCTTCCTTATATAATAAACCAACTACCTAAAGAACTACAGCTTAAATACTTAAATAGCTTACAATCGATACCTAGTATCAAAAGGTATCTGACGTTATCTGAACCCAATACAAGTGTATTGTAATATTTATAAGTCTATAACGGTGATGTAGTCAAGTAAATTAATGTACCATAGCGAACTATTCATCAGCATATAAACCCCAGAGGTTTCCGCTGGTGAAAAAAATGTATACCAAAATACATTTTGGTATACATTTTTTTCACCAGCGGAACGGAAGTAATACACTACTCAGGTTATATTGGTCACATAATAAAATAGTTTTTTATAGATAATGGTACGGAACCCTTCGTGCGCGAGTCCGACTAACACTTGGCTGGTTTTTAAATATTCACCAACCTTCGTCTAGTATATAAATGTATTCTATACAAACTTCATACAGAACACGAAGCAAAAGTGCGTGAGTAGAAAGTCCCACTAAACGCCGGAACTGGGAGCACGGCATTGTTACAGTTCTGGGCTGTCCACAATTCTTTACCTCGCCTCACGATACCGAACCAGTGTAAGTCTGCCCTGCAATTTTTTTTTATCTTTTTTTTTTAATTTATTTACTATAAAAAAACAATACTAAAGAAAACATTTGTACAGCGGACAAAGCCGTAAAGGTTTATTCTGCCGTTGTATTCGCTCTTTAACTAATTAAATATTTTTTTTTACGCACCCCTGTAAACGTTCTATTTTAGCTAAAATAATATTAAAGTACACAATACAACAATGGTACTTAGTTAATTATAATTACAATTGGCCGTATTCATGAACGTTCAACAAACATATTTTAGCTAAAGTGCCGTTTAAGTTCGTTTGATTCTCACATTGCCTTTGGCATTTTTGTTCGTAAGAATGGGACAATAACACATTATTTATACATATTATTTAACGGCCTCCGTAGTCCAGTTGGTAGTTACTTTGCCTATGAAGCTGGAGGTCCCTGGTTCGAATCCCGGTCAGGGCATTTATTTGTGTGCTTATCAAGAATATTAGTTCCTGAGTTATGGATGTTATGTATGTATATATTAGTATCTATATGTATGTATCTATTATATATATCATCGCCTAGTACCCACAACACAAGCCTTATTGAGCTTACCGTGGGCCTAGGTTGATTTGTGTAAGATTGTCCCGTAATATTTATTTATTTATATAGTAGTACACTTTGCTATTATAAATGCCTGGGTCGACTATACTAGCGGTGTGCGGTGAAGTAAGTTAAATAAGTTGTGAATGGCATAGCTGTCTACTCAAACAAAACGGCGTTAGTTACGAGAAAAACTATGGCGCTTACACCCTTTTACGTGCAAAGCGGAGAAGTATAACAATGGCAAGGAAGTGCTGCCTCGCTCGCTCACTTACAAATTAGACTTATTATAATTGTGGATGCAAACTTGTTATTATAACGCAGTTGACAGAGTCCTTCCGGGAAAGTTTCCCTAATCTTCCGTTTGACATGACTATGTATGTGTGACTAATGAAAACAAAATAGGGAGGTAACAATGCTTAGAAGAGTCATGAGAAATAACGTATAATTACGGTTAATTTCATAGCCAACAATATACCGTTTAGGTATAAGAAATAAGTAGAGTAAATATTACTTAGGGGACAATCTTATACAAATATCAGACTACCCCCATAGTACGCTCAATAAGCCTTGTGTAATGGGTTTTTTTTGTTAAGTTAAATGCATAGCGTTAGCACTTGATTGTATAAGAGGCAAACTTATCCCTATAAGGGAAATGTTACTAAATAAAAATGTAAATCTCATTAAAAATTGTAAGATTTAAAATAGATTATTATAGAATAAAACATGAGCTTTTCTCGCCATCGAACGTCACAGTTTGGCGAGTTTACTGGAACTTGTAAAATGTAATTGTTTATTATAATAAATAAAATAAAAAATCATGCTCTTCAAGTCTTCACAGACATTTTTGCCCGTACCTACCGAGATTCGAACCCGTCAGCCTCGTAGGCAGGGTCCCCCAAGACTAAACTGGTACAATACTTAGCATTCATAGCAAAACCTCTCATTCATCTGCTTAAAACAACCAATAACTACCCCCCAAATAAGGAACAATATCGTTAAAACAACCTGTGTAAGATTTTAAATGAACACATATTTTAAAACTGATTGAAAATAACATGTAAACAGCTTAATCTATACCAATCAGGATAAAAACTCCCGGGTTTACGTGGACTCAAACTGGCTTGAATAAATTGCAAATTTTATAGAAGTCATCTCGCAAAATGTTTCCAAAATCATAGCGCACAATAAAAGTTTTATTGGCTCGGTATTGTCTCGCGGGAGATGCGCTCCTCCGGGGGCCGACCGACCCGTACTTTATTTCCATTGATTAAAATGTTTAAGTGAACATTTTATTTAAAATCGAATCTGTTTGTTTACATAATGCTCCTTTTCAGTACCTATGCGAAAAGTTAAGCCTTGAATATAATGAAAGTTTTGTAGAAAAATGAGCGGGCCGCTAGTGCGACTTTGATTACTGAACTGAGCTAACACATTCAGTGCCGCGAATCGCTACGCGCTACGCTCGTAGCCGATCCCACGGTGTTCCTCGTATGTAGCGGAAAGCGCCTACGACGTAGGCACACGATAGTCGTGTTCCCGGCACTGAATGTGTTAATAGTTATTTGTTATACAAGGGTGCAAAGTTGTATTTTAACCGCGAGTGTGGAATTGAAACACGAGCTAGCGAATGGATTCTATGGTTCAAAAATAGAATCCTGAGCGAAGCGAGTGGTTCAAAAATATAATCTTGAGCGTAGCGAGTGTTGCAACACACGAGAGGTCAAAATAACTTGCACCCGTGTGTAACACAAATCTTTTCCCCTCACTAAAGATAGGCAAATAATACATTTTAAAAATATTAAAAAGTGAAAAAAACTTAAAAATTAGAAAAAAATAAAAAAGGAACAAAACGTGAAAGTGATCCAACAAAAATTGCAGACCTTTTCAAAGTTCATTTTAAAGTGGAATCACCGCTCGGGCCGTCAAAAGATCCACCCAAACCCGTAGAACTTGGCCTCAAATCTCTTTTAAGGTTTACAGTTGGTGACATAAAAGCTGTAGTGAAGGGCATGACTCGAGGAAAGTCACCTGGGCATGATTCACTTAGCATAGAACATCTCCAGCATGCGGGTGTCCATCTGCCCAGAGTACTTGCCATGCTCTTCACTATATGTATGGGTCATAGTTATTTACCCGACGAAATGATAAAGACGATTGTAGTCTCGGTTCCTAAAAACCATACGGGTGATGCGTCGGATATAAATAACTATAGGCCAATTTTACTAGCCACCATAATATGCAAAGTGATCGACAGTGTGCTTGACAAGCAACTTGAAAATATAGTGCCGCTTCATGACGCCCAATTTGGGTTTAGGTCCGGACTCTCTACAGAGGCAGCAGTCCTGTGCCTCAAGCGCACTGTCCGACACTACTCGGATAAGACGCCAGTGTACGCGTGTTTTTTAGACTTGTCCAAGGCATTCGATCTGGTTTCTTACGATCTCCTATGGATAACATTGTATGACGCTGGCGTACCTGGAGAACTGGTTGAGCTGTTTAAATATTGGTATGGCAATCAGAGTAACAGGATTAGGTGGGCGGGCTCCTTGTCTGACTCCTTTAAGACTCAGTGTGGGGTGAGGCAGGAAGGTTTGACCTCTCCTAGGCTATTTTGCCTCTATATGGACCAGTTGATTGATGAGCTCAGCAGCACCCGGGCTGGATGTTCAGTCGGAGGTCAGTGTTTCAACAACAACAGCTACGCTGATGACATGGTGTTGCTGAGCCCATCGGTCTGCGCGCTTCGAAAGCTGCTCGCTATTTGTGAGCGGTACGCGGAGGCTCACGGCCTCAGGTACAATGCTAGTAAGAGCGAGCTACTTATCTTTAAAGCAGGCACAAAAAGCTACAAAATTGTACCACCAGTCGAGCTGGCTGGAGCTCCGCTAAGGATAGTATCGCAATTTAAGTACCTGGGGCATTGGGTCACCGCGTCACTAAAGGACGACCTGGACTTGGAGAGGGAGCGCAGGGCGCTGTCAGTGAGAAGCAACATGTTGATCCGCAGGTTTGCAAAATGCACAGCAAGTGTTAAATTAACCTTGTTTAGAGCCTACTGCCAGTCTTTTTACACATGCAGCCTGTGGATCGACTACACGAAGACTACTTACAAGCGCCCTGCGCGTCCTCTATAACAACGCATTCTGATGAGGGTGCCGCGCTACTGTAGTGCATCGGGGATGTTCGTGGAGGCGCGTACAGATGGCTTCCACGCTATTATGCGTAAGCGAGTCGCGTCCCTGATGCGTCGTGTTCGCGGCAGCTCCAACGGACTCCTGAGTGCAGTTGCGGAAACGCATGACAGTCCTATATTCCGCCAATGGACGAAGTCTCATAGCTCACAAGTGAGCTATGAGAAATAACATAGACCTAAGTAAAATTGTTACTAACATATATGGATGTACCATTTACTCCGCAATAAACATATATTCATTCATTCATTCATTCAAAACATTAAACAAAGAGAAAAAACATTTAAAAAAGGGAAAAAAGGAAAAAACAAAAAAAAACATTTACAAAGAAAAAATTAAAAACGTTAAAATGTAGACAAAAACACTTAAAACAAAAAAGAATTAAAAAAAACAGAAAAAAAGGAAATATCCGTTAATAAGAAAAAAAAAACCTTCAAAAGATAAACACGTTAAAAAAGACAAAAAAAGAACATTAAAAAGAGACAAAAAACAAAACATTGAAAAAAAAGGAAAAACATTTTAAAAAAGGGGAAAAAAGAAAATTACATTGAAAAAACATAAAAAACCAAAACATATATAATGGACAAAAACCTAAAAAAAATATATAAAAAAACATTGAAAGAAGAAAACCCATATTAAAAAAAGAGAAAAAAACATTTTAAGAAAGAAAAAAAAACCTAAAAAGAGAAGCATTAAAGAAAAGGTATAAAACGGTAAATAAAAAGAAAAAAATAATATCCCAAATAGACACAATTAAAAAAAGAAGAAAAATATTCAACAAGAAGAAAAAAAACATTGAAAAATAAAAAAGAAAAATATTTAAAAAAAAGTTAATAAAATAAAATAAAAAATCAGAGGGGCGAAAAATTTTCTGTCTGGACTGGCCTTTACATGTTATCATGTTTAAAAAGTTACGTTCGGATTTGAAATATTCTTTGCACTCTTGTGGTTAAAATGCAGTTTTGCTATCTGTTTTTTTTTTAAAGAATAAAAAAGGGCTTTCCGAGATAGTGAGGTGAAAATTATTAAAACATGTGCAGTAATGTTACGTATTAACTCAATAAATATTATTTTAAATTTAATTTACTATGAGTAGTCAACCTGATGTTGAAATATTAAATTTACCTAGTCTTTTATTTGAGTTTGCAAACAAAAATAAGGTTATTAGTAGTGCAAATATAAAATGTATAATAACTTCGTTACGTTCACAAACTTTCAGAGAAGGAGTAGTGCGAAATATTATGTACGGCCATCTATTTCAACGATGAAAACTCAATAACGGGTAAGCTACGCTCGTAACCCTACGATTTAGCCCGTAGCAGTTTAATCTCTGTACGTAGCGATTGTCGTAGGCCAGTGATGCATTATTTCTACGAAGCGCGCGCGCAACATATTAATTAGGTAGGTATGAAACGTATCAAGCTAGTTGTACTTCTAAATGGATCAATAGTATCAGAGAGTCACGCCACTGACAATTCATTTTCTTGTGACAACTTTGAGCAAGGTAGTCCTAAGTAGAGTAGTCCGAACAGCGTGGGCGCCACTGCGAGCGGAGCGGGAAGCGGAAGCGAGTTGACGCGCCGTCCAGCAACTTTGCCGGACGGGAAGTTGTGTAATTTTTACCAACGTGAAACTTCAGCGTGACACCTTGGTTGCGTGACTAGTTTCTCGATATTTTTTGACATATTGAAGCTTATTTTACTGTTTGATTTCGTTGTATAGGTACAGGTACTTTGATTGATAATTGGAGGAGTGTTTTTGTTAGTTGTTACTTCTCTACACCTACGTATATCTCTAAATATCTAACTAGATTCTGTAAAGATTAGTTTACTATTATCGCTGAAAAATACTCTCTGGAACCCTTACCTATTTCTACATTGTAAGTATGAATAAATTCTAACAAACTCTGCATTCGTATAGTTTATCACCTTGGCATGACAAAATAAATGTTTTACCGAGCGGATCTTACATATTCCAAACTACTGTAACAACTACAAGTAACTTCATACGAACGCCATTTATAAGGAACTCGTTTTACTTGTGCAAAGTTGAACAAATTCAAACGAGTCGAAGTGCGTCATCTCAATACGGAGCCATTGTGCACCCTATACCTTAATCTATGCGGCGGATCTTAGAAACAATCCCGCCAGATCTTTCCAACAACTGAATTGAATTCATTATTCGAAAGAAAACAACATGGACAACTTCGAATTAAGTGCTGCACTTTTAAATTGTTACTAAAGTGAACAGGAGAACTGCATCGATTTCTATATTTCTCGCAATAAAGGAGAATCTAAATTCATCGAATCCAAATAAAACGAACTCTGAAAGTGCTACCGTGCAATTAAACCGCACTTTACTGCTACAATCCCTTCAGTTAAATAGAGAACTTTTAAAGGCGTGTCCTTTTGTCCGAGTTCCTTTATTTCTTGCCGGGGAAATAATGTGGGTGCGAGCGATGTACCTGCGCTGCATGCGACGTCTGACCTCAAATGGCGATGCATTTTGTTTCTTTTCGGAAAGAGGATTAAACGTATTTTGGAATCATTTGCATAGGTGCCTGAGTGCTGGACTCGTTTGTTTAAACGTTAAAATAAAGTAAAACCATTGAAACTAAATGTACCTATTCACCTAGTGCAGGGACTGGTACTTGTAATACTACGTGTAAACGATTTTGATAAATAAATGTCTTATGTCTTACTTAAATACAATATTAAATAATACATAAAGTTAGAAAAATAATGTCGCCAATGAATTTTGAGGTTGAATTGTGTCCATATATTTTAGCCATTCGTAAGGTAAACGTCCAAGCGCTTGACGCTGACCCAATATAAGATAAGATAAGATAAGATAATTTATTGATAAAACATAATGTACATCAGTATTTACTATAGACTAGGAGTTTAATATAAGAGGCAAATAACTCGTGCCTGAACTAGGATACCCTGTGTTTCAGGCAAAATATGTGACACCTTTAATCGTAATACATAGCATATTGTGCTCAAACATTAGAAAGTTTACCTCATCGTTACTAAAAACACTGTCACACACGTTACCTACTGCTGTTCATGACGGCTTAAATTCATCTATAACGGCCTCCGTAGCCCAGTGGGTAGTGACTCTGCCTACGAAGCTGGAGGTCCCGGGTTCGAATCCCGGTCAGGGCATTTATTTGTGTATTTATCACGAATATTTGTTCCTGAGTTATGGATGTTATATATATATATATATATATAAGTATCTATATGTATATATCTATTATATATATCATCGCCTAGTACCCACAACACAAGCCTTACTGAACTTAACGTGGGCCTAGGTTGATTTTTGTAAGATTGTCCCGTAATATTTATATTATTTTATTTTATTTATTCTGAGTAAAACATTTTTGACCTACTTACCACTCTAGCTCAACAAATTTGTCTCAAAAAGGCGGTTTTTCTTCCACCAACACGGGTCGTTATCTGTGTATATATTTAGACGTGGGGTAAGAGTGGGGGCGAGATAGCAATCAAATAGATGTTGTTTCACTGCAGTCCTCGTATGCACACGTGCCGACAAGTGGTCTCCACGTCTTGACACTTGCGCTTATATACTGCGGTGCAGATTATGACCACGGACAACGTCTTTTGTGAGTAATTCTCGTGTGACGTTCGTGCAATGTAACTATTTGAAGCGAATTACAAATAAATAATTCTTGTTACACAATCGATCTAGTCCCACAGTAAGCTCAGCTAGGTGACGATATACATTATATAAATAAATACCTACATAAGAAAAGGCCAAGACTAAAGAACAAAATACTAGTGCTTTAATATCACACACTGATTTATCACTTTTATCACAATAATTTAATAACGGCGGCTGTTTTGATATATTAAACATATATTTTTATAAGGATTCATAAAACATCATAAAAATAGGTAATAATGTTTATAAAATACTTTATTATTTTTGGAAAACCTTAATAAACGGAATCAAAGCAAAAGTCATTTGGATTTTTATTCGATATCCTATTCATAACATGATTCATTTGCCAGGTCTGCATCGCAAATGAGAGGCCGATGACGAAGCGTTCTGTTCAACTATCCGTGGCATAAATATTAAAATGCAACCGATACAGTTGATAATTTTATTCTATCGTTTCGAAATTTTCAACAAAATATGCAAAATCAGCGAACGTTACATTTTTCGAGCGAAATACAACGGTGAAAACCGATGTTTTGTGGAAGTGTAAATTATAAATTTGTTCAGTGGCAACGTTGCACCGCATTTCCGAGGTAACATTTGAAATCAGCGCTACAATTAAAATATTTTGAAATAAATTTAATTTAGGTCAGAAATGTGTTTTAAAATCGTATTTAATGGTGTAATTTTTTACGGAATGCATGGGACGAGAGCAATGGACTCATAGCGACATATAATATTTCTGGTAATATTGCGGTTGCTGGCGACAAACAATTGCGGCAGGTATTTGTGAAGAGACTGTTATAAATAATAATGCGATTTGTATTGTAGTCGTAGCTGTGCTTCTAAAGAAACTGTCACTGAATAAATTTCATATTCGCTAACAATGTAATTTTTGTACAGTCCGCAAATAATCTCCCGGAACAAAAGAGGCGAGAAAAATGCAATTTTACGCGCTAAATCACTTTTCCCTGCTTTAGAAAATAGTGCGCAATTTGCCGTTCATCTTTCTGTTTTAAAACTCGAATAACAAGTTGTGTATTATCTTACCATTAACTGTATACCTTACTATATATATTCAATGAAACAGAAGAAGAATAACAAACTATCAAAACTACGTCTTCCAAGTACATTTTTCACCTGAAGTATGTTTCGGCTGACGTAACAGTCATGTAACGTATTTTGGAGGAGCGATAAGGAAATGACACAAAGAAAACAAACTACAGTCCGCCTCGGTCGAAAATTTGTCGAGGCGGGCGGAGGCGGGCGCAGCAACGGGAGAGATAGCGAATGTCAAAGTTATCGAAACGATGTCAGCGATCGCTCGCAACGGATATCTATCGACTTTTACGACGTTATGGCAATCTTTCGACGCTTTTAGACATATTCCCGCTGCCAATAAATTGGCGAGTTCCTAGGTAAGCTGCATTTAATAAACTATGTACGTTATGTTGTTCGCGGAGCTTTGTCGTAAAATTATTTTGTGACGTTTACGATCGGGCCGTTTGCGCGAAATTGAATAATGGCGATCGCACATACGGGAAATTGTGCTTTTACTAAGTAACTTCTGAAAAAAAAACGAGTAGATACATACCGGTCAATTTGGACAGGAGAAATCCGTAGCGTGTAAAAAAACCTGCATTTTCTGGGAACAAGTGAAATAGGCTAATGAATGACAAAACACCTTTTTTTATTGCGAGTGCGTATGTCATATCAATTAATATCATTTAAATATTTGCCAGAGTACAGTAATGTAGATGTTAATAAGATTTCACTGCACAGTGTATTCAGCCCACATACAGGCATGAAAATGTCTAGTTTTATCACATATATAGGTAGATACATAAATAATCAATTAAAAAAAGTCAAAATTACACAACACAATAATAAAACAAATTGGAAATAATAATAGTCAAAATATCCTATTGCTATCAAAGAACACTATAATAACAATTGTCCAATAACTAGTCTGTAAGTAATATGTCCTTGTCTTAATCTTATGTCATTTCATTAGACTCATTAGGTATACGGTTGTATATTTCAATACACATATTATTATAAAGAATAACAAGTCCATACAGTCCATACATTTAAAATACACAACAAGTCCATACCTTTAATAATAACTACAATAATACACACAATAAAATTACCTAACTCTAGCTTTATAGTCGCCTGCGTATTATAAATATTTCTCCTATAGATGTACTTCTTGCATAATGGTCTGTATAACTTGTTCATCAGTCTTACTCAAGTTTCTCTCTGCCTGGTATTGACTCTTTGTTATGTATTTTGAGAAATATTAAGGTGGTTAGGTGTTGTTTTATGTAAACAGGAATCATGTATAAGTAATACGTTATTCCGGGAAGCTATTCTGGAAAAATCGATAGGCATTGTGGATTCAGTCCAGATTAGAATTGAATGGCGCACGCGACCGATTGACGTGTCACCATTTTGTCTTCGAAATGGCCTTCCAAGAAATGATTTCTATAGCCGACCAGTAAACAGTACAGCAGCGATTTGTCACGGGAATGGATTTTAACAAAAGGGTCCCAATTTGAATGGCAACTTGTTGTACGGCCGTTTTAATTTCATAAGTCGTTTATCATAATCAAGGCGCCGGGGTGATTTCACAACCCATGTCAATGTCTCGCCGTCGCCGATGAAGGAAATGTCACATACCTGCTTGGATAAATGTGTGGACAGGGCTTGGCCAAATATTGTACATGCATAATAAAACTACACTCATTTTGGCGTGAGTCAAGTATTCGTTCTTGTTACACGGACAACGTCTTGGTCTATAGTTCATGTGCTTTTTAGCTTGACTGATATAATTTATTGAATCAGGGGGTACTTTGCGGAAGTCTATGATATGCTGTAATTAAGTATTTGCATGTTTGTAAGTGTGGAGAGGGTGGTCGCATTAACCGCATGCAAAATACGCAAATAGTTGCATCTCATCTCCGCTGATGGACCAGCACTTTTTTTAGCGGAATAGCAAAGGAATAATGTTCTCCTAAATAATTATTCTGTGTAATATATTTTATTATCAGTGACGTGACGTCAGCCGTGATTCCGTGGGCTACCCACAGTTAACCCATTCACCGCCACGCAACGCCCGTAGCGCTGCGCCGACTACGGCTTCCCTATACAGCATATATGGACATCTGCTACGGAACACCGTAGCAGATGTTCATATAGCAGGAGCGCCCGTAGCGCTCTGGCGCATGTCTGTCGTGAATGCACATTCAGTGCCATCGAGTTCGTAGCACTATACTCGTGGCCGATAACAGAGGAAAGCGCCTACCTAGCAGGTTCCTGGCACTGAAATGTTAATGAAGTTTCTCTTTTTTACAAACTGTGCAACAAGTGCTAAGAAGATTTAAATAGGCAAACCGTAAACTGTTATATATGCGTTTCCCAGATCGTTGCGTGTTCAGACTTCGGGGTCACCACTTTACCAGCCTGTGATTGGTGGTACCGGATAGTGTCAACTTGCCTGGCAATTATGAAGATGTTCATGGGGGAGCAGAGAGCGGGAGAGTGGACTACATCCGAGGTTTATGGAAGTCCGCACTCAGTGAGAGATTCTGAAGTACTGTCGGTACAATGATTATCTATTCATAATCACATGCGCCTTATGGACTAACTAGCTACTCATGCAATCACTGACTCATCTAGCACGTATTAAATTTATCGCTATAATGTTCACACATATTTTAGAATATCTTATCGCTAATGTAGTATAAGTCTTGTCGGCACAATGCGTATTGACCAGTCTTTCTATAATAAATCGACGACCGACGTAATATATCAAAATTACTCATAATCAAAAAGTATGTGACCAAATAAGCCATCTCCATACATCCAAGCGCGGCACATTACGACAGATTCAGGTAGCTAAATAGTTCGTGCGGACCAATATCCCTAATCTAATATGCTCCGCCCGGGCTCGATGTCTGCCGGCTGCAATCTTCACCCTGGTGCGGTTACGGTGTCCTTTCCACTCAGTTTTCTGATGGTTGAAGAATTTTTATTTGGGTTTGTATACTCAGTTTACCTTTTATAAAACGATTTAAGCCTGCATCACACTGGCGCGGCCTGCGGAGGTGGTCAATATTAAATTTGTCAGCTAATTTACTATAAGCCGCCAGCGCAGGCCGCGCCAGTGTGATTCAGATCAATGTGATCGAGATGATGTCACGGAAGTTCTCCTTTATCCCTGATATTGAAGATTAACACACACGCGCGGCACGCACGCACACTCGCATGCACGCACATGCACACACACACACAGTTTTAGATATATAGTATTAAAATTTGAGTATAATCTGAATTGCCGTCAATTATATATCTGTGTGTTACTTCATTTGTATAGCGTACTGCTAGGGCCCGAGATACAGGCAAAACATAAATATTCTCGAAAAAAATAGCGGATGACGAACGAAAACCAATTTCCAATTTTTTTAAATCTCACACATGATAGTCGAGCCCAGCGATCGAGATGCAACGAGTGGTCTATAGCGATCATGATGGTGGTGGTATCACTGGTCTCCTTTAACGTTAGATCTGTTAGGGGCGTAATAGCGGAAAATATTTACACCGCCATACAAATACTGGCTTTGAACTGTCATGTCAGAAAAGTTTTTATGCGTTCTCAAGTATTTAATCGAGCAAATACTTAAATATGTTTTATGAGTAAAATTATCATAATTATGTACTACACTTTCATAAATTAATAACACTTTTGTTCTTGAGTAACAGTAAAGATACTTGTTTTTTTTTATTAATTTACAATCGAGTGTAAACAATGAATTCAGAAAGACGAAACGCATTTGTAAATAGAAATTGAGTTCGTCGTTCGACAACATTTCTATCATGCCATATTCATAAGAAATTTTGCTGTCATCGACATTTTGGTGAGATTTTTCAATAGACATTATGTCAATGGAAATCATCTATATTCGACATCATCTCGATCGATCGGCCCGATAATTGGGCCAGGTTACTGCCAGTCCAGGTTACTGCGCGGCTACATGATTTGGTGGGTTGGAATCGGTACCTATGCGGTATTTTAAACTTTGACTTGAGCTTACCTACATAATACACACGCAACAATATAGAGAATGCTACAAATTTGGAATAAAACTTATTTTTAACAAGATGGAGTTAATACTAAAGAATCATAGTGTACCTAACCAAACTTAATATTAATCTAACAATTTATCTATTATATTCTATCTTTCTGTAACTTAAGTTTTATATGACCACAATATGTATAATATTGATCTCATCACTCATTATCATTTTGTATCAATGCACTGCTAGACATCCCCCCCCCCCCCCTAATACAAAAAATTGCACGCTCTGTCAACTATTTTAGATTTTTGACGTAATAACGTCTTATAAATCGATGAACACCGGCAGCATGCACGAAAAAGTATGACTCATCGTCCCGTTCCGCCTGAGCCGAGCTTTCGGCTTTATGACGTTGTCACGTAAAATTATCGTCTGTAAACCGACTTTATAGACAACCAATTTTTTTAGCGTTAGGTACCTACTTGATCAATCTTAATTTGTGGAAATTATTCCGTGACGTCGTTTTCAATATAATAGTTAGGAGTTAAAGCGATTATTATAAAATAAATACACTTACGAAAACTGGATAAACGTTGCAAATTCACTTAGTGAAAAATTATCTACGGTTTCACTAATTGCTACCCGTACGGTTAGCGCTCATTCGAAATGTTTTACGAGTAATCCTGTATTGGTTGAATTAAAATTAACCTTTCCCAGCTGTGCTTATGTACAACTGCGTTACTCAAGTGAAAAACGATCCAAGTTTCGTACAGTTGGATAGGACTTGTACTCCTTTTCACCAGAGCCACAGAATGGCACACGTAGGTGTGAATACATAGCTAGTAACGCGCATTGTCGTGTTGCAGTGAATTCAATTGAGAGGATTGGTTAAGAATAGAATCCTAGTTTTAAGGAATAGCTACTTGAATGGAATGGCGTTCCATTTGTTAAAAGGTATTTTGATGTTTTAGCGAACACTGGCTGGGAAGTCCTTTGAAACATAAAATTTTGGAACCGTTTTGTTTGAACGGAAGAACGGTATATTTAAAACGACGTTGTCATTATATGTAGTATAATATGAATTATATTAATAGGTGGCAAATCAGAGTATCGTTACTTTTTGCTTTAGCATCTGTCAGAAGAAGTTGTTTTCCCTCATACTCGTCCGGAGTCTTTTAAACAAAATCAGAATTTCAACGAGGGTCGATTTGGATCAGTTAAATACTAACAGAATGGCAATAAAATAGCCTATCCGTTTCAATAAAATAAGCTATCAGTCCGCCTGTTACTCAAGGTACTTCATTTTATCTTCGGGAGCTACACGAAAATACTTTTGTTTTTAAAATAGCCATCAGATCAGAACCCAACGTCGAGTACGAGTATACGTATACGTGTAACTGAAGAACTCTTTATTTCTTTAGCTTCACAGTCGATACTCGCCGGCTTTATTGCGAAACTTTCGGCAAGCATTCCTCTTTTATTACTCCAATTTTGTACGACTAAGCCTACGGAGCGGAGGGGCTGCGCGCGATCTTTATTATTTAGATTTCGATTGTTTGAGCTTACACACAAAAATACATGGTAACGCGTCATATATATTCAGCGTTTCTGATTTGGAATCAATTGCGGATTTATGGTCTCGCGGCATCAATGCTTTATCTCCTTCGGGGACTGGGAAGAGATTTCATACTGAGTTTAGTTGAGCGCAATACCAATCAATGATGATTTTAAATTAAACTACAGGCTGAAGAACATGTTCATTGTAACAAAATACCAAACTAAAATCATTATATCTGTACCTAGAATAAAACCAAGCTTAAAATGTACGCCCCTACACTAATCGGCATAGTTCAATGTGTGAGACACACATAAAATTATACTACCTACTTTTGACATTTTCCGTTAATTGCAAGGGAGCATACCTTGTTTAAATCAAATAAAGTTAATTTCTTCAAGAGTTAAGATACTTAACTCGCGCGGGACCCGGCACAAATTCAGATCAGTAAAGCATTTTTTCGGCCTCAACGACGACGCAGCTCAACCCAACAACGCCCCCTAACCCCTCTCTACTTATACATATATTCGTCACGTCTGTCTGTCTGTCTGTCCGGTCGTATGTCACAGCCACTTTTTTCCGAAACCATAAGAGCTATACGGTTGAAACTTGGTAAGTAGATGTATTCTGTGAACCGCATTAAGGTTTTTACACAAAAATTGAAAAAAAAAACATTAAATTTTGGGGGTTCCCCATACTCAGAACTGTTACGCAAAAAAAATTTTTCATCAAACCCCTACGTGTGGGGTATTTATGGATAGGTCTTCAAAAATGGTATTGAGGTTTCTAAGATATTTTTTTTCTAAACTGAATAGTTTGCGCGAGAGACACTTCCAAAGTGGTAAAATGTGTGCCCCCCATGTACTAAAAAAAATATGATGTACATTATTACCATGCAAGCTTCCACCGAAAATTGGTTTGAACGAAATCTAGAAAGTAGTTTTTTTAATACGTCATAAATTGTAAACCGCAATTTATTTTACGGAACCCTTCATGTGCGAGTCCGACTCGCACTTGGCCGCTTTTTTATATTTACATTTGTTGTAAATATTTGTTTATAATGTATAAGTAATAAAATGTGTTGATAACTTAAAAAAAATACTTAACTCTTACTGTTATCAACATATTCAATATTTTAATCCAATCAGTTTTGCAGATTTAACCAGTGTAAATGGCTCTAAACTGTGACGTCATAGCAAGTTTTTAAATTTTGTAAGGTTCCTAATACACCACTAGAAGGTTTACAAAGTGAGTTCGTTCGATATTTAGGCACGAACTGACTCGGAGATACATATTTTTTATTTCATGTGTTTCAAGACCCTTGTACAATAAGACAGTAACCGTTAATGCTACATTAAATTATTTTGTATAAAAATCGAAAAAAATATTTTTATTCAACAAATAATTATTCTAATTTGTTTCTGTGAATGTACTCTGCAATATGCCGAAGTTAACGGACATTTCCGGGAACACCGTGTCTAGGTGGTAGAATAATACAGGGTGAAATAATGATCAGCGTTAAAAAAAATCCCAGGCATAAGGTTTCAATAAAATATGCCATTTCTGAAATAAAAACATAGGAAAAATTTTCACAATAAAATGTGCTGTCCGAATAAATAATTAGTTACGTGTGGATTATCGGGAGCTGAGTGACGCTCGGGGTTAGCGGTGTGGGGGAGGGGTGCGCTTGCTGCCTCCAGCAGAGCGCGCGCTACCGCGGTATCCACGAGCGCGTGGTTTTTTAGGACATCTTTCAGCTGCTGTGTCTCAATATTTTAGTACTGAAAGATACTGAAAGAAAAAACACGCGTTTTTTATTTTTCGCTAAGGAATCCACTGTGAAAATTTGAACGGTCAATATTATTTCACCCTGTATACACTTTCTAAAGTGTTGCTGTAAATATCTCCTCTCACAATATTCTGTTTTAACAAATATTTTACATCACACATTTTGAATGTCAATTAGTAGTGTGGCGTTCATTTCAAAATTAGTTCTAGTCTTCACAGATTTATTTTTACAGATCGTTATATTTTAACTAGATGGATATACCATGCATTTTCGTTCAAGTTATACAATATTGTTCCGTTCTGTAATATTATTCTACACTGATGTGTGACTCACTGTATCCGAACAACAATTTTGCGTATTTGGAATCTTTATTAGAGCAATTTAAGTTTGTATCTGTTGTTTTTTACATTGCTGGAAATAAACATTGCTTGGAACCCTAATTGCAGCTTAAGACAACTAATTGCTGTTGTATTAAGTGCACCGAAAACAAAAGGAATGTGATAGACAAATTAAACCGTTACCAAAATGGAGCGGGTCGTTTGGCGCTTAGCGTTTTTCGAGTGGTTTAAACATACACACCCTACGTACCTCTGTATAACGCGGTAAATAATTATCTACGTGCTAGCAGTGACGTATGCGCGCTATTTAAGCCAGGCGTTCCTATTTACAAAGCCTTCGAGAAAGTAACGCTGACATATGTAAAAAGTAATTTGTTTCTGTCACACATGTATAACTGAATTATTGCAAAGACATCTCGGCCTGCTCCGCTAGTTTGTGGTTTTTATTTTTCTTTGCGCTTTTATTTTTTTATCAATAGTAGATCTTTTACAAACACGCAAACGCATGTTATGTAATGTACATATTCAATATATTTAATCAGTTCCAACCTTAAATTAAATAGTGTTAGTCTTATTAAACAGCCCAAAATAATCTTTTTGTTTCTTTCTTTGGACATTGGTCTGGAATATGAAAAAAAAAACCGGTCAAGTACGAGTCTGACTCGCGCACCGAGGGTTCCCTACAAATTTTCGTACGCCATACCCGTCATGTCAGAGTATGTTTGTTTATCAGCGATAGCTTTTTATCACGCGTACCGACTTCGATTATTTAGTTTTTATTTGAAAGAAGGGACTTTAAAAGTAATCTGATAGGAATTTAAAAATATAAAATTACATACAAAAGTTAAATTTTTAAAAACATTACAAATTTAATTAGGAAGTTATTTTTGAAAAAAAAAATATGCGCTAGATAGAGATATCGTTTTATTTTTCCTGTATTATTTATATTACTCTTAATCATATTTAATTGTTTCAGAATTTTCGCTTGGTAAATGGTTTTTTTTCTACATTTTCCTTAATAAATCAAAATTTAACCACTGTAGAAAAAAAAAAACGGTTTTAAAAAGTGCAATTCAAGCCCTTTCATATGATACCCCACATGATCTATTTACTAGACTTTGATTTTTTAACCCTCCTCATATTCGTCATTTACACAGAAAATAAAAAAAATTGTATTTAAATTTTTCATTTTCCATACACGTGTCTTAACCCTCTTAACAGTTGTTCTAAATTTCGAATAGCTTACGTAGTTCCTGAGATATTTAACGTTGTGACAGACGGACAGACGCACAGTGTTTTATAGAAGCCGAAAAAGTGACATCCCCGTTTTATTACAAATTACTGTAGTTTAGATCATTACAAATGTGAGACTAAAACTCCCGCGTTTCTAATATGCGTAGTTTTTAAAAAAAAAATTGAAAATCTTGTTTCTGACACCTAAGAATTACGAAAAACATTTATATATCGCAAATTATTAATTAAACTTATCTGTTGTTTAAAGTGTTAGATAAACCCTTCAAAGACATACATTTAGAAGCAATTACGACCTCTTTAGGTACATTTGTTATAAATATATTAATGATTTTATTGATTTTGGTTTTTATTTTTTTTCTTCTATGTCCCGCCGTAGTAGGACGCGAGATTTGTATGACAGCTTTATTATTATGTATTCTATCTACCCTATTTTTTACAAGACCTAATTCCATGGAACATTCAAGTAATCACCTAAACTCTATATATCCGGTTTATCCGGCCACTAGGGTTGACACTTCGGTATTTTGAATTTCATACGCCGTTTTTTCGGGAATCCCATTATTTATGTTTTTCTTGGATCGCCAAGGCTTAAAAAAGAATTACAGTAAACGGCAAACTTCGTGCGCAAATGAGGGGAAGTGGGGGGGCAGCTTGCACGTACAATTCGCCTTTGCGCAGGCAAGGTCGTTTGCGCACGAAGTTTGCCGTCTACTGTATTGAGAGAAATCTTCGATATTTGATTTTAATGTTCGCAAAACATGTAAGAGAAGAAACATGCAAGAAAGAGCTATTGACTAGTTTCTTTTTTAATTACGTGTAATTTCACTGATTACTGTTTTGTTTTATGATTATCGTATTTGCTTTTTAAAATAATATATTATGTAGAGGTGATCACGTAATGTTTCGAACCTGCGTTAGGACAATGCAACTGTCATTTTTCCATATAAAAACTGACAGTTAAATTTACCTAACGTACAGTCAGCATCAGAAGTAGCTACGTAATTGAAGATGTCAAAAGCTCTTATTCCCTTTTAATAAAGACTTTTGACGTCTTCGTTTGCGTAGCTACTTTTGATGCTGACTGTACGTACATACAATGCGTTACGTGACCGTCCTGCTGGTCAGAAACTTGTTTTATTAGTTTCGCCAAAACTTGCACAAATAATTATTGCCTACTATTTAGTAAACTACTTGTAATTTTAAAAAGGGAAGTAAACATCACGAATTACGTACTGATTTTGCTTTTTAAAATTTAAATGAATGATACCCGGTCAGAAACTTGTTTTAATAATTTCACCAAGAACTAAAACTCGCACAAATTTTCGATGAAACGCTACATGTGACTTAGGAAGGACCCACTTAGGAAGGACATTACCATGAGGTGCTAGATGGGGCAGAGAGCCTGGAAGTAAAAGAAGACATTCAATGACTTGTCATGCTTCTTGTGTTGATTTGTCCTTGAGCGTAAGAGCGTACAGATTTTTCGACTGTACAAAGAGCAAACTACAAAAATGTACAGGCACATAATCTTATTACATATGTATTACATACCTTATTATTTACTTTGTTACAAAAAATCCATCAATAAAATACTAGGTAATTGAGATGGGCAATATAACCAAATTCTCAATAGCTAAGAAATAATTACTGAATCTTAAAAATCTTATTATTTTATATGTGTAGGTTCCTAATAATGTTTTCTTTCACCACCCATAATAATGCTATACCGTGTATACTATGTTAATTTTATATCCAGGAAATCCGGATACTGGTAGTGGCAGCCCTGACCAAAATTTTTAATAGTCTGTAGAATAAATGTTCCATGGAATTAGGACTTGAAAAAAATAGGGTAGATAGAAGACATAATCGTAAAGCTGTCATACAGATATCGCGTCCTACTACGGTGGAACATAGAAGAAAAAAAATAAAAACCAAAATCTATAAAATCATAAATATCTTTGTAACAAATGTACCTAGAGAGGTCGTAATTGCCTCTAAATGTAATAAATCTCTTTGAAGGGATTACCCAACATTGTAAACAACAGAAAAGTTTATTAAATAATTTGCAATATATAAATGTTTTTCGTAATATCCGGGTGTCAGAAACAAGATTTTCAAAAAATTATTTCTCAAAAACTACGCATATTAGAAACGCGGGAGTTTTAGTCTTACATTTATGATGATCTAAACTACAGTAATTGGTAATAAAACTGGGATGTCACTTTTTCGGCTTCTATAAAACACTGTGAGACGGACGGAGTCGCATCCCATGAGGGTTCCTTTTTTACCTTTTTGGTACGGAACCCTAAAAAATGATCAATCGTTGATAATGGGTTAAAATGATGTTCATGTTCTTATTCAATTATGAAAATACCCCAGTGACGTTACATTTTTCGCACAGAAATGGGCACTTTCGGTGTTCATACAAATCGCGGTACACGCGATGGTCTGTGATTTGCACAGTCATGTACCGTCTTATCGCTGGCGTATCGTCAGTGTAACAAATATACTCACAAGGTTATAAACATCAAAATACGGTATTTGACTGATGGCAACTTCTTGAAACGTCAAAACGATCAGTTAATACGTCGGACCAGTAAATATAGTCAGAATCAGAAGTAGCTAATAAGCAAAATAACACACTCAGAATGACGTACATAGATCCTTATTCCGTTGACATTAGAGTTCGTGTATAGATCATTTTGAGCACTAAAACCGCTTAGCAACTTCTGTTGCTTTTTCAAGATCTTTAAAATACATAAAATATATCTAACCTCGACATTTTCGTAAGTTTTGCTTGTTGGTAATGTAAAATGAGTTTGTTTTTACTCTAGTCAAGCACCCTATGATGCGTGCGTTTCGAACACAGGTCAAGTTAGTCGCGAATATTTCGCCAGGTGTCAGGATAGCCCCCGGGCGAGAGTAATGGCGGCGATAAGCACTAGCAATTAAAGCATTGCTACGCGACGCACGCGTTTCTTTGCGCCTCCCTTAATGGAGATTTGTGGTTGCCTCCGCGTGGATTGGAGTTCGCGATACCTTGAACAAGATGGGCTATTTTAGAAAGAAATGGCAATAGTCCGACTTAACAAGGGGATCTATCGATACGTGTAAGCAACGCCCCCGTGTAAGAGCTACGTTTATGACGTCCGCGCGCGAGAAAACGAGAATTTCTTATTTTTTTGAAGATTTATTCATCTTTTCTCTTAATGAGGGTTTAGCTAGATTGTGTCGTAATATGCTGAGGTATAAAAAAATACAGGACCAACTTTGTTTTTTTTTCTATCTACCTAGGCAATTTAATGCAATCTAGTTTCGACATTTGATTATATGTAGGTACTTACCTAAGTGTAAATCTTTTAACACTAGCGCTCACGTATAAGGTTAATAATAAGTGCTTATTGTACCTATGATTTTTTCTCAGCGATTAAAGCTGCTACAGGCTACGACGTAGCACATGTAACGTTGTTTAACAATGAAGTTCTTAAAATATGCTTGAGTTGATAAAACTATAGATAGAGGCAACCTCAGAGCATAGAATACTAGAGAGAGGACAAGCCGCCGGCGGCCGTGTCGCAGCTGTATGCTCAATGGGCATACACTGCCATACTGTGCACGCGTGCTGATCGCAGAGAATATTACGTTTTTTCCCAAAATGCCTGATATGATGCGCGTTTATTGTCAAATAAGCGTGTAGGTATACAAGTGTGTGTGTTTTAGATGTGTGCGTGCTTTGTCTTGTCAATTACTTGGGCGTTGTGTGGGTTAATGTACTTGCGACAGGCTCACTCTATACAAATCGGCCGCCATGTCCGATCTCCTTATATTCATACATCTGTGGAGGCAACCCATTGTATAAAGTGGACGATTCTTGTTAGTTATATCTAAGCTTCTAGCAATGTCATAATTGTTGTATCTGCAGGCCGATCACGTAACGCATTGTACGAACGTCGGGTAGGTCTAAATGTCACTTTTTATATGGAAAATTGACAGTTAAATTGTACCGACGCGCGTTCGGAACGTTACGTGATTACCCCTCTGAGGGGTAATCACGTAACTTTCCAAACGCGCGTGATCGACCTACTGCACTACACTAAAATACACAGAAAAAATAATGATATGGGTATGAAAAGCACTATAAATTGTTGAAATATGAGTTGAATTATTTGTCGTATACTTCCATGATTTCAATCTCCTTCGTAATACTGTTAATACAATACACATTAAATGTGTAATTAGTGTAATAATGACTTAGTTAGGTGCTTTATAAATAGTTTCGAATTATATAGACGTATTAAACGTGTTATATATAACTGGATTATAATTTTACGGCGAGTATTAATAGCTCAACTTTCCGCCCGTTTGGCCGGTTATTTCAGCTTTTTCAGATCAATTACGGCTTTCTGACTTTAATCCGCACTTGCTGCGGCACTGAGCCGGTCTCAGTTCTAGTTAATAACTCCCGTGCGACTTATTTTTCAACTATTGTGTTAGTCCATTAATACCTAGGTAAATATGCTATGTGTCCTGTAGGGTGGCGCTGAACCGGTCATTATGGCGCACTTTGGGGGAGGCCTATGTCCAACAGTGGACGTTTTTCGGCTGATATGATGATGATTCCTGTAGAACCCAGGCAGGAGAAAATACGAAAACATTCGGAAAAGTTTGCCAGTTACTGAATTTTTATTCAAATAGTTCAGCACCTGTCACATGTTATATCGGATTGGATCTACAGAGGTAATTTGGAGTTCGATACTCGAGTTATTTTGTCGTAGTTTAATTACTTCTCAAAGGTGGTGTAAAGACTTACCGAGTTTCTGCTATCACATTTTATTCAGCAAGCTAAGTCTTTATCTAAATTCTCCAGCCTTCTGTATATATTTCACTGGTCTAGAAATGTATTTATTTTACTTCACTGTTTCTTCTCTTGTCTTGGAAAATGTTACAAGATGGTCCCACTTATATGAGGCTTTAACCCTTTAACGGGCCAAGTTAAAATTAAATCATTATTCTTGGCTCTTGCTATTGTTTAGACCAAAAGATTCTGCACCATAAAAAATATAAAAAGATGACCTTAAAATGTCGTCATTTTTACCGTGAAATTTAGATTCTGCCCTATAAAGGTAAAATAGGTCTACGTTACAGCGGAGTTTTCGTTTCCATTTTCTATCGAGTGATCTTTATGTAATCATGTAACCATTATGCAGTTTCGCTAGATTGGAACTTCAACTAGTGAAATTACACGATTACATATTGCTCATATAACTATGTCTATGTCTGTTTGTTCTCCAAATAAATAAAATAAAATAAATACGATGAAAAAGGGAATCGAAAGTTCCACTAATCGACTTGGACCTACCTTGCCTTAAAGATTTTCCCATCACAATTTATATTCACGATCCAGGCATGTTCGTAAAAACCTTTTTAAATATCTTCAACTGCGATAAATCACACTAAACGTAATAAGTACATTTCCACCGGGAATTTTATTTCTAAATCGGGAAACCCTCTAGGTATAATTTAACAACGGAAAATCAGGAAACTTAGTAATACTCGGTTCCCGCTAGCTTACAATTTGCGAAGTTCACTTCGGTACCCGTAACTAGAATTTGGTAGTTTGTAGCAAACCTACTTGAAACTGAAAAGTTTCAATGGATGCCGGTGCATAGGGAAATTAAACGCGGATTAGCAATGTATAGACTCACGGTTAACTTGAATTACGGGACGCAAAACAGATCACGTCGCTTCTTGATTATCTTTGGACGGTCAGAGTCCACACTGTACTGTGCTGTTCAGAACTATTCGAATTTAAATTATAAATCAAATTAAATTAAAATTAAATTAAATCTAAAAAACCGGCCAAGTGCGAGTCGGACTCGCGTACGAAGGGTTCCGTACCATTATTTATAGAATACTATTTTATTCAGTGTTTTTACTATTTGTTGTTATAGCGGCAACAGAAATACATAATCTGTGAAGATTTCATCTCTCTACCTATCACGGTTCTTGAGATACAGCCTGGTGACAGACAGACGGACGGACGGACGGACAGCGAAGTCTTAGTAATAGGGTCCCGTTTTACTCTTTGAGTACGGAACCCTAAAAAGGCCCTCGACGCAGGGTGTGTAATGATCGGTATAAAACAAATAATATAATTTCATTGGATATAACCATTTTTGATATAATTTCAAAGGGTAGAATCATTCATTGTATATAATAAACGTTTGGTATAATATCAAAATATACATTTTTATTTAGTATAACTATCATTCGGTATAACGCTTATTTCTTATAACCATCATAGAGTATAATTCTTATTTGATATACATCTCATATTGTATAATGATCAAGCGGTATTATTTATTTGCGGTATAGTTCTTAGCTAAACTACTTTTTTTCCGTTCTAACCTAACGTAAACCCTCAGACCAAGAAAAAAAGAAAGACGGACGATTCGACTAGACACTTATTAAAATTCCGAAGTATCACATTTGTCAACTAGGTTTAGGTGCCGAAAAGTATTAAGTCCGAAATATTATTATCCCGATACACCAAAAGATCGAAAGTATAGTATGTCAAATTCCGTTTCCTAACGCACGGGAATTATTTTAACCTAACCTAAACTTTTTTTTTTTGACGGTGTGAAAATGCCTTACGCATACCCCCGGCCCAGGGGAAGGCTATTTGGGGGTTATGTGGGACTCTCTCCTCCCGCCGCCATCCGACTGATGGTGACTGGAGGAGCATACCCACTAAAAACACACCGGCGTCACCCACATTCCCGTTAAGGGGGCGCCATGGGATCGCGAACATTTCACCACGAGGCCCCCCGGCGTCCCTGGCTAACCAGGACACCCGCGCAAACGAAAGGGGAGGGCCAGGACGCTTGACCCTCCCACTCCACAATGTAGAGCCGTGCAGTGTGGGTCCCCTACCCACTGGCTCTACTGGGGAGGACGCGACCAGGGGCCGCAAACCGCGCGCGTCTTCTACCCCGCCGTCTGCGCCGGAGCGGGAGCGCGTCCGCACTGTCTTCGCGCCCCCTCTCCGCGGCCTCCTTCTGCGAGATGACTGTTTCGCAAAAGGAGGCCACCGCTTCCCACGATCTCTCGCTGCCCAGCATGGCTGCCACGACACTGTGCAGCGAGAGATCATCCACGTTGAGGGCTGTTACCATAGTGCGGCTCTCCTCGGCCCACCCGCTGCACCACTCCAGAGTGTGCTGGGCCGAGTCATCCTCTGCGCCACACTCATGGCAGGCAGGGCTTCACTCTCTTACAATTCTGTGCAGGTAATGACCGAAACAGCCATGTCTGGTCATCACCTGCGTCATTCGGAGCCCCACCTTGCCAACCTAATCTAAACCTAACCTAACCGCCAGCGTGTCGATGTCACCCCGCTTCGCGGGGTGCCTATTTCCGCTATAAGGGACGCAAGATAACCATAACCTAACCTACCATAAATACAATTGTTACGTTTGTTTTTTTTCTTTACTGCGAGCCCCCCTCGTGGTTAGTTGGTATTATGAGATTTTGTGATGGTAAAATTATATTAGGGAAAATGAGATTTAGTTCTTACGTAGCATCGGAATAATTATGAACAGGTGGTTAACAAATCGGTTGTCAAATATTAAGGTTGGCAATCGTTCTTCTGGTTATTGAGTCTCGGGAAAACGTTAATGTGGGAAAACAAACCAGCGGAATTTCAAAACTATGGTAAACAAAGAGTTATAAGAATTCTGTGAACCGTATTCGGACAAGTGAACATCGGAGAAGTGTTTTTCGAAACAACGATCATGTGTGAGTGAGTGTATGATAAACTTATTTGGCTTGGTTAAAAACTGGCTTCACTAGGTTGTTCGTAATGCTCTGTCTATCTTTTTTCTTGGTCTGACCGTAAACCTAACCCAACCGCCAGCGTGTCGTCGCGGGGTGCCTCTATTTCCGCTCTACGAGACACAAGTGAACCCTTTTTTTTTTTTTAAGAGGCGAAAATGCTTTTCGCATACCACCAGAGTGTGGGGACGGACCCTGGTGGTTATGTGGGACTCCCATGTCGGCTGATGAGGCTATTTGCCGCCTCTACGCTAGAAAGCGAGGCCACGGGAACGCCCTAGGCACACTTCCGCAACCTCGCCAGCGGCTGTCCGCACTGCGGACTCAACTCCGGGGAAGTAGTTTCCCCCTACCTCTGCAAAGGGGCGCACCGAGAGACGGCACGCCCACCACTCAGGGACCTTTGTGTAGGCGACAGACGTCCCCATGCCCGTCGCCCACAGGTACCCTTATGGGGGAAATCGGCGGTCGTAGGCCAACCGCCGTCGCCCCACGCGTTTGCGGCGCATCGGTTGAGAGGCCGGATTGTCCTCCCTCACTTGCTCCGCTGCCTCCTTCTGCGTCATCACGTCCTCGCAGAAGGAAGCCGCCGCCTTCCATGACCTGTCGCTCCCCACCATGGCTTCCACCACGGCGGGCAGGGAGAGGTCATGCCCCACGACGGCCACGAGTGTGGCCCGCTGCTCTGCCCAAGCTGGGCACACCGCCAGCGTGTGCTGCGCCGTATCTTCGGCGTCGCCGCACTCATGGCATTCCGCTGTCGGTTCCCGTCCCGCCACCCTGCACATATATCTCCCGAAACAGCCATGCCCCGAGAGAATCTGCGCAAGGTGAAATGAGAGGAACCCCCCCTTCCTTCCGACTCATCTTTCCAGGACTGGCCGGATTGCTCCGATGGTCCAGTGGCCGGCACTTGGAACCTCCAGCCTTTCTCTCCACTTCTGAAGGAGGACACGGCGGGAGTCTGATCTCCACCGCCTGATCTCCTCCAGGAGTGGTTGCACCCCCCTGTCCTGTTGCGCCTCGGTGACACGCCAATACACATCGACCAGAACCAAGGCGTCGAGGTCCCAGGGCGGAGTTCCCGCCAGCACGCAAGCCGCCTCGTACGAGACGGTGCGGTATGCCCTCGCCATCCTGACCGCCATGACCCGCTGCGGCCTTCGCAGCTGGGCTTGATTTTGGGCGCTCAGGGATCCGGCCCAAATGGGCGCTCCGTACATAGCCATTGACCGCACCACTCCCGCGTACAGTCTTCGGCAGCTTGCGTTTGGCCCGCCCACGTTTGGTAACAGCCGGCTGAGTGCCGACGCCGCCCCTATTAATTTAGGAGCTAGGCACCTAAAGTGCTCTTTGAACGTCCAACGGCTGTCAAGGATTATGCCTAGGTACCGCATTGTCGACTTGACACCGATGGACGCTCCTCCCACTACCAGGTTGGAACCTGCCGGAGGGGCCATCCGGGGCCCATGAAAACACTGGGCCTCGGATTTGTTCAGGGCCACCTCCAGCCCCAGCCTTCTGATTCGGGCCACCACTGTTGCCACGCTTGCCGTGGCCCGAATCACCGCCTCACGGTACGTGCTACCGCGGGCTGTCACCAGGGTATCGTCGGCGTAACACGTCACCTTGACCCCTGGCAGATTGCCCACCCTCAGCACCCAGTCGTACCCGATATTCCACAGGAGTGGGCCAAGAACCGACCCCTGTGGGACACCGCACGACAGCCTCTTCTCTTTCCAATTTTCCTGTGCTGGGTACCTGACGGCTCTATCGGTGATGTAGTCCTCGACCGTCTTCCGCAGGTACTCAGGCACCGCGTGGCGCCTCAGTGCAGCCGTGATGCAGGCCCAGGGCAGGGAGTTGAACGCGTTGGCGATGTCAAGAGACACCGCCAATACTACCTGCCCGTGGGAAACTGCTTCATCCGCCAGGGCCCTCACTCGCGCAATAGCGTCGATAGTGGACCTGCCCCTGCGGAATCCAAACTGGTGGTCGCTAAGATTTGGACCTGCCCCCTCCAGATGCCGGTTGAGACGGGCAGCCACTATCCGCTCAAACAGTTTGCTGGCCTCGTCCAGCAACACGATTGGCCTATAGGCCGAAGGTGAGTCCGGTAGTCGCCCCTCCTTACGCAGAAGGACCAGTTTCCCCGTCTTCCACTCACGGGGAAACTGTCCCTGCGTTAGACATGCGCCAAATAGCGCCCTCAACCGCGCTTCCAGCGGACCCAGGGCCAGAACCCAGGCCCGGAGGGGAACTCCGTCGGGGCCGGGAGCAGTGTTTTTGGCTCGGAGCCGTAGCACCGCTGCCCCCAGTTCACCCTCCGTTACCTCCGGCACAAGTGAACCCTAACCTAACCCACCAATAGTACAATTGTTGCGAGTGTGTTTTTTACTGCCCTTCACCCCGCCCGTCCCCCCTTTTTCTGGCTACTCTGGCTTGATTATATTAACTGTACATTAGACGAAATGAGCATTATATCCAATGTTCAATATAGCAAATATGCATTATACTTAATGTATGTTATACTAAATATTATTATATCAAATGACCGTTACATAAAATGATAATTATACCAACTGAAAATATATTAAGTGTTGTTATACAACTCGAGAATTATATCAGATGAGCGTTATTGCGAGTATTATATCAAAATATTTATAGCCATCGTTACGCACCCCTCGACGCATTGTGAATCTAACATTTATATACTCCTAGTCAGTTTCTGTCAAAAATTTAATTTTTGGTACAAGCTTTTATTGCCTACTGTACTTTTCTGTATACAAAAAAAAAAAAAAATTCAAACATTTATTCGTGACAACAAAAACCCATACAAAAGAAATAATATAAAACACACTTTGTCACGAAATATACCCATACCATCATCAACTACTCATTGAGACGATTCTAACGAGCCCAAACTCAACGGGGTTACGTCGGTTAAGTACTGAATTCCCATGGCCACCTTCTGTCTCCATCATCAGATCAGCTCGATGGTACCATAATATTGAATTGTCATCCAAACTATACTAGTACCCAAAATTTCAGATAAATCGAATAACGGCAAGTGACTGAAAAATGGATTTCAAATTTTGACGGACAACTTACATACTTATATATTTACATACATACGAAAAGGTCAAGTTAATATAAAGCTTGTAAAAAGGCTCTCGACGCATTGTGAATCTAACATTTATATAATCGGGTGCACACAAAAGTGCCAACAGTAATTATTATTTTAGAACAGCTTTTCGCCACATTAAAATGATTTGTGAATAAACCAAGAGTGGACACTTATTATATTATTTCAATAAGTCAAAAATGCGTTTTGGAACTTGGCCTATGCCACACATAGTTTATGAAGAGCCCAGTACTCCGTTATAAAGAAGTCGGGTAGAACCACGGGATAAAATATAGCTTAGGTCTACTCCAGGACCACTCTATATACTGCTAAAAGATTTTTTTAAATCGGTTGAGTAATTCTGGAGATTACATCCTATATACAATCTTATAAAGCTACATAATTAAAAATGTATCTATAGTTCATTATAATGTTAGTATATTAGGCAGTTATCCCGGCATATGTTTTTAAGAGTGCTCTTCAAAAAAGCGCTCGCTCAGAATTCGGTATTTTGACACGCGTAGTGCGTTTGTGTGTGTAAATACTACTACCACCCACACAAACGTACCTAACCCCCACATGCACAGCGAGATCGCACCAGCCGCGGGTGCCGTCCCTTTCTAGCTATATGTAAGTGCGATCGGGATAGAACTAACCGCGGAGCTTGCCGATGCAAATAGCTGTATAGCGCACCGTTGGAATTCACTCCGTGACCGATATTGATACTTGCACTAAAAAGTAGTAAGTATTACTTCGCTAACATGATGTTCTAGAACATCATGTAAGCGAAGTTAGATAACTTGAATAAAGTAAGTATTTGATTTTTGAGCACAAGTTTTATATTTGTATTAAAATACTATGATATGACAAAGTATATTTAGTTTCGTTTTTTTAGTATAAAATAAACTAACGAGTTTTAAAGTTGTCAGTAATAAGAATAATAATTTGTTTTACGGATATTATAATAGTTTGCATGTTATCTGAGTCTTATTTATATATAGTAATGTAATGAAATTATACCAGTAGACCCACTACTAGGAAATTACTGGGTACTTACGTATTCATTTCTTGAAGAAATTTTTTTTTGTTATGGACAGCAAAAAAAAACTGCCCTTCATAGAAATTGCTATGTCCGTTTCTTACCAAAGGAACTGAAAATTATAAATTATACAAACACAGCTTTTTATCTAGAATGCAATTAATTAATGCGTGATTTTATTCAAAAGCCTAAAACCTCAGATGATAAAAAGGAATAGATATGAAACGGGGGCTTGGCGCGTGTCGGTGCGACATGGCCAAATGGGCATGTCACTGCCCACCGCATGTTATGTTAGTCGCAATTTGCCGTGAATCTGAAATGTTATTCCACGTTTACTCAAAATGCGGAGTCACGCACCACATGTGAGTATTAGTATTTTCACTTAAGTCAGTAAAAACTAATATTTTAATAAATAAACGCAACGCCGCATCATTTCTCGGGATCGAACTAACATATCGAACGAAAAAGCATATTTTTGTTTTATGCGTTGTACATTGATCGTTCAATACAGTAAACCACGGCGCAATGTATTAAACCACTATGGCTATGGACGATGCTTGAATTTTTTAGTGGTACGGCCGCTGCTTGGCGTCGCAAACTAGAGCGGTGCCAAAGTGCAGTTACAATTTACGCGTAATCGATAAAATAGAAGTACGATATCATACTAGTTATTTTATTTCGACTACTTTCGCTGTTTTATTTTATTTAATTACTTGTTTTGGTTGGGTGCCTATCTTAAAGGTAACTAATAAGATTAAAAGGCACAAAATGTTTACGGTACCTACTAATAAGATTTTCACTAAGTTGCAGTATGAACGGTAAATAGACATATTAAAATTGTATATACAAGTATATAATTTAGTTGCAAATGGCTTCAGAACAACTTAAAATGTGATATTATTACCAATAATTTTTTTTAAATGAGTATTTTTTACTATCATTTCAAATGTGATAATTGAAGAAGAAATCTCGGTTTCTTATTACAGTTTTCCAAAGAATCCGATTAGGTTCTAAAAAAATGGATAGATGCTACTGGCAGAGGTCCTAACTGGTTTCCTGTACAGAGAAGAGTTAATGTGTTCGTAACATTTTCAAGAAAAATGTTTCCAACCACTTAATAGGCTCCGACGGAAGACCAGCGCTGGCCTTCTAGGTTAGCACCATGCTGAGTCGGGGCCTTTTCGTGGACCCTGTTTTTTTTTTTTTACGTTCTGTGTTTTGTTTTTTAAACCCATTGTTTTGTCCACGAATAAATGTTTTCTTTCTTTCTTTCTAATAAGAGCCGTACACTTTTCGAATATTTGACACCTCGCTTGCTTGAAACCTAGGTGTAAAATGTATGGTAACACATCTTCGCACATCTTTGGTGGATACTCGCCCTTAGCCTTAAATCTCGTAATATGAGTAATGGACATATTATTTCGCGCCAAAATGCGAGTCGGATCGGCCTGGTACCTACAGGTCAAAAATATCGATGTGACCAGAGTTTTAAATGTATGTGAACACGAACTTATAAAAAGCCGTTTATGTTACTCTGTAGGTATTCGTCAATATTTTTTACTTTTGCGATTTATGGTAAGTTAACAACACGTGTTATTTAAACTTGTAGCTAGAAGTTTAAATACCACCACATAAACTTACCATGTTGTTGAAGTTGTTACCCATCAATATCATAACATAATATTAATTTTAATATCAATGTCGATAAAACATAATTTTAACGTTTGTCGCCCCCCTAGTGTAGTGCGTTTAAGCCAATCACAGCCCTTGTTTGCATGTTGCCGTAGACTCACTGGCAACGCCCGAGTCTTTGTTTTTACACGGTTCAATGTGTGTGCCTGTGGGCGCTGCGGTGGGAGAAAACTGGGGACATCGGTTTTGGTTGAAATTAAGCAGTACGGCACTTCTCCCTTTTTTATGTTCTGAGCCTAAAACCTATGTCACTTATTAGGATTCCGTACTCAAAGAGTAAAACGGGACCCTATTACTAAGACTCCGCTGTCCGTCTGTCTGTCTGAATGTCTATCTGTCCTTCTGTCACCAGGCTGTATCTCATGAACCGTGATAGATAGAGATTTTCATAGATGATGTATTTCTGTTGTCGCTATTTATAACAAAAAATACTAAAAAACAGAATACATCTTTTTATTTTTATTTTAGTTTTTATTTGTTTCTTTTTCTTTTACAATCTTACACAAATCGACCTTGCCCCAAACTAAGCAAAGCTTGTACTATGGGTACTAGACGACGATAAACATACTTATATAGATAAATAAATACTTAAATACATAGAAAACATCCATGACTCAGGAACAAATATTTGTGGTCATCACACAAATAAATGCCCTTACCGGGATTCGAACCCGGGACCTCCAGCTTCGTAGGCAGAGTCACTTCCAAGTTACTAACTAGGCTACAGGGGGCTCCTATACAACAAACGTGATTTTAGATATAGATATTTTGCCGTTTTTAGATATAGATAATGGTACGGAACCCTTCGTGCGCGAGTCCGACTCGCACTTGGCCGGTTTTTTTAACATTTATTTCGAAATAAAGAGTGATACTCGGAAATGTCGAAGGGAAGGTCAATCGTCGAATCCGACTCGGCTGGGAAGCATTCGGGAAGCTACGGCACATCTTTTCGTCCAATATTCCGCAGTGTCTCAAGACGAGAGTCTTTGACCAGTGTGTGTTGCCAGTGATGACATATGGCACGGAAACGTGGTCGCTTACTATAGGCCTCATAAGAATGCTCAAAGTCACTCAAAGGGCAATGGAGAGGGCTATGCTGGGAGTTTCTCTGCGCGATCGCATCAGAAATGAGGCTATCTGCAGCAGAACCAAGGTAACCGATATATCCCTCCGAATTGCTAAACTTAAGTGGCAGTGGGCGGGGCACATTGCACGTAGAAGCGATGGCCGTTGGGGTGGAAAGGTTCTTGAGGGCAACCACGTACCGGAAGGCGCAGCGTGGGTAGGCCCCCCGCAAGGTGGACTGATGACCTGGTAAAGGTCGCGGGAGTCCGCTGGATGCGGGTGGCGCAGGAACGGCCATTGTGGCACTCTTTGGGGGAGGCCTATGTCCAGCAGTGGACGTCTATCGGCTGATATGATGATGATGATGATGATGACTCGGAAATGTAATAAAACCACGTAAAAATCTCCCTTTCCAGTGTAAACCCCCGGTGTGTGTTATTATTATACTATATAAACGAAAATAATAACTAAATGCAAGGTAGGATCGTGCTGTACTTAACAAACGCCATATAAGCTTGTTTTTTAAAAAGTTTTTTATTCATCTTGTTATTTTCAATAACCCTGCATATTATGTCGCTGGTTCGTGGGTACCTGTACAGACAAATCACACAAACCCAAACAAGATAGGTCTATCTATTTTAGTTTAGGAGTTCCCATGACCACCTTCCATCATCAGATCCTGGAAATCATCCATCACCAAAATGTTTACCAAGACAAAACAGATGAGCCCAAACTAGATGGGTTTATCTAGTTTAGTTTAGGAGTTCCATGACCACCTTCCAGCTCCATCATCAGACTCTGGAAATCATCCAGCATCCAAGTCTTGCCGTGCCATGACCAAATAAATGAGCCAAAATTCGATGGCTTTATCTTGTTGAGTTTAGGAGTTGCTATGGCCACCTTCCGACTCCATCATCAGACCAGCTCTATGATATTATGGCATTGTCACCGAAGATACTTAATATAAGAAGATAATTGTACCTAATTTGAAGATTTCGCCCAAACTAACATACATACATACATACTAACTAATCATAATGGCCGTTGGGGCGGGGAGGTTCTCGAGAGGCGACTACGTACCGGAAACTGCAGCGTAACAAGTAAATAAATTAAATCTATCAAGTATCACGATCACTCGTACAATAATAATTGACTATAGAACGCGTAGTTTAGACAAAAGGATCCAACCCACAAGACATCACCATTGAAATGTATGACTTTTGTTTTAGGTAGAAGGTTCAATTTTAAATGTTACGTATACTGTGGGTTTGAGCCTTTTCGCTACACTACGTCTTATCTGGCAGCTATGCAATTCATAACTTGTCTCGATTAGCCTCACGAATGTATCCCCAGTATAGTTTGACCCCGAGGTAGGTAACAACTATGCCTAGTCGGAGATCAAAATAATATTATTTTATCTGAAGAGTGGCCGGTTAGCTTCGTGAATAGCCACAAATAAACACAGTACACGTCTGTCTCGGAGGGCTATTCAGCCGGTACTGAGATATATTCCCGCGCGACGGTAAATTTATACTAGTTTTGAATAATTATTTATAAATATAAATTTTGACTAAAGTTATATTTTTGGACTGGATCTTGTTGGTACAAGCATGAACTTTAATGTTGTGTAAGATTCAATACACAAATAATTCAACAATAATGAGAAAATCCTTGAGTTTTCAGTAAGATTTTGTTGACAAATATGGTGTAATTGAGAACAGTTTACATATATATACGTGCAGAATAAGGAAAATTCGAGGCGGCTAGGCGCAATGGCAACATATTACGCTAGTGAAAATAGAATAAAACAAGTAGGTTCTCATATAACATCATGGAGTATTAGGGGCTCAAACTTATGACTCTGCGCTCTCTTCAGAAAACTACTGTCGGTAATCGGGTATTTTCGGTTAAAGTATTAAGTAATTCGTAAATTGGAGGCGGCTAGGACCAATATGAGGAGTTTACCTATGCAAATAAGTAATCAGGATCTAGAAAAAGCTCTCCGTTTCTTAGAATTACAACGTCAAAAATCCGTCATTCTCGCTTATTCCTGACCAAAAAACGAGCGCCCTCTTAACGGACCCCGAATTCCGAAGAAAATATCCAAGGATCCAACCAGCAGTAGGTCGATCACGTAACGCATTGTACGCGCGTCAGGTAGATCTAAATGTCACTTTTTATATGGAAAAATGACGGTTAAATTGTCCTAACGCGCGGTTGGAACGTTACGTGATTACCCCCCAGGATTAACGATAATATATCGAGATGACAGGCTTTTTCAGCCATAAATGGATTGACAGTACACTGCACATGTCAGGATATCCGCTCGACAATTAGCACAAGTGCGTCAATGATGAACCACTAATCCGGTGCGGAATATATTTGCATCAATAACGGCGCATTATAGGTGCATTCAGTCAATTTATTCCGTACTAATTACTCATATTCATAATATCAGACAGTTTACTAAGGCAATAACACTTTAATTCCTAATAGTTGACAACTATTGTACTTACATCTCTATTATGATGAATTAAGATTGAATCTCAAATGTAGGGCCAGTGTTAAGTACAGGTACGTTTACCTTACTTAGGTATAAACGCCAAGGTGCGCTTCATATAAACGTTTTCCGGACTACTTTGTTCGAAGCTTATAAATATTATAACTTAAAGCAGTAAAAAAAATACAAACTTACACAGATCTGCTTCTCTACTATAAAAGCGGCCAAGTGCGAGTCGGACTCGCACATGAAGGGTTCCGTTAAATAAATTGCGATTTACGATTTTTGACGTATTAAAAAAAACTACTTACTAGATCTCGTTCAAACCAATTTTCGGTGGAAGTTTGCATGGTAATGTACATCATATATTTTTTTTAGTTTTATTATTCTCTTATTTTAGAAGTTACAGGGGGACACACACACATTTTACCACAAGTGTCTCTCGCAAACTATTCAGTTTACAAAAAAAATATTTTAGAAACCTCAATATCATTTTTGAAGACCTATCCATAGATACCCCACACGTATGGGTTTGTTGAACAATTTATTTTGGCTTCAGTTCTAAGTATGGGAACCCCCAACTTTTTTTGTTTTTTTTTCTATTTTTGTGTGAAAATCTTAATGCGGTTTACAGAATACATCTACTTACCACGTTTCAACAATATAGCTCTAATAGTTTCGGAAAAAAGTGGCTGTGACATACGGACGGACAGACAGACAGACATGACGAACCTATAAGGGTTCCGTTTTTCGCCATTTGGCTATGGAACCCTAAAAAGCGGACTTCAGCGGTACATCAGTCACATGTGCCGCGCATGTGCTGTGTAGAAATGGTTTTCAATGGAGCGCAAATCTAAAAAGGTCTTTAAAAAAGTCTAGTTCTGCTTTATAGCTAACATATTTTCTGTGTTCATTCGCACTGTAATGATAACCGCAAAATACATTTGAAAACGGAACAGAAATGTAGTGTATTGGTATGGAGTCCTCGGCGTATAAAAATCCGATTCACATTTTATTTTGTCGAGGGGACGTTGTAAATTATAAAATTGGGTAAATATTAATAAAAAATCCAACAACAATCATTAATCAGATTTAAATAATACTGAAAACAAAACTGAACACAACTACGATAATGAACTACAGTATGCATTATTCAAATAATGTTTATCTGTAAATGCAGGGCACAACTAGAGAAAGATTGCATCATTTGCATTACATTACACACATTCGTTTGCTTCAAAATGCAGCGAAATAATCCATCTGCATCATATGAACCCCGCCGCTATTACTTGGGTTCTGCAGGATCTGAGCAATCTACACGCAATCTCGAATAATGGTCTTTACGTAATACGTTTATTGTTGAATATGTTTATTTGCTGTTTGCTTAACTTTGTGGTGGAATGTTTGAATTGACCTGACGTATGTATACACTGCCTGCGATATTTATGTTATGAGTGTTATGACTCTCATTATGATACGCAGAAATCTCGTCTTTATTGGTACCTAATACGATTATTGTTCAATTGTTTTTTGCTGGTTGTGTTAAATCTTTACATTTTATAATCCTTTAATCATATTATATCAATATTAGTGCGTCACGACCACACACACTTGGCTGTACGCTCAGTCAAGAGAGCAACTGCAAAAAGTCGAAAGGAGAATTGGGTTTATTTATCATTTATTTCTCTAGGTTAGTCTACTATTTAGTTTATAGTATTGGTGATCGATTTGCAGGTCTCCATGTATCAAAACGGTTTCTATTTTGTAAGGAATCCTAAATTTGGGTGGATAGTTTCCAACAAACATTCTTTAGGAATTCCACAACGTTTGTGTATTGTTCATTGTACGCATCATTAAAATCGGCTTATCTGGGATAACAGAGTCCATATAACGGTGGACCGGGTGGGTAAATATAATTATACATGTTGTAGGTATAGTATAGGAGAATATTATTTTTGTAGTTTTGGCATTATGATAACGTCTGTAAATACAATTTGTTGGGTCAGGCCATTCCGGATCGTTATTGTTCGGACGCCATATTGAGAGATGTAATCGATATAAATATCATTGATATTGTTGAAAAAAAGAAGCCCTATTTACTAGTTATTTGGCGGTCACTGTGGCCACAGATGTGATTAATCGTTTTGTTGTTTTGTTATTATATTTACTTACGCCATTAGTTGTTACGCCAAATCTTGGGATCAGTTGTCAAAGTGTACCCCGGGCTCTTTTAGGGCACAACCGGGAAAAACGCTAGTATTATGATGATTTATTTATGCCATTGTTTATCCAGCTGATGTGCACTTGATTCTAGTTGGAAATGTTGGAATACATTATGTCCTCAGATGACGCTTGTTACCACAGAAGTACAACCAATTTCTTATAAAGTTTAATTGTTTATTTATTTCCATACATATAATTATCATTACTGGCTAAACCCAACGTGATCATTTTGCGCAATACACCTTATAACTAGTTATTTTATTTTATTTATTTATTTATTTATTTTGGTTCACCAACAATTGCTTACACTGAAGTTTACAGTAATCCAATTATCATAACTACTTGCTAAGTGTAACAATCACTTAAAGGTAAACACCGCATGCATTATATAAATAAAAAAGCGGCCAAGTGCGAGTCGGACTCGCACATGAAGGGTTCCGTTAAATAAATAAATTATGACGTATTAAAAAAAAACTACTTACTAGATCTCGTTCAAACCAATTTTCGGTGGAAGTTTGCATGGTAATGTACATCATATATTTTTTTTAGTTTTATCATTCTCTTATTTGAGAAGTTACAGGGGGGGGGGGGGACACACACATTTTACCACTTTGGAATTGTCTCTCGCGCAAACTATTCAGTTTAGAAAGAAATCATATTAGAAACTTCAATATCATTTTTGAAGACCTATCCATAGATACCCCACACGTATGGGTTTGATGAAAAAAAATTAATAACTGTCATTTATCAACAGACAGTTATCTGCGACCATGACCGGTGCAACCCGTGTCGAAACGTCAGAAATAAAGGTAAATAAATATCGCGTTAGACCCGGATTAAACATTATTTAAATATGTGTACAAAGCGCGAGAGTTTAAAGTGTTAAAAAATTTTCAGTTGTCAAATACCTTACGTAATCGACTAGCTGATCTAAATCAGTCCCTATGAGGTACAGATGTAGTGATTAATCATTTCCTATCGTATTTTCTCGGAAATGTTCGTATTCGTCTTACTACTTCATTCATACTCAGTACCCATCACAGACTACTAAGAGATACTAACGTATGTACCCATCAAGACAACGTAGGGGACGGTCGCATTGCGAGACGAAGTATCGATATAGAGTGGTTATACCACAGGATTTATTGAGGTTAGTATTAAGTCCTTTTTAATAAATAAATAAAATATAATTAGTTTAATTCAGACAACCACGGGACCATACATGTTAAAATTATTATCTAGGTTTACCTACTTAATTACTAGTGTTTAGTTATTTCAAAGTAAAAAAAAAACCAGGACACTCACGTGTACGAGGTGACTATAGAGTGTACTCTGGTCCAATGTATGAGAAGCTCCATCCTGTCAGCTATAACGGCAGTTTATTTTTATTTAGTCCTTTTTAATAGTCATGTTAGCAACATAATATTTTTTGTATAGGTATACAAACTTCATGCTATTAATACTAATTTTTGACTAAGATCTTGTTTGTATCCTAGCAACGGTTCATATCTCTATTCCATCTCGACCACCATTGTATCCACACGTACTGTGTCTTGTTTTAATACATAATTTACGAAGATTCTCCTGGATTTTACTTATTCTTCGCCCACCACCCAAGGCTGCAGCAGCAGCGATCCCGACAGTCATGCCGAAAGCACTAAGACGTGGGAAACGCTTAGACAGATAAGCCTGTGAAATTATTTTCAATATTTATTTATATTTCTTAAATGAAAATGTCGAATTTAGAGATACCGACAATACTGATTAGTGATTACTTTTGTAAAATCCAAAAACGAGTTTCGGAGGCCAGTGGAATTTCTCGACGAACAGTAAGTAGGATATTGCGAAAAGAATACGAAAATCAATCCACCACCAGTAGTCCAAAAATAGCGAAGTTGGCTAGACCTAATAAATTATTTTGTCTAGGTTTTTGGCCGCGATAAAACAGTACAGATTACAAGGGAGAGACATTGCCTACATGGATCTCACATTTGGCGGGTAAAAGCTGGGCTGGCGCGGATAATAGTGCATGCTGGTAGTTGAAAGGGGTTTATTCCAGGAGCATTGCTGATGTATCAGTCCACTGATAAAACGGGTGACTATCACAATGCGATGAACAATGAAAACTATGAAAAATGGCTACGTAGTCAACTCGTTCCAAACTTAGCTCCACGATCGGTACTAGTAGTAGATAATAAATATCATAATAAGTATGTAGAAAAATCTCCTAATTCAAATACCCGAAAGCAAGACATGATTGCCTGGCTAGCCAATCATAACATTCAGATAGATCCGTCATTAGCAAAACTTGAAATATATTAAATTGTTTGCAAGTACAAACAAGATACAAAGGCAATCAAAATGATAACTAGTGGATGAGAGTGGACTGTATATGGATGTAAGATGATGAAAACACGTATTTAAAAACGGTGTTTATTAAAATATAAAACATATATTGGAGAAATCTTACAAAAAGGCCAGGTCAAAAGTACCCTAAACCGACGAGCATGTATGAGAAATGTTATGAAAGTGAATGAAGTAAAAGTGGTTTGTCAGGATCGTAGCAAATGGAGATCCGTGATCTCTGCCTACCCCTCTGGGAAAGAGGCGTGATTATATGTATGTATGTATGTACAAACAAGATTTTGTGGAATACTCTATAGACAAACTTATAAACGAATATGGACACAGCGTACTTACTAAGATTGCCACCATATCATCCTGATTTCAATCCTATTGAAAACATATGGTCTCAAATAAATGGATACGTATCTAAAAGAAACATTAATATGAATATGACGACTGAGAAACAACTGATACAGGAAAAGGCCAATATGATTGGACCCGATGTTTGGGCCAAAGTGTGTGAACACGACCGCGAAAACGAGTTCCAAAAACACGAACATGAGTTGGAAAATCCTATGGCTAGTTTTGTAATCACCGTTCATAAAAAGTCAGACGATGATACACCAGAAAATAATTCTGATTCTGACTGTGAAATGGAAGTTGGAAATACCGTCACACTGTCGACCTGCCTTCTCCTCCTCTTATCCCGCTTTCATAATCGGAGTCGTCCATCCAATCAGAATATATGTTTATAATAATTAGGCTTAGGACTTTTTGTAGCATACCGTGGTTCTAAAATCGTGATTTTTAAAACGTTCCAAAAATATTGATAGACTTTATACTTAAGCCGTGGAAAGGTAATTGCTGTGAAATTATGGGGATAAGTATCATATAAACCGAATTGAACCAAACTGCTTTTGTATGGAGAATTGTGCTTTTGGAGGTATTTGAATGGAGGCTACCCTACCTCTTGCCAGGTTTTGCATAGGCAACCCTATATTTTCGTGACCGCAATAAAATTGCCAATATTTTTATGCAAGTTTCAAGAGACGGCCGGGTAGTTGCAAATTGCCCCAATTTTGGCATCCTTTTTCCCCAGGCTACCCCTAGTCTTGCCAGGAAGCTGATAGGCAACCCTAGTTTTTTGTGTTATTTGACAGTTTGGCTCTCGATTGAGACCATTTTTGAACCGCGTACCGATAGGTGAAATTTTGTCCAAAAATGCCATTTTCAAACTCGAATTCAACATAGCCTTGCCTGGATATCGGCAGGCAACCCTTAGTGCATTAGGATCGTCTAAACTTTGGCTTCAAGATGGGGCCCAGTCGAAGCCTTGGCCGAGTAGGTGAAGGTTCACGTATGGCCGTATCTTAGAATAATATGGCGGCTCTATGGATTTTAGAACCACGGTATGCTACGAAAAGTCTTAAGCGTAATAATAATTTCGTAGCTGGTTTTCTTTTTTTGTTTTATGTTGTGGTTTATTTTTTGTTATGTTATACTATTTTTAATTTACAATAATTTGAAGTGTAATAAAGGAGGTCTGCATAGTTCTAACTATAGTCTTGACTTATAGTTAGATAGTTGGGGTCCCGATCCTTAGAGAATCATTAGAAACAGCCATGATTCACACTAATCTGCCACCTCCATCCACATTCCGGTTAGGATGTCAGAGCATCTTCCAAACCGGAAATTGGGGTTTTTATCAGTGCTCTTAGTAAAATAAAATATCCTCGGTAACTAGTTTGATTTTTGTTTACCTAACGAATTTTTATATGATTGGATCGTGGTGATTTTAACATCTCAGTGTGATATACTTCAAACTGGTGGTTTGACATTTGATATTGATGAATAAAGTACTCAATTTATTTGATACAAACACGTCACTTAATAATACAATAATTCATGGACACATAGGCACCATTCGGAAGTAGTCGTATGTGCCGAGTTTTCACGATGTGAAAGGATTATTCACTACATCTGTACTATTGTCAACCCCACACGCTTATAAACCTGTATCAGCTAAAGGTTTTTAGGGTGATTCTCCAAAGTAGTCCGAGAAATTTGGCTCTTTTTCGGAGTTCGATATTCTCCCTAATTATAACAGCCGTATAATACCATCGTATGTTATAGGCATTACTGACAGAAATATAGTACCCACCTGTATAAGACGCAAGGCCTCATTTATAGAGGAAAAATGCCGTCGGTTAGTGCAAATGGAGCACCATATATCATGTGCTACTTGACCGCTTGCTATAGTAAAAGCTTTATTGGTAGGCCACTCTGGAATACAGTATTCGTGTGACTTTTGAATGTATGTTTGCAATCAAGCCACTAATTACCCCTAACTGTTGAACGGAATAATGTATTTTGCATTTTGATAAAGGCTCTTAACTAGATGCCACACATCTAAACGTAAAATTGTGTGAACTGAAAGTTTCAGTAAATAATAAGTACAGTAGGTAGGTATATGAGCCTAATTAAAGTAAGTATGACAATTTTATTTTGTGTAATTGCCATGGCCGCCTTCAGATCAGCTCGGTGCTGTTATAATGTTGGATTATCACCGAATTTACATAAATATGCCACATTTTAGCACAATCCGGAAGTGGCTGAAAAATGGTTTGTAATTTTGAAGGACAACTTAATAATTATACATACGAACAGTACAAGTTAAATAAAAGCATAAAACCATATACTATGTGTTAACAACTTCGTTCGACTAGTGCGGCATTGCCACTATGATTTTGTCAACTCACCCGCATTCCTTACTTATTGTTAGTGTCCTCAAATTTGTCAAAAAAATCTCATATTTAGTATGTAGTTATTTAAGTTAAACAACATTTAAACAGCGGTGATGGCGAATCCTGCTCCACCGTGATAGGTACAGTAAAATTACTAGTACGGGGAACAGAGGAAGCTTACTCGGAGTATTACAAAAAATGTATTTACATGCGTAATTGAATACCTACACCATTAAAAGTCAATACTTGCATATACTTACTTACCTTATAAAAGTTTTTACAGTGTAAGTAATAGTAAGTCTTGTTCCTTACCAATAAAGTTTTTTAAAATTAGTTAGTATTAGTAGTTTAGTATTAGTTAAATTCAGATAGATTTTTGGATTGCACTCTAAAGTCTGCAAACATAAAAAAAACAATCTGCGACATGACTATGGTTTATTGTAATCTTGTTACTTCAAACTACGTTACACATCTCATGTTCATGACTAAGGATGGAAGTGCGCGAAGTATTCAGCCACAAAACGTTAAATAAAACAAACTCAACGTTAACAATATTCTTATGGACCCTCACTATTCAGTTTTATCTCCACTCGCAGGTCCTTAATAGCGTAAAACATTCTATTACACAGTTTTACCGAGGCCGTTGTCGATTTAACTGCAGTCCGCTTCGATTTAACCTTTCACGTGGCGAATCATAAACTGAGCCGGTTATGGAGCTCAAATTACGAAGAATGGCAGTATGCCTCCCTCATTGTCTGCCCTTTAAGGGCCTGAGTGTACAAAGGAACTCACCGAAAATACCCATTCGTATAACATTTCTGTGACCTTTAAATTTGGGTCAGGAGAAAAATTGAATTGGTTAGGGATTATGATGGGGCTTTTATGACGGTGCTTGTAATGTATGGCATCGAATAGCTTGTTAAAAGGCAGGTCGTTTCGTTGTGTAATGATTTGCTGTAGAGAGATTATGTAGCTGTAGAGAAAAAAAGTAGAATATCTATGTTTATTTTTTATGGACCAAACTGAACTCATTGTGCGCGGTTGGTTGATCATTGAATGTACGGTTTTCGCAGTTTTCCTCAAAATATAGTTCACCATGGTGCTTATCAAAAGAGTAGGTACACACTAATAGTAGAAGATGTGCATAGCCATATAATAATAAAAAATACCATTTTGAGGTTAATATCGATGCAAATATTAACTGCTCTTGAATATTACAACGGTAGATTTCCGACAGCTCGTTTTTAAATGAACCGTCATATCTCCGCTATTTCGTTAGGTTTACAGCAAAATAAGGAAATAAAGTCATCAATCAGCAACAAGCGCGAACAAAAACTGCAAATTAATCGCGAGCGATACAGACTGACAATAAAGTGGAGACGTCCCAAATTGCGGGCCACTTCGAGGCGTAAATAAAAATCGTGGGTCGTCGAAATTAAGGTTCCTACGAGCGTTGTCATTAGGGCCCGAATAGGGTTGTATCCCGGTGGTTGTAATAAGTCATGTCTGCCGCAGGACCCGACGCCCTCGACCCTGCCCCCCGCGCCGTGCTGCCCCCGCCCCTGCGACGCCAGGAGAACATTATCGCTCGCTAAGTATGGCCAACACTCAATTTAACGGACAAATAGCCCGACTGACCGAATGAAACAAGTTTCAAGTTTCACCCGAAACCTATCGCTTACGTTAGTGCCTACTCGTAGTTGATTAATTTGTTGTTAGAATTTACTTGTTGATATTAAGGCTGTGTTCGAGGAAAATATTACGTAGCCTGATTGCGAACTTGTTTACGTAAGGTGTTACATACGGTTTTCACGTTAAAACTACCTACTCATTTCATTTGTAACTCGCTTTGCAACTATTTAATTGATAAAGTTTTCTAATATAATTATATTGCACTATTTTGAATCGCAAACGGCAAAACATTAAAGTTTGTAGTTAATTTCGAAATGTAACTTTATTCCCTATTCGTACTTATCCATGTAAATACCTCACACACAAATCCTGAGCGTAAGCTTGGGGCACTTTCCTGGGTCCCCGGTATCAGTTCGGTCCATAAACTACGGGCCCCTCCCGAACCCACTTTTCCCCCGATGTGTTCCTCTTTGCACCTCCTTCCCCCATCCGTTCTTTCGCTCGTGAACATAAGCCCGGCCATTTTTTTAAATGCGTGCTTCGGACCTCGACGTAACATGCTATATCGACTCTTTGAAGTGTTCAACTTTTATTTCTTCGGTAGGTGTGCCAGGATTCTTTTGTTTCCCACGCTGCGAGTGATATATCGAATGGCGCACATTGGTTCTGTTAAAACGTTATCTATGTAGGTATAGAGCTCACATTGAAATGTTTTAGTCGTTACGCGTCTCTTTTCCTAGTTCGTAACAAAATTTGAAATTGATATATTTATGTGGAACTTCACTATTTTGAATAGGAAACGAAACAAAAGTCCATCTATAAAATGTGTGAAAAAGCTTTCTTTTAGCTAATAGGTAGTAGATACGATGATATCTTATATTTTTTATGAATAAGTTAAAGTAATTCACAACACTTGCGAATATCATCTTATGAATATACGTATTATAATATTCTATGCATAAACTACACACTATTGGCCGTAAATGTTAATTGTAAATAGATTAAAACAAGCGATCTGCCACGATACCAGTTTAACCAACATTAAATTAATTTTGGCAGCTTCATGTAACATGTGAGGCAAATAATTGCAGTGATTAAGTTAGTTGAGGCAGGGTACGTTTGAACATTTTGCAAAGTGACTGTAGTTTAAGCATTAATTATATAAAATAACAACTTATTTTTTAAGCATAACATCTTCTAAACGTGACAAAAATTGAATTTGAATTATCATAAGTACCCTATTCTAGATAACATTACAAAAATCGTGCGTTACTCGTCATGCGATTTCAAGGAAACCATTTTGAAACGCAAAAACATAAGTATTATTGTTATGTTTGAAAAGCATTTAATGATCAACAAGTAAAACTAGTACTATTCCCCTTTGATATCCTAGACAAACGAAGAAACGTAGACGAATTTGTCCGTAAAAATTCTAAAATTATATGAAATGAGGTATAAACCGTTACGGAACCGGAAATTACAAGCATACCCCATAACCAACCAAGCCCCATAACACGGCCTACTTAAAATGCATTCTGCGTGAAAACTATACCAAGTAACGGGATGAAAACTACCACTAACCGGCGCGTGGTAGTTTTTGCGAGAGGTTGTCACAGGCATGACGGGTCGTGGCCTCTTGTACCGCAGAAGTGTCGCAGAGTATGGCAATTAAAACTTGCGAATGTCAAGTGTTTGCGAGGTCGTATTATAGTTATATAATTGTAAACGCTGGGATTTGTGGAGCATTTATGTATTGTGGGACGTGTTATTGCTACGGAGCATTCTTTTTGTATATAATTGCGTGCTAATTGTTAAAAATATTCGTTGATTATATTCAATGTTGTGTACACGTATACTTTAATTCATTCACCAAAACATAAGGTTATAAATGCACTCAGGTATAATGGGGTCTAGATACTTTGGATGTTCTATGATATATATATTTTTATTTCAGGAAAATATGAAGTTTCTAAGTTAAGAAATTTGTAGTTTGAGAAATGTGCAAGAGTCAACAAGCTTCATTTTATCAAACACATTTTTTGAAAGCTGACAGTAGGTAACCTACCCAGACCGTATGTCACAATTTCGAAACGTATAATAAGATTAATAAGTATTTATCGGTGCCAAAAACTAATAAAACGTTAAACATTTTAATCGTAAGTTTAAATTCAGATTACTCCCGCATCAATACTCGTATATGATTTTATGTTTGCACTACGTTAAAAAGCAATCGCATCGCAAATATCAACACATTTTAATCCAGAATAGCCTTTGTGCAACATTAATACGACGGAGCTTAATGGTAGGTACCTTCTTGCAATTGACACGCCAAAATAAATTAAACGTACACAGTGTCGCAAAAAAGTTATTATCATGCAGATTTTCAGGAAACGGGTCGAACGTTTATTATTCTTTTTTGTTTATAAATATTGCTTTTTATTTCTCGTTATTCTACACAAAATAAATGTTGTTGTTGTTTCATCTACTAGAATACCCAAACATCACATGAAATCATCACATCAATTACGCGTCGGGAAAAATTACGACACTCTAAGTGGATGGATGCTTTTAAGGTTAATGAAAATGTATTTATTGAATCTTCTGTTTTAAGTAGGTATGTTTAAATATTCGACAAACTGAATTACACTGGCGATTCCAATAAATATCGAATTTTATGTTTATGCTTTTCATACTGTAGGTCAATCGCATTGATCATTTATGCATTTGTCGATTTTCCTTTTTTCCTTTCCCCGTACATTGCAGTTCTTTTTTCGCTCGCTTCATTCTTCCATTTAAATTCGAGAGCTGCTCGGTCAACTTAGTACAAAGGCCATAATCGCATAACGATTCTTTGTATTTACCATCCAGTGCGGAATCAAAAGAGAAATTCACTATAAGCGCAGGTTAACGGTACTTGCAATTGACACAGTAAAATACGATAATATTCAAAAGTGGGGTTTTATCTAAGGGAATCAGCGACTGGGAGTGGCAAGAATCAATTGTTCGGCTAACGGCCGAGGCGATAAGCTAAACTTACGACGCCTTTTGTACCGCTGATTCTTTATTGTGAATGTTGTTGGGAAACGCTGTGGAAATTATTGGAATAGGATAATTAAATGAGCTTTTATTGAGCACTTTTAAATTTCAATTTTATAATTGTTTAAGACCAGTGTTAGTACTATTACTTATTCTGTGCCAGTGTCTTTAACAATCAAACGCAGAAGCCAAAGAAAATAACTAAATTTATTATAGACATGTAGTTGTAGATGTTTAATATGAAAAGACGGTTTTATTTCTGAACGTTGAACATTGTAAATTAGCATATCAGCCGTCCATTAAAGTACTAGCATTTTATTTCGCAACTTTTTAACTGCTGGCATTAGGCAGCCAAAATGGTAACCTTTTGCACCCGGGGGTATCTCCAGGAAGCCCGCCACCCAGCGGGTCATTAAGCAAAAATAAACGATTATAACCACTTCAAAAAATGTTGAAAAATCTTTATTTTTTCATTTTAAACTCGCACGAATACGGATTACGCTTAGGTAACGCTTTACAGCAAAATTAGAGTTTTAGGCAAAGTTTGTCGATAGGCAACGATGCGCGCGGAATATGTTCCAAACTGGTTGAACTTATGACCTAATTTTAAAGTACGAACGTACACATGCTGATCATAATAATTCCTGATATCCAACAGTATAAACTGACTCAGTGTTAGTAGATCCGTGCTCTAGTTTCGTGGCACATATAATTTGATCACGACTACTTGACTCTACTCGTACCCATTGATTAAAATTAAGATGCGATCTCGCTCGACGCTTATAATAACTACTGAAATTGTTTTTTATGAGCAGGGTAATCGCATAACTTTTCTAACTCGCGTTAGGAAAAATCAACTGTCATTGTTTGAAGGTGAAAATGACAGACGGCATGCCTTAATGCTAGCCCGAAAACTTACGCAATAACCTCGCATGTGTTGTCGTGGTGTATACTTTTACACATGCTTTAGTAATTGGTTTGCTTGAAAATATGCTCCCTTTCAACTTGTAACTGTATGCCAATTAGTTACGTGTCTTGCCGGTTAATTAGAAGTTTAAGTATAAGATCTGTTTACAGGGAACAAGTCAAAGCACGTTATTCGACATACGTCGGTTTACTCACTGTTGAGCGGTGGCGGAATAAATAGTCCAGGAGCAAGATATTTCTATAGGTACGAGAATGACTTTTTAAAGCACAAATAATATTAATCGTATATATTCATCCCCCTATCGTTTTCTCGGTCGTACACTGTGGCCCCTAATCACAAGATTTGACAGAGGCACTAGTTTTACGAAAACGATTGACATCTGCCGTTCCTACGCAGACGGAAGACTAGACCTCGTTAGTATTAGACCGGTTTCTCCACATCTTTCCACAAATATCTTTAATCTTTCAACGTCCCGTAATCAGTAGCTATATTTTTTCAGCTACGCTTAAAGGTATAAGAGGACATTTTTTTATAAAATATACTGCAGAAAGGTTTTTCACTGCTTGAATTGCTTCGTCATTAACCTGTTTGAATCAACTAAATTTTTATAGGCTGGAAGTACAAGGTAATTTACTTTTTTCCATTGACTGTCGAAAAAATTTTTCACGTCATTGACGCGGAAATGTGGCGTAAAATGGTCAGAATTCAGGCTTCAAAGCTAGTTGAACGTCGCACGAACAGGTCATCTATGAATTCAAACTGTCCAACAATGTTATTGTAGGACAGTTCGAACAGGCGATTCGAACAATCACAGGCGGTCCCCGCACGCCCGCGTCATGAACGCCGCAGCTCCTCATCGCCGCGCCGGCGAGGCGGGGTGCGCTCTTTTGCTTTTTGTTTAGTATTATGACCTTTAATTAGGTACCTACTTAATTTTATTTATCATTATAATTATTAGCGATTTCCTCGCAGTAGACGTGAAAAGCCCTGTGTTAAGCCTCGGCCGAAAGTGCAATAGCTGGACTCGTACTTTCGAGCTAACTCGTCCATCTATTGCATACTTCCTAGCCTATACGACAATGTACTATTATTAAACTAGTTGATCAATTAATAATACAATCAACCCAGTTGCAACCGTTTAACTGATTTAATCATATTTTAATTTAATTGTGTGTGTGCTTGGTCGACCATATTCATTGAGCGATTGGCAGGCATGCTTGGCTTGCATTTGCTAATATTAATTGATCGGTTCAGACCTTTGAATAATTATTCGCTAATATTTGGAGCACCTTGACTGGGAAAGTATCTCTACCATGATAAAAATACTACTTTAATACTATAATAAACCGCAACCATAATAAAAATACTACTTTATAGGTATGTTGTATTATGATCATGGTGGTGAGTAAGGTTATCAGAGCTCCGGAGGGTACGCTGTGTTGAAAGTGATGGAATTAATCTATCTCTAGCTATCAAACACAAAGCAATTCAATAAAGAGTCTGTTTGCCGCCGCTGTGGTATAAAAAATTGCTTTTAAAATATGTTATTATGTATACCCTACCTACACAATTTATTATCTGGTTAAACTGTTTTTTTCTCTACACGTTGTATATCTGGTGTACATATTAAAGTGCTACATGCTAGCAGGATAGCAATGCCTTTACGATATCTGACGTTAAACCTAAATAATATTTTCTCAGGAACTTTCATCGCGTGAGCGGTGACATTAGCTCTCGGTGTACGAGTATCAGTTCGCAAGCCAATCGAGCCATTAGCGATATTGCACCGTTTGTTATAATCCTATCAGCTAAAAGTGGACTGCATCAAATGCTGCCGAGTAGTTGATTGAAACAGCGGGGTTTGGTTTGGTTAACTGCTTGGCTTTAGTGAGTTTTGTTTTTTTCACGGTTTAAATACAATAATTTCCTAAAAGACGTACAAGACGGGTCAAAATGTAGCCGAAAAAACCTCGCGTTATTTGTGCACAAGCCCTAATCCTCATTTGACCCGTTAGGTTAAAATTATTGCGTCACACTCGTGTTTATTAAAAGAGTGTTAAAATTTATCACCACCAAACACCAAATGCGCGGAAAGGGATTAACTCTCTAATAAAGCCAGTGTAGGAAAACGTTCACAATTCGGAGTGTGGCGTGAAAATAAAAGCGGTGTCCGTCGCGGGATATATTTCATTTTTTATCGCGAGCGCGGCCAGCCGCTAACTCACGCTGCTACTGCACGCGGCCAACTCGTGCGCAACTATTTGTTCTAGAATCTACTCAATTCAAATCGATAATATGAGTAAGATTAGGAGTCGTCAAAACAACACATGCGCAAACTCAATCTTACAATATCTAACTACAGATTAACTTAAATAGTAAATCATATTCTAACTTCTTTGTTTTTGTTTATATAAATGTAGTTTGTGCCACATAAGTAATTGTTTGTTTCTAAAATAAACAACTAAGTGTAATAGAACAGCGGGATTTCCTGATACACGTAGATAATGAAAGAAAGAAAGAAACATTTATTCGAGACAAACAACACACAGCGTTTGTCACGAAACTGTTCTATCTCAGCATAATGCTGGCATTGCTGCCAGCGCTGGTCTTCCGATAGAACCGTCGAGTGAGTTCACGGTGGATAACAAACAAAAAAAACAAACAAACTAATGTTAAAAACTTAATTAAACACGAGAAGGGACAATTAACGAAATTAAAAATAGAACATAAAATATAATAATAACTATTGTCCAGCGATTTATGAACGCATCCATTTCACTCTTGCTTTCATGCTTAATAGGAAGTCCCAACCTTACTGTCATTATAGTAAAGATAATAAGGAAATATACAATTTAAATTTTCATTCATTAACCGACTTCAAAAAAGGAGGAGGTTATATGTTCCAATGTATGTATACATTTTTTTTATGTATGTTCGCCGATTTCTCCGACAATTGTGGACCATTTTACAAAATTCTTTTTTTATTCGATAGAGTATACTTCCGAGGTGGTCCCACTGTCACCAATCTGATGATGGGATCCCTGGGAAATTGAGGGCAACCCTCAAATTTAATAGGCACGCCTGTAGTGATTTCGGTATTTTCTATTATGACTCGTGTATTACCCTCGAAAACTCGTAAATCGTAATTTTGGTGAAGTGGAACTGATGATAAAGACCACAGATGACTTTGGAGCTCCTCAAAGATGTAAAGTACGTCAAAGATTCTGACATGATTCCGTTGAAGTAGCAACTAATGAATTGTCAACGCATTTGCTCTCGGAAAGCAGTTCAAGTCGTAAATTGGAAAGGAAATCTGGAAATTTTCATGTGCCATGTGGCTTGGGGAAGTACTGAATTGAAGTCGGTTTAAACTTTGTTTTTAAAGTAATTATTTTCATAAATTTTTTTTCAAAATCTTTTCTTAATGCCAATATGCAAATCTTTTTCGTGACCTTTTAAACTTTGGATCATGTTGTAAATAACGCGGTACAACTTGGACATATTATTTAATATTGTAGACACATATCTTGTCCTGTATACCATCATCGTCAGGAATCCAATCTCGTAACTTTTTGAACGTGCGGTAGGACATATCAACTGTAAAACTTGATGTTAAAAATGACAATTAATACCTATAACACTCGCTTGAAAAGTTACACAATTAGCCTGCAGGTTGTCCACGAGAGACATATTTTAATTTTAATTTAATGCATTCTCCGCGCTTTTTCTGACAGCTTGAGACTGATCCCCTGTCCAGATGCAAGCCACATACCTACGTGATCGGCCGAATTCTAATTCAGCTCAACATTCATCCCAGCCTGTACAGTCAGCATCAAAAGTAGCTACGCAATCGAAGACGTCAAAAGTTCTTACCTCCTTCTAATACAGACTTTTGACGTCTTCGTTTGCGTAGCTACTTTTGATGCAGACTGTACACACCCATTACTGGGAAAATGCCTCCATCTCTTTCTTCCACGCATTTCTATCGACTGCTAAACTGGGTGCTCAACTCCTTCCAAAAAGCGTCGAGGTCATCCCACCATCTCCGTTGAGGTGTGCCCCTGCGCCCAACTCAAACATCAAAAAAAGAGTGCATACCCTTAACTTAAAGCAGGGGTAACGGAAAGCGGCAACCTTTTAGCAACCAAGGGCCATAAAGGGACTAAAAAAAAATACGCGGGCCACACTTCTTAATTATTTGTGACTTTAGCAGGCAATTCCTTGTCTGTCACCAGGCTGTATCTCACTGATACCGTGATAGTTCCAGTTGAAATTTTCACAGATGATGTATTGACGACCGTTTTAGCCTAGTTGGTAGTGACCCTGCCTACGAAGCAAGAGGTCCTGGGTTCGAATCCCGGTAAGGGCATTTATTTGTGTGATGAGCACGAATCATGAGTTATGGATGTATTCTATGTATTTAAGTATTTATTTCTCTATATAAGTATCTATATCGTCGTCTAGTACCCAAAGTACAAGCTTTGCTTAGTTTGGGACTAGGTTGATTTGTGTAAGATTGTCCGCAAATATTTATTTATTTATTTATTTTCTGTTGCCGCTATAACAACAAACACTAAAAACAGAATAAAATAAATATTTTTATAGATAATGGTACGGAACCCTTCGTGCGCGAGTCCGACTCGCACTTGGCTGTTTTTTTTGGTTTTATGTCATCTCTACAGTTATACCTACATAAATCAAAATGAAGTGCGATATGTGAACAAGTAATTATACAGATTAAGCATAAAACGAAACAAACAGTCTGTTAATTAAAACCTTGGAAACCCATAGTACTGTAGATAACGCCGCAGCAATCGCACGGTTTGGCGGCAACATAGTTTTTTAGAAACACTCCATATAAAGTTGACTTTATACGAACGTTTAAGCAAGGAAAAGGATTTATGTTAAACTTGAAGTTACTTTACGAACTACTTTACTTTAAGTATTGTAAAAAAAAAGCCGTATTATATACCAGTGGTTGAGCGCTTTTTACTATTCACAGCTATACCTACAGGGTACATAGTATATTAAGGCTAATAGCTGCTTGGAACTTTCATTCTTAACAACATTTTATAAACAAATTCATCGCGTGGCTACCTTAAATTACAGGATGCCGAAAACACAATAATTAAACACTAACAAGTCTCCATTGTTCATGACGACTATTTTTTTCATTTTCTTAAACAAGAAATAGGTAATAATAGTACATTGTGATACAAGTGAGCTATGTTGATCGTCACATCAGAGGCGGAATTATCACGCGAACTGCAGGTGAGCGTGATAATAGAGCCGAGGATGTAATTATCAAAGCTCACGCGTGTCATACGACGTTTTTCAACACATTTCCAAGGAAAAAATCCTTTTCATAAAATTAAAATGTTACAGGCTCTTAAGTTATTTCCTTTATTTATTGATGACAACAGGTTTTTACTCACATATATTTGTACATCTCCAAGAATGTACAGTGGCGTCAATTCTATTTATCACTGTTCTATTCACCACGAGTCAACATTTTTAATAATAACCATACACGCGCGCATCATCAATGCTTACAAATATTTGTGATTTTTTTTATAATGGCGCGCAACTATTTTTTTTTCGTGAAGTTCGCGCAGTGCGCCCGCAGCTAGGCTTAGATGAAATCTCTAAACAGCCAATACAAAATAAAAGAAATATTTTCTTATTCAATATAAATTCATGTAAAATTTTATCAAAAGTAAATAGTTTTACTAAATGAAACGTTTTTATACCATATCCAAGAATAAATAATCAATTAATTCACAAGAAGGATTTAATTTGTTTAGTCGAGTAAAAATCCATTTGCCGAGAATTAAAAACAAATCTGTATAACCCGGTCGATTTAAGAATGCGCCGAGTCCATACATACACCTTGCTGCAAGGTATCTTAATCGGGATATAAACATAACTACACGAGTGTCGTAATGTTATTAAACACGCGTGTTTAATACCCAGGATTATGAGCCCAAAAGTGGCACAATAAGAGGCACGTTACGAGCAAATGTGTTGAAAAATGTATTATGTAAAACTCAAACAAGCGTTGCATTCTACTAACGATTTGATGACTTGGTAAATGGTGCCCTTCTAAATACCACAACACTACCTATTCCGGCAGAGCGCTTGTAGCATTATCTGTACGTATACACACCAGAAATAACAATTCAAACATAAAACATTGGTGAAATTCCGCCACAAATTCTGTGGTATTCGCACTTAGCGTACACATGCGCGGTTGAGACCAGAACGTAAACTATTTAATCAACTCATGCAATATGCATTCGCCGAAATTCTGTCTCGTCCAGTCCATCAGCTGGAGTCCTTATCGACGTCAGCTTATCATCAACAGGTCCGCTGCCGGCTCGTGCTGTTATCTCTTGCTACAAATACTCACTGACTTAGCACGCTAAAAAGCTTCTAAAACCGTTCTGAACACAGTCCACTTTCAACCCCAACGCTCGCTCATAGAGTTCAAAATTTAAACTGACTTTACAGCGTTCGTATAACCGTGGTGAAATGTACCGTTCAGCGTATGTGTGACGGGGCCAGTCGCCTAATGCGCTCGATTCACGACAATGTAGACAGGTCTTTAGTAAATTAGTGCGAGGTTTTATTGATAAAGTAATAAAACAGCCATAAAGTGTGTTGGCTTAAGTGCCTAGTATATTTCTAACAAAACGCTGTACTTATTTCATACTAACGAAAATAATGTCATTAAAGAAATTAAACGAAAAGTTTGCTCGGCAATTTTGCTTGGATGTTGCACTTTGTTGGTTGCATGCCACAGTTTAGGTTCAGTTTATCATATTACTTTCCGCTCTGCTGCTAACAGTTAATCTCGCAACATGTTAAAATTAATGGCTGCATTCGCTAATTGATTTTGTGTTAACAGAGACATAGTACTTAAATACAATGTAAAATGTCCACCTTGTTACGGGTTTATGTTCATTTAATTGCCCACCAGCATGGGACGTTCATTACACAGTTTACGAGAATGCTGTTTGACAAACGACCGCGCAATATTGCCTATATATTACACGAATACCAATAACATTCGATTATAATATAATGGTTTTTGATGTTCAATTTGACTGGAACCTAAATCACGCTCGAACTAAAGCTTTTTCTTAACGGCTTTGAGCGCCAGATTATGTATATTTCAATAGAAAGTATACCAGAAATATTCCGTTTACATACATTTTGTTGGATTTCGTATGTTGGTATGTCCGACTTTAATCTGTTGTCGTGTCTATACTCGCGATTCCTATACCTACATCATCCCTTTCCAACATGCGCACTGATATATCGCTTCGTCCTTGTCACATACACGACGTGTGCGCAACGCTCGCCCCACCTGGCGAGAGAAAAGTGTTGTTGAATTCTAACCCCGTGTGCGTGTAACATCCTCCGCTGATAAAAGACATTAAATCTTATTAAATCCGCCGCAAATCTCTGTACATCGTTTGAAAACTATATATGCTGTCAGCTCAGCATTAAAAGGTGTTCGACTGTTCGTGAAGTGAAGGTGTTTTTGGACAATTTGGGATTGCGCTGCGCGCCCCACACGAGCACATGGTGTGCCACGAAACGCTAGCGTGAAGGAGGAGTTCACCCAAATCACAAGTAAGTGCGCATGGCTCCTATAACCTTCTGTTAGCTGATTCATCCACCTGTTCCGATTTCCAAAGGCAGCTAACTTTCCTGCACAATTTCGCATCAAGTAGCTACGACAATAGACCACACGGTTGGATACCTACATACAGTCCACTAACGCGCTAATCTCTGAAAGGGGAAACTAGAAAGCGCACCGCAAATTAAAACACCCTTGGAGGGCGTGCTATCTACATAAATTCAATTCTGTACGCCCCAAGTTTTGGTCACTAACGATCCGGATAATTATATTTCATTCCCAACCTAGGATTTATATCTATTTAAAGTAGCTTCTTGACATTATATTATATAATTTACCCATAGATACGTAAAATCTATGTACTTCGCATCATATCATCGTATCATTATTCTATAGATACTAACATTTCAGCAACGCATTAACGATTCTTAGTTTTCAATTGATGTACACGTCACAAATACATGCTATTGTTCACACTGGCACGGGAGCGCTGACGAGTTTCGTTCATATCTACCCGCTTTTATTTCGTTCTAATCTTTTCTCGAACTACCGCGTGCCGCGCGCTCCGATCTGTGCCGTCAATAGGTACCTATACGGTCATCGCTTAACCTACTTTGTAGACGGAGAGTTAAACCGCCTTATTCTCACAAACTGTTTCTTTTTTGTAACACATTTCCTTTGTATACTTTTATTTCCCGCGATTCGTGTTACATACCTACATCTATTTTAACCGCACTTCTATTTCCGCGACTTTTGTCAAACATTTAGGTATATTACCGCTTTTTCCCGCGACTTGTGTTTACGAGTAGGTACTCACATTTATTTAACCGCACTTTTATTTCCGCGACTTTTGTCAAACATTTATTATTACCGCTTTTTCCCGCGACTTGTGTTTACGAGTAGGTACTCACAGTTATTTAACCGCATCGTTATTCCCGTAAATCGTGTTTACGGACATTTATTTGAACCGCATTTTTATACCCGCAAATCGTGTTTACTTATATTTTATTTGTGTGGGCTAAGTTTTATAGTCACACTCAACGCGCAACATCATGCCACCGAAAAAAGACCCTAAAGACGAGGCGACTAGGGACCCCGCCCAGAATGAACTAGTTATTTTAGAAGCTAAGCGCAGTGCCTTCTTCACCCGCTTACAAACCATATACAAATTGTCGGTTAAGGCGTACGAAGACGAAATTCAACGTAAAACGTTCTTAAATAGCGTATCAAATCTAGACCAATTGCGATCAGATTTTGAGCGTGTTTTAGACTCGTACAATGAATGCGTTTTACGATTAACGCCTGATGCAACCGCTAATTATCAGTCCTGGATCGCGTTTGAGGATATGTATTGTCAAATCAAACGCATTCAGTCTGAAATCGAAAGTTCGCCAGAGTCTCAGCGGCCTTTGCAATCCGCTCTAAAGCAAAATCTCCCGCCTATGCAGCTAATGGAATTTAATGGCGACCTTCGTAATTGGCCATTATTCTATGAACAATTTAAAAGTGTGATTCATAACAACTCACGCTTAACAGATAGCGAACGCATTCAGTTCCTAGTAGGTAAACTGACTGATAAGGCTAGGTCGGTATGCGCGGGGCTGCCAGCCACAGGGGAAAACTATCCCATAATTTGGCAAGCGCTGGTTGATAAATATGAAGACAAACGCGCCATGGCAGCCGGCTATATCAATCAGCTGTTAGACTTTAAACCCATAGCGAATGGGTCCGCTTCTAATTTGGAGTATTTTCTATGTAATTTCGACGCCTCCGTTAAGGCGTTTAAAGCGCTTAAATTACAAGATTTAGCGGATTTTTTGTTCTTGCATATCGCATTACAAAAACTAGATCCCGAATCGATAAAATTATTTGAGATGTTTTATCGCAAGGAAACGTGTCCTTCGTACAAAAATCTTATTGATTTCGTCAAAGAACAATCCAGGGTTGCATCGCATTCGACAACAAAACAAACATTTTCACAATCACAACCGAGATCTAATAACAATAAAAATATACCGCTACCAAAAAACAATTCGACGAAAACATTCGTTAATACGCAAACGCCCGCGATTGATTCTTGTTTGTTGTGTAAAACTAATAAACACGAACACTTATATCAGTGTGCCGCCTTTACAAAAATGTCCCCGTACGAAAGATTTGATTTTGTAAAAACTAATTCCGTGTGTAACAATTGCCTTAGTTATAAACACAAATTTTCCGCTTGTATGTCACACAGAACGTGTAGTATATGTAATGCACAGCACCACACGTTATTACATTTTAATCCGCCGCATAAACAAACTTATTTACCTAACTCGCATCAAACCAGTACCAACACTTTTGTTGACAAGGCGAATTCCACACCGCCATACAGCAGTAGAAACGGGGTGGCAAGCAATTTGCAGTCTTATCACCCGGCCGATAGGGTCGATAATGGTTTGAGGCATGACTCAACGTTGAATCATTTGTCGGCTCGAAGTGCAAATGATGATGATAACTTGAGAACGCTTATGCATAAAACAACCTTATTAGGGACCGCAAAAATTCGACTTTATGACGCAAGCGGTAAGGTTCATTATGCAAGGATTCTGGTCGATCCTGGAAGCCAATCTGATTATATAACGCTCGAGTGTTGTAATCGATTAGCGCTGCCGATTTCGAACCAGAATCGTTTTGCCAGGGTTCTAGGTATTGGGGGTTCGTCCCAAAAAATACTTGGGATGTCAATAGTGCAATTTAGTTCCCGATTCGACAGTAATGGCGATAACTCTTACACTATTCAGCCTCTGGTGGTGGAATCCATTACGTCACACTTGCCTGACTCGCCTATCGACATATCTTTGTTTGATTGTTTTAAGAATATACCTTTGGCCGATGATTGTTTTAATGAGCCCGGGCCCATTGATATGCTTATAGGAGCAAATTTATTCTGTGACATCTTACTTTCTGACAAAGTCCGAAGTGCCGGCTTGCCTTCGGCTTTGGAAACCACCCTGGGTTACGTCATAATGGGGGACGTCACTGTGACGTCACCTCCGCGCGCGACTCGTGCTCTCTGTGCGTTTACGCACGAACCGCTTAACCAAACTTTGGAAAAGTTTTGGAACTTGGAGGAAGTACCCTCAAAGAAATTTCTACGTCCCGATGACAAGGGATGTGAACAAATAGTTACCGCAACGACGACGCGTAACGATAATGGTTCTTACGCAGTCGATCTTCCCTTCAAGCAAACGCCAGATAATCTGGGCAATTCTTTTGTAACCGCTAAAAGAAGATTTTCGATGCTCGAAAATAATTTCTTAAAATACCCGCAACTCCGCGACAAATATGATGACGTCATTCGGAATTACCTGGATAAGGGGATTATTTCTTTGGTTCCGCCCGAAGAGTCCTCAACGCCAGGGTTTTGTCTACCTCACCACCCGGTCATCCGGAACGACAAATCCACGACAAAAATCCGCCAAGTTCTGGACGGCAGCTGCAAATCTGACAGTGGACTGTCATTAAACGACATCCTACATACCGGCTGTAATTTGCAAGCAGACATTTTTCACATTCTTTTGAATGTTCGCATATTCCGCGTTGCCTTTTTTGCTGACGTCCGCCAAATGTACTTATGCATAGAAGTACATCCGCACCACCGCTCTTTTCAACGATTTTTGTATCGCTTTTCGCCTGAAGTACCTTTGGAGATGTATAATTTCAACCGGGTCTGTATTGGACTCCGGTCTTCGCCATTCCTCGCGCTTCGCACGCTCCGCCAGCTCGCTAGTGACAAACGCGAGAAATTCCCGCACGCTGCCGCCGTTCTCGAAGGGGACGTTTACATGGATGATCTAGCTTCCTCTGCTTCTTCGTCCGAGGAAGCAGTTGCGATAGCGAATCAACTAATCAGTCTCTTCGAGGCTGGCGGGTTTGATCTGGTCAAATGGACTAGCAACTCTCCGCAGTTGCTAGAGCACATTCCCATATCTCACCGCCAGTCGGAAGACGTCTCCTTCGGTGACGGCGACACTTTGAAGATTCTTGGTCTTCGACGGCTTCCCGCTTCGGATGAATTTGTCTTTGACGTTTCTCCTCCGCAACTCAGTGGCACGAAACGTTCTATTCTTTCAGCTACTGCTCGTTTGTATGACGTGCTAGCACTCGTCGGCCCTGTCATACCTTATTCCAAGTTTCCTTTAAAGGAACTATGGCTCTTAAGGATGGATTGGGACGATTTGCCACCACCGCACATATCGCATTTATGGGAGCAGTTCATCAGTGAGCTTCCACTGATTTCAGCTCTTAAATTTCCGCGTCAATTCGGTGTCGAGCTTGACGATGTTTTGTCTCAGCGTCATCCAATTGCGGATACGTTTGCATTTTCTGACTCTGAAGTTGTCTTATGTTGGGTGCACTCTTCACCTCACAGATTCTCAACTTTTGTAGCGAATCGCATTGCTCAATATCAAAATAATTTTGCAGCTTCTAAAGCTTACCTAAATGAGCTTCACACGTTTCTTCAGTCTGATCCGTATTATACGCATTTCAAGGAAGAACTTGCAAAAAGTCGAATTACTTGGCGTATGAGCCCCCCAAACTCGCCTCATTTTGGAGGCATTTGGGGAGGTAACATTAAATGCTTTAAAACTCATCTTCATCGTGTTCAAATCCTGACATACAAAAAATTACTTACCGTGCTTACTCAGATCGAAGCAATTCTTAATAGCCGCCCTCTTTATATACTAAGTTCTGACCCGTCAGAACCCACCGCGCTAACGCCAGCTCATTTCATGTCAACCTCGCCGTTGCCGCGTTTGCCCGCCGCCGACTTAAGCCAGGAGCGACCGAATCAATTAACTCGTTTTTCAATGCTAGACTCGCTTGTCCAATCATTCTGGAAACGGTTCCGAGTTGAGTATCTTCACAACTTACAAAGCAGAGAGAAATGGAATACTCCAGACAAGCCGATAGCGGTGGGAACAATAGTTTTAATAAACGTTGCTAACGCGCCACCCTTGCAGTGGCCGCTCGGAATAATAACTCGTGTATTCCCTGGGCGAGACGGTGTTGTCCGCGTTGCTGAAGTGCGGACCCGCAACGGTACGCTCGAGCGACCGATCGTTCGGCTGTGCCCGCTGCCTACGCAGTAGGGTTGCCACCACATACATATCTATGTATACATATATATATTTTAAGTTACCATAAATAGTAATTCTTTTAGTATAATTACCTAATGATAGGTAAATTGTACACTTCGCTTGTTTTTAGTTATATGGTGCGATATCATCTTTTCCTATGTACATCCATATGTATATAATTATTATTTTTCTCTTTGAAGGGAACCCTTCAAGCCGGGGGAGATGTTGGATTTCGTATGTTGGTATGTCCGACTTTAATCTGTTGTCGTGTCTATACTCGCGATTCCTATACCTACATCATCCCTTTCCAACATGCGCACTGATATATCGCTTCGTCCTTGTCACATACACGACGTGTGCGCAACGCTCGCCCCACCTGGCGAGAGAAAAGTGTTGTTGAATTCTAACCCCGTGTGCGTGTAACATCCTCCGCTGATAAAAGACATTAAATCTTATTAAATCCGCCGCAAATCTCTGTACATCGTTTGAAAACTATATATGCTGTCAGCTCAGCATTAAAAGGTGTTCGACTGTTCGTGAAGTGAAGGTGTTTTTGGACAATTTGGGATTGCGCTGCGCGCCCCACACGAGCACATGGTGTGCCACGAAACGCTAGCGTGAAGGAGGAGTTCACCCAAATCACAAGTAAGTGCGCATGGCTCCTATAACCTTCTGTTAGCTGATTCATCCACCTGTTCCGATTTCCAAAGGCAGCTAACTTTCCTGCACAATTTCGCATCAAGTAGCTACGACAATAGACCACACGGTTGGATACCTACATACAGTCCACTAACGCGCTAATCTCTGAAAGGGGAAACTAGAAAGCGCACCGCAAATTAAAACACCCTTGGAGGGCGTGCTATCTACATAAATTCAATTCTGTACGCCCCACATTTCGTTGAATATGTTTTGTACAACGAATATTTATCCAAATTAAATAAATAATTTAGTTTTGATTTAGGTAACTTTAAAGGCAATATTATTTAAGATAGTATAAGTACATCATATATCCAAGAGAAGGGAAGCGGGTTTCGAATGTAAAGTCAGCAGCAGAGAAACACGCCCCCCCCCCCCCCTCCCCAAACCTGCGTAGAAGGTTGATGATTGTAGTAACGCAAACGGACCAAATGCTATCTCAACTCATAACAATACCTGTCGCTGATTACGAAATAAGGTGTCAAACCTTGAGATGTTTAACTGCGATTTAAAACACTTTCACTGCGAGGAACCCGCTTAGCGGGCGCCTACGCCATACACCTTTTGCTAACTTACGCTCGTAGCACTACGCCGCAGTCGTAGCACATTCCCTGCCAACAATTTCGTAGCACCATGCTCGTAGCTGAAAATATGTGAAAACGGGTATGTGGGTAGCGCCTACGAGCAGGTTTCTCGCACTTAAAGTTTGAAAAGTCAATATGTAGCAAAAGCGCTCATAGCCCTTGGAAGTGCTGAATGGGTTAACGAAGCATTCTTTATTGTATACTATTACAGTCATAAACAATCACTGCCAAGAATTCACTACACGCTACGCTTGAAGCCGATCCCGTGGTTTTTCTTGAATGTAGCGGAAAGCGACTACAGTTGAGGGCGTGGGCGCCCACTAGGTGAAAGTGTTAAGAGGGCATATGGAAACGGGATAATTTTTTCCCCAAATTCATTTACATTTTTATGCACCTAGGTTAAAGTTAAACAGAAGCAGGTGACAGTTAAATACATAACTCACATGTGCATGTAGTAAGTCTTCGTACAACTGCAACATTACTCGCACACAATTGCACCTCCATGCCAACCTCAAGATAACCGTAACTTTGGACCACTTAGCCCACAATGTAGGAGAATTGAAGAGTCGCCGTTACCCGACACTGCTTTTAATTACGCTCCTTGTTCTGGGGACGATTCGAATAAACCTGAAGCATTGGAATTGCTTTGGTATCGTCTTCGGCCCATTCTGGCACGTTAGGTTTGGTGCGCGTGCAAGTGAGCGCACGAGAATCATCAAAACCGATTCCAATGATATATTTTGAGCAAAGTAAAGCCCCCGATGAGAATTCAGAACTGGTAAATTAAAGGTTAAAATATTTTGTATTTTAAATATTAATGTTTAAAAAAATTTAAGTGTAAAACATTCCAAGACATGTTTTTTTTATGCGTTACATATAATTTTAAGAGTATTTTTACAACTTTTATAGCAATCTTTTTTAATTCTTGCTCCAATAATTTTTCGGTACTATACTTTGTTTTATAGGTATTTACTATACAACAAGAAACTTGAACTTTGAATGTAACGTATGTTAGTACTCAGATTAGTAATTAGAATATGTATGGTCTGCTTAAATCAACTCATACTCTTAAGAAAATTTTGATAACTTTATTCATGTCAACTTAAAATACAATACACCTGTATACTAATACTACGCACATAAAAAAACGCCGGTAACCTTCAAACAAAACTCAAATTCCTTTATGTACCTATACTAAATGTTTTGTGTGCAATAAAGGCGTTTTATCGTATCTTTAGGAACATTCTAATCACACAAATAAATGCCCTTACAGGGATTCGAACTCTGGAGAGATACCTTCGTAGGCAGGGCACCGACTAGGCTGTATCAAATTAAACGATATTATATCCATAAAAAATAATACTTTATTGAGAAAATAATGTTAATACGCTGCTTACCTACCTGTTCTAATTACATTAAATTGTTTTTAGGAGTCACATTTTTATATTGTTTTTTACAAGGTAGGTATGCACAAACAAACAACAAAACACCATTATCTCACTGTTAGTCTGGTCGGTAACCTTACCAATATTATTGCACGGATGTGTAAGTGGTCGACAATAATCTTACGTGAATGCGTATGTGAATTTAGTGATGCCTTCACTACCTTTCAAAGACCCGATGTGTTGTACCTCCACCATGATTATAAATAGCTTCTGGTCCAGTCTATGTTGAGTATCACTAGTTGTCACATTGAAACGACCCTCCGCACGAGCTACTAGAAGAGATCCAGATCACACTACTAAATTGTAACGAACGCTGAAACAAACCCTGAAACCTACTCTGACGCTGGAAACGCCTACTGATATTTTTTACTCTACAGAACCCTATGTAATCTTTAGCGTTAAACTAGTTCTAATGACGACTCTACTGTAATTGCGCTTATTTACCTACTGTATTAAACCTACTTTCGTTGCGTGCTTTTATTACGAATACCTGAAGATTTGGCCAAATGTGATCGCTAGTGGTAGGAACCCTGTAATGTTGTGCACCGTAATAACCCTGATTCTTTTATGATAGCTTGACAGAAAACCATAGACTCTTCATCCCTTAAATATTTTTAGCTAGCCTATCTGTACGTAACTTCCAACTGCTATTTTTGTATTTCTAGATAAAATCAAGTGCTAATATTGAGGACTAGAATTTATTCTCTATAATTACTTTATGATTTAAAATATTTTTTGTTTTTGGTAGAAAATCCCCCTACTCCTATTACGCGTCCGGTTGAACAAGATGTAGCGTTATCATTCATATAAACAAGGTTATTTATTTGACCCTACAGTGAGCTAGAAATGTTCCCTAGATACTTGTATTTAGGAACAAAAGTACTATCGACGGGTTGTGTGGTAATCTCTTAATCACTCACACAGGCTACATCTTGTTTAGATGAGGGTTTGGACGCCCTAAACAAGTTACCTCCCTTACTAACCTAAGGGTTTAAGACCCAAAGAATGAAGCTACCAGTGTTTCCAACCTAGCGGTCTGTTTCGAGAAAAAACACCAAACAAACTCGTCAGACATCTTTTAGAAGTGACAATATTTATAATTAGTTTATATGGTCAAACTCCTACGACCATTCTATAGCGGGAAACTGTAGGTAATGCTAAGACATTCCGTTCTTTACATGTGAAATATTTAACCTAAATTGTGTCTTAAATGTAGAGAAACATTCCACTTGCGATAATAAGATACCTAATTGGATTTTATGGACTGCTCAGCTTGCCATAAAGCCCAGAATCATTTCATCTTTCTGAAACAATCCCGCAAAGATATCCCAATATCATAAATAGAACTATAACCCTTTGATGATAATTAGTAATTGATCGTTACACCTTAATGTTTCACATGTAATGACATACGGAACTTAACACCACTTTGCCCTTAAAGAGAACTCAGTCGCCCACGCTAGCAATTTAAAACTCCATTATTGTTATTAGTATAGTAGACCCTTATTTCAGTTATTTATGCCTAAATGCCCTTAACAGTGTATGAATTTACTCCTATGCCTATCCTGAAGTCCCTAGGCTGCTTATCTCTTGAACCATACCTTAGTTCAAGAAACAAGAATGTATCCCTACTAGATCTGTAAGTCGTTCAGTTGGCGAAACTGAGATAGCAATGTACCGGCCAATGTAAGTAGTCCCCCCCCCTTGCGACCGCAGTCTAGAGGGAATACAAGGGGTAGGACGGCCCTATTGTGTATATTAAGTTTATATATAAACGTATTTAATGAAGCCCGCTTCTCGAGTACTACAGAACTTCGGCGAGCGGAGTATCCTCCTGTGCCAACCTGTGGCCACGCCTTAGAACGTAGAGGAGTCTCGATCCACGTGGGAGAGTGTTGGCTGCCTCTTGGTCTGTATAAAAGAGACATCAGATCCTCTCGTATAATCTGATTACGCGATCAGACTCCACCGTAATCTCGTTTGACACCGTAAGGTGAGACTACAGAGGCAGGCAAACTGTTTATAGTGTTTACCTAGACTGGGATCTGGCTTGTATAATAATGAAAACAGTAAACTACTTTAGACACTATCCCAGTACCCAGAACCATAACTCTTCATTGCGGAGTTGTTCCTCCGCAATGGCAAGCCACGTTCCCAGGACTGTCTCACAAAAATAAGCACTGCACTTTAATATAACGATAATAAACACCCGGTAAAACCAACGGTAAGAAAAACCCAAACTCTTAACAAAAACAGCCAGAGACCCAACCAGTCTGATCGATGATACTTGAATGAACCCAAATACTACTGCGACTCGGCCTTTTATACTTTCCTATGGGGGACAAGCGACAAGCGACAAGGGACAAGCGACAAGCGACAAGAGACAAGCGACAAGCGACAAGCGACAAGGGACAAGGGACAAGCGACAAGTGACAAGCGACATGTCGCTATCGCGACATGGGGACAAGCGACAAGGGACAAGCGACAAGCGACAAGGGACAAGCGACAAGGGACAAGGGACAAGCGACAAGCGACATGTCGCTATCGCGACATGGGGACAAGCGACAAGCGACAAGCGACAAGGGACAAGCAACAAGCGACAAGGGACAAGCGACAAGCGACAAGCGACATGTCACTATCGCGACATGGGGACAAGCGACAAGCGACAAGGGACAAGCGACAAGCGACAAGGGACAAGCGACACGAGCTTGGAGACGTTGGTAAAATCACCAAACTCTGAAGAGTTGATGAGTGCATCGAAAACCCACCTAAGCTCTTTGGAAATAAGGTCGAAATTTGCTTGTCGTTTTAGCGCGCTAGGCCCAGTGTGCGTAAACATGCGCCTCACGACCAGTGATCGTATCGTTTCTTTCATTTAGTTCTTTATGCTTTAGCTTTTAAGGTTGAAATTAGTATGTCTTTACTCTTCCAGACACGATAGTTTGCGATGGTAGAAATATTACTTCATTGGATTATAATAATTCTAGATTTCTGTTGCACACTTATGAACCGTTATTATTGTGTTGAATTAGCTGATACATTAATGTTTTTAAATGTAATCAGTTTCCGATATTGTCTATTTACACTATTGAAGGTTAGCTTAGTTGAATTTAAAGACTGTTTTCCAACTTTGGGTATGAAATAAAAGTTTTCTTCCTCTTTCCGTATTTTAATAATTATAATGAAAAATTCAGAAATCCGCTAGCGAGTATGCCCGGTTCGGTTTCAGTCGCCCCGATGAATATTTCGCAATGTATGACCTAGATCATGCATGTAGAATCTTCATCCCTAGGTCCTAGATTTGTCAGTGACAATCCCTCCCCTTAACCTCGTGATGTGTCTTTATACCAATACTAAATGACCACCAATGACTTTGTCCGCTAACACAATCCCTTTGAACCGCAACAATGAATAATGACTATCTTTTCCTCAAGGATTTCTGTCTCACACAGAGGTGTCAGGTTGTGAATCTGCCAGGCCCTAGTGGCCCGATTAAGAAGATTTACCCCGGATCGATGATTACATTGCTCAATCGGTGATCCTAAGAAACATTGCCCTTCTTATAAGTAAATCTCGCAAAATCTCCTCACATAAGACAGAAAACGGTTTGGTGTAAGTACTAAGATGTTCACCCTTCAGTGCTTAAGCTCGAACTGTGCTCACAAACCCCGTCACCAATAATCAGTTGTCTTGGCGCTTGTTTCATGTTTTATGAAATAAGTCAACTCTCAAGGAAGTACTTGGCTCATTTCAACCAACATGAGATGTGTATACCCTTTCTTCATAAATCGTGTGTAGTATAGGCCCATAAATACTACTCTATACAAAGAGTCGAATCGTTTTAACGATTTTAACCTATTGCTAAATATTTAGGGACCTATTGTGTTATTTTTTTTTTTTTTTGTTTCCCAGCAATACCAACAAATCTAGGTTAATTTGACTACACTCCAGCTGTTGTCAATCCGCAACAATCCACGCAAAAAATATAATTTCCTTCAAATCTACACACGCATTTCATTCTTCATTTACCATACGTCTCTTCTCGAGTAATGACTCAGCATATAAACATCCTTCCTCAACCGCTAGTCCACTCAATTGCTACAGATAGCCAAAGCTTATGAGATGTAATCTTTTCAAAACAGATTAGATACTTATTGAACCTTAGCTTGTACATTATATTATTATCCCCATAAAACAAAAATGATCACACTCGCCAGCGACATATCTACAATAATAAGTATAAAAGGAAGTATATAGATTCACCCTTAAATTCATACCCATAAATAGAAATAATATATATATATATCCACAATTCTCCTTGTTCTACCATCTTGAATTTCTATAATTAACCCAAAAATTTGAAAAACTGTAACCGAAAATTAGTCTTAATCGATATATGTGACGACTTTTTTTTTCAAAAATTAGATTGGCCATATTGTATTTAAAAATTAACCCAAAATATGAAATTTGCAACCCCAAATTACTCGAAATACCCATGATCACTTTTTCCAAAAAGGTTGAATTCGCTATCTTGGATTCCATAATTAATCTGAAATTTGAATTCTGCAACCCCAAATTAGTCAGTACCAGTACCCTTGCTCTCCTTTTCAAAACTTGAATCCGCCATTTTGGGTTCCAAACTCAAAAATTCCAAAGTTCCTGTTCGGCTATTTTGCAACTTGCATCATGCCCACCCGAACGCCCAGACGTTCACCAACAATTACAACCCTAATGCCGCGACTCTCAACAACCGAGCGCAAGTAGGAGTCCAGTCGCGCCAGGAGTGACGGGTGAGGCGAAGCGCCCCAGCGCGTTCCGAATAACAGCTCCACCAAAAAGTAACGAAATCAGTTTTACAATTTACAAAATTACCTCAACTCGCCTCACTACCGAAAGCCAGTATGTCCGGATACCTAATTTCCCGTTATCAATACTAAACAGAGGTCAAGCAAGTTTTGATAACTCCGACGCACCGACTTCGAATGTACCTAGACAATAGAAAAGGAAATTTTTGATATTTCATTTGTTTAGGTACATTTCATTCAAAATTAACCATCAGCCCCTAAATCTACCCAAATCCATCACCAAAGAAAAGGTACAATTAATAATTTTTCCCAAAATTATTTTTGCAAGAAAAATATGCTATCTCGTATCCCTATTTCGTCATTGTATAAATACACACTTACAAACCACAAAACTAAATTTAAATGCACCATGAAAAAAAACAAAAAGATAAATTTAGACCTGAGTCGGGGTTCGAACCTCCGGTCGCATCTTGGAAAGCTGACGTCTTCCAACTGAGCCAAAGTACTATTATGGATATCAGTGGAAATTATGCACTAGGTTGAGAATACCAAATGTGCGCTTTTAATTTAGTTTTATAACACTAGTAAATTTATACTCTCATCCCATTAGGTATGATTTCGCCTTCCAATTGCTAAGCTCATGACATAAAAATGCGTCACCAGGCTATGACCAATATGCCTCGTCAGTGTCATATTTGACCCCTTATTTCCTTCCATAGGCTTGTTCTCGATTTAAGTTAATTGCTGTATACACATGTAATTACACCTTATGTCCACTGTCTAGCTAGATCATATCTTGCAATATAATTTCTATCCCGACTTCTAGTCCCAACAAACTACGAAATTAATCTATTTTTGTAAGTGACAAACCAAAAATAACATTTTGCTCTTAGACCCCAGACCGTTCCTTTTGTTTCAAAAACGTTACCCTATATTGTTCTGTCAGCCAAGAGGCTTTGACACCTCCCATGCCATAACATCCGGAACCCAGCCAAACTATAATATGCAAGAAAAAACCCCACATATACTTAGAAAGCACAATTTCCCCTCCGGCAGTCAATTAAAATCACCCTGTCTATTTAGTACTACTAGTATCACATAGTAATTGGTTTTCTTGCTTCACAATTAAATGCAATCATGAATCACTCCAATATAGATTTTATAATATAATAATTACACATGATCGTCCCCGACACACTCAATGTTTATACCCCATTCCAAAAATATGTTGTTTTATGTTGACTCAAATAAATTTATATTTTATACAATTAAAATTTGTTTTGACATCCACCACACAGGCAGACATAGAAAATGGCTCACCTTCAATAGAATCTGCTTATAATTTTGAGAAGCTCCTCTTGACGTCGCAATATACTAGATAAAAACGTATAGTTAGACTTACTTATTTCCCAAAATACGAAAGGACATCGTATTTATACCTGCAATATGGAATAATAACTCTCACTTAAACTTGTGCAAACTAGCACACCCCAAATATCGCTTTTTACACACACTGATAACCGTGGAACCACTGTCACCATCTCATAATTTACTGTTCCTGAAGGATAGTACATTTGAAATGTATCCCATCATAAGATTATTCACTAATTTAGTTCTGAAAACCATGATTAACCTTCAAAAAAAAATCGAATTTCACTGACTCTGAACTGTCATATGACAGTTCCTACTTTACTTAATATGACACTCCGTTCGGAAATTCATAAACTTTTCCTAGCCGTATCAATTCCTTTAAACCGCGTCCACACAGTCTGTCTGTAATACTAATTCGTCCATTTTAATTAGTTTTCTCGTAGACTTCTTATAAAACTCTAATTTCATATAAGCTGCCGTAATGTATCCGCCATTTTGTTGAATAGATATTTTTAGTTGCAATGTCACAGTCATTCAAAGTCATCATTATTTAATAATAATCAATGTAACTAATGTAATACATAATTTTCAATTACTGAATACCCTAAAGAATTAATAATTTAGTCAATGAACGTCAATTTTGTCTATCGCCCCGATGTCTTCTGTCGATTAATCACTTCACGATTTTTCTGCTGAAGTCTTTACATGTCAAAATTGTTCAGCCTCAATCTGTCAGAAGCTAATCATTTGTTATCGTCCGCATGTTGTGCTGCTGATGCAACCGTCAAATGAGTCGTTTGCATGAAAATCACAATTTGGACCATGGATTTTGCATGATCTGTCAAGTGTTTTATTTAATCCACACCTTTATATTCAAATAAATTGAATTGAGAATTATCACCGATTTTAGAAAAGGATATTGTTTTAATATTTTACTTAGTTCTTCTCGAATGTGGACGCAATTTAAACCCGCCTGTAGATGGAATAAATTAACTGGAGTGTTGTGCCAGAGCCAACCTATATAGTATTGAACCGGGCTCTGTTTGTTTTAGTGTAAACTTTTCTGTGATTTTAGAAAAACGGATACACTTGCACGTGAAAAAGGTATTAACGAGAGAAGTTTGAATGCGGCAATATTCGCTTCCTTACTGTTAGCTGGTCACACTGAATGAAATTGTAGTTGGAGACTTTGGTTGGAAATTTTGCTGACAACTATGGCGAAATCATATAATCTGTAGACCCCATGATTGGCTGTATGACACACCCACTTATGACATTGACAGATTGTGCTGATAAATCGTGGTGGAATCACATAACCCGCAAACCCCTTGAACGTCAAGTGTCATATTTGGTGTCATCTGTGTGATGTTCGTAGCCCGGCCCTATTACGAACGCACATCGCTAGTGATGCTCTGTCTCGCTCTCTCCTAATATGGCGTCTGTTAAAATTGTTGTGTAATTTGTGTCAGATTAATTAACTCGCGGGTTTTATTGAGATACTACATTGGCAACGAGAAAACAAGAACCCAGAGAACTTAAATTAAATAGTAAAATCAGCGAAAACCGCATAAATTTCTGTGAAATTAATAATATTGTAATTGAAACCTGCACCATCAGTCTGAAGTTCGCAACAAGGCGGCGGCGGCCATTATGTGTGGAACGGTTCTGTGCGGATAACTTCACGTTTGTTGACATTTTAAGTGCAAACTAAACTAACCTAAATGTGGTTTAAATGTCGGGATCGGATGTACAACAAGAATCTTCATCCGATTTGGATTCGGATAATTCGACGGATAGCTGCAAGAGTGTTATAGACGTGACATGGGAGAAAACATCATGGATTTACAAACTATCAAAAACTGAGTTACAAGAAAAACTTACACACTTAGACATTGTCTTTGACGATAAGTTGACAGTAGATGGATTACGGCAGATATTGGTACCTCATTGTGAAAATAAGCAGCGAAAGGACCCCTTTATATTGTCATATGTCGGGTTGACAAATGTATTGAAGAAAAATATGTAACTCAACAATCTGTATCGTTAGTGCGTGCGGCGTTTAGAAGTGAAATCCGCTATCAATGACTCCACAATGCAGCTGGATATATCATTATAAAATGGCCAAGAGCCTTGTCACATGCGTTCTAATAAATGTCCCTGCTCCATCACAACACTTGGATGATTCTCTTGTAAGTACACATGGTATTTGCATAGATGTATATATTTATTTCTTAAATCATACTATCATTTAATTTCAACTCCAATAGTTTGTTAAAATCTGTTCCCGGTAAATGACAACATTATACTTTCATTCCATTTCTTTTTCCTAGAAATATATATTGTCTCAAGTGCATATAAATAATCTTGCTGTGCCTAATTGACATTAATCTTCTACCTGTTTCGCTTTCCAGTGCTATAATAAATGCGAAACACCGCCACCCAGCCTCGTAAAAACCCGGCCCATGGATGTTTATCTTCCAGTGTGACGTAATGTAAAAGGTAATTATAATCATTATTTCATTATTATATCATTGATGTAATTAAATTACTCTGTATGCATTTAGTAAGGTGAGCATATTCTCCCTCTGAGCGGCATACTATAAATTTCATCCTCAATAAGGTTCTGTACATTTTTAATGCATGTGTTGCCCTGATACTTTGTCAGTGCCTGACAACTCATTTAAAGGTGTGAACCTATGTATGTATGTGTGTATATTCCATTCACCTTTCATAATATTGATTTTCAATGGTGATTTAATGTCCTACTTGTTCCCTGACTGGTTAATGTATTATCAGGAATCAATTCTAAACAATGATTCATATCTCACAATCCATAATCTCCACGTACCCCCCGCCAGAGCTTTTAGCTTATTGAATACTGAAAATGATTCCCATATTTATGTTTCCAGAAACGCCTGCATGATACTGTGACGAGCCATCATCCCTACGGCCGCGAAGCACTAAGCAGAAAACATGTGGAGGCCTCATCCTACACCGGACTAGCAAGATTCCCGGCATCCATTTTTCCTTCAAAAGAAATTCTACACTTCAGCGCACAATTTTTTTTTTCATTGTGAAAGCAATGCGTTCACTGTACTCTTTGTATGATACGATAAGTGATAACTCATAATGTGGCTGTCACTCGCAACTAAGCTATACTACTCGTCATCCAGTTGTTTGTATATGCGAGGTTTTGACAAAATTTCTCTGATGCAATGTTTGTATTAGTCATGTACGTAAATAGTTGAAGGCATTATGTTTGACTTCAGTATGATAATATAATAAAGTATATTTCGTCCTTGTTTTCCCGTCATTTTTCCTTTCATCGTTAGAGGCCTTATTTTGTAGAGTCGTACCAGCGGGGCTAGCACAACTGACACAACAAGCGCGACGCGAGTCGAGAGAATCTAGCCTCCTCTTTCTAATTTGCACAATACGAGTGAGACAGGAGTCGCTGAGTTGCACGCGACTCGACTTAGCAGCAAGTTGTGCTAGACGTACAGGGCATAGAAAGCTATGTATAGATAATGTCTACTCATCTTCACGTCCTAACAACTTTCTCTTGCTCTAATAGATGCCTAAGCTACCTCGTTGCTTTCCTCAAAACAACGCTACCTGTCCGCTCTCATAATGAAGTCATCATCATCATCATACTTTGAGAACCAACAACTTCCCTTCATCTATCAATGTATTTTCGGAGCATTGTAAGTATTAAAGTTAAAGCTGCAACAAATATATAATCCGTGAAAACTTCGACCAACCAACCCTCACGGCTAGAGAAATAGCCCGGCGACAGATGGACAGACAACCAGACGAACAGCGGAGTCCTAGCTTTTGGGTACGGAGCCCTAAAAATATATTTCTCTACAATGAAATAATAGGTGTCGCTGGAATTTGAGTTGCTAAAAATTGTTTAAGTTATCACTGTTATATCGCAATACGAGTAATATGTGTGTATGTGTGGTCTAACCAACCATCCGTGTCACCAGTGGGTGGCTGAAAGACTAGATGGTTTAATTATTAAACAAATATATGACATTCCATTTTCGGCTTGTCTGCTACTGTCACGGTTGATGGACGGATTATACTATAATGGTAAATATATATCAAATCAAAGTAATTAACATACAAACATATTAATTATTCAGTAATGTATACAATATGTCAAAAACATGATCATTTTAGAACTGTATAAAACCTTCAATACTTAGTATGACTTGACGTTTTAAGATAAGATAAGAGGACGAAGTTAAAAGTTAGACAGAAAGGAGCTTTGAACAACATTGTGTGCAAAGCGTTGAAGGTTATTAATTAAAACCTTTATTATAAGTATTTCATTGCAGATTTTTATAAGACAATGAACAATGAGTGAGTGAATGAAGTGAGTTTCTATTCCACCTAAGGTCCCCATACAATACACATCCAGGTAATTAAAGGAACCGGCTATTTGCAGCTACACTAGAATTTTTTGCATTTAAAACTAATTTCAGTAAAATTATCCCATGAATATTTCTTTAATTAAAAACTCCCTTCTTTTAAATATTACGAATTTAGCATTTGAGATGGCGTGTATTTGCGGGTCTTTTCACATTTATGGTATATCAATACGCCTCGCTGTGGCAAGATTTTAATGTTACGTGTGCACTATTCCACTTCCACTACCGTTCACGCTGCCCTGCTTCCTGCCGTAATACTTCTGTCAAGGGCAGTGAGCGTTTACATTGCCACTCCATATTATATCTTCTTTTGTGTTGGGCCTCGGACAGTGGAGGACGACATACGTCAGCTAAATTTAGATTATTGTGGAATGGAGGACGCCTTAATCATACCTCCTGCGCTTTGCCTCCTGAGTTTGTTTAACTATTTTAATGTCATGAAAAAGTATTCGATGACGGCGTTCGTCGTACCAGGAGACGGTGGATGCTGGAAACCCATCGCAACAGAAAATGATAACAACATGATCACATTTGTAGACTAACTAGCACGGCAACACAAACGTTGATAACGCGGTGACGTTTGACGACGGATCAAATACTCACTCGCGCTGCCCACGTCCCAGCCCACTTCCCTGCTTACTTAGGCATAGTGTATACGTAGCATAACGCTTTTAACCGTTTTTGGTTTTGACATTGCGTTTCCCTCGTTCACTTTTACTTTAACAAGCCCCGCGACAGGCCACAACTCGAAAAAGAACCACCTGAAATCACGCTGAAAACGACGCAAATCCCTACAATGGACCGTTTATACAATCCCGTGAAACAAAGTACATAACCAGATTTCATTGTTCATACTTTAAGGTAAGCGTCTTTAATTACTTACAGTGGCTCATAGTTATACAACAACCCTCTTCTAGGAACGAAATTAAACGTGCATAGGTACCAAATAACCTAAAATAGCTGGCGTCTTAAGCGTGTCTCATAACAGAGTATCACTATTTTTAGGTTATCGATTCATTATATATTCTTGCATTAATTAATGGTTTAATAATATAATAATCTTCCTACAGACCCTGTTGAAAATGCCTAACAAGATGTTCTCATCATGACTTCATCAAATAATCGACAAATAGTGGCATTCATTAAGATGCATTCCCATTTGGCAAGATATCCATTGCTTGAGAAGCAAAACCAAGCCATGCCCATATATGGACAAAACGAGTGCGGCACGACCCCGACAGCAGCCAAACATCCTTTAAGGTAATGAACCATTTAATATCTCTGTTTGTATGAGCCGTTTTTGACTATGTTTCCAATATCATATTTTGTATGAAGCTTCACTTCTATTAAACTTGATGCTGGCAAGCAAGCATATTGTCCACATGATTGGTTGGCATGGTCATGACAAACCAATTTGTTGTCACGTTTTTTTGTAATGGATTCGCTAGCCCAGTCTTTGGAAGCGATTCAAATCTGAATATCTCCACAATTTGCAACAACATGAAAAGTGGAATACTTCTTATGAGGCACCCACATGATTTGCTGCTATCTGTCCTATTTATAGTCCTAAAAACTTATATTAAACATTCTATTTCTAATAATTAAGACTTATTTTTGGCTGAATTTTGTTCAAATTAATAATTTTCGTTTCAGGTTACATGAAAATTAACTACTGAATGCAAGAAGCATTTAAGAAACTAACCCCATCAGCAATGACCATTCCGTAAAACGATGTATGCACTGTTCTGTCAAAGAAAAAGGATCAACAATCACGAATAAATAAACCTGCCGCCATACATACCTGTGGAGATAGAATCGCTCAAGCGCTCACCAGTTTCACCGACATTTCAAGGTACATTTTAAAATGAATTTCATATACCAGCCACATTAATTACAAACCCTCCATCAGCCCGCAATGTATGTACCCTGTATATAATATATGAATCATATATGCAAGCTTGCCCGCTAGGGTGGAACCCCGCCACTCAGCTCCGAGCATACATCATCATCCAAATGAGCTGAAACTCCGACAAAGTCCCACTCTAGACGACACCTAATCACCCCGCACCACCACGCCGATCTGATGATGGGGATAGAAAGTAGCAAAGGGGGGCCGACACATAGAAATATTTTCTTCGAAAGTGATATTATTATGACACCTATTTTAAATGATTGCAACATATTGAACATGTAAAAACAAGCATATTTTACTTGGGCAACTTCTCTTTAAAATCAAAAATGACCGGACCCGGGTGCTCCAAAGATTGAAAAATTTTTGACTTTTGACTTAGTAATATTTCCACCAGAAGTGGTATCATTATGACACCTACTTTAAATGATTGTATCGTATAAAACACGCAAAAATAAGCATATTTTACTTGAACAACTTTTCTTTAAAATTAAAAATGGTTATATGACTTAGTCGATCATCAAATAAATGATGTACCAAAATCTCAATATCTCGGTAAATATCGATCTGAGAGGAAAAGTTTATATGCAATTTTATGTCCATTTCAGCAACCTCCATCGGACACATGAATAAAAATGAGGTGTTATACTGACATCAATCTCTAGACACCAAAATTTTCTAAGTCTCACCTGTTAAAAATGACTGACCCTTGAACCCCAACATCCCGGCAAATTTTGATCCGAGAGAAAAAGTTTATAACCAAAACATGCCCATCCCAGCGCAACCTACATGATTCAATCTAATTTAAGCCTAAAACGATAAATATTGAGAAATGTTTGTTTTTTTTTTCTAAGTCCCTAAACCGGTCCCGCTTTGTACAGTCTGACCGATGATGGGGACAAAACATGACCATGAGAACCCATCACTAAACCAAGGCAACCCCATCGAGCTTGGGCCTGTCATCGTCTGAACAAGCATCCACAGAAAAGTACAGTCAGCATAAAAAAAATTAAGTTTTGACAGAATCTTATTTTTATCTGAAATAAATTATGATTATTATTATAGATTAGGGTGTCCAGAATTTACAAATAGATTATATTTGTTTCCTCTCGCGATTAAAGCTCGCCCCCAATTCATTAAAACTCATAAATATTGCCGGAATCCCTACTATAGTGGATAATTATAGTGAAGTGCCTTCCTCTTTCATTACTAAGCGCTCTGTCATATATATATATATATATGTCTTCTTTCTCCCTGGCATATTAAGATGTAATCCCGGCACTAGCTTTCATAGTGTGATACTACACAACAAGTATGAATTTCGTGTTTAGGAACAATTAACACGCCCCCGCTCACCTAAGATTTTAATTATTTATATATTTACGCCACCCAAAGTCAATGATTTTATTTATTTATATTTTCTCGCACCGCTGATTCTATACTTTTAATTAAATATAGCTTAGAGCCCTACCGGAAACATCATCATCATCATATCAGCCGAAATATGCCCACCGCTCGACATCGGCCTCCCCCAAAGAGTGCCACAATACTGTCACTAATGAGATCATAATTACGAATAAAATGGACGCCACACATATATTACCATTCAATGGGCTATTTGTAACAATACAACCTTCAACAATATACAAAATTTACTGCAAATATGTAGAGCTTTTCCCAGTTAGAACAATGTGACTTCTAAACATAATGTCATTAGAATACTTGGGTAACCTCAGGGAATAAAGATATTACCTTATAAAACAACTTAAAATTTTAGCTGGGATCATTTTATTAATTAATAATATGTATTAGCGAGGTCCAAGAATCAAATTATTTTTGGACAACTTACTTCTAAGCTGTTTTCTTAAAATAATTCACCAAAAAAACTTGTCTGTGTCAGTTTAGGCAAATAAGATAAACAAAAATTATTTAATTTAAACATTGCGATCATTATTATTAGGGAATACCCCGGTTCTCTTTGGAAGGTGTTCAAGCATCAGACGATAGTTGCAGCGCCTACGCTTTAGTTAAGAGCAACGTGCCATCTGGAGCTCACATCTAAGTTAGGGGATAATACCTATTCAAAATAATTAAGTAGAAATAGCTTAAAGCCCTACCGGAACCATCATTTTCACCATCATATCAACCGAAAGACGCCCACCGCCGGACACAGAACTCCCCCAAAGAGTGCCACAATACTTTTAAGAAAATATAGCTTAAAGTTCTACCGGAAACATCATTATCACCATCATATCAACCGAAAGACGCCCACCGCCGGACACAGACCTCCCCCAAAGAGTGCCACAATACTTTTAAGTAAATATAGCTTAAAGTTCTACCGGTTCCGCGCCACCCGCATCCAGCGGACCCCCGCAACATTCACCAGATCATCAGTTCTCCCTTCGGCACGCGGCTGCCTCTTGAAAACCTTTCCGCCCCAACGGCCATCGGCTCCAAGCGCAACGCGCTCCGCCCACCGCCTCCTACGTCTAGCGATTCGGAGGGCTATACCGGAAACATGCGATGTACAAATAATATCATCATCCTTCTAGTGCCACTCCCGGCTGCGCCCCCTAAAAGGAGCCCGGGGTCCGCCCCGACATCCAATACCAAGACTCGGCACAAGCACCAGCCTCACGAAATCGACCGCCATCCGACCCTCCAACGCAGAAAACCAGACACTACCGGGGCCAGACCGGCCCCCTCACGATATCTTCCTTCGCCGAAAAGCCAACGATAAATATTCCGTACATAAGCTCCGAAAAACTCACTGACACGAGCCGAGACTCGAACCCACGACCGCCGCCCGACATCCGCACGCCCGAACCACTAGGCTACCGCAGCTCTCCACTAGGCTACCGTAGCGATATACAAATAATGTAGTAAATATTTTTTTTTTGTTTTTCAGATGGAATCCTAAATTAGCACCTGACTTGTCGGAGTCCCTAGCTGATGAAGAGTCTACAGTCCCTGCCAAGCTAACCTCCATCTTCACTCTGCAACAAATTGCCTGAAACAGGCTACTGAAGAAATCCTATGGCACGGAACCAAATTGAAACGACCCGTTGAAACTAACTACTCGAAGTCATCCAGTTGACGCTACCTAATTGTAACGACCGCTGAAACTGCCCTGAAAATCTACACACCCGCTGAAACGCCTACTGATATTTTTTACTCTACAGAACCCTATGTAATCTTTAGCGTTAAACTAGTTCTAATGACGACTCTACTGTAATTGCGCTTATTTACCTACTGTATTAAACCTACTTTCGTTGCGTGCTTTTATTACGAATACCTGAAGATTTGGCCAAATGTGATCGCTAGTGGTAGGAACCCTGTAATGTTGTGCACCGTAATAACCCTGATTCTTTTATGATAGCTTGACAGAAAACCATAGACTCTTCATCCCTTAAATATTTTTAGCTAGCCTATCTGTACGTAACTTCCAACTGCTATTTTTGTATTTCTAGATAAAATCAAGTGCTAATATTGAGGACTAGAATTTATTCTCTATAATTACTTTATGATTTAAAATATTTTTTGTTTTTGGTAGAAAATCCCCCTACTCCTATTACGCGTCCGGTTGAACAAGATGTAGCGTTATCATTCATATAAACAAGGTTATTTATTTGACCCTACAGTGAGCTAGAAATGTTCCCTAGATACTTGTATTTAGGAACAAAAGTACTATCGACGGGTTGTGTGGTAATCTCTTAATCACTCACACAGGCTACATCTTGTTTAGATGAGGGTTTGGACGCCCTAAACAAGTTACCTCCCTTACTAACCTAAGGGTTTAAGACCCAAAGAATGAAGCTACCAGTGTTTCCAACCTAGCGGTCTGTTTCGAGAAAAAACACCAAACAAACTCGTCAGACATCTTTTAGAAGTGACAATATTTATAATTAGTTTATATGGTCAAACTCCTACGACCATTCTATAGCGGGAAACTGTAGGTAATGCTAAGACATTCCGTTCTTTACATGTGAAATATTTAACCTAAATTGTGTCTTAAATGTAGAGAAACATTCCACTTGCGATAATAAGATACCTAATTGGATTTTATGGACTGCTCAGCTTGCCATAAAGCCCAGAATCATTTCATCTTTCTGAAACAATCCCGCAAAGATATCCCAATATCATAAATAGAACTATAACCCTTTGATGATAATTAGTAATTGATCGTTACACCTTAATGTTTCACATGTAATGACATACGGAACTTAACACCACTTTGCCCTTAAAGAGAACTCAGTCGCCCACGCTAGCAATTTAAAACTCCATTATTGTTATTAGTATAGTAGACCCTTATTTCAGTTATTTATGCCTAAATGCCCTTAACAGTGTATGAATTTACTCCTATGCCTATCCTGAAGTCCCTAGGCTGCTTATCTCTTGAACCATACCTTAGTTCAAGAAACAAGAATGTATCCCTACTAGATCTGTAAGTCGTTCAGTTGGCGAAACTGAGATAGCAATGTACCGGCCAATGTAAGTAGTCCCCCCCCCTTGCGACCGCAGTCTAGAGGGAATACAAGGGGTAGGACGGCCCTATTGTGTATATTAAGTTTATATATAAACGTATTTAATGAAGCCCGCTTCTCGAGTACTACAGAACTTCGGCGAGCGGAGTATCCTCCTGTGCCAACCTGTGGCCACGCCTTAGAACGTAGAGGAGTCTCGATCCACGTGGGAGAGTGTTGGCTGCCTCTTGGTCTGTATAAAAGAGACATCAGATCCTCTCGTATAATCTGATTACGCTATCAGACTCCACCGTAATCTCGTTTGACACCGTAAGGTGAGACTACAGAGGCAGGCAAACTGTTTATAGTGTTTACCTAGACTGGGATCTGGCTTGTATAATAATGAAAACAGTAAACTACTTTAGACACTATCCCAGTACCCAGAACCATAACTCTTCATTGCGGAGTTGTTCCTCCGCAATGGCAAGCCACGTTCCCAGGACTGTCTCACAAAAATAAGCACTGCACTTTAATATAACGATAATAAACACCCGGTAAAACCAACGGTAAGAAAAACCCAAACTCTTAACAAAAACAGCCAGAGACCCAACCAGTCTGATCGATGATACTTGAATGAACCCAAATACTACTGCGACTCGGCCTTTTATACTTTCCTATGGGGGACAAGCGACAAGCGACAAGGGACAAGCGACAAGCGACAAGCGACAAGCGACAAGGGACAAGGGACAAGCGACAAGTGACAAGCGACATGTCGCTATCGCGACATGGGGACAAGCGACAAGGGACAAGCGACAAGCGACAAGGGACAAGCGACAAGGGACAAGGGACAAGCGACAAGCGACATGTCGCTATCGCGACATGGGGACAAGCGACAAGCGACAAGCGACAAGCGACAAGGGACAAGCAACAAGCGACAAGGGACAAGCGACAAGCGACAAGCGACATGTCACTATCGCGACATGGCGACAAGCGACAAGTGACAAGGGACAAGCGACAAGCGACAAGGGACAAGCGACAAGCGACAAGGGACAAGCGACAAGCGACAAGCGACATGTCGCTATCGCGACATGGGGACAAGCGACAAGCGACAAGGGACAAGCGACAAGCGACAAGCGACAAGGGACAAGCGACAAGCGACAAGCGACATGTCGCTATCGCGACATGGGGACAAGCGACAAGTGACAAGGGACAAGCGACAAGCGACAAGGGACAAGCGACAAGCGACAAGCGACATGTCCCTATCGCGACATGGGGACAAGCGACAAGGGACAAGCGACAAGCGACAAGGGACAAGCGACACGAGCTTGGAGACGTTGGTAAAATCACCAAACTCTGAAGAGTTGATGAGTGCATCGAAAACCCACCTAAGCTCTTTGGAAATAAGGTCGAAATTTGCTTGTCGTTTTAGCGCGCTAGGCCCAGTGTGCGTAAACATGCGCCTCACGACCAGTGATCGTATCGTTTCTTTCATTTAGTTCTTTATGCTTTAGCTTTTAAGGTTGAAATTAGTATGTCTTTACTCTTCCAGACACGATAGTTTGCGATGGTAGAAATATTACTTCATTGGATTATAATAATTCTAGATTTCTGTTGCACACTTATGAACCGTTATTATTGTGTTGAATTAGCTGATACATTAATGTTTTTAAATGTAATCAGTTTCCGATATTGTCTATTTACACTATTGAAGGTTAGCTTAGTTGAATTTAAAGACTGTTTTCCAACTTTGGGTATGAAATAAAAGTTTTCTTCCTCTTTCCGTATTTTAATAATTATAATGAAAAATTCAGAAATCCGCTAGCGAGTATGCCCGGTTCGGTTTCAACATGCCTTTGAACCCACGGCCTGGCACGCTAATCAACCTACTGTCAAACGCACTTGCTCCTTCCGAGCGATCGTCCAAACTGCGCCAACTCAACACACTTTACCTTTAAACAAGCAATTGAATCCTTTATCGCAAAGACATAAGAACCAGCAGAACTGCAGTTTTATCTTTTGTCCAGCTGTCATGATCGGTACTGTTTGTACGACCAAAAATTTACTTAAAAGCCATACTGTTAGGGTGTAACGGAGTGCTTGGTAATTTTGCTTTGTGCCTCAAAATGAATGTAATGTCCGCTACATTGTGTATCGATTTCAGTGCGAAGAAGTGTGTACTTGGAGACGGTGGCAGTTGTAAAAAGGTGGTTTGTTTTATTTGAGCAACAGTGTATTTTAAAGCAACAGTGTATTTTTTTTTCTATTAAATATATCGTTTGAGCTTACTATGTAATGTATAAGATTGTCTCTTAATATTTATTTATTATTATTTATTATTTTAAGAGCAGGCGTGGCAGTGGGCGGGGCATATTGCACGTAGAACCGATGTCCGTTGGGGCGGAAAGGTTCTCGAATCTCGAGTGCCCACCGGAAGGCGCGGCGTGGGTAGGCCTCCCACAAGGTGGACCTGGTAAAGGTTGCGGGAGTCCGCTGGATGCTGGTGGCGCAGGACCGGTCACTTTGGCACTCTTTGGGGGTGGCCTATGTCCAGCAGTGGACGTCTTTCGGCTGATATGATGATGATGATGATGAATCCTATCAGTCCTATCAGGTTCTTTATTAGGAAATACCTACTTGTTTATGCTACGACGGTAGCAAGCGACAAGCATACGGTCTGCTTGATAGTAAACAGTCACCGTAGCCTATGGACACGTGCGATTCTAGAAGCACCACAAGCGCGTTGCCAGCCCTTTATTGATCTGAGGATTCGTTTTGTTGGTAGCTAGAGATGAACGCGGGTCCCTCACTCTTAACAGAAGACATATATGATTTGATTTCGTTAGATGACTATATATGGGGTCAACGTATTCATTTTTAGTGCTCCGTACCAAAATTGGTCCAACGGAACACTTATGCGATCACTCGGAGGCTGTCCGTCTGTCACAGCCAGTTTTTTTTATTTTCACGAGTAGAGTGTGATTAGTATGGTGTAGATAATTATTGAATTAAGGATATGTTTTTAAACTATGTGAAAAACGATAGCGGACTTAGATTAGCCTTGTGAACGCAATATTATCTCCGAGATGAGTTTTTCATTGAAATAATCTGTTCCATTATTTGAACCTCAAGCATTTTTAAGTGTACACGGATCCTTGTGGATGGAGCTGTATAACGAACGATGTTATTTTTTTTTCAACTTAATGCTATATCTTTTAATATTTTAAATGTTGCTATCGGCCCAATTACTGCCTTACAACTAGTTTTTGTAAGTTATGCTAGGATTTACACATAACCGGCAGGCTTGGGGAAGTCTGTCGGCCGCGTCACTAACTGGCCCGAGACGGCGTTGCGCGTGTTCCCGCGCGCCACTCGTTGAGTTGGTCCAGGTTACCACCTGCTACAGAGTGTGGGCCCCTAACAAGGCCAGTCACCGTCGGCTCGCGGAAGAGTGCTTCGGCGTGCCCGTAACCCGGCACCTTGGTGACGAGATGGAACACCGTGGGGTTTTAGTCGGTAGTTCGGGCAGTTCCCGGGAGTCCGACATACCTGCCCTGGCTCCCCTGGCCGGGCGAGTAGCGCAAAGGCATTTCCCCACGTAAAAAAAAAAAAAAAAAGGATTTACACATAAGCGTTTTTTCCCATTTCGCGATTTCTCAAAACAACAATTCAGCTTATTCTTTAATTCCGTAAAAGAAATACATAGTTATTTGACAACTGACAAATACGTTTTATTTTATTTTATTTATATTATATCTCGTATTGCGGAGTGCCTGTTGGCATATGCCTTGTCCAACTCTCTCCATTGATGTCTATCCAGGTGGTCCAAGTGGACCAAGAGTAGACCGAATGTCGTTTTCAAATCGTCTTGCTCGGCAACCTCGTCTCCTTTTGCCATGCCTGGGATAATAGTGGGTCACCTGTCTACTCCATTTGTCCGTTTTATCTCGCAGCATGTGGCCTGTCCACCTCCACTTCTGCTGGTCGATACGTGTACATCTGTGAATTTTGTTTTTGAACCTATATCCAAATTCCAAATCCTGTCCCTTAGCATGCTTCTTCCCATGGCACTTTGGTATTTTGCTAGCTTTTCTCTGTGATGTTTCGTTAGTGACCAAGTCTCCCATCCGTATGTCATGCAAAGGAGGATACAGGTGTTGAAAGTTTTTCTCTTTATGTGTGTTCCCAGTTCTTGGCTTTTCATTATCTCTTTCAAGGACCAGTATTTTCTCCATCCAAATGTTATCCTTTTTTCAATCTCTTAAATCATTTGGTCACTGGGAGTGATAACCTGACCCATTATTCTTTATGCTTCACAGTAATTTTTACGCAGAAACCTTTCTTCCTTTTTACGCAAGAATATGCGTAACTATCCGAGTCGTTCTAATTTCAACAATTAGAATGAGATGACTAGTTTATTTCTTCAGTTTCGGTCTTGTGCTATCTGTGAAGAATTGAAGATGTAACATGGTCAAACAATCGAATCAGCGATAAGTGTCTTTCATACTAATTAATCCAGCTAACATCATCCGAAGCCGGAAATTGATGTACACCAATATGACGACTTCAGTCAATCAACAATATCAACAATCGCTGATTACAATCCATCATTATCTTAGAAAATGGAATGTCATATATTATTAACAAACATGTACGCATACAGAAAATACTTTAACTCGTTAATGTATGCCTTGTAAGGCCCTTCGGCCTAATTATAGGACCAAAGTTCTCTTAAAATAGCCAACAACACAACGTTAAATAGTTATTAAAGGCATGTTTTGAGGACATTGGGCCGTAATTACAATCGTCCTAAATAATCCAGTCGAAATGACGAAAAACGGTGATGGTAGCTGGAAAGTATTCCGAATTTAATGGAACTTTAACAGCTTGTTTGGGGTTACACTAGGAATACTATCCTAAGTTTTTGACCCTGTACAGACTTAAGAGGGGGCAAAAAACTCAAAACTGTCTGTCTTTTTACCGTTTTTCGCTTATATCTCTTAAACTAAGCACATTTTGTGTACCATAATTATTGTATTGCAAAGTTGAAGAACATATAATTTCCTAAAAGTTTGTTGATGAACCAGATTTTTAGGCTCTATATTAACGGAGATACAGCCGATCCATTCAAAGAAAGAGTTAACGGATTTAGTCTGTTAAATTACATTATTTCTCATCCATACTGTATCGGGTTAAAATTACCCTTCGTTGTGTTACACACTGTAGGTATAGGTATATGCTAGTATAAGTTATTGTTCCCTGTAACATCATATTTTATTATAAGTAGGAATATAGTAGCAACGCAAGGTGAGCAATAAATATAGCAAAGAGCGCGTAGGATACAATAAAAGTGAATTATTTCCGCAAAACATAAGCGCATTCTTATTTTTTGCGGTGCAAATATTTCCTTTCTTTTCGAATGTCGACGTGAATTTTGGCTACGGGAGTCCGGGGTAACCTGTAACATTTTAATCGCGGAAAAGTTTCGTAACTTTAAGTGGAAACCATACACTCGCGGTGAAAAATTTCGGGTCACCCTAAATTAAATAACCGCAATAGGTTATTTATAGTATTTTATGCAACTGTTGTAGTTGCTTAAAACGCGAGTGGCGTGGGTTGCGATGCGAGCCTTGGCGAGCATTGCAATTAAAGACACCACGAGCGTTTTTAGACACACCGTTGCATACAATACTTTTTCTACGACAATTTTTAAGTAAATAGCAGACTACAAAATAGTTATGTAGCCTTTTCGGCCAGCAAGTTTTCTATTGGTACTTTTGCTACTCACACAATTTCTTCAGGAGTGCAGTTATTCATTTCTTCGACCATTTTAAAAGGAACGTACTCTTTTGTCTTCACAAACACGAATAAAATATTAATAGTCTAGGACTAATAGTTTATCATCTTTCATTTTGAACTGTATATATTTTGGTGGGAAATCGGAAATCTGACACTTCTTGTTTATGGTTTGTTTTGTTTTTAATTTGTTTGCACTTGTCATCCGAACCGAATTCGAACTGTTTATTTTCATAAATAATACCAAGAATTTATAAAACATGTAATTTAACACACAATAGACGATGATTTATTATTATTGTAGTAAATAACGTATAATTTACAAATGTTAAATCGTAAATAAATACTTTTATTTATTTGTTTATGAAGTTGGCACCACTGCAATATAGCGGCCGATTAAAAAAAAGTTAAACAGTGCTTTTATAAAAAATGTATGAACCAAAAAAGTACGCTAAACAGTGCGTACAGGAGTAGAAAAAATATTTAACGCAAGTTTTATTTACATAATTATTTAATATGAATTAAAGTAGCACTGTTTTAGATAAATAATCTGAATGTACCTATATTATATTGTATTGTATGGAATGGAATGTTCTGAAATAAAGATATATATATATATATATATATATATTTTATAATATACTATTCTTTATAATACCCAACTGTATTAGCAATTTCAGCAGCAATGACGAGTTTTGCGATATTTCGCTCCGTTAACGTTGATTTTTCATGGGTTTTTACGAGTCCAATTGAAACCTAACGTTATTTTTTTACTGTTATTTTTGCAGATTAGATGTAAAATTAAATAAAAATGATGACAGCCTCCCAATTCATGCGGAGTTTATGAACCCCGCTACTGAACGCCTAAAGTCCAGGAAGCCCGTGCAGCATTTCCAGAAGCCTGTCAGCTCAAAATTTCGATCTGAAGCTAGAGTGGTCACAGTCGTGGAACTCTATGATGGCTTGAAAATTGGGATCCACAATTACACCAGGCTCCTGTATAGAAGGGTTCGATCTCCCAAGACGGGACTGGTGTAACATCAACCGACTCCGTACTGGCCACGGTCATTGCGCTCACTATAAACACAGTTGCGGGTGGAAACTTGCACGTGCGGTGCCGAAGAACAAACAATTCGCCATATAATCGAGGATTGATAACGCGCTACGCCGACGGACCTCCAGAAGACCTGATCACCCTTGGTGACAAGGCCATCAAGTAGCTGATAGACCTTAGAATTAATTTATAGTTATTATGTTTCTGTTTTAAATGCCATACGATTAAATAAACAACTTGTTGCACTATTGTAAGAAATATGACGGTATTTTACTTACCAACCCGTATTCTTTGTCTGCGAGTGATGTGACACAAATGTGAAAGTAGCGCCATCTGTCTATTTTTTTGTCTTTTACCTTTTCATGCCTAATCTACTGAATCGATTTAGATAAAATTTGGCATGGAGATAGTTTGAGACTCTAGAAAGGACGTAAGATAGTTTTTATCCCGAAAATCATCCCTGTATTGTGTGTAATATGCTTAACCTGGGGTTGCGATGATGAGGGGTTCTTCAGGAAAAACACTCAGTAGTGGTTGAACATAGTATATGCGTTCACAACTCCATCTCCTTGTTACATTGCATTGTTCTCTATATATACTAATAAACTAAGTGCTCTGAGAGGAAATCCCTTATCCGTTGGATATACACTTATGTCTTTTAATCTTCTAATCGCTTGATCTGCACATACGTGTAGATGAGCGTCTTTGCCTATCACATGTGTGAAAAGGGGAATTTCTATGGCAGTACCGCACTGCTTGATACTGCGCATGTGGGAAGTCTTGCTATATTTGTTTGTTGGGCATATTTACTATTCAATTTTGTACAGACGTAATACTAGTATTACCCTCAAGGTGATATATGGAGTACCTATTTGTAGACGAAGTCATGGGCAAAAGCTAGTCCTCAATGAAATAAACGACTGTTAATGTAGTCAAAAGATTTTGATTTTTATGTGCAAAGAAAATTTTCCATTGAGTGTAGTTATTTAGTTATAAGTAGCCACTTAATTTTCGAACACAATTTGGGATATGTTCTAGAGGTGCAAAGGTTTTATAAATAGTAGGATATTTCCTGATTGACAAGAAATATCTTACATATACAACATACTATACTTTAAATACGGATTTACAATGTTTTCGTGAATTACAATTCTGACATTGGCAACCGTGGAAAGGATCCTAGCACTATTGTTGTGTTCTATGCTAGTTTCTGAGCTCAGGCCGCAAGACGGCTATATCTGGAGCCCGCGTCAGCCAATCTTAACCTAGCTATTAACATGTAAATGAAGAAGCCTGGGAAACACGCTACATTGCCACGTAATCGTTCTTGACATACTACAGACGCGAGACGCATCGAGTTTCGTCTATAATACCTACTCTTTTTAATCCCCGACGCAAAAAGAGGGGTGATATAAGTTTGACGTGTCTGTGTGTCTTGTGTGTCTGTCTGTGGCATCGTAGCTCGTAAACGAATGTACCGAATTTAATGCGGTTTTTAGGGTTCCGTAGCCGAATGGCAAAAAACGGAACCCTTATAGATTCGTCATGTCCGTCCGTCTGTCTGTCTGTCTGTCTGTCCGTATGTCACAGCCACTTTTTTCCGAAACTATAAGAGCTATACTGTTGAAACTTGGTAAGTAGATGTATACTGTGAACCGCATAATTAAGATTTTTACACAAAAATCGAAAAAAAACATTAAGTTTTAGGGGTCCCCCATACTCAGAACTGAAACTCAAAAAAATTGTTTTCTTTAAACAAAAATGATATTGAGGTTTCTAATATAATTTTTTTCTAAACTGAATAGTTTGCGCGAGAGACACTTCCAAAGTGGTAAAATGTGTCCCCCCCCTTCTTCCAAAATAAGAGAATGATAAAACTAAAAAAAATATATGATGTATTGAACTTTGATACGGTTTTGAGATATTGAACTTTGAAATGAAAATATCGGGAGTTTTTCAACTTTTTTAAGTTGTTATTTATTGTAGGTAGGTATACTTAATGCTGCACTGCACTTTGTAGCCTTTAATTTTGGCTATATCCATAGGATCGACGCGAACCTAACTCTGTATGACCTAATTCAAAGGAATTAAGCAAAAGTGAAGAAAGCTTCACGCTACCTATAATTCCAAAGACATTCCTGCTTAAACCTTTACTTATACTATAATATAAACCATGAGTCAAAAACGATGTGACGACTCTTCATAGTTACTTATTCTTAATCATTTAAGCGTAGGTATGGGCAACCAAGCTTCTTTTCAACAAGATTTAATAAGACAGATGAATATTAGTATCCAATGTAATTGTTTAATCTATTTAGTTAATTAAATTGAGTTGTTGGGGGGGGGGGGGGGGGGGGGGGGGGGGGAGGGGCGGACGCGAAACGATGAGAAGCGCTCAGATAATAATTACATTTAAAACTTCATTTCAGTACCTACTCCGCCAAGCCACATGAACATTTCCACATTTCTTTTGCAATTTACCACATGAACTGATTTCCGAGAGCAAATGCGTTGATTATTAGAGAATAAAACCAAATCACTGTATGTGGGCCGATAATATTTGAGGACTTCCGTCCATTCCTCTAGGATCTCAGAATTACCATTGGCACTTCATTGTTTGCTATTTCAACGAAATCATATCAGAATCTGTGACGTACTTTTATAGTTTGAAGTACATCATTGAGAAGTTCCACAAGCCAAATTTATGATTTCCGGGTGTAAATACACGAGTTATAATAGAAAATACCGAAATTACTATAAGTGTACACGCGTGCCTAATATATTTGAGGAGTTCCCTCAATTCCTCATGGTTCCCATCATCCAACTGGGGTTTTAAAAACAACGGGATCAATCTGGAATCATATACTTTCAATACAATAATTTACTTTGAAAACAAAGTTTTAACCGACGAAAAATCAATCATCCCCTATTTTCGTACCATTCGGGTTGGTTTTTTTTTCCAAATTTATCTGGGACCAACTTCGGGTCCCTTTCCAATAAAAAAATAATTATCAAAATCGAACTACTCTATAAAAAGTTATGCGTGGTCATACATAAAAAAAAAATATACGCGTCGAATTGAGAACCTCCTCCGTTTTTTTCGTCGGAATGACGGAGCGCTGAGGTTAAAAAAAAAATAGGTCCGAATTGAGAACCTCCTCCTTTCTTTTAAAGTCGGTTAAAAAGGGGAGGACCGGGCTCCGAGTCATTTCTGGTGCAAAGGCTTGCCATGGCTATCCAACGTGGAAATGCCGCCAGTATTATGGGTACTTTTGCACCAGGAACGGCTAGGGGTGATTAAGGATAGAGTAAGGTAATCTTGTGTTGTAATATGTGTATTATTGTAATAATTTTTAAATATAAAATTATCATTAAGTTGATATAAATTATATAACTTAGTCAAAATTAAATGTCAATTCAGCTGGTGGGAAGTGCAGCGGTGTGCATTCATTCTATAGTTTGCTTTCAAGCAAGTTTATAAACTTGTATCATTCGTAAAATACTCAATTGTTAACTTACAAAAATTCATTGTTCAACTAAATAAGCACGTGCATCTAATATTTTTTTCCAATTGGCGACATACCGTTATTACAGTCGCGTAACGAACCGGCGACCGTTATAACAGTGATTGCGACTTAGGTATCTTTAGGAACTCCTGCAACTTTGCTATTCTCGTGCCCAGATATCGATTGCACTGAACTTACGACCGAGTTAAGAACTACCTGTGAGGTGGGCGATTGATTTATAACAGCTTCGCAAAAGTGTTTGAGTATGTTGGTACACCTTAAAATAAAGTGTATGTAAACTAAACTTTTCTTGTTTATAGTTGTATGTTAAGGCAGATCGTAGTTTAGTTTTGACAACATGTAAATATAAAGTATTAATTTAGTAATGAGGCACGCAGAAAGTGGCTTTTAAAATTAACATAATTAAAATAATATAATAAATTAAAATAGTGTTGTGCGCAAAAATACCATAAACCAGCACAGGCAAAATTTTCCAAGTATCGAAATATATACACGTGAAGTCAATGCAAGAAACTGTTGGCAAGGTTGGATATCAATTTACTACAGAAATATACCTAAAAATATGTAGGTACTATTGTGTATGTACGTCAAATTGTAGTTACTATTATGTTGTGTCTCTTAGCAACTACTAGACACGTGTAAAGCACAATCTCGCTTATCATAACCGAGGACGACATTATTTTTGTTCAACAGTAACGCGCATTGGCGTCACTACGTAGATGAACAACGTCTCCGGAGATTCAACTGCTATCAGCGTGATTGGTCGAGTAGCGAACTTGGAAGACTTATAAGCAGCTCCTATGCTACTAAAAGTCCGTGTGTCATTTTAATAATTGCTCTTATATGTCCTTTGAGTAATATAACTGAGAAACGGTAAACGTGGCTTGGAACCGACATGTTTGTCTAGTCTACTTAATTGCTGCATGTTAATTGGAATAGATTCCTCGGAGGGATGATGTCGCCTTAGCAAAATGGTACTTGATGTGTTTTCATTTTAGTCTAGTGCAAGCTGGATTCGTAGAACAATTTTAGGTTAACTAATTTGATAACTTTTCGGAGATTTCAGCTATGTAGAGGAGTAATTATTATTATTTGTTTCAGCGATGTATGCCAGAAAGTCGCAAGTTCTCCTGTACGGAACAACATTATATGTTTTTCCCTTAAGTTTGTTAATAACTTTCGTTAGTAGACGTTACTGCTTAAAACAATTTTTTTTAATCAATGACCTAATTACTTCTGGAATTCAGCATTGTACACGCCCCAGTGCTCGACACTAGACCAATGATTGTCACTTTTCATCCTATGTCAAAACAATACAGGTGAACAACAGGTGTCAACTAATAGGCATTTAAGTGTCAAACACTGGGATAAATTAATATTATGCGGCAATCTTACACAAATCGAACGCTCGATAAGGTGTGTGATATAGGTATTAGACGTCGATATATATAATAGACGTAAATACTTATATATATGTTAGCGTCAGATTATGAGCACCGTCAGTTTATAATCTTACTCGCGATATTATAAACAGTCGATAAATTGTGAACTGTCAAAACCGTTCACAATTTAACGCATTATTTTTGATGAAGCATGAAACGCAATGACGAATCGACAAATTGTGAGCTTAATCAAATTGATATGATTCGGAACGCACCATGTGCGCTGATTGGTTAACCTAACCTAAACTAACCTACCTCTTGCATCAGCTTCTTCTTATGTCAGAACATGATTGTTTTTTTCTTCATCCAGACATTTAATTCCAATTATTTCGTCAGCCAGAAATGTCGACGGAGCCCCGCTGTGCGGGGCTCCTATTTCTGGCCGGTTTGCCCTTCGGGAAACTGAAGCTGCCTAACTAACCTACCAAGTCTTTGTGTATGCGGTCCGTAGCATGATGAATTGACGCAGTTGACAATTTGACGATTCGACATTGATAGTTGGTAAACTAACGAAAAATAATGCGTTAAATTGTGAACGGTTTTGACAGTTCACCTCACAAATACATGCTCATCACACAAATACTTGCCCTTACCGGGATTCGAACCCAGGACCTTCAGCTTCGTTAGGCAGCGTCACTACCCACTAGGCTAACCGGTCGTCAAAAACTGTGAATCACATTAACATTCCTAGAATATTATTTGAAGCGATTCCCGTGTATTGACTCGTAAGAAATGGTCCAAGTTTGCACATTTATTTATAATAATTACTCTATGGTATTTGGCGACAATGCTCCGATGCTCGGGCAATATTCATTAATATTAGGGAGATACTGTATCGGTGAGCCTCCAACATTAATTACGTTAAATATTATTTGAAAACGAAATTTATGATGTCGCAATAAATATTACCCACCGTTATTAATTGCTCAATATGAATTAGTATTGAATATGAAATGTATATGCAAACGGCATAAAATGCTCTCGCTCGAGTGCTTATAATTATTATAATTTATATCATACAATTTGGTTACCTTACGCGCCTCACGATGTTATGTCAAAAGTGATCTAAGTAGTTTATTTTTTCAATTTATTTCTTACTCAACAAAAAATACGATAAACTCTAAGTCTTCGCCAAACTGCATAACAGTTTGTTGGCGAATATACACTCTTTATAATTATGTTTTGGTATCTATATATGTGTACAATCTATGATTTATATTAAATTTTTGTATGCATATTATTAGCGGTAAACAGGAATGGCAAGTGATGTAAAGATGCAAACAAGTATTTCATCATAGTTACCTACGGAGCCTCAGCCTTTTCTACCCTTAGTGACAACAAACTTGTTTACATTTCCACTCACTTCGATTGAATCTGCTTATGACTATGTAATTTTTATTTTATATGCCTAAATGAAGTAACTATCTGACTACCTATTTTTTTAAAGGAAGGTGTCCATTAACATGTTTTCAATTTAGATTTAAATATTTGTATACTTTTGCAATCGTCCTCCGCAATGATATTATTAAATAATAGCTTCTGCCCGCGACTTCGTCCGCGTAGAACTCGTTTATATCGTAGCTCCATACAAACATTCACCCTCCATTTCCCCTTTAGGGATTGATTTCCGGGATAAAAACTACCCTATGTGCTTCCCCTAGACAATTTTATCAAAACGGGTGCAGTGGTTGTATAAGCTCGATACAAATGTTCACCTCCCATTTCACCCCCTTAAGAGATTATTTCCGGGATAAAAACTATCCCATGTCCTTTCCCGGAACTCAAATTATCTCTAAACCAAATTTCTTATAAATGGGTTTTATCCAAATATTCATCCCCCATTCCACCTACCTATCTAACTAACCTACCAAGGGGATGATTTTCACGACAAAATCTATCTCTATACCAAATTTCATCTTAATAGGTTTTATTTCACCCCTAGGGGATGATTTCCAGTTTAAAATTTATCTTATGTAAGGACATAAGATAATGAAACGGGAAAGGTCCCGGGACCTATCCCCGGGAATCAAACTATCTCTATACCAAATTTCATCTAAGCTGCACCAGCCGTTCTAGTAGCTCCATACAAATATTCACCTCCAATTTTTCTCCCTTAAAGGCTGATTTCTGGGATTAAAACTATTCTACGTCCTTCCCCGGGACTCAAACTATCTCTGTACCAGATATCATTTAAATGGGTTCTATTCAAATCTTTACCTCTCATTTCATCCTCTCAGCAGATGATTTTCGGGATAAAAACCATGCAGTCCTTCCCCGGGACTCCAACTATCTCTTTACCAAATTTCAACTAAATAGGGTCCTTCCAAATTTTCACCCCCGATGAAACAGAAGATTACTTTCGGGATAAAAGCTACCTATCCGTTGTCCTTCTCCGCAGCTCAAACTATCTCTACACCAAATTTCATCTAAATGGGTTCCATCTAAATTTTTACCCTCATTTCACGCCCTTTGGGGGTGATTACCGGAATAAAAACTATCCTGTCCTTTCCCAGGGCTCAAACTATCTCTTTACCAAATTTAATTTAAATAGGTTACATCCAAATGTTCACCCCCTTAGGGGATAATTTTCGGGATAACACTAACCTATGTCCTTCCCCAGGACTCCAACTATTGCTATACCGTTAATGTGTTCCATCTAAATTTTCACCCCCTTTTTCATCCCCTTAGGGGATTATTTTAGAGATAAAAGCCATCCGCTGTCCTTCCTCGCGGCTCGAACTATCTCTTTACCAAATTTCATCTAAATGGGTTACATCCAAATTTTCACCCCCATTTCATCCCCTTTTAGGGGGTGATTTCCAGAGTTAAAACTATCCTATGTAATTTCCCGGGACTCAAACTATCTCTATACCAAATTGTGTTCAAATGGGTTCCATCAAAATTTTCACCCCTAATTTCACCCCCTCAGGAGATAATTTTCGGGATGAAAACTATGAATTGTCTTTCCCTAGGACTCCTACTATCTCTATACCAAATTTTATCTACATGGGTTTTATCCAAATGTTCACCCCGTATTTCATCCCCTTAGGGAATGGTTTTCGGAGTTAAAATTATCCGTTGTATTCTCCGGGACTCAAACTATCTCTATACCAAATTTCATCTAAACGGGTCCCATCCAAATTTTCACCCCCCATTTCACTCCTTTAGGGGGTGATTTCCAGCATTAAAACTATCCTTTGTCCTTTCCCAGGACTCAAACTATCTCTAAACCAAAAAATACGTCACATCCAAATTTTCACCCCCCCCCATATCACCCCCTTAGGGGATGATTTCCGAGATCAAACCTATCCTATATCCTTCCTCGGGACTCAAACTATTTATATACCAAATTTCATCCAAATCAGTGCAGCGGTTTAAGTAGATCCATACAAATTTCCACCCCCAATTTCATCCCCTTAGAGGATGATTTCTGGGATAAAAACTATCCTATGTCCTTTCCTAGGACTCAATCTATTTCTATACAAAATTTTATCTAAATCGGTTCAGCCGTTTTCACGTGATGCGCTGTCACATAAACAGACAAACAGATAAACAGATAATCAGATAAACAGACAAACAGACAAAAATTTTAAAAACTGTTGGAACGTGTTCTGTTGTCGATTCTAAGTATCCCCAGACAACACACGATTATAGGTATTAGGTATTTTAAAAACAGGACGTTTGTATTGATTTACAGCGAGTAAAAATTTAAACTTAGCATTTACGGGTAAAATTCTACTAGTTTGAAATAATATATGGCTTTTTCCTTTACATTTTTGTTTTGTTTTGTTTATTAGTGGTTTTCTGCTAAAATTAGTAGGTATTAAAACATTTTGTTTTTACATATTGCATTAAAATGACGATCAATGAAAGCATAACAAAATACCTAGGTCTCTGTATATTTTTTTAAACACTGCTTTCGTATTCGAGTGCTAAATGCCATGCAAACCCTTTCAATGCTACGGCTTCATATTAAACACATGAGGATGTGATTTTCATTCTTGCAACAGTAACGAAGCCGCAATGAAGCACTTAAAATGCTTTGGGTTGGCTAGTAAAATACTACATTTTACTTAGGCCGGCTAATCATGCAATACCTTGGCCGCGATTTCATTTACATGTTTTTTAACCGAGACAAAAACGAAGGCTGTTATAATTGGTAGAATGGGATATCTTGAAATCGGATAGGAATTCGATTTTTTTAGGCACAGTTCAGTCATTGCATGCTAGCTTAGGGTAAAGTGGAGAACTGTCTACTGTTGGACGTGATAACGTCGTATAAATCGATGAACACCGGCAGCACGCACGAAAAAGTATGACTCATTGTCCCGTGCCGCCTGAGCCGGGCGTTCGGTTTATCACGTAAAATTATCGTCCACATACCGACTTTATAGACAACCTATTTTTGAAAAGCATAGTAATAGAAATACGAATATCAAAATAACGACCACGGACGATACAATACCAATTTGCTATGTTAAGTCACTATGACATTCTTTTACAAGTTGAATCTTGCTTATCATTCCTGGTTCCTCTCGCTGACAGCTATTGTTTGAATCTCTGCAAATGTCATGCCTATATTCGTATTTAACTTCGGCCATCCACAAATTCAAAGAAGCAGACACTCGTTAGGTGCACTCTGTGGTTCGTTTTGATAACTCGATACCTTCACTACATACGGGATAACAAATAACAGAGTACAGGTTGAATTCTGTAGGGATCCACTGTGAGTTTTACAAAGCTAGTTGAAAGAGCAATTACAAAAATCCGTGTTGAGGCACGTCCGTGGATAGAAAGACGAGCTCATTATACCTGTCGCGTGATTATTTTGGATACTAGTTGAACAATGTCTCTTCAGTCTAGCAATCACTGTCGTTTTGCAGTTGTCGTTTTCTAATAATATTAAAGCTTTGCGATGCGAAGACATGACGAAAGTTATAAATAAAGAAATAATTTTAAAAAGGTACTGTCCCTTCCAAATCGTTAGAAAAATATATGTAAAAACTTGACGGAATAACAAACGAAATAGTACCGATTAAAAAAAATATTTTAGATTATTTTATGGTTTCATTCGCGCTAAATTGTAGTATGTCAAAGGAGGGTAATATTTGTAAATATAGTATTTGTTTCACCCGTAATATTTGACGTTTTAATACCTACCTTACAATCGTTTCGAAGTAATTAATAGACGTGACTTTACTCTACAGCAGTTCCCATAATAATCAACTTAAGTTAAGCACGATATAAACTGATACCGTGTGTGTCACCTTGTAAGATATTGCTATCAAAGTTTACAGCATTATTGGAACGTTAGCAACAGCTGGGTTTATAGGCACCAAAGAACTATTATTAGTATAAGAAGCGACAGTTCCCATTTACTGCTTGATCACGCATGAAGTGTTTTTTGTTAAAGTTCATGAACAAAAAAATCTTATAATACTTTCATTATTTTAGTGAAAAAGTAGAAGACATAAATATAATGTAGATACATAAGCAGAAATAGTACAGTCAGCGTCATATAGTTAGTAGCAGCCAGAGTAGCCAAATATTTCGTAACACACCATTATTCTTACAGTAATAAAGACGTGTACCGAAATATTTGCCTACCTTGGCTGCTACTCATTATATGATATTGACTGTAGTATCGCTTAAGGCGCCGTAGGTTCAGCGAAGTGAAGCGAACATAGTTTTTGAAACAATATAAGACATCTGTTTATAATAATATGGTTTCAAAAAAATACGAATAGTAATCTTGAGGCTTTTCTGCAGGGAAATCAGTGATTCGAAACACGATTAAGCAATTTTCGCTCGATAGAAAAAAAATCACGAACATAGGGCTAAAACATATTAAAATTCACTTAAAACATCAGTAGCAAATTATGCACAATAGCTAAACATATTAAAATTGGTTCTAAAAATTGGCAATATCATGTTTGATGGAACTTAGTGATTACTTTTTTATTTATTGAAACGCACAAAAAAATAAAATTAAAAAACATGATATCCGCGCTTCCAAACACGCACTTCTATCTCGCTCACGCTTATGCTCAGCGAGAGGGAGAGAAGAACATGAACCTACGGCGCCTTAATAAAATTTAAGTACCTAATAATTGCCCTGATTTAGCTAGAGGATAGTTTAGTTAACGTGCGTGTGTTTCACTCTCTTCACGGTGAATAGTCTCAATGACTTCAACATATCGCAACTAACAAATACAATTACAGATTACTCATTAACAAATAGGTATATCAACTTAATGGGCACATAAACAGCAGCCTGTAGGGGACCGATGAACATTTATCAACAAAAAGTGGTAATTTTGTCGAACACATTTCTCGCCCTGCCAGTTACGACTACCGCACTCGACTTGCTTTATAACTTTTAGGAGGAACCTAATGTTAACTTGTTTGGTCGGCAGTTCCATAATGGGGGATATTATCGTGATGGAAACTTTCATTTATGACAGTTGTTAATTGTGTTATATCGTATCAAATTAACGCGCAAACATGCAAGTTTCTGCGTCTGTATTAAGGTTGCCGTGCATCTAGTTACAGGGCGACGACGGAAGTATATCATTATAGCTTTATACTTGTATATGTATCACATCCACGTGTTACAATACAGTGTTTTCTTGGTTCAATTTTAACAAGTAACGCTCAATAACAGAAATAGTCTGAAATTACTGTTAGAATAGAATATGATACAAATTGCTCTAGCAGCGTATGAAATGGCTGATACTGGACATGAAATAAGCTTTAATAATATATATTATGGCATTCTGCTTGCACTCATTTTAGCATTGTTCAGTCATCAGTTTGGAGAAAGGTAAAGATTCAAAATCAAATCAAAATCAAAATCAAAAAAACTTTATTGTGACTACAGGTGCATGAAAAGGTGTTACATTGTTATAGTGACCACGACCATAGTCTACCATATTTATGGTATACAATATTTTTACATAGAAAGTCAAAAATACCTAGTGAATTATAAATTAAAATGTCAATATTTATTACATTATTATTAATAACAGTGATCATATAAATAATGAGTTAACATTTAAGAATAATTAGAAATTATAATTATAATAAACAATTGTCCCGGAAAAGCATGGGTAGTGTAGAGGCAATCAGGAAACCTATTGCAGATGGGTGATTATTGTTACCAAACGAGACTTAAGGATGACTCACGCTAGAACGGGCCGGGTCCGGCCCGGGCCGTTTTCTAAGAAAAACGACGGCCGGCGTTTTTGCGCGGCCGAGCCATACCCAAGCCCGGCCGAGCTACGTCCGGGCCGTGCCGACACCGAGCCGCTTCCGAACCTCGGCCGTGGCTCGGCCGGGCTTAGGTATGACTCGGCCACGCAAAAGCACCGTCGTTTTTCTTAGAAAACGGCCCGGGCTGGACACGGCCCGTTCAAGCGTGAGTCATCCTTAAAACCCACACACACACACACACACACACACACACACACACACACACACACACACACACACACACACCACACACACACACGAATCGAATCGGATATTTTTGGAAGTGGTGTAGTAGTTCAGTGCGTGTGAGCAGAGCTACTCTTCGCATCGTTTCCCATAGTAGCAGTGGCTTGCTGTTCAGAGGGAAACGATTTGAGTGGCAGTACGCAGCGACGGTGGCGCCACCTAGCGGAGCCAAGCTG